>OY728161.1:826860148-831844803 GCA_963277665.1 Viscum album
AGATCGTATGACACATAATTGTTAGGTTCCTAGGCTTCAAGGGACTCTAAAGAAACCTTTTACAAATTTAAATATATTATTAAGTTACAGAATAGATATTAAATTTTAAATCAACATACTAAAAATTACAAGCAGTTGATTTGTCGGTTCATTAACCACACTTCCAACATTTTTTCTTTCGACTCGAGAAAAACAGTTTTTCTCGAGTCACCCATCCTTCAATATTCTATTTTTCACTCTACAATGAAATTTAATGTAGGAATCCATAACTAAAAACTGGTTACCAATAATTAATTTCATAAAAAAAATTATATAACAACATAATCAATTAAATAAATTATGGAGGAAAAAATAGAAAGTGTAAGTCGTAATGAAAAATTATAAACAACTGTCACACCTACTTTCTCTCATGATCTAGGATCATAGTACATCCCAAATGTGTGGAGGTATTTTTAAGCATTAATTTTTTTTATTTCATCAAAATTATTCCTAAATAAAATTCAACAATACAAAATAGATAATTAAAGAAAAACATGAAATTATTCATTTAAATACCTCAAATGTGATTAATACCTTAAACCGAGTAGACATCCAATATGTAATCAGCTACTGATACATTTTTATCAAAAATTTATCAATGATAGGGACTACCTATAACTCTGTGCCAACTCTAGCATGCCAACTAGTATAAAAATCATTCTTATGGGCTCTCCAATGCTCACATAAATCATTTAGACGTGCTGGTCGTGCACCCTCACCATCTGGGAAATTAAAGCAAAGCTAAAATCAAAATATTCATTCATATTATTACAATAAAATATTTTTTTCATTTAATAAAATAGATTTTCCTCCATAACTCTTCCCAAGAATTATCCTTGACTTAATTTGGAAACTATCTCCATGAAAGTGGGATGACGTGAATGTTGTCGGAGTATTTGTCAAGTGTTGCCAAAAAACTCAAAAACTTTTGCATTGTTTTTTCTATCATATGACTGTCTTAATTATAGTCCACCATCAACTGCATGTGGTAGTTCCACACCACACGCATGCATGTACGACCCTCCCCATATCCTATTAGTATATGTATCTATTATGAAAGAAAAAAAATATTTTATATATACATGTTATAATTAAAATAAATAATGGTATAAAAATTCTTTAGGTTTCTATAAATATTCCTATGGCAGTCTGATCAATGGACACTGTTGGATCTACAAAAACTAAAGGAACACTCTATGTAGGTGGAGTGGGTCCCAAAGTATGCTCCATAGGGACAGACTCTAGAAGAGAAGAAGTTGAAGAGTATGGAATATAAAAGCTCAGAGAGAAAGAAGTAGAATTAAAAGAATATGGAAGAGATGACTGGCAGAATGTCGGATGGGGATTGGGACTCATCATTGGATATGGAATTGATGGGTGAGGAGACTCAGATATAAAGGGTGGTGAAAACATAGGAGGCCTAAATATCTCGTGTGTCCCTAATGACACATCATGATCAAAATGTGGGATATATGGTTTGTTAGTGGGAGGGGAAGGGTGTAATCAGGTACACTGACCAGATTGACTAGCTCTCGTACCACCCCCTCGTACGAACACCCTGAGTATTGGGACCACTACTAGGATTCTCATCAAATAATTGTCTCCTAGAAGGTGCATCCTACATAAATGTTTAAAAAAAATTAATCACATGACATTATATATTATTTAAAAATATATATTTGAAATAAAATACTCACTATAGTCACTAGTGGTGGAATTCCCATCTCAGCCATGCGACGATTGTTGCCCATCAATGTTTTTCATCGCCTCTCATCAATTGTTTGGATTTCCTGCATTTGAGAGAGATATGGAATTAATTAGAAAAGGACAACTAATTTGTAACCCAAAAAACTAAATATATGAGATTGAATAGGGGGATCCATTGATAATTTAACTATCCATTGTTTTAGGTGAGATTTAATGGATATATAATGAATTCAGTAAATCGTACAAGATGTAATAAAAAAATTAATTATGAGTATGATAGTTATTTACTATGTGTAATAAGTATATATATTATGAATGAATAAACCCATAATATAGTTGTAAATGATGATATAAACATATGAACAAGGATAAGATATCTTCCAGATTCATAAGGGAAAAACACTTGTTGAATATAGTTCAATTACAAAATAAAAAAACTTTAATTCAAAGGAAATTGCAACCAATAAACATTGAAAATAACATAACGGTCCCATTGGATACAAAATATTTTTAATCAATATAATGTTAATTTAAATAGTATCAACCTTAACAACCCATGTCAAGTGAAACCAAAAGAACTGCGAACATGGATGGATGATTCTATATATTTCCGACCACAACTTTAGGTTCATAGGCGACTCTAACAATTGTGCTATTTGAGTCATCAAAAGTAATAGATGGATCATTTCCAATGGCAGTAGAGATGGTGTCAATTACATAATCACCATCATCAAAAATATGTGTTGGAATTACATCAATAATTACACCAAATTCAGGTAGAAGATGTTCTTTGACATAAAAAACCTGTTTTTCCATTGATTCCAATATATATGGTTCATGTACACTTATGGAGGAGAATTATTCAAAATTTGAGAAAATTTTAGATCGATGAAATTCTATATTTTAGTATATTATTCGATTCATCCCATACACATTCGAAGGGGGTTGGGGTGTATAGGGGGCCCTATGGGGTAAGGGCTATCTCAGGGTGCGAGGGTATTTCTGGGGGTGGGGGTATCTAAAGGGGGTGGGGGTGTCTAGGGGGTGGGGGTGTCCAGGGGTGGTGGGGGGGGGCAGTCCATGGGGTGGGTGCTGTCCAAGGGGGTGGGGCAGTCCGTGGGGGATGCCTAGTAGGGGTGGGGTGTCCAGGGGTGGGGTGGTGTCCGGGGTGGTTGTCCAAGGGGGTGGGTGGGGGTGTCCAGAGGAGGTGGGGGATATCCATGGGGATGGTGGAATATCCTTGGGGGTTGTGAGATTTCTAGTGGGTGGGGGTGTCTAGGGGGGTCTAGGGGTGGGGGGGTGTCCAATGGGGTGGCAGTGTCCCACCCCCAAACAAGGGTTAGAAAATCCAATCTCTATCCAATCGTAGCATGATTTCAAGCCTATTATAGAAGGTCTAGAAGACCGTTGGTGGAAAACATGGATATCATAAATATAAATCACAACACACCTAATTGTAATCACACATCCAAATTCGTGGATCAGATTATATCTTCCACTCTAAATATCATACATGAATTCTAAAAAAACACACCAAATTGTAAACACAACTCCAAATTTTTAGCTATGTATGTGGATTATTGATGCCTTGACAGGCTTTCTAAGAGCTAATTTCAGGTTTTAATATAAGGTGTTTGTTTACAAAATTATGTGTGTGTGTCAAATATGATCTTATGTATGTTGTTTAGGAAAATGAGCCTAGTATTGATGGGACATTACTCATGCGAGTATGAGCCTTGTTAAATTATTATGTGATGTGGAGTTGCACGAATGTGAAATTTTTATGAGATAAATATGGATAGTGGATAAGAACCTGATATAAATTTCTTTGTAGAGATCACTTCTCCTTGGAAGGGAAAGTGTGAGTGTTGATATGGAACTTCAAGAAAATTCTTAATGTGTGAAAGCAACTATACATTGGTTATATGTGATTCCTATTTTTTGTAGAGTATTGTAGTGGAAAACCCACCCCTCCCTAGACAACCCACACCCCTGCCCTCTATAGCCCCCACCCACCTAGATAGCCCCTCCACCCCACCTAGAAAACCACTCCCCTACACCACCTAGACAACCCAACCCTCCCCTTTGACTACCCACACCCCTTCCCCCACCTAGACATCCCACCCCCTTGGACAACCCACCCCCCTTGACATCCCATACCCATCCCCACCTCGACTTCCCACACACCACCCCCTGAAAAACCCACCCCCTCAATGAAAAACCCACAAACCCCTCCCCCTTCAACCCCTACCACCCTAGCAACCCCTTAGACAACCCCCCCCCCACCTGGACAGCCCACCCACCCCCACCTAGACACCCCCACCTTCCCCCAACTGAATAGCCCACACCCCCACCTCGACAACCACCCCCACCCTGGACATCCCCCCCACCGGGACATTCCCACCCCCACCCTCACCTGGGCATCCCCCACCCCCACCTTGATAGCCCCCACCTTGATATCCCCCCCCCCACCAGGACAACCCACCACCACCCCCACCTGGAGAGCCCACACCCCCTCCCCCACCTAGACAGCCCACCCCATACCAAAATGGACACACCCACCTCCACCTGTAAATCCCACTACCACCCCCACCCCCACCAGGACAACCCCCCTCCCCCGGACAGCCCACTCCACCTCCCCTACTTCAAAAACCCACCCCAATACCCATATTATAATTTAAAAATTACATACAACCCATCAAGAATACTATGTTGAAGAGTAAACAATGGTTATTTTTATAGAAAACAAATTTCAATACATTATATTCTTCACTTTTATATTGATTCTTTTATTGTATATCATTAAATTTATGGGTTTTCTTCTACTACCAATTTTATTATATAAACATCCAAAGCACATCACTCCATCGATTGAAAAAAAAAATATCATCTTTTATCTCAAATGGACCATCCCCTCCCCACCACCAACTAGAAAACCACCCCCACCCCCCACATGGATTGCCCACCCACACCCCTAGGATAGCCCATACCCCCTCCCCCACATGGACAACCCACCCCAAACCAAAATGGACAGCCCCCACCCCCACCCTGGACAGCCCACCCGACCCCACCTGGACAACCCCCCACCCACTCTTACACCTCCACATACACACCCCACCTACTCACCGCCTCTCCGCATGCACTGCAACCCCACCATTACTACCCCCCACTTGCACAACCCCCTCCCAACCCCACCTGCACAACACACCCCCACCCCCAGCTATACAGTCACCCCACATCACCCCCAGCAGACTCCCCCACCCCCTCCCCTCAACCAACACACCCCCACATGCACAGTCCACCCCCACCCCAACTACACAGACCCCCCATATCACCCCCAATAGACTCCCCCTTCACCCCCTCCCCACCTGCACACTACACATCCCCCCAACCTGCACACTTCCCTCCCCCACCCACTTGCATAGCCCCCTAGCCCCACCTGCACCCCCACATGCACAACCCCCTCCCCCAACCCACCTGCATAACCTACTTCTACCTGTACAACCCACCCCCTCCCACCTCATCCCTAACAGACTCCCCCTACACATCCCCCTCCCCCGACCTACACACCCCCACCTGCACAGCCCACCAAACCATTACATAAAAATTTCAAAAAATAACTGTTGGAACTCCCCTTTTCTAAGAATGAAATTAGTTTTCAAGGTAAAATTTCTGAATATATGAATGTGAACACCACCTATGGGAGAAAACATAGTACCCTTATGACACATATATTTTGTAACAGGCCTAGAAAATTAGTGATGGTAGTGGTTTGAGAATTGAAATTCATTGTCTATGTGTAGGATGGAGTATTTGGAACATTCCAATTTCACATTCAACAACAACCAAAAACCCTAAATGATGATGGATTATAGAGAATGAGGAAGTAAACTAAAAATGGTATATAAAAATCCAAAATAAATGTATGCATAATATGTAACTCCAGTAGTAATCAAGAGGCCAAATGTTAAATACTTCATATGTCAGAATTCTTTATAAAAGAACATTTTATATGATTAACAACATATCCAACAAGAATTTACATGTATTATTATTAAGAATATCTCCATATGATTGTTATAGTATAATGGTTTACATGTCAACAACCATATTAACCTAAGGAATATGATAAAAAAGTATTATAAGCTCAAAATAAACCAAATTGGTACAAAATTAATATTATATATAGTTAAGATAAAATAATATATTGTCAATATAAACTACTATATCACCAAACTAAAAAATAGAAAACCAACTACACCACTAACCTAACTTTCCCCATTCCCTTCATATGTTTCACTAACTCTACATAAGAGTGGCTATAAATATTTCAAATAATGTTGATTCACATAGTCCTGACAGTTGAAGTGTAGAAAAAAAACAAATAACAAATCAAATTAAAATTATTTGGTATACCATACCGTGTGAACCTCAGGTTTAGGAAAAATAAAAATAGAAAAAAAAGATAAAAATCATTAAACCTAACGTACCACTTACAGATTTAATGTTTAGAACCAAACAATTTCCCAATTGATGATGGAGCTGGTGGAATACTTTTCGAAGAGAGAGAGCTCCACTTTAGGTCCAAACTTAAGGTCTACAATCATGTGGTTGGGGGATTTGTTCTGTTCAAACTTATGGGTAAAACATTCCAAGAAGTTTAAAAAAACTATTGGGAAAAGTACGCTTTGCCAACGGTTTAAAAAACCCTTGGGAAAACCAGACCAAAACTCACACATTACAAAAGTTTGATAAAACCGTTGGGTAAAACTCATCTAAAAATATATATTCCAATGGTTTACTGAAAATATTATGTAATGTCCCCTTGAAATCCCTAATCCAACAATTTTTGAAAACCATTGGGAAATTTCTATTGGTATAGCCTCTATTTACAGTAGTGTACAAAGAATGAAGGAAATGAAGAGAGAAACACTTAATTGATGAAATATTGAACAAATCGACCAAAATCCCCCAATAGTTTAATATTGAAGTAACCAAAACTAGTAGGGAGACACTAAGATGTCATAGTAGGTCAATTGGGGACTTAATTTTCAGAAAAAGAGTTAAAATTGAAGGAGTTATGAAAGAAACATTTTACCTCTTCAAAACTGGCCAATTAGAGAATGATTAAGAAAGGTCACCATAATCCTTGGGGTAGATGAGCTCTAATTAGGGGGAGCAGAGCACGGGAGCACACCTTGGGTAATTTGGTTTGGGTGAGAGTTTGAGTTACCGAAAAAACATAAATATTTTATGAGATAATAATTAATTAAAAAAAAATTAAAAACAAGAAATAGACTTTCGGGTTGGACCAACACCTTAATAAAAAACCCAAACCCATCATTATTATGGATTATTATGGGGTTTAAATTTATATGATGGTTTTAATATAATATAAGATGAAAATTATGAATTTAAATGGGTGTAAATTCTTAAAAAATGATGGAGTTATAAGAGAAAAAATTTATTTTTAAATCTGGAAATGGGCTCATGGTTTGGCCCAAATTTTGAAAATCCACCATTTCTACTAAAATGAATGGGAAACCCCCAAAACAAAGAAATAATAAAAATTAAATGAAAAATACCACTAATAGAAGTCATGGATGTGACAATTATCTCCTCCATAAAAATTTCCTCCCTCAGAAAGCCACACCTAGGCCATCGGCAAAAACCAAACCCAATTGAAAGGCCAAAATAGACTCATTTTCCAATTTTCACCCCGCCCCCCAAAAGGCCAAAACACCTTCAATTGACCAATAAAAGAAGGAATAAAATCACCAAAAAATCATAAAACACTTATTGAAATGATCAAGTATATTCAGATTATATCTTAAATGAAAACCCCTTAAACAATTTCCAAACATGATTCCATCAGTTTACCCAAACGAACAACAACAACGAATAAGGTTACACTTACCTTGCTTTAACCAGACCGTTGGGAAATCTACACTGCCAAAGGTTACCCAAGTAAGATGTATGTAGTTTGATAGCTCTGAGTAGGTCTACCTACAACCAAGCCAAGACCAAGGACTAATCTGATTTACTAGAATGGGGATACCCAAATTGGCTCCCCACCATAAGAGACAACTCAAAATTTCCCGAGACAAGATCAGGACACTAACAAGGGGAGGCCCGAACGGACTCCCTGGTACATGGGATAGACCTCCATTTGAAATTTATAAAGGAACATACATCAGAATCATATTGGGTCTCCCCACCATAACCACCAACAATGTTAACCGAACAGCATGAGCCGACCTAGGAAGAACCCAAATTTAATGAGTTGGGATGGCTGCACGGTTAATCCGCACAGTTTGAGAAACCATGCACTAAAAATGTGTATCCTTATACTTGCATGATTTTATGAGGCATGGTTACAACTAACCATTAAAAAATTATGTGCTCAACCTGTCTAGCCAAATTCCATACCATACTTCAAAAACTCAACGGAAACCAAAGGGGAAAAGAATATCATTGGCCGATAACATGGGCACGAGGCCCTCAACCTCTTTCCACAGAATTTGAAAATTAGATGAAATATGATGAAATTGGAGGTTTAAACTCTTCCCATATTTCATACTGAGGATATGACATTCTACAAGTGTTCAAACGACACTGTGACTTCCCCTAACTATGCACCAGCTTCACTTCAGGGCCTATGGATGGGGCCCAAAAGATTGAGTAATATTTGGCCTCATAGTTAGGATTTGAAAACCCTTATATGGAACTTCTTCTTTTTGTGCCACAAAAAAATACACCACAATCCCAGAAAAGATTACCAAGACATAACACACTCCAAAATCATATTTCCTTAACCCCACATTTCACTGAAACAAGGCCTTATAAGAGGCACACACATCACCCCTTCTTTCATTGAATGCGAAACAGAAGGAGGAAATGATATGTAGAAACACCTTCTCCAAAAAAATGGATGGTTATATTTCTTGAAAGGATACACACTTATGACAAAACAAGGACCCACAAAATATTGGACAAATTCAGTTTTATAGTCAAGAAAGCATGATACATCAAAATATGTTACTAAACATGACCAACGCGACTACTAGAAACAATAAATTGAGGGGCACCTTAATCAATGTACCCATACATCACACAACTTCATAAAATGGCCATAATGACCTCTCATGACCATATTTACTACACTAGTGGTTTAACGTAAAACCCTAATTCAGAGAGACTACGAAGGACCTATAGGCCCTCTTAGAAACAATCCAAATACACATCCCCATGAACAACCCCAGACTACTTCCACCTTCGGCGAATTATGTAACTAAATAAACTAAGGTATCTTTCAGCCTACCATGAGCACTCTCCCACTACAAGAGGATTCGCCAAAACATACAGGAAATGGTGCAGATTCATTCTATAAATCCCGAGAGAAGATTCCTTATATTGATAAATTGTAGGCTTTTCCAATGGTGAAACAATATGGGTTGCACTTCAGTAGTGCACTAACCCATAATGGGGGTGTACATTGTCCAATGAGAAAACCCAAGGACCCAACCAAGCTGGTATATTGGTCATGAGATGCTACAAAATAGATCCGAACACATGAAGGGAGCCACCATAAAGGCATACCAAAACATTTCTCTTAAGAGACCACTAACAAACACTTCAACCCAGCTTACCGACCAAACACAAACCCAAAACATGGTTAAAAAAGATGGGTTTTTGGACTCGAAACATCCCACAACATCAACATTTTCGAAAAAACATAATACACACCATCCCAAACTAGTCATCAAGACATCATGTTTTCCTTAAAAAACATTTCTTTCCAAAAAAACAATTCCTCATTTAGCGTATCCACCATTGGTACCCCATCGACCTCACACATGTATGTTTCTATGCCACACTAGGCACCCTCCTCATATCCATCCTAGAACTCTTCCATTTGTGCCATTAACCATCGATCATTCCATATAACCCCATGTATGTGGTCAATCACAGAAATACCAAAGGTTAAAACAAAAAATATTTCCACTTTTCAAAACCAAACCAATCAACAAATAATTTATTTTTCTCAAGACTTCTAACCATGAAATCAAAATTACAGTAATTCAAATTAATACTCAATTTTAAGTCATATAAATCAATTTCAAAACAACTCATTGCATTAAAACACCTTTCAATAGTTTAAAAGACTATATTGGGGACACCTTTTCCAGACTAAATTTAAAATAATTTCCTTCTTTCAAAAGAGGTGTAAACAAACCATTTTACATTTCAAAACAATTCTGAATAATCTATTTCACCATTTCTCAAATCAAACCATTCCATCTTTATTATAAAATAATTTCACAGAGTATTTACGATTCTTAAAACTGAGTCATTTTTACTTTAAAACTAAACATCCAAGATTTCAAAAATAAAGAAAATAATACAATGTGGAAGGAAATTAGATTCAGTGGGTGACTTGAGCATATGGTTGGAGGCCATATTCCAATAACTTCACCATCACGGAGAGTGCTCAAGGGAAATATCCCCTTATCCATATGGATTTCCAGGAAATGCGAGCTCGGTGAGTCCATTAACACTACTATCTTTTCATTTCTCATAATCATCATCCAACCAATAAAACCAAAGGACTCCAACAAATCCCATATTCCCTTAGAGACTCAAATCCCATCATGGGGTGTGGTAGACAAGAAAAATACCCATAACCAAAATCTCAAGTTCTGACTATCCTAACTCCAGTCTATCCTGTCTTTTCCCCAAATTACATGACCCAAAAGAGGGAACCTCCTCTGATAGCATTTGGTTATGAACCGAATCTGGTCGCCATCAAAACCATCTCCAAACCTGACCTATGATAAGGCCTCAAGGGCGTTATTGATCCCCATGGTAAGGCACAAGTTCCCGTGTATCATAAAACTAAAATTAGGTATAATTTACCTGAGTTTATAAACATAAAATGACAAACATGTCCAATAACACCAATCAGGATTTTTCAAAAAAAAAAACCCATCTTTTACAAAAGTTAATAACTGAATTATATGGTTTAAAACTGCTCTCAAAGACTTAAAAAAATTAATAAATCAAAAAATGAAAGTCTAGTAACCTCCACATGGAGAGAGGCACCAACCTCAATCCATCTCCACAACACCTCATCACGATGGACCACTAAAAACCCAATCCATTGGAACAAAAGCTATACACAAATCTACAGAAAAAATAACCAAGTCTACTTATAGTGAAAGGTGTATATAGGGTGTGATAAAAATCTCAGTAAGATACCACTATTAAGAGATTCCATGTTATATACATTCAAAGATGAAAATCATGCATGTTTTCAAGACATGAAATGCTAGTAACAATTTCTAAAATATGCAACTTAAATAAAAGCGGTTTTTAAGTGGGCCACATTAAAGAATAAACACTTATAAAAAATGTCAATGCTACTAAATTTTCTAGAAAACCCTACCGTATACCGACAACAAGCACAATGTGACAAAAAAGCACACACATTGTGAATGTAACCCCTAGGCACTATCTCACAGTGGGTACTAGGTACCTCTTATCTCGGTGAGAGTAACTACCAGAATATCTAGTCTTGCACACACGAGGCACCAATAGGGAACATAAACATAACATAGTGGTACCCCATCATCATCATCATCTTCATAATAATCATAGTTTAGTTGGTGTTGTAAGAATAAAACATTTTATATGAAACTGAGGTAAAACCTCACGGGATCACTAGCATTCTAGTACACATCACCCACCTAGATACCTAGGTTTCCCTCTTGTGCTCAAATAAGTTCAAAAAGTCAAGAAATATAATTTCCACATGAGAATAATAGTTCCACATCACACTTTCATCAAACATCCCACATGTATTTCACATAATATACGCAATTCAATTTTTCATTCAAATGCATTTTGAAATCCTACTCACACCAAAATAGCCCATAAAAGTTTCAAATTTCTTTTACACTTCCAAAAATCCTATAATTGTTTTTAAAAACTTTTCTGATATAGTCCAAATTGAATAACAACCTACAAAAACATCACATAATACTTATTTCATGAGAAAAATTCATTTTTCACATCACACTCACCCAAAAAATCCCACAAACGTGTTTCATCCATATCTTTACATTTGATAAAACATTCCAACATTTTATAAAACATTCTGAAATTTTTTGACATCTTAAATATCCACTTTACCTTTCAAAAACCCATATTAGGTGAACACACTCACCAAATAGTACCAATACACCCTTTTCCCACTTTGGTTAACCAAATAAAACATTTTAAATTTTCACAAATCATTCCCATTGGGTATAACTATGTGTTACACACAAAACCCATTTTAAAACCCCATTTCAAGTTTAAAATCACACCAAGACCCTGAAATGCCAAATTGGGAGCCCGTGAAACATTTATTAAACCATTCTCAAGTACTATAAAATCACCTCAAATTATACCACAAAATATACACATGAAAAACAAACATTTTCATAAAACACTTTGAAAAAGTGAAACAAGGTTTTACGCATAAAAACTATTCTTAAACACTCTTTTAAACACAAAATCACACTAATAACCTAAAAAATCATAATTTTCAGCCCAAAAAATATTTAGCAAAACACTTTCATGTGTTATAACTTTAAACCAAATATTACCACATGATTTACACATGGAAAACACCCAATTTGAAACAATGTGAAACTATAAAAATAATTGCATAACAACATCCATCAAAAATGGTTTTCGCACAATGGAAAACACATGAGGAACATTAAAAATAATTAAATAAAGCATGATAACTCATCAAAAAATGATTACACATGGAATCACCTATCTTTTGAATCAAAACCCCCAAATATTAGTGTGAAGCATCATCCGCACCCCTATTGCACCTCAAGGAAGTGAAATCCAACCTAAAACCCAAATATTTGTCCAAAAAGACACCAAATAAAACCCTATGTTCTAACCCTATCTTCAGGAAATTTTAAAACTTCAAGAAAGAGGGACGAACCCTAAATAATGAAGAGAGAAAAACTTACTTGAAGAAATCTTGTAGAAATAATCCCAAATACACCGATAGTTGAATCTTTAAGTAACTAAAACTGGTAGGAAGGAACTGAAGAGTCATAATAGGTAAAGTGGGGAATTAATTTGGGGAAAATAGTGAAACTTTAAGGATATATGAAAGAAACGTTTTACCTATTCAAAACTGGGCGATTTGAAAATGATTAAGAAATGTCAGGCTAAACTACGGAGTATATGAGCTCCAATGAGTGGGAGGAGAGCATGGTAGTAATCCTTGGGTAATTGGAATTGGGTTAGAGTTAAAATCACCATAAAACACTAAATATTTAATGATATATTCAAAAATAAAAAAAAATATTAAAAAAGGAAACGGGATTTTGGGCTGTCCCAACAACTTAATAAAAAACCCAAATCCATCAATATTATGGATTCTTATGGGGTCCAAATTGATAATTTGGTTTCAATATACCAAGGTATGCCAATTGGGAAGTGGAATGGGTCTAAAACATTGAATAAAGATATAGTTATAAAATAAATAAAATTTAGTTTTAAAATCTGGAAATGGGTTCAGGGTTTTGATCGAATTTTAAAAATCCACAATTTCCACCAAAATGAACAGGAAACCCAAAAAACAAAGAAATAATGTATATTAAATGAAAAATAGATTTAAAAGAAGTCATGGATGTGACATGGAGTTTGAGTAACACTGACATGACTAACTGAGGATGAGGTCATGGCCATATTAGTTACCTCTAATCACCAGTAGCACCATCAGAGCAGTTTTGATCATTGTAGTCTAGATATTGAATTGGGCTGTCTATCAGGTCAGCTGCATGTTTTATAGTTATACCGAAGGATTGTGTTGTATGTCTGTCTATAGTATGAGGTACTATTCTAGGTGCATCCACTACTACATATTCTTTATTTCACACGGTTTCTTCACATTCTTTCATAAACATATCTATTGTGGAAAGACTTAGGATGGAAAGACAACCTTACTATGTTGTAATGACCCTGGATACATTGTTGGGAGTATGGTCAGAGAGAATGTGCGAATTTTGGTACATTCCCATGGAGGTGGAAAGTTACACTTTCTTCTGGGACCAATTTTTTTTCCAGATGATAGGCTTATATTTTATTCTCTGCATTGATTGGTTGGTTCCGTATCATGTCTTTTTATAATTATATCACCACAAGGTATCCATTACATCAAAATATATAAGTATTTATTTTCAAAAGGTTGAATGGGATGTTGAGGATAGTAGATATGGACATGAACATCATGTCTTAGGTGGAGTGACCTCCCAAATTGATAATATCTTCATGGGGGATCATGGTTTACTTCATGATGAATTCCCTTTGGTAGTAGATCATATTAAGGACATATTACTTGATGATTTTTCTTGGTTGGACTCTTATGAGAATGGTAGATTTTACTATTGAGCTCATTCCAGGAGGATTATAGTTTCCATTCCTCTATATAGGGTGGAACATACTGAGATCCAGGATCTCAAGTGGCATTTACAGGACATGGAGGTAGAGGGTTTTGTATGGACTATCACTTCATCTTCGGGTTCTCCCATGAATCTAACCACGAAGGTGGATGAGACCCTTCATCTATGCATGGAATATAGAACCTTGAACCAACTTTTGGTAAAGAATTAGTATACACTAGCTCTAATTTTCTAGAAGAAATAATTTTTTCAATATTGTGAGATTACTAAGTCATCTTCCCTTTTTGGCTTATTCAACAAACCATAGTGCATTTTTTAGTTTGGAGGGACCTTTGAAGAATTCATGTTTTTGAAATTTTACTAAACTTCTATATCCATGATAAATAAGCCTCTAATTCCATAACATTATCTTATATGTTTCACCCAAAAAGTTTGAATTTGTTGGATCACTAATTAAAAATAGATTTCTCTTTGTTAATTTTTTGTATGATATAATCCTTCCATATTTTCAGATTTTAAGGATACATTATTCATTGAAAACAGGATCATTCTAATAATATCAAATTTTACTAACACTGAATATGTTATGATTCATCCCTCTCACAAAAAAATATCATTTGATTTTATATTTTGTTCTTTAATTGTTATTGATCCAACACCCTTGATCTATTGAGAATAATCATTCCTATTGGTTAAAACCCCCCAATAAATATTTTCAACATTAATCATAATATTGGTATCACTTTTCAAGTGAGATTGGAACACACTCTCAAATATACTTGAATTAATTCTTCTAATAGTCTTCAAAGAAACTTATTCTAGACATGCCTTCTCTTCGTCGAGAATTTTTTTTCACATACATTTCTCAACATAGGAAAACTATCCTGGAAATATTTTCATAATCATTTTGAATGATATTCCTTCTTTTAATTACTATCTTAAGATTCATCAGTAAACTTATAACAACTTTTCGTCAGAAAATTAAAAATATTTTTCTTCATATTCTACCTTATTCTTGAAATTGATTTCATCTTATCATAATGACTCCGTTGCATATCATTCAGATTTTCTAGTAATGAAATATTCCATTTTTTTGTGTATTCCTTATGACCAAACACTCCACCACACTAAAAATTTACTTGGAACCTGGATATTCTTGGAGAAAAATAATTTTATTGAAAAAAATATATCTTACTTTTTTTTATTTCTACAGTGGTTGGGATTGAATTTTTATTTTCTTATGTGTAAAATATCTTCTAGATGTCCTCTATTATTTTACTAAAAAGGATGAATATTCCTCCTAAAATTTTATTGTTTGAACATAACTGGAGTATTTATTATTTTTGAAAACATAATAACAATTCAATTTATATGAAGAATATATTACATAAAACTTTATAAAATATCTCTAATATGATTTAGAGTATTTAATATTGATATGAATAGAGTATTTTAAATCCCTTTTTAACATATTCAACACATTCTCATCCCTAAGATAGCCTGACAACGTCTTAGATAGTTGTTATTATCTCTATAAAAAATATTAATTCAAGATATTTTCCATATTTTCAAGTTCAACAAATTTCAATATAAATTTTTTGATTTCATTAACAAGTACTAGTTAATTATTTTAAAACTCATATATTTGTTTTGTTAAATTTTTATGTTATTTTATAGGTTACTTATTCTCTTTTTTCAAGCAATGTGTTTTGATGATACTATTTTAATTAAACTTTTAACATGTGTTCCATATCAATTAATTCTATATCATATTCTTTACTAATTGATGTTTTAATTCCACATTCAACATGATATATGAAATGAGAAAATTTCTAACTATATTCACCTTATGATTTGCTACTAGAAGAAATCTAAAATTATTCTTCTTTTCTTATAAAATTTCTTCTCATGATTCTAAAAAAACTCTTCTTACTTCTACAAACTTTGAATGATTATTTTTAGATTTTATACCTCTTATTTTTGTGTGGTTTATTATCATCTTTAGGTTTAAAATATTTTCCATTATTATTTAGATAATTCATTTAAAAATGACTAATTTCATTATATTTATAGCATCTAAGTAGAAATTTTCCTTTTTTCATACTCCTTATCTTATTTTTTTTTTAAGACAAAGCATCTGCATTTATTAAGAGAAATAAAAAAAGAGAACAACATAGGGGCAGATGGGGTCAAACAACAAACATGCCCTCATCCACCAAGAGCAAGTCTAGAGATCGTAAAAAGACATGTCGTTTCCATAATCAGAATCACCAGCAGTCTCCCACTCAGATTGAGACTTGTCCCTTTTGAGGATTTTCAAGATATCCAAATCCACTTTCCTTGACACCTTGGACGACGATCTGGTAGACACAGTTCTAGGTACATTAGTATAATCCTTACGTGGTCTCCTCTTAAGGGGAGGACCTTCACTTTCAGTAGTCTTTGACTTGCCATTCAATATTGCATCCTTATAAGAGGCATGACCACCATTGCCCGAGACCCTGATCGGGGAGCGCGCCTTCCCCTGTTCATCTTCAGAAATGTTCCCCCATTTCTCAGGTAACTCAGATGACTGAAAATGCTTCTGGATTTCATGATGAAAATCATCATGAAGCTGCACATCACCCTGCTTAGAGACATCAACCTGGTGAGAATCAGGGATCACCCGTTCTGGAGTCTGCAAAGGGATGTCCTCAGCTAGAGGAACCTCTTTAGCCAAATCAGATCGAGTATAAGAAGGGCCACTACGAGCCTCCTTCGGAGAATCGTCAAGAAAAATCCCTTTACCATGATCAGGAGCCAACTTTAGAATTGCGTCACCATCATGAGCAGAAGACTTTGGAAATATCGAATCCTTCAGGTTGGATTTCCTGCGATAGAGGACTGTTGAATGTCCTCTCACACCACATTTCTCACAAGACATATTCTTCCGGCATAATTCTAAAGAGTGTCCAACAGCCATGCATACATTGCAGAAAAGAGGCTTTTTTTCATACTCAACATCAATTTGAATGTTATCAGAAGGGGTGGAAAGAGTTACCTTGTCGATCAAAGTAGAACTAAGATCAACCTCCACCAACATCCTAGCAAAATGACCAAACCGAACATCCTCAGTTTCTTTATCAAGCCGAATGGGAGTCCCAATTGCCATGCCAATATCATGGAGAATTTTGGGATGCCAGAGGACCCAGTTGAGCCCATGCAAACGAATCCAGAGCTGAGAAAATGCATTTCGTGCACGCGAGACATTAAAATCCATAGACCATTCATGTAAATGCAACCATCCAGGTTTCAGAAACAAGGTTCCAATGCTCCATGCCCGAAGCTTCAAATCAGAAGATGGAAAAAGGCAATGAAAAAATCCTCGACCAAGAGAAACACACTTCCAGTTAGAAAAGCCCCACAAATTTGAAATTCTGCAAGTCAGGTCTTCAAGCTTCCATGGATTAGCACCTTTAGGAAGAACAATACGCGCAATCAAAGAATTTTTACCCATTGACATTCGCTCTGCAAGCGCGACAGGGTTAGCTTCAACATGAGCCGAAGAACCCTTACGAAGAATTCTGCTCGGGCAAGAGTCCGTGAACAAACCCAATGAACAGGATCCATCTTGCTTCAACCGGGAATTTCTGGCCCGCACCACGCCATTACCAAAATCCTGAAACACAGAAGTGGTATCTACCACAACACCATCTCGATGCCGCGGAGCACCACGCTGCGCGCCAATCCGCAAATCTGCTTGCAGCATGGACTCCGATCCGACTTGAGGAACCGCAGTTGAAGAATCTGCCGAGGTCTTCAATTTCACCAAAGCATCCACCATATTCGCAGATCCGGCAATAGGATCCGAAGCCGACTTAACACCAGCCGGGAAACGCGAAGACACCGCAGCCTTACGGTTTCCAGAAACAGCCGGAGACCGTGCGCCATGAGTAGAAACAGAGGAGTTTAACTCCAACGATGCACCACCGGGATTATTGAGACATTCGAACCCGAGAAAGAATGGAATTGCCATGACCGAGCAGAAACCCTAGAAAACTCCATTGACGCGGAGGAGAGAGCCCGCCGCCGCCCACAGCGCCATCAAAAACCAAACGTTTAATATGGGTAACGAGGTATAGGGCTGGCCTGCCCACCTGCGCGCCACACGTCCCCAGCTAGGCCCAAGGTGGCCAACCCTTGGGCTTGGGCCAGTTCCCACGGAGTCGAGGGGACGAGAGGTTCGCTGACAAATGGTGCGCGTTGCCTTTGTGAGGACTCGAACCCGGAACCTCAGCGACGGGACGCCACCGCCTTGAACCAACTCACCCAGCCCCCGCGGGCAAACGTTTAATATGGGTAACGAGGTATAGGGCTGGCCTGCCCACCTGCGCGCCACACGTCCCCAGCTAGGCCCAAGGTAGCCAACCCTTGGGCTTGGGCCAGTTCCCACGGAGTCGAGGGGACGAGAGGTTCGCTGACAAATGGTGCGTGTTGCCTTTGTGAGGACTCGAACCCGGAACCTCAGCGACGGGACGCCACCGCCTTGAACCAACTCACCCAGCCCCCGCGGGCTCATACTCCTTATCTTATTAAACGACTTAAAATTAAAATAAATTATCCTTTTATGGATACCACCATCATCTTTATTTGTAGATTCACTTGAATTATAATCATCAACATTTTATTTGATATTCAACATTCACATGAGCTCAAATTAAAATTAATATTTACCCTTATTCTTGATGGCTGAATGTTTTCTCATATCATATTCCATGAGAATATTATGAAACACATTAATTGATAGGTATTTTCTATCTTCAAGAGATGTGATCCTAGTGTAAAAACTATACAGAAAGTTTCTAATGAGATTTCTAGAAGTGATAGAATCATAATTATTTTTACCAAATCCTATGATATTGATTAAATTTTTTTTTCCTTGTGAAATAATATTTAATTTTCTTTTCAGTGTTCATTTTTATTTCTTCAGATCAGTTTCTTTAAATTTTTAATTTGGCCATCTTAACTCTCACACTTCCTTCATAGCTTATTTCCTTATCATTTTAGATTTCATTGGATGATTTAATTCCCATAATATTTTTTATAATTATTATAAAAAATAAATTTAAATAGAATTTGGTGCATTTCTGTCAACCTATATATTCTTGTTACTCATAAATTTCACTACTAGATCTATCTCAATATATAGAAAAATAATAAATGTAACCTATCTAGCTTAAAATCCAAGGGATAATAGATATTGAAACATCATTTTATTATAACTATGGTAATTCATATAGTATAATATAAGAACTATCATACTATTTATAGGATTATTGTTATCCATTATACGAATGTAATTGAACAAATAGTGGGAGCATATATCTGATACTAGTTGTTATACCAATGATTAGGTTTTTCCCCTGAAAAGGTGTATATGAATCAGTAGGGAATTAATTTATAAATTATTTCAACTTATATCATACTTTATGACCTAATATATTATGATCCAATAAGTTATGATGTCTCACTATAATATTCTCAAAAGTATGATAAAATCATAAATGAATAAATTTTTTTTATGGTTCATCATATTTAGTGGATAATACTTATTTTACCAGGTTGGTTAGTCCCCATTGACAAAAATTATTTATTATAAGAATAATATTTATAAATTACAACATTAGAATAGTTTTAAAATATGAATACCAAGAATCAGACTAGATTGAATAGTTTTACATATATTTAATATTGAAATTATTACTAGAATGAGAATGATCACATTGAGGATCTTGTTTCTTCCGCAATAGAAAATGAAGATCTTCCCCTATGATACTTGATGATATTTATAAAAAACGTTATTAATCAATGTAGAATCATATGATGATAAATTAATTTATTTAAAACATAGATTTGATTCCACTGAATGCTCAAACACAAACTAATTTAGATGATATATTCTCAACATTTCTCTTTAAAATTCCATTTTATCTCAATATTAAAATTCTATATTATCCATAACAATCATATTTATCTTATAACGACTCATATTTTTTTTAAAATCCCAGTGTTAGATTAATTTGGGAAAAATAAATTCAATTTTATCATTCTTAAAACATTACTCAACAGAATCATGAAACATGATCCTCTTCCACTTCCTCAATCAATTTGGATCCTGAAACATTATAGAAGATTTATAAATATTCTATACATTAATTAAATAAATATCCCCAATAAAATAACACATAAAACCTTTATTTATTCCACTATTATTAACTGGAAATGAAATACATAGTAATAATCCTTCATATTAAATCTCTGAATAAAAATAACAAATACACTTTTTGTATATTCAAATAAATTACATCATAATAATAACCTTCATCCAAACTCATCTTCAAAACCCAAATTTATCCTACTTTCACCCTAGAGTACAAATTAATAAAACAAAACATGTTAACATAGTAGTTAGAATAATCTAATTCTTTAAAACAATGATTGAATCAATGTTAGAATAGTTTAAGTGATTATTTTAATTTAATAAGAACGTAGAATCATAACACTAACATCTAGAATTTAATGTATAGATATTATTAATTAATATATACATAGTCGAGCATATAATTTTTCATATAGGTTATTTCATAGTTGATATTATTATTTAATGAAAAAAACTTATTTTAATGTATCAAATCATGGATAATATACCATTTTGGGGGATTGGGATGTTTTAAACAATAAAGAATGGTTCTGGAATTGTATTGTTTTAATTCTATAGAGTATTAAAATTATAGAAACTTGATTTTACATAATATAAAATATTGTTTGAAAAAACTTCATGATCACATTATAGGTATTTTATGCTTAAATATATATTATCACATTTCTATAACTTCTCACATGAAGTTTCAGAATATAATATATAAAAAAAATCATACGTGCAATACAAATAGTTTACACATAACTAAATATTCTTATATAGCTTCAGATATATTATCATGGTCACGAAATATAATATTCAAACATAAAATCATATGCAAAATATACTTAAAAAGGGGCACACAAATCTTACGTTGTTGAAAACATCAAACATGGTGACTAAAATATCAAATGTGAGGACTGTAAGATATTTTTCTCAGTTAAATATTAAATATCCAATGGGGAAATTTTATAACACAATATATAGTCACAAAACATGTTTAATTGACCTAATATCCTCTAAAAACATCTCAAAAACATTATTCATAGTTTTAAAAAATGTCTCTTAAACCTCTAATTATTCACAATCAATATTTAAAAATATTTAAAACCACAGAAAAACTCTAAGGCAATATCAAATATGATAAAATAAAACTATTTTTTTAAGATCTTATTTAAATGAATTAAAAAAATAGAGTTTTTTAAAAATTTATATAATATGGATTCTCTTTAATTGATAATATTATAAATAATTAACTAAAAGTTGTGAGAAAACATTTTATATTTTAAAGGTGTTTATGAAATAAATATTAAAATACTAGATATCTCAGTTAAACACCCAATAGTATAATTATTCATTAACCATATTACCTTCATGTTTTAAAAATAAGAATTTATCCTTGATTTAATTATTTAAATTGTCATTATTGAAATAATTAGTATGTTTCAAAAAAATTTGTTAGATTAGTAATTTTTATTTTTTAGAATATTTTTCATATATATCTTTAGGTAATTAATGGAAGGTAAACTATTTTCCACATTTTATATGGATGATTCAGTTAAGTTTAATTTTTTTATTTAACTTTTGTTTTCATAAAAACTTTAAATCATTTCATAATTTATTTTAAAGTTTATTTTTGAGAAATACTTTTCAAAATTAGTGTTTAATTTTTTATGTTTATTTATATCCTTGAATAATTCAATACTACTAAGAATAGTTATAATATTTTCCAATATTGAAACATACTATGAAATTTAAAAAAATTATTATGTGATTAATGATGTTATTTATTTACATGAACTTGTAAAAAGAAAAAATGAATTTATAGATTTAATGAAAAAAATATTTATTTATGAATATATTATTCCACATTTTTGTGTAATTAAATATCTATTTATAAATCCATGGTCCTAAACACCTTTATAGAGTGAGGATGAATCTGGGTATAATTATTATAAATAAGATTTCTTTCGTTGGATGTTGTTCATTTGTATAGAGGAATAATAAATTTATTATGATACATTAACAATAATAACAATCATATAACAAAATATTAATCAAATATATTAAATAAATTTAATATATCTCACTCAATGCTTCATATCCATAGAGTTTGAACGAAAGGATATATTGGAATACCAAAGATCACTAACACACTCTTATGATTTCAAAGTTTTTTGTTTGCATATGTTCTAAAAACTATAAGCACTCTCTCTTAATTTCTATCCATTCAATACTAATAATAAATGTTCAAACATTTTTATGACATTCAGATTATATAATAAAAATATCAATGTACACACCACACCAAAATATATATGATGATTCAATTTTGTTATGTGAAATCCTGAGAGACATGTTTACCTTTTTAAAAATACCAAATTGATCAATTTAAAATCATTTATAAATATTGAATCATATCAATTAATAAGAAAAATTAAATTTAAATTACACACTTTCCCTCTTTCTTATTATCTTTATAAAAGAAAATAGAATATATTTTTCAAACCGATAAAAAAATATAATATTACATTATAAATAAACTATATATCAAAATTATTATCCTTACATCATAACCATTAAAGGGTATAAAAATTAATACAATAGTATTGAGTAATATTGATCATGATTCTCTCAATATTTTCCAAAATTAAACCAGAGAATACCTGATTTCCTTAAATCACCAAAACCACGATGTCCTTGTGCTCCATAATATAGGGATATACCATAAAGCCTAATATGTATATGATACATGTTATCCTATATCATGAGGTATTAAATATTTATATTTTACGGTATGGTGTATATTATTATAGGGATAATATACCATGGATTGTTATATCACTTAATAAGATATGAAGACAACGTATAACTACCACTTAAGACAATCATAGTGTATAATATAAGATATATCATAAGTATTGGTGAATCATAATAGATTTTTCTTTTTGTAGGTAACTATTTAATGTAAATAAAGTTTATATTTTATATATTTTGTTTGTTAGTTTGATTTTATTATGAAATTGGGAGATGGGGGGTGTGAGTGTTACATGGGTGAAACATAACCACCATGACTATTTTGAATTCCTTGGTTGGACCGAGAAATAGTTCTTGGGGGACAAATAAATAAACTTGTTCTCAAAAAAACTTCAATAGGATATTATTTAGGACTATGGGGTTGGGTGACATTTGGGGTAAATCCTATTTTACATCCCCTGCAGGGTCATGCAGTAGAATGCAAATATGTATTGAAACTATATAAAAATACTCTAAAAAACCTTATCATTTTAAATTTAGTTTGGGATTTCACTCTCATTCTACAACTATCACCCATATCTATCAAACCTAGTGTTATTTTGGGGTGATATTAGGGCGATAATTTCCTAAATATTTCACCCCTTGTAAATTGTTCTGTTGGGTACCCAAATTTTAGTTAATACCCTTAAAATTCTATCAATAATTCTTTTTTATTGATTTTTCAGGGAGGAACCCATAACTGAGTACATGTCAGTATATTTTGGTGGGGAAATGGTAGGTTTAATTTTGGTATTTTGGTTTGGGGTATTTATGACTCTACGTAGATTTTGAAAATTGGTTATCAAGGAATTACTTTGAGTTTTCTCCAAGCATAGGTAGATTCCTTCTCATTTTAACTAAGCGCATAGATTTCATATGGAATTTATGTGTCTTTGATTTGGTTTATTTTATATTATTTACTTATTTTGTATTGGAATGTTTTTTGGTTTTCTAAATCATTGGGTTTTTAGGTTTTTTGGAGTAATTATGAAGTTATTTTTTTCCTAGTGCATCGGGGTTTTACAAAAAATTGGTGTGTAGGTTTCATTTGTTTTCCATTTTACATTATAGATTTAGGTTTCCAATATTTTTATGTTATTTGTGGAATTATGTTTCTCGTTATTTTTTATTTTATTTTCATATGGTTTTGATGTAATTGTTGCCATTGATTAATAGATGTGGGGTTAAGAATTATATTGATTTCTTTTTGTAATTAGTGGTATTGGGTTTTCATTAATAGATTTTGAATTATGATGATTGTTAGTTGTTTATATTGGATTTATTGTTGTGTTTTTGAGAAATTAAGCAGGATTATTTGAGAATCCCACTTGGCAGTGGGGTCCTTGCTGGTAAAGGTATGGTGATGTGTTGGAAACTCCATCTTTGCCATGTGCAAATTATCGAAAAAATGTATGGTTTGGGGGTACTCAGTTCCTTAGTGTGTATGTGATACTGAAATATTTGTTCGTTATAAATTTCCTCAGTCTCCCTTAGGGATTTTTTTAGGTTTCATGCATGAGTTGGCTCATGCATTATTTATATGAAGTATTTTAAGGTTTGAAACATTGAAATATTAATTATAATTGATTCTTATGATGGTTAATATTGTTTATGATTAAATTTTTTTGAGTGTTTTAAGAACATTTATAATATTTTTGATTTTTACAAAGAATAAATTGATCTTGATGGGGTTTCACTTATTTTGGGTTCATGGTGAGCACTGGAGAATCCAATCGTGATTCGTACTCACCCCCATTCTCTTACTATGGTTGATTGGTATATTTTTGGAAATTTATAACAAGTTAATTAAGTGATTATTTGAATGTTCTAGATCATATATATTGATGTCGATATATGGTTTAGGAAGAGTTACATTTATTTGATGAGTCATAATTTTTTTGGGGAGGCCTAGAGAAGATTTTGGATGCCCATTTTGGTACGATTTAGTTTCGTGGATTAATATGACATACATTTGAGTTTCATTGAACTTGTATTTTTTTAGTATTTTAACTATTTATTTTGGTGAAATTAATTTCTCATGAATCATATAATCCTATTCTTATTCATATGTTTTATTCTATTTTCCAATATATTTTTTATGTTGAACAGATGAATAGTTAATACCAAAATTTTGATATATATTCAGTATGGGGGTTGTGTGGTTTATGAGGGTTAATCATCATCCAGTAATATTTTCTAGAGAATATAATTTTATTTTAATGCATTGGTGATTAGGGGGAGAACATGGGTCATAACATCATTCTCCTTAATGCTGGTGAGTTTGGGGGTTTATGGGTTGGTCTAGGATGTTACAAATCGTATAATATTTTTTCTTTTATGTAGTATCTCAAGTGATAGGCTGCTTTAGGAGTCATTAAAAATTTATAATAAGGAATATATTATATATTTATATAAAACCATGTGTTATTAGGTGGTTTTGGTAGTCCATGTCTATAATAAATCACTTGTAGGTAGATGTAGTACACATGGTTAGTTATCATGGGTGATGTAAAAGGTTGGAAAAGAAGGATTAATTTAGGCATTAATTGATATAAATGTGTCATGGTTGGATGGTTTGGAAGATAATGATTTGTTTTTATTGTAAAATTGATTTAATTATTGAGTTTTTTGAAATAGTGATTTTAAAAATCGATTATCTCACAATAATAAGTTTTAAAGTTGATTTTCATATGGATTTCCTTACAGAAATGAATTGGTTTCTTTGACTACGATTGTAATATCCTGAGGTAACATGAATGATACTAGATAAACTATTTAAGGAGTGTTGGATTGTTGGTATGCGGTGGTGATGACTTGAGGTGCACTTTTTGAGTAATGTGTTGGGATGTTGAGGTGAAATTATTGGGTGACATGGTAAGTAAATTGATAAAAATTTAGAAAAATATTATAAAAGGAAATAGAAAAAACGTCATGGAGGATGGAATTAGTAAATTCTAAGAGCATGCCCTTGAAAAATACAATTATACTCTAAAGGATGAGAACGAGTGGATGAAAAAAAATATGAAGACTCTCTACATTTTCTCCCATAGTCTCTAAAATATATGAAACCATGTTTCCTTCCCACCAAGTGTGAGTGAACTCCACTATATGATTAAGGATGAAGCTGTAAGAATTGATAACATAAGAAATGATTTAGTGGAAACAATTTTTCTTCTAGATATAATTAAATGAAACAAAGGAATCAGATTTAGTTGTAGTGAAATCAATGTTGTAAGTGGACTAGTGAGTAATATTAGTGTGTAAAGAATGAACCTCTTCAAGTATGGAACCACCTTGTTTGTAGAAGGTTGAAAAGGATATGAAAACTAAGCCTTGGGAGTCCTGAAAAAAACCGGCAGCTTTCATAATACAATTCATAGAAGAAACATATATATTTTTCTAGAACCACTTGAAAAAAGGATTATAAATATTACAAGTTTCCCCTACCATCACTGCTAATATCAAAAGATGTAGCATACCAATTGTTGTGAAAAAATGGTATAATTTTCTCCTTGAACAGTGATTCCAAGCTAATGACCACCTGTAAGGATTTATACTACATATATGTATTCTTTATATTGAGTTCATAGTGGAACACTTCATTCTAGGTATCCTAGGTAATCCAGTAACTTGTTGTTAGGAATATACACATCCCTTGTTCATTAAAACCTGACCTAGAATAAACAACACAATAGTCATGAAAGGAAAAAAAATCCAAATACCAGCTCTTAACATCCATACCCACAAGACCCTAAATGATTTCCAATATAAAATTATCCCAATCTATATTAATAAATATATTCGATGGAGATTATATATCAGGGTTGAAAGAACACACACAACTGGATGCCATATTAATTCCAATCCTTCATGTGTACATATCCATCGAAATAACTCAATTCCAAATATTCTAGATAAATAAATTTAATTTAAAAGTAAGATATTTTCGCCTATGTTGGGGGACCAAGGTTTCAAAAACCTATTGTAGGTGAATGATTTTACTCTAATACATATACATAATAAAACCTATTCCAGATGGAGTGAAAAAAATGACAGGTTTACCAACCTGTTTAATACTATGAAACATGCCATTCTGATCATCATTCAACACCACATTCATGAATGAGAGGTTTCCACCCTCTTGACTGAAACTAATGTTTGAAACAAGGTAACCTTGATAGAATAGTGGGATTCTAGAATAGTTTTCATTCCAAAAAGATATATATCCCCTTATAATGATCCAATGAGAGTTTCCAAGGATATATTGAATGTACCTTTTGAGGAAGCACTATATATTAGAGCTTGAATAATTAGAATAAATTATAGGACAACCCTCTGGAGATAATCCGCATTTCTATTTAATGAATTTGGTTCAATGGTAATTCTTAATAATGGACTCCCAAAAAAATTTTTATCCTATAATCAAATTAAGTTTTGATCAACATACCTTAGACCTATTCCTCATTCCTTAATTGGTATGGCTAGTTTGAACCAGCAGTCCCAAAGATGTTGACCCTCCTGATGGGTGTCCCAACAAAATACTTTGTGGAGTTCCATGTTCTTTAAAACCATTTGGGAGAACTAAGCACTGAAAGTACATGCATTAGAATGGTAGTATGAATGCTATTAATGAGTTTGACCTTTCATTTATATGAAATATATCAACTCTTCAAATTTATAACTTTCCCCTTGGTTATATTAAAAGTACCATCAAAATGATGAATACAAACTCTTGCATTTGAGAGTGGATCCCTGATAGTCTACATGAATACTACTCCTAGAAGTTGAAAGAAAATAAACAATTTTTTTGACATGTCTGTCTGGGAAATATTTAGATATTTAAATTGTAATACCCTAATATTTTATGTTAAATTCTACAAATAAAATTTTATTTTAATGATAGATTGTAATGCACGCAACCCCAGGTCTAGATGAACCATATTATAGTATACCATTAAAAACTATCCCTTAAATAGGTGTGTAGTAATAAGACTTGGTAGATTTTTTAAAAATGTTTTAATCATATATAAAATAAATTTATTATTCATCAATTAATTATTAATTAAAATAAAATACATTTTTATGTAAAAGGGGTGTTTTAGTGAAAATTGTATTTATGAGATCAATCTGTTTTTATCTTTATAAATTTAATTGTTTTCTATAGGTTAATAATTTTAATTAAATTTATAAATTATTTATTCAGTAATTTTTTGACCATTCTTCTAATATTTTTTTAAGGAATGAGATGATAATACATATTCAGTTTTATGCTAAAAAATGTATTTTTATAAAAAAAATGGTTTTCAATATGTTCTACGTAATTATTTCAAAATAAATTAATACTATTTACAGAAATTTAATTATAAGAAAATAGATTCAATATTTGAAACCATGTGGTCAAAATTTTATAAATAGGCCCCATTTATTGTTTAGATTCATGAATAATGGCCATGGTAAAATTTATCGTCTTGGTAATGGTTAAATCCTGTTAAAACTAATTTTTTAGGTAACCTATTTTCATTTAAATTCTCATTGGATGAAGATAATTGGAAATTTATGACCTTATGCTATAAAGTTAATTATTTTAAGTAAATATTTCCAGGAAAATGTCTGATATAATTTTTAAATCAATGAAAAATAAAAAATATCACTCTCTTATAAATATATCTTTTGTGTTCACATAAGGGAAAATTAATTATTTGAAGAATATTAAAGGTAATTTTTATAATAATTTAATCATTTTCCTGATTTTAATTTCTTTCCAAATTTTAGTGATTATATAATTATCTCAAATTCTTATGTAACACCGACACATTATTTATTCAATTAAAAGGAATGTAAAATAAATTATATTGAAAATAGTAAAAGTAATATAATTTTTGGGAGTTATTGTGTTACCCAATTTTTATAGTTTAATATAACATATTATTCATGTGTTAATTTTTATATTATAATTCCATATTTATCTTGGTGTCTTTAATGTCAAATCAATTGAATAGTGTCATAAATGACACTAATGACATTTTATGAAAATAATTATATTTAAAATTATTTAAAAATATTAAAATTCATAAAATCGGATAGTTTGGATAATATATGGTCTAAAATTTCTTCCCTTAACCATTTATGAGATAATTGTAACCTAATAAATAAAATCATAATCCTTTTACAGTGAAAAAGTAGTTATAGAGGTCAAGGTAAAAATAGGTTAACTAAGGGGTTAGTCCAAATGATATGATTCAAAACACCACATAAAACTGCCCTATTTTTTTGGTTAATGCAAAATAATCCAAATAATTCCATATATTTTGAATATATATCCATTTAAAATCATTTTTGAAGAGAATAAATTTTTATATTTTAATCATTTAAGAAATTACAAGTGTACCCCTCCCCTCACTCATAAAAGGAAATCCTCATTTCTATTATTAACACAACATTGAGCCTTCTATATCAACCAAAGCCTACCTAATTTTTTTATAATCATACTTATCCACATTATTGAGGACCATGTATTTCTAAATGTCCAACCCATAAATGTTACGAGAAGATCTAATGGAGTTCTTTCAAATATGAGGTAATTACCTTAACCGACCACTTTTTTAATTTTTTTTGACTCCAACAAATATATGGTATTTATCATTAATAATAACAAAAGTATCCTCAATATAATGAAATATTATTAAAATTAAAAAACCCCCATTATAATCCCTCTCTCCCATCAAACATGAAGTGAATGTAAAACTCGTTTGTATGTATGACTTACCAATATCATGTAGTGATACAATTTATTTTACATGGAAATATTTTATGGATGGTTATTATGATTTTTTAATGTTTACATATGGTATTTATGAATTTATTATTCTTTTTTATTGACAATATCATACCTACCTTCTTACATTCTAATCCATTGGATGATGGTAATATCACTCGTGTGTATGTGTGGACAACCACGTCCACAAAGCAATGTGATTCATTTTTAATTTGTTCTTTTCATGAATGGAAATAAAGATTTATTTGATGAATATATATTATGTATTTGATATAATTATTATTCCTTAAAGTTGAACTATTATTTATCTTTATTTAACTTCATCCATTGAAATATGAAACCAACATTCCTACATACATATGACCTACCATCTCTATGAATAGAGTAATTTATTTTTTTATATTTATTTTTTATATATTTATATTAATATGTATATATATAATGAATTTATATGATATTTATATCATTATTAACATATTTTATGTGAGTTAAACATGATAAAAATAAATATACTATAACTATCGATCTAAGATTAATATGAAAAAAATAAAATAAATAACATCAAGAAACAAAAAGTTTAATAAGGAATTACCTATAAATTGGTGTTAAAAAGTTATAAAGGGGTCATACATGATGTTATATGTATTTAAATGATCATGGTAATTTATAATATATTTAAATTTGTTATACTAGAGAATAGAGAACTTTCAATGTATGCAGAACTCAAGGTAAGGGTTTGTCATCTCAAATTATCTTCTTCTTGACATATGTTATGTTATGAACCTATATCAATTTATGAGGTGTATATAATATAAATTTAACATTTTATATAATTATTTACATTTTTTTATTATATTTATGGTTTCATTTTAATTTGATCTTGCATGGGTCTTGTGATTTAAAATTTATCAAAATAGTGAAGATTTTATATTACAATCTCACTGTTTATTAAGATTGATTATGATTAGTTTCCAATGATGAAATTTCATAATATAAATATAAATAAACTCATAAATTTTATTATACTCTAGGTATTTATATAAATAATATGTTTTCTTTTTCTTTTACTCGTTTTTGGAACTCAATATACAAAAATAATGTTTTTAGGAGAAATCCACTTTATTTATATCTTGGTTGAATATCATTTTCCTTTCATGTCCATGTTTTACATAAATGTTTTCAATAATGTTTTTAATATTATACTATGATTATTTTAAATAATTTTTACACATTTTTTAATTTTTAAAAAATTGTTTTAAATGAATCTTTTTGTCATTTTCCATACAAGGCACTCTTTTAATATTTATGGAAAATGTGAAAAAAACATTCTTTTAAAGTATACAACATGAAATGAATTTACCACAATATCGATCGCTTAATGATTTAAATATTATTTTAAAATATACCAATGTTATTTTCAATGAAATTTTTTTTCTTCATATTTGGTAAATTTTAATATTATAATGATTATTTTAGAATTAAAATGTTATTTCTGTAAATAAATATTCTAGATATATTTTAATGATATTTTTATATGAGTTTAAATTATTCTCTATTATTATTATTTACTGGGGATATTACATAATGATACTATCCAAATAAATTCCCTATTTTTATTATGATGATGATTATTTAATAACGATTCTGTGAAACTATATTCTTTTCCCTGGTTTAACTAAGTTACAAAACTCAATTCTTTTACATGAGTTATGTAATGATAAAATGATGAAATGTTTATAAAACCTATTTTATTTTTTCACTAGTTATGATCTGATGAGTTACTAATGATTTTGTGGTACACATATATATGATTTTTATTATATGATAGGTGGTCCTGAAATTACATTTTCCTCTAATGCATTGGGTAATGTTGGATATCTCATGTGATAAATTAGTCTGGATTTTAGAGTAACACTAGTTCTGTAAGGGCATATGTCCACTATGATAGTTTTCGGAGTGGGGGCATGACTACTAAAATGGTTTGGGGAGTAATCCCAACCCACTATGATAGTATTTAAATAAATATAAAACTTTTAATGCAATGGTTTTCTTTTATTATATTTATTCCACAATCATATGTCTTTTTCCAGTGTTATGATCTCATGTATTAAGTTATTTGATTCCATTATGATTTGGGGCTTGTGAACTACCATGATTTATTACAAAACTCATGATTATGATCTATGATATGTATATAATAGTTTTAAAATCTTATAATCATATTCTAGTACAATTATGATCATGTTATGTTTATGTAATCATTGATATCTCCCTTGTTTACCCTTACTGAGAATGAAAGTAGGATATTTCTTGAATTTCATTTCCTCTATTTATGAATAAATTTATTAATTATTATATATCTAAAAATCATTATAGTTATTAATAGCTTAGTGGGAGATGATATAGTTCACTAATGAACCAGTTTTTTATGTATCAATGTTTTCCAAGGAACTAGAACAATAATATTATGGCGTATATTGTTATGTTATATAGTAAATATTAATATATTTATATTTGATATATATTTATTAAATGAATTAGTTTTTATGGATTTTATTATAGAGTAGTTTAGTAAAATTTTGGATACTATTATGAGAAAAGTTTAGTGAGAACCATAATTCTAATCCTAAGTATAGAATAAAATCATATGTTATAGTGAAAAATTGTGTGTAGTTTTATTAAACAAAATATCCCTATAAGAATAATATAAGTGGATTTGGTTTTTCAAAAATACATCTATAGATAATATCCATAAAAAGAGTTGGTTGAGTATATATCATTCATCATTTTGATATATAGTGAGTGTGTCTCAACTATACACCCGGTTTTAACCTCTCAGTGGGTATTCTTGGATTAAGTCATATTTTATTTATGAACATGGTAATGTGTTATATTTTTAATGTATTATTTTAGGATATTATATGGATTATTTTTTTGACCAATCAATGATATAGTGTCTTATTATGTGCCCCAGTGTTCCAAGAATAAATGTTTTAAATATATTAAATACGTTAAACAGAAGGCATGCCCAATTTTGTTGAAAAATTAGAATAACTCTTAAATGGAGGATCAAATTAAAAATACAAGGTAAACATTGAGTTTAGAATGTGTTTTTTACCATAGGAGTGACTTAAACATAGATGACATAAGTCGTTTATGGAAAAGTCATTGCGGGTGCAGAAACGATTAAAATAATTGAAATAATTGAAATAATTATTTTTTCAATTTTTCCAACACATCATTGGATGTGTATTTAAATAGAATATAATAGAGAAACCCCTAGGGTTGTTTTCATAATCCAATAATAATTTTATATCCATTGGAGAGAAAATTTGAAGAACTATCTAAGGTGAATAATAACCAGATCATGGATCGACGATCGAAAAACCACAGATTCGAAGGTTATCTTCAATGAAAATGATGGTACATTATTCATCATCAACAATTGATAAAAATCAATGTATGGTGGGTGTTTTAATTGTTTCCTTTCCCCATTATTGATTCTTTTAATGAAAACGTGTCAATAGACCAACATATTGATATATGGATCATGTGTGTTTTTGGAATGAGTTTATTACGGTGTGATTTTGGGAGAATTTTTTTGGATTATTTATTTCTTCATTTTTATTATAACATAAAAAAATTGACATCAACATGAATATTTATCAAGTTCAATTCCTTTAATTTTTCTTGTGCATTTTTCCCCTGTTTCTTCCTTCACCATGGGTATTCATTTTTTGGACCGTGGTATGAAAATAGCCCAGTCAATCGATCATTACACACTCATTTATTAACAAAACGATCTAATATCATAGATATTAGATTAAAAAAAATGATGGTGGTGTGAATATGGAATTGGTAGAGAATCATATTTTTTTGGATACACAATTTCACATTTTTCAATGTTCTTCATCTTGTAATTAAGAATGACATGTAGATCCATTTTTTGAGTAGATCTAGGCCAGATTTTCCATATACTAGTGTTGGAAAAATATAGACCATCCCCGATATTTTATTTTTTGGTATGTTTGGAGGCTCTGACGAAGTGTGTGATGATGTGGTGTGAATCAAAGAAATAATGGGAAACATGAAGTGTAATCCAGCATTATACATAGTGTTCCCTTAGATGTAGAATTAGAGTTTTATGCAAAATTATGTATCACATGGTGTGTGACCCCAATCACACAACATGTAGAACTCCCTAGTTGACTTGGTTTATACCTTGGTGGTTTCATGGAAATGGGTTGACGTACCTGGCATGATGTCACTTCATGTACTTCTACATGGACACAGCTAGGTCGAGCCTACACGAGCTTACCTGTGTAAGGTAACATGTGTAGAGTACATTTTTTAGGCGCATACCATGTAATAATACATGGACAAAGCCACCTAGACATGGAAAAGACCAAGAAACATGGGAAGAAAACCATGTGTCTCTAAATTCCACATAATACTTCTACACACCATGTATTTGGTGAATACAAGTCATGCGAGTCTTGTCTGCATGGGGAGATGAGGCGATAGTTGGACACACAGTTTACCCTTAGGTACGTGTTGTGTATTCCATTCAATATTGATTTTAGATCTTCTTTTTCTTATTTTAGATGAATATCAGTTTATTATGTTCTCCTGGTACTTTTCTATAGGGTGTAGTGAGATGTGGTGTTCTTTTAGAAGACTGGAGTGCAATCATATATTATCCTCTATTCCCTAGTAGGAGTTTTTGGAATAGATGTGACCTTATTAAGAAGGCAATTTATCCTCCCTATAGATAGATGTATCATTAGGGTTTTTGAAGTCATTGGAATATAATCCCCTAGGTAGTTGGTTGATCTAGATTGGGTTCATGGTGTCTCATAACAGTTCTTGGAATGGTCTCCTATTTGTGTATCCTGGTGTTCATAGAAAAATACACTTTATTGGGAAGGGCCCACAAGGCTAGACATATTCGTTGAGTGTCTCATATTACACCATGGTTCTCAGAGTGTATTCTATCAAAATGGCCATTGATTTGAGAATAATTATATGACTGGAAGTTGGTTATGACCACCAGGTGGAGTGGTTTTTTCTTGAGTATATCAAGCTGTTTCTATTATAAATTTATTTTTATAGATTGTATTGAGAGAACTATATTTGGTGCTTCATTTTTATACTTTTTCTAGGAGTCATACTGAGTATTGTTATAATATCCCCTACATGGTATTTTCTAGCACAAGTCATGTCTCATGTAGATGATAACCCTTTTAATGGTTTCTTGGGAGGAAAAGTAGTGTGTAGAGCATATTTTTAGAATTACAGACTGATGTGTTTTTCCATAGAGATTGGTTTTGTGTTAGTTCTAACCCTTAGAGTGGGATGGACTTTTAAATTTTTTGGTTGGGCTTATATTTGGACATTTTTTACACATTTAGTACATTTACTACCGTGCTATGTTTGTGGGATCATAGATGTATGATCTCAACATTTCAGTTGTCTTTCAATTCAGAATTTTGTTGGATTTTATATGTGTGAATTTGTACATGTGCTTTTGGATAATGCCTTCCATTTGTGGGATATTTCTACTCGACGCTGGTCACCTATCCATGGCCTATTGGAGGCGGGCTTGGGGTAATCACGGGACAGACCTTAGTAGGCTTGGTTATGAAAAAAGAGGTATCAGAGGAATGGTTCTGAATTAGGACCAGAGTGGGTGATTTCTATTTGAGGATTAAATTATTAGCGTTTCAAGTTTTACTTTCCGGACATAGACTCCAATGTTGGTGTCGTAGATGACATATATATATATACATACACCAGGACTCTGATCACCTGCCTTTGGACTTGGTATATGTAAACATTGGTTGTAGGGAAATTTTTTTGGTTCATACATCATATAGGAATGGTTGTTTATTTCAATTACTTCTTGAGTTAGCTCCTCAGATATACTCTTTTGACCATGGCACATATTTTTTTATGTTGACTATGCTTCCACAGAGATATCCATCTAGGATTACACTCCATGATCATTATGATGACCCCCTAGTGACAAGGCATCTATATAGGGGCTATACCCAAAACAAAAATGCAGGGTGTTTTACTTGCTATACGATAACTTGTTGCGAATAAAATAGAGAAGGAAGTACCAACTGTGGATGCACCCAAGTTTCGTTCCTTTCTTGAGTTTCAAATTAAGTGACCTCCTATTTTTCTGACTAATTTAGGCCCCTATGTGGATGAGGACTATCTACAAGCAGTCTCTCATATTTTCTACATAGTGAGGACACCGACTGACCAAATGGAACTCCTCATCATAAGTCTTATTCATGTATTTTTTCGGTGATGGTGGATCTTGGTGACTCTGTCACATGGTGATAAAACTCTCTACAAGACCTACTTTGAGCATATCTTTAGAGAAGAGTTCTATCCAGCCATGTTGCGTTCAATGTGCATACAAGAGATTCTGCATCAAAAGTAGAGAAACATGAGCATGGAAGAGTACTAAATGAGGTTTCCTAATCTCTCATGTTACAACTTGGATACGGTGTATGACCATTTATTCAGATCTCAAACATTTGATAAAGTCTATTACTATGAAATCAGGACATCATGGGAATCTCATTTCATTTCTACCTATAATGGAGTGCTTGATAGAGCCTTGTTGGTGGTGATATTTTTAGAAAACAATACACCGGTAGTGGGAGCTGGTAGTGGGCACACAGATGCTGAGATATCAGCTTTAGGTAGCTGAAAAAAGTCACAGGGATCCAAGAATCATAGATGCTTCAAGTGAAAATCGTAGGACTTAAGGCCAACAGTTTAAGGGGTGGGTCGAATCCGCTAGTGGATAGGCGATATTAATCAAGTGATGATTGGGGACATTTGGATTATAGCAACCCAGTCTTGATATAAATATACATTACATAAATTTTGAAGAATAAATAAAACATTATACAAATAAACACACAAAACAATAATAGTATAGTTTCTTTAAACAAAATATAAATTTTTATTAAGCCACTTTTAGTAAATGTGGAAAAACCATAGTTCACAAAAAACAGATACAACTACATGCTGAAAGAGATCAAAAATTGATTAAAAACAAACTAGGATTATTTGAATGAGACACTAAATATAATTCTTATTGTATAATATTAACGTGGGTATATGGATCCTTGTGTATAATCTCTTCATGGTTGGTATCCATTCTACCCATTATCCATATGAATTCATTCTGGTTAAATTTTCCTTGGATGAAACCCCGATCCAGAATTGTATCTTCTTGTTTAAATACGCCTGTTTATTTTCATTAGCATCAACTCACAACCTTATTTCACATATTCTTTCGATATCCCTTTTTGAGGAGTTGACATAGATATCTTTTTCCTGAATTTCATCTTTAGTATTACCCTGCTTATACACATGAAACAAAAATACATATCTTCATAAAATGGTAACGGAAACCTAAAATTTGTGAAATCTGACACTCGGTATGTTTAAAAAAGGGAGGCATGTAAGAATACTCAAGAGCATAAGGGTATGAGAGCATGATAATTAAAATATAAGATCATACCCTGCATATCAAATATCATAAACGTAAACCATGTAATAAAGCTTTGCAGTTCATAATACATAAATCATATGGAAATAAATAAAATAATCCATGAAAGAATAACATAAGAATAAAAAATGGAATTTTCATAAAAACATAATGATATATAATTATTTTTATAGAAGTCAATGCATTGCTACCGAGACCATCATAGTGGACAAATTTCTTTAATGAATTGAGTTCACACCCCATTCAAACCCTGTATTACTGAACCTATTTCACTGCTTGTTTTGATCTTGTAATACTGAATAGAGTTAATTTATTATTTTGGACCTATAATACTGAATTGAGTTCATTTATCATTCCATCAATTTCTATCTCATGAAATATAAATCTTTACACAATGCATTGGATAAGACATAGTTCCCACCTATCTCATAATGATATCATATATAGAAATTACAAAAATTCATAAACATTCATATCATAACCCATGAAATTGAATGTGTACTATTAAAATATAATCATATCATAAACAATGGAATCATATAAGTTTCATAATAATCTCATCATAAACCTAACCTTTGAAAAGAAGTGGGTTTCAAAAGCATATAACCTATGAAAAGAAGAGGGTTTCCTAAACATTATGCCATAAAAAAATAATCCATTTAGAGAAATAATATGAATGGAAATACTGAAAAATATCCACATTAATTCATGAATAACTCAAAAAGATGTTATTTTATATGGGAAATAATTTTGAAAGATATTTTAGAAATCTTTCTTAAGGAAAGTATCCTAGTTTCTTAAAAAAATTTATTTTACAAAATTAATCATTTTGAAAATATTTTTATTTAAAAATAGCTTAGAAAACATATATAAGAAACTTTGAAAACAATAAAATATTATTAAAATCCATTTTCTTTTAAATTATCTTGATGGATAATTTTATTTTTTTTTGAAAACATTATTGTTTAACTAAAATTTTTTTTCGACTGAAGAGTAAAATACTAGCTTATTTTATTAATTTTTTTATTAATTATCTTAATTTCCAAAGAATGGAATTTTTTTTATAAAACAAAGACATATATTGAATAAATATAGGAGAAGAAGACTCATGAATTATTTTGAGGTATGTATCATAATATTTCTTTAATGAATCACAATCATTAACAATCTTTAAAAGTAGTGAGATTGTTTTAATAAACACTTACCACTTGGTTACTCCTGATCATACTATCCATGGGAAAGAAATTAAAATTAATGAATCTTAAGATATCATGAAAACATGTAGATACAAGATATAACATGTAAAATTGATGTATATACACCTTCAAAATAATTTAGATGCATAATAAAATATGAGTCCCAAAAGAGGTAAATTCTGACAAAACTTTTTTACCGATATGGTAACTTTTTAAACATAATACCTATGAATGAAAGATAATAAAATGGATATATAATACCCATAAATTTATTTATAAAAATAATATAATAAATCCACGGGTATTTTACAAACCAGAAAAAATGAATGGGTGTTGAATAAATCATATATCTCACGGTAAAAAAAGTGATATGAAATCCCCATACCTTGTGTTCTGAATCTCTTCATACTCATTAAAGATTGATTTATAATAAATTTAAAGTATATTTTACATATTTTAAAGAATAAAATTATTACATATTACATAATATTAGATTTTATTATCATTTTATATTACTTGTTTGTTAACATTTTCATGTTAATATTACAGTTCAGGTAATATTCACTATGTTTTTTGAATTTCTCTTAATTTGTTATATATTTGGTCCATATAATTGAATAATGATCTACATAATTTATAACATGATATAAATAACATTTATATTCATTATTTCTTTATTATAATAATATATATAATATATAAGTATGAAATGGAATTCACAGTTGACAGAGACAGTAAGTTGTACGTACACATGAACATTGTTTCATTTTTTATTATCATATTAAAAGAAATAAACAAAATGGAATATATGTTTATATATGTATATAATATCATTAGATTATAAATATAATGTCATATATATCATATATTGTTACTTAAATAATCTATAAAACATTCAATGTAGTGTGTGAACGAATCATGTCGCTGTTAAGGACAGCAGCCCACACATCCTCAAAAAAATTACTATATTAACACAAAATGGAATGTATAAAGATATGCATTGTAAAATAATTAAATAATCTTAAATACATAATAAATATAATATAAAACACATATAGTTATAGTTTCCATAATAATATAAACCAAGATAAGTGGTAAAGGAAAAATGAACAATCATCATTTAGTGAGGCGGTAGTTCACCGTGCACATAAATAATAAGTTTGATAACCATTAGATGGATGTGTGTGTAGGTATAAGTATAAAAATTGGCATAAAAATAATATTATATTTATTATACTGATTTTTTATGAAAATGTGTATTACGATTATTTGAATAAGTGTAGAAGTAAATGAAATCCCTGTGATCATTGGAAAGTGTTACCTTTTATATCGGGTAACTCCTTTGGGTTTACACCAAAGGGCTTCCTTGGAAGAATTTATTCCTAATGTAAGGCTTATAATTAGAATATAGATAATTTTTGGATGTATTTGGGAAGATATTTTTCTATCCAAAATGCTTTATAGGTATGAGTAAGTTGGAGTAAAGGAGCCCTTTGTATAGTGGAGGAGGAGTGCCGCGCTTGTAAATATTTGAAGAGAGAACTCCATCAACATTTTTCACGTAGAAAGTGGATCCAATAATTTAAATATATCTATAAAATATATTATTGGGTATATATATTTTTATATAAATTTTCTTTACATTTTTTGAGATCATTTTAGGTCATAAATTTAAGGCTTGGTCCGTTGTTACGTTAATTTTCTCTTAATCATCATCATTAATTGTAATCACATCTCCTAATATTTTTGGTAAAAATTAATTTTACCACATTATAAATTATAAATTATTATTATTAAATATATAGAATCCATTTTTCCAAATTATAATCACATAATTGGAAATAATAAATTTAAACTAAACCCACTGATGGGACAACACTGGAGGTTTTTTTAAAGTAAAAATGACCAAATTTTCTCTTTGTTTTCTATATCCAATTTCAATGTGAAATTGGTCCCAATGAACTAAATTGTATTAATTTAGAAAAATATTATATAATTAAACAATTAAACCATTTCAAAATTTATTTTACCCATAAAAATAAATTATATGAAAAATAATTTTTTAGCTAAAAGTCACTTTTTTTCAAAATCCATTAAAAATGAAACTTTACAGAAGAATACCAATTATTTACCCAAACCTAATTCACGTGTTTCAATTAAAAATATTAAGTTTATTTTGAAATATTAAATTAATAAAATTTCAAAACATTGGATTTAAAATGGATTCTCCATTACGAGGCCATAAAATGCCTTAATAAAAATATAGGGTTTTAAGCATAAAATTGGTTTTGTTCAGATCATATGTATATAAAATCTATTTTATGAATATAAAAAATTTTTTATTAAATAAAAAAATATATATTATATTAATATGACTCAATAATTATAATTATTTTAATTTATTAGTGTAAGATAAATCTGTGACCATAAAAAAATATTATTTCACTTTATATTCAATCGGTTTTAAAATTTATTTATTATTAACTGGTAATCGATGAATTAATTTTTTTTTATAAATCACATGTTTTCACAAATTAGTTAATAATATTCATAAACACTAATTCAATATCTAGTTTATATATTATTATAGTAAATAATAATATTTTCATAATATATTATTGTTCGGTAAACCCTGGTCATGCGTGTTACAGATGCCATTGAGGATTTTTATTTTTATATTTAATTCAAGATAGCATTGGTTTTTAATGTAGATAAAGTTAAAATTTATGTTGCGTGTAGTGTATGATTAATATTGTATTTCATATAATTGAAGCCAAAAAAAGTTCTTTATTACAGAATAAACTATTTCCAATGTTACATGAAATGAAAAATATCAAAAATATTACATTAATTAAAAAAAATATAATTCAAAAAATATATGGGTGTTTGATTCTACCACCATTAAAAATATTTTTCCCATGAAATTCATCTAGGTTATCAAAGGTTTAATACTTGAATGCTCATTTCATAGAAACCTAAATCGTAAAATTCAATACTAAAACTTCTTTTGAAAAGGGAAAGATGGAACCATAAGAGTTACCCAAAGTAATATATTACTTGGTTTCCACATTGGATAACATAGGATGGGAGTAAATAATGGACCTGGAAGAAAACAATAAATATTTATAGGGAGTGATTGATGTTAAATATCAAAAACATGTGAATTCTAAAATAAAAGATGAGGGCCTCTAATTTATAAATATGTGATGCTTTAAAGGCCATCGGTTCATTAAATGTTAATGTACTAGGAAATTTTTTTTAATCACTATCTTGTATTTGAGTAATTATTTTATTGACCAAGAATATATTGAAATATACATACTTAATATAATTCTATAAAGAAAATTTCTTTCTAGTTCATCAATTACTTCAATAAATGGATGTCTAGGAATAAAGTTTGATGACCCAAGCTATAAAATATACTTTTAACAAATATTAAGGCCCATAAAATAAGGAAAAGTACTCCTATTTATCTATAAATATTTTTAAAACTCAATATGGCCAATACATTAATATCTAAGCCTAAAATTTCCACAACCATGTCATAATATTTAATTATTCATCATAAATAATTATACATTGACCAAGATATCACATATTCTATTAATAGGAATAAAAACCTTATCGTCCTTCATTAACAGGTTCAAGAGTTGTGGCCTATGGTATATTTGATTGGTTATCACACGATATACTTAATTTCCTTTTTGAAAACCACACTAATATAATTTCCAAGATAAATATGATGGATGTATTTGAAATGTGGTTGATCACTAAATATCCTTTTAACTAAGTCTTTCAATATAATCTCAATACACAAAGACTTATTCTAATGTTTAAATTAAACTTTTCATGAATAGTCAACCTTATTACACATATTAAAGAAGAAAATTCAAAACATTTTAAATAATGTCATGAAATCATTTTAACATTGACCCCCATAAATTAGAAAGTAACTCTTCATTGTCACATTCTAAACATGTGTATACCATAATGGTAATTATATTGGAATTTGGAAACAATATGTATTACCATATATACATTAATAAAAAAATAATTCTTCCTTATTTTATATATTACTAGATATATTCCAAAAATCTAATAAGTTTTAAAATTCATCTATGATAGCATGAACTACTTTTCAAAAAATCTTTAATTTTTTCCCAGGTGATCAATACCGTCCAATTTACTTATTCATACCCCACATAACTTTATCCAAAAAAATATATCTTATTATAAGTAACATATTATGGGTTATCTACCACTAGTCAAAACATAACCTTGTCATTAAATCACTTTTCTAGCCTATCAAAAACCTTTAACATAATCTTTTAAATCCTTTGGGAAAATCATAAACTGTACAACCCTTTTTTAATTCCCCATTAATATAACATAATTTAGGAATAAAAAATACGTAAAAGTATATATTATTATACTTCATTCATTATCCATAAGAATATTGCCTCATATTGTTACATAATACCTCTTTCCTTTCACATTTCATTTATTGTCTTTTCATTATCAGTAATGTGACCATTACTCGCACCACCTTGATGATTTTTTTTCCGGATCTTTCCCCTTAGTACATTGAGTTTTATAATGTTAATTTATTCCAAAATTGATACACATAAACATTAATGATATCTAAGTGAGGTAAATATTCTCATTCATTACATTAAATTAACTCTTCATATTTCTCTAACATTCATTTTATTTGTGTCCTTTTCCATAGTCAAAACATCTTATTGTTCATCTAATATATTAACAGTGGTTATTATTTCCACATTATTGACACAAAGGATACCGAATCATATTTCCTCCATAGTCACCATTACCCAATCTCTCACAAATTCCTTTCTTATTTTCCTTGGAATGTCTAAGAGTTGGTTAAGGTACAGATTAATAATCATTTTCCAGGAAAAATAATTAGGAATGATCATAATAGTTTTTACTCTAGTGATCATACCACTTGACTACACAATAGTAAATCATCCATCACATTCAATCTTAATCCAATTCCTTCTAATTCCCACCATTTAAAAAAACCAAAAGCATAGTGTGACAATTACTTATCATAGTAGAAAATCACATAGTCATGAAAAGAATTACTTATAGAATATCTAAATCATTACACCTTCCTTAATCTCTGTCACCCTAGGTTCATACTATGATATTTATAGGCAAATTATATTTAAATCCATTATAATTATTGGTGAAGTGTTTGATGAATTATAAAATAATATTCCTTAAGAGAGTCAAACTTGGTGTGCAGAAAGACCCATTTTTGAGTACCAGATTACCCTAATTAAGGACCCTGGAATATATTTTGTTCTTGTAATCCCAAGTTACATCTTTTCCAGTTCCATTTTCACTTGTAGTATCTAGATAGGGATGTATATCTAGGAAACCACTCACAATATTATTTAGCAAAATTACAAGACATTTTCCTAAACCGTAACTCAACCTTATAGTTATCCTTAGAGACATCCCTAGATATATCCTTGTAAATATACATAGAGATATAACTGAAATTTTATCATCATAGTTTTAAAAGGTTAACTAAACATTTACTGGAATAACAAATATAATGACCCAGTATTGACATACGTAGACATTACACAACTTTTGTGAAACAATTAAAATAATATACCAATAGACGCCCAAAGTTAGTATTAGTATAGTGCCATTAAAAACATGGAAACATAAACACTAGTATATGAGCTATAAATATTATCTCCAACTAGTTTCCTTGTGACTAGAAATATTCTTATACACATCCAACATCATACATATCTTCATAACTTGGGAAGGGAAACATAAAAATCGGTGAGCACAAATGCTCTGTTAAGGTAAACAAGGGAATTTTTTATGCATAATCATGAGCATAAGAGTATAAGAAAACGATCAATAAAATAAAATATCAAATGCTCATATAAATGATCATAAACATGAATCATGGAATAAAGCATGGCATTTCATAAGACATGAATCATAAGGAAATAAAAAACATAATCCATAAAATTATTACATAGGAATAAAACATAGAATTTCAGATTACGTGTGAGAATATATATATATTGATTTATATATTATGCGTGGAATTTATTTTGAGACCATATTCGGGGATGATGTACTTTAATAAACTCGGTTCACACCCAATTCTAGCCATGTATTACTGAACCATGTTCACTTCTCTTTCCATCCCTATAATACCGAACTTAGTTCATTTCTCATTCTGGCCTTGTAATGTTGAATCGAGTTCCTTTCCCATTCCATACATGTATATCTCATGAGATATAAATCTTTACCCAATGTATTATAGGGATATATAGGTAACACCCATCTTATAATGAAATCATCCAGGGATGGGCCACAAATTCATAATGAAACATATCATAACCAATGTATTGAATTAGGTATTATAAACATTTAATCGAATTATAAACAATGAAAAACGATTGGTTTCATAATAATTTCATAATAATCATAACCCATGAAAGAATTTTGTTTCAATATCCTATAACCAATGAGGAGAATATGGTTCCACAAACATCATGTCATCAAAACAAAATTCATTCAAAGAAATAATTCAATTGAAAATATTGAATTATTTCTCCAGAATGGAATGAGTATATCCAAATGATTTTATCTTATATGGGAAATAATTTTTAAGGGTCTTCTAAAAACATTTATTAAATAAAATATTATTTCTTTTTTGAATTTTTTTTAAAATATAAAACCTTTTGAAAATATTTTTATTTGAAAATAGATTTAAAAACATATAATGGAATATTTGAAAAAAATAAAAAAAATTTAAAATAATTTTTACATGTAAATTATATTTAGGTATCAATTAAAAAAATTAAAAACATTTTTTAAAAAATGTATTTTTAAATAAAATAGATTTCAATCCCAAGAAATAATTATGGCATTGCTTTCTTAAAAAAATTTAATTACATTTAGTACCAATGAATGTAAACAAGGTACTAATATATTTATATATCTAGAATAAATATAAGACATATAAACTAATAAATTTTATTGATATATGGATCTTAATATTTCATCAAATAAGTATAATCATTAACAATATCAAAAAGCGCGGAGATTATTTTAATAGTCTCTTACCACTTGGTTACATGGGATAATACTCTCCTTGCAATAAAATGAAATTACATAAATATTAATATACAATGATAATAAATATATTCATGATATAACAAGTAAAAAGAAAGTATATACACCTTAATTATTAATTTAGGAGCATAACAAAACATGTGTCTCATAAAATGAAAATTGAGAGAAAACTATTTTACTGACTTGTTAACTTTTGATTCTTAAACCCCATGAAATAAATATCATAAAATGGATTTGTAAATACCCATAATTTTAATTATACAAATAATTTAATACATCTATGGGAATTATACAAACCACAAAAAATTAATGAGTGCTGAATAAATCATGTATCTAATATAAATAAAAATTGCAATGAAATCACCATACCTTATCTCTTAACTCTCATCGCAATCATAAAAGATTCCTTTATAATAAATTCCAGTTTATTATAAATATTTTATAGAATCATATTATTATATATAATACCATATATGGTTTTATTATGACATTATTTTATATTGTTGTTAACACATTCATGTTAATGTTACGCTTTATGTAATATTCGCCTAATTTTTCGCATGTGTCTTAGTTTGTTTTATCATTGGTCCTTATACTTATATCATGATTTAAAGAATTTAAAAAATGATATTAATATTATTTATATTCATAATATGTGTATTATTATTATATATAGAATATATATGTATGAAATGGAATACATCATTCATGGAGATAGTAGGCCATACATACACATGAATATTGTTTCTGTTTTTTTTGTCGCTTTGAAAGAAAGAAATAAAATGTAATATATGTATATATATATGTATATAATATCATTATATTATCTTTATAGTGTTATATATTTCATATAATTTCACTAAAAAACCCTTAATACATTCCATGTTGTATGTGAACGAATCACATCGCTTTACGGTGTCGGTAGTCCACACGTCCTCAAACAAAATTATCCTATTAACAAAAAATTGGAAGTATAAATATATGTGTTGAAAAATAATTAAAAAAGATTAAAAACATAATAAATAAAATTTAAAACTCATATAAAAATATTTTCCATCATAATTTTCACCAAGAGAGGTGATAAAGGAAAATGAACAATCATCGGTTAGTGAGGCTATAGTTTTCCATACACATAAACAATATGTCCGTTACCCATTACATAGATGAGTGTGAATTTTTTGGTCAATAATATATCATAAAATAATCCTATTGTATTTATTATATGTTTCTTGTTATTCAAGCATTTAATAAGATGAATTGAGGTAGGGTGGATGTATATGAAGGCCCTGTGATTGTTGGGAAGTGTTACCTTTTAAATCAGGTAACTGCTTTTGGCTTACACCAAAGGGATTCCTTGGATGGATTTATACCAAAATGAATTATTATCTTTCTAATATAGAGAATTTGGATATATATTTTGGAATATATTTGTCAATAAAAATGGTTTCATAGGTGTGAGGAAGTGGGGGAAGAGTAGCCATTTTTATAGTGGGGGAGGAGGGGCACTCCTATAAATTTTTAAAGAGCGTATTCCATTCATAATTTTCATGTTCCAAGAGGATTATATAATGGATAAAATGTATGTAAATTTGATTATAGGGTCAATATATTTATATCCAATGGATTCTATATAGGTTTCTAGGTTATTTTGGATCTTAATTTTAAGATTTAATCCCTTGTTAAGTTAATTTTATCTTAATCAGTGTAATTAATTATAATCAATTTCACTAATATTTTTGGTAAAAAATAAATTAAAAATATTATAAATTAGAAATTATGTTTATTAAAAATATTTAATCAAAATTTCCAAATTCTAATCACAAAAGTTAAAATAAATAATTTAAAATTTATCCCGCTGACGGGATGACACTTAGGGTTTTAAAGTAAAACTCATCAAAAGATCGCTATGTTTTTATATCCAATTTCAATGTGAAATTAGATAAAATGAACATAATTGGATTAATTGATAAAACTATTATCTAATTAAACATTGAAAATAATTTAATATATAATTTATCCTTATAAATAATTTAGAATAAAAAGAATATTTAAATTAAAATTCATTGTTTTCACTATTCATTAAAAAAATGAAACATCAGAGAAAATAACAAAATATTTAACCTAATATAATTATTTTGTTAAAATTTAAAACATGAAGTTTATTTTGAAATATTAAATATATAAAAGTTCAAAAATCTGGATTAAAAACAAGTTCACCATTAAAAGGTGATAAAAGGGCCTTAAATAAAAATATAGGGTTTGAAGCATAGAATTGTGTTTGTTATTATCTTATGTATATAAAATCTATTTGATGAATATAAAAAATATTTGATTGAATTTATGACATATATATTACATTGATATCAATCCCTAATTATAATTAATTAAATTTATTAGTGTAAAATAGTTTTGGGACCCTAAAAATACTAATATTTCCTTTTATATTCAATCGGGTTTCATATTCATTTTTAATTATTTGGTAATCAGTGAATTTATCACATATTTTTTTATGAAATATAATTTCATAAATTATATAATACTATTCATAACCACAAATTTTACATCTAAGTTATATTTTATTAGGTTAAATAATAATATTTTAGAAATATATTATTGTCTGGTCATCCTTTATCATACATGTTTTGAAATCCATTGAGGAATGTCATTTTTTCCTGTAATGAATGCTAACTTCAGTGTTCCATGTAGATAAATCTATAAGTTATGTTGTGTTTAGTTCATGAATAACTTCGTGTTTCATATAATGTAAGCCAAACATAGTGCTTTAGTGTAAAATATAAAGTTTCCAGTGTTTTGTGAAATGAAAAATATAAAAATGATTAAATTAATATTAAAAATAATAATTCAAAAAATATCTTGGTGTTTCATGGATTGAGATTTCCTAACCCATCATACAACTGCTCATGAGATGATCGAGGGACCTCCAAGGCAAAGACATAGGTAGGAGCAGGGTGGTCTATAGGGAATTGGACATAGAGGAGTGGATGATAGGGTAGTAGAATGCTGTTAGAGGGTTGATATATTACCTCCAGCACCCCCAGGTTGTCTACACTTGGCTCAGGGAGTTGGTGGGAAGGTACAAAGCTAGTTGTATGCTATGCATTCCTCTAACCCCAAGGATCTATGGATGATACAAGGTATGGTCAATTTCTTTTTTACTTTAGTAGTAGTATTGGTAGACCCATCTTCTAGAAATTCCTTTCTTTCCACTTCTCAGGCTTGAAACATAAATATTCCATCCATGCCATTGGCCTAAATATTACTATTTGAGGCTATGATATTTAGTGACTCCTAGACTGCACACTTGTAAAGACAGTGTGATATGACACTTGGATGTGAGATTTTTGTATAAAATATACTCTTTGTTGCAATGAGGTCTTAAACATCATCCTAGTTATGGACACTCAATCCACAGTTCATTCCCATATTGACTATTTTAGGAGAAGTATTAGTTTTGTCTAAAATGACAAAATGAAGTTTTCCTTTTTGGGAGAAAAGGGGACCTTGGTGGAGCAAGAAGGGCTCAGGCATAAAATAATGAAATTGATTAATCACTAGTTAGATAGAATGACCATGTGAGCAGTGAATGCTTTATGATATCAATTTCCTACGATAGTGGCACATTTTGAGGAAGTCTTCCCTAAGGATGTGCTGGGTTTTCCTCCCTGATGAGTGGTATACTTCAGAATAAACTTTAATCCCACTATTACACCAATATCTACAATATAATATCAGATGGATCCCATGAAACATTATGTGCTAAGGGTGCAGTTTGAGTACTTGTAGGATAAAGACTTTTTGAGACCCAAAATTTCAACTTTTAAATCCCTTGTGTTGTTTTCCAAGATGAAAGATTAGATCTTGAGGTTATGTGTGAACTATTAGTTCTTGAACCAAGTGACCGTAAAAAACAAGTATCCACTAATGAGGATCACTGAACTATTTTGATTAGTTGAGAGAGGCATGATGGTTCTCAAAGATTGACCTCAGGTTAGGTTATCACCTACTGCGAGTATGAGATGAGGATATAATGAAGATGAAATTCAGATGTCATTAGAGAATATATATGTACCTGGTTATGCTTTTTTTCATGATGAATTCCCAATAAGTGTTAAAGGGGATCATGAATTATATCTTTCATCCTTTATTAGATTGGTTTGTGGTGGTCTTCATTGATTCCATCCTAGTGAATTCCGTATCTGAGGAAGAGCACATGAGACACTTGAGTATGGTCTTTGAAACACTCCAAGAGAACTAGATTTACAAGAAGCTCAAGAAGTGTCAGTTTTAGATTTGAGAGGTCATCTTTTTGTGAAATTTTATCTTAGAGTATTAATTTGCAATGAATCTAGAAATAGTTGAGGCAAATTGTGGTTTAGATCCACCAAAGAGTGTTATCATGTTATAATGTTTCCTTGGGTTAGTAGAGGACTATCATAGGTTTGTACCCAAATTCTCTAGAGGTTTAGCATCCTCAAAATCCTTGACTCATAAGAGGAAGTATTTCACATGGATGTAATGGTTCTAGAAATTAATTTAAGAGTTTATATAGAGGTTGAAGAGAACTCCCATATTAATATTGTGAGAGGTTGGTGTCAAGTATGTAGTGTTCTGTGATGTATCATGGACCTGACTTGGTTGTGTGAGGATGAAATGGGATGAAATTATTACCTATGGTTCATTCTAGTTGAGTTTTTATTTGCAGAACTATGAAACCCATGATCTCAAGTTAGTAGTGATAGGATTTGACTTGAAGATGCGGTGAAACTACCTAATGGGAGTGTTTTTTATAATTTTCTATAACCACAAGAGAATCAATACTATCTTCTCTCAAAATGATCATAATTTGAAATAGTGTAAATGTGTAATTTTCCTCTAGGGAAATTACTTAGAGATATCTATACTCATATGAAGGGGAACATGGTGACAGATTCCCGATGTACAAGATCTTATTCAAAATTGTTGGTTGAGGAATCAAGGATTTATAATCATTATAGTTGTCCTATATAGAAAAAGAAAATTACTCATATCTTCAACTGATGGTAGTTACCCCACCACTTTTACAATGTGAAAGGTATGACCATTGTGGTGATACTGACTATGATACCTTACAAAATAAGACATCCACCAGACATGCTCCTGATGAATATTATAATGGTAGGGAGAACATTATCCTTTTTAGAGGACATAAGAAGGTACATATGATGTTGTGGTAGGAGGTGTTTTGGGAGTTTCATACATCCCCTTTAGTGGTACATCCAGGCGTAGAGATAATGTACGGTGACCTTTGATGTTAGTTTTGGTGGCTAGGTATGAAGAATGGAGTTCTAACTTTTTCTCTCGATTCCTTACTTGTTAGTAAGTGAAGGCTTAGAATGACATCCAAGTGGGTTTATCTCAACCCATAGAGGTTCCATAGTGAATGTGGGATGGGATATATATGGATATCGTGATGGGATATCCATGTTCTTCTAGGGTACATTATACCACTTGGGTGATCATAGACCTACTCACCAAGTCATCACACATCATAGCTATTTGAGAGAAGAGTTTAGCAGAGATCAATATATTCCGCTATGTATAGTATATAGTATGACTACATGTAGTTCCCTTAATGATCATCTTTGACTATATTGTTCTCTTAACACCCTATTAATGCATAGGATTACAAGAAGCCTTTGGGACTCAATTATTATTGATCATGAAATTCCATCCCTTAAATGATTGCCATATATTGTTGACCATCTAGGTCATGGAATTGGATGAGGGATTCCATGTTAGATATTTTTCATATTCAAGAAGATCACCTAACCATGGAGGATTTTTCAAACACAACAACTACCACTCCACCATTTGTATGACATCATTCAAGGTATTTTATGTGAGATCCTATAGGTTACCACTTTGTTAGAATGATCTAGGTGAGTCAGAACTCATGGGCCCAGATTTGGTGGGAACATATATAGAGAAGTTTTAGATTATCTAAGAGCTAATGAAGACTTCATAGATCCATCCTAAGTCTTATGTAGACCAAAGATGAAGACCTTTAGAGTTTGAGGAAGGAGACTATGTGTTCTAAATAGTCTCACCTCAATGTGGATTTAAGGGATTTGGCTATGATGATATGTAATCATATAGATTCATTGGTCAGAATGTTGTTGAGGTAGAACTTAGCTCTACACCATAGTTTAACCGAGTGCATGACGTCTTGCACATGTCACATCGGAGGAGTTACGTGCATTACCCATCGCCCATTATCGACTGGGGTGAGATGGACATCAAAGATAGAGTAACCTTTGTACAGTACTCGGTGGGGATTGAGGATCGGTAAGAGAGGATCCTTAGCGGGTGATTGATTCCCTTTGTGCATTTCCATTGATAGTATGTTAATCTTCAAGAGAACAAATGGGATCCATAGGCTCATGTTTGTGCTTAGTATCCAAATCTCTTTGTGTATCCTTTTTTTTGGATTTTCGGGGCGTAAAATCTTAGATTGGGGAGAATTTAACATTTTGATCTTTTGTGCATTATTTTTGGATATTATATAGATTATGTTTTAGACAAGGTACAGATATGGTGTGCGATTCTAGGGAAAGGTGTTCCTAGTATAAAATTTTGAAATATATTAAATATATTAAATAGTATATGTGCATTTTTTCATGAGAAAGTGGAGTAAATCCTAGATAGAGGTCCATATTATAAATATTATGTTCCATTGGAGTTCATAATGTGGTTTAAGACTAGGTTATACTTATCCTAAGTCATCATGGGTATTTTATGGGATATTCATCATGGGTGTAGAAATATATATAATAATTAATTAAATTATTTGGTTTTAATATCACAAATGAATAAATTAATTTTTATTTTAATAAACTATTATGGAGAATCCCTTAGGTTATCTACATAACCTTAGGATTTTTGGAGATCCACTGAAGAGAATAATGGAGGAATTCTCTTAGAAAACCCACATCCGAATCACAGATTAATGATCAACGCACAACATATTTCAAGGATCTATCAAATTAAAAAAATTCAAAATCATTCTTCATCACTAATTAATCTAAATCAAGTTAGGGTAGTTGTTTTTGAAATTTTCCTTTCCCTGTTCTTGATCCCTACGATGAACATGGGTCAATCGACCAACGAATTGATATGGGGATCATGTATATTTGTGGTATACAGTTATTTTGAGGTTATTTTGGGTGAATTGATTTGGATTATTTTTTTCATTTTTATTCTCATAGAAAGAAATTGGGATTGACACAAATATTAATTGAGTTATGTTCCTCTCATTTGTTGTTGTGATTTTATCCCTGGGTTTTTCGTTCACTGTAGGGATTCTTTTTCTGAACTGAGGCATGATAATATCACAATAAATCAAGCATTTCACCCCAGTTTCTTAGTGCAATGATCAAATATCTATGATATGGGATCAAAATGACATGATAGTGGTGTAACGACAAAAGTTACAATGAATCAGACAATTTTAGATACCATGTTTTACATTATTTGATGTTCTTTTGCATGTAATGAAGAACAATGTATAGATCAATTTTCTATGAATATTTAAGCCTGGTTTTTTTTATCATTGTTGGAATGGTCTAGATGGGCCATGATCTATAGGTATTGAAAATGGTGGAGGCTCCGCTGAGGTACAAGATGACACATAGTGAATATGGGAAATTGAGAGAAACACAACGTGTAATCTAGAATTACATTCTGTGTTGGATCCCCAAGTTGAGATGCTTGGGTTCTGGTTGAAATTAAGGATCACAATGAATTTGAACACTGTAATGCGGTGTGTGGACCTCCCCAGTTGACCCTGTGCGTACCCCTAAGGTTACATGAACATGAGTGGAAGTACATGGAAAGATTTCATGCGGTGTATTCCCACAGAGAAATAGCTTGTCATAGTGTACACATTCATACCCATGTAATGGTACATCGGTAGAGTACACTGGGAACCACACACTATGTACTATAAAACAAACATGACCAACTAGACATGGAAATGACCAAGTGACACTAGAAGGAGATAATGTGTCTCTACACACTGTATATTACTCCTACACACTGTTTACATGGAGACTAAATCTTTTAAATATTCATCCAAATCGTAAGAATAAGGGATATCTAGGTACACCATGTACCCCATGGAACATGTCGTTTATGCCCCATAAGAGTTCTCAATAATATTTATGTTCATTGTTTTTACTAGTATAGGTTGAGTATGTCCACTTGGTCCTTTTTTAGATGATAAAATGCACCATTAAATCCAGATCATGGGATTGCAATCCCCTCAAAAGGTAGAGTCTTATATTGTGTTGTGGGGTCCCTCCCTGAGACTAGAGTGTTATCCTCTATGATCCTTTATTCCCTAGTTAGATATTGTGGAATTAGTGTAACCTACATGACTAGGTAGTTAATCCTCAATCTATCAGTATATATCGATCAAATTTCGAGAATCATTGGTATATGATACAGTATGTAGAGGGTTGATCAATATTGGTTTTGTGGTGTCGTTGAGTGGTTATGGGAATGACCCCTTATCTGTGTATCAAGGTCTTCTTAGACTAGTGATATTTCATGGGAAGATCCCATTGAGATTTACCTCTTTATAGATTTTCTCTAATGATATCACAGATCGTGGATTAAATTCTCCCCTGATTGATAATTTCATTTAGTCGAATCCTGTGGCTGGCAGTTGGTTATGACATCCTGGTAGAGTGGTGTATTTCCTAAGTATATCTATGTTTTTATGTTACAAATTGGTTGTCATATCTTGTATTGAGATGACTTAACATGGTGAATACTTTTTAGAGTTTTTGGGAATTCCTACTAAGTATTGTTATACTCACCCCTGTATTCCTTTTCCCACACATGTTGTGTCTTATGTAGGTGATATCCCTTTTAATGGAGTCCTGAGAGGAGATGGGGTGGGTGGAGTGTAGATAGATATTGATATAATGAGGTGTTTTTACTGAGATATTATTTTGACATAGTTCATGACACTGCTGTAGGTTAAGCTTTTACAGTTTTTAATTGACCTTGTATTTGGAACCTTTCCCAACTTTCAGTACTTTTACTGTCATACTATGTTGTGGGATATTGGATGCATGCTTGAATAATATTATTTGTTTTACACTTCATCATTTCATGGGATTGGATATGTGTTCCTGTGTACAAGTAACTAAGGCTAATGACTACCATTTGTGGAATATTCTTACTCAACACAGGTCTCTAGACCTTGGACTATTGGAGGATGTATGGTGGTAGTTACAGGCCGAACCATGTTAGGATGGGCCGTGATAGAACTATCAAGAAGGATTTTAATAGATTAATACCATGAATAACCTAGGTTAAACATAAGGAATCTTTGATTGAAAATAATCGGTTATGATTTAGATATCTTATAAATGATTTTCATGATCATGTGGTTTTCCACTATGATTGTTGTTTATCATAATCTAATGTTTTGTTTTAGTCAATGGATTTAACCTAAAGGAATTATGTTAATTCTGAATGTGATATAAAATTTGATGATTATACGCCTAAGAAAAAAAAATTCATGTGATCTGAAATGAAAATTATCATTACCATGATTATAAAAATTTGTTAAGTTATGAATCCTGTTGAGCATCCAAATGATGAAGAAGGGAATAATATTTTTTTGTGCCCTTAATGAAGAAAATTTCCACCTTATTTTTGTGGGTATATTGATACACTAGTTTCAGAGAGATAGATCAGTAAAAATTAAAAGATATTTTCTATCCTCTATTGAAATGAACAAGAAAATTTTATTTTTCTTATTTAACATTTTGATTTTAATAAAGTTCAATGGTTTAATCTTATCTAGAATATGAGTAAATTGACTATATGGGTGGTATGAGTTTATAAGATTATTTCTCAACCAGAACTTTTCTTATGTTTTTCATATGAAAATGGAGAAGGAATTACTTATGCTAAATCAGAACTATGACAAATCTATTAATACCTATGAGGAAAATTTTATAGGACATACGAGGTACACTTGAGGTGTTATTATCCAACCATAATGTATTGTCAATTGATACTTCAGTTTCATAAAACAACGTATCCAAAGGGTGTTACCCTTAAGACACCTTATAATCAATGAATAAATAATTTTAGGTACTCCCAAGGTGTAAAAGGATATTGGATTTACACATCATTCTAATAGTTTGGTAAGAAAATAAATATGGAATTCAAAGGATACTCTTAAAACCATAGAGTGAACAAGGTAAGAATTCCTTTACAGTAAATGTATTGAAAGGAAACTGGAGAAAAGTTTCTCACAGGTAATGGTAAATGTTTTATGTGTAGAAAGTACTATCATTTATATACTAAACACTGAAGTGATGTGAAGATAGCAATGAATGAAAGGAACAATTAATATTATCAATAGAATGCACCACCCACACTCTATTGTTTGAAATTAAAGGAGTATGGGTATTATACTAACAAGTTTTCTATTCTAAGTATTAATGATGACAATAAAAATAAGTAACCTCTAAATACTAGAGACAAATGGAAATAAAATGCAGTCACTATTAATTATGTGGATCACAAAGATGTAGAAAGTACACTTACCATCAACTCTATAACTGATAATGTCTTATTTTAATCTAGATCTAGCCACTCTATTATATATGAATAATTTAGTATGTGTATCAAAATAACACCTCAATGATTATATATTTAATTATGGGTGAAAATCTATAATTTTACCATGATCACATATCAATTATAAGATTAATCTCAAATAGAAGTTTGTGAGAATATGCTGTCTATAAATTTCATTATTATCCATTTGGATGAAATAAATGTTTTCTTAGGTATGAATTTTTTCTACATAAATCCCATATCAGTTGAAGAGGAAAGTAAGTAAATTATATATTCCAAACCAACCAATGGTAATCTATTGGTGTGGTGATAAATATAAACATCCAGTGGAAAATTCATCCATTTTTTGGGTCTTGATTCATATTGAAAAGACATGTTTATCTAAAATAGTTGGGAAAAAACAAAACATCAATTACATATCTATTATGAGAGAGTTTCTTTATATTTTTGTAGAAAATTTTATTAGTATTTCATCAAATAACGAAGTTGATTTCTCAATAGAACTTATACCAAGTTATAAACCTATTTTGTAATACCCCAACCCTAGAAGCCTATAGTGGGTGCATAATTACATATCATTGGCATGATCAAAAAAGAAAAATTCTCGAAAGACAGATTATTTTAGTAGACTTGGAAGTATTAGATACATTCATAAGGTTTACATTACATCATAAAATGGAAAACTATAACAACATTGTTTCTATATAAAACATTGAGATCCCATAGACTATCCCTACAGGTCAGTCATAATAGACTTTTTCGCATCTTGGAATAAATAAAACATAGAAAGGGGCGAGCTCAAATGCTGAGTAATGATTACAATATAGTGGAAACATTCATAAATAAGCATAAACATTTAAGGCAATGTATATAACTAAAACAGAAGCCATTTTAACATAAACATCATCATAATATGGAAAATATAAATCAAAATAATTCCATTTACATACTCACAAGTATATTATACTAGTTGAATAATTACATGCAATATTAATAGCCACTTTTATAATGATGGAATGCATAATTCTAGAATTTCATAACCACATAGTCAATGCCTTGTGCCAAGACTACAAATAAGATTTTGTCAAGGCCTTATTCAAAGACACTAGTTTGTTTCATGAGACCTATCGATTCATCTAAGAGCTATAGTAGGATCCACCCATCACATACTAAGTCCAATGCAATCCTCATATGAAAAGGTTTAAACATAACATAAACATTATAATTAAAACTAGATTAACAAATGTCAATACTTTATCCATAAACCATGAATGTTATAAAAATAAAACATCCACAATCAAACATATCAAAAAACCGTAAATACAATACAGATGCTTTGTATCATAATAAATCGACTTCAAACAAACTTAAAACCCATCAAAGGTTGTTGACATAGATGAAATCAAAATTTTTTTAGAGAAATATATCTTTCTATTTTGAAATCATTTAATGGTCATGTAATTATAAAAGAAAAATATTATATTTGAAATATTCTTATAAGCTTGTAAGAGAATATTTGACGATGTTATAATGGTGGAAAATAGTTGCACCCACTGTATAAGTTAAAAAATATTCTTACCTTAATTTTTTGGAAAATGTCTTAAAGGAACCTGTTTGGAAAATGAAGGAATAATTCCTTTCAAACCAATTTCTAAAAAGTAAAACAAGGATATAAATGACTTGAAACCATATTCTAGTAATATTAAATATGTTTTGGGATAAATTTTTAAGAAACATTGATGTGGATGATAATGATGTCCCAGTAGATACTTACATAAAAACAACTTCAGATAAAAAAGATTTTGTAAAATTAACCCTTACCTTGTACTTTTCCTTAGATAAATATATGCTAACCTTCTGTGTAATGGTGAAATAATTGTTATTAAATTATACAAGAATCATATACATTAATATGATATCATATATGATTTTTTAACTTTGCATTGTTAATAATATGTTAGTATTATTGTAATTTCGCGTGATAACTAATTCATTTTCCATTATATGATTTGTTATGTAAGTAGTGTTTTTCATGAATAGGATGTATCTTATTAATATTCAGAAAGATATTAAGTATTTAAACATTATTTTTAATCATCTAATGAAAATTATCTTTGAATTGATACGATGGGGAATGTATCTCATTGCATTCATGGAGATGATAATCCGTACGTACGTACGACCGACAATATCAATGTTTTGATATTAAAATAATATATAATTGGATGTTATACCATTTAAACAGAATAAATATAATGTTATATTTATTATTTACATTAATTTTTACATCCTTATTATACACATCCAAATAATAATGTATTGAATATCAATTACACCACGACGTGGAGACGGTAAGCCGTACGTATGCACCTATGGTGACATGTCATTCATAGGATGGATAGAATAAGGAATATGGTTGTAAAATATTTATAATAACATCACAGTATATATAATATAGAAGATTTATTATTTTATAATGGAAACATCAAATAAAGAGGAAGTCGTAGAAGAGAGGAACATGAAAGAGGTGATGAAATATTTACCTCTTCTTTGGGTTCTTCCTTTTGATTTGATCAAAAGAGACCCATAGGGTGGCTTTTTGACTATTGTAATGCCTCTAGGATAAAGGGTGGGTAGTTTAGAGGGTATTTGGGTAGGGTTTGGGCAATAAAAATGGCTTTCAATGTGTGAATTAGAGAGAAGGGGGAGTTCCCTTTTATAAGAGGAGTGAGGGGCACCTTAGTAAAAGCAAGAAATATTATTTTATAATAAAATAATTTTCGGTTTCTAATGGCTCCAAAATGGATTATTTAATAGATAAGGTGGTGTTGGATCGAAAACCACTCAACCGATAGGTTTTAGATAGGATTGGGTCACTATATTAACCCTATCCTTTAGATTTATCTATTTGTTAAATAGTTTGAAATTTACCATGTCTATTTGTATTTTTATATTATATGGTTAATAAACTTACTATATATTTCCAAGATAACCCCAAGTGGTTCATTAATGATACACCTATCATCATATAAGTCTTTTTTCCTACCCTTATATTTCTAGGAATATAATATCATTTAATAATATAAGATTTGTTTTAAAAAATATTTTATGTTAATTTTGGCACTATTTGGTATTGTGTTTTTGCTAAATTTATTACAACATTATTTCATAGAAAAAAATTTATCTAACCAACAATAACATGTCATATTAACCTAGAAAATTAGTGTAATTCATAAAAGGTTTCAAATAAAATTTATTTGGATATTTATAATGTCATTATTTTAATATTTTATTAAATAGGTAATTACTGCATCATCATTGTTTCATAAATAAATTAAATTATTTAATGTATAAAAAATATAAATAAAATACCATTATGTAGGAAATCTCTTTATATTTATAATGAATATTTATAGTCCAATTTATCTTATGTATAACCCTATATTAAAAATGTTTTAGTTATTAAACATTGATTTTAACTCTTTTAAAATCCTCTTTAAATAATATAATAATAAATGTCCTAATATAATCCATGTGGACATAATGGATCATATTTTATTCCAAAGGTTTTTTTGGCCGAATTATACATTTTCAATAGAATTTGGACATGTGTTAGGGTAATAATAATATCATTTTGACCCTTAATTACCCTGTTTACTTTTAACTGTGGTAAATAAAAGTAAAAAGTTACTATTCACCAAAATTTATTTTCATCTTATTGAACCACATTTTACTTAATGATATAAATAATTTCTCTTGGATATTTTAAATTCAACTCACAGAAGCGATAAAATTAACTTTTATGTGAATTTGTAAATGCTATTAAGAGGTGGGTAAACGACAGTAAAAAGTTCGATAATATTTTTATATTATTATAAACTAACTCCAATGAATTTATATAGTTATTATGTATCTATTTTTACCTAAAATAAATTTAAATAAAATAAATAATTATTTAAATAAAAAGTCGGTTTTAATCAATAACTAAGTGTTTTTCACTATTCATAAAAAATTGAACATTTTCAGAAAAATACCAAAAATTCACCCTAAGATATTTTTTGATAATCCTAATTCAAAAATGAATGCTATTTTACCAATTTTAAAACATATAAGTTTCATTAATTAAATTAATATTAATTTCTGTTGTCAAAACCAAAAAGAATATTTTTAAGAATTAATAACTATGAATAGATTGACACTTGTTTAAGTCCAATTTCAAAGTGAAATTAATTAAAATGACAATCATTGGTTTAAATTGTAAAAATATAATCTAATTATACTTTCAAACCATTAAAATTTATAATTCAACACTATATATTATTTTTATTAAAAAAGTTGTTTTCAGTTAAAATATAGTATTTTTCACTATTCACCCAAATATGAATGTTATCTAGAAAAACACCAAAAATTTATTAAAACTAAATTATTATGTCCCAATTATAAAGAAGAAGTTTATTTTTTCAAATTGAAAATATAAAAGTTTGAAATATTGGATTTAAAATAGTTCACCATTAACAGGTGGTAAAATTGCATTTTTTGAAAAATACTTCATTCATCTAAAAAAATGAATTTGTTCTTTAATTATGTCTAAGAAACTCATAATATGGAATCTAAAATTATAAGGATTATATAATATTCAACATTCAGTTAATACTATTCATAACCACTTTTGAACGGTTAGTTTGATAAGTTTGGGTGCGCTTGAACTCAGTGTTGCGTGTACTGCAAGTTATCGAATTACTTTGAAAAAATAACTTACTATGAAATCTTGGGGGGTTACATTTTCCCTCTGTTAATAAATGTCATCCACACAATTTGAAATTTTTATTTGAAAATAAATGGTTGAAAATAGAAAATACTTTTTTGGGAAAACCCACATCGGAAATTGGGTGAATAAAATTTAGTCTTAATAAGAGGAAAAGGGGAATAAAAAATTCACGACCAAATTATGAACTCGATTAGAAGAACATTGGTGGCAATTAGAGACACATAATTGGAGGAAAAATGTAAATATTTATATGTAGTGACTGAGTTCATCTGTCACAAACAATTGTAGAATTGAGGGCCTCAAAGCCATCAGTCTATGATGATTTAAAATATCAGCAGTTCAACATAACATAAGGTATTAGTATAGAAAGTTTTAAGATACCTTACATAATGTTTAAGTATTAATTTCTTCATATAATAAGAGAAGTAAAAAATATATACTTGACAAGTATATTTCCATCATTTAACTAATTTCTACCACAAACTAATCTTTCACTCTAAAGGATAATTGAACATAAAAATATATTTTATTTCTCATATTCGTTTAGGGTTACAAAAAAATGAATTTATAATTTATATACCATAACATTTAAAAAAACTACATTATTCAATATAGGACATCACATGGTCTATTGGTAGGTGATACACCCTTTCCAACCTTCAGTTGAAGTTTCAAGTCTCCTGGCCTTACCGGACACGATTGGTTGCCGCCCAACCTCCTGGTTGTCCTTTTTATGGAAATCCAAAAATAATATCAAGCTAGAATTATCCAAAATACATCTATCCAAACTCACTGTCCAAAATTTATATGTAAGGTAAACAAAATGAATAACTTTTTTTCCATGAAATAACATGTGAACACCTTCATCATGTATTCTTTTAAAACACTGAAACATCCTGAATTATGATAAAACCTTATTGGTTACATTCATGCTCCCTTATTCCTAATAGAATAGTGGATATACTCATTCTATCAAAAAATGTTGTAAACTCAAACAATGATGGTATATACAAATCATTAATCAGTTTCAAGGTAGTCAATAATATCCAATATTATTTATAGAAATCAATCATGTAATATTTCAAAAATCACTTCCTCGGTATCAGAACCATATTATGGTTTATCTTTCTCTAAACAATGTATTTTCCAAAAATTTAACCAGTTATTGAGTCACTTTTCTGGGTTCCACACAATCTCTAGTCTTTAATGAAATAGTACTGCAATATAATCCTTATATTCTCTATAATTCTTATATCTTGTACATAATTAAGACAATACTCAAATGACAAAATATTTTAATAACAATGTAAGAAATCTAATTAGTTTTATTCATCTTCGATAGTATCATAACTTTATTATTATCCAATAACAACATTTGCGGTATAATCCGATGATTTGGACATTGATTCATGTAGTGTCCGAATTCATTACAGATGAAGAATTGTACATTTAGAACTTTTTTATTACCCTTTCAATCACGTACTTTGTTCCCTGTTTCTCCTCACATTTAACAAACTCTCATTCCCTTTAAGCATTTTACAAGGTGATTCTTTCTACAGTTTTCACATATAAGAAAATCCTTATTTTCCCTCTTTCTCTCTTCCATACTTTTCTTATCTTGCTTCCCTTCAAAGCCATATGACTCAGAGAATTCATTACTTATCATATTAACACATGATATTATTTCTCAATATGTTGAGAATACATGGGAGAATATTTAACTTATAAATGTTGGATTAATACCGTAAATGATATAATCCTTATTACTCTTTGGATTATACGTATTGCGGGAGTTCACATTTCTTCTATTGGGTTCCATTTCGATACGATGACATACACTTGGTTAGTTTATGAATTGCAATGAATAATTCCAAACATGTAAAATACCAAACGTAAACTAAAAAAATTATGAATATAATACTTAATCATAAAAATATTTTATTTTAGGAGGTATATACTCATAAATCCTTCATAATGATTTGTAAAAAAATGATAATTATCCTAAGCATATCCCCAAAGAGTGTCGTAACCAAAAGTGCAGCAAGACCCGTTTTTTTGCACCAGTTCCTGTTCGAGTCTATCTCAAAGCGGTGTTTTTGGGTTTTACTCCTAGGTACATATGTTCCAGAGCCGCCTCTACCTGCTCGTATCCAGACTGGGATGTATTTTCTTAGAAAAAACACAAAATATCTAGTGTACCAAAATTCTAGGATGTTCTTCTATACTAATCCTCAAAGTCTATCTTAGGGCTATGTACTTTAATCAGAGTTTATATAAATCTAGTTTCCAAGGTTTGTACTAAACTTTCTTTGATACCAATTATAACACCCCAACCCTAGATGCCTAGAGTCAGTGTATTATTACATATCATTGGCATGATCACAAAAGATCATGTCTCGAAAGACAGATTATTACAGTAGCCTTGGAAGTACTAGATACATTCATAATGTTTACATTACATCATAAAATGAAACAAAATACAACAACAATGTTTACATAGACAAAAATGAGATCCCATAGACTATCCTTGCAGGCCAGTCATTATATACTTCTTTGCATCCTGGGAAAAATAAAACATAGAAAGGGGAGAGGTTAGATGCTCAGTATGGATAAAAATATAGCAGATACATTCATAAATACACATAAATAATTAAGGCAATGTATTGACCTAAAACAAAAGCATTTTAAACAGAAATTTCATCATAATATGGAAAATATAAATCAAAATAATTCCATATACTTACTCACATGGATATTCTACTAGTTGAATAATCACATGAAATATTAATGGCCATTTTTATAATGATGGATTGCATAATCCTAGACTTTCATAACCACATAGTCAAAGCCTTGTTCCATGAATACAAATAGTATTTTGTGAAGGCCTTATTCAAAGACACTAGTTTGTCTCCTGAGACTGGCTGATGCATCGAGGAGCTATAACAGGCTCCACCCATCACATACTAAGTCTAATTCATTCCTTATACGAAAAGGTTTAAACATAACATAAACATTCATATTTAAAATAGCATACGAAATTCCAATACTTTATCCATAAAATATGAATGGTATAAAAATAACCCATCCTCAGTCAAACATATCACAAAACCTTTAATACAATATTGATGTTTTTTATCATAATAAATCAACTTCAAACAAACTTAAAATCCATCAAAGGATGTTGACATAGATGAAATCAAAACCTTTTAAGAGAAACATATCTTTCTATTTTGAAATCATTTAAAGGTCACATAATTATCAAATAAGACATTTATACTTGAAAATATTCTTATAATATTATAAGGGATTCTTTGATGATGTTATGATGGTGGAAAATAGCCACACCCACCGTATAAGTTAAAAAAACATTCTTACCTTAATTTTTTGGAAAATTTCATAAAGTACCCTGTTTGAAAAATGATGAAAATATTTCGTTCAAACCATATTTTAAAAAGTAAAAAAAGTGTATAAATGAAATTAACCCATAGTCTAGTAAACATTAAATTTTTTTGGAATACATTTTTATGAAACATGGATGTGGATGATAAAGATGTCCTAGTTAATACTTACGTAAAAACAACATCTGATAAGAAAAATATTGTGAAATTAAACATTTCCTTGTAATTTTCCTTGGTCTAGGGTAGGATAAAATCATATATAATGGTAAAATAATTTTTATTGAATTATAAAAGAATCATATACATTAATATGATATCATATATGATCTTTTAACATTGCATTGTTAATAATATCTTAGTATTTTCGTCGTTTCAGGTGATATGTGATTCATTTTTCTTTATGTGATTTGTAACATAAGTAGTGTTTGTTATGTATAGGATGTATCTTATTCATATTCAGAATGATATTAAGTCTTTAAATATTATTTTTAATCATATAATAAAATTAGTCTTGGATGGATACGATGGGGAATGAATCTCATCGCGTTCATGGAGACGATAATCCGTACGTACGCACGAGCGACAATATCATTATTTTGATATTAAAATTATATATAATTGGATGTTATATCATATATAAAGAATCATTATCATGTTATATTTATTATTTACATAAATTACACATCATTATTATACCCATCCAAAGAATAATGTATTGAATAACAATCACCCCGTGATGTGTAGACGGTAAGCCGTACGTACACACGTATGGTGACATGTCATTAAAAGGATGGATAGAATAATGAATATGGATTTACCATATTTGTAATAACATCACAATATATAAAATATACTGGTGTTATTATTTTAAAATGGAAACAACAAAGAAAGAGGAAGTGGAAGAAGAAAGGAACTTGAAAGAGGTGATGAAATATTTACCTCTTCTTCTGGTTCTTCCTTTTGATTTGATCAAAAGGGCTCTTTAGTATGGCCTTATAACTAAATTAAGGCCTCTGGGATGCAGATAGGACATTTGAGAGCGTATTAGTTCAGGTTTTGACCGAGTCAAATGTCTTTGAAGGTGTGAATTAGAGAGAAGGGGGAGTTCCCTTTTAAAAGTGGGGTGAGGGGAACCTTTGGAAAAGCTATAAATATTATTTTATAATAAAATCATTTTCGGTTTAGAATGGATGAAAAATGGATTATTTAATGGATATGGTAGGGGTGGGTTGTGAAACACTCAACCAATAGGTTTTAGAAAAGTTTGGGTCAATATATTAACCTTATATTTCACATTTAACTCTTAGTTAAATAGTTCGAAATTTACCATGTCTCTTGGTATTTTTATATTATATGGTTAATAAAATTACTATATACTTCCATGTGAACCCCAAATGGTTGATTAATGATAAAAATATAATTATATAAGTGTTTTGGATGAACCATATATTTTTTAGGAATAGAATATCAATTAATAATATAATATTTGTTTTAAAAACTATTTTATGTCAATTTTGACACTATTTGGTATTTTGTTTTTGCTAAATTAATAACAGAATTATTACTTCGAAAAAAATTCATCAATCCAACCATAATATTTTATATTAACCTAGAAAATTAGTTTAATTCATAAAAAGTCTCAAATTACATTTATTTGGATATTTATAATGTCAATTATTTTAATATTTCATTAATTGGGTAATTACTGCATCATCATTGTGTCATAAATAAATTAATTTATCTAATGTCTAAAAAATATAAAAAAAAATAAAAATAAAATCTTTTTTATTCTTAGGTTTGTTTCTGGTCAAATTATACTTAGCCAATAGACTTAAACCATGTGTTAGGGTAATAATAATATCATTTTTACCCTTCATTACCCTATTTACTTGTAACCTTTGTAAATAAAAGTAAAATGTTTCTATTCACCAAAAAATATTTTTATCTTATTGACCCTAATTTTACTTACTAATATCAATTATGTCTCTCTGAATTTTTAAAATCAAATCATTGAGGTGTTAAAATTAAGTTTTATGTGAATTTGCAAATGCTCCTAGGAGGTGGGTAAAAGACGGTAAAAAGTTTGATAAATTTTTTATATTATTATAAACTGACTCTAATGAATTAAATTGAATTTATATAGGTATTATGTATCATTTTTGACCTGAAATAAATTTAAATAAAATAAATAATTATTTAAATAAAATTTTAGTTTTAAAAAATAACTCAGTGTTTTTCACTATTCATCAAAATTGAAGGTTTTTAGAAAAATACAAAAAATTCACCCTAAGCTAGTTTTGATATTACGATTTCAAAAATGAATTATATTTTACCAATTAAAAAACATATAAGTTGAAATAATTAATTTATAATTAGTTCCCATTGTCAAAACCAAAAAAGCGTACTTTTAAGAAATAATAACTATAAAAATATTAACACTTGTTTATGTCCAATTTCAAATTGAAATTACATAAAATGAGCATCATTGGATTAAATGGTATAAATATAATCTAATTATACTTCTAAAAAATTAGAACTTATAATTCAATACTATTATTTATTCTGATTAAAAAAGTTTTTTTTGTTAAAATATAGTATTTTTTTCACTATTAACCAAAATATGAAAGTTCTCCGAAAACACCAAAAATTTATTGAATCTAAATTCTTATATCTAGATTCTAAAGAAGAAGTTTATTTTGTAAAATTGAATATATAAATGTTTGAAATGTTGTATTTGAAAAAGGTTCGCCATCAAAAGGTAGTAACATTCCATTTTTTGTAAAGTACTTCTTTCATCTGAAAAAAATGAATTCGTTCTTAAATTATGTCTAAGAAACTCATAATGTGTATTCTAAAATTATAAGGATTATATAAAGTTAAAATTCAGTTAATACTATTCATAACTGCTTTTGAGCGGCTGGTTTAGTATGTCGTGGTGTGCTTGAACTCAGCGTTGCGTCTAGTGCAAGTTATTTAATTACTTTCAAGAAATAACATACTATGAAACCTTGGGGTGTTACATATTTCATAGAATCTATATAGAATATCATTGATTGAGTTTTAGGAATAAATGAAGAAACTCTAAGAGAACCATGAAATCGGTTTTATTTTTCCAAGTGTTTCATCTTAGGGTGAACTAGTTCAATTTTTGAAGAATAATGTTGGATCAATATGATTTTGTACAGATATTTGGAAACTTATCAAGATTATAACCAAAATTATCATATTCCTCACATTTATGACTTGTTTCATAAACAATGTATATCTAAATAATTTCCCATGATTGATCTTCATTTTGGATAATATAAATTAATGGTTAAATAAGGAGGATATACCTAAGGCAACATTACGTACAAGTTATGGACTCTATAAATTTATAGTGATACCATTGGGCTTTAAGATTTCCCAATTATATTCATTTATTTAATTGATAGAGTCTTTATATATTACCTTGATATGTCAGTGTTATTTTTATATATAATATTATTTTATAATCAATGAACATGTAAGAGCATGAATATTAGTTGAGGATTATACTGAAGACACTATGTAAGTAGAATTGGCTTTAAAATTTTATAAAGTGTGATTTTGTTTCTATAAAGTTACATTAATGGGCCATATAATGTCAAGAGAGTGTATAATAGTGGATTCATAAAAGATATAAGTTATTTAACATTGGCCGAGACGAAATCTTTCACTAATATACAATGTTATATTGGTTTTATTGGATATTATCAATGATTTGTGTTTAATTTATTATGAATATATAATCCACACACCTAGATAACTAAGAAGGGGGGCATGTTATATTTTATATATTAATGTGAGAAACATTCTAGGAAAGAAAGTTAAATTTTTTTAGCACACCAATTCTTATATTAACCTATATTAGAAAATTGTTTTTGATATGTAGTGATACATAAAAGAATAGGATGGTATACATTCTCATGATAAATGAGAATTATCTCTAGTACAATTTTCATTAAATTTATAATGGAATTATATTGAATGAGAAAGATTATATTTCTAAAATGAGCATTCATCTATCTATTCATAAGAGTTTTAAATAGAAACAAAATAAAGATATTGAACTGTAGAAGAATTTCTTGCATTTTCTTGAGTTTAATCTTGATTACTATGGAATTATAAGTTTCAAGAAGTACAAATGTGTTCCATCCATACTATATTTAAATAAGGAGTTGTTGGATGTGGTTTATAGTTAATCATTTCTTATTCATTGTGTAATTATAAAGATTCATAGAGGTATAAAAGTGTATTTAGAGTATAAATCATGAAGAGAGTTGTTAAATAGTATGTATCTTTGTTATTCCTATGTTATTTTGTTATGAAAGAAAAATAAAATTATATATATATGTTACAACCATTACCCATACCATAATGGAAAAAACAAAACACCACCATGAATATTTTCATTAGACTCCCGAAAATGACTAAATACCATAATGATATTCTGGTTGTAGTAAATCTCTTTATAATGTAATCACACTTAATTTCTATTGTATAATATTTTTCTCTTGGTCAGCTTGCCAGAATATAAATTAAGGAAGTGGTTACATTATTTGGAGAACCAAATTATATTGAATCTAATAATGATTCTAGGTTTAACAAAATATTTGGTGAGTTATTAAATAGGATAAAGATACATAATTTTTTAGTATATATTATCATCCTTAGACAAATATCTAGGTTTAGAGAAGTATTCAAACTCAAAATGATATTCTTTGATCTATTCTATGGATTTCAAAGGTAGTTGGGATCAACAAATTCCTCTAGGTGATTTTTCATATTATAATAGATTTCACTTAAGAAATCATATGGATCTATATTATTCCATCTTTTCATATAAGTATATAACTCCAAAGTTATGTGTTTACGTTAGATAAATATAGCCATTGAGTATTTATCTGTCTAAGGAAAATGAAGGGAAATTAAGATCCATTCAACATCACACTGAGTAAGCTCAGAGTCAATTAGTAAGTTTTCTAGATAATAATATATGAATTCAAGAGTTCAATGTTATTAAGTTGGTGTTTAGATTAATTTCTCAATGGAAGAAGGATATTATATTTGGAAATAAGGTAAATCTAGTCCCTAGATATATTGGTCTCGTTGATATTTTTGATTGAGTATAGATGAAACATTATCTCTTGGTGCTTACACAGTTCCTCTCTCAATTTCATGATGTATTACTGACATCTCTCCTGATAAAGTATATACCTAATTTATAACATGTGTTTAACTTATAGGTCATACCTATATAAAATTATCTTTATTAGAAATAACAATTTGTATAAATCTTTGATTGTATTGATAAAGTTCCACTGAAAAAGACTACTCACTTTCTTAATGTTTTAGTGAGTAATATGTAATTCAAAAAAGATACTTGGGATCCTGATGTTGTAATAAAATATAAATATAATCATTTATTTATATTATAGTTGTTGTATTTCTCTGGTGGAGTTAATTTTAATGGTCGTAGAATGCAATACAACTACCTTTTATAGTATAATTCTGTAAATGAAATTTTAGTTTTTCAATAGCATGTGATACATGCAATCCCAAGTCAAAATGAACCATAATATAGTATAAAATTATAACATATCCATTATAATTTATTATATAAATTAATATTACCAAATTATAAAAAATATAAATTTAAACTTTTATAAAATAAATTCATTATTTCTCAATTTATTAGGGATGCAAATAAATAACATTTCTAATTAAAAGAGATGTTTTTCTTAAAAAATAGTTTGTTTGTAAAAATTCAAAATTTATATTAATAAATTAAATTGATCCAAATTATTTTATAATTTTAATGAAATTTATATATTTTTTATTCAATAAAATGTTTTATCATTTATGTAACATTTTATTTCTAGTAATGATATAAGAATACATATCCTGTTTTATACTTAAAATATATTTATCTAAAAATGGTTTTCTTCTCATGTCAAATAATTATTTTAAATTTAATTTCATTAACTTATTGAAACTAAGTTGTGAAAAAATTAACAAAATATTTTGAGTCTTGAGGTCCAAATATGGTAGTTTGATCGCATCTATTTTTAGGCATTAGGAACAGTAATTGTGGTAAAATTTATCATCCTGGTAAAGGGTAAAAAGGGTCAACCTAAGATAAAACATAGTGTTATGTTCATAAATTTTCATCTTAATTGTTATTTGATGAAGGAAATTATATCCTTACTACCCAAGTATTTAAATTAAATAGTTTAATGGAAACTTTTCGATGAAAATGAACAATATAATATTTAATGTAAAGAAAAATACAAAATTTATCCCTCTTACATTTAAATATATCTTATGTGTTCACATAGGGTCAAAAGATGGTTTTTAATAAATAATAATAATTATTTTAATTATTATGAAACCATTTTCATGATGGTAATTTATTTATATTTTTTAGAGATTATATCATTACCTTAAATTCTTATGCAACACCGACATCATACTTCATCAATTAATTGAAAAATAGAATAAATGATTTTGAAAAAAATTAAAATAAATTTATTTTATTGTGTTATATTATAAAATGAATTTTATAGATGAGTATAAAATAACAATGTTGTTTTTTTGGATTTTATTTTAATTTCATATTTGTATTGTTGTCACTAATGTCAAATTAAATGAATAGTTTAAAAATGAAATTAATGATATTTTTTGAAGGTAATATTTTATTAAATTATTTAAAAATTATAAAAAAAATTAAAGAGGAGAATGTTGATAATATATGGTCTAAACTTTCATACCCTATCCATTTAGGAGACAACTTTAATGTTATAAGTAAAACGATAACCCTTTAAGAATTAAAAAGGTATTTATGATGTTATCGTTAAAATACGTTAACCATGGGGGTTAAACCAAAAGGTAATGTTGAAATACCCACTTAAACCTAAGAAAATTTTATTTTCTGATGGGATTTAAACCATATCTTACCTTATCATTAAATATATTTCCATTTTCAAGAATTTTTATAGGTAATTCCTTTTTTTTACATTTTAATCTTTAAAGAAATTCCAAAGAGTAACTCTCCCCTCACTTATAAAAGGCAACCCATCCTTCCTTATATTTACAATAATTTATTCCTTATAAATCAACCATAACCTAAAAAATTATCTTTTAAACACCCTTATACAAATTATGGAGGTTCTATTCTTCCTAAAAAAACCCTAATATCCCTAAGAGAATTTCTAAGGATGTTCTTAAAAAAAGGTAATGTCCCTAACCAAAAACATTATTACTTATTTTTATTTTACATCAACAAATATATAGTATTTATATTAAATAATAACTTTATTATCCTCAATATATTTATATACTATTATAACTATTAAACCCATTTTATCCGCCCTCTTTCCCACTAGATGGGAAGTGAACATGTCTCTCATACCTACATATGGATTACCCTCTCAACAGAGCGATACAATTAATTTATAAAATTTTTTGGGTGGGTATTATGATGCGTTTAATGTTTATATTCTATTGAATAATTATGATCTATTAATGATAATATCTTATCCACCCTCTTAATTTATTTATGTTGGAAAAGGATAACTTCACTAATGCACATATGTGCACTACCACCTCAACAGAGTGATGTGACTCATTTTTCATTTATAAAATAAATTAGCAGTAATAAGGTATTATTTAATAAATATATATTATTTATAATATATAATAATTATTTTTAAAGGTTAATTATTATTTACCTTTATTTTATTCAATTTATCGAAAAGTGAAAACAAGATTCATGCACACATATGAATTATCATCTCAATGAATAAAAAATATAATTAATATATATTATATTAATATCATGATTAAATTATTTGTGATAACGTAACCATGTTGAAAATATATGTACAAGAACTACCCAAAGTATATTCATTTGAAAAAGTAAATAGTTAACACCCTAAAATGACAATTTCTATAATGAATTATTAATATGTTGGTGTTAAAATTTTAGATATGGATCATATAGGATTTTATAAGTATTTATATTATTTTTGTATGAATGTTTTGTAATTTTAATTTTTTTATATAGGATGATATATAAAATTCATGAAATGTGGAACTCAATGTTAGGGTTTATTGTTGTAAATTTCCTTATTTGGAACCTATTTTATGTTATGCACTGATTCACTTTATGAGGTGTATACAAAGACCCTTTTGAAAGTTATATTATGATTTCACTTATTTTTATGATACTTAATGTCTCATTTTATGTGATGATTTTATGTGTATTATGATTTAAATGTTTCCAAAAAATGAAGAGTTTTATATTATAATCTCACTAATGTCGCGATTTTTTACGATTAGTTTATAATGATAAAATCTGACAATATACATCTCAAGAAACTAATTAATTTTATTGTAATATAATTATTTCTATAAAATAAATTTTTTCATTTCAATTTTTTATCTTAGGTAACTTAAGAGGTCAAAAGAATTTTTTTTGGGAAAATCGACCTTATTTCTTACTTTGATCGAATATAATTTTTCTTCTATGTATAAGTTTTCTGAAAATTATTTCAAGATTTTTTTAATATTTTTATATTATTGGATAAATTATTATTTTTTTGATTTTTTACATTGGTTTATAAGTAATATTAATTTTGTTTTCCAAATGAGTTAACATTGGAATTTTTACTACAATTTTGAAAGGAATATTTGTTTTAATGCACACGACATAAAAGGAATTTATTGACATCATAAAAAACAAATTATTTGATTATTTAGTTTCATTCTATGATGGTTATTTCAAATAAAATATTTTCCTTAATATTTTCAAATTATTTATATTTTATTTTTGTGGTTTTAAAATGGAATGTTTATTTTCCTCAAGGAATATCACATATTTATTTTAATTTTATTTTTATCTAAGTTGAAATCCTTTTAAGTTACATATAATTTAATGTGTATATAATCCTATGATAATATCCCCTTTCATCCATTTTATGGATTATGATGATTATAATTTATCGATTGTTCTATGAAACCTATTTTATTTCCAGGAAATTTACTATAGGGAAATTAGGAAATTGTTATGAAACCCATTTCTTTTTCATGGGCTATGAAATGATGAATGATTTATGATCTTATGGAGAAAATATGTATGATTTTTATTATATGATGGGTGTGATCATAATTATATATACCTAAAATTCACTGGGAATAGATCAATATCTCATGAGATAAATAAGACTAAAATGGGGAGTGAAACCAGTTCAGTAAGGGACTCTATCTACTATGATAGTATTGTGAGTAAAACTTTGGCTACTATGATAGTTTGTGGAGTAAACCCAATAAACTATTTTATTATTTTAAGTAACAAATTTCTACTAAGGAAATGATTTTATTTGATAATTTTTATACCAAAAACTTAGGTCTTAAGACAATGTTATTCCCACATGGTTCATATTCTTTGATCTATTTTTGATTAATATCTTAGGAACATCCATGATTTGTACCATGACTCCAGATAATAATATATGATATATGTTTTATAGTTTTAAAATTATATTCTCATGTTATTATACCCTTATTCTCTTGTTATACATCCATGATCATTGATATATCTCTTGTTTAATCTTACTGAGCATCGAAGGTCACCATTTTTTTTCCATAAGTTATGAAGAAAGGTATTGAGTATTGTATGCCAAAGAAGGGTTATAGTTAGGAAAAACTTAGTGGGGGATAATTTAGTTCACTTATGATCTAATTTTTTAGGTATCCATGTTTACAAAGGCACTAGAATTATTTGGATATGAAATATATCATTATGTTATTTCATTAATATTAATATATGAAGATGATATTTTTATGTTTGAAAATTATTGTTCACTATGTAAATATTCCTCTTCTTGATATTGGTACATTATCCACTTTTTATCCTATAATATTCTAGAATAATCTTGAATATTTTGACAGAATTACTAATTCCATTAGTGAAAATTAGAATTTCATCATTAAAAAACAAGTGATAAGTGCCAGAAATCCCATACTACACACCAATGGTGTGGACTAAGCGATTTGAGATGCTTTTGATGAGATTCCTGTGAAACACATCCTATGTAATAATGAATAGGATCAATGATAGTGGATCCCCTTAGCGAAGACTTCAATTTTTTTTACAAAAAACCTATTTATCATGTGTGAAATGATGAAATTGGGTGAGGGGAAGAAACATAAAATTTGATCAATGGACCATTTATAGAATTCACATGGTATTCAAACCCTGAGAAAAAAATCATAATTACAATTTATTTTATGCCTTCTCCAAATCAATTTTATCCATTATATTAAAGCTAATAACCATTCAGTCAATATTGGATATCATTTTCTATTCCTGAGCTATAAATCTTTGCATAATTATTCTTTTAATAAGACCATGTTGTTTATATAACACATTAAATTAAAAAATTTGTCCATGTATTTTATTCAAAATAGCAACTTGAACTTTATAGAATATTTTTCTCAAACACATATAATTAAATTTCCAAAAATATTTGGGCTAACTTAACTTGATAATAAGATCCAAGATTGTGAATGTGGGGACTCTAGGAAGAGTACCTCCATCAAAATATTCTCTTTCAAAATCAATGACCTCATTAATAAAGATATCTTATACAAAAGAGTGGAAGTATCGAGGGAAACTAGTAGGGCCTATAAAACTTTCTAGATTGAGTAATTACATATCTTATTTGAATTTATTTTCTTCTATAATGGAATCCAACATGTATTTCATCAGATCATTTATGGTCTCAAAATACTATTTTAGAAACTACCACCATATTTTATATTTAAATGATCTTTTCCTGGGATTGAAAAAAGTGGAAAAAATAGGACACTGCCAGTGGCCTTATAATATTAGCATCCCTAGGACAAGAACCATATTTATGTTTCATATTATTCTTCCAAAGAATTTTTTTTATCTTTGATGAAATTATGTAAATAATATGTTTTGTAGTCTCCCTCTATTAAAAATCTAATAACATATATCTTCTTGATTGAACAATCTTTATTAACCAGCTACTCCTCCAATTAGTGCAATTTGTTTTTTGTTTTTAACGATCAAAATACCAAACAACACAGTGTTTCTATAGCCTGGAATCTAAATGGTTTATATATTTTGGAACTGACTCAATATTTCAATCATTTATTGGTAATTTTTTTCTATGAGATCATATCCCCTTTTAATCTTCTTAGCTTGTTCTTTAGTCTCACCCATGTGTGTCCTTACAAAAGATTTGACCTAGACGTTTTGACCATATCCTTGAATCTATCCACCTCCGTACACCTATTGGAGTAGAACCAGACTTTAGAAAAATCTCTAAAATTTTGGATTTTTAGGTGGAGAGTGGAGTGAATAGAAATAGATCTGGACATATGGAAAATAGACAAGAAAAAAAATCTTGAAACCGTCTATATATTTCCATAGAATTTGTTTAATCTGCTCAAATTTCTACCAGATCCATTCTTATTGTTACACCATGTGTAAGGGTATCCTTTGAAAACTAGGTGTAGAATATTTTTGAGAGAATGCAAATATCAAGATAAATTAATAACACTGATAGAAAATGTCACCCCTCAATTGTTCTCATGTTGATCAAGTATGATCTTTAAATCACCCCTAATATCAAAGTAGTGGATCTCAGGTTAAAATATGAGATGTTTTCCTAAAACACTTTTCTTTATCCAACATTACATTTATCTATATGGGCATCAGGATAAAAGTGATATATGGGTGAATTTGTAAGATATTAAATCAATTTTTTCTAAACAAATAAATTGGGGTAATTCGGGATAACGGTTTTCAGTTGGTTTTAGAACTATGGATAAGTAGTTTATGTTCTTTTTCTATGTTTATCATTTGAAATTAGAAAATAATGCTACCAAAGATACAACTTGTGATTTTCGGTAATAATTTCATCAATAATGATATGTATATGGCTTATAGTAATATTAGAAGTTTCTATAGAATTATTTGCATGTTTGGTTAATGGTTTCTTCATAAGAATATTATTTAGAATTTTTTTAATGTCATAAAAGTTTGGTTCTAAGATATGTTTATCTGGTATAGACTTTTAAATAGGCAGGGAAACCTTCCAAAAATGAGATAAACGTAGGTTAGTAATGATTCATAGGTTCATTAGGGTACTGGGGTCTCATGACCATAGTCATTTTATGTGGAATTTTATAAGGGATTATAATCCATGATAAATGAATTCCTTTGGAGGTATAAAGAATGAATTACTCATTACTATAGTTGATGTAAAATGAGGGAGTCTTGTGGACATGTGTTGTGAATAAGATATTCAATTTCAATGGGAAATTATGAAGTGAGAAAGCATGTAGTGATTGAATAGAATATGTGATGGACATATAAGCAATGCATGGTATATAGTTTAGCATGTGGGAAAATAAGTTTTATTGCATACTACCTAAAATCATGTGTTGATTGAGGTAGAGGGGTCATGTTGGGGTCCTTGTGAGATGAGCCAAAAATAAAATCATATATTTTACATTATTTACATAATGTAAAAATTACATATAAGAATATTAACACCCAATCCTAGAACCCGAAGTTATAGGTTCATTGGATAATAATAGAATTTAATACCTGATACATTACTATAGTCGGTGAACACCATGTCTACGAAAATCACACTCTAAAAATTCATTATTAAATAATTTATTTGAAATAATGTTTTTTAATTTTAAATTTCCCAAAATAGATGGAGTTTTTATTTCATCATATCAAGCTTACATTTGAATGAAATTTTGAGATTTTTTTTGAAAAGGTTGGTTTTTAGTCGAAATATATGAGTCTTGTGAAACATTTAATTTGTATGAATTACTCAATATATATAAATTAACTAAAAGTATAAAAACATTTTAAGTAATCCTATATGAATTTAATTTTAGAAAAATTAATTTTAAAATGTTATTTAAAATAATAAATCATATTTAATATTTTTTTAGAAGTAATTAAAATGTAACTTCATTAAAGAAATAATGTTTTTTCTTTTAATTGAATCATGTATTTTCAAGCGTGATTATATTTTTGATTTCCTTCAAAGCCTCATACCATTTATTTGTTTTATAATAAATGAATTTATTTCATAAAATTAATTTCCTAAAATTATTTTATCTTTATATAAATTTTATTTATAAAATTTTTATTTCTAAAAAACTTTTTTATGCGATTTATTATATTTATTTTAAAATTATATTTTCAAACCATTATAAACTTCATTTTATAAAACTTTTTTTTATTTTTAATTTTTAATTATCAAATGAGGTAAAAAGGCCAATCATGATCTTTTATAATTATATTAATTTTTTGGATAGAATTTTACTACACTGGATATACTAAATTATGATAAAAGTTAAATATTTGATAAAAAATCCAAAAAACACAAATATATCTCAAAAAAAGTATTGATTTATGTTTTTAACAAAATTTTTTTTACTCTTAATTTTTCTTAGTTTTCATATTTTGTCACTTAAATAGTAACCTCGCATTTTTGAAAATGTAAGGGTTTTACCCAAAACTGCCCTTCCCATCACTTATAAAAGGCTAACGTCTTTACCACCTAAAGTATCAAATATTAATGAAAATGGAATTGATATTATCTAATTTTATCTTCCTATAACCATATTCCACATTAAAAGGCTTATATTTAATATTATTTAGAAAAATTCCTTCTTTTCCAAGGATACTTCCAAGAAAAATTCAGTCCTTGGACGTGAGTATTATCAACTACTTAGTTTTTGTCCCTAAATATAATCTTTAAAATTTATTCTGATAATAATAATATAATAATATAATAATAAATTATATATTACAATTTTATAATATTAATGGTATTATCATATTTTATTAATATTTCCCATATATTAAGAAAACAAAGCCGTAGTTCGTGTGTTATATGGACTACCATATCCAAGATGAAACATGTTTTGTTTTCCTTCACTGTCTAACAAGGATGGATATATAGATGGTATTAAAAGATAAATACTGTTTTTATGATATCATTGTGATTTATTAAGACAAATTATAGAAACTATTAATGATATGATCAATAAATTATAATCACTAATTTAATCATTTAAAACAAGCATCTTAAGAGGATAATATTTTATTCAAATCATCTATGAATATAAAATACATTAATTATTCTTATAATTCCCTAAAATAATTATATATCAAACTAATAAACAATAAATAATATTATTAGGATATTTACTCTAAAATTACAATAAAACAACCTCATAATCTTTCATTAAATCAATGTAAGTTTTTGTTTGGGTTAGTTTAACCACATACTAGAAAAATATTATGCATTTATATCATGGATGAATATGAAAACATATTTAATGGTATAATATGATATAAATGTTTAAGTAATAATTCATGTTTGGTTCTAGATATTGTATACCAATATCTAATTCATCAATTAATAAAAGACCAGCCATTTATGAAAAAACACCAAAATATACATATTATGGACTTTGTCTGCAACGATAAAGACTGAAGTACTCACAAAAAGAATTTGAAACATAATAAATAATTATAAACCATAAATAAAATTAAATTTATTTAATTTTAACAATTATCTTTTAAATTATAATGAATAAAATATCTACAATTATTAAACTAGAACAAATGATAAAAATGATAAACATAGATGTGGAAAATCTGAATATTTCAGGTAGATAATGAATATTAATAAATATTATAAAGGTAAATTATTATTATTTGTAACACCCCAAGATTTCATAGTGTGTTACTTCTTCAAAATAATTCAATAACTTGCACTGCACGCAACACCAAGTTCAAGCGCACCATGACTTACCAAACAAGCCGTTCAAAAGTGGTTATGAATAGTATTAACAAAATTTTAAACATTATATTATCCTTAAAATTTTAGAATCCATATTATGAGTTTCTTAGACATAATGTAAGAACAAATTCAATTTTTTCAGATAAAAGAAGTATTTATCACAAAACGCACTTTTACCAACTTTTAATAGTGAAACCCTTTTTTTAAATCAAATATTTTAAACTTTTATATATTCAATTTGACTAAATAAATTTATTCTTTAGAATGGGGACATCAAAAATTTACAATGAAACACCCCAAGCTTCCACGGTATGTTTCCCTTTGAATAATGAAATGGCGTGCATTGTAAGCAACATCGAGGTTCTAACACTCCACAACCAATCAAACTAGCCGTTATGAATAGTAATACCTATTTTTTTGAAATTTTATAAACTTTAACTTTCAAAATGGACTTCATTTTTGGATTAGTAATATCAAAATTAGCTTAGGGTGAAATTTTGGTACTTTTCGGATAACTTTCATATTTTGATGAATAGTGAAAATTACTAAATTTTAATTAAAAACAAATTTTTTAATTGATATAATTAATAATGATAAGTTATTAATTTGAGTGGTTTTAAAGTATATTTATAATATATTTTTACAATTTAATACAATTTTTGTCATTGAATGTAATTTCACATCTAAACCAGACATAAACATGTGTCAATCTTTTGATAGTTATTATCTCTTAAAAACACACTATTTGTTTTGACGATGGGAATTAATTTTTAAATTAATTAATGCAAATGATTTGTTTTGAATTTGGTAAAATAAAAATCATTTTTGAATTCATAATATCAAATATAGCGTAGGCCTAATTTCGGGTATTTTTCGGGAATCTTTCATATTTTTGATGAATAGTGAAACCACTATGTGGTAGTTTAAAAAAACTGAATTTTTTATAAAACATAATTTTACCACTTCTGTGAGTGGAACTTCAAAAATCCGAGAGACATGGTTAATATCTAAGAGTAAAATTTGGTTCAATGAGATGAAAATAATTCTTGATGAATAGTATCTTTTTTCTTTTATTTACCACGATTAAAAGTAAATAGGGTAATTAAGGGTAAAAATTATATAAATTTACCATAACACATATCCTAATTCTATTGGACAAGTGTATCCCAACCAAAAACAACCTTAGGAGTAAAATATTATCATTTAGGTCCACTTGGATTAGATTAGGACATTTATTATTAATTGATTCAAAGAAGAGTTAAAAGAGTTAAAATCAAAGTTTATATACTAAAACATTTTTAATATAGGGTTATATATAAGATAAATTCGATTGTAAATATTAATTAGAAATCTAAAACGATTTCTTACATAATTATAGTTTATTTATAATTTTTATACAATAAATAATTTAATTAATTTATGACACAATGATGATGCAGTAACTACCATAATAGTGAAAAATTAATTTAATTGATATTATAAATACCCAAATAAATATAATTTGAGACTTTTTATGAATTAAACTAATTTTATAGGATAATATGACATGTTAGTATTGATTTAATTATCTTTTTTGAATTAATCATTCTGTTATGAGTTTTACAAAAATCAATTATTGAATAGTGTCAAAATTGACATAAAATATGTTTTAAAACAAATATTATATTATTAATTGATATTAAATTCATAAAAATATATGGTTCGGGAAAGAGACTTATATCATGATAGTTTTATCATTAATGGACCACTTTGGGGTCTCTTGTATGAATATAGTATGTTTGTTAACCATATGATATAAAAATACAAAGAGACATTGTAAAAGTGAAACAAATTAACTAAGAGTTAATACTTAAAGATAAGGTTAATATAGTAACCCAAACCTGTCTATATCCTATTGGGTGAGTGGTTTTCGACCTATCCCCACCTTAACCTCTAAATAATACACTTTGGAGCCATTATAAACAGAATATGAATTTATTATAAAATAATATTTCTTTCTTTTCCAAAGGTTCCCGTCACCCCTCTTATAAAAGGGCACTCATCCTCCTCATTAATTCAAACCGTAAAAGCCTTTTGGTTCGGCCAAAACCTGCCCAAATACTATATAAACTTCCCTTAATTAATCCTATAGGCCTTACTTTAGTCAGAAATCCAACCTAAGGGGCCCTTTTGATCAAATCAAAAGGAAGAACCCGAAAAAGAGGTAAGGATTTCACCACCCTCTTTCAAGTTCCTTTCTTCTTCCACTTCTTCTTTATTTGTTATTACCATTCTAAAATAATAAATCCAATAACTTATATATACTGTGATGTTATTATAAATATGGTACAACAAGATTAAGTATTCTATCCATTCTTTGAATAACATGTCACCATACGTGCGTACGTACGACTTACCGTCTCTACGTCGTGGTGTAATTGTTATTCAATATATTATTATTTAGATGGGTATAATAATGATTTGTAAATCATGTAAATAATAAATATAAAAATATAATGATTCTTTATATATGATATACCATCCAATTAAATATTATTCTAAAATCAAAATAATGATATTGTCGCTCGTGGGTACGTATGGACTACTGTCTCCACGAACACCATGAGATTCATTCTCCATCGTATCCATTCAAGTATAATTCTCATTTGATGATTAATAATAGTATCTAAGGACTTGATATCATTCTGGATATTATTAAGATACAACCTATCTATGAAAAACATGGCTTACGTAACAAAACATATAAAAGAAAATGAGTAAGTTAACACCCGAAACAACTATAATACTAAGATATTATTAACAAATCAATATTAAAAGATCATATATGATATCATATTTATGTATACGATTCTTTTATAATTTAATAACAATTATTTCACCATTATAAAGGAGGTTAACCTACCCCCAACAATGGAAAAGTATAAGGTAAGGGTTCATTTCACAATCTCTTTATTATCCGAGGTTGTTTATACGTAATAATCTACTGAGATCTCTTTATCATCCACATCCGTGTTTCTTAAAAATGTATTTCAAAAAATTTGTAATATTTTACAGAATTTGGGTTAAAGTCATTTATACACTTTTTTGACTTTTTATAAGAAGTTTATAAAGGAATCTTTCCATCGTCTTCCAAACAAGTTCCTTTTTAACCTTTTCGACAAAATTAAGGTAAGAATGTTTTTTTAACTTATACGGTGGGTGCGGCTATTTTCCACCATTATAAAATTTTAGAAGTTTCCTTTACAAGATTATAATGATATTTTCAAATTAAATGTTTTATTTTATAATTATGTGACATATAAATGATTTTAAAATGAATATTTTAAGAATTTCTGAAAGGTACTCTTCATCAAAATCAGAATTTTAAATGTTTTAAGGATTTATCTTTCTAATTTTTTTTAATTAATGTACATGTTTTCAAAATGATTTTAATGATTTATTTATATGGACATGAATGTTTTGAAATGATATTTCTTTTCAAAAGTTTTGAAGTGGTATGGGACACTTTGATCCAAAAATCTCTTTTAAATTACTTCCTTAATAAATGTGTGACTTTTAAATGATTAAAAAAAGAGATATTTCGCTCAAATAGTTTTGATTTCATCTATGTCAACATCCTTTGATGGATTTTAGGTTTATTTTAAGATGATTTATTATGATACAAAACTTCCATATTGTTTTGACGTTTTTGTGATGTGTTTGACTGTGGATGTGTTATTATTATACCATTCGTGGTTTATGGATGAAGTATTTACATTTCGTATGCTATTTTTAATACTAATGATTATGTTATGTTTGAAACTTTTCATATGGTAATGAATTGGACTTAATATGTGACAAGTGGAGCCCGCTATATCTCCTCGATGCATCGGTAGGTCTAATGAGACAAACTAGTGTCTTGGCACGAGGCCTTGACAAAATCTTATTTGTAGCCGTGGAACGAGGCCTTGGCTATGTGGTTATGATAGTCTGGAATTATGCATTCGATCATTATGAAAGTGTTTATTTATATTGCATGTGATTATTAAATTAGTAGAATATCAATGTGAATAAGTAAATGGCATTATTTCATTTTATTTCTGCCATATTATGTTGAAGTTCAAGTTTAAAAGGCTTTTGTTTTAGTTATACATTGCCTTAAATGTTTATTCTTTTTTATGAATGTTTCTGCAGTATTGGTTACCCTTACTGAGCATTTGAGCTCACCCCTTTCAATGTTATATTTTTCCTAGGATTCCAAGAAGTGTATTGTGATTGATATATAGGGTTAATCCAAGAGAATAATGTCATTAATAAGGAATATTTTTGTTGTTTTGTATGTCTTAAAGTGAAATGTTACATTCATGTATGCAATCTATTTTCCAAGACTACTAAACTGATCGGTCCTTCGAGACTTCATTCATTGTAAACTTGCCAATGTTATGTAATAATGCACTGACTCTATGTAACTAGGGTCGGGGTGTTACAGTTGGTATTATAGGATGTTTATCAATAACCTTGGAATCTAGATTTAGAAAAACTCTGATTAGAGCACATAGATTTAAGATGAAATTTTAGGATTAGTATAGAAGAACTTCCTAGAATTTTGGTATTGTAGGGATTTTGTGAGTTTTCCAAGCAATACATCCCAGTCTGGATACGAGCAGGTAGAGGCAGCTCTGGCACAGATGTACCTAGGGGTAAAACCCTAAAACACCGCTTTGAGCTAGAATCAAACGGGAACTGGTGCACCACAACGGGCCTTGTTTCACTCTTGGTTACAAGACTTCCGGGGGATATGCTTAGGATAATTCTCATTTTCTTTAAAAACCATTATGAAGGGTTTATGAGTATATTCTTCCTGAAAGAAGAAATTTTAATGATTATGGATTATATCCACAAACTGTTTAATTTGCGTTAGGTATTTTACAAGATTTGAATTATTCATTGCAATTCATAAACTGACCTAGTTTATGCTATTGTATAGAAATGGCACCCAATAGAAGGAATGTGAAATCCAGTAATACGTATGATCCAAAGAATAAGAAGGATCATATCTTTCATTGTATTAATCCTTCATTTAGAAGGGAAATAGTCTCCCACGTATTATCATCATATGAAGAAATAGTATCATGTGTTGATAAGATAAGTAAAGAGTTCTCTGAGTCCTATGGATTTGAAGGGAAGAAAGAGAAGAAAAGGATGGAAGCGAGAAAGATGGATAAAGGGAAGAGGGAAAAAAAGAATTTTCCAAAATGTGATAATTGTGGGAAGAAACACCCTGGAACTTGCCTGAAGGGAATGGGAGTTTGTTATAAGTGTGGAGAAAAAGGACACCAAGTATGTGACTGCAAGGGTAAGAAAATGGTTTCAAATGTACAATGCTTCATTTTCAAGGAGTTTGGACACTACGCGAACCTATGTCCTAGTAATCAAACTATGATGAAAATGATGATATTGGATAATAATCAAGTTATGATACTACCACATATGAAGAGGAATGATTAGAGTTTCTGTGATGATTTTGTCATTTGAGTGTCGTATCAACAATGTACTTGTTTTAATAATTAGGGAGTATATAAAGATTATACTACAATACTATTTTATTAAGGACTTGAGATTGTGTGGAACAAAGAAAAGTTACTCAATAACAGGTCAAATTTTTTGAAAATATATGGTTGATAGAATGATAAACCATAATATATTTCTGATACCGAGGTAGTGATTTTAGAATAATACATGATTGATTTGGATAAATTATATTGGATATTCTTGAAACTAATTAATGATTTGTATATTCCATCATTGTTGGGGTTTATAATATTTTTGGATTGAAGAAGTATATCCATTATTCTTTAAGGAATAAGGGATCATGAATGTAATCAATATGTTTTTATGGAAATTCAGGATGTTGCGGTGTTTAAAAGAATACATGATGAAGGTGTTCACATGTTATTACGCAGCAAAAAGGATCTTCATTTTGTTTACCTTCCTTAAAAATTTTGGACTAAAGAATTTTTAATAGTTCTAGTTTGGATTATTTTTGTATTTCCATAAAAGGACAACCCGGAGGTCGGGCGGCAACCCATCACGTCCGGCAAGGCCGTGAGACTTGAACCCACAACCAAAGGACGACATGGGTGTATCACCTACCATTGGCCCACGTAATGTCCAGGATTAAATAATGTAGTTTTTTAAAAGACTTGGTAGATGAATTATAAATTCATTTTTTGGAACCCTATATGAATAGGATAAATATAATATATATATATATATATATATATTACGTTCTATTATCTTTAGAGTGAAAGGTGAGTTTGTGGTAGAAATTTGTTAAAGGATGGAACTCTACTTGTCAAAATATATTTTTCTTCTTCTCTTATTCTATGAAGAAATTAATTATTATACTTTATTTAAGGAATCCTAAAACCAAAAATGTGTTTTCCTAATACCCTATGTTTTGTTGAACCGATGGTATTTCAAATCATCATAGATTGATGAATTTAAGGACCTCAATTTTACACTTGATTTTGATTGATGACCTCAATCACTACCTATAAATATTTATGTTTTTCCTCCAATTATATGTCTTTAATTGACACCAATGTTCTCCTAATTGAGGTCGTAATTTGGTGGTGACCCTTTCATTTCCCTTTTCCCCATATTAAGACAAAATTTTAGTAACCAAATTTCCGATATGGGTTTTCCCACAAAGATATTTTCTATTTTCAACCTTTTATTTTAGAAGAACAATTTCAAATTGAGAGGACTCAATTTATTGAAGGAGGGGAGAATGTAACACCTCAAGATTTCATAGTGTGTTACTTCTTCAAAATAATTCAATAACTTGCACTATACGCAACACCAAGTTCAAGCGCACCTTGACACAACAAATAAGCCGTTCAAAAGAGGTTATAAATAGTATTAACTAAATTCTAAACTTTATATAATCCTTATAATTTTAAAATCCATATTATGAGTTTATTATAGATAATTTAAGAAAAAATTCATTTTTTTCAGATAAAAGAAATATTTTTCAAAAAATGCACTTTTACCAAATTTTAATAGTGAAACCCTTTTTTTTAAATACAATATTTTAAACTTTTATATAGTCAATTTGACTAAATAAATTTATTATTTAGAATTGGGACATCAAAAATTTACAATGAATTTCCCCAAGCTTCCACGATATGTTTCCCTTTGAATAATGCAATGGCGTGCATTGTACGCAACTTCGAGGTTCTAACACACCACAACCAATCAAACAGATGTTATGAATAGTAATACCTATTTTTAAAATTTTATAATTTTTATCTCTCAAAATGGACTTCATTTTTGGATTCGTAATATAGAAATTAGCTTAGGGTGAAATTTTGGTACTTGTTGGATAACTTTCATATTTTGATGAATAGTGAAAATTACTAAATTTTAATTAAAAACAACTTTTTTAATTGAAATAATTAATAGTGATAAGTTATTAATTTGAGTGGTTTTAAAGTATATTTAGAATATATTTTTACCATTTAATACAATTTTGGTCATTGAATGTAATTTCACATTTAAACCAGACATAAACAAGTGTCAATCTTTTGATAGTTAATATCTCTTAAAAACACGCTATTTGTTTTGACGACGGGAATTAATTTTTAAATTAATTAATGAAAATTATATGTTTTGAATTTGGTAAAATTAACATAATTTTTGAATTCATAATATCAAATATATCTTAGGCCTAATTTTTGGTATCTTTCTGGAAACTTTCATTTTTTTGATGAATAGTGAAACCACTAAGTGACTGTTTAAAAAAACTGAATTTTTTATAAAACATAATTTTACCGCTTCTGTGAGTGGAATTTCAAAAATCCGAGAGACACGGTTAATATAAAGGAGTAAAATTTGGTTCAATGAGTTGAAAATAATTTTTTGTGAATAGTAACTTTTTACTTTTATTTACAATGGTTAAAAGTAAATAGGGTAATTAAGGGTAAAAATGATATTAATTTTACCCTAACACATGTCCTAATTCAATTGGACAATTGTATCTCGACCAAGAACAACTTTATGAGTAAAATATAATCATTTAGGTCCACTTGGATTAGATTAGGACATTTATTATTATTTAATTTAAAGAAGAGTTAAAAGGGTTAAAATCAACGTTTATATACTAAAACATTTTTAATGTAGGGTTATACATAAGATAAATTCGATTGTAAATATTAATTAGAAATATAATAAGATTTCCTACATAGTTATAGTTTATTTATAATTTTTAGACAATAAATAATTTAATTTATTTATGACACAATGATGATGTAGTAATTTCCATAATAGTGAAAAATTAAAATAATTGATATTATAGATACCGAAATAAATATAATTTGAGACTTTTTATGAATTAAACTAATTTTATATAATAATATGATATTCTAGGATTGATTTAATTATCTTTATTAGAAGTAATAATTCTGTTATGAAATTTACAAAAATCAATTATTGAATAGTGTCAAAATTGACATAAAATAGTTTTTAAAATAAATATTATATTATTAATTGATATTAAATTCCTAAAAATATACGGTTCGGCCAATAGACTTATATCATGATAGGTGTACCATTAATGGACCACTTGGGGGTCTCTTGGATGTATATTGTATGTTTATTGACCATATAATATAAAAATACAAAGAGACATTGTAAAAGTGAAACTAATTAACTAAGAGTTAATACTTAAAGATAAGTTTAATATAGTAACCCAAACCTATCTAAATCCTATTGGTTGAGTGGTTTTCAACCTATCCCAACCTTAACCTTTAAATACTATACTTTGGTGCCATTAGAAACCGTATATGAATTTATTATAAAATAATATTTCTAGCTTTTCCAAAGGATCCCCTCACCCCTCTTATAAAAGGGCACTCCTCCTTCTCATTAATTCACACATTAAAAGCGTTTTGGTTCGGCCAACCACTACCCAAATACTCTCTCAAATTTCTCAATTAATCCTATAGGCCTTACTTTAGTCAGGAAGCCAACCTAATTAGACCTTTTGATCAAATCAAAAGGAAGAACCCGAAGAAGAGGTAATGATTTCACCACCCTCTTTCAAATTCCTTTCTTCTTCCACTTCTTCTTTATTTGTTATTAGCATTATAAAATAATAACTCCAGTATCTTATATATACTGTGATGTTATTATAAATATTGTACAACCATATTCAGTATTCTATCCATCCTTTGAATAACATGTCACCATACGTGCGTACGTACAACTTACCGTCTCCACATCGTGGTGCAATTGTTATTCAATATATTATTCTTTAGATGGGTATAACAATTATTTTTAATTCATGTAAATAATAAATATAACATTATAATGATTATTTATATATGATATACCATCCAATTATATTTTATTTTAAAATCTTAAGAATGATATTGTCGCTCGTGCGTTTGTACGGACTACCGTCTCCACGAACACGATGAGATTCATTCTCAATCATATCCGTTCAAGTATAATTCTCATTTGATGATTAATAATAGTATCTAAAGACTTGATATAATTCTGGATGTGATTAAAATACAACCTATCCATGACAAGCATGACTTACATAACAAAACATATAAAAGAAAACGAGTAAGTTAACACCCGAAACAACGATAATACTAAGATATTATTAACAAATCAATATTAAAAGATCATATATGATATCATATTAATGTATATGATTCTTTTATAATTTAATAAAAATTATTTCACCATTATACAGGATGTTATCCTACCCCCAACCATGGAAAAGTACAAGGAAATGTTTTATTTTAGAATCTCTTCATTATCCGTGGTTGTTTATACGTAATAATCTACCAGGATCTCTTTATCATCCACATCCATGTTTCTTAAAAATGTATTTCAAAAAATTCATACTATTTTACAGAATATGGTTTAATGTCATTTATACCCTTTTTTCCTTTTTATAAGAAGTTTATAAAGGAATCTTTCCGTCATTTTCCAAACAAGGTCCTTTTTAACATTTTCGACAAAATTATGGTAAGAATGTTTTTTTAACTTATACGGTTGGTGCGGCTATTTTCCACCATTATAAAATTTTTGTAGCTTCCTTTACAAGCTTATAAGGATATTTTCAAAGTAAAAGTTTTATTTTATAATTTTTTGACTTTTAAATGATTTAAAAATGAATATTTTAAGAATTTCTGAAAGGTACTCTTTATCAAAATCAGAATTTTAAATGTTTTAAAGATTTATCTTTATAATTTTTTATAAATTAATGTACATGTTTTCAAAATTATTTTCAGTATTTATTGATATGGGAATGAATTTTTTGAAATGATATTTCTTTTCCAATGTTTCTAAGTGGTATGGGACACTTTGATCCAAAAATTCCTTTAAATTACTTCCTTAAAAAATGTGTGACTTTTAAATGATTTCAAAAAAAGAGATATTTCTCTCAAATTGTATTGATTTCATCTATGTCAACATCCTTTGATGGATTTTAAGTTTATTTTAAGTTGATTTATTATGATACAAAACTTCCATATTTTTTTGATGTTTTTTTGTTGTGTTTGACTATGGATGTGTTATTCTTATACCATTCGTGGTTTATGGATGAATTATTTACATTTCATATGATAATTTTAATACGAATGATTATTTTATGTTTGAACCTTTTCATATGGAAATGAATGAGACTTAATATGTGATGGGTGGAGCCTGTTATAGCTCCTAGATGCATCATTAGGTCTTAAGAGACAAACTAGTGTCTTGGCACAAGGCCTTGAAAAAATATTATTTGTAGCCTTGGCACGAGGCCTTGGCTACATGGTTATGATAGTGTGGCATTATGCATTCCATCATTATGAAAGTGGTTATTGATATTTCATGTGATTATTCAATTAGTAGAATATCCATGTGACTAAGTAAATGGAATTATTTCATTTTATTTCTACCATATTAGGTTGAAGTTCAAGTTTAAAAGGCTTTTGTTTTAGTTATACATTGCCTTAGATGTTTATTGTTATTTATGAATGTTTCTGCTGTATTGTTTACCCTTACTGAGCGTTAGATCTCACCCCTTTCGATGTTTTATTTTTCGCAGGATTCCAAGATGTGTATTGTGATTGATATGCAGGGTTAAGCCAAGAGAATAATGGCATTCTTAAATATTATTTTAGATTTTTTGTATGTCTTAAAGTGTAATGTAACATTCATGTATGTAATCTATTTTCCATGACTGCTAAACTGATCGGTCCTTCGGGACTTCATTCCTTGTAAACATGCCATTGTTATGTAATAATGCACCGACTCTGGGTAACTAGGTTTGGGGTGTTACATTATTAAGGTTAATAATTAAGTTATTAAGATATCTATGCTTATGATACACGAGGTTAAGGTACATTCATCAATTCTAGGATAAGTGGTAAGAGTTTTCAATTTCAAATTCCTCCCTTTAAGTTATATTTTGTACTATGAATCTAATTTAATTTATATTGTGTATATACATCTCTTTTGAGATTTTATATAATGAAATAAATTTATTCATGGTATTTTAAGATCATTTTTACGGCCAGTATTTCAATTGGTTTTGATTGAATTTCTACCGACTTCATAAGTGGGGTTTTTTGATCTCAACTTTCATTTTCTTGGGTCTCATGTGATATTCACCATATATTTCATTAGGTGTGGTATATAAATTTCCATGGAATATTTTTACCACATTATTCATGAAATTTAAGGGATTAAAATTTTTATATACTTATCCCTCCCTCTTATTAATTTAACTAAAGAGTTACTAAAATAAAGGTTAAACTCAATTTTTTCAATGGGGTAAAAACATTTAAGGTTTTATTTATGTAAACGTTAGTGTTGTTTCAATGATAATACATCTTTGTGTGAATATTTGAAATTTAATGTAGTTTTATAACATATTAACCCTTGGGAAATCACCCTAATTTTTTTGATCATCTTATCAATTATTACTCTTGTAAAACGGTCCTAAGACTACACACCTAGATTGAAACTCCTATGCGATATGATTACGAATTTTCAAAAGATCACTTTAAACCATTATAAAGGAATTTTCCTACCATTACCTTGGACTCTAATCAATACATTCCATTGAATACAATTACTATATTCCTTGAATTACCCATCACACTATAAATAAAATTTAATCTATATTTCATTGATAAGTGTTCGTTAAGTAACATTAATGATACCCAATGGATTTAATGTTTCTTTTGGGAAGTTATCCTAGAAATTTAAATTCTTCTATGTAATGAGGAAGTAGTTTATTTCTATATTTATTCATTATATAGATGACCTTGTTTTATTTATTAAGAGGTTTCCCTGGGAATGATGTTAATGGTCTTGGTTAATTGTATGGTGAAAGCGTTGGAATAAATCGGATGGTGGATGGGGCCTATAATTACATATTCCCTCAATAAATTCATAAGTCTCAAAAGAAAAAAGAAATTGCATTTTTGTGTATAACACTTATTATTACAATATATTGTTTTAAGACATGGACTTGGAAACAAGTTTTTGATGCCTATCATTAGGTATTCCATATATATGAGATAAATGATTATTGTTATCCATGATTTTATTTGTTTTCATGGATATAGAATTATCCAAGTTTCAATTCATTATGGATTGATATTGTTCATTTATTCCAAATATATCACTTATTCCATGTTTATGTTTTCAAATTTACCAGTATATGATACTTTTTTCTAAGAATCTAATCTCAACATTATTTAATTTACTTTCCATAAAAACCTAGAGGAGGAATATGTGTAATTATATAAGATATGATAGAAGGGATATTTATGTTATCCTAATATGTTCCTGAGACACATTATGTTTTGAATTGTTTTTTATGTATATATATGTTCTTATAAGAGAAAAAACTATTTTATACTTTAGGTAATATTTTATTATTTACTAATAATGTAATATGGCCACTATCTCTTGGCTTCTAGAGTCTAGTATTTTACATTAACTAAATGTATTATTTCACCTAATGTATTCAAAATCTCTCAAATATTTTTAAACATAAATTACTCTTAGGAATATTCTTTTATATAATTTCTTAGTGAAATGTGAAAAAATATGGAGTGATATAACACCAAATAAAGGAAACAAATATCAGTAGGTAATAGTGTATTATACTATAATCATGTGATAAAATGTGATAAGGGGGAAATATTAAATTAAAAATATTTTGTGATCATAAGAGTAAATAAATAGAAAATATAGAACAACATTAGTCCTAGAATTGAATTATAGGATGACAAAATATCATCATGGAAGTATAAAAGATATAATATTTCATAGAAACAGAATAAAATAATAAAAACCTATTGAACCATAACATAAGAATATGGAATAAACAGATATATCATACCCACCAATCACATAATGATAAGTCATATATATATGTGCCACATGAAATCGATCATATAATTATCATGAAAAAACCAAGGAAGGAATATGTGATACCAAAAAAGTTTGTAATTGTATTACATGAGATAAAACATTGAATTGGTCCATTTGATATAAAAAATCAATAAAAAAAGAAGTATATAAAAATAGTATATATATGTTGATTGTTTAAATATAACATTGTAGGATATTTATATCATTGATATATAGAGTAAAAATTAAAAGAAATTATAAAAATAGTTTTAATAAAACAGTCATATAAGTTTCATAAAAAATGGTATAATTCACTTTCAAAAAATCATTTTCATGAAGGTGACAAGAATATCTTTTAAATGATATTAAAAAAAATTAATGAAACAATGAAAATAAATAATGGTTATGTAAATAATTGTGGAGTTGAAGATAAAAAATAAAAGAAAGCGAAGATTAATCAGTTTTATTTCATTTTCGGATGTTTTAAACAAAATACACATCAAAAAAAGAGTTATAAAATTTAATTTTTAAAAGGGATATTGTGAAATTCAAATATTTTCCAAAATAATTTTTTTAATTTAAAATAATAAAATAAAATATATTTATAATATTGAATATAAATATGGATGAGGAAGAGCTAATAGTGAAGAGGTGAATTATTTTTAACAATGTCATATTTTTATAAGAGAAATAATAAAAGAAAATGGGTTTGAAATGAATGTGAAACTCTCATAGATATAAATATATTAAAACATATTAAATAGTGAAATTGCATAATATAAAAAACATAGAATAATATAGTAAAGGAATAATGATTATGACTAAACAAAATGAAAATCAAGTCTACAAATCTCATAAATTGGATTCCCTCTTGGTTGGACACACTCAAACCTCAAGAATAATATATTTTGGGTTTATTATTAATCTATATAAATTACATATTTAAATTTTTTAACTTTATACTATTCATTTACCATTTTTTTATTATCCTTTTTTTAATCATTCATTGTTACAATTTATATTTGGGTGTTAATTACCCTGTTTGTTCTATGCTATCCTTGGTAAAAAAGTTATGGTCTTAGAATTGTGATCATCTATTCATCACCAAAAAAATTACCATGGTTTTTTTTGTAGGTCTATTTAATATATTTCTAAAGTATAATTATAATTTTATATAAGTTACAATGATGGTACACAAAGAGAGGTGAATATTATTTTAATGTATTCCGATCCAATAAAAAGATTTGATCTAATTAATTTATATAATTATATATATTTACATTCCAAAATTATGTAAAAATATAAAATTCACCATTATAATAAAATATTACAATTTTTTCTTACTCATTCATGCTATACCCATTATAAAATCATTCATTTAGGTGGTAGATATGACTTCAACAAGAACGCATTATAATAGATGAATAAATAAGAATATGTTATTCTATAGATATAATATTAACATTATAGAATAATAATGGTTCAAAAATAATATTATTAATGTTATAAATCATATTGAATAACTGGGGGATGAAAATGATAACCAAAATTTATTAGGGATATGAGAATACTTATTCTGAAGACTCGAATGTTTTCTTAGACCAACTCTTAAAAATTAATGATTTGGGTCCCCATTTTGTGAAGAGAGTTTACTAAAAATAGAATATAATTTTTAGAGAGTGTATTTGGGAGGGGATCCAATTAGAGAATTATGTAAAGGTTTTCTTTGAGGTGGGAAGATATGGGGTCCTTTTATATTTTGATTTGACTGTAATTTTCCAAAAAACTAATTCCTTAGTGAATAAGAAATGTAATTTTGCATGGAAAGTTGGTCAAAAGTGGGAAAATAATAGAGATAAAATTATTTTAGGTCTAAAATAAACTTGAAGGAACATTTATTGAAAATATTTTGTGATATTTTTGGACATTAAACCTGAATTTAACCGGTTCACCTAATTTTACATTTACTATGGTAAATATATTTTCACCTTAATAACTTATTTTTATACCCAATAATGAAATTATAGTTTTAAAATTATTTAAAATTTTGATTTCGAATATTGTATCCATTTGATTATATTTAATTTCATAAATTAGTGAAAATTAATTATAATTTAAGAACTCAAAACATATAAAGCATTTTTTTATAAAAATAAAATTTAATCAAAAAAATTATTTCATTCATGGTCCATTCCATGTAATTATATATATATGAATATAAATTTATTAATATATATATAATCCATAAATATCATTAAAATATTTTTTTTATAAGTGACTAACATGATCATATTAAAAATTTAGTTATACATAAAAACACATCTTGGAAAATCACTCATCATTACATTACTATTTTAAAAAACATTTGAAATTTATTTTTCATTTAATACTATCAATTTAGATTTATCCAAAAATATTTATTAAAAGTAATATTTCTCATTTAATTAAATTCATTCTTTAAAAGTAAATTTTATAGAAATCCTAAATATATAAAATTACGCTTAATAATGAAAAAATATATATTTTTAGAATATCCTATATTACATTAATGATTATATTTTTATATCATCCTATATTATCTTTATAAAACCATTCAATACATTGAAATGATACCAATAAATGATATAAGTAATTTTGGATATTTTTTGAGGTGATTCATTTCACATGGATTTTATAGTGATTTCCATGGGATGGAACTTCTCCCAAAAGTGATTTATCTCAAGATATACTTATTGAATTTAAAATTGGGGTTTTTATAATTCTAAACCAAAATTTTCTACCTTGTTTTATTATTGAAAAAGTGGTCCTCATAATTAAATGTTCGATTACTTATGACCATTTTTTCACCTTTCTATACAGTTTATATAATGTTGATATTTCTATTTTCACCTTACAATTCCACAACTTTGGTAAAAATTAAATTTTTAATTGAATATTGCATCTAATAAAATTATAATTCATCACATTAAATATTTATTTATATAGTGTCTTTGTCAGAAACTATATGATCTCGATGGCTGCATAATTCCAATGAACATGTAATCAAAACCATTTTATATATAATAGTACTATTATATTAATATATATATCCTTACATACATAATGAAAATTATTCATCTTATACACTGATTTTAATTCTAAAAATTGTTGTAATCCATTCCACTTGTAGTATTAATATCATTGTTTTTATAACCATAATGAGGAATATTTCAATTTTGTGGTATTTTTATTTACATGTGATTTTATTCATTTTTTAAACTTTGATAATTATGTTTCATTTAAATATTTTTTATACATATCATATTTATTTTAATTTTATAAATTAATGAAATGAGGGAATGTTTTTTTCATGTGAGATTTCTTTTATGATAAGAAATCATGGAACTAAAGAAAATTTATTTCTATATGTGGGTGTTTTTTCATTCTACCTCCAACTAAGATAATTTCATTTTCATTGTTTCTTTACTCAGATGTAAAATCATAAGGGTACTTTTTTATGTTTCATTTTGTGTTTCTAACATAGATTTATAAAACATATTTCCACCATATATCATCGAGCATGTGGGTATTATTGTGTGTCAAAAATTTATCTCCTTGATTCAATATTTCAATTATTTTTTCCTTATAAGAGAAATCATGTTTTAGTGGAACACATTTTAAGGTCGAGACCTAGTTTTTGTCTCATATGAATTTAGAATAATTTTAAATATATTTAATGAACTATGTGCTAATATGACATGAAATTCTGAGGCGAGGTGTACATGGAATATATTTTATAGAAATATTAAAAAAATTATACTATTTATCTGAAAAATAGGATATATATTAAACAGTTGATTAGATAAGAAATATGAGACCATGATTGGGTTTAGAACCCAGTTTTTACCTTAGATGCGATAAGAAAATATGTTGGTAGAGGATGTTCATATCCCTCCCTAATTAGAAGTACATTAAATGTATGAATTAATTTATTAATTCATTTATTTAATAGTTCAAACCCAAAAAAATCTCATTCGGTAACTTGGATTATAAAAATGAGGCTACAGTTGATTTTGGAGCATACCGTTTACCCGAGGAGGGGTATAACCATTGTTGGTGCAATCCTTCTCTAGAAAAATTCATGGAGGGATAAATAAATAAAATGATTAAATATAATTGTTTTATTTAAAACTCTAATTTAAATAATTTCTGAATGGGGACTCAGATTAAAAATATGAGACCACTGTTGGGTGCCTAACACGGTGTTTTCCCTAGGAGTGACCTCAGTTCAAAGGGTTTCAGAGTTTTATATTTTTGATCCCTGAAAGTTTCTTATAAATTACAGTTTTGAGAAATGATCTAGAGTTAGACCATTTCTCTTTAGGATGCTAGGGATCAAGCCGTCCATGATTCTACATTTGAACCACATCGAATCACAATGAAAATGAAGGTGCTAGTAGATCAGAGCCCATAAGACACAACAAAAGATCCAAATTCAATGTAGGATTTCAATTTTGGATTCGAAATCCCCTGATTGAATCCTTTTTTTGTTTTCAACTTCTCTTGAAATAATTGGCTTTAGAATCCTTCGTTGATGGGCAAAATAACAACGACCATCAACTGTTTTGATATGGGATCAACCGTTCTTATCATTCTTCACATTCTTCATCATTCTTCGACGATAAAATTTTCTCCAAGCTCAAATGTCCTCCGATCTTGGAGAAATACCTATATCTGTGAAAGTATCAACTTGCGAAGTCCATATCTATGCTCTAATTCGAGTGTGAGGTGCCATAAGACACACAATGGTGAGAAGAAGATCCACCAACTTTTCATTATGTTGAAACATTGAAGATTATTTAATCGGAGGCCACTAATATGTAGATCGGGTCTGGTGGATATTAGATCTGGCTTCGTATATATTTTTTGATCACTAGAGTGATTCTAGTGGTCTGAGGATGTTTTCTGGTGGCCTGTTCCAACGAGGGAAGATAAAGTAGGCAGTGGCACGATGACTGGTCTCAGTGGAAGGTAGCGACGCGAGAGTTGGCATAGAATTCTGGCACGATGGAGTCCAGTGGACGAGGGTGGCGCAATGTTCTGATTGGTGGAATGGCCGGTACCCTATTATGGGATTTCGTGCGGAAATATCACTTTTTCACCGGGTGTCCATTTTGGAAAAATGAATAGCTGATCATATGTATTTTTTAGAGGGGATCACAATGGTTTGATCTAACTGATGTGGATTTGGATCGAGGTGTGGGCCGCATTGGGCACTATTTGTACACAACATAGTGGAATGAAGGTTCCTCACGAGGAGTCCATTTCTGGAGAACAAACTGTTGATCATGTGCATTTTTCTGAAAGGATCACAATGATGTGATCTATTTAGTTATCTAGAACCACTTTCAAGAGGCATATCATTAGAATGACATGTTTTCCCTTTAGATCTGTAATGAGGAATGTGTCTTAATATGCCTTTAGGATAAAGGCTCCATGTAGTATGGGTGTAAAATGGCACACCTTATGAGTAATAGTTCATATTTTAGCACCTGAGTACATCTAAATACATGTTTAGGTGAGCAGAAGGGGTTATACATCATGTGGGCCCCACACGTGTCATGTAATACACTACAAATCTTCTACCTTTCATATATACTTGTTTTGGAATAATATTTTTGAATGATAGTAGCTTAACTTGAGTGTCTTTCCACATAGAACACGATGGTTAAAACTGTAGTGTATTTCAAGATATGGTGCAGGATATTTCGGATGTGATTCCTATTCATGTGGTGTCCGAAAACAATAGTGATCAGGCATTGAAAAACCAGTGCTTTTCGAGAGGTTCCATCTAACAGGGATGGCTATAGTAGTTCCTCGATGACATATATTAGAATAACCTTGACATATCAAGGCATGGATAGCCTCTAAGACTTCTATCAGAGTAGAATTACACTGACGTATAAGGTTGTGGGTAGCCTATGTGAGTTATATTAGAGTGGAATTTGTGATGATGTATCAGGGTATGGGTAGCTTCTGTGACTTATATTAGAATGGAACACCCTTGATGTATCACATTAAGGGTAGCCTATGATACTTATTTCAGAGTGGAATCCTCATGAATTATCAGTGCATGGGAGGCCTTTGAGAATATTAAGAGAGTGGAATCCCCCTAACGAACTAGGGCATGGGTATCCTCTACTTTGGGTTTACTCCTTGGCTATACAACCCAACAATTGGATGTGGTTGACGTACCATTGGAATCTCAAGAAAGAGAGATGATTTTCCAACCAAGACATGCCCTTATGAAGTGAACTTAAACTCTGAGGGTGAGATAGTGCCATCCAAAGCAGATATTATCATGGTACGGTTATTGAATCCCTTTGATTTGCATTTTAGAGTAGATGTGTGGGATGCTACCCATCGATGTTTGTTTCTTGTGGGACTATTGTCATCTCTTTTTCTTGGGTTGAGTTGTGAGATGAATAATGACTAACTATCTTTAGTTATTGATTGTTTGACTGAAAATTTATATGTATCCCTTTTTCAGTACCCACCCCTAGGGTTTTACTTACTCTACTTCAAAGAGTTGTAAAGACGCATGGGGTATGCCACATGATTTTTGTGTCCAGATTCTCATGGTTAGATGAGTCTAAATTCATACTATAGGTATAAAATATTTGAAAAAAAAGTTCATCTTATCACTATTTCAATATCCTTGTTCCTTGGATGAGTTTACTTCGCTCTCTGGTGGAGTTGAGCTGCAATTTTTTTTCTGTACATTGTTCTATCTACTGATTCTCTCTTCAGTACCTCTCTTGATGCTCCCTCGTGGCTCTGATGCATCCGTGTGATTATTTTTATACTCCCTCATTTTTGGGGGTTTCCCACACTTGGTGTTCCCTTGTAGAGGAAAAAATGATTGATCATGAATTTAGAGTATCTAGGGATATAATGTGATTGGACGACCTACAGTGGTTGTGACTTGGGATTTAGGAGTCACAATCTCCCAACTATTTTACTTTCCCACATTTTTTGGGTTGTGGAACTTTTCTAGTTGGGCTTGTATGGTGTCCCTTTTTCCTATCCTCTTACTTTTCTATACCTTTAATATTTATAGGTCGATGCATATTTGTGGTATATATATATATATATATATATATTTCAGTTTTGTATTTTGTTTTCTTTTCCCTCGGCACTTTTTCATTGATTTGGCTATGTGTGTACACGTTATTAGGCAAAGGCCTCCCTATGTTTGTTTGGTCTCTGTCACTAGTATCCAAACTCTGGCCTAAAAAGGTGGGTTTGGGTAGTTGTGTCTTGATCCCCAGCATGGGTCAGATCATGACAAAGTGGTATAAAATGTGGTTCATTCCATGGGATATAGTTCAAACGATACGTAAAATGGAATTGTTTGGGTTTTAGTGTGATAGTGTCAATGTGTCTTGAGTGTGGATCTGAGGCCAGGGAGTCTAGTGATTCTGTGGTGACCGACGTATCCATTCACTAGGTCCGTAATTTCCTTCTTTTCGACTCAACATAATGAGACATTTTTGAGAGGTAACATTAGTACATGAATTATATAGGACGGAGCCTTTGACTAGTCACCTTGAGTTAACTCCCCATTATTGTGGATATATTTATATTGTTATTTGATCTTGGTAGTTCTTGATTAGATTCAAGAAGCCTCTACATTGATAGCTATTTAGGATAATAACTTCAGTTTGTGACGATGACCCTGTGAGTGATGAGGCATTAGTTGAGGACACATCATTCAAGCCAATTTCTCCAGGTGGGCAGGTAGCATCACCTCTACCTGTTGAGAAAAAGACATCCCCATTAGAGTGGAATGATTAAGTGCATAGGCTTAAAAAAATTCACGAGTTCCATCAACAGAGACCATTGAGGCTCTATAGTGAGCCAGGACCTCAGGTAGTAGAGGTTGGGCTAGAGTCAGTGGTCTACCTATTCATGCCTGTGCGGACACCGGTAGATTAAATGGTGGCTTTGGAATCCTGTATTATTCCACATAAAAGCTTGGAAATGGTAGATCTAGGTTACTCTAACACATGATGAGTCGATACTCTAAAGGGATGACTTCTAGCTATTGTTTCATGAGGAGTACTACCCCTCATGCCTGCACTCCATTAAAATTCAGGAGCTCCTCTAGTTTCTACAGGGAGGGATGATGGTGGTTTAGTATGCAACTGGGTTCACAAGCCCTACTCAGTACTCTTTGGACCTGGTCAACGATGGAATATTCCGAGCCTGGAAGATTGATAAGGGGATATATATAAGGAATTAGAGCCAGTATTGTTCCATTGTGCATCCACACATTTTTCTAGTTGTAGGAGTGACCACTAGAGATAGATAGATTTCTATTAGATGGGTCCCAATTAACTAAAACTGGAAGCAACACAATAGATTTGATACCTCCACCATGACTAGTGGGCACCAGTTTAAGAGGCCTTGACGCACGAGGCCTCCACATGATAATAATTAGGCACATGGTCAAGGATAACATAAAGAACTAGGAAATCCCAAGGAGTTCTAGTGCTATGCTTGTGATTGGTGAGGTCATAGGGCACGAGACTACCCGACAAGATGTGCTAATCTTTCAAGGATACTGGTAGATGCATTGCCACGGTGAGCCAGTGTCATGATCATGGATCTCCTAGGTGATGATAGGGGGTTTCCTAGAGAGGAGGTGATGGTATACGAGAAGGAAGAACTATGGTTGAGGGAAGACACTAGGAGGTCCTTCCACCACCAATGGGTGGCCTACTTCAGGCTCAGGGAGATGGCAGTTGGTGCTGTGGGAAGCTGCATGCTTTAAATGTCAATAATCCTGCAACACACAAGATGATATCAGGTTCCATCTATGTCTTTTCATCCTTTTATATTTTAAATTTTTATACAATGCGTGAGGTATTAATTTATTTCAAAATCCATTCTTGAGGAGTTACCAAGGTGACACAGGGTGTCAGTATAACCCAGTTTTAGTGTTGTTTGACATAACATTCAATGAACTAGGAAAATGGATCCTTCCTCCACATATATTAATTTTTGTGATTATAGAAAACTAATGATAGAGAGTCATTGTCACCCATAAAAGATAATATTAGGGTGTGGTGGATGAATCCCTCTAACATGTGGGTTCATGGTGGGGTCGTGTATTGGAGTGTCAAAGGAGGTCCTGGATTTTCCAGTAGAGTTTTACTGCCTGACCTCTTTTTTATTGTAATTATACTAGTGGGTTTGGCAGAGTGATTGTTTTGGGGAATACTACCCTTCCAAGAGGTTAAAATATGTACAGGGCATGGAACCTGCTTTTCGTGTCTCGCCTCTTGCGGTTGGATGAATTTACTCACATTCCTAGTTCATTCATAACTTGCATTCTCAACATCATATCTTGATACAAAAATTATTATGTACTAGTCAAGGAGTTGAATACCCCACATATAGAACTATTTGACTCCCTATCTGGTGTCAGTAGCTTTAGTCCTCGACCTATGTATGTAGAGTTTATATCTTCTTGGAGAGAAATTTATGATTTTCTCATACCACAAGAGACTCAATTATGCATTTCTCAGAGATACCTTAACATGAGGTGGCGATAATGGTTGAAATTCCAACAGTACAATATATTCAAGGTAGTATATACTCCAAAACGAGATTTTGTTATAGCATATTCATTTAGCTGGAAGTCCTAAGCATGCCTTAGGTGGGGAGTTTTTGAGTAGTTAGCTTCCCAGTAGCTGAACATGGAAGAGTAGGAAGGTACATTTTCCTTCTGTCGATGGTGTTGAATCATTCGCTTCTCAAGTGTAAAAGAGAGTCATAGTTATGAGACTTCTATTGGGAAATATAGAGTGACACAGATATCCGTACCTGACACACTTTTTTATATTTTTAAGGAGGGAATCACGAGACCCTGGTGTAGGGAAAAACAATGGTTCCGATGGTGATGCAGGTGAAGGATGAGCACTGAGTTATGTTGGGTTGTTATAGCCTATTGAAATACTTTAGTGGAAATGTTATTCTTATCCAAGAACATTGGCACAGGGATTCCATGAACAATAATGGTCCATGACTCCATCTGGGTGGTAGTAAACCAACTCATGAAATTGGTGCACTTCGTTATTATTAGGGAGTATAGTTTGGTGGAGTTTTTGGGGGATGTTGAACATATGGGAGATTGTTCCCTCTCATGGGGTTGAATAAAATACTTTATATAATCATGAATCATGTTTTATTTCACAATGGTGGAGAGGAAAAAAAGGCATTCAGGACCCTACTAAGGATGAGTATGACCATTTTTCCCCAAACTGATGGGAATATCGAGCAAACAATCCTTTGGATGGAGGATATACTGTGGGCATGAGTGTTTATTTTTGGTTAGGGATATAATCTATCCCCTTAGTTTTTTCAAGTTGTTCGAGATCATGTAGAGGCTTGAGAGGTTTCCAATCACCTTGCCTAACCCCCGAGCTAGAGTGGGTGCACAAATTTTTCTATGTGTCATAGGTAAAAAGATGTGTTCACATTTTCTTTGCAAAAAATCATCAAGAGAGAAATATTTGAGGATTGATCATCCCCTTGGTTTATGTCTCGTGATAGCATAGGAACGTATAGGAGAGAGTCCCTAAGAATGTGAGAGGCAAGAGCGGGCTTAGTACCTGAGTTTTTTCCCTGTTGTTTCTTTTCAATGACAAAAATATTGATTGAGGGATTGATTTAGAGACCCATTTTCACATCCTAATACTTTTTAATATTTATATATATATTTTTAGAGCAAAGAACTGAGAAGAAGTGAAATTTTGGGGCCTGGTTTACCTGAAATAAATTTTAAAAAATATTAATTATTTTTCTACTATTCATGTGATTTAAATGAGATATCTATTAAATGATTTATCAAATCACAAATCTGAAACCACGATTGGTTGTGGAATATGGTTTTTACCCTAGCTGTAACAAAAAATATGTTTCCACATGACATTCGAATTGATCTCTTATTAGAGGTACATTGAATAGATGAATTAATTTATTAATTTAGTCATTTAATATCTCAAACCGAAATAAATATAAACTGATAACTCAGTTTGAGAATATAATTCCATAGTTGAGTTCGAGGCATATCGTTTAGCCTATGAGGAGTATATCCTTTGTTAGTGTAGACCTTTTGTAGAAAACATTTCTATGGTAAAAAACATAAGTAAAATGATTTAATAAATTTTATTTATTTGAAACAGTACTAAGAATTACTTATGAATGCAGACTCAGATTAAAAATCTTATACTGTAGTAGTGTTTGTAGCATGTGGTTTTCCCTTGAGGCGACCTCATTTGAGAGTGTTTAGAGGTTTCAGATTTTGCGACCACTGAGTATTTCTTATAAATAGAAGTTTTATGAAATGGGAATGTGTTATTTCATTTCTCTCTTAGACGGCAGAGCAATGGGAAGCTGTGATTGGACATCCAAACATCATCGGATCAGGATGAAAATGGAGGTGCTAGTATATCAAAGTTTAGCCGACACAATAGACTATCTAAATTCAATGTATTATTTCTATTTTAGATTATGCATATCCCAATTCAATCACTTGTTGTCATTTTCAACGTCTGTTGAAATTCTTGGTTTTAAAATCCTTTGTTGATTGCTGAACTAACAATGACCATCGTTGGTTTTGATTTGGGACCACCCATTCTTCACTTTCATTTTGTTCTTCATCATTATTTAATGATAAACATTTATCCATGCTAAAAAACCTCTGATCTTTGAGAGAAACCCATACATGTGATGCTCTTGACCCAAGGAGTCCTGATCTATGATCATATTCTAGTTTTGGGTACAGGAGGACCCATAAAAATAAGCAGAATACTTTAAAACTTTTTATCATGATGAAATATCAATGATTCTTCATGCAGAGGCCATTTATGTTTGGATAAGGTCTTGATTATCCCATATCTGGTCTTAGAACTATTTTTTGATCACCGAAGTGACTATGGTTGTCTTTGGAAGTTTTTCGGCAATTGGTTATAGTGAGGGAGGTTCCAGCAGGTTGCGATGCGGTGGTTGGTGTGATGTAATGTAGAGGCATTGGAGATGGCATGGTGATGCAGTGCTGGGTGGGGTGGAATGAGAGTTAGGAACAAGGGATTATGGTGGATGAGTGCGACATGGTGTGATGGGCGGCGACATGACTAAGATCGGGCGGTGGGCCGGTCCGGTTGGTTTACACCAAGTTTTTTTATTAAAAATATTATATCACTCAAAAAAAAAGGTCTCTTTCACGTCATGTCTATGGACACACAACCATTTCCTTGAGGAAGATCGTTTGAGACAACTTTGGTAACATTTTTTTTGGGCTTGCAGTTTCATGGTATGAAAAGTCTATTTTTAATAATAATAATAATATAATTATTATTATTCGACAAAATTACATTGGTCCATACATCTGCATATGAAATATGATAGACATGTTATCAGAGGCGATGTGAAACTAGAGTTGAGGATGAATTTTCATAACTTGTTTCTAGAACATAAACAGAATTTTGGGGTACATTCCCCATGAGCCCAATTCTGGGAGTCTGTGGTGAAATGTAACTTTTTCACCGGGTGTCTATTTTTTACAAATGAATAGCCGATCATGTGTGTTTTTTAGAGGGGATAATAATAGTTCAATCTAATTGATGTGTTTTGGGATTGAGGCATGGGACTCATGGGTATCTATTTGTACATAGTGTGGTGGAATGTAGATTCTTTACTAGGAGTCCATTACAGGTGAATGAATAGTAAATCCTATGCGTTTTTCCACAAGGATCACAACAGTGTGATTATTTTGGTTATTCAGGGACTATTTTGAAGAGGACTATTGGTAGAATTATGTTTTCTCCCTTTCGATTAGTAATGAGAAACGTGTTCTTGTCAGCATTTTGGCTAGAGGTTCCATGTACTCTAGGAGTACACTGGCATGCCTTGTGAGTACTAATTATTAGTATAGTACCTGAGTACATCTTGGAACAAGCCTAGGTGATGAGGTGGGGTCAAATATCATGTGGTCCCCACATGTGTCGTTAATACACTAGAAATCATCCACCTCTCATATCATATTAGTTTGGACACAGATTTTAGCATGCGAGTATCCAATCATGAGCATCTTTCTACGTAGAACGGGATGGTTCTCCCTATAGTGGATTTCAAGATATAATGAGAGATGTTCTAGATGTGATGCTTGTTCAAGTTACATCTGATGTTGTTAGTGACCAGGTTTTGGCATACCTGTGATTTTCGAGAGGTACTATCCAGTAGGGATGCCCAGTGTATTTAGTAGATGACCTAGAGTGGAATCCCCATGATGTATCATTGCAAGTGTAGTCTCTTTGATTTCTATCATAGTGCATCCCCCTGATGTATTAGGGTGTGGGTAGCCTCTACGATTATATTAGAGTGGAATCCCGCTGACATATCAGGGCGTGGGTAGTCTCTGCGATTTCTATCAAAGTGGAATCCCCTTGATGTATTGGGGAATTGGTAGCCTCTACGACTTCTATTATAGTGGAATCCCCCAGACATATCAGGGCCTGTATATCCTATGAGAATTCTACTAGAGTTGAATCCCTAGATGTATCAGGGTTTGGGTATCCTCTTTGTCTACTATGAGAGTGGAATACCCCTAACAAACTTGGGTGTGGGTATCCTCTACATTGGGTTTACACCTCGGCTGTGCGACATAATGACAAGATGTGGTTGATGTAACTTTGGACTCTCAATAGAGAGGTATGCTTATCCAACAAAGATGCACCCCTATGAAATGACCTAAAACCATGATGGTGGGATTGTTTCATCCAAAGAGAATAGTATAAAGGTGTGGTGGTTGATTCCCTTTGACAGGTAGTTCTAAGAAGGTATGTGGGATGCTAGGAATCGATGGTGGGTTCTTATAAAACTGTTGGAGACTTTTTTTCCTTGACAGATCTAGGAGATGGATATCCCCTTAATCTCTTTTTTGGGTTTATTCGACTGAGCATATATATGTATCCTATTTTAAGTACCCACTCCATGGGTTTTGGTTACTCTCCTTCCAGTGGAGGAAAATACATGTAGGGCATGCCACATGCTTTCTATACATAGTTTCTCAGGACTGGATGAGTATAGTCTCTTACTATAGGTAGAAAAGGATAAATGAGAATATTATATTCTCACTATTTGTAGATCATTATGATTGGGATGATTTTAATTTAATTTTTTGTGGGGTTGAGATGCACTTCTTTTACTATACCATGTTCTATCTACTGCTTCTCACTTCAGTACCTCTATTGATACTCCCTTGATCCTTTGGGGCATCATACTGAGTATTTTTATACACACACCTTTTAGGGATTTTCCCACACTTGGTTGTCCCTTGTAGACAATAGAAAGGTTGATAATGACTTCAAAGGAACCAGGGATACTGAGTTCCTGGACCACATGTGATGGTCATGACATGGGATTCAATAGAAGGGCTCTCCCAGCTATTTTACTTTTCTACCAGTTTCTGGGTTTCGGGACTTTTCTAGGTGGTCATATATCAATCCCCATTTAATTTCTACTTACTTTTATGTACTTTAACTATTTACTGGTCGATACATGTTCACGGTTTATATATATATTGTAGTGTTGTATCTTGTTTTGTTTTCCCTATGCATGTTTTCATTGATTTGGCTATGTGTGTGTGTATAGTTTCTTAGGAAAAGGACTCCCTAATTTTCTTATGCCTTCGGGGCTAGTCTCTAGCCCTTGTCTAAGGACGAGGGCTTGGGGAAGTTGTGGCTCGAGCCCCATCATGGGTTTGGTCAGGATATCTAAATTTTGTACATGTAATGGTTTTATTATATACTTCTTGAAAAGTGATATAAAGATCATATCATGCACCTATGTGAGGTTTTTTAAAAGTTATATTTGATAAGTTATAATCCACACAAGATCAATAATCTCAAAGTGTCCAATGTATTTATAGATTAACATTCCCTTTATCTTAATTATCCAAATCCACTTCTAAAGGGAAATTTTAAGGAATACAATATCACAAACCATTAAATCTTAATCTCATTGATAGTTACTTTCACAACTATTCTATCTACATTTTTCACTTTTATATATTTCCAAATGGTTTGAAGTTTATCTATCATTTTATGAATAAGAATTGGTCCAGAAATATTCTTATATGCATCTTCATCCTATTATATTGATGTTTCACATCTTTTCTTATATAGATCCAAATATTGCGATATTTAGATGATAGAGTTGATATTGTTATTATATGAGAACTAAAAAAGTGAAAAATCTTGAACCCATCTAATTTTGAATTTTTTTATGAAATATCTTAATATATATTCCAAATTTATAATGGCCTTTTAGATTGAAAATTAGTTAGAGGATGAAAAGATATGCTAAAGTTGATCTATATATTTAATGTTTGTTAAAATATTTTCTATAATTTTTATATGAACCTTGGTTCTTGATCTAATATTATTGGAAGTGGAACTCCAAGAAACCTTACTCGTTTATATATATATAATATGTGAAATTGATCGAGTGAGAAATCATCTTGAATTAAAATGAAATATGATTAATTATAAATTCAACAATGCACATCACAAATGGAATTATATCCTTTTGAGGTCTTGGAATATTTTATGATAAAATACATATAAATGTTATCCAACTTCGATATCATGATTGGTAATGGTCGGATAATTCCATTTTATTTATTATGTTTAGCCTTTACTTAAGGGTATATCGAGCATTGAGATATATAGTCAATAATATATCCAGGTTTTAAATCTTATATCTCCCTATCATTTAAGGTTTAACTCTTTTTCTATAGCTCAATATCATATTTCTGATCCACCTTGTTCTTTGCATAGATCGATGGTCGATACACAGTTTGCAATATGAATTATTTTATCCATTTTATTATGATATCCATACTCATCATTTTAATATTCATAAATATTGGGTCCATTTCAACCCTCATCAAGGATTTGTTTACACGATCTTTTCTAAATAGAGAATCGACCACCTTTTTTCCTTCTTTGGTTGGTAATGTGTTCATAAATCACAGGTTTAATTAACTGTAACAATTTATTATGCGGCATATTAAAATCCTTCTACGTGAATATGTAATTCAATATCTTGTTATATGAATAGATTTCATACTTTTCCCTATAAAATTAATGCCACCAAATTGTGAATGAAAAAATTAAAACTTCTAGCTCAACATAATGCTTTAGATAATTATTCTTATAGGTCTTTAATTATCAAGAGGCACAATAAATCAACTTGTAATTTGTTATATGGAAACATTATAATAACCCATGATTTCACAATATATTTTCCTTAAATAAATTATTAGTGTTTTATCTTTCTCCCACACAACACCAAACTAAATTCAAAACCATGATATTTTTAGAGATATAAAAATATTAAATATAGAAATTAAAATGTATCCATTGAATTTTAAGGTATGGATAAGATTTAAAAAATAATTTTTTTTATAAAAATAAGTTCTAATTTTATTAATAATTAAATACAATTAGTATAGAAAAAATAACTAAGAAAATAATTTGTTTCATAAAAATGAATTTTTCTAAAAATAGTGTTTTATATTAGGAAAGTAAGTAAATAATAATGAAATTATTAAAAAATATATATTAATTAACAAAATATTATCAATAAATTAATTATAAATTTATAGGAAATAAGAATAAAAATTGTTAAAATTATAAAAAGTTATTTTCCAAAATCAACATCTTCTTAATATTTTTTTTTTGGATTTTATACAAATATATTAAATTTTCAAATTTTATAAATTTAATTTTAAAAAATGAATATCATTTATGAATTAGTCATAATAATATAATATTCTGAAATAAATTTTGGGATTTTTTCTAAAGAATTTGATTTTTAGGTAAATAGTGCAATATACGGTTTTTACAAGCACACTGACATTTATGCCATTATTAGTATATAATAATAAATTGTAAATTTGTGAGTTTTTTTGTAAAAAAATATGCACACAATAATTGAAATTATAAATTTTAAAATAATGGTTAATGTTTATAACCCTATGGTTGATATTTTAGAACTCAATAAATAATTTTCTAAAAAATTGGATTAATACATTATTCATTTTTTATATTAAAATTAATTTAAAACATATTTAAAATTGAATTAGAAAAAATGGTTTTAAAATTTATAATCATTATGTACAAATTATCTAATAAAAAGAACTTTATTTTTAGGCATAAAGATTAAGCTACCATGGATAAATATCAGTTACCCTAGTAAAAGATTTAATTTTTAAAGAATAAAACTTTTCTAAACATTTTATATTTTTCTAGAATCTAATGGATATATTTCAAATTATGACAGTAATATGATTTCAAATATATATAAAAACTAATTAAAACTTATTTTACTTGTAATATATTTTATATGAGATTAAAAATACATAATGATTAAAAATACATTTTTCTATAAAAACAAAATTTCTACACATAATATATTTTGAATTAACAGATAACTTTTTTTTCATATTCTAAAATTTTATTAGGTTAAATGAAGTCAAAATTCATTTAGTCAAATTAAACTTTTAGAAAAATGTTAATGTCATTTTTTTATTTTTAAAAAATTACCATGATTAATTTTTAATTAAAATTTTTAAGCGTTAAAATGGTTATGTAAAGTATCTATAATTTTTAATTATTAAAGGGTCAATTACTGCTTCTTGAAATAATTTTATGGTACTAAATAAATACCCAAATTTATATCCTACCATCTTTCCACTTATGTCACATAACTCACTTAACATACCTAACACCCATGTGGTTCCTTTATTACTCCTTACCTAACTATTGTTTCCATGAAAAAGTATATCTTTTTCACCTATAAAAGGAGATCACTCCCACATATTATTTCATAATATCCACCCCATATGCATTTATTATGACGTTACCTTATCTATCCCTCTCTAAATCCCAATCAATGATTTCTTATGTATCTAATGAGTCCTACCATGATTTAACAATCCACATAGAAGGTAAAGGCTATCATCTTGCTCCTTTTGATTCAAGTACTTATTTTTTAATAATCCATTTGACTTTCAATATTTTGTGATTTAATATATTTATAATCAATACTTTAACATCCAAATTATTACTTATTTATGATATACTTACCATTCTTATTATTAAACCCATTCAATAAAAAAAATTTTATCACCATTTTGTTGTCGAAATAACTACATGATTCCCTCCATCCATTCAATTGAAGAACTACCATTATTATACGAGTTTATTTTTCCTTATTATTATAAATGAACATGTTTATAATACATAAATTAATATATATTTTATTTCCAATTTATTATATATTACTTTTATCACTTACTATACCCATTTCATAATCACTTTTGTTGACCCATCATCATTCTGAAATCAATCATTGACTACACATTTTTTGTGAATACCCAACTCTAATATCATTCATTATTATAAATATACGAACATTTTAAAAATTTTATTTATATTTAATAGGTTCTAAAATTGGTTACTTATATAGATACATTTCTTACACTGGAGGATAGGGTGTGATCAACTAAGTGAGAATTCAATGTAAGGGGTTTTCATCTCATTTTCTCCTCATTGAGACATGTTCTAATGTTATCCACTGATTTCTTATATCAATGGTGTAAATAATTAAAAAGAATTTATTTTGGATTAAACATTGATTTAATGAAATATATTTATATATTCATCTGGATTTCAATCAAGAAATGACTTCTAATTCAAATATTACTAAATCCATAACAGTTTTGAGAAATTAAATTACCTTTTATTATGTTATACTCTTCTCTATTGAATGTTAGAATTAAAAGTTAGATATAATCATCCCGATGGTGATATTATGTTATAAAACCTCATTTTTAGAGTTAACTATGTTTTCTATCTATGCATTACTCCATAATTATTTCATTCATAAAATGTGATATCGTAAAGAATAATTCCCATGTTTTTTAAGGAACCGTTCTTTTTCATGTACATATATTCCATATCCCGCAAAATTATCATTATTATTTGGAAATATAATATGTTTTGTTTCTTATAAACCTCATATTATTTATTAAAACTTTTAAAAATTATGATTTATCAACTCTTAAAATGTCGAGGATTATGTAAAAAGTATATTAGTTTTTTAAAATTTAAAGGCCTAAAATTTCAATTTCTTATATTTTTTCATGTAACACAACTTTTATAATAATAGAAAATTATTATTTCTATATATTTTATCTTCAAAAAAGAGTTTTTTAAAATTTAATTTGAAATATTATAATTTTTTTAAATTATTTAAAACTCTATTTTATAAACCATTTAAATTAGTTTTAATAAAATACATTTTTAAAAACTTTTACTTCCAATTTGTTATTGTCTATAAAAGAATTACCTCCAATGGAGTTGCGTTTGATGATCCAAATTATATTTTATCTTATAAACCAATTCATTGTGTCATCAATTTTGTAATCATTTTTCTAATATTTTTTTGAGATACGATTTGATAATGACATGAAACAATTTTAATTTTAATGGGTAATTTTATTATGTGATGATTATTTTTAAAGTGGAAAACAAATGTATGAATTATGTGTTATGTTTTAACTATATATACAACTGATTTATTGGTTAAAGGATTATATCTAATGATATAGAAATTTTATGTGAATAGGATAATGAGTAACTAGGTTCACAAAGGGTGAATGTAATGACATTGAGCTCTACTTGCAATTTTATGTGTGAAATAGTTTGTATGTAGCCACGTTAACAATTATAATAAATATAATTTTTATGGTTATGAAACTTTATATTTTATGTTATTTTCTTTAGATATTATTTTCTAATAACATGCTAAACGTGTTATCATTTGTGATAATATGTTTATCTTTCATACGTAGGATTTCCACTAATTATTTTATGTTCTTTAAAACAGTATATTTTTCTATATTAATTCTTTTCTATATGTGTATGGGATAACTATTTTTTTTATTTTTATGTTATCCCTTATTGAGAAATTGAGAATACCCAAAATTAATTTTTCCCCTTTCATAGGATTTTAAAACTATTACGTCTCACAGAATGTTAGTGTAATTATTTTATGAAGAAATGTTATTAACGTTTAAAATAAGTTTTTTTATATTTTTAATCTCTACGAAAATAAAACTTTTGGTCCTTATGTCTTGAAAACTATTTGTTAAATGAATTAATTAAAACATGTCATCAATTTATTATTTATGTATATTTATATCGAGTTTGTTCAGTTGGAATCATAGATGGTTTTAGTTATATTCAAGGATTAGGATGAGAAAAAATTAGTGAAATCCTTAAGGATAATTCCAAGATAACATACTTATATTTCTGAAATTTATGGTATTTTTTGTTTTCAAATATTGTTTTATCTAAATATTGGAAATTGGACGATACCATGACACATATTCACCAAGGTGTAGTCACCACAAAAATGGTTGGTTAATAATTGATTAGATCACCACTCTAATGCATGATGAGTGGGTCTAGGGCTACACAACTAAAAAGAAAATACCCTGGAATATTTTTTGTTTGATCACAATCTATTTATAAAATATTATGAAGGATTTATTTCCTAATTACTTTTAGGGATTAGGTTGAGAAGTACAAGATAACCCAAATTGAAGTAACCTTGGTTAAACTAATATTGATTTATGTTGAACTAAATGTACTCTATTCCAATGTGATAATTTAAAATAAAATAGAATTTTATTGTTGAAATTTATTTGTATTATAATAATTCCCCTATTTTTTTTAATTTTTTATCACTCATGTCAACCCTTTTGGTCTTATTAATGTTTTGAACTAGAAGAAACCATTGGTGAAATAGACAGTGTAGATATTACCACAATGAACAATCAATCTGAATAGAGAATGGAATGAGAAACATTATGATAATTATAAACTAGCTATCACAAATTATTATTAACAATGTGAAAATGGTTGATTTTTAATAAACACTGGAGAAAAATGTTGGAGTCTTATGAAAGATCATGTAATAAAAATTTGGATGGATGAAATGTTGTTTCCTTTATATCAAAAATTTCGGAAGAAAAATAAATGGAATTCCCTAAAGTGGATTGGTGGGTTTGTTACTTTTTGTAGAGGGGATCATCAAGTACAAAACTACATTATAAAAATGAAATGTTTTGTTAAAATTATTGAAATAATTAGATTTCATCCTGTTAAACCATTAATAATTCAATATCCTATATATGGGGATGTTGGGAATTATAAAATTCAATACCTTAATCTAATGACTATCCTAGATGATGTGATTCCCCAACCTCTGAGACCAAATTTAAAATATAATACCTATGCAAGAAACACTCCTAATGTGGATCATGTTATTTAAGGTAGATGTACCCTCAAATCTAGAGTTGTATATTTCTTATTGGAAATTGATTCTACTAACTCTAGAATATCTATGAATTTTTTATGATCATTAAATAACAACCCAAAAGATTTTATTGTTGAAGATTCATTTTATCGATATAATTATTTTATTCCAATTTAAGTCGTATAATATTATTCCATTTAGAAATATTTTTATCATTATTTTGGAAAAATTTAATGCGATTTATGTTAAGGATTTTATCCCACCACATTAATGAAACATTTTCTAGATTAATGACTATAAATATTACATTACCATATAATATTATATGAAATGATAATTTTTGGCACATTCTTATAAGGAGAGTGTTTAGAAATTACTTATTTGATGATAAAAATCTTTATTCCATTTGTAATAATGATTTACAAGTTTATTGGAATCTTTTTATATAAAAATATAGTTTTTATTATAATTTGACTATGAATTGAGGTGATTCACCATCATCCAGGAGCTACTGCTAAGGATAAGCTACCTCCAGAAAGTTCCCCCCATGGTCATCACCTCCAGCTGAGACACCACTGAGGATGAGATAATGATAAAGACAATATACCACTAGGGCCTATTACTGCCAGAATCTGAGTCTCCGCTAGACTCTGAGTCACTACAATCCTTAGGTACCGCCATTTTGAGATTCCAATAGATGTCAAGTCACCACCAGCATCATTATACCACAGTTGTCCAATGAATTTAAACTTAATGGTGAAATGAATATTTATATTCAAGGATAAATGACTATCCTTTAATAATTTCATCGAGTCATTATGATATAGTCAAATCATAAATGTGTGACTTTTAAATGATTAAAAAAAGAGATATTTCGCTCAAATAGTTTTGATTTCATCTATGTCAACATCCTTTGATGGATTTTAGGTTTATTTTAAGATGATTTATTATGATACAAAACTTCCATATTGTTTTGACGTTTTTGTGATGTGTTTGACTGTGGATGTGTTATTATTATACCATTCGTGGTTTATGGATGAAGTATTTACATTTCGTATGCTATTTTTAATACTAATGATTATGTTATGTTTGAAACTTTTCATATGGTAATGAATTGGACTTAATATGTGACGAGTGGAGCCCGCTATAGCTCCTCGATGCATCGGTAGGTCTAATGAGACAAACTAGTGTCTTGGCACGAGGCCTTGACAAAATCTTATTTGTAGCCGTGGAACGAGGCCTTGGCTATGTGGTTATGATAGTCTGGAATTATGCATTCGATCATTATGAAAGTGTTTATTTATATTGCATGTGATTATTAAATTAGTAGAATATCAATGTGAATAAGTAAATGGAATTATTTCATTTTATTTCTGCCATATTATGTTGAAGTTCAAGTTTAAAAGGCTTTTGTTTTAGTTATACATTGCCTTAAATGTTTATTCTTTTTTATGAATGTTTCTGCAGTATTGGTTACCCTTACTGAGCATTTGAGCTCACCCCTTTCAATGTTATATTTTTCCTAGGATTCCAAGAAGTGTATTGTGATTGATATATAGGGTTAATCCAAGAGAATAATGTCATTAATAAGGAATATTTTTGTTGTTTTGTATGTCTTAAAGTGAAATGTTACATTCATGTATGCAATCTATTTTCCAAGACTACTAAACTGATCGGTCCTTCGAGACTTCATTCATTGTAAACTTGCCAATGTTATGTAATAATGCACTGACTCTATGTAACTAGGGTCGGGGTGTTACAGTTGGTATTATAGGATGTTTATCAATAACCTTGGAATCTAGATTTAGAAAAACTCTGATTAGAGCACATAGATTTAAGATGAAATTTTAGGATTAGTATAGAAGAACTTCCTAGAATTTTGGTATTGTAGGGATTTTGTGAGTTTTCCAAGCAATACATCCCAGTCTGGATACGAGCAGGTAGAGGCAGCTCTGGCACAGATGTACCTAGGGGTAAAACCCTAAAACACCGCTTTGAGCTAGAATCAAACGGGAACTGGTGCACCACAACGGGCCTTGTTGCACTCTTGGTTACAAGACTTCCGGGGGATATGCTTAGGATAATTCTCATTTTCTTTAAAAACCATTATGAAGGGTTTATGAGTATATTCTTCCTGAAAGAAGAAATTTTAATGATTATGGATTATATCCACAAACTGTTTAATTTGCGTTAGGTATTTTACAAGATTTGAATTATTCATTGCAATTCATAAACTGACCTAGTTTATGCTATTGTATAGAAATGGCACCCAATAGAAGGAATGTGAAATCCAGTAATACGTATGATCCAAAGAATAAGAAGGATCATATCTTTCATTGTATTAATCCTTCATTTAGAAGGGAAATAGTCTCCCACGTATTATCATCATATGAAGAAATAGTATCATGTGTTGATAAGATAAGTAAAGAGTTCTCTGAGTCCTATGGATTTGAAGGGAAGAAAGAGAAGAAAAGGATGGAAGCGAGAAAGATGGATAAAGGGAAGAGGGAAAAAAAGAATTTTCCAAAATGTGATAATTGTGGGAAGAAACACCCTGGAACTTGCCTGAAGGGAATGGGAGTTTGTTATAAGTGTGGAGAAAAAGGACACCAAGTATGTGACTGCAAGGGTAAGAAAATGGTTTCAAATGTACAATGCTTCATTTTCAAGGAGTTTGGAAACTACGCGAACCTATGTCCTAGTAATCAAACTATGATGAAAATGATGATATTGGATAATAATCAAGTTATGATACTACCACATATGAAGAGGAATGATTAGAGTTTCTGTGATGATTTTGTCATTTGAGTGTCGTATCAACAATGTACTTGTTTTAATAATTAGGGAGTATATAAAGATTATACTACAATACTATTTTATTAAGGACTTGATATTGTGTGGAACAAAGAAAAGTTACTCAATAACAGGTCAAATTTTTTGAAAATATATGGTTGATAGAATGATAAACCATAATATATTTCTGATACCGAGGTAGTGATTTTAGAATAATACATGATTGATTTGGATAAATTATATTGGATATTCTTGAAACTAATTAATGATTTGTATATTCCATCATTGTTGGGGTTTATAATATTTTTGGATTGAAGAAGTATATCCATTATTCTTTAAGGAATAAGGGATCATGAATGTAATCAATATGTTTTTATGGAAATTCAGGATGTTGCGGTGTTTAAAAGAATACATGATGAAGGTGTTCACATGTTATTACGCAGCAAAAAGGATCTTCATTTTGTTTACCTTCCTTAAAAATTTTGGACTAAAGAATTTTTAATAGTTCTAGTTTGGATTATTTTTGTATTTCCATAAAAGGACAACCCGGAGGTCGGGCGGCAACCCATCACGTCCGGCAAGGCCGTGAGACTTGAACCCACAACCAAAGGACGACATGGGTGTATCACCTACCATTGGCCCACGTAATGTCCAGGATTAAATAATGTAGTTTTTTAAAAGACTTGGTAGATGAATTATAAATTCATTTTTTGGAACCCTATATGAATAGGATAAATATAATATATATATATATATATATATTACGTTCTATTATCTTTAGAGTGAAAGGTGAGTTCGTGGTAGAAATTTGTTAAAGGATGGAACTCTACTTGTCAAAATATATTTTTCTTCTTCTCTTATTCTATGAAGAAATTAATTATTATACTTTATTTAAGGAATCCTAAAACCAAAAATGTGTTTTCCTAATACCCTATGTTTTGTTGAACCGATGGTATTTCAAATCATCATAGATTGATGAATTTAAGGACCTCAATTTTACACTTGCTTTTGATTGATGACCTCAATCACTACCTATAAATATTTATGTTTTTCCTCCAATTATATGTCTTTAATTGACACCAATGTTCTCCTAATTGAGGTCGTAATTTGGTGGTGACCCTTTCATTTCCCTTTTCCCCATATTAAGACAAAATTTTAGTAACCAAATTTCCGATATGGGTTTTCCCACAAAGATATTTTCTATTTTCAACCTTTTATTTTAGAAGAACAATTTCAAATTGAGAGGACTCAATTTATTGAAGGAGGGGAGAATGTAACACCTCAAGATTTCATAGTGTGTTACTTCTTCAAAATAATTCAATAACTTGCACTATACGCAACACCAAGTTCAAGCGCACCTTGACACAACAAATAAGCCGTTCAAAAGAGGTTATAAATAGTATTAACTAAATTCTAAACTTTATATAATCCTTATAATTTTAAAATCCATATTATGAGTTTATTATAGATAATTTAAGAAAAAATTCATTTTTTTCAGATAAAAGAAATATTTTTCAAAAAATGCACTTTTACCAAATTTTAATAGTGAAACCCTTTTTTTAAATACAATATTTTAAACTTTTATATAGTCAATTTGACTAAATAAATTTATTATTTAGAATTGGGACATCAAAAATTTACAATGAATTTCCCCAAGCTTCCACGATATGTTTCCCTTTGAATAATGCAATGGCGTGCATTGTACGCAACTTCGAGGTTCTAACACACCACAACCAATCAAACAGATGTTATGAATAGTAATACCTATTTTTAAAATTTTATAAATTTTATCTCTCAAAATGGACTTCATTTTTGGATTCGTAATATAGAAATTAGCTTAGGGTGAAATTTTGGTACTTGTTGGATAACTTTCATATTTTGATGAATAGTGAAAATTACTAAATTTTAATTAAAAACAACTTTTTTAATTGAAATAATTAATAGTGATAAGTTATTAATTTGAGTGGTTTTAAAGTATATTTAGAATATATTTTTACCATTTAATACAATTTTGGTCATTGAATGTAATTTCACATTTAAACCAGACATAAACAAGTGTCAATCTTTTGATAGTTAATATCTCTTAAAAACACGCTATTTGTTTTGACGACGGGAATTAATTTTTAAATTAATTAATGAAAATTATATGTTTTGAATTTGGTAAAATTAACATAATTTTTGAATTCATAATATCAAATATATCTTATGCCTAATTTTTGGTATCTTTCTGGAAACTTTCATTTTTTTGATGAATAGTGAAACCACTAAGTGACTGTTTAAAAAAACTGAATTTTTTATAAAACATAATTTTACCGCTTCTGTGAGTGGAATTTCAAAAATCCGAGAGACACGGTTAATATAAAGGAGTAAAATTTGGTTCAATGAGTTGAAAATAATTTTTTGTGAATAGTAACTTTTTACTTTTATTTACAATGGTTAAAAGTAAATAGGGTAATTAAGGGTAAAAATGATATTAATTTTACCCTAACACATGTCCTAATTCAATTGGACAATTGTATCTCGACCAAGAACAACTTTATGAGTAAAATATAATCATTTAGGTCCACTTGGATTAGATTAGGACATTTATTATTATTTAATTTAAAGAAGAGTTAAAAGGGTTAAAATCAACGTTTATATACTAAAACATTTTTAATGTAGGGTTATACATAAGATAAATTCGATTGTAAATATTAATTAGAAATATAATAAGATTTCCTACATAGTTATAGTTTATTTATAATTTTTAGACAATAAATAATTTAATTTATTTATGACACAATGATGATGTAGTAATTTCCATAATAGTGAAAAATTAAAATAATTGATATTATAGATACCGAAATAAATATAATTTGAGACTTTTTATGAATTAAACTAATTTTATATAATAATATGACATTCTAGGATTGATTTAATTATCTTTATTAGAAGTAATAATTCTGTTATGAAATTTACAAAAATCAATTATTGAATAGTGTCAAAATTGACATAAAATAGTTTTTAAAATAAATATTATATTATTAATTGATATTAAATTCCTAAAAATATACGGTTCGGCCAATAGACTTATATCATGATAGGTGTACCATTAATGGACCACTTGGGGGTCTCTTGGATGTATATAGTATGTTTATTGACCATATAATATAAAAATACAAAGAGACATTGTAAAAGTGAAACTAATTAACTAAGAGTTAATACTTAAAGATAAGTTTAATATAGTAACCCAAACCTATCTAAATCCTATTGGTTGAGTGGTTTTCAACCTATCCCAACCTTAACCTTTAAATACTATACTTTGGTGCCATTAGAAACCGTATATGAATTTATTATAAAATAATATTTCTAGCTTTTCCAAAGGATCCCCTCACCCCTCTTATAAAAGGGCACTCCTCCTTCTCATTAATTCACACATTAAAAGCGTTTTGGTTCGGCCAACCACTACCCAAATACTCTCTCAAATTTCTCAATTAATCCTATAGGCCTTACTTTAGTCAGGAAGCCAACCTAATTAGACCTTTTGATCAAATCAAAAGGAAGAACCCGAAGAAGAGGTAATGATTTCACCACCCTCTTTCAAATTCCTTTCTTCTTCCACTTCTTCTTTATTTGTTATTAGCATTATAAAATAATAACTCCAGTATCTTATATATACTGTGATGTTATTATAAATATTGTACAACCATATTCAGTATTCTATCCATCCTTTGAATAACATGTCACCATACGTGCGTACGTACAACTTACCGTCTCCACATCGTGGTGCAATTGTTATTCAATATATTATTCTTTAGATGGGTATAACAATTATTTTTAATTCATGTAAATAATAAATATAACATTATAATGATTATTTATATATGATATACCATCCAATTATATTTTATTTTAAAATCTTAAGAATGATATTGTCGCTCGTGCGTTTGTACGGACTACCGTCTCCACGAACACGATGAGATTCATTCTCAATCATATCCGTTCAAGTATAATTCTCATTTGATGATTAATAATAGTATCTAAAGACTTGATATAATTCTGGATGTGATTAAAATACAACCTATACATGACAAGCATGACTTACATAACAAAACATATAAAAGAAAACGAGTAAGTTAACACCCGAAACAACGATAATACTAAGATATTATTAACAAATCAATATTAAAAGATCATATATGATATCATATTAATGTATATGATTCTTTTATAATTTAATAAAAATTATTTCACCATTATACAGGATGTTATCCTACCCCCAACCATGGAAAAGTACAAGGAAATGTTTTATTTTAGAATCTCTTCATTATCCGTGGTTGTTTATACGTAATAATCTACCAGGATCTCTTTATCATCCACATCCATGTTTCTTAAAAATGTATTTCAAAAAATTCATACTATTTTACAGAATATGGTTTAATGTCATTTATACCCTTTTTTCCTTTTTATAAGAAGTTTATAAAGGAATCTTTCCGTCATTTTCCAAACAAGGTCCTTTTTAACATTTTCGACAAAATTATGGTAAGAATGTTTTTTTAACTTATACGGTTGGTGCGGCTATTTTCCACCATTATAAAATTTTTGTAGCTTCCTTTACAAGCTTATAAGGATATTTTCAAAGTAAAAGTTTTATTTTATAATTTTTTGACTTTTAAATGATTTAAAAATGAATATTTTAAGAATTTCTGAAAGGTACTCTTTATCAAAATCAGAATTTTAAATGTTTTAAAGATTTATCTTTATAATTTTTTATAAATTAATTTACATGTTTTCAAAATTATTTTCAGTATTTATTGATATGGGAATGAATTTTTTGAAATGATATTTCTTTTCCAATGTTTCTAAGTGGTATGGGACACTTTGATCCAAAAATTCCTTTAAATTACTTCCTTAAAAAATGTGTGACTTTTAAATGATTTCAAAAAAAGAGATATTTCTCTCAAATTGTATTGATTTCATCTATGTCAACATCCTTTGATGGATTTTAAGTTTATTTTAAGTTGATTTATTATTATACAAAACTTCCATATTTTTTTGATGTTTTTTTGTTGTGTTTGACTATGGATGTGTTATTCTTATACCATTCGTGGTTTATGGATGAATTATTTACATTTCATATGATAATTTTAATACGAATGATTATTTTATGTTTGAACCTTTTCATATGGAAATGAATGAGACTTAATATGTGATGGGTGGAGCCTGTTATAGCTCCTCGATGCATCATTAGGTCTTAAGAGACAAACTAGTGTCTTGGCACAAGGCCTTGAAAAAATATTATTTGTAGCCTTGGCACGAGGCCTTGGCTACATGGTTATGATAGTGTGGCATTATGCATTCCATCATTATGAAAGTGGTTATTGATATTTCATGTGATTATTCAATTAGTAGAATATCCATGTGACTAAGTAAATGGAATTATTTCATTTTATTTCTACCATATTAGGTTGAAGTTCAAGTTTAAAAGGCTTTTGTTTTAGTTATACATTGCCTTAGATGTTTATTGTTATTTATGAATGTTTCTGCTGTATTGTTTACCCTTACTGAGCGTTAGATCTCACCCCTTTCGATGTTTTATTTTTCCCAGGATTCCAAGATGTGTATTGTGATTGATATGCAGGGTTAAGCCAAGAGAATAATGGCATTCTTAAATATTATTTTAGTTTTTTTGTATGTCTTAAAGTGTAATGTAACATTCATGTATGTAATCTATTTTCCATGACTGCTAAACTGATCGGTCCTTCGGGACTTCATTCCTTGTAAACATGCCATTGTTATGTAATAATGCACCGACTCTGGGTAACTAGGGTTGGGGTGTTACATTATTAAGGTTAATAATTAAGTTATTAAGATATCTATGCTTATGATACACGAGGTTAAGGTACATTCATCAATTCTAGGATAAGTGGTAAGAGTTTTCAATTTCAAATTCCTCCCTTTAAGTTATATTTTGTACTATGAATCTAATTTAATTTATATTGTGTATATACATCTCTTTTGAGATTTTATATAATGAAATAAATTTATTCATGGTATTTTAAGATCATTTTTAAGGCCAATATTTCAATTGGTTTTGATTGAATTTCTACCGACTTCATAAGTGGGGTTTTTTGATCTCAACTTTCATTTTCTTGGGTCTCATGTGATATTCACCATATATTTCATTAGGTGTGGTATATAAATTTCCATGGAATATTTTTACCACATTATTCATGAAATTTAAGGGATTAAAATTTTTATATACTTATCCCTCCCTCTTATTAATTTAACTAAAGAGTTACTAAAATAAAGGTTAAACTCAATTTTTTCAATGGGGTAAAAACATTTAAGGTTTTATTTATGTAAACGTTAGTGTTGTTTCAATGATAATACATCTTTGTGTGAATATTTGAAATTTAATGTAGTTTTATAACATATTAACCCTTGGGAAATCACCCTAATTTTTTTTTATCATTTTATCAATTATTACTCTTGTAAAACGGTCCTAAGACTACACACCTAGCTTGAAACTCCTATGCGATATGATTACGAATTTTCAAAAGATCACTTTAAACCATTATAAAGGAATTTTCCTACCATTACCTTGGACTCTAATCAATACATTCCATTGAATACAATTACTATATTCCTTGAATTACCCATCACACTATAAATAAAATTTAATCTATATTTCATTGATAAGGGTTCGTTAAGTAACATTAATGATACCCAATGGATTTAATGTTTCTTTTGGGAAGTTATCCTAGAAATTTAAATTCTTCTATGTAATGAGGAAGTAGTTTATTTCTATATTTATTCATTATATAGATGACCTTGTTTTATTTATTAAGAGGTTTCCCTGGGAATGATGTTAATGGTCTTGGTTAATTGTATGGTGAAAGCGTTGGAATAAATCGGATGGTGGATGGGGCCTATAATTACATATTCCCTCAATAAATTCATAAGTCTCAAAAGAAAAAAGAAATTGCATTTTTGTGTATAACACTTATTATTACAATATATTGTTTTAAGACATGGACTTGGAAACAAGTTTTTGATGCCTATCATTAGGTATTCCATATATATGAGATAAATGATTATTGTTATCCATGATTTTATTTGTTTTCATGGATATAGAATTATCCAAGTTTCAATTCATTATGGATTGATATTGTTCATTTATTCCAAATATATCACTTATTCCATGTTTATGTTTTGAAATTTACCAGTATATGATACTTTTTTCTAAGAATCTAATCTCAACATTATTTAATTTACTTTCCATAAAAACCTAGAGGAGGAATATGTGTAATTATATAAGATATGATAGAAGGGATATTTATGTTATCCTAATATGTTCCTGAGACACATTATGTTTTGAATTGTTTTTTATGTATATATATGTTCTTATAAGAGAAAAAACTATTTTATACTTTAGGTAATATTTTATTATTTACTAATAATGTAATATGGCCACTATCTCTTGGCTTCTAGAGTCTAGTATTTTACATTAACTAAATGTATTATTTCACCTAATGTATTCAAAATCTCTCAAATATTTTTAAACATAAATTACTCTTAGGAATATTCTTTTATATAATTTCTTAGTGAAATGGGAAAAAATATGGAGTGATATAACACCAAATAAAGGAAACAAATATCAGTAGGTAATAGTGTATTATACTATAATCATGTGATAAAATGTGATAAGGGGGAAATATTAAATTAAAAATATTTTGTGATCATAAGAGTAAATAAATAGAAAATATAGAACAACATTAGTCCTAGAATTGAATTATAGGATGACAAAATATCATCATGGAAGTATAAAAGATATAATATTTCATAGAAACAGAATAAAATAATAAAAACCTATTGAACCATAACATAAGAATAGGGAATAAACAGATATATCATACCCACCAATCACATAATGATAAGTCATATATATATGTGCCACATGAAATCGATCATATAATTATCATGAAAAAACCAAGGAAGGAATATGTGATACCAAAAAAGTTTGTAATTGTATTACATGAGATAAAACATTGAATTGGTCCATTTGATATAAAAAATCAATAAAAAAAAGAAGTATATAAAAATAGTATATATATGTTGATTGTTTAAATATAACCTTGTAGGATATTTATATCATTGATATATAGAGTAAAAATTAAAAGAAATTATAAAAATAGTTTTAATAAAACAGTCATATAAGTTTCATAAAAAATGGTATAATTCACTTTCAAAAAATCATTTTCATGAAGGTGACAAGAATATCTTTTAAATGATATTAAAAAAAATTAATGAAACAATGAAAATAAATAATGGTTATGTAAATAATTGTGGAGTTGAAGATAAAAAATAAAAGAAAGCGAAGATTAATCAGTTTTATTTCATTTTCGGATGTTTTAAACAAAATACACATCAAAAAAAGAGTTATAAAATTTAATTTTTAAAAGGGATATTGTGAAATTCAAATATTTTCCAAAATAATTTTTTTAATTTAAAATAATAAAATAAAATATATTTATAATATTGAATATAAATATGGATGAGGAAGAGCTAATAGTGAAGAGGTGAATTATTTTTAACAATGTCATATTTTTATAAGAGAAATAATAAAAGAAAATGGGTTTGAAATGAATGTGAAACTCTCATAGATATAAATATATTAAAACATATTAAATAGTGAAATTGCATAATATAAAAAACATAGAATAATATAGTAAAGGAATAATGATTATGACTAAACAAAATGAAAATCAAGTCTACAAATCTCATAAATTGGATTCCCTCTTGGTTGGACACACTCAAACCTCAAGAATAATATATTTTGGGTTTATTATTAATCTATATAAATTACATATTTAAATTTTTTAACTTTATACTATTCATTTACCATTTTTTTATTATCCTTTTTTTAATCATTCATTGTTACAATTTATATTTGGGTGTTAATTACCCTGTTTGTTCTATGCTATCCTTGGTAAAAAAGTTATGGTCTTAGAATTGTGATCATCTATTCATCACCAAAAAAATTACCATGGTTTTTTTTGTAGGTCTATTTAATATATTTCTAAAGTATAATTATAATTTTATATAAGTTACAATGATGGTACACAAAGAGAGGTGAATATTATTTTAATGTATTCCGATCCAATAAAAAGATTTGATCTAATTAATTTATATAATTATATATATTTACATTCCAAAATTATGTAAAAATATAAAATTCACCATTATAATAAAATATTACAATTTTTTCTTACTCATTCATGCTATACCCATTATAAAATCATTCATTTAGGTGGTAGATATGACTTCAACAAGAACACATTATAATAGATGAATAAATAAGAATATGTTATTCTATAGATATAATATTAACATTATAGAATAATAATGGTTCAAAAATAATATTATTAATGTTATAAATCATATTGAATAACTGGGGGATGAAAATGATAACCAAAATTTATTAGGGATATGAGAATACTTATTCTGAAGACTCGAATGTTTTCTTAGACCAACTCTTAAAAATTAATGATTTGGGTCCCCATTTTGTGAAGAGAGTTTACTAAAAATAGAATATAATTTTTAGAGAGTGTATTTGGGAGGGGATCCAATTAGAGAATTATGTAAAGGTTTTCTTTGAGGTGGGAAGATATGGGGTCCTTTTATATTTTGATTTGACTGTAATTTTCCAAAAAACTAATTCCTTAGTGAATAAGAAATGTAATTTTGCATGGAAAGTTGGTCAAAAGTGGGAAAATAATAGAGATAAAATTATTTTAGGTCTAAAATAAACTTGAAGGAACATTTATTGAAAATATTTTGTGATATTTTTGGACATTAAACCTGAATTTAACCGGTTCACCTAATTTTACATTTACTATGGTAAATATATTTTCACCTTAATAACTTATTTTTATACCCAATAATGAAATTATAGTTTTAAAATTATTTAAAATTTTGATTTAGAATATTGTATCCATTTGATTATATTTAATTTCATAAATTAGTGAAAATTAATTATAATTTATGAACTCAAAACATATAAAGCATTTTTTTATAAAAATAAAATTTAATCAAAAAAATTATTTCATTCATGGTCCATTCCATGTAATTATATATATATGAATATAAATTTATTAATATATATATAATCCATAAATATCATTAAAATATTTTTTTTATAAGTGACTAACATGATCATATTAAAAATTTAGTTATACATAAAAACACATCTTGGAAAATCACTCATCATTACATTACTATTTTAAAAAACATTTGAAATTTATTTTTCATTTAATACTATCAATTTAGATTTATCCAAAAATATTTATTAAAAGTAATATTTCTCATTTAATTAAATTCATTCTTTAAAAGTAAATTTTATAGAAATCCTAAATATATAAAATTACGCTTAATAATGAAAAAATATATATTTTTAGAATATCCTATATTACATTAATGATTATATTTTTATATCATCCTATATTATCTTTATAAAACCATTCAATACATTGAAATGATACCAATAAATGATATAAGTAATTTTGGATATTTTTTGAGGTGATTCATTTCACATGGATTTTATAGTGATTTCCATGGGATGGAACTTCTCCCAAAAGTGATTTATCTCAAGATATACTTATTGAATTTAAAATTGGGGTTTTTATAATTCTAAACCAAAATTTTCTACCTTGTTTTATTGTTGAAAAAGTGGTCCTCATAATTAAATGTTCGATTACTTATGACCATTTTTTCACCTTTCTATACAGTTTATATAATGTTGATATTTCTATTTTCACCTTACAATTCCACAACTTTGGTAAAAATTAAATTTTTAATTGAATATTGCATCTAATAAAATTATAATTCATCACATTAAATATTTATTTATATAGTGTCTTTGTCAGAAACTATATGATCTCGATGGCTGCATAATTCCAATGAACATGTAATCAAAACCATTTTATATATAATAGTACTATTATATTAATATATATATCCTTACATACATAATGAAAATTATTCATCTGATACACTGATTTTAATTCTAAAAATTGTTGTAATCCATTCCACTTGTAGTATTAATATCATTGTTTTTATAACCATAATGAGGAATATTTCAATTTTGTGGTATTTTTATTTACATGTGATTTTATTCATTTTTTAAACTTTGATAATTATGTTTCATTTAAATATTTTTTATACATATCATATTTATTTTAATTTTATAAATTAATGAAATGAGGGAATGTTTTTTTCATGTGAGATTTCTTTTATGATAAGAAATCATGGAACTAAAGAAAATTTATTTCTATATGTGGGTGTTGTTTCATTCTACCTCCAACTAAGATAATTTCATTTTCATTGTTTCTTTACTCAGATGTAAAATCATAAGGGTACTTTTTTATGTTTCATTTTGTGTTTCTAACATAGATTTATAAAACATATTTCCACCATATATCATCGAGCATGTGGGTATTATTGTGTGTCAAAAATTTATCTCCTTGATTCAATATTTCAATTATTTTTTCCTTATAAGAGAAATCATGTTTTAGTGGAACACATTTTAAGGTCGAGACCTAGTTTTTGTCTCATATGAATTTAGAATAATTTTAAATATATTTAATGAACTATGTGCTAATATGACATGAAATTCTGAGGCGAGGTGTACATGGAATATATTTTATAGAAATATTAAAAAAATTATACTATTTATCTGAAAAATAGGATATATATTAAACAGTTGATTAGATAAGAAATATGAGACCATGATTGGGTTTAGAACCCAGTTTTTACCTTAGATGCGATAAGAAAATATGTTGGTAGAGGATGTTCATATCCCTCCCTAATTAGAAGTACGTTAAATGTATGAATTAATTTATTAATTCATTTATTTAATAGTTCAAACCCAAAAAAATCTCATTCGGTAACTTGGATTATAAAAATGAGGCTACAGTTGATTTTGGAGCATACCGTTTACCCGAGGAGGGGTATAACCATTGTTGGTGCAATCCTTCTCTAGAAAAATTCATGGAGGGATAAATAAAAAAAATGATTAAATATAATTGTTTTATTTAAAACTCTAATTTAAATAATTTCTGAATGGGGACTCAGATTAAAAATATGAGACCACTGTTGGGTGCCTAACACGGTGTTTTCCCTAGGAGTGACCTCAGTTCAAAGGGTTTCAGAGTTTTATATTTTTGATCCCTGAAAGTTTCTTATAAATTACAGTTTTGAGAAATGATCTAGAGTTAGACCATTTCTCTTTAGGATGCTAGGGATCAAGCCGTCCATGATTCTACATTTGAACCACATCGAATCAGAATGAAAATGAAGGTGCTAGTAGATCAGAGCCCATAAGACACAACAAAAGATCCAAATTCAATGTAGGATTTCAATTTTGGATTCGGAATCCCCTGATTGAATCCTTTTTTTGTTTTCAACTTCTCTTGAAATAATTGGCTTTAGAATCCTTCGTTGATGGGCAAAATAACAACGACCATCAACTGTTTTGATATGGGATCAACCGTTCTTATCATTCTTCACATTCTTCATCATTCTTCGACGATAAAATTTTCTCCAAGCTCAAATGTCCTCCGATCTTGGAGAAATACCTATATCTGTGAAAGTATCAACTTGCGAAGTCCATATCTATGCTCTAATTCGAGTGTGAGGTGCCATAAGACACACAATGGTGAGAAGAAGATCCACCAACTTTTCATTATGTTGAAACATTGAAGATTATTTAATCGGAGGCCACTAATATGTAGATCGGGTCTGGTGGATATTAGATCTGGCTTCGTATATATTTTTTGATCACTAGAGTGATTCTGGTGGTCTGAGGATGTTTTCTGGTGGCCTGTTCCAACGAGGGAAGATAAAGTAGGCAGTGGCACGATGACTGGTCTCAGTGGAAGGTAGCGACGCGAGAGTTGGCATAGAATTCTGGCACGATGGAGTCCAGTGGACGAGGGTGGCGCAATGTACTGATTGGTGGAATGGCCGGTACCCTATTATGGGATTTCGTGCGGAAATATCACTTTTTCACCGGGTGTCCATTTTGGAAAAATGAATAGCTGATCATATGTATTTTTTAGAGGGGATCACAATGGTTTGATCTAACTGATGTGGATTTGGATCGAGGTGTGGGCCGCATTGGGCACTATTTGTACACAACATAGTGGAATGAAGGTTCCTCACGAGGAGTCCATTTCTGGAGAACAAACTGTTGATCATGTGCATTTTTCTGAAAGGATCACAATGATGTGATCTATTTAGTTATCTAGAACCACTTTCAAGAGGCATATCATTAGAATGACATGTTTTCCCTTTAGATCTGTAATGAGGAATGTGTCTTAATATGCCTTTAGGATAAAGGCTCCATGTAGTATGGGTGTAAAATGGCACACCTTATGAGTAATAGTTCATATTTTAGCACCTGAGTACATCTAAATACATGTTTAGGTGAGCAGAAGGGGTTATACATCATGTGGGCCCCACACGTGTCATGTAATACACTACAAATCTTCTACCTTTCATATATACTTGTTTTGGAATAATATTTTTGAATGATAGTAGATTAACTTGAGTGTCTTTCCACATAGAACACGATGGTTAAAACTGTAGTGTATTTCAAGATATGGTGCAGGATATTTCGGATGTGATTCCTATTCATGTGGTGTCCGAAAACAATAGTGATCAGGCATTGAAAAACCAGTGCTTTTCGAGAGGTTCCATCTAACAGGGATGGCTATAGTAGTTCCTCGATGACATATATTAGAATAACCTTGACATATCAAGGCATGGATAGCCTCTAAGACTTCTATCAGAGTAGAATTACACTGACGTATAAGGTTGTGGGTAGCCTATGTGAGTTATATTAGAGTGGAATTTGTGATGATGTATCAGGGTATGGGTAGCTTCTGTGACTTATATTAGAATGGAACACCCTTGATGTATCACATTAAGGGTAGCCTATGATACTTATTTCAGAGTGGAATCCTCATGAATTATCAGTGCATGGGAGGCCTTTGAGAATATTAAGAGAGTGGAATCCCCCTAACGAACTAGGGCATGGGTATCCTCTACTTTGGGTTTACTCCTTGGCTATACAACCCAACAATTGGATGTGGTTGACGTACCATTGGAATCTCAAGAAAGAGAGATGATTTTCCAACCAAGACATGCCCTTATGAAGTGAACTTAAACTCTGAGGGTGAGATAGTGCCATCCAAAGCAGATATTATCATGGTACGGTTATTGAATCCCTTTGATTTGCATTTTAGAGTAGATGTGTGGGATGCTACCCATCGATGTTTGTTTCTTGTGGGACTATTGTCATCTCTTTTTCTTGGGTTGAGTTGTGAGATGAATAATGACTAACTATCTTTAGTTATTGATTGTTTGACTGAAAATTTATATGTATCCCTTTTTCAGTACCCACCCCTAGGGTTTTACTTACTCTACTTCAAAGAGTTGTAAAGACGCATGGGGTATGCCACATGATTTTTGTGTCCAGATTCTCATGGTTAGATGAGTCTAAATTCATACTATAGGTATAAAATATTTGAAAAAAAAGTTCATCTTATCACTATTTCAATATCCTTGTTCCTTGGATGAGTTTACTTCGCTCTCTGGTGGAGTTGAGCTGCAATTTTTTTTCTGTACATTGTTCTATCTACTGATTCTCTCTTCAGTACCTCTCTTGATGCTCCCTCGTGGCTCTGATGCATCCGTGTGATTATTTTTATACTCCCTCATTTTTGGGGGTTTCCCACACTTGGTGTTCCCTTGTAGAGGAAAAAATGATTGATCATGAATTTAGAGTATCTAGGGATATAATGTGATTGGACGACCTACAGTGGTTGTGACTTGGGATTTAGGAGTCACAATCTCCCAACTATTTTACTTTCCCACATTTTTTGGGTTGTGGAACTTTTCTAGTTGGGCTTGTATGGTGTCCCTTTTTCCTATCCTCTTACTTTTCTATACCTTTAATATTTATAGGTCGATGCATATTTGTGGTATATATATATATATATATATTTCAGTTTTGTATTTTGTTTTCTTTTCCCTCGGCACTTTTTCATTGATTTGGCTATGTGTGTACACGTTATTAGGCAAAGGCCTCCCTATGTTTGTTTGGTCTCTGTCACTAGTATCCAAACTCTGGCCTAAAAAGGTGGGTTTGGGTAGTTGTGTCTTGATCCCCAGCATGGGTCAGATCATGACAAAGTGGTATAAAATGTGGTTCATTCCATGGGATATAGTTCAAACGATACGTAAAATGGAATTGTTTGGGTTTTAGTGTGATAGTGTCAATGTGTCTTGAGTGTGGATCTGAGGCCAGGGAGTCTAGTGATTCTGTGGTGACCGACGTATCCATTCACTAGGTCCGTAATTTCCTTCTTTTCGACTCAACATAATGAGACATTTTTGAGAGGTAACATTAGTACATGAATTATATAGGACGGAGCCTTTGACTAGTCACCTTGAGTTAACTCCCCATTATTGTGGATATATTTATATTGTTATTTGATCTTGGTAGTTCTTGATTAGATTCAAGAAGCCTCTACATTGATAGCTATTTAGGATAATAACTTCAGTTTGTGACGATGACCCTGTGAGTGATGAGGCATAAGTTGAGGACACATCATTCAAGCCAATTTCTCCAGGTGGGCAGGTAGCATCACCTCTACCTGTTGAGAAAAAGACATCCCCATTAGAGTGGAATGATTAAGTGCATAGGCTTAAAAAAATTCACGAGTTCCATCAACAGAGACCATTGAGGCTCTATAGTGAGCCAGGACCTCAGGTAGTAGAGGTTGGGCTAGAGTCAGTGGTCTACCTATTCATGCCTGTGCGGACACCGGTAGATTAAATGGTGGCTTTGGAATCCTGTATTATTCCACATAAAAGCTTGGAAATGGTAGATCTAGGTTACTCTAACACATGATGAGTCGATACTCTAAAGGGATGACTTCTAGCTATTGTTTCATGAGGAGTACTACCCCTCATGCCTGCACTCCATTAAAATTCAGGAGCTCCTCTAGTTTCTACAGGGAGGGATGATGGTGGTTTAGTATGCAACTGGGTTCACAAGCCCTACTCAGTACTCTTTGGACCTGGTCAACGATGGAATATTCCGAGCCTGGAAGATTGATAAGGGGATATATATAAGGAATTAGAGCCAGTATTGTTCCATTGTGCATCCACACATTTTTCTAGTTGTAGGAGTGACCACTAGAGATAGATAGATTTCTATTAGATGGGTCCCAATTAACTAAAACTGGCAGCAACACAATAGATTTGATACCTCCACCATGACTAGTGGGCACCAGTTTAAGAGGCCTTGACGCACGAGGCCTCCACATGATAATAATTAGGCACATGGTCAAGGATAACATAAAGAACTAGGAAATCCCAAGGAGTTCTAGTGCTATGCTTGTGATTGGTGAGGTCATAGGGCACGAGACTACCCGACAAGATGTGCTAATCTTTCAAGGATACTGGTAGATGCATTGCCACGGTGAGCCAGTGTCATGATCATGGATCTCCTAGGTGATGATAGGGGGTTTCCTAGAGAGGAGGTGATGGTATACGAGAAGGAAGAACTATGGTTGAGGGAAGACACTAGGAGGTCCTTCCACCACCAATGGGTGGCCTACTTCAGGCTCAGGGAGATGGCAGTTGGTGCTGTGGGAAGCTGCATGCTTTAAATGTCAATAATCCTGCAACACACAAGATGATATTAGGTTCCATCTATGTCTTTTCATCCTTTTATATTTTAAATTTTTATACAATGCGTGAGGTATTAATTTATTTCAAAATCCATTCTTGAGGAGTTACCAAGGTGACACAGGGTGTCAGTATAACCCAGTTTTAGTGTTGTTTGACATAACATTCAATGAACTAGGAAAATGGATCCTTCCTCCACATATATTAATTTTTGTGATTATAGAAAACTAATGATAGAGAGTCATTGTCACCCATAAAAGATAATATTAGGGTGTGGTGGATGAATCCCTCTAACATGTGGGTTCATGGTGGGGTCGTGTATTGGAGTGTCAAAGGAGGTCCTGGATTTTCCAGTAGAGTTTTACTGCCTGACCTCTTTTTTATTGTAATTATACTAGTGGGTTTGGCAGAGTGATTGTTTTGGGGAATACTACCCTTCCAAGAGGTTAAAATATGTACAGGGCATGGAACCTGCTTTTCGTGTCTCGCCTCTTGCGGTTGGATGAATTTACTCACATTCCTAGTTCATTCATAACTTTCATTCTCAACATCATGTCTTGATACTAAAATTATTATGTACTAGTCAAGGAGTTGAATACCCCACATATAGAACTATTTGACTCCCTATCTGGTGTCGGTAGCTTTAGTCCTCGACCTATGTATGTAGAGTTTATATCTTCTTGGAGAGAAATTTATGATTTTCTCATACCACAAGAGACTCAATTATGCATTTCTCAGAGATACCTTAACATGAGGTGGCGATAATGGTTGAAATTCCAACAGTACAATATATTCAAGGTAGTATATACTCCAAAACGAGATTTTGTTATAGCATATTCATTTAGCTGGAAGTCCTAAACATGCCTTAGGTGGGGAGTTTTTGAGTAGTTAGCTTCCCAGTAGCTGAACATGGAAGAGTAGGAAGGTACATTTTCCTTCTGTCGATGGTGTTGAATCATTCGCTTCTCAAGTGTAAAAGAGAGTCATAGTTATGAGACTTCTATTGGGAAATATAGAGTGACACAGATATCCGTACCTGACACACTTTTTTATATTTTTAAGGAGGGAATCACGAGACCCTGGTGTAGGGAAAAACAATGGTTCCGATGGTGATGCAGGTGAAGGATGAGCACTGAGTTATGTTGGGTTGTTATAGCCTATTGAAATACTTTAGTGGAAATGTTATTCTTATCCAAGAACATTGGCACAGGGATTCCATGAACAATAATGGTCCATGACTCCATCTGGGTGGTAGTAAACCAACTCATGAAATTGGTGCACTTCGTTATTATTAGGGAGTATAGTTTGGTGGAGTTTTTGGGGGATGTTGAACATATGGGAGATTGTTCCCTCTCATGGGGTTGAATAAAATACTTTATATAATCATGAATCATGTTTTATTTCACAATGGTGGAGAGGAAAAAAAGGCATTCAGGACCCTACTAAGGATGAGTATGACCATTTTTCCCCAAACTGATGGGAATATCGAGCAAACAATCCTTTGGATGGAGGATATACTGTGGGCATGAGTGTTTATTTTTGGTTAGGGATATAATCTATCCCCTTAGTTTTTTCAAGTGGTTCGAGATCATGTAGAGGCTTGAGAGGTTTCCAATCACCTTGCCTAACCCCCGAGCTAGAGTGGGTGCACAAATTTTTCTATGTGTCATAGGTAAAAAGATGTGTTCACATTTTCTTTGCAAAAAATCATCAAGAGAGAAATATTTGAGGATTGATCATCCCCTTGGTTTATGTCTCGTGATAGCATAGGAACGTATAGGAGAGAGTCCCTAAGAATGTGAGAGGCAAGAGCGGGCCTAGTACCTGAGTTTTTTCCCTGTTGTTTCTTTTCAATGACAAAAATATTGATTGAGGGATTGATTTAGAGACCCATTTTCACATCCTAATACTTTTTAATATTTATATATATATTTTTAGAGCAAAGAACTGAGAAGAAGTGAAATTTTGGGGCCTGGTTTACCTGAAATAAATTTTAAAAAATATTAATTATTTTTCTACTATTCATGTGATTTAAATGAGATATCTATTAAATGATTTATCAAATCACAAATCTGAAACCACGATTGGTTGTGGAATATGGTTTCTACCCTAGCTGTAACAAAAAATATGTTTCCACATGACATTCGAATTGATCTCTTATTAGAGGTACATTGAATAGATGAATTAATTTATTAATTTAGTCATTTAATATCTCAAACCGAAATAAATATAAACTGATAACTCAGTTTGAGAATATAATTCCATAGTTGAGTTCGAGGCATATCGTTTAGCCTATGAGGAGTATATCCTTTGTTAGTGTAGACCTTTTGTAGAAAACATTTCTATGGTAAAAAACATAAGTAAAATGATTTAATAAATTTTATTTATTTGAAACAGTACTAAGAATTACTTATGAATGCAGACTCAGATTAAAAATCTTATACTGTAGTAGTGTTTGTAGCATGTGGTTTTCCCTTGAGGCGACCTTATTTGAGAGTGTTTAGAGGTTTCAGATTTTGCGACCACTGAGTATTTCTTATAAATAGAAGTTTTATGAAATGGGAATGTGTTATTTCATTTCTCTCTTAGACGGCAGAGCAATGGGAAGCTGTGATTGGACATCCAAACATCATCGGATCAGGATGAAAATGGAGGTGCTAGTATATCAAAGTTTAGCCGACACAATAGACTATCTAAATTCAATGTATTATTTCTATTTTAGATTATGCATATCCCAATTCAATCACTTGTTGTCATTTTCAACGTCTGTTGAAATTCTTGGTTTTAAAATCCTTTGTTGATTGCTGAACTAACAATGACCATCGTTGGTTTTGATTTGGGACCACCCATTCTTCACTTTCATTTTTTTCTTCATCATTATTTAATGATAAACATTTATCCATGCTAAAAAACCTCTGATCTTTGAGAGAAACCCATACATGTGATGCTCTTGACCCAAGGAGTCTTGATCTATGATCATATTCTAGTTTTGGGTACAGGAGGACCCATAAAAATAAGCAGAATACTTTAAAACTTTTTATCATGATGAAATATCAATGATTCTTCATGCAGAGGCCATTTATGTTTGGATAAGGTCTTGATTATCCCATATCTGGTCTTAGAACTATTTTTTGATCACCGAAGTGACTATGGTTGTCTTTGGAAGTTTTTCGGCAATTGGTTATAGTGAGGGAGGTTCCAGCAGGTTGCGATGCGGTGGTTGGTGTGATGTAATGTAGAGGCATTGGAGATGGCATGGTGATGCAGTGCTGGGTGGGGTGGAATGAGAGTTAGGAACAAGGGATTATGGTGGATGAGTGCGACATGGTGTGATGGGCGGCGACATGACTAAGATCGGGCGGTGGGCCGGTCCGGTTGGTTTACACCAAGTTTTTTTATTAAAAATATTATATCACTCAAAAAAAATGGTCTCTTTCACGTGATGTCTATGGACACACAACCATTTCCTTGAGGAAGATCGTTTGAGACAACTTTGGTAACATTTTTTTTGGGCTTGCAGTTTCATGGTATGAAAAGTCTATTTTTAATAATAATAATAATATAATTCTTATTATTCGACAAAATTACATTGGTCCATACATCTGCATATGAAATATGATAGACATGTTATCAGAGGCGATGTGAAACTAGAGTTGAGGATGAATTTTCATAACTTGTTTCTAGAACATAAACAGAATTTTGGGGTACATTCCCCATGAGCCCAATTCTGGGAGTCTGTGGTGAAATGTAACTTTTTCACTGGGTGTCTATTTTTTACAAATGAATAGCCGATCATGTGTGTTTTTTAGAGGGGATAATAATAGTTCAATCTAATTGATGTGTTTTGGGATTGAGGCATGGGACTCATGGGTATCTATTTGTACATAGTGTGGTGGAATGTAGATTCTTTACTAGGAGTCCATTACAGGTGAATGAATAGTAAATCCTATGCGTTTTTCCACAAGGATCACAACAGTGTGATTATTTTGGTTATTCAGGGACTATTTTGAAGAGGACTATTGGTAGAATTATGTTTTCTCCCTTTCGATTAGTAATGAGAAACGTGTTCTTGTCAGCATTTTGGCTAGAGGTTCCATGTACTCTAGGAGTACACTGGCATGCCTTGTGAGTACTAATTATTAGTATAGTACCTGAGTACATCTTGGAACAAGCCTAGGTGATGAGGTGGGGTCAAATATCATGTGGTCCCCACATGTGTCGTTAATACACTAGAAATCATCCACCTCTCATATCATATTAGTTTGGACACAGATTTTAGCATGCGAGTATCCAATCATGAGCATCTTTCTACGTAGAACGGGATGGTTCTCCCTATAGTGGATTTCAAGATATAATGAGAGATGTTCTAGATGTGATGCTTGTTCAAGTTACATCTGATGTTGTTAGTGACCAGGTTTTGGCATACCTGTGATTTTCGAGAGGTACTATCCAGTAGGGATGCCCAGTGTATTTAGTAGATGACCTAGAGTGGAATCCCCATGATGTATCATTGCAAGTGTAGTCTCTTTGATTTCTATCATAGTGCATCCCCCTGATGTATTAGGGTGTGGGTAGCCTCTACGATTATATTAGAGTGGAATCCCGCTGACATATCAGGGCGTGGGTAGTCTCTGCGATTTCTATCAAAGTGGAATCCCCTTGATGTATTGGGGAATTGGTAGCCTCTACGACTTCTATTATAGTGGAATCCCCCAGACATATCAGGGCCTGTATATCCTATGAGAATTCTACTAGAGTTGAATCCCTAGATGTATCAGGGTTTGGGTATCCTCTTTGTCTACTATGAGAGTGGAATACCCCTAACAAACTTGGGTGTGGGTATCCTCTACATTGGGTTTACACCTCGGCTGTGCGACATAATGACAAGATGTGGTTGATGTAACTTTGGACTCTCAATAGAGAGGTATGCTTATCCAACAAAGATGCACCCCTATGAAATCACCTAAAACCATGATGGTGGGATTGTTTCATCCAAAGAGAATAGTATAAAGGTGTGGTGGTTGATTCCCTTTGACAGGTAGTTCTAAGAAGGTATGTGGGATGCTAGGAATCGATGGTGGGTTCTTATAAAACTGTTGGAGACTTTTTTTCCTTGACAGATCTAGGAGATGGATATCCCCTTAATCTCTTTTTTGGGTTTATTCGACTGAGCATATATATGTATCCTATTTTAAGTACCCACTCCATGGGTTTTGGTTACTCTCCTTCCAGTGGAGGAAAATACATGTAGGGCATGCCACATGCTTTCTATACATAGTTTCTCAGGACTGGATGAGTATAGTCTCTTACTATAGGTAGAAAAGGATAAATGAGAATATTATATTCTCACTATTTGTAGATCATTATGATTGGGATGATTTTAATTTAATTTTTTGTGGGGTTGAGATGCACTTCTTTTACTATACCATGTTCTATCTACTGCTTCTCACTTCAGTACCTCTATTGATACTCCCTTGATCCTTTGGGGCATCATACTGAGTATTTTTATACACACACCTTTTAGGGATTTTCCCACACTTGGTTGTCCCTTGTAGACAATAGAAAGGTTGATAATGACTTCAAAGGAACCAAGGATACTGAGTTCCTGGACCACATGTGATGGTCATGACATGGGATTCAATAGAAGGGCTCTCCCAGCTATTTTACTTTTCTACCAGTTTCTGGGTTTCGGGACTTTTCTAGGTGGTCATATATCAATCCCCATTTAATTTCTACTTACTTTTATGTACTTTAACTATTTACTGGTCGATACATGTTCACGGTTTATATATATATTGTAGTGTTGTATCTTGTTTTGTTTTCCCTATGCATGTTTTCATTGATTTGGCTATGTGTGTGTGTATAGTTTCTTAGGAAAAGGACTCCCTAATTTTCTTATGCCTTCGGGGCTAGTCTCTAGCCCTTGTCTAAGGACGAGGGCTTGGGGAAGTTGTGGCTCGAGCCCCATCATGGGTTTGGTCAGGATATCTAAATTTTGTACATGTAATGGTTTTATTATATACTTCTTGAAAAGTGATATAAAGATCATATCATGCACCTATGTGAGGTTTTTTAAAAGTTATATTTGATAAGTTATAATCCACACAAGATCAATAATCTCAAAGTGTCCAATGTATTTATAGATTAACATTCCCTTTATCTTAATTATCCAAATCCACTTCTAAAGGGAAATTTTAAGGAATACAATATCACAAACCATTAAATCTTAATCTCATTGATAGTTACTTTCACAACTATTCTATCTACATTTTTCACTTTTATATATTTCCAAATGGTTTGAAGTTTATCTATCATTTTATGAATAAGAATTGGTCCAGAAATATTCTTATATGCATCTTCATCCTATTATATTGATGTTTCACATCTTTTCTTATATAGATCCAAATATTGCGATATTTAGATGATAGAGTTGATATTGTTATTATATGAGAACTAAAAAAGTGAAAAATCTTGAACCCATCTAATTTTGAATTTTTTTATGAAATATCTTAATATATATTCCAAATTTATAATGGCCTTTTAGATTGAAAATTAGTTAGAGGATGAAAAGATATGCTAAAGTTGATCTATATATTTAATGTTTGTTAAAATATTTTCTATAATTTTTATATGAACCTTGGTTCTTGATCTAATATTATTGGAAGTGGAACTCCAAGAAACCTTACTCGTTTATATATATATAATATGTGAAATTGATCGAGTGAGAAATCATCTTGAATTAAAATGAAATATGATTAATTATAAATTCAATAATGCACATCACAAATGGAATTATATCCTTTTGAGGTCTTGGAATATTTTATGATAAAATACATATAAATGTTATCCAACTTCGATATCATGATTGGTAATGGTCGGATAATTCCATTTTATTTATTATGTTTAGCCTTTACTTAAGGGTATATCGAGCATTGAGATATATAGTCAATAATATATCCAGGTTTTAAATCTTATATCTCCCTATCATTTAAGGTTTAACTCTTTTTCTATAGCTCAATATCATATTTCTGATCCACCTTGTTCTTTGCATAGATCGATGGTCGATACACAGTTTGCAATATGAATTATTTTATCCATTTTATTATGATATCCATACTCATCATTTTAATATTCATAAATATTGGGTCCATTTCAACCCTCATCAAGGATTTGTTTACACGATCTTTTCTAAATAGAGAATCGACCACCTTTTTTCCTTCTTTGGTTGGTAATGTGTTCATAAATCACAGGTTTAATTAACTGTAACAATTTATTATGTGGCATATTAAAATCCTTCTACGTGAATATGTAATTCAATATCTTGTTATATGAATAGATTTCATACTTTTCCCTATAAAATTAATGCCACCAAATTGTGAATGAAAAAATTAAAACTTCTAGCTCAACATAATGCTTTAGATAATTATTCTTATAGGTCTTTAATTATCAAGAGGCACAATAAATCAACTTGTAATTTGTTATATGGAAACATTATAATAACCCATGATTTCAAAATATATTTTCCTTAAATAAATTATTAGTGTTTTATCTTTCTCCCACACAACACCAAACTAAATTCAAAACCATGATATTTTTAGAGATATAAAAATATTAAATATAGAAATTAAAATGTATCCATTGAATTTTAAGGTATGGATAAGATTTAAAAAATAATTTTTTTTATAAAAATAAGTTCTAATTTTATTAATAATTAAATACAATTAGTATAGAAAAAATAACTAAGAAAATAATTTGTTTCATAAAAATGAATTTTTCTAAAAATAGTGTTTTATATTAGGAAAGTAAGTAAATAATAATGAAATTATTAAAAAATATATATTAATTAACAAAATATTATCAATAAATTAATTATAAATTTATAGGAAATAAGAATAAAAATTGTTAAAATTATAAAAAGTTATTTTCCAAAATCAACATTTTCTTAATATTTTTTTTTTGGATTTTATACAAATATATTAAATTTTCAAATTTTATAAATTTAATTTTAAAAAATGAATATCATTTATGAATTAGTCATAATAATATAATATTCTGAAATAAATTTTGGGATTTTTTCTAAAGAATTTGATTTTTAGGTAAATAGTGCAATATACGGTTTTTACAAGCACACTGACATTTATGCCATTATTAGTATATAATAATAAATTGTAAATTTGTGAGTTTTTTTGTAAAAAAATATGCACACAATAATTGAAATTATAAATTTTAAAATAATGGTTAATGTTTATAACCCTATGGTTGATATTTTAGAACTCAATAAATAATTTTCTAAAAAATTGGATTAATACATTATTCATTTTTTATATTAAAATTAATTTAAAACATATTTAAAATTGAATTAGAAAAAATGGTTTTAAAATTTATAATCATTATGTACAAATTATCTAATAAAAAGAACTTTATTTTTAGGCATAAAGATTAAGCTACCATGGATAAATATCAGTTACCCTAGTAAAAGATTTAATTTTTAAAGAATAAAACTTTTCTAAACATTTTATATTTTTCTAGAATCTAATGGATATATTTCAAATTATGACAGTAATATGATTTCAAATATATATAAAAACTAATAAAAACTTATTTTACTTGTAATATATTTTATATGAGATTAAAAATACATAATGATTAAAAATACATTTTTCTATAAAAACAAAATTTCTACACATAATATATTTTGAATTAACAGATAACTTTTTTTTCATATTCTAAAATTTTATTAGGTTAAATGAAGTCAAAATTCATTTAGTCAAATTAAACTTTTAGAAAAATGTTAATGTCATTTTTTTATTTTTAAAAAATTACCATGATTAATTTTTAATTAAAATTTTTAAGCGTTAAAATGGTTATGTAAAGTATCTATAATTTTTAATTATTAAAGGGTCAATTACTGCTTCTTGAAATAATTTTATGGTACTAAATAAATACCCACATTTATATCCTACCATCGTTCCACTTATGTCACATAACTCACTTAACATACCTAACACCCATGTGGTTCCTTTATTACTCCTTACCTAACTATTGTTTCCATGAAAAAGTATATCTTTTTCACCTATAAAAGGAGATCACTCCCACATATTATTTCATAATATCCACCCCATATGCATTTATTATGACGTTACCTTATCTATCCCTCTCTAAATCCCAATCAATGATTTCTTATGTATCTAATGAGTCCTACCATGATTTAACAATCCACATAGAAGGTAAAGGCTATCATCTTGCTCCTTTTGATTCAAGTACTTATTTTTTAATAATCCATTTGACTTTCAATATTTTGTGATTTAATATATTTATAATCAATACTTTAACATCCAAATTATTACTTATTTATGATATACTTACCATTCTTATTATTAAACCCATTCAATAAAAAAAATTTTATCACCATTTTGTTGTCGAAATAACTACATGATTCCCTCCATCCATTCAATTGAAGAACTACCATTATTATACGAGTTTATTTTTCCTTATTATTATAAATGAACATGTTTATAATACATAAATTAATATATATTTTATTTCCAATTTATTATATATTACTTTTATCACTTACTATACCCATTTCATAATCACTTTTGTTGACCCATCATCATTCTGAAATCAATCATTGACTACACATTTTTTGTGAATACCCAACTCTAATATCATTCATTATTATAAATATACGAACATTTTAAAAATTTTATTTATATTTAATAGGTTCTAAAATTGGTTACTTATATAGATACATTTCTTACACTGGAGGATAGGGTGTGATCAACTAAGTGAGAATTCAATGTAAGGGGTTTTCATCTCATTTTCTCCTCATTGAGACATGTTCTAATGATATCCACTGATTTCTTATATCAATGGTGTAAATAATTAAAAAGAATTTATTTTGGATTAAACATTGATTTAATGAAATATATTTATATATTCATCTGGATTTCAATCAAGAAATGACTTCTAATTCAAATATTACTAAATCCATAACAGTTTTGAGAAATTAAATTACCTTTTATTATGTTATACTCTTCTCTATTGAATGTTAGAATTAAAAGTTAGATATAATCATCCCGATGGTGATATTATGTTATAAAACCTCATTTTTAGAGTTAACTATGTTTTCTATCTATGCATTACTCCATAATTATTTCATTCATAAAATGTGATATCGTAAAGAATAATTCCCATGTTTTTTAAGGAACCGTTCTTTTTCATGTACATATATTCCATATCCCGCAAAATTATCATTATTATTTGGAAATATAATATGTTTTGTTTCTTATAAACCTCATATTATTTATTAAAACTTTTAAAAATTATGATTTATCAACTCTTAAAATGTCGAGGATTATGTAAAAAGTATATTAGTTTTTTAAAATTTAAAGGCCTAAAATTTCAATTTCTTATTTTTTTTCATGTAACACAACTTTTATAATAATAGAAAATTATTATTTCTATATATTTTATCTTCAAAAAAGAGTTTTTTAAAATTTAATTTGAAATATTATAATTTTTTTAAATTATTTAAAACTCTATTTTATAAACCATTTAAATTAGTTTTAATAAAATACATTTTTAAAAACTTTTACTTCCAATTTGTTATTGTCTATAAAAGAATTACCTCCAATGGAGTTGCGTTTGATGATCCAAATTATATTTTATCTTATAAACCAATTCATTGTGTCATCAATTTTGTAATCATTTTTCTAATATTTTTTTGAGATACGATTTGATAATGACATGAAACAATTTTAATTTTAATGGGTAATTTTATTATGTGATGATTATTTTTAAAGTGGAAAACAAATGTATGAATTATGTGTTATGTTTTAACTATATATACAACTGATTTATTGGTTAAAGGATTATATCTAATGATATAGAAATTTTATGTGAATAGGATAATGAGTAACTAGGTTCACAAAGGGTGAATGTAATGACATTGAGCTCTACTTGCAATTTTATGTGTGAAATTTTTTGTATGTAGCCACGTTAACAATTATAATAAATATAATTTTTATGGTTATGAAACTTTATATTTTATGTTATTTTCTTTAGATATTATTTTCTAATAACATGCTAAACGTGTTATCATTTGTGATAATATGTTTATCTTTCATACGTAGGATTTCCACTAATTATTTTATGTTCTTTAAAACAGTATATTTTTCTATATTAATTCTTTTCTATATGTGTATGGGATAACTATTTTTTTTATTTTTATGTTATCCCTTACTGAGAAATTGAGAATACCCAAAATTAATTTTTCCCCTTTCATAGGATTTTAAAACTATTACGTCTCACAGAATGTTAGTGTAATTATTTTATGAAGAAATGTTATTAACGTTTAAAATAAGTTTTTTTATATTTTTAATCTCTACGAAAATAAAACTTTTGGTCCTTATGTCTTGAAAACTATTTGTTAAATGAATTAATTAAAACATGTCATCAATTTATTATTTATGTATATTTATATCGAGTTTGTTCAGTTGGAATCATAGATGGTTTTAGTTATATTCAAGGATTAGGATGAGAAAAAATTAGTGAAATCCTTAAGGATAATTCCAAGATAACATACTTATATTTCTGAAATTTATGGTATTTTTTGTTTTCAAATATTGTTTTATCTAAATATTGGAAATTGGACGATACCATGACACATATTCACCAAGGTGTAGTCACCACAAAAATGGTTGGTTAATAATTGATTAGATCACCACTCTAATGCATGATGAGTGGGTCTAGGGCTACACAGCTAAAAAGAAAATACCCTGGAATATTTTTTGTTTGATCACAATCTATTTATAAAATATTATGAAGGATTTATTTCCTAATTACTTTTAGGGATTAGGTTGAGAAGTACAAGATAACCCAAATTGAAGTAACCTTGGTTAAACTAATATTGATTTATGTTGAACTAAATGTACTCTATTCCAATGTGATAATTTAAAATAAAATAGAATTTTATTGTTGAAATTTATTTGTATTATAATAATTCCCCTATTTTTTTTAATTTTTTATCACTCATGTCAACCCTTTTGGTCTTATTAATGTTTTGAACTAGAAGAAACCATTGGTGAAATAGACAGTGTAGATATTACCACAATGAACAATCAATCTGAATAGAGAATGGAATGAGAAACATTATGATAATTATAAACTAGCTATCACAAATTATTATTAACAATGTGAAAATGGTTGATTTTTAATAAACACTGGAGAAAAATGTTGGAGTCTTATGAAAGATCATGTAATAAAAATTTGGATGGATGAAATGTTGTTTCCTTTATATCAAAAATTTCGGAAGAAAAATAAATGGAATTCCCTAAAGTGGATTGGTGGGTTTGTTACTTTTTGTAGAGGGGATCATCAAGTACAAAACTACATTATAAAAATGAAATGTTTTGTTAAAATTATTGAAATAATTAGATTTCATCCTGTTAAACCATTAATAATTCAATATCCTATATATGGGGATGTTGGGAATTATAAAATTCAATACCTTAATCTAATGACTATCCTAGATGATGTGATTCCCCAACCTCTGAGACCAAATTTAAAATATAATACCTATGCAAGAAACACTCCTAATGTGGATCATGTTATTTAAGGTAGATGTACCCTCAAATCTAGAGTTGTATATTTCTTATTGGAAATTGATTCTACTAACTCTAGAATATCTATGAATTTTTTATGATCATTAAATAACAACCCAAAAGATTTTATTGTTGAAGATTCATTTTATCGATATAATTATTTTATTCCAATTTAAGTCGTATAATATTATTCTATTTAGAAATATTTTTATCATTATTTTGGAAAAATTTAATGCGATTTATGTTAAGGATTTTATCCCACCACTTTAATGAAACATTTTCTAGATTAATGACTATAAATATTACATTACCATATAATATTATATGAAATGATAATTTTTGGCACATTCTTATAAGGAGAGTGTTTAGAAATTACTTATTTGATGATAAAAATCTTTATTCCATTTGTAATAATGATTTACAAGTTTATTGGAATCTTTTTATATAAAAATATAGTTTTTATTATAATTTGACTATGAATTGAGGTGATTCACCATCATCCAGGAGCTACTGCTAAGGATAAGCTACCTCCAGAAAGTTCCCCCCATGGTCATCACCTCCAGCTGAGACACCACTGAGGATGAGATAATGATAAAGACAATATACCACTAGGGCCTATTACTGCCAGAATCTGAGTCTCCGCTAGACTCTGAGTCACTACAATCCTTAGGTACCGCCATTTTGAGATTCCAATAGATGTCAAGTCACCACCAGCATCATTATACCACAGTTGTCCAATGAATTTAAACTTAATGGTGAAATGAATATTTATATTCAAGGATAAATGACTATCCTTTAATAATTTCATCGAGTCATTATGATATAGTCAAATCATATTCAAGGATTATGGAACTCCTTTAACCGATGATGATATATCTATAAGAAGGGCCATTTCTATCTCTATACTATGATTTCTATCTAACAAGTCTGCAATAATATTGTGAAAATCAATATGTAAACCTGCACATTCTTTCCAATTATTTTATTGTATAGATAAACAAAATAAAAGAACAACATCCATTAAAGATATTGACTGATATATCAATATAGATCAAATAGAACATTCCTTAAAATTACTACAATTCTCTATTTATTTTGTTAATTTTAAAAAGGAAGATTGAACTCCTCACCAAATTAAGTCTAAATATTTGGAACATTCTAAAGTATACAAGACTAAGTATCATTATTCTCTTCATATTCATTTGATTTCCCTTTTTGATTATTTTTTTATCATCTGAGATGTGCGTTTTTAATTTGTTTTCAAACATACATTATCTCTTGTAACCAAACTAGTGAATACCTATTAATCTCTCTTTAACTTTTTTTTATCTCTTTTCCCACAATGTTCGTAGAAGAGTTCCATACATGGCTTTTACTATTTTATTTCCCACATATAAACTATATAATAGTTTTTTTCCCTGACTAGTTTTTATATTGTTTGTATACTAGATAGAGGATATGGATCTATTTGATTATCATAATAATATTCTTGCAAGAATGTGATTTCCAAGTGGAGGGGATTAAGTCTCATCTTGAGACCAAAATTCTTGTTTAATCCACAATGTTATTTTTGTTTTGTTTTACTACCAAAACCAATATTGTTTTTAATATATGAAAAACTTTTACTTTGGTGGTTTTAATTAATTAGTGTTTATATATGTTTTTTTTCTGTGTAAATAGATTTCAAAAGTTAAGATATTTTAAACATTAGTTTAACTAAGAAAAAGTCAATTTTTGAGAAAAATTTTAAAATGGAGGAACTTATATAGATCTTCTATTTTGATTAAAATGTTAATTTATCTTATTAAGGGGGGTTAATTTTACCTAAGTTTTTTTTACAGAAATGTATATTGGGAACTCAATTCACCCCCTATTGAGTTACTCACTCTCAACCACATTTGGTATTAGAGGGAATTAGATTATATTATCAACTGTGATTTTAGTTTTATTCTAAATATATCAAATTTATATCAATTATAAATGTTATTTCTGTATTAATATTATAAAATAATGATCTACAACCAAAGGATCTACTTATTTTAATTTTACAAATTATTCGCCTTGGAAAACAAAAATGAACATTAATTTAAGAGGTGTGGGTTTTCACATTTGAACTGTAATAGTAGATCAATAAGAAATACCATAAACTCATATATTTACTTAGAGTGATTCTAAAAAACTAATTAAAATAATAATTATAAAGCTATTAATGCTTTGTTTCTTGCCTTGGGTGGTGAAGATTTTAATATAATATCTAATTGAAATTATGATTTTGATATATGGGATACCTTATCTATCTCTCTTGAAGGAATATCAATTATTAATAAAATGAGTCTAAATACATATACAATTAAATTTGAGAATTTAAAAACTATGTATGATGATCCTATTTCTGATATGTATCTCAAGATAAAAGAAATAGTGAATACCGTGAATTCACTTGGGAAACAAGTGACATAAAAATGATCAGGTGATGAGATTGGGCAGACGTCTACCAAATAGATGGAGAGTAACATCAATGTCAATTAGAGAATATTATGATGTATGTAAACTACAATTCAAATAATTTACTAGAACTTTGATGAAGAAAGAATAAGGTATTAAATTTGATAATTAGTTCGATGTAGGTGAACCAAAAAAATATTAGTATCATTCAAGAATACTACCTCCAAACCAAGAGAGAAGGTACATTCTAAAAATACAATTGAGTAATATTATGCTGATGATAGTGATGAAGAGATCACCCACATGGACAAAAGATTTAAGAAATTATATAGAGAAAATAATTTCCTCAAGAAATAATATTTCAGAAGAAATAATGACCATAAGGGAAAGTGAAAAAAGGATTGAAAAATTAGGATACTAATAATGAGATATGATACTATGAATTTAAAAAGAAAGGACGTGTTAAAATTGACTTTAAAAAATTAAATATAAAACAAATTATAAGGATACGGAAAACAGGTTTGAGAAATCCATGAAAGCAACATGGAGTACCTCAGAAGATAGCTCCAGTGATTCATAAACTAATCAAAGAGATAAGTATGAGAAAGAAAAAAAATTGTAGCAGCACGCCAATGGTATATAATATTCTTCCTTCTTATTCTACTATAATTTCAATCTATTTTGAAAATAGATCTAATAATAATATTTAGGAAAAAAGGAAAAATAATGAATTTTTTGAATACTATAAAATTATTGAATATACCTTTCATGAACTAAAAGATAAATATAATTCACTTAATAACATCATGATTTGACATTTTATATTAAAAAAACCTTAATTTTTTTTAAAACAATTGTTCAATATTTGAAAGAGGAAATTTAACTAAAAATTCCTAATTATAAATTAAAAAGTGAATTAGAAATGTTTATAAATTGGAAGGAAAAAATTAATGGATATTCATTGAATGGAAACAGCTCCCAAGTATGAAACTGGAATAGGTTCTGAACCTAGGAAGAGATATATTCTAAAAACCATATATTTGTCTGGTATCGATTTTGAAAATTCATATACTATCGAAAGATAATCAACTAGAACTAATAAAATATTTAATTATAGAAGAATACTATCTATTTATAAGAAACCCATTAGGAAAATATGGGTGCAAAAATATTTTATTAATAACATAAATTGTCCCACGAATATTTGGGTATCGAAATCAATTAAAAAAATATTTTGTAGGAAAACTATTTGAAAACCACTTGGAATAGCCTATGATATTTGGATAGTGGGTTTTGAAGATTTATGATTGTTGAGTATTCAAATTTAAAAAATATGGCCAAAGTTGTTGGTGTAAATGTCACTTTTGGAAATAATACTAAATGGAAAATCATCATCCATGGCTTAAAATTTTAATCCTATTATTATATAAAAAATTATTAAAAATATGTAGAAAATATTAATGGAATTACGATTTAGACATTAGGGAGTGGTCATGGTCAATAATTTGAAAATCAATAATTTGAAAATCAATAATTTGAATAATTTTTTTTCTCAAAACTTATATAATACCATTTTTTTCTCCAAGGTCACAACAACAAAATGGAGTTATTGAAAGAATAAACAATAATCTTCAAGAGATAGCCCAATATATGATAAATGAAAATTAATTACCTCTATACTTTTGTTAAGAGGATATTAACATATCCTATTATACAATAAACAAAGTTTTAAATTATACCTATCTTAAAAAATAACACCATATGAGTTATATAATAATAGATATTCAAATGTTTATTACATTAGAGTTTTTTTATGTAAAAGTATTTATTATAAATACTAAGGATAATATGGAAAAACATTCTCCATGGGGGATGAATAAATGTATCTTGGATATTTAAATTTTATTAAATATTGTAGGGTGTTTAATAAATTAACTAAAACAATTGAAGAATATGTTTACATTAAATTTGATGAAACTGATCCTAATGATACTAAGGATATCTTAGACGACCTTGTTGATGAACTATTGACTCTAAAAATTTATTATAAACCTTATAAATGATCTTTTAAATGAGAAATAAAATTGGTCTAGTGAACAACCATAACATGTACCTGAAGAAAATATTGAGACAACCATCCACTCTTTTTAAAGAGCTATTAGGAATCATATATATAATCCTTTTTATGATTTAGTATGAGACCTATATTGAGGTACTCAAACTAAATATTCTCTTAGGAATAAAATTTATCACCTACATTTCTTATAATAGATTAAACAAATGAAAATCCATGATACAATCAATGATTAATTCTAGGTAATAGCTATACAAAAAGAACATAATAAATTTTAAAGACAAATTTTTTCGGAATGTGTTGATTAACCTATGTATACCATATGTATTAGCACTAAATGGGTGTTTAAAAACAAATTTGTTGAGTCAGACATTGTAGTAAAAAACAAGCATATATTAGTTTCACAATGGAAAACTCAAGAAGAAGTTATTGATTATAAAGTAACTTTTTCACCTATAGCTATACTTGAAGTTATTGGGATACTACTTTCCAATGCAGAACATTATTATTTCAAACTATTTAATATAGGATTTGATTGTGAATTCATAAATGGGTTTATAGTTGAGGTTTTTTATTAACTACCCACTATATTTCAAAATAAAAAAGTTTCAATTTTTTTTTAAAATTAATAGTAGGTTTATATGGTCTTGAACATGATCCCAACGATTTGTATGATAGGATTACCTCCTTTATTATTTAAAAAATATTTTCAAAAGGTACAACTGATCCAATTATTTTTATAAAAATAATTTAAAGAGATGTTTTTGTAGTACAAATATATGTGGATTAAGTTATTTTTGTATCTAAAAAACACCCCTTATGTACAGATTTTCAAAGTCAATGGAAAAAGAAATAGAAATGATTTTAATTGGTGAACTCAAATTCTTTCTTGGATTTAAAATTTTTGAAAATAAAAAAGGAATCATTTTAATTCTGAGTAAATATAATAAATAAAGTTTTAAAAAAATTCTTAGACACCTATAAAATCAAAGACATTACCATAAGTACAACCTGTAAACTAGAACATAATAAGGATAGATTATTAGTATATAAAACTAGTTATAGAGGAATATTTTTAAGTATATTATAAAAAAATATTTGTCAGACTAACATTATATTTCTTTTGAGTGATATATTTTAAGAAAATCCCATTGAGTGACGCTTATTAGCTATCAAAATAGTTTCTAAATACCAAATATATACAACCAATTTAGGATTGTTCTATCCAAGACGATTTTTTTTATTTTGTAAGTTATAGAAATATTTATTTTATTGTATTTAAGTTATATAGAAAAATATCATCATGAACGTGGCATATTTGAAGAAAATATCATGTATCATGGTGTAGTAAGAAACTAAATTTTGTTTCACTATCAGCTGTTAAAGATGAATACATAACTACAATAAGTTTTTGTGTAACAATTATGTGGATGAAAGATACATTTCTATAATTTTTATAAAAATTTAAAATTTTCCCAATAAATTGAAATAACAAATGTTATATAATCATTTCTATAAATCCTGTATCTCACTCTAGAACAATGCGCAATGATGCGAGACATCACTTTTTAAGACATCATTATCAAACAATTCATATAACATGAGATTTTTTTTGAAATGAACAAGATCTTGTTTATATATTTACAAAGAATTTGAATTTTGAATGATTAAACTATATTAATAATGAATGAATAATGAAAATTTTTAGTTGAAGAGTCACCAGAAACAAGTCGCCATTGATGATTCACCATTGACGAGTCACCATTGATTAGTCACCACTAATGAGTGACCATTGATGTGTCACCATTGAAGAGTAATAGTTGATGAGTAATCATTGATGAGTTAACATTGATTATTCATCATTGATGTGTCACCATTGATGGAGTCCCCATTGATGTGTCACCATTAATGAGTCACCATTGTGATCGGGTCATAGTTTCCATTAATTTATCATTACTTTTTCTGTTAATTTTTTTTATTGCTTATATTATTTTTCCGAATCACTAAAGGACATAAATCATAGAAAAAGACTAATGGATTCACTTATCTGTCATTCCTTTGAATTCCCAAATCCTTCTCTTTCTCTTAGATCACTCATTTTTTTCTTCCTCTCTTATTCTAGAAACACCTTAAACTGATCAGTAGGGAATGTCTAAAGGGACTAGTAGAATTGACTCTAGAAGAGGTGAAGAAATCTATGAAACACAAAGGATCTATAAGTAGTTATATTGTTGTTTAGAAAATCATGCATCTATAAAATCATATTATTTAAGCATAAAAATAAATATATACACATTGGCTTCCATATAGAAATAGCCTATTACATAAATTTATTAAAGATAAGAAATAGATAACATAGTTTAGAATATATAATCATGTTTTCTATGAAAAGATGGTTTTTGATTTATATGAAAATACTAATTTTATTTTTTGAGATAAGGATGATGTTATATGAATTTTCAATTGTAACACCCCATGATTTAAAAGTATGTGATTTTTTTCAAAGTAATCCAATAACTTGCACTACACACAACTCCGAGTTCTAGTGCACACCGACTTACCTAAATGGCCATTCAAAAGCAGTTTTGAATAGTATTAACTGAATTTTAAACTATATATAATCATTATAATTTTTGAATCCATATTATGTGTTTCTTAGACACAATGTATGAACAAATTCATTTTTTTCAGATAAAAGAAGTGTTTTTAAAAAAATTCAATTTTACCGCCTTTTAATGGAGAAATTTTTATAAGTTCAGTACTTGAAAATCTTATATATTCAATTTGAAAAAATAAACTTCTTCTTTAGAATCGAGACATAATAATTTAGTTTTAATAAATGTTTGGTGCTTTTCTGATAACTTTCATATTTATGTGAATAGTTAAAAATTCAATATTTTAACTGAAAACAACTTTTTTAGTCAAACTAATTTATAGTGATAAATTATAAATTTTAAGGGTTTTGAAGTATAAATAGATTATATTTTTAAAATTTAACCCAAATATGGTGATTTTAAGTAATTTCACATTGAAATTGAACATAAACAAGTATCTATCTTTTGATAGTTAATATTTTTTAAAAATACGCTTTTTGGTTTCGACAACAGGAATTAATTTTAGTTTAATAAATTAAATTTAAATGTTTTTAATTTGTTAAAAACGACTTAATTTATGGATTTTGAGTATCGAAATAAGCGTAGGGTGAATTTTTGGTAATTTTCTGATAACTTTCATATTTTGATGAATAATGAAAATTACTAATTTTAATTAAAAACATCTTTTTTAATCGAAATAATTAATAGTGATAAATTATGAATTTTAGTGATTTTAATGTGTAATTAGATTATATTTTTACCATTTAATCCAATTTTTGTCATTAGAAATAAATTCACATTTAAACTGGACATAAGCAAGTGCCAATCGTTTGATAGTTATTATTTCTTAAATCCACGACTTTTGTTTTGACTACGGGAATTAATTTTAAATTAATTTCTGCCACTTATGTGATTTGAATTTAGAAAAATGGATTCAATATTTAGAATCAGGACGTCCAAATTGTGTAAATAGGTTACTTTTATTTTTAGGCATTTTGAATAATTACTTCGGTAAATATTTTATTTACCATAGTTAAAGGGAAAATCCGTTAAATAAGTTTAAAAAATAATATTATAATAATATTAAATTACCCTAAAACATGTCCTAAGACTATTGGATGATACATGTCCGACCATGGGCATCTTTGGATCTATTTTGGCACCCCATGGACACACTTGTACGTTATAATGACACTTTATATTAATTATGTTAAAGTAAATACAAAAATGACATAAGCATATATCTTCTAATTTTTTTTAAATAGGGTTATATATGTTATATTTTTTACTATTAATATTAATTAGAATGATAAAAATATTTTCTACATCATTGTATTTTTTAAAAAAAAAAATTCAACAACTAATAAACTAAATTATTTATGACACAATAATGATGTAGTGTTTACGTCATTAATAAATGATTTAAATAAATATGATTATAAAAACCAATATAATACCCAAAATCTGTCCAATTCTTATTGGATGATTTCATTTTGATCATGAGTCTTCTTATATTCAACTTTAATGAGTTTTGGACCTTTAAAAACATAATATCATTATATAATAAAATAATATTTTCAATCATTCCAAAAGAGCCCCTGAACACCCTAATAAAAGGACACCACTTGTAGCAAATTCCTCACACTTATCAAGCCTTTTGTCTCATCCAACCTATACCCAAATAAGCTCCCTACATCTCTCTTCTCCTTTTATAAGCCTTACCTTAGGCAGAAGGCTCTTCAAGAGTCTTTTTGGTTCAAACCAAAGAATGTTACTCAAATTAAAGGAGGTTAACCTACCCTTGACCAAGGAAAAGTACAAGGTAAGGGTTAATTTAAAAATCTCTTTATTATCCAGGGTTGTTTTTACATAATTATGTATTGTGACCTCTTTATCATCCACATCCATGTCTCTTAAAAATGTATTTCAAAACATTTTTACTATTTACTAGACAATGGGTTAAAGTCAATTATACACTTATGTGTTTTCAAATGAATCTTTCTGTTGTTTTCCAAACAAGGTACTTTTTGACCTTTTCGAAAAATTTAAGTTAAGAATGTTTATTAAAATATATGGAGGGTGTGACTATTTTCCTCTATTATAACATCATCAAAGCATCCCTTACATTCTTATAAGAATATTTTCAAAATAAATGTTTTCTTTATAATTATATGACTCTTAAATGATTTCAAAATAGAAAGAGATTTTTATCTTAAAAGGGTTTTGATTTCATCTATGTCAATATCATTTGATTGATTTTATGTTTATTTGAAGTTGATTTATTATGATACAAAACATCCATATTGTGTTGAAGGTTTTGTGATATGTTTGACTATGGATGTGCTATTTTTATACAATTCATGGATTTTGGTTAATGTGTTGAAAATTCATATTCTAGTTTTAATATGAATGTTTATGTCATATTTTAACATTTTCATATGGGGAAGGTATTGGACATAGTAAGTGACGGGTGGAGCCCGCTATAGATCTTTGATGCTTCAGTAGGTCCCATGAGACAACTAGACGTGGAATTGGCCGAGGCCCTTTCCCAATTTTGATATATTATTTTGGCCGAGGCCTTAATAATTTTTAGACGACTTTGTCGAAGCCTTGACAAAAATTTTTATAATGTCCAAAATTATACATTTCATTATTATGAAAATAATATTGATGGTTCATGTAGTCATTTTACTAGTAGAATACCAATGATTATGTTTTATTATGGCATTACTTACTCAGCTCATATTCCTACCATAAAAGTCTTCATGTTTATTATTGGTAAAGGGATATGGTTTAAAATATTCAACATGATTAATATTTATGTTATCTTACGCTGTATTTATTACCCTCACTGAGCATTTGAGCTCACCGCTTTCTTATGGTCCATTTTCCCAGGATATGAAGAAGTTTGTTATGGGTGATTGCAGGCATTATTTAGGAGTCTTGGATGTTTCCAATGGAATAAATTCGTGTTGTATTTATTTTCATGTAGTAAACTGGAACTTATGTAGTAATTTTGTTCCCCATAATACTAAACTAGACAGTCTTTTGAGACATGATTTCCTTGTGATCGTGCCAATGTTATGTAATAATGCATCAGCTTTGGGTAACTAGGGTTGTGGCGTTACAGTTGGTATCAGAGGAATTGTATTACAAAACATGGAAGCTAGATTTAGATAAACTCTAATTGGAGCACATAGACCTAAGATAGTCTTTGAGGATTAGTATAGAAGAAATTCCTATAATTTTGGTATTGTAGATATTTTGGGAGTATTCCGAGCAATACATCCCTCTATGGATACGAGAAGGTAAAGGTGGTTCGACATAGATGTACCTAGGGGTGAAACCCTAAAACACTACTTTGATCTAGACTCTAATGGGAACTAGTGCACGACAATGGGCCTTGTTTCACTCTTGTTTACAACACTCCCAGGGTATGTACTTAGGATAATTCTCATTTTCTTTACAAACCACTATGAAGGGTTTATGAGTATATAATTCCTCTAAGAAATCATTTTTATGATTATGAATTGTATCCATAAACTGTTCAATTTATGTTAAGTGTTTTACAAGTTTGGATTTATGTATTGTGATTTATAAACTAATCTAGTGTATGTCATTGTATAGAAATGGCGCGCAGTAGAAGGATTTTTAACTCCAACAATATGTATGATCTAAAGAGTAAGAATGATCATATCATTCACGATATTAATCCAACATTTAGAAGGTAAATTGTCTCCCATGTATTCTCAACATATGAAGAAATAGAATCATGTGTTAAAGAGATAAGTAAATAATTCTCTAAGTAATATGGCTTTGAAGAGAAGAAAGAGAAGAAAAGGATGGAAGAGAGAAATAAAGATAAAAGGAAGAGGGAAAAGAATAATTTTCCTATATGTGATAACTATGGGAAGAAACACCCTGGAACTTTCCTGAAGGGAATGTGAGTTTGTTATAAGTGTGGAGAAAAAGGACACCATGTATGTGACTACAAGGGTAAGAAAAAGGTTTCAAATGTACAATTCTACATCTGTAAGTATTTGGGACACTACACAAACCAATGTTCAAATCATCAGAGTATACCCAAAATAATGCTATTGTATAATGATCACGTTATGATACTTCCACAAATGAGGAGGAATGATTAGATTTTATATGTTGTTATCAAAGAATTATGTCATTTGAGTGTTGTATCAAAGCTGTACTGGTTATAATAATTATGGATTATATAAGGATTGTACTGCAGTACTATTTCATTAAGAACTTGAGATTGTGTGGAACCATGAAAAGTGACTCAATAGAAGGTAAATTTTTTGGAAAATATATCTTTGAGAGACTGATAAACCCTATTATGGTTATGATATTGAGATAGTGATTTTGGAATAATACATGTTTGATTTGGATAAATTATATTTGATATTCTTGACTACCTTGAAACTGATTAATGATTAGTATATTCCATTAATGTTTGAGTTTACAACATTTTATAATAGAAGGAGTATATCCAATATTCTGTAATGAATGAGGGAGCATGAATGTAATCAATAAGGTTTTATAGTAATTCAGGATGTTCCAGTGTTTTAAAATAATACATGATGAATGTGTTCACATTTTATTATGTGGGAAAAAAGATCTTCATTGTGTTTAACATCCCTATAAATCTCAGAATATGAGTTTGGAGAAAAGTATTTTGGATAAGTCTAATTTGTGATTATTTTTGAATTTCCATAATAAGGATAACCCAAGGTCGGGCGGCATCCCGTCGAGTTCGGCAAGGCTGTGAGACTTGAACCCGCAACTGAAGGGAGACAAGGGTGTAACACCTACCACTGACCCATGGGATGTCCTGGATTGAATATTGTAGTTTTTATGGGTCTGGTAGATGAATTATAAATTCATTTTTTTGTCAACCTATATGAATAGGATAAATAGAATTCTTTTTTAGCTCTATTATCTTTTAGGGTGAAAGATGAGTTTCTGGTAGAAATTAGTTAAAGGATGGAACCTTACTTGTCAAGTATATTTTTTTCTTCTCTTATTTTATAAATTATTAAACTTTTGTAAAGGGATATTACAACTTAAAATGTGTTATCCTAATACCTAATGTTTTATGGAAGTAATGATATTTTAAATCATCATAGATTGATGGATTTGAGGCCCTCAATTCTAAAATTGATTGTGAATAATGACCCAAATCACTCACTATAAATATTTATGTTTTTCCTCCAATTATGTGTCTCTAATTTCAACCAATGTTCTTTTAATTGAAATCATAATTTGGTGGTGACTTTTTCATTCCCTTATTCCTCTTATTACGACTAAATTTTATTAACCCAATTTCCGATGTGGGTTTTCCCACAATGTTATTGTCTATTTTCAACCTTTTATTTTTGGAAAACAATATCAAACTACAAGTATGTAATTTATTGAATTAGGGAATAATTTAAGACCCCAATATTTCATAGTACGTTATTTTTTTTAAAGTAATGCAATATCTTGCACTACACGCAATGTCGAGTTCTAGTCCACCGACTTACCTAAATAGCCATTCAAAAGACGTTATGAATATTATTAATTGAATTTAGAACATTATATAATCCTTATAATTTTAGAATCTATATTATGAGTTTCTTATCCACAATTTAAGAAAAAATTCTTTTTTTTTCAGATAAAAGAAGTATTTTTCAAAAAATGCAATTTTACAGCCATTTAATGGAAATTTTTTTAAATCCAATATTTGAAAATTTAATATATCCAATTTTAGAAAATAAAATTCTTCTTTATAATCGGGACATAAGAATTTAGTTTCAATAAATTTTTGGTGCTTTTCTGATAACATTCATATTTGGGTGAATAGTGAAAAATATTATATTTTAACTGAAAACAACTTTTTTAGTCCAAATAATTTATAGTGTTAAATTATAATTTTTAAGGGTTTTGAAGTATAAATCGATTATATTTTTATCATTTAACCAAATTCTAGTCATTTTAAGTAATTTGACATTGAAATTAGACATAAATAAGTATCAATCTTTTGATAGTTAATATTTCTTAAAAATACGCTTTTTTGTTTCAACAAAAGGAATTAATTTTAAAGTAATAAATGAAATTTTTATGTTTCTATTTTAGTAAAATAGAATTAATTTTTGAATTTTGAGTATCAAAATTATCTTAGGGTGAATTTTTGGTACTTTTCTGATAACTTTCCTATTTTTATGAATAGTGAAAATTACTAAATTTTAATTAAAATAAAATTTTCTAATCAAAATAATTAAAAGTGATAAATTATGAATTTAATTAATTTTAAAGTATAATTAGATTATATTTTTTCCTTTTAATCCAATGTTGGTCATTGGACAGAAATTCACATATAGACTGGACATAAGCAAGTGTAAATTTTTTAATAGTTATTAATTCTTAAAAACACGCTTTTTGTTTTGACAATGAGAATTAATTTATATTAATTTCACCACTTCTGTGTTTTGAATTTACAAATAATGGATTCCATATTTAGAATCAGGAGGTCCAAATTGTGTAAATAGGTAACTTTTATTTTTAGATATTTTGAATAATTACTTTGGTAAATATTTTATTTACCATGGTTAAAGCGTAAATCCGGTAAATAAGGGTAAAAAACAATATTATAATAATATTAAATTAACCTACAATGTGTACTAACCCTATTGGATGATACATGTCCGACCATGGGTTTCTTTGGGTCAATTTTGGGACCCCATGGAGCCACATGGAAGTGATAATGACACTTTATATTAATTAAGTTAAAGTAAATACAAAAATGACATAAGAATATATCTTTTAGAAAAAACAATTTTTACATAGGGTTATATATCTTATCTGTTCGACTGTAAATATTCATTACAAATATAAAAATATTTCATAAATCATGGTATTTTTTATAATTCTTCGACATCTAATAAACTAAATTATTAATGACACAATAATGATGTTGTGTTTACCTCATTAATAAATTATTTAAATAAATAAGATTATAAAGACTAAAATAATAACCAAAACCCTTCCAATTCTTATTGGATGATTTCATTTCTATCATGAGTCATCTTCCCTTCAACTTTAATGAGTTTTGGACCTTTAGAAACTGAATATCATTATATAATAAAATAATATTTTTAATCCTTCCTAAAGAGCCCCTCCTCCCCCTTATTAAAGGACACCACTTCTAACCAATTCCTCACACCTATCAAGCCTTTTGGCTCATCCTAATCTGCCCAATTAAGCTCTCTACATCTCTCTCCTCCTCCTAGAAGACTTACCTTAGGCATAAGAAACTTCAAGAGTCTTTTTGGTTCAAACCATATGGAGTTACCCAAATTAAAGGAGGTTAACCTACCCACGATCAAGGAAAAGTAAAATGTAAGGGTTAACTTCACAATCTCTTTATTATCCAAGGATGCTTTTATGTAAGTATCTAATGGGACATCTTCATTATCCACATCCATGTTTCTTAAAAATTTATTTCAATTTTTTTTACTATTTACTAGACAATGAGATAAATTCATTTATACACTTATGTGTTTTGAAAGGAATCTTTCTGTCGTTTTCCAAACAAGGTAATTGTTGAACATTTCGACAAATTTAAGGTAATAATATTTTTTTAACTTATACGGCGGGTGCAGCTATTTTCTACCATTATATCATCGTCAAAGATTCCCTTACAAGCTTATAAGAATATTTTCAAAATAAATATTTTCTTTATAATTATGTGACTCTTAAATGATTTAAAAATATAAAAAGATATTTCTCTAAAAAGGGTTTTGATTTCATCTATGCAGCATCCTTTGATGGATTTTTAGTTTATTTGAAGTTTATTTATTATGATTCAAAACATCAATATTGTGTTGAAGGTTTTGTGATATGTTTGACTATGGATGTGATATTTTATTCCATTCATGGTTTATGGTTAAAGTATTAACATTTCGTATGATATTTTTAATACAAATATTTATGTTATATTTCAACCATTTCATATGAGGAATGTATTGGACTTAGTAAGTGGCGGGCGGAGCCTGCTATAGCTCCTCGATGCATCGGTAGGTATTATGTGATAACTAGACGTGGAATTATCCAAGGCCCTTTCCCAATTTTGATATATGGTTTTTGTCGAGGCCTTAATCATTTTTAGATGTCTTGGATAAGGCTGTGACAAAATGTTTCAGAATGTCCAGCATTATAAATTTCCTTATTATGAAAATAATATTGATGGTTCATGTGGTCATTCGACTAGTAGAATACCAATGATTATGTTTTATTATGGAATTACTTACTCAACTCATATTCCTGCCAAAAAAGTATTCATGTTTATTATTGTTAAAGGAATGTGGTTTCAATTATTCACCACTATTAATACTTATGTTATCTTCCGCTGTATTTCTTACCCTTACTGAGTGTTTGAGCTCTTTCCTTTATTATGTTTCATTTTCGCAGGATATGAAAAAGTTAGTTATGTGTGACTTGCAGACATTATTTAGGAGGCATGGATGTTTCCAATGGAATAAATTTGTGTTGTATTTCTTTTCAAGTTGTAAAGATGAACTTATGTATGAATCTTATTTCCAATAATACGAAAGTGATTGGTCTTTCGAGACATGATTTCATTGTGATCATGCAAATGTTATGTAATAAAGTACCGACTCTCAGTAACTTGGGTTGGGGCATTACATCATTGATGGAGAAGATTTTTATTTCTCTTTAAAGGAATGGGACAGGTTCCCAAGGGTACCTTTTAAAGTGGTATGTGAGGATTTATAAGGTAACATTCCTTGGGACTATGGGATGTTTAATGATGAAGAATATCTCAGATAGATAAAAGTACATAGTAATCTATGAATACCTATTTATGATGAACTCGATGGAGAGTGTAAAGTTTTATTCAAGTTTCTACAACATGTATTGTGTCCTAGAAAAATTTATTTAAATAATATGTGATATCTGAACATAAACATTCATTTTGTGATGAATCAAGGTCAGTAAATAAATCTTTACAGATTTATGATGATCCAATGTATTAAATGTGAATGAAAATTTCATGGTTGAATTTTAGTATATATCCTAATATGATATCTACCAAAATGTATGCTAAGGTATTATATAAATAAGGTGAATAAGATAAAGATAATTATGGGGGTTTCTATTTTTAAAAAAAATAATTTGGAAAAGAGTGAATGTAAATTGGAATCCATAAAAAAAGTAATGGGTGAGAGATAATGAAAAACTATATGATGAATTCAACTCTATTGATCATCCAACTAGACAATAAGACATGTTGGATCATGGTATTGAGCTTGATGAAATAATTTAATATTTAGATTATGATATTATTGGTAATTATTAGGCGGCTTCTAAAGATTAAGAATAATCTTGAGTTGAAGTGGGGAGTGATCCGAAGATTGATAATTATCCTCTGAATGTTTCTTTTAGACCTATTAGTCCACCTAGTTATCCACCGACCAAGGAATAAATTTTTGATAAAAATGATTATTAGGATACAAAAATAACTGGATAGGAGTATTTCACGACATATTATTGCGCGTTATGAAAAGAAAAAACTGATATTTCTAAGAATACATGGGGAAGGGATTTTAATGCATCAGAGGATGTAGATAAGGATATCGATCGTGATAGAGATGAAAAAAATATTGAAAATAATCATTAAGGTGGACATAATAATGATCATGATGATGGAAATGAATAAGATCATGATGAAGGTCATGAAAGTGGATATGATAAATAGGTAGGTGATCATGATGATCATGACCATGAGATGGTTCAGTCACACCCTTCATCACCAATGGAATTGTGTTCTATCAAGGATGAGGAAAGATATGAAGATGATGAGATGGATGTTATGCCACCTATTTCTATTGATGACAAGAAAGCCACAAGTTATAGTGAGAAATCTTCCAACCTTATCGATCACAAAAAAACAACAGATCTCACTCATACAGTACATACAGATCCCACCCGTTCTATACATAAAATTTGTGAATCTTCTAATGTTCAGAAAGAACCAATTACTATTATCAATATGAGACCTAAAGTAAGAAAATTTTAGGAATGGGATAAGTTCCTAGGTTTTTTAGTCTTTTTATACAATATAGTTATTTAAAAGATGACGAGTGACCTCTTATAGGTGAAGGATCCCTAGTAGTTAAAATTGATATATTTGGGTAGTTGTATCATTTTACCCCAATAGAGACTGATAGACTAGCTAAGGTTTTTGTGCTTCAAGGTAATAAAGATCATACTCCATATCTAATATCAATTCTACCTAATGTTATGGTATAATGAAATTTAAAACATTTCATAAAAAGTGTGATGTATGATTTTTAATCGTTTAGAAGAAATTTTATTCTATATTTTAATGTCGTTTGGAGATCTCATCCATCTAATGTTTCCAGACTCAGTGAAATCAAACACAATTTTTTCTAGATATTGTTAAATCTAATTTACACGGAATGGTTTGATTTCATATTCAATAACATTATGTTTAGAATATATTATTTTTAATATAAGTGAAACTTATAAATCATTATTAGAGGAAGTGAGATACTTTTTCTTATAGAGATTGAGTTCTTTTCTGCAGAATTTAGAAAGTATGTATACAAAATATTCATCCATTGTACCTCCTCCTTCTTTAATGTATATTGTTATAGAACTACCTAGACCGATTATAAGATAATAATTGAGTAATGGTTTTGGTTATGTGTCAACCCATGAAGAGAAAATACGGCAGATACACCATCATGGACAACACTTTTATAAGATGATAAGGAAGTACGCTATTGATCCTAGGATCGATAAGAAGTTCATTAAAAAAGATATCCAATAATATTTTTAAAGGATATATATAAAAAAATGTGTTCAAGTATTACATAATATTCCTTTTAGAAGTTAGAAAAGTCCACTTTTCACAAGGGGTTTCATTGTACGTGCGAGTGAATAAAGGTTCTCACACTAGTTCTGTAGAGATTTATAGAGAGAAGCATGAGTTTCTTAGTGATATGGAATGGATTGTTTAATATTATTGTGAACTTTATCAACCTCATTAAAACCTTAATTGTTTTTCACATCATTACTATTATTTCAATAAAGGCAGTTCTAGTGATGTATATTCCCTCCCAAATACCCATAGAGCCAATTAGATATTGAATCGTAGTGATTACTCAGTAAGATGGTATTCTAAATTCACAATTTAAACATTTGAGTTTATCACTAGTTGAAGCTATTTATTGCCTATGAACTGTTATTCTGTATGAAACTCTTCCTCATGGAAAAAAATCACTTCTGTTGCAACCTATGCTATTACTATCACTACTAATGCTTTAGTCCCTCCAGGAACTAACAAGGAGAAATAGAAAGAGAATGCTTCACCCACACCTAACTCAAACAATGAATATGATTAGCTGATGTGTTTGATAGGGATATTGTTCTTGTACTTGTTCGATTTTGACTATGAACTCCACCTCTTTTTTCACTCACTATAATGAAATTTCTCCATTTTTTAATCCTTTATATATTTCATTTATATTTTTATCTAATATTTTAATAAAAAAGGTGGCGAAAAAATTGGAATTTATGTAAACATTTATTGAAGGTATATATATAAAATTTTTACCACTAATATTGTTTTGAAATTTATTTTATATTTTAATTGTTTGTATATTGAATTTATCATTAGAAATAGAAAGGATAATTGTTTTTAAAAACATATGGAAATATCTTTTTCTAATTTTTAGTATATAAAATTACATGTTTTGTGATCATTAAATTGTGGGAGATAGTTAGACCTCATTATGAGAAGACTGTTTAGAGCCTCTTTATTTTAATGATCTCAAAACAGGATACTTTTAGTACTAAATATCATCATGTAGTTTGATAGAATAGTATATCACAAGATTGTTTTATGATAATTTGACAACGTATTGAGGAGAGTGACCACTAGTAAGGAGCAACCGCTAAGGATGAGATACCGCTAGCAGAGTCACACTAGGATAGTCACTATCATCCAAGTCACCAATAAGGAAGAGTTACCACTATGGATGAACTACCACCAGTACCTGTTATCAGAAAACTCTGAGTCACCATTGGACCCCGAGTCACTGCCTGCCTGAGGAACCAGGAGTCTGAGATACTATAAGATGTTGACTCACCCCTAGCTTCATGTAATAGTTGTTGTCTGATGACATTAACATTAATGTCACAATGAATATTTATATTCAGGGATAAATTATAAACCATTAATAATTTGAAAGAGTAATTAATACACTGTCAAATCCAATCTATGGATTGTGGATCTTCTTCCACTAATGTTATTATATCTACACGAATAACCATATCTCTCTCTGTATAATGATTTCTATCTGAGAAGCCTATGGAAAAATTGTGCGATTGAATATATTAAACTATAAAAGATTAATGATTCATCTTCTATGAAGATCAATTACACAGAAGCAGAACATCCATTACTCATATTGATTGAGATATCAATAGAAATCAACTAAAAATTTCTGGAAAAGTTCTATGGTCCTTTGATTTTCTGCAAAATTCCAAAAGGAAGCTCGAACTTTTTACCGAAGATATTATGAGGATTTAAAACATTATAAATCATACCAATCTAAGAATAACTATTTTTTCTTATTGTTTTTATTTTTTTATTTATTTCTTTTTTAATTTTCATAGTGTGTTGTTACTCTATTTTCAAACACACACTGTCTCCCTCACCTGAATTGGAGAATACCCGTTATTCATTCTTTCAAATTTTCATCTGTTTACACATATTTTGTTTGGAATATGTCTTTGTATGGAATGTACTATTTTACATCCCATGTATTAACTATAGAAGAGGTTATTAATCACTGAAAACCTTTTCATGTTGTTTTTTAGCTGATCCTGTTTGTGGATCTTTTTCCTTACCATTATAATTTATTTGGTAGTATTTGATTTCCCATTCGAGGGGATTACGTCTCATATCGAGACCAATCCCATTTTTTATTCTGATGGGTTATTTTAGTTTATTTATTTACTAAAACCAAATTTATTTTTAATATATAAAAAAACTATTACATTGGGGGTTAATGTCAACTAGATATAATATATGTTTTCTGCCTATATAAACTGATTTCCAAAGTTAAGATAATTTCAAAATTGTTTCAACTGAGATGTAGTCACACTTTTAGAAATATTTTAGAAGGAGAGATCTAATATCAATATGTAAAGACCCAGAATTCCTTTGGATTATTTTTAAAATGAATGGGAATTTTACGAGTCTGCAGTTTTTGACGGCGCTTGATTCCGAGGCCTGGTGTACCCAGAATAAATTTGTGATGTTTTGTTCAGGTAAGTTCAGTAAACATATGCACGTTGATTTATAACCATTGAACTGGTGCTTGGAACTGAAATCCAAGGGTACCATTAAATTCATAGCATTCGTAATTGCTTAGTGAGACCTTCACCGCCGTTACATTTTATCGAGTGGAAGATAGTTTTGGGGATTTTTAAATAAAATTAAATAAAAATAAGACATAACTTATTTTTATTTGAGGTATTCAATACCGCCAAGGGGAGGTTCGAGGTGGGGTCCAACACACCCTAATCACCCATGGGAGGTTATGGTGGTGGGTCCCACCCGAGCATAACCTCCGTTGGGATGATATAATTAAGGTGGGACCCACACGGGTTTAAAATCCCCTTTAACCCCTCTAAACCCCCTATTTATGTGGGATGTTAACTCTCCACTTTCCCCTCTTTAATACGCCAATTCACTTAATTAATTAATTGAATTCTTCACCTTCCTCTGCCAATTAATTAAGACAACTTCACCCATTAATTAAGTGAAGTAACTTAATTTAATTTGAATCTTTTCAAATTCTTTCCAACAATAAAAAAATAAGAAAACCTATTATCTTATTTTGTTGGGCTTTATTCTTGGGTGGAACAGAGAAAGGGGAGAGCTAGAGAGGATCCTTTTCTCTTCCAACAAAGAACACCACACTCCACTGAAGAAGGACGAACATCTTCAACGATCTTCGTCCGAAACAAAGGAGAAGAAGCCGACCGTGAAGAATGATGAAAACGCTTCTTCCCGAGACATTTCCCAATGTCGACGGATCGACGTCCACTTTTCTTCTCCTTCCACCGTCAACGTTCGTCAAATACGAGGTAGTGGTTTTAGTTTCCCTGTTATCCATTCCATGTAGTTAAATATTTTGTTATACGTTGTGTCGAATGTTTTTAACATAACATGGGGGGTTCGTACTGCACCAACATGGCCGATCCTTACCCTTTGATTTTGTTTGTTGTTGACGACAGAAGTGGCCAATAGCGGCCAACGTCGGGCCAACCGTGAGGAAACCAGCGGCGCAGGACCATCGGGTCACCGGAAAGGCGCGACACTGTCGTTCCACGTGGAGGAGAGACGGGATGCGATGAATGGGGTGAAACACAGTCGTGCTGTGTGAAGGGCATCATGAGGACGTGGCTAGGGAATCTCATGGTGGAGGGGCACGACGCTGTTGCACCGCGCCGGTGGTGCAGGTCAGTGGCCAGGGCGGGCCGTGGTGGAAGAGCCAGGGCGTGACGCCGTCACGCTGTGCCATATAAGACCTACGAGCCTTTGGCCGCGGTAGACATGAGAGGGCAGCTGGCTGAGCCGGCCACTGGTGCATGCTACAGGCGGGACCTGAAGGGTCCCGTGGTTACCCGAACCGGTGCTATGTGCCGGTTCTATTTCGGACAGCAAGGGGGGCACGACAACCCCTCCCATGAGGGGCCAGCCGGGCCATGTGGGCCGGCCAGCCTATCCACATGGCCAGCCAGCCACAGCTAGCTGGGATGGGCCACACGGCCAGCCAGGCCAGGCTCCATGGCCAGCCAGGCCGGGCCACATAACGAGCCAACCGGGCCGTGCTGCGCCTTCGGGCCATGCCGCTTTTGGGTAAGGTTGCCTTTAGGCTGGGCCACCTCTTCGGGCCGGGCCACCCTCTTTTGGTCAAGTCAGACCCACGGATCGGGGCAGACCCCAGTTTGGACCCGGGTCTGGTCAGGTCGGTTTGGTCCAACTAGGTCGGACTAGACCCGAACCCGTCAGACCCGATTACACGTAATCACCCATAACTCAAGCTACGTGCGTCTATTTGACAAACCATCAGCGGCACCATTTTCTTTCGAACGAAGCCATTCCTTTGAGAATACCCCATGGGAGTTTGGAATATAGTTGAGAAATGGTCGGGTTGGTTCGTACACGAAACCAACCAGGCCCCCGAGACTAAAAGACTAATAACTCACAGACGGGGCGTCTGATTGACGCGCCGTCTCCTGTGTTGAGATCCCCACGACATGAAAGTCCTTTGAGGTACTTTCACTTGAGACTTCGTTACACTTGGAGTATTGAAAATCTTCTCATGGAGTGAATCCTCCCAGAGATGATCAGATAGAGTGCATAGACCAAGTAGCTGACAAACCTAGTGACTGCTTGACCAATTCGACTTGGAGTAATTCGACTAGCCCAGTTGGGAGCACCATGTATTTGGAAGCAGACTCATGGTGGACGGAGTGCCTGGTAGTTGGCACCAGCACTGTGATACTCGATATGCGGAGTACCTCAGTAGGCTATTAGGGTAGCGCCTGATATTTGGCAGCAGAACCACAGCGGACAGAGCACCTGGTAGTTGGTAGCAGACCTGCAGTACTCGACAGGAGCAGTACCTCAGTAGTCCAAGGTTAGTGAGAAGCACCTCAGTGTCGTGACAGGCCCACTGTACTTGACATAGGAGGAGTTCTCCGGCAGCCATGTTTTCGATAAAGAAAATCTTGGTTTGATCTGAGTCAATGACCTTTGTGCTTTCCCTATGATTGATATGAGTTACTTGATAACTTAGGTATATGTATGGGCATATACCTAAGTAATGGTGATTTGTTGATTTCATTATTTTTGGTTTATCCTTATTGGATTTTGTGAGGCCTTGAGGGTCTCAGGGTCCATTCTGACTATCGTTATACTCACCCCTTCATTGGCTATGCCCACACCTCGTTGTGTTGGATGAAGATGATAGACAACGCTGATGGAGGCTGAGAGTGCCAGGACTGGACGGTACCCAAAGGAGGACCTTTCGACATATCAGCACACAATGGAGATTAACGGACGTGGAGTGCTATGGAGGACATCTATACCTACCCTTTTGGTAGGAACCCCAGAGGATGATCCAGGAGCTGCTTTCACCTTTCAGCTATTTTGTCTATTTTCAGTTGTATTACCTTTTAGTTGTATTTTTACTTTATTGTTGGGCTTGTATTCTGGCCCCCATTACTTTCAGTACACTTGTTATACAACTTTTACATAGTGTTTTTTTCCGCTTGTACTCTGGTTGTTGTGTTTACGATTTATAATGGCAATTCCTTCGCAGTTTTAAGGAATTATGCCTTTAGTGCTAGTCACCATCCCCGGGCTTATGGAAGGCAGGTTTGGGGTAGTCACAATACGAGCCCCAGGGGACGGGTCATGACACGATATGCTATTTTGAATAACTGGTTAATTTATATTCTTTAGGGGATTTTATTTTAACTTTAATTTTAATAGAATTTTTTATTGGGAACTCAATTCAACCACCTATTAAGTTACTCACTATGAATAAAATAATAGACACAATCTAGGAGAATATTATATAATTTGGGTTTTAAAAAAATAATGGTAGTCTATCTGCCTAAATATTGTGAGACAAACTCAATATTAGGGGTAACCCTTTTATTAGAAAATAGTTATGTTTCCCAATTTTTTAAGGTTGTTATATCTCTGTAAATTATATCGCAAGTCATCTATATAATTTAAATTCTATTCGGAATTTCGGTTTGTACGTCATGATTAAAATTTCATGGATGTAATTTATTTAAGGGGGGATAATTTGACAACAAAATATTTCAATGCATATTTCCCTTAAGTAATTAATTTGTTGGATATATCTCTCCACATTAAATACTCAAATAAAATGAAAACCAAAATATATTTAGATAATATAAAAAATATTAAATATTACCATTGAAACCTATTCATTGAACTATAATGTGACAACCAAATATTTATATGAATTAACTTTTTTTCAATAGCATATATGTCACAAAACATCAAGCTTAAATGAACCATGAAATATTATTATTTAATTATTAATATTATAATGTAGTTGTTGAATTTGAAGGTATGAATAAGAATAAAGAAATTATAAAATATATATAATGGTCAGACTCAATAAAATTTTTATGATTAATTATTAGTAAACAAGCATAAATTTTTTAGTAAACTCATATTATTCTTCAAAATATATATTTCTTTCAAATGTGTTTTTTATTAATTTTTATGAAAGATACTATATTTAATTTTTAAAACATTTAGAAAATATATTTGATAAAAATGAAATTTCTTTTTGAAATAAACATTTCTAAAATATCTTAGATTCAATTTTTATAAATTTTCTAAAAAAATAGATGAATAATAAAAAATAGATATTTTTATTGATTTTTTTTATTTCAATAATTTAAAATGTTTTTTTAATATTATAAAAATAAATTAGTTCCCTCATATTTTTAATAATTTTATTATGTTCATTGAAATCCGTTTTATGTATTAATATGGTATGAAAGTAGTTTTATAAATTATATTGAATTAGTATTAAAAACTATCGTTCTTTGCATTGTGTGTTTCTATTAAAAATTAATATCTACTACTTTAGTAAATTTATATCCATGAATTAATTCCATATTTTTAATCATAAATTTAAAATTGTTTATATAAGCCTCTTTTATTTTTAGTCAATATGAATAGTAAGTATAGTAAACTTTATTCATTACTATGAAGGTAAAACATTTAAAATTGAGTTAAAAAATTAGGATAATGCCTTAAAATTTCAAAAAAAAACATTCATACTATTTTAAGAGTTTAGTTCATTAATTTTTATACAATTATCTAATTTTTGGCCACTTGGGGCCATATTTATTTTATTATGACTCTTATATTTATTTTAGTGAAAGATAAATTTAAAAATGTCACACTCTTGACTTTAATATCTCTAATATTTTATAATAATGGTGAAAAAATGTTATATTTGGTTATAAATATTTATTTTAAATATATATCAACTTTTTTATCATAGTAATTTATTTAGAAATTTTGGTCGTTATATAATCACCTTAAATGTTAATGTTGCATTGGAACAATACTTATTCCCTTAATAGAAAAATAGAATACATTATTTTATAAATAATAAAGGTAATATTAATGGGATGAATTATTTAGTTCCAACAATATTGTAGACAAATATGAAATATAATGGACATTTAAATGGATTTCACTTTAATTACATCTTATTCTTGGTGTCTTTGGTTTCAAATTAAGTGAATTATGTCAAAAAGGATATTAATGAAATTTTTTGAAAATAATATTTTATTAAATTAATTAAAAAATATAAAAACATGAAATAAGAAAAAGTGGATAATATATGGTCTAAAATTTAATCCCTTAGACAATTATTTTTTTAATTATCACTATATATGTAAAATTAATACCCTTTAAGTGAGAAAAAGATGTCACCTTGGTTAAGGCTATAATAGGTTAACTAAGGGGTTAAAAAATTATATGGTTTAAAAAACCAATTAAACATATACAAACTTTTATATTGACGATGTTTTAGCCACATAATAACTTATTAATGAATCTACAACTATTTTGAATTATATTTTTGTATAATGAGATTTTTATATTTTAATCTTTTAGGAAATTCCAAGACTGTCCCCCACAGACTTATAAAAGGGAGCCCATACCCTTTGTCATTTATAAAAAATCGAGACATCTAGATCATCCAAATGTAACCAAATTATATTTTAAACATATTTTTCCACATTTTATAGGTTCTGGTCTTCCAGAAATAAAAACATTAGGATCCTAGAGAGGAGATATAAATGTGTTCTTTCAAAGAATAGGTAATCGCCTAAACCAATAACTTTCATTTTTATAATTCATCTTTAACTTAATTTGAATCTATGGTTATTATCGTCAAATTTTAAAATCAGTATACTTTATAAACTAAAAAGTTATTATGATTATGAAAACACTATTATCCAATATCTTTCCCATCAAATGGGATGTAAAATTATTTCTTGTGCATGCATATGACTTACAGTATATATATAGTGATACAATTAATTTTTCATAACCTTATTTCATGGACCGTTATTATGTTGAGTTTAATATTTATACATGATATTTAATAAATATATATTATGATATGATTATATTATCATATCTAACTTTTTATGGTCCAATCCATCTAAAAATGATAATATCGCTAGTGTGTGTGCACCACCACCACCACAAAATGATTGGATTTGTTTTTCATTTCCTATTTAAATGGTGGTTAATAAGGTTGTATTTTAGGAATATAAATATATTTCTTGATATAATAATTAATTTTTAATTTTTAATTACTATTAACAATTATTTCAATCAATTCTTTAAAAAGTGAAAACAATGTTTATGCGTACGTACAACATACCATCTCATTGAATAATATTTTTCATTTTCTATATTTAATTTTTATGGATGAATCGAAATATAAATATAATTAATATATCTTTTATTTATATCATGATTAAAATAATGGATATGGTGGAGCCATGATTAAAGTACAAGTACTAAAACTGTTGAACTAATAATCTTATGAAAAAAGGAAACAAACACCAAGAAATAACGATTTTAATAAAGAATTATAAATAAATGAGTGTTGAAATTTTAAAAAGAGGTAATATATGATATTGAAAGTATATTAATGATCACATTATTGATATATAATAAATAAAAATTAATTATACATAAAGAAATTGTTCTATCAAATCAAGTGCAACTCATGGTAAAGGTTTATTATTTAAAATTGAATTCTTTTGAACATATGTGATTTTATGTACCGATCTCCATTTATTATGTGTACATACAATTTATTTTTCATGTAATATATTCATTATAATTATATTAATGATATTTAAATTTTCATTTGAAGTTATTATTTCATGAGTAATTTGTTTTAAAAGCTATAAAAGAGGTTGGGGTTTTATATTACAATTTCTCTATTTATCAGGATTATTTATGGTTACTTTGTTATTATGAAATTTCATTATATACCTATCAAAAAACCATGAATATTATTCCCCAATAGTTATTTACATAAATTACTTGTTTTCATTTCAAATTTCTATCCTTAATAACTCAATATACTGAAATAATGTTTTTAGTGAAAATCAACTATATTTCTCTCTTCAGTCGAAAATCCTTTTTCTTCCATGACCATGTTTTCTAAAAACAAGTTTCCCGAGTTTTTTAATAATATTTTATGATATTTTTGAAATTCATTACCCATATTTTAATTTCAAAAAATGTTTTAAAATTATTATTCTTTGCATCGTCTAAATAAGGTACTTTTTAAAATTTTAAGATAAAGAGTGAATGAAATATTTGTTTTAAAATATAAGAAATGGATAGAATTAACTATCATCATGAATGATCAATGTTATAAATATAAATTTAAAATATCCAATTTTTCATTTCAAAGAATTATTTTCCTTAATATCTACAATGGTTCTTGATTTTAATGAATTAATTTGAAAATTATAAGGTTTGTTTACCTCAATAAATATTCAGAATATATTTTAAAGGCATTTCTATATAATATAGATTAATATCATGTTAATTATGATTTAGTCGTTATATGATCAAATTAAATTATCCACTTTCATTATTTGGATAGATTATGATAATTATTATTTAGGATGATTATATGAATCCCATTTCTTTTACATGCGTTAATTATGTTATGAATCTCATTTGTTTTTCATTAGTTAGGCTATGATGATATAAAAAAATGTTTATTTAAACCATTTCATATTCACGGGTTATGATATGATGTATAATGAATGATTTTATTGCATAATTACATATAATATTCATTATTTTATGGGTGGTCCTTGAATTATATAGCCCCACAATGCATTGTGTAAATATAGATTTCTCTAGAGATAAATTAGATTGGAATAGGGACTAAACGCAGTCTAGTAAAGGGTTATGTTCACAATGATTGTATTAAGAGTTATCACTGAACACTATGATGGTTTGGTGAGTGAACCCAATCCACTACGATAGTCTTGGATGTAATCCATGAATATAAGGGAAATAATTATTTATTCTAGTGTGTTTGTGAAAAACATACTTCTTATTATATTATTATTATCTCATGCCTTATATTATTTTATTTCCTTATTATTCATATCTTATTAACATTAAAAATTTATTCAATAACTGAATATTTTGGTCTATGATATGGTGTCTAAAGGATTTAAATGTTCACATATATTCTCATTAATTTATTCTATTTTAATGTTTAAGTTATCATTGATTTATCTTTTTTACCTTAACAAAAATCTGAAATTTTTCTTTTTTATGTTTACTTTCCCCAGGTTATTAAGAAAGGAAAAAAGTATGATAATTCTAAGAAGGTTGGTAGTTATAAATAACTTAGTGGATGATGATGTGGTTCACTTATGAACCAATTTTTTATGCATCTAATTTTCCAATGGTAGTTTAACTATATGATTATGGCATGGATTAGTATTTCATGTAGTGAATATTCATCTACTAAGATGTAATAGATCTCTTTGAAAATTAGGGGTCTCTATAGTTCACATAAAAGATTGGTTTAGTCAATATTTTAAAACATATATGAGATGAATTTAGTGATAACTCTAGAGATAATAATAGGTATTAGTTAATATACTAATGTTTTGGTAAGGAAGATATTATGTGATTTTGATAGAAATACATCCCTATCTACATACAAAAAGTGGATGTGGTTTTGGTACAGATGAATCTAGTGTTAATTACCTTAAAAAGAGTAATTAGATTATATCTCAACCATAATTCTAGTTTATGGTCCGTGTGCCCTTACTACACACCTGATTTGACACTTCTATTAGATATACTTGGGCCCATATTTTTCGTGTGAACCATTATAAAGGATTGAGTTGATGATAACCTAGTATAACCTAGGTTTAACCTATGCTGTATTATACTAAAAAGCTTTCGATATTTAGCCATCCTTTTAATGATATATCATTATTTCTCAATATTAATATCATTTCTTATAATATAACTTTTTGTTTTATTCAATGGATGAACCTAGATGAAATTGTGTTAACATCGAATGTGACAAATAATAGAATAATTTTCCTCTTAAGAAAATAACTTGAGCAAGACATGAAATGAAAAATATTATTATTATACCAAATACCTTTTCTTATTATATGATTATGAATCTGAAAATGGGTGAGTTTCTGAACCAATATATTAAGAAAAAAATAGAGTTTCATAAAAGTCGTGGGGGGAAGAAGATTCATGTTCCTATATGTTGAGTTTGTGGGATGAAACACTTAGGGAAATGTCTTATAGTAATGATAAGATGTTTTATTTTTGGATAATATGACCATATAGAAACAAATTTACAAGGAAAAATCAAGTGTTTAATAGAGAGATAATAAATTCATAATAAGGTACCATTTATAGTTAATTATATAATGTGCATGGAATATGGGAATTATTCGGGTCAATACCCTAATTTCAGAGATAAAAACTATACTATGGAAGGGACATTGTAATTCCAATTGTTGAAGTGTAATAATTGATTTGTTTATAAATTAAATTTAACAATTAAGCTTTAGAAGTATTTGTATCGATGGATTTATGGTTATAGGAATCATGAAACGTCTAAGGATTATTCTGTATTAGTATTTCTTTAAAAATTTACAAGAATTTTATAAATAATATTATGATATAGAAAATTAATATAATGTTATGGTAATATTTTTTTGGGAAAACACATAATTGATAAAATTAAACCCTTCAATATATTCTTGATATTGATATAGTAATGTTTAGTTCATATAATGATTTTACCAATAATGTAAATGGGATTTTATTTATGACTTTATAATTGATTACTGATTTTATAAAATGTTGTTTATGTCATATTTTAATGAGTTTATAATTTTTTTTAGATTTATGGAATATATTTGATAATATTTAATTTTATTTTTAAGGATATAGTTATTTTTGTGGAGAAGTTATCTTTTCAATGTGGTTTTATGGTAATTTTGTCTATTACCATGTTTTTGGAGAATATATGATCAAGGTATTAAAATAATTTGTATACAACATTTGGAGATAAATTTTTTTGGGGGATTAATAGGAAGTTGATTCCAGAAATATAATGACCTTATTTTTGAAATTTTGAATTTTTAATTTGGTCGTAAATAATTTAGGGGAGTCTTAGTGCTAAATATTTATCTAATGAATTATGATTAACTTTGGTTGTTATTGTTGAGGTTTTAGAGATTAATTTATTGTATTTACCCACACTGGATAACATATGCTAACCATTTTTCTTTTGATGATAACTAGTGAAAGAAGGAATGAATTATCATACTTATGAGGCTCTTATGTTCTATTAAATGTTAGTCTTAGTGTTTTAGTGATTAAAAATTGATTTTTAAATTTTTTTTCTAAGTGTTAGTTATGAAGTGGAAATCAATCAAAGAATATCCAAACGAAAAAAATTTTATTAAGAAATGTAAATAAATTGTGTAAGTATATATTTCCATGTTCTATGTATTGATAGTAAAATAATCCCTCGTATTTAAGAAAGGGATCCTAAAATTAAAATTTTATACTTTTAACTTAGTTTATGATGGATCAATTATATTTTAATCTTTAATATATTTATGGTTTTGTGGTGATTGACTTTATACTCACCATATTATATATTACTCACTATTAGTTATTGGGAGTTTGTTTTCTCCTTCTGGTCTACATTTTCACTTCCCACTAATTATCTCCTATTTGGAAACCATGTTTGGTGTTATTCTTGATGACCATCATATTTCCCTTTTCCCTATTTTTTAGGAATTTTATTTACCCTTTTTATGATGTGAGTATTCCATAAATTAATTTTAAAATTTTAAAATATTGATTATCAATAATGAATTAAAATTATGGGGACATAATTTATTAGGTGGAGAATGTATCACCATGATATTTTAATCATTATATTTGATAGAATATATGACACGCAACCCCAAACTATAAGAAACCACAAAATATTCTTTTTTCTAAATATTACTATCATAACATAGACATTAAATTAGTAGAATTGAACACAAATAATCAACTTATGTAATATATATATATACATATATAAATTTTTCCGAATTAATTTTTTTTATTAACTCTTTGGAAACATGTGTTCGATTTTTTTATTAATGAAATATTAGGCTTCAAAAAATTCATTTCCTTCAATAATTTTTTTTATTTCTATGTGAAACTATTATATTAAATTTAGAAACATTTAAAAATTTGTAACAAAAAAAATTATTTTTTATAGTCAATATTTTAAAATTTTCATAGAGTGAATAATTAATAATTTTTCCAAAAAACTTATTTCTCAATGAAAACTAAAAAATTATGTTTTTTATTAAAAACTATATTTTTGTATCAACAATTTAAAAAGTTAATTTTTGTTTTAAAATGATTTGAATGTAAATTAATTTTATTTTATTATAAATAATCCAATTATGTTCATTAGAATTAATTTTACGATTGAATTTTGTATAAAAATACCTTTATACATAAAAGGAATTTTTCTAAAACATTATTTTTTCATTATATTCTCAGTTTTATCATAAATTGGTTTATAAAAATTATATATATTAAACCATGAAAAATGGATTCCAAATTTATATTTATGTGATCCAATTTATATATTAGATAAATATTTTGTTAATTTGAATAATAACCTTAGTAAAATTTTATTTTATTATTATATATTTTAGATGTGTTATAGTATTATTTTTTAATTCTATAATTTTTTGGCGACTTTAGGGTCAAATTCAATGAATAGTGGAAAAATGACATTAATAATTTATTAAATAATTTGGAAATCATTGAAATCTAGAAATAGGACACAATGGATATGATATGGTTTAAATCATCATACCTTCTACATTTTGAGAAAATTCCTCCTTATAAATAATATTATAACGATTTAAGAGTGAAACAGACATTATTGTGATTGAGGTTAAAATAGGTATTTGTGGGGGATAAACCATAAGAAAGGTTTTAAAACACTACTTTGAAAAACCAATTTTTTATTTTTTGTTTTTATTTGAACAATACTCTATATTTTCAAAGTCTATTTTCTCATTTTAAACCATTTTCCAGTAGCATTATGTTTTTTTCTTTTAAGAAATTCCAAGAGCCCCCCTCACTCATAAAATGTCACCCCTTACTTTCTCTTATTTACACCAAATTTTCCTTATAGATCAAAAAAAATCTAAAAATTTTATTCTAAATATCTTAATCCACATTTTAGAGGTACTTGTATTCCTAGACGACAAACCTATGATCCTTAAGAGGATATCTAAACGAGTTATTTCAAAGAAGAGGTAATAATCTTAACCAACGACATTATTTTTACATATTATTTAACCTTATCTAAATATATGATTAATATCATAAAATAATAAATTATGTTTCCAAATTTTTTAATTTTATTTTTATTAGGAAACCTTCATTATCCACCCTCTTTCCTATCTAATGTTAAGCAAAAGTATCTCTTGTGTATTGGTATGACTTACTGTCTCTACATAACGATATAATTAGTTTTCAATAACCATAATTAATTTATGGTCATGATAATGTTTCTAATATTTATATATAATATTTATTAAATAATTATGATTCATTTATTTTAATATATTATCTATCTTCTTACATTCTAATGAACTAGAAATTGATAACATTGGTCATATATATTTGTGAACTACCACCTCCATGCCGTGATTTGATTTGATTCTAATTTATGATTTACATGACTCATAATAAGGTTGAATTTTATTAATATATTTTATTAATATGATATAATATTCATTCTAGAAAGGTTAATTTTAAATTAACAATTTTTTCCCATCCATCGAAAAGAAAAAACAATGTTCATTTGTACATACAACCTACAATCTCCATGAACAGTGTAATTAATTTTCATTTATTTAAAATTGATGGATGAATATATATATATATATATAAATATATTATATTTATATCATTATTTACATCTTGGATATGACTGAACCAAGATCAATGTACAAGGACCAAAACTATGGAACAAAAAATCTTTTGAAAAAATGAAATAGTTAGCACTTGGAAACAATGTATTTAATATGAAATTATTGATAAAAGGGAATTGAAATGTCATAAAAGGGATAATATATGATATTCTAATGATTTAGAAAATTGTTTTATATAATTATAGTAAATTTAAACATATTATAGAAGAGGATATATATTTTTCAAATCTAGTGGTACTCGAGGTAAGAGTTTGTCATCTCAAATGATCTTCTTTGGGACATATGTTATGTTATGCACCTATATCAATTTATGAGGTGTATATAAATATATTTCTACTTGTTATATATTTATTTTACACATTTTAAAGATATTTGAATTTTAATTCTAACTTATTATTTCATTTGGATTATAATTTAAATGTTACCAAATCATTAAATTTTTTATGTTACAATCTTATTGTTTATTGGGATTTTTATGATTAGTTTCAAATGATGATATTTAAAAATATAAATCTAAATAAACCAATTAATTCTAGTATAATATACTTATTTCTATAAATTACATGCTTTATTTTTATTTTTATATTTTTTAAGAACTCATGAAACTGAAATAAATTTTTTATAGATAAAAAAATTATTTATTTCATTTGTCAAAAATAAATTTTCATCCATATCCATGTTTTTTAACAATGTTTTCCAGATTTTTATAAATATTATCCTAATAATTTTAAATTAATTATTTCACATGATATAATTTTTAAAAAATAATTTAAAATTAATCTTACTGTCTTTTTCTGAATGAGGTACTTTTTTTGACTTTTTACAGAAAATGTTAAACAATTTTTTTTTCATACACAACATGAACCATATTTACCACCATCAAGATCAATAAAATAATTGAAAATTAAATTATAATTTGAAAATATTATTTTTAAATAAAAATTTGTCTTAATATTTGAGAATTTTTTATATTTTAATGATGTGATCTTAAAATGAAAAGTCAATTTCTACCAGATATATACAGGATGTATTTTTATTATAATTTTTATTAATATAAAATAATATTTTGTTAGAAGTTATTTAGTAGGGATATTATCTAGTGGAACCATACGATTTAATTCTTGGGGTGGATTGTCATGATGATGATTATTTAAGGATTATTATATAAAACTAATTTCCTTTCCACGAGTTAATTATGTTATGAAATCCATTTCATTTCTATGGGTTATGCTATGAAGAAAGGGTGAAATTATTGTGAAACCAATTTCCTTTTTCACGGGATATAATTTGATGAATGGTTAATGTTAATTTGGAAAAAAAAAATTGTGTTTACAATATCTGATGGGTGGTCCGGGAGTTATATACCCCTCAAATGAGTTGGGTAAATAGGCATATCTATTGAAAATAATAATACTATAATAGGGAGTGAAAAAATTTAATATATAGAATAATTACCCCATGATAGTCTTAAAAGTAAACCTTGACTTATATGATGGTTTTGGGAGTAAACCAACTACATTATTATAGTCGTTTCACTAAGCCCTAACTAATAGGGAAATTATTTTCTATGCTTGTGTATAGGTTGTCTGGCTTTTGGGACCGAATTTTTAGATACACATATGTTTCTCTAATATGTCCCATATTTCATATGTTTTGATGCTCTGAAAATATCCATTTGTTTTACTGATGGATTTATCATATGTTTTTTTGGAAGATTAATTTTTATTTCCTTAATTATTATTTTATTTAAAATCTTTAGGAAAATCCATGATCTTTTGAGTTTTGTACTAAGGGAGATATCGTATGGTCATGCAAGCCTCTTATGAGATATCATGTTTAATGATTCATTTTGTGAATAAAATATCATAAGGATGATAAAAATATTCCACATGATAATCTTATCCTACATGTATAATTTTATATTTAATGAAATGAAAATTTATGTATATTATGAAATCCTATGGTAAGAAAATTATCATATGAAAAAATATCATATGAAAGTAAAATTACTACGAGAATTATCCTATGAATTTAGAAACTATTACACACTGATTATATTTTAAAATATCCTATGTGCCAATAAATTTTTTTTGGTATGTTTATAACCAATTAATATATCATAAAAAGGTCAAATATCACATGTGTACTAAATATATCCTGAGAACAATCATATTATCCAAGGAAACATTATTTCTAGGTTCTATAAAAAGTTTAAAAATCATAATATGAAAAATATAATGTATGTATAAAGAGTTATCTCAATGGAAAAATATGTTATATGAAATAAAACATCATCGAATGAAGAAATAATCATATGAAATAGATTAGGTGTTCATCTCATAAAAAATTCTTCCAAAGTATTAGAGTCTCTATTCAAAGTATACTATCTTATGCTTAGATGAAATGGAATATGATAAATCATCTCATAAAGGAATATCTTATGAAGCTGAATACCTATATATAAAAGTATATTATAATAATTAATTGAATTACCAAGGAATTTAAAACCATTGCAATTTTAAAATAAAAATACCTTCCTACCTTTATTTTCAAATACCTATTAAAAAAAATGAAAAAATGATTTAATATTGTTTAAATTTAAAAAAATTCATATAGCTACAAGAACAACATATGTTATAGAGAATGACTACATATGTCATAACACTTTTTTGAGGAAGTCTCATCAAAATTAAGTGGTTTTTTTGTATTTTTTTTCACATCCATTTATGTAGATTTAGTCTTCTAATATAAATACAAGTAGTTTTTTTGTAAAAAATATAGATATAGAGAACTCTTGTGGGAACTACATGCTCTATTCTATATGATAATATTTTCTATAAAAATAAGAGAAGTCATATTATATTTTTCATTCATGTCTATCATCTAAAAATAAATAAACATTGGACATACTCCTCAAATATTTATTATATTTAAATTTATGTCCTTCATCGTTTTATAGTTTCCACATTCAACTTTATGGTTAACCAAAAATTGTTTTTTCTTATTTTTTTGTTAACCTATAATCTTTTCTCTACGTGTGTGAAGTCCATGAATGGGTCTGGTGAAAGGGAGGTAATATTAAAGGATATTTTTACATTTTTTGATATGTTTTAGTTTCTTGTAATAAAAAATCATGGTCCTTATGAAAAATTATTATAGTGTGAATAGTATTGAAATCATTGAAAGAGTGATTGGTGGAGTAGAAAAGGGAATATTTTTTCTCTGAACCTTTAAAAATATCAGGTGTTATATTCCATATATTTTGATTCAATTTTATTATTCCTGTCTATTTTTGAGAGATGAAAAATTCATTTGTATGATAAAGTTGGTGGAAATTGGTAAAAACATTAAAGAACACAATTCACCCCCTATTGAGTCATTGTGAAAATCGAGCCAACAATTGGTATATGAGAAATAGAATTACATGAAATGACATTTTATCTCTTTATGTATAAATATATATATTTACTCTACAATAGATGATTCCAAAGAAAGAATTATTAGGAATATATTACCGTACCTCAATTTGGAAAACTTTGGAAGCTGGAAGAATAAAATGGTTATTTAATTAATGAACATTTGATTAAAAATTTATCAATTGGATTTGATTCTTTAAGCTATTATTAAATGTGAACTATGGACCTAAGATTCTCTAGATGATGATGAATATAATATAAACTCTAAATCCATGAAGGCTAATATTTTTAGGATGAGGACCAGATGAGTTTATTTGTGTTTCATAGTGTACCACCTCTCATGATATTCGGAATACTATTTTTCCTGTTATAATGGTACATAAAACGTTAGATAACTATGTTGTAACCTCATTAAAATTGAAATTGATACTTTATGAATATATGAAGGAGGGAAAGTCACTAAAATTAATTAATGGATTATAGAGATATTAAATAATGTTATTACTTTGGGAACTTTTATTTCTGGACTAGATCAAGCCTTGAACGTTCACTGAGTTTTACTATCCAAGTACAGTTGAACATTTACTACTATAATTTTTTTTTCTAACATAAATAATATAATTTTAAAGGATATTTTTAAAAATATTATGATTTATGACGCATATATAAATGAATATTCTGATTATAAAAAGCTAATGAAACATATAATATTGTATAAAAGTTTTATTCATGAAAGAATGATAAAAAATCCAAAGTAAAATAATTAGAACACATATTTAATGAAGAATTATATAGTTTCTCGGAATATAATGTATGACATTATCATTTTTCAAGAATGTTTAAAATGGATTACAAATAGAAATTAGAATTCTGGAAATAAATTAATAAATTATTAAAAGTAAAATAAGTCTGATATAAATTCAAAATCATTAAGATGTTAGGATGGAATAAATATTGGTACTATCAAGTTTGTGTTCCCTCATCTAAAGGATAAGAAGAAACCCAAAAGGATGATTAAAAAGATATTATATTACAACAAAATGGTAAAGAATAAAATTAAGTCCCTATGGATAACTTTAGAAGATTGTGATGATGACTCACTTTATGTTTCCTCTACCAAGCCATCAAAAAAACAATAATATGTGCATCATGGATCATATATTAGAGTTATATAAATTTTTTAAATCATCTATTGGATATGTATCTATCCTTGAAAAAATTTCATATAATAAATTTAATAATTATCTTTCAATTATGGAAGACCACTACAAGTCCTCGTAGAAAAAGTTTAATATCCATTGATTATTTGAGTTAAAATTTCTGAAGATTTTTTAATTTTAATTTTTTGGATGGGTAAATTTTTTATTGGAGCTTTTGAATGTGAATTTGAATGTTGTAATTCCACTACATATTTTTATAGAAATTGGTTTAGTGTTTTAATATGGATTAGATGTTTTGGTATGATCCTGGGGGTTAGAGTCTTGGAACTAGAATTATGGGAAGGTTATTCCAATGGAACATGGTTAGTGCAAACAGTGTGCCCTAACCATGTCAGACAGTTTATAAAAGATAATAGTTTGATACTATCTACGATAGACTAGGGGAAGATGTGGGGTGTTATAAAAATTTATATAGACATGAACCATGGCAGGGATAAGGTTTGACTAACCCTATGATACCACTATGCGAGGTGGAGATGTATGGGGATAGTAGAACCGCAAGACTAGCAAATGATTTTCTACACCATGCAGCTTATCCCTATAAATAATTAAAATAGGCAAAATTGAAATTTTCCCTCTATCACATAAGAGTTTTTACACGTATTTTCTCCCTCTATTCACCTATTATATCCCATGAATGCATTATCCTTATATTACCTTCATTCATTGAAGTTTTTCTCTGTTCTTTTTTACAATCGAACACTATTAGGTGTATCAGAAACATTGAAGTAATCCTTTGACTCTGGTAACCTCATTCATGCTCAATTTCTATTTTTACCTAATTTTTTTGATTCTATGGTTAGGGTTTTTATTATAGATTCCACCAAATAATGGTGGAATTAGATACTAATGTTTGGTTTTCACTATGCCTTTGATGTGGGTGACCTGAGAGGTCGTCTATACTTCATTGCATGCACTTTTTTTTTCAAGTTACACCTATGTAATGAATTTACTAAATCTTCTAATATTAAATCAATTTTTTTGAATGGTTGTTTGTATGTAATTTATTAAAAATTGTTACTATCTTGAGGATTTGATTTTGTTGAGGATTTTTGGCGAGTGATAGGTCACAATTTCAATTCAATGAGATCAACCGATGAGGGTTTGAGTTTTATGCCTTTGTAATTAAAGTTGTTGAATTTTTTATTTTTTCATTTAGATTTAATAAATATTTATCATGTAATTACAATTAATTATCCACTGATGGTTTGGTTGGAGATAGGATCTTGTGTGGATCAAAAAAGCTAGGATGGTCTTTGACATCTATTGTCATCCCTTGGGAAAATACATAGAAATCTTCCTAATCATAAGAGGTCTATAATACCTTCCCTATTTTACATATTCATGTTTATGATTGTATATATATGATTGGTATTTACCCTATATATGATTTAACTTTCAAAATTAATTCGAATGAACTTTTTATTTATTTTTATTTGTTGAATTAAATAGATAAAAGTCATGCGTCACTAAAAACCTTTGTGCACTAGATTCGTACTTTCACATGATATTATCACTAAGAACATGAATCCCTAGGGAGATAGATATTTATATAATCTGATAGAGTTGATCCATTATAGGATTCCTCTACTTGTTTATTCTATTTTAGGATCCCAAGAGGTATGCCTCCATATATATGAGAACCTCAAGGATCTTGGGTAGTATGACCATCCTGAGCACTACTAACGTTGGGGACCCATGATTGTCTTAATGTTTGAATGACCCTAAGCTAGTACATCATGGGTTTTGGTAGAGAGGGTAACAAGTGTCACCTTAGAACCCATACTTAATTTTTGAGTTTTAGAGGCTGTAGAAATAGTGGCGGGTTTAGGCATTCATCCCCCCTCACCCTATCATTTACGAATTAACTTGATTACTATTGGTGAAACTATTCTTACCATATATACTTCCTATTTTTTATACAATAAGGATTATACTATGTTGTATATGATAGTAATTCCTAGAGGTAATTTATATGATTCCACTTTCATGCATTAGTTGATTATATAAAATGATTCCAATAGGTGCTACGTGTGATCTAGCTTCTAAGACCTTTTTAATTGACTGTTCTGTTATTGGGATACCAAGATGTATTTCATAGGATCTAACCATTGAGCCTTCTTATTTATTATGATTCCTAACCTTAATTTTTTTTTGGATTCAACTACTTATATTTTTTGATTATTTGGATTCCTATATGTAATTCCTGGGATTTGGCCTATAAGCCTTACATGGTCAACGGTTACCATTTTAGGAATTACCTTTTTTAATTGGGATTAATACCATTCCAATGGTTATAGAAGTAGGATACTAAGGATTTATTATACCCATATGTGATATACTCTCAATGATTATATTATTCTCCCCTTGAGTGATGCCTAGGATACTCCATATGGTATAGTGAATGAACCATTACTACACTCAACAAAAATTTTTGGTGGTGGGATATTATCCATTTTACCGAATGGATGCTAATCATATACCTAGATTCAGAAATTTTTACTTAGAGATCACCTATGGTTTATCCCCTTTAAGTATTATCTTAGTTGCAATGTCATGACTGCTAAAAAACGAGGATCTATGGATTAGACATCAACTGGATTTACATGAAATGTGTGGAATGAAATCCATATTAGATCCATACCTACATAAAGTCCATATTTTACATGGAATAATTTCTTATAGAAAATAGGGGTGAGTACAGGTGAACCTAGATCTAGGACAGGTATCCCCATGTGGTTTCATAGCTTGATCAGAGACATTTACAATGTTTTTCAAATAAGTAATTGCCAATTAAGAATATAGACCCAAGGGTCAACTTAATTATACACTAATTGAGTGGTACAACATCTAGCCTAATGCCTTCAGTACTAAATGTCTAGTCGATCTGGTTTCTGGACCTAAGGATCAATTGGGGTTTGGTTCATGTTATTTTTTATTTACTCATGTATTTATATTTATGTATATAAATATTTATGGTAACACACACACACAAATATATATTTATGATGAATCATTGTTCAAATACATACCATCATAGGTTGAAGAAGGTACCGTCGATCTAGATCAAAAACTGAAGAATCAACTATAGATTTATTTTATTTATTTTATATAGTCATGTCTCAACAGAGATAATAAAATTGCAGGAGCATGACCTTACAGATGTTTTTTTTGGTACGACATTTTCTTTTAGTTATTTTCAGCAGTTATTATTGTTATTGTTATCATGATGATAATATCACATATATATACACTGCATTTTTTTGCATATGTATAAGATCACATTTGGGTTTTCCTATTGAGTTTTTTACTCACACCTTGTTTATCCCACCATTACATTAGGGTACCATAGTATATGATCACTAGATTATAAGAATATGTGTAGATGAGTCCCAATGTTTATCTCGCATGATATCTCTGATATGTAATGAGAGTTTGGGTATGTGTTTCGGCTCAAAGATAGAACTAGATTTTTATAATTTAATTTCTATTTTATTTATTTACTTCTTAATATATGATCATACCTATGTGTGATTAGTGTTGCATATATGTCATGGTCATTCAAGACTTTATGACATTTAATAGGTTAATAAAACCTTGATTATATTTATTTCATCAGTACTTTTTTTATTTATTGCTATGAACGATGTTTGTTTGGTTTACTAGCTCCTCACCATGATATGTGGGGATTCTCTCCTCACATGCACACCCTAAGATCTTTTTCCTTGTCCAAATATTCAGGTACATGAGGAGACATTCTTGGTATCTTGTGTCCAACCAGATCGAGGCTCCATTTTAGTTGATCCATGTCCAGGAAATTAAAAATAGTATCATAGAAATTTATATTTTTTTTGTTTTAATATTTTTGATATCATATAATTTAGTATTATAAAGGCATTAGAGTTTGTGAAGGATATTAGAATGGTGTATTGAGAACACATGTTCCACTGAATTTTACAAATTACTAGGGATGAGGGATTGTAATTCTGGATATGTGATATTACACTTTTGTCTTACTAATTCTTTGAGAAAACACATTTTTTGTGGATGTTATGATTTATTTCATATTTATGGCTCTCGACCCATTGGAGAGTGTCCAATGATTAATTTTGACTCTAGCCCAACATGGTAATGAGACATCCCATGCATCATATTTTGGATGTATGGTCCACATAGTATAGGCCCAGAAGGTTTAACTTTTATAATGAAGATAGTTCCAGATTTTTTGAAGTATCAACAAGAAACTAAAAATAATTTTCCCTTATATGACAATGGTGGAATTATATATAATTTTCCTAATAGGTATAAATATTTCCTTTTGATTGTAGGTCATGCGATCTATGTTGAGGTGTTTGAGAGTAGTTCTGTTGACTCATTCCTCATGCATGATATGTACAAATACCCTATTAGGTCTATAGAGGACATGTTTCCTAGTGATGATCTCTATAGAGGGTTTTGTTTATTAGGTTAGATTATTTTAAGTATTATTAATAAAATATATGGTGTTTTACCATAAATAATAGAATTAAACTCTACTTAACCAAACTATGACTATGATATATGACACATTTCATTGGGATGATATGGTGCATTTATTGTTGGCCATATATGGTTATTTAGTTGGATCCTTTATTCATATACTAATAGGAGCCTAAATATATATATTGGACTAGAACCTCGAGGCGTATAACTCTATAAATATGATCAATTAATGTTTTTAATCATTATTACTACATTTACATTGTGACCTCCTATAAGCAGTTACTTTTAAGGATTTTTAGAGAGGATCAAGGCCCTATTAGTATGATGGTAGAGATTTTTGATCTTCATTGGTTGATTTTATCCTTAAATACCATAGTGAGGGGTTTTTTTGGAATGTTAGATGTCTTGTGTTGAGATAGGTGTGTGTAAAAAATAGCTTGAGATGTGAACATGGAGTGGTTTGACTTTTGGTATGAGTGGTAAGACGTAGTAACCCTGAAATGAGACATGATCAATAGGGATATGTGGGATACCTAGAGGCCCTTAGTTCCAACTCATAACATCATAAGTCAATATTGGTTTGATTGAGGTCTACCTATGAGTGGGGTTTTCCTAGGTTTTTAGATACCTTTGATTGAGTGATATTGACGGCAATTTCATGTCAAAATTGATTCGTGAAAGGATAATGGGTTTTATTATATAGGTATAATTAAGACTTGGGATTCCAAGGGTGTACCGAGGGTGACTTTGTTTTGAGATTGAGTTTGATGTGTTGGACTATTTGGTTGGTTGGCCATTTTGACCAAAATGTTTTTTAGAATATTGTTATGGTATAGGTAATCAATCATGGATAATATGATTCCATGTGATAAGAGTTCATGGAAGTAAATAGTGGAATAGGTGAGGTGCCTTATTTTGAAGAGGAACTTCAAGAGAGCCTCTAGATTATGAGACTAACATGCCATATGGCACTGTTAGATTTTACTTGTGAAGTATGAATCATGGGTTTTTAAGTCATGTGATAATGGTTTATCTTTATTACACATGTTACCGTTTAAATCATAAATCTATGAGAGGCCATGTGTGATCCATGGAATGAAGTTTTAAATGAACTATTACTGGCCTAATTTCATGGGATTTGTGAAAAGATGATAAATGTGTCTACATGAAAGTAGAGATATCTAGAATAAATCAGATTTTCGGATATAGTGAAGTTGTGGTTGGTCTTGGACACACATTGTTGATATATATAGATTCATAAGTAAGATAAATGCATGTATCCAAGACCAACCAAATTGTCAAGTTGTGGTTGGTTAACCTAGTTTGTTTTGATGTGATCATGGATCTAGAGATATGTACATGCCTATCAATGGAATCTAAGGTTACTCTTAGATTAGGTGTGATAATTCCATATATCTTTACATATTCTTGAGTACACTAAGTGAGAATCATCTATACATCATCCAATAGTTATATTTATTTTGGGTTGATGAGAAACTTTTTGTGTTCTTCAAGAATGGTATAATGTTAACCATATGGTGGTTGTGCATCATTTTCTATTTGAGGTGGTGTCCCTTATTACGATTTGAAATTCATTTTTTCCATGGAAAAAATAATTGAGGAGTGGGTCTGAACAATGTTAAGACTCGTCACTTGGGAGTGTGAGGTTTTCTTCTCCTTCCAGTGGACATGCCTAGAAGGGACGGGGTTTCTTTAATGTTGGTCTTAGAATAATTTTAATGGTGTGATGATATGGATTCTTTTATGTTTGGGAGGTACATGTTGGTACCAATATTTAAACCCTCTCATGAGAAGGGTTGTGGGACCATGATACTGAACATTGGATGATATTTTTGTTCTTTATTTTTAGGAACAATAATGGAATTAGATTAGTGATAGTTTGGCTAGAATATGTCACTTATAGTCCATTAAAAAATCTGGTGATTGTGTTTAGTGATGATATTCGTGTGCCTTGAGATAAAGGCATTTGGATCTGGGTTTAAACGTTTAATCAACTACCAAAGTCATGCAATTTTTATAATAGTCATCGGAATGTGGTTTTATTTGAGTTTTCTAAAATTATTGGCTATAGTAGGAGATAAATCACATTAGGAATTCCATTAGTATGAGACCACTGCAATTCAATTGTTGGATGAGGCTTTTGTAGAAAACCAATATGACCAGGTTGAATTTTGTCGATTGGAGATGGACCATTGGATATAATTGAGGATTGATTGATGTATCCTAATGTGTGAGGTAATTATTCATGTTGAGAAACATGATGGGAGAATAATTATGATGTGGGGGTGTGTTTTGATAGGGAATTCCAATAGTGGATGTACCACGAATTTCATTTTTCTATTGGAATCATGATCCTATAGAGGGGAGCACTATAGGCTAGTTAATGAGTGGGATGTTGACATGTTCACACCTCATGATATAACAACATGAGCAGAAGACATAATTATATTGAGTAAATTGTTTTGAGTTTTGTCTTGAGTTCCAAAAGATATAGTTCCAAATGTTTTTAGAGGTGATGTAGGTGAGTTGGGAGTTTAGCATTGCTACTTAACCATTTGAAAAAAATCACCCTGAATTAGATTAGTTTTTTTTGTTTTCATAACCCCAAAGATTATTGGGAGTCGTATGTTTATAGTTGGGGAGTTTTTAAGTTCTGATTTTTTCCATGTTTAAATTTTTGAGGGTTTATAAATTTTCAATTGTATGATTAGAAATTTTTTCACATGATCATCAAAATGGAAATTTTAAGCATATAATACCTCTAAATAAGGTTTTTAGATATGGTTTGGGGATTAGAATATTGATTGTTGGATTAAAATGTTCCATATGGTTTTGAGGACAAAAATTGGAATTTTTGAAATGTGAAAACACTAGGGAACAATTAGAACACAGTTAATGAAACCGTACTGAATAGTTTGTACAAGAGAACTTCTTGAGAGACCCATCACTATGATACGAAGTACCATGTTGGGGGATGAAATTTGTTGTGGACGTGGAACATTGTTTGGAAAATTGTGCACTCTAACAGTGTGAGTTTGAGATGTATGGGGAAGTATAACCACATGGTTGTTACATAGTTTTGAAGACCATGTGGTCTAACAGTAAAATTAATTAAATAAGGAAAAATAATATTCTACCCTATGAACCATAAGTTGTTTTAAACCTCTTTTATCCTTGATTTCACCCATGAGACAAATCACATGCACCAACCTTCTAATCTATTCCTCCGTGGGAGATATTCCTTGTTGTGTGTTTGAATCAAATTTCATTAGGTGCATTCGAATAATTGAAGAATGACTTCAATTTCTTAACACTATGTCCGGTTCTTTTTCTTATATGTATTTTTTGGTTTATCAGGTTGGGTTTGTTATTCTCAATCCCACTGGTTCATGGTGGAATCAGATAAAAATGTTGGGGTTTTCACTCTACCTTATAAGATGGTGACCGAGATGTCCTCTTCACTTCTCTGCATTCCATTTGATCAAGTTACGTCAGTATGGTAGATTTATAAATCTTTTAATAAAAACATATCATTTGTTAATGGTTTTTTTGATTCCATTTATTATTGATTATTCTGAACTTGAGGTTGGGATTATGTTGCATTTTGTTGGCGAGTGATGGGGTATAGTTTCGATATGATGAGATCGACCTATGAGGATTTGAGCATTATGAACATTTAAATTAAGTTGTTTAATTTTAATATCTCATTTTGATTAATTAATTAATTAAAATATAATTTCAATTAATTAAATTTTTATGGATTGGTTGGGAGACTGGATCTTATATGGCTTGGATAGGCTTGGATGTGTCTTGGAGGCTATTACCAGCCCATAAGAAAATAAATGAATGTATCATAAAGGTATGTGATTTATCATACCTTCCCTATGCTATATATGAATGTTTATAGTAGTATGTATATTCATGAGATCACCCCTTACGTTGAAAACTACTATTAAAATTCATTCAAATTAACTTTTTAATAAGTTTGGCTACTTAAATTAAATGGATGGACTCCTGGGGTCACTAACAACCTTTGCATGTAATAACCTTGATTTTGGAATCCCAGATCTAGTGTTGGATTTAATATATTGGAATAGATATAAAGTGAAAAATTTCAAATGACTGATTAATTTATTATTTTTTGAGAACAATATGCATACATGACACCCATTTTACATTGGAGGTACAATATAAAATATAATACATAATAATATAAAATTAACAACATTTTTGAAAACTCATTCAATGATCTATTACTTATGTACCATATAATGGAAACAAAATAAGTGTGAGAACAAATGCTCAATAAGGGTTATGTATAGATGAATCTATCATGAGTGAATAAGAATAATAAACATAGAAAGGTAAATAATTGTACTAACCCAAAATTTTATCAAGGAAATTCCCCTTCTTATAGTTTTGATACATCGAATAAAACACACACATAATAAAGAAAAAATTATTCTCAAAAATAAATTTTAAATATGTGGTATTTATAATGATTAAGGAACCTATAGTGATGAAATAGAATCATGACTATAGGAAAAGTAATATAACCATTATGAATAGTAATCTAGCCAATATAAGAGTAACCTCACCAATGAAAGTATAAATAAAATTCAAGCATCTTATAAATGAAAATATGATATTATTATAATCTTGATATAAGTAAATACATGTTTTCAAAATTATAAATTAAGTGTTGGTAATTTCTTAAACTTAAATGTTTTTTTTGACAATTTTGTATTTAATAAAATGATTTAAATGTAAATTTATTTTCAAAAATAAAATCATAAATAAACATTTTTTTATGATTATAATAACATTTTATATGACGTTAACTAAATTTTAAAAGTGTCATAAAATTAGTTATAATATTGAAATATGTATTATTGTATTGAATGATGATTTTAATTAAAAATTAAATTTATCATATTTATAAAATTATTTTTAGATAACAATGTCCATTTTTAAATCTACACTTTAAAAAATGGTTAGGTTTATTTTTTGGTATTTTTGAAAAATTGTTGATATTTTGGTGAATATTGAAACATGTTAATTTATGGTATTTGACATTTTAAAACAAATATATGAATTTGTGAGTCATAGATTAAATAAGAAACCATTAATTAAAACTCACATGAAATAGGGACATCACATAGTCATGATAATCAACACTATTAGGAGTCTTGATCCAAAATAATAAACAAATTAATAAAATAACCGAAAATTATCCTCTCCTCCTACTATAAATAACACCCTCCCCAACTCTTATCCTCAAATGTTATAAGTTTTAGAGATTTCATATATTATTAAAAATTACTCTCCCAATCCTAATCCCCATTTCTTGGTATTTCTGGTCTCAACAAAATTCCAAACCCAAGTTCTATAAGGAGGTTCTTATGGAGACGATATAGAACAGGTAGAATCCTCAACCATTTTCTTTTAAATTATTTATTTATTCTACCATATCATTTCCCCCATAAAGAAAATTTACATGATAAAACCAATATCATATATATTTTTTAAATATATTATTTTCATGGAATGTAAAAAATCAAATATAGTCTGTCATTCTTTTGTCCAAAAAATTGAAGCATCATCCATGAGGTGTCGATTCACCGTCTTCACGGACAACAAGTTTTCATTTTCCATTACTGCCTTGATGGCTGGTCATAAAACCATTATTATTTTTAGAAAATATTAAAACATATATTATAAATATATATTTAAGTTTTTTGAAATAATATATTTAAAAATTATTAAATAAAAAATCCAAACTAGTTCGTGGTGATTGAAATATCATCAAAATAAACTAATATTAATCGTTAAATTTTTATCCAATGAATCATCCTGAAATATAATAAAATTAAATAATAGACCATTTAAAATTATAGGAGTATATTATTACAATTTCACCAAACTTCTGGAGTTTTTATTCGATTTGAAAATAACTCTTATAATTAAACTCATGGGAACCAATCATAAAACCATGAAACAAATGCACCCTAAACAACAAAATATAAAAATCTAACCCATGAAGGTAATAATAAATAAAATAAATAAAATTATAATCAATAAAATAAACATATAATTGGTTATTCATTAAATAGCTAATTAAAATTATTTAATTATATATGATAACAATTGTATGTGAATAACACATTCAGTGAGTCATAAGGTATGATATTTTATCCAAATCTCCATTTTCACCTTCGTGTTATGCTTTTACTCAATTTGACCCAATTAAATTTATAATTATTCATATGTACTCCTCGTAAACTCTATGTGAATGTTCCAAACATATTTAACTAGTTGGATTATTTATTATTTTATATGGAATGACATGTTTTATAAGATTCCATTCTTAATTACTCCCTATAAGTGAACCTGTTGATTGGGAACATCAAAATTTCTTACACATTTTCAAGTACACTCCATAATCTATTTTCATCAACTGGTATTTCTCTAAAATCGTACTTTTTATAATGGAAAACTATTTTAGTTCATTTATGGTTTTTTTTAAAATAATTATTCATTTGTCTTATTTAAATAATCTTTTATATTGTTCCTTAAATCTTGCCCAAGTGGATCATTTTAATGTTTCTAAAACACACTTTTTCATGATTTCACTTCATTCAGACATCATTTATCATTATCTATGACTATTTTTCCATAAGACTATCTATGTATTATTTAATTACATTTTTTCATAGACACCATTATGATATTTATTATGGTTATGACTTATAACACAATCATGATACAAATTTATCTCCCAAACCTTTTCCCTACATCTTAGTCTTGCTGGTCACACCAAACGAAAAAACCCAAGTGTCTTGTGTAGGTTCTCAAGGAGATGACATACAATAGGTAAAATCCACCACCTTTTATTTTTAATTTCTTTCTTTCATATACCAAATCCATTCCTCCACAATCTAACATTACACGATAAATCCAATATAATATATATATATATATATATTATATAATTTTATTTCATTAATAGAATAACAATCCTGAAATACCTTATATCATATCTTCTACTCTAAAAATTAATACATCATTCACAAGGTGTCGATTCACCACCATTTTGGATGATTAATTTTTGATGTCCATTACCACCTCTATGGGTTTTCATAAAACAATTATTATGTTTCAAAATTATTGTATCATTTATATTATATCCTTTTAATGTCTTGGATATAATATATATTTAAAATATTTTCTATGAAAAAAAACTAATTTGTGATCATAAATAACCACCAATATAATCAAACATTCATGATTAATTTATTTTTCTAATGAATCATACATATATCCAAAAATATGATATAAGACACCATTTAATATTATGGAATTATATTAATACCACTTACTCCAAATTCTAGAGTTTTTCATTCATTTTAAAAGATGTCGCATAGTTAAAATTCATCGAATCAATAAAAAATCAAGAAACCAACACACACAGAATAACGACATCAAACATTATAACCCATTAAGATGATCATCAAAGAACTAAATAAAATTTTAATAAATAAAATACAAGTATAAGTTGTTCTGAAATATTTAATTAATGGATATAATTTTATTATCTAGAATACTAATTACAATTATATACCACTTTCAAAAATGTGGCAATAGAATCTATTTAAACAACCATTTTTTCCATCAAGTTACACTTTATATCTATTTAACCCAATTTAATAATTAATTATCATTACTAAATACTCCTAAATTGTATTTTTATGTTCTAAACATGTTTACCTTTGCAATTATTATTTCTTTTATGTAAAATTACATGTTTATATGGTTTTCTTTTAAATTCATGTCAATAAGAAAACCCTCATAAGGGGAACATCCTAATTTATTACCCATTTCAAGTTCATACCATAATATGTTTTAGGCCACCGTTATTTTTATAAAAGATCTCTTTTTATCATGAATAACTTTTGTAGATAATTTTTAGTTTTATGATTTTTTTTCCTTTTTACCCTTTAAAGACTTTGTTATATTTTCCCTTAAATCACTGCAAATTTGGTCACTTATAAAGATTATTAAACACTATTTTTAAATGTTTTGATTTATGTAAGATATCATTTATCATTATATATGCCAATTTTCCCTTATGAATGTCCAAGTATGATTTAAATCCATTCATTATGGGACACCATTTTGAAACTATATTTGGATATTCCTTATGGTGTAACGCCCCAACCCTAGTTACCCAGAGTCGATGCATTATTACATAACATTGGGAGGATCACAAGGAAATCATGTCTCAAAAGACCGATCAGTTTAGTATTATTGGAAACAAGATTCATACAGAAGTTCAACTTTACAACATGAAAAGAAATAAAATAGACATATATTTCATTAGAAACATCCAAGCCTCTTAATTTATTTGTATAGGTCACTCATAAATAACTTCTTCATATCCTAGGAAAATGAAACATAAGAAAGGGGTGAGCTCAAATGCTCAGTAAGGGTAAGTAATACAGTTGCAAATTACATAAATATTAAGGATGGTAAATAATTGAAACCACATGCCTTTACCAATAATAAACAAGAATAATTTTATGGATAGAATATGAGTTGAGTAAATAATTCCTTAATAAAACATAATCATGGGTATTTTACTAGTTGAATGACCTCCTGAACCATCAATATTATTTCCATAATGAGAGAATGTATAATGTCAGACATTCTGAAAAGTTTTGTCAGGGCCTCAACCAAGACGTCTAAAAATGATTAAGGCCTCGGCCAAAACCATAAATCAAATTTTGAAAGGGCCTCAGCCAATTCAACGTATAGTTGTCTAATGAGACCTATCGATGCATAGAGGAGCTATAGCAGGCTCCACGCATCACTTACTAAGTTCAATACATTCCTCATATGAAAAGGTTTAAACATATCATAAAAAATTGTATTAAAACTTGTATACATAATGTCAATACTTTAACCATAAATCATGAATGGTATAAAAATAGCACATCCACAGTCACACATATCACAAAACCTTCAATACAAAATGGATGTTTTTTATCATAATAAATCAAATCCAAATAAACATAATATCAATCAAAGAATGTTGACATAGATGAAATTAAAACCCTTTTTAGAGAAATATCTCCTTTTATTTTGAAATCATTTAAGATTCACAAAATTATAAAATAAAACATTTACTTTGAAAAATATTCTTATAATCTTTTATGGGAAGCTTTGACGAGTTTATAATGGTAGAAAATAGCAGCACCCGTCTTATAAGTTAAAAAAAGACATTCTTACCTTAATTTTGTCGAAAGGGTTAAAAAGGACCTTGTTTGGAAAACGACATAAAGATTCATTTACAAAAATCTTATAAAAATTCAGACAAGGGTATAAATGACTTTAACGTATATTCTATAAAATAGTAAGAATGTTTTGAAATACATTTTTAAGATACATGCATGTGGATGACTAAGAGGGCCCAGTAGATAGTTACGTATAAACAACCTCGGATAATGAAGAGATTGTGAAATAAACCCTTACCTTGTACTTTTCTTTGGTTTAGGGTAGGATAACCTCTTATATAATGGTGAAATAATCGTTATTAAATTCTAAAATAATCATATACATTAATATGATATCATATATGATCTTTTAACATTGCTTTGTTAATAATTTCTTAGTATTATCGTCGTTTTGAGTGTTAACTTACTCATTTTCTTTTATATGTTTTATTAAATAAGCCATGTTTTTTATGGATATGATTTATCTTATTCATATACAGAATGAGGTCAAGTCCTTAAACATTATATTTAATCATAAAATGAGAATTAGACTTGATTGGATACGATGGGGAATGAATCTCATCGCGTTTGTGGAGATGGTAGTCCGTACGTACACACGCGCGACAATATCACTCTTTTGATATTAAAATAATATATAATTGGAGAGTATATAATATATACATAATAATTATCATGTTATATTTATTATTTACATAAATTACACATCATTATTATACCCATCCAAATAAAAAAGTATTGAATAACAATTACACCATGACGTGGAGACGGTAGACCGTACGTACGCACGTATGGTGACATGTCAGTAAATGGATGGATGGAATAATGAATATGGTTGTACCATATTTATAATAACATCATAGTATATAGAATACACTAGAGTTTTTATTTTAGAATGGAAACCACAAATGAAGAAGAAGTTGAAGAAGAAAGGAACTTGAAAAAGGGTGGTGAAAACATTTCCTCTTCTTTGGGTTCTTCATTTTGATTTGATCAAAAGGGATCCTTATATTTGGTTTCTGATTAAAGGAAGGCCTTTAAGATTAAAGGAGGATAGTTTAGAGCGTATTTGGGTAGATTTTGGCTGAACCAAAAGGCTTTGAAGGTATGAATAATTGGTTATAAGTGGTGTCCTTTTATAAGGGGGAGGGGGGGCTCTTTAGGAAAAACTTAAATTATTAATTTATAATAAATTGATATTCTTTTTTTAATGGATCCAAAGTAGATTATTCAAAGTCTAAGGTGGGTATGGGTCTAAATCCTTTCAACCAATAGATTTTAGACTGGTTTTGGTCACTAAATTAACCTTATCATTTATATTTAACTCTTAGTTAAATAGTATGACATTTACCATGTCTCTTTGTATTTTAATATTATGTGGTTAATAAACATACCATATACATACAACAGAACACCACGTGGTTCATTAATGATACACCTATCATTATATAAGTCTCTTTGCCGAACCGTAGATTTTTAGGAATTGAGTATCAATTAATAATATGATATTTGGTTTAAAAACACTTTTATGTCAATTTCATCGCTATTTGGTATTCGATTTTTATTGAAAATCATAAAATAATGATTACATAAAGAAACACATAATTAAATCAATACTAACAAGTCATATTAACCTATAAAATTAGTGTAATTCATAAAACGTCTCAAATTACATTTATTTGGGTATTTATATTATCAATTATTTTAATATTTCATTTATTAGGTAATTACAACATTACCATTGTGTTATAAATAAATTAAATTATTTAATATCTAAAAATTATAAATAATATACCATTATTTAGGAAATCGTTTTAGATTTCTAATGAATATTTATAATATAATTTATCTTATGTATAGCCTTATATTAAAAGTGTTTTAGTTAATAAACTTTGATTTTAACTCTTTTAACTCTTCTTTGAATTAAATAATAATAAATGTACTAATCTAATCCAAGTGGACCTAAATTATAATATTTTATTCCTAAGGTTGTTTTTGGTCGAGATACACTTGTCCAATAGAATTAGGACATTTATTAGGGTAATATTAATAACATTTTTACCCTTAATTACCCTATTTACTTTTAACCGTTGTAAATAAAAGTAAAAAGTTACTATTTAATGTATTGAACCAAATTTTACTCCTTGATTTTAACCGTGTCTCTCAGATTTTCGAAATTCCACTCACAGAAGTGGTAAAATTATGTTTTATGTGAATTTCCAAGTTCTCCTAGGAGGTGGGTACAAGACGATGAAAAGTTCCATAAAATTTTTATATATCTAAAATTATTCTAAACTAACTCCAATGAATTAAATTGAAATTATATATGTATTATGTTTCCATTTTGAACTCAATTAAATTTAAATAAAATAAATATTTATTTAAATAAAAATTTGGTTTTAAACAATAACTAAGTGTTTTTTCACTATTCATAAAAAATTGAATGTTTTCAAAAAAATACCCTAAATTCACCCGAAGCTAATTTCGATAGTCCGAATCCAAAAATGAAGTCCATTTTTAAAGATAAAATTTATAAAATTTCAAAAAGTTGGTATTAATATTCATAACGGCTAGTTTGATTGGTTGTGGTGTGTGTTAGAACTCGAAGATGCATACAACACACGCTACTATATTATAAAAAGAGAAGCATACCATGGAAGATTGGGGTGTTACATTCTCCCCTCCTTCAAATAATTTCATCCTAGAAATTTTTAGAATACTACGACAAGAAAAGACCCGGGTGATTCTTCATCATAAGATCCTCAGGTTCCAATGTTGCCTCTTCCATTTCACGGTTTCTCCATAGAACTTTTACCAGACTAGTCTTCCAATTTCTCAACACTTCTTCTCTTGTATCAAGAGTCTTGATGGGCTATTCGAAATAAGACAGATCGGGTTCTAGTTCTAATTACTCATTAGTGAGTACATGTGTTAGGTTAGGCATGTATTTTCTCAACAGTGATACATGAAATACATCATGAACTTTGTAGAGACTTGGCAGCATTGCCATATGGTAAGGTACAACCCCAATTTGTTCTAAAATTTCGAAAGGTCTGATGTACCTAGGACTCAATTTACCCATCTTACCAAAACATATAACTCCCTTCCATGGAGATACCTTCAAGAAAAAATGATCTCCTACCAGAAATTCCAAATCCTTCTTTCAGTTATCGACATAGCTCTTCTGCCTACTTTGAGCTACTTGGATGTGGTTTTGGATTACATTTACCTTTTCCATCGTTTCCTCCACCAATTCTGGGCCTACAAGTTTTCTTTCACCAATGTCATCTGAACAGGTTGTTGTGCGACATCTCTTTCCATATAATGCATCATATGGTGCCATCCGAATACTTGAATGGAAGCTATTGTTGTAGTAAAAATCTACCAGAGGTAAATATTGATCCCACATACCTTGAAAGTCAAGTGAGCATGATCTAAACATGTCTTCTAAGGCTTGAATAGTCTGTTCTGATTGTCCGTTTGTATGAGGGTGGTAGTTAGTGCTCAAATGAAGTTCAGTATCCAAGGCCTTCTGCGTACTCTTCCATAATCTTGAATTATAATGGGGATCACGATTATAAACAATCGATAAGGGTACTCCATGAAGTCTCACAAATTCATTAATATATAGTCTTGATAGGCATTCGAGTGGTAAATCCTCCATTATAGCTAGAAAATGTGCTGAATTAGTATGACGATCAACAATAACCCATATTGCATCGATCATTCTAGGAGTATTTGGTAGTCCCATGATAAAGTCCAACATAATATTTTCTCATTTCCATTTCAGGAATGGGATTAGTTTACATGACTCCTCCAGGATGTTGCCTTCCAGCTTTCACATGTTGACAAACCATACATCATGACACAAAATCAGCAATATCCCTCTTCATGTTGTCCCACCAAAAATGTTCCTTCAAACCTCTATACATTTTGGGGCTCCTAGGGTGTATAGAGAAATTGGAACAATGAGCATCATCCAAAAACTCTCTTTTTAGATTAGGTATATTGGGAACACAAAGTCTCTTCCCAAATTTCAAAATTCCATCTTCATACACAAAGTCGCTCAATCTCCCATCATTCACAACATTAATCTTCTTTTGAGACTCTTCATCACCGGTCTGAGAACTCTTTATCCTTTCTAGTAAAGATGGTTTGGAAACCATTTGAAAAAGTATTGAGGTTTCACCTTCCATGGTAATTCCCATATCCATCTTTATTAGATCCATGTATATAGGATCATTTTCAACTCTTATATTGTTCCAAACTCCATGATACTTTTTGCTCAAAGAATCTTCCACCTTATTTTCCCCCCGGGTGGTAGTGTATCGTACAATCATAATCCTTGAGTAGTTGAAGCCATCTCATTTGCCTCATGTTGAGTTCTTTCTGGGAGAAAATATACTTCAAACTCTTGTGATTAGTATAAATATCACATTTTTCACCATACAGATAGTGTCTCCAAATTTTCGAAGAAAAGATTATAGAAGCTAACTCAAGATCATGAGTAGGATAGTTTTTCTCATCAATTTTTAGATGTCGTGATGCATAAGAAATAAATCTATCATTCTGCATAAGGAAACATGAAAGTCCTTTCTTCGATGCATCACTATAAATAACAAACCCGTCATTTCCCGATGGTAGAGTCAAAATAGGATTTACTAATCTTCTCATCAGTTCTTCAAAACAATCTTCACACTATTTCGTCCAATCAAATTTAACCCATTTATGTGTGAGCTTCATTAAGGGGTTATCCAATCAGGAAAATTTCTAGACAAAACGTCGATAATAACCTGCTAAACCAATAAAACTGCGTATCTCAGTTGTACTAATCGGTGCAGGACATTCTTGGATTGACTTGGTCTTAGAAGGATCAACAGAGATTCCATATTTGAAGACAATATGGCCAAGAAAAGAAATCTCCTGAAGCCAGAATTCACACTTGTTAAACTTCCCATATAATTCATGTCTTCTCAGAGTCTTCAGGATAATGCGCAAGTGATTTTCAAGATATTTGTATCTTTTGGAATATACCAAGGGATCATCAATAAATACCACCACGAAATCATTGATATATTCCTTAAAAACTATATTCATTAGTTCTATGAATACAGAGGGTGCATTAGTCAATTGAAAAGGCATTAATGTAAACACATAATTCCCATACCTGGTTCAAAATGCTTTCTTCAAAATGTCTTCATTATTCACACACAATTGATGGTATCCAGATCGAAGGTCAATATTTGAAAAATATTGTGATCCATGAAGTTTATCAAATAAATCATCAAGGCGTGGTAGGGGATACATTTTCTTTATTGTTATAGCATTGATTTCCCTGTAGTGGATACATAACCTCATAGATCCATCTTTGTTTCTGTACAAAAAAGGATAGGGGATCCCCATGGAGAAACACTAGGACGGATAAATCACTTATTACTCAATTCCTCTAGTTTTTTCTTTAGTTCAACTAATTCTATAGTGGCGATTCTATAAGGTGTATTCGATATAGGCCTTGAACCAAGAATTAAATCAAGGGAAAACTCAATTTCTCATTCTGAAGGATGTCCAGGTAAATCTTCAGGAAACACATCAACATATTCTCTCACAATAGGTACATCCAATATTTAAAAATTCCTTTCCTCACCCAAAGTTATTTCATTCTATTCTTCCCCGATAATTGAATTTAGATGAGCTAATGGGGGTGGATATAGATAAGAATCAGGTGGTGAAGATTCTGCTCTAAAGATAAGGTTTTCTTTATCATCATCGTCAAAAATTGTAACCACCTTTTTCTTAAAATATATTTCGGCATCATGGTCCAAAAGCCAATACATATTGAGGATTATATCAAATTTAGTCAGGGTTATGACGATGAGATCAGCAGATAAAGAACATTTATATTCCCAAATGGGAAAAGATCCATAGAATTTTGTAGCAATGATACTTCTCTTAGGATTTTTAACTAACAACTCCCTTGTTAAATCATATTGGAAATATATAATTTTCTTAGCAAACTGGGAAGATATGAAACAATGTGATGATCTAGATTCAAATAATGCATTTTCTAAACTTGAGGAAACCATTAAATTACCTTCTACTACGTCTTTCGGGGTTTCAACCTCAGCAGTAGTGATTCCATGAGCTTTTCCTTGATCCCTTGTCCTTTTCTATGGTATGTTTCCCTGAGGCTTAGGAAATTAATTGGAATAATGGCCCATCTCCCTACAATTTTAGCATTGAACAATGGTAGCATCTTTCTTTTCATTACAATCACCATCTAAATGGCCTTTCTGTCCACATTTGTAGCATACTCCTTTTCCTTTTAGACAGGCACCAGGGTTCTTCCTTCCACAATTATCACAGTGTGGAAATTCAATTCTACCCTTCTTCCATATTTCCTTATTTCCTTTCCCAGAGTGTTCAACATCTCTCTTCTTCTCTTGCTTTGATTTAAAGTCATAAGACATAGAGAATTATTTTTCTGTCTTGATAGCACAGAAGACAATATCTTCATATGATGAGAAGGATTGTGATACTAATTCTTGATGGAGAAATGGGTTTAACCCATCAAAGAAATGATAATTATTAATTATTGGGTAATATATAAAAACTGCAACATGCCTCGCTAACCTTGTAATGTTAGCCTCATACTTTGCAACATTCTCATCCTCCTTTTTCCTCAGACTCAGAAATTGTCTCCCCATATCCACTTGATGGTCATGAGGAAATTATTTTTCTAATAAAAATTCATTAAATTCCCTCCATTAAATATTTTATACTTCCTCTTCATCCTTTGTGTATTGAATCAAGGACCACCATTGATCAGCATCTCCAGTGAGGTGGTAAACTGCCATGACAACTTTTTCCCTTTCGCTACTCCCCAAAGATTGGAATAATTTCTCTATGGAGTTTACCCATTTCTCAGCCACTAATGGATTTTTACTCCCATTTAATGTTGGTGGTTGTTTCCTCATGAAGTTATATGACATTGATCCTCCATGTTGTGGGTCTGGGTGCTTCATACGAGTATGGTTAATATTCATAACCTGTGTGAGTTGTCCCAATATGGTGATTAGCTGTTCAGCACCAGTTTCATCACTAGCTCCACTATAATTATCTTGAGAAGGAGGAAAATCACTATATGGAGTGTGTGCATTGATACAGTTTACATTCCTTCCTCTAGGTTCCATTGCTAAACAATGGCATAAATAAGATTAGTTTATGAATCAAAATATATAAATCCAAACATCTAAAACACTTAACATAAATTGAACAATTTATGGATATAAGCCATAATCATAAAAAAAATGTTTTCCTTTGAGGAAGTATATACTCATAAACCCTTTATAATGGTTTGTAAAGAATATGAGAATTATCCTAAGCATATCCCCCAGGAGTGTTGTAACCAAGAGCGAAGTAAGGCCCATTGTCGTGCAACAATTCCTGTTCGAGTCTAGCTCAAATCGGTGTTTTCGGGTTTTAACCCTAGGTATATCTGTGCCAGATTCGCCTCTACCTTCTAATATCCAAACTGGGATTTATTTCTCGGAAAACACACAAAATCTCTACAATACCAAAATTCTAGGAAGTTCTTCTATACCAATCCTCAAAGTCCATATTAGGGATATGTACTCTAATCAGAGTTTATCTAAATCTAGTTTCCATGGTTCGTACTAAAGATACTCTGATACAAACTTTAACACCCCAACCCTAGTTACCCAGATTCAGTGCATTATTATAAAACATTGGCATGCTCACAAGGAAATCATATCTCGAAAGACAGATCAGTTTAGTATTATTGGAAACAAGATTCATACATAAGTTCATGTTTACACCTTGAAAAGAAAAACAAAACAAATATATTTCATTAGAAACATCCAAGCCTCCTAGATTATGCATGTAGGTCACTAAAAACTAACTTATTCATATTCAGGGAAAATAAAACATACGAAAGGTGATAGCTCAAATGCTCAGTAAGGGTAAGCAATACAATGGAAAATGACATAAATATTGATCTTGCAAAATAATTGAAACCACATGCGTTTACCAACAATATACAAGAATACTTTTATGGAAAGAATACAATCTGAGTAAATAATGCCATAATAAAACATAATCATGAGTATTCTTCTAGTCGAATGACCAAATGAACCATCAATATTATTTCCATAATGAGGGAATGTATAACGCCGTACACTCTGAAACATTTTGTCAATGCCTTATCCAAGACGTCTAAAAATGATTAAGGCCTCGACCAAAACCATAAATTAAATTGGGAAATGTATCACCCCGAGCTTCCACGATACGCTTCTCATTCAATAATGCAATAGCTTGCATTGTACGCAACTTTGAGTTCTAAAACACCGCGACTAATCAAGGTAGCCGTTATGAATAGTAATAACCACTTTTTAAAATTATAGAAATTTTATATTTCAAAATGGACTTCATTTTTGGATTCGGAATATCGAAATTAGCCTATGTTGAATTTTTGGTATTTTTCTGAGAACTTCTAATTTTTTAGGAATAGTGAAAAATACTTTAAAACAACTTTTTTAATCAAAATAATTTATTGTGATAAATTATACTATTTAGTGGTTTTAAGGTAAAATTAGAATATATTTTTACCATTCTATCCAATAGTGGTCATTAGAATTAATTTAACATTGAAATTGGACATAAACAATTGCCAATCTTTTGATATAAATTGTTTCTTAAAAACACGCTATTTGTCGTAACAGCGGGAATTAATTATAAAATTAATTAATGCAACTTATATGTTTGGAATTTTGTAAAATATACATCATTTTTGAATTCGTAATATCAATTATAGCTTAGGGTGAAATTTTGGCCTTGTTCTGAAAAACTTCAATTTTTGATGAATAGTGAAACCACTAAGTGGTAGTTAAATAACTGATTTTTCGTTTAAATGAAATATTACCACTTCTGTGATTTGATTTTCAAAAATCTGACATACATGGTTGTCATTAAGAAGTAAAATGTGGTTCAATGAGATTAAAATAATTTTATGGTGAATAGTAACTTTTAAGTTCTTAATCGCGATTAGAGGTAATTAGTGTAGCTTAAGGTACAAATAATGTTTTAATAATATGAGATGAGAATGACACTTGTCATACTCCTATTGGATGAGTCATGGCCGAGCAAGACAACCAATGGGTCAACTTGGGGACCCCATGGAGCCACTTTAGTTGGAAAATGACATTAATATATATTTATTTAATGTTAAAATTAAATTGACACAAACTTGAGTTATTTTACTAAAACAGTTTTTAAGTGGGGTTACACAAGTCCAAATTTTGACTATAAATATTCATTAGAAAGCTAAAAAGATTTACTAAATCATAGTTCTTTTTTTATAATTTTTAGACATTAAATAAGTTAAATTATTTATGACATCATTATGATGCAGCGATGACCTCATTATTTAACGATTTAAATAAAATGAGAAGATAAAGAAACATCCAAGGCTTACACTTGTCCAAAGCCTATTGGATGAGGATATTTCGAAACCTTATCACCTTATCCTCGAATTATATTAGTGTGGGACATTTAGAATCCGAAAAGCATTGTGAAATAATGTATCATTTCAATCTTTCCAAAAGTGCCCCTCCTCTCCACTTATAAAAGGACCCCACCTCTCCCACCTCATTTACACTTTCAAGCCAATTGGCTCGGCAAACCACTAACAAATACTCTCCCAACATCCCTCTATTACTCCTAGAAGCCTCACTTTGGGCAGAACACTTCTCAAGGAAGCCTTTGGCTCAAATCAAAAAGAGTTACCCGATTTTGAGGTAATGTCTTCTCTAATGTTGTTTTGTTTTATTTTTCTTCTCCAACCCCCTAAACTCTTTTTATTCATTTCTTTTGTAACAACACCAGTATCCTCAATATACTAGGATGTTGTTATAAGAAGGATTCGAGCTACACTTACACACACCTACATCTAATGGTTAAAGAACATACGGTTTTTGTGGATGGCGAATTTCTGCCTCACGAAACGATGACTGTTCAACACTCATATAACACCTTCAAAGGTGGCCATTAAGATGTCACTATATTTATATATAAAATATAATGTGTTTATGTTTTACTTATGCTTCTTTATTTCTCATTTATGGCATACTTTATGATTTCCATTATGGGTAAAACGCGATAATTTCATTTTAGGAAGTGCGGACTACCGCCCCCTCAAAGTGATTTGAATCGTTAATGCCATATGTGGGATGTATAAAGGATGTATTAAATGGTATTATACACTATATTATACTGTAATTATATTATAAATTTATATCATCATGATTCCGTTCCATTAAATATGAAATATAAATGAAAGTAGCATTAATGCGTACATATGGCTTACCGTCTCCATGAACGGTGCATTTCATTTCTTACCTCTAAATGTTACGTAATGTTATAAATGAATGTATATACTGGATATATATGAAATATATGACATCTAAATCTTGAATATAATTCTGGAGATAATGGATATTCTACCACATAAACAACTTGTAATTATAAGAAGTTTATTGTTGACTCAAGTACCAAAGATCGACAAAACGACCGTTATTAACTTAAATAATTACCTAATGTTCATATCGTTGTAATAAGTGATATAAAAAGGATAATGAAATTGAAAATGGTTCTTAATAAGGTAGATATTAACTCTAGTTTATTATTCAGGAGGTTAAAGAACGGTTGAGTCAAGTCGGAGACAAGGTAAGGGAACTTCTTAACCCAATTTCCATTCATTGGGTTAATCTCCTACTTTAAAATTATGTCATGATATTATTATGTCCTATTTTGTATTTTTACTTTCTTCATGTGTACCTATAGTGAATACACATAATAGATCTATTTTATTTTAAAAATGATCTTTTTAAGGACTTCATCTCAATCCCCTTTCATTGAGGCATATTTGGTTTTATACACAACTTTTTTTTATACGGTGTATAAACCCCTTTGACTTTTACGTTTATTCAAAAGGAATATTTTTTTTATACGAAGAGTTTTACTAAATGACAAAAAGGGAATGTTTTACTTTCCGTACTTATGTGGCGACAACGACTTCTCCACCGCCGTGACCATTATTTGAGTTTCGGCATCCTCTACAAGCCATTATTTTTTTTAATGAAAAATAAATACAAAGTTTTAACTTTCTTTTATTTTGGTATTGAAAATGGTTTTGAAAGCATTTTTATTATATCAATGTGTTGTATTTATATCTTGTGATTGAAATGTGGAGATGTTATGTTTCCTTTATGCATGTTTTATGTGATACTATTATGTTATGGTTTATGATATGTTTAAACCAATTCATATGAGGAATGCATTGGACTTAATAAGTGACGGGTGGAGCCCGCTATAGCTCCTCGATGCATTGGGAGGTCTCATGAGACAAACTAGTGTCTTGGCACGAGGCCTTGACAAAATCTTATTTTTGGTCTTGGCACGAGGCCTTGACTACATGGTTATGATAGTCTGGCATTATGCATTCCCTCATTATGAAAGTGGTTATTGATATTTCATGTGATTATTCGACCAGTAGAATATCAATGTGAAGAAGTGAATGGCATTATCTCATTTTACTTTTTCCATATTATGTTGATGTTCAAGTTTAAAAGGCTTTTGTTTTAGTTATACATTGCCTTAAATTTTTATGTTTATTTATGAAAGCTTCCGCAATATTGTTATCCTTACTGAGCATCTGAGCTCACCCCTTTCAATGTTTTAATATTTTCCAGGATGTGAAGAAGTATTTTATGAATGACCTGTAGGGATTGTGAGAATAGGATATGAGTGTGGACTATGGAGACCATGTTATTGTAGTTTGTTTACTTTTGATGTAATTAAAGACTTATGAATGTATCTAGTGTTTCCAAGGCTACTAAACTAATCGGTCTTTCGAGACTTGATCTTTTGTGATCATGCCAATATTACGAAGTAATGTACCGACTCTGGATAGCTGGGGTCGGGGCATTACAGTTGGTATCAGAGGCAGTTTAGTACTAACCTTGGAAGCTAGATTTAGATAAACTCTGATTAGAGCACATAGCCCAAAGATAGACTTTTAGGATTAGTATAGAAGAACTTCCTAGAATTTTGGTATTATAGAGATGTTATGAGTTTTCCGAGCAATACATCCCTGTCTGGATACGAGCAGGTAGGGGCGGCTCTGGCACAGATGTACCTAGGGGTAAAAACCGAAAACACCGCTTTGAGCTAGACTCGAACGAGAACTGGTGCACGACAACGGGCCTTGATGCACTCTTGGTTACGACACTCCCGGGGGATATGCTTAGGATAATTCTCACAAACCACTATGAAGGGTTATGAGTATATAATTCCTCAAAGAAAACATTTCTTTTTATGATTATGGATTATATCCATAAATAGTTCAATTTATGTAAAGTGTTTAACAAGTAAGGAATTATTTATTTTGATTCATAAACTAATATAGTTTATGCCATTGTTTAGAAATGGCGCCTAGTGGAAGGAATGGAAACCATATCAATGCACGAACTCCGTGTAGGGATTGCCCTCCTGCTCAAGATAATTATTGTGGATCTGGAGATACAACTGGTGCTGATCAACTTATTACCATACTGGGACAACTCACTCAGGTTATGAATAATAACCTTACTCGTATAGAGCACCCTGATCCGCAATGTGGAGGATCAATGTTAGACCGCTTCATGAGGCAACAACCACCAACCTTCTTTGGGAGTACAAATCCTATAGTAGCTGAGCAATGGATAAATTCCTTAGAGAAAATATTCCATGCCTTGGGGAGTAGTGAAAGGGAGAAGGTTGTCATGGCAGTTTACCGCCTCACTAGAGATGCCGATCAGTGGTGGTCGCTGATTCAAAACACAAAGGAAGACGATGACGTATCGAATATGGAATGGAGGGAGTTCAAAGAGCGTTTCTTAGAAAAATACTTTCCTCGTGACCATCGAGCAGATATGGAAAGGCAATTTCTGAGTCTGAGGCAGAAGGAGGATGAGAATGCCGCAAAGTATGAGGCTAACTTTACAAGGATCGCGAGGCATGCTGCCGATTATATACGTAACCCAAGGAGTATGATTGATCGTTTCTTTGATGGGTTAAAACCATTTCTCCGTCGAGCTTTGGTATCACAATCCTTCTCATCATACGAAGATATTGTCTCGTGTGCTATCAAGACAGAAAAGGAATTCTCTAAGTCTTATGACAACAAGGTAAAGCAAGAGAAGAAGAGAATGGTGGAACAAGAGACAGATAAAGGGAAAAAGGGAAAGAAGGATTTTCCAGTATGTGATAATTGTGGGAAGAATCACCCTGGTACTTGCCTAAAAGGAATGGGAGTTTGTTATAAATGTGGAGAAAAGGGTCACCAGGCTCGTGATTGCAAGGGAAAGAAAGAGGCTATCAAAGTTGAATGCTACAATGGTAGAGAAATGGGTCATTATGCAAATTAATGTCCTAATCGTCAAGGAAACTTACCTCAGAAAAGGCCAAGGGATCAAGGAAAATCTTATGCTGTTACTACAGTTGAAGCAGAATAACTAATGTATTGGTGCTTTTGGACTCATGGATTATATTCTGGTTATTAGAATAATGTGATATATATATAAGGATTGTACTGCAGTACTTGTTGATTTCAGTAAGGTTTTAATATGATTAAGGTAATCATATTTTTAGTATGTGACAATAAGAGAAACTAATCATTGTTTGGGGAATCTGATGAATTGATTTTGGAATTAAGAGACCTTTTAGAGAAAGTCTGGACAGAGGTATATTGGATAACTATTAAGGTTCGAGTGGATTAAGTTGAACCTTGGATAGTAAATTTATGGTTAAAAATTTTCTAGAGATTATTCTTGGAATACTATAGTTTAATGAAAAGGACAACCTGCAGGGTGGGGCATAACCCGTCGCGTCGGACAAAGCTGCAGGAATCGAACCCACAATCATAGTGCGACAGGCCTTTATTTCCTACCACTAGCCTACATGAAGTCCCTGGTTAATACAAAATAATTTTACTAATCTAAATGGTATGTGTTAACATTTGGAACCTTATACAATTAGTTTAAGTATAATATTTTTGAGTTCTATTATCTTTTTGAGTGAAAGATGAGTTGATGGTTGAAACTCTAACTGTCAAGCATAAATATATATACCTATCTCTTATTCAATGAATAAATTGATTCTTAAACTTTAGTAAAGGGATATTAAAACAAAAAAATGTGTTATCCTAATACCTTATGTCTTGTTGAACTGATGATATTTTAAATCAACATAGATTGAAGGCTTTGAGGCCCTCAATTTGACAGTTGATTGTGATTGATGACCTCAATCACTCCCAAAAAATATTTACGTTTTTCCTCCAATTATATGTCTCTAATTGCCACCAATGTTCTCCTTATCGAGATCATAATTTGGTGGTGACTTTCTTATTTCCATTTCCCTCTTATTAAGACTAAATTTTATTAACCTTATTTCTGATGTGGGTTTTCCTCAAAGGTATTTTCTCTTTTCAACCTTTTATTTTCAAAGAAAAATTTCAAATTGCGAGGACGCAATTTATTGAAGGAGGGGAGAATGTAACACCCCGAGCTTCCACGATACGCTTCTCATTCAATAATGCAATAGCTTGCATTGTACGCAACTTCGAGTTCTAAAACACCGCGACTAATCAAAGTAGCCGTTATGAATAGTAATAACCACTTTTTAAAATTATAGAAATTTTATATTTCAAAATGGACTTCATTTTTGGATTCAGAATATCGAAATTAGCCTATGTTGAATTTTTGGTATTTTTCTGAGAACTTCTAATTTTTTATGAATAGTGAAAAATACTTTAAAACAACTTTTTTAATCAAAATAATTTATTGTGATAAATTATACTTTTTAGTGGTTTTAAGGTATAATTAGAATATATTTTTACCATTTTATCCAATAGTGGTCATTAGAATTAATTTAACATTGAAATTGGACATAAACAATTGCCAATCTTTTGATATAAATTGTTTCTTAAAAACACGCTATTTGTCGTAACTGCGGGAATTAATTATAAAATTAATTAATGCAACTTATATGTTTGGAATTTTGTAATATAGACATCATTTATGAATTCGGAATATCAATTATAGCTTAGGGTGAAATTTTGGCCTTGTTCTGAAAAACATCAATTTTTGATGAATAGTGAAACCACTAAGTGGTAGTTAAATAACTGATTTTTCGTTTAAATGAAATATTACCACTTCTATGATTTGATTTTCAAAAATCCAACATACATGGTTGTCATTAAGAAGTAAAATGTGGTTCAATGAGATTAAAATAATTTTTTGGTGAATAGTAACTTTTAAGTTCTTAATCGCGATTAGAGGTAATTAGTGTAGTTTAAGGTACAAATAATGTTTTAATAATATGAGATGAGAATGACACTTGTCATACTACTATTGGATGAGTCATGGCCGAACAAGACAACCCATGGGTCAACTTGGGGACCCCATGGAGCCACTTTAGTTGGAAAATTACATTAATATATATTTATTTAATGTTAAAATTAAATTGACACAAACATGAGTTATTTTACTAAAACAGTTTTTAAGTGGGGTTACACAAGTCAAAATTTTGACTATAAATATTCATTAGAAAGATAAAAAGATTTCCTACATCAAAGTATTTTTTTTATAATTTTTATACATTAAATAAATTAAATTATTTATGACATCATTATGATGCAGCGATGACCTCATTATTTAACGATTTAAATAAAATGAGAAGATAATGAAAAATCCAAGGCTTACAATTGTCCAAAGCCTATTGATGAGGATATTTCGAAACCTTATCACCTTATCCTCGAATTATATAAGTGTGGGACCTTTAGAATCCGAAAAGCATTGTGAAATAATGTAACATTTCAATCATTCCCAAAGTTCCCCTCCTCTCCACTTATAAATAGCCCCCACCTCTCCCACCTAATTTACACTTTCAAGCCAATTGGCTCTGCCAAACTCTGCCCAAATACTCTCCCAACATCCCTATCTTACTCCTAGAAGCCTCACTTTGGGCATAACGCTTCTCAAGGAATCCTTTGGCTCAAATCAAAAAGAGTTACCCGATTTTGAGGTAATGTCTTCTCTAATGTTGTTTTGTTTTATTTTTCTTCTCCAACCCCCTAAACTCTTTTTATTCATTTCTTTTGTAACAACACCAGTATCCTAAATATACTAGGATGTTGTTATAAGAAGGATTCGAGCTACACTTACACACACCTACATCTAATGGTTAAAGAACATACGGTTTCTGTGGATGGCGAATTTCTGCCTCACGAAACGATGATTGTTCAACACTCATATAACACCTTCAAAGGTGGCCATTAAGATGTAACTATATTTATATATAAAATATAATGTGTTTATGTTTTACTTATGCATCTGTATTTCTCATTTATGGCATACTTTATTATTTCCATTATGGGTAAAACGCGATAATTTCATTTTAGGAAGTGCGGACTACCGCCCCCTCAAAGTGATTTGAATCGTTAATGCCATATGTGGGATGTATAAAGGATGGATTAAATGGTATTATACACTATATTATACTGTAATTATATTATAAATTTATATCATCATGATTCCGTTCCATTAAATATGAAATAGAAATGAAAGTAGCGTTCATGCGTACGTACGGCTTACCGTCTCCATGAACGGTGCATTTCATTTCTTACCTCTAAATGTTACGTAATGTTATAAATGAATGTATATACTGGATATATATGATATATATGACATCTAAATCTTGAATATAATTCTGGAGATAATGTATATTTTACCACATAAACAACTTGTAATTATAAGAAGTTTATTGTTGACTCAAGTACCAAAGATCGACAAAACGACCGTTATTAACTTAAATAATTACATAATGTTCATATCATTGTAATAAGTGATATAAAAAGGATAATTAAATTGAAAATGGTTCTTAATAAGGTAGATATTAACTCTAGTTTATTATTCAGGAGGTTAAAGAACGGTTGAGTCAAGTCGGACACAAGGTAAGGGAACTTCTTAACCCAATTTCCATTCTTTGGGTTAATCTCCTACTTTCAAATTATGTCATGATATTATTATGTCCCATCTTGTATTTTTACATTCTTCATGTTTACCTATAGTGAATACAAAAAATAGATCTATTTTATTTTAAAAATGTTCTTTTTAAGGACTTCATCTCAATCCCCTTTCATTGAGGCATATTTGGTTTTATACACAACTTTCTTTTATACGGTGTATAAACCCATTTGACTTTTACGTTTATTCAAAAGGAATCTTTTTTTATATGAAGAGTTTTACTAAATGACAAAAAGGGAATGTTTTACATTCCGTACTTATGCGGCGACAACGACTTATCCGCCGCCGTGACCATTATTTGAGTTTCGGCTTCCTCTACAAGCCATCATTTTTTTTAATGAAAAATAAATACAAAGTTTTAACTTTCTTTTATTTTGGTATTGAAAATGGTTTTGAAAGCGTTTTTATTATATCAATGTGTTGTATTTATATCTTGTGATTGAAATGTGGAGATGTTATGTTTCCTTTATGCATGTTTTATGTGATACGATTATGTTATGGTTTATGATATGTTTAAACCTATTCATATGAGGAATGCATTGGACTTAATAAGTGACGGGTGGAGCCCGCTATAGCTCCTCGATGCATCGACAGGTCTCATGAGACAAACTAGTGTTTTGGCACGAGGCCTTGACAAAATCTTATTTGTGGTCTTGGCACGAGGCCTTGACTACGTGGTTATGATAGTCTGGCATTATGCATTCCCTCATTATGAAAGTGGTTATTGATATTTCATGTGATTATTCGACCAGTAGAATATCCATGTGAAGAAGTGAATGTCATTATCTCATTTTACTTTTGCCATATTATGTTGATGTTCAAGTTTAAAAGGCTTTTTTTAGTTATACATTGCATTAAATTTTTATGTTTACTTATGAAAGCTTCCGCAATATTGTTATCCTTACTGAGCATCTGAGCTCACCCCTTTCAATGTTTTAATATTTTCCAGGATGTGAAGAAGTATTTTATGAATGACCTGCAGGGATTTTGAGAAGAGGATATGAGTGTGGACTATGGAGACCATGTTATTGTAGTTTGTTTACATTTGATGTAATGAAAGACTTATGAATGTATCTAGTGTTTCCAAGGCTACTAAACTAATCGGTCTTTCGAGACGTGATCTTTTGTGATCATGCCAATATTACGAATTAATGCACTGACTCTGGGTAGCTGGGGTCGGGGCATTACAGGAAAGGGCCTCGGCCAATTCCATGTCTAGTTGTCTCATGATACCTACCGATTCATCAAGGAGCTATTGCGGGCTCCACCCATCACATACTAAGTCCAATACATTACTCATATGAAAAGGTTTAAACATATCATAAACATTCGTGTTAAAACTATCATATGAAATGTCAATACTTAACCATAAATCATGAATGGTATAAAAATAGCACATCCACGGTCAAAAATATCACAAAACCTTCAATACAATAAGTAAGTTCTGTATCATGATAAAACAAATCCAATTAAACTTAAAATCCATCAAAGGATGTTGACATAGGTGAAATCAGAACTCTTTTTAGAGAAATATCTCCCTCTGTTTTGAAATCATTTAAGAGTAACATAATTATAAAATAAAATATTTAATTTGAAAATATTCTTATAATCTTATAAGGGAAGTTTCAACTAGTTTTTAATAGTAGAAAATAACTGCACCCGCCGTATAAGTTAAAAAAAGACATTCTTACCTTAATTTTGTCGAAAAGGCTAAAAAGGACCTTGTTTGGAAAACGATGGATATATTTCTTTATAAACATCTTATAAAAATTCAAACAAGGGTATAAATGAATTTAAACAATATTTTGTAAAATATTAATATTTTTTTTGAAATACATTTTTAAGAAACATGGATGTGGATGATAAAGAGGTCCCAGCAGATAATTACGTATAAACAACATCAGATAATGAAGAGATTGTCAAATTAACCCTTACCTTGTAATTTTACTTGGTTGAGGGTAGGTTAAACACCTGTATAATGGTGGAATAATTGTTATTAAATTATAATCTAATCATATACATTAATATGATATCATATATGATCTTTTAACATTTCATTGTTAATTATATCTTAGTATTATCGTTGTTTCGTGTGTTAACTTACTCATTTAATTTTATATGTTTTGTTACATAAGCTGTGTTTATTATGGATAGGTTGTATCTAATTAATATCCAGAATGATATCAAGTCCTTAAACTTTATGTTTAATCATTAAATGAGAATTATACTTGAATGAATACGATGGGGAATGAATCTCATCACGTTCGTGGAGACGGTAGTCCGTATGTACGCACCATCGACAATATCACTATTTTGATATTAAAATAATATATAACTGGATAGAATATCATATATTCAGAATAATTATCTTGTTATATTTATTATTTACATTAATTAAACATCATTATTATACCCATCCAAATAATAATGTATCGAATAACAATTACACCACGATGTGGAGACAGAAGGCGGTATGTATGCACATATGGTGACATGTCATTCAAAGGATGGATAGAATAATGAATGTGGCTGTAACATATTTCTAATAACATCACCGTATATATAAGATGCTTGAGTTAATATTTTATAATGGAAACAATGATGAAAGAAGAATTTGAAGAAGAAAGGAACTTGAAAAAGGGTGGTGAAAACATTACCTCTTCTTCGGGTTCTTCCTTTTGATTTGATCAAAAGGGATCCTTAGGATAGATTTATGACTAAATGAAGGCCTCTAGGATTAATGGAGGATAGTTGAGAAGATATTTGGGCAGAGTTTGGCCGAACCAAAAGGCTTTGATGGTATGAAGAATTGGTTAGAAATGGTGTCCTTTTATAAGGGGGAGGAGGGACTCTTTAGGAAAAAGTTAAAGTATTCAATTATAATAAATTCATATTCAGTTTATAATGGCTCCAAAGTAAATTATTAAAAGTATAAGGTGGGTATAGGTCTAAATCCTTTCAACCAATAGATTTTATACAGGTTTGGGTCACTAAATTAACCTTATCATTTATATTTAACTCTTAGTTAAATAGTTTGTCATATACCATGTCTCGTTGTTTTTTATATTATATGGTCAATAAACATACCATATACATCCAAGAGAACCCCAATTGGTTCATTAATGATACAACTATCATTATATAAGTCTCTTTGGTGAACCTTAGATTTTTAGTAATTGAGTAACAATTAATAATATGATATCTGTTTTTAAAACTCTTTTATGTCAATTTTGACATTATTTAGTATTTGATTTTTGTGAAAATAATAACAGCATTATTACTTCGAAAAAACATAATTAAATCAATACTAACATGTCATATTAAAATTTAAAATTAGTGTAATCCATAAAAAGTATCAAATTACATTTATTTGGGTATTTATATTATCACTTATTTTAATATTTCATTAATTAGGTAATTACTGCATCACCATTATGTCATAAATAAATAAAATTATTTAATGTCTAAAAATTATAAACAAAAAAATGTTATGTATAAAATATTTTTATCATTCTAACGAAGATTTATAATTGAATTTATCTATGTATAAGCCTATATTAATTTTTTAGTTAATAGACATTGATTTTAACTCTTTTAACTCGTCTTTGAATTAAATAATAATAAATGCCATAAACTAATTAAAGTGGAAATAACTGATAATATTTTATTCCTAAGGTTGTTTTTGGTGGAGATACACTTGTACAATAGAATTATGACATGTGTTATGGTAATTTTAATATAATGTTTACCCTTAATTACCCTATTTACTTTAAATTGTGGTAAATAAAAGTAAAAAGTTAATATTCACCAAAAAATATTTTTATCTTATTGAACCACATATTACTGCTTGATATTAACCGTGTTTCTCGGATTTTCAAAATTCCACTCACAGAAGCAGTAAAATTATGTTTTATGTGAATTTCCAGATTCTCCTAGGAGGTGGGTAAAAGACAGTTAAAAGTTCCATAAAATTTTTATATATCTAAAATTATTCTAAACTAACTCCTATGAATTAAATTGAACATATATATGTATTAGGTATCCATTATTACCTTAATGAAATTTATATAAAAGAAATAATTATTTAAATAAATATTCGTTTTTAAACTATAACTCAGTGTTTTTTCACTATTCATCAAAAATTGAATGTTTTAAGAAAATAAAAAAATATCCACCCTAAGATAATTTAGATATTCATAATCCAAAAATGAAGACCATTTTGAAAGATAAAATTTATAAAATTTCTAAAAGTTGGTATTACTATTCATAACGGCTAGTTTGATTGGTTGTGGTGTGCGTTAGAACTCAATGTTGCATACAACACACACTACTGTATTATTAAAAGAGAAGCATACCATGGAAGATTGGGGTGTTACATATGGAATTATTATGTTACCAATTTAATTCTAGGGGTAACCCCTTCTGTTTATTCGTTTTGTATGATTGTTAATGTGGAACACATAAACATGAACATTTTTTGAGGGGTATGACCAAATAGTTTTCTAACGAATTAGAAAATGTTTTTTCTCATGTTATGTCATGTGGGGATAGGAAGTAACACTAATTACATTATCTGACCTCATCCACCATGTTATATAGTCTTGATAGTTTTACTTGACTCATGTTTATGTCTTGTGTTATGTTTCTTCCATATTCCTATGATACCATGATTACATGATCCCACGTACTACATTATATGATTTCATTTGTATATTAATGTTTAATTCATTTTTTGTCATCATTCTATGCCTTCTAACCCATGTGATATCCTTTATTACTATGTTTATTTTCTTAATGGGATTTTAAGCTCATCCTTTGGTTAATGGATTCCCCAGGTTATCCTATACAGATGAAAAAAATTAAATGATGTTACATGATCATTAGGAGATTAAATAATATATTTTTATTTATTTCAGTTTCATGTTTTCTAATTATGTACCTAATATTCCCAATACTGTAGAATTTACAATCCTTGGTTTTTAATTGATGGTTAATTTGGCTAAAAATATTGTATTATAATGAGTAAAAGGATAGGGTCACAAAAATAACTAAACACTCATTCTATATAATAAATATACTAATAATAAAACACAACCATAGGTAATATAATTGTAAAAATAGAATGTATAATAATAACCGAACTCTTAATGAAGAAAATTTTTAATTATTGGATTTCATGATCTTAGGAATCATGATATCACGACCATAAAGACCTTTCACAATATGGTTCAAAAATATATGTTGAAATTAATTTAATTAGGACAAATATTTATCTCATAAAACCTACTAATTAATCTGGGGTATAATTTATATTAGACCCCACCCATCACTGAAAGTCCAAATAATTACTCATATATTGAATAATTGATTTAATCCTTGAATAAATATTCATAATCATCCAATATCAATATTTTGTAAAGAATTCAAATTTATCAATATTTCCCCAGTTAATCAAATAACTATTAAAGGTGAACACCGTATATAAAAATGGTATACGATTTATGATATTATATTATACGTTATATAATAATATAAATATTTAGGATAAATAAAATTTATAATGAAAAATGATCATATGAAATTGAATGTGTAATGATAAATTTTATAATCACAAAAGAAAGTGAGATTCTACAATAACTTTTACTACATGGTAATTATCACATCAAATCCCCAGAGATGATATAATTAAAATTTAATAAAAAATACCAATAAATATGAATGAATCATGATAATACATGTCAATGGGTTAGTATATACACCATATAAAATAAATTGGGTGCATAAAATTACAATATTCCTCAATAAAGGTAATTTAGATGAAGTCCCCAAACTCAAAATTTCATTTATTTGAACACGATTTAACCTCCTATATAATGGTTTTAAGAATTTAATTAATTTTCACTAGAACCATCATCATATTTTTAAAATCATATATGATCCTTTTATAATATCTTATTACCCATTTTTAATAATAATTTACTATTTTCATTATTTTATGTGTGATTTACCCTATTTTTTTAATCATTATTTGTCAGGAATGTTATGGTTATTTTTCATATTATACTGTTCTATCATATTAAAGATAATAATAATGGAATTATTAACATATATATACATAAATAATAATTTTAATAGCAACAGGTAAATGTGGTTTTGATAAATGAAGTTTTACGATCATAGAGATCGTATGTCGTGCATATCCATTAGTAACCATTCCATTTTTCAATGATCATTTTATAAATATGAAAAATTAATATTTTATATTTAAATAATAAATATCATATATATACTTTATATCCATCATAATACCCATCATTTAGAGCCGGTAATGTAAAAATGAATGACATTAGTTTATAAGGTGGTAGTCCGCCGTATAAATGAATGATGATTTCATAACCCATTGTTTAGAAGTTGAGATGGTTTTAGGCCAGGAAATTTACATAAAATCATATTTTTATAAATTAAATAGTTATTTAATTAAATAATCACGATTTAAAAGTAATTTAAAGAGGTGGAGAAACAGATAAAATAAAAATGCTCGTTGAAGAACGTTACCTATTTTTCAGGTATCATCCTTAAGATTTCACTAAAATAATTATAAGGATAGATTTATAATAAAAATAATAATTCTATGATGATAGTATAGAATTTGGTAATTTATTTTGTTAGATATTGGTTGACCCAAAATGGATTTATGTCCTAGTGAAAAGAGGAGAGGTGGTAATTTTTTATAAGTGAGGTGAGTGGCACACTTGTGATTTCTGGAAAGAAAAAGGCTTACCCAAATATTTTCAATTAAGAATGGTTCAAAATAAGAAATTATAGATCCTTATACATGATAATAAATAAATATATTCATAAAATATATCTTAGATAAATTTATATGTCATTTTAACTCTTATCATTTCACTTTAATCATTAGAAAATCAATTTTTACCATAATCGAAGTATATAATTTTTTCTATTTTACTGTTCATTTGGTTAAAGAATTATTTTGAAATTATTGGATAATATATATTATTATGATTAAAATAATTTAATCTATTTTTTTAATTTAAATTCTCATATGTGGGAAATTTTAATTTCAATTTAATCCTATAGATGAGATGAGAAAGTGGGGTTTTAATGAGAAAATGTTCACAAAGTTTACAAAGTTTTTATATAAAAATTAAATATAAAAATGATAAAAATGATAAAAATTTGGTCAATAAGTATATAATTTTACTTTTAAAACAAATTAAAACTATAATTTTACATTATAAATAATTTAAATGAAAAGAAATTGTTTTAATAAATTCTATATTTTTCATTATTCATCAAAAAATGAATCTTTTCGGAAAAAATTCCAAAACATAACCCTAAGATAATTTTGATATTATGATTTAAAAACTTTATTCCACTTTATCATATAGAGCTTCCAAAATTTGTTAAAATTAATTTCAAATTATTTTCATTAGGCGTTACTAAATTGTCTCTTAGAAAAAAATATAGTTTTGAAAAAACATTTATTTTTATTTTAAGTGATTATTATTTTAATTATTATTAATAGATATTTTTATATAATTTATTTATTACTATTTATACCCTCTAATATAATAACTATATTATAACGATATACTATATTAATGTTTATTTAGATGTGAGGTTGCTTATTCCACAATCTATCAAAGAGCATAAATTCAAAGAAATATATTTTATGGATTTTTTACGCTATGTGTTGTGTGTAACATACTCTATAAGACGAAATATTCTTATTTTAGAATTTTTCATGTCACATTATCCCCAAAATAAATTAATTCCATACTAAAAATTTGATATTGCACTCAGAAAAAAAAACAGTTTGATATTTGAAATTACATTTTTTGAAAACCCACATATTAAAAATGTTGATGAAATAGCCTCTAATAAGAGTGAAATGGAAGTACAATGTTCATATGTAATAACACATAAATAGGTTTCCAAATAAGAAAACATATGTGGGAATCGAAAACATGGACATATAAGAGAATAATAACACCAAAATATTAGTAAAGAGTGATAGAGAACATGGTCTGTAAGAAGTTAACCCCCACGAATCCATAAATCAGTGGTGTGAAAAAGGTCAATGATATCACTAAAAATGATGATAATAGGAAAAAGTTTTTGTTTTAAGATCCTTTTTATTTATTTGGGGAAATATTTTACTCCTTATTAATATAATTAAATATAATTTATAGATATATTTTTATTTCATAGACACAATTTCATCCTTTGGTTGTGCTTCATTCAATTTAAACTTCATATCTTACCCCATGAAATGAATATCTAAATTATTTTTCAAATCTCAGAGTACTGAAATTCATTTTTAACAGATCATAAGATTAATAAAATAATTATAGGATATTCCTCTTATCATTAATTAAACCATTTGGTTTGAAAAAAGTATTCAATAATACACTATATTCAAATCCATCCCTTTCATAAATTTTTAGCCATAATTATAGTCTAAAATATGAATGAAAACATTTATTAGGTTGGTCACTAAATAAATATTATATATCCCCAAAAAATATAAACTTCCTATTAATGCCACATTCCAAATATGTGAATATCATGATCCAAATAAAACCATATTGAATACATTCAGGATTCCAAAAATAAAATCTCTAGCAACCAAATATATTCCATAAATCCAAACATATTGTAAAGTCCAGGAAGAAGAACATAAACCATCAAATCATTGAAAAATTTCATAGTCACCAATACTATCCAATAAACATATCATTTTAATTTTAATCTAAACATGTTGAAAATATTTCATGTTATATTTTCTTAATCACGTGTCTTCCAAAAAGATAATATTTTCAATGAATCAATTTTATTGGTACTATTTAACAAATGTTGTCAAATCCTTAAGAAATAATTCCTCAGTACAATCACTTTTTTATTCACGATTATTATAATTGAAATTTCATCAATAAAATAATTTTACAAAATATTTCATATATATAAATACTCAATCACATTAATCATTCCACTTATGTTGTATCAAAAGCATAATATTGACCACGAACCATTAGCTTCTCTTAAGGTATATTCCCTTAATGATTGGGGAATTTATTTGTGTCATCCCTATTCTTCTTATATTAGAATAATTTCAAATATGAAATTTATTTTGTTCCTTTTTAATCACGATCATGGTGTTATTTATCTCCAAACTTATAAAAATATCATTCCCTTCAAGAAAGTACTTGTAAATTTCTTTAAATAATTATCACATTTTAGAAAATAATTCTTCTCCAGAATCCCATTAACCATTTGTTTCTATGAATTCCTCATTTTCTCTTTCGTACATTGAAATCCATTAGGCATGAAAAATAATTCTTCTATATTGATAGCATATAAAAATATTTCATAAAAGGAAGAAAAATGTTGATTTAACAATTCATTTTAGATACTTGGTATAATCCATTCAAACCAATGGTCAATCCTGCACTATATATTGAATATTCAATTCAGAACATTCCTAGATAACATTTTAAATGTATCCTTATACCCCTAAATAGTTTCTTCTTCCTTATTCTTCAAGATGAGTATATTTATCTTCATTTAAAATTGATTTTCATGTGGGAAATATTTTTTGGAAGAATATATATTTAAAATATTTCCATTCCATGAGTTCTATTTCACCTTTCTTCCTAGAATTATATATTAATGACCACCATTTATTAACATCACCTTTGAAAAAAATACTCCAAATATTTGACCTTTTTCTCATTTCACCGCATCTCAATGACATTAATACATTATTCATAGACATAATAATTTTTCCCAATACCCATGGATTAGTAGTCCCTCTAAATTAATTGGGATTATGTCATATGAAGTTATCCAATATTGTATAATATCTATATGTAATAGGTTGTTTTATCTAGGTAAGGTTATTTTTCATAACATGATGAACATTCTGTAATATATCCATAATTTTCTATGTTCCAATACTTTCTCTATTGGATACCATATTAGGGAAATATTTACATTATCAATGACTATTTATTACCTTTGTTATTCATCATACATTTTTTATTGAATGGAAAATTCCGAAATAGCTCTTAGAATTATGGATTTTAAGTCATAATTTCGAATTCTAAATATGGTGTAACACATAGAAAAAATTAAAAAAATTATCAATCATAAACATGGTTTCCTTGGTGATATCATTATTTTGAAATATTTAATAATGGGTTTAATGGAAAATGTGAATTATTTTAAGAATATCCAAAGGAGTATCAAACTGGTTGCACATTAAGGTCTGTTTTTATGCACAAAGTGATGATTGTGTCATGTGAAATGAGTCCTTTTCAAAGTTTTTACCCCTAGGTACCATTATTCTAGAACAAGGTCTAATTGTAGTATCCAAACATAGATGTGTTTCTAAAAAAACCAAATAATCTCTACCTTAATATAAATTTTAAATTTTATTTTTACATAACTTTAATGTTTATCATATGGCCACAATCCCTAATTAATGTTTTCTTAAATCTACATCCCACGGTTTCTACCAAAATTCCTATGATACCCACTATAATGACCACAACCCCAGTAGCCCTGATATGGTGTATGCCTTATTATATTTCCATATATACAATGTGTTAAATCTTGAGGGGCCGATAAGATTGGTTGTTTTGGATGACTATATATATACTTTATACCCATATTATAGAGGGAGTACAAAATAAAAAATAATCTGTAACAACGAAAAATGAAATACATCCTTAAAAAATCATTCAAAGATATATTCTTCATATGTTGTGGAAGGAAAAAAATATGGGTGACCTGAAATTCTCATTAAAGGTTATGTATAATATAATTTATCATGAATAAATATTATTTATCAACATTGAGAGGTAAATAAAATAACACAAATTCCATTTTATTATTAAATTGAGAATGAAATACATCTAGATATAATATCATTATGAAAATACCATTGATTATAATAACTAAATTATTTGTGAAATAAATTTCCATTTTTTAGATTCTATATACATAGGAATTATGATACCTCTACTGTCATGAAATTTCATAATAAGCTTTAAAAATATAGGTAGAAAACTATTTAATTTGGACAACTTATTTTTCTTATTAGACTTACTGATGCATCAATGTGATATATGATACCGGGCCCACATGTCACTATAGTTCCAAATAACTCTTCAAATATCAAATGATTTATTTAATCCATGAATCAAAAATCCGTATCATCAAATATGTACATTGAGTAAAGGATACATATTTATCAATATTTCCCTAATTAACCAAATAAATATAGAAGTAAAAAACATACGTTAAAATAGAGTAAGGTTTAGGAAATAATAATATAAACTATATAATAATATAAATATTTTCGTTAAATTTTGTAATAATGAAAAATTATTATAATAAATTGATTATTTCAAGAGATAGATTACAATAAACAAAGAAAGTGAGAATGTACAATAAATGTTACCTCTTTTTAATTTTCAAGTAAAATCCCCCTTGATGAAATAATTCAAATTGAAACTCAAATTAACATGAAATATGAATGATTAAATATGTTACATGTCTATGAAATAGTATATATACTATATAAAATATATTAGGTTCATATCATTGCAATGTGCCTCAATGAAGGGAAGTTGAGATGAAGTCCCTTACCCTACAATTTTCTTTAGTTGAATGCGATATAACCTCTTGTATAATGAATTAAAGAATTTTAATAATTTATATAAAAACCTTAATCATATTTATAATATCATATATAGTCATCCAATAACATCTTACCACTCATTCATTAGTAATCTCTCATTATTCTCATTGTTTCTGATAATAATGTCCTTATTTTCTTATTTGTGCCTTTTAATGCAAGTTACAATTATTTTAATCATTATATAGTTTCATAATAAATATAATAAGAATTATTTAATTATAATATTTATACATAAATAATAATTTTATGATGAATCCTGAAATATGATTTTGAGAAATGAATTATGTTATGATCATTGAGATGATTGGTCGTACGTATGCATGAGTATCATTTCCATTTTCAAAGATCATTATAGAAAGAAGGTACATAATATTTTATTTTTAAATAATGATAATAATACAATATATTTATATACAAATTTATTTCTTTAAATATACTTATATATACCATCCATGTGGTGTGGTGATAAAAATAGAGTTTCATCGCTTCGTGAAGGCGGTAGTCCACACACACACACGAGGGATGTAATCATTTTTCAGTGTAAAAAAGAAAGTGATATGTTATTTTTTTATAATGATTAATATATTATGAACATAATTTTTTTTCAATTATGTAATATATAATAATTATATTCATCTTTATCACCATACATGTAAAGCATGAGTGGAAAATGAATCACATCACTTAACGAGGTGGTTGTATATCGTACACACAAGAAACATTATTGTATCCCATACAAAATAACATGTGAAAGGTTATATATGATATAATTACAATAGAGGTATAATTATTTCATAAATATAACACATATACTTTATATCCATTTTATTATCCAACCTTGATAGGTGGTAATGGAAAAAATGGCATCAGTTCGCGAGGCAGTAGTCCGTCGTACACACGAATGATGTTTTCGTAATCTATTTTATGGAATTGAAGTTGGTTATTATTCATTACATTAACATAAAAACATATAATTATATTTAATATACCAATGTTTTTATATCATCATATTTCGATATTAATATAATGAGGTGGAGGACGAAATGAAATAAAAATTATCATTAAAGAACATTATGTATTCTTCAGGTATACTCTTTTGGTTTTTATCGAACAACTTCCTAGAATAGATTTATAAAAAATAAGGATTTCATGATGATGTTATAGATTTTGGGAAGTTATTTGGGTTGGTATTGGCAAAAATAAATGGGTTTTAATTCATTAATTATAGAGTATATAGGGTTTCCTTTCATAAATGAGGTGAGTGACACACTTTTAATTTTTTGGAAAACAAAAACGTTTGCCAATATTTTCACATTAAAAGGGTCATAAATTAATTATTATAAAACCATATACATTATAAAGTCTAAATATGACCTTATAATAAGTTTTATAATTTTTATTGGAAACTTTAAACCTTATTTATTTAGTTTAACCCATTGTAAATCCATTATTACCTTAACAATAGAAAATAATATCTATTGTTTTCACTATTAATTTTGGTAAAAAATAAATTTTCAATATTATATAATTTAAAATATTATTATTAAAAATATTTAATCCATTTTAAAAAATATCCTTCATATATGTGGTAAAATTTAATTTAAAATTAAACATGCAGACGTGATGAGAAAACTAGTTTTTGAAGAAAAAAGGTTTAAAAGTTTACATTTTTTATGTCAAAATTAAATATAAAAATAGTTCAAAATGTACAAAAATGGATTAATATATATTAAATTTAATATATATTACTTTTAATCTTTATAAAATATTTTTAAAAATTATATATAATTTAAATGAAAATACAATTTTCAATTAAAATTTAGTATTTCTCACTATTCATAAAAAATGATACTTTTCAAGAAGATCCCAAAATTTCAACCATAATATAATTTTTATATTATGATACTAGTTTTTTTTTATAAAATTAATTTCCTAAATTTTTTTAATTTAATTTTAATTTATGTGTACAATGTATGACTAAACTGTATTTTAGAAATAATTCAATTTTTCAGAAAATTGTTTTTTACATTAAATAATTCTTAATTTACGTATTACTAATAAATTTCAATTATTGTAAAAATTTAGTTATTAATATTACTACCCTTAAATTTAATTCATATTTTTATTATTATTTAATATTAATATTTTTTATACTTAGAGTTTCATATTCTATAATCTATAAAAGAGATAAAATTTATAGAAATTTTTTTAATGGGGTTTTTATGATCAGTGTTGTGTGTTACCTATGATATCAAATACAATGTTATTATTTTATAATTTTGTATTATTACATTGAAAACTAGATTCATAAATAACCTCTGTACTCTCACTGAGACTAGTTTCCCCTATGGGATGCCTTCACATATAATCAAACCTAGAGGATCCAATGTAGAATTCCTCAAGTTTTTATTACCTTTTATGATCACAATAAGGGTTATATTACTTATGTTTTGAATTAATGGATCCCAAGAGGGATACATATTATTACATTAAAACCTAGAGGATTTTGACTAGTATTCCTCTTCTGAACACTGACCTACAGGACCCAGTGGGTTCCCCAATATTTTAGCAGCCCTAATCTATTACCACAAGGGTTTTGGTAGAGATGGTAGAGGGAGTATCCTTACAAACCATACTGAAATTTTTATCTTGAGATTCTATAGTTGTAGTTGTGGTTTTTGGTGTTTACCCACACTCACTCTTTTATTTATGCATTCACTTGATTACTTTTGATGTAGCCATGATTCTTATAGTTACTTCTTAGTTTTTGGGTAATGATCTTGAAATGATTTGGTATATGATAAGGACTCCAAAAAGCACTTCCTAGGATCTAGATTTGGAGCCATTAATGATTATAAGACATGAAATCCCAAAGAAACTATTGGGGATATGTCTTTTGAGCCAATTTGATTGACTGTTATGTTATTGGGATTCCCAAACGAAATTCCTAGGATCTGGATGTTGGGCCTGCTTGTTTATTCGAATGTCCATATGTACTTCCATGCATTTGGATATTAGGACTTCCAGATTATTTTAATTCCAAAATAGTATTCCTCATATGTCATTGATAATACTTACATGGTTTGAGGATACAATTTTAGGAAGTCCATTGTATCAATGGAATTACTCCCCTACTTAGGATTATAAAGGCAGGTTACTGAGGATGTAACAAAACTCTTATTTTAGATACTCTAAAGAATTTAATTATGCAGTTCTTGAGAGATTAATAGGATACTCCATAGGGTTTTATAGATGCACCAGTACTATACTCACCAAAATTATTTGGGAGTGGTCTGTTGATCCATTTTGTTGAAGGATATTAAGCCTGTACTAGGATCCAGAAAGAATTCCTTGCACATATTTTAAGGGTCTTCCCTACAGAGATTATCCGTGTTGCAATGTCGTGATCACCTATAGATCGAGATCTAGGGATCAAAAAATAAATTTGATTTATATTTCATTAATTTCATGATTTACAAATCTTTTCCATACATATATGATATCTATATTTTAATTGGAATCATTCAATATAGTGATTAAGGGTGATTAAGGGTGAAATTAGGGCTAGGACATGTATCCACCCATGTTGATGTAGCTTTTTTAGAGGAATTTACAACACCAATTAATATATGTGATTTGACCAATATTATGGACCCATGGATTAAATTAATTATACATGACTTGAGTGGTACAACATCCAACTTAATTCCGTCTTCACAAGATGTACAAAAGACCAGGATTATGGACCCTATGATCAACTATGGTTTGGTTCACATTAATTCCCACATTAATCATGTGTATGTTTTTATGTGTATATATATTTATGGGAATAAATACCCACAAACACACACACAAACACGCACACACACACACACACACATATATATATTATTTCCCATTATATATATATTATTTCTCATAGTTATTAATTTTATTGACATATTAATGATTATCACACATATAGATACAATACATTTATTATTTATATATAGGACCACTATGGCAGTTCCATACTGAGTTTTGTACTCACACCTAATCTGGTCACCATTACACTAGGGTACTCAAGTAGACATTCACTTGATTACTAGAACAGTTTAGGATTATGCCCCAGATTAATCAGTAATGATGGTTCAAATATATATATATATATATATATATGGTGTTTGGGAGTGTGTTTTAGACCATAAAGTGCAACAAATCCGTTCACTTATATTTCTATTTATTTTATTTACTTTTGTTTATTTGATTGACTTAGTGGAAGATCAATGCTCTATGTATTTATCACCATTTGGTCCTTTACTACATTTAATTAATTATTATATTCTTGGTTATATTTACTGGTTTTCACTAATTTTATTTATTTTCTTATCTTATATTATTTTGTTTTCTGCTTGTTGCTTACTCTAATTTGAGGGCATAGTCTCCCCACAGACACACCATAGGTCCTACCTGCTAGTCATATGCCTCTAAAATAAGGAGGAATTCCTGATGCTTTGTGTCTAATCATATCATGGACTAATTATTGGGGCACCTAGTTCATGACATTATAAAAATAATAATACTCTCGAGAAAACATATTATGTTATTTCTGAAGAAATATAATCATTAAAAAAAATAGATTTTATATTTGTTATCCAATATAGAAATATATTTTTTATTTTCGTTTTCCTTACAAACAAGATAAATAAATTAATGTATAAGGATTATGTTCTAAAGGATTCAACTATTGTGTTTACTAATGTGGAGAATTATCTAAATAATATTTTTTTTTGAAAATAATATAAATGAATCTAAGAAAGTAATAATAAGTAACATAGATAAAACAATATTGTATAAGAATTATTTTTTCCCAGTTATAATAATCAAAACATTTGAAATGTTATTCATCATTATTATTGTATAAATAATCCTTATATAAATGATGGCAATTTAAGACAACACCAAATTTTTGGGTATAAATAAGACATCAATTTTTTGAAAATTTATCGAATCTTACTTCTAGAATATTTATATATATATGGGTTCCTAATTTTTTTATAGCTAACAATACATTACATATGAGAATATGGTTACTAAAGAATAATTATTTTTTAATTTTCATTTAAAGGAAAATTTATAATAGAAATAAAATTATAAATGATATATTAATAGTGGCTACTCATGTCAAATGTGTATACACTTCTTTAGCATCCACTATCTTTCTAAAATTGATGGAGAATATTTTAAATTTCATGAAAATAATAATGCAATGATTGTTAGATTAGGATAGGTTGGAGATCAAATCTCTATTTTAATAAATATATTACTATATATTTAATGTTTGAAGAACAACCTAAAAAGTATTTTTTATCTTTTTGATAGTATATTATATATTTATCCATCTAGTAATTTATTTTCTATTTTTAAGATGAACTTCATAAATATGGAGCTTGTATAAATGAATACGCCTACACACTAGATCAATATTACATGTGTAAATTAATATAAACCGTCTTAATGGGAAAATTATTGAGTATTGGATATAGAAAATAAGACATTGAATTTAAACTATTTATTTTTATTAAAATTATCTAAGAAAAATTTGATTTATGATTTTACTTATCTAAAATTAGAAAAAAGAAACGATACGATGCATGAACAAATGGTAAGAAAAAAAATTAATTTTTCAAATATATTACAGATGATTCAACTTCTACTCCATAAGAACTTATTCATATGGACATATGAGTAAATTATAAAGATGAAAGTCTTGGAAAAAGATATTTTTTAATGTCTCAGTTGATGATTTATCTATATTTACTTAGGTTTCTTTCTTAAGACATTCGAGGGAAGAATACAATAAATTTCTATAAGTATTTACAAAATTAGAAATATGATTAAACTGTTTCTTTGAGTAGTGAAAATCGGGAATAATTTTAGAATCATGAATTTAAGTCATATAACATTAAATAAGCTTATAAACATACCAAATATTTCTGTATCAAACTTAAATAGAATGGTGTTGTAAAAAGAATTAACAAGACCTTAAAATAAATTTTTAGTAATTACTTTTATGAATATATTATTCCCAGTCAATTTTTTTAAAGATACCAACACAACATGAAATATTAATAATAATTTTATTATAAGGCATATCCTGAAGAAAACAACCCATGCGTTATTTTAAAATTATAAAAAAAGGTTGTAAACATAAAGGCCTTGGATTTTAATGTTTATATCTTGATCAAAAAGGAAAATATTGGAAAGTTTAATTCAATTTCTAAATAAGAATTTTTCATAGGGCATTTTACTAATTACAATGCTTATAATTTTTTTAAAAATTAGTCAAATTTATTTGAGGAATACCATCATGAAATGTTTGATTAAAGGTATCCCTTCTATCACAAAAATACAACTTAAGAGATTCGATAGACTATCTAAGACATGAAACACTCTTAAATTATTTAAATTATTTGAATATAGAAAATTTTAAAATACTTATATATCATAAAAATTATGAATCTAGTGAAATTCAATGTAATCTACCAACACAACATGTAAATATACAAAGAAATTCTATTGAGTCATTCATAGGAAACTAATAGGAGGGATATATGACTTAAAGAAATATTTGTTACCTTTCTGAGTTTATATTTCTTCATATCCCACTTAAAATGTAAAATGATAATACAAGATATAGATTATGAAAATAGGATTGTATCCATGAAATAATATTTTATATATTTCAAAATGTTTTTTTAAATAGTTGATATGACCTTTAATTATCCAATAGGTTAGACTGAATGTTCATTTATAAAAAAATAAGATGATCAAGGGGTGATCACTATAAATAAGGGTAGGTTACATTCCAAATGTTATTATCAAGAGGAATAAATAGACAATGAGGATACATCTCACCAATAGAAATACTAGATTATATTATAATCCTTATATTATTGATATCTTATATAAAAATTTAATTATTTCAAATGAATTAAAAATATAGTTTTCTAAATTCTTATATTATAAATGAAATTTATTTTGAATAGCCTCATGTTTTGTAAATTCTCTCACTTTCTAAAATATATTTTTTAACATTCCAAATATTTAAATAGAATCAATTAACCACATAATTCTTATCATCAAATGTTAAGTAAAAGTATTTTAAAAAATTTATTTACATTATGATTAGAATACACAACTATCATGATGAAAAAATTATCAATATATATTTGGTTATTTCAAATATATATGGATGGTGTAATTTTTATGTTAAAAATGAAAAATACTATGGGGATTTTTATAGTTATACCAAAATGAATTTTAAATGAATTAGATGGGAGAAGCAATTTTTATTTTTGGATTTTGAATCTATCAAAACATATAACAATAGTTTAAAATTATGAATACTTACATGATTTATTAAAAAAGTTCAGGACTTAGAATTAATAAGTATTATTCAAATAAATTGAGTTCTAATATTATTCTCTATCTAGAAGTTGATGATAAACCTGTTTACAATAAGATTTAATGAATAATAATTGAGATATTTATTTATCTAACTATTATAAGATAATATATCATTATTTTAGTTAGTATATGCTCTCATTTTAAAGCAAAAATATTGGATGAAATTTTATTATTGAAAAAGAAATTTTAAGATATTTTTAATTAAGAATTTTCTAATCATTACTTTTCCTAAAAAAATACTATTTTGATTTAGTTTAATTTTCTAATACTGAATTTAGTCATTATATATTGCATATTAACTGTACTATTGTTACCTAGAACTTTTTTAGGTAGGTATATATTTCCATGGTCTTGTAAAAAGAAATGCTTTGTTTCATTATTAACTGGTGAAGCAGAGTACATTATAGCTAGATGTTATTGTGCACAAGTTCAATGGGTAAAAAAACCTTAATGTACTTCAGATTAAATATTTATCATGATTAAATTAAATATCATCGCATCCCTTTTATCAAGATTTCAAAAAATGAAAAATATTATCCTTGAACTAAACATGTGGTATTAATGAATCAGATCTTGAGGGATCCTTAAAAAAATGTGACATTTATTTATAATTTAAAAGAAATTAAATTCAATATTTAGATATATTTAAAACAATCCACTAACTGGAATATTTGATTTTATAAAATGGGAATTATAATTATTTGATTTTAAATAATTTTATTCAAATTTAGAAGTTTATTTATATGAATAAAAATTATTGTTTATATTATTATTTAATTACTACATTAATGAGTTATTTCTTCGATTACCATTTGAAGTTTATCTATTTAAATTAATTATTAAGACATTAAGTGACACATGACCTTAATCAATTTAAAATTTTATTTACTTCACTTTTTATCTCATCACATTAAGTGTATCTTCAAATTCTGAGCATGATATATCATTACTCTTAGATTTCACTTTTACAAACCTCTATTCCATATTCATCTCCAAAATGAGAATCCTTATCATTATAAACCTTATCCTTTAACCGCAAACTAAATCCTCTATATGACAGTGGTACAATTTATAAGATTCAATGAAAATTCTTCTGGATGTTTCAACAAGGAAAATGTTTTGTGCAACATTATATATGGGAATGTTATTGATTTTAATAGGTCAAATCCAGAAAAATAAATATAATTTTTTTTTAATTTTCAATGATGGAAGTTCATATTTTATGAGAAAAGAAGTGATTTATTTTATGAAATATAAGTTGGAGGGTTTTATAAAAAAATTAATTCATATTTGGAAATGATAAAAACTGGTGGTTCTAAGGGTGAATGGTAAAAATATATATATCACTTAAACTATCTAGGAGGATAAATTTTTGTGCATGCATAAAATATTTTATGAGTTTAGCCGAAATCGAACCATTTTTAATGATGTTAGACCTTTTATATTTTTCAACTCTTTATTGAGAGAACTATATTTTTATAAGAATCATATTGAAGAAATATCATTTGAGAGAAAATTTATTGTAAATCTTAACCAAAATTGGATAACCCAAAAGAATAATGATTTTGAAAAGGCATTGTTTCCTAAAATCTACCTTCCATTCCTTCCCATAATTGGAAAAAGGTCAATTTTCCTTGATACACAATATGATATATATATATATATATATATATAATTATATTAACAATAATTTGACCATATACCACATTGGTTGAATTTTAAATCTTGTATTTAAAAAGTAATTAGTTGAGTTAAGTGATATAATGGTGTCCATATTCCATGGTTTGAACACTATTAGAGATATAATTCTGAAAAAATATTTAGAATTTATGTAGATTCTCATTTAAAAATTTAATTCCTAGAAGTGGAGAAAAATTAAATGTAATGAACATTTTTCACACTAAGGGGTGAATTTGTTAAGGGTGAAAATTGATACTTGATATGATGTGGATATAACCTATTGTGTTACAAGTTAATATTTCTTGGAGGATGAAATGGAGAAATAACCTATTATTATAAGAAAAACAAGACATTATTCTATTATGAGTATTGATCCAATAACTAATGGAGAAGTAGTGATCTAAGTAGAAACTATTGTTGAATTTGGAGTCTGATAAATAGAATTTTATGGTTGAATGAAATTTTTTAGAATATTATAATTAAATTACATGATGTCTTGGTACCTATTTCTGATTTTTATATGGCTTGGGAGCCAATGATTTAATCGATCCCTACCTTTTCTAGATCATATATCAGATGATAATTGTGTCCCAACATTCAATGTTTTTTTGTTATGGATATTTGTGAGATTAATAGATTTTATTTTTTAAATGATTCATTTGGACATATTGATATTACTTCTATCAAAATAGTAGTTTATATACACTCTAGAATGATAATAGAGTTGATACCTAAAAATCAATTCTTTTCCTAATCTATTCTTCATGGATATGATAATAAATTTGAAGACGTTTCTTCATTTTTGAATCCCAATAGAAGAGGGGTGGTTCATACATGACAATTTTTTAGGGAAGAATAAAGAGAAAAATAAGAAGAAGAAAAAAGTGATGATGGATATCAACCAACTTAAGGGTTTAAGAGCACTAAATCTGAGGGATTGGTTCACACCCATGCATCCTAGATTTAATCTAAAATTTATTTTTTGAATAACAAGCTGAATAATGTAAAATTCGATATTAATGAATATATGGATGAGGTTATACACGTAAAGGCTGAAATATATACAATGGATGATATTGATTGAATGAAAAAACATAATGGTATCTCAATTTGAGTATCTCAATGGAATCACAACTAGTCAACCAATTCATACGCTAACTCTTAAAGTAGTTTCATTTGGATATTCATCTCACGCATAGTCAATAGAGGATAAGTTACACAATTAAATATTTTGGCTATATCCATGGCCCAAAATCATGACTATAGGGGTAAAAATAGTTCAAATAGTCTATAGATAGTGTTCCAGCTAGCCATGGCATGTATTAGCGTGGATAAAGCAAAATGATATTGCCATAGTTCTCTGAAGGTATTTCCATGGTTTTCTACCATGGAAAAAGAACTATTTGAATCGTTTTCCAAACTATAGAAATAGATCCTATAGCTTTCCATCATGGCACTTGGGATATAGCCATAAGTTTCCACTATGGAAACAGAGCTGTAGACATGGTTTACAACCATGGCTATAGTCCAAGTAAATAATGGCTATAGACCAACAATAATATGAGCCTAGCTGGATTAAATCTTTATACCTCTTCTATGTTCCCCTAAAGCCTAACCAATATACAATTGACAAATTTGTGTATATATATTTATATATATTATATATATTATAAAAAAATGGTTATATCATGTAAACTATGGCCATAGCCCTCCCACCCTTTTTTTCAGGTTGATTTTTTAACCTTTCAAGGGTGTGAGATCTATAGCCACGATTTTCAGAAACCATGGCTATAGAGATTGAAAAAAAATACTTTATATCCATGGTTTAGAAAAAAATGGCTAAATCCCTTGAAAAACACTCTATATCCACCTTTTTAAACAAACTGTTGCTATAACCCGTGGAAAAAACTCTATAGCCATGGGTTTTCACCATCCATGGATATAGCTCTAGGAAAAAACTCTATATCCCTAGTTTAAAAAGAAATGTGACTATTATCCTCATAAAATACGCTATATCCATGGTTGAACACAAACAGTGGCTATAGACCTACAAGAAACAATCTATAGCCTTGGTTTTACAGAAATGTGGCTATAGCTGTTGAAAAAAACTCTCTAGCCACGATTTCATTAAACTTTGGATATAACCATCGAACAATACCCGATAGAAATGGTTTTATGTAAAAATATGACTTTTACATTGTATACATACCTATATCCATAGCTATTGAAAACCATTCCTATAGATCTGTGGTTATAGCCCAGTTTTCTATTAGTTTAGCGTATGTTTCATCAATCCTTGATTATTTAACTAAATGAATTGCTTCAATTTAATGTAATTTTATGTATCTATGAATTGTATTATGAGAACAAAGTTCTATGAATTCTATGATCTAGATGTCAATTTTGATGCTTGACTTGGAGTTTATGAGGTTAAGAAATATCTCTCTAATATTAGTTAAATTATTAAAGTAGACTTTTTATCTCTAATATAGATTGTATACAAATATATTGTTATATTAGACTTCATATTAGGACGGTTCAAATATTTAAAATCTATCATTGAGGAGAATTTAAAGATATTTTTTTCTAATAAAAATAAACTAAATCAAACTCTTGAATCTACTATCACTTATGATGATGATTACTTTTATTTAAAGGACACTAAATAAGAATTTTGTGAACATAAAAAATCTTATAAGGGAAAAGAGATGACTATTTGAAGTAAGAAATAACTTTTGGTTGTATATAATATTAAATCTATTATTTTTTTGTCTATTAATTAGATTTTATGTGAAATATCTTAAAAATATATTCCCAAACCTAATAATTTTAGAGTTGGGAAAAAATAGCGAGACAAAATATATATAGTCATCATGAATTATAGTTTAAAATGCAACATCAAAAAGATTTATAGGTTTGAAGATATTCTCTATCAAATCCAAAATATGAAAACTATAGGCTCTGCAATTCATGAATAATACCCTACTTCCTGTAAAATGATGCAAGATAAATTTAATTCATCTTCTATCTCTTAGAAAGAACATCAGAAGAATGATGGTAATGTTATTCCCTTATACACTCCTATAACCTCTTTGAATTATAAAGTCATGCAAACAATATGTATGAATTTAGAAAATACAAGGATTTCATTTTATATATTAAATATGTTATTGGAAATACCTCTAAGGATGGCCTCATTGGTTTTCATGGTGATTGCAGTTTTTTTATATTTTTTGGTAACAATTTCCAAAAGGACCATGATCCTCTTTTAAATACTTTTTCTATACCTCTAGATCGTCCTTAATACAATAAATAACCACATCCTAAACATAAAAATACCGAGTATCAACCCACTAATGAGCCAAAGGAATGATCCCCCATTGTATAAACTATGATTAAATATCAATTAATTTTAAAAATATTCATCTTTATATTCTTTTATTATTTCACACTTGTAGTTTTAATTGTTAATAATGTTTGTTGATTTATTTCCTATACACAAAAGTTTCTCATAGACAACTTTTTATTTTAGTCCTATCTTCTCTCCATTCCCATTACCTATTCAATATCTACGAATGCTTAATTTGGATCAATGTATCACTGAGAGGGGGATGTGCTGAATCAATGATATATTTTTCTTTTAAGTTTCCTTATTTTGAAAAAACATTCTCCAAATATAAAATAATTATCACCTTTCTAAAAACAAAGACCAGCACACATATATGGGAACACAATAATTTATAAGGTTCACTACACAACAAGAGTTTATAATTATTTAGAATGGTTTAAAAACAATCCAATTACTCACAATCCGCTAGAAAATGATTATTTTATGTGGATATAAAAATTTGGATATTCCATTAAACTTTTATAAAAATATGTTGAATAAAATATTTCATTTTCTTCAAATAACATGAAATTATGTAATACAATTTTGTGTAAAAAGTTAAAAAAACATTAAAAAATTGCTTTAAAACTTGTTACTATGATTCCTTGTCAACTTTTGAAAAAAATATCTTTAAAATAATTATTCACCTTTCCACCTAACAATAGGTAAGAAATTCAATAGACTTTATAACGATACCTAACCTGATACCCTAGCCCTCTTCCCCAATCTGAATACTCAATCTGAGAAAATATGTCCTCTATAATACCACTAAATGAATTATTAAATTCTTCTTCCTTAGTCCTAAAATATTAGTCTTGTTTACAGTTTTAATGACCTAGTCTGGTCCAGTAACCTTCTGAATATTATCTTTTTTCTCTTCTTCTTATGACTAGAAAACCTTCTACTGAATTATCAATATGGAAAATCCTTTTCTCTAAAAACATTTTGATCTCTTCCTTATTTATTTACCCAAGAATAATATACATTTCAAAAAGTAAATAGTACTTCCCAATATTTATAAGTGATTTAAATGAAGTTTAAGTGGGATTTTAAAAAGTTTTCCCGCATAAACAAATTTCATAAATCTTCAATTTCCTATAAAATTTATAATATATATTTGAGTTCTTCAGTGCTTTTTAAATCATTTGGTTCCTTCTTGAACCTTATCAAATATCTCAGAACATTATATTGCTTCAAAATGGCCAGTCTTATATTTATTATCATTCAATTTCTTTATTATAACGAAGACATATGTAAAAAATCATATATTTCAATATGATGCTCCGTACCAATTAAATATATAAATGAGTATATCATGACTTCTCACTATGATGATTTGGACAAACTGAAAAACAATCTAATCATTCTGATTATCTGTACTAACTATTAAATACACAACATTGAAACCATTATTCCATAAACATTTCTACTACCTTTTTAGACATCAACTTACTTTATATTAACAGAAACACAGTTTCAACTTCTAAATATTTCTCCACCTCATCATAAACACTTCAACACTAGCTTGAAACCTATTTTAAAGACATTTTCTTTAATCTCTTCAAACTTCAAGCTCCCCTGAAAGAACTTTTGTAAATTCTTTAAGTAATTCCCTCTTTATTCATTTCACCAAAAAGATGATTCTATATCCAATAATCTTATAGATGTCAGTCTGCACTTAATGAATCGGTCTATCCTTCCCTATGATAAATATGTGGCACCTATAATCTATTGGTCTACACCACATATAGTTTGATGACTCCTGACCTATTAATAAAAATTCAATTCGACAGATTTCCATTCTCTCTTTCCCAAATGACAAAGAAAGAACACAATTAATCCTAATCAAAATTGTTGAATTTTTTTTGATCATTCTATGAATTTCTTCCACACATTTTCCACAATTCTCCACTTTTTTTACTTTTAATTAGTCCCAAAAAACTCATAATACAATATTTCTAAATCTGATTTTGTTTTCTAGCCACTACTACATTGTAAGATCTATTTCTGGATTCCTTTGATGATCAGTGGAACATCATATAAAATGAACCAGTGTAATCAATAATATATTTTTTCTTGCCAACATATTTCTCTGAAGAGTTTTATCTTTTGAATTTTTGGACTAACTTAACACTATAATCTTCATCTTCTCACGTTCTAAACAAAAACTTCTCATAATTCAAAAAAATATGCATTTGGTGAGCTCACAAAAATATACTGATAATTGAAAGCATTGGCATTATCAAAATCATTCATTCACCAACCTCTTATTATATCATGACTTCTTCAAGAATTTGAGACTATTTATGATCAGTATAGAATCATTTGACTAATAATTTAAAGTATTTTAACTTTCCATCCTTCTAGAAACATCTTTCGTTCTTAACAAGATTCAATATAATTGGAAGCACTGGTTATCTCCCTTTACTTTATAATTATTTCATCACATGTTTCCTATGAAACTTATGATTTATGAGAAATCCAAGATTAGAAACACAATTTTAGATTTTATTCAGATCCATTTAAATTTTGACACCCTTCTCCGTCTATGATAAGAACATTATTTTTAGACAAAAGGTAAGTATGTTGAACCTTTCAAAAACATTTTGTTTTCTAATATATGATTATTATTTTTGATCACCAATAATTACTATGTGAGTAGATTTATTTTCATTGATATTATGTTTAGCGCAATATTTTTCCAGGTTCCAAAAAAACTACTTTCCAACTTGGTCCCAACAATCTAGTCTTTTAGATCTTGATGGTAAAATAGGTTCACAAATCAATGAACATTTTAACAAAAAAATATGGATTACTTATCCTCATTTCTAATCCCCCATGATATAAAATAATTTTGGAAACAAGAATAAATGATAGAAACCCAAAACTATCAAAAAATAGTGAGTCATGAAACATATTCAGTGATTCTTCACATATTTATTCACCTTTTCCAGTTTCTTGTAAATAAATGTTTCCTACCACCACTCTAAGAAATTTTTAGAATAGTTATCCCTTACAATATATGTTCAAACTTACTCAAAACTCCCCTTATATATATGATTCTTTAAAAAATTTATTACATACCGATGGATAGATTTATGAAAAAATTATCCCACTTGAAAACACTATGAAAAAAATATGAGTTAGGGGAAATAAACATGTACCTCAACCATAATAAGAATGTTGTTGGACACCCATGTTCAACCTCATTTTGGAAAAATATTTATTTAGAAAAGGTTTTTTGGACAATTTTAGTAGCTTCTTAGGAATTAGAAACAAACTCCAATTTTAATTCATTCTTCTCCAAAACCTATTTGAGGATGTGGTATTTTATTTCTGTATGTTTTGAATGATTATGTTTTACCTAGTTTATTGTTTTGTTTACTGAACATTGATTATCAAAACCTACGATCTAGGGTTACTTTACATCAATAGATATTTATTTCAACAAAGTCTCCATCAACATAAGTTGAGTAACATATTGAGTGGATGAAACATATATAGATTTTCCCATACTAAGATATAATTTATTTGTTTCTTTGTATTCCAACTAAAAAAAGTTTTTTTCATACAGAAAACTCCACCAGATTCAGGTCTTCTTCATCAACATTTCTTATCCAATAACCATCCAAATACCCAATCAATCCAACAATCTCTTAGCTATTATACCTGATTTCTAATTTTGTTGTGCATTTGAAAAATCAAGTAATTATTTTTCAAGAATAAATATATGATTATTTTGAAGAACTATGGATTATTTAACATAAGGTAGTATCTTAAACAATGTTGTGTCCTAAGGCTATCAAATGAAAAAAAAATCCAATAAAATTTTGAAACTATTTTGGATAAACATTATTTTCAACTTAATTCCCACTAAAATCAATGTAGAGAAAGGTTTCAAATTCCCCATGATGATCTTCTTCAGAAGTTAGTCAGATTTATATTCTTGATAGAGAAATATTTGTTTCCTCTTTTGTGACATTTTTAAACATTAAAAATATTTCATTTAAACCAGTATAGAAATATCAAATAACCTTTTCATATCTTTATAGAATATTTCTCCAGATATTTCATCATTCCTGGCTATGATAATGTCATCATTACAAAAAAAATCAGAGAAAAATACTGAATTTAATTAACATAATGATTACTATATACCCTTATATTAATAAAAATCATCTTTCTTAAACAAGTATTCAATTTGGAATACCATGCCCTCGGTGATTACATCAACCCATACACATATTTCTTTAACATGAATACATAAAATTGATCCTTACAAACAAAAAATCCTCATGATTTTTTCAATATAAACTTCCCCACTAAGATCATCATTCAAATCGGATGATTCATATCCATTTAAAAAATAAAATTCATTGTGAAACAATATCAATAAATATTATAAATTTTTATAACATTTCCACTAGAGAAAAAGTTTCAGCAAAGTCATCTCCCTCTATCTGTGAGTGACCTTTTCACTCTAATATTAATTTGTTTCTTATCCCTTTACCTTATTCATTCATATTGTTATGAAAAAACCACTTTTCACTAGTAAAATGTTTGTCATTTTGTTTAGATATGAGTTCCCAAGAGTCATTCTTTTCTTTTTTCTCAGCTCTTCATTCATAGTCTGAACCCATTTCAGATGCTCAAAATCATCATTCACATCATTCAGATCAACTATTGAATACAAATATTTATGTGTAATGACTTTTTATTTTCACCATGTTTTAACATTTTTATTTTGGACAACAATAGGGTTTTAAGAAATTTAAAGATTCCTCAATTTGGGATGAGATTTTTGAGATAGGTCATCATCACTAGAAATAGTGGGGTATGAATCATCTTCCTAAGTAGGATTAAAATTTTGTGCATCCCAATTAGAATTGTTAAAAATTTCTTTATCCTATTCACTTACCTTATTTGTAGGATTTTTTTAACATATTACATAGCCTTTTCAGAAAACATATACATCAATAGAGTCAAATAATATTATTTTATTTTTGTTGAAAAAGCATTATCTTTTTTATTTCGGAGCATATCCATGAAAAAGTCAATCTTCGCACTCTCCTCAAACCTTCCATGATTTCCACCTATCTTTATTATGATACATGGGATGCGAAAACCACTTTAGGGTTTAAAACATGGAGATTTCTCACAAATAATTTCATATAAAATCATATATGAACATTTCCTATTGAAACATTGGTTCAAAGTATGAACAAAAGTTCTCATTTCTTGCCTCCAAAAGTAATGGGAGAAAAATTGTTCATGTAACATAGTTCACCCCATTTCAACCAAACTTCAATTTTTCTTCTTTTCAGCAGCACCATTTTTTTGAGGAGTATAGGATGTACTAATCTCATGTTGAATTAAATGTATTTAAATATTACATTAAAACTCAAAAACTATATATTCACTAGTATTTTTTTTCTAACCTTTTTCATGGAATAATCACATTACTTCTTCAACTTTATCTTGAAACATTTACAAATTTTCATAGAATCTCACTTAGGCTTCGAATACATTACACAAGTAATACGAGTAAACTAATCAATGAAAGTAACTAATTAATTATCTATGTGAGTTGGTTTTTTATCTCATGGGAACATTGATATCTAAATGTATAAGTTGTAGGTGTAATTTTGAACAAAAAAAACTTTATTGTGAAAATCATTTGTAGTATTTACATTCTAAAAAATTTTCTAACACCAATTTATTATTTTTGAAAATTAGGAATACTTGGGGAACACCCACTATTTGATATCTTTCTCTGATTTTTATGAGACATTATTACCTAATATTTATGACACAACTAATAATAATATACCATACCTATATAGCAAGAGTTTTGATTCTCACCAACCTAGAACAAGTTTTATTTTGTTCATTGGATTCTCGTGACTATCTTCCATTATTTATATCTTTTTCCTAAGAAACACATATTGTAACACCCGAGACTTTTAAGTTATATAAATCATCAACGAAATATTTTTCTAAACAAACCACTTTGAGCCTTCAAGCTCGGCCAACCGCTGCCAATTTATTCTCTCCACTTCCCTAGAAACATCCTAGAGGTTCTGGTCATTTTCAAAGACCTATTTTAGTGCACTAAAAGGAGGTCTCAAAGAATCACTTCAAAGAAGAGGATGTTCGGACATGTACAAAGCATATCAGACCTAAGGTAAGGGAAATATCACAATCTCATTTTTATCTGAGATTGTTTATAATTTGGTATTTACTGGGGTGTATTTTATCATCCACATCCATGTTTCCTCAATATGTAATATTTATATCCTTCTACAATAGTTTATATCCAATTTTATCCTTCGGTGAGTTTTTAGTAAAGGATATGAAAGGAATATTTTGTCGTTTTTCGTACGAGGTACTTTTTGAATTTTCCGACAAAAGTACGAAGAATGTTTTTTTTAACTTAAATGGCATGAATGGATTTTTAAAACATTATTTACAAGAAGCATCCTTTATTAGTTTTCATGTTTATTTTTAATCAACTTATTTTATTTTAAAATTGTATGACATATTAAGAAAGGAAAATGTTTTTGAAGTAGAAATGATATTTTCCTCAAGAATGGAGTTCAAGTGTTTTATCCAAATTATTTTCCATCTAAGATAATATAGGGTTCTGTTTCAGTCCCTATTATTACATTTACTTGATTATGTTGAGATGGAAATTTTTTTATGAATTACTTTATCTTATAAGAATTGTTTTATGATGTCATGATGTTTAAGATTCCCATTTTTATTACATAGGTTATGCAATGATGTATGATTTATGATTTTGTGGCACACATAAGAATGGTATCATTTTGAGATGGGTGGGACCTATTTCTTCCTCCAATGCATTGGGTAAAGATTTTATATCTCATGAGATAGACATGGCTGGAACGGTAGGTTACACCGGTTCAGTGAAATAGGACTGAAACGAGGAATGAACTCGGTTCAGAAAGGGACTTTGTCCACTAAGATAGTCTTGGAAATGAGTCTTGACTAATAAGAAATGATTCTCTATGATTATCTGTGTATGCCACAAAGTTTCATGTTTTATTTTATGATTATTGGGATTACATTTCATTTCTAGGATTTATCCCATGGTATGAAATTATGATCTCTTTTGCAGGTTTAGATTTCAAAAAGTTATGTGCTTATGTATATGATGCGATTGATATTTCTTTTGTTTAGCCTTACTGAGCATTTTAGCTCACCATTTTTGTATGTTTTATTTCCCCAAGTCAGGAAGAAGGTTATTAAGTAGAATGTGCCAAAATGGGACTCTAGATATGTTGAAATAAATGGGAGGCAAAGTAGATGCTTTATGAACTAGTTGTTTATGTTTCCCAGTTTCTAAAGACACTATACCTATACGGTCATTTCTTGGTTTTTTTATATATTGTAATAAGTGTGCTTCAATTCTGAAGTAATAACAATGTATGTAAAGTATGGGTCGTTATATTTGGAATCAGAGGAAAGGTATAGTCAACCTTTGGAATCTAGGAATTGAAAGCCTTCGTAAGAACCCTAAGGATAAGTCTAAGCATAGAACAAAATCTTAGTGTTTTAGAAATGACCATGAATAACCTAGGATAAGACCTTAAGTGTGAAATTTTATTCTTTATTGTATGGTTTTCCTATTATAATTAGTGTTTCTTACACTATTCTTCTTGGTTTTAGTCAATGGCTGGAACCCGAAGGAACCATGTTAATGCAGAATGCGACGGACAATGCAATGATTATACCTCGGAGCAACCAAACATTCTGGGAGCTGGAATGAAAAATCTTGTAGCCATGCTCACACAACTTTCTCAAGCTATGAATCATGCAGGACTTCCAAACGAGCAATGGAAGGAGCAACATTCTGTTGAATCCTTCATGAGGGAGCGTCCACCTTCTTTCAGTGGGTCTACTGATCCATTAGTTGCTGAACAATGGGTTAGTACTACTGAAAAGATATTTTCAGTTCTTCAATGTTCTGAACATGATAAAGTCATCCTAGCAGTGTATCGTTTGGAAGGAGATGCTGATCAATTGTGGAATCTTATTAAGAATACGAGGCAAAGGGATGAAATTGAGTCCATGGAATGGGACGAGTTCAAGATCTTATTTTTCAATAAGTACTTCCCTTGTAATCTCCGAACAAATATGGAGAAAGAGTTTCTTGAACTGAAGCAAAAGGATGATGAATCTGTTGGTACCTATGAAGCAAATTTTACCAGAATTGCAAGGTACGCTTCTAGTATTATTATCCAACCTGAGATTAAGAGCGATTGATTCTTTAGTGGCTTAAAACCAAGTCTTCGAAGGGCCTTATCCATATGGGACTTCAATAGCTACGAGGAAATCATTCAATGTGCTCTCAAAGTTGAGATGGATATTGGAGTAACCCATCAGTCATGTGGGATTGATAAGAAGAGGAAAATGGAATTCAAAGGAAAATCTAAAGAGCACACTGAAAAGAAGATGAGCTTTCCCTTATTCTCAAAGTGTGGAAAGAAACATGGAGGGAGTTGTCTTAAAGGGACAAGTAAATGTTTCAAATGTGGAAAGGAAGGTCATCGGGCATTTGAATGAAGTGATGATGGGAAGAAGATGTCTAATGATGCAAAAAAAGGAAGGGATACACAGAATGAACCGACTACACTTCAATGTTTCAAGTGCAAGGAGATGGGACATTATGCCAATAAATGCCCTAATCAAAGGGTTGATGATGATGGTCGACGTCAACAAACTCTTAAGGCTAAAGACAAAGGAAATTCACATGCAATTTCTATCAGCGATGTGGAGTATGATAACGATGTGGGGAAAGGTACACTTACCATCCACTCTAAAGTAGAAAATGTTTTATTTGATTCTGGATCCACGCACTCCTTTGTTTCTGAAGAATTTTCTATGGGTATCACCGTGTTACCTAAACAATTAGATGTTGAGTTAGCTGTGACAACACCTAATGGAACAATAGTCGCATCAAAAGTTTATAATTATTCTCCGATTGAAGTTTGGGGGAAGGTGCTTCCTGTAAATCGTGTGATCCTTCCTATAGTGGAATTTGATTTGATTCTTGGCATGGATTGGATTTCTCTACATGGAGCTCATATCAATTGCCAAAGAAGGGAAGTCACATTTCATATTCCAGATCAATCTATGATCGTCCATCGATGCAAAGATGAACATAACCTGCCAATGGAAATTTCATCCATTTTATGGGTATTGATTCCACTAAATGAAGGTTGTTTATCTCAAGTGGTTGGTGAGAAACTCACGATTAAGAATATGCCCATTGTACGAGAGTTTGATGATATCTTTCCGGAGGAATTACCGGGTCTTCCACCGAATCATGATGTTGATTTTTCAATAGAACTCGTACCGGGTGCTTTGCCTATTTCAAAGACACCTTATAGAATAGCCCCAATTGAGTAGCAGGAATTGAAGAAGCAACTCCAAGAGAATCTTGATAAGGGGTTCATACGCCCTAGTGCGTCACCTTGGTGAGAACCTGTTCTGTTTGTTAAGAAGAAATATGGATCAATGAGACTCTGCATTGATTATCGAGAACATAACAAGATCACTATCAAGAACAAATATCCTCTCCCCCGCATTGATGACCTATTTGACCAGCTATGCGGAGCTCAATACTTTTCCAAGATTGATCTTCGTTCAGGGTATCATCAATTAAGGGTCAAAAAGGAGGATATACCAAAGACGACTTTCCGTAATTGGTATGGACACTATGAATTTATAGTGATGCCATTTGGTCTTACTAATGCCCCTGCTATATTCATGGATCTAATGAATATAGTCTTTAGAGACTATCTTGATCAGTTTGTAGTAGTCTTTATAGACGATATTCTTGTCTATTCAAAGAGCAAGGAAGAACATGATGATCACTTGAGAATTATCCTGAACACCCTGAGAAAGGAGAAGCTTTATGCCAAATTTACCAAGTGTGAATTTTGTCATAAAAAAGTTGCATTTTTTGGTCACATAATCTCAAAAGAGGGGATATCTGTGGATCCAACAAAAACAGAGGTTATCGAAAGATGGTCGAGACCAACAACAGTGACCGAGATCCGATGTTTTCTTGGTTTGGCTGGATATTATCGACTTTTTGTGAAAGATTTTTCATGATTATCTAATCCACTCACCATGTTGACCTGGAAAGGAGTTAAGTTTGTTTGGACGGAGGAATGTGAATAGAATTTCATGGAGTTGAAAATAAGGTTATCCAGTGCACCTGTGCTCACACTGCCTTGTAGTGGAGAATGGTTTGTGATCTATAGTGATGCATCCAAGAAGGGATTGGGGTGTGTTCTTATGCAAAATGATATGGTGATAGCTTATGCCTCACGACAGTTGAAAATGCATGGGAAAAATTACCCAACTGTTGATTTAGAGTTAGCTGCGGTAATCTTTGCATTAATGATTTGGAGGCATTACCTTTATGGTGAAAGGTGTGATATTTATACTGATCATAAAAATTTAATTTATATTTTCACACAAAAGGATCGGAATATTCACCAAAGAAGATGGTTGGAGCTGATTAAGGATTACGACTGCTCAATTCATTACCACCCTATGAAAGCAAACAAGGTGGCAGATGCATTAAGTCGACAAGACCATGCTAGTTTATCCATGATGAGGATCACAAAAGATCCAATATTTATGGATTTAGAAAGGATGGATCTTGGAATTATAATGAAAGGGGAAAATCGTATCTTTCTCAAATGAATGTTCAACCATCTATACATGTGAAGATTAAAGAGACATAGAAAGAAGATTTCGAGTTACAAAAGAAGGTGAGAAATGTTCCTGAATTCAACCTTGATTGTGATGGGATAATAAAGTTCAGGAATCGGGGTTGTGTTCCTCCCATCCCCGAATTAAAGAACGAGCTACTGGATGAGGCTCATAGTTCTTCATTCTCTATTCATTCTGGAAGCACGAAGATGTATAGGGACCTGAAAGAGTACTTCTGGTGGGATGGAATGAAAAGAGATGTTGCTGAATATGTCTCTCGATGCTTGGTTTGTCAACAAGTTAAAGCTGAGAGACAGAAGTATAAGGGGATGTTACAACCATTACCCATACCCGAATGGAAATGGGAAAACATCACTATGGACTTTTTCACAGGACTTCCTAAAACATCCAAAGGTAATAATGCTATCTGGGTCATAGTTGATTGTCTTACAAAGTCTGCACACTTCATTGCTATTAGAGAGGATTTCTCTCGGGATCAGCTTGCCAGGATATATGTAAAGGAAGTGGTAAGATTGCATTGAGTACCATTTTCAATTATATCTGATCAGGATCCGAGATTTACCTCGAAGTTCTGGCGAAGTCTTCAGCATACTCTGGATACAGAGCTGAGTTTCAGCACTGCTTATCATCCTCATACAGACGGTCAGTCTGAGAGAACAATTCAAACTATAGAAGATATGTTGAGAGCTTTCTCTATGGATTTCAAAGGTGGTTGGGATCAACACCAACCTTTGGTGGAATTTTCTTATAATAATAGCTTTCACTCCATTATTCAGATGGAACCTTATGAAGCTCTCTATGGAAAGAAATGCAGGACTCCAACTTGCTGGGATGAAGTTGGGGAAAGAAAGCTATTAGGACCTGATCTCGTTGATGAAATTGCAGAAAAGGTCAGATCTATTCAAAAACACATAAGAGCAGCTCAGAGTTGATAGAAAAGTTATGCCGACAACCGAAGAAAAGACCTAGAGTTTGAAGTTGGCGATAAAGTGTTCTTACGAATATCTCCCAAGAAGAGGGTTATGAGATTTGGAAAGAAGGGTAAGTTGAGCCCTAGATATATCGGTCCTTTCGAAATACTGGATCGTGTTGGGAAGGTAGCTTACCGAATGGCGCTTCCACCAAATCTCTCTCAAGTTCATGATGTGTTCCATGTATCTCTCCTGAGAAAATACATACCTGATCCTTCACATGTACTCAGCTCAGAAGTTGTACCGTTGTAGCAAGATCTTTCTTATGAAGAACAACCGATAGATATTTTGGATCGTAGAGAAAAAGTCCTAAGAAACAAGACCAGTCGATTGGTGAAAGTTTTATGGAGGAACCACTAATTAGAAGAAGCTACATGGGAGCTTGAGGATATAATGAAGGAGAGGTATCCTCATCTGTTTTTTAAAAAGTGAAGAATTTTGAGGGCGAAATTCATTTTAATGGGGGTAGAATGTAACACCCGAGACTTTTAAGTTATATAAATCACCAAAAAAATCTTTTTCTACACACACCACTTTGAGCCTTCATGCTCGGCCAACCCCTGCAAATGTATTCTGTCCACTTCCCTAGAAACATCCTAGAGGTTCTGGTCTTCTTGAAAGACCTATTTTAGTGCCCTAGAAGGAGGTCTCAAAGAATCACTTCAAAGAAGAGGAAGTTCGGACACGTACAAAGCATATCAGACCTAAGGTAAGGGAAATATCACAATCTCATTTTTATCTGAGATTGTTTATACTTTGATATTTACTGGGGTGTATTTTATCATCCAAATCCATGTTTCCTAAATATGTAATATTTATATCCTTCTACAATAGTTTATATCCAATTTTACCCTTCGGTGAGTTTTTAGTAAAGGATATGAAAGGAATCTTTTGTCATTTTTCGTATGAGGTACTTTTTGACTTTTCCGAAAAAAGTATAAAGAATGTTTTTTTAACTTATACAGCATGAATGGATTTTTAAAACATTATTTCCAAGAATCTTCCTTTACAAGTTTTCAAGTTTATTTTTAATCAACTTCTGTTATTTTAAAATTGTATGACATGTTAAGAAAGGAAAATGCTTTTGAAGTAAAAAGGATATTTTCCTCAAGAATGGAGTTCAAGTGTTTTATCAAAATTATATTCCATATAAGATGATATAGGGTTCTATTTCTATCCCTATTATTACATTTACTTGATTATGTTGTGATGGAAATATTTTTATGAATTCCTTTATCTTATATGAATTGTTTTATGATGTCATGATGTTTAAGATTCCCATTTTTATTACATGGGTTATGCAATGCTGTATGATTTATGATTTTGTGGCACACATAAGAATGGTATCATTATGAGATGGGTGGGACCTATATCTCCCTCCAGTGCATTGGGTAATGATTTTATATCTCATGAGATATACATGGCTAGAACGGTAGGTTATACCAGTTCAGTGAAATAAGACTGAAACGAGGAATGAACTCGGTTCAGAAAGGGACTTTGTCCACAAAGATGGTCTTGGAAATGAGTCTTGACTAATAAGAAATGATTTTCTATGATTATGTGTGTATTCCACATAGTTTCATGTTTTATGTTATGATTATTGGGATTACATTTCATTACTATGATTTATACCATGTTATGAAATTATGATCTCTTTTGCAGGTTAAAATTTCCAAAAGTTAGGTGCTTATGTATATGATGTGATTGATATTTTTTTTGTTTACCCTTACTGTGAATTTTACCTCACCGTTTTGTATGTTTTATTTCCCCAGGTCAGGAATAAGGTTATTAAGTACAATATGCCAAAAAGGGACTCTAGATATGATGAAATAAATGGTAGGAAAAGTAGATGCTTTATGAACCAGTTGTTTATGTTTCCCGGTTTCTAAAGACACTATACCTATACAATCTTTTCTTGGTTTTTTTATATGGTGTAATAAGTGTGGTTCAATTCTGAAGTAATAACAATGTATGTAATGTATGGGTCATTATACATATGTTCTAAAAAAACTTATTCCTCTTCATCACAAAGTTGTGAAATACATTAACATGTTTTGTTTCATCCCATCAACAAAAAAATCTTTCTTAGATTTAAAATTATTCTCCCTAATGATTGTTGATACAACACCTTTGATTATGAGAGATCTATCTTTGTGAAATGTCATGATTTTATCCTTGAAGTATTTTAGATTCATTAACAATTTTATGTATTATTTGATATGATAAAATTAACCACTATCTAAGATCAAGGGTCATTCTATTTATGTAGCATTGAGAGAAGCTTCAACAAAAACAGATTTTTATTTAACTTTATGATTCCTCACATCATTCTTTTAAGAAAAATTTGGAAGACTTTTTTTTGTGATAGTAATAGAAAATGGCATCCTTTTGTGATATTTCTAGTTTTCTCACATCATTAACAAATAGTTTATAGAGGATAAAACCTATTTTAAATATTAACACCAACCTTATCATATATCATCAAAACTTTATTCTCATAATTATACCTTTTAGAAGAATGACGCCACCTCATATGTTTTCTTCTATAAATTTTTGAATAGTTATAATATTTTCTAGTAAACCAACACATACTTTTCATGTGACCAAATTCACCACAAAATCTATTGTATCCAAAGAAATAATATTTACCTCAGAAATTATATATTATTAAATAATGTGAGCATATGTATCAACAACCTTATTGTCTTTGTTAATATAATATTATTGACCACCAACCTTTCAGTTATCAACCAGAATATTTTTTTCAGATGATTATTGTTTTTACCCCTATTAAAACCATAATATATATAAATTTTCTTCAGACTCATAATTTTTAGAAACTTCTAACTTCTCCACTTAATTGGTTTTGGAAACATATATAACTTTCCTCCCTTCCTAGTTCTCAAAAACAAGCCAGCATTCTTCTCATCCTTTGGAGGTATATTTTGATCCTTCTCAGGGTTACCCTTTAAAAAATATTCAAAAAAATTAGAATTAGAGTTATTGAAAATTTTAACCCTCTTTATGGATTTAGAAATTATTTGTTAGAAAACTTTCAAATCATCATATTTTGATTTTAGTTTATCATTGAAATGTTCATTATGATTATTTTGTTTCTCATGGGGTTTATTCAAATCCATAATCTCTATCAACAAGTTAATTTTCTAATTATGAAAAAATGCTGTTTTTTTAAGAATATTCATTTTCAACTTCCTCGTTAATTTGTTATTCCTCCTAGTATTTCATAGCCATTCATTTGATTCTTCTTTCAGATAAAATTATACTTTTTTTCTTCTTATTATTCATAATTATTTATTCTGAATATTTTATTATTAGCTGTGGTTGTTAACGTATTCACACTAGCGTTCTCAATAGACTTTTCAGATTCATCATCACTATTATCATCATTATCATATTTTAATAATTAAATTTTCATTTATGATATGGATTCATTTCTTTCTTTCAATCTAGAAAAATATTAATCATTTTCACCCAATTTATTACACAATCATATTGTACTTCATTCTCGTTCTTAAATATTCACTTATTTCTTAATATGAGGATAATATATACAATGTTCCCAAAAACTCCACATTAGAAATATTTCAAGGGAAGTTTACAATTATATTTACCTATACCTCTATTGAAAAGTTTGGATAATAGTGATAAAAATGTAATAAGATTTATAGAATCATTTGTTTTGAATCATAATATTCAGCTTATTCTTCTAGAATATTCTTAGTATTTTATTTCTTAGCAGTGTTAAAATAAATTTCTCTATAAAATTTTGTTTTTAAAATTTCATGTCCTTCTCCATTATTGTTTCATAACAAATGATAGTACAATAAAAATCATCCTTGTATAGTGTATCTGGACCTGTATCTTCTATTGAATATACTTTTGAATCAAACTTGTTAGGAATAATTATCATGATCTTTTGAACAATAATATAATTTTATAACATTTCAGTAAGAAATCTAATAGTGTAAAAAATGTCATTTACCATGTTAAAGAAGTCACCAAGGTATTCATACTCATCAATCATGAGATCTTAATACTTCAGTGTACATATTTGTATCTATTAATTCTTTAATTTTTTAATTTCGTATATAAATTTTATTCGGCTTGTCCCATATACATTTGGTAGTTTTTATACCCTTCAATAATATAAAATCAATGTTATGAAGCGGTGAGAGTAAATAATTCCTAGGTCTTCCATAATTCTCAAGATTATTCATGTTAACATATGTGAGAGGATCTTTTTCTTCAATAGGAGGAAATCCATCTGTTGCAGCTTCAAGGATTTCATATCCCAAATAAATAAGACAAGGAAACATTCTATCCTTCCAGATATGAAAGTTCTTACCATAGAAGAATAGAATTCCTTTACTATTTACACTATTCAGATTCTTGACCTCAACTTCTCTTTCAAAAAATTCTGTAAAGATAAAATGATGTTAACCTTCCATTTGATACCAATTTAGAATTCCCAGACAAGATCAATGAACCACGGAGAGGGCTACGAGGTGAATCTATGATATATCTTTGCTTTATTTTTACTGATTTTTTAAACATCACCTACTATTTAATTATGTCCACATTTCTAAAAACAAATTAATCACACATACATAAGAACATATGAATTTATAAGGTTCACTACTCAACAAATGTTTCTATATTCTTGGTGTGGTTTAGTAACAATCTAATACAATGCAATACAATAGAAAAAATATCCTTTTGTGGATAAAAAATGTTGGATATTCCCTTAATCCTATATATCACTATGTTTAGTAAAACAGTGCACGTGCTTCATGTAGAACTAAATGATGTAACAAATTTTTATATAACAAGATAATAATAATTCATCAATTTCATCAAAACATGTTACTATAGTTGATTTTCAAGTATCAAAAATATGTTATTGAAAACAATTCTTCAATATCCCTACCCACACTAGGTGAGAATTTCTATGGAAATTATAATGATGTTTAGTCTGATACCTCAATCTGATTCCCCAGTCTCATTTCTTAGTATGAAAAAATTATTCTTCTAGAATACCACTGAAACAATTCTAAACTGATTATACCTTAATATATAAGTAATAGTCTGGTATCTTAGTATGATTAAATAGTCTTGTATGATAACCTATCAAATACGATATTCCTCCTCCTTCTTCTAATGTCTAGAAAACCTTCTCACAAATTCTCAATATATAACCCAATTCTCTCTAAAAACTTTTACTTATATTCCATCTATTTCACCCGTGAGCAGGAGGAGCATCAGAAAGTACAAAGAACTTTCCTCTATTTATAGGTGCTCCAAATGTGGTTTAGGCAGGATTATAAAAATCTTTCATTCTTAACCAGATATAATTATATTTAATTCACATTTATATTTCATATAAATCTTTGAATTATTCATCACTTTTAAACTCTTCTCCTTCTATCTTTAACCTTTTTGAACAATCTATCAACTTCCTTTCACTTCAAACATTCTAATATTATTCTGTCTAATTCCTATTGCCATTCTGATTTATTCATTATGATGAAGAAAAATGTACCCAAACATATTCTTCTTAATGTTCCTCCATAGAAATTAAATATTTGAATACAAAAGAAATATATTTTCAATATGATGATATGTACCAACTAAAAAATAATCTTTTCATTTTGATGCTCTGTACCAACTATTAATTATAAATAATTGAAACCAATATTCTATAAAAAAATTCTACTTCGCTAGATTTCATTTGCATTTCAATTTCTCTAACCATAGTCACAAAATATAACGATTTCTACATTCCCTCAAAAACACTTCAACACCAGATTCATACTTCTTTTAATTTGTTTTCTAAAAACTCATAAAACTTCAACCTCCCAATGAGTTTTTATCTTCATTAAAAATTTATCCATTTCTTTTATTTCTCACACTGGTGGTTCAACATCTAATAAGATTATCAGTATTAGTTCGTGCCTAAGGAATTTATCTCGAATTTAGTATGATGAATTGGATTAACCTAAAATCCAATGGTTAACACCACATATAATCTAATTATTCATCACATATTGATACAAAAACAAGTCAAAAGATTTTCATTTTCCCTTGACCCAAATGTCAGGGAAACAAAACAATTCAACCTATTGAAAATGGTTGACAACATTTTTTATAATTCATTGAAATTCTTCCACAAATAAATACAACAACCAACACCTGTTTTAATTTTTAGTGGTCCCACTAAATACATAATAAAATAATTATTCCTTTGATTCACTTCTTCAAAAATAAATGTGTCTGATGACTGGTGTTAGAATTACTATAATGAACGGTGGAAATCAAATTTTGATGAACCGGTGTCAGTATCAATCTTCATTCCATACCAAAATCTTTATCTGAATATTTTTATCTTATATCCTATTGGTATAACTAAAATCCATCCATTTTTGTCTCATGTTATGAAAAACAACCTATGAGCGATGAAAAATCTTTGGGGCTGATGATCTCATACTAATGAATTAATACCAGATATCTTCAGCCCTAAAAAATATATTATTTCAAAACATTATTCGTGTATCATGAATTATTTATGACCTTGAGAATATTTTGGATTAATATAGAATCATCTGATTAATAATAGAAATAGTTTTATCTTCCCATCCTTCCATCAAATTATTCCTTTCCTACCATGATTCAATTAGATTGGAACAACTGGTTCTCCCCATTACTTCATAAGGCATTCATCATATGTTTTCTAGATAGCCTATGATTCATGAGAACAACAATATTAGTAAATCATCATCATATTTTCATTAGATCAATTTGGACTCTGATACACTTCTCTATAATGATTAGAACTTTATTTTTGGACCCTTGGAGAGTCTTATGAACCTTTATCCATCCTTTTGTCTCTAACATTATGACTATGATGGTGAGTCGGATATCCCAAAATTACAATGTGATGTGAAATATTTTCTTTGATTTTTTTAAACAAAGTCAAAACTTTCAACATAAACTTCTCCCAGCTTCCAAAAACAACTTCTAACTGAATTTTTCTCAAAAATATTAATTTTTTTACTTTAATTAAAATATTTATTTCTAATATCAAAAATGGGGTATAATTCTTGATTTGAGTAACACAATATTTCACCTAAATAATGGGACCATAAATAGTTTAAATTTTTATAGTTTTTTAAATGTTTATGTATATTATGATCATCATGAAGGGGTAGATTATTTGACACACCTGTGTTAATCTAATATATCAAAATATATTATATTTTTTAGTACTAAAAAAATATCTATTGGTTTTCCTAATGGATTTATACTATGCATTTTCATGATAATAATTTATTTCTCCTTATGTATTATTTAATTTGAATAATTTAGGTCAAACTCTGATGTATTGAGTTTTTTTATAAGAAAAATATTAAGTGCTCTTGTAATGGTTTTATGAGTTATTACGTTTAATGCTCTATCACATGAAAAAATACAATATTCATAGTCTTGATATCATATTTACTAAAATTATCAAATATGTAGTATCTATTTTTTAACATAATAAAAAAGTAAATATATTAGAAAATTTTCACCTATAAAAATTATCATATGATGACATATTTCGCCTCATTATCTCAGTTTTATGATCATATTTCCATTTTTAATGATATTTTTTCCTCGATTTCATTAGGTTATTCTTACTGTGTTTTTTATATTTCATTATGTTCTTTGGAATGTGAAAAGCTGGCATAAGGTAATGAAACTAGGTTGTTTTACTTTGGAATCCATGTATCTTAGCTTGGTGTCCCAGATGAGGGAACATGATTAAACCAATTTGATCAAACTTATCTAAAAACAATGCACCTTGGGATAGTGAAATCTATTAATTTTGGATTATGGTTATTATAACTGTAAAACAAAACAATGTGTCCTTTCCAATATCCCAAGATGAGGAACATGGTTGGATTATAGTTTCCGAAATCACATTTCTATACTATGCGATGAAAATTTATTATTTTTATTTTTATTTTAATGAATTAAATATATCTCATTAGCCCCATTATTACTCTTGTTACATAGTATTTCAAAATAGATGCCAAAACATGGAGATTTTAATGACTCATCCCTCTGAATTTCAATTTTTATGGACCATGATGCATTAATTATAGAGTATTTAATGTATGAGCCCCTTTATCATAATTATTTATCTTCCTTCTAAATTGTCTCTCTATAATTGATGTAACCAAATATCAGAGTTACTAATAACGTGTATATGTGTTATATAATGATATAATTGAGAATATTGGTTTATAGTGTTTAATAGGTGTGTTCCTTAGAAGTGGATTTTAGAATGGTTAAATGAGTAACTTAAAATTTCTTTTTTTTAAATGTTTATTATAATGATATTTCGAAAAATTAAATAGATTGATTGTATTTATTTATTTCATCACAACAAGGCCTCTTTGTAATTTTAAAATGCATTTTAATGGAAATGTTCTTGAATGAATATTTTTAAAATAATAGATCAAATTGAGATTATTTTAAATTGTTAATGGTGTGGTTTACTAATTTTGTTTACTAATTTGGTTTACCATAAATTTGCATTTAGAATTTTGTGAAGTAAATTCTATTTTTATGAAAATTACTAAGGAACCCCTTTTGTATTTTTTCTTTAGAGAATAGTTCTTGAATCTCATGAGGAACAGTTTTTATACAGTGTTTTTTCCCTTTGAGGAATCATGGGATTTAGGGTGAGATGTGAACCTTATATGCTTGTGAATGTTCTTTTTTACAATTATGACATTGTGGATAACCATTGAGAGTTATATTCATTGTTATATCAATCACCTCATTGAATGGACATGGGATACCAAGGTAGCTCTTAGTGATAGCAATGATTTATGCTTCAATTTTTTAGATTCAAACCATAATTAAGATCACCTTATAGAATGTGGATTCCGGCTAGGGATGCACACTAAGGAGGCAAGCGTTCATAGAGTTGATAAGCTTGTCAACATGGTAGAGTCAAAATTAAGATTCAATGTTCCGTGGTTTTGTTTTATTGACTTTTTGGGCCAATAAATGTTTCTTGGAGTTACCCATGACATATAACCTTGGATCATGATGTTGATACATTATATATGACTTTGATCACTTGATTGTTAATCATCACTAATGTTTCCACTTTGGAATTCATTTGTTATACCTTCTGGATTTTACAAGGTAATGTCTTTACCCATGTATCTTTTATTTATCTGTTGTGTTCTTATGTGATAGAAGGCTCATTTTTATAGCATCATTTTTTATTACTAACCTTGTCATGTGTAATTTTTTTGAAGTATTTAATTAAAATGTAATTTAATTTAAAAAAGTATTTTGACGTGTTTTCCTCTTGATGCTATTAAATGGGTTTATAAATGGAAATAGTAATGATTTAGACATTAATTTTCTCATAAACTAACTTTATATCTTTATATTTCTCTTTTTAAAATGTGTCATGTTTTACTTTCTTTCATTATAATTGGAAATGTTGTTTTATCAATCATATTTTTCAAAGTAGAATATCTAAATTTTTTGATTGAGAAATTGCATAGACTGCTTGATGGGATACTAATGGGATCAATTTTCTCACACACCATATACACCATTTAGTGTATTCAACATTTATGTTTCTATATAAGGTGATCATATTTTATACATATTATTTGTTTGGGTTCTTAATTAGTTGGATGAGGAAATTTTACATAGTGAATGGTGGGTTCATGTGGACCACTATGAGATGAGTTGTGAATGTTCTTTTTTATAAATTATATTATTATATGATTCTATATTATCTCCTTGTATCTAGTTGTGGATGTATTAATATATTTTTATTTTTCGATGTATCCATAGTTATATAAGATTTATGTTATCTTTTTGTAAGTGTTATCCCAAAATGGTTTTTATTTATGCACATAAACTTCTCACTAGCCCTTCGAGATCATGAATAATCTTCAGGATATTGGACGATTGGTTTAGATTCATCTTTAGATGGTACTCTGAGTTATTTTTTTAAATATCAAATGTAAGAAAAATTCTGACAAGAACTGCCCTTATATTCAAAACGTATTATGGATCAGATATTTTTTAAAATATACTACGAGATAAGAATTTCATACACTATTTGTCTCTAAAATTTTAATATATTGTATGAATATAAAATATCATATGTTTTCTAAAAACATAAAATGGATAGTGAAATTATCTTATAAAATAATGTTTCTATGTGTTTTGTGAAGGTAAAATATCTCACGAAAGAGTGTGTCGTACATGAATAAGGAATTATATAAATAAAAAGAATCTTCCATGAGATACAAGATATTTTCCATTGTAAAAAAATATTATGAAGTACAATAATATTTCAATTTATTATAATGTCTTAATAAGTGATAAAATATATTATCAAAATCTAAAGACATCTGATTAGATGAAAATACTTATTATCTAACAACTTATAATGAAAAGTATTATGAATTCTAAGACATGTAGAGTTAAGTATTTTTCAATATTACTTGTCTTACCCATGAATTTATTTCCATTTGTAGATTACATGTCAAGTCCTTTGATAGCTTTTTTATATATCAAAATCTATGTTTCTGAATGAAGAGATAGATATTATTTTTTTATATTTGAAAAAATATGTTTAGTTCCCAGAATGTCCTAAGTTATAGATAACAAATACCCCCATCCTCACATTTCTTATAGAGGGAAGATACATGTGAATTAAAATTTTATATTTTCAGATGATTTTCCCTCTCTTTACTACATATATAAAATATATTTTGGACTATAAATATAAGATTATATTCAATTATCAAATAGAGATATAAAGAGAGAGAGAAATCTTACACGAACCATATTCTCTATTCTACATGTTTTTTTGTGAAACTAAGAATAATCATAAGAATTTGGGGTCCCAAATCTATCATCTATAAATCAAAAACCAATGAAGATACACTTCAAATATATATTCTATTCCACAATATATTCTTCATATTTTTTTATTTGATACTTCAATCAATTTGATAAACCCATACTACCATATTCATATTATTATTTCAAAAACTACACCCATTTATTTGAGTGTGAATAGGTAATTTGATGTTCTTTATAAAGAGAGAACATAGTAAAATCTCTTCGTACAATTTATAAGAAGTTGAAGATTCTTTTAATCAACTGTATAGGTCCCTCTAAAAAATAAATTTATATTGAAAATAACTGATCTCTAGGGGAGAGTGATTTATATAGTGAAATAGGGGTTATTTGTTCCTTAAATGATTATGAATATCCCATGTTTTATTCCTCCATATTTAATTATAATATTCATCTTTTTATCTATGTTTGATAGAGGGAATGTTTTGTTTATGTTTTTAAATGGGGTTATTTTAATTTGGTAAAATTTTCATGAACCCAATTGATCATCCCTCTTCATTCATTACGAAACACCTATGTAGATAAAACTTATATTCAATTATGTTAATTAAGTAGTTTAAATTTATTCAAAAATAGTTTGTTTAATGGATTAATATACTACTTATAATATCTTTTTTAAATCTTTTGATTCAATATCTTATTTTCTTCCTCCTACAATATTGGCACGTATGAAATCAAAATTACATTCCTTCATGCCATTTATCAATATATTTTAATGAAAATCTATTATATTTTTATTCTATCTAAATTCATCAAAATAATGAAATTCTCTCATCTCAATCTCCACGTTAAGTTCACATTGAACTAAATATTCATAGCTACCGATGTTCCTTATGGAAAATGTCTTTCAAAGACTGTGTTTTAGGATACTAAAAAAATAATCAATATTTCTTTCCTTGTCAATAATAAAAATAAAGATGAACCTTATTATTATTGTGAAATTTTATAAAAATTAACCAACTGATTCATCTTCCATTTTTTTAAATAAAAATAAATCTCTCTCCATCATAAAGTGAAGATTTTATGTAAAATACATGGTGAATACTATTTTCTTAATCATTTCAAATTCTAGATTTATAATTTCCAACTTTTAGTTTTTTAATGAAAAAATAAATTGTTGATCTATTTCTCATTACAAGTGATAAACAATGAATACACAATTTCACATTCTGAGTATTTAAGAATAGAAAATATATTTTCTATCATATTTTTTATTTTCCCATCAATTGGTGGACCCAAATATCCACTAAAGGACTATAGTTTTTGATAAATGAAGGAATTAATATCTTGATACTCTTTCATTGGTTTATTTTGGGTTTTTACATGATTTAATTTATTATTAATAAACCGAGAAAATTTATCCATGAATATATATACAATATCTCCCATCACATTTGATATCTCATTAAGAAATCACTATACAATACATCACACATTTTTTACCTAATCCCTCTTAACACCTTACATTTACTAAAAAATGGTTTATACAAGTAATAAAAAAAATATACTTAGAAAATCCTATTGAAAAATATTATGAATTTCAAAAATAAATTTTATTATTTATTACATTATTACACCTTCAATTAAGCCTTTGGATGTTTTGGTTTATAGAAGGATTATTTATGTTTATTTGTCTTATACGTTATAACATAATCCCAAAAAAATAATAAAACCATGCACGAATGTCACTCAATCATTATTTTTATTCAAGTAAAAACGGCTCATGAATGTAGTGACAAAACAAGGCCTATGTAGGCCTAAAATAGTAAAGTCATATATCATCCCCTAGAATCAAATTACCCCTCAGGTTTTATGTAATTTGTGTTTGGAAAGCATGTGACATTGAAGCCATGTTCCACTAGAGATGCAAGATGATCTGAAACCTTGTTACCATTTCTCCATGTGAGGGTTACATGTAAATTATTTTTAATGAGATATCTACATTTATTGACATTGTAAGATATTGACCAAGAGGTAGAAACTTTTCCATGCAAGGATTTTCCTATGATAATTGAGTCTATTTCCACTTGAGTACGATCAAAATTTTTCTTTTTCATTGGATAAGCCCAGTAATAACTGCTTTATATTCCTCCGGTATTGAACTTCCACTTCCATAATAATCCATAAAGGATAGAAGAATACTCTCCCATTAGTCACCAATAAACCCTCGTCCTCACATGTTACCCAAGGTGCATGAACCATTATTTTTTAGCTCGAAACCTACTGTTAGGGGATATGAATGTACCTAATGTCCCTTCATTCTAGTGATGGGAGGTAGAACTGAAGATGTTCTAACTTGAAACGATCTTAGAAAAAAGATATATTCTAGTTATTGATAATATAGATCATTTCAACTATTAGAATCCTTGTCTCACAATAATATACCTCTCTGACGAGTTATTCCGCTCATGTCTAGAATGATTTCTAGCTTTCCATAAGCGCAAACATCCAGAAAAAGGACATTGGATTGCACAATATTTTGTAAGACTGCATCATTCAACACCTGGAACCAATAATACATGAATGGGGAATCACTAATGTCTTATATGAGAATACAGTATGTTTACTAAAGAATATACACACATCATGAACCCACTATTCTTAAAAGAAAAGGTGGTCTGTGCTCTTATCACCCTGATCCTTCCCAATTGTGAGGCGATAAGAGGATGTTACCTTCACCTAATATCCATTGTGACTGCTATTGAAAGTCTGATATGATGGGGGAAATCATGGACTATAATGGATAACCATGAGTAGTAGTAGGTTCTAGGTTTCCACAACATTTATAGGACATGATCTTCCCCCAGAGTGTGGGTTCATCTATAATTTCCAGCGTTATTTTTGCACGAATTAATTGAACGATGCTAGCTAATCTATTTACGTTGATCCCTTCTTCATGGATTGGTATTTCCATCTTACCCTAGGTGACATGGTGCCCCTAATCATTTGAGAGAACATCCCAAAAGAAAATAACCAATATCATGTCAATGGTGCTAATGACATATTTTTGTGCCTTAGTGGATGCCAAGGTATGAAGTTGGATGACATACAAGACACTGTTAACCAAGGAAATCAAACCCCTAAAGGATATGAAATGGGTTTTTAGTTATGAACTCCACATGTTATCTTGATCAACACATGATCAATGTCTCATTTGCGCAATCATCCTGAGAATATTGGAGTGATGAGGCATTCCATTTGGAATGTAACTCATTGCATGTCCAATCTGCTATACTGGGAAGTAGCCCGATTTGGAGAACATTGTTTTGGAGATATAGAAGTTACTATTTTATCAATTGATAACCTCGACACTCTAGTAAGAATAATCATCAAAAATCCTATTGATACCCCGAATAGACCTCATACAGGCATTAATAAAGATGATAGTGTCGTCTGCAAACATAAATTGGGAAATGGAAGGAAGGTTCTATTTTCTATGATAAGGGAGTATATATCCATTATACATGCCTATGTTTATAAGTCGGATGAGACTATCCTACATTAGAATGAAGATGCTTAGGGGGATTGGTTCACCTTTCTGTAATCCAAGTGTCACTTTAAAGAAGCAATGAGTTCTTCCCATGAATGAAGTAGCCATCCTCGAGGATCTATCGAGTTTGAGGCTAATTTTAGAGGCATATAAAGACATAGACATACTAGTTATCACCCTATTGATGAATCTCCATTCCATTCAGTCATATGACTAATTCATTTCTAACTTGATTTCTAAGTTTAATTAGTGAGTCTTGGTGTTTATGTCCCCCATATTTTCCTACGATAAATACATAAATCCTTTAATTGAGTAGCCATTCATAAAACAATGTTTTTAAATGGAGATCTACCAGGTAAGGTTCTTAGAAATACTCATCATGATAATGCCTTCCAAAATATTATAGGGAAAATTACACATGCTCACTAGTTTATATTGAAGAAGGGAAGATTGATCCTTAATATTCGGTAAGAGTAACAAGTTCATAGCACAAGAAACACATGGGTGGTTTCCTACCTTAAATAACCCATGTATAGATGTAACAATTTATATCTCGATGACCTCCCAAGATCCAATGTAAAATGAGCTAGGAAAGATGTCAGGGCCCAACACACCTTTGAGTTTGAGGTTCATCACGGACATATGAATTTCTTCCTCCCTAGGTATCACGTCTAGTGCAATATTATATTGAGTAGAGAATTGGATTGGAATCACTCCACAAATCTCTTCATTCTCTCTTAAGTATCCATTTTTCATACTCATGTTTGGGAATGAATGGAGATCTATAAAGAATATATGATCCATAACCCCAATTACATCACTTTTATTTGTATAAGTACCATCATTAATAATTCTATCTGGTCTTATTGTAAGACTTTTCTCCCTTATGAATTCATGAAAAAATGCATTGTGCTTGTAGCCCCTGTGTATTAATTATTTCATCACGCATTCTCATGCCTTAGGTTCTTATTTGAGAATAATTCATGCCAAACTATTCTTCACCTTAGATAGGTCACCAAATACCATGTCATCACAGACCTCTTATAGGATGTATTGGAGACAATATATCTCTTGTTTGAGAGCATCCATGTTTTGGTCAATTGGAGGGAGGTCCTTATCCCATGCGTGTAGTCCCTATTAAAGCCTCTTAACCTTGTTCTGAATAGCTATTCATTTATGACCATGGTACGACTCTCCCCATAAATCACTTACCAACTGTTGATAGACAAGAATACATGTACATTGATCATAGAACGTGAATCATTCATGTGTGTCCTACCTAGGAGAAAAAGACACTAACAATGGTGAGTGATTAGAAATACCATTGACCAGGTGATTTAACATGGCATTGGAAAACATGGTGATGGAATTAATTTTGAAGATGTATCAGTTGAGTTGGCACTAGAATCTTCAAATCCCCCTTTACTTGTTGCACCATACAAAGTGATCACCAGAATACCCTATATCCCAAAATCCTTTACCCAACACGAATTTGAAAAAATCCTTATTAGCCTTATGAGGGAAAGAACCTCTTACATTCATCTCATATAGTACTATGATATCATTGATCTAAATTGATTCCCTAGGGATATACACACTAAGATATTTCCACCACACATTTCTTATTTGAGTGTCACAAATGCTGTAAATAATGGATACTGGGAGGGTGATCATAACATTACCAACCTTCATAATAATATACCAATCACTGGTCATAACCAAATCCACAAATTTATCCCTGATCGAAAAGATCCATATATTCTGGGTTTTTGGGTCTACATGCATGGACACATGAAGTATTATTTTGTGAGTGAAATATTTTAATTTAATTTTTTTTGCTTATGTTGAGGGACAAAAATCATGTGAACATTATTATTCTTTATCTATAAAAAGATGAAGTCAGTTTTAACCCATCTACCAAGTCCACAGTTGTTCCAAATGAGTGAAGTACCCTCAAACACACTGATAGTGGAGGGGTGAATCAGGGTGTCAAATTTTATTTTAAAATTGATGGATATTTTTCCCAAATTGGTAAGAACATGTTAAACCTGTCAGATGAGAAAGTGAAAAAAACAATCAATTTTAAAATGAGGACACAAAAACATTATATGGTTCATCACTAAGGGCTACATCCAACGATCATAAACCAATAAGTTTTGGGTTGTACCAAATTCCACAAATCATCACTTCTTTTAGAGTTTAAAATTTTAACACAGTCACTCCATGATAGGTGCCCTACCTTTACAATGTTTTAGGGATAACACCATGCATCCTTCTGGTCACATCCATTGAATACCCCTCTATCACTATATTGGGAATAATCTGAACTCAATTTATCGAAATAAAGGCCACTTCAATGGGTTGGAATTATATAATGCATCCCCAACTATGGATAGATGCTCTATTTAATTCTGGTTTTACCCTAAAAATATAATATACTTTTCTAAGTATGTTTAATTCCTTAGAATTTCCTCTGTGTACTAGGATACTTACTCAGCCTACTAGAGTGCTCCTTTTACCACTTATATGAACTACCTCTACATATCACCCCACAAACCAAAACTGCATACTACCTTCACAAACAACATTTTCATACTACCTTTTCTCTTCCTCTGACATACTACTTCATCAGTGTCGAACATATTTTACATACCACCTTCCATTGGGAACCGCCTTACACTACATACCACCTACTTCAGAAAAATTATTCTTTTGTGAACAATTTATCCTATGTGGAACACTTCCTCTCTCCTGGAATCCCCCTTACTAACCTCTTCTTCCTTACAGGATTATCTTTCCGCGAACTATTCTAGACTATAGCAACTTCCTTTTTAGATTTTTATTTAAATTAATTATGGGGTTTTCTTCCATGAAATATTTATCTATTTCACTGAATTCTTATTGTATTTTTAATCTTAGTTCCTATCTAAAATGATGGTATTAGATCTCTTTATATGTAAAAAATAGATCATAAAAATCCACTAAACCAGGATTTAGCGAATCTTTATTGTGTAACTAACATCACTGCATAACGTGAAATACCCAGAAACTGTATTCCTTATGCAAACCACGTACCAACATTCTGCCTACATAGCGGAAAACATAACTGGAATTTTTTCTTCAAACAACACCCTTTACAGCTTCTCCAAACATTTCCTTGATTTCGTGAATGACATGTCATCCTATGAAATTTTTCCTTCCTTGAACTAAATTCCTTCCCACGAACCATGTTCTCCCTATGAACCTTTTCAAATATGAGGTATGCATACCATTCTTTCTTTTTGGGTCATTGTTTATCACTCCACATACCAAATTTTTTGATATGAAAATTGTTGTCAAATCATGGTTCGCAGTGCATGTCCCACTATATGTGGAACCATTACTTTTCCGACTTCTTTTTCCATTCCACATCTCATTAAATTCTATGCATAAAACCATCCTTTTCAAGAAAAATCTTGATTTTGAGGTCCAGAAATTCGGAAAACCCAAAGAAACTATTCTACCTTCAATAACGCTTTCAGTCTCATTCATAAGACCACATTCCTTTCAATCTCCTTGATCAACCCCATGCTGATTGACAAAAAAAACAAATCATACTCCATATACTACATATAACATCCTCGGTTCGAATAATAAAGATTTGTATCATTGATCAAAAAATAACCCATCCTTATCCCTATTCCCCATGGTCTCTTTTATAGGGGAGGAAGGGAACTCCATAATATTGTTTTATCTCAATCTTGTATATATTGCTAGACTGAGAGCATAGGGATTTATTGATGATGTGGGAAAGTGAGAGTGAATTTTGAGGGTCTTACCTTCCAAAACACTTGGCAGAGAAAAAATCGTCAAGACATTATTTCTAGGATTCTAGGATAATGGAGATCCTGGTTCTCTGTGGTGGGTGGTTTTGACCACAAACCTGTAGAAAAAACCTTCTAGTGGGGAATGATAGGCCACCTAACATCCTACCACAAACTCATGTTTCCCATATTCTATAATAGGGAGTGGATCTCTTATAGGGGGATGCCGAGCTGAGGGTTCTAGAAGACTGGTAGGAACCCTCAGAAAGCTATCCAAAAAGACCACCTTAGTAAATATCTGATGAGGACTGTAGAAGCGTCTGATGAAGGCATTTACCAAGGGGTGGGAATCCAGGGGATCATATGACAGTAACACCAAGTATGGAGAAGCATCAAAAACTGTAGGGGGTAGATGAGGAGCCTCCCATATTGGAGTGGGTAGATCTGGTTGGGATACAATGGGTGTTGAGGATTCTACCACGGTTTCCCTTGGTTTTCGTTTAGATAATATACCATCTATAGAGTGGAGGGAAGAGTAACTTTTTGGGGTTCCTCTATATGAATGACGATGGAATCCATGATGGACATTCCAACGCACATTCATATAATTTCCTTGGAGTAGATAGACAGTGAAGTACTTGGGAAAAATAAAGTAGATGATATATTGGTTCCAAACAACCCACTCCCACACTTTCAAGGAAATCATCTCTATAAAAGGGAGAGATGAGTAAAGCTTGACACAAATACGGGCCAAAAATATTTCCTCACAACAACAAGTATGGTCAAATATAAAAATAAAGTCACATAGGGAGTCACCAATGGATTTATGGAAGGTACCATTCTGGAAGGGAAGTGGGAGACCAGGAAGGTAGATCCAAACAATATTAAGAGATATGTACTTCAACTTATGAACATATAATGACCACCGATCCAGGTTGAAGCTTGAACAACCTAAGAAATGAGGATATCTATACAAAATTTGGATGGTATAAAATTCCAATTCTATGACTAGGATGAATGAGTTCAGGTGGATAGAAGAGATCCTAGCCTGAGGTTGCAGACGTCAATAGTCCACAATATGATTAAAGACCAGATGAGTAGGTTTTTAAAATCCAAACCACGCCATGAGGGACCACTGTTAATAGCCAATAGCTTCATAAAAGGCCACAACTAGAACCTCTAGTGACAGAAATGAGCCATCCATCGACACCATTGAAAAAACAAGATGAACATATGGGAAGCATGGCTACTCAGGATCAAGGGACGAGTAAAAAAAGCATCCTTAGAGGAAAAATCAAGGTGATTGAGCCAAGTAAGGGGGCCAACAAACTCCAATTATGGGGGAGGACCAGCGAAGAGGGGAACTAAGTTAGGATTTAATGTCATGGGAGTGAAAATCTCCACTAGATATCAGGATTCCAAAGGGATAATGATCAAAATAATTTAAAAAATAGAGGGCCTGTAAGGCACGTTCTTTTTCACATCAAAACAGTAAGAAATCATGTATTGATATCAACTATTATGACCCTATCATAACACAATTATATTTTAAATAAATTCGATAACTTAAATATCCCACCTCACAAACAAAATTAACATTACCAAAACCAAATGAATATCTTTTCTAGGATATTAGCTACATAAAGGCATTATATCACATTATTTATTTAGTATCTATCACATACTTCTCTATACATGACGTAAACATAGATATAATATTGTATGTAATCTTCTATTAAAATAGAATGACATAATAAGTGAACTAAAAAATTTATTAAGGGGAAAACATATTAATGGGGAATAGAGGATGATGTCATGATCATGTGACAATACATGATTAGAGGAGAAATAAATTATTAAAAAGAAAATTAGATTGTAAGTGTTTGTCATAAGATATGATAAAATAACATAGATCATGTCAGGGGAACATATGAAAATTGAAGGATAATCATTGTGGTTTAAAATATATATCATGGATTGGAAACATGTTAAAATAATCATAAACCATGGGATCATAATGTAGGAATGAAGAAAAAAATAATCATTAAAATCATACCATATATATAGGTAATCCAACAATATAATAATAACATTTTGAATACCAAAAAATTATTTATTTCTCATTATTTAGTGGATTACGAGTAACTACCTATATCCTGTAATGGATAGAGCATCACTACTTGTGTCCCGTAATAATCCCTTCAGATATAATACATTTCAAATGAATTAGCAGTATATATCATACCCACCCTTTATTTAATTATAAACTAAAAATATTAATTTCATTATAAATAAATCCTACACCGTATGTATAACAACTCAGTGTAAGAAGATGGTTTACATAACATTATGTAGTGGTATTGCATAAGATGAAATCAATAATTGATTTTGTTGAAAAAAAATTCAATCACCCCATTGAATTATTCTTATGATTATTTACAGGGTTATTTAGTATTCATAACTCCATATAAAGTTTATATTTTGTATATATAGATGATAATGTGTGAAAAAAAAATAGATATTTAACATTATCATATAAAAATTTATAATCCATATTTAACAAATAAATACTTAGAAGGTGATAATAATTTTTTTAGAAAAAATATTTTAAAATAATTCTTAATAATGGAAATTTGAATATTAATAATGGTTATTTAAATAAATTTTAATTATAAAATAAAAAATAAATAAATGTAAAAAAATTATTTTAAATATGTTTCAGTAATTTTATTATAATCTCACATTGATGAAGGTGTTATAATAATTTATTTTTTGTTGGACTATGAAAAATATATATATTGTAGATTATAAAACTTATATGGAAAGAAAAAAATAAAATCAAATAGTTTTGATAAAAAATAATATTGACATGGAGTAGAAAGTGGTAATACAGGGGATGTGAATTACTCTCAATTGTATTATATATTGATGAAGAAAGAAATCCATCCAAGAAAAGGTTTTGAAATCAATGTTTAATTTCCATAGAGGTAAACAGAAAACACCATATAAAATAGAGATGGTATATAATATGACAAAATAATAATGACTAACTCAATAAAAAAATAATATTACCAATAAAAATGGAAATTGAGTGAGAAATACCCTAACCTTAAAATCATGCCTGGTTAAACAGGATATAACCTCTTGAATAATAAATTTTAGATTTATTAGAAATATTTATATGTATACTATTTTTTTTATTTTACATGATAACACTCATTTATGAAATCTTCTTACCCATTTAATAACCATTATTTATTTAAATCAATATTCATTATTTGAATGTTCTTTTTGTTCTATGCAAGCATCGAAATGGAAGTCTCAGTATTTGATACTTTATCCTATCTTCATCACAAAACTAATTTAAACGGAGGGTAAATTGGTGTTTTAGACAGATTTTGGATGTCAAAATCATCATTTTATTGACGTTATGCTAAAGGTTCATAAAGATATTTAAACATCAAGTTTTTTTTCTATTTCAGTTCAATAAAATGAACAGATTTTATTAATGTATATATATATATATTTCCATTCCAAAATAATAAACTCAAGGTAAATTCATCATTATTACATAAAATTAGAACTATTTAATATTTATTAATTATTCATTTGAGGACTATTATAATATTGTAAATATAAGTGGATGAATTAACCCAAACAGGAACACATTATAATGAATAAATTAATAAGAATATGTCACTGTATAGTTATAATATTACCTATATAAAATAATAATGGTTTAAAAATAATTTTATTAACAAAATATATTATATTATTTTTATAGAGGTAATTGGTTTTGGTATTTAAGAGGAAACAATGTGGTATGTGTTCATGGAGCTTGTTAGATAATTGACACCTTTAAGGTGATATTGACTATAATTTCAGGAATACACATTCATTATTGAGTACAAAATTTTATTTCTAATGGAATGTGGATAGAAGGTATAAAAAAATGAATAAGGGGAAATGTTACATTGATCATTGCCTCACCCATACCATTATATATAATTTTGATATTTTAGGACATTACCCCTTAATTTATCCTCCTTTCCTCATTTTTATTTTAATATGTAAACTAAAACATTACCTTATTAACTTGTTTATATTCATCATAATGAAAAAAATATATTAATCTAATTTGAAAATTACTGTTAGTTATATGAAATCCATTACACTAGATTTAATTTCTAAATGTGATAAATATTAATTTTAACATTAGAAATCATCACTTTTATAATTTTAAACAAAAAACCGGGTTTTAAACACAAAAATGAATTTATTATCATTATATTCATGTAATAATATTTATGTAAATTTTAATTGACTAATTTTTCAAATATTATCAACAAATTTCAATAAAAATATTCATTAGTGTGATTAATTTTTTATGTAAAAAAACAAGCAAGTTGTGAAAAATCTCTCTTTTGATGGAAAAAGTTTTTTTCCTAATTCTATAATGATTATTCTTTATTTAATATGCAATAATTTTATTTTTTATTACATTTTTTGGAAAATAATTTTTTTCTCATTTAATTAAATTTATTCATTAGAAATAAATTTTATTAAAATTCAAAATGTGTATAGGTAAATGTGATAATGAATATATATATATATGTATATTTATATATATTTCAAATATAATTTATTATATTAATCTTTACTGGTTTATAATATCCTAAATTTTATATAAAAACCTATAAATACATTTGTATAATATAAAAGGGTTACATAAGAAATGGTGGAAGTTGTAGTTAGTGATATAGAAAGCATGGATGTCATAGTGACTTCTATGATCTTCAATGTATCCCATAGAGTGTTTCTATCAATACATACTTATAGATATTCATCACGAGCTTGTTAAATAGAAAATATTAATGTTTGAACTAGGTTTCTATGCATAGATAAATGATCCTTATATGAACGTCTCCTACTATTTACAACCATTTTTTATCCTTTCTATTTAGATTCCCTATCGTAGTCACTTATATTTATACATCCCATATCAACAACTATGCTCGAATGATCAAATTTTACTTGAATACTACATCTAATAAAATATTAGTTTCTCTCACTAAATATTCTATTAACGATTTTTTGTGAAATTCTCTTTGATCCTAAGAGTCACATAAACTCAACATCCCTATAATAAAAACTTCCATATATATATATATAGATCATATTTAATTTCTATATATAACTATAAATATTTCATGAAAATAATTCATCTCATCCACTTATTTGAATATTAATGATGTTTATCATATTTTAAACTTATAGTATTTTTTATATAGTAATTATCAGTGGATTGATCCTTAAAGAAGATTGAATTGTATAATATTTCAATCTTATTGTATTTGTATTTACATTTTCTTTTATTGTTTTTCAATTTTTAAAATTATGTTTTATTTTTATATATTTTAATTTATTTCATTTTTTATTAAAATTATATAACAAAATGAAACAAGTTAATTTGTATTTAATTCCCATTTTATTTATAAGACAATCTATGAGGGTTTTATAGTAAATTTAACACTATAACATTATGGTGTTATACTATGTCTTTTTGGGAATGAAAATGGATATATAAAGAAGTCTACTATGGAGAATTGTGAAAATAGTTTGAGAATACTATATTAATTGGGAGGATAATTGATTTTATTTTGGTATGTGGTAATTGTAAAATGGAATAAATTTTACTAAACTATTTTTTTAAATAATTATCTTAGTTATGTTTTAAAAAAATGAGTTAGTATACGAGGAATGCTTGTTGTAATGTTTGGAAGACAGTCAGGGTAATAGATTTTTATAAATTTAGGAGGATTCTCTACTTGATATGATAAATAAGAATCTTGTGGATGGATTTTAGTGAAAATTTATAAATGATAACATGTAAGTGTTGATTTGGGTATGGAAATAATATTTGAAATGTTTGACATAACTTGTATTTATTTATATGAGATGAAGAAGATAATTACATATGGAGTTATTTTTTATGTGAGTGAGAGTAATATATATTATCTGGTAATGATTATATATGGTTTTATTAATTGTGAATTTCATGCTAACGTATGGTTTCATTCATAGGTAAAATATCTATGATATGTTGGTAATTATCAAATCTGTAAGGGAAATTTTACTAAAACCAAATTTCTTGAATACTTCAATGATATGATTGGATTTATCTGCAATAATAAGTGGTGGTTGAGTTGTATGGTGTCAGAGGAACACTTTGGGATATTTTTTTAATGAATGGATGAGAGTAGGTATTGAGTAATCCTAATTGTGTTTTACAATAAAATGTTTTTCATTATCAAATACTAAAGAATTTGTCTTAGCATGTTGTAGCATGGTAGCAAGATAATGAGTTTTTACTATGTCAAGTTGCACTATTATGAAAATTGTGATATTTTCATGAAAAATCGATATATTATGAAATATTTAAATGTAATTTAGATGTGATATCAGATCATAAAAAATTATGTAATATTTCATAGTCAGATATGTTTCTTAATGATGTAGAGTTTGGTAATGTCGTGTTTTAGAACCCCGAAGGGGGCTCATACTTATAAAAAATACATAATCACTCTAATATAATCCTTTCATTTATTGTGATGATAAATGTCTGAAAAAGGAAATAAATCAAGTATATAAAAAACATGAGGCACAATTTTTTATATATGTAATTAGGCATTCAATTTAAAAATTAATAAATATAATGAATGAACCCCCTTAACATGAATACATAATAAACACATTCATCAATTAAAAATAAATTAAAATAATAAAATATATTTATTCATTATTCAATATAATTGTAAAATATATATGATAAAAAACTGTGATATAATTATAATTTTATATTAGCTCTTAATCCCATACAAGAAACATGGTCACTAAGAAAAATTATATTTGTCCTAAAATGATGATTTTATAGAAATAATTTAGCATTATAATTAAATATTTTATTTTGATATTATCATGAATAAGAATAATTTAAAGATACATATATATAGTAAATAACTACATGACAACATTAAGTGAATAATATATACAGTATTTTATAATTTATAAATTATTCATTATATGTTATTTCTAGAAGAAAATTATGTAAATGTGTGTAATGACATGAATTTTTTTAAATTGGTTAAACTATGACATTGAAAATTTAAAAAAAGTTGTATTCAATAAACATGTTCGATATTTTGAATGATGTTACATTACTTGGGTTCTCCCATGATCAAGACGGAGTAAAACTCTAATATGTTGCCAAATAATATAATAACGTATAAGAAAATTTATATCTTGTAATGATTAAAATGAGTTCTATACTGGAGTAACCCCTCATGAAAGTAAAATAATTTCCATACATACATTTAGTTCATATGATGGTGTAATAAAGTTGTATATATTTCAGAACTATTATTGTTTTTATGTGTATGATTTTTGTAAAAAATGTTTTTCTACCCTAATAATTAATCTTTATTTCAATATAATATGATTAATAAAAAGTTAATTTTAGAAAAACTATAGGTTTAGATTTAATAAATTATTTACAAATTAGGTATCATGACATCATTATATATCTAAAATGTAATTCTGTAATCATTTTAATCAATAAAAATTCATGGGGTTTACTCTTGTTAAGTACCTTTAACTATGGATACATTATATTTGATTTAATAAAAGTATATTTACATAGATATCCATACCATTTTATTGATCATAAAAACCATTATAAATTATTAAATTACATGATTCTATTTAGCTATTTTTGTAAGATATTCCTCGTCGGACAATATGTCCAATGTCTATAAGTCATTCATTAATGAATGTTATCAAAAAATTTATAATCTATTTTCTATATTTAATACTTTATTTTAATATCTAGTGAGTAAAAAATTGGACCTAAAATTATAAATCCTCTCAATTCATTTGTATGTTTGTTAAAATGACAAAATTTATGGTAGTGAGAGCATCCATGCCTAGTAAATATATTCTGTTTTCATAAGCTAGTAGCTGTATTCATATTGTAGATTTTTTTAAGACGGTCGTTATGGAATACCTTATATTGTATTATAAATGGTTCTATTTTTATTATTCATCCCCAATATGTTATATATTTAATGATTATATTTTAATGTACACGTAGTTTCTATGATGTGATAACCTGAAAAAAGTGTTTGAGCTCACTGTTTTATTTATGATTTCCAAGTTCCTAATCAAATAATGAGGTTGATTTTTATTTTGTTAAATATTAAAGATAACATGAATAAATAATAATATTACTTAAAAAAAGAAAATGAAAAATATAATATGTGTAATTAAATGTAAATTTATTTTTTTTATGTCTCCAACATTATAAATCTTCCCAACTTTCAATCTTCAAACTCATGTTATATATTTTTTATCAAGTAAGAAAAAAACCACCAAATCTCAATGAATGTGGCCAGGTTCATTATAAATAAATAAACTATGAAAATTTTCCTTAATTATACATGATTTGTTTTTTTAAATATGTAATATATAAGTTTTAATTTATATTTTTTATTAAAAATCAATCAATAAAATAAAATAAAAACTATAAAGATAAATTTTTCACTAAAGTGACCCATCCCCCTCACCAATCAATGTGTAACTAGTTCATCATCATTAAATGGATAAATAAAATTACCCAATGAACATTATGTGAAAAAAATAATTCCTCAATTATATTTGGGAGAATTATACGTCACATAGGGTATAAAATTACCCCTAAAATCAACTTTACATGTCAAATATTTTCTAAAAAAATAAAATTTATAAGATCTCATTATAGATACCAATCACCATATAGAAGTGTAATTAAATATTAGAAATATTTTATTTATTTTATCATATAAAATATACTCCAATTAGAGATAAGGATTCCTCTGTATAGTTGGAGACTATCCAAATGTTTTATTATAGAGCACCAAGGGATAATTTATTAATGATCCTTAGATAAGCCAACTTGACAACTGATGGTTGATTGATCATGCTAAAAAATTTCTATATATGATTGATGTGACCAATAAATATCACACAACCCCATACTACTATGTGATATGACAAGAATGAAAAAAATTTCTTTTCCCTCTTCATAATTATGTTACAACCACTTGCTGATATCAAAGAAATTAAATAGCACTATGAAATTTGGTATTTTCTATATGTGTAAATGAAAAAACCTAACTTATGACTTATAATTTTCCCACAAAACTAGGCCCACCATATATTGTGGTTCCATTTAGTATTTTAGTTAGTAAATAATATAACACCAAGTCCTTGAGGTATGCGAGGACTTATTGGTCCCTAAAACCCTCATCTCTCTATTATTTTGGGTAAACTCAATATGGAACCATTCCTTGATGTTTTAGAGATACTAAAATTATATTATTATAATGAAGGATATTTTTGATATGAGTGAAATTATTATTACCATGTGATGAATTTTATGATGTATTCCAATAATGTCAATACACATTAGGGGTATTCTATTTGCTAAGTGTTAGTCATTGATATCGATAGATCTCCCCAAATCTAAATGATACAATCATGTTTATATGTTATTCCTATAAAATTAAATATAGTTGGGTAGTTTACATAATATTTGTTAAAATAATGAGGAAATAACTTGTATCATAATTATAAAAATTGATATGACCCATGAGTTGTATATCACCCACGTAAAATAAATTTTTTCAATGAATTTACTTTTGGACATAGAGGTGATATTTTTTCTAATTCGGTATAATATGTGATTATATATAGTTTTCGTTTCATCATTGAGACATTTATACTGTTATAAACGTACATTAAATTTCATTAAGAAGAACTCTAACATAATGATGTAAATTCCAATCATCTATATGTTATGTTTTATAGTAGAAACCTTAGTGTAACTGAATAAAGTGATATGATAATGATGAAAGTTATAAAAGAATGTGAGATATTTTTATTGATTTTTAAAATCATTGGTTTGTGATTTGATGACTATCTCATAGTATAAGATATTAAAAAGTTATTATAACTCAAGTAACATGTTATTGGCAAGGAGTGATATTCCAATAATGGTTCCATAATGGGATATGATCTGTTATTTGCTAGTGATTAAACTCCTCATGGATAAGGACATAGTTCATGGTCTATAGGATTTATTATAATTTCTAAAAATCCATGATATTTTTTAAGATAACTTACCCTCGTAATATTATTTTTATAAATAAAAATAATTATAAATACATATCTCATTTTTTTTATTTTGTTTACTAAAAATTCATATTCATTTAGTTTACTAGAATAAATATATATATAATCCTATATTAATTATCCTATAATTATAGTTATTTAGAAGAAATATAGGTAAATCCCCCTTGTATTATATACCATGGAAAAAAATAATTGGTAAAGCATTTCTACTTCACATCTATCGCCCACATGTGACATGAGTCCACTTCTATTTGTTATATGAGATATTTCCAATTTTAAATAAAATACATAAATAATTATAAAAAACCATCATATAAGTTAAAAAATTATATTTTTTTTGAAAGACCTAAAATTACTTCATTTAAAAATTTTGGTATTTGGAATCTAACTAGTTTTCATCTATTTTTATGTACAGAATATTATGATGAGATTGTTAGTAATGTTTTGTAAATAATTTCATTAATGTTATTGTGTTAAATTGTTTTATAAATTTAATATATAAATTTTCATTTCTGAATCAAAATTAATAATATAAAATTTAAAATTTATTATAAGTAGTGATATATATAATTCACTAGAAATGATAGAAATATGGGTTACAAAATATTATGAATTCTAGATGTGAGTGAGATATAAATAAGGATGTAAGGTTAAATCCAAATGGAATGTGTTTGTGAGAATAATTGTTGTCTTAACACCAAATAAAATCATTTAAATAAATTAAAAATACATTAATAACTCTCTATAATGTTATTTTTTCGGAAATAAAAAAACAAAAAAATAATGTAGATGATAGAGGGACATATATTTGATTAATATAATGATATTAGTTATTACCATATTTGATACAAATTTAAAAAAACAAACAATGACTATAGTAGTGAAATTAAATCAAGCTAAATTAAATTTTTGAAAGGGAATATAATGGATGGAAACCATTTATGGTTAAAATATTTTACTACCTCTGATGATCATGAAATATAAAAAAGGAATATATATATTGATATTGAGTCTAAAAATTTGATCAAATATTTTGATCACATAAAAAATAACTAACCTTCACTATTTTTAATTAGTTCATGTTTTATAATTTTTTAGTCATATTTTTATTTAATTACACCATGATATGTTTATGGTTTTTATTCTGAAAACGTGATTTTTTTAAAAAATTTGTTCCTTCACCCAAAATTTATTTAACTTTTGTTTTTATAACATATATTAGAAGAGGTTCATAACATGTTATGTTACCAACTTCAAAAAGGATTTTTTTCTAATTTTTTTCATGAATCTATTAATTTTTTTTCTATTTAATGAAACTCACCCATTTGTATATTAAAGGTTTTAAATATAGTTTTTTGGACCCGACATCGTCGATACCACAATATATTTGACATAGAGAACGATAGTGACCACCAAATATTACCTCATATAGGCAACAAGATATCAACTAACAGTAAGGGTAAAAACTCATATTATGTGATTTATTAAACTTATTGAACCATGAAATAATAAATAAAAACATCCATTTAACTCCATGGTTTAGATAAATAAACATATAAAATTACCGAAATGTAACTAATTGTCAATATACATGAAACAAAAGAATACAAATGTACAACAACCTCCATTTACTCAAAAAAAATCCACCAATATTCATTCAATTCACAAGAATTGTAGCTATATGTCTTAATAGTAGAATCATAAAAAACATGATTAACACAACTATCTAGGGTGACAATTCTATTGTACATAGTAAAATCGTATTCCAAAATAAATTAGAATCTAAGTGAATGATATGAGAGAATAAACATATGTGAAATCAACCATTAAAATGTAATAATTAGATAATTAATATAGCATTATCATATCACTGAGCTTCCCCATATTCCACAACTTTTTAATTCACTTAACTATAAACATAACACATATTATAATATAGTTCCCATTTTAGTAATAACATTAGCCCAAAAATTATTTAATCACGTTGCTCCAAACATAACTTGTTTGAAATATCAAAAACCAAAATCAAATTTAATGAATAAAAAATGTCATTAAAAAACCATAATAAAATAATAAAAAAATAAATTTTATTAAAAATTTATCTGAACTATTATCTTTATTTTTTATAGATCTTTAACTGACAACTGAGTTCTGAGGAATAGTTTGACAATCCCTCACCAATTGGCCAGTAATGTGAAATTATTCTAACAAGAGGCTATGAGCTAGATATTTTATCAAATAAATTTAAACATTTTGTTTAGTTTGGATAGAATAGAAGGATCTCATAGATAATGAATATGTTTATTTATTGAGAGTATAGATGTATTCCTTACATTAAAAGTTTAATAACTATAGTTAACCAACTAATGATATAATGAAAAGTGATATTAGTTACCAAACATGGGAACACCTTTTAATGAAGAATGAACATCCTTGATAAACATAGAACTAATGATTTTAGAAAATAATAATGGATTTGACGAGAAAAATTAGACCCAATACAGTGGTAATATAAATCAAATACCTTGATATAACTATAAATTATGGTTAGTGAAGTAAGAGACAAATACAAGGAGAGTGATGATAAATATTTCATGGAAGAATGTTATAAGAAAGGAGACATTTTTTATTTTTGTTTCATAATTTTTTGTAAAATAGGATCTTGAAAGAATTTATTTGGAGAAGTTTGGAAGTGTTTTGGGGATGTAATCCCATCACATAGTAATGTTGTATCTCACACCATGGAGGACGGTATATATGATGAATTCTATAATTATGAATCATATATATAAGAATAAAATATGATTTCTTGGATGGTTGCCCCATATAATGTTAAGACATGACACAACATGTCATAGAATAATTTTTAAAGAATGAATGGAATATGATATTAATCACTCAATTTTAATAGATAAACATTAGATTATTCCATTTGAAATATAAGAATATCCTTGAGTGTTGGAATAGTTCTCTATCCTAAAATAAGATTAAATTCCACAATTAAACTTTCATAAGAGTAACACTCAATCTATTTAAGTGTAAATTATTATAATTCACACTGTAAGAGGTTCTATTTTGTTGTAATGAATGATAAAAAATATAAAAAATATAATGAAGTAAACACAACGGGATGAATCCTTTTTATATTGATAGGACGATGTACAAATATATTATATAATTTTTCAGGGAGGTTATTGTTTTGAATCACCCTAGTAATGCTAAGGGGGATATTGTTAGGACAAAATTTTTATCACTCCGTGATATTTATGATAATATAATAGTAACCCTACCATGACAAAATATTGGGTTTCCCTTGTATGAATCATTTTTAGTGGCAGGTAGTGGGCCTTAGTTAAAAAATGGCATGTAGTGTTTGAGAGTAGATAATATTTTATAGGTGTGATGGTATAGATGAAAATATTAGATCAAATTTATATCAATTTGGTAAAAATAAAATAAAATCTAGATTAAAAATAGTTTATTTTCATCCAACAAGACAAAAAACATGAACCACTTGAAGAATTGGAAAAGTTTAGTTGATGTTATTGTTTATTTTGGGTATTATTGAGATTTAATAAAAAAACATTTGTTCAAAGATAAGGATAAATTAAAATGAATTGATGAAAATAAATGTTCTCTATGTGGATGGATTATAACGTAATATTTTGGGTGTGATTCAATGGTGCAACTTGGCACTTGATGTCACATTATATTAGAAGGGATGAATAATCAATTAAGAGGATAATAACTCAATAATAAAATTTAAGAGAACAAACAACAATTTATACCAATTGGATACTAAATATAACATTTATTTCCAAATCAAGGAAGAATAAAAGAACTTTTTCATAAAGAATTGGGCAGGTTTATCTGTAACTATGAACCCTTAGCCACACACTCCTGGATCTACTGATATTAACACATACCTTACATACTTACTTTGATACCAAATGTATATTATTAGATATATCTATCCCTTAACTACATTACATAAAGAGAATATTATAATACATAAATTCACAAGACCTTTTATGTTTATATCTTTAGAGAATTTGGAGAAACCATAATCTAATAAATCCCATGTAGTCTTCAATTAATGGAATTTTTTCCACTACCTAAGAAAAAACATAATCCATAACAAGTCTTCAATATCTATAAAAAAATCCCCATAAATTCTATTTTTATAGTCATATCATGTGTTATAATATTCTTACTAACATTGGGGAATATAAACTTAAATATGGGTGTTTCAAAAAGAGAAAACATAAACTTTAAGAAACCATTATATAAAAATATCACAAATATTATAGAAAAAATATCTCTTGATCATAATTCAATAATAGACAAATACTGAGAGGAAAATTTATCCATTAATCATAATAAAAATTGATAAGTCAGATAGATAAAAATAAGTGAATTTTTATTGATGGAATGCATAATGGAAGATATCTTGACCTTACCATCAAGGCCTCATCTAAGAAATCATTCATTATGTTTATACCATAAATAAGACATCATTGTTATCTTCAAGATTGTATTAAAAAAATCTTGATAAATTTGTTAGGCATAAAACAAGTGTCTAATGATGTTTTTCTCATGATACATACTAGTGCATCAATGGGATATATAATATTGGTACCTACCCCCAACTTTTTTATGTCCAATTTATTCATCATATGAGATAATGAGTTTACATTAAATAATTAACCTTTCAATAATCATATTTATTGGAATAACAACATATGGAATTCCAATAATGTTTTATGTCAAATAAAGGGTTATCATGATCATAACCCATCAATAAAAAAATATGGATGGTTAATAACTATATAGTCAGCTTTATTTATTAATAAATAAACAACTATGTCAAAATAATAAATTTACATATTTTCAATAGTTCCCCAAAAAATAAATGGAATAGATACATATAAAATCATGTCTAAATAAAAAACAATATTAATTAATGGTTTATGGTAAATTCAATAAATTTTCAATTAAATTAATGTTTGAAATTTTAGTGAACACTCTTCAATAAATTGAATTAAAAATAAGTTATTCATAAAGGAAGGATATTATGGGAAATTTTTTTCCAACACATTATGGTTGGTTAAGAAAGACACGGTTAGGGACAAATCATATATTTGATATAGGAGAACACTACATAAGCTACATAGTGAATGAAGGTGGATGGTTTTGTGATGACATATCACCATTGTAACAATAAAAAGTATAAATAATATTTACATTGATGATATATCCTTGAAATATAATTATTTAAATGATATCATAGAAGAAGGTATCCAAAATCCATTTTTTTCATACCATGAGTTAAATCCCTAAAACTATTACTAAATATATTTACTAGATAATAAATCTTGTATCATAAATCCTATTAGTGTAAATCCTTTCAAATATGATAAAGAATGTTGAGGTGAAAACTTAAAAGAGTGTTTATAAAACATTTTTAACAAATAAATAAAATGAAAATATGCAAGTCACTCTCAAAAAATACTTTTGAAATATTGATGTGAAATATTTTAAAATATTTTAATTTTAAAAATAATTTCAAACAATGGAGAATTTAAATTAATATCATGTTTTCTATATGAAATGTTGATCTAAAAATAAAACATCTTATTATAAATGAAACATTTTCTAGACATTAAAATTTCCATTGTTTAAAACCAAAATTATAAAGAGAGTAATAAAACCATATTTGAAATAAAATCCATTTGACCAAAGAGGTATATAAAATAACATATAAAAAAATTATGGTGGTACGTCCCTAGCATTGAAGAATAATGTACCATATAATTTGATAAAATTAGATTCGAGCTACAAACATCCTATACATGAAACATACTCTATAATGTAAGAAACTATTAACTAGGATTTATTTGGTATGAATTTAAATCCATAAAATATAATAATATAGTTACACATAATAAAATTTAGAATATAATGAAATCACGTTATTTGAAATAATTTTAAGAGAACAATAATAACATTAACAAATAAAATTGAGTTACCAAAAACTATTTTGAATGGGGTAACTGTTGAGCCAAATGAAATTTGTTGAAAATAACAAGATTTGGTTAAGTATATCCCATGAATTATATTTAAATAAATTATATTAAATTCATGGGATAAAAAATCAATACATGAAAATAAAAAAGGAGAAATGGTAAATAAAAAGTTATATGTCTCATGTAATAATTATTGAGACCAAGAAAACCTTTATAACATTATAATCATTCGAATTAAACCCCCTTGAAATATATAATTTTATGTATAAAATATATAATGTGAATAATGAGAGAATTCTGATATTATATATTTAAGGGATAAAAATTATACTATACAATGGAAAAAATTGTTCATAACATAAAAATATCCCAGGTAATTAGAATTTGAGACAAATAACCCCTTACCATAATTTCTTTCTAGTTGAATCACACTCTAACCTCATGTATAAAAATATTAACTATATTAATCTCTCATTTATTTATCATGTTAATATATAAAACCTTTTTTGAAACTTATTTATAATTAATCACTATATGTATTTTATTTAGTAATTTTATATTTTTGATATGAGGTGTGAGTAATCTTAACCATTTTAAACTAGTTTGATAATAATTATGTTATTAATAATTATTCTATAAAAGTTCATCATTATTATATCTTAAAAATGAAATATAATATTTTTCTAAAAAATTATTTAAATTTTTATAATTACAAAATATGGATTTTAGGTTTCAATAAAATAAACAAGAAATCAACCATGTGGTAATTTCAGTGATTTGAAACAAAAAGAAATTTCAATCTAAAATAATGAGTTTAAAATTAATTAAAAATAACATATATAAAATAGAATAATTATTATCTTATATATATCATATATTAAAAAACTCAATTTCTATATTCATCGATGTTAAAAATTTATAGCATTGTTCGTGTGAGTGGATAAACCAAACCAAATAAGAACACACCATAATTAAATTATGATTATAAATAGATTTAATTATAATATAATTATACAAAAAGAATAATAAATTTATTTAGTTGTTATTATAGTGACATTTCATAATTGGAAAATAAGTATACGGATAACAAAAACTACATGATGTCATTTCATAGTGTGAAGAAATAATTTTATTTCTATTTGATCACCCTTTTGAACAGCTTAATTTAGCCTAGTTATTATTTCCTCATATATACAATAGGTTTTCCAATTTTTATTTCTATATCCTTAATAATTTCATAAAAAATATTTGTAAATTATGAATATTATAATGAACATCCATGTCAGAAGGTATAACAAACTTACCCTTTATTACAAATTATTTCTTGATTTATCATATAAAATTACACATAATACATCATAAAAGATCGATAAGTCTAGTGTATTCGGGAATTATGTACATCACATTAAAATTTTAAATAGGAGAAACTACATCTTTATTGGAATCTTCCTTAACATCAGCTCACTTAAACCTGCATGGGACAACCCCAAGACATACTTAAGAAAATGGTGAGATTTAAATCCCATTAAGTGAAATAATGATGGAATAACATGAATATGGTAATAAATGTCATAAAATGGTCATATATATGGATTATAAAGGGAGTGAGAATCATAAACATTAACAATGGTGAATGATATGTTAGCATAACATAAAGGAAACATGGGAAATGTGACAACGTAAAAAATGCATCATAAACGTAGGTCAAGTCTAATTGCCATGAAATCAGGAAGGAAAATTTCCCATAGATGAATCAAATTCACTCTTTATCATAACATGACATCTCACGAGACTAAACATTATCCAATTCATTGGAGCACATTATAATTCTGGGAACACCTGTCACATGTATTTCTTTCTCATTCTTAAATGTGTCGTATAGATCATTTAACAAGGATTTATTCATCATCATATTTTATTATAAGATCTTGGTATGTAGAATAAATACATATAATTAAAATTTAAAATATGTATATATTTATAAAGGTGAACACCCTTGATAGGAAATGGGTATTTTTTTTACTACACAATTATTTTGTCATGGAAAATCGTGATGAAATTTCAATAGCATAATGACGTTGCATAAAAATTCTTTAAGGGGTTAATGAGAGAGATATGGGTATCTCATAATTTTTACATAAAATAGGATGTAATTGGTAATTTTAAATACATATACCAATAATATTGATTGGAAATATAATGTATAATATAAATAAAAATTATAAATAGAATAATGAGAGGATCCCTTACATGTTTTTGTGATTCCAAATTCTAATGAGGGGATTCTTGAGACCATTGGAGAACCTTGGGAGGACTATAGAGAAGTTAGGGAAGATTAATAACATGTTATATGGATTAATAGTGAATATTAATGATAGTTTGGGTTTGTTTATATCGGAAAGGAGTGGGGAATTTGTTTATCATTTATAAAAACCTAGGCTTTAGACTATATATAATAAAATAACTAAAAAAATATTACCTAGGGTTTTCCCATTGTTTCTTAAAAATCGATGTTTATTATGTTATTTTATAAGCCCAAGGATTGTGATTAATAAAACAATAACCATTGGATGTACATGTGAGTCCTAATCTTAACAAAATGATTTTGAAACCATAAAATATATTAATGGGTTTGGAGAATTCAAAATGGATTAATAAAATTAATTAAATAAATATAGAGAAACATTATTTTTAAATTAAAACACATATTATTACGTTTTAAGCATTTATAATATTTATTACATCAATTTTGGGTCATTATAATTCCATAATACACATCGTATATTTTTACCGTATTTAAAATTTTCTTGAAAATTTAACTGTTTCAGAAAATTATGTAAAATTCACATTTTGATAATTTAAAAACTACTATTAAAAAATGTTCATTTTATCTAAATGATTTTCTAGATAGGTTTATTTTTAATTTTTAATTAAAAATTTACTTTTAATGAGAAATATGGTTTTTTGGGTTATAATAGTTTTCACACCCTTATAAAAATTACATTAGTATTCATAAAACTAATATAATCAATTATATTTAAAAATAATTGTTTAATAATAATATTTTATAAAAATATTATTTACTTAAAATATATATTTTTTCATCATAATAAATTCCTTAATTGAAATTTAATATTACCCAAATATACACTTTGTGCTTTAATATATCAAAAAAAATAATTTGTTAAGTAAGAATAAGAGGATACAATATTTTAATTATTCTATAAAAACTAATTTACATTCTCATGTTTATAGGGACTTGTTACATATCTCTCTAATACACCAGCAGATTCCCTAAGGGTATGGTGTGTGACTATGATACATTCATGGGTTGGTTCGACAAATATGGTTTGGACCATGATCTCGATAAGCTTGAACTTATACCATAAAAGGTTTCTATCATGATTATGTTCTTGGATCTCGTATTGGGATTGGTCAAGGGAAAATCCCAATGATGCTATCTCCCTAGGAAGCTTCAATAAATGGGATCCATAATGTACAATCCTACCGTTTGTGGTCATTTCTTCCTTTGTCTCTGTCAAATGGATTTTTAATACTCTACATTTATACTAATCATGTGATTAATTTTCAGTAGCTATATTATCAGTGGTAATTTTTTTAATGATCATTTAAAAAAAATTTATATAAAAATAATAATTTCATGTGTTTTAAATGACCATGTTACATAACAAGACTTTTAATTAAATTAGAAGTGAAATTTTATTTATAACAATTCATGTCATTACAATATTCCCCCTACAAGAATTTTAACCCTGAAAATTATCATTTCCCTCACTAAAAAGTGAGGTTAAATATGTTTCATCACCTCATCCAGTTCCCACATCACTTCATCAATCATTGAGTTTCTCCATTTCACTTTTACATGGTACATTGGTATATTTTGTATAACTCATTATCTACGATCCACGATCTTCACCAGATTTTCCTCTAAGGAAAGGTAATTTTTCAAAGGAACCACCACTGAATTGACTACATGTGGAGGTTCTAGTATGTACTTACCTAAGTGGGATTCATGAAATAAATCATGTAATTAAGATAGTTTCAGTGGGAGTTCTAGTTGATAGATAATAACTCTGATGTGATTAGGGATTTAAAAGGGGCTGATGTATCAAGGACTAACTTTACCTTTTTCAAAAATCTTATCGCTTTCTTTCATGGGTATATGTGGTGTAATACCATGTCTCCAAAATCAAACTCTTGGCCTCATATATGATTGAATTATAAATCTTTTGCCGAATCTGAGCGTCCTTTATATGTTATTGACTAGTTTTAACCTTCTCCATTTTTGAGTGATAAGTTATTCTAGTTATCAACTCAGTATTTAGACAATTTTAGAGATTTTAGATAACATGGAAGTAAATCTAGGATCTTTAGTAGATACAGTTGACAGTGGCACTGCATTCATCCTTACAACTTCTCTAATGTATATCTGTGCAAGTTGATCAATTGAGAAATCATCATGAATTTCAATGAAGTGAAAAGTCTTTATAAGACGATCCACCAAAACCCAAATTTTTTCCCCTAGATGTCTTTGGAAGACCAGTAACAAGGTCTGTTGTGATGGTTTACCATATTTATCTAGGTATAGTTAATGGTAGGTTCACCCCCTTTGATTTTATTCCAATTTTCATTCAATTGGGGATATATAAGACATATTTTTGTATATTTGATGATATTTATCATAATATTTTCCCACCAATAGTTCTCCCAGATATCTCAATACGTATTTGTGCATCAAGGATGGTTAGAGAAGGTTTAACTATGTTCATCGTCCAACAACTCATTTTTAAAATCCAAATACGATGGTACACATAGCCTGGATCAAAATCTCACAAATCCTTCTTCATTAACATTAAACTATATTGATTTACCATTTATTATAGTTTCTAATTTATTCTGAATTACCACATCATCTCTTTGAAATCCATTACCTTCTCTATAAGGGATGATTGGGTATTCATTTTTAAAATTATTGATGATGTACATTCCTTCAGGACTCCCATATATATTGTTTTCAAATCTAATAAGATTGAATCCCACATTATTATCATCAATAATAGAATATATATATCCTTTCTATATAGAATCCTTCAATTTATTCACTTTTATTCGATGGTTGTGGATTTAGCAGTAATCACCCTTAATCATCTCAACCATTTTCATTGGCGCTTATGAAGCTCTGTATGAGTTTGAGATTCTAATATATTTCTAACTTTTCCCCAAAAGACAATTATATCATATTATCATAGTGAATATCACTGTAAATATCTCTAGATCTTGTGTTTGAAATTTCACTTTGTAAAATTTTAAATAATTTGAATCATTGTCTATGAATTTTTCTTTCTGCATTAACACATAGTTGAAGACCATTTTTGAAGCATCGTTGAATACCGCAAAAAGTTCTCCAATTGTGGGTAGTGTGACTATATGCAACTTCATAGGAATATTTTCATATCCTTGAAGATATATTAATATTTCTAATTCCAAAAAATTCTAACTCTTTACCATGTTAGCCAAGTTAGAGGGTTTGACAATCATGGGAAATTTCTCAAAAATATATGATAAAACCCATCTAATCCATGGAAACTACAAATATCTGTCATAGATATTTTCCTTAACCATCCTTAAATTTCTTCTATCATTTAAGGATCCACATATATATCATTTCTAGTGATGATATTCCCCAATAATGATATTTACTTCAATTATAACACAAATTTTCTATATTTGGAAAAATCTTATTCTTTTGGAAGGACTTTGCCACAGTGCTGAGATACACCTCATGCTCTTACATGGTAATGGGAAATATTAGAATATCATATATAAATACTAAAAGAATATTTTCAAGGTAATATCTAAAGACTATATTAATCAATTCCATGAATATTTCAAGAGCATTTGGTACTCAAAAGTGCATCATTATTAACTTATAGTGCCCTTACATGGTATAAAAATTATTCTTATAAATATCAACCTTCTTCACCCTATATTGGTAATATATAGACTGTAGATCCACCTTGGGGAAGTATTGTGATCCATGTAGTTGATCACAAAAGTTATAAATCCATTATATAGGGTACTTTTTATTTATCACAATATTTTTGCGCTCAAAAAATCAATGGCACGATCCAACGACCCATCCATCTTCATGAAGAAGAGGACCGATGCACCCCATAGTAAATAACTTGTTTTTACGAACCCTTTATCCAGATTCTCCTATAGTTTTTTCTTCATATTCGCATGTTCCACAATAAGCATTCATTATGGATACTTCGATAATGTAAATTATCCATGTATATACAGGATTGAAAATTAAACCTCTTAGATATGAGAGAGACCAATATATTCCATGGAAAACTAATAATCATATTCCCTGATAATGAGTATTTCATCAAGTATGAATATTTCCTTATATTCAATCATTTTAGAAATATATGTTATCTTTTAGGGAAATAATATCCACACTTTAGTTGTTGGTGATAAGGAAGATTCATCGTCCTCGATTCAGTTTTACAGAATTGTGGGATGATTCACAATACATGGGGTGATTTCCTCCTCATGGTAATTTATGTTAGATCTATATAATGAAATCCAATATATACCTGGATTTGCATAAAATTCTACCAAAGGGAGTGTAATAGTGTTTTTTTTGTAAATTTCAGCCCAAAAATTGTGATAGGGGTAGTTATATACTTGGAATGCAATAATTTTCCCCTTTTACCATTATCACCCATATCTCAACTACCATTATTTTTAGTAGTCTTTAAATAGTTCTACTATACCTTCTTGATATAAAGGAATGTATTGAAAATGAATCAGAAAGTATGATCACACTTTTTTTATGAATAATTCGGGTAACTTTCACCACCTCATTATAGGGATACCCCTTATTAGTTTTGTTGGAAAATATCTCCCTTACTGCCTTGGAGGATGTTGCTTGTCTCTAAAAACCCATAAAATTGTGAATTGGTTTGAAAATTTCCTTGCTTCCTTATAGTTTACGAAATGGACAATGAATTGAGGGTTGACTAGAGAATTCCTGTCCTCTTTTCCATTGTCATTTTATCCTCTCCACTATCTTTATCTAGGTGTCCTTCCTTATGAATCCTAAATCATTTCATTGTTCCCCTTAGGCAATTTCAAGGGATCCTCTCTTCACACCATTGAAAATTTCCGTGTAGAAATTTCTTAAAATCGTTAGATTTATCCATCAGACCACTAGAATTAAAATTGAATTTTAGATTCTTATAACCATGATACCCTTGAGATTTTATGATGTCTACTTTGACATTGAGTGAATATATAATAATTTCCTCATATCTATCAAAGTCTCATATCACCAGGTATTTTCGTAGATTATTTTTAAGCTCACCAAAGATGTGGTCAACCTTGAATTTGGGGGTAACAACAAATAAAGTGGTGTATCATGTATGTGTGGTTATGTTTTCCTTGTACACCCTGATAGATTCCTTATATATTTTTAATAAGTGTAAGGATATCCTTTTCCATTTTAAGTCAGCGATTTCAAGGATAATATTCATTGAAAAACATTTTCAACAATTCCTTCCACCCTGTCACTAATTTCTACTCTCAAGGTGTTATATTATTGATCAATGTCCACTAATCATTAAATTCTTCCTCTATATGTTAAATACCTATTAAAACAATCTCTTTCTCCAAACATTGAAGGATGGAGAGATTCTTCTTGATGGAGTTGATCGATTGTTCCGTGATTAAGGGGTTATATGATCCACTGAAATGAAGATGCCATTGTCATATAAAGGTCTCAATAATATCTTGTTTCCTCTTAGGAGTATTTGGGTGCTCATTAAAATATAGGTTTCTATTCATAACCTAATTATGTTGAAAAATTATCATCTTAATGTTTGTGATTCCTACTCCCATTGGTTTAGGGATATCATTGGGGAAGTCATCATATTGCCCATCACATAGTTTATTTAACCAATTCATAATATTTTCATCCTTTGGGTAGAAAAAAAGAAAAATTTGGGGTAATTTTTTTTACATAATTAAGCAATGAAAAGGGGAATCCAATGAAATTAATAGTATGGCTTATAAATTAAAATTATTTATTAACTTATGAATTTTAGGCTTAAATATTTGTTATTTGTGATCTATTTCCTAATATATATTTTTATCTATATTTTTTTGTTCTCCTATTAATGGTTCATAATGATATTTTTAATTAACCAAAACACATGACCCTGTAGTTTCATACTAGGTGTGCAACAAGGCCTATTATCGCCCACCAATTCCGGACCAAGTCAACATCAACACAATGTTTTTGGGTTTTACTAGTATGTATATCTATGAGAGAGACACATCAATATATATTATCCATAAAAATATGTATTTGTATTATAAAACAATTAATCTATACATACCAAAACATAGGGATTTCTTATTATATATAGGCTTATCCCTAATGATTTTGCTATAGTTTTCTAATATTAATCCCATCATAACTATATTTTCATGTGATACAAACTATAACAATCCCGTTGTTTATTACACATTAATTCTTTATTTATTTAAAAAAAAGTACATAAAATAAAACATCAAATATTTATAATTCTATTTTATTTGTGAATCAGGTATATTACATGACAATTTAAAATATGAAAAATAAATTCTTTATTGAAATCATCATTAACACACTTGCACATAAAACTGAGTTGGATAACCTAGGGACATACACAAGAAAAGGGTGGAATAAAAATCCTAATAAGGGGAATAAAAATGGAATAATAGGAATAAGTTAATTCATTTTATAAAATAGTCATATCGATTGGTAATAAAGGGAGTGATAATCGTAAAAATGAACAAAGAAGCATGATATAACATGATAATTTAAAGGCAACATGTGAAATTTAGAAACATTATAAAATAATGACTCATAAACATATGTCAAAGATAAATGCCATGAAATAATAATGAAAAAATCCACATAAATGAAATAGGTTCAATCCTTATCCAGACATGACATCTTACGAGACTAAACATTACCCAATTCATTGGAATGATATATAATTCCGGGCACACCCATCACATTAATTTCATTCTTATGCTTATGTGTTCCACATAGTTCATACAACATGGATATGTTCATCCTTATATTTTATTCCATGGTCAATGATTGTGACATAAATACTTTTATATGAAATTTAAAAAGATTTATTAGTGCATAAATATGAATAACCTTGATATAAAATGAGTATGATATTCACTACACAATGTTTTTAGCAAGAAAAATAGAGGAGAAATTTTTACAGCATAATGGCATCGATTACAATCCGTAAAATGTGTTGATGAGGGAGAAAGAGTTATATAATCATTTGGAGATAAAATGGAAAGTAAGAGGGACATGTAAATACATATCCAAAAATTATGAATTTGAAATATTATATATAATATAATTATGTAACATTAATAAAGAGGTGAATGGGAGGATCCATTACATGAGTCTATGGCACCAAAATTTTGGGAGGGGTTCTTGAGATCATGGGGAACCATGGGAGGAAAATAAAGAGTGTTGGCATGATTGAGGACATAATAAAATTTTTTTAGTGAATATAAATTGGATATTTGGTTGGTTATATAGTAAAATAGTTGTAAATTCTATATCATTACTCAAACATTGGATTCCGAGATAACCAAAACCACCAAAATTACCAAGGGGTTTTACATGGTTTCTTCAAAAAGGTAGTTGTTTCCATTATTTTATAAGGTCAACGGATGAAATTTAAAAAATAATACCCTTTATGATTTCCATGTGATTCAAACTCATAAAAAAATGATTTTAAAAACCTCAAATATATTAATTGTTTTGGAGGGTTCCTTAGGGATTTATAAAATCAATAAAAATAAAAATAAAATCAAAATATTGTAAATAGAAAACAAATATATTGTATTTAATACCCTTTATAATATTTATTAAATCGAATATTGGTAATTATGATGTCATAATATGCACTATATATTTATACCATATTTAAATATTACCTGAATATTCAGTTATCTATGAAAATTTTGAAAATTTCACCATAGGATAATTTCGACATTCTGATTCCAAAAAAAAATATTCATTTTATCCAACTAATTTTCTAATTATTTGTATTTTTAATTTTAAAATAAGTATCAAATATTATTGTTAAATGATGTGTTTTTTAACAATAACCGTTTTTGAACCATTATAAAAATTACATTTAACATCATAAAAATAATATTATCATTTTTTATTAATGAAAAATATATATTAATAATATTGAATTAAAATCTTATTTATTCCAAAAATATATTAATTCAAAAAATTATTTTATTTAATTAAATTTTAATATTACTCAGGAATGAAATGTTTGTTTTATTGTATCAAAATAAAAATAATTTATAATGTAACAACTATAGGATTAAAATATATTCATCATTTTATAAAAAATAATTTACATTCTCATATTGATAGGGAATCTATACATATCCTCTTAGTACATCAACAAACATTATAAGTGTAATATGCACGACTGTAAGATTTTCATGGGGTGGTTTTACAAACATGGGTTGGGTCATGATATCAATGAGCTTGAACTTCTCTCGTAAATGGTTTCTATAATTTTTAAGTGGTTGGATAACATCTTGGTCTTTGTCAATTGAAAATCATAGTGATACTCTCGTCCTTAGATTCTCTGATAAATGGGATCCATATGGTATGATTCTATTGGTGTAGGCCATCACTTCTTTTGTTTGTGTCAATTGTATTTGTTAAAACAATAAATTTATACTAATCACGTGATCAATATTCAATGGATATATTATCAATGTTAATGATTCTCAATAGTCATTTAAATACAATTGGATATAATATAAAAATAAGTGAATGTGTTTTCTAGAAACATATTTCATAATATGAAATTTTGTTAAATCAATATAGAAATTCTATTTTTACCAGTTATGGTCACAAATTTATAATAATCTTATGCATGGTTGAGGATTTTATTTTACAATTAATATAAGAGAGCGGTAAAATGTTTTATAATTTTAGAATCCAAAATATATTTTAAATATAATAACTATTTATAAAATTTAACATTAGGACCATCCATGTAATTTGGTTAAGGAAAATGAAATGTGGCACTTCATGGAGGTGGTAATCTACAAATAAGTATGAGTTTTTATTTTTTTCCATAAAGGAAATTGAAAAAGGTGGTTAATGGTAACCCCTATGTCATATTATTATTAAGTATATAAAAAAACATCTATCAAAATATATAGATTTCATAAATTTAAATGTAAAGCTAAAAAATAATATAAAGATGTTAATTAAAAACAATTATACTGGGGAAGAACAATGAATTTTCCATTGATAATTCTTTAGAAAAGAATTTTTTGGGTTGTTATATTTTTATAAGAAGTTCATGGAGGTAGTAGAGGATTTATGAAGAAGAAATACTGGAATTTATTTATGAGGAAAACAAATTTTAGGTGTGGTATTGAAGGATTTTTTATATTTATAATGAGATGGGATGAATTTTTTTTAATACCAATAAATTTGAAATAATGAAAAGTCACCCGCTAGGAAAGTGGAATCAATTTGGAAAATTATAGAGTGAGGAATATATAAGGTTGATTAATACCCAAAAAAATTGATTCTATACATGTTTTTATCATTTTCAAGTGTATTACACCTTTAATTATTTCATTTACCATTTTAGTTTTTCTAAAGTAACTTGTTTTTACATAAGGTAAATTATCTTTATACATAAATAAAAAATAGTTAATATCAAACAATTTGAATGTATTGATTCAAATTTTTAGACTAATATAAAGAATTTAAATTTCTTTAATGTGGTTTTAAATAATTTCAAAATAATAAATCTATAATATATTAAAAAAATTTCTTGAATAAAATATAAATGATGTTCTAAAATATCAAATATAGGTTTTGAAAACTAGAATAAATTATATATATATAATTTCAATTCTATAATATATATATTTTGTATAAAATGGTTTAAAGAATCATTATTGTATACTTACATATGAATAATGACATTAAATCATGGTTTTTTAAAAACCTGTACATTAAACTAGTAACCTCTAAATAAATCTTTCTAGAAAAAATAAGTCAATTTTATATTAAAATAGTATTAATAGAATGAGCCCAAAAATTTAGTTATATCTACCAAATTAAAAATAAAAAAAATTTGAATTTAAATTTTAATGAAAAATATTATGTATAAATAAAACTATTTCAATCGGACGATATGTTTTTAATAATATTAACCAATTACGTTCAAATTTATTATAATTTAATAATTATATTTGTATTACCAAATTATTAATGTCACATATATTGTATCATCATTAATAAAAAAATTATTTAAATAGAAATACAAGTCATATATTAAGGAAATATTTTTAAAAATAAATATCTTTGTATAAAAATGAATGTATTAATTTTTTTGGCCATATAAATTGAATTTAATAGGTATTAAAAGTAACCATTATATTAATTATATAAATATTTTCAAAATCAGATACTCTTATTTATCCTAGCTAATTTAATGACCATGTTTTAATGATCATAAATAATATTTTTATATTTATAAAAATATATTGTGGTTGCATTTATGTTTAGTTTTTTTGTGTTTAGAGAGCTATTGAACACATTAGACTCATTTAATTGAAATCATATATTAAAATATCTGGTTATTGCATACATCCCTGTTAAATACATATCATTCTAATAGTTTAATTTATCACCTAAAAGAATATTGGGTATCTATACGTTACAAATATATTATGGTATCAAAATAAATAAGACAGGGAAGGTAGGGAAGCTAACTTATATGTATATCTCGACATTAAGTTTAATTCAATTTTTTTTGACCAAAATACATATCTTGGTGGGTTTTTAAGAACTATTTTATTTTTCTTAGAGTTCATAGTCATACATGTAATGATAGATTACATATGTCTAGTATGAAATGTAATTCCCTATTTTGGTAACTTGTATGAATACATATGAATAAACATACCGCACACATCCATATCTCATCCCCCATGCTTCCTTTACATGATGAAAATGATGGAATGCTGAGGTGGTATAATAAAGTCAATGAAAAACTCTACTCTAAATAAGGATATTTGAAATCTAGTTTTTGAAACATTCAATACTTATTAGGAGTAGCCACATGCACTAAAATATCTTTTTAAATTTCCAAAATATCACTCACATATGTCACTGATGAGTCAACTATCACAGGGCACTCAACAAAATAGTTTTTTACCCAAGTAAAATATAACAGTAGTGGGACTTGGATTTTCTTCTTAGGTGTACATTTTTAGTGGTATGTTTTTATTTTTTTGATAGTTAAATTAGTTATAAAATTTAATTAAAACTGGATTTATCTGAAATTTAATTTTTCAATAAGTTTTATAACCTATGATATCTTCTAAACATACTTGTTAAATCATTATTCAAATTTATACTCTCTGGTTTTTCTATAATAGAGTTAATTCTCTCTCGATTAACCTCTCCTTGAATTTTTTGATTAACTAGTGGGAAAAAATAATCCCTGAAATCTCGAATATTATATAATCTAGTAATTAGAGATCTCAAATCCCTTAATTTAATTTACTTTTTTGGATTGATGGAAAAGAGGAGGACCTAAATAGTATGTGTGTTATCAGGTGAATAGAAGAAGATGAATTCAATGTGAAATTAAAATGATGTATCTTATTGTTAATGGATATTATTTATATCCAATGATAAAAAAAGAAGTCATTATGATTGTAAATGTATAATTAACTAACATTGGGATAGGTATAATCTCTTTGGATCAACTACTAAGGGTTTAGTGTTCCATCAAAAAAGTTATTACATAAATAAATTAAATAAAAGTATAATGTAGTAGAAAAAATGAGTGATTGTAGAAAAAACCATTGAGAGTGAGCCCCCCGAAAAATAAACAATTATAAATTTTCTAGAATAACGTTAGGATTTGTTTATAGTGCTTTAGAATTCACCATGTTATTAGAAAATGTTTTTTCTTTATATTGAGTAGTTATTATACCATCATGGATAATTTTTAATTTCTGCATAGATTATGATTTAATTATTCATTGGATATTTGATATGTTTTCTGATTGAGGGTTGTGATGTATTTTCTTTATCATCTAGAATTATACATAACTGAATCACATTCTTCCCACGAATGATTTTCTTTTAATTTAGAGGTGAAGTGATTCAGAACATAACATCATAGTGGACATCAAATTATTTTTTGAGGAAGATGATTTATATACTCGAATTGTACATGTATTTTGGGCCTTATAAAGTGAGAATGTGTGTAATTGGAATTAGGAATATACTTTAAACATTTTTCAACGGTTTATAGCTTCATAAACTATACACATGGATGTTTATCTTATTTAAAATCCTCGCATTATCAAATTTTGATCTTCTTCATTGAACTCCAAAATTAATGTTTCTTTATTTATGTATGTCTATATGTGGTTGGGTTTAAATAATTTTGTTCATCAATCATGTGGTTACTTCATGGTTATGAAAATTTTCATTTCAACATCTCAGTCCTTAGTTGGATCTCAGTTTCTCCTTAGTTCAGTTAAAAAATTTATGAACATCCATTTCCATCAATTTTTACAGACAAACATATAATTTATTCTCATCCACTATATCAGTGCAAACACATGTGAGAATTATAGTGAGAAGATGGGATACATACTTTTATGAAGCTAAAAATGCTTGGTTTGGGTCGAGTAATGTCCCCACCGGGCATCAATTTTCAAAGGGAAAATTAGAAAATATAAAATTCACAGTCCTAGTCTATTATTTAAATGGATAGATATGAGTGCATTGGTTCCATCACATATCTTTCTCAAGCATGTAATCATGTATTTTAAGGTGTTCATCCTTATGTAATGATATCTCCTATTTCTCCACATCATGATTTGGAGGCTAAAACATTGAGGTATGTCTTTTAATTTGTCTTCCAGTTGAGATTTAATTTTTATCGTTGTTAGGATATTTTTATTATTTAGCTGATGAATTATTTAGATTAAGTGATTTGAATTAATGTGGGTAGTATCATCTCATCCTCTACGGTATTGAAAATTGACATCTCAAGATCAGTGGTATCTATAATCAACACCATCAATATCAAATTCTTTTTTGGATTTCATAAATCTTTAATCGGTGTGACACTCTGGTGTTCTTATATTGTTCTCCACCATTTTCTATGGGTTGTGGAAATGTGCCTTGTATACTTGTCCTCTTTCTTCAAGTTTCTCATATAGTGGATCACTATAGATAAAGTATATAACATGAGGGTTTTGGTATGCCTGTGGTAGGTTGAATATAGTGGAAGATAATTTCAATTTCATTTTTGGTATCTTGTAAGTAAATGTGTAGTTACTTGGGATGTTGTCGTCAAATAGTTTTTGCATTAGCTTGAGCAGTGTAGAGAGCTAAGTTGATGTATGAGGAATTTTAGTAGAGGCTCCCAGTAACATGGTTCTCATTTTCAAGAGTTCATCTTCAATCATTAAATTGACTATGGAGAGTGGTGGTTGGGGGATAGTTTAGTTTATGTTAGTGAAGGATATTGTTCAGCATAGTGACTATGAGGGTGCATTATCTTCTATGGTAGATCCTTAGGGCCACATGAAAATCAATATGTGATTACTTGGAAGGAATGATCAGTTTACAAATTCACTATTGGAAGGTTTATACTTTTTTTTAATCATAATCACTTCAAGAATTTTCCCTGTATTAATCTTCATTTAAAAAATTACAATTTTTAGTGTATTTTTTTGAAATAAATATCAAATATGATGAAATAATTAAAATTAAAACTTATTGACTTTTAAAATTAAATTTTAAAATAAGTTCTAATTTATTAAAATGAAAAAAATTAAAATTAAAATTTCCAAAACATAATGTTTTATTCATTATAATATAATATTATATGATAAATTTAAAAAAAAATAGAATTATTTTTTAAAAACAAATTCAATATATATATATTTTTGAAAATAAAAAAATTAATCTATTAAACTCAAAAAATAAATCCATTTAAGAATTTATTTTTGTATCGAATAACTTTAATTCGTAATCAAAATCAAAATTTATCTTCACTATTGAATTAAAAAATTATATAAATCAATAAACATCATATTTAAATCCAAATTTCTATTATGTCTAAAATTCACAATGTTAAAGATGAATTAATTACCCGATATTTGAATTAATTATGGGGTTATTATCATTGAAAAAAATAACAAATTTCATAATGTTTTGATCACATAACTCCACCATACTTGAAATATTTCACTCTTGAACCATTTTATCATTGAATTCCTTAAATATAATTGTATTTAATAACTTAAAATACACAATGGAAAATAAAAATATATAGAAGAAATCATTAACTAAATGACTATGCCTCATATGTGACTTTTTCAAAATATTTTACTTCTTTCAGTTTAAAATAAATGTTCCATAGGTGAATTTTATTTAATTAAATAAACTTAAAATTTTAACAAGTAACACATAATTTCTCCCCTCATCACAAGGCCTTCAAAACCAATATTTATTTTTACACTTTATTGATACTTCATTAATGACTTTTCTCTAAGTCAGTTTCCTCTAATTATTCTATGTTCAATATTCCGCACACCTAAATAAATTATTTTTTGAAGAGAAATAACACTTTATTTAAAAAAAATTAATTTTCACTAGCAATGTATATGTGATTCATTATTTAAATGAGTTATTTGAATATGTACAGTGGGATTAGACACAGACAACCAGTGCCATTTTCTGAGAGATTCATTGTGGGATCCCAATTACTTATTCTACTATAGTTAGATAGTATATATATGAATTCCTTTCTGGGATTCTCCATTAGGTTATATTCAATTATAATGGTTTGGTTAATAAATATTTGTTGTAAAATTCCAATAACCACATGTTATAATTATTATTTCGCAAATATATTTTCAGCTATCACTATACTTACTTAGTCTTAAAAAAGAATTTTCCACAAAATAGTTGAAATTTTCAACAAAAATCCCTCACAATCAATACTAATAATAAATATTAAAATGTATCAATATTTTAAAGAATTATGTGTTTGATAGAATATATTAAATACAACATTGGGGTTTAATGAATCCTAAAATATTAATATTTAAATATGACCACTATAACATAGATGTTGAATTGGAGGGTATGAATAAGATTATATAATTTATGAAATAAATAAACAAGACATAATAAATTTTAATTTTTTGACTAATTATTTTAAAATAAGTAACTAATTTTAATTTGAATCATTTTCTGCTTTAAAAAAAATTTATTTATTTTTTGTGAGAAATTTTTTGAATTATTTTGTAGAGAATTTTAAAAATTTATTTTAAAAAATTAATTTCCCTTTTTATATTATAATATCAAAATTATTTTATGTTTAATTTTCTATAACTTTCTATAATCATTGATTTTTGTGTGAATAATGAATAATACTGACCTTTATTGAAAATTGAATTTTCAATTAAAATAAATATAATGAAATTTTATATTTTTTTTATAATTATTTTATTTTTATTAAAAACAATCCAAATATATTATTTAAAATTAAATTTATAATTTAATTTTTTATAACTGAAATTTTAAAATTAAAAAGGCACTTTTTCTGAAAAATTAATTTTCTTCATGTTTTTTCGGTTTCAATTTAAATAAAATTTTTATCTTCTTGTGATATTAATATAAAAAATAAAATATATAATATTAATTTGTAGGAGTAAATTTCAAAAAACATATCTATTTTATTGTTTCTCAGTTTGAATAGTAACTTCAATAAAATTACGTTACCTTAGAAAGGGTAAATTAGGTAATTTATGTTACAAATAATATGAAATAGACTAAAAAATGATACTGAAACATGAATTATTTTTTTATGTGTATATAACATCCAAAAAAACTAAAATGTTATATATATAACCTTTATTAAATTTTGACAATATTTTTACCCTTTAAATATTATATACAAAGAAAAGATAAAAATATCATTTTCTATGTTTTATTAGTTTTAAATTTTCTAGGTATGGATATACTGAGGATATAGTCAGTAATAAAAAATATTTAAACAATAAACTATTTTTTATCATGATATATTATTTTTAATTTTTAGTGACTAAATAATTACCTTAAATGATTATGCAACCTTGATGAACTCCACAAAGCTGAAATGGACGGGTGGGATACTGCTCTTCAATAGAGTCTTAGGTAAGGTCTCTAAAAGTCTTAAACTGAAATTCAAAGAATAGGTTATTTTTTATAAGGTTGCTTGACGTCTTTGTGTACATTTCTAGTTTTCCACTTTTCCCTTTAAAGTGATTCTCAATAGATATTTATATTATAAATAAAATGAAATGAATAGTATCAAAATGACATTACTGATATTTTATGTTAAATAATGAGTTATTAAAAAAATTTAAGTCCTAAAAATGTAATAAAAATATACGTTAATGGTATATGTTTTATTAAATTAACCATGATCCATTTATTTTTCATTATTTTTTTATAGTATATATATTTATCCCTAAATAGTTAAAAACTTATTTCACGGTAACAGCCAAAAAGAGTTATTGTGGGTTAGAATGATCCGGGTGAAAACATAACTTAAACTAGTCCAAAATTTATTTTATGATTTTATTTTAACAAAAAACTATCATATATTCTAAATAAATCATATTGGATCCATTTATTCATGAATATTAATTTATATTAATTTAATATATTATGTAATTCTAAAATTACCCCTCCCCTCTCTTATTAAAAGGAACCTCAACTCCTCTTTCATTCACATTTAAAAAGAGAACTAGATTGTAAAATATCTACCCAAAAAACTTTTCAAAATACATTCAAGAATTATAGAGGTATTATTTTAAGAATAATACCAACCCAAGAGTCATTAAGATATTCTGAAAAAGAGTTTTTATGAGGAAGATTTATATTTCTTAACAAAGAATTATCATTTTAATTCATCTTCCACCTCTTTAAAATATTCTATAAAATTAAAATGATATTAATTTTTTATTTTACATATTATAATATTTTATTGTGTTAATATAAAAACCTATATCCATATTATTTTCCATTAAATGGAAAACATAACCATTGTTCGTTTGTACGGGGAACTACCACCTAAATAATTGATGTAATTCATTTTCCATCACCTCCATTTATAATTGGTTATACTTATGGTTTTAATATATATATATATATATATATATGTATATATTATATTCATGAAATATTTTTAATTCCTAGTATATAAATTATAATTTTATTTATTACCAATTCATTCATAGGGAAATGATGATATCGTTCATGTGTATGTGTGGACTACCACAATCATGAAGCCATATGATCGATTTTCATCACCAAATCATACTGTTTATATATATAAATATATTTAAAGATATAATATTGAATTAATGATATAATTAAAGATATATAAATATAAAATAATTATTACATTCTTTCTATAATTATCATTGAATAATAAAATTGTTACACATGTGTATGTATGACCTTCAATCTCCATGACTATAACAGAAATCATTTTTAATAACCATCATTAATGTATGTTTGTATGAAGTAATAATTAATGTATAAAAATTATATTTATTTAATGATTACTATCTAGGATATGATGTAACAATAACCCCTTTGACATTGGTCAACACACCAAAGTTTCTTTTAGAGTATGGATGGAATGATTTCAAAAGTACCTAACATAAAATTAACTAATGATGTAAATAAATATATAATTAATATAAACATTTTATGGATAGTGGATTAAACTAAGAAATGATTCTTAAAATATAAAATAATTGATATTAGTTTACTATAAATGTGTTAATGGATATATATAGCCTGTCTAGAGTCATGGTAATAGATTCCATCTAAATTTATTTTTATTGTTGCATATTTTAATATTAAGAGCCAAATTTCATTTATGAGGTGTATATAATATGCATTTTACATGTTTTTTAATTAATACTCCATAATTCATGGAATTTTCTGTTTTAATTCAAATTATTTCATCCAAGGGTATTTTACTACAAATTTACCTAGTTGTAAGGTTTTTTTAACACTATTTTATTTCATTAGATTATATCATTTATTTAATTATTATGTTATTCCAAGATAATGTGTGAAATGACCTTTATTTAATTTATGTTTTATTTCCACTTTTATTGTCATTATTTCCATTTGTTACACAAAATCCATCCATTTATTAATTATTAATTCAATGATAGTATCATTATATTGGTTATTCATCTAAAATTTTCATTCTTTCAAACATATCGGGTAAACACACCCACATCCTTTTACAGGGTGTATATAATTTCTATTAGGATATTATATCATAAATTATTCTTTTAGGATTATATTTTATGTTCCTTTTATGTTACGTATTTCATGGGACATTTATTCTAATGTTATAAAATATGGGATAGTTTTCTTTGACTTAATATCATTTTTCTAAGACATTATTCATGTCTTTCACCAAGATTTATTGGTTTGGTATACTCAAACTTTAAAAATTCAATTTTGGAATATTAATTCATGAAATTAATGGGATTTATAAAGCTATATCATATTATTTCTTTCAGTTACTTTTGATTTAAAATATTTCTAACACGGTAAAGGATTAATGACACAATATCCTTTCTTTCTGATATTTTTTATGTTAAAGGTTCATTTATAGGAAATTATATCATATTATTTCATTAAAACACATATATTTTCTCCAACTCACCTTATTAATTTGGTTTATATGTTAATTTTACATTTGGTCACTTATTTATTTAATTAACATATAGAAAACTGTTTACAAGTGATATCTATCTGGTATCTTTCTTTAGATCATGAGTTATTATTTTCCATATCCATGATTAACAAAAGTCAATAATATTTTTTTCTAAAATAAAATAATTTCATAAATATATTTTAAATGACATTTGACCTCCTTTTTAGAGGCTTTAAAGGAAATTTCATAATTTTTTCTCTATTGGTCACTTTTGTCTCTCTTTACAAATTTTTTAAAGGAATGAATATTTTAACATTAAATAAATGAATGGATTTTATCGTTACCACAAGTATTATTTATTTTAAAGCTTCCCTTATTATTTTAAATGGCTATTTTCTAATAAGATGATTTTTAAAATATTTATATTTTATTTTTTGAAGTTATTTTTAAAATGAAAATGGTATTTTCCCCTAGAATATTTTTAATGAACATTTAAATGTTGTTTAAATGAATCCTCAATATAAACCCATGATGTGACATATGATGTAATGGGAATATGTAGTAATTAAAACACCAATAATCTTTTTAATGATTAATTTTTTATCCTTCCAAAAATATTCTCCAGGATCCCATTTCATTTCCGGGGCTTGATAACATTATTTAATTAAAAATGATTGTTATTATGAGTTTTATTATTTAATTAAAGACTTATATAATTTACTCATCTTATGGTTCATATAAATTTTTTATGATGATAGGTGGTTCGTTTTTAAACCAAGGATTGGTGATTTTGTTAAAAAATATGGATGAGTGGGTATAGTATAAACAAAGGATTGGTGGATCAATGATATCCCTTCAATTCATTAAATAAGGAAGTCCACCATATGATTATTTCAATTGAAAGGGTTCTTGTAAGGGTTATTGGAATATAATGTTCCAATATTTTGATATATTTTATTTTTTCATTATATAAGATATAAATGATTCATTTTATCAAGAGTGATATCACATGGATCATTGTTATTGATTCCTATGACTCAAGCTTATGATAATGTTTATGGAATGTTTCATGACTTATTATTTATGTATTAATGGGTATTAATTATCTTATTTTATCCCCATTAAATTTTATTAGGTTAATATACCCTTGTTCCCATCTTATTATGATTGAGGATATTTAATTATTAAAGGTTATGTTTACCCTTACCGAGCATCTATGCTCACCCTTATTATATTTCATTTTCCATAGGTTGTTAAGAATGACGATAAATGATTTTATACTAGAAAGGTTTCATATGTGAACATTGTTTTGTAAATTTTAAATACATAATATGGAATATGAAAATATTCCATATCGTGCGAAAATAATCTAAAAAATTAATTAATGTATTTATGTAAGAGTTACTCCCAATTATCTAAAACTATAAACCAAAAAGGTTTTTAAGTATTTAAGTGATACAATATTTCATTTTCATGATGTATGATTTAGATGGAGAATATTTGGTGAAATTTATTTTGATCAATGACAGAAATACAACATTTTGTTAGTATCAGATTTGGATGTGAGAGTTCATTTTCATTTAGTTTGTATTAGAATGGAGTTTAGAAAACTTTAGAGGTTGGGATGTTTTCTTGTGAGGTTATATTAAGAGTTATGATTATCTTCTTTGGTTTATGCATTAAATTTTGAACATTAATTCATCACCTTAGACTCCCATTTTTATGTTTTAAGTGATGGGATTTTGAGCTGATTAATTAAATATTGGGAGAATTTTATTATGTTTTGAGGTAAATAAAACTCTTTGGTTTAACATGAAGGATCATTGCATAATAATTATTTCACATTTTATAGGGATTTATGTTGAATGAAATAAGACGACCTTTGATGTTAAAAATTTCATTAATCTTGAGGTTATTGAGGATATTTAGGATATTGGGTTATTTAATAATGGAAATGATTAGCATATCATGGTAGAATATGTGATCAAATCATTCTGATTATTATATTTCAATATTAGTCTAGAATATGATTAGGAATTTTAAGGTTAGTTATTTATAGATTGATATATGTTAAAATGTGAGTGTAATTATTGATATTTTGGAGTTTAATACTATATTTCATCATATTATAGTTTATTCATGTTGGGAGTTATCTTAGCTTATTCAAACAATATTCATTATCATTAAATTATAAAGATAGTAATAAAATATTTTTATCTTTTTCTACATTTTTATGAAATGTTATAAGTGTATTTTAGTGATTCATATATTAAAATTTAACCTTCAATACTCTTCAATTAGAGAAAAAGAAAAAAAAATGTTTGAAATTGATTAAAAAATAAATTATAGTTTATAACTAACTATCTTTACAAATGTTAGTAGTGAATATAGTAATGTAATTCTCTAATAATTGGATAATTATCTTGAAAAAAAAATAATCCTATTATCATTATGTCCGATTAATTGCTGAAATATTTCACACCACTTTAGTTTATGGTTTTACAGTTGATAACTTTCATAGGATCATTCACATTCTTTTGTTCAATGATCTCTATCACTATTCATCATTATTCTAGAAATGTGACTTTATTAAATATCTCTATTTTCAATTCCCACCAATTTTTTCAAACAAGGAAACTATATATGTTTTATTCTTGATAACCTTCATAATTAATATTCTATCTCATAAATATGATGATTTATTAACCAATTTTTATGATACTGGGTTTTAAAAAAGTTATTTTGAAAATTCAAACACCTTTTTACTGATCCCAAGTTCAAATTATTAGGATTCAATTTTTAAGGGGGGGATAATGTAATATCTTAATATTTTTAACAACACTATACTAGATAATGTATACATCACACAAAATCAAGGATTATTTAATCAAGAAATATAATGATTTAAATATGACCACTATAACCTAAATATTATATTTTCCAGAATAAATTTGATCAAATATTTAATTAAATATATAATTCTCATTTTCAATATTAATTTAATGAATAATACATAGGAAAAAAAATTATTTTTCATTAATGCCATTTTATGTTTCAAATAGATGTTTTCTTCAATTTTTATTTTATTTTTTGTGAATAAATATTAAAATTAATTTCAAGAAATATTTGATAAATTATTTGATCAATTTTGGATAATAATTAAAATCATAATAATAAAAGTATCATAATGTAATTTTTTTATAATTTTATAAAAAGTTTCATTGTTTAGTCAACAATGAAAGATATTGAATTTTAATGAAAATTTCATTTTATTCTAAAGTATTTACAAAGGAAAATCCCAATACATGTTATTAATTAGTTTATTTTGATTAAAAATAACATGTTTGTAGTATTATTAATGAATTTAATACTTTAATTTTGTATCGAAAAATTTTAATACTTAAAAACACAAATTTCTGAAAACCTGTATTTCGTCTCGTTTTTATATTTTAATTTAAAATTAAATTTTTCCATTTTTTTGTTTTCAATATTTTAAAATTTATTTACTATTTTTAATAATCAGGAATAAATTTTATAATTTGACCCTTTTAATCTCAAACATTATTAATATTGACATTAATAAATTTATGTCACCTTGGTAATGGAGAATAGGGTAATTTATGTTAAAAATAATATTATAAGGAGTAAAAAATATCCCTAAGACCTAAATTAATTTTCATTTATGAGTATATATCATCAATAAAAATAAAAATTTCAAATAGAATTCATTTTTTTCAATTTGACCATTATTTATACCTTTATATTATTTTATATAAATAAGATAAAAAATATTATTCTCTTTGTTTTATTATGTTTTAATTTTTCACATTATAATAAATAGTTAATATATTCAGTTATAAATTTTTATTTTAAATATGAATTAATTAATCTATCCTGTTAAGTTATTTTTATTTTTAGTGATGAATTAATTTTTATAAATGTTTATGAAACACTGACACAGTGCTTATGCATGTAGAGGGAAAATCAATAAAATGATTTAAAAAACTCTAAAAAAATATTACTTTAGAGAGATATAGTTATTTATTAATATTTTATATAAATGTAACTTATTTTAGGTGTTTTAGAATTTTATATTCTAATTCCATCTTTTTTTGATGGTTTTAATATCAAAATAGATGAATATTGTTAAGAATGGAATTAATAACATTTTTTCAATAAATAAAGTTTTATAAAATGAATTATTTATTTTATAAATGTTATATTTTTCCAAGTTAATTTGATATGTTTTATAAAATAGATTATTTTCCATTTATGATTCATTTTTTTGTTTTATAATAACTATATTTACCCATAAAAAATTTTATTTTTTTCTTCACCGTAATTTTCAAAAAGGATTAATGAGGGGGGTAGAAACAAAAAAAGTTTTAAAAGATGACCTATATCTAAAAAAATTTATTTTTGAGATTTTTTAGACCATAATCATCCTAGATTTTAAATAAATAAATTTTCATCCATTTGGACATGATTATTAATTTTTTATGTTTTATAATTTTAAAAAAATTTAAAATTTCTCCTCGAAACTCGTAGAAAAGGATAACACCTATCCCATTCTGTTAACAATTCAAAATAATTCTGGTTTTAAAAATATTGGAGAAAATAATTTTTTGACATCTGTTCTATCATTTTAAATGTATTATTTTTTGTCAAAATTCTAACATTAAAGTGATTAAGGTTAAAAGAAAAGAGGGTTGTCTTAAGAAGTTGTATAGTTCTTAACTGAGAGTTTTCATTTTATTTATTCATAAAATTACTTCAAATATAGTAATAAAATATATGATAATAAAATAATTATCTTAAAAATACAATTTTATTATTATTTTAATGTAAAAACCTATATCAATATCCGTTTCCTTCAAATAGGAAATGAAACTATGGTTCGTGTGTATGGAGGACTGCCACCTTGCGAACTGATGTAATTTAATTTCCATCACCTTCTCTTAAAGATTATTGTATTGATTGATTTAATATATATATATTTATATTATTCATTAAATATTTATAATTATAGAAAAATAGTATATTATTTAATTTATTAACCATTCATTCACCATTAAATGATAATGTCATTTGTGCGTATGTGTGGACTACCACCTTCATGATGTAATGTGAATAATTTTTCACCATCACATCACATAAATGATATATATAAAAAAATTAAATAAATAATACGTAATTTATATTATAATTATAATTTTTTTAAGTATAAAATAATACTTAACATTCTTTCTATAATGATCATTGAAAAATGCAAATGTTACTCATTCGTTTTTCTAACCTACCATCCCATTGATTGTAATGTACTTAAATTTTCATTACCATATATATTGAGTTTATAAAATATATAATTAACATATAAACATGATATTTATATCATTAATATTATTCTATATGTGATGGAATAATGATCCCGCTGACCATAGTGAGCACACCAAAGCAGATTTGACCAATCATTCTCAAAGTACATGGTAAGAAATTAACCGATTAATTGATTTAACGTGTAATTAAAATAAATGGTTTAATTATAATGTATTATACCATGAAAATTTTACTTTTAAAAAATATAATAATTTATATGATTTTTTATACACATTTTAATGGTCATATATAGAAATTATGGACTCAATGTATGTCATTTCTTCTCAATTTCATTTGATTGGGTCATTTTTTAATATTATGAACCTAATTTATTTTATGAGGTGTATATACTACCCCATTTTCATATTATATCATGAATCCATCATAATTAATGGTATTTTAATTATCAATTTAAATTAATTCATCTAAGGGTATTTTACATGAAGGCTATAAAGCGGTAAGGGTTTATTTACTCAATTTCATTTCATTGGGTTATATCACTTATTTAATTATAATATCAGGCCATGATTATATGTGAAATGAGAATTATTTGTTAAATAGTTTTTTGAACATTTATTTATTAAGTATTTTACACATAACCTTTGCATTGATTTATTTTCAAATTAATGATATGATCTTTATATAGGCAAATAATTTAAAATTATCTCTCTTTGAGGAAAGTCTTATAATATGAAACAACATCATTTATCAAGGTTTATATTTTATCTAATGGGGTATTATATCATGAATGAATATTTTATCATGATATTTTATGTTACTTTTATTTTTCCTATTTCATGGAATATTCATTCAAATGTTATAAAAGATTCATGGGTTTTCATTTTCTTAATATTATTTTCTAAATAAATGATTCTTGTCATGTGTCTTGATTTACATGTATGTTGTACTTATTTATTCATGTATTAATTTTGGAATACTAATTCCTGAATTTCAATAGATTCATGATTCAATATCGTATTCATTATTTCAATAACTTTAGATTTGAATGATTAGAAAAGTCATAAAGGCTCAATGTTACAATATCCCTTCGTTTTGAGATTATCAATGTTGAAGGTTCATTTGGATGAAATCATATGATATAATTTAATTGAAACGAATATATATTATACCATCTATTTATTAATGTGGTTCAAATGTGAAATTTCAATTTACTCCCTTATTTATTATATAAACATCATGTTTTTTTTAAGTGATACAAATTTTCTATCTTCCATTTTATTCAGAATATTTCCTTCCATATCTATGTTTTCTATAATATTTTCAATATTATTATTTTATAATCATAATTTTCATACTGAAGATATTTTAAATTAAATTTTATCATTTTTTAAAATGGGTTTAAAAAGTAATTTCATGAAATTTTCTATATTGGCCACTTTTGATTCTCTTTAGAAAAATGTTTCTGAAGAATGGTTATTTTTAACATCAACTACTTGAATATATTTTCATACAATTGTCAAGATTATTTGGATTTATGATTTATGAAATATATTCCAATGTTATTTTAAAATAAATATAATTTTAAATATTTTATAAATTTTTAGTCTTTAATGATTATTTTCAAAATATGAAAAGGGTGTTTTCCCCATGAATCATTTCATGATTTTTTTCTTGGTTGCGCTAAAAGAGATATATCTATCATGTTTTCTCCTTGAATAAACATTGCCATTATAATTTTTTATCTAATGATAATACTTTGAAAATCATCCATATATAGTTTGTCTTGGCCTCTCTCTTCTATTGAGGATACTTTTTCATTAAACATGTCATGAAGAATTATCAAAATATTTTTAACTGTAATATAAGATTCTAACTTTTCACCAAAAAATCTGATAGTACTAAAAATTTCAATTACCATGTTTATGAAGTCGCTAATGTCTTCACACTCACCCATCCTAAGATATTAGTACATCATTATCCAATTTTTAACCTTTCCTTCTCCAATTTTTTATTTCCTACCGAAATGTTCATCAGCATATCCCATATAGTTTTGTTAGAGGAGACACCCTTCACTCTCATAAACAAAATTTAAAAAAGAGATAAGAGTAAATCATTTTTAGCTCTCAAATAATTTTCATTATTATTATTGTCAATTGACAAGAGAGGACCTTTTCATTAATAGGAGAAAATAATTATATTTCAGCTTCCAGAACATTATACCCAATAGAAATATGATAAGAAATGTTGTATCATAATAAATATGATAATTCATAGCATCAAATAATATAACACCATTACTCATCACACTATTCAGATTCTTGATCTCAACTTATCTTTTAAAAACATCAACAAAGAGTTAATGAAGTGATCCTTCCCTATGATACCAATTGATAATTCCCAGTCCAAATTAACGAATTACTAAGAGGGATATGGGGTGAATCAAGGAAATATTTTTCTTCTAAGTTTCCTTCTTTTTTAAACAACCACACCTCCTGTTTAAGATTTATCTCTTTTATAAAAATAATATAATCACATATCTAGAGGAATATTATAATTTATAAAGATCACTATTCACAAAAAGTTTCTAAGTCCTTGGTATACTTTGTAAAAAATCAAATACAACAAAATCCACTAGAAAAAATCTTATTTTTGTTGATTAAACATGTAGGATATTACCATACACATAGTTAGACATATGTTTAATACAACAGTGTATGTGATTCAAGTAGGACTAAATGAGGTAAAATAATATTTGGGCAACAAGGTAATAAACATTCCCCAATTTCTTCAAAACATGTTACAATGCTTATAAGGCCCCTACCTTAAACCTTACTTAATCTTGAGTTATTACAAGATTACACATTGAGGATCTTTTCAGGTTTAGAGTTTTAGAGAATTAGATCATAAAACTTGCATTACATTCCACATATAAACAAAGTGGTTACATAAATATAGTATTCTTCATTCCCATCAATGGAAACAGATTTAAAATAAAACATGGATTATTTCTTGACACATCCTTGACTCTATCATCTTATCATGTACCTTTCCCTTGACCTGTGAAAAACATTTCAAAAACTTGGGATGAGCATAAAAACTCAGTATGGGTTATAAAAAAAAACATGGAATGGAAACATGAGTTCATATATAAATAAGAATGAAATCATACTTTACCCATAAAACATAGGCACTTTAACATACCTCATAAAATCATGAATAAATCATAGAAATCATAAGACATAAAGGTAACTTGAGGCATTCATAACATTCTTACGTAGGGAGTAACCCTCTTGGTTACGTTTGGAATACCCATCACAGTATATTCCCTAAAAATCTCTTCGGAGAAACCTTAACGTTTCACTCCTTCGCGTTACCCAATGCATTGGAGAGCTATAACGGGCTCACCCGCCCTTAGTTTATCACGGAACCACCCGTCTTCATAATAATGCCCAAGAACCATAACATAATCATATCACATAAAACATGCATAAAGGAAACATAACATTTCCACATTTCAATCACGAGATATCAATACAACACATTGATATAATAAAAACATTATGAAAACCATTTTCAATACCAAAGTAAAACATGGTATTTATTTTTCTTTTTTAAAAAAAAGGTATGGCTTGTAGAGGAATCCAAAACTCAAATAACGGTTACGACGGCGGAGAAGTCGTTGTCGCCGCATACATACGACAAAAACATTCCCTTTTGTCGTTTAGTAAACGCTTCGTATAAAAAAGATTCCTTTTGAGTAAACGTAAAAGTCAAAGGGGTTTATACACCGTATAAAAGAAAGTTGTGTATAAAATAAAATATGCCTCAACGAAAGGAGATTGAGACGAAGTCCCATACCTCGTATCCGACTTGACCCGACCGTTCTTTAAACTCCTGAATAATAAACTTGAGTTAATCTCTACTTGCTTATGAATCTTTTTCAAGTTCATTATTCCTTTTATACCATGTTATGAACATCATGTAATCATTTAAGTTAATAATGTTCATTTTGTCGGTATTTGGTTCCTAAGTCAAAAATTGACTTCTTATACTTACAAGTTGTTAATTTGGTCAAAGGTTCATTATATCCAGAATGGTATTCATTATGTAGATATCATATATGTCATATATATCCAGTACATACATTCATTTATAATATTACATCACATTTAGAGGTAAGAAATGAAATGCATCGTTCATGGAGACGGTAAGCCGTACGTACGCATGAACGCTACTTCCATTTCTATTTCATATTTTCTGGAATGGAATCATAATGATATAAAAGTATATTATAATTCCAGTATAACAACATATATAATATCATTAACTTTATCCTTTACACATCCCACATATGGTATTAACGAATCAAATCACTTTTAGGGGGCGGTAGTCCGCACTTCCTAAAATGAAGATATCGTGTTTTACCCATAATGGAAACCATAAAGGTATGCCCAAAATGAAAAAAACAGAAGCTTAAGGAAAACATAAACATATAATATATCATATATAAAAATAGTGACATCATAATGGCCACCTTTGAAGGTGTTAAATGAGTATTGAACAATCATCGTTTCGGGAGGCAGAATTTCGCCATCCACGGAAACCGTATGTTCTTTAACCATTTGATGTAGTTGTGTGAGAGTGTAGCTCAAATATATCTTATAACAACATCCTAGTATATTGAAGATACTGGTGTTGTTACAAAAGAAGTAAATAAAAAGAGTTTAGGGGGTCGGAGAAGCAAAATAAAACAAATGAACATGAGAGAATGAAATACCTTAAAAAGTGTAACTTCTTTTGGTTTGAGACTAAAGGCTTCCTTTGAAAGGATTCTGCCCAAAGGGAATCCTCTAGGATGAGGAGAGGGATGTGGAGAGAGCAAATGGGCAGGGGTTGGCCGAGCCAATGGCTTGAAGAGTGTGTGAAATGAGGTAGAGGTGGGGGCCTTTTATAAGGGGAGAGGAGGGGCACTTTTGGAAAGTAAAGAAACATTACATTATTTGAAAATGTGTTTCGGTTTTAAAAGGTCCCACATTGATGGAATTCGTGGATAAGGTGATAAGGCATAGAAATCCATTCATCCAATTGGTTTTGGACATGTGTAGTTCATAGATTTTATTTTATCTTTCCATTTTATTTAAATCGTCAAATAATGATGTCATCGCTGCATCATTATTATGTCATAAATAATTAAATTTATTTAATGTCTAAAAATTATAAACAAATTACTATGATGTAGGAAATCTTTTTAGCTTTCCATTGAATATTTATAATCAAAATTTGGACTTGTATAACCCCACTTAAAAATTGTTTTCGCAAAACATATTATGTTTGTATCATTTTCACTTTAACATTTAATAAAAAGTAATTTATGTTATTTCCCAACAAAAGTGGATACATGGGGTCCCCAAGTTAGGCCATGACTTGTCTTGGTCGGCCATGACACAACCAATGAGGTTGGGACATGTGTCTAGGTCATTTTATATTATTAAAGCATTATTTATACATTAAACTACCCTAATTACCACTAATCGCGATTAAGAATTTAATAAGTTACTATTCACCAAAAAATTATTTTAATCTCATTGAACCACATTTTACTTCTTAATGACAACCATGTATGTCGGATTTTCAAAATTCAATACACATTAGTGGTAAACTTTAATTTAACTGAAAAAAAAACAGTTTGCTTGATTACCACTTAGTGGTTTCACTATTCATCAAAATTGGAGTTTTTCAGAAAATTACCAAAAATTCACTCTAAGCTATATTTGATATTACGAATTCAAAAATGAAGTCTATTTTACAAAATTCAAATCATATAAGTCACATTAATTAATTTAATAATTAATTCCCGCTGCCAGAGCAAATAGCGTGTTTTTACAAAACAATAAGTATCAAAAGATTGACACTAGTTTAAGTCTAATTTCAAATAGAAATTGATTCCAATGACCACCATTGGATAAAATGGTAAAAATATATTCTAATTTCACTTCAAAACCAATTCAAAACATAATCTAATCATATAAATAAATTAGATTAAAAAGTAGTTTTGATGTAAAATGCAGTATTTTTCACTATTCATTTAAAAATGAACATTGTCGGAAAATTACCAAAAATTCACACAAGGTAAATTTTGATGTCCCAATCATAAAGGATAATTTTATTTTGACAAACATAGTTTCTAAAATTGTCAAAATATAGATTCAAAAATGGTTTTCCATCAAAAGGCACTAAAACAATCCTTTAAGAATATTAGTGTATTCCATGCATAAGATTGTATTTATTTTCATTTTAAGCCTCTAAAACACTATCTTTATCATTAATAGACATAGATAAAAATATCTATTATTCATTACTTACTTGGGATGTTACATCCTTCCCCCCTTTAGAAAATTGCGTCCCCGCAATTTATTTACTTATCAAATAAATTGGGGTACTTATCCCTCATTGCATTTTCGGATTCCCATGTTGCCTCTTCAATCATGTGGTTTTTCCACAAAACCTTTACCTGCTTAATCACCTTATTCCGTAACACTTGCTCCCTGTGGTCAAGAATCTGGACCGGTTGTTCCTCATAAGATAGGTTTTCTTCCAGCTGAACTACCTCTGGACTCAAAACATGAGATGGATCTGGCATATACTTTCTCAACATCGAAACGTGAAAAACATTGTGTACCTGAGATAAACTTGGAGGTAAAGCCACTCGGTATGCAACTGATCCAACTCTCTCTAGAACTTCGTATGGTCCAATGAACCTTGGACTCAACTTTCCTTTCTTACCAAATCTCATCACACTTTTCCAAGGAGAAACCTTGAGAAAAACATGATCACCTACCTCGAAAGATAGATCCTTCCTCCGGTTATCCGCATAACTCTTCTGCCTGCTCTGAGCTGTTCTCATGTGTTTCTGAATCAGCTGAACTTTTTCTGCCATCTCTTCTACCAATTCTGGTCCCATCAACTTTCTTTCACCCACTTCATCCCAGAAAGCTGGAGTTCGACACCGCTTCCCATATAATGCCTGAAATGGTGCCATCTGTATACTGGAATGAAAACTGTTATTATATGAAAACTCAACCAAAGAAAGATGCTGGTCCAAACTCCCCTGATAATCCATAGAACAAGTTCGTAGCATATCCTCCAATGTCTGAATTGTTCGTTCTGACTGCCCATCTGATTGAGGATGAAAAGCTGTACTAAAATTTAATTCAGTACCCAACGACTTCTGAAGGCCTTTCCAAAAGTTAGAGGTAAACCTGGGATCACGATCTGATACAATGGAGAGGGGAACTCCATGTAACCTGACTATCTCTTTAAGATACAAACGGGAAAGTTGATCAAGAGAGAAAGTATCTCGTATAGCAAGGAAATGAGCAGATTTGGTCAAGCGATCAACAATAACCCAGATTGCATTATTACCTCGAGATGTCTTCGGTAATCCAACAACAAAGTCCATGGATATATTCTCCCATTTCCACTCTGGCACTGGTAAAGGCTGAAGCATCCCTTTCGGTAACTGCCGCTCAGCTTTAACCTGCTGACAAGTCAAACACTTCACAGTAAAATCAGCAATATCTCTTTTCATTCCATCCCACCAGTAATACTCCCGCAGATCTCTATACATCTTAGTACTGCCCGGATGAACTGAAAACGGAGAACTATGAGCTTCACATAACAACTCTCTCTTCAACTGTGAATCAGAAGGCACACACAATCTCTTCCCAAATCTCAAAACGCAATCATTATCAATGTTGAATTCAGGCAACTTACCTTTCTGAACCAGCTCTACCCTTTTCTGCAACTCACTGTCTTGCTTCTGTGCTTGCTTGATTCTATCTGATAGAGAAGATCTCACTGATACCTGAAACAAAACAGAAGGACTTCCTGCACCAACAACTTCTATGCCAAATTTCATCAAATCGTTAACCAAATGATCACGTTCCAAACGCAACATTGTTAATGAAGCATTACTTTTTCGACTCAAAGCATCAGCCACTTTATTTGCTTTTCCCGGATGGTAATGAATTGTACAATCATAATCCTTGATTAATTCCAGCCATCTCCTTTGTCTCATGTTTAACTCTTTCTGAGTGAATATATACTTTAAACTTTTGTGATCGGTATAAATTTCACACTTTACTCCATACAAATGATGCCTCCAAATTTTTAAAGCAAAAACAACAGCAGCTAATTCCAAATCATGTGTAGGGTAATTTACCTCATGAGTTTTCAACTGTCGTGAAGCATAAGCAATTACCTGATCATTCTGCATTAGGACGCAACCAAGTCCTTTCAATGAAGCATCGCTGTATATAACAAAGTCACCATTCCTGGAAGGTAGTGCCAAAACTGGAGCATTCACCAATCTTCTTTTCAATTCCTGAAAACAATCATCACATTCTTTTGTCCAGATAAACTTAACACCCTTCCGAGTTAGCTTAGTCATTGGACTAGATAACCGTGAAAAATTTCTAACAAACCTTCGGTAATAGCCCGCCAAACCAAGGAAGCTACGAATCTCGGTTACATTTGTGGGTCTTGGCCATTCTTCCACAACTTTTGTTTTTGCAGGATCAACAGTTATTCCATCTTTAGAAACAATGTGACCAAGGAAAGCAATTTGTTGCAACCAAAACTCACACTTGCTGAATTTCCCATACAATTTCTTTTCTTTTAAGGTTTGCAAGATAACCCTTAAATGTTTTTCATGCTCCTCTTTACTTTTAGAAAACACCAAAATATCATCAATGAAAACAACCACAAACTTATCCAAGAACTCATGGAAAATTCTATTCATTAAGTCCATGAATACAGCAGGTGCATTGGTTAGCCCAAAAGGCATTACTACAAATTCATAATGGCCATATCTCGTACGGAAAGCGGTCTTCGGAATATCTGCCTCCTTTACCTTCAGCTGATGGTACCCCGATCTCAAGTCAATCTTTGAAAAAAACTGAGCTCCCTGGAGCTGATCAAACAAATCATCGATATGAGGAAAAGGATATTTGTTCTTAACAGTGATATTATTCAAGGCTCTATAATCAATGCAAAGTCTCATAGAACCATCTTTCTTTTTAACAAATAAAACAGGAGCACCCCATGGTGATGTGCTAGGTCTAATGAAACCTTTCTCTAATAAATCTTGCAATTGCTCCTTCAACTCTAAAAGTTCAATTTGTGCCATTCGATAAGGGGGTTTTGAAATTGGCTTAGCATCAGGAACTAAGTCAACAGTAAACTCAACTTCCCGATCTGGTATTATTCCAGGCAACTCATCAGGAAAAACATCAGGATACTCATTTACCACTGGCACATCATTAATCTGAACAGTTCCTTTATTTTCAACGACGTGTGCAAGGTAACATTCATTTCCATCTTTTACAAGTTTCTCGGCCTCTTCATATGTTATCAAAAGTAAGGGTTCATTCTTGTAAACAAACTGAAAGTCTTTCTGAAAAGAAACTTCTTTAGCTCTACAGTCAATCTTAGCATGGTAAATAGAGAGCCAATCCATACCCAGGATAACATCAAACTCTACTAGAGGTAGAACAATAAGGTTTGCAAGTAGGTTCTTTCCACAGATAAGGATAGGAAGATTCTTATAAATTCTTTTTGCCTCGACACTTCCCCCAGGTGTTTTTACCAAAAGTTCAGGAGTCATTTCTTGAGATGGTATTCCCATTTTACTAGAAAAGGTCTCAGAGATGAAAGAATGTGTAGACCCCGAATCAAACAACACACTGGCATAGTCTGAAAAAACAAACAAAGTACCTGATACGACTTCATTTGATGGCCCGACATCCGCTGAAGTAGTTGCAAAGGATTTCACCACCCCTTTCTGCTTGTAGTCTAACTGCTTCCCATCACTCAAGCTCCTTGTCGGACACTCGTTTGCATAGTGACCCATCTCATTGCACTTAAAACATTTCACTAACTGTAAATCAAATTTGTTTTTACCTTCACCTTGATCCTTTTCAGTGCAATCACGAGCCTTATGTCCCATCTTACCACATCGGTAGCACTTCCCAGAATTCAGAAGACATTCCCCAGCATGCCTTTTGCCACATTTATCACAAACTGGAAACTTAGTTCTCTTACCATCAGACTTCTTTGAAGAATTCTTACCTTTCTCCTGCCACCTCGGTCTCTTCTTCTGCTGGTTGTTATAGAACACTTGGTCATCGGCAAACTCCATTTCCACCTTCTCAGCACATCGAACAAGCTTTTCATAACTTTTAAACTCTCGAGAAGCTAATGCCCTTCGATACTTTGGCTTTAATCCTGAGTAAAAACGATTGATTTTACTATCAAGGTCCCGGATAAAATTGGGAGCATACCTTGCCAATCGAGTGAACCTTTCTTCATAGGCAGCCACTGAGTCTTCCTCTTGCCTCAATTCCAAGAATTGCTTTTCCATCCTAAGTCGAACAGCCTTAGGAAAATACTTCTCAAGAAACATACCTTTGAAATCATCCCAGTCAAGAGCATCAATCTCATCGGCTTCCCTGATATTTTTAACCATAGACCACCACTGATCTGCTTCACCCTCCAAACGGTAAATAGCAAGACTAACCTTTTGATTGTCTGAACACCCCATGACATCAAAAATCTTCTCCAGTGCTTTAATCCACCCTTCAGCTTGCACAGGGTCAGATGATCCTCTGAATGATGGTGGATGTTGCCTCATGAAATGTTCCACCACTGACATGTTCCTCTGCGGCTGATCTGGCTGATCTCGTGCATGGATACCACCACCATTTATCGCCTGAGTCAACTGCGCCATTACTGCAACAAACTGTTCAGTTCCAATTCCGACCATTTCTGGATGCTGATTCGGAAGGTTATTTCCTTCTGTATGCCTTCCTAGCACTGCTTCCCTGTTTCCTCTGCGGAAAACCATTCTGAACAAACATGTCTTAGATGAAGCAACATGGTAATCTTTAAATGCTATATCATTTCGAAAAAGAAAAAAAAAATATTTTTGGATAATCATTTAATAGAATTCTAACTCCTAAATTTATCTAAACCGACCTCTGATACCAACTATAAGGCCCCTGCCTTAAACCTTACTTAATCTTGAGTTATTACAAGATTACACATTGAGGATCTTTTCAGGTTTAGAGTTTTAGAGAATTAGATCATAAAACTTGCATTACATTCCACATATAAACAAAGTGGTTACATAAATATAGTATTCTTCATTCCCATCAATGGAAACAGATTTAAAATAAAACATGGATTATTTCTTGACACATCCTTGACTCTATCATCTTATCATGTACCTTTCCCTTGACCTGTGAAAAACATTTCAAAAACTTGGGATGAGCATAAAAACTCAGTATGGGTTATAAAAAAAAAACATGGAATGGAAACATGAGTTCATATATAAATAAGAATGAAATCATACTTTACCCATAAAACATAGGCACTTTAACATACCTCATAAAATCATGAATAAATCATAGAAATCATAAGACATAAAGGTAACTTGAGGCATTCATAACATTCTTACGTAGGGAGTAACCCTCTTGGTTACGTTTGGAATACCCATCACAGTATATTCCCTAAAAATCTCTTCGGAGAAACCTTAACGTTTCACTCCTTCGCGTTACCCAATGCATTGGAGAGCTATAACGGGCTCACCCGCCCTTAGTTTATCACGGAACCACCCGTCTTCATAATAATGCCCAAGAACCATAACATAATCATATCACATAAAACATGCATAAAGGAAACATAACATTTCCACATTTCAATCACGAGATATCAATACAACACATTGATATAATAAAAACATTATGAAAACCATTTTCAATACCAAAGTAAAACATGGTATTTATTTTTCTTTTTTAAAAAAAAGGTATGGCTTGTAGAGGAAGCCAAAACTCAAATAACGGTTACGACGGCGGAGAAGTCGTTGTCGCCGCATACGTACGACAAAAACATTCCCTTTTGACGTTTAGTAAACGCTTCGTATAAAAAAGATTCCTTTTGAGTAAACGTAAAAGTCAAAGGGGTTTATACACCGTATAAAAGAAAGTTGTGTATAAAATAAAATATGCCTCAACGAAAGGAGATTGAGACGAAGTCCCATACCTCGTATCCGACTTGACCCGACCGTTCTTTAAACTCCTGAATAATAAACTTGAGTTAATCTCTACTTGCTTATGAATCTTTTTCAAGTTCATTATTCCTTTTATACCATGTTATGAACATCATGTAATCATTTAAGTTAATAATGTTCATTTTGTCGGTATTTGGTTCCTAAGTCAAAAATTGACTTCTTATACTTACAAGTTGTTAATTTGGTCAAAGGTTCATTATATCCAGAATGGTATTCATTATGTAGATATCATATATGTCATATATATCCAGTACATACATTCATTTATAATATTACATCACATTTAGAGGTAAGAAATGAAATGCATCGTTCATGGAGACGGTAAGCCGTACGTACGCACGAACGCTACTTCCATTTCTATTTCATATTTTCTGGAATGGAATCATAATGATATAAAAGTATATTATAATTCCAGTATAACAACATATATAATATCATTAACTTTATCCTTTACACATCCCACATATGGTATTAACGAATCAAATCACTTTTAGGGGGCGGTAGTCCGCACTTCCTAAAATGAAGATATCGTGTTTTACCCATAATGGAAACCATAAAGGTATGCCCAAAATGAAAAAAACAGAAGCTTAAGGAAAACATAAACATATAATATATCATATATAAAAATAGTGACATCATAATGGCCACCTTTGAAGGTGTTAAATGAGTATTGAACAATCATCGTTTCGGGAGGCAGAATTTCGCCATCCACGGAAACCGTATGTTCTTTAACCATTTGATGTAGTTGTGTGAGAGTGTAGCTCAAATATATCTTATAACAACATCCTAGTATATTGAAGATACTGGTGTTGTTACAAAAGAAGTAAATAAAAAGAGTTTAGGGGGTCGGAGAAGCAAAATAAAACAAATGAACATGAGAGAATGAAATACCTTAAAAAGTGTAACTTCTTTTGGTTTGAGCCTAAAGGCTTCCTTTGAAAGGATTCTGCCCAAAGGGAATCCTCTAGGATGAGGAGAGGGATGTGGAGAGAGCAAATGGGCAGGGGTTGGCCGAGCCAATGGCTTGAAGAGTGTGTGAAATGAGGTAGAGGTGGGGGCCTTTTATAAGGGGAGAGGAGGGGCACTTTTGGAAAGTAAAGAAACATTACATTATTTGAAAATGTGTTTCGGTTTTAAAAGGTCCCACATTGATGGAATTCGTGGATAAGGTGATAAGGCATATAAATCCATTCATCCAATTGGTTTTGGACATGTGTAGTTCATAGATTTTATTTTATCTTTCCATTTTATTTAAATCGTCAAATAATGATGTCATCGCTGCATCATTATTATGTCATAAATAATTAAATTTATTTAATGTCTAAAAATTATAAACAAATTACTATGATGTAGGAAATCTTTTTAGCTTTCCATTGAATATTTATAATCAAAATTTGGACTTGTATAACCCCACTTAAAAATTGTTTTCGCAAAACATATTATGTTTGTGTCATTTTCACTTTAACATTTAATAAAAAGTAATTTATGTTATTTCCCAACAAAAGTGGATACATGGGGTCCCCAAGTTAGGCCATGACTTGTCTTGGTCGGCCATGACACAACCAATGAGGTTGGGACATGTGTCTAGGTCATTTTATATTATTAAATCATTATTTATACATTAAACTACCCTAATTACCACTAATCGCGATTAAGAATTTAATAAGTTACTATTCACCAAAAAATTATTTTAATCTCATTGAACCACATTTTACTTCTTAATGACAACCATGTATGTCGGATTTTCAAAATTCAATACACATTAGTGGTAAACTTTAATTTAACTGAAAAAAAACAGTTTGCTTGATTACCACTTAGTGGTTTCACTATTCATCAAAATTGGAGTTTTTCAGAAAATTACCAAAAATTCACTCTAAGCTATATTTGATATTACGAATTCAAAAATGAAGTCTATTTTACAAAATTCAAATCATATAAGTCACATTAATTAATTTAATAATTAATTCCCGCTGCCAGAGCAAATAGCGTGTTTTTACAAAACAATAAGTATCAAAAGATTGACACTAGTTTAAGTCTAATTTCAAATAGAAATTGATTCCAATGACCACCATTGGATAAAATGGTAAAAATATATTCTAATTTCACTTCAAAACCAATTCAAAACATAATCTAATCATATAAATAAATTAGATTAAAAAGTAGTTTTGATGTAAAATGCAGTATTTTTCACTATTCATTTAAAAATGAACATTGTCGGAAAATTACCAAAAATTCACACAAGGTAAATTTTGATGTCCCAATCATAAAGGATAATTTTATTTTGACAAACATAGTTTCTAAAATTGTCAAAATATAGATTCAAAAATGGTTTTCCATCAAAAGGCACTAAAACAATCCTTTAAGAATATTAGTGTATTCCATGCATAAGATTGTATTTATTTTCATTTTAAGCCTCTAAAACACTATCTTTATCATTAATAGACATAGATAAAAATATCTATTATTCATTACTTACTTGGGATGTTACAATGCTACATTTTCATGTTTCATAAATATGATATTAAATATTATTCTTTAATTTACTTCCTTGTAGTAGGTAATAACATCTATAGATATCATAATGATGCTCAGTATGATACCTAAATCAAATTCCCCAGTAGGATTTCTCAGTATGAAAAAATTAGTCTGCCAGAATACCATTAAAAAAAATTGAAATTGCTTCTTCCTCAGACCAGAAGTCACAGTCTGGTTTCCTCATCAGATCAACTAGTTCGATATGAAAACCTACCAAATAGGATATTCTTCCTCCTTCTTCTTTATAGAACACATTCTCACAAATTCTTAATCCAAAACTCATTTTCTCTGAAAACTTTTAGTACTCCTTCTTCTCTCATCACCCACGAAGAGGACAAGCATAAAAAAGTAAATAGTACATTCGAGTATTTATATATGGACAAGTGTGGTTTATGATGGATTATAGAAAATTTTCTTTCTTAACCATATATTCTGAATCATTAATTTACCCTTATATTTCATATACATCATTAACTTTTTTTAGTGCTTATCAACTCTTCTCATTCTTTATCAAACCATTATGAACATTTTATCAGCTTCAGCTCACTTCAAACATTCTACTGTTATTTAGCGTTATTCTGATTTCCATTATTATTTCTTACTTTTGATGAAGAAATATGTACTAAAATTACATTCTTCCTGACAAATTAAATATTTGAATGAAAAGAAGATGTCTTCTCATTATGATGATTTGTACTAAATAAAAAAGTATCTATTCATTTTGATCTTCTCTACCAATTGATAAATATTAAACATTGAAACCATTATTCTATAAAAACTTTTCTACTTCATTAGAATTTATTTTCCATTCCATTTATGTAAACATTGCCTGGACTTCTATGAATTTCTGCATTTCCTCAATTAAACTTCAACACCAAATTCAAACTACCTTTAAAAATAGTTTTTCTAATGTCTGGAAACTTCAATAATACTATGAATTTTTTTTAAATTATTTAAGAAGTACTGTTTTTTTCTCACAATGATTATTCTACATCTGATAACCATGTCGGTGTTAGTCCACGCCTGATTAATTGTTATCTTCTTTACTATAATTAATTGGTGTCACCTTCAATCCTATGGTCGTCACCACATATAAACTGATGACTCTTGAACCATTGATGTAAAAACATGTCAATGGATTTTCTTTTTCTATTAACCCAAATTATAGAAAAACAACAAAATTCTACCTAGTGAAAATGGTTGAAACATCTTTTATTAGTCTATGACTATCATCCATACATCAATCCAATAAACACCACTTGTTTTACTTTTAGTTTTTCCCAATAAACTCCTAATAAAATAATTCATCCTCTGATTCACTTTTTCAAAAATAACTGTGTTTGATGATCAGTGTTAGAATTACTACGATGATCAGTGACACTCCACATCTAATAAACTGGTGTCACCATCAGTCTTGTTTCCTCACTAGTTCCTTTCTATAATTTTTTTACCTCATACCTTATTCTTCTATCTAAAAACCCTTAACAATATTGTCTCATGTTATGACCAAAAAATTACCATCCTTTAAACAAATCTGTATCCAGTGATCTCATACATATGAATTTATACTATAAATCTTGGGATTCAACAATTATGCTTCTATCATGACCTCTTCAGGACCTTCGGAATATTGTAGTCCAGTATAGAATCATCTAACTAATAATGAGATGTCATTTAACTTCCTATACTTCAATAAACTTCTTCCTTTACTATTAAGTTTTAATATGATTGGATGCACTGTTTCTCCACGATTTCTTCAAAAGGATTTCATGATAAGTTTTATAGATAACTTATGATTCATGAGAACCTCATGATAAATAAATCATCATCATATTTCCATCATATCTATTTAGACTCTAATATATTTTTCTGTTATTATTTTACCATTACTTATGAATCCAAGACATGTACGACAAATCTTTCTAAATATTTTTGCGTCCAAAATTATTATTAGGACAGTGACTTTCATCTATAAAAAATTTCAAAATGATGTGATATATTTCCATTGACAATTAATAGAAAATAGAAAACACTTTTAGCAGAAACATTTTCTAGCTTCCAAAAAAACATCCAACTAACTTGGTCCAAACAATAATAATAATCTTTTCTCTCAATTCAAATATTTATTTTTGATATAAAAAAATGGGGAATAATTTTCGAGTGTAGTAAAAAAATATTTTACCTAATCAATTGGAAAACCCTTTCTTAAAATTTATATGGATTTTTTTAGATGGTTTTGTGTTTTGTGAAAATCATGAAATGGTTGGTTGTTGGAGAAAATTATGTTTCCCTAATATGTCAAAATATTTAATATTTTTTGAAACTCACAAAATCAACATTTTTTCTGATGTATTTTTCTTATGTGTTTTCAGAAAAATAATTTATTTGTTCTTAACTATTATTTCATTTTAATATTTTTTTTCGAATTCTGATGTATTGAGTTTTTATAAAGAAAATATTATAAGAGCATGTAAAAATTTAATGAGATATCAAGACAAATGTTTTAATTCATGAAGAAAATACATTATCGAAAATACCAATATCATATGTGCTGAAATTATAAAATAGTTGTACTCCAATTTTAAAAAAAATGAAAACTTAATAATATTAGAAATGTGTCACCTATGAAAATTATCATATGATGAAATATTTTACATCTCGATCTAAGTTTTAGAATAATATTTTCATTTTTTTAATGATATTTTTTCATGGATTTATTCTGGTTATTATTATTGTTATTTTGTGATATTTTTTATGTTCTTGGGAATGTGAAAATTTGGGGCATGGTTATCTAAACCATGTAGTTTTACCTAGAAACCATGTGGCCTAGTTTGGTGTCCCATATATAGGTACATATTTAAGGAAACCCTTTCAAACTTATCTAAAAAAATTCACCCTGGGATAATGGAATCTCATATATTTGGTTTATGATTAGACTAACTATGAAATCAAACCATATGTCCATTTTGATATCCCAAAACAAAGAATATTGTTTGATAATAGTTTCAAAAACTGAATGCCTAAATTGTGTGATGAAAATTTATTGTTTTGTTTTTTATTTAAATAAAATAAATACATCAAATTTTCCCCATTATTTTTGATATTACCTTATCTTTTAAAATATATCATAAAAATTGGATATTTTAATGAATTTCATCCTTTTTAAGTTCAATTTTTATTTTTCAAGAGGCATTAATATATATTTTTCAATGTATGATCCCATTATACTTCATTTTTCATTTTACTTGAAGATTTTATTTCTTTTCTTGAATGTAACCCTAGACCAGAGTTACTATTATGGGATATATGTGTTATATAATGATATAACTGAGAATATTAATTTCTAGTGTTTAACATGCATGTTCTTTTCAAATGTTTTTTGAAATTTATTAAAGAGTAACTTGAAATGACTTATTTTAAAAAGGTTTATTGTAATGATATTTCAAAAAATTAATGTGATTGATTGAATTTATTTTTTTCTTTAATTGATTTCCTATTTGGAACATTAATATTTATTTGAAAGGAAATGGGTTTGAATAATTTTTTTTAATCAAAGGATCAATGCTATATTTATTTAAATGAAAAAATGTATTGTTTTCCAATTTGGTTTACCAAAAAATACCCATTTGAAATTTTGTGAAATAAATTCTATTATTTTAAAAATTACTAAGGAAGCCCTTATGAATTTCTTCCTTAGTGAATAGTTCAGGAATCGCAGGATGAAGAGTTTTGATACATAGGTTTTACCCTTTTATGAATCCCAGTTTTGAGGGTGATATGTGAACCTTATCTATTATGGAATGTTGTTTTGTACGTTGGTTCTATTGTGGATACCCAAAATTATCCTTATTTATTTTTATGTCAATCACCTAGTTTAATATAAATGGGATACCTAAGCATCTAGAGTAGATAAGGAAGATTTATGAAACCATTATTTAGACTCACACTATAACTAACATCACCCTATATAATGTGGACTCAGGATAGGGAATAATTCCAAGGAGGTGGGTGTTCATGGTGATGATAATCTTATCAACTTGGTAGAATCAACATGTAAATTAAGTGAGACATGATTTTTTTATTTCTCTTTATGGGAATACAAATATATGTAAGAGTTACCCAATACATTAAACCTTTCCACTTGATATTGATACTTGATATATGACTTTCATCACTCGATCGTTAATCGTCACTATAGTTTCCACTATAGAATTATTTTTTTATACCTAATTCATTTTATAAAGTACTTTACTTACCCATGAGTCTTTTATTTATGAGTTTTATTCTTTTTTTATGCATGGTTCCTTGTTATTACTCTCTTTTTCTTACTAACCTTTGCATGTGAATCTTTTTTCAAGAATTTTAAAATAATTTCATTTTATTTAAAAATGTATTTTGACATGTTTTTCCATTGAGGTTCCTAAATTTATCTATAAAAAGAAAAGATAATTGTTTAGAATCTATTTTTTCATAAAATAAATTTATGTCTTTTTATTTCTACTTTTAAAATGTGTCATGTTTTACATTCTTTATTTATAATGGGAATTTTTTTTTCTAAATAATATTTTCCAAACTAAAAAATATAAATTTAATAGTAGATAAATTTCATACACATCATTGTGGGATAATAATGGGCTCTAATTTTTCATTCCCTATATATACAACTTTGTGTGTTGGGACTTCATGTTTCTATAGAAGGTGATGATATTCAATAAATACCCCTTTTACGCATTTCTCCTTGGTTGGATGAGGGCATGTGACTTGGTGAATGGTGGGATGATGTTGACCACCATGAGAAGAGTTGTGGATGGTATTTTTGTTACATTATATTATTGGATGTTTCTATATCACCTCTTTTTTTCTAGTTGTGGATGTATTTATATTATTTTTTATTTTTTATGTTTCCATAGTTTTCTTAGTTGTATTTCATCTTTATTTGGAAGTGTCATTCGCAAAGGTTGTTTCTTTTTGTCCAATCAATTTTCACCTACCCTTGGGGATCAATAATACTCTTCAGGCCTGTGGAAAATTGGTTCATATTCATCATCACATGGAACTCTGAGTAATTTTATTAAAAAAATATCATATGTAAGGAAACATCCGACAAGAGCTATCTTAAATTTTAAAAAGTAATTATATATCATATATGTGTTAAAATATCATATGAGCTATGAAATTAAAAAACTATATCTCTCAAAAATTATAATATTTTTTATTAAGATCAAATATCAAATGTTTTTAAAAAAATGGATAGTTAAATTATCTTATGGAGAAGAATTTCTATGAGTTTTTTGAAGTTTAATTATCTCACAAAAAATAATGTCGTATGTGAATAAGGAATTTTAATAAATAAAAAATTCCCCACGAGAAGAAATATATCATTTAATGTAAAAAACATCATATAAAGTACATCAAAAATTATATTTATTATAATTTCTTAAAAAGTGTTAAAATCACTTATCATTATCTAAAGTCATCTGATTAGTAGAAAATACATATGATCTGACAACATATAATGAAAATTATTATGAATCCAAAGATTTATAGAGTTAATTATATTTCTATATTAATTGTATTACGAGGGAATTTATTACCATTTCTAGATTACATGTAAAGTCCTCTTCTACCTTTTCTATATATGAAAATCTATGTTTCTAAATGAAGAAATATGGATTTTTTTATATTTCCAAAAATGTGTATATTTCCAAGAAAGGCCAAAGTTATAGATAACAAATACCTTTGTCCTCACATATTGTATTGGGGGAAGATACATGTGAATTAATATTTTATATTTTCAGATGATTTCTCCCTCTCTTGTCTATATAATTCAATAAGATGAATGATCATAAATATAAGAATAACTTCTCTTAAAAAATGAGATTTAAATAGAGAGAAAAATATTTCATGAACCATTTTCTCTATTCTGCATGATGATCTTTTTTATGAAACTGAGAATAATCATAAGAATTTGTGCAACAAATTCTACCATCTATAAATAAAATACCACTAGAGATACTCATCAAATATATATTCTACTTCTTAATATATTCTTTTTCATTTTTTTATTTTTTACTTGAATCAATTTGATGAACCCATAATACCCTATTCATATTATTAATTCTAAAAGTAAACTCACTTATTGTAGTGTGAAAATTTCATGTAATGGCCTTAATAATGGGAGATCTTAGAAAATTCTCTTGGAACCATTTATAACATTTTGATGTTTATTTCACTCAACTGTTGATGTCTCTATAAAAAGATAATTTGTGTTTAATATCACTAATCTCGATGGGAGAGTGATTTTTAGAGTGGGCTATAGGGTTTTACCCTGAACCACTATATATATACTATGTTTTGTTCCCTATTTTCAATTTTATCATTGAGTTTCTTATCTATGTTGGACAGAGGGAAATGTTTGTTTATGTTTTTAAAGGGTGTTATATTTATTTGGTAACAAATTACATGAACACAAATTATCTTCCCTCCTTATTCATTATTAAACACCTATTTGGATAACACTCATATTGAATTATGTTAATTAAAACCTTCAAATGTATTCAGAAATAGATTTTTTATGGAATCTACTTCCACATTTAAAACCTCATTCATATTTTTTGATTCAATTTCTTGGGTTCTTCCTTCCACATATTTGGAATGCATGAAATCAAATTTATATTCATCCATGTGATTTATCATTATATTTCAATCATTCTCTATTATATTTTTAGTCTCTCTAAATCCTTGAGAATAATTAAATTCATTCATTTCAATGTCCACCTTAAGATCACATAGAACAATTTATTCATAGCTACCAAACTTACATATGGATAATGAATTTTGATGACATTATTTTAGGATACTAATAAAGGAATTGATATTTTTTTACTGTCAATAATAATAAAGAAGATGTATCTTTTGGTAATTGTTAAATTTTATTCATATGAACCAATTGATTTATCCACCATTTCCTTTAACAAAAATAAATATCGCTCCATTGTAAAGTTTAGAATTTATGGAAAATACATTGTGAATACTATATTGTTAAACTATTCCCTTTCACAATGGTAAATTTATTATATTTTACTTTTTTCTAATTAAAAAATTACACTATTTATTTAATTCACCTTCAAACTATTAAACAATTAAAACACAATTTCACATTTTACGTATTAAATAATAAAACATAAATTTTCTATCATTTTTATCCATTTCCCATCAATTAGTGGACCAAAGGATCTAATAACGGAGTATAGTTGTTGATAGAAGAATGAATCAATACCATGATACACGTTATTTTGTTTTTTTTTTGGTTTTGACATGATTTAGTTTATTATTCATTACCCGAGAAAACATGTATAGAATATATATTCACCATCTCCCATCCTATTTGGTTTCTCATTAAAATAATCTCTGTATAATCCATCACACTCTTTTTTAACTCGGTGCCTCTCAACATTATTCACTTAATAAAATAAAAAAATGGTTAACATGAGTAATAAAATAAAATATCAATAGAAAATCATATTGAAAAATATTATAAATTTCAAAAATTAAACCTATAATTTATTAGATTATAACACATTCATTTATAACTTTGGTAGTTTTGGTTTATATTAGGTTTATTTAAGTATCTTTCCCTAATAGTTTTAAAATAAATCCCCAAAAATAATTAATCCATGCAGTGATATAACTCAATAATCTTATTTATTTATCTAAAAGAGGTAAAAATAATAATAGACAAACTGAGCCCAAAGGATTCCCCAATAGTGATGTCTGGGGGAATGGCCTCTTATCAAATTAACCCCCTCGGGATTTATGTTATTTATGTTTGGGAAGAACATGACATTAGAGCCATGACCTTCAAGGGATGCATGATGATCCACAACCTTGTTACACTCTCTCCATCTGTGGTTCAGGTATATATTGTTGCTGGGGAGAGCTCTACACTTCCTCATAATGTAAGATATCAATGAGGGGTAGAACCATTTCTATGCAAGGAGTTGTTTTGTAATCATGGATTCTGTTTCAAATTGAGTATGATTGACATTTTCTTGGTCGCATAAGAAAATCCCTATGAGCACTACTTTATCCTCCTCTTGTATTGATATTCCAGTGCCATAATTAACCGTAAAGGCCATAAAAATTCTCCCCCATGAGTCATGAACCACTACTCCTCCCAACATGACAACAAAGGTTAATGAACCATTCATTTCAATATCAAAACCTATTGGTGGAGGATGAGAACATACCCAATGTCCTCATGATCTATTTATGGGAGGTTGAACTAAGGAAGTGATAACTTGTAGCGGTATCAGGGAAAGAGATTTATACTAGTTACTAAGAAGAGTGACTATTCCAACCAGAAGACTCTTTATTCTCATAATAATGGTCCTCCCTAAAGAGATATACCCCTCATATATTGCATGATTTCATTATTTCCACAACACCAACATCCAATAGTAAGGAAAATGGGTCCCACCATCTTTTCTAGACCTGTATCATTCATCCCCTGGAACCATCACTCAAAAAATGGGGCGTCACGAAGGTCTTGAGATGAGAATGTATTAAATCCACTAAAGAATATCCACACATCATGATATCATTATTCTTCAAATAAAATTTGTTTCATGATCATCTCCCCCTAATTTTTACAGTAGTGGCATCTAGATACCAAGCTGATGCCCACGATTTTAATGTTATAACCCATTAGTAGTTATTACTTACTTATCTTCCAGCTAAGAAAGCATTATTTTGTAAGATTTTTTTCCACCAAACTATTCCATTCCATCAATCTCATTGATTATATGAGGTTGAGATCCTTTAGAAGCCCCTTATAGTTAATTTTCTCATGTTGGTGGGAGTGAACACACATTTTTATGGTTCTGAGTTCATGAAGATTAAATCAAATGTGTTCTGCTAGTTCTTGTATAGAAATATCTAGACGAATGATGGATATATCCTCGCCTCATTAAATTACATTGTAGGGGCATGACACACTAGGAAACCAATCACAGATCCTACCCAACTGTGATGCCAGGATAGGATGTTACCTTGACCTACTATCAATCGTTAGTGTCATTGAAGGACTGAGATGGGGGGGGGGAAATCATGGAACAGAAGGAAGTACTATGAGAACTAGTATCTTCCACATTTCCACGACATTTATGGGACATGATATTCACAGAAGGACAAGAAATTGTTTGTACAGTTAATAACTCGACCCATTATATTTCTCACCACATGGTCAGTTTCTCAGTTGTACAATCTTCCTAACATATTTGAGTGTCGAGGTATTCAATTGGGAAAGTACCTTGATTTATGTCCAATCTGCGGCACGGGGAAGTACCATACTAGGAGAATTTTTTTTTTAGATATAGAGGATACTCTTGGATCTATTGATAACATGGCCACTCTAGTAACAATACTCTTCAAAAATTATATTGATACCCCGAAAAAAACAAATTCTAAAATTGGTGAAGATGATAGTTTCATCTGTAAACATAAAATGGGAAATGGAAAGAAGGTAAAATATTCTATGATAAGGGAGTTTATCAACATTTGACATGCCTCATTTGAGAAGTCAGCTGAGTGTATCCCACATTAGAATGAAGATGATTGGAGAGATTGGGTCACCTTACTGTAATCCAAGGGTCACCTTAAAAAAACAATGAGTTATTCCAATGAATGAAATATCCATCCGAGGGGAGATAAAGAATATGAAGATGAGTTGAGGGCCTCTAAAGATTTACCCATCCTAGTTAGCACCCAATTGATGAATCACCATTGAATTATGTCATACACCTTATTCATGTGCAACATGATTTCCCTTTTTGATCTGCGAGTCTTGGTGTTGATGTCCCCAAACATTTTCTATGATAAAAATATACCTCATATGATAGAGAGGCCCTTTTCTAAGACATGTGTTTCAATAGAGATCCACTAGGGAAGGTGAATGGAAGACCTCTTGTAGTTGACGCTGTCCAGAATCTTATAGGGATAATTACACATGATCAATGGTCTATAGTGACTGAGGGATGGGGTATCCTTAATCTCTGGTATGAGTAAAAGGTTCATAGAACATGAAACCCATGAGAGGTTTCCTACATAAAACCATTTCTATATAGTTGTAACAATTTCTCTCCTGATCACCTCCCAAGTTACAATGTAGAATGAGCCAGGAAATATATTTGGGCATGAAACACTCTTTGGGTTGTGGTTCATCATGGATGCATGGATTTATTCTTCTTTAGGTATCACATATAGTACTTGGTTGTACTCAGTAGAAAATAGGTATAGAATAACTCTCCATTGATCTGTATTTCCTTCTCAGTATACATTGGGAATAATCATGTTTGGGACTACAAAAAGATAATTTAAGAACAAGTGATCCATACCCCTAACTATATCCCTATCATTTGTGTAAGTACCATATTAAAGAATTATACTGGGTCTTATTGGATGTATTTTATCCCTTATGAATGCATGGACAAATTTAGTGTTTTTGTCACCCCAATGTAGCCATTTCTCATTCAGACTAGATTCAAGACAATCAATCAATTTTTTGAGAGAATCAATGTTCTGGTTGATGGGATGGAGGTCCTAGGTCCACCCTTGTAGACCCTATTTATTCCACCTCAACATGTAGTAATAGTTACCCATGTGTGACCTGGGGTCGGTCTCCCCATAAATCATGTAATAATTGTTGATATCTTTGAATACATGTCCACTGATCATAAAAACTAAATCATTCATGAGTGTCCTACCTGGGAGATAAAGAGACCAGCAATGATGAGTGATCAGAAATATCTTGGACTAGGTGATTTACCATGGCATTAGGAAACATGGTGATGACATAAATGTTGTATTGGCCTTGGTTGAGCAAAATCCAATATCATATGATCCCCTTAGGCTTTTTTCCCATGTAATGTGACCACCAGAATACGCCATATCCAATAATCATTTCTACACCATGAATTGAACATAATCCATGACAACCCACCGAAGGAAAGAACCTCTTACATTGTTCTCAGCTAGTTCCGTGATTACATTGAAATCCCCACCAATGATCCATGATGATTCCCCAGGGTCAAATGTGCTAAAATTTTGTTACAACACTACCATTATAATAGTTTCATAACCACCATAGACAAATGATATTAAGTGGCTTATCATACCATTATTAACCTCCATAGTAAAATACCGATCGTCGGTCTGAACCAGATCCACCGAGATATCCCTGTTCCAAAAGATCCATATATGCCAATTATTTTCGTTGTATGTGCTAGGAAATATTCAATGTGATATTGTGAAGGAACTCATCTAATTTAGAAGGATTTCTCTTGTGTTCGGGGATGAAAACCATGTGAATCTTATTCTTCTTGATCATTAAAGTGAAAAATATAGTTTTAACCCATATTCCAAGGCCATGGGTGTTCCAAATGAGGATAGGTATCATTGATCAGAAAATGGACTATCTTTGGCCCCTAATACTATATGTCTCATTCAGATGGGATGAAAAGGAATCCGAAATCTATTTTGATCTCGATCTCATGAAAATACCCAAACTCATATCAGAGGATTTTTTTGTTGAATAGGGAAAGAGAGAGTGTATTTTGAGGGTCTTACCTATAACAAAACATGGCAGAGACTGAGTCATTGATCCATGAATTACAAACATCTAAGCTATTGGAGAGCCTGGTTCTCTGTGTTGGGTAGTATTGATATCAACCATATAGAAATAAATTTCGTGAGGGAATGGATATTGAACTTGACCTCCCACCATATAATCCTCGTTCCCTTCTTTGGTACTAAGAATGGGATCTTTTATAGGGGAAGTAGATCCTGGGCTCTAGAAGAGTAGTAGGAACCCTCATAATGCATTCTAACTAGCCACCATCTGTAAATATCTGATACGGACTATAGAAGTGTCCAAAAAAGGAATTTTTCAATATTTAGGTATCCAAAAGAACATAAGTCACTAGCACCATGCTAGGACCAATTTCGATTCTGATGCTCGGAACAGGAAGAAGAAGTTCTGGTGGATATTGGAGATCCTCTCCAGAGCTTTCAGACCCCAGGAGTCCACAAACCACTTAAAGACCAGTAGAGATAGTTTCCAAGATCTAAACTGCCCCACAAGGTTCCACTATAAATAAGAAACAACATCATCAAAGGCCGCAGTTATTTATGGGATGAGCATCAAAAAAAATCCTTAAAGGAGAAATCAGGGTATGAAGGTTAGGAAGGGAACTAGAGGACTCCAGAGATGGGGGAGGACCAACAGAAAAAAGACCAAGCTGGGATTGAATGTTGTGGGAGCTGAAATCTGCACCATTGCTCGGGAAGCTAAAGGGATAACGGCCAAAAAAATTCAAAAAAAAGAGGGTGCCTGAAGTGAATTATTTTGAACATAAAAAGAGAAACCCATAATTCACTAATATAATATTTTATGACTCAAGCAATAAACAATTGTATTTTAAATAATTTCTGTTACTTAAATATTACTCCTCACAAAAAATAAAAAATCAAAAGACCCAAAGATTTAGTCTTTGGATATTAGCTACATAAATGTTTTATATCACATTATTGCTTCAGTATCCCCCAAATAATTCTATATACATGACATAGATATATACTTGAATGTTATTTACTAGTGAAATGAAATGACATAAGAGTGAACTAAAACATTCATTAAGGGAAAAACATATCAATGAGGATTAAAGGATTATATCATAATCATTTGAGAAGACATGATCAGTGGATAAATAAATTATTAAAAAGATAATTATATCATAAGGGTTTATCAAAGATATGATAAAATAACATAGATCATGTCATGGTAACATAGGACTATAAAAGGATAATCATCGAGGTATAAAATATATATAATGGAATGGAAACATGATAAAATAGTCATAATTAATGAAATAATAATATAGGAATAAGGTACAAAAATAATCATAAAAATCATACCAAATATATAGGTAAACCAAAAATTCAATCATAACATTGTGGATCCCTCAAAATTACCTATTTCAAATAATTTATTGGACTAGGTGTGACTACCTTTATATTATAATGGATTATGCATCATAACTTGTGTCCCATATCAATCCATTGAGATATAAAACATTTTCATTGATTAAGAGGTGTATATTAAACCCCAATCATGTAATAATATTCCAAAAATTTTAATTTTATTTGAAATAAATCCTACATCTTATCAGTAAAAACTCAAGGTAAGAATATGGTTTATATAACATTTTTTAGTGGAATCTCATAAGATGAAATCAAGAATTGATTCTATTTATATAACAACATTCAATCACAGCATTGAAGTATATCATGAGATTATTTAGAGGGTTATTTAGTAAACATAAATCATTATAAGGATGATATTTTTTAGATATAGGTGACAATATATGACAAATAAAATAAAATTTCCCTTATACATATTTAAAATTATCAGAAAAAACAATTAAGGCACATTTAATAAATAAAATTTTAAATTGTGTTAAGAATGATTTTTAAAAAATTATTTTAAAAAAATTACTATTAATGGAAAATTGATAATTAATAATGGGTATGTAAATAAATGTGAAGTATATGATACAAAATAAATGAAAGCAAAATAATTAAATGTCTTTTTAATAAGTTTATGAAATTTTATAGTAGTCTTACACTGATGAAGGACTTACAAAATTATATTTTTTTGTGAGATAAATAAAAATATGAATATTAAATATTATAAAACATATATGGGTTGAAAAATAATGAAATAAAATATTCATGATAATAAATAATTTAGACATGGAGTAGAGTGTGGTAATAGAGAGAATGTGATTTATTCTCTACAACATCATATATTTATGAAGAAATAAATTCATTAGAAAAGAAGGGTTTTATATCAAAGTGTAATTTCTATTGAGATAAACTGAAAAAACAATAAGAAATATAGATATGATATAATATATCAAAATAATATTAATATAGACAAGTGAGAAATATTATTACCAATCAAAATGGAAATGAAGTTAGTAAGACCATTACCATAAAAGCATGTCTGGGTATACATAATATAACCTCTTGAATAATAAATTTCATATTTATTAAACATATATATGGACTATATTTGTATTTACTTTACATGAGAACATTAATTTATAATATCTTCTTACCCTTTGATAACGATTCTTTATTAAAATTAATATTCATGCATTAAATGTCCTATTTGTTCTATGTGAGATTCGAGAAGAAAGTATTAGTCATCGATCCTTTATCATATGTTCATCAGATATATAATTTAAACAGTGGTTTCATTTTTTTTTGATAGAGTTATGAAGTCTAAAAGTCATCTTATTGATGTTTGGCTAACAATTCAAAATGAGTGATAAAAACACTTTTCTGTGATTTTCTGTTCAACAAAATGAAATTGTTTTATTATTGAATATACATATTTATTTCCATTCAAAAATTATGAAATTAATTTAATTTCATCATTTTTACATCAAAATAAAATTATTTAATTTTTACTAATTATTCACCTTAGAACTATTATGACATTGTTTATATAGGTGGTAGAATTGACCCAAACATGGACATATTATAAATAATAAATTAATAAGAACAAGTAATTATATAGTTATAATATTACCTTTGCAAAATAATAATGGTTTAAAAATAATTTTATTAACCAAATGTTTTATATTCTTGTTATAGAGATAATTGGTTTAGAGATTTAAGTGGAACCCATAAAAGATGTTTTCTTAGAGGTGGTTAGAGTATGGACACCTTTAATGTGGGATTGAGTGAAATTTCAAAAATATACATTGCTTAATGAATAAAAAATATAATTTCTTATATAATGTGGATATAAGGTATAAAAACAATAAAGATAAGAAAAATTAATACTGATCAGTAAATCATCCATACCATTATTTATATAATTGATATTTTAGGACATTACCCCTTAATTTAACCTCATTACCTCATTTTACCTTTATTGCATAAAATATAATTTTAACTTGTTAACATATCTTTATTCATCAAAATGAAATTAATATATTAACCTAATCTTAAAATTCCAATTATCTATATGAAATACATTATAGGGGATTTAATTTATAAATTTGATAAAAGTTAATTTTAACAAAATATAACATAACACGTTTATTTTTTCATATGAAAATGTGTTTTTAATAATAAAAATGAATATATTCTCATTATATTCATTTAATAATATTTATGTAATATTTTATTGATTAATTTATATATAAATTATCAACAAATTTCATTGAAAATATTCATTTGTGTGATTAATCTGTTTAAATATAAAAAATAACAGTAAATTATTTGTAAAATCCCTCTTTTGATAGAAAAAGTTTTCATTCCCAATTCTATAAAGTTGATTTTTCATATAATAAAAATTATTTTCATTTTATCTATTCATTTTTATGAAAATAAACCTTCTCCATTTAGTTAAATTTATTCATTTTAAGTAAATTTAATTTAAATTCTAAATGTGTAATGGTTCATGTAATTATGAATATATATATGAGTGTGTATTTAAAATACCATTTATTATATTAATCATTACATGTTTATAGCATCATAAATTTTACATAAGAAACCCACAAATATACCCCTATAATACTAAAGGTTACATAAGCAAATGTGGAAGTTGTAGTTGGTGATTTAGCTACCATGGATCCCATAGTTATTTCTAAATTCTTTAATTTGACCCATAGATAGTTTCTCTCAACCAGTAATTATTGATGTTCATCTTAATCTTGTTATATAGAAAAACTTAGTGTTGAAACTAGGTTTTTATTCTCAGATAAATGTGTCTTATATGGGTGTATCCTACAATTTACCCCCATAGTTTACTGTTTCTATTTAGATTTCCAAACATAGTCACTTCTATTTATATACCCCATATCAATAACTATGTTACAATGATCAAGTTTTTATCGTACAATACATCTAATAAACATATAATTTATCTATTTAAATCTTATATTCTATAATTATTTTGTGAAATTATATATTTTTCAAGTAGTCCCATAAGATTAACGACCATATAAGGGAAACAAACATATATATATTGATCATATTTCATTCCTATTTACAAATATAAATATTTCAGGAAAATAATTTATCTCATCAACTAATTTCTATTTTAACCATGTTAATCATATTTGAAACTTTTTTTATTTATTATATAGTTTTTATTAGTGGTATGAATCTTGAGAAAGATTTAATTGTATACTATTTGAATCTTATTGTATTTTTATTTACCTTTTCTTTTATTCCTTTTTAATTTTTATAATTATGTTTTATTTTCAAATATTTTAATTTATTTCATTTTTCATTATAATTATCTTCCAAAATGAAACATGTTAATGTGAATTAAATTTCAAATTTTTCTATAAGATAAACTATAATGGATTAAAAAAAATTAGAACTATAAAATTATGGTGTTATACTATGCTGATTTGGGAATGAATAATGATATCTAAAGGAATCAACTATGGAGAATCAGAAATTAATTTCTGAATATTATTATAATAGGTAGGATAAATAATTTTATTTTGGTATGTGGTATGTGTTAAATAAAATAAATTTACTAAACAATGTTTTTGAAATAATGATCTCAATTAATTTTGAAAAACATGGGTTATTATGTGAGGAATGCAAGTTGTAATGTTTGGAAGGCTTTCAGGATAAAAAAACATGTCTAGTGTTAGGAGGACTGTTAGATTGACATGATAGTTGAGATTCATGTGGTTATAATTCAGTGTAACTTTATATATTATAACATGTAAGTGTTGATTTTGGTATGGAAATACATTTGGAAAGGTTTGATACAACATGAATTGATTTAGATGAGAATAAGAAGATAATTACATATTATTATTTTTTTGTGATTGGGAGTAATATTTTATCTTGGAATGGTTATATATAACTTTAGTTGTTGTAAATTTCATGCTAACATATGGTTTTTGTCATAGGTAAATTATCTATAATATGCTGTTAATTATCAAAAGGGTTGGGGAAATTGTACTAAAACCAAGATTCTTGAATGGGTGACTAATATGATTTGATTTATATTTAATAATAAGTTGTTGTTGGATGTTATGGCGGCTGAGGAACACTTTGGGACACTAATAAAAATAATTTAGGGTAGTAGGTATTGAGTAATATTGATTTTGTTTTAGAATAAAATATTTTTCACTATTAATAACTAAGGAATTGTTCGTAGGATTCTTTGGTATTGTAGTAAGATAGGGTTGTTTCTTATGTCTTGTGTCACAATGATGAAAAATGTTCTATTTACAAGAAAAATTTCGTTATAATGAAAATTTTAAATATTTTTTATATGTGATAACAGATCGTAAAAAAATTATGTAATATTTTATTGGGAAATATGATTCTTAATGATGTAGAGTTTTGTAATGTTATATTTTAGTACCCTGGAAGGGTATCCTAATTATTAAAAATACTTAATCACTCTAATATAATAATTTTATATATTTTTAGGATAAATGGAAAAAAGAATATTCTACATAAAAACTATAAGGCGTGATTTTTGATATAATAAATGAGATATTCAATTTAAAAGTAAACAAATATAAGTAATTCACCCCCTTAACTTGAATACACAAGAATCGCATTCATAAAATGAAATAAAATAAAATAATCAAATATATTCATTAATTATTCAGTAATTGTAAAATATATATGAAAAAATGTGATATAAAGTTTAAATTATATTATCTTCTAATCCCATATAAGAAAATATGGTAATATAAATGATCGATATGAAAAATTATATACGTCCTGAAATAATGATTTTTTTGAAAGAAACTAACTTTATAATGAAATAAATTATTTCTATATTATTATGAATAAAATTAATATGAAGATATTTGGATATAGTAATCAATACATGACTACTATAATGGGATAATAAATCCAATATATGATAATTTATAAATTATTCGTTTAAGGTGGTTGCTAGAGTAAAATTATATCAATTTGTGTAATTTCCTTCATAATTTTTTTCAAATTGGTTCAAACATGATCTTGAGTAGTATGAACATACTATAATCCATAAACATGATTGATCAGAGGAATGATGTTTCATTACTTGGGGTTTTCTCTGATCATGTCTGAGTAAAACTCCAACATGTGGGGAAAAATAGATTCACCCATAAGATAATTTTAAGATTTTTAGGATTATAATGAGGTATATGCTGGAGTAATCCCTCATGAAATTACTATCATTTCCATTCTTATATTTTGTTCATATGATGGTGTTATAAAGTATTATATATATTCAGAACTATTATGGTGTTTTTATATATGATCATCAAAAAAAATTATTACCTAAAAATGAATTGTCGTTGAAATTTATTATGACTAATAATTATATAATTTTATAAAAAATATACATTTAGTATTACTAAATTATTAAAAAATTATGAATCCGGACATCATTTTATAGATTAAATATGATTGTGTAATCATTTTAATCAATACAAGTTCACGATGTTTACTTTACTCAGGTACCCTTAAATATGAATACATTATTTTCTGTTTAATTAAAGGGAATTTGATTAGATATCCATACCTAAAATTATAAATCCTCTAATTTCATTTATATGTTTGTTGAAATGATAAATTTATGGTAGTAAGTGCATAAATACCCTGAATTTTTTTTTCTTGGCATAAGATGTTAACTATATTCACATTGAATATTTTTTAACATGATCATAATGTTATAACTTATGTTATATTATACCTGGATATATTTTGATTATTCCTCCCCATGATATTATATAGTTCATGATTTTTATTTAATTTATATTTAAATTCTTTGATATGATAACATGAACAAAGTGTTTGAGCTTTATTACTTATCTAAGTTTCCCAATTTCGTAATAAAATAATTATGGTGATATTTATTTGGTTTAATGTTAAAGATAAAATGAATAAATAAAAATATTATTTTCAATAAAGTAAAATAAAAATTTAATATGTGTTACAAAATGAAAATTTAATAATTTTTTTCACATCCCTGACGTTATAAATCTTCACAGCATTTTATATTCAGAGTGTTCTTATATAATTTTTTATCAAGTAATTTAAAATCATCAAATATCAATGAATGGGTCCATTCAGATTATAAAAAAATAAACTATAAAAATATTCATAAATTATACTTTAATAAATTTTCAAATACATAATATTTATATTTCACTTAATATTTTATATTAACAATCAGTCAATCAAATAATTTAAGAAGAATAAAGATGAAGTGTTCATTAAAGTGACCTATCCCCCTCACCAATCAATGTGTAACTACTTCAAGAACATAAAATGGATGAATAAAATTACACAATGATATTAGGTGACCAAAAATATTTCCTCAATTATTTTGGGGAGAAATATACGCCACATAGGATAAAAAATAAACAAAAAAATTAACTTTAAATGTCAATTATTTTATAAACAAATGAAATGTATGAGGTCTTATTATAGCCACAAAAAAACCATATGAAAGGGTACATACACATTATAAATATTTTAGTTCTATTCATTTATAAAATACAGTCACATTAGATCCAAGGATTCATCTATATAGTCAGAGACTAGTTAAATGGGTTACTCATGAGCATCATGGGTGAATTTTCCATAGATCATTAGATCAGAAACATTGACAACTGATGGTGGATTGATACTGCTAAAAATGTCTATAAATGTATGAAGTGACCATGAAATATGATACATCACCATACATCTATGTGATGTGGGAGGAGGGAAAAAATATCAATGGTGGTCGCTTCATAATTAGATTACAACCATATGGTGATTTATAAGACATTAAGTGACACTATGACATTTGGTACATCTACAAATGTAAAAGAAAAAACACGAATCAAAGAATAAATATTTCTCCCAACACATGATCCACCATATATTTTGGTTCCATGAGGTATCATTGTAAGTAAATAGTCAGCCACCAGGTCCAAGAGGCATATGAGGACATGTTAGTCCCTAAAACCAGCATTTCTCTATTTTGTTGTGTAAACTCAAAATAGAAACATTCATAGATGATTTGGAGATACTAAAATTATTTTATTATCAGAATGGATATTTTTTATATTAGTGAAATTGTGATTAACATATGATGGATTTCATGATGTTGTCCAATAATGTAAAAAAATAAGTTGATTCTACTAGCATGGTGTTTATCATTGAGATTGATAGATCACCCAAAATCTAAATGTTATGATCAATTGGATATGTTATATCTGAAACCTTGAATATAGTTGGGTAGTGTACATATTATTTTGTAAAATTAAGAGGTATTACCCCTATAAATAATTCTTAATATTGATATGACTCGTGACTTGTTTATCACCCTTGTAAAATAATTTTTTTCAATGAATTTACTTTTGATCATAGAGATGTGATTTTTTTCAAATTGGGTTTATTATTTCATTATAGATACATTTACATTCATCACATGAAGATATTTACTGTTGAAAATAAACTTGAGATTCTATAAATAATAAACCTAACATCATCATATAAATTTCCATCTTCCATGTGTTATGTTTATGGTAGAAAACATAGTATAATTGAACAAAGGGATAGAGAAATGAAAAAATTTAGAAAAAAAGTGAGATTCCTTTATTGATGTTACTAATCATTGGTGCATGATCTGATAACTATTTTATTTTATAATAATTCCAAAAAGTTATTATAACTCAAGTGACATGTGATTGACATGGTGTGATATTCCAATATGGGTTCCCTAATGGGCTAGGATTCGTTATTTTCCAGTGAGTAAACTCTTCATGGATAAGAACATAGTTCTTGGTCTATATGATTTATTATACTTTCTAAAACTCGATGCTATTTTTTTATGATAACATATCATAATAATATTATTTTTATATGAAAAAATATTTTTTAATCTTTATTTTTTTTATTGGATTTGGTTTACTAAAAATTCATATTCTTTTAGTTTACTAGAATAAAAATAAGAAAAAATCCATATGAATTATAGAAGAATGATTTTTCAATATAAAATATAGATAACTCACCTTATATTATATAACATTTAAAAAATTCTTGTTAAATAATTTCTACTTCACATCTATCACCCACACATGACATGAGTTCACTTCTATTTGTGATATGATACATTTCCACTATTAGATAAAAAACATCAATAATTTTAGAAAATCGTCATATAAGTTAATAAAATTTCTTTTAATTTTATAATTAAAATTTATTCATTTAATAATTTCTATTTTGGGAAACAATATACTTTTCATTTGTTTTATTGTACAAAATATTCCTTGTATATTGTTAGTAAAGCTTTGTAAATAATGTTTTTCTTAAATCATGTTTATTTTTTAGATAAAATGTTTGAAGAATATGAATAACCATTAATGGAAAGAGATGGGCTTAAAACAACAGTTATAATTAACAAGATATATTATACATCATAATTTCATATAAGTGATATGATTAATTTATTTTATCAATATAATGTTAAAATTGGAATTTATGAATAAAAAAATAATGTAGAATTTTATATTGATTTTTAGTAGTGATATTTAAGATTCAATATAAATGCTAGAAATATGGGTTATAGAATATTCTGAATACTGGATGAAAGTGAGACATAAATAATAATATAATGTGAAATCCAAATGGAATGTGTTTGTGAGATACATTATTATCTTAACACCAAATAAGGTCATGTAAATAAATAAAAATATATTCATAACTAAGTATGGAGTGATTTTTTAGGAAATAAAAAACAAAAAACAATGTTGGTGATAATGGAATATATATTTGATGCAAACAATGATATTAGTTGTTACTATATACAATAAAAATTATTAAAAACACACAGTGACAAAAATAATGAAAATAATTGAAGTAAATTAAGTATTTAAATGTAAATATGAAAGATGGAAACCTCTTGTGGGGAAAATATTTAACATCCTTTGATGATATTCAAATATAAAATGGGCACAAATATATTGATATTTACTCGATAAATTTGATCAAATATTTTTATCACTCTAAAAAATAATGACCCACCTTTACTATTTTTAATTAGTTCATGTATTATAATATTATAGTTATATTTTTTTGAATTTACACCCTAATATTTTTATTGTTTTTATTCTAAAAATAATATATTTAAAAAATTTATTCCTCCACCAAAAAGTCATTTATCTTTTATTTTTATAACATATATTAAAAAATTCTTATCTCAAGTTATGTTACCTAATTTAGAAATTAATTTTTGGGAAAATGTTTTATGTATGTATAAAAACTTTTGTTTTCATTTAATGAAACTGACCCATTTCTATGTTATAGGCATTGAAGATAATTTCTTCGACCCAAAATCATTGATACCATAATAGATTAGACAATTATATTAGTAGTGACCCCCAGGCCTACATCAAATTGGACACACAATATAAACTAACACGAAGGGTGAAAAGGCCTAATATGGGAGTTATTACCCTTATTAAAACAAGAAATAGTAAATAAAAACCACCAAATAACTCCATGATTTATATAAATAATCATATAAAATTATTAAAATGTCACTAATTATAAATATGAATAACAAAAAAAGAATACAAATTCTTAAAAACCTCCATTTAATCAAAAAAATATCCACTGATATCCACTCAATCCAATAGAATAGTTGCTCAATGTCTCAATTTTAGAATTTTAAAAAACATGATTAAAACAAATGTTCGGGGTTAACATTTGATATTACATTGCAGGATCATATTACAAAACAAATAAGAATCCACGTGAAATGATATAAAAGAATAAAAATGTGTGAAATCAAACATTGAAAAATAATTACCAGATAATAAATCTAATGCTATCATATTTTTTAGCTTCCCCATATTCCAAAACCTTTTTCATTTACTTAACCACAAAGATAACCGCTATCATAATATAGTTACCTTTCAAGAAATAACATCACCCCAAAAATTATTTACCCACATTACTCCAAACCTTGCATGTTTAAAATATAAAAACAAAAGATGGATTAGAAATTGATGAGAAATTTGAAAATTTTATAACTAGAGGCTATTATTGTGATTTTTTAACAAATAAATTTAAATTTTTTGTTATTTTGTGATAGAATAGATGGATTTAATATATGAAAAATATGTTTATTTATGAATATAAGAGATGTATTTATTATATTAATAGGTTGATAATGGTTTCTAACAAACTAATGATATAATGAATATTGATGTTCGTTACCATATATGGAAAAAATATTTTTGAAGAGTGAATGACTTCGATAAAAATGGAACTAAATATTGTGTAAAATCCTATTAGATATTGTGAGAAATATTAGATAAAATAAATTGGTATTATTAAAGAAATACCTTGATTGATATATAAATAAATGTTAGTGAATGAGGAGACCGAGACAAGGATTGTGTTTATACATATGACATGGACGAATTTTAGGACAAGGAAGAAATTATTTATTTTTGCTTTATCTTATAAAAATTAAAATCTTAAATGAATTCATTTGGAGAATAATTTAAGTGTTTTGTTGTTGTAATCCCATCACATGTTAATAGTGTATCTCAAACTAAAGATTATGGTATATATAATGAATTCTAAATGTATGAAGTCTACATATGAATGAATCTTGATTTTTTGGTTTGTTTTCCCCTTTAATATTAATCCATTCCACAATAGAACATAGAATAATTTTTAAATATTGAATTCTACATGTGATTAATCACTCAATTTTAAAAGATATACCTTATATTATCTTAGTTGAAATATAAGAATATCCTGGCATATTGGAATTGTCTCTATTATAAAATACGAGTAAATGCCACAATTAGACTTGAATGAGAGTAACACTCATTCTATGTAAGAGTAGCATCTTATAAGTCATGCTCTTAGAGGTACTAATGTGTTTCAATGGATGATATAGAACATTAAAAAATTTATGAAGTAAACATAGTGGGATGGATCCATGTTATAGTGATAGGTCGATGTACACATGTATTATATAGTTTATGAGTGAGGTTATTGGTTTGAATCACCCGGTTAATGAAAGGTGGGATATTTTTAGAACCAACTTTTTATCCCACCTTGATATTTGTGATAATAGAATAATCACCCTCCCAATGAAAGATTGTAATTTTCCCTTGTATAAATCCTTTTCTTGTGGAAGTTAGTGGGCTTTGGTAAAACCAAAAAGCTATGTAGTCAGATAGAGTAAAAAATATTGTATAGGTGTGATAGTATGGATGAAAATATTTGATAAAATTTATAAAAATTTAATAAAAAATAAGAATCGAGATTATTAATAGTTTATGTTAACCCAACATGACAGAAAACATGATCCAATTGAAGAATGGGAAAAGGGGAGTTAATGGTATAGTTTATTTTGTGTATTATAGAGAATTAAACATCAAATAAGGTTTAAATATAAGGATAAGTGAAAATGAATTGATGAATATATATTTTCTCTATGTGGATGGATTATAAAATAATCTTTTGGGGGTATGTCAACTGTGAAACTTGGGACAAGAAGTCACATTAAATAAAAATGGATTATTAATCAAATAAAATGATAGAAATTAAATATTTAAAGGTTGGATAAAAAATGAAAATTTATACCAAGTCGAAACCAAAAATAACTCTTATTTCCTAATCATGAAAGAAAAAAACATCCTTTTTCATCAAAGACTTTGGAAAAATAATCATCAATTATGAAGTCACGTACACACACTCCCAAATCTAGTGATATAATCACATAATTTACCTACGTAAATTGAGAAAAAATATACATTATTGGATATTACTATCCCCTAACTACATTAATAAAATAAAATATTATAATACATACATTCCCAAGACCTTGTAGGTTTAAAGATTTAGTGAATTAGGATCCACTGTAACCAATTAAATTCCACCATGTTAAAATTTAATGAAATCACTTACGGGACAAGTTCAAGCTGATAGAAATCACAACTCGGGAAATGTTCTTTGTAATGCCCCAAGATTTTATCACCATAGCGCACCTTACTCTTAGGCCATATGCATGTGTTTTAAGGGGCTATGTAATAAGGTCTTAGTTACTTTGTGTAATATTTTGGAATAAATAAAATTGTTTTTTCTTATTTTGGTAAAATTTGTGAACATAAAATATCAAGATAAATATAGATTGAATTTGTAGAAGTTTTATATTATTGTTGAATATTGTAAAAAAGGGAATTTTTAAATATTTTTTAATACATTAAATAATTAATAATGGGAAATTATTTTGAAAAAATATTCTTCTACAATGGTGATCAGTAAGAAATTTATGATTCTAATAAGATCAACATAATTTTTGGTGAATAGTGAATTATTAATAGTTATAATACCCTTATGAATAGTAATGTTACATATGGAATAATAAACTGATTTAATTATGTATCAATATAATCTAGGCATCTTGAATGGTAATGTGATATAATAGAATATTTAAATAAATGTTTCAGAAATTATTAGTTAAGTATTAGTATTTTTCGGGTAAATAGTATTTTTACATAAAAATTAAATATCTAAAAATGATAAAATTATTTTCATAAAATAGAGATCATTTTTAAATTTAGATAATTATTACTAGGTTGGAGTGAATTTATGATATTTTTATAAAATGTTTTGTTTTTCGGTGAATTGTAAAAATACATTTTTGAGTTTTTTGTGTGTTTAATGACATCATTAATGATGTAATCATGATGTATTAATTCTGGTTGACTTTTTTATAGAAATATATGTTATGTGTTGTCCCATGTGGCCAATACCATGGAAAAATACCATGGGCATTCCCATGTTTTTGTAAATACCACTGATCGTGTGTCCCTTGGAAATTAAAAAAATATTCCCTCACATTTGCTATAAATACCAACCCATTACATCATTAATTTTATTCCAATATCATCCTAAACAAATCTCTGGTCTTTTTACCTCCAGCGGAGTCCTTCGAAGGTGCACTCAAGCCACGCAATGTCCAAAACTTTGAGCTTTTGAAGTTACTTATGAAGGTAAGTGAACCTTTCACCCTCCTCTTTTAAGTCACAACTTCCTTTATGTTATGTATTCTAGTTTCCATATTATTATTCGTTGGTATGTTATTATAAGTCCTTATTTATATCAATTCTATGTCAAATTTATGATACACCCTTTCTAATCTCATCAAATTATTTTTATGAATTTTAAGCGATGATGTTAGGATGCTAAATTTGTGTAAAAGAAATCATATATGCTATTTTCTTTTAACTTTCCTTTCAATGTGGTATGTCATTCAAACATCGATACCAAGATCATATTTAAATTTTATTATATCTTTATATTTTATTATGATTCATTTATGAGTGTATGACCCTTTTCCCCATCTTTTTATTTTTTTTTCAAAAACCATGTTATATAGTTGTTATGATGTAGAAGTTTCATCTTCCAAACTCTCTCTCACTTTCTCAAGAAATCCTCTTATTTTATTTATGTGAATACCCAAACCAATTTTAATATCTAGGGGTATTCATAATAAAATAATAAATGATATATTTTATTCTGAAATTGACATACATAAAACCAGCATTCCTTTTCCATGGGTTATAAATGGAATAACGATCAAGTTTTTAAGAACTTCTAAAATTTCACAATTTTAAAACGAAACCCACATCTTTTTTGGGGTTATTTAGAAAAAAATTTTATGATCAAGGTGGATCACATGAAATTAAAGACATGGTAAAGGTGTTACCCTATAGTGATCCAATGAATTGGGTAAATAATTTAATCTCTAGTGATGACAAGTTTCATAATACCTTGGTGAATAACCCTATTAATTTTTATAACTCATTGGAAATGAAACCTGGAGATATTTTCATTAATATCTAAATTAAATGTTTTATCCAACTATTCATGTTATTATTAATGTTATTTTTATTATTAAATTCATCATCTTGCATTGCTCATGTCTTTATGTCTTTCAACATGTTTTTATTGATATCACAAGTAAACTGATTCCCATGCTTTTTTTACGAGGCCTTCTTCTCACGCTTTCCTTTGATGTAAGTCTCCATGTTATGAGAAATAGTTATAGTTTTTACGATAATACTATGGTTAAGCCTTAAAAGTGTATTGGAATAATGTTTTCGGTTTTGATGTATATTTCTACTAATTTTGAAGATACTGGTCTCTAAAGATCCTCTGTATTTAAAATGCAATGAAATGTTTTCTAATAAAAAGGCGGGATGAATAGTTGTTATGAAAGGATAGTTTAGTTATTTGGTGATATTTTTCTATGAAAAAATTAGAAAGAACCATATAGAAAATTATAAATTTTGGAAAAAATCCTGGTATTTTGGTGAAACATTATGTAAGTGGTTTCTAGAAAAATAAATCCCTATCTGGAAATGAACAAGTTGATGTGGATCAAGAACATATGTAACTAGAAGTGAAAGATATGACAAGGTGTTTCGGGCTGGATCCTAGGTATCCTAGTACATGGGAATAGTTTTTTTCTTGCACTCTTGGTTTTACACTCCTGGGGGACATATTTGGTTAATCAGAAGCGTTATATGAATCATAATGAAGGATTTATTTTGAAATGTAATTGCTGAAGCATGATGTTTTAGGACATAAAATCAGTTATAGTTAATATATTTTTAAATTAAATAAGAATATCACTAAGGTTTAATTCTTTTAAAAAATGGAGGGAAATAGGGGGAACCATACATATAGTGACTGCAATAGACCATGAGCTGACAACCCTCCGATGGAAGATGGAATGGAAGCTTTCATGAAAATGATAAACCAAATGACTCAAGTTATGGGAAATAAATTGAATCAATATGAGAGAACGATCTCACCATAAAGCGAACAACCTTATATTTAGTCATTTATGTGTCAAATACCACCAACATTCAGTGGATCTAACAACCCATAGATTTATGAACAGTGGATCAGCTCTATTTTGAAGATCATTTTTATACTCGGCTGTTTGGAACAAGTGAAGGCAACACTGTATCTTTACCGTTTAGAGGGATAATTTGATCAATGGTGTAAAATAGTTAAAAATAAGATGCCAAGAGTGGTGGTTTAAGCATTGTAGTGGGAAGATTTATGAGTTATCTTCTTCAATAAGTATTTATGTTGTTCTTTGAGAACAAGAATGGAGAAGTAGTTTCTCGAGCTGAAGCACAAGGGGAATGAATATGTGGGAAGCTATGAGATGAACTTCACATGGATTCAAAGTTACACATCTGGCTTTGTCATGGATCCAAATGGGAAGTTTGATAGATTCTTTGGTGGACTAAGACCTCATCTTCCGAAGAATCTAGCAAACATAGACTCTGAAAATAATAATGAGATCATTCGGAGTGCAAGAAAGATGAACTTCAGTTTGGCGAGACGCAATTGTTTCATAAATAAAATGAAAAGGACAGATATATGGATCCTAGCATAGGGAGGTACATTGATTAGGGAAGAGGAGCCAAGAAATTGCAACGTCCCATGTGTAATAAATGTGGGAGGAATCATTCAAGAAACTGCCTTCTTGGTATCAGGAAGTGCTACAAGTGTGTAAGATATGGTCATATTGCGTGGAATTATCGGAGTGATGTGAAGCCTTAAGTTCCCAACACTAACGAGAAGGGAATGATGGTATAGATCTTACCTGATGTCTAATTATGTATGTGTGATAAACTTGGGCGATTTTCTAATCACTATCCAAATCTGAGGGCATTAGAGGAAAATTCCCATCAACCTCAACAAATAACCAAGGAAACATGTTTCTACTTTTTCAATCAATGCAGATGAAGATGAAGTGACAAATGATGTGGTGTCATGTAATCTTGTTGTTTTCTCAAATCTATCACATACATTTTTTGATTCTTGTTTTAAACAATCCTTTATTTCCTCCATGATTGCAATGAATTTGGAATCAACCCCCCAATTTTCTTAAAGTAGAGTTATCTGTCAAAACCCCTGGTGGGATTATCCAAGAATCTTCAGTGTTTAGAATCTCTAGTATTTACATTAGTGGGAACAATAATATCACAAATATAGTTTTCATACACATTATAGAATACAAAATTATACATGGTATGGACTAGTTCTCAGAGTATAATTCTATAACCAAATATATAAGCAAGGAAATATCAATAGTCTTGATTGGGAAACCAATAGTTATCTTCCAAGGAGAGATATATCAACCTGATATTTGTCTATAAGAACCTCCAATATCCATTTTTAAGCAGTTCATTAGTGAATAAGAATAATGTAATGATAGTATAATGATAGAAAATGTTCTCATCATCTCAGAATACATTGATGTATTTCCTAAGGATTCACCTGGACCCCCCCCCAGAAAGAGAGGTAAGTTCTCTATTGAACTCATACATGGATCTCGTCCGATTTTAAAGACCCCATATAGGATGTAAAATCTAGAGATAGAGGAATTAAAGAAAGAACTCCAAGATATTTTGGATAAGGGTTTTATATGACCGAATTTTTCTTCTTGGGGAGCACCTATTCTATTGGTAAAGAAGGAGGTAGGATTGATGTGGCTAGGCATTGATTTTAGAGAACTGATTGTGATCACAGTAAAAAACAAATACCCTCTCCTAAGAATTGATGACTTATTTGACCAACTTCAAGGGGGTCAATTCTTCTCTAAGATTGATCTTCATTTTGGTTATCATTAATTGAGGGTGAAGAATGAAAATATTCCAAAAAGTGCATTTTCATGAAGATATTGGCATTATGAGATTGTTGTTATTCCTTTCAAATGAACTAATGTGCCTGATATTTTTAAAGATTTGATGAATAGATTACTTAAGGAATACCTAGATAACTTTGTGGTAGTTTTTATTTAATATATTATGATATATTCAAAAATTCTTGAGGAGCATGAGAATCATATAAGGGTTATTTTAAAAACACTATGGAAGGAGAGGCTTTTTGGAATGTTCCGAAAATGTGAATTTTGGTTACAACAAGTTACATTATTGAGGAAAATTGTAAATAATGAAAGAATCACAGTTTACCCAGCAAATAAAAAGGATATAGAGTAGTGGACTCAGCCTACAACAATAACTGTTATTTGGAGTTTCCAGGGATTAGTTGGATATTATAGGTGGTTTTGGAAAAACTCTTCATGACTTTCTAATCCATTACCCAAGTTAACTCAAAAAGGGGTAAAGTTAATCTGGACAAAAGAGTGTGAGGAAATCCTCTGTAAAGACCCGGAAATTTCAAGGAAACGTTTTTCTTAATTTTCTTTGGAATTTTACAAGAACGCAGTTTCTCATGGCCCCTGATGCCGAGGCCCGGTGTGCCCGGAATTAATTTCCAAAGTTTGGCTCGGGTACGTTCAGTGAACGAGCGAGCGTGGATTTCTATCTTTTGAACCGGTGCTTGGAATTGAAATCCAATTGCACCGATGAACTCACAACGCCAGTAATCGCTTAAGAGAACCTTTACCGTAGTTAAGTTTGTGCGGGAGGAGAAGTTAATTTTTGGGGTTTAATTAAAAAAAGTGAATAAAATTGTTAAATCAAATTTTAACAATGTTAAGTGGTTAACTTCTCCCATGGGAAGTTGGTGGTGGGCCCACATCCATCCAACTTCCCATGTGTGGATATTTGAAAGGGTGGGGCACACACGAACCCCCACCTTTTCAAATTCCTTAAACTCCCTAACCCATTTAAGCCCTCACATTCCAACTCCCCATTAACTCACATTCTTTAATATTTGACAAATTGATTAATTAATGAGGTGAGTTATGTATGGTTTATTTGAATTTCAATCTTTTGAAATTCTTTCCAACACTTTGCAATTAATTAATAAAACCAACTTAATTAATTATTTTGAGTGTTTGAATTCTTTTGAATTCATTTTTCCAACATTAAAAAGAGAGATTATATTCTTCTTTTTGGGTTTGCATAAACCTTGTGGAGAGAACTAAGAGAGGAGAAGAACTCTTGGAAGATCACCAACCTCTCGAGGAAAAACGTTCGACGTTTCCGAAGAACGTGAAGCAACACCTCCGACCATCTTCAACCGGAGTAAGGAATGGAAGAACCGCCGCCTACAAAGTATACAAAGGGTGACGTCTCGGCTCGACTTCGCCGAGCTCTTCTCCCACCAACCTAAACGGAACGACGCCTGACCTCCGCGACGCTTGTCTTCCATGGGTCGCTGAAGAAGTCGGTTCTTGAAGCCGAGGTAGGGGAATTTTATTTTGGAATTCTCTTATCTTTTGTGAAAAGAACGACGAGCGCAGACCAACCAATACCGGGTTGATCTGCGGATCGTCGGATCAAGCGGTTGATGATTGAGGGTTTTTATTTATTTAATTGTTCGTGAATAAAATCTTGGTGATGATCATGGTTTAAAACCCTTTTTGTTATCGAATAATGCGAGGGGGGGGGGGGGGATGGACCGCACAAACACGGCCGACCCTCCTCCTTTGTTTTTCGTGATGGTTTCTTGAGGATGATACGAGAAAACGTGGTGTCGTCGCACCACGCGAGTTATTGCGGAAGATACGCGTGGCACCGTCGCGCCGCGCCGTGGAAAGAAATCCAAGAACGCGACGTCGTCGCGTCGCGTCGAAGAAAGTCAAAGGTGCCGCGGCCGGAGCGGGGCCGCGGCGGAGGGAAGCGATGCCGTCGCATCGCGCCGTACGGCATAGGACGCGGCCGGTTCCGGGCCGCGGCGGAGCAAGATGACCGGCGGCCAGCACCGGGCCGCCGGTGTTGGCGAAGGAAGGACCGGCCGTCGCCGGTCCTTGCCGGCGAAACCGGCCGGCCAGTGCGGGCCGGCCGGGCAGTGGAGATAGGGGGAATTAATTTCCCCCGGCTGGGTCTCAAAGGCGGCCCCAATTAAGGGGCCGCGGTTCTCAAAGGGGGGGGGGGACTTTTCCCCCCGCGCGCGCCACCCGAACGGCGCCCAGTCCGCGCCGTCGTGCCGGTCCGCGCCGTCGTGCCGGTCCGCGCCGCCGCGCCGGACCGCGTCGCCGCGCCGGACCGCGCTGCTGCACCAGCCCGTGCCGCCGCGCCGCCGACCGGGCCGGGTTTACCGAGCCGGGCAGGGTCGTCGGGCCGGGTCGCCGCCCGGGGCGGGTCGACCCGGTTCGGCCGACCCAGGGGGGGTCGGGCAGGGTCAGCCCGGGCCCAGACCCCCAGTTTCAGACCACTTTTGGTCAAATGCCCGTATCTTGGGCAACGAGCCTCCAAACGACTCGTCGTTAGCGGCAATGCGATCCTTGGATCGAGACGGTCATTTCAGAATACTATACTCAAGGTGAAACTTCCTTTTCGGGAGCCTACGTGGTTAAAACTCCATAGTTAAGCGTACTTGGCCTAGAGTAGTGATCAGGATGGGTGACCTCCTGGGAAGTTTCCAGGGTGGGTGTGAGACGGAAAGGCCAATAACTAATAGACCGGGCGTCCGATTTATGCGCCGTCTGTTTCGTTGAATTCCTCTTGATGAGACGGATCTTTTGGCATACTCTACCCGAGGTTTGGACGCAGGTGGAGTACGATCGGGTTGGTTTTTCCTTAAAAACCAACCGGGCCCCTATGACGAAAAGGCTAATAACTCACAGACCGGGCGTCCGATTGACGCGCCGTCTGTTGCGTTGAGACCCCTATGACGAGGCGGTCCTTTAAGATACTTCTTCGTGGAACTTTGAGATACTTGGAGTATCGACCTGTAGCTCGTGGAGCGGACCCTCCCAGTGACGAGCGTTCGGAGTACGGAGACCGTGTAACTGGCTGAGACCTGACGACTGCTTGACCGACTCGACTTGGAGTGAGTCGACTAGCCCAGTGGACGGAGCACTACTTTCTGAGGTGAAGACCCATGACGGATGGAGCACTACCTGTGTGACAGTGAAGACCCGTGGTACTCGTCCGGAGAGTACCTCAGCAGTCTACTAGGGGGTGTGCACTACTTTGTTTGGGTGACATACCTCGGCGGGAAGCACTACTGTGTCTGGGTGGCTGACCCGCGGTACTCGACAGGAGGAGTACTTCAGCAGTCATAGGTTAGTGAGCAGTACCTCGGAGTCGTGACAGGACCATTGTACACTCCAGAGACGGAGCTCTTCAGCAGTTACGGTTTCGATAATGAAAATCCTGGTTTGAGCTGAGACTTTTGACCTTGTGTTTACCTCATGATTGAGATGGGTTACTTGATAACTTAGGTATATGTATGGGCATATACCTAAGTAGAGATTATCTGTTGAGATTTTCTTTGTGGTTATCCTTGTTGGTTTAGTGATACCTTGAGGGTCTCGGGGTCCCTACTGAGTATCGTTATACTCACCCATGCACGGGCTATGCCCGCACCTCGTTGTGTTGGTTGCAGACGACGGGCAGTGCTGACGGAGGCCGAGTGTTCGAGGACTGGACGGTACCCGAATGTGGACTACAAGACGAGTCAGTACCCGGAGGTTCACTTCACGACGTGACGACTCACTGAGGAGGTTGACGGACGAGAGTGTGGAGGAGGCTATCTGTACCTACCCTTCTGGTAGGGTCTGAGGATGACGACCCAGGAGCTGCTTCCTTCTTCCATCCGTTTGAATTTTTGCTGTTGTACTTTGTTCGGTTGTAGTCGTACTTTCTTTTGGGTTTGTATTCTGGCCCATTTACTTTTCATCTTTTCTTTTGTACTTAGTGTTTTGCTTCCGCTTGTACTCTGTGGTGCTTTTTTTCTTTTATAAAGGCAATGCCTTCCCAGTTATCGGGATTTTTCGCCTTTGGTGCTTGTTGCTAGCCCCTGGCCTATGGAAAGCGGGCTTGGGGTAGTCACGTCATGGGCCCCGAGGACGGGTCGTGATAAAATTGGTATCAAAGGAGATTGGTTCTACAGCAGAACTTATAACTCTGATGTTTCCTTCTGTGAAGCAATAGTGTTAAGAGTACCGAGTGTGGTTTTGAGTTCAGGGAGTCCAGTGTTGGTGCGGGCAGCCGACATATCCATACACCAGGACCCTGACAACTGGTTTCCGACTTTGTGCATGAAAAAACTGATTGCGTGTGTGTTTTCCAGAAGTTTTATTTAAATGTCAGCTCAAACCAGGTCATCTCACTAGGTATAATCTTTTGACCGTGTCACGTTGTTTCTTCAGGATGCCTCCCCGTGGACAACCATCTAGAGCCCCGAGAGTGGTACGTACTGACAGCCCGCCGAGCGACGAGGCCTCTGTACAGGGCCCTATCCCAGTTGAGGCACCAGCGGAGGCACTAGCGGTACTACTACCCGTTGGGCCACCGATGCCACCAGCCCCAGCAGTAGAGGATGCACGTCTCTTGAGCGCACTGCATGAGTTCCAGCACTAGAGGCCACCCAGGTTCCAGGGAGGGACGGACTCGTAGGCGGCTGAGGATTGGCTGGAGGCTGTGGTGACAGTCTTCAGGCTAGTGGGGTTGCTAGAATATTTCATGGTGATCCTCGATGCTAGCCTTATTCAGGAAGCAGCAGGCAGATGGTGGAGCGTGATGCTTCAGATGCATGATGAGGCGACACTTTTATGTGCAGACTTCGAGAGCCTATTCCGGGCAGAGTTTTACCAGCCACCCTTCGAGCAGTGCGTATACAGGAGCTAATTCAGCTGTGGCAGGGCAGCATGTCAGTGGCGCAGTACTCATCGAGATTCACAGACCTCTCGCGCTACTCCACAGATATGGTACGTGACCCGTTCTTTAGGGCCCGAACCTTCGAGCAGGGGCTCAGGAGAGAGATTAGAGCTTATGTTGTTTCTCACAGATTTCTGAGGCAGACATGGGTGTTGGAGAGAGCCCTCTTAGTGGAGAGTTTCCTTGATGAGTAGTCTCTAGCAGTAGGACCCACCACTAGTCGGCTTGCGGCAGAGTCTTCTGCAGCATGCAGTAGACAGATGACACAAAGGTCCAAGAGGACCAGACCTACCGGTGGCCGACTGCACGACTCAGGTTCAGTTGTGGGGGGAAACCGGGGTGGAGTCAGATCCAGACGTGCCGAGAGTGGACAGTGTTACTCCTGCGGTGGAATTGGTCACATGGCACGTGACTATCAGACCCGCCATGCAGATGACCAGCAGTTAAATGAAGAACCTCTGAGGAAAAGGAAAAGGTTCGATCAGGGCGGACCGCAAGGAGCAGGCGGCCATGGCAGAGGAGCTGACCGTGCAACTGGAGGTGGACGACGCTTCGGGATGTTTCCACCACCACCAGGAGGCCCACCCCGACCGCAGGGGACAAGAGGACATGGGAGAGCTCAGCTTCAGGCAGCTGAGGCCTATGGTCATGGAGCTCCGAGAGTAGGTGTACAAGAGATTAACTAGTGGATATGTCCTTTGTACTTCTAGTTCCATGATGCTTTTGTATTCGTGTCTTTGTACTATGAGCTGCAATAATAAAAAGACACTTATCTTTGTTTTCATTCCTGTCCTTTTTTGTTTGGTTGATACTGAGTGGTCCTGGTTAAACTGTTGACTTGACCCTCACTTTTGAGATTCCTACTGGAGGAGACCCAGTGACCTCACACTGACGCCGACAGTGTGACTCGACCCATGGAGGCGAGAGTGATAGTTGGATCTCTTAGTAGTTGCGTCTAGGCCTTACGACGTCATCCATGGCATGAATGCATCATTTATGTCAGGATTGACTGTATTAGGCAACGATTGTGGTTCATCCAGGGGATGAGACCATATTTCTCTTATTGGCAAAGAAGAAATCATAGCAGCTCTTGTGAGACTAAAGGAGGTGCAGTTCATCCAGGAGCGGATGAAGACTGCAAAGTGCAGTAAGAAACAAGGAACCGGTGCCAGTCTTAGAGACATGGGCATGTTAAATGTTTCAAGAAGTGGTAGATTTAAATAGAGATGAGTCTGCAAAGCGGCAGACGTGGAGGCAGAGCTTGGAGAGCAGCATGAGGTGGTGTACATCTGAACATGCTACAACCACCCACCTTAGTTATTCCCGCCAGGCTCAGGGAGCTGGAGGGCGGAGGAAGAGTGCGGCTGCATGCGGTCAAGGAGTGTGACCCAATGGCTCTAGAAATGATTCAAGGGACAGTCTGTGTCAACTACTAGCTGCTGTAGTAACCGACGTCGATATGAATCATTCCTCGCTTTCACAAATCTTGTTCCAGACCTAGAGTTTCCGGTATGCCATGGACTTGACCCTCACGTCTGGAGATACCTTGGCAGGAGACTCGATAATCACACATACACCGACGGTTTGGTCAGACCCTCGAGGCGAGAGTTTCGGTTGGAATCTCTTGGTGATAGCGTCAAGGCCTTACGACATTAGTTTGAGTATGGAATGGGCAATAACTGTTCATACCCAAATTGATGGTTTTAGGCAAACGTCAGGATGGGTTTTCCTTGGTCGGCAAAAAGGAAACCCCAGGCAGCACAGGATAAACTCTTTCACGGGAGGGTGTGACCGATCACTCTTGAATCGGCCAACCTTACCCTCGTGGCAATAGTCGTTTGAGTTCCAGTTCTAACAGGAATTGGAAACCTCTGGAGTTTGAGGATGGTGACCGCGTTCTTATACGGGTCTCACCTCAACGAGGTTTATGGAGTTGTGTCCAAGGCGGCACGTTATCTCCAAGGTTCAACGGACCTTCTTAGGTCCCCAGTTGGGTAGGCGGGGTTGTTTACCGCTTGACCCATTCACCGCAGTTGCACCAGGTGCACGACGACTTCCACGTATCTCAACTGAGGAGATACGTGCTCGACCCTTCACATACCATCGACCATGAGGAGCTGGACAATGGCGATGGGGTGTCTTTCACGGAGGTTCCAGTGGGGATCGAGGATCGACATGAGCATATCCTACGAGGAAGATCGATTCCTCGGGTGCACTTTCTTTGGCAGTACGAAATCTCCAGGTAAGAACATGGGAGCGGAAGGCTCAGATGCGTGCTCTGTACCACTTTTGTGACCCGAGTTTGTGTTGAAGCTTTACGGGGACGTAAAGCCCTGAGGTGGGAGTAATGTAAAGACCCGGAAATTTCAAGGAAAATTTTTTCTTAATTTTTTTTGGAATTTTACAAGAACGCAGTTTCTGATGGCACCTAATCCCGAGGCCCGGTGTGCCCGGAATTAATTTCCGAAGTTTGGCTTGGGTACCTTCAGTGAACGAGCGAGCGTGAATTTCTATCTTTTGAACCGGTTCTCAGAATTGAAATCCAATTGCACCGATGAACTCGCAACGCCGGTAATCTCTTAAGAGAACCTTTACCGTAGTTGCGTTTGTGCGGGAGGAGAAGTTAATTTTTGGGGTTTAATTAAAAAAAGTGAATAAAATTGTTAAATCAAATTTTAACAATGTTAAGTGGTTAACTTCTCCCATGGGAAGTTGGTGGTGGGCCCACATCCATCCAACTTCCCATGTGTGGATATTTGAAAGGGTGGGGCCCACATGAGCCCCCCCACCTTTTCAAATTCCTTAAACTCCCTAACCATCTTAACCCCTCACATTCCAAATCCCCATTAACTCACATTCATTAATATTTGACAACTTGATTAATTAATGAGGTGAGTTAAGTATGGTTTATTTGAATTTCAATCTTTTGAAATTATTGCCAACACTTTGCAATTAATTAATTAAACCAACTTAATTAATTATTTTGAGTGTTTGAATTCTTTTGAATTCATTTTGCCAACATTAAAAAGAGAGATTATATTCTTCTTTTTGGGTTGGCATAAACCTTGTGGGGAGAACTAAGGAGAGGAGAATAACTCTTGGAAGATCACCAACCTCTCGAGGAAGAACGTTCCACGTTTCCGAAGAACGTGAAGCAACACCTCCGACCATCTTCAACCGGAGTAAGGAATGGAAGAACCGCCACCTACAAAGTATATAGAGGGTGACGTCTCGGCTCGACTTCACCGGGCTCTTCTCCCACCAACCTAAACGGAACGACGCCCGACCTCCGCGATGCTTGTCTTCCGCGGGTCGCTGAAGAACTCCGTTCTTGAAGCCGAGGTAGGGGAATTGTATTTTGGAATGTTCTTATCTTTTGAGAAAAGAACGACGAGCGCAGACCAACCAATACCGGGTTGATCCGCAGATCGCCCGATCAAGCGGTTCATGATTGAGGGTTTTTATTTATTTAATTGTTCGTGAATACAATCTTGGCGATGATCATGGTTTAAAACCCTTTTTGTTATCGAATAACGCGAGGGGGGGGGGGGGGTCGGACCGCACAAACACGGCCGACCCTCCTCCTTTCTTTTTTGTGATGGTTTCTTGAGGATGATACGAGAAAACGTGGTGCCATCGCACCACGAAATTTGTTGCGGAAGATACGCGCGGGGCCGTCGCGCCGAGCCGTGGAAAGAAATCCAAGAACGCGACGCCGTCGCGTCGCGTCGAAGAAAGTCAAAGGCGCTGCGGCCGGAGTGGGGCCGCGGCGGAGGGAAGCGATGTCGTCGCATTGCGCCGAACGACATAGGCCGCGGCCGGTTCCAGGCCGCGGCGGAGCAAGATGACCGGCGGCCGGCACCGGGCCGCCGGTGTCGGCGAAGGATGGACCGTCTGTCGCCGGTCCTTGCCGGCGAAACCGGCCGGCCGGTGCGGGCCGGCCGGGTAGTGGAGACCGGGGGAATTAATTTCCCCCGGCCGGGTCTCGAAAGCGGCCCCAATTAAATGGTCATGGTTCTCAAAGGGGGGGGGGGAGGGGCTTTTCCCCCCGCGCGCGGCACCCGAACGGCGCCCAGCCCACGCCGTCGTGCCGGTCCGCGCCGCCGGCTGGGCCGGGTTTTCCGAGCCTGGCCGGGTCGTCGGGTCGGGTCGCCGCCCGGGGCGTGTCGACCCGGTTCAGCCGACCCAGGGGGGGTCGGGCCGGGTCGGGCCGGGCCCAGACCCCCAGTTTCGGACCACTTTTGGTCAAATGCTCGTATGTTGGGCTACAAGCCTCCAAACGACTCGCCATCAGCGGAAATGCGATCGTTGGATCGAGATGGTCATTTCGGAATACAATACTCAGGGTGCACCTTCCTTTTTGGGAGCCTACGTGGTTAAAACTCCATAGTTAAGTGTGCTTGGCCTAGAGTAGTGATCAGGATGGGTGACCTCTTTGGAAGTTTCCCAAGGTGGGTGTGAGACGGAAAGGCCAATAACTAATAGACCGGGCACCCGATTTATGCGTCGTCTGTTTCGTTGAATTCCTCTTGATGAGGCGGATCTTTTGGAATACTCCACCCGAGGTTTGGACGCAGGTGGTGTACGATCGGGTTGGTTTTGCCTTAAAAACCAATCGGGCCCCTAGGACGAAAAGGCTAATAACTCACAGACCGGGTGTCCAATTGACGCGCCGTCTGTTGCGTTGAGACCCCTATGAAGAGGCGGTCCTCTAAGATAATTCTTCGTGGAACTTTGAGATACTTGGAGTATCGACCTATAGCTCGTGGAGCGGACCCTCCCAGTGACGAGCGTTCGGATTACGGAGACCGTGTAACTGGCTGAGACCTGACGACTGCTTGACCGACTCGACTTGGAGTGAGTCCACTAGCCCAGTGGACGGAGCACTACTTTCTGAGGTGCAGACCCATGGCGGACGGAGCACTACCTGTGTGACAGTGCAGACCCACGATACTCGTCCGGAGAGTACCTCAGCAGGCTACTAGGGGGTGTGCACTACTGTGTTTGGGTGACATACCTCGGCGGGAAGCACTACTGTGTCTGGGTGGCTGACCCGCGGTACTCGACATGAGGAGTACTTCAGCAGTCTTAGGTTAGTGAGCAGTACCTCGGAGTCGTGACAGGACCACTGTACACTCCAGAGACGGAGCTCTTCAGCAGTTACAGTTTCGATAATGAAAATCCCGGTTTGAGCTGAGACTTTTGACCGTGTGTTTACCTCATGATTGAGATGAGTAACTTGATAACTTAGGTATATGTATGGGCATATACCTAAGTAGAGGTTATCAATTGAGATTTTATTTGTGGTTATCCTTGTTGGTTTAGTGAGACCTTGAGGGTCCCGGGGTCCCTACTGAGTATCGTTATACTCACCCCTGCACGTGCTATGCCCGCACCTCGTTGTGTTGGTTGCAGACGACGGGCAGTGCTGACGGAGGCCGAGTGTTCGAGGACTCGACGGTACCCAGAGGTGGACTACAAGACGAGTCAGTACCCGGAGGTGGACTTCACAACGTGACAACTCACTGAGGAGGTTGACAGATGAGAGCGTGGAGGAGGCTATCTGTACCTACCCTTCAGGTAGGGTCCGAGGATGACGACCCAGGAGCTTCTTCCTTCTTCTAGCCGTTTGACTTTTTGCTGTTGTACTTTGTTCGGTTGTAGTCGTACTTTCTTTTGGGTTTGAATTCTGGTCCATTTACTTTTCATCTTTTCTTTTGTACTTGGTGTTTTTCTTCTGCTTGTACTCTGTGGTGCTTGTTTTCCTTTATAAAGGCAATACCTTCCCAGTTATCGGGATTTTTCACCTTTGGTACTAGTCGCCAGCACCTGGCCTATGGAAAGTGGGCTTGGGGTAGTCACGGCACGGGCCCCGAGGACGGGTCGTGACAGCCTCCAAGAGCTGAAGAAGATATTGTTTATGAGACCTGTGTTAAATCTTCCCTCAAGTGGAGATGGATTCATTATTTTTAGAGATGCATATCTAAAAGGGATTTGGTACATCCTCAAAAAAATGAAAATTTCTTTTCTTATGCATCTTGAAAGTTGGATACTCATTAGAATAACTATCCTACACATGATCTTGAGCTAAATATACTTGTTTTTTCTATGGAGATATGGAGGCACTATCTTTATGGGGATTAAGGTGATATATACACAGACCATCCAAGTTTGAGGTATATTTTCACTCAAAATTAATTTAACATGAGACAAATGAGATGATGGGAACATCTTAAAGACAATGATTGTCTAATATATTATCATCCTGGAAGAGAAACCAAAGCCACTGATGAATTATGTTGGAAAGACACCGTTGTTCATTCCATGATGAGGATTCAAAGAGATCCTTTGAACAGAGACATAGTAAATATGGACATGGGAATTATGTGGGATGAGACATCATCAACACTGAGCCAAATGATTTATCAACCATCATAAGATCAAGAAATCTAAGAAAGAATATCCTTTGTAATAGAAGAGGTTTGAGGCTCTGAAGGATTTTAAGTTTCTTGAGATGAATATTGATCTAGAAGGTGTATTGAAAATACATACAAGACTATATGTTCCTAGTATTCCATAAATAAAGAATGAGATGACGGATGAAGCTCATATCTCTACTTTATATATACATTAAAGAGGCACAAAAATGTATAGATAACATCGTGATGATTTTTGGTGGGATAAAATGACAATGGAGATTGATTACTAGAATTCAAGGTGCCTTATATGTCAGGAAGTGAAGGAAGATATACAGCTTCTTAAAGGGGTATTGAAATCACGACCCATACAAGCATGGAAGTGAGACAATGTCACAATGGACTTTGTCACTGGTATCTAGAGAACATCCAAAAGAAAACAATGTGATATTGGATATTAAAGACCATATCACTAATATATCCCATTTAATCTCTATTTGGGAAGATTTATCTCTTGACCAAATTACCATGATTTATAGGATGGAAGTGGTAAGGATGTATAGAGTTACACTTTATATCGTATCTGATCATGGTCTAAGGTTTACATCAAAATTCTAGATATTTCATCATCATAATCAAACATTGAATTGAATTTCAGTATGGCCTATCACCCCCAAATGAAGGGCCAATCTGGATGGTCTATTAAAACACCCAAGGACATGCTGAGAACATGCTCAATAGAATTTAAAGGTGGATGGGATAAAAATCTCCAATTAGTTGAGTTATCTTACAACAACAACGTCGACTCAAGAATTAAAATGGCTCCCTTTGAATCTCTATATGGGAAGTTATGTAGAGCTTATACTTTTTGGGATGATGCTGGGGAGAGAATGCTTCATGGGACTGATCTTGTGCAAGAGATGACAGAAAAGTTTCATGCCATATAGCAACAAATTAAGGCTGCTCAGTGTCAACAAAAGAGCTATGTCGAGAACCATTGAAGGGACTTGGAGTTTGATGTTGTTGACAATGTATTTGTTCGAATTTCACCTTGGAAGAGAGTCACGAGGATTGGTAAAAAAGGGAAGATTGAACCTTGGTAAATTGGCCCCTATGAAATCATTGATCGTGTAGGAGCAGTGGCATATCATCTTTCACGTACTCCTAATCTGGCATAGGTTTATGATGTATTCCACCTACCCACTGGAGGAAGTACATACATGACCCATTACCTGTACTAAATCAACAGGTAGTTGAACTGAAACATGACTACTTTTATGAGGAGAATTCAGTGAAGATATTGAATCTAAGGGTAAAGGTTCTATAGAACAAGACTACCCAACTTGTTAAGGTGTTGTGGAGGAACCACAAATGTGATGAAGACACCTGTAAACTAGTGGAGTCTATGATGTAGAAGTACCCCCACCATTCATCTTCATAGGGTATGAGTTAAAATTTGGGGGATGAAATTTCTTAATGGGGGAAGAATGAAACGACCCAAACTTTTGAATAATATTTTGGATTCGTGAATTATTATTTTTTAAAGTAAAAAAAACTATATCATGTAATTAATGAAATAAGTATAATTAAAATGAGACCTTTGGGTTTAAAATGTTATTTTTCCATTGATAAATATGACTATTGAAAACTAAACTCTTAACGCTATAATTATTGTTTATACATACATGTCATCATGGTTAATTAATACAAAAAGAAGAGTCGATAGCCTCCTCCAGTATATTGATTCCATACGAAGACCATCTTTCAGAGCATGGGAAGGATGTAGCATCACTGGGCTTTTTTTGGACCAAGCCCAAGACAAACTCTAACATGTTAATCATTGAACTGAATAACTTATGGGAGAAGTTCAAGCTGTTAGAAATCACCACCCGAGAAATGTTGCTCAAGACGCCCCAAGATTCTATCACCATAGCACACCTTACTCTTAGGTCATGTGCATTTGTTTTAAAGGGCTTTGTAACGATCACTTAGTTATTTTTTATATTCTTTTTGTATAAATAAATTTTTTATTTCTTATTATGGTAAATGTTTTGAATTTCACATATGAAGAGAAATATAGGATGAATTTATAGAAGTTGAATAATATTGTTTAATATTGAAAAATGGTATCTTAATTTTTTTTTAATATTTTAAATAATTAATAATGTAAAATGATTTTCAAAAAACGATCTTCTATAGTTGTGACTAGTAAGAAATTTAAATTATATTAAGATCTACTTATTTTTTGGTCAATAGTAATTTATGAATTTTAATATTTCCATTATAAATAGTAACATGACCAATGTAATAGTAACCTTACATAATTAAGTATATATATAATTTAGGAATCTTGAATGGTAATGTTATATAATAGAATAAGTAAACAACTGTTTCAAAAATTATTAATTTAGTATTAGTATTTTTTGGGTAAATATTATTTTTACATAAAACATAAATATTTAATTTCTAGAAAATTATAGTCACAAAATGGTATTAATTATTTTAATTCAGATAACTAATATTATATTAGGGTGTATTTATGACATTTTTGTAAAATGTTTTGTTTTTTTGGTGAATAGTAAAAAAACAGTTTTGAGTTTTGATCTGTTTAATGACATCATTCCTGATGTAATTATTATTTAATAATTCTGGTATACTTTTGTACATTAATATATGTTATTAGGTGTACCATTTTCCCAATACCATGAGCATGCCCATGGTTTTTCAAATACCACTAATGAGGTGTCCCTTGGAAATTAATAAAATATTCCCTCACATTTTCTATAAATACCACCCCAATCGTTCATTTATTTCATTCCAAATTCCCCCTAAACAAATATATGGTATTTCTACCTCCCATGGAATCCTCCCAAGGTTACATTAATCCCACAAGGTACCAACCTTCAATCTTTTGATGTTACTCTACAAGGTAAGAGAACCCTTCACCATTCTCTTTTATGTTATGATTTCTTTAATGTTATATCTTCATGTTCCATTTTATTATGTTGGGGTATGTTCTTATATATCATTATTTTTTTATATTTGTTTTCCAAATGATGGGATACCCTTTCCACTCTCATCAACATATTTTTTTAAATTTTAAACGATGTTGTTAGGCTGCCAAATTTTCGTAAAAGAAATCACATCTTCTCTTTTTCTTTCAGGTTTCATTTTCACGTGGTATGTCATTCAAACATCCATAAAATTATATTATATAAATTTAACTCTCTCCCTATACTGTATTATGTGTTATTTATGAGTGGTTTATCTATTTACTAGAACATTTTAAGGTTTTCAAAAAACATGTTATATAGTCGTTATGCTACAGAAATTTCACCTCAAAATCTCTCTCTCTCTTTTTCATGAAATCCACTTATTTTATTTATGTAAATTCCCAAACCAATATTTATTTCCATTTTTATTAATCAAGAATCAAAATGATATATTTTTTTATGGAATTGTCATACATGAAACCCTCATTCTTTTTCCCTAGTTTATAAATGGCATACTGATCATGTTTTTAAGTAATTTTAAAATGTGAAATTTTTAAAAGAATCCCATATCTTTTATTATTTTTGGGTTATTTATGAAATGTTTGTTTATGATTAATGTTTATCACATAACAATAATGGCATATTAAGGGCTCTCCATGATATTTCTCTCATGCATTGTGTAAACAATTCAATATCTTGATATGACAAATTTTGACAATACCTTGGTGAATAACCCTGGTAATTTTTATGACACCTTGGGGATGGACCTTAGTGACATGATCATAAATGTCTAAATTAAATTTTATTTTTACATATTTAATTTAAGATTTGCATTTTTTTTATTATGATGTTTCTCTTCTTCCATTTCTCATGAATTTAATTCTTTCATCAAGTTCTTATTAATATCACAAGTAAACTAATTCCCTTGCTTTCTTTAGTAGGCCTTCTTCTCACCCTTTCCTTTGATATATGTCTCTATGTTATGAGATGCAGAAATAATTTTTAGGATTAACCTATGATGATTCCTTACAAGTTTATTAGAGGAATGATTTATGATTTTATGTATATTTTTCATGATTTTTAGGACACTGGTCTTTAAATATCTTATATTTGTAAAATGTAATGAAATTTTATGTAAAAAAATGTGGGATTACATATTCTTAATCAACAATAGGACTTTAATATAACTCAAAAAACACCCACAATTTCTTGTTTTTGTTGTATCCTGTGTTATAATTTTCTTTACAACTTTGGGGAATGTAAACATAAATATGGTTGCACTCAAACACGTAAAAAAGGAAAAGAGAAATTTGGGGAAACCATTAAATTTAAATTGTACAAATATTAGGGAATAAATAATTATTACTAATAATTAAATAATCAACTTATACTGACAGAATGATATATCCATGGATAACATTGAAGATAAATACATAACATGGATAAAAATAACTGAATTTTTAGTGATATAATGCATAATGGGAGACATCTTGATCTTACCATGAGGACCTCATCCAAGAAAACATTCTTGATGTCAAGACCATATAAAAGACATCATTATTATCTTTAAAAACATAGACATGAAATCTTTCTAAACTAGTTAGTATTACACCAAATGTTTAATGAAGTTTTTCTCATGAGACCTACTAATGCATAAAGGGGATATATAATGTTGGTACCTACCCACAACTTTTCTATGCCCAATTCATTCATCATATGAGATAATTATTTTACAACACATAATAACCCTTTAAATAATCATGAATATTGAAATAAAAACATATGGAATTCCAAAAAATTTACCTATAAGAAATAAAGGGATAACATGATCATAACCCATACATAATCAAATATGAATGTTTAAACAAAACATAGACAAATTTCCTGATTAATCAATATACACATTTGTCAAAGTAATTAATTTACTAATTTTCAATGTTTCCCCAATAATTAAATGGAATAAATTTTTATTTAATAATCTCAAAATATAAAAATATATTAATTAATGGTTAATGGTTAATTATATAATTTTTTAATATATCAATGTATGAATTTTTTTTGAACAATATTTAATCAAAGGTGTCAAAAATATGGTAGTCATGAAAGAATGACATTAGAAGAAATGTTATGCCAACTCATTATGGGTGGTCAAGAAAGACAGATATAGTGATGGATCATATGTTTAATATATAATAACAACACATAAGCCATATAGAAATAAAGGTGGATGGTTTTGATATAACATATCCCTAGTGTAATAATTGAAACTCTAAAGGATTTTTACATTGATGAAAAATTACTTGAAAAAAATACTTCAAACGATATCATAGAAGAAGGGATCCATTCCAATTATTTCATACCAAGAGTAAAATCCCTAAAATTATAAATAAATATATTTATTAGAGAATAAATTGTGTAACATAAATCATATTTGTGTAAATACTTTTGAATATAAGATGAATATTGGAGTTGAAAACACAGAAGAGATTTTATAAAACCTTTTAAAAATTTATGAAAATTTTATATATGCATGTAACTCTAATAAGTTACTTTTGAAATAGTGAATTGAAATAATTTGAAAATTTTATCTTTTAAAAATTAATTCAAACAATAGATTTTTTTAATATAATATAATGTTTTCTATAGGAAACTAGGAGCCAAAGATGAAACATTTAATTATGACAGAATCATTTTGTATACATTTAAGTTACCTTTGCTGAAAACCTATATAATAATGAGATTAATTAAACCTTGTTTTTATTCAAATTTATTTTCCCATGGAGGGTAATAAACTAAAATAAAAGAAAAAATTATTATGGGATAACGTAATCAGGGAAGAATAATGTTTAATATAGAACCATATAATTCAATGAAATGATATTTTAGATTACAACATTATATATGGGAAACACACTCAATAATGTAATAAAATATTCCACAAGGATTTATTTGGTAATAATTTATTTCCATGAAAAATAAAAATATAATTCAAAATAATAAAATGAATTATATAATGAATTCAAATTATTTAAATAATTTCAAGAGAATGATCATGACATAATCAAATAAAATTGAGTTACCAAAAATTATTATGAATAGGGAAACACTTGAGCCAAATTAAATTTAATGAATATAATAATATTTTGATTAGTATATCCCATGAAATATATTAAATTAAATTATTGAAAATTATTGTGATAATAAATCAATATAATAAAATACAATGGAAAAATTGTACATTGTATGTAACAAGTCTCATAAAATCACAATTGAGACCAAGAAACCCATTACAAAATTCTAATCATTAAAATAAAAACCCTATAAAAGATATAATTTAATTTAGAACATTATATAAAGTAAAAAATGAGGGAATTATGAAATAATATGTTAAAGGGATAGAAATTGTACCATACAGTAGAAAAAGTAGTTAATAACATAAAAATATCGCAAGGAATTAAAAATTGAGGCAAAAATCACCTTACCATAATTACTCTTTAGTAGAAGTACACACTAAAATCCAACAAAACAATAGTAAATATATCAATCTCTCATTTATTTATGATTTAAATATATAATAAAATTTATAAATTTTATTTATAATTATTATCCATATATAAATTATGTTATTTATTTTATATTTTTGATATCTAATGTGAGTAATCTTGACCATTTTAGACTTTTTTAATAAATAAACTTTTGTTAATAATTATTATATAAAACGTCTTCACTACCATATCATAAAAGAAAATATATTTTCTGTTTTATAATTATTTATAATTATTTAATTTCATTATATGGGTGTTTGGTTTCAATCCTTAAATATAAAATAAATAAAGTGTTTATTTTAGTGGTTTGTAACAAAAAAAAGTTTTCATCTAAAATAATTTGTTCAATATTAATTAACCATAATGAAAATAATATAAAATCACTAATTATATATATATATATCATATATTATAAAAAACTCAATTTTCATATTCATCAACGATATAAATTTTCAGCATTTATTGTGTATGTGGTTAAATAGAACCAGACAAGAACAGACAATAATTAATGGATGATTATAAAGTGATTTAATTGGAATATAAATTTACTAAAATAATTAAAAAATAATTTAATGTTTTTAATTTTGATAAATCATAGTTGGATATAAGAATGAGGAGAATAAAAACTACATGATTTCATTTCATATTATGAAGGAATAATATTATTTCTATTTGTTCTTCATTTTCAATAGATCATGTTACCTTATTAATTTTTTTCTTATATAACAATAGGTTTTCCAATTTTTATATATAGAACCTTAATAATTTATTAACAAAATATTTGTAAATTAATAATATTCTAATTATAATCCATGTCAAGAAGTATAAAAACTATCCCTTTATTACATATTAATTATTGTTTTCTCATATAAAAGTACATATAATACATCCTTTATAATTGATAAGTCTAGTGTATTTAGGAATTATGTACATTACATAACAATTTAAAATAAGAGAAACAACATCTTTATTGGAATCTTCCTGAACATGATCGAACTTAAAACCGGATGGGATAACCTTGTGACATTCATAAGAAATGGGTGAGATTTAAATCTCAGTAAGAGAAATAAACATAGAATAACATGAATAGGGTAATAAATTATAAAAAATAGACTAATGAATAGGTAAAAAATTGTGTGAGAATCATACAATGAAAAATTATAAATGATATAGTGTGATAACCAAAAGGCGACATGAGAAATGATATAACTTTAAACACTGCATCATAATCGTTTGTCAAGGCTAACTTCCATGAAATCAGGATGAAAAATCCCACAAAAGAATGATTTTCACTCCTTATCCCAACATTAAATATAATTATTATAGAAATTACCCAATACATTGGAGCACAATATATTTCCAGGAGCACCAATCACCTTCATTTCATTTTCTTGCTTAAATGTGCCACATATATATTTCAACATGGATTCATTCATCCTCAAATTTTATAAAAATATAAATGAATGTAAAATAAATACATATAATTCCCATGTAAAATATTTATATTCATATAAAGGTTAATACCCTTGAAAAGAAATGGGTATGGTTTTCACGATGCATTTGTTTTGGCATGGAAAATTATAGTGAAATTTCGGCAGCATAATGATGTCGCTTAAAAATTCATGAAATGGTTTGATGAGAGAGATATTGTCCTCTCATGTTTTGTAAATAAAATGGAAGAAATTGGTACAGTAAAATACTTATACAAACGTTATAAATTAGAAATATAAGGCATAGGATAATAAAGAAGATTTTGTAAGGAGGTGAATTAGAGGATCTCTTACTTGAGTGTGTGACCCCAAATTATAGGGAGTGGATTTTTTAGAGATTTAAAGAACCATGGGAGGAATCTAGAGAGGTGAGGTAAAATTAATAACGTGAAATAAATATTTTTAGTGATGAAAAATAGTATATTGGGGAGGGTTTATATAGGAAAATATTGGGGAAGTGTTTTATCATTTCTCAAACCTAGGTTTTAAGCTGTAAATATTAAAATACCAAAACCAAAAAAACTCTCATGGGTTTTCCAATAGTTTCTTAATAATGGGAGTGTATTATTTTATTTTATAAGTCTAATTTACTAGATAATTATAATAATGAACTAGCTGATGTAGAAGTGATTAATACTCTAAAAGAAATGATTTTAAATCCTTAAAATATATTAATTGTTTTGGAGGATTCATAGTTGATTTGAAAAATTAAAAAAAAAATTTAAACTAAAATTATTTTAATGTGGAAAAATATATTTTTATGTTGTTAAAATTTATAGAATTTATTACATCACATTTAGTTAATTACTATTTCATAATACACTGTGTATATTTTTACTGTATATAATTTTTTGAAAAAAATTCGACTATCTTAGAAAGATTTTAAAAATTCACAGTGTGATAATTTAGTCAGAATTATTCCTAAAGTAATATTCATTTAATCTAAAAAATTTAGTAAATATTTTTATTCTCAATTTTAAAATAAGAATAGACTTTTAATAAGAAATACTAGGTTTTTGGGCACTAAAATTTTTTACACCCTTTTAAAAATTATATTTGACTTCATAAAAATAGTATGATAAATTATATTTAAGAAAAATTGTTTAACAATAATATTTTATGAAAATATTATTTATCTAAAGAAATAATTATTTCATCAAAATAAATTACTTAAAAAAAATTAAATATTACTCATAAATAAAATTTGTGTTTTATTATATGAAAATAAGAATCATTTATAAAGTATCAATAATAGGATGCAAATAAAATAATTATTCTATAAGAAATACTACACATTATTATTCTGATAGAGTCTTGATTCACATTCCTTTTATAAACCAAAAAATTCCACAAGGGTAAGGTGCTTGACAATGAATCGTTCATTGGGAGGTTCGATGAATATGGTTTCGGTCATCATCTTGATGAGCTTGGAATTATCCTATAAATGGGTTCTCTTATGCTTAATTTGTGGGAACTCGACATTGAATTAGGTACAGAAAAATCACAATGATTCTATCTTTCTCAGAAGCTCTAATAAATGGGCTTCATAATATAGGATTCTTCCAGTTGTTTCCACCACTTCCTTTGTCTTTATCAATTGGATTTTAAAAAATCAACATTTTTACGAATCATATGATCACTGTTAAATGAATATATTATCAATGGTAATCATTCTTAACAATCATTTAAATAATATTTGATATAAAAAATATGCTCATATGTTTTATATGGACATATTACATAATATGAAAATTAATTAAAGCACAGGGGAAATTCTCTTTATGGTAGTTTAGGAAATTACAATTTTATACCTTAAAAAATATCCCCTAGAAATTTTTTGGTTCCATTAGTAAAAGATGAGGGTAAATTATTTCACAACCTCCTATAATTCCTATATATCTTCCTTAAACATTACGTTTATTCACATCACTTTTACAATTTACATTTTCTAATTTTGTAGAACACATTCTCTATGATCTAAGATATTCATCATATCATCCTCCCAGGAAATATAATTATCTAATGTCACGAGATCTGAATTGAGTACAGGTGAGGATTTGATATTTACTTCCTCAAAAGGGATAAAAGAAATAGATCATTTACTTATGATATGTTTAGTGGGAGTTCTAGTTGATAGGTTACCACTATGATGTTATCTGGGATATCAAAGGGGATGATTTATCAAGGACTAAGAAGTCCATTCTTTCCAAATGTTATCACTTTCTTCAATGGATATATTCTATGGTGTATCATGTCTCAAAAATCAAACACTAGGTCTCATCAACGATTTCAACATATATCTTAGCTGACTATGAGAATCCTTGATATGTTGTTGACTGATCTTAACCACATCCACCATTTCCTCAACCATTTCAGGACCTACCAGTTTATGTTCCCCAACATCATCCTAGAATGATGGTGTTCTAAACGTCTTCTCCTAAAGAGAATTATAGGGATCCATTTGGATGGTTGACTAGAAACTATTATTGTATGAGAACCCAACTATAGAAATATGTTGGTCCCATATTCTATGGATGTTAATTGAGAATGCTCTCAACTTGTATTATAGGGTTTGGATAGTTTCCTCAGATTAGACAATTGTTTGTGGGTGATAAGCTGTTCTATGGATCGACTCAGTATTTAGATCATCTACGAGATTTTCCATAACATGGATGTGAATCTTGGATATCGATCAGATAAAATTGATAGTGGTACTAGATGCATCCTTAACACTCTATAATTTATATCCATGAAAGTGGATCTTGTGTGAAATCATCTCAAATTTCAATGAAGAATGAAATTATTATAAGGTGACCCACAAAAACCCTGATAAAATTATGCCCTCTGGATGTATTTAGAAGACTAGTGAAATGTTCCATGGTGATGCTTTCCATTATATGAAGATATAGGTAATAGTTGCATCAGCCCATTGTATTTTTTTACATTCCACTTTCACTTGTTGACATACAAGACATGTTGATGTATGATCGATGATATTATTTTTCATTCTATCCCAAAAATAGTTCCCTAATAAATCTCAAGACATAATTTTCCTTTGAGGATGGATAGAAAAGGGTGGAAAACATGTTATATCCAACTAATAATTTTTAAAATCAAAATTTTACGGTAAACATAGCCTTGAAAAAAATATCATAAATCCTTATGTATTACCATTGAACTAAGTGGATTCGTGTTTTTCATATAGATTTTATTTTCTTCTGAATTTCCACATCATATATTTTGAGAATCCATGATCCTCTCCAAAGGGATGATTGATAAATCATTTTCGAAAGGATTTTTGATGTTCTTTCCTTTATGACATCAATATATATCATTTATAAATCTAAGAAGGTCAAATCCATCTCAAATTTCGTCAATGATAAATTTCTAGATCATTTTTACATAGAGAATATTTCAATATAACCACTTTTTTAGGATGGTAGTAGATTTAACAGTCATAATCCCTGATCAACACTAACCATCTTCATTGATGCATATTTAGTTCTTTCTGAGTGAATATGTACTCGAGGATATTGGGATTCATATATATTTATCACTTATCACAATAGAGATAATTATTCCATGTTTTCCAAGTGAATATCACTGAAACCAACTCTATATCATGTGTTGTAATGTTCTATTTCTAAACATGAAACTTCGTTGAAGCATAGTCAATGATTTATTTATACTGAATTAACACAAAATCCAAGAACTTATTCCAAGAATAGGCGAATACATTGAAATGTTCTCCACTTATGGATAGTGTGAGTATATGGGAAATGCTAAGAAACCTTTTCATATACTTGAATCTCTATTCACATTGAAAATTCAAATAATACTTGACTCTCTATCGATTTAGCTTAGTTAGAGGGTGAGAAAATCATTAGAAATTTCTCACAAATCAGTGATAATACCCAGATAATCCAAGGAAACTATAGATATCTATCATATTTTCTATCCTCGACCATCCTTCAATTACTTTTATCATTTAAGGATCCTCAAATATCCCATTTCTTATGATGATATTTCCCAATAATGAGATTTACCTCAACTAGAACTCAAATTTTTTGTACATGGCATAATGATTAACCTTTCACAAGTACTTTATCACAGTGCATAGATACATCTCAAATTCCTACATGGTCTTGGAGAAAATTAGATTACCATATATAAATACTGTATAAAAATTAAATATTATCTCTATATACTATATTAATTAACTCCATGAAGATTTCTGTTGCATTAGTTAGTTAAAAATGCATTATAGAGAACTTATAGTTCATTTACCTTGTATAAATATTAGTCTTATGGATATCATCATTTTTACCCTAACATGGAAATATATCAACTACAGATCCACCTTTGAAAAGTATTGTGATCCATGAAGTTGATAGAACAAGTATTAAATATAATCCAGAGGATACTTATTCCACATCATGATATTTTTAAGCACATGATACTCAAGTAATAACACATTAACCCAACCTTCTTCTTGATTAAGAGGACTAATACACCCCATAGAGAAGCACGTGGTCATACAAACACTTTATCTAGATTATCTTATAATTTTTTATTCATCTCCTAATGTTCTATATCAACCATTCTATATGGATCCTTCAATAATTGTAATTCCACATGTATAATCTCTATTGAAAATTCGACCACTCAGATAGGAGGATGACCAATAAATTCCTTGGGAAACACATCATCATATTCCCTCAAGAATGGAATTTCATAAAGGATGTTTATTTCCTTATATTAAATAATATGAGAATGATATATTTTGTTTCAGGGAAATAATATACATGCTTCAGATGTTACTACAAATTATGATTCATCATATGCCTTGATCTTATATATAATCTGGGGATAATTCAAAAAACCTAGAGCGATTTTAGTTTCATAGTAATTTATGTCAAATATATATATTTAAATTCAATACTTACATAGAATTCGATCAGAATCCACTAATGGGTGTATGATAATTTTCTCTCAGATTTTTAGACAAACAATTGTGACAAGGGAAGATTTATATACGTGGGATGTAATAATATCACTATTTTCTATTTTTATCAATAGTTCTACTACCAATTTCTGTTGGATATTGAATGGTTCTACCAAAAAAATTTGTTTAAATGAGTGAATTAAACTTGAATAAAAAATTATATTCACAATTTATGAATGAATAACAAGGGTACCTTTCACAACTTCATTTTAGGGATCCACCTTAGTGGGTGTGGTGGAAAAAGATTTCCCTTTATACCTTGGAGGTTGTTGGTTATCTATGAAAACCCATGGAATAGTGAATTGGTTTAAAAATTTTCCTAGTTCCTTGTAGTTTACACATAGAATAATAAAATGAGGGTTGAGCAGATAATTCCGTTATTCTTTCACATTAGTGGGATTCTCCTATCCACAATCATTAGCTACATACCCTTCTTTCCAACAACTAATGTATTTCAGCGTTCCTCTTAGGTAATTTATATTTTTCTTCTGTCCTCACCTTTGATAAGTGGGATGTTAAAATTCATCATCATCATTAGATTTATCCATTAGAATACTATAATTAAACTTAGTTTACTAATTCTTATCCCCATGATACCCTTGAGATTTTTTAATATCTAGTTTTACTTTGAGGGAACATCAACAAAGTTCTAAATAGATATCAATGTCAAATATCCCATGGATTTTGATAGATAGTTTTTATTCTCACCAAATAAGTGGTCAATCATGAATTTTGGGGTAAAACAAATCTGGTGGTGTATTATGTATGTATGGTTAATATTTCCTTATACATGTTGACAGATTCCTCATTTTTTTATCGAGGTCAAGGAAATCCTCTTCCATTATAAGACATAGAGTGTGAGGAAAATATTTATCAAGATATATTTTTTACAATTCTTCTGCCCCTTCACTTTTTTCTCTTCCCTAGGAATCATATTTTTGGTCAAAGTCGAATACTAATTAACTAATACCTCCATATGATAAATAACAAGTAAAACCTTCTCCTTTATAGAATATTGAAGTATATAGAAGATCTTCTCAACGAATTGAAACTATTTTTCCATGAGTAACACATCATATGATCAATTGAAATTTAGATGCCTTTTTCACATAATGGTATCAATAACAACTTTTTTCTTATTATGAGGATTTGGGTGCTCCTCCTAATATAGGATTCTATTCAGAACCCAATATAGTTGAAAGAGTATCATCATATTTTTTTTGATTCCTACTCCCACTATTTTTTCAATTTCATTGAGGAATTCATCACATTTCCCATCACATTGACTGTTTACTAAATTACTCATATTTTATGCCATTTGGTAGTATATAAGAAATATTTGGGAGGATTATTTGTAAACTATTAATCCCATGAAGGGGGAATAAAATTAAATTAAGTGTATGAATTATATGTTACATATATTTAATACCTTCTGATTTTTAGTCTTCAATATATGATATCCATGATCTATTTTCTAAAATATATTATTATTGATATTTTTTGTTCCTTTATTAATGGTTCATAATGATATTATAAATTTACTAAAAGATATCTCATGGGAGTTTCAAACCTGGTGTGCAATAAGGCCCATTGTCAGGAACCATTTACCAGCAAAGTCAATGTCAACAAGATGTTTTTGAGTTTTACCTGTATGTATATAAGTGCCCTAACCACATCCACATATTGTATCGAGATAAGCATGTATTTGAAATATAAATAAAATAATATATACCTACCAACATTTAGGTATTTATTATTATTTTTAGAATTATCTATAAGGATATCTCTATAGTTTAATATTCTTGATCCCAAATTAGCATTACTTTTCATTTTATACCAACTATAAAACCCATAAGATTTTTTAAACAATAATTCATTATTTATTACATAAAAGTGAATATTATAAAACTCGTAAGATTGATAAGTCTATTATATTTTTGGAATGAGGTACATTACATGAAAATTTCTAATAGGTAAAAACATCTTGATTGAAATCTTCCTTCACACGCATTCACATAAAACTATATGGGGTAACCCAAGGACATACATAATAAAGGGGAGAGCTATAAAGCCTGATAAAAGGAATAAACATAGAATAATATGAATAAGTTAATATATGTTAAAAGATAGTCATATAAGTGGAGAATAAATAGATTCAAAATCATAAACATGAAAAATGAGGCGTGATATATAATGATAACAAAAAGGCAACATGAGAAATGTGGAAACAATATAAAACAATTCATTATATACATAAGTCAAAGTAAAATGAAAAGAAATCATAATGGAGAAGTCACCTAATGGAATCACATTCACTCCCTATCATGATATGATTTCTTATGAGACTAATTATTACCCAATTCATTGGAGCACTTTATAATTAAAATCACACCCATTGCATTCATGTGAATAACCTTCACAAGAAATGAGTATGGTACAAACTACATAATTGTCTTGGCCTGAAAAATCATGAATACATTTTTGCAGCATAATGGCTTCACTTAAAAACTCATAAAATGGGTTGATAAGAGATAAAAAGGTACGTAATCATTTGGAAATAAAATGGGAAGTGATAGGGAAATATAATTTTATATCCCAAAATTAACAATTGGAAATAGAAGACATAAGATAATAATGATACATTAATAAATTGGTGAAGGAGAGGATCCATTAAATGAGTGTATGACTCTATATTCATGGGAGGGGTTCTTAAGATACTAGGGGAACCATGGGAGGACACATTGGTGGGTAGAGAAGAGTAAGGATGTGATAAAAGTATTTTTTGTGAATATAAATTGGATAATGGGTGGGTTTATATATTAAAAGAGTGGGGAATTCATTTTCATTTCTAAAACATAGGTTTTAGACTATATATAAAATAAAATAACTAAAACCACCAACATTACTATGTTGTTTTCCAAGGTTTATTAAAAATGGTAGTGGTTTCCATTATTTTATATGCTCAAGGGATGATATTAATAAAATAATACCCTTTCTGATGTGGAAGTGAGTTATACTCTTAAAGAAATGAATTTAAAAACATAAATTATATTGATGGGTTTAGAGGATTCACAAGGGATTTAAAAAATTTATTAAAATAAACATAAAATATCTTTATTTTAAATTTATAACATTAATTTGGTGTTTTATAGCCATTATAATATTTATTATGACACTTATGGATCTTTATGTTGGCAAAATACATACTGTATATTTATATTGTGTTTAAATTTTACCTGAAAATTCATCTATGTAAGAAAATTATGAAAAATTAACCACTAGGTAATATTGAAAATATTTTTCTAAAAATAATTTTATTTTATCAAAATAATTTTCTAAAGATATGTATTTTTAATTTTGAAATAAAAAATGACTTTATTTTAAAATGTGTGGTATTTTATTAAAATAATATTTATTAAAAAAATCCATTAATTCATCAAAATAAATTCCTTATTTAAATTATTATATTACCCAAAAATATAATTTTTTTTATGTATCAAAATAAATATAATTTATAAATTTAAAATAATAGGATGAAAATTTATTCATTAATCTATAGAAAAATAATTCACATACTAATATTGATAGGGTTTGATACATATCCTTTTAATACACCAACTAACCCCATAAGGGTATGTTTCATGACTTTGAGACGTTCACGGGGTTGTTTGATGACATGGTTTGGGTTGTGATATAGATGAGCTTGAACTTATCATGTAAAAGGATTCTCTTATTCTTAAGTGGTTGGATATCATCTTATGCTTGGTCAAGGGAAAAAAGTACTGGTTCTATCTCCCTCAGAAGCTCTGATAAATTGTATTCATAGGGCGTGATCCTATTTTTTCGGCCATCAATTACATTGTTTTTGTCAATTGGATTTTTTAAAACCCTAAATATTTACTAATCATATGATCACAATTTAGTTGTTATATTAGCAATGACAATGATTCCTAATAGTACATAAAATATAATTGTATATAAAATAAAAATAATTGCATCTGTTTTCTATAAATTTATTACATAATAAGATATTTAATTAAATTATAAGGGAAATTTTATATTCAACAGTTGGGTCATTACAGAGGTGATGAAAATAATGACATAAATACATCATGCCATGGAGCCAGTAGTCCACACATAGGCATCATTGATGATTTCATTTTACAATGAATATGAGATAAGAGTAATATGTTGTATCATTTTAGAATCTGAAATGTATTAAAAATATAATAATTATTTATAAAATTAAAAATTAGGACCATCCATGTAATGTGGTTAATGAAAAATGAAAAATGAAACTTCATGGAGGATTTAATCTAGAAATATGTATGAATGTAAATTTTTTTCCTTAAGGGAAAATGTGAATGTTATTTAATGGTTACACCCATTCCATAGTAAAATTACGTATATAAAAAAAAATAATAACATTTCATATCAATTTCAAAAATAAAAATTTAAAGCTAAAATATGATGGAAATATTTTAATAAAAAAAATTATATATGTGAAGAAATTTGAGTTTTCAATGGATAATTCCTTAAAAAAGAAAAATTTGGTCTCTTATCTTGTGATAAGAAGTTCATGAAGGTAGCATAAGGTTCCATTGGATGAAATAATGTAAGGGTTTTATGAGAAAAACAAATGTTAGGTTTGGTATTGAAGAATTTTTTTTGTTTATCTTTTTCAATTGAGATGGATGAGATTTTTGTAAATAACCATAACTATGAAATAATATGAATTCACTATCAAAGAAAGTGGAAAAAACTTGATAATAATAGAGTGAGGAATATATAAGGTTGATCAAAACTTACAAAACATTATTCTAAACATGTTTTTATCAGTTTGAAAGAGTATTACCCATTAAATTATAACATTGACAATTTTAGTTTTTCTATAGTAACTTGTTTTTACCAAAGGCCACTTATCTTTATGAATTGGTAGAAAATGTCCAATAAGAAATGATTCGGATGTATTGATTCGAATTTTTAAATTAATTTAATGAATTTATATTTTTTATATTGGTTTTATTTGATTTTAAATTAATAAATGTATAATGTATTGAAAAAATTTCATTAGAAAATTATTACTCAAGTTCTAAAATATCAAATATACGTTTGAAAACAAGAATATTTTATATATTTTTAATTTCAATTTTATAATACTTATTTTGAGTAAAAAATGGTTTAAAAAATCTATATTATATATTTACATATTAATAATGAAATTAAATCATGGTTTTTGAAAAAATTGTATATTACTCTATTAACCTTTAAATCAATCTTTACAGAAAAATACCTTAATTTTATATTAAGATAATATTAATATTATAAGTCCAAAAATGTGGTTAAATTTACCAAGATAAATTTAGAATAATTTTTATTTTATAATTATAAAGAAAAATTGGAGATATAATTAATCACATTTTTATAGGAATATAAGTTTTTCATAATATTAACCAATAACATTCACACTTCTTATGATTCAATAATAATATTACTATGACCCAATTATAAATGTCACTTATATTATACCATTTTTAATAAAATTATTATTTAAATAAAAATACATGTCACATATAAAGATATATTTTTTAAAATACATATATATGAATAAAATGATCTTATTAATTGTATTAGCCATATAAATTGAATTTAATCGATATTAAAAGTAACCATTATATTACATATATAAATACTTTATAGATCTGATAATGCAATTTATTCTTGTTAATTTAATGACCTTGTATTAATGAACATAAATTAGATTTTTATATTTATATAAATAAATTATGGTTTCTTTGAAGTTCAGTTTTTTCATGTGGAGAGAGATGTTGAACACAATTGTATCATTTAAATGAAGTCATTTATTAAAATATCATGTTGTTACATTCACACCCTGTTAAATAAATTTCATACTCATAGTTAAATTTATCACCAATATATATATATATGGGTATCCATAAGGTAAAAATATATTTAGGAATCAACATTAATAAGACGGGGAAGTTTGGGAGACTTACTTTTATGTAAATCTTGACATTGTATTTCATTTTAATAATTTGACAAAAATAAATCTCTTAGTTTGGTGTTAAGAGTTATTTTATTTCCCTTGAGTTTATAGTGATAAATATATTGATAGATTATCTAGGGTTGGTATGAAATATGATTCCCTATTTTGGTAATTAGTATGCATACATATGAATATAAATACCACAGACATCCATCTGTCACCCCCATGCATCTTTAACTTGACGAAAATGATCATAAGTTGAGGTGGTATGATAACGTTGAATAAGATCGATCCTCCTCCTCATAAGACTCTTTAAGATATATGTTTATACCACTTTAATACCTATCAGGATTAGCCACATCAAACAATATAGCATTTTAACATTCCAAAATATCACTCACCAATGTTACTAATGAGTAACCTCTCACGGGGAACTCAACAAAATAGTTCTTTGAAACCATGTAATAAGTAACAGTAGTGGGACGTTTTTTTTTCATCTAATGTGGATAGTGTTATGGGTATGTTTCTATTTTTTTCAATTTTCTAAAAAAATGTGTTTAAAAATAGGTTGTTCATAAATCAAATTTTACAATATGTGGCCAAACCTAGGATATCTTCTAAACATACCTGTTGAATTATTATACCAATTAATACTATTCAATTTTCTCTCTACATTAGTGAAATATCACTTGATTAACCTCTCATTGAATTATTTGATTAACTGGAGGGGTGAAATGATCATTAAAACCTTTAATATCCCCAAAACTAGTAATTAGATATCTTTAATTAGCCTCCAATCCACTTATTAGGATTACGATAAAATCAGAATGCCTAAATAGTCTATCTATGTTAATATATAAAGATGAGGAGGGGAATTCAATGTGAAATAAATACAAATTATCCAAAGTTTAATAACAATTGATTGAATCCATTGATAAAAAATAAGATATTGAGCATTTGAAATGTATAATTAATTAACTATGAGATAGGTAGAATCTCCTTGGATCAACCACTAATGATTTAGTGTTCTATCAACAAAGATATTACATTTATAAATTAAAGAAAAGTAAAAAATCGTATATAAAATGACTGATTGTAGATAAAAAACTATGATAGTGCGCCCCCTAGAGTAGTGAACAATTATCCATTTTTTATAATAACACTATGATTCATTTAGAGTTCTTCAGAAATCACCATGTGATCAGAAATGGTCTTTTATTCATCTAGATAATTTCATATACCTTCATGGATAATTTTTAATTTTATTATAGTGTTTGATTTCATTCTTCCATGGATGTTTTATATGTGTCCCGATTGAGGGTTGTGATTTATATTCTTATAGTGCAGAATCATAAACAACTAAATCATATTCTTCCTAGGATCGAGATTCTTTTAATTTGGAGGTTATGTAATTCATTACATCACATCGTAATAGAAAGAAAATTATTTTTTGAGGAAGATAATTGATGTATTGGACTTAGAAATATATTTTTGTCCTTATAATGTGTTCATGTGTGGAATTGGGCTTTTATATACAGTTCATACATTTTTCAATGCTTTGTAGATATGATCAATCATATAGTTGGAAGTTCATCTTCTTTAAAATCTTGGAATGATCAAAAATTTAACTTATTCATTGAACTCTAACATTAATTTTAATTTCTTCAGGTGTGTCTACAAGGGTTCAGTTTTAAATAATTTGGTTCATCAATCATGTGGTTCCCTCTTGTTTAAGAAAACATTCAGTTATAAATTCCTAGAACCATTCAGACGCAAGTGTCATTTCAACCTCTCAGGCCTTATTGGATCATAGTTTCTCTTCAATTCTTCCACAACAGGTATAGAACATCAATTTTCATCAATAGATAAAAATAACCATGGAATATATTATCATCCTCATATTGGTTTGAAATAATGGGTGAATTATAGCGAGAATATTGTGCAGATCCTTTTCTAAAGCTATAACTACTAGGTTAGGGTCAAGCAATGTCACAGTGGTCATCAATTTTCATAGGGAAAAGAAGAATATAAAATTTTCAAGTCTCGGTCTATAATTTAATTGGTTAGACATGAGTGCTTTGCTTCTAGAAAATATTTTTCATCAATCATGTTATCATGTAGTTTGAGGTGTTTATCTTCGTATCTATAGATCTTAAGTTCCCCCTCTTCTTGGGTTGGTTGTTAAAATATAGACCCATGAATTTTGGTCTGTCTTCCAGTTGATATTATATTTTTACCAGCGTTAGGGTCTTATTATTCTTTAGCGGATGAATTTATTAGTTGGCATGATTTGAATTAGTGTGGTGTAGTATGTAATCATATTATCTGGTATTCTATGTCAACATTTCAGTGTAAGTGGTATCTTTTATCAACACTGAAAAGACTATATTCAGTTCTTGATTTCATAAATCTTCATACGATGTGAATCTGAAGAGTTCTTATCTTCTTTTCCAACAGTTTCCATGTATTACAACCTTATGTATATGAAACCAGTCCTCCTTCTTCAAGGTTCATAGAAAGGTAATCCCTATAGATAAAGGATATGGAATTAATAGTTTGATATTCCTATAGCAGGTTGAAGATTGTGAAATATCTTTTCAGATTCACTTTTGTATCTTGTAGGTAAATGCATTGGTTTATGGGATGTTACCATGCGGAAGTATTTGTGAAATCTTGAGTAGTGCAATGACTTCAGCTGAGGTATGATGAACTTTAGTGGAGGCACAGATTCACTTGGATCCCATGTTCGATACTTCATCTTCAATAAATTAATTAACAATGGAGAGTGGTGGGGGGGGGGGGTTGAGTTTAATTTATGTAATTGAATTATTTTCGTCATTTTAGTGATAGTGAGTGTGCAATAAATTCATGGTGTAGTTTCATTGGGCCATGTGAAAATCAGCATGTGTTCACATGGAAATCACAATCAGTTTACAATTTCACTACTTTTAGTTGTAGACTTTTTCAATCATAATCATTTCAAGGCTTTTCCTCATTTCAAATTTCATTTTATAAAAATAAATATTTATTGGGGTTTTTTTGAAAAAAATAACAATTAAGATGAAATAAATAAAATCAAAATTTATTTCCTTGGAAAAACAAATTTAAAAATAAGTTCTAATTAAATTAATCCAATAAATTTAAATGTATATATTTTAAAAAATTTATATTTTAGTCAATTCAAAATAAAATTATAAAATAAGTTAAAAACATAAATGTAGATTTAATTTAAAAAAATAAAATGTACATATTTACATTACATTTTTAAAAACAATAAATCAATTAAACTGAAAAAATAAATCCGTTTAAGGAATTTTTTTATATTAAATAACTTTATTTCAAAATAAAAAAAATATCTTTACAATTGAATAAAAAAATTAATTAAATCAATAAACATCATAATCAAATACAATTTCCGTTATGTCCACAATTCACAACTTATAAAAAATGAATAAATTACCCAATATTTTAATTAATTAGAGAGTTATTATAAATTTAAAAAAGATTACAAATTTCCAAACATAATGGCCACATAAATTTACACATGAAATATTGCTCTCTTGGATCATTTTTTTATTGAATTGAATAAATATTATTGTATTGACTAACATCAAATAAATAATAAATAATAAAATAAATAAATGAATCCATTAACTAAATGGTCATGCCTAATATAAGACTTTGTCATAATATTTTACTTCAATTAGGTTAAAATACTAGTTCCACATGAATATTTTATAGGTTTAAATGGAATTAAAAATATAACAAGCAACACGTCAATTTTTCCCTCATTTTAAAGCATTCAAAACCAATGAACATTTTCACAATTTATAGATACTTCATAAATGACATTTTTCTTAGATAGTTTTTTCTTATTTATCTAGGTTCAATATTCCTCTCACCTAAATAAATTATTTTTTGACAAAGATAACTTTAATAAATTTTTTATTTCAATTTTTACTAGCTATCTATGTGTAGGTAACTCTTTAAAGAAAATATTTGATTATGTATTGATGGATTGAACATAGACATCCAGTTTCATTTTCTCTGTTATTTATTATGGTCTCCCAATTTCCTATTCTATCATAGTTAGAAGGATTTATGTCAATTTCATTTCAGGAGCCCCCATGAAGTTTTATTCAATTATAAAGGATAAATGACTCAGTATTTTTCTTAATATTCTAGTGAACACATGTTTTAATTATTATTTCACAAATATCTTTTCAACTATCACTATATTTACCAAGATAGAAAACAGAAATTTCCAAAATATAGGGGTAATTTTCAATTAAAAACCATTCAAAATCAATATTACTAAATCAATGTTCTAATATCTCTATATTTAAAAAAATACTATGTTTGATAGTGCATATGAAATACAACATCGACGTTTAATGAATCATGAAATATTATTATTCAAATTTAACCACTATTAAATTGATGTTGAAATGGAGGGTATGAATAAGACTCTATAATTTTTGAAATACATAAAAAAGACATATTCAATATTAATTGGTCAATAAATGATTATTAAATAAGTACTGATTTTAATTAGACTCATTTTATTCATTAAAAAATCATTTTCTTAAAATATATAAAATTTTTAAATTGTTTTTTTGTGAGAAAATATTAAATTTTTATGTAAATTGATGTAAAATAATTTTAAAAAATTAACTTAATTTTTGAAAATATTAAATCAAAATTATCTTATATTAAATTTTATATTATTTTTTAAAAATATTGATTTTTAGTGAACAATGAAAAATAATGATTTTTATTGAAAAATATATTTTCCTTTAAAATAATTACGATAAAAATTATATTTTTTTCTAGTAATTTTTTTTATTAAAAAAAATCCAATTATATTATTTCAAATGATGTCTATAACTGAATTTTGCATAACAACATTTTTATAATTTAAGAAAATTTTTTCTGAAAAATAATTTTTCATCACATTATTAAAGTAAAAAATTAAATTAAGTTTTTTTCTCTTGTGTTATGAATCTAAAAAAACATGAATATTAATTTATATTTATTTAATTCATTATTTAATATTTGATGTTCCCCCCTCTCTAATAAAAGGTCACCCCCAATCCAATTTTATTAATATTTTAAAAAATCAATCGGTTTGTAAAATATAAACCCAAATACCATATTATAATTTATAAACAAAATCTAGATTTATTATTTTGGTAATAATACTAACTCTAGAGGTCTTAATATGTAATTAAAATGTGGTTTTTTGTGGAAGAGTTAGTGTTCTTGACCATGAATTCTAATTTTATCTCTTCTTCCACCTCTTTCGAAAATTTCTCCCATATTAAGAAGATAATAAAATTAGTATTTTAAAAATGATAATATGTTATTATGTAAATTTAAAAATTTATATCCACATCCTTTTACATTAAAAAAAAGAACCATTTTGGTATGTATGGAGGACTACCGCCTCGTGAATTGATTTAATTCATTTTCCGTCACCTCCTCTCATGAATGGTTATAATTATGGTTTTAATGTATATATATTATATTCATGAATTATTTTTCATTATTATAATATAATATATAATTTAACATATTAACATGTCATTCACTCAAAATTTATAACATCGTTCATGCGTACGGGTGAACTAACACGATCATGAAGCCATATGATATATTTTTCATCACCACATCATAGTGATGATAAATGTAAGTGTATTTAAAGAAATAACATCTAATAAATGATATAATTATATTTATATAAATATAAATTAATTCTTACCTTATTTTTATATTAATCATTGAATAATGTAAATGTTACACTTGTGTACGTACGACCTACAATTTCTATGATTGCAACATAATTCAATTTTAATAACCACATTTAATGGTTTTTTATAAAGTTATAATTAGAGAATAATAATTACATCTATTTCATGAATATTATATTGGATGTGATGGAACAATGACCTCTTTGACCATGGTCAACACATAGAGGTTGTTTTGAAAGTATGGATGGAATGATTTCAAAAGCACCAGACATGAACTTCACTGATTATGTAATTAAATATATAATTAAAATAAAATTTTTATTGATAATGGATTAAAACAAGATTTTTTTTAAAAAATAAACTAATTTATATGAGTTTAAAATAATTGAGATAAAGGGTATATAACACATTCCTGGACTCGTGGTAAGAGATTTCATCCCAATTTACATTTATTGAGGAATACTTTAAATTTATGAACCACATTTCATTTATGAGATGTATATAATAACCCCTTAACATGTTATTTCATTAATCCTCTATAATTCATATAATATTAAGTTTCAATTCAAATTATTTTAGCTGAGGGGTTTTAATTTAAATTTATCAAGTGGTAAGGTTTTCATAACACAATTTCATTTAATTGGGTTATATCACATATTCTATTATTATATTATTACAATATAATGTGTGAATGAAATTTTTTAATTTATGTTTTATTAACACTTTCATTGTGTTTATTTAAATTTTTTACACATAATCTATCCATTTATTAATTCTCGATTCAATGATAGGATCATTATATTGGTTATTAAACTAAAATTCTCATTCTCTAAGACATGTCAGGCAAACACACCCACTTCCTTTTACAAGGTGTCTATAATTTATATTTGGATATTATATCATAAAATATACTTTTATGATCATATTTTATGTTCTTATTTTTGACCTCTTTGATGGGAATATTATTTAAATGTTATAATATTTATGATGTTTCTTTTTGGCTTAATCACATTTTACTGAGACATGAATCATGTCATGCACCATGATTTCAAGGTATAAATTACACATAGTTTAATGATTGAATTATTAAATTTTAATTCATTAAATTAATGGTATTCATAATTATATATCATATTCTTTTTTAGTTACATTTAATTTAAAAGATTACCATAATGGTAAAATCATTGTGGAATAATCTTCTTTCATTCTGATGTTTTTTATGTTAATGGTTCATTTAAAGGAAATCATATCATCTTATATAATTGAAACACACATATTTTCTTCTACATAATTTATTAATGTGGTTCATATATTTATTTTCCGTTTATTCACTTATTTATTAAATTAACTTAGAGAAAGTTCTTTGTAAGTGATATCAATCTCATATCTTTCTTTATATTTGTAAAAAAATTCCATATCAAAGATTTAATTTTTTTCAAATTTTTTTTTATAAAAAAATTATTTGATAAATATATTTTATATAATCATTTAACTCTTTTTAAAGGGTTTGAAACTAAATTTATTTACATTTTCTCTATTAGTCACTTTTGAATCTCATTACAAAAATGCTTTAAATTAATGTTTATTTTTAACATTAACAAAATGATTGGAATTTACCATTATAATCACTGTTATTTATTTTGAGGGTGACTTTGAAATATTTAATAGTAATTTTATAAAAAAAATATTTTTAAATTATTTTTAATTTATTTGTTTTTAAAAGTTATTTTTAATAGAAAATTTTATTTTTTCCTGAAATTATTAATGATATTTTTAATGTTGTTTCTAATAATCAGTGATAACAACCCATGATGTGACATATAATCCACTGGTAATATTGTGTAATTAACCCACCCTTAATATTTATCAAGATATATATTGATATTTTCAAAAATATTTTCATGGATACCATTTCGTTTCCATTGGTTGATCAATTTATTTACGGAATAATGGGTGTTCTTATTAGTATTATGATTTAATGAAAGCCCTATATAATTTATTCATTTTATGGATCTTGGAAATTGATTGTGATGATATATAGTTTCTTTATAAACTATGTATTGGTGATTATGTTATAAAATAATGATGAGTGGTTGCGTTACAAACTAGGGATTGGTGGGTCTATGATATCCCTTAGATGCATTGTATTTGGAAGTAAACATTATGTTTATTATAATTTAAAGTGTTCTTTTAAGGGTAATTCGAATGTAATGTTCCAAGATTCCAATAATTTTTATTTTTTATTTATATGGTTTATAAATTATTCCTTTTCTCAAGATTTACATCACATAGATCATGGTTATTGATTCAGATGTATCTTGCCTATGATAAAGTTTGTGGAATGATTAATGTCTCATTATTTATTTATCAATGGGTATAAATTATCTTATTTTATCCAGAAAAAATTTGATTAAGTGATTATAAACATTATCTCATATTATACTTGTTGAGGATATTTAATTGTTAAGGGTTTTTTACCATTATCGATCATTTGATATCACCCTTTTTTTGTTTCCTTTTCCATAGGTTAAGAAGATTGATGATAATATATTTTAGAATTTAAAGGTTTCATATGTGATGAATTGTTATTATATGTTGAATACCTAATATGGAATATGAAAATATGGCTATAGTGGGAAAATAATCTCTAAAATAAATGAGTATTTTTTTGCAATACTTTAACCTTGTTCTCTAAAACTATAAACAAAAAACGTCGTTGGGTATATTTGTGATCAAATAAATACTCTTCCTATTTTTTAGGTTTAGATAGAAGAAATTGGGTGATATTTATTTTTTATCAATAAAAGAATTTTATTTTTTTTGTTTTTAGTATTATATATAGCAGTGAGAGTTCCAGGTCTATATAGTTTGTATTTGAATGGGGTTTTGGAAACATTGGAGATTTTTATGTTTTCTTGTGAGGTTATATTAAGAGTTATGATTACCATCATTGTTATATTTGTTAAATTTTTATCATTAGTTGAACATCTTAGAAACCCATTTTTATGTTTTATCTGATGGGATTTTGAGGCGATTAATAGTATATTGGGATATTTTTTATGGGCTGTAGTAAATATAAACCATAAGATTAACATGAAGATAATTTCATAATAATGATATCACATTTTTTGGGTATTTATGTTGAAAGGAATAAGATAGGATTTGATGTTTAAAATTTTATTAATCTTGAGGTTATTGAGGTTATTTAAGACATAGAATATTTAATAATGGAAACAATTAGCATACCAAGTAAGAATATGTGATCAAATCATTATGATTATTAGATTTCAATATTTTTATTGAATATTTTGAGAAATATTAATTTCAGATATTTATAAACTGATATAAGATGAAATTTGAGTGTTATTGTTGATGTTTTAGAGTTTAATACTGTAATTCCTTATATTATGGTATATTCATGTTGGTAGTTATCATAGATTATTCCAATGTTTTCAATTTTCATTAATTTATTATGTTGGGACGAAAATATTATTATCATTTCATGGAATTTTGTTTAATGATAGAATTTTATTTTAGTGTTTCAGGCATAAAAAATTAAGTTGGAATACTCATCATTTAGAGAAATTGAAAATATTGTACTGAAAATTGATTAATGGACAAAATTATAGTTTCCGACTAATTATCTTTTCAATTTTTATTAGTGAATTTAGTAATGGAATTACTCAATAATTGGATAATTATATTGATAGAAATTGTTTTCCCTATTACTATCATATCTGATTAATAGATGGAATTTTTCACATTTCTTTATTTTATGGTTTTGGGGTTGTTAACTTTTACTAGATCATTCACATTCATTTGATCAATGATCTCTATCACTCTCCATTATTATTTTGGATATATAAATTTCTTCAATATCTATATTTTCAATTACAAATTTTTTTCTAACTTGGGAACATATATTTTGTTTATAGATGCAATTCTTACCTCTCGTTCTCTTTCAATAAGATGATGATTTATTAACCCTTTTTTGGATGAGGGGTTTCAACAATGGTATTTCAAAAATTCGAACCCCTACCTCTTGATATTGAGTTCAAATTATTAATATTAATATTTTTATGGGGGTATAATGTCATATGTTAATATTTTAAATAATACTATGATCTACAATGCATAAATCACACAAAATCAAGGTTTAACAAATTAAGAAATATAATTATTTAAATATGAATCCTATAACCTAACTGTTATATTATTATGTATTAATTGGATTAAATAATTAATTAAATATATAATTGTCCTATTTAATATAAATTTAATTATTAATAATAGGAAAAAATAACTCAATTTTTATTAAAGTCATTTTATATATCAAATATATATTTTAATTAGTTTTTTAAATTTTTTGGGAATAAATATTAAAAGTAATTTCATGAAATTTGAAGATATTTATTTTTATGAAATTTATTCAATGTTTTAAATCAGCATAAAAATAATATTATAGTTTGAAATATTTAATAATTTAAAAAACTATTATATTTCAGTTAATACTTAATGATACTGTCTTTTAATATAAATTTTATTTTATTTTAATGTATTTACAAATTAAAATGCTAATATTTTTATAGTAATTAATCTAGTTTGATTATAAAAATAAAATTATATTATTTTAAATTAATATTTTAATTTAATATGGTATATAGACATTTGTATACTTAAAACCACAGTTTATTGAAAACATTTTTTATCACGTTTTAACAGTTTAATTTAAAAATAAATTTTACCAATTTTATGTTTGTATAATTTAAATTTTTATTTTATATTTTTAATCATGAGGTATAAATTTTATAAATAGGTCCCTTTTATTTTTGGACATTAAGAATAGTAACCTTATTAAATTTATGTCACATTGGAATGGGAAAATTGGGGAATTTACATTAGAAATAACAATATAATGACTATAAAATTTCCCTAAGACCTAAATTAAAATGAATTTATGATTATATATCTTCAATAAACATAAAACTATATAATATTTTATTTTTTTCATTCGATATTTATTTTTACAATTATATTATTTCATATCATGATATTATAAAAATTTCATTCTCTTTGATTTATTATTTTTTAAATTTTTACGTTATTATAAATAGATAAAATATTCAGTTATAATTATTATTTAAAATATAAATTAAATATTTTATCATCTTAAATATTTTTATTTTTAGTTATGAAATAATTATCATAAATTATTATGCAACACTGAAACAGTTCTTGTAGATACTGTGGTAAATCAATAAAATGATTTGAAAAACTATAAAAATATATTATTTGAGATAGTTATTGTTTTACATGTATATTTTAGATAAATAGTAAATATTTTAGTTTTTTTATAATCTTATATTATAATTTCATCATTTTAATGATGGTTTTAAATTTAAAATAGTTGAATTGTGGAAAAAATGACATTTGTGACATTTTTCATTAAATAATGTTTTATTAAATAATTTTTTTTGAAAATATTATCTTCAGCCAAGTTAGTTTGATATGGTTTATGAAATAAAAGATAACCCATTTATGATCCTTTTTTCTTTTTATACTATCTATATTTTTCCCTTAAGAATTAATTTTTTTTGCTTCATGGTAATATTCAAAAAGGGTTAGTTGTATAGGGGTTAAAAGAAAATGGTAAGTGTGAAAAAATCACATAAACAAGATTTTTTATTTTTGAGATCTTTTTCACCCATAATCATAATCATTTCCAAATAAATAAATTTTCATCTACTTGGACATGATTATTAATTTATTTTAATTTAATAATTAAGAAATTCTAAATTATCCCCTCCCCACAATAATAAAGGATTACTCCTATACCATTTTATTCACAATTCAAAAGAATTTTTTATCTAAAAAAATTTAATAAAATACATTTATAACATCTATTACAACATTATAAAGTTCTTGTTTTTTTCATAACGGTATCCTTAAATGGATTAAGTTTTAATCGAAATGTGGTTTTCTAAAGAAGATTTATTGTTTTTAACCGAGATTTATAAATTTATTTGTTCATAAACCCCTTCAAATATAATAATGAAATCGTAGATAATAAAATAAATATATTAAATATAAATTTTTTATTATGTTAATTTTAAAAAATATCAATCTCGTTTTCCTTCATAAGGGAAATGAAGCTTTGGTTCACATGTACAGAAGACTGCCACCTCAAAAATGTATGTAATTTATTTTATATAGGCTCCTCTTAATGAAGGTTGTAAATATGGATTATATATATATATATATATGATATTCCTGAAATATTTATAAATATAAAAATATATTATATTATTTAATCTCTCACCCATTCATTCACTGGAAATTGATTGAGTCATTTGTGCATATGTGTGGACTACCACCTTTATGAAGTAATGTGAATCATTTTTCGTCTCCACATAACATGGATGATATATAAAAGAAAATTTAAAGAAATATTATGTAATTTATGATATAATGATAATTATTTGAGTATTAAATAATACTTAACCTTATTCCGATTAAGATCATTGAATAATTGAAATGTTACTCATGTATACATCTGACCTACAATCTCATTTATTGTAATGTACATCATTTTTCATAAGAATATTTATTGGGGTTTTAAAATCTATAATTAACATATGAAAATGATCTTTATTTTATCAATATTATACTATAGGTGATAGAACAATGATCCCTTTGATAATGGTCAGCAGACCGATGCTTTTTTAACAAAGCATTCTCAAAGCACCTTACATGAACTTAACCTATTAAGTGATAAACTATGTAATTAAAATAAATGGTATAATGATAATGTATTATATCATTACATTTTATTTAAAAAAATAAAATAATTTATAGGATTTTATTATACATGTGTTAATGTACATATATATAAATTCTGTACTCAAGGTATGCGATTTCGTCACAATTTCCTTAGATTAGGTCATATGTTAATGTTTTGAACCTAATTTATTTTATAAAGTGTATATACTACGCCCTTTTCATATTATATCATTAATATTTCACACTTATTGGTATTTTAATTTTCAATTAAAATTAATTCATCGATGATTATTTCACTTGAATGATACTAAATGGTAAGCGATTCTTAAATAAATTTAATTTCATTAGGTTCTATCAATTATTCATTTATAATATTATACCAATATTTTTTAATAAAAATAACACTTTTTTGGTAATTTTTTTATGTATAATTTTATTTTTTGATTAAATATTTTACGCATAATCTCTCTATTGATTTATTCTCAAATTAGTGACATGATCTTTATATAGTTTATTTGTCTTAAATTATCTCTCTTCGAAAAAAGTATTATAATATGAAACTAATTCATTTTAGAAGGTGTATTTGTTTCTTATTGGGATATTATAACATGAATGAGGTCTTTATCATGATATTTTAAGTTCCTTTTGTTTTTTCCATTTCATGGGATATTCATTCAGATGTTATAAAATAATGAAGGGTTTTATTTTTCATAAAACTATTTTCTTAAGACATGATTCATGTAATACATTTTGTTTTCATTATTTGGTGTACTTATTTCTACATGTATTAATTTTGGAATAATAATTCATGAAATTCATTAGATTCAAAATGCATATCTTTTTATTTCCTTCAATAACTTTTTATTCAAAATATTACAAAGGGGTAAAGGATCATTCTTATAATATCATTTCTTAATAAAATTATTAATGTTAATGGTTCATTTGGAGGAAATTATATGATCTTATATTCCTGAAACAATTAATTTTTATTACCTTCTAGTTACAAATCTGGTTCAAATGTTAAATTAAAATTTACTCCATTATTAGTTATATAAACATCAATTATGTTTTTTATGTGATATCAATATTTTATCTTCAATTGTATTATGAATCTTTCTCTTCTATATCTATATTTTCAAAAAGAAATCAACAATATTGTTTTAAAAAAATTAATGAATTCATGAAGATATTTAAAATTATATTTTGATATTTTTTAAAAGCATTTAAAAATTAATTATAAAATTTATTTATTGCTCCATTTTTAATCTTTTTAGAAAATGTTTTAAAAGAATGTTTATTTTTATCATAAATGACTTGAATAGAATTTCAAACCATCATGGAATATTTTTCTTGAAGATTCATTTATATGTTTTCAAGGTTTTCTTCAAATATATTTAATTTTAAATTATTTTATAAATATTTAGTTTTAAATATAACTTTCCATATGAATAAGATATTTTCCTGAAGAATGTTTGTAACTATATTTTTAGTTATGTTTCAATTAATAAATGAAAACATCCAAAGATATTAAATATGCTCCACTGGGGAAATTTTGTAATGAGACCACTGTTATCTTTTCTCTTGTGGGATTATAATTTTTTGAAAGAGATTATCATGGATATTTTTTCTGTTACATAGGTTAATAATGTTATAGAAGTAATAATGGTTGTTATTATGTATATTATAATTAAATTAAATATCTATATACTTTATTAATGATACGGTTTTTGTAAATTATTTATAATGATGGGTGGTGTAATATCCTGTTCATTTTCTAGGTATGTTCCATTTTGATTTTTCCCTTTTCTTATAGGGTTGCAGAGATTTTTATTTTGGGTTGGAAGGATTTAGATATGTTCATATATTTTATATAAAATTTTGGTGATGAAGAATATTATGTTGAAAATTTACACACCATGTAATAATATTACAATCCATGTAGTGTTTTAATTGAGACAAATCATCAGAGTGGATATGTTTTTCAGAAAAAAATCATTAAAAATAAATAAATTATGTGTAATATAATTTCATGCCATGTAATTCCCCAAGAAACCAATTTAAATAAATTGTGTGGTTCATTTTTTTCTTCACTTAACCTTGCATCTAATTACTAGAGGGAGTCTCTCAGTGGTTTTGGGGAAATTTCTTCATCCCTAATCATGAAAAATTGGTGTATATTTCCCTATAATCCTTTTTTATTGGGTTTGTTCCTTCATATTTTCAATTAATAAGTGAATTTTTTTTACAGTTATGGGTTTGGGGGTTTATCTTGATCCATGGTTTCAATTCAGTCATTTTCTATCACTGTTCATCTAGACATTCTACATCAATTTAGAGATGTGTTTTGGGTATTGTTAAAACAAAATCATGAGTTATGGGGTCTATTTATGAATTCCAATTGTTTTGAATGAAATTTTGTGTATGTAATTGTGAAATTTCAATCACCATATTAGAAAATTTCTTCCTAAATTGAAATTATTAATATAATTTCCACTTGATTATGAAATTATTTGAACTTGGGGTTATTGAAATTGGAATTGGAAAATGTTTTGATAACAAAAACCGGTTGGAATTGTGATTATGGAATTTATGAATCATAGGGATATGAAATTGAGAATAATATTTTTTTTGAAATAGGATATTAATGGAATTGTGAAATTGGTAGACACCCATTGGGTGTGACGATATATTTAAAGTATCGAATTCCAATTTGTGATTGTTTGATAAATGGAAATTGTGAAAGTTCTATCCACCTATGGGGTGTGATGATATGATTGAATGAGTTATTAGGTGGGGGATGCCACTCCAAATACCCACATGGTTCCAAAATTTAGCTATAAGATAGTAATATATATATGAATTTATACGCGATCACTAAGTTGTGGGATAGAGACTGCTACTCCAAAAACCCACGGGGTTCCAGACTACCGCTCTATTACTATATTTTATTAATGTTAAATTTAATTGAAATGGAAATGGAAAATAATGAGATGTCATATGGTTCAAGCTACGACATGAGACAAAGAAGGTATTGACTATTCAGGTGTCATCATGAACCCAAGTAATTTATGTGGTTTTTTAGATGAAAAAGAAATGTGACAACTGTCAGTGTCTTTATATTGCGATTTTTAGGTGGAAGCATGACACATGTATTTAATAAAATATATACATATTTATTTTGGATATTTGTTTCCTTGTTTTAGGTAAACCATATGATACTTCAATTTATTTTTATTGTATTATTCTAGTTGATATTTATTACAAGTTTTTCATGATTATTTATTTATTATATTATTAGTCATTTATAAAGATGGTATAGTCTCCCAATAGTATCAATATTTGGACCTCACTACTAGTTGGTAGCCTCTGGAATAAGGGGAGTTTTTCATGAGTTCATATGACCAACCGACATGGGGAATCGGTACGTAGAACAAGTATAGGGACCTTAAAAAGTTGTATCAAATGTGGTTTTTTTCATTCTTTTGTGTTATTATTTGGGAAAGGAAGATATGAGAATATGATGGGTTCAGCTATGGTCATGATTGAATACATGGTAGTAGCTAAACCATGTATAAGGAACACCCCTAGTTCCCTGGGTGGTATTTTCATATATGTTATAGTTACATTTTATTTCACATTGGTGGATTCACTTATGGTGTGATGGTATTATCTTCTTAGATTTTTTCATAATGGCCCAGAATAGAATGAGGGTTGAGTAAGAAAGCATCATTTTAGGAAATCATGATTCTCTTGAGACATGCATCATTTTAGGAACACATGAAAAAGAATATTTTGTTTATTCCTTAAAACAAAATTATTATCTTTACTTTGTAACATAAATTAATGTGGAGTCTATTATGAAAAGGGTAAATTATAAATGATGTAAAACATGTTAATTTTATTGGATAAATTGGTGTATAATGATAATTTTTTTGTGAATTGTTTTTACCATTTTTTAGCAATGACCTAAATGAGGGATGATTGCGAGTAGTTATAGTGCATCGGGTTTGATTGTGTGGTATGATTTGAAGGGTGAATTGTTATAGACTATTGTGAATACCTCTTACATATGTATGATAATGTTGTGTTATGTTTCATAACATGAAATCTTATAATTGTAGAGATACAACTCTATAAAGATGCATGTTTATAGGATGGCAGAATGACATAGCTAGAAATTATACCCCGATAGTGGAAATAAAGGCTCTGTGTGTTTTGGTTATGGAAGACATAGAGTAGTTTTTTGTGAACTTTTGTCGGTTTATACTATTTATTGAAGGAGAAAAAGGGTGGTTTATGATATTTATATCTAAATTGATGTAGGATTTATAGTTGTACAACCCTAAAAACTTTCACTAGAGTGGGTGGACCTGAGGCAGTTGGGATCTAGATTGGGTATATTCAGAAATCCTTGGAAACATAGAGACTTCTACTGAGAAGAGTTTCAAAATAGTTTTTTATATTTTATGTTTTCAGCTGAAGCGTTGGTGTGATATAATGAGTAGGGAGTAAAAACTATAGAATATAGAGTGGAAGGACTTTTAGAAGAATTTAATCTAGTGGTTTGACCCTAAGATGGTAATGTAGGAGAGGACGAAGGAGCTTATATGGTCGACCCAAGGGTGTATGTATGTGATGAACTATGTGTAATGATTAACTAATTTGATGTTCTTTTCTCCTGTTTTGTTAGAAGATAATGGAATATTAGAGAAACGTTTTTAGGACGATATTAGATAAATATTAATTCTCATGTTAATATCATTCATCTAAATTTTTTTAAGAATTGGTGAATTAGGCTCTCATATCACAGGAGAAGGTGAACGTGGATTCCATTGGAACATAAGTGGAATATTATGGACAAATATGAGGTATGTATTCTTAAATATGAAAATTTCAGTTTAAAAATATCAAGTAGGTAGATAACAAGTAGGATGGCTAGGGATATGGATCAGTTACTCATATCAGTAAACATATATACTTCCACTAGTGTTGTAGGTAAATAAATGTTTATATCCAGTGTCCTTTACCACCATTTGAGTGCTGCGCTTGTGGTAGGATGGATCACTTGAAGAGGTACTTTAGAAACACCCAACCTATTAGTTTTGATAGGGGAGCTATGTAGAGTCAGATTACTGGAAAGAGATCTTCTACCTCATATAATTTGGTAGATGGAGTTTTACATGCAATGGAGTTTTAGGAAATGTACATAGTTCTTTTGGAAAATAGCACCCAGGTAAGTAGAGTGGAAAAACATAGTGGAAATTAATATTAGAACTGGGAAGAGGGGAATGGATAGTGCTTGTAATTTGGCTTATACATATAGATATCGGGGCTTTACTATTGATAGTTGGAGGTATAATTGTTATATATTCTACACATTTTAGTTCTTTATTTGATATGGTGTCTCTCATTCCATTATATCAACAAAATGTATGAACATGTTGAGTTTTATGGTGGAGTTTATTTTTGGTGTTATGATGATCAATAAACCTTTTTGGGGGGTGGGGTGGGGGGGGGTGAGAAACATATGTTTATGAATGGGGTGTTCTCTTGAGGTTGGAGAGTATCATTTTAAATGGTATATTTTCATTCTTGATATGTTTGGATTTGACATAATTTGGGGTATGGAATGGTTAGAGGTATACTGATCCAACATTTATTTTTCACTATAGGCGATTATCCTTTATGATTCTTAAGGGTTATATTTATGTACACCGTGGAGAGTGGGATATCTAGGTGTAACACCCGAGACATTCATGAGAAATATTTTGTTTTATATAAATCATCAAAGGAATCTTTTTTTACACAACACCTGCTTGGCTTGCTTTACACGAAATCACAACCTTCTTCGATAGCTTGCGTCGTACACAATACCGAGTTTCACTAAACAATGATATGCTAATAAAATATTATTAAAACTAGCCGTTATGAATAGTAATAACCACTTTTTGAAATTTTATAAATTTTATTTTTCAAAATGGACTTCATTTTTGGATTCGGAATATCGAAATTAGCCTAGGGTGAAATTTTAGTATTTTTCTGAAAACATTCAATTTTTGATGAATAGTGAAACCACTAAGTGGTAGTTAAAAAACTGATTTTTTCATAAAACATAATTTTACCGTTTCTGTGAGTGGAATTTCGAAAATCCGAGAGACACGGTTGATGTCAGTAAGTAAAATGTGGTTCAATGAGATGAAAATAATTTTTTGGTGAATAGTAACTTTTTACTTTTTTACCACGGTTAAAAGTAAATAGGGTAATTAAGTGTAAAAATGATATTATTATTACCCTAACACATTTACTAATTATATTGGACAAATTTAATTCGACCAAAAACAACCTTAGGAATAAAATATGACCATTTAGGCCCACTTGGATTAGATTAGGACATTTATTATTAATTTATATAAAGAAGGGTTAAAATTGTTAAAATCAAATTTTAATAAGTAAATCATTTTTAAAATGGGGTCATACATAAGATAAATTCGACAATAAATATTCATTAGAAATCAAAAAATATTTCCTACATAATGGTATTTTATTTGTAATTTTTAGAGATTAGATAATTTAATTTATTTATGACACAAAGATGATGCAGTAATTATCTTATTAATGAAATATTGACATAATTAATGTTATAAATACCAAAATAAATGTAATTTTTGACTTTTTATGAATTACAATAATTTTCTAGGTTAATATGACATGTTAGTATTGATTTAAGTAACTTGGTTTGAACTAATCATTCTGTTAAGAGTTTCAGAAAAATCAATTAATAAATAGTGTCAAAAATGACATAAAATAGTTTTTAAAACAAATATTATATTATTAATTGTTATTTTATTTCTAAAACTCTAAGGTTCGGAAAAATGACTTATATAAAGTTATATATATTAATAATAAACAACTTGGGGTTCGTTTTTCTGCTTATAGTAATTTTATTAACCTTATATTATAAGAACACAAGTAGACACGGTAAAAGTAAAATTATTTATCTTAATGTTAAATCTAAATGATAAGGTTAAAATAGGAACCTAAACTTTCCTAAATTCTATTGGATGAAATTATTTAGACCCATCCCCACCTTAGATTCGAAATAAATCAATTTGAAGCTATTTAAAACCGAACTTGACTTTATAATAAAATAATATTTTTAGTTTTTCCAAAGGAGCCCCTCTCATCCCTTATAAAAGGGCACCTCCCCCCCCTCTTCCTCACACCACTTTGCGCCTTCAAGCTCGGACAAACCCTGCCAATTTCTTCTCTCCACTTCCCTAGAAACATCCTAGAAGTTCTGGTCTTCTTCAAAGACCCATTTTAGTGCCCTAAAAGGAGGTCACAAAGAAGCACTTCAAAGAAGAGGTAATGTCTGTTACCGATTCTTTCATCTTTATTTCTTCTTCCACTTCTTCTTCTCTAGTTTTTTAATTATGAAGTAATAACATAAGTATCACTCATATACTGATATGTTATTATAAGTATGAAACAACCCTATTTCACCATCTATCCATCCTACGGAAAAAGAAATCACCGCACATGCGTACGTACGGAATACCGTCTCCACGCCGTGGTGTAAACTATTTTCCACCACCACCTTACTTGGATGGGTATAATGGTGTAAATAATGACTATATATGACTATTATAAAGTGATAATTATTCTGAAATAGTATACATACACTCCAATACAATTCCATGATCATAGGAACGATATCATCACTCGTGCATACGTACATAATACCGTCTCCACAATGTGATGCGACTCGTTCTACATGATCTTCATTTAGTAATGATTATATAAATGAATTTAATGAATGAATATGACATATATTACACTAATACCATTATATAAATGAGGTATCTATAACTTAAAGAGATGAATAAGAATTTATTCGACAAAACACGCATAAGAACAAAAAGTTATAAACACCAGAATAACAAGTAGCAATGAAATATTACTACTATGAAACTAAGAATATGACCATATATGATATCATAAAAACATGTATGATTCTGTAATAAGTCAATAACATTATTTAAATCATTATACAGTAGGTTCGGACACGTACAAAGCATATCAGACCTAAGGTAAGGGAAATATCACAATCTCATTTTTATCCGAGATTGTTTATACTTTGAAATTTACTGGGGTTTATTTTATCATCCACATCCATGTTTCCTCAATATGTAATATTATTTCCATCCACATAAAATTATTTAAATCCAATTTTACCCTTCGGTGAGTTTTCAGTAAAATATATGAAAGGAATCTTTTGTCATTTTTCGTACGAGGTACTTTTTTTACTTTTCTGAAAAAAGTATGAGAAAAATGTTTTTTAACTTATACGGCATGAATGGATTTTTAAAACATTATTCCCAAGAAGCTTCCTTTACAAGTTTTAAAGTTTATTTTTAATCAATTTCTTTTAGTTTAGAATTGTAAGACATGTTAAGAAAGGAAAAGTATTTTTGAAGTAGAAAGGATATTTTCCTCAAGAATGGAGTTCATGTGTTTTATGTAAAGACCCGTAAAATTCAAGGGAAATTTTTTCTTAATTTTCTTTGGAATTTTAAAGAGCGCGGTTTCTGACGGCACCTGATTCCGAGGCCCAGTGTGCCCGGAATCAATTTCCGAAGTTTGGCTCGGGTACGTTCAGTGAACGAACGAGCGGGAATTCCTAACTTTTGATCCGGTGCTCGGAATTGAATTCCGAGGGCACCGATGGAACCGCAGCGCTGGTATTTGCTTAAGAACGCCTATTCTGGAGTTGCGTTTACATGATGGAAGTTGTAAAAAAAATTGTGAATGTTAAAATAAAAATTTAACTTCAATTTTTATTTTTTATCTTTCCTTAAGTGTTTTTATCCATTGGATGGATGTTGGGTAACTACCCAACTTCCCTTGGGAGGTTAAGAGGGTGGTGGGGCCCACACGAACCCCACCCCTTCATATCTTCTAACCCCCCCAACTCACAATTAATGATGTGAACTTGAGTTATAACTTATGACATTAATAAGTGAGTTTAATTTGAGTTTTGAAATTCAAACTCTTGAATTTCAAAGGTTGGTGTTGTGTTAATAAATTAAGTGTGAGCTTAATTTATTTTTGGTCAGTTTCTTTGTTGCTTGAGAGGTTTGGGAGAATCATTGAGAGACTTGAAGATCTTCTTCGTCTTCGACGAAGAACGTGAAGAACGGTTCTTCTCCGACGAACAACATCGACCCCACGACCTTCAAGACTCGGTGTCCCGGATTCTTCCGTCTACATCTTCTTCCTCGACAAGGGAGAAGTCGCCGACCGTGGTGATAATCGCCAACGACAACGTACCTCCCTTCTTCGTCATAGCGACAAGTGAAGAGACGTCGTTTCCTCCTCGGACGCACCCCGACGTCCACGGAATCTACGTCCGACGCCGCGACGCCTTTCTCCGCGATACCCCGACGTGCGACGTCAATTTTCAAGGTAGGGGTTTACTTCAATATGATTATCACTTTCCATGTTTTCCCCTTCTAAATCTATTGTGGGATTGGGAAAAATGTTTGATGAGGATTGTAGGGAATTTTATTTAATTTATGTGTGAATCGTTTGAAACAAGGTTCAATTTTTAATTAATTAAACATTGTGCCATTTGGGTGTTGGTTATTCCCGATTGTTAGCATCTAATGCGGAAGGCGCGGGCCGAACAAACACGGCCCGACAACCCTCCATAGTTTTGTTTTTGGTGTGTGGATTTGACAGTGATGAGGAATCGAATCCGAAATGGGAAAAAGAGGTATCCGTTCCGAAGATCTCGATTCGATAAAATCGCCGGCGAAGACCGCAAGAGGAACGGACCACCGGAGTGCGTCCGGTGGTCCGCGAATGACGGCGGCCGCGCGCCGCTCCAGCGCGGCGGCGCCGGCGACCCGCGGCGGAGGCGCGCCGCCGGAGTAACCCACCGCGGCTAATCCGCGGTGGTCAGAAGGCGGCTGGCAAAGCCGGCCTCGACGGTCCAAGGGCGGGACCCTTAGGGTCCCGCGTTTCATATTTTTTCCGGCCAAACGGCCGGCCGTTTTCTAGGATTTCCGGGGAATTAAATCCCCAGATGAAGGTGGAGCGGGCCCCCCACGTGGGGGGGCCGTTGATTGGCAAAAAGGCGCGGCTAATAGCCGCGCCGCCAAAAATGAAGCGGGGGCTTGCTCCCCGCGTGTGGCGACAAATGGCGGCAGGCCGCGCCGCCGCCGGCCGAGCCGCGCCGCCGCGCTGGACCGCGCCGGGCCGGGTCGGACCTGGGTCAGGTCGACCCGGGGGGGTCGGGCCGGGTCGGCCCGGACCCGGACCCCCCGTTTTCGAGACAGTTTCGGTCTTTTGGCCATAACATGAGCCACGGACCTCCGATTGACGAACCGTCTACGGAAACGCGATCCTTGGATCGAGACGGCCGTTTCGGTATATCGTACTCAGGGTTTTGGAACACTTTGAGTTCGGCCGGGTTGGTTCGTACACGAAACCAACCGGGCCTTCGGAGCGGAAATGCTCATATCATGAGCTACGAACGTCCTTTTGACGTGCCGTCAGCTTTGTTGTGTTCCTCTTAGTGAGACGGATCTTTTGGAATACTCCGCCTGAGGTTCGGATGCAGGTGGGGTACGGTCGGGTTGGTTTTTCATTAAAAACCAACCGGGCCCCGGGGACGAAAATGCCAATAACTCTCAGACCGGGCGTCCGATCGACGCGCCGTCTGTTGCGATGAGTTCTTGTTGACGATACGGAACTTTTGGATACATCAACTCTGGACTTTGTGACAGTTGATGTATCAGCCTCTCGGCTCGTGGAGCGGACCCTCCGAACGAGCTTGCTGTGTACGGGAACCCTAGTGCTGGCTGCGACTGTTACTGTGACTGCTACTGCTACTGCTACTGCTACTGTTACTGCGACGACGACAGTACAGAGATCCTGTGTGGATTCGACGACGACGACTACAGCACTTAGCGATCCTACGTGGATTAGTGCTACAAGTCCTGTGTGGGTCCGATCCTGTGTGGGTCTTTGCGCTCAGCGGTCCAGTGTGAACCAGCGCCTGCAGATCCTGTGTGGGTCTGATCCTGTGTGGGTCCTTGCGCTCAGCGGTCCTGTGTGAACCAGCGCCTACAAGTCCTGTCTGGGCCCGATCCTGTGTGGGTCTTTTGCGGGGGTTAGTTACCTATCGATCCTTCGTGGGTCCGACGACTTAGATGGATCAGAGATCATCTTTATCGTCCTTTGAAGAAGTATACCTGTGTGAGCTGAATCCTGTTGCTTTCCTGTGTGGAATGTGTTCTGCTATCCTGTGTGGATTACGTTTTGCATTCCTGTGTGGAATACGTTTACTTTCCTGTGTGGATTTCGTTTTGCTTTCCTGTGTAGAATACGTTTACTTTCCTGTGTGGATTACGTTTTGCTTTCCTGTGTGGAATACGTTTACTTTCCTGTGTGAACTGAGTTGTACTTGGGCTCGGAGGTTGGAGCGTATTTGAAATTGATGACTTAGGTGTATGTATGGGCATATACCTAAGAAGTGTCGGTTGTTACTTCATGATTGTACCTTTCTTTGTGGTTTATCCTTTTGTGGATTTTGGGAGACCTTCAAGGGTCTCGGGGTCCCTACTGAGTAGCTTATACTCACCCCTGCACGGGCTTTGCCCGCACTACGTTGTGTTGGTTGCAGACGACGGACAGCGTTGATCTTAGCTGAGGCTTGCAGAGCAGGACGGTACCTGGAGGGGGACCACTGGGCGGGACGTGCTCGGAGCGGACGACGGGACCCGTGGAGCAGTGGAGCTATCTGTACCCACCCTTCAGGTGGGATTTCCAGTGGACAGCTCGGTCTAGTGGCTTTTACTTTCAGTTGCTGTTTTCCCTTTCGAGTTGTACTTTACTTTCAGTTTGGGTTTGTATACTGGCCCATTTACTTTTCCGCACTTTCAGTTGTACTCTGCTTTTGCTTAGTGTTTACTTTCTGCTTGCTTACTCTGTGGTGTTTGTTTACTTTACAAAGGCAATGCCTTCCCTTTTTACTGAGATTTACGCCTTGGTGCTAGTCGCCAGCCCTTGGCCTATGGAAGGCAGGATTGGGGTAGTCACGGCACGGACTCCGAGGGCGGGTCGTGACAAATTGGTATCAGAGGAGTTCGGTTCTACCGCGAACTCTGATCTTTTCTACGTGAAGCAATAATGTTTAGCGTATTGAGTGTGGTTATCAGTCCAGGGAGTCCAGTGTTGGTGCGGCGGCTGACGTATCCGTACACCAGGACCCTGACTTCTGATTTCCGACTTAATGAACGAAAACATTGATTGCATGTGTGTTTCAAAGTTTTCTTTGTGATTACTTATATCAGCTCACCAGGTATACTGTTCTGACCGTGGCGCACCTGTTTCCTTTTCAGGATGGCCCCACGACGGTAGCCAGCTAGGGTTCCGAGAGTCGAGTGTGACGACAGCCCACCGAGCGACGAGGCTTCGGTGCAGGGCCCTTTGTCAGCAGTGGCACCGGTGGTAGTTCTACCCGTCGAGCCCCCGATGCTTCCAGCACCAGCCGCTGACGATGCACGTCGCCTCAGCGCACTGCATGAGTTTCAGCGCCAGCGACCACCCAGGTTTCGCGGGGAGATGGATCCCCAGGAAGCCGAGGACTGGCTGGAGGCAGTGGTACGTGTGTTTAGGCTAGTGAGGACACCAGTAGACCTCATGGTGATCCTCGTTGCGAGCCTACTACTCGCAGCAGCAGGACGATGGTGGAGCTTGATGCTCCAGGTGCACGATGAGGCATCTCTACTTTGGACGGACTTTGAGAGCCTCTTCCGCTCGGAGTTATTCCCATCCACCCTTCGTGCGGTGCGTATCCAGGTGATTCTTCAGCTGCGGTAGGGCAGCATGACGGTCGCTCAGTACTCGGCGAGATTTACTGATCTCTCGCGCTACTCGACTGACATGGTACGAGACCCATTCTTCCGGGCCCGGACCTTCGAGCAGGGTTTGAGACACGAGATCAGGGCATCGATGATCTCCCTCAGCATACCGACTCAGACAGGAGTACTGGAGCGGGCCCTTATGATCGAGAGCTTCCTTGCTGAGTCTACACCAGCGCAGCGACCCACCGCAGGGCGGCATGTGGCAGAGTCATCTGCAGCAGGTAGTCGACGGATGACTCAGGGGTCCAGACAGACCAGACCTTCAGGCAGACAACCTCAGGGCACTGGCTCAGCAGTGCAGGGCACACAGCGCGGAGCCAGTCTTTCGAGTGGAAGGCAGTGCTATGCATGCGGCGGGCAAGGCGACATGGCTCGTGACTGCCCGACCCGCCATGCAGAGGAGCAGCAGACGGTTGAGGAACCACCTAGGAAGAAGCAGAGGTTCGACCGTGGCGGTCCGCAGGGAGGAGGTGGACGAGGCAGAGGAGCTGGTCGAGCAGCAGGTGGTGGGCGACGCTTTGAGGCTCTACCACCACCAACACCAGGAGGTCCACCCCGACCTCAGGGGAGAGCACAGCTTCAGGCAGCTGAAGCTTACGATCATGGAGCTCTGGAAGCGGGTGGACTAGTGCGGGACTAGCTCCAGGCATAGAGGCCTTTGCCCATAATGCCTCTAGCTTCGTAGTTTGTGTTGCTTTGTGTCCTTGTACTTTAAGTTGATGTAATAAAAGACACTTGCCTTGGTGACTTTTGTTTTCTTGTCTTTTGTTGGTTTTTACTAAGAGGTGCCGGTTAAAAAAAAACTGTTGACTTGACCCTCTCTTGCGAGATTCTTACTGGAGGAAACCCAGTGACCACACACTGATGCCGACAGTGTGACTCAACCCTTGGAGGCGAGAGTAACGGTTGGATCTCTTGGTAGCAGCGTCGAGGCCTTATGACGTCATCCATGCTATGAATTATCTAATCATGACGGGATTGACTGTTTTAGGCAAGGAATGTGGTTCATCCAGGGGATGAGACCGGATTTCACTTTTCAGCAAAGGAGAAATCTTTGCAGCTAGTCTCTTTGCATATATCCTTCGTGGATAGAGATGGAGCATCCTTCCTCCAGTCTCTCACAGTCACCCCTCCTCTACTACAGCAGGTCAGAGAGGCATAGCGTGAGGACACTGACTGTGAGACACAGCGTGCACAGATATCCTCGGGACAGACACCTGATGGTTTCTCCCTTGGAGTAGAGCACACCATCCTTTTCAGAGGACGTACCATGGTACCAGTCGCTTTGCGAGAGGGGGTGCTGAGAGAGTTTCACACTTCTCCTTTGGCGGTACATCCTGGAGTGGCGAAGATGTACCAGGATCTCAGACGACAGCACTGGTGGCCGGGCATGAAGAAGGTTGTAGCAGAGTTCGTTTCTCGATGTCTCACCTGCCAAAAGGTGAAGGCAGAGCATCAGGTACCCGATGGCTTGGTACAGCCCTTGGAGGTTCCGGAGTGGAAGTGGGACGAAATATCTATGGACTTCGTGACTGGACTTCCACGTACTTCCAGAGGTCACGACTCCATCTGGGTGATTGATGACCGACTCACCAAGTCGGCACACTTCTTACCCATTAGAGAGCAGGGCTCAGTGGAGGAATTCGGGACGCAGCTACGTCTGAGCACATCCTTTCACCCTCAGACAGATGGTCAGACGGAGAGGACCATTCAGACTCTCGAGGACATGCTCTGCGCATGTGTCCTCGACTTCGGCCGTAGCTGGGAGGACCACCTACCCTTGGTAGAGTTTGCGTACAACCACAGCTACCACTCCACCATCGGGATGGCACCGTACGAGGAATTGTACGGCCGACCTTGTAGATCTCCTTTGTACTGGACAGACCCTGGGGAGTCAGCACTTGTGGGACCGGAGATGGTCCAGGCCATGACAGAGAAGGTCCAGGTCATCCAGGAGCGGATGAGGACAGCTCAGAGCCGGCAGAAGTCATATGCTGATAGGAGGCGGAGGCCACTGGAGTTCGAGGATGGCGACCACGTCTTCTTGCGGGTCTCACCTCGACGTGGTATTCGGAGTTTTGGCCGAGGTGGCAAGTTATCTCCGCGCTTCATCGGACCCTTCCAGGTCCTTAGCAGGGTTGGTGAGGTGGCTTATCACCTGGCTCTGCCACCTCAGTTGCACCAGGTGCACGACGTCTTCCACGTATCTCGGCTGAGGAGATACGTGCACGATCCGATGCACATCATTGACCATGGAGAGCTTGACGTTGACGATGGGGCGACTTTTACGGAGGTCCCGGTGGAGATAGAGGATCGATAGGAGCGGGTCCTACATGGGCGATCGATTCCTCTTGTGCGCATCAGATGGAAGCACGGGAATCTCCAGGAGAGCACATGGGAGCGGGAGGCTCAGATGCGTGCTCAGTACCCTCATTTGTTCCTCTAGTTTTTGATGTATCTTTACGGGGACTTAAAGCCCTGAGGTGGGAGTAATGTATAGTCCTGTAAAATTCAAGGGAAATTCATTCTTAATTTTCTTTGGAATTTTACAAGAGCGCAGTTTCTGACGGCACCTGATTCCGAGGCCCGGTGTGCCCGGAATCAATTTCCGAAGTTTGGCTCGGGTACGTTCAGTGAACGAACGAGCGGGAATTCCTAACTTTTGATCCGGTGCTCGGAATTGAATTCTGAGGGCATCGATGGAACCACAGCGCTGGTATTTGCTTAAGAATGCCTATTCCGGAGTTGCGTTTACACGAGGGAAGTTGTAAAAAAAATTGTGAATGTTAAAATAAAAATTTAACTTCAATTTTTATTTTTTATCTTTCCTTAAGTGTTTTTATCCATTGGATGGAAGTTGGGTAACTACCCAACTTCCCTTGGGAGGTTAAGAGGGTGGTGGGGCCCACACGAACCCCACCCCTTCATATCCTCTAACCCCCCCAACTCACAATTATTTATGTGAACTTGAGTTATAACTTATGACATTAATAAGTGAGTTTAATTTGAGTTTTGAAATTCAAACTCTTGAATTTCAAAGGTTGGGGTTGTGTTAATAAATTAAGTGTGAGCTTAATTTATTTTTGGTTAGTTTATTTGTTGCTTGAGAGGTTTGGGAGAATCGTTGAGAGACTTGAAGATCTTCTTCATCTTCGACGAAGAACGGTTCTTCTCCGACGAACAACATCGACCCCACGACCTTCAAGACTCGGCGTCCCGGATTCTTCCATCTATATCTTCCTCCTCGACAAGGGAGAAGTCGCCGACCGTGGTGATCATCGCCAATGACAACGTACCTCCCTTCTTCGTCATAGCGACAAGTGAAGAGACGTCGTATCCTCCTCGGACGCACCCCGACGTCCACAGAATCTATGTCCGACGACGCGACGCCTTTCTCCGCGATACCCCGACGTGCGATGTCAATTTTCAAGGTAGGGGTTTACTTCAATATGATTATCACTTTCCATGTTTTCCCCTTCTAAATCTATTGTGGTATTGGGAAAAATGTTTGATGAGGATTGTAGGGAATTTTATTTAATTTACGTGTGAATCGTTTGAAACAAGGTTCAATTTTTAATTAATTAAAAATTGTGCCATTTGGGTGTTGGTTATTCCCGATTGTTAGCATCTAATGCGGAAGGCGCGGGCCGAACAAACACGGCCCGACAACCCTCCGTAGTTTTGTTTTTGGTGCGTGGATTTGACAGTGATGAGGAATCGAATCCGAAATGTGAAAAAGAGGTATCCGTTCTGAAGATCTCGATCTGAGAAAATCGCCGGCGAAGACCGCAAGGGGAACGGACCACCGGAGTGCGTCCGGGGGTCCGCGAAAGAGGGCGGCCGCGCGCCGCTCCGGCGCGGCGGCGCCGGCGACCCGCAGCGGAGGTGCGCCACCGGAGTAACCCACCGCGGCTAAGCCGCGGTGGTCAGCAGGTGGCCGGTAAAGCCGGCCGCGACGGTCCAAGGGCGGGACCCTTAGGGTCCCGCGTTTCATATTTCGGCCGGCCAAACGGCCGGCCGTTTTACAGGATTTCCGGGGAATTAAATCCCCGGATGAAGGTGGAGCGGGCCCCCCACGTGGGGGGGGGGGCCGTTGATTGGCAAAAAGGCGCGGCTAATAGCCGCACCGCCAAAAATGAAGCGGGGGCTTGCCCCCCGCGCATGGCGACAAATGGCGGCAGGCCGCGCCGGACCGCGCCGCCGCTGGCCGGGCCGCGCCGGACCGCGCCGCCGCGCCGGTCCGGGTCGGACCCGGGTCGGGTCGACCCGGTTCGGGCCGACCCAGGGGGGGTCGGGCCGGGTCGGCCCGGACCCGGACCCCCCTTTTTCGAGATGGTTTCGGTCTTTTGGCCATAACATGAGCCACGGACCTCCGATTGACGAACCGTCTACGGAAACGCGATCCTTGGATCGAGACGGTCGTTTTGGTATATCGCACTCAGGGATTCAGAACACTTTGAGTTCGGCCGGGTTGGTTCGTACACGAAACCAACCGGGCCTTCGGAGCGGAAACACTCATATCATGAGCAACAAACGTCCGTTTGACGTGCCGTCAGCTTTGTTGTGTTCCTCTTAGTGAGACAGATCTTTTGGAATACTCCGCCCGAGGTTTGGATGCAGGTGGGGTACGGTTAGGTTGGTTTTGCCATAAAAACCAACCGGGCCCCGGGGACGAAAATGCCAATAACTCTCAGACCGGGCGTCCGATCGACGCGTCGTCTGTTGTGATGAGTTCTTGTTGACGATACGGAACTTTTGGATACATCAACTCTGGACTTTGTGACAGTTGATGTATCAGCCTCTCGGCTCGTGGAGCGGACCCTCCGAATGAGCTTGCTGTGTGCGGGAACCCTAGTGCTGGCTGCGACTGTTACTGTGACTACTACTGCTACTGCTACTGCTACTGTGACTGCGACGACGACAGTACAGAGATCCTGTGTGGATTCGACGACGACGACTACAACACTCAGCAATCCTACGTGGATCAGTGCTACAGGTCCTACCGTGGGCCCGATCCTGTGTGGGTCCGATCCTGTGTGGGTCTTTGCGCTCAGCGGTCCTGTGTGAACCAGCGCCTACAGATCCTGTGTGGGTCTGATCCTGTGTGGGTCCTTGCGCTCAGCGGTCCTGTGTGAACCAACGCCTACAGGTCCTGTGTGGGCCCGATCCTGTGTGGGTCTTTTGCGGGGGTTAGTTACCTATCGATCCTTCGTGGGTCTGACGAATTAGATGGATCAGAGATCATCTTTATCGTCCTTTGAAAAGTATACCTCTGTGAGCTGAATCCTATTGCTTTCCAGTGTGGAATGTGTTGTGCTATCCTGTGTGGATTACGTTTTTCTTTCCTGTGTGGAATACGTTTACTTTCCTGTGTGGATTTCATTTTGCTTTCCTGTGTGGAATACGTTTACTTTCCTCTGTGGATTACGTTTTTCTTTCCTGTGTGGAATACGTTTACTTTCCTGTGTGGACTGAGTTGTACTTGGGCTCGGAGGTTGGAGCGTATTTGAAATTGATGACTTAGGTATATGTATGGACATATACCTAAGCAGTGTCGGTTGTTACTTCGTGATTGTACCTTTCTTTGTGGTTTATCCATTGTGGATTTTGGAAGACCTTCATGGGTCTTGGGGTCCCTACTGAGTAGCTTATACTCACCCCTGCACGGGCTTTGCCCGCACTACGTTGTGTTGGTTGCAGACGACGGATATCGTTGATCTTAGCTGAGGCTTGTAGAGAAGGACGGTACCTGGAGGTGGAACACTGGGCGGGACATGCTCGGAGCGGACGGCGGGACCCGTGGAGCAGTGGAGCTATCTGTACCCACCCTTCAGGTGGGATTTCCAGTGGACAACTCGGTGTAGCGGCTTTTACTTTCAGTTGTTGTTTTCCCATTCGAGTTGTAATTTACTTTCAGTTTGGGTTTGTATACTGGCCCATTTACTTTTCCGCACATTCAGTTGTACTCTGCTTTTGCTTAGTGTTTACTTTCTGCTTGCTTACTCTGTGGTGTTTGTTTACTTTACAAAGGCAATGCCTTCCCTTTTTACCGGGATTTACGCATTGGTGCTAGTCGCCAGCCCCTGGCCTATGGAAGGCGGGCTTGGGGTAGTCACGACACGGACTCCGAGGGCGGGTCGTGACATTTTATCAAAATTATTTTCCATCTAAAATAATAAAGAGTTCTGTTTATATCCGTATTATTACATTGATTTGATTATGTTGTGATGGAATTATTTTTATGAATTCCTTTATCTTATATGAATTGTTTTATGATGTCACGATGTTTAAGATTCCCATTTTTATTACAAGGGTTATGAAATGATGTATGATTTATGATTTTGTGGCACACATAAGAATGGTATCATTATGAGATGGGTGGTACCTATATTTCCCTCCAATTCATTGGGTAAAGATTATATATCTCATGAGATATACATGGCTGGAATGGTAGGTTATACCGGTTCAGTGAAACAGGACTGAAACGAGGAGTGAACTCGGTTCAGAAATGGACTTTGTCCACTAAGATAGTCTTGGAAATGAGTCTTGACTAATAAGAAATGATTCTATATGATTATGTGTGTATGCCACAAATTTTCATGTTTTATGTTAGGATTATTGGGATTCCATTTCACTACTATGATTTATCCCATGTTATGAAATTATGCCCTCTTTTGCAGGTTATGATTTCCAAAAGTTATGTTCTTATGAATATGATATGATTGATATTTCTTTTGTTTTCCCTTAATGAGAATTTGAGCTCACCCATTTGTATTCTTTCATTCATCAGGTCAGGTAGAAGGTTATTAAGTATGACATTCCAAAAGGGACTATAGATATGATGAAATAAATGGGAGACAGTGTAGACGCTTTATGAACCAGTTGTTTATGTTTCCCAGTTTCTAAAGACACTATAACTATACGGTCCTTTCGTGGTTTTTTTATATGTTTTAATAAGTGTGCTTCAATTTTGAAGTAATAACAATGTATGTAAAGTATGGGTCTTTATATTTGGTATCCGAGGAAAGGTATAGTCATCCTTTGGAAACTAGGATGTGAAAGCCTTAGTAAGAACCCTAAGGATAAGTCTAAGCATAGAACACAATCTTAGTGTTTTATAAATGGCCATGAATAACCTAGGATAGGACCTTATGTTGGATATTTTATTCTTGATTATGTGGTTTTCCTATTATAATTAGTGTTTCTCACACTATTCTTCTTGGTTTTAGTCAATGGCTGGAACCCGAAGAAACCGTGTTAATGCGGAATGCGACGGGCAATGCAATGATTGTCCCCCTGAGCAACCAAACGTTATGGGAGATGGAATGAAAAATCTTGTAGTCATGCTCACACAACCTTCTCAAGCTATGAATCATGAAGGACTTCCAAACGAGCAAAGGAAGGAGCAACATTCTATTGAATCCTTCATGAGACAACGTCCACATTCATTCAGCGGGTCTACTGATCTATTAGTTGCTGAACAATGGATTAGTACTACTGAAAAGATATTTTCAGTTCTTCAATGTTATGAGCATGATAAAGTCATCTTAGAAGTGTATCGTTTGGAAGGTGATGCTTATCAATGGTGGAATCTTATTATGAATATGAGGCAAAGGGATGAAATTGAGTCCATGGAATGGGACGAGTTCAAGAACATATTTTTCAATAACTACTTCACTCGTATTCACCGAACAAAGATGGAGAAAGAGTTTCTTGAACTGAAGCAAAAGGATGATGAATCTGTTGGTACCTATTTAACAAATTTTACAAGAATTGCAAGGTACGCTTCAGGTATTATTATCCAACCTGAGAGTAATATCGATCGAATCATTAGTGGCTTAAAACCAAGTCTTTGAAGGGCCTTAGCCATAAGGGACTTCAATAGCTACGAGGAAATCATTCGATGTGCTCTCAAAGTAGAGATGGAGATTGGAGTAACCCATCAGTCATATCGGTTTGATAAGAAGAGGAAAATGGAATTCAAAGGAAAATCTAAAGAGCACACTGAAAAGAAGATGAGCTTTCCCTTATGCTCAATGTGTGGAAAGAAACATGGAGGGAGTTGTCTTAAAGGTACAAGAAAATGTTTCATGTGTGGAAAAGAAGGTCATCGGGCATTTGAATTCCGCGATGATCGGAAGAAGATGTCTAACGATGCAAAAAATGGAAGGGATACACAGAATTAACCTATTACACTTCAATGTTTCAAGTGCAAGGAGATGGGACATTATGCCAATAAATGCCCTAACCCATGGGTTGATGATGATGGTCGACGTCAACAAACTCTTAAGGATAAAGACAAAGGAAAGTCACATGCAATTTCTATCAGCGATGTGGAGTACGATAACGATGTGGTGAAAGGTACACTTACCATCCACTATAAAGTAGCAAATGTTTTATTTTATTCTCAATCCACCCACTCCTTTATTTCTGAAGAATTTTCTAATGGTATCACCGTATTACCTCAACAATTAGATGTTGAGTTAGCTGTGACAACACCTAATGGCACAAGAGTCACATCAAAAGTTTATAATTCTTCTCCGATCGATGTTTGTGGGATAGTGCTTCCTGCAAATCCTGTGATCCTTACTATAGTGGAATTTGATGTGATTCTTGGCATGGATTGGATTTCTCTACATGGATCTCATATCAATTGACAAAGAAGGGAAGTCACATTTCATATTCCAGATCAATCTATGATCGTCTATCGATTCAAGGATGAACATAAACTTCCAGTGGAAATTTCTTCCATTTTATGGGTATTGATTCCACTAAATGAAGGTTATTTATCCCAAATGGTTGGTGAGAAACTCACGATTAAGAATATTCCCATTGTATGGGAGTTTGATGATTTCTTTCCGGAAGAATTACCGGGTCTTCCACCAAATCGCGAAGTTGAGTTTTCAATAGAACTCGTACCGGGTGCTTTTCCTATTTCAAAGACACCATATAGAATGAACCCAATTGAGTTGCAGGAATTGAAGAAGAAACTCCAAGAGAATCTTGATAAGGGATTCATACGCCCTAGTGTGTCACCTTGGGGAGCACCTATTCTATTTGTTAAGAAGAAAGATGGATCAATGAGACTCTGCATTGATTATCTAGAACATAACAAGATCACTATCAAGAACAAATATCCTCTCCCACACATTGATGACTTATTTGACCAACTACGAGGAGATCAATACTTTTCCAATATTGATAGTTGTTCAGGGTATCATCAATTAAGGGTCAAAATGGAGGATATACCAAAGACGACTTTCGGTACAAGGTATGAAAACTATGAATTTATAGTGATTCCATTTGGTCTTACTAATGCCCCTTCTATCTTCATGGATCTAATGAATAGAGTCTTTAGAGACTATCTTGATCAGTTTGTGGTAGTCTTTATAGACGATATTCTTGTCTATTCAAAGAGCAAGGAAGAACATGAAGATCACTTGAGAATTATATTGAAGACCCTGAGAAAGGAGAAGATTTATGCCAAATTTACCAAGTGTGAATTTTGGCTTCAAAAAGTTTCATTTTTGGGTCACATAATCTCAAAAGAGGGGATATATGTGGATCCAGCAAAAACAGAGGTTATCGAAAGATGGTCGAGACCAACAACAGTAACCGAAATCCGAAGTTTTCTTGGTCTGGCTAGATATTATCGACATTTTGTGAATGATTTTTCACGATTATCTAATCCACTCACCAAGTTGACTCGGAAAGGAGTTATGTTTGTTTGGACGGAAGAATGTGAAGATAATTTCAAGGAGTTGAAAAGAAGGTTATCCAGTGCACCTGTGCTCACACTGCCTTGTAGTGGAGAAAGGTTTGTGATCTATAGTGATGCATCCAAGAAGGTATTTGGGTGTGTTCTTATGCAAAATGATATGGTGATAGCTTATGCCTCACGACAGTTGAAAATCCATGAGCAAAATTACCCTACACATGATTTGGAGTTAGCTGCGGTAATCTTTGCATTATTTATTTGGAGGCATTACCTTTATGGTGAAAGGTGTGATATTTATACTGATCATAAAAGTTTAATGTATATTTTCACACAAAAGGAGCTGAATATGCACCAAAGAAGATGGTAGGGGCTAATTAAGGATTACGACTACTCAATTCATTACCACCCTGGGAAAGCAAACAAGGTGGCAGATGCATTAAGTTGACAAGACCATGCCAGTTTATGCATGATGAGGATCAAAAAAGATCCAATATTTATGGATTTACAAAGGATGGATCTTGGAATTATAATGGAAGGGGAAAAATCTTATCTTTCTCAAATGATTGTTCCACCATCTATATATGTGAAGATTAAAGAGGCACAGAAAGAATATGTCGACTTACAAAAGAAGGTGAGAAATGTTCCTGAATTCAACCTTGATTGTGATGGGATAATAAAGTTCAGGAATCGAGTTCGTCTTCCTCCCATCCCGGAATTAAAGAAGGAGCTGCTAGATGAGGCTCATAGTTCTTCATTCCCTATTCATCCTGGAAGCACGAAGATGTATAGGGACCTGAAAGAGTACTTCTGGTGGGATGGAATGAAAAGGGATGTTGCTGAATATGTCTCTCGATGCTTGGTTTGTCAGCAAGTTAATGCTGAGAGACAGAAGTCTAAGGGGATGTTACAACCCTTACCCATACCCGAATGGAAATGGGAAAACATCACTATGGACTTTCTCACAGGACTTCCTAAAACATCCAAAGGCAATAATGCTATCTAGGTCATAGTTGATTTTCTTACAAAGTCTGCACACTTCATTTCTATTAGAGAGGATTTCTCTCTGGATGAGCTTGCCAGGATATATGTAAAGGAAGTGGTAAGATTGCATGGAGTACCACTTTCTATTATATCTGATCGGGATCCGAGATTTACCTCGAAGTTCTAGTGAATTTCTTCAGCATACTCTAGATACCGAGTTGAGTTTTAGCACTGCTTATCATCCTCAGACAGACGGTCAGTCTGAGAGAACAATTCAAACTCTAGAAGATATGTTGAGATCTTGCTCTATGGATTTCAAAGGTGGTTGGGATCAACACCTACCTTTGGTTGAATTTTATTTATAATAATAGCTTTCACTCCAGTATTCAAATGGCTCTTTATGAAGCTCTCTATGGAAAGAAATGCAGGACTCCAACTTGCTGGGATGAAGTTGGGGAAAGTAAGCTGTTAGGACCTGATCTCGTTGATGAAATGGCAGAAAAGGTCAGATCTATTCAACAACACATAAGAGCAGCTCAGGGTCGAAAAAAAAGTTATCCCGACAACCGAAGATAAGACCTAGAGTTTGAAGTGGGAGATAAAGTGTTCTTACGAATATCTCCCTAGAAGAGGGTCATGAGATTTGGAAAGAAGGCGAAGTTGAACCCTAGATATATCGGTCCTTTCGAAATACTGGATCGTGTTGGGAAGGTAGCTTACAGATTGGAGCTTCCACCAAATCTCTCTCATGTTCACGATGTGTTCCATGTATCTCTCCTGAGAAAGTACATACCTGATCCTTCACATGTACTTAGCTCAGAAGTTGTGCCGCTGGAGCAAGATCTTTCTTATGAAGAACAGCCAATAGAGATTCTGGATCGTAGCGAAAAAGTTCTACGGAAGCAAGACAACTCGATTGGTGAAATTTTTATGGAGGAACCACAAATTAGAAGAAGCTACATGGGAGCTTGAGGATATGATGAGGGAGAGGTATCCTCATCTGTTTGTTACAAAGTGACGAATTTCAAGGGCGAAATTCATTTTAACGGGGGTGGAATGTAACACCTGAGACTTTTATGAGAAATATTTTGTTATATATAAATCATCAAAGGAATATTTATTTACACAACACTTTCTTGGATTGCTTTACACGAAATCGCAACCTTCCTCGATAGCTTGCGTCATACGCAATACCGAGTTTCACTAAACAATGATATGCTAATAAAATATTATTAAAACTAGCCCTTATGAATATTAATAACCACTTTCTGAAATTTTATAAATTTTATTATTAAAAATGGACTTCATTTTTGGATTTGTAATATCGAAATTAGCCTAGGGTGAAATTTTGGTATTTTTCTGAAAATATTCAATTTTTGATGAATAGTGAAACCCCTAAGTGGTAGTTAAAAAACTGAATTTTTCATAAAACATAATTTTACTGCTTCTGTGAATGGAATTTTGAAAATATGAGAGACACGGTTGATGTCATTAAGTAAAATGTAGTTCAATGAGATGAAAATAATTTTTTGGTGAATAATAACTTTTGACTTTTTTTAACCACGGTTAAAAGTAAATAGGGTAATTAAGGGTAAAAATGATATTATTATTACCCTAACACATGTACTAATTCTATTGGACAAGTGTAATTCGACCAAAAACAACCTTAGGAATAAAATATGACCATTTAGGCCCACTTGGATTAGATTAGAAAATTTATTATTAATTTATTTAAAGAAGGGTTAAAATAGTAAAAATCAAAGTTTAATAAGTAAATCATTTTTAAAATTGGGTTATACATAAGATAAATTCGACTATAAATATTAATTAGAAAGATAAAATTATTTTCTACATAATGTTATTTTATTTGTAATATTTAGATATTAAATAATGTAATTTATTTATGACACAAAGATGATGCAGTAATTATCATTTTAATGAAATATTGACATAATTGATGTTATAAATACCCAAATAAATGTAATATGAGACGTTTAATGAGTTAAACTAATTTTCAAGGTTAATATGACATGTTAGTATTGATTTAAGTAACTTTTTTTGAACTAATAATTCTGTTATGATTTTCACAAAAATCAATTACTAAATAGTGTCAAAATTGACATAAAATAGTTTTTAAAAGAAATATTATATTATTAATTTTTATTTTATTCTTAAAAATATAAGGTTCGGAAAAATGACTTAGATAAGGTTATATATATTAATAATAAACAACTTGGGGTTCGTTTGGCTGCTTATAGTATGTTTATTAACCTTATAGTATAAGAACACAAGAAGACACGGTAAAAGTAATATTATTTAACTTAATGTTAAATCTAAATGATAAGGTTAAAATAGGAACCTAAACTTGCCTAAATTCTATTGGATGAAATGATTTAGACCCATCCCCACCTTATATTCTAAATAAATCAATTTGGAGCTGTTTAAAACCGAACTGGACTTTAAAATAAAATAATATTTTTAGTTTTTCCAAAGGAGCCCCTCTCCTCCCTTATAAAAGGGAACCTCCTCCCCCTCTTCCTCACACCACATTGAGCCTTCATGATCGGCCAAACCCTGCCAATTTCTTCTCTAAACTTCCCTAGAAACATCCTAGAGGTTCTGGTATTCTTCAATGACCCATTTTAGTGCCCTAAAAGGAGGTCTCAAAGAATCACTTCAAAGAAGAGGTAATGTCCGTTACTGATTCTTTCATCTTTATTTCTTCTTCCACTTATTCTTTAGTTGTTTAACTGTGAAGTAATAACATCAGTATAACTCATATACTGATATGTTATTATATGTATGAAACAACCGTATTTCACCATCTATCCATCCTATGGAAAAATAAATCACCGCGCGTGCGTACGTATGGAATACCGTCTCCACGCCGTGGTGTAATCTATTATCCACCACCACCTTACTTGGATGGGTATAATGGTGTAAATAATGACTATATATGACTACTATAATGTTATACTTATTCTGAAATTGTATACATACACTCCAATACAATCCCATGATCATAGGAATGATATCATGACTCATGCGTACGTACGGAATACCGTCTCCACAATGTGATGCGACTTGTTCTACATGATCCTTATTTCTTAATGATTATATAAATGAATTGAATGAATGAATATGATATATATTACACTAATACCATTCTGGAAATGAGGTATCTATAACATAAAGAGAAGAATATGAATTTATTCGACAAAACACGCATAAGAACAAAAAGTTATAAACACCCAAATAACAAGTAGCAATGAAATATTACAACTAAGAAGCTAAGAATATGACCATATATGATATCATAAAAATAAGTATGATTCTGTAATAAGTCAATAACATTATTTAAATCATTATACAGGAGGTTCGGACACGTACAAAGCATATCAGACCTAAGGTAAGAGAAATATAACAATCTCATTTTTATCCGAGATTGTTTATACATTGAAATTTACTGGGGTGTATTTTATCATAAACATCCAGGTTTCCTCAATATGTAATATTATTTCCATCCACCTAAAATTGTTTAAATCCAATTTTACCTTTTGGTGAGTTTTTAGAAAAAGATATGAAATGAATCTTTTGTCGTTTTTCGTACGAGGTACTTTTTTTACTTTTCCGACAAAAGTACGAGAAGAATGTTTTTTAAACTTATACGGCATGAATGGAATTTAAAAACATTATTTCCAAGAAGATTACTTTTCAAGTTTTCAAGTTTATTTTTAATAAACTTATTTTAGTTTAGAATTGTATGACATGTTATGAAAGGAAATGTATTTTTGAAGTAGAAAGGATATTTTCCTCAAGAATGGAGTTCAAGTGTTTTATCAAAATTATTTTCCATCTAAGATAATAACGGGTTCTGTTTCTATCCCTATTATTACATTGATATGATTATGTTGTAATGGAATTATATTTATGAATTCCTTTAACATATATGAATTGTTTTATGATGTCACGATGTTTAAGATTCCCATTTTTATTAAAGGGGTTATGAAATGATGTATGATGTATGATTTTGTGGCACACATAAGAATGGTATCATTATGGGATGGGTGGGACCTATATCTCACTACAATGCATTGGGTAAATATTTTATATCTCATGATATAGAGATGGCTGGAACGGTAGGTTATACCGGTTTAGTGAAATAGGACTGAAACGAGGAGTGAACTCGGTTCAGAAATGGACTTTGTCCACTAAGATAGTCTTGGAAATGAGTCTTGACTAATAAGAAATGATTCTCTATGATTATGTGTGTATGCCACAAATTTTCATGTTTTATTTTATGATTATTGGGATTCCATTTCACTACTATGATTTATCCCATGTTATGAAATTATGCCCTCTTTTGGAGGTTACGATTTCCAAAATTTATGTTCTTATGAATATGATGTGATTGATATTTCTTTTGTTTACCCTTACTGAGCATTTGAGCTCACCCTTTTGTATGTTTTCTTTCCCCAGGTCCGGAAGAAGGTTATTAAGTAAGATATGCCAAAAGGGACTATAGATATGATGAAATAAATGGGAGACAGTGTAGACGCTTTATGAACCAGTTGTTTATGTTTCCCAGTTTCTAAAGACACTATACCTATACGATCCTTTCATGGTTTTGTTATATGTTTTAATAAGTGTGCGTCAATTTTGAAGTAATAACAATGTATGTAAAGTATGGTTCGTTATACAAGGAATGCCATACAGTGCAAGTTCATCAGTAACTATGTGATCACATCGCCTAGGTTGCAAGTATTTTTTATAGATGATGGGGGTATGAAGCATGATTCCTTTCCACCCTAAACGGATCCTTTCTAGTACATGTTTGCTGAGGAATTTTAACGGTTTCTACCATGGAGGTATATTTAGTTTATGACTGAGTTCATGACTATATATGAGATAGTATCTATTCCACCATACCGAATGGCACCAACAGAGCTTCAAGAGCATAATACTTTCCTAGAAGTGTTTATGGAAATAGGATTTATCCATTCCAGTACATCTCCTTGGTGTTTTCTAGTTTTGTATTCAAAGATGGATGATAAGGCCATGTACTTATGTGTTGACTACTGAAAGTCAAACTAGATGAAATTGAAGAACCAATATTCTCTTCCGCGTATCGATGATCTATTTTAACTATCGATAGGACCTTGTGTCTTCTCCGAGAATAATTACAAATCAAGGGATCATCTTTTGAGAGTTCAACCTTTTCATATACCATGGATAGACTCATAATGTAGGTATCAACATTTCGAGTTTATCTTGAGGAAATTCAAGAAGAAGAAGAATACTCCATAAGTTTTTATGGCCTTGATAATCAAATTCTTCCACTTATACTTAGATTTATTTCTGGTTGGTTTTTTGAAAAACATCATGGTGTACTCTAAGACACACGCTGATTGTTGAAAATTTCTAGACATCATTGTAAGTACAATAATAGATAAATTTTATTATGGAATGATAGATAATTGTTAATTTTGGATTCATCAAGTACATTTCTTGGGTCACATCATGCCTTAAGAAGGAATTTTAGAGTACCTAGAGAAGGGGTATGCTGTTTATTCTTGGGAGAACCCCAATAATGTTTGATATCAATAATTTTCTAATATTAGAGAATTATTATTATTGGTTCATCTTATAATTATTCCTCTTGGTAGAACCATTTTCAATATTTACCAAGAAAAGATTTATGTTTGAATTTTATAGAGTATGCGAGAATTATTTCTAGGAGTTAAATATGTATTTTTATATCACACTAATTATTATTCTACCCATGTCAGGGGAGGAGTATATTGTGTTTTGCCATGCATATAGGATAGGAATTGGAGTAGTTTTTTTATAGGTTGATCACGTTATGGAGTATTGGTCGTTGAAGTTGAGGCCTTGTGAATGAAATTACCCTACAGATGAAGTTGGTTTGTTTTAGTGCTTTATGACATGATGTTTTGTCATCCGTATCTATTAGGTGAAATGTTTTTAGTTTACACTGACCACAAGATCTTAAATTATTCTTTTTCTTATTTAGATTTGAATCCTAGATGGTTAAGGTGTTTTTAATATATGTTGTATTTTTATTTTTATGTATAATATATACCTATAAAGGGAAACATTGTTGCTGACTATTTGAGTAAGAAAAATCACTTGAAAGAAATTCAGGAGTCTAGTTCTATGTGGAAGATAATGAATTTAGTCATATAGATATACTTTGTTGTTTGGGAGGTCTAGGAGCATATGGAAGTCATATAAATATCACTTTATTCCACAATTTTGATCCAGATCATTAAATGGATGTATCAAGATCCAGAGTATTTATCCTTGAGGAAAAGCCTAGAAGCTGGGGAGTCTCCTTCAAATTGGAAAATATATGTAGATGATATCATCTATTTTAGGAACACAATTATTGTTACTATGAGTTGAGGGAAGATTCGATACATTAATTTCATTCCCTGAAGTGGTTGGTACATATATTTTTTTGAAATATGTATCATGATATATGATAAAAGAATTGGTGATTGGGAATGAAAAGAAGATTGCGTTGTTTAAGACATGATGCTACACTAGTGAACCGTTATAGGCCAATTATCAATGACTTGGTTGATTACAAAAGTATTTTCACATTCTATAATGGATGTGGGATGACATTACCATGGAAATTATTGTTGGTATCCTAAGGATTCTTTGGTAGAGTGATACTATCTGGGTGATTAGTGGGTCGACTAAAGAATGTAGAACATATTTTCCCATGGGGGATATTATCTAAGTGAATCAATTGGGTTATTTATATGTTTTAGAGATAATTCATCTACATGGTGTTCCTTAGAGAATAGTTTCAGTCTGAGACACATGTTTATATTCATTCTTTTTTTCATTATTTTAGATGTTTCTTGGTATACAAGTATTTTTGAGTACATATTTTTACCAATAGACATGCGGGATGTTAGAACCTGACATAAAGGTTTTGGAGGATATGCTACAAGTGTGTGTTCTAGACACTAGTGGGACTTGATAGAATCAAATAAAAATCATTGAGTTAACCAATAACAATAGTTATCATGAAACTATTCATATGGATCCATATTATTCTCTTTATGGTAGGTGATCCAGATCACCTGTATGCTGGTTGAAGGAATGTGAGTTAGAGCTATCGAAACCGACCCTCGTGTTGGCAACATTGGAGTAGGTACAATAAAATTTCAATGGTATGGATACTACTCAGAGTATGAATAATTCATATACTAAATGACATCGTTGACACATTGAGTTTATAGTGGGAAATTATGTGTTCTTTTAGGTGTCTCATAGATTAGGTCACCGTAGGATTCTAAGGTTCGGAAAGTTGGAGCCTTAGTTTCTTAGACCTTTCATGATTTTAGAATGATTCAAACCGGTGGTATATTGATTGGATTTTCCAAATAGGTACAAGTATATATACACAATTTATTTCATGTTATATATCTTTGATGGTATCAAACCGACCCATCTCATGGTATTGATGATGGTGTTGTTGATCTAGAGACTGATTCATCATTTGGGGAGCATCATATATATGTCCCGCATCGCAATGAGAAAGTGTTGTGGGGATAGAAAATTTCAATAGTTTCGATATTGTGGAAACATGGTGGAATTATGAAGGGAAAATGGGAGAGGGAAGAAGAACTGAGGCCTCAATGGCCCAACCTTTTTACCTTATAACCATAGAGAAGCTTGTGAGTACATCTCGAGGTCTAGGTGTTTCAAGGTGTACATATTTATGATCCCATTATTTTACCAGGTATATTCTCATTTGAGGTTAATGTTTTGATAAAAGGTTAGAGATTTTTTGATTAAGGTTTGGATGATTTTTTAGGTGTTCATATACTTTTTATATAATTTTTAGGATGAAAAAATTTCTACTAAAAATTTACACACAATGTAATACTATTACATTCCAATAATATTTTAATTGGGATAAATTACAAAATATTATGAGTTTTTTTATTTAAAGCCATTAAAGATATTTTCAAATAGTTTAATGTAATTTTAAACCATTTAATTACCTAGTCCACAAATTAAAAGGTTTCATGCTATTTTTCTTATATCATCACATATTTGTGTTTTATTCGTATTTATACTTTTTCTTAATTTACGTTAATTCCTCCTTCTTCCTATGAATAGGTGGAAACTTTTAACAGTTTGTGGGTTTGGGGGTTGATCTTGACCATAAGTTTCTGTCCTAGATCTCTTATTCCATTTTTGATCCACCCATTCTACTTCAACTGAGGAAGGTGGTAGGGTGAGATTTTTTCAAAATTCTCTATGTTGATGTTATATTTTTCAATTACTATGTTCCTTAACGAAATTTCATGTATGTCATTCTGAAATTTCAATCGGCACAATTGGAAGTTTCATTCTAAATTGAATTGATTAATTTAATTTCCAAGGGATAATAAAATTGGATGAATTTGGGGAAATTAAAATTGAAATTGTTAATTTTTCTGAAAATTACTGTTGGATATAATTTTGATTATGGATTTGATGAGTCATGGGGATATGAAATAGAGAATAAGGGGTTTTTGAAATGTGTAATTAATGTAATTGTAAATTGGGTACCACCCGTATAGTGTGATGATATAATTTAAAAAATTTAAATATGATTTGTGATTGTTTGTAAAATGAAAATTGTTATGGTTATAGCCACCCATGAGGTAGGATAATGTGATTGAATGAGTTTTTGGGAATGGGATACTACTCCAAATACCCACGTGGTGCCAGACTCTACTCTAGGCCCCCAATATATTTATGAATTTATATGTGATTATTGAGTAATGAGACATAGACTACTACTCCAAATACTCAATAGGCATTACACTACCACTCCACGACCCCATTTCATAAATATTAAATTAAATTTAAATGATAAATGAATATCATGAGATGGGATATGGTCCTAAATATGGTATTGGTATAAGTATGTATTGATGGTTCAGGTAACCTCATGAACTCGAGTAATTTATTTGGTTAATTAATTTATAATGAAATGTGACAAATCATTACTTTATTTTAATTTTTTATTCAAGTAAAAACAATAATATAGATTGGAAATTATTTTAGACACTATTTATGGTGACCTACTAAGGTATACTCATTCATTATTAGGGATGCTAGATCAGTGCCTGAATATACATAATTTTTATAGGGGAAGGTATGGTAAATGGACCTATTCATGATGGTTGAGTTTGGATACAACATTGATGAGGGAACAAAACATGATTTTCGGGACCCATATTGAAGTTTTCAGTGTATTTATTTTGGGATTTCCATATAGAAATTTTTTACATATATTGTCTGACGTATCTTATAATTTAATTTGGATATTGTTTCATTGTTTTGGGTTTATCATTTGATAATAGTATGTATTTTTTATGGTATTATTTTTCTTGTTATTTATCATTAGTTTATTAATATTTTTTATTTTTTCTACTGTGATGATTGCAAAAATATAGTATTTTATAGCCCATATAATATATTAGACCCACATTTCTAGTCGGTATCCTATGGTGTATGGAGGTGCGCCTGAGGTGATTTGACCAACTGACATGACGAACAGTATGTGGAACCTGGGATAGTAGGTTAGAGCTGGTTCTATTATAAAACAAGTTCAATTGATTTCATTTTGAATCAGGGAAGGGTGGTTATGTTATAAACTATTGATGGATGAGTCTATGTTATCCTCCTAGTGAATTGGTTATGTAATTCGACCATATGATTATTCCATTTGTAAGGGTTCTTATTAGGATTATATGGATATAATGTCCCAAGATAAAAAACATTTCCTTTGGTAATAATTTGGGTTATGAATGTTTTACTTTGATCAATATTGACATCAAATGGATCATGATTATTTATTTCTATCATTCATACATATGATAAATATTTAAAAAACTTATAATTTTAATCATCTATGTAATAAATTGTATAAATAATCTTATGTTATGCTCATTAAAATTTAATATTTTAATATAACCTTGTTCCCTTATTATTATAATTTAGTACATTCATTTATTAATGTTTATATTTATCCTTAATGATCATTTTAGTTCACCCTAATTATGTAATCTTTTCCATAGGTTATATTTAATGATGATAAATAATTTATGTTTAGAAAGGTTCATATACACATATTTTTGTGGGAGATTTTGAAGACTTAAAATGAAATATAAAAAAAGGGGTATAGTAGAAAAAATACTCTCTTAAATTCATGAGTGTGGTGTATGTAATATTTTTTCCTTATTCCATGAAACTGTAAAACAAAATGGTACTAAGGTATATAAGTTATATAATAGTTACTTCTTATCTTGTGTGTTTTTATTATAATAATTGGGTGACAATTATTCTCATAAAATCCAAAAATATAATGTTTATGTTTTAGAACCTGGTATGAGAGTGTAGGTTTGACGTCCTTACAGAATTACTCCTCAGATGTAGAATGAATCCTTAATTAGAAAGGACATACTCTAAATTGAATTCAAGAATTTAGTTACTATAGAAAATATATTCAAAATGATGTAAGAAGATAGATACATATTTGGGAAAGAGACGACTTTATTTTTCTTTATTCGACAATAGGTTAGAGAAGTGTGGAATCAAAGGATTCATTTCAGATTTCCCCGTAAAAGTTTTTCATATTTTTAACATACAAATTTAATAGATACATTGATACTTCCTCTTGAATATCAACATAACAAAATGGGAATTTATTTTTCATGCTATATAACCCATTCCACTTGGAAAATAAGCACATTAGGATAAAACATTATCCATAAAGTAAATAAAAATAGTTTTCCTTTTTCTTGTAATTATTCTTTCTAGATTAATTATTCATGAATAGATTTATATTTTGTTATGTATAGTAGTGAGTTTTTATACACTTCCATTCTCATATCCTCCGGATCCATCAAATATAGCTTCCTCTATTATCCATCCTATCCAATCTCTAGGTTTACACTTTTTACAACTCAGTGGGATTTGCGCTACCACTCGACAATAATGTGAAAATGCATTCCATATGAAATTTTGTATAATAATATACCGAATCATGTTTTATAATATGTTTTATATTCAAACAATTTATAATGTAATTGATTACTATAGTTTTTATGGTTGGGATGCATTGTTTTCTCTAATTTTATTGACTTCTCTTTTGGAAACCTCTTCCAGTCCACTTGTCTATGGGTGGTAAGTAGTGGGAGTTCTGTGGAACAATGTAGGTCGTTTCATGAGGGATTCTATGATATTATTTCAAAAGTGGGTTTCTTGGTCACTGGTTATATATTATGGAGTTTCAAACCCATAAAAAAGTTCCTTTTATTAACACAATCATTGTTTTAAAATCAGCTGGTTTAGAATCTTTTCCTTAAATACACTAAGAACCAAAAGACACTATGATAAAAAGGTATAAAAATAAAAATGAAATTGGATTATGAAATATATTCCCCATACATCAAATATCTCAAATAAAAGATATGTAATTTGTGGAATATCTTGTGTTTTTGAAAATATAACTCAAATAATTTATTTATTATTTATGTATGGACCTCATAATGGCTTATTCATTCGAAAGATTCAATAAATAAGGATTCACAAGGTTATATTATTTTGATTTATATTTCAATTTAGTGTTTTGATTGTTATAAAAAAAGAATAATACATTTAATATGGCCAAAATATATACTATATATGCATATATAAACACTTGAGATAGGTAGTAGAGTTATCTCCAAATAATTAGTCATCTAGGATAATAATAGGGATTTGTTTTACCTCATCTGTTTAATGAAAATGACTCATGGGGTCTGCCATCAAATTTTTATATTTTTTTTCTATAATCTATAAGACAAAAACATGTATTAGAAAAATATATATCACTTGTATGAGAGTATTATTTTCATATATGTTTATATATCTCAATGTTTAATGATCATAATATGTAGTTACTTTAATCCCAAAAAATTAAAGAAATTGTTTTATAATGCTACAATAATAGATAAAAACTCTTTTTCGTCTACTGTTTAGTTAATATGGGCACTGTCTATGGTCTTTTAAGCATATGATATCACTTGTGGATGCCCATCATTTTTTAGGAAATAATATCCCATACATCTATATTGGAAGCCCCAAAAATGAACTCAATGTGGTAACTCTAGTTTTGTGGAAAAATTATGGCGTTCATGTTCAATAATTCTTTCAATATATAAAAATATTCTTATTTGAAAAATAAGAAATAATATTAGTTTCTTTATATAGTAGGTTAGTTGGGGGGAAATAAATTACACTAATTTCCCTAATAATATTTCTTTAAAATTCAATATATCCTAGAAATGATCGTATTTTTCTCAAACTGGGGGGGGTAGGTAGTGTGTAAATAACATCAAAGTTGGCTTTATGTACATTAATTTCATCCTTAGTTATTATATGGCCCAAATAATTTCATTTTTCCACCATAAAATGTTATCTTTAAATTTAAAAACCAAGTTTTCTCAATAAAAGTTATTAACTCCTTTCCCAAAAATTCTAGATAGCATTGAAAACAAGTTACAAACTTATTAAATTCATCGAGAAATACCTCTATGATGTTTTAAATCATATTCGAGAAAATATTTATTATACAATGTTGAAGGGTACATAGAGTATTGAAAATAATGAAATTTTCAATTAGATAGAAACTATACTCGAGGGTTCTATGAAGGTGGTTATTTCATTTTCATCCAGAGTAATTGGAAACTAAAAATAACTCTAAAATCCATCAATTAAGTAGTAGTGACCCTTCAAATCTAATCACTGAAACATTTGAACCTAAAATTGTATAGGAAAATGGTTTTATATGTTCCCATGGTTCGACTTCCAATAATCTATACATAATCTACATGTATTATGAATTTCTACTTGAATGAACTCAATATTATATTTATTGGAAATTGTGTATTTTGTTTTATTTGAGATTATTTGGATATGACTCAACCATTAGAAGTCTCATATTGGGTAGATTATTCCATATCCTAAAATTATTCGTACTTCTAGTTTCTCTAATTTTGGAAGGCTGAAGTTGAGCCTTATTTGGGGATGTATTACTATTTTAGATTCCTCTTAAAACAAATTCTTATTCTTTCAATAGGTATAGGTAATCCCTTGTGTGCCTCATAACATCCATCGTTTGTCCTTAACATTATGTTTTAGAATTTTCAATAGTTGGTCAGCTTGGGTTGGCATAAAATTATATGAAATAATGACTGGTAGTTTTTCCCATTAAAAGTTAATATTATAAATTTTAGGGAAGAAATGTATTATCCAATTATTGGTATATTTCAAAAAATTATTTTATTTCAATGTTCGCCATGTTGGAAACCTATACTTAAAATTTAGAGAGAATAATAGTAAATCTAAGTAATCTTTCAAACTAATTTTCATCAATTTCATCAAATTTTTCAATAATCAAGTTTATTTTTAGAATAACATCTCCATTTTACTTAAAATAGATTCATTAATAATGATGACTGTAATTAAAGGTTCTCCCAATCAGATTACATCATAAAAACAATTCAATTTTTTACCAATAAGGAAATAGAAATTATAAATGATTTAATATAAAAATGGTTTTCACTTCATGTGGGTGTTTTATTGATTTAAGGATGAAAAAATACAATATTTTTTGAAAAAAAACATATAAAGAGTTCCTTTTTTTAATTTTTTGATGTTTTAGTATTTCTGAGGAATAAACTTCCTTGAATGGTGGGGTAGTTATGTTTAATTTTTTCTAATTCTATGTTAAGAATATATATAAGTCGTAAGGAAATTTATGTCCTTATTGATATATAGAGTCATCTTCAAAAAAAACTACTGGGTAGGTGGTGGCTTTATTGGAATGTTTCACAACTAAATATTTAGGTTTTAGATCTCCCATTGGTTGAGAATATTATATAGAATAAGGTATTACATTATTTAAGGCTCTTAAATCACATAGTTTTTTTAGAAAAAGTGATCTCTCATATGGTGAATGTTATAGTGGAAGTACCTAAATCATTTATTTTCTTATGAATTTGTTGGGTAATATGGGAAGAATTTTTTACCTAATCATACCTTTACATTTCATTTTTATCTTTCTCTCCCATTTCACATGCTTTTAATGAATTTTTCATACCATGGAATTTGTAAGATGACTTCCAATAGTGGGATGCTTATTTATACATTTTCCAAAACCTCCCTAACATCATATTGTCATAATTATTCATTGGTTTTAAAAGCTTACTGTATCCTTTTAGGTATGGGTGGTCGGGGTTTTTATGGTTCTTCCATTTTACATTTTCAATTTTATTTCTTATTAGGGGGTGTCTTTATATATTTCTACGTAGGATCTTTTTCTTGAGTAGCTTAATTTGGTACATGTTTCTCAAGACATTTAGATTCAATATCTAGGTGAAATCCTTCATTTCTTTCCAGATCATTTCTTGTCCATAATGTAACATAAAATAAATTTACTTTTAGGTGAGGAAAGAGTTGAGAAGTAATCTTCCTTAATATTTTATTTACCTGATCATTGAGAGTTTTCATGAGATTGATGCACTTTTTTTAATTCCTTCAACTTTGATCCATGAGTGGGGGGATTTGTATTGAATATTTTAAGTTCCTATTACATATCTTAGAGATCCTTCATATAACTTTTCTTGATATTTTCCATTATATTAGCTGGTGGATGGTTAAAAACATAGTCTCAATAATTTTTGAGGTTGAAAATGCTATTGAGATGTTTTATTGTAAATATTTTTGGAATAGTGGTCATTGTGTTTGTTGGATCCTAACCCCAAAATGATTTATGGGAAAATATCTCAATCCTTATTTTCCATTTCATTAAATTTTAATAATCAGGAAGAACATAGAACCAAAACATTCAGTCCCATTAACTTGAATAAATCAATTAGTGTAAAGGTCCTCATAATAATAATAATGGAAGGCCTGCTGTGGTATGGTGTGCTATTTATCTGACACATTTTTCGTAGCTCTGTTTATGAGAAGAAAAATAATTTCTTTAATTTTATTTCCTAATAAATTTGAATTCGAATTTTTACATCATATACAAATCTATATGTAGTTTCCATACAGAATTGTTTAGAATTTTTATATTTACTATAAATATACTATCAATCTTTATAAGGGGACTTATCAATCATCTCTCCTCCTAAAAAATTATATTTCATGTTCTGGTAATATTCCATCAATCTATAGTAAGATTATACCAAGAAGTGATGTTCTTCATAGAGCTTGTTTTTGTAAGATTTAGTAAACTTGTTGAACATTTTACCAAACATAATGATATTATCTCCAATTTCATGTTTTATTCAGTTAATACCATTTCTTTGTTGGGAATATATTAGACCAGGAAAATATTTCTACTGAATGTCCCTATGTAGCTCTTCCTATGAGTTGAGTTCCATAGGTTATGGATTGTAGAGATACTACTTAGAATCCCCTTCAAGAGAGAAAAAAAATCCTTCCTGCAAATTTGATCCAAAGAAGAAATCAATCGTATACCGCTTTAAATGATCACAAATCCATGTTGGGGTTTTACCTAATAATCCCTAATGTTCAGGAAGAATTGCAACCATTCTTGTTTTATGTTAACAATCATGTTGATCATTGAATTATTCCTTTTGGTTATTAATGTTTAGATTTTGTGAAGAAATTTCCATCAATGATATATTTCCACGAGGAAGATTATATTCTAGTTTTTTACTTTGAAATGTATCTCTGGTGGAAGAAAAAGGTGAGAAATGAGTGTTAACTATTTTATTAGTGAAAAAATAACTTCCACTAATTTAGTTTTTTTATTGTTCAGATGTTTTGAGAAAAATTATCTGAACCTTAGTAAAAAAATAATGAGATTGAAAGAAATTGATCTAGTTATTCCTTGATATAATTTTGGTCAAAATTAAATTAAAAAAAACTGCCCTCCTCAGAAATAGTCTTAGGTTTTATGATCCAGTTATCGTGCATCATTAATTTTTTTTACATCATGTAAAATGTAGTAGTAGTGTCACATGAAGTTTTCCTCTAGAGAGGATAATGTTGTGGGTGTGTTTCATTTTTTTGTGGGACCAATTTTTTTTTAAAATAGTGTAATTAAAGTTGGTCTGGTTTTTAATTAAATATTAAATATTAAATAATTATTCTAATTGATAATCTTCCATTTCCTCTCCAATCAAGTAAAATATCAATCAATTACCCTCTCTATATATTTTTAGTTCTTATAAAGGGATACTATGATAGCTGTAACCTCTAATATCCTCTATTATTGTAATTTGAGATATCTAATCACCCTTAAGTCAACCCACTTCTCCTGATCACGTGAAATATATAGGACTTAAGTGGCCCAAGTGCATGATCTACCAAATAAGGGATGTTGAATTCAATGTGAAAGAAATAAGAAATATTTTATTTTCATTATGTCAATAATTTATCTAGAGATAAAATTAAAATAGATTCAATATATTAAATAAATAATTAATTTCTATAGGGATAATAATAATATCCCTAGCTTAGACACTAAGGGATAAGAGTTATATTTTTGGAGTTATTATAAAATGAATTTAAATAAAAATAGAAATTATCCAAAATAAAATGTTATTATAGAAAATAGCCTCTAGGAGTGACTGACTGAAAATTATTATTATTTATTTCAAACACTTTTAAAAAAAAGTTAGAATCCAAACGTCAACCACATATAGAAAAAAAAAGTTATAGAAAAGATATTTAATTCTACTAGAATCTATTTCCCTACGAAAATTCGGGGAGAGAGTTGTTAACTTTGTGATTTGTTTGTTCATTATAAGATCATCAAAAGTAATGTCCAACTTGTGCTAGGAATATAAATACTTCTCAAGGATGATATTACCATTGTTAATTCTCCCAACAATCATTTTGACATTCTTGTCAATCTAGGTGTATTTATCCTCATTCAGAGTCACACTTAGAGACATTCCCGTCATTTTGGATGCTTCCACTTAAAAGCATTGAGTAAAAGAACCTTTTTTGTCACTTCTTCTTCTGAAAATAGAATAAAATCCTAGGGTTGTTCACACATACCACCTGATTTCTATTGTCATACCACTTCATTGTCCGTCTTCTCATCATTTTTCTTTTTTACAGATCGAGTCTCCAGAGGGGATGTAAAAGAGGTGAAATCCTTCCATCCCTTCCTCCTTGTTTTAGTCATTTTACTCCTCAGGCTTGAAACACCCATGAAAGAATGATTGTTATCTATTTTATTGGGCTACTCCACAATAACCTCAAATGTATAGGTCGGTTCTTCTTGTTCAGTTCTCATACATACCATTAAAAGGCCTTAAAATGAAATTATAAACTAGATTGGATTATGGTTCCTTGGAGTAGAACCCCCTTCATTACCAACTAAAATTTGGTCCTCTACAACCGCTGTAGACCCCTGACGTCCCTTGTGCAGGATATCATGATATGAGATTTCTACCTCCACATACAAATCATCATCAATATCCTGTTTACCGCCTGTCACTTGAACCACAACAACATTACTCACTTCCTATTGAAATTATCTATGAGCAGCATCAATCTAGACATATCCCTCACATCCTCTATAATTGTCATTTTGGTTAAGATAATTTCTCTTGGAGGGAGATACTAGATCCTATATCAGTCTTTTAAATACATTAATGACATTTAGGTTATCCTAAAACACCACTATCTATTTCCCCATAGTAGAATCAGACCTATTTAAAATATCAGACTTTCCATTACATTGAACTAAACCGTTTTAAACCTTCGTTAACACATTGTGATCCACAATGATACTAAAAGGACACTTTTATTCCAGACCTATCAAAATATTCACCTTTTTCTCCATACCTCTACTATTAACCATATTAATTTTAAGAAACAAAGACACCCATAGGCAATAATCCATCGAGTGTCCTAGGTACTTGCACACAGAGAAGATGTTATTCCATGACTCATAGACTACATTTTGTTTGCAATGGTACTCCTCACGAATATTAATCCAAACATACTCAAATGGAACTCTTGGCACATCAATTTCAACCCAAACACGTGGGATGATATGATGACAAAGGGACTCAGAGAGACTATTCAAACACATATATCTACCAATAAGGGTCCCAAGGATACTAATAAAAGCAGGGTTTTGAAATGGTAGGGGGAGGGTGGGAAAACTCACCCAAATATCCATTATAGGAGGATCATGATTCATATGAAAATCAAAAGACAATATGAATAGGTAAAATGAAAATCCATTGAAGTTGTGAGGGGAAATTGACTAGGATTTGATATAATCTTCCTTTGGGAAAAAATGAATCATAATATGGTGGTTGTCCAAGAGACCCATTGTTGCCCTTCCTATAAATATCAATGATCGAAGACATATATATCGATCCAGTCAACCAATAGATCTCACTGTTCATACATAGAAACCAAAGTAAACTTCTAAGGATCTAAGGATTCCGAGAACTCTGTTTTTTGAGATCAAAATATTAGGGAAACCATCAATAAAATCTAGAACTTTTTGGTAGAGCATGATTTTTCGGAAAGGTGGAAAGAGGAATCTGCTTATTCGTTAGATAGCATGGGTCCCTCCCCAACCGTTGGGAGAAGGATCAGCACAATGGCCTCCGCCGTCATAAATAGGACATCATCACAGCTAGGTTTTCCTCCAGATACCCCCAATTGAATAGAGCCTCCATGAGTTTTCTACCAACAGTAATGATTTTTTTTCATTTTATAAATAATTTTTAGATTTCTTTAGATTTCTTTAGAATTCACTATGTGAATTTCATAATTTGTTTCTTTATAATGAGATTTTACAATGAAGTTAAAAGAAATTATTAATTTTAGCACCTAGGATGATTGAATTATTCGTTAGATCTTTGAAATAGTTCCCACATGATAATTGTGATGGATTTTTATGGCATTCATAATGTTTAAAAACCCATTTTTGGTCTTCCCATGATTATGTTATGTTCTATTTTTAGGGAATTTTTTTAGTACAACATAACACAATAAAAAGTTAATTTCATTTTTATGATTATGATTGAGGTATTGGAATTGTGCATAGATTTTGGACCTTATTAAGAATGTCTCTGTATAATTATGTTAAAACCTAGAAATAATCAATTTTTCAATTCTCAACAACTTCGTTCTACTTTCCACTTTATTGTTTAACTTCTTAAATATATGAGGATGAATGAAATTCAAACTTCTATATCCAAATTTAAAATTAATTTCTATTTAATTAATATTTTGGAAAGGGAATTAGTTCAATTTTGTTGTTTATTTAATCATGTTGCACCAATGTGGTCAAAAAATTCATCAACTGGACATGTCAAGCTCTAATCATCCTTATGTTCCTTTTTGGCATCTTCGGCCTCATTCAAAAATCAATTTCACTTTAATTTATCCAAAACGTTGGTGGAATATTTATTCTAATAAATCATTATTTACAAAAATTTCATTTAATATCATCCTCCTATTGATGTAAAATAACTATACAATTTCATCATGGATATGTGGTGCATCATTTTATAAATAAAAAATTTGTTAATTTTGGTCGAGTGACTTCACTGTGGTTCTTAAATATGCATAAGAAAAACATGAAACTCAAAATTTATAGTCCCCTTCATGAATTTATCATGGTAGGAATGGGCGGTTCAATTATATATCAGATTTGCATACTAGATCGGACTCGTGTGGTTTGATGTGTTCATCCTACTCTTTATCAGGCATTGGTTCTTCCACTTCATAGTTGAAGGTTTAATCATAGTGGTGTAACATTGGATTTGCCTTCTAGTATGGATTTATTTGGTTTAGGTATCAGTGTCATCATCTTATTCGGTTAAATAATCTTATGGGTGGCACAATTATAATCAATGAGATGTAATACTTGCTCATATTATCCATTCTTCTTCATCAATGGATCATGATTTATGGTCTCATAAATTGAATATAGTGAGAATGGATTCGGTTTTGGATTCCGGGGATCTCTAACCAACATAATTCTTGAAATCTTCAAACATATTTTCTATCAATTTCTATAGGTTGTGGTGATGAGTATTGAAAATCGATATTACATCTTCAAGGTGCTAAGACAATAGATCATATTTTATGAAAGAGACTACATAACTAGTTTTTCATGTTTACAGTAGGTTAAATAAGGTAAAAGGGTTTTTACTTTAATTTACAGTAACATTCAAATGAATGTGTGGTCTCTATGGAAGTTACTATAGAGGAACATATATAGTAGCTTGAGTAGTCAGAAAACTATGATTGTGGAAGTCTGAATTTTAGAAGATCCTCATGGATAGTCAGATACTATTTCTGGTAGTTCACCCACATTCACTTAATTAAACATGGGGGTGGGGGTTTAGATAGTTTTTGGAAGTAAAGACTTGTATTTTTTGTAGTAACCATGAGGTTGTAGTAAATTCTGAGGCATTTTCATAGGGACACATGAAAATCAATTTTTTGTTAGTTTGTAGGCACAATCACTTATGAAATTCACTTTCTCTATGTTCAAACTTTTTTAAATTTAGTTATTTCAGGACTTTTTCATATTTCAACCAACATTTAAAAAACATAATTTTATTCAGTTTATTTTTTCAATCAATTGTCAATTATTATAAAACAAATAAAATTAGAATTTAAATCATTCCAAAAATTGATTTGCATATGATTTTAAATTTGTTTTTAAATCTACCAAATAAATATTTTTTAAAAATTAATAGGTTCATTAATTAAAATTCACATTCTAAAAAAATTTAAAATTCAAATTCATAATTATTTTTTAGAAAAATATTCAACTCTATGATTTTAATTAAATTTAAAAAATAAAAAATCAATTAAATAAAAAAAATAAATCCCATTATGTATTAAATTTGAGATCTAATAATTATATTTCAGCATAAAAATTAAAAATTTTCTTCATTATTGAATTCAAAAATTAAATAAATCAATAAACATGAGATTTGAAAACAATTTTAAATAATTTATGAAGTTTAAAAAGTATCCAAAATGAATTGATTACCTAGTATTTTAATTAATAATGGGTTTTATTATCATTGAAAATGAATTGATCATTACAAAAAAAACGTGATCACATATATCAACAACCTGAATATATAACCACCATCTATTCATGTGCTTATTTCACTAGTCCCTTCCCTACCTGCTCTTTAAAGACCTCCTAACAGATGGTTGGCGATATATGGACACCCAACCAAATATTATATAGTTTTACTTTCAAGTGAAAAAATAGGTTCTCCTAATTCTTGATCTCTTTCCCATGCAGATTTTATGATATCACATGCTTTAGGGAATCACAATTGATTCCCCAAAGTACATCCCACCTTGTGGTGATTGGTTGAACTCCCATTTTCCTCTTCATTATAATGTCATATTATGCTACAGTCATTGTATGGGGGTTTTATTCAACATATTCTATTGGTATGGTTCATTAATATTTTATAGAAACATCTGGTCTTATTTATAGTAGCAGTGAATTGATTCATGATGATAAATTTAACATTTTGTTTTCTTCTAAAATTATAGTAACATTAAAACCTCTATGTAGTGGGGGTTAGTTTTTGTTTTCTCCCTATTCATTTAATAAAAGATGATGTTATGGGATAATTTTCAATGAATAAGTGAATATGGAGTCTATGTTAAAATATTTAATCACATAAAATCAGTTTAATGGAAGAATATCAATATTCATATTTCCAAAAAAATTAACTGAGGGGATAATGATATTTCTATTAAAAGTTTCATTTTATAGTAAAATCAACAACATAGTGATATAATAATAATTAAAAAATTACTTTATATTATTTGGTGGCTATAATAATACATTAATAAGGAATGCCCAACTATTTAGTTGAGGATAAGTTCACTTTATTCCCTTCATTTCCATGACCAACATTAAAAAATAGGATTAGAAAAATATTTATCTTTTTTCTTGTATCTTAGATGATACATGTGTTTATAAAACTTGTTATTTTAGAGATCTTTTATTTCAAACTATATCACCCATAGTTCAACATATATCATCCATATATCAACCATTATCATTTTAGGTCACTCTTTTTTTGGGTTTTCTCATAATCTTTAACCAAATAACTTAATAAAACCTATAAAAATCATATTTATTGGTTCTTTAAAGAATATGATAAACAAAACAATATAACCTAGGAGTTTCAAACTAGGTATTGTGTTTTAACTCATTTTTATGCACTAGGTGATGATGAATTTGATAACATAACCACCCATTTCAGGTCTAATTCCCATATGTACTACAATTTTAGAATCTCTATCCACATTCACTATCTATAAAAAGATTCAACTTATAGGAAAACCACACAATATAATAATTTCAAAAAAATATTGGATTCTATGAAATACTTATACTTATTCTAAGTATTTTAACCAAATTTTCTTATTTCAATCCCCGTATTAAATTTTAATTATTTCTTTAACATTAAATCATATACTACTCCAAATAATTATCCTTAACCAACTTCCTAACCACTAATGTTTTCTTAACATTCTCTGATACCAACTGTGAATTCCCATACCTACACTCTCAAATTTATTACCAAAAAACATAATTTATGTACCTTCTTCAATACCAATAATATATTACCATATACAACTATCCCATAATTATATGATTTAAAGAAAATATTTCACTACATACATTCCTAAGACCTTTTAGTTTTACATATTTAATGAATTTTGATGAATCACAAACTTAAAAATCCAATGAATTTTCAAATAATAGAATTTTATCACTATATAAGAAATTAATTAATCTTAAATTATCCTTCAACATATGGAAAATATCCCAAAAAAATTCTTTTATTATAGTCATCTCATGTGAAATACATTTATTCATATGGTAATATAATGGCTACTGTTTTATTAATTATATATAAAATATTTTTTATGGGTTATATTTTATAAAAAATATTCAATCCAAACAAAATTGTCTACCGAATCAACCAAGGGAACATGTAGAAGTATCCGTAATCGTGCAGTGGGAGTCATCCAACCAGCCAACCAAGTGGTGAGGATTTTGTTGAGAATAGTTCTCATGATGAGGGCATAAGTTGTGTGTGAAGGTGTGCCTATGAAATCAGTGTAGTGGGAGGTTGTATCCAGGTAGGGAATAGTGCATGTGTTGGGGATTCCGACCCCAGTGCTGGCGCAAAGAATTGATTCTGCATATTTGATTATTAAAGGGGGCCAAATATAGTGCATGATTGATATGGGAGGAGAATCTATAATTGAACTGTTTCCAATACAACAAATGGAAAAAACCTCCACCATATGATCAATATTATTGGATATGTATGATACTTCACATCAATAGACTTTAGCCTCTCACATTACCACTAGACTAAAGACGCCACTAGTTTGACACAACAAGCCACTAGATTCTTGCACGACTCCCCCATTCAATGACCATGACTTCGGCCACATTCAATGATCAAAACAATATAAATAATACATGATAAAAATCATTAATCCATGCATGGAACTTTATTTTTCATTAATTCCCTTATTTTATGTAATAAGTGATATTTCATGACGAGAGTCATGAAAATGAAAAGAACCCACTGCACGATTTCTTGAAGATCTTGTAATCAAGGGGTGAAGCCCATAGAAATATAATTTAATGATCATGTTAGTACATCATAGAACATATTCCTATCATATGGATAAAGGATAGACACGAAAATGTGATTCACTCCTTTCATACATGTCATTCTATGAAAAACGTTCCATCACATGAATAAGATAACATGATCTTATGAATCCATCACGAGAGTCTCGGAATGTCATGAAATCAAGGAATGATGCTCATCTAAATCAATTTAGGAAACATAAAAAACATCAAATATTGAATAATGTAACCCTTTTTCATTAGATTCTCCCATCTATGTGGTCATGATAAGATCCACCACTTAATCACCCTACATTCTAGAGAATGATCTCATGAATCCAATCATGTGAATCTAATTGAAAAGATGTCTCATGAATTCATAATGATGAAAACAAAGAGTGCAGACAGTCAAAGTGTTTAATGTAACTATTAAAAGAATACATTATATCACCCCATAAACATCATATCACACCCATGAAAGGATCTCCACTACATCAACCTAGTAGAAATAACACACACACTATGAAAGAATGATCCACCTTTATCAGACCTCTCTATATATAGAGCAGGGAATCCATAAAAAATATGATGAGAAATGTGAGAGAAATGTGAGATCAGGAGTAAAGGGGAAGAAGGGAAATAGAGAGAATGAATAGATAGCACTCTGGGATAACTTTTTCAGGTGACCACTAATATCAATTTCATGATCCCTTGAATATCATGAAATCAATTTATGAACTAAATATCATACAACAACTAGTTCACATGAGGTATTCATGAGATCGTGTGATGCCTCACTTGTTTCACAACCACTCTATGAAATCCCTCATAACTGCACATAACACCAACATGGATCTCCAGTGTAATTTCATATAGCCCCATGCATGACCCTCAATTATGGGAAATATCAATGAATCTCAATCATTTTATTATATTCAATTCATAATTAAGATGATAAACCCTTAGTATCACAATTTATCTTTTAGGACTCATGATGTAGGATCTCAGACATATAAGAAACCCATATTGGTCTTCGTGGAAAAACAGCAGTGGATGTGAAATGCCACCATGCAGTTGTGAAGAGGTTATCATGAAAAAACACTCATCACATTATATCATGAACCCTCGATATTATGTTTCTTGCATGCAGCCTTTGTATTGGATTCATTGACATACAAAATCAAATTTTCATGATCCCAGTGTCCATGCAATGGCCTCAATGAGATATTCTACCCTTGACCATGCAACCCAATATATGTTGTAGATATAACATGTATCCTTAGTATATATTAACAAAAACCTTCATAGTTATACATTGATGATTTAAAATCACATGTGTAATTTGTCATCATGTTATTCCATCATGTGCGCACCCTCCACATATATGTGACCTTTTATGCACATGTATCCATGGAAATGGAATACTATTTCCATAAAAACCATAAAAGATGTTCCCCAAAAATGATCCATCATCCATGCGATCATCCTATTAAAAATATTATCCAAAAACCTTAGGAAGTTATCCTTGTCAATTATAATCTTCGACACTTGGATGTACACATGATCATGAACATGTTAGTAAGACCTCACCACATGATCCCATTAAGGATACATGGTTTCATGATTTATTGGCCTCATGATAACATTAAAAAGACTTGGAATTATTTTTTTGGTCATGATGAAGTAATTTAAAATTTTTTCTTTGATCATGAGAAGGACCTTAGACAATACTGATTTATGAGAAGACAACCAGAAAATGTTAGCATTTTCAGTCGAAATTCACTACAAATTAACGCATTGTTAATGTGAAGATATCTGGTGAAATTTTGGTGGATTATGTGAAAGAAACTAGAAATGTACACTTTAATAATGTATAAAATCCTAGACATGTTAGAACCATCATGAAAATGTAACTGGACATGTCCACTTTTGTCATGTGAATACATCCAAGGAAATGCATGATGATCATATAAAAGACCCTGGAAATGTTCTCTTTATTCATGAAAAAGAAACTACCTATGTCAGATTTGATCATATGAAGAAATACAATAAAATACAATTTGATAATACAAACTCATCTGATAAAATGTGGGTTGGTCATATGAAGACATCCCGGAAAAGTCACTTTGATGATGTGAAGATATCTCAAACATTTTAATTGATCAAGTGAAGGACGATTAAATTTTTTAGTTTGATCATGAAAACAATATTGGACATGTTTTTAATGTTAAACCAACAACCCTAACATGTTAGAAAAACAATTAAGACATGTCGAGGAAGTAGTAAAACTTTTTTCGGAAGGCCCAATTGTACTTACATTATTTTAACCTTCGACAGGTACCCTTTATTAAAATGCCCTCATTATAAGGACAATGTCCTTAACGATTGAGTTTTTTAAATCACATGAACTGATTTTCATATTTCTCTCATATGGGTCCTCCTAGTTGTACCGATTATATCCCAAAAACCGTTCATAGTAATCATTTATATTTATATATCAGAATATTAAGGAAGAATATTCTATATAGGTAGCTGGTGTAGTTTCGGCTCCTATATTTCTTAATCCTTGGAAATAAAAGTAACTTCTTCATGAGTAATCACCAATACCAACCCATCATTGGGTTAGTTGTACAACGAAATCTGATAAATAAAATTCTAATTTAAATAGGATATATAGGATGTCTTCATATGGCTTGATTGAAAATGGGTATTCACCCTTATGTAAGCCCCACACCATCAAAAATATTCTGAACTCATGAGGATAAATTCCCCAATAAGTCTACCATCCTATCATTTCCATCATAGTATGAGAAGTGGTCTTAAAAACAAAAAAACTTTTAAGTATAATCCGAGACCATTCCATAAAGTACCCCAAAACTATTAGTAGGATAGGGACAAACAAAACTATGTGGAATCTAATTCATGTTGTAAACATGATACATAAAAAACCTTATGATAGCTTGAGTTCCATAGAAAATCTTCTATAAGACAAATAATCGTACCTCTCTAAGGAAAAAAATTATTTTGTATGCCCCATGAAAATATTATCTTATTAAATGTGTCCAAAATTTTGATATCATTTATTTCTCCCACCAAGCATGACTCCCATGGTCTTAGAGACTAGCGATGGTTGTCCCAATATTATGATGACAATTCCTGCAGTGTGGGACCATCATTGGGATGTATGACTGATTGCATCCCAACTTAACCCAATTAGTCATACACTTGATGATGAAATATAGGGTATCAGAATATGTATAATCCTTTATCAAGTCCTTAATAATCACATATTTTATTACATAGGTTCCCATAATATGAACTACATTGTTTCTGATACCTTCTTTAACATCACATGTTGGAAGCGTCCTCGAGGCTTGATCCTAATATTTATTTCTTTTGGGCATGACATTAGACTGTATTTTATACTACTTTGGTAATACTTTAATCTTTTTCAAATGAAGTACATGGTATATTATTCCTATTATCATAAGACATGTAGGATGCCTCCTAGAGGTTAAATCTCATCTCCAAGACACCTATTTTCTCTATGTATGAAAAAAAAAACTCTAGAGCACTCGAATATGGTTATAAAATAACACATCATAAATTAATAATATAATTATGTACACACATTGGTTCACACATTTTTTCCCATTATAAAATGGTCTTAATCAAGTCATTGACACATTGGTAACTATTCTCATATCAATGTATGTGAAGGATTTCATGAATGATTCTTAAAACTATAAGGATATCCATGAACAGACAATAACTTCCCCCAAAAGGGTGTGATGAGCCCGAACATCCATCCTATAGATCGATGTGATTTGTTAAGTGGATTTGGGTCTGAAACCTCAAATTAAATCATTATTTTTAAATGTTTCATGCACTTAGATATGGATGTGGTAATTTATGGGAGTTTCTATTAGGAATAGTTGTGATGAATGTAACATGATTGACTGTAAAATATTTAGCTCCATAAAATCAACCATCATGGAAAACAATGTGTTTTTGTTAGAAACAAATGGTGAGGCCAATATGAAATTATATAACCATGTCATCAATTTCATGGTTTAAAATTAATAATCTTTGTAGTTCTTATAGGATATTTTTTATTCATTTTTTTGAAACAAAAATATTAAACCTGAATTTTTTTCTAATCATTCAAATCCATTCATAAAATATAGTTCCACCGATATATCATTTAAATGTGAATGTTATTGATCAAACATGTGTGCCTATATAAAGTTATACACTAATAAGGTTTCCTATTTAATCTCAAGGACTTCTTAGATTACTTACAACCAAATGGAATCATTGAATGCACCAGCAAATTCTGAAACCATTGGAAAAAATGGTAACACCGATAGAACACCTCAACATATTTTTGAAAAACTAGATGACAAACTGATCATGTGAATCATTGATGAATTATCTAGCCTTGAGGCCTCGATGTATTCTTCCAAGAGTAAAACACATCGATTTTTAGTTGGTGAATATCGTTGTCTGATATTACAACATCAAAGTCTCCATTAATACTATTGAATCAGATCATGAAATTGTTTAGAAGATGAATCCTAATAAGCCGTCTTTAACATAAAATACTATAGTAGAGTAAGCGGCCATTGTATTCATATTTGGCCACATAGTCATATTTTACCTAGAGTGTAGCAACACATAACTTCCCTAGCATAGAGAGGTAGGTGAGAGAAATCCCTATTTCAAATCTACCTCTCAAGAGTTTCCTATGTGGGATTCTATCAATTCTAGTCTTCATCGTCATCGACATGTGACTATGATTCCACAATGAGGTGTATAGGATAATATTACTACCTGAAAGATATTATTTTTGGATTAAAATGAGAGATACCTCTAGTGGTATCCATGTAATGCAGATATGAAGTATGCTTATATCCATATTAAAACCAATCTATCTGAGTCCCACCAGTGTATCCTAATAGTGGAATAGAATGAATCACATATCATCACAATCCAAAAGATTTTCACATCATCATATTTAGACGTGGTGACTATGTATCCCATGTTGAACCACAACCCACAAGGATAGGTCATTTATTTCATATTATACCTTGGTATAATCTTCAACACGAGAACAAACATGCAAAATAGTACTACAGGAACAGAAAAATAAAAGGTTATTATGGGAACTACCCGCCAAATGATATATCAGACATTTACCTGTTAAATGAGAAACTCAATTGGAGAGAATAACCAACCCTATTATGTCTCTATCAGTAAGATATCAATAGAGGATTATGACTTCTCAATAGATCTTAGTGAGAAAGATCCTAAAAAGTATAATCATACCATCCTATATTTATCCTTTTCATAATAGGTTAGACCACCTACAACCTCCGAAACAAGAAAAGAAGGGATTTGTGGTATCTTTCATGAATCAATATAATGTATTATCAATTATTTCAGTGGTTCAGAGTGAAACTTTGATAGAGAATATGGCTAGTGGAAATGATATATTTAGTCACTTAGGTCCATGAGGAGGATCCCATCATCACTTACCCACCCTTCCATTGACTATGGAAATAGTGTTCTATTTAATCCTACCAATCATCCACATAATAATGATAAATAAATTTTTTGGGAAGAATATACCACTCTAATCGAGTGAGAAAATACGGATCTATGGGAAATAATTTTTTGATTACTCTTAGGATCTCTTCCTCGGAATGAGATACCAACACCTTCTTATAGAACCCCACATTTTAATGAAATTCCCCAGATCATATAGGTGGGTGTTTTCTTATTTTTTATCACGTCATCTGTTAAAATATAAACATTTTTATACATCAACCCATCCCAACGGTTTGGGTAATTTTGTTAATTTGAAGACCTTCTTCCCACAGGGATAGTGGAATATCTATATTTTCGTCCCCATCATTGGTGGTACTCTTGAAACTATGAAACCTAAACCATTTTCACAAAGTCTCAATGATATTTGGGAACTTATAATAATTTTGGAGTATTTTTGTCGCCCAAGACCCCCAATTAATCATAACCTACACATGAACTATTGAAGTCTAGGGCTCTACACAGCAGAACCTAAACTCAACTGTGTTCCCATGATGACAGAGGTATAAGAAGCATGCACAAGAAGTAGTGTGGTCACTCATATCATGATGGAGAAAAGTAATATTCATTATAATAAAAACATTTCCTAAAGTACATTAATTTTTACATATATAATTATTTGGATTAAACTCCACAAATGAGGAAGCTGGGTGATGCATGATTGATAGGCCATTCCATTTACCTCTCGACCCAAAAAATCTCATGAACAGAATAGAGAGTTTATTTATCATTAAATATTTTCCATAGAATCATGTAAATGATGTCTTGATAATATTATAGGATCCTAAAACTCATTCATTTTGCATAAGATTTATCTTGAATTTATCACAAAATGGGGCCTCCCCCCTAAGAAGTTTCAATTTGACCATGTCCTAGCAACATGTTATTAAAATGCATTGAAAATGTTAATGTAGAAATAAATTAATATGAATTAAATATCCTAGTATCATGATGTTGAGCTAAATGACAACATAAAAGTCAGATGAGGTTAAACTGCAAGGAAACTTTAATAGTCACATGATGTTAAATTTCACAATACATCATAGTCTCATGATGTTAAACTAAATGGAACACATCCCAGTCAAAGGATATTAAACCATGCATCAGCATAATCTCTAGGAGATATCATTAGTATCATATGGAAATTATACAATATTTAATGCCTTTTGTATTTTAATATAACTCAGAGAAGGAAATTATCATGTCCCTATATATTCAGTAAGATTTTGAGTTAGAAGATGTTATATCACGAGTTTCTCAATTGGGAGCTATGCCAATAGAATTCCATGTCACTATCTCGAATTGAGAGAAGGATTAAGAAGAGATAATCAACGGAAATATTATACCCCTATATGTTTAATTACAACTTAATGATTTTGAAATCCAATGTTCACTGAGTGAGAATTGTTCTTGCATGAACCTCATTCAAATTTAGATCCATTGATGTTTAGGATATTGTTATGGGGATTTATCACCTACAAATTTAACCATTCAAGGGAATGATAAGAGAGATAAAAGGCCTATCAAGAATAACAAATCATGGATAAGCTTGGGGATCTCACATCCAATGTCGAGTCTATGGTTATAGAGAAATACATAGTATATAATGTCTTTCTTAGAGGACCTTAGCTTCATATCCCCTTAGTTGTAGATTCAATATTTCAAAAATGACTAAAATACCCCATCAATGAGATGTACATAATATTTGATGGTGATAGTTATCCCTTTGATACCAGCAAATACAGATATATTGAGTAATGATTATGTAGAAATGAAGAGAAATAACCAGCAGTTGTCAATGATATGTTGATTACATCCCACAATGAATTGGATACCACCCATAAAAATCCATTGAATATTATCAATAATGATTATGTGGTACCCATAAAACCGATTGAGGTAGCAATATTCGCAACATATTTCCATGACCCTCCTACCCATGATGATAGCCTAAGAGAAAACAAATAGATTTAAAATATATTTATGATTACCTTGATAGTTTTATGATAACAATGTCTCTTACCATGGAATCTCTTACCTTTATGGTGATAGAGGTGTCCCATGATTTTCCACCATGTTAGAAAATGTCTCCACAAACACAGAGATGGTAAAAGAAGAGGTTGAACTAAGGACTTCAATCACGCATTTAAGGAAGGTATCTCCACCACCATTGATAATCTCAGGTAGGTGAATATGGGGAGATAATAATATCCACCACCTATATTAATTAGTTCCTCTTTATCTCTCAGGTGTAAAGAGATGTATATTGAAATTATAAATCAATATTGATATGAGTTAGATTGTAATTATGAAAAATTTACAATATAAACCCTGAAGTGGATAAATATATTTTAGGCTTACCTCATGACTATCAACGATTCAATTAGAAAAATAGGGGAATGAACCCCTATCATGAAACTATGTCCTAGAAATAGTAAATTAATTTTCACAGCATCAAATGTCTTGAATAAATGATGTTAAAATATTAGGAAGTTATCCTTGTCACATGATTTTATATTGCATGATACATCCTTACCACATGATAGTAATCTACAAGAATGACAACCTAGCTTCTTGTCGTTAAACTATATATGAACCCTCCAGGTCTCAAGAAGCTAAACTACGTGAGTGTTCTTAGTAGTATGAGCTAAAACTACAACACTCCATTCAACCAAACTACATGATGTTACACTGAAAGGAAAGTATTACATCACATATGAGCAGCTACACATGTTCAACGTCCTTTTCTGTGATTTCGATCTATATAGTGAATCTTCTAATTAAATAACTACAAATGACTTGTTCCAACCACCATAGTATATGTTGTGACACCCAGATCCCAAATCCTAGGTCTAGTTAAATATATTCATCCCAATCATAGGTAATCAATCTATATGACATCATCTTTTTAGGATGATAAAATTTATACCTACACTATGTAACAAGAATGGGATTCCATGAGAAACTAGCTTGAGATGACTCAGATAATAAACACAAGATTCCACTCATGATATAATTTTTTAAAATTTATAAACTTCATTTTTGATGCCTTATTATTTTTTTCATGTTGGGTAACCTTCAACGTTTCCGCAGAACATTAAAATTCATGGTTGAAGTCTATACCACATGATTTTAAACTACACGGTTTTCCTAGATATATGTATAAATTAATTCAAATTATAATGAAATATGAAGATACTCCAAAATCATATATATTTTATACCAACCATCCAATAATGAAAATTCCCTTTTCCAATTTTTAATCATGTCCACGTCATGAGATAATCATTTTGCATTACTTGTTTGTCACACTGAGAATATCACATGTGGGCATGCAAATTTTGGTAAGGGATTTCTGTATGATCGAGAGATATCAGTTCCTGTCAGGGTTGAAATGGTCCTAGATAAAATACCTTAAAAGGAACACCACACAAACATACTAAATAATTTTAAACTATATGGTTGATATATCTTGCATAACATAAAACTAAACATTACTATTTCTCTCAACTGAGTGGACTTCTATAGTTGTTGTTAGCATCCCACCTCACCCCTATTAAAGAACTAAATGTGGAATCATTATTGCAATCACAAGATATGTAGTGGTTTTCAAATCTCAAATAATAGGTCTATCCATGAGAATAAATGAGAATAATTCCCCCCAATGAATCTATGTCGAATTTTTGTGGAGTGTCCCCTAATAAATAACTACAAATGTATTGATTCATATCATCATAGTATACTTATTGATTCCTGGATCTTCGATCCTCAGTCAATACATGCCAATCAATGGGAACAATGACCCCTCTGTGTACGAGTCAAACTTGTGTGGAGAGTTCCATATTCAAGAACAACATGAGACTTGATTCCTACTATCACATTATATATTGTGACTCCTAGATCTCTATCCTAGGTCAAGCCATGACAATCAACGGGAAAAATACCCCCCAATAATTATAGGTTAGATCTAGGTGTAGAGTTTCCCATTTAATAACTATGAGTGTCTTTATTCCTTTAATTATAGGATATTTAGTGATTCTTGGATTATCAATTCTATGTCCAGCTACAATAAAAAAATTCTTCCTCCTAATGTTGGGTTAAGACCTATATATGGGGATTTAATGTCATTAATACTTATGGATTGATTCGTACAATCATAGGATATATATCATCACCTATATCTTAAAACCTAGGTTCATCAACCATGTATTAAATGATAAAAATGCACCCCTAACTGCATATTTTATAGACATATGAAGTGACCACTTTGAGAGCCACTCTCATGGGGCTTAATCAACTTACCAGTTAAGAACCCATGAAAACATCTCAGGTGGATATGACCAAGATGTATCTTAGATCGTGGACCATTTCCCAGATGTATGACATTAAACTACACAAGTATATCCAATTAACATGATGATACATTGTATGAATAAATGACTTTACATTGAATGAATCCTCCCCTCTAATGGTTTTTTGTCACATAGTATGCTATTTTATTTATTCACCTATAAATATATTCAATACATAGTGGTGTATCATTTAGGGTTATTGAACCCTTATTTAATATTATGTCTTCTTGGTACCAAATTAATATATTTGATATCAGAGTTAGCACCACTAGTTCCTTGAGTTGATACCCTTCTATTAGAAACCCATAGACCGTGGGATCTCATGATCTTGGATCTTCCACATAGAAAACTGGTAATAGGGACTAGAGCATTCAAAAAAACCTTAGATCATAGGAAGGTCCCCCATAAATATAAGAGTTATTGTCCAGACAGTGTAGAATACTATAAGATCTCCATATTATCAATGTTGGACTTGTACGCAGCAGTTTCCACCTCTATTTAACTCATATATTATTTGTTTATGATTTACATATTTTGGTAACCCAACTATTCCAATGGATTTGTATGATATCTCTACCACCCATCTATGAATAGTACACATTTTTTAAGAAATATTAAGACAATATTTCCTTATACCCTTCTATTTAAAGGTTTGTATCTTCTTTGAAAACCCAATCTTTTTTAGGTAGACACCCCTCCCCTACATATGATGAAATATTACATATAATGATCTCCATAAATTAGTTTATTATCAAATGATTTCTACCCATACAATATTAATAGGTAAACATAGGAATACCCATCCATAAAAGTAGAATATTCAACTTTTTGAATTGTTTTGAGTCATACAATGTTGTCTTGCCTATATACGTGTCAGATCCATATACATATTCTTGGAGGAAGTGATACACATGTGCAAGAAGAGCTCATACATATTTCGGTACATCAATAATCATAGGCATGGATAAAAGATGTTATCTACACCAAAATTCCCATAACCATAGAAAGTATCCCCAAGGATATATTTCACAATTTCATGCTAGTTTCCACATTCTTACTTAATGATTCTAATATATATAGAAATTGTCCTTACTGTATGACACTAATCTATAAGGAAACGTCTTAACCACATGACTCTAAACTTTATGTAAAATTTCATTCTTGTATAATGTTATACTATAAAGAAAAAACCTCATCACATGAAATTGAACTGCATAAAAAATATGACCCCACTTCATGACGTTAGAGTGCTCATACCACCATTAATTTTCATTCCTTTAAAAAGAAACATAAGATATATACAATTTATATCCTGAAGAGGATGTTGTGTAACATTACACCCATAACTATATTCATATGTTTCATGAAATTATACTGGGTAGACATTGGTCAAAGCTGTATCAGTGCAGAATTAACCCTATTATGGTACAAAATTCAAGACCTTAAACTTCTAATGAAAGTTACATAAAATATTTTAGGTTGAAAACACGAAAATGGGGGACTGGGAAAAATTCAATTCTATGTTTTCCAAAATCAACATATCTATATTTTAGTATTGTGTTAAAGCATAAATAAATAAATTATAAAGCTTTTTGGGGATATTTTGTATGCTAATTAAAAATTGATCTATAGTTTGTGGACCCTATGGTGTAATAAAAATTTAGTGTAATGATTTTTTACATCTTCTCACCATGTTAACGAGTTATCTAGGTAGTGTCACAACCTTTATAGTGATCGAAGAATTTTTTATTCTTAAATCTTTCATATTCCACATTCATTAATTTGAATTCTAAGCCAACAAAACTTGTTCCCTGATTTGAAATAATTCTATTGGAAACCCATGGACCTTGGAATTCCTTACCCATATATATTACCCATATTAAACTACTAATATTGGCTGGTTCTTCCAAAATTTCCCTCAGGTCATTAAAAGTCCACCATTAAACCAAGGAGTTATTTTCCGGACCACATGGATCATTATAATCTACCTCGATTACTAAGGTTGTACTAGTAACCAATGGTTTTTTCTTTAGTTAGCTCAAATATTTCTAGACCATGATTTACAATCCCTATAACAAGATTATTCCAGTGGATTAGACATCCTCCCCAGTATGTCACTGTTTGTTGTTATATTTCTTAATGTATGAATGAAACAGTCCATTTCCAAACCTTTTGATGTCACATACAATATGATTTTAATCCACAATATGTAGGAACTGAACCTCCATACTAAGACCTATAAATCCCTATGTTTCCAAAATTCTTCTTTTGACAGACTTCTCTCAACTTCCAACATCATCGTCTAGATGTTTGAGTCATTTCAAATCTTCTATATACCTTGGAAAAGAGTGAGCATACCTTCTACTAGAAAATGAAATTATACCATATAGAATCATGAATAAGGGTTAATGAAATATCAACTAGATGCACATATTCATTGTAAATTAGGAATCCCAATCCTCATGAGCCCTAATGACACCGTGGAAGAACACATCGTCTTAGGGTGTTTTGGTTCCTCCCTTGTATTTCTAAATATGATCTGAAATTCAAATTTTATTAGAATTTTGAATCTGATTGTTTTTTTAATTTGATAAAAAATTCAAATCTAAAATTATTTTGAGTCTGATAAATTTCCAATTCAAAATTTTTGAATGATATTTAAAAATGAATATATGTTTGAAATTCCTAATTTTTTTTATAATATATAATATTTTTTAGGACTATAAATTTTATAAAAATAAATCATATGTACTCCCCCTATGAAAAGGAGTATCAATATAAAGAGGTCATTTAAACAGGAAGTATATGCAAATTATTACTTTATAGAGATCATTTGTATATCATGTTTAATGTATTCAATTCTATCAAAAAATAAAGGCATTGTCAAGATATCTGTAACGCCCCGACCCCAACTACCCAGAGTCGGTGCATTAATTACATAACATTGGCATGATCACAAGAAAGATCAAATCTCGAAAGACCGATTGGTTTAGTAGCCTTGGAAACACTAGATATATTTATAAGTTTTACATTACATCATTAAACGAAAAACTACTACAACAACAAAGTCTTCATATCCACACTATTAACCCCTCATAATATCCCTGCAAGTCAATCATAATTTACTTCTTCACTACCTGGGAAAAATAAAACATAGAAAAGGGGTGAGCTCAAATTCCCAGTAAGGATAACAATATAGCGGAACATTCAAAATAAGCGTAAACATTTAAGGCAATGAATTACTAAAACAAAAGCCTTTTAAACTTGAAATTCAATATAGTATGGCAAAAGTAAAATGAAATAATGCCATTTACTTGTTCACATGGATATTCTACTAATTGAATAATCACATGCAATATCAATAACCACTTTCATAATGTTGGAATGAATAATTCTAAACGTTAATTTCTTTGTCTAGGCCTCATCCCAAGACCTAGGGGTTACTTCTAACCGGAACCCAACCCGGAGTGCCTCTAATAACCGGACACCAACCCGGAGTGCCTCTAATAACCGGACACCAACCCGGAGTGCCTCTAATAACCGGACACCAACCCGGAGGGCATACTTTTACCAGTACCTAACCTGGAGGGCTTACTTTAACCAGTCCCCAACCTGGAGGGCTTACTTTTACCGGTCCCCAACCTGAAACATACTTGTTTAGCACATTCATCTGAAGAAAAGTTTAAAGTATAACATAAACATTCGGGTTAAAACTAGCATACGAAATGTCAATAGTTTCACCATAAAATATGAATGGTATAAAATAGCACATCCACATTCAAACATATCACAAAACCTTCAATACAATATTGAAGGTTTGTATTATAATAAATCAACTTCAAATAATCTTAAAATCCATCAAAGGATGTTGACATAGATGAAATCAAAATTCTTTTAAAAGAAGTATCTCCTTTTATTTTGAAATCATTTAAGATCCATATAAAATAAAACATTTTCTTTGAAAATATTCTTATAAGCTTGTAAGGAAAGCTTCGACGATTTTATAACGGTGGAAAATAACCGCACCCGCCGTATAAGTTAAAAAAAACATTCTTACCTCAATTCTGTCGAAAAGGTTAAAAAGGACCTTGTTTTGAAAACGACGGAAAGATTCCTTTATAAACCTCTTATAAAAAGTCAAACAAGGGTATAAATGACTTTAACCCATATTCTTGTAAATAGTAAAAATGTTTTGAAATACATTTCGAAGAAACATGGATGTGGATGATAAAGAGATCCCAGTAGATTATTACGTATAATACAACCTCGGATAATGAAGAGATTGTGAAATAACCCTTACCTTGTACATTTACTTGGTTGGGGTAGGTTAACCTCCTGTATAATGGTGAAATAATTGTTATTAAATTATACAAGAATCATATATATTAATATGATATCATATATGATCTTTTAACATTGATTTGTTAATAATATCTTAGAATTATCGTCGTTTCGGGTGTTAACTTACTCATTTTCTTTTATATGTTTTGTTACATAAGTCATGTTTGTTGTATATTATTCATATCCAGAATGATATCAAGTCCTTAAACATAATTTTTAAATCATTAAATGATCATTATACTTGAATGGATACGATGGAGAATGAATCTCATCGCGTTCGTGGAGACGGTAGTCCGTACGTACGCACGAACGCTACTTCCATTTAATTTTTATTTTAAAAGAATCGAATCCAAATGATACATAGGTATATTACTATTCCAGTATAATATAATATTTTATATATGTTACTTAAGTTCATTAACACCATCCTTTATACGTTCCATGTGTGGTATGAACGAGTCATATCATTTTAAGGGGGCGGTAGTCCGCACTTCCTCAAATGAAATTATCGTATGTATATACAACATGAAACGAATAATGGTATGAAATAAAATGGAATTACAGAAGCTTATATATAAAATATATATCATTAATATCATATTTAATTACAGTGCCATCATAATGGCCACCATGAGAGGCGGTAAGATGTTTTTGAACAATCATCGTTTCGTGAGGTGTTAGTTTGCCATCCACAAGAACATTATGTTCATCATCCATTAGATGGAGTTGTGTGTATGTGTAGATTGAATCCTTCTTATAACAACATACTAGTATATTGTGGATACTGGTGTTGTTACAAAAGAAAGGAAATAAAAAGATTTTGGGGGTTGAAGAAGCAAAATAAATGAAAATAATTTAAGAGAAATCGTTACCTTTAATTTAGGTAACTCACTTTGGTTGGAACCAAAAGACTTCTTGAAATGCTTTCTGCCTAAGGGGAAGCTTCAAGGAGGAGGAGAGGGATTTGGGGAGCTTAGTTGGGCAGATTTTGGACGATCCAAGTGGCTTGAGAGGTGTGAGGAAAAGAGAAGGAGGAGTGCCCTTTTATAAGAGGGGTGAGGGGCACTTTTGGAAAAGCTTGAAATATTAATTTATAATAAATTCATATTCGGTTTCCAAAGGCTCCAAAGTTGACTAATCAAAGTATGAGGTGGGGATAGGTCGAAAACAACTCATCCAATAGAATTTAGACAGGTTTGGGTACTTATATTAACCTTATCTTTAAGTATTAACTCTAAGTTAATTAGTTTCACTTTTACAATGTCTCTTTGTATTTTTATATTATATGGTTAATAAACTTACCATATACATCCAAGATACCCCCAAGTGGTCCATTAATGATTAACCTATCATGATATAAGTATCTTGGCCGAACCTTATATTTTTAGGAATTTAATATCAATTAATAATATAATATTTTTTTTAAGAACTCTTTTATGTCAATTTTGAAACTATTCATTAGTTGATTTTTGTGAAACTCATAACAGATTGATTACTTCGAAAAAAGTAAATTAAATCAATCCTAATATATCATATTATCCTATAAAATTAGTTTAATTCATTAAAAGTTTCATATTATATTTATTTGGGTATTTATAATATCACTTATTTAAATTTTTTACTATTATAGTAATTACTGCATCATCATTGTGTCATTAATAATTTAACTTATTTGATGTCTAAAAATTATAAATAAAATATAATCATGTAGGAAATCTTTTTAGATTTCTAATGAATATTTATAATCGAATATCCAATATGTATAACCCTATGTAAAAATTGTTCTTTTAAAAGATGTAAGCTTATGCCATTTTTGTATTCATTTTAACTTAATTAAAATAAAGTGTCATTATCACTCACAAGTGGATCCATGGGGTCCCAAAATAGACCCAAAGATGCCCATGGTCGACCATGTATCAACCAATAGGGTTAAGACACGTTTTAGGGTAATTTAGTATTATTATAATATTATTTTTTTACCCTTATTTACCGGATTTACCCTTAACCATGGTAAATAAAATATTTACCGCAGTAATTATTCAAAATGTCTAAAAATAAAAGTTACCTATTTACACAATTTGAACATCCTGATTCCAAATATGGAATCCATTTTTCTAAATTCAAAACACATAAGTGGCAGAAATTAATTTAAAATTAATTCCCGCTGTCAAAACAAAAAACGTGTTTTTAAGAGATAATAACTATCAAAAGATTGACACTTGTTTATGTTCGGTTTAATTGTAAAATTATGTCCAATTACCAACATTATATTAAGTGGTAAAAATATATTCTAAATATACTTTAAAACCACTCAAATTAATAATTTATCACTATTAATTATTTTGATTTAAAAAGTGGTTTTTAATTAAAATTTAGTAATTTTCACTATTCATCAAAATATTAAAGTTATCCGAAAAGTACCAAAATTTCACCTTAGGCTAAATTTGATATTCCGAATCCGAAAATGAAGTCCATTTTTTAAAATAAAATATATATAATTTCAAAAATTGGGTATTACTATTCATAACGGCAAGTTTGATCGGTTGTGGTACGTGTTAAAACATGAAGTTGCGTACAACACACGCTACTGTTTTATTCAAAGGAAAGCGTACCGTGGAAGCTAGGGATGTTTCATTTTAAATTTTTTGATGTCCCCATTTAGTCAAAAAGTTTAAAATATTGTATTTAAAAAGGTTTCACTATTAAATGTTGATAAAAGTGCAATACTGAAAATGAATCTGTTCTTGCATTATGACTAAGAAACTCATAATGTGGATTCTAAAATTATAAGGATTATATAAAGTTTAAAATTTAGTTAATACTATTCATGACCTCTTTTAATGGCCTTTTTTTGTAAGTCAAGGTGTGATTAAACTCGGTGTTGCGTGTAGTACAAGTTATTGAATTATTTTGAAGAAATAACACATTATGAATTCTTGGGGTGTTACATTCTCCCCTCATTCAATAAATTGCGTCCTCGCAATTTGAAATTGTTCTTAGAAAATAAAAGGTTGAAAATAGAAAATATATTTGTGGGAAAACCCACATCGGAAATTGGGTTACTAAAATTTAGTCTTAATATGAGGAAAAGAGAAATGAAAGGGTCACCACCAAATTATGATCTCGATTAGGAGAACATTGGTGGAAATTAGAGACATATAATTGGAGGGAAAACGTAAATATTTATAGGTAGTGATTGAGGTCATCAATCACAAACAAGTATAAAATTGAGGTCCTTAAACTCATCAATCTATGATGATTTGAAATACCATTGGTTCAACAAAACATAGAATATTGGGATGACACATTTTTGACGTTTCAAAATATCTTAGTTGAAATCCCACATCGAAAAATGAATTAATGAGGCCTCTATTTAAAATAAAGAGTGGAAATTATGAAGATTACCGAAAATAACACATACTAGGGTTCCATGTAGGAAAATATGGATATGGAGGAGAAATCTAACCATCAATTATCTGATGGAGAGTGGTAGAGAACATGGCTATGAAAAGGCCAACAATCCCAAAGCCATAAATTAGTGATGATTTAAGGTACCATCTAGGACAATATTTTTGTTCTAAGTTCCTTTTCTTAACGTTGTGGAATTTATTTATGAGATTGGCTAAGATCATAAGGAGGTATACATACTTTATAATTAGAGTTTTATCCATTAATAAATTTCTACCACAAACTCATCTTTCACTCTAAAAGATAATAGAATGTAAAAAAAAATCTATTTACACTATTCGTATAGGGTTCCAAAATAAACGAATTTATAATTCATCTACAAGGCCTTTTAATAAAAACTACATTATTTAATCCAGGAAATCTCGTGGGCCAGTGGTAGGTGATACACCCTTGTCTCCCTTCGGTTGCGGGTTCAAGTCTTGCGGCCTTGCCGGTCGCGACGAGTTGCCGCCCGACCTCTGGGTTGTCCTTTTATGGCAATCCAAAATAATCCAAACTAGAACTATCCAAAATACTTCTGTCCAAACTCACAGTCCAACATTCATAAGGAAGGTAAACATAATATAGATCCTTTTTACCCCGTAATAGCTTATGAATACCTTCATCATGTATTACCATATTCCTTATTGATTACATTCATGATCCCTTATTCCATATAGAATGCTGGATATACTTCATTAATCCAAAAATGTTTTAAACCCCAACAATGATGGAATATACAAATCATTAATCAGTTCCAAGGTTGTCAAGAATATCCAATATAATCTATCCAAAACAATCACATATTATTCCAAAATCACTACCTCAGTATCAGAACTATATTATGATTTATCATTCTCTCAACCATATATTTTCCAAAAATTTATCCTGCTATTGAGTCACTTTTCTTTATTCCACACAATCTCAAGTCCTTAATGAAATAGTACTGCAGTACAATCCTTATATACTCCATAATTATTATAACAAGTACATTGTTGATACAACACTCAGTTGACATAATCAACATAAGAACTCTAATCATTCCTCTTCATCTGTGGTAGTATCATAACTTTATTATTATCCAATAACATCATTTGCGGCATAGTCTGATGACTGGGAAATAAGTTCGCGTAGTGTCCAAACTCCTTGCAAATGAAGCATTGTACATTTAAAACCATTTTCTTACCCTTGCAGTCACGTACTTTGTGCCCTTTTCCTCCACACTTATAACAAACTCCCATTCCTTTCAGGGAAGTTCCAAGGTGTTTCTTTCCACAGTTACCACATATGGGAAAATTCTTCTTTTCCATCTTCCCTTTATCCATCTTTCTCTCTTCCATCCATTTCTTCTCTTGCTTCCCTTCAAATCCATAGGACTCAGTAAACTCTTTACTTATCTTATCAACACATGATATTATTTCTTCATATGATGATAATACATGGGAGACTATTTCTCTTAAAAATTCTAGCTTAAGACCATGAAAGATATGATCCTTCCTTCTCTTTGAATCATGTGTATTTCTGGAGTTCTCATTCCTTCTACTGGGTGCCATTTCTAAACAATGGCATAAACTAGATCAGTTTATGAATCAAAATACATAATCCCATACATATAAAACACTTAACATAAATTGAACTATTTATGGATATAATCCATAATCATAAAAATGTTTTCTTTGAGGAAGTATATACTCATAAACCCTTCATAATGATTTGTAAAGAAAATGAGAGTTATCCTAAGCATATCCCCCGGGAGTGTCGTAACCAAGAGTGCAGCAAGGCCCGTTGTCGTGCACCAGTTCCCGTTAGAGTCTAGCTCAAAGCGGTGTTTTCGGGTTTTACCCCTAGGTACATCTGTGCCAGAGCCGCCTCTACCTGCTCGTATCCAGACAGGGATGTATTGCTCGGAAAACTCACAAAATCTTTACAATACCAAAATTCAAGGAAGTTCTTCTATACTAATCCTCAAAGTTCATCTTAGGTCTACGTGTTCTAATCAGAGTTTATCTAAATCTAGCTTCCAAGGTTTGTACTAAACTTCCTCTGATACCAACTGTAACGCCCCGACCCCAGCTACCCAGAGTTGGTGCATTAATTACATAACATTGGCATGATCACAAGAAAGATCAAATCTCGAAAGACCGATTGGTTTAGTAGCCTTGGAAACACTATATATATTTATAAGTTTTACATTACATCATTAAACGAAAAACTACAACAACAAAAAAGTCTTCTTATCCACACTATTAACCCCTCATAATATCCCTGCAAGTCAATCATAATTTACTTCTTCACTACCTGGGAAAAATAAAACATAGAAAAGGGGTGAGCTCAAATTCCCAGTAAGGATAACAATATAGCGGAACATTCAAAATAAGCGTAAACATTTAAGGCAATGAATTACTAAAACAAAAGCCTTTTAGACTTGAAATTCAACATAGTATGGCAAAAGTAAAATGAAATAATGCCATTTACTTGTTCACATGGATATTCTACTAATTGAATAATCACATGCAATATCAACAACCACTTTCATAATGTTGGAATGCATAATGCTAAACGTTAATTTCTTTGTCTAGGCCTCATCCCAAGACCTAGGGGTTACTTCTAACCGGAACCCAACCCGGAGTGCCTCTAATAACCGGACACCAACCCGGAGTGCCTCTAATAACCGGACACCAACCCGGAGTGCCTCTAATAACCGGACACCAACCCGGAGGGCATACTTAATGCCATTTACTTGTTCACATGGATATTCTACTAATTGAATAATCACATGCAATATCAATAACCACTTTCATAATGTTGGAATGCATAATTCTAAACGTTAATTTCTTTGTCTAGGCCTCATCCCAAGACCTAGGGGTTACTTCTAACCGGAACCCAACCCGGAGTGCCTCTAATAACCGGACACCAACCCGGAGTGCCTCTAATAACCGGACACCAACCCGGAGTGCCTCTAATAACCGGACACCAACCCGGAGGGCATACTTTTACCAGTCCCCAACCCGGAACATACTTTTTTAGCACATTCATCTGAAGAAAAGTTTAAAATATAACATAAACATTCGGGTTAAATCTAGCATACGAAATGTCAATAGTTTCACCAGAAAATATGAATGGTATAAAATAGCACATCCACATTCAAACATATCACAAAACCTTCAATACAATATTGAAGGTTTGTATTATAATAAATCAACTTCAAATAATCTTAAATTCCATCAAAGGATGTTGACATAGATGAAATCAAAATTCTTGTAAAAGAAGTATCTCCTTTTATTTTGAAACCATTTAAGATCCATATAAAATAAAACATTTTCTTTGAAAATATTCTTATAAGCTTGTAAGGAAAGCTTCGACGATTTTATAACGGCGGAAAATAACCGCACCCGCCGTATAAGTTAAAAAAAACATTCTTACCTCAATTCTGTCGAAAAGGTTAAAAAGGGCCTTGTTTTGAAAACGACGGAAAGATTCCTTTATAAACCTCTTATAAAAAGTCAAACAAGGGTATAAATGACTTTAACCCATATTCTTGTAAATAGTAAAAATGTTTTGAAATACATTTCGAAGAAACATGGATGTGGATGATAAAGAGATCCCAGTAGATTATTACGTATAATACAACCTCGGATAATGAAGAGATTGTGAAATAACCCTTACCTTGTAATTTTCCTTGGTTGGGGTAGGTTAACCTCCTGTATAATGGTGAAATAATTGTTATTAAATTATACAAGAATCATATATATTAATATGATATCATATATGATCTTTTAACATTGATTTGTTAATAATATCTTAGAATTATCGTCGTTTCGGGTGTTAACTTACTCATTTTCTTTTATATGTTTTGTTACATAAGTCATGTTTGTTGTATCTTATTCATATACAGAATGATATCAAGTCCTTAAACATAATTTTTAAATCATTAAATGATAATTATACTTGAATGGATACGATGGAGAATGAATCTCATCGCGTTCGTGGAGACGGTAGTCCGTACGTACGCACGAACACTACTTCCATTTAATTTTTATTTTAAAAGAATCGAATCCAAATGATACATAGGTATATTACTATTCCAGTATAATATAATATTTTATATATGTTACTTAAGTTCATTAACACCATCCTTTATACGTTCCATGTGTGGTATGAACGAGTCATATCATTTTAAGGGGGCGGTAGTCCGTACTTCCTCAAATGAAATTATCGTATGTATATACAACATGAAACGAATAATGGTATGAAATAAAACGGAATTACAGAAGCTTATATATAAGATATATATCATTAATATCATATTTAATTACAGTGCCATCATAATGGCCACCATGAGAGGCGGTAAGATGTTTTTGAACAATCATCGTTTCGTGAGGTGTTAGTTTGCCATCCACAGAAACATTATGTTCATCATCCATTAGATGGAGTTGTGTGTATGTGTAGTTTGAATCCTTCTTATAACAACATCCTAGTATATTGTGGATACTGGTGTTGTTACAAAAGAAAGGAAATAAAAATATTTTGGGGGTTGAAGAAGCAAAATAAATGAAAACAATTTAAGAGAAATCGTTACCTTTAATTTAGGTAACTCACTTTGGTTGGAACCAAAGGACTTCTTGAAATGCTTTCTGCCTAAGGGGAAGCTTCAAGGAGGAGGAGAGGGATGTGGGGAGCTTAGTTGGGCAGAGTTTGGACGAGCCAAGTGGCTTGAGAGGTGTGAGGAAAAGAGAAGGAGGAGTGCCCTTTTATAAGACGGGTGATGGGCACTTTTGGAAAAGCTAGAAATATTAATTTATAATAAATTCATATTCGGTTTCCAAAGGCTCAAAAGTTGACTATTAAAAGTATGAGGTGGGGATAGGTCGAAAACAACTCATCCAATAGAATTTAGACAGGTTTGGGTACTTATATTAACCTTATCTTTAAGTATTAACTCTAAGTTAATTAGTTTCACTTTTACAATGTCTCTTTGTATTTTTATATTATATGGTTAATAAACTTACCATATACATCCAAGATACCCCCAAGTGGACCATTAAAGATTAACCTATCATGATATAAGCCTCTTGTCCGAACCTTAGATTTTTAGGAATTTAATATCAATTAATAATATAATATTTTTTTTAAGAACTCTTTTATGTCAATTTTGACACTATTCATTAGATGATTTTTTTGAAACTCATAACAGATTGATTACTTCGAAAAAAGTCAATTAAATCAATCCTAATATATCATATTATCCTATAAAATTAGTTTAATTCATTAAAAGTTTCATATTATATTTATTTGGGTATTTATAATATCACTTATTTTAATTTTTTACTATTATAGTAATTACTGCATCATCATTGTGTCATTAATAATTTAACTTATTTGATGTCTAAAAATTATAAATAAAATATAATCATGTAGGAAATCTTTTTAGATTTCTAATGAATATTTATAATCGAATATCCAACATGTATAACCCTATGTAAAAATTGTTCTTTTAAAAGATGTAAGCTTATGCCATTTTTGTATTCATTTTAACTTAATTAAAATAAAGTGTCATTATCACTCACAAGTGGATCCATGGGGTCCCAAAATAGACCCAAAGATGCCCATGGTCGACCATGTATCAACCAATAGGGTTAAGACACGTTTTAGGGTAATTTAGTATTATTATAATAAAATTGTTTTACCCTTATTTACCGGATTTACCCTTAACCATGGTAAATAAAATATTTACCGCAGTAATTATTCATAATGTCTAAAAATAAAAGTTACCTATTTACACAATTTGAACATCCTGATTCCAAATATGGAATCCATTTTTCTAAATTCAAAACACAGAAGTGGCAGAAATTAATTTAAAATTAATTCCCGCTGTCAAAACAAAAAGCGTGTTTTTAAGAGATAATAACTATCAAAAGATTGACACTTGTTTATGTTCGGTTTAATTGTAAAATTATGTCCAATTACCAACATTATATTAAGTGGTAAAAATATATTCTAAATATACTTTAAAACCACTCAAATTAATAATTTATCACTATTAATTATTTTGATTAAAAAAGTTGTTTTTAATTAAAATTTAGTAATTTTCACTATTCATCAAAATATTAATGTTATCCGAAAAGTACCAAAATTTCACCTTAGGCTAAATTTGATATTCCGAATCCAAAAATGAAGTCCATTTTTAAAAATAAAATATATATAATTTCAAAAATTAGGTATTACTATTCATAACGGCAAGTTTGATCGGTTGTGGTACGTGTTAAAACACGAAGTTGCGTACAACACACGCTACTGTTTTATTCAAAGGAAAGCGTACCGTGGAAGCTTGGGATGTTTCATTTTAAATTTTTTGATGTCCCCATTTAGTCAAAATGTTTAAAATATTGTATTTAAAAAGGTTTCACTATTAAATGTTGATAAAAGTGCAATACTGAAAATGAATCTGTTCTTGCATTATGACTAAGAAACTCATAATGTGGATTCTAAAATTATATGGATTATATAAAGTTTAAAATTTAGTTAATACTATTCATGACCTCTTTTAATGGCCTTTTTTTGTAAGTCAAGGTGTGATTAAACTCGGTGTTGCGTGTAGTACAAGTTATTGAATTATTTTGAAGAAATAACACATTATGAATTCTTGGGGTGTTACAATATCTGCAACTTGTTCTTGCATTCTGATAAATTGTAAAATAATATCTCTTTTTTTGTGTGTGATCCCTAGAAAGTGATTCAAAGTATCAATGTATTTTTCACGATAGTAATTTTTAGGGTTTTTACCGAGTCAAATGAAATTTTTTTTGTCAAAAAATATTTTAGGTTTTGTAAAGATCATTCCATTGGGATGTTGTCTTTAATCAACAACACATAATCATAATAACTTCATGCTGCAAAATATTCAGATTCAGTAGTGGAAAGTGATAACGAGTGTTTTTTCATACAAAAATAAAAATCTAATGATTATCCTATGAAATTACGGATTCCTGATGCACATTTTCAAACCATTCTACAACCACCAATGTTAGCATTTGAAAAACATCTAAATTCAAAATTATTTCCATAAGAATAGAAAATTCTTATATCCATGGATCCCATTATGTAACAAATTTTTTTTAACTATTTTTAAATGGAATTCATTTCTATTAGCCTGAATCCTTTCACATAAGCAATAGAAAACATTAATTATAAATGAATAGCTGGTAATAACATTATACATTCTATCATACCTCTAAGAATTGTTTGATCAATTGGTTGCCCAGCTTCATCAATATCAATTGTGTTTATGGTACCAATACATATAAAAATTCTTTTATTATTGTTATATCCATAATTTTTAATAAGGTATTACATAATATTATTTTAGACACAAGAGTTCCTTTTGGTTTTTTAGAAATTTTAAAACCAAGAAATATATTTAATCACCCATCATACTCAACGAACACTAATATTAATGTATATTTGCAAAGGAATCTATTAAATATTTTTTAGTCGATCCAAAAATAATTTAATAAATATATTTTTGAACAATAAATGATTTTTTTATATTTCTTTACAGAAATATACGGTTCAACAGTACCCTTAAAATAAATTTTTTGTTACAAAAGTTCTATTTATCTATCATAAAAGGCTCTAGGGTATTCTTTAAGGACATATAAAGCATCGGTATGTTTGTAAATGTATCAAGATGTTATGTGTCTTTGAAACATGGAGTTTGTTTTAACATAAACATCCTATTAAACATATAAATTAAGAAAATAACACATTACACCCATTTGAATTTTTTTTAAATTAGATAATGTAGAAAAGGATTACAGAATATGAATAGACTCAAGTCTAGATACAGTAGAATTTGTTTATTCATTATTTATTTCTTCTTATAGATTATATCCTTTAGAAACAACTATTTCTTAATTTCTAATTATAAATACATTTTCATCAATTTTTTTCCTTATGTATACCAATTTTACTCCAACGACTAATGTTTATTTTGGTATTTAAAATAAGTTATTTACTTTATTTCTTTTAATTTCATTTAGATCATCAATGAATGATTTTATCAAATCATTATCTCGAAAATTCATAAATATTTTTAGGTTTTAAATGAGAAAGGTATGAAAAACGTTTTACTACATTTCCCATAGATATTATAGTATTTTTTAGATGATTCAAAGAACTAATGATACAATCAATTGGATTATTCTTAAGAAAATACTAACTTGGGTTTTGTAATACTTTTTCATCAATATAAGATAGAATGTATTGTGGAGTAAATACTTGAGAAACAATTTATTGAGTTTTTTCCTTATTAAATTTTTCTTCTATCAAAGGTTGAGAATCAGTTTTGGGATACACATCTCAGGATGTTTGTTGGGTTTATTTGAAAAAAATCATCCATTTCATCAAGTTTATCATTTATGTTTCTTCAATAGTTAAGGAATAATTTTTAAAATCATTATATATATTTGAAATTGTGTTTTAGCCTAAGATTATTACTTCATCGGATTTAGGTGAGAATTTTTAAAAAATATATTTTATATTCAAGATGAATAATTTTAATCCAAATACACTAATGAATTAAAATTTTGTTTTATAGCATAAGCATAATTCATTAGAAGTTATATTAACAAAGGGTTAAATTAAAAATTGATTTATCGTATAACAAGAAGTACTAACCACCTCTTACCAAAAGTGTTTAGAAATTTAGTATTCACTCAACATGGTTATTATTATTTTTTAAAGAATATTATTTTTTCTTTCTACAAAACACTTTTGGTGAGGATTTATAGGAGAATATAAGTTCTGAGTAATGCTATCCTTTCTAAAAATGGTTTTAAAATCAGAGTTTACAAATTCTCTACCAATCTCTACAGATAGTATCAATGAAATATTTTTGTTATTTTCTATGTTGGATATAAATGTTTTAAATTAAATAAAACGTTATATTATCTTTATAGAAAATAGACCAATGTATATCTAGTATAATCATCAACTAAAAAAATGCATTGTAATTGTATCCAATATTTCCAGTTTTTCATAGGATCGAATAAATCCATGTTCACTAACAGTAAATAATTAGTGGTTGAGACATAACCAATTGATATAAATCTTGATTTAAGTCACTTACTATATTGACAATGATTAATGAGTTTTGAATAATTAAATCAATGTTTCGGTAGATCCTTCATAATATTTTTCTTATTAATTTACCTAAGGTCATAAGGTTATAGTGCCCTATCCTTATATTCCATGACCATTTTTGATCTAACATTGCACTAACGCATGATATTCCTTATATCCTATGATCTTATCAGTTATGTGGGTAAACATTTTCAGGCCGATGGGTGTAATGAATGAATTCATCATTAAAATTTTGTACTACATATTTATTATTCCAAAAATTCACATTGTAACCATCATCACATAATTGAATTATGCTTATAAGAATATATTTAATACCTATAACAAATAAAAAAAATTAAATTAAAGATTATATAAGAAGGTAAATATTACATACACCAATAATCCTTTTTTTGAGAATTGTCTCAGAATTTAACTCTTCATGTATACATTTTGATAATCTTTTCAAAGAAATAATTGTTACTAGTCAAATACCCTGAGTAAAAACTATCCATATACCATGTATTATTATTTTTGGTGGTTCCTTTATTTTCTTTAAAAAACATTTATATTTTTGGAACATAAAATATACTTTTTTCAGAAATGTTAGTAAATATATTTTTTGGAATTTTTTCTCTTTTGAAAAATGGAATTTGTGAAATCCTATATATTTAATTTTATTTAATGAATGATTTTTTTCTAGTGGTTTTTATTATGACATTTTTTTTTGAAAAAGATGGAATTATAAATATTAGTTTTTTTACAAAACTTAGGTTTCCTTTGATTATATCCCATTTCTACACTATTACCTTATGGAAAGAGTTGTTTATAAATTTTATCAAATCCTTATTTTCCAATGGTAATGTTTTGAAAATGTTTCATTTAAAAGAAAATTTCATATATTATTTTTATAACTAAAATCTTATCTATATTTGCATTTGTTTTAGAATTGTGTTTTCTTTCTAAAACATTATTATCAAAAATGAATTTTTTCAAAATATTCTGATAGATTATCCTTTTCAAAATTATCTTTTTGAAGGATTTTAGAAATAAAATCAATTTTAAAATATTTTTTTATAAAGATAATTTGAATTATTTGATACATATTTTTTAAAATAATTTATTTTATTATTTTATTTTTCATGTTTATTAAAAAAAATTATAATCCTCATTTTCATGTAATTTAAAAAATCTAGGTACTTCATCCTAAAAAAGTAAATTACTATGTTCTATTTGGGAAGTTTCTTCCCTAGAATAAATATATATTTTTTCTCTTGAGGATAGTTTTATTTAAATAAATATATGTTAATGAATCAAAATTATGTACCATATCTATAAGAAATTGATTTTCAATAGGTTTTATGGAAGAGAGACCAATATTTCTCTATCAAAAAATTTCATTAGTGGATGAATAATCATATGAATCTCTTCCAGTACCACTTTAAGATTCATTATATTTCATGATTTTTTCCCCTTTTGAATTGTAATACATAAATTTATTCATATCAGGCTTCCTTTCCTTACTATCTTTTATTGTAATCTTCAGAAAATTAACCAGGATATGGCATATTCTTTAACATTCATAAAAAGTGATTTTAAAATCATTATTTTCTTTTCTCCCCATGTTACTTTTCTTAAAATTATACTAAAAATACTTTTTTCAATTTTTTTATTATTCAAGAAATATTATCCAAATAGTTAGTTGAATTTTTAAAACAACTTGAATCGGATTGAACAAAAACATTTTTCATTGATGACTTAATAACCTTCTCCATATTATGAGCTATTATCATATTTAAAGTTGAAGTAAAAGTAACTCACCCATTATTATTTTTAGCTTTCATAGCTTATATTTTTATACATCCCACATACTATAAAAGAGTTCCTAATAAATCTTCATGTCTTAGATTTGTAATCTTCATTTATTTAACAACTTCTCTTCTTTTTGATTCCCATTCATTTGGAATGATATTAATTTCCTTTTAAACAAGAATTTCACCCTCTAATCCTTTTCACCCATAACTTGTAAACTACAAAAAATTGTCATAAATTTTTGTTATACCTCAAAAAATGGTTCAAGATAAGAATACTCAAATAGATGATAATGGGCTATTAACATAGATCTTCAAGTAACAATAAGTTTATAATTTTAAAAATGAGTGATTTATAATATCATCCAAATACTTTTGGATGATTCAAAATAATAAATATAGCTATAATGTTTTTTATAATAGATCAAAATAATATATACCTTATTTGGTGATTTATTTGATATTCTATATTTTATTGATTTGGAAATGTTTTTATTTCTTTCTGAGTTATTTTAAATTTACCTTCTAGTATCACAAAATTATCAATAGCTGTGTTGATAAACAAATTCTTCCTTATATCCCTATAATATTCATAGTCATTACCATAAATTATTGGGGGTATGGTAAGATTGATATTCTATATAGAACCAGAATTAAGTCTTTCCATCTTAAAAACAATACATAAATTCTTTTCCTCAATATATTTTTTCAGAACAAACATTTATAAACAAAATTTTTATCACAAGATATGAAGAAATACTACAGAGGTAAAATAATGAAAAATTATTTGAGAAATGGAAAAATACAATAATTCCAGTTGTTGGATTGAAATGTAAATATAGATTTCTTAACACAGGGGGGTGGTGAATTGTAATTTTAATCACATTATTTTTTTAATAATAAAATAAATATTGTTCTAAAAAATTAAACATATTGCATTCACAAAACATATTATATATTGAAAATGATATTGGACTATGACCATGGTTTTTATGATTAAAATATCATAATCATGATGTTTGACATTAAATCCAAAGGAATGATTCCATTTAATAGAATTATATTAAGTTAATTATTTTAAAATCATATTCACAGAAGTAGAAAATATATCAAACTATGAATGTATCATTAATAAAGTTGTTATGAATAAACAGAGTAATAAAAAATAATGATTATATCTTAAAGAACATATTATCATATTCAGAGTACTTTATTTCTTAACATAACATAGTTCAAATCAAATTAATCATAATTAAATCTATTAGGATAATTGAAATCAAAATATAATAGTGAATATAAATGAATTCACATTCTAATAAAATTAAAACAAAAATAGAATACTTCTATGAAATAAGATAAAAAATGAATTCCATTATTTTAACTCAAAGATATCGGTATTCAATAACCTAGAATAATGGTACCTTGATTTTTACATTCAATAATGTATGTCTTACCCAGACTATGGTAATCCCTCGATACCTTGATCAGATCTGTCTTTCTATCCCCAAAAGAACTTGACAAAGATAGTGATCATTTACTCTATCTTTCAAGTCTTAGAAGACATTAATCTGATGAATTTTATACTATTATACAATAATCATAGTCCCATTATTTCAATAAAAACAATCAGAGTCACACATTGTAAAAAAGTACTTTTAGAAGCTTCAAGTAAAAGGAACAAGTAGTTCATAACTTATAACAATCAGAGATCTCATACACATCAATGAAATAAATAGATCTATTTTAAAAAAAATTCCTTTTAATTTTATATTGATCACTTCAAATGACAAGGTATTTATTGGAATTCATCCCAATGGTTATCTAGATATCCAACTGGAATATTTTCTCAAATATTTTATGGAGTATTTAGACACTCTACACATCAATGGTCATATTGTAAAAGAAAGAAAAAAAATCCTTTTGTATCACACATTTTATAATAGAATTCATGATGCTTCTTTATCATTATATTTTTAAGAGTAAGAATATCCAACAAGATAAAATAGTTATCAATATTTAAGATTTAAACAAGAGTCAATTTTATGGATATGATATAACAGTTTTCCATATTCGGGGTTTAAATAGAAGTTAATCTGATGGATGTCATTATGATAAAATGTACGTATATGAATCCAATTGTTATCATTTCTTTTATATTAGTTAATTCATTGTTCTAGACTGATTATGATAATCAAAAATATTATTGAAAAAGTAATATTTTTTGTAAATTTTTTTTAATCATTACTTGGGGCCAAAAAGTGTTATATATTTTTTTTTATGACTGGGTGTGGGATTTCCAAAACCAAAGAACAGTTTAGTCAAAAAGAAAAGTTTGACTCAATCATAGAGGTTACATTTTAATTAATTTTGAAATTCGTAAATAGAAAATCATTAATTCATCCCCCCATTCTTATTGGTTTTAAAATACTTTTGAAAATCAAAATCAATAACATTTATTGGAATTCCAAACATATGATCATGAAATCAAACACCATTTTAATATTTTAAAATTTATTTATTAAAAAACCACATAAAAATAATAACATACTTTTTTTAATATAAGTAAAGGGAAAGATAAAGTTCATCTAGAGTTACACATAATTTATGTTTCAAATAAGTATAACATTGGTGAGAAGTGAAAATATTGACATAGAAAAAGATACATTTAGAAGATAAACATGTAATGTTTTTTTGAGAAGAGAAGAGACAAAAAATTCATCCTAAATGATTATAGAAGAATAATTTTTTTTATTTCATGATCTTCTTTCAATAGTAGCGGGATCATTTTACCATCAGTCTAGAGAACCAAATAAAATATACTTATTAGATGGAATTATATTTGAAATTATAAATTTTATTATTATTTTATGCTTTTATCAACTCACACTTCAATATAATAACATACACCAAAAAATTAATATTGATGATGAATTTTACATGATGAGTTTTTCATTCCAAAGTATCTAAAAAAACTTCTATAGTATTACATGATTCAAAAAAGGATAAAAATTTATTTATCCTATCATTATATATTAACCGAAACCAAAACATTTTAAACACATGTTAAAATAATATGTAATTTATGTATACCTTAATAAAAATAAATATTACATTAAAATACATTTCCTCAATAATGAAAATGAAATTATATCATTAAGTATTCCTTAAATAACTTACCTAAAGACACTTCAAAATATTTTTGACCATATTTTAAACCTAAATATTAGAATTATTTTATATCATATTCCTCCATGAAAAACTATAAAATTACCTTCAAATAATATCAATCACTCATGAATAAATATACCAAAAATGAATATTCTATAATTTTATAATCTGAATATTCTTTTAATATTTTCCATAAATAACTTGGATCACTTTAAATTGACAATATAATAATATATTACTCAAAATTATAATTCAAAATTTTCTATGTATAAATAACCATATTGTCTAAAAATATTATTTACCTTTGTCATATAATTTTCCCCAAATAGAAATCTTTTTCAAAAATAATATTAATAGCCAAATAAATTTTCAACCTCTAAGGTTATATATATAAATAATTTTGCCACAAAAATAAATAATCATAATTGATTATTGTTAACATAATATCAATAAGAAGTTAAAGTAAATGTTTTTTATCCCCTAATGACATGTTCATATATGAGTATTTATAAAAGTATCACCTTTTCACTAAATGAATTTTCAAAGCTATAAATTTAATATGTTTCCATATTTTGAAAACAAAAATTGTAAAAATTAATATTTATGTTCTTTACGACCCACATAATATTTGTAATATACAAAAATATCATTGATAAAATACCACAACATAATGATTATGAAAACTCATTAAATAAACACATCCTTCTTTCAGATTCATTCTTAAACCTTTAACTATACATTTTCATCTTATTCCCTAAGATTTATATAATACAATATAAATTATAAATCATGACTTAATATTTTTCAATATAAATTAAATCATGATTCCTAAATAAAATTTTATAATCACCATTAAAATATGTCCTAATAGTGAAATTTTTATTACTATTCGTTACAATTATAATTAAAAATTATAAGGTCCCATTATATTCTACATGGAATCAATATGTTATCAAAATACATGAAAACCATTCTTATTGATTATGATTATTTTATCTATACACATTTGTTACATCTCATTTTAAATTAATGTTGATAGAGATCAATATTTGTAAAAAATATCTTATTTTACACATAATGTTTTGAAATATCCTAACAAATTTATTTTACACAATACCATAGAATATATTTTTCATTCAATTTTTTGAATAAGGGATGTATTTTATGGTAATTAAAAATTTAAATAACAAAAGGAATATATATATAGATAGATACTCACACACATTTTTACTCAATAGATAGACACAATCCCTTTTTTTAGGATTATCCATCGTAAAAACATGTTAGTGTTATATATAATATTACCCTCAATGATTAGGATGTGATTTTTTATTTTTATATCATATTAAAATGTATACCATGGTAAAACACAACATAGAATAGTATTTGATTATTGAGATATTTTATAAAATGTTTTTCTTTCTAGCTGAATTTTAGAAAACATTTTAGAGTTTCTTATCCTTTATTTTTTGAATTATAATTTCAATTTAATCCATTGAAAATGGAATAATATTTTTGTTATAATTCCATCCACCTCTATTAGAGAATATTATTCACCATGATAAATGAAATTTTTCATTCAACCACTAAAAATTTCATTAAGGAAATTAGATTGAAAAAGTAAATAAAGTTTGAATGACTTATTCGATGACACCCAATTTTTAATCTATACAATTTAGGTTTAACCTAGTTTCCTAATAGATATTATTCAATTATATTGCCTTATTTTAAAATCCTTTATAATGGTTTATAAAAAATCTTGTTAATTAACATATACATATCACTGAGAGCATCTATCCTGGTGTGAAGTCTTAGGCACAGTCATTGTGCACTAAGTGATGATGAATTTAACATTTAATATACCACTAATAATGATATTACCCATAGGTGTATTTGTTCTATTTCTGAATCCAAATTACTATGTATATAATAGAATTTGGATTCTATAAAAACCACATAAACATTTTTTTAACCAAAACATTAGGATATTATCATATTCATAGACTTATTGTCCCATAATGGTAATCAAAATCTTATCCCATCCTCATCTAAATCATACTAACATATAATATTATATAATCCTTTTCTTGTATATTTACTATAAGAACACATACCTTTATGAACACATAATAAAAAGTTTAATAATAATGGTTGAACTTTTTTACACTACCATGATCATTCAGGTTTAGATTTGTTGATTATTTAGTCATACCAATTAAATAAAAACCCATGCACTACCAAGTGAAAACATCCATCCAAATTTGAACATTATCAAAATACAATTTAACTAATATGATACATATTTTATTTTCATGAGATATCTTCATGAAATTAAACATGACTTTTATCTATGTTCATACTGATCCTTATATCCTTTGATAGATATTTACAAATAATAATGAACACAATAACTCAGTAAGGGATATATAGAGGAAGGAAATATGACATTCAAGTGAAAAAATGAAACCCAATAAAATTTTAATTTTTTTATATTATTCATTGAGAGTATAAAATAAATTATATTTATAATAAAAGATACTTATACATCAAAGAATAAATTTACAACCAATATTACAAAAATAAAAACCCCATATAGGAATATTATAGAATTATATTCATAAACTCTGTTCACTCATGTTAGAAATAACTAAATCCAATTTAAATACATAGGATAAACCTCGTTAAATAACTCCCATATTTTTTCCTCTAATATCAATTTACGTTACACGATGTATTAATGATCCATATCGGGCTCACCGACTATATAATTTTTATTTTTATCTTCTATTATATAATGATTAATGGGCTCCCCTATCATCATCTATATAATTATGTACCATATAATTTATAAATATTTTTATATTTTATTTTTTCATCATTAAACCCTTGACAAACTCATTTGAACCCAATAAAAATACTTTCAGACCATGAAAAATATTTTTTAAAACCCTATTTTTAGAAGAAAATTATGATATTATTAAAATATTTCCTAAAAATTTTATTTGAAAATAACCATAGAAACATATAAATGTAGAATCAAATAAAATAATAGTTTTTACACTATGAGAAGTTGGTGAATCTATATAACATAAAATATAACATTCATTTTTTTGTATATAAATTCTAATTTTTTCATATAAAATGTGTAAAAATATTTCTTTTTAAAATTATCTACAAAAATTAAAAAGAGATAGATAATTAATATTTTAATTAATTTATGATAATAAAAATGCCTCCAAAAAATAATTTCTAGAATATTTACATAGACGAAAAAATTTATTTAATAAAGATTTAAAAAATTTAGAATTAGGGTTTAAGGTAATGACCCTTAAAATAAGTCTGTATTATCACAATTATTATTTATCATCAAGAATAATAAAACTATGTTGACATTTAATTGATTAATAACTTTTTTTGGATTTTTATTCCTTTAATTTCACTAATATAGATGCTATATTTAATTATATAATCAATAAATTTCACGCCATATGTTTTTAGAATAATCAGATTATTTGTTAAAAACGCCCCTCGTATGTTAACTATGGTAAAATGCATCATTATTTTATACTTTGTTGAATCAGAATAATTATATAATTATAAATTTTAAACTGTAATTATATTTTTATAACCAACCATGTAAGGAGGTTTTAAAAATCTAATTACATTACATCACGAAGATTGTAGGTCGTACGTACAAATGAGTGACATTATCATTATTCAATAACAGAAGGGAAAAAGATAATAATAAATATATCTTATATAATACTGAATAAATACTAACTATAACACTAGATCATTAAATATACTTATATATACCATCCATTTGAGACAATGATGAATAATGAATCATATTGCTTCATGGAGGTAGCAATCCACATGAATGAATGAAATACATTATCTTTTTTTGATTTAAATGTAATGAAATATATAATATATTAAATTTAATGAATTATAATTACTCAAAAATATCAAATATATAACTTAAATTCATTATTATAACCGACCATGAGAGGAAATGATGGAAAAAATTTACATCGATTCGCGATGCGGTAGTCCTTTGTACACATAAACGATGGATTCATTTCCCATTTTGTATAGGGGGATATGTATAGAGGTAGTTAAATTATAATAATAACATATATGTATATTATGTAAAGTTATTTTAGAATATTTTAATGTTTAAGTGAGGTTTTAATGACATTAAATAATTTAGATGAAACTTAGTTATGTTATTTATGTCTTCTTTGGACAACCTCCTTAGGATATTACATTTGGACTTATATGGGATGTATTATTATCAGAACATGACCACTAGTACATAAAAAGTTATATTATAATGAATTTTTCTATATATTAGATGAGATGAAATGAGCTTAATGTTTGTAAAAATGAGGAATGTTGGAGTCCTTTTATAAGTAGGGAAGATAAAAAATATTGAATTTTTCAAACTAATTAAATATTATTAAGTGAGTTTCTGAGAATATTATGCCATAAATAAATAAATTTTGGGGATATGGTGTTATGGTTTGAAATAAATTAAAAAATTAATAATTAAGATGAAATTTGTTGGCTGCATCACTTATTTTTTTACCATGGTTTACTAGTTTTTTCATTTTACCATGTGAGAATGTTTTTATAGGAGTTAAATTTTATAATGAACAAAAAAATACCCCCATTACTAAATTTGAAAATCATGATTAAAATTTTAAAGTCCATTTTTTCAAATTCAATTTCTATTCGTGGAAAAAATTATTTTTAAACAAGCACTAAAAGTGAAATAAAAACATGTTTCTAGAAGAATGCATTTTTAAGCCTAAAACAAAATATTCTTTCCTTCCAATCAATGTAAAAAAACTAAAAATGAATGCTAAAATATTTTTTTGATTATATAATCTAAAAATTCCTTAAAAAAATAACAATTTCATTATAATATTATTTATTTTGATAAAAAACACATTATATTCATAAAAATAAGTTTTATACAAATGTGGTTGGAATCCAAAAAATGGAACTTATACCAAAATTACGTATAATGATGATTGAATAGTAATTAATTTGATAATTTAAAATTAATTTACATTTGTTATAATTTAATATAAATTTATAAAATTAATTTCACTTTTCAATTAAATCACTTAATGAAAGGAAATGATAGTTTTATAACAATCTAAATTTTATCTTTTCATAAAAAAATCATCATTTTAAATATAATCAAAAAAATTTGCAATAAAATAATATTGAAATTATGATTACAATAAATGATGTTAAATATGTCAAATACAATTTCTATAAATTGTAGAAGATAATTATTATTTCATGCAAAAAATTTAAAAAAAATCCTTTTTTAATGAAAATGTATTTTCGAGACCTAAAACTCCTTCATAATCATTAATTTAAAAATAATAAAAATTAAATTATTTTTAATTATTCGATTTTGGTTTATATAAAATCTAATTATATAATTAGAATTATTTTTCAATAATGATACATTTGAACTGTAAATATAATAATTCATTTCATAAATAAAAAAAAATTTACGAGTAACATCTATTTTATCATCTTAATATATTACCTTCATTTAAATCTAGTTAATAATAAACACATGATAAATAATTGATTATTTATGTAAATAATTTAAAAATATATTTCATAATATAGATATTACAATTATTACCTATATTTTAATGATTATGTTATAAAAATAAAATTTAATTAAGAACTTTTTTATGGTGTATCACAATACATTTAAAGCTCGATTTTTCATGTTACGTAAGAAATTGGGCATAATATTATTTGAAACTAATATTTTTGTAGTTTTATTAAAGAATTTAGTTATTAAATTATTTTTGTTGTTAATACTGTAGTCGAGAAGTCTTTTTGAATTCAAAATGAATACACTAAATAATCAAACATGTTTGATTCATGCCACATAATGATGCATCGAGGGTATATATAATTATAGATCCCACCAATCACTTATTTAAGTCCATAAAATTCATTATATGAGATATTTAGTAAATAATACATCATAAGCATTTTAAGAAACAATCAATATTGAAATAAAAAAACAAAATGAAAATACTTTTCCACATGTCAAATAAATGTATAGCCTCAGCATAACTTATAAAGATAAATAAAGGATAGAGTTAAGTAATACATACTCATCTGTTTTGAGTAATCAATAGAGATATATATTTTTATAACAAATATAAATATTTTTAATAGTTCCAAACTAAATAAAAGGGTTATAATTCTATGTAACCATCCCTAAAGCTAAAACCATATAGATTAACAATATATAGTTATGTCAAAAATTTCTACAATCAATCTATGTATGAAATTTAAGTGAAAAACTTTTAATTAACATAATGGAAATCATGGTATCCTAAAAGCTAAGGAATTGGATTAAAAGTTTTACCCCCTCATGGTGGATGTTATGTGATGAAAAAGTAAATGATAGATCATATCTTTGTTATAATAGAAAATTTCTTTATATATCTACACAAATAAGGTTCATGGTTATAAAAGTGCATATCTCCAATTAAAGTAAGGAAACCTAAAATGATAAAGGCATAGAAGGAAGAAAATACATCAAGATAATTCCTCAAACCATATAACACAATAATGGATTAATAATCAAATTTATTAGTATCACAAGAGTTGTCCTATAAATTATAAATATAAATATTTATTGAAGAATAAATATTTTAATATAAATATCATCTGTATAAATTTTTTTAATATGAATAAATGGTGATGGAGAAATAAAAAAGCTTTTAGGAAACATTATTAAAATTAAAGTAAAATACAACCACCTATTTCCCATTCAAAAGTTTCTTTTTAAAATGTAATGTAATTATTTTTAAAATTTTCACTTTTCAAGACAATATCAATTAATAAATCAGTAAGATTACATAAATTTATCCATAGGAAATATGGATCCAAAGAGTAAACAATTGATTATGAAGGGAACATTTCTAATACTATGAAATTACATTTATTTAGAAAACACATTTTAATGTTTAATAAAAACTTAATTTTAATAAAAATTAATTTTCCCAAAGAGGATTATAACATACCATTTAATAAAAGTTTAGTTTTGGGGAATCCAATCATAAAAGAAGAATGTTCATGAAAGTAATATATAACTCATATAAATGTGATTTCCTCTATCAATATCCATTATTAGAAACAAATAATATGAGGAAGGAATTAGTAAAAAAGTATTAATGTGGTTGGAATGTAAGTCTACAAAAAAATACCGAGAGAATACAATATAATATAAAAAGATTTATAATGAACCCAACTTATATGAAATAATTTCTATATAATGATCATAACTCAATTAATGATAATTGTTTTACAAAAAATTGTTCTGACTCGGGTAACACTTTATTAGAAAAATATATGAAGAAAAGGGCCCAATTAGGTTTATTATATCCCATGAATTACTAAGAAAGAAATTATAAAAAAAATATTATTATATTATATTAATAAATGACTATAAAAAGAAAACATGGTGGTTGACATGCAACATGTCTCAGAGAATCATAATTGGGACCAATGAAACCCTGACGGGTTTAGAAATATTATAATAAACCACTTAAAAAAATATATTTTAAAATGGAACATTAAATACTATAAATATTGAATTAATATTTATATAATTTATTATAGTGTCATTATGAACACCATACAATATGAAAAATGTAGTATATAAGAACTTGTCTTAAGGAATAAAAATTTGAGAGGATGGACCCCTTATGAAAATTATATATTTCTAAAAATAAACTCTAACATCCCATATAAACAAAAGTGTCTATATTAATAACCCATTTCATAATATGTTTAATATATATACTATTTTATAAATGTAATTTAAATTTTTTATCAATTTGTACAATAGTTTGTTATTGTCTATTTTTGGTACTGGGTGTGATTAATCTTGACCATTTGAAATAGTTATTAATAAAAATTGTTATTATTTGTTTTGAAGAATTTCTTAATTATATATAATAAAAGTTACCATAAATTTTTTTAATAATTATTTATAATTTTATTATTTAATTATATGAGAGTTCGGTTACAATCCCCAAAGGTGAAATTTATGATGTGTATTTTTTGATTAGTTTTAAAAAATGATCATTATTTTTTTTACTAATGAGAATAATATAAATTTTAACATCAAAAAAATATATTTTTTAATTATTCATATCATATATTTTTTAAATTTTAAATTCTTAAAGTCACCCATGATATAAATTTATAACATTGTCTATCTAGGTTATTAAACCAACCCAAATAAAAACATACTTTAATTATTGAATGATTGGGACTTGATTTAGTTATAATATCATTACAATAGAAGCTTAATGACATTATTTAGTGTTTATAATATTGACATATCAATTATTTAAATAGTTATAAGTTTAATATAGAATATAATATTCATTTTTGCTGTAAAAATGCATATTTTGTTCTTAGAACACCCATTTGAATGATTAAATTTTTCATGATTGTTTATTGATTATGTTTTGAAGAGGTAGTCTAATTTTTTATTCCAAAACAAGAAAATTTTTTTTAAAATAAAATTTATCTACTAAAACTATTATCAAGGTCGTTCATGTTAAGAGGCGAGGGAAAAAAGATGGAAATCAATCTTTTCATAAATGTGGTAATCTATATATATGCATGGATGATGATATAATTTTTCGTAAAATGAGATAAATGTATAATTTGGTTGATAATATTAGGAACTAAAATATGATATATATGCATATATATTATAACTATTAATTTTAATTAATATTAGGACTATCTTTGTATAGTGGTCAAGTAATATGAAACATGATAGTTCATGGAGATGGTACTCCACACACATGCACAATAGTAATTTTAATTTTCAATATGAAAAAGTATTATAGTTAGTTAAGATTAATTAACAAAAATAAAAATATTAATTATATTACAAATAATATTATAATTACATAGTTATTTTATAATTAGAATAGCTAATGTAAGGTATAATTGTAATAAGTTGAGGAAAAATGAATACTTACTTTTAGAACATTGAGTTTTCCTTTGAGAATTCCTTGGAAAGTGTGGGATTAAGATAATTCATTATGAACAATAGCTCAAGTATTAGGAAAAATATTATAGGGGAATAAAAATGGTAGGGTTTGATGAGTAAACTAAATTTTATGTGTGGTATTAATGTGGTGGTGAGAGACACCTTTAATAAGTGATAAAGGATAGATCTATATGCATAAACATAACCTTTTAATAATATAAAGTCCCACTATTATGAAGTGGATTCTAAATTGAGAAACACTGATGTGGGGAATAGATAATGTAGTAACAAAAATAAAAAAATACATTATATAAAAGTTTTCTAAATGTTTAAATCAACTTTCCACTTGAATAATTAATTCAACCATTTTATTAATTTTCATGGTAATTAGTTTTTACACAAGGAAACTTACTAATATGAAGAAAAATAAAATGTTCTAATTAAAAAAATGTTTACCTACTCGTACATAATCTAATATATATATGTAATAATAATAATTTTATAAAATTTAAAAAATTATTTTTTAAAATATAAATTATTTATGGTCTTAATAAAAATATCTGGGGAAAATATTAAATATGATCTATAATATTGAAATAAGTTTTTAACCTAGAAAAAAAATTATATTTATAATTTCAATTATAATGTATATATTTTTCTATAAAAAAGCGCTGAAAATTTATATAACATACTTATATACTTTTAATGTTATTTAACCGCAGTATTTGTAAAACTAATAAATTTCACAATTGAACTTAAAATAAATATTTCCAAAGAGATACATAAAATTCATATTGATATATTATTTACCTAATAATCCCAAAAAATGAAGTTAGTTTTATCAAATTATAATTAAATTTATTTGGAATTTAATTTTGAAATTAAAAGTTGTGACATATTGAAAATAGTTTTTATAAAAAAATATATTTTTTACAATATTAACCATTCATATTCATAATTATTATCATTTAATAATTTCATTAGTATTAAGAAATTATTAATATTAATTATTTTTTCTAATAATTAATATAAATCATCTTGAAATAAATATCCATATAATATAAAAGGGAAATATTTATAAAAATACATTTTTAATGATAATATAATTGTACTACTTATATTAAATATATATGATGCATTTAATTGGTATTAAAAGTAAAAGTTATACTCTAATATATATATATATATTTTAAATAATATAGTCCTATTTTTTCCAATAATTTATCATCTTGGTTTTAATATTTAATCTTTATATTTATATTTTTATCTTAATGTGTAGTTGTTTCATTTATATTTGTTGTTGTGTTTTGAAAATGATATGAAACACATTTTACTCATCTTAAGGAATTAATATATTATGATCTAAAGTAATTATAGTAAATACTTTTATATTTTTGAAAATAAGGAATTGGTTGAATTTCTTAATATGATATATAATTAGGAGAAGACATGTGATTCATTTATAAGAAAGAAAATGGTGAGAAATCCCTACCGACCCAAGAAGAAAAGTGATTCAATGCTATTGGATGTAATTCACCCTTGTTTTTGTTCTATCTTGAATATTTCATTAAAATAGGCGAATAAAGACTTCAACTTTATTACAGATATGTATAATAAAACATGATGTATCATGTTTATTTTTTAAAAAAGAGGTCCTTGATTCTATCAAGTGGTTTCGAAGTAGAGATGATGTAACACCCCAGGTAAATAAAGAATATGAAATTTTTATATTTACCCATATATGTGAATAAAATATTAATATTACTTTAAAGGGGATGCTCTGCTCGATGGCGTACCCAACACGCAACAACGAGTTTCTTGGGAATCTTACGTTGCACTCTAATAATAAAATAATATTATTATAAATAGTAGTTAACGCCTAGTTGTTGTAATGGCGGGAATGAACAGAACTAACTAAAAAATGATTATATATGTTTGTCAAATATTTTTACTTTTTACAATAAATGTTAGAGGAATAAAAATGCAAATGAATCCAATTTTAAGCGTAAACATTCTAATATTCTTTAAAAGGTCAATTAACCACCTTTTGATGGAGAACCTCTTTTAAATACACTTTTTGACAATTTTATGTGTTATGTTTGAAAAAATAAAATTCTTCATTAGAATCGGGACATCAAAATTTACTTTGTGTAAATTTTTGGTATTTTTCAAAAAAAATTCAATTTTTAATGAATAGTGAAAAATGTTGTATTTTAATTCAAAACCTCTTTTAATCTAGTTTATTTATATGATTATATTACCTTTTGAATTGTTTTTAAAGTGAAACTATAATATATTTTACCATTTAATCCAATAGTGGTCGTTGGAATTAATTTCACTTTGAAATCGGACTTAAACTAGTGTCAATCTTTTGATACATTTTGTTTCATAAAAACACGCTATTTGTTTTGACAGCGGGAATTAATTATTAAATTAATTAATGAAACTTATATTTTTTTTATTTTTTAAAATAGACATAATTTTTGAATTCATATTATCAAATATAACTTAGGTTGAACTTTTGGTAATTTTCTGAAAAACTTCAATTTTTGATGAATAGTGAAACCACTAAGTGGTACATATAAAAACGGATTTTTCCATTTAAATAAAAATTTTCCATATTTGTGTTTTGAATTTAAAAAATAAGACATACATGGTTGTCATTAAGAAGTAAAATTTGGTTCAATGGGGTTAAAATAATTTTTTGCTGAATATTAACTTATTAAGTTTTTAATCGCGATTAGAGGTAATTAGTGTAGTTTAATGTAAGAATAATGTTTTAATAAAATGAAATGACCTAGAAACATGTCCTAACCTCATTGGATGTGTCATGGCAGACCAAGAAAATCCATGGGTCTACTTGGGGACCCCATGGAGCCACTTTGGTTGGAAAATGACATAAATACATTTTTATTTAATGTTAAGGTAAAAATGAGACAAACATGGGATGTTTTACTAAAACAATTTTTACATGGCATTATAAAAGTCAGAATTTTGACTATAAATATTCATTGGAAATCTAAAAAGATTTTTTACATCATAGTATTTCTTTTATAAATTTTAGACATTAAATAAATTAAATTATTTTTGACTTCATGATGATGTAGCGATGACCTCATTATTTAACTATTTAAATAAAATGAAAAGATAATGTAAAATCTAAGACCTACACATGTCCAAAACCTATTGGATTAGTGGAAATAGAACCCTTATCAACTTATCCTCGAAACACATCAATGTGGGACCATTAAAATCCGAAACTCATTCTAAAATAAAGTAACATTTCTTTACATTCCAAGAGTGCCCCTCCTCTCCTCTTATAAAAGGCCCCCAACTCTTCCTCCTTACCCACACTTACAAAGCATTCGGCTCGGCCAACACATTGAAATTTTGTCTCTACACATCCCTCTATAACCCCTTGAAGCCTCACTTTTTGCATAAGTCTTCCCAAGGAAGCCTTTGATCTCAAACCAGACGGAGTTACCCAATTTTAAGGTAATGTCTTCACTTGTGTCCTTTTGTTTTATATTTCTTCTCCATCCCCCTAAACTCTTTTTATTCATTTCATTTTTAAAAAATGCAGTATCTTCAATTTAATAAGATGTTGTTATAAGAAGGATTCGAGCTACACTTACACACACCTTCTTCTAATGGTTAATGAACATACTGTTTCCGTGGTTGGCGATTTTCTACCTCACGAAACCATGATTGTTCAATATTATTTTAACACCTTTAAAGGTGGCCATTATGATGTAATTGTATTTTATATATGATATATATGGTATTTAGTTTTACTATAAGCTTATGTATTTTATATTTAAACCATACCTTTATTCTTTTCATGTTGTGTAAATGCGATAATTTCATATGAGGAAGTGTGGACAACCGCCCCTCAAGTGATATGACTCGTACATGCAATACATGGAACGTATAAAGAATGAAATTAATGAACATATGTGACATATATGACATATATATTATACTGTAATTAATATATATATATATATATCATTTATTTCTAAATCCCTTAATATGACAAAGAAAAAATGATAGTAGCGTTCATGCGTACGTACGGCCTACCGTCTCCATGAACGGTGCTTTTTGTTTTTTATCTTCAAATGATATGGAATAGTATAAAATGAATATGTACTGGATATATATGATATTTTAATCATTAATACTATTCTGGAAATTATTTACTTATAACTACATGGACAATCATTTTTCAAACAAGTTCTTATTTCACTCATGTACCAAACATCAGCAAAAACGTCTGATATGAACTAACATTATTAACCAATTATTATAAAATTATAATATGTGATAAGAACTGAATAATAATATTTAAAGGAGGTCCTTAGGATATTATAAATTGAACAAAGTTTATTATTCAGGAATATAATGAAATGAACAAGACAAGTTGGACTTGAGGTAAGGGATCCGACTCCTCTCTTTCTTTTAAAGTACACTCTTTTATGTCATTCCTGTTAAAGCTCATCCTTATTGTTATTGGGATATTCATTTATATTACTCTTACTGTAATTTTTATGTTCATATTATGAGAGACCCTATTCTCTCTCATCAATCCATTTTGGAAGTTTTGAGTGGCGCTGTTAGGTTGCCGAATTTTCATAAGAGATCCAACCTCTCTCTTTCTTTTTAAGTACTCTCCTTTATGTCACTTATTTTAATCCCCTATTTGTTATGTTTGGGGATGTTATTTTATATTAATCTTTCTGAAAACTTTATTTTGTTTGTATGAGTGACCCTATTTCTCTCATCAATCCATTTTTGAAGTTTTAAGTGGCGTCGTTAGGCTGCCGAGTCTTTGTAAGAGATTTTTCATCTCACTTTTATTCTCGTGAGATTTATGCTACATTTGCTACAATTTCCTTTGAGTGGTGTATGTACTGCCCATTATTTTACTCATTGTGTAATATAATTTCATTTCTGAGTATTTACATCAATTTTGTATTCTCCTTCTTTCACGGGGCGTATGTTTCGAAAGATACCCATGTCGGTAAGGGAACATTCACCCTCCTCTTTTTAAAAGACTTATTTTGTTGTGTCTTTTAATTATCATATTATTATTTTGGGATATGTTCTTCTATATCCTTATTGATTTATATTTTATGTCCATGTGATGGGATACCGTTTTTATCTCTCATCAACTCATTTTTTGAATTTTGTAGTGACGCCGTTAGGCTGTCAAATTTTTGCAAGGGAACTTCTTAACCAAAATTTGATTCTTTTGGATAAACATGTAATCCTTGAATATGTAGTTCTATGAATATGTGTGAATAACCTCCGATTGTTTTACACTTAATATCCACATATAATGGGTGTATTCTTTTGTCACACATAATTATGTAATTAATTTGTCCTTAAACCAAGGATACCGTCTTTGTAAGGGACTTCGTCTCAATATCCTTTCATTGAGGCATATTTTGTTTTATACACAACTTTCCTTTATACGGTGTATAAAACCCTTTGACTTTTACATTTATCCAAAAGGAATATCTGTTATACAAAGCATTTTACAAAACGACAAAAGGGAATGTTTTTGTCATACGTATGCAGCGAGAATGACTTCTCCGCCGCCGTGACCATTATTTGAGTTTCGGCTTCCTCTACAAGCCATACCTTCTTTTTAAAAGAAAAATACATACCATGTTTACCTTTTCATTTATTTTGGTATTGAAAATGGTTTTCATAAGGTTTTTATATCAATGTGTTTTATTAATATCTTGTGATTGAAATGTTGAAATGTTATGTTTCCTTTATGCATGTTTTATGTGATACGATTATGTCATGGTTCTTGGGCATTGTTATGAAGATGGGTGGTTCCATGATAAACTACGGGCGGGTGAGCCCGATATAGATCTCCAATGCATTGGGTAACGTGAAGGAGTGAAACGTTAAGGTTTCTCCGAAAAGATTTAGGGAATATACTGTGGTGGGTATTCCAAACATAACCAAGAGGGTTACTCCCTACGTAAGAATGTAATGAATGCCTCATGATACCATTTATGTATTATGATTTCTATAATTTATTCATGATTTGATGAGGTATGTTAAAGTTCCTATGTTTTATGGGTAAAGTATGATTTCATTCTTATGTATATATGAACTCATGTTTCCTTTCTATATTTTTATAACCCTTACTGAGCTTTTTATGCTCATCCCAAGTTTTTTCGAAATTTTTTTCACAGGTCAAGGGAAAGGTACATGATATGATGATAGTGTCAAGAAAGTGTCAAGAAAGAATCCATGTTTTATTTTAAATATGTTTCCATTGATGGGAATGAAATGAATACTATATTTTATGTAACCACATTGTTTAAATGTGGAATGTAATGTAAGTTTTATGATCTAATTCTCTAAAACTATAAACCTGAAAAGATCCTCAATGTGTAATCTTGTAATAAATCAAGATTAAGTAAGGTTTAAGGCTGGGTCCTTATAGTTGGAATCAAAGGTCAGTTTAGATAACTTTAGAGATTAGGGTACACTTTAAGCATAAGTGACATTACCATAATGGTTAGGATTTCAGAAACAGTCCTAGTTTTAGATAAAGTGAATGCGTAAGTATATCTTAGTGTTTATCTTCCTCATTAGTACATGATGGTTTTGTTGATATACTCACACTGACCATTTTGGTTTTAGTAAATGGTTGGATCTAGCAGGCACCAAAGTAATAGTGGATGTGAAGGAAACTTTGACAGTTTTTTGAGAAAGCAACTGAATGATATGGGAGCTGCAATGAGAACTCTTGTGTTTATCCTCAACCAACTATCTGGAGTCATGATTGACCACCTAAACCTTGGTGATTTCTCTAAGGCATCATATATGTGTGAAACAAATCCCTACAGAACTACAGGTAATTATCATAAAGGTATGTGTGTTCAAAATCCTATGTGTCAAATATGTGGAAAGAAACACCTAGGAAAATGTTTCAAAGGGACAGAAATATGCTATAGATGTGGAAATGATGGTCATAAAGCAAGAACCTGCCATGGAAAAAGGAAGCATCCATTTGACTCGAGGAAAGGGAATGAAGTTCTTTTTGAGGTATCAATTGAATGTTTTAAATGTGGTTTTCATGGTCATTATGAAAACACATGTCTTATGAACATGTTTTGTGAATGGGATCACCAATATCGTACAAATATTCATTTTCCAATACCTAATGTCATTCCGATTGAGGATGAAGAAACTAAAAATGACCAATCAAACTTATGGATTACTTCATAACATTTGTTTTCCTATTTTGGAATCTTAGGATATGATTCATGATTTTGTTTTTAGGAAAGAATTATTTCAGAATAAGTTGGAAAGGAATGGTTAATGGATCATGAAGAATGTTGAATGAGTAAGATGTCAACATATAAGGGATTCAAGAGTTATGGTGAAATTATTAAGTGTTTTATGTCTCTTTTGATGATGGGGTTACATTAGAAGACTTTTTATAGTATGTGTAACCCTGATGTTTAATATATGACAATTTTATTCAAGGAATAGTTATCTGTTATTTTGTGTACATTGTTATAAAGATCCATTTGGGTTTATATGATCCTTACTTTTGAGGTAATTATGGGTTACTATATGTTATGATGGGAGTGAAAGGCATGAGATAAAACTGATGTTAAATAATGTTATGGTTATTTTTTATGATTTTATCTCTTTTTGGGGAATGATTTGAGAATTATATAGTTTTGGAAAAAGGACAACATGCAGACCGTGTGACAACCCGTCGCATCAGACAAAGCTGCGGGAATGGAACCCACAACCAAAGTGCAACTGGTATTTATCGCCTACCACTGGACTACATGAAGTCCCTATTTAGTTTGACTTATTCCTTTTAGTTAGATGATTTTAGGAATCAAGAGTAATTTTATTTTGGGTTATCTATGAAAATGATTAACCTATTACCGAGGATATGTGATTAGGATAATTACTTTTCAACATGAGAATTTAAGAGCAACTGATGTTATTTGGAGATAAAAGTTAATTTTTACCTTGGAGGACTATGTGATTAAATCCTTCAAATATTTGGGTTTCAATCTTAGTTTGGTTTACTTTGAAGAATTTTATGGATAATGGTTTATCAAATGGTCCTCGTTGAACTTTGGGTTTTGTTCGACAAATTTTTCAGGTTAAGAATAGATTTTCTTTTTATAAAGGGTTATCCTTTTCTGGATTATCTGATCTTGTAATAACCTTTTTGGTTTGGTATGGGTTAAATTCTAAAGACATGGGAAGTATATTGTTCTCTTTTTTGAATTAGGTGATTCTCTATATGTTGATCATAGTACTCTTAATGTGAACAAGTCTTCCTAAATACTCGTCTTTTGGAGAAAATATGAGTTTGTTTAAGGAATCTAATAAAAGTTGAAAGTCAACATGATAAGTGATTATGTTTCCTTATGAATAAATTCCTCAATAAAAAGTATCTTGAAAAAAATGTTGTCTATTAAATTTTCCTGCTGGGGAATCGAATACCGTTTAACCCATCAAAAGTTTGTGATTTTCTTGTGGTTAACTTCCTCCTAAACATGTTTTCTATCACTCTCCGTCAGAACATAACCCTATGTCTTCTCCTCCATGTCCATGTTTTCCTATATGGAATCCTAGTATGGGAGAACTCGGGTGACCTCTGTACTTATCTTTCTTTATTTTAAAGTGATTGTTTTACCGACTCTTGTTCCGATGTGGGACTTTCAAGGATGTTTCCAAGCTCAATTTTGAAATTGTGAGGACACAATTCCCAAAAGGGGGGAAGGATGTAACACCCCAGGTAAATAAAGAATATGACATTTTTATATTTACCCATATTTTTGAATAAAATATTAATATTACTTTAAAATGTATGCTATGCTCGATGGCGTACCCAACACGCAACAACGAGTTTCTTGGGAATCTTACGTTGCACTCTAATAATAAAATAATATTATTTTAAATAGTAGTTAAATCCTAGCCGTTGTAATTGCGGGAATGAACAGAACTAACTACAGAATGATTATATATGTTTGTCAAATATTTTTACTTTTTACAATAAATGTTAGAGGATTAAAAATGCAAATGAATCCAATTTTAAGCATAAACATTCTAATATTCTTTAAAAGGTCGGTTAACCACCTTTTGATGGCGAACCTCTTTTAAATCAAAATTTTGAAAATTTTATGTTTTATATTTGTCAAAATAAAATTCTTCTTTAGAATCGGGACTTCAAAATTTACTTTGTGTAAATTTTTGGTATTTTTCCGAAAAAATTCAATTTTTAATGAATTGTGAAAAATGATGTATTTTATTCAAATCATCTTTTAATCTAATTTATATATATGATAATATTATCTTTTGAATTTTTTTTAATGTGATACTAGAATATATTTTTACCATTTAATCCAGTAGTGGTCGTTGGAATTAATTTCACATTGAAATCAGACTTAAACTAGTGTCAATCTTTTTGATACATTTTGTTTCATAAAAACACGCTATTTGATTTGATAGTGGGAATTAATTATTAAATTAATTAATGCAACTTATATGTTTTGAATTTTGTAAAATAGACATCATTTTTGAATTCAGAATGTCAAATATATCTTAGGTTGAACTTTTGGTAATTTTCTGAAAAACTTCAATTTTTGATGAATAGTGAAACCACTAAGTGATACTTATAAAAACTGATTTTTCCGTTTAAATGAAAATTTTCCTTCTTTGTGTTTTGAATTTATAAAATCCGACATACATGGTTGTCATTAATAAGTAAAATGTGGGTCAATGGGATTAAAATAATTTTTCAGTGAATAGTAACTTATTAAGTTTTTAATCGTCATTAGAGGCAATTAGTGTAGTTTTAGGTAAGAATAATGTTTTAATAAAATGAAATGACCCAGAAACATGTCCTAACCTAATTGGACGTGTCATGGCCGACCAAGAAAATCCATGGGTCAACTTGGGGACCCCATGGAGCCACTTTGGTTGGAAAATGACATAAATACCTTTTTATTTAATGTTAAAGTAAAAATGAGACAAACATGGAATGTTTTACTAAAACAATTTTTACATGGGGTTATAAAAATCAGAATTTTGACTATAAATATTCATTGGAAATATAAAAAGATTTCCTACATCATAGTAGTTTTTATATAATTTTTAGACATTAAATAAAGTAAATTATTTATGACATCATGATGATGCAGTGATTACCTCATTATTTAACAATTTAAATAAAATGGAAAGATAATGTAAAATCTAAGACCTAAACATGTCCAAAACCTATTGGATGAGTGGATTTATAACCCTTATCAACTTACCCTCGAAAACAATAAATGTGGGACCATTAAAATCCGAAACCGATTCTAAAATAAATTAACATTTTATTACTTTCCAAGAGTGCCCCTCGTCTCCTCTTATAAAAGCCCCCCACCTCTACCTCATTACCCACACTTCAAAAGCCTTTTTCTCGGCCAACCCCTGCAAATTTTGTCTCTCCACATCCCTCTATAACTCCTTGAAGCCTCACTTTGGGCATAAGTCTTCCCAAGGAATCCTCTAAGCACAAACCAAAGGGAGTTACCCGATTTTAAGGTAATGTCTTCACTTGTGTCCTTTTGTTTTATTTTGCTTCTCCAACCACCTAAACGCTTTTTATTCATTATTTTGTAACAACTAAAGTATCTTCAATATACTAGGATGTTGTTATAATAAGTATTCGAGCTACACTTACAGAGACCTTCGTCTAATGGTTAAAGATCATACTGTTTCCGTGGTTGGCGATTTTCTGCCTCACGAAACGATGATTGTTCAATATTCTTTTAACACCTTTAAAGTTGGACATTATGATGTCACTGTATTTTATATATGATATATATGGTATTTATGTTTACTATATGCTTCTGTATTTTATATTTAAACCATACCTTTATTCTGTTCATGTTGTGTAAATGCGATAATTTCATATGAGGAAGTGTGAACTACCGCCCCCTCAAGTGATGTGACTTGTACATGCAATACATGGAACGTATAAAGAATGAAATTAATGAACATATGTGACCTATATAACATATATATTATATGGGAATTATAATATATATATATATCATTTATTTTTAATTCCGTTAATATGACAAAGAAAAAATGAAAGTAGCATTCATGCGTACGTACGGCCTACCGTATCCATGAATGGTGTTTTTCATTTTTATCTCCATATGATATGGAATAGTATAAAATGAATATGTACTGGATATATATGATATTTTAATCATTAATACTATTCGGGAAATTATTTACTTATAACTACAGGGACAATCATTTTTCAAATATGTTCATTTTTGACTCATGTACCAAACATTAGCAAAAACGTCTGATATGAAATAACATTATTAAACAATTATTATAACATTATAATATGTGATATGAACTGATAAATAATCTTTAAAGGAGGTCCTTAGGTAATTATAAATTGACCAAAGTTTATTATTCAGGAATATAAAGAAACAAACAAGACAAGTTGGACTTGAGGTAAGGGATTCGACTCCTCTCTTTCTTTTAAAGTACACTCTTTTATGTCATTCTTGTTAAAGCTCATCTTTCTTGTTATTGGGATATTCTTTTATATTAATCTTACTGTAATTTTTATGTTCATATGATGAGAGACCCTATTCTCTCTCATCAATCAATTTTGGAAGGTTTGAGTGGCGCTGGTAGGCTGCCAAATTTTCGTAAGAGATCCAACCTCTCTCTTTCTTTTTAAGTACTCTCCTTTATGTCACTTCATTTAAGAACCTATTTGTTATGTTGGGGGATGTTCTTTTATATTCCTCTTTCTGTAAACTTTATGTTGATATGATGAGAGACCACATTTCCTCTCATGAATCCATTTTGGATGTTTTAAGTGGCGTCGTTAGGGTGCCGAGTCTTCGTAAGAGATTTTTCATCTCACTTTTATTCCCGTGATATTTATGCTACATTTTACACAATTTCCTTTGAGTTGTGTATGTACTACCCATTATTTTACTCATTTTGTAATATAATTTCATTTATGATTATTTACATCAATGTTGTATTGTCCTTCTTTTACGGGGAGTATGTTTCGAAAGATATCCATGTCACGAAGGGAACCTTTCACCCTCCTCTTTTTAAAAGACTTCTTTTGTTATGTCTTGTAATTCACATACTGTTATGTTGGGATATGTTCTTCTATATCCTTATTGATTTAGATTTTATGTCCATGTGATGAGATACCCTTTTTATCTCTCATCAACTCATTTTCTGAATTTTGTAGTGACGCCGTTAGGCTGTCAAATTTTTGCAAGGGAACTTCTTAACCCAAATTTGATTCTTTGGGATAAACATGTACTCCTTGAATATGTCATTATATGAATATGTTTGAATAACCTCCGATTGTTTTACACTTAATATCCACTTATATTTGGTGTATTAGTTTGTCACACATAATTTTGTAATTGATTTGTCCTTAAACCAAGGATACCATCTTTGTAAGGGACTTCGTCTCAATCTACTTTCATTGAGGAAAATTTTGTTTTATTCACAAATTTCTTTTATACGGTGTATAAACCCCTCTGACTTTTACATTTATCCAAAAGTAATCTTTGTTATTCGAATCATTTTACAAAACAAAAAAAGGGAATGTTTTTGTCAAACGTATGCAGCGACAATGACCTCTCCGCCGCCGTGACCATTATTTGAGTTTCAGCTTCCTCTACAAGCCATACATTATTTTTAAAAGAAAAATAAATACCATGTTTTACTTTTCTTTTCTTTTGGTATTGAAAATGATTTTCATAAGGTTTTTATGTCAATTTGTTTTATTGATATCTTGTGATTGAAATGTGGAAATGTTATGTTTTTTTATGCATGTTTTATGTGATACGATTATGTTATGGTTCTTGGGAATTGTTATGAAGACGGGTGGTTCTGGGATAAACTAAGGGTGTGTGAGCCCTATATAGCTCTCCAATGAATTGGGTAACGCGAAGGAGTGAAATGTTGAGGTTTCTCCGAAGTGATTTAGGGAATATACTGTGGTGGGTATTCCAAACGTAACCAAGAGGGTTACTCCCTACGTAAGAATGTTATGTGTGCCTCAAGTTATCTTTTATGTCTTATGATTTCTATGATTTATTCATGATTTGATGAGGTATGTTAATGTGCCTATGTTTTATGGGTAAAGTATGATTTCATTTTTATGTATATATGAACTCATGTTTCCTTTCGATATTTTTATAACCCTTACTGAGATTTTTATGCTCATCCCATGTTTTTTTGAAATGTTTTTCCCAGGTCAAGGGAAAGGTACATGATATGATGATACTGTCAAGGAAGTGTCAAGAAAGAATCCATGTTTTATTTTAAATATGTTTCCATTGATGGGGAAAAATGAATACTATTTTTTATGTAACCACTTTGTTTAAATGTGGAATGTAATTTAAGTTTTATGATCGAAATCTCTAAAACTCTAAACCTGAAAAGATTCTCAATGTGTAATCTTGTAATAACTCAAGATTAAGTAAGGATTAAGGCTGCGGCCTTATAGATGACATTTAAATAAATATAATGATAAAAATTATATGAAAATGACCCATAACACACCTTCCATGAGGTGGAATGTTTCTTCGGGTTATATAGAATCATGCATGTTGTAACATTTGTAATGAAACCACAACATACCATTATCATGGAAAGAAAGAATTTAATGGTCAAAAACATGGTGAAAACCTTTCTGATTGAGAGTTTCATCTGAGAAAAGATTGTAAGGAAGTAGTATAATTGGTTTTCTAATAAAATATATATATTTATAGTAAATTTTATTATATTACCATTAATATATAATTAATATTTATTTTTTATATTTTTCTATTTGGTTTATCCCACTTTATCACATAATTATTTGTGTGTGTATTCAAAATTTACACTCCAACGTATTAGGACCAATTATATCACCAAAATTTCTAAAATAATGAGTTATAGAGTCAAAAAATTCCCTTTATACCAAAAAACATATCATAACCCCTTTTAGATATAATTTTTTAAAACCCACAACTCTTATCCATTTCATCCACTTGAATGCTAGCCTCAAATAAATTATTTACTTATTCAAAAATTCTACTTGTTAGAAAATACATTTTCTATATATACTATAAGTGAATATTAATTTCATTACATATAGAACCTGCATGATCTATCTAATTTTTTACCTCAATTTCGTGATATTGTTAATTTTAATTTCTTTAAAACATTTCTTGATCTTCATTTATGATTCTAACTCTTAAAATAGAATCTATATTATGTCAATATTTTTAGTTATTGAATTTATTAATTATAAATGAGACATTAAAAAATAATTAAATCCCACTGATATGGTATATTTTTTAGGATACATGATTCTATTTTAATGACATTGGTTTTTTAAAAATTAGACATCCACTAACATAAACAATCTAAAACATGAAATATTTTTTTTCCATTTATCCCATTGATCTCAGTCACAATTACACAAAGAATTATTAAATAAACAAAAAAAGTGTGTGAATCCTTTTAATACTCAATTCTTCCCACATGATACATAAGGAGTAAATAGAAATAAAAATAGTTTTTTTATTACCAATATTATTTAGATATTTAATATTAGAAAATTTTCCTTATAAATATTATCTTTAAGAACAAATAAATAAGTTTTAAAGAATATCCCTAACATATAGAGTCATTTTATAAAATTAGTAATTAATTTATAATAATATATTATTTAAGATGGTAAAAAATTCATATATAACTTGAATACAAATATATCCCGATTAATCAAACTCCATGATTTTGCTTCTATTTTTAAGCATCATTACATATCCTCTATATCATGTTCATATAATACTACATAATACACCTGTATACAATAAATTATATAACACATACATTATATTTTTCTTATATGGATCAATTATTTACAATTTCATATTACCTTAGAGATCATTTCCCATCATTAAAAAATGCATCTCTCAATGATATGATCTACACCCTAATTATAAGTTTGAACTAAAACTATATCCAATACCATTCATGACTTGTGATACATGGGAATAACACAACATCAATTATCCACCTTAGGTTGGATATTTCCTTGTACGAAATCATTATGAGGATTCAATATTAGGTTCTCACATTCCATGAATATTAAATTTAATTAGAATTCACTTATTGCATATAGGATTGGTCATTATTACATATATAGTCGGATATATCCTATGGTTCTCTCCGAATGAGTTTTTTATGGGCGACAAGGTATTATTACACAATATTTAAATAAGTGTTTATAAATTAAAATAATTACTATAATAGTGTTTATTAATGATATATATCATAATAAGTTGTAGGAGAATTGTGATATTCCCAAGGGGGATGTGATATTTGTCATTTAAATGTACTAACCACTTTAAAATTCATGTCCTCCTTTTAAAAAACAAAATAGGTCACCACATGGAAACATCTAACCTGAACACTCTTCTTTAATATAATGTACTAATTATTCAATACCATGATTATTTTGAGGATTCATTCCACAAATATAATATTTTTTAATAGGAAACTATGTATAATAAAATAAACAATAATATTATTAATATGATTTAAAAATTTATTTAATTTTTTTAAAAAATTACTAACTTATTTGTTGTTGTGAAAAAACATGCATAAAGTTATTAAAAAGGTTTTTGGTAAACATGAAATATTTCCCAATTATATTACTCTATTCAAAAAATATAATTTCTTATTGATGGTGTATTGGTGGATGTAAACTACATTTAATGATAGAGACATTCTATATCAACATAAACCATAATTGAAATGTTTATAAAAAAAATTAATATTTTATGTTATCCCCTAATAAAAATATTATTTTTAAAAAAATTTATAATGTTCATGATACTTTCATAGAATTCAATTTTTTTTAATATTTTAAATTTTTTGGATGACAATAATTCATTTCCAAAATATAAGTTACACACAAATTTTGTACAATGATTGGACTGTATCATATTATTTAAAAGTATTTATGTTTATTGTGAACATCAGAGGAAGTTAGTTCCTCTAATGTTCCATTATTATTAAAAAAATTAAATAAATTTTTTTTTCAGATTCAACATATTTGATATACGAAGAAGGTTTTAGAATTTCACTTACAGATTATGTGTCATAATTTATGGTGTTTTCTCACTATGTTTCACTGTCAATCACATAAAAACCTCTTCATTTAGGAATTGGATGGTCATAGTCCGACCATGGAAGAACTTATCAAAGAAAAAAAATAAAAAAAATTGATTTTATAATTTAATATTATTTTTAAATATCAAATTAATAAAATTAATAAAATTATTTTTATGTAATTGATAAAGAGCTTATGAATATAAAAAATTCAAAAAATTGGTGATCCCCTAAAAAAGTTAATATATTATATATTTTTCATCATTATAATGGAATTAATTGATTAAAAATTATTAAATCGTTTATATGGATGATTGTAGATCATTTATTGATTTTTTTGTTGAAAAGGGAGAGTTAAAAATATTTTTTATGAAAAGGGACAAAAAATCGGTGTTTTTGAAAAAATGGAACATATTCAACTAAACATAAGGGGTTTGTAAATTTATTTGGGAATTTAAAATTGATATAAAGATGGAATTATTTAAATATTAATTTAAATTTTTAAGAGTTCCTTTATTAATAATAATTAATTATGTATTTTTGGATGTCTATGGTTATGGTTTAATTAGAATCGCAATTATTATTGATCCCTTTAAAAAATCACATTAAAATTAACTATTGTTAAATATCATTCAACTATATTTTTTCAAGTGCAAAATTATATTGGTATTATAGTGTACAAATTAATATCTTTTATAAATAATGGAAAATAATAGAGTTTCCTATAATATTAATCCACATTTATCCATATGAAATACATTCGTTGAATGGTAAATAAGTAAAATGAATGTATTTTTTCATTGAAAAGAATACACGATAATTAAATGATCTTTATTTGTAAAAATAAAAAAAAATTATTCAAAATAAAGATAAACTAAACTATAAAAATAAGTGGAATCCAGAACCCACTCCCCAAGTGTTTAGAAACATCAATAAGATCACATATTAATTAACTTTCCATTAAGAGAGTGGACATGATCCTTTGGAACACTTACTTGTTCCATATTTTCTATATGATTATTGAGATATCCATTATATATAATATAATATATGTATAACTATAAATATATAAAGTGGTTTCACTTCACCTATTTTCTCATATTTGGTAAAATATTAAATAATTTACCACATATTTATTATCATGTTGAAGGATTCATTTCTAGAATACTATTGAAAATTCCTATACAAACAAGTTTTTTATTTCATGATTGGTATTAAATATGATGTTTTTTAGTGTATCAATTCCTTGAATAGTTTTTCCAATATTATATAATTCGATTTGGAATATCCTTCCTATGTATATATTAACTGAAAATGAAATGTGTAACTATGTTCGAAATATTATGAATGTAATTTATTAAAATAAATGTTGAAAATAATGTTTTTTTTTGTTTTTTATTTCTTGAAAGATTGATGTAGTATCATTTTAAAACACAATTGATAGAATCGTAATGATAATATATTTATTAGAAGGTGAAAAAATGTGGTCGATGTAGTTTCAATTAAACTTGATAATAATTGAATTCAATGTTTGGAGTATATTGGAGTCTATTTCTCAAAATATAATTATGATACTGAGGTGAACAAATACATGATGATAAATATATATATGTGAATGTGCCTTATGTTTTAATGAATATAACTCTTCACTGCACTAAGTGCGTCCATTTGTAATATTTATTGATAATTATTTTCACAGTAGTACAAGTGTTTGGGGATCTCTTATATATGGTATTGATATATTTTCATTTAATTTATTTTTGATTAGTTATATGAGGTTATGGTATCTTTAGTTTTAGGAGAAAAAAGTTATTCCATTCAGGTAATATCGAGGGCTTATAGAAGGATGAAAACAGTTTTCTTGACCAGGTTGATCACATACATGTTGTATTTTTAAAGATTGATTTAATTATAGTTTCATTACCAAAGATACCGGAAGACAAGTCCACATACATACTTACTACTTTGGGTTAAGTGGAATAGCTTATATAATTGAGGTGTTGCTATATTTTTTAATTTTCATTTAAAATGTTTTTTTGTTGGGTTAATAGGTTTTTTTATTTATAGTTTCTCAGTAACTACATTTTTTACTAATATCATAATAGTATAATTCCTTTTTTCATAAGAACCTTAGTTTGATTTTTAACCCATATTTTCATTTATTTATTTTTTATAAAAGAGTACACATTTCAATAGATTAAAAAACTATAATTCACCATGCTATTTTAGCATTTTTTTATATATATCACTCGAATAAAATTATTATCTCATAAAATTATTAGGCAACAATTTTGTTTTTATAAATTATTTTAAATTAGAATTATAAATGTGCCCTCATGATTATGAAGAATATAGAAATTATTCAATGAAGAGTAATTTTGGGGCCCACAATATATGAATTCGGATTCATGGTTTTCTATAAACTTATATCTTGCATGATTTTTATTTCATAAAAAATAGTCAACCCATTTATAGTGGATTATTTTTTAGAATATGATTTTTTTCACAAGACATCTTTATATTCATTTTATTTTGACCCATTTTCACTAAACTCATTATATGTTCTCTAAATGAACATATCTATGCTAATAACATTAACAAAAGTGAAATTTTAATTTTTAAATAGTATTTTATATTATATAAATTAATTATATATAGATTATATATTATTCTTATTATAATATACCACAAAATAATATCAATTAAAAATAGACATAATAGGGGAAAATACATAGTTAAATAAAAAGTGATCACATCCTCTTACATAAAAATTTAAACTACTTCAAAAATTCATATTTCATAAAATAATTACTCCTAATGATAGTTCAGGGAACAAATAACATTCACATTTTATGATAATAAAAATCATTTTATAAATGTGAGTAAATTATGATCCTTAATTTGGATTAAATATCAATAACAATAGAAATAAGTGACAAAAAATAAAATCATAAAAAAGTCACAGAGTTTCATGATTCTAATACCAGAAATGAAATTCACCAATAAACTATATAACTAAATACCAAATTTTTTGTCTAAATAAACTTACATTAAATTATATTCTACTTCGTTTTCGTAATTATAAACCATTTCATTTTTATTATTACCTTATTTCATTCCTGATGAATATGATATTTAACCTTTTTAATAGAAGACTCACTCAGATAAGAATTTTAAAATTTAAAATATATTATTTTATCTAATATATTATTTTGAATTATATTTTTTATCTTGTTTTTTGATTTTTAGTTAATTTTTTATTAAATTATAATATCAAACCATACAACCAAACATTTAATTCCCTCTAGGTCATTAAAATTATAAAATTACCCTTTTTATATATTAGTATTTTATACCTTTGGGGTCACCCACTCCAATTATTCAACCCTCACATCTCATGAAAAATCTCCCTTTATATTCCCATAATTTATATTGTGATTTCATTGGTTTTCATTAATATTTAATGTGGTTTCTTCTTAGTATGATTCTTAAAACTCCTTTATCCAAATATTTTCTTCCTTTAATACATTTTCTTTCCCTAAAGCTCTGTTAGTGAAGTAGGAATTTTTATTGGATTTTATTTATTTTTGTGTTTTTGGTTGTATGTTACCTTGTGGTATTCTAATGATACCTCTATCTTAATATTTCATGATTGTTCCAATATTTAGGGAAGTTAAATGATCGAGGTTGGCCTCTCTATATTTAATTATTTAATGTTAAAACATATGATTTATTTTTTATTTTACAACTGATCATTGAGTTTTATAATAATTTTTGTAATTGTATACAATAGTTTCTTAAAATTAATATTATTAGGTTTGGAATATAAATATTTGGAATATTCTATTAGGTTTTAAATTTTCATGTCTTCTTTTGTGTTTTATCCATACCAATGGTTTAATTACATTCATATATTTAATTTTCAATGATTTTCTCAATTACAGTGGTGTTTTGTTTTAATGAAAAATTTTCATAATAATTCACCATAAAATGATGTGTACTATCTATTTTTCAAAGTATTTTTTTACTTATAAAAGTTTATAAATAAATCAACCGATAATTTTAGGGATTATATTATAAAGTGTCTATAGTGGGTTTATCTATGTGTTTTAAATTCTGTTAACTATATGGTTTTCCAGATGTCTATTAGGTGATTTGGTTTTCAAAGGGGGATTTAACGATTTTTCATAAATTATATTCTAATGACCCATTTACACATTTTTAGTGATTCAACATGATATTATATAGATAATATTATTTCCCTTTCTTAGATAACTCATTATTGATTCTTATAATATGAAAAATGGTTGTTTCAGGAAATGGTAGAAGAGGTGGGATAGATTTACTACACATGTTTTATGATTGATGTTTATAATGATAGTGTGGATTTTATATTTTATATTTTTCACTTCTATTTAGTTATATATGGGAAACGCGATGTTATATGGGAGATATTTGGATGCGTACTACACTATAATTGACTACAAATTAACTAAAGACTTGTGTATGATTCTGTTTTATTGGGGGATTCCTCTGGATTTGAAAATAAGTGTAATCTGGGGTTGCGTTATGTGATGTTCACCTTGGGTCTACTGATTACATATTAGGTATACTCTGAGCACAGTCTATTATCATTTCACACTAGATCCTATTATGTTTACAATGATTCCTTTCTATTATCAATGACTTCTATTGGAGATTTCCACTTCATACCATGGTTTTATCACCTCATTATTTTTTTAATTTATGGAATCATGTACATTATCATGTTTAATATTCCCCATTGATGTAAGGGTTCCCATTATGTTTAATTTATTCCTTATATTTGAGATTATATTAAAAATTTGTTTAAAAAAGTGTTTTAGTAAAAATTTCCAAACTAAAACAATTTTCATTCCATATTTTATAATTTTAATCCCACTATCCATTATGTTTTAATGTGTTTAATTTTTCAAAAGTTTTATATTTCACCCATTTATAAAAAATGGTATTTAAAAAGTATGTTTCCCAATGTTTTAAATGAGTCTTTAAACAATGTTAATATGTTCTTGGTATTACTAAGTGAAAAAGACTATATTAATCTTTTATTTTCAAACTATCATGAAAGGGTTTTATTTTTTAAGGTTATGTATGGGGTATTCATAGGTTACCTACTAGTATGAGAAGATACTTCAATTGGCACATGAAGATGTGTTTCTTCAATTTTATTTATTTTAGATTTTTTTATATGATGTATCAGCATAGGTTTATGTCACTTCTAAGGGTCTCTTCCCAAGAATGTGTGGGAAACATAAATAAATATCATATTTATATGATGTTTTGAAGTGGTTTTTATATTATATTATTTTTCAGGAGTTATGTTATTTTTTTATTAATTGGTTGGACCAATTTATTTTGATTTCTATTAGTTCCTATATTCATGGTTACCTAACTTATATAATGTTCATGTCTTAATTTTAGGTATAATTTTCAGGATTCAACATTGTTTTTTAGGATAAATCATTTCTATTTATATATATTTGATTTTAGGACAATAGTTTCCATTTATTGGTGTTCATTAATGTTATTCTTACCTAGTGGAGGATCTACACATGTACCATTTCATTTATATCTTTGTTTGAATCTTTAAAAATACAATAATTAACTGGTTTTGATTTGAGGTCTCATGTTAGATAGAAGTTATGATTTTTTATTCTTTGATAATAAATATGTCTTGGTTTTTAGGAAATCCTTTTATAATAGCACCATTTAGTTTCTTGGGTTATCAGGGATGACAAGGTCCCTATTTTGAGACTTGTTATTAGTATTCAAGGTCCATATTTGTTGTGTTTTTTTTGAAACTCTACATTAGAGAGTGAAAATATTTAAGGATCTAGGTGGTGCATAATTACTATGAAGGACTAGGAATTCCATGTGAAAAAATTAGTAAAGTCATGGGAATATTTAAATCTAGATTAACATAATTAAGAAAAGGTTTTTATAACCATGCATCCAAATAATGCACAATTGATCATTTTCTATATTATTTTAGGAATTATTTGTTTAATGAAAATGAGGATGTTTAAAACATTTTTTTAATACATGATGGATTGTTTTATGAAATACCTTGATATTATTTAAAGGATTATGATATATAAATAGTATCCAAATATGATTTCAAATGAATTGAATTTGAATTTATATATTGTCTCTTGAAGGATATATTTATAATATGGGAGATTTATAAAAATCTGTAAATGATTCATTGTATTATTATATATGGATATTTGGTGTTTAATTAAATAATGTTACTTTAGAATGTTTTAAAAGGTGGATTTTGTGTATTTTGATAATTCAAAGGGTAATATAAAAATTGGATGATTTTGAAATTAAAATTGGTTAGTATTTTAAAAAGTTAAATAATTTATATAAATATTTTAAAATTCATTAATAGAAGTGAGAGTCTAAATTTCCATGGAATTGTAGATTCATTTATTAAGTTTTCGAGATAAGAGGTTTTTTTATTGTGAACTTATTTTTGTTTAAAGTTTATATGGGTTATTTAGAAATTGATATTTTCTTTTGTGGGGTGATATATAAAATGTTTTATTCCATTATATTATTTGGATAAATTTTTGATAAATAATGTGGGTGTTTTTGTGAACATTTTGAACCTTATTTATGGGAATGTAAAATATATTCTTTTAAAAATATTACTTGGTAAAAATTAAATTTTTATACTTTTATTCATACATATATTTTATTTAAAGAATTAATTTTAAAATTTATTGGTTTTCAGATTGACAATTTTTTTGCTGTTTTCTCACATACCATATTGGGATATTTTCATATTTAATGGAAAACATGACTTGTAGATTTTGTTTTCGGTTATTTCAATTATTCACCTAGAAAGTCATGAATAATGGTAGGAAGTTGAATTCTCTTGTGGATTTCCCTATAGTGTTGGTTTCAAAAAAATTCTTGGATTAGTGTTGGAAATATATTTTTGGGTGGCATTTTAATAGTATAGAGCAGTTGATGGTTGTGAGGAAATTGAATACCAATGTATTATTACAAATCCTCTTTGGTAATTAATTATTTGTTTTTTTATTTTACTAATTCTCATGTCGTGTTATCAATTGTGTCCTCTGGTTTTGATGTCATGATATAATTGTTATTAGGTTATTATTTTTATATGTTACACATGGTATATCTCGGGGTAATGTTTTTGTAACTAGGACAAGTGTTACACAAAACATTGATAGTGCTATAGAAGGTATTCTCTTATTTTGTTAGTTTCATTATGTGTCTTAAGATTGAGATCCTCTGTTAGTATCTCATGGCCCATGGATAGATCACCTATTTTTTATTGGGGAGTGATTAAAATTAATGCTTTTTTAGTTTGTGTATTAAATTTTCTATATATTTTATCATGATTGTTTTATTAAAAATCACATCCTTGTTCTTGATTATGATTTATTATTTAAGGATTGTTTGTAATAAAAAATTGAGGGTATTTTTTGGCCTTTTTTGATTGTATTCATGGATTTCATAGAAGTTACATAATTCTATTAAGATCCTTCTAACCATTGTTGAGTAGTATATTTTGGACTGGTTTTTTTTCTACTTTTTTTATCATTCGTTGACTTGGGAGAATTTTAATTTTAGTCAAATTATAAAGTGTAGGCTTCAATACCATAGGTGATCTCTCCTACTACTTATTTCTTCATAAATAAAGTGGGTCATGATTTCCATGTGGTGGAAATTATATTTCCAGAAATCTACCTTACCGAATGGGTTGATTTTAGTCTTATTTCTATCAAGTATATTTTAGTTGATCGATTAAATTTCATTCATATTTTATGTTGTATGATGATGGCTGGTGGTTGTGGTGATCCCAAAATTCTCAATAGAGATACCACGATCATTGGTTTTAACAATGGTTTATGAGGTTCTTTTAGAGATAATATTATGTGTGGATATATAATTTATATTAAATTATACAATTTTAATATTCAGTCATTATCCTAGTGATTCTGGGTATTTGATATTTATTTATAGAAGAGGATGTCATACCTCATCCATTATTTGGTGTACCATTAATATAGAGATATTTATGGCTAAGAAATGAATTACAGTAGAGGGGGTTATAATAACTCATAAACTTCATTTTTATTTTAAATTATTCTTATATATTATATTATTATTGTTTTCAAAAGGCATCAGTTTGTTTTCCTATGAAATTTTTGAGAAATTGTTTAGCCATTCCTATTTCACGATTAGTGAATAATAGATTAAAACCATGTTCCCCATCCTTAAAATCTTATAGATAATTGCATAATCTATTTATTAGTTGGAGTTGGGTTTATAATAATATATATTCAAACTATATTTTTTCTCCTTAGTTATGTATTAAGGTTTACACCATTTATTCACGATTTTGTAATCCAAGAACCAAAACTATGGAACACATCAATGTCATTTAAACTGTGGAATTATCCATTTTCCCTCTTCATTTTATACCCCTTTATGGTCTTCCCCTTTTCCCATTTGACCTGATTATATCATGGTTCTTTTCTTTTACTCTCATATTATTAGGGGAGGGTTATTTATTTCTCTTCAAGCTATATGGTGGTTACTTATTTTATAGTTATTTTAAAATACTATTGCTACTCTTTTTATTCCCTTAATTATTATTCATTTCATAAATTATTCTTTACGAACTAGGGATTTATTTAAGATTAAATTTATTTAAAGGTATTGTAGTTTTAAGGATCATTGTGTTCTTATAAGAAGCCCTTGTTCCATTTTTAAAACAAACCTATGATGTTCTTTGTGGAATTGACATGATTGAGGTAGGTTTTCCCACATATAATTCATAATAACTTGAAAAATAATATATATTATTAATTTTAAACTTAAATTCTGTGTTTTATATAAATTTAAATAATTTCAAGTAATGTTATTTAAAAACAATTCATTTGGAATTTTAATATACATGAATTTTTTTATATATGGTTTTAAATGTTCAATTGTTATTTTCAATCACAAGAACACCACATGTTTGATTAAATTATATTATGTTATTTTCAATAATTTTATTCATTTAATAACATTTTCGATTTTAATGATGAATTTTAAAAAAAATCACATTAAAGAGTTTTTCTTGATCAATTATTTAAATTTTGTATATAGTTCATCTGGTTTATAAAAAAATAAACCCATTTTATGGATTTTTATTGAGACTGAGTTTATGGTGGTTAATCTAGCCATTGTGCATTCCATTTATTGTATGACTTTGTTTTTGTTGATTTTTTGACTTTGTTATCAAAGGGGATTTCATAATATTTTTCCTTAAATGATATTTTAATTGAGGGTTTGACTCCTTATAAAATGAATTTACATGATATTGTATAATGTTTATTGTATTCAATTTTTTAAATCATTTTTATGTTTCTAATGGGAAATGGGGTTGTTTCTTTAGAGGGTATAAGAGATGAGATTTTATTTTATACTTTTGATGTGTGATTGATTTATGTAATGGTTTTATTGATTATTTTTTGTTGTTGATCACCCCCATTGAGCTATAAAATATAATAAATATGTACTATGATAGATATTTAAATGAGTAATACAATATCATAGATTACACGTAGGCTAGTTCTCTAGATATCACATTATTCTTTTATGAGTATCTTCTCGGTGATACCATGATCATACGTCAGGGTAGAGTCTAGTTAATTTTAACTTTGTTTATCCAATTTTGTATTACATGTCCTATGAGGGAGGTCACATATCATTTTATGATAGATACTTATGAGTTTCCCATGATTCCTATTTAATGATAATGTTTTCAATAAATAATTTATAATTACTAGATTGAATATGCGACACATTTATTGTTTGGATATATTTCACCATTCACTTTATTTTGTTTTTCCATTCCCATTTCATGTTAGGGTTCCCACTATGTATAGTACATTTCATATGTTTGGTCTTATATTATGAATATAAATAAATATGATTTTTTGAAATGTATTGATTGAAAAAAATTGTGTTATATTTTTAATTTGGAATTCCACTATATATAATGTTTTAAAATGTTTTTTTAAAAGGTGGATTTCACCACTTGGTTTGATGGGGATTTGACAGGTGTGATTCCCCTTATTTTAATGTAAATGATTTCAAAATATATTAATATGTTCACTATTTTAATATAATTAAAATAATATAATCACAGTTGTATTTAAAATATTCATGAAAATGTTTTATTTTATAATTTTATACATCATGCATGGGGAGGATAATTACATGGAATTCTTGCTCACACCTATCATATGAAAATGCCAATTGTGTCCCTCTTATGAGGAAATTTTTGGTTGTTGGATCTTAGTTAGAGTATATTGGAGTTGTTATGAAGATATAATATCCGCGATGCACAGAGATGAGTAGTTATGGTTTATTTTTTTCATTTTATTTATCTTATTTGATGTATCAAACCATGTCAGAATCTCTATTGGAGATCTCTCCCATATGATGGGTGGGAATCCTAATTAATGTTTTATGATATTTAATGTTGGAATGTTTTTTTTTCTGTTTTATACACTGTTTATTAGATTTGTTATTTTTTTAGTCATTGGTTTCATTTGATTATTATGTTTTTTCTTATTTACTCTATTCATGATTACCATGATTGATAGAATAGTCATGCCTATTTTATGGTTAGAATTCCCTCAATTGTTCATTGTTTTATAGGGTGAATCCCTTCTTTTTTATTCATATTTGATTCATCATTATTAGTTTCTAGAAATTTGAAGTTGGAAGTGATCATTGGGCCCAGTGGAATATCAACTCATTTAACATTTCAATGGTAGTTCAGACCAGTTCATTTCATCAACTATAGGTCAATCCATTATAGTTTTGAGATCAACCAAATTTGATATGATGCGTGTGTTTTTTTGAATGATAAATAAAATTAACCTAATATATATATACATTCAATTATATAATAATATTTACATTTCTATATAATGTGGAATGATGTATGGGGATAATAATTGGTATAATTTTCATACAAAACTCACATTAAAAGTATCAACATTTTGATGGTTTTATAATTTTACAAATGATTATATCATTTATTATTTTCTAAAATCATATATTAAGGTCAAATACTTTCTCATACATATATCTCATAAGTGAGATAATTTTTCTTATTTTTTAAATATGCATGAAATGTTAAAGTTACTGGATTATTTTAAAAAACATACAGGATGTGATTGGAATTTAAAATGATTATTTTGGAACAATATTATATAATGAAGTGAATAAATTAAAAGAGTCCCAATATTCCTCGAAGCACGCTAAAAGAGTTAAAAAATGATAAAATATGGATAAAAATATTATAAAAAATAAAATAAAAAAGATATAAGATGAATGAAATATGAAAATATAATGAAATTAGATAGAAATAATAAAAAATAAGCTATATAAAAAAATAAGTAAAATTAACACATTAAATTACTAAGTCATGAATGTATCAATATAAAGATATAGAATTTATAGTGTTATAATTATAATGAATATTTAAAATAATATAACAATTATTTATATAATATGGTTGGTGTTACAAATTGAGGAATTCATGATGATGTAGTTCCTCAACTAGGGACATGATAAGAGTTTCTTATATATAATATAATCTTTAAACATAGAATTTAAAAATCTATAATCTTTTTTTATTCTTAACCCACACAAATCCAGAATGACATAAATTTGTAAAATTTTTTCTGATGAACTAGTTTCAAATTTTTTTACCTAGGTATTAGTTCATCCTTAAATTATATGAATTGAAATTCACACCAATTTGATTTCAATAGTGATAGATGAGTCATAATTTGGAAGACAATTTCCTATACTAATAGATCAATTAGATTCTATAATTACCACCTTGTAATTCCACTATCATTTGAATATATATTTTTTATTGATAAACCACACTCAGAAGAGTATAATCAGATTACTTTATATCCATAATCATCACTATGAGTTGTCTAAATTAAGATGTTAAAACTATTCGAAAATAAAATCTGATAAAAAGTGTAATGCCCCGACCCTCGTTACCTAGAGTCGGTGCATTATTATATAACATTGGCATGATCATAAAAGATAAAGTCTCGAAAGGCCGATTAGTTTAGTAGCCTTGGATGTACTAGACATATTCATAAGGTTTACATTACATCATAAAATAAAAAAAACAACAAAATTGTTTCCATAGAAAACACTAAGATCCCATAGAATATACCTTCAGGTTAGTCATAATATACTTCTTCGCATCCTAGGGAAAATACAACATAGAAAGGGGTGAGATGAGATGAAAATTAAGGATAACAATATTGCGAAAACGTTCACAAATAAGCGTAAACATTTAAGGAAATGTATAGAACTAAAACAAATCCTTTTCAAAATAAAATTCATCATAATATAGAAAATAGAAATCAAAATAATGTCATTTACAAACTCACATGGATATTCTACTAGTAGAATACTCACATGAAATGTCAATAGCCACTTTAATAATGATGCAATGGATAATTCCAGACTATCATAACCACATAGTCAAGGACTTGTGCCAAGACTACAAAATTTTTTTTGTCAAGGCCTTGTGCCAAGACACTAGTTTGTCTGATGAGACCTACCGATGCATCGAGGAACTATAGCAGGCTCCACCTGTTATATACTAAGTCCAATTCATTCTTCATTTGAATAGGTTTAAACATAACATAATGATTCTTAATAAAAATAGCATACAAAATGTCAATACATTATTCATAAACCATGGATGACATAAAAATAACACATCAATAGTCAAACATATCACAAAACATTTAATACAAATGGATGTTTTTTATCATAATAAATCAATTTCAAACAATCATAAAATCAATCAATGGATGTGGACATGGATTAAATAAAAACCTTTTTTGAGAAACATCTCTTTCTTTTTTTAAATCATTTAAAGGTCACATAATGGTGTCGCACAAATTTACCCAAGTTCTGAGGTTAAAGCGGTCGCTTGCAGTGCAGCTTGGGTTGTCAAATCCTCTGAGACCTAAAGAAGAAATTTAGACACTCAATGAAAATAGATGGATTTTTGGCTATGAATTGGACAACTAGGGTTGATTTTAGATGGTTTTAAAATATCACTAAAATATCTATGTGAATTCAAATTATGAGACAATGAGTTGATCCTAGGTTATTGTTCGGGGTGTATTGGATAAATTATCTTTTTCTTTTACAATTTCAATTTCATTAACTTGAGAAGAATTCATGAAATAAATTAAAACTACCATCATAACATACTGACTAAACACCACCACAAACACATACTAATCACATATACACATGTAGGATCATTTTCATGATCACTCAAAGGTAAATAATATAATTAGAACATAAAAGTGGGGTGACTAAATTCAATAAGGAAGAGGAATAAAGAAAATAATTTAATGGAACAAAGTCAAATAAAAGAAATTTATAACATTTAGAAAGTGATAAATAAAATCCAATCCATCCCCTTTCTACCCCCTTGGATTAACCCATAAAAGTGCTAGCCCTCCATTGATAACATGTTTCAACGAAAGCGGGAAGTAGACTTACTAGGGTGGAATTGAAGAAGTAAAAAATAAAAAATAAATATCACTCCACCATTGTTTGAACAAAATTACAAGGTTTGGTGTGAAAAATTTCACACCTTAAGGAAACGGTATCAAGGTGATATGAATAAGAATAGAACAAGATAATAAGAAAACTTTTATTAAATATTAATGTGATTCGAACAACTTACATGAGAAGGAAAAATAATACAGAGACAAATTAGCATAATAACCTTACAATCAAAACAAGGATCCAAGAACCATCAAATCCACCACCAATACTACCTTAAATAGGAATTTTGGAATTCTTTGGCAGATCCCCCATCATACCATGTTCCTTTAATTTATTGTTTTGGGTAAAGGTGGGTGGACAATTAATGGATATGTGACTTTTCCACTCTTCCCCCGAAATGGAATCCATCTTGCATCAACCGGAAAGACGCACCAAAAGGACATTCTAGAGGGGAGAATTGGAGTAGTCAATAGTAGAATTAAATGAATCCCCAGATGTCTCTTAATATCCTATAAAAGGTTAGCCTGGATTTTGTTGTGGTTTGCGAGATATAATTTAAATGGTGGGCTATTTTTCTGGGCCGTGGAATCTGGCCCAGAATTGTATCTTGAACTTGGACCACCTGGAACTCCATTAAAAAATTAGAATTAGCATGGGCCACTACTGAATTAAATACTTCCAGTGATGTATTCTATCTCCATTTAATATTAGAGTCTCTTTGGGCCCGAATCATGGCTCGTACAGTTCTTTTATTGGGCTGTTGTCCAAATCACATCGCCCAGAATGTGGTTGGTTAAAGGCCCACTTTGGTGGTCTTCCAATTTGAATCTTCAAGTGTACCCAAAACTATGAATTGTTCCCAATGGAATGAGAAACCTGAAAATTAAATATTAAATTAAAATCTATAAAATTGGATATTGTAAAGTGTGCTTACAAATGTACCATGTCATAGTGAATTTTAAGAAGGAATTGCAATCATGATGTGAAATGTTGTTCAAAGTGTAAAATGAACTAAAATTGTATTTAAGAATAACAAAACACATGAAAAATATATAAATTAAAAATTAATATTATCCTCTTTTAGTGGCTAATCACATCCCAACTTGAGTTTTTCTAGTCCCGAGAAAAATATATCTCACAGACATGAAATTTGAATGACTTTTTCCAAAAACCTTTTAATTCACATTGCTCACCCAAAGGTCTCATAAGAAAAAATTATGAAACCCATAAAAGTAATTTAAAACAAGAAATGTCCAGAGGCATAACCCAAGCCCATGCCCACTCCTTTGTTCAAATTCATCACCACATTTCATCTAATTTCAATTACGCATGACAAATTTTTGTGCATCAAAATAGACATGGGGGTTCATTTTCATTCAAAGGGAGAAAAGATAGAATCTCTAGGAGAAATGCTATTTTAATATTTAGATGTCTATTCAATTTTTTTCCTATTTGTTTCTTTTTTTTTTGAAATTTTTCCATGGTAATTGAAATTGACCTCAATCAGGTCAAACCATGTAGCAAGACCTTGCCGATGACTCCCAGGTTCAAAGACCTTAGGGCACCAAGCGAAGCTCAATCCATTAGGTCAATCCATTGCTCTACGCACAAAATGATTTTTTTGAATACTCATGTTAAAATTAAAATGATCGCCAAACATATGCTATTTATTATGGGTCCCCATGAACTCAAACAAAAACCACCAATCTAGAGGACTTGCAATTTGTTTTTTTATTAAATAGATGAAAATATAATGGTGAAAACTCACATTGGACAACCGCACTTTCCAAAAGCTATGAACATGAACCTAAACCTGAATTAAATTCAGAATCAAGGCATGATAAATTCATTGATAACAAATTTCATAGTTTGCAATGTTTGTTATCATGTTCCAGGTAAATGAAATTATTTCCTTCCACAAATTTTTTTTATACACACAATAATTTTTTTTATTATTATTTCATCTCTGCCACTCTTAAAATAACATTTTCCCTATTGTTTAAAGAAAAGAATGATTGGAAGGGGTAGAGGTAGATGATAGGTGTCATAAAAGGGATTTGAAATAATAAACATGGAACAAATTCACCTGGTTTTTTGAAGTTGATGTTCATGGTGCTCCAGATACTCCTTTGATCTCATGGGAGATGTAGGCACCTCCAGGATCGAATATGTATCACCCTAAATAGTCCATGAACCATAAAAAGAATAACAAACCAGACATAATAAAAAACAAAACAATTTATTTAATACCAAGTATCATTATTTTTATGGTTTTCCTTGTTTTTTATTTTTTTTAATTTTAAAAATCAAACTAATGATACATTATCTTCTTTATATTACTAGGCAAGGTATTACTCAGGGATCACACCATGTGACATAGATGAATACAATGCTCCCCTTTTATACCAATCCATACTCATAAAATACGAACAGGTCAAAATCCTTATATATATATATATATATTTTAATCAAACTGATGATACATTGTCTTCGTTAAATTTTTTGGGTAAGTTATTACTCAGGGATCACACCGCATGACAAATAAGAATATGATGCCCCCCTTTCATACCCATCCTTACTCATAAAATATGAACAAGTCAACAGTCTACTTTTTTAAATAAAAAATAAAAAAATAATGAAGGAAACAAAATATGACTCACAATGATTGGAAACACAAAAACCATGGGTTTCCTTTCGTGCAGCTCTTTTGTTTAACATCGTTAGCCCAATATAGACCCTAAATCATTTAATTTTTTTTGGTTCATATGTTGGATCAGTTCACTCCTCCTTGGTTTCTTGTTTATTTAATGATTTAATGAATGGTTTTAACCTATGACCATTGACTTTGAAGACATGACCACTTGTGGGATCTTGAATCTCTATTTCCTTTTGAGGGTACACATGATGCACTAAGTATGGACCAGTACATCTAGACCTTAGCTTTCCTGGGTGTAGATGAAGTTTTTAACTATACAAGAGCACAAATTTTCCCGATTCAAAGTGTTTAACTTTGAGATTCCTCAATCGGTAGGCTTGATCTTTAGATTTATTGATCCTTGGAATTTTCATAAGCCTCCATCCTAAGTTCCTCAAGTTCATTAATATCTAATTTTCTTTTTTGTTTCGTCCAATGAAATGTCAATGTTTATTTTTTTATTTCCCAAAAGGCCTTATGCTCAATTTCAATAGGTAAATGACATGATTTTTCATAAACCAATCTATATGGTGACATGCCTAGGACAGTTTTGAAAGCAGTTCAATATGCCCAAAGGGCATCTAAGAGATTCTCATTCCAATCATTCGAAGAGGGTTTGACAGTTTTTTCATGAATTTACATAATTTTTCTATTTTCCAACACATCTTGACTATTGGTTTGAGGATGGTATGTAGTGTAAACATTATGAGAAATACCATACATAGACATGAGTGAAGAGAATGGGAGGTTGCAGAAATGGGTTCCACGATTACTGATTATAGCCCTTGGAATTCCAAATCTAGGAAAGATATGCTCATTTAAGAATCAGATCACAACTTGATTATTATTAGTCTTGGTGGGAATGGCCATAACCCATTTTGAGACGTAATCAATAAATAAGAGGATGTAGAGGTATCTGGTAGATTTTGTAAAGGGTTCCATGAAATCAATTCCCCATAAATCATATATTTCAACAACCAGAATGGGAGTGAGGGGCATTTAATTCCTTTTGGTAATGGATCCTAATTGCTGACACTAAGGACAACTTTTGCAAAATTGGAAGGAAACCATAGTGAGGTTAGGCCAGTAGAAATCACATTTTTGGACCTTTGATGTGGATTTCCTTGCATAAAATTGGTGTCCACATGCCTCTCCAGGAAACAATTTTAGAATGGACTCTAGCTAAGACTTGAGAACATATATCCTGATGATTTGATCATGAAATAACTTGAAGAGGTAATGATCATCAAACAGATAGTGTTTGACATGAGAAAAAAATTTCCTCTTATCTTGGTTCCCCATGAATTTTGGAATGTCACATATCACCAGATGGTTTGTTATGTCATCATGCCAAGGGAAATCACTCACTGAATAGAGGTGCTCATCGAGAAATGAATCAGACACAGAGAGGTGGTGTGAGTTGTCTTTGAATTCTATCCTAGATAAGTGACCAGTTACAACATTTTCAACACCCTTTTATCCTTAATGGTTAAATCAAACACTTGATGAAGAAGGACCCACATAATCAATCTATCCTTGGAATATTGTTTTTGGAAAAGGTATTTTAGGGATGAATGGTCGATGAAGAAAATGATGGGTGATCCTAAGAGATAATACCTGAATTTATCTAAGGAAAATACAACAACAAGCAACTCTTTCTCTGTGGTGGTGTAGTTAATTTGTGCATCATTTAATGATTTTCTTCCATAAGTAATGACACATGGAGTTTTCTCACAATGTTGTCCTAAGACTGCTCCTACAACAAAGTCACTTTCATCAATAATGATCTCGAAAATAAGTTTCCAATTTGGAGATTTCATGATCAGTGGAGATATAAGAGTTGACGTGAGTATACAGAATGATTCGACATAGCTTTATGTCCATAAAAATAGAGCATCTTTTAACAATAGAGCACAAAGTGGTTGAGAAATATAGCTGAAATTCCTAATGAAACTTCTATAAAAACCAACATGTCCTAAGAAGAACCATACTTCCTGAAGAGTTTTAGGAGAGTTAAGGTTAAGAATGATGTCAAACTTTTCTTTATCAACTTCAATCCCTCTACTAGATACCAGATAACCTAGAACAAGTCCTTATTCTACCATGAAATGGCATTTTTCCCAATTTAGTATGAGATTCTTATCCTCAGACCTTGAAAAAAACTTTTCAACATTTAGAATTCAGCCCTCAAAAGTATCCCTAAAGATGGAGAAGTCGTCCATGAAGTCCTCTAAAATATCCCCCACCTTGTTCGAGAAGATTCCCATCATGCACCACTGGAAGGTACCAGGGGAATTACATAACACAAAGGGCATGCACTTGAAGGGAAATGTGTCGAATGGACAAGTGATGGTTGTTCTTCATTGATCCTCTATAGAGAATTTGATTTGATTATACACTGAGAATCCATCTAGGAAGTAGTAGAATTGATGACCTACCACTCGCTCGAGGACATGATTAATAAAGGGAAAGGTGATATGGTCTTTCTTGGAAAAATATTTGAGCATCATATAGTCAATACATACTATCCATCCACTACTAACCCTTGTTGGAAGCATCTCTCCATACTTATTTGGTTATTACTATGATTCCATACTTCTTTAGAACCACATGTATTTGTCTAACCCACTCACTCCCAGATATATGATAGATGATAGAAGCTTTTAACAATTTCAAAAGTTCTTTTCTCACTACATCCATGATATTAGGATTGAGTCGCCACTGAGGTTGACGACATGGCTTTGAATCTGATTCTATAACAATTATATGTGTCCTGATAACTGGGCTAACCCTAGGAATATCTGATAGGGTCCATCCAATGGAATTCTTGTGTCTCCTAAGGACATCTAGAAGTATCCTATCATGATCGGCATCAAGAGAGGAAGAAATGAAAACAGGAAAGGATTGATTGTCCTCTAAGAATTCATACTTGGGTGATGAAGCTAAAACCATAAATTCAAAATCAAAATGGTTATCACATTCCAAGAAAGGATGATACTTGGCATCGAACGTAGCTTCTTTGTTCAGATTTCATGACAAAATTGGTTCCTTTTGAACATAATTTTCATCCGTTAAATTGTCTAGAGTAGTGTCATGAATTGGTATAGAATCAATGTTATTTATTTCACCCATGGTATCATTGATTGGTTATTCTAAAAAATATTCAATAGAGATATCTAAAAGAGATTCAATCCAAGGAGACAAATTTCACTCATGTGAACAAAGAAAATCCATCTCCTCTTGACATAAACATCCTTTGATAATTCCTTGATGTTCCATGAGGGAATTATCAACACTACCTATCCAATTAACCTCATGGATCTCTTCATCATCACCAATTTTAGAGTTTTCATTGTATATGTTCAAGTCTAGGCTCATGTTTCCATATGTGATGGTCATGTTCCAATTTCGGACTTGGAAAATAGAGTTGATTGTTTCAATGAAGGGATGACCAAGGATGATTGGGGTTTTATCCCTAGGACCTAATCTTGGATGATTGTCAAGAACAATGAAGTCAACTGGGTAAATGAAATTTTCAAATTTAAGCAAAACAACTTTTAAGAGTCCCTTTGGATCCCTAATACTACAATCAGCAATTCTAAGTGTAAGAGATGTGGTTTGGATCTCTTCTAGGCCTAATTCGCAGTACACAACATAGGGGATGAGATTCACACTAGCACTGAGGTCACATAAGACCTTTACAACTTTTATCTCTCATAGTTCAACATTCATGTAAGGGCAACCCGAGTCTTTCAACATAGGAGGAATGGTCCCTCGAATGGTGGTACTCACATTAGCATCCAAAAGGAATTGGGTTTTATATAAAAATTTTCGTTTAAAAGTGAAAAAGACCTTATGGTACTTTGAGTATGTAGGAATTGTTTGAATTTTATCGAGGAGTGGAATTTTCAACTTTACTTGTGAGAATATCTCCCTCAATGTTTCACTCAATTTAGGCTTGGTTTTCCCCCTCATGTGTTGAGGAAATGGTGCAGGTTGTGGGGTTGTTTTTTGAAGGGTTGTTTCTTTAACAATTTTATCATGTTTTTATGTTTGATCATGTGTTTCATTTGAATTTTCATTAGTGTTTGAAGCTTCAGTTGTTTTCTGAATTATTTGTTCAGGTTTTTCAACTGATTTTCCACTTATTAGAATAGTCACAACATTTAGTTGTTCATGAGTTGTTTGAGTGAAACATGACACTCCCATTATTTTTTGTTCTCTAATGGCTTTTTTAGGCATGGACGCCTTTCCAGTTTTGATGGTTTGAAGTTATTGTTTCTGAGAAGAGACTTCTGAGTTCATCCTTTACAATTGTTAAATAGTTTTTCAAGGATTGGGATAGGGGAAAATTGGGAGGGGGCTTGAGTTGGTTGGGTTATCCCAGGGGGATACTTTGGTTGTTGGATTGGATGTTGGTATTGGATAGGTTTTGGTTTGAATTGGTTATGGTTTTGAAAATTTTGTGTACGGTAGGGGTTTGGTCCTTGGTTGGATAAGTTGTTTGTTATCTTTTTATCGAAAGCCTGGGTGGTCATTATACCTTGGGTTGAATGTGTTTGGGTATTAGGGATTTTGAAATTTTAGGGAATTGACTTCAGCAGGTGGTCCTCCTAAAATAACATCCTTAATGGATGGAATAGTTGGGAAGTTGTCTTTTTTGTGGTCATGTTAGTCACTTATTGTGCAAACAGGGTCTATAGTTTGGATTTCATGGATTTTCCTATGGTCAATCTCTTCAACCTTCCTAGAGAGTGCTGCATGTTTCTCTCTATGGATTTCCTCTTCTCTATGTGTATTCTTTCTAGAAGTTCTGTGGGGCTTTTTAGAATATGGTTATGTTCCCCATGTTTTGTTTTGTCTGGGAAGGATTTGTAGTTACCTATAAGCATCATTTGGGGATTTGTTTTTAATGGTCCCATTACACATCAGGTTAATGAATTGTTTGTTCCCTGGGCCCAAACCGTCATAGAAAAATCCCACTTTTTCAGGAATAGAAAACCCATGTTGTTGAACCATTCTTAGGGTGTCTTTGAACCAATCACATGTTTCATAAAATGACTCTTCATCTTTTTCAAAAAACAAATTGGATGCTCTTTTTTAGGGTAATGGTTTTGTGATGGGGGAAGCATTTTTTGTAAAATTCTCTTTGCAGTTGGCCCCAAGAGTGGATAGATGAAGGTCTTATATTATTTAACCGGTTCCTTGCTTGATCCTTAAGTGATAAAAAAATATCCTCATCTTAGCTGAGTCAAGTTTATGTGGTGAGAACATGGTTTCAACAATGACATTGAATTCCTTAACATGAAGGTAAGTAATTTCTGACTCCATCCCATGGAAGGTTGGAAGGTAGTTTAGGACATGAGGTTTAAAAAAATAGTGGGAATATCTATGGGAAGCATGCCTAATGCGAGAGGACGCATTATTCTAGGTAGGTGTAATGTAGTCATTAATTGTTTGATCGACTGCATTCCCCAAATTTGGGGCTTCCTCATTTGGATTTCCATTTTGGTTCCCACCCGGGATTATGAGTTGGTTTCATTGAATACCCTCCATTGAAATTGACTTAATCTTTGACTCTGGGGTATTAGGAAGATTATAATACAATGGTGTACTTGACTCCCCTATCCTATGACTTTCCACCCTAACTAGTTTGTTTGAGTTATCGCAGGTGTAGCAGACATGCGCCAAAAGAAAAAAACACTGAGAAAGGGAAAAGATAATAGATCATGGGTGATAATAGAAGAATGGGGGTGAGGATAGAAGGTTTTGGTATAAAGAACTTACTTTGTCCCTGGAAACTGTTCCAAAATTTGGTGTCACTCAAATTTACCCAAGTTCTAAGGTTAAAGCAGCCGCTTGCAGTGTAGCTTGGGTTGTCGAATCCTCATAGACCTAAGAAGAACCTTTAGACACTCAATGAAAAGAGATGATTTTTTGGATATGAAGTGGCCAAATAGGGTTGATTTAAGATGGTTTTAAAATATCACTGAAATAACTATGTGAATTCAAATTTTGATAAAATGAGTTAATCCAATGTTATTGCTCGGGGTGGATTGGATAAATTATGTTTTTCTTTTACAATTTTAATTTCATTAACTCAAGATGAATTTGTGAAATGAAATCAAACTACCCTCATCACATACTGATTAAACACCACCAAAAACACATAATAATCACCTATACACTTGTATGATCATTTTAATGAGCACTCCAAGGTAAATAATCTAATTAGCACATAAAAGTGAGGCGAATAAATTCAATAAGGAAAGGAGGAGAGAAAATAATCAAATTAAAGAAACTCAAATAAAAGAAATTAATAACATTTATAGAGTGATAAATAACATCCAATAAAGCCCCTTGCAACCCTCTTGGATCAAACTATAAAAGAGATATCCCTCCATTGATAACATTTTCTCAGTAGAAGTAGGAATTATACTTACGAGGGTGGGATTGAAGAAGTAAAAACTAAAAAATAAAGATCACTCCATCGTTGTGTGAAAAAAATCAAAAGGTTTGGTGTGAATAAGTTCACACCTTAAGGAAAAATTATCAAGGTGATATTAATAAGAACATAACAAGAGAAGAAGAAAACTTTTATTGAAAACTAACGTGATTCGAAAAAATTACATGAGAAGGAAAAATGCTACAAAGGCAATTTGGCATAATAACATTACAATCGAAACAAAGATCCATGTTCCATGAAATCCTCCACCACTACTGTCTTGAATACGAATTTTGGAATTCTTTGGACAAGCCCCCATCACTCCATGTTCATTTAATTAATTGTGTTGGCGAAAGGTGGGTGGAAAATTAATGGAGATGTGACTTGTCCACTCTTCCCCTGAAATGGAATCCATCTTCCATCCATAGGAAAGTCACACAAAAAGGGCCTTCTAGAAGGAAGAATTGGTGGTTCTATAAAATAATTAAATAAATCCCCATATATCTCCAAATAGTATGTAAAATTTTATCTAATAATAATTTGTGGTTTGTGAGATATGATTTAAATTTTGGGCTATTTTTCAGGGAAGCGGAATCTGGCCTAGAATTGCATCTTCAACATGGGCCACACAGAACTCCATTAAGACCTTCGAATTAGCTTGGGCCAGTGTTGAATGAAATATTTCCTGTGATGTCTTCTATCTCCAGTTAATGTTTGAGACTCTTTGGGCTTGAATCATGGCCACTAATGTTCTTTTATTTGGCTATTTTCCAAAGAACTTCGCCCAAAATGTGGTTGGTTCAAGGCCAAATTTGGTGGTCTTCAATTTGAATATTCAAGTGTACCAAAAGTATGAATTGTTCCCAATGGAATGAGAATCCTGAAAATTAAATATGAAATTAAAATCAAGACAATTGGATATTGTAAATTGTGCTCACTAATATACCATGTGATAGTGCATTTTAAGAAAGAATTGCAATCATGATGTGAAATGATGTTCAAAGTGTAAAATGCACTAAAATGTTATTTATGAATAACAAATGACATGAAAACTATAAAAATTAACAATGAATATTATCCTCTTCTATTGGATAATCACATTATTAAAAAAAAATTCATTTATATTTGAAAATATTCTTATAATCTTGTAAGGGAAGCATCGGCGATGTCATAATGGTGAAAAATAGTCGCACCTACCATATAATTTCAAAAAAATATTATTACCTTAATTATGTCGAAAAGGTCATAAAGTAACTTTTTGGAAAATGACGGAATGATTTCTTTATAAAAATGTTATTAAAGTAAAAAAATTGTATAAATGAATTTAAACTATACTCTATAAAATAGTAATAATGTTTTGAAATACATTTTTAAGAAACATGTATGTGGATGATAAAGAGGTCCTAGTAGATAATTTAATATAAACAACCTCAAATAATGAAGTGATTGTGAAATTAAACATTAACATGTAGTTTTACCTGGTCTTGGGTAGGTTAAACTCTTTTATAATTTTGAAATAATTGTTATTAAATTATAGAAGGATCATATAAATCAATATTATATCATATATTATCTTTTAACATTTCTTTTTTTTAATAATATCTTAGTATTATCGTCGTTTCAGGTGTTAACAGATTCATTTTCCATTATATTATTTGTTACATAAGTAATGATAATTATGGATAGGATGTATCTTTTTCATATTTGGAATGATATTATGTATTTAAACATTATTCTTAATCATCTAATAAAAGTTAGTCTTGAATGGATACGATGGGGAATGAATCTCATCTTGTTCGTGGAGACGGTAATCTGTACGTACACATGAGTGAAAATATAATTCTTTTGATATTAAAATAATATATAATTGGTTGGGATATCATATATATAGAATCACTATCATGTAATATTTATTATTTACATCAATGACACATCATTATTATACACATCCAAATAATAATGTATTGATTAACAATTACACCACAACGTGGAGACGGTAAGCCGTACGTACACATGTATGGTGACATGTCATTCAAAGGATGGATAGAATAATGAATATGGTTGTACCATATTTATAATAACATCACAGTATATAAAAGATACTAGAGTTATTATTTTAGAATGGAAACAACAAAGAAATAGGATGTGGAAGACTGAAGGATCTTGAAAGAGGTTATGAAATAGTTACCTCTTCTTCGGGTTCTGCCTTTTGATTTCATCATAATGGAACTTTAGGTTGTCTTTATGACTAAAGGAAGGCCTCTAGGATATAGGTTGGAACATTGAGAGGGTATTCAGGTAGGGTTTGGACGATCCAAATGGCTTTAACGGTGTGAATTAGAGATAAGGGTTGGTGCCCTTTTATAAGAGGGGTGAGGGGCACCTTATGAATAACTAGAAATATTATTTTATAATATAATCATTTTCGGTTTATAATGGATACAAAATAATTAATTTAAATTTTATGGTGGGTTTGGGTCGAAAAACACTCATCCCATAGGTTTTAGACAGGTTTTGGTCAGTATATTAACATTAACTTTTAGGTTTAACTCTCAGATAAATAGTTTGACATTTACCATTTCTCTTTGTATTTTTATATTAAATTATTAATAAACATACAATAAGTTTTCTTGTGAACCCCAAGTGGTTCATTAATTATAAAACTAACATTATATAAGTCTTTTAGCAGAACCATTGATTTTTTGGAATAAAATATCAATTAATAATATAATATATTTTTTAAAAACTCTTTTATTTCAATTTTGACAATATTTGTTATTTTGTTTTTCCTAAATTCATAACAGCATTATTACTTCTAAAATAATTCATCTTACCAACCCTAACATGTCATATTAACCGATAAAATTAGTGGAATTCATAAAATGTCTGAAATTACATTTAGTTTCATATTTATAATATCTATTATTTTCATATTTCATTATTTAGGTAATTACTGCATCATTATTGTGTCAAAAATAAATTAAATTATTTAATGTCTAAAATAAAAAAATAAAATTCACTTATGTAGGATATATTTTTAGATTTTTAATTAATATTTATTGTCTAATTTATCTTATGTACATCCCTATATTAAAAATGGTTTATTTATTAAAAGTTGAATTTAACAAATTTTAATCTTCTTTGGATTAAATAACAATAAATGTCCTCATCTATTCCAAGTGAATCGAAAGGATCATATTTTTTTCCTAATTTTTTTTGAGTTATACTTATCCAATTGAATTAGGACATGTGTTAGCGTAATAATAATATAATTTTTACCCATAATTACCCTATTTACTTTTAACCGTGATAAATAAAAGTAAAAGGTTATTATTCACCAAAAATTATTTTCATCTTATTGAACCAAATTTTACTTATTGATATCAACCGTGTATCTCTTAGTTTTTAAATTCAACTCACAGAAGTGGTAAAATTATATTTTATGTGAATTTTCAAATGCTCCTAGGATGTGGGTAAAAGATAGTAAAAAGTTCAATAAAATTTTTATATATCTAAAATTATTATAAACTAAATCCAATGAATTATATTGAATTTATATAGGTATTATGTATATATTTTAACATAAAATAAATTTAAATAAAAATAAATAATTATTTAAATAATGATTCGGTCATAAACAATAACTTAGTGTTTTTCACTATTCATCAAAAATTGAAAGTTTTCAGAAAAATACCAATAATTCACCCTAAGATAATTTTTATATTCCGAATTCAAAAATGAATTCTATTTAAGCAAATTAAGAAAATAAAAGTTTCATTAAAAAATTTCAAATTAATTCTTGCCATCAAAACAAAAAAGCGTATTTTTATGATATAATAACTATCAAAAGGTTGACACTTGTTTATGTCCAATTTCAATGTCAAATTACATAAAATGACTATAATCGGGTTAAATGGTAAAAATATAATCTAAATAAACATCCAAACCATTAAAATGTATAATTCAACACTATAAATTATTTTTATTAAAAAAATCGTTTTCCGTTAAAATATAGTATTTTTCACTATTCACCCAAATATGAATGTTATCTAAAAAACACCAAAAATTTATTGAAACTAATTTTTTATATCCCGATTCTTAAGAATAAGATTATTTCATCAAATTTAATATATAAAAGTTTCAAATATTTGATTTAAAAAGGTATCGACATTAAAAGGTGGTAAAATTGCTTTTTTAAAAAAATACTTCATTTATTGGAAAAAAATAAATTTGTTCTTTCATTATGTCTAAAAAAATCATAATATAGATTATAAAAGTTTAAGGATTATATAATGTTCAAAATCCATTGAATTCTATTCATAAAAACTTTTGAACGGCTAGTTTGGTAAGTCATGGTGCGCTTGAACTCAATGTTGCGTGTAGTGCAAGTTATTGAATTATTTTGAAGAAGAAACATTCTATGAAATATTGGGGTGTTATATTGATCCCTCCTTCAATAAATAGTATCCTCTAAATTTGAAACTATTCTTTGAAAATAAAATATTGAAAATATAAATTACATTTGTTGGAAAACCCACATGAGAAATTGGGTTCATAAAATTTAGTCTTTATAAGAGGAAAACCAGAATGAAAAAGTCACCACCAAATTATGATCTTGATTAGAAGAAAATTCGTGGAAATTAGAGACTTATAATTGGAGGAAAAACGTAAATATTTATAGGGTGTGATTGAGGTCATCAGTCACAAACAATTGTATAATTGAGGACCTCAATGCCATCAATCTTTGATGATTTAAAATATCATTGGTTCAACAAAACATAAGGTATTAAGATAACACATTTTTAGTTTTATGATCCTTTACATAAGTTTATGAATTATTTTATTCATATAATAAGAGAAGAAAAACATATATACTTAACAATTGGAGTTCCATCCATTAACTAATTTCTTCCACAAACTTATCTTTCACTCTAATAGATAATAGAACTTAAAAAATATTCTATTTATCCTATTCTTATAAGGCTCCAAAAAATGAATTTATAATTCATCTACAAGAACTTTTATAAAAAACTACATAATTTGATCCATGAAATCACATGGGCCATTAGTATGTGATACAACCGTGTCACCCTTCAGTTGTGGGTTAATGTCTTGCAGCCTTGCCGAACATGACGGGTTGTCGCCCGACCTCCAGGTTGTTATTTTTATGGAAATCCAGAAATAATCTCAAACTATAATTATCCAAAATACTTCTTTCCAAACTCATAGTCCAAAGTTTATAATGAATTTAAACACAATGAAGATCCATTTGGCACATAATAACATGTGAACACCTTCATCATGTATTTTATTTAAACACTACAACGTCCTGAATTACTATAAAATCTTATTGACTACATTAATGCTCCCTTATTCTGTATAAAATACTGGATATACTCATTCTATCCAAAAGTTTTGTAAACTCCAACAATGATGTAATATACTAATCATTAATCAGTTTCAAGGTAGTCAAGAATATCCAATATAATTTATCCAAATCAATCATGTATTATTCCCAAAATCACTACCTCATCGTCAAAACCATATTATAGTTTATCATTCTCTCAACCATATATTTTCCAAAAATTTATCCTGCTATTGAGTCACTTTTTGGGGTTCCACACAATCTCAAGTCCTTAATGAAATAGTACTGATATAATCTATAATTCATATAACATGTAAATCATTAATACAATACTCAAATGACACAATACATTAATAACAATGTAAGAAATCTAATTATTCCTATTCATCTTCAGTAGTATCATAACTTAATTATAATATAATAGAAAAATTTTGGGTATACTCTGATGATTTGGACATTGATTCGCATAGTGTCCCAAATCCTTTTAGATAAAGCATTACACATTTGAAACCTTTTTCTTACAACGACAATAAAGTACATGGTGTTCTTTTTCTCCACACATTTAACAAACTCACATTCCCTTCAAGCATTTACCAAGGTTATTCTTTCCTTAGTTATCAGATATGGGAAATTCCTTCTTTTCCCTCTTCCCTTTATCCATATTTCTCTCATCCATCCTTTTCTTTTCTTGCTTCCCTTCAAAGACATAACACTTAGATAATTCAGTTATTATCTTATTAACGCATGATACTATTTCATTATATGTTGAGAATAAATGGGAGACTATTTACCTTCTAAATGTTGGCATAATAACTGGAATGATATTATCCTTCTTACTATTAGGATTATATGTATTACTGGAGTTCACATTTCTTCTACTGGGCGCCATTACTATACAATGGAATACACTAGGTTAGTTTATGAATTGCAATGAATAATTTCAAGCTAGTAAAATACCTAACGTAAATTAATAGTTTATGGATTTAATCCATAATCATAAAAATATTTTCTTTGAGGAGGTATATACTCATAAATACTTCATAATTATATGTAAAAAGAATTATAATTATCCTAATCATATCCCATTCGAGTGTCGTAACCAAGACTGCGGCGAGGCCCACTATCGTGCAAAAGTTCATGTTCGAGTCTAGCTCCAAGTAGTGTTTTCGGGTTTTACCCCTAAGTACATCTATGCCAAAGCCGCCTCTACCTGCTCGTATCTAGACAGGGATGTATTTTCTTTGAAAAATCAAAAAATACATACAGTACCCAAATTCTAGGAAGTTATTCTATAATAATAATCAAAGTCTATCTTAGGGGTGTGTTCTCTAGTCAGAGTTCATCTAAATCAAGATTCCAAGGATTGTACTAAACATCATTCGATACAATCTAAAACGCCCTGACCATAGTTATCCAGAGTCAGTACATTATTACATAACATTTTCATGATAGAAAAAGATCACATCTCAAAAGACCGACTAGATTAGTTGCCTTCGAAGTACTAGATACATTCATACAACTTACATTACATCATAAAATGGAAAACCAAAAAAACATTGTTTCCATAAAAAACATTGAGATCCCATAGAAAATCCCTACAGGTCAGTAATAATATACTTCTTCACATTCTGGAAAAAATAAAACATATAAAGGGGTGAGCTTAAATGCTCAAAAAGGATTACAATAAAGTAGAAACTTTCATAAATAAGTGTAAACATTTAAAGAAATGTATAAAACTAAAAAAAATCCTTTTCAACATAAAAATCATCATAATATGGAAAATATAAATCAAAATAATTCCATTTTCTTTCTCACATGGATATTCTACTAGTTGAATAATCACATGCATTGTCAATATCCACATTCATAATTATAGAATGCATAATGCCAGATTTTCATAACCACTTTGTCAAGGAATTGTCCCAAGAATACAAATATGATTCTTTCAAGGCCTTCTTCCGAGACACTATTTTGTCTCATGAGAACTACCAATGCATCCTGTAGCAATAGTGGGATCCACCCATCACATACTAAGTCCAATGCATTCATCATATGAAAAGGTTTAAACATAACATAAACATTTGTATTAAAACTAGCATATGAAATTTCAATACTTTTTCCATAAACGATTAATGGTATAAAAATAACACATCCACATTCATACATATAAAAAATACTTTAATACAATATAGAAGTTTTGTATCATAATAATTCAACATGAAAAAATCATAAAATCTATCAAAGGATGTTAATATTGATGAAATAAAAACCTTTTTTGTGAAATATATCTTTCTATTTTGAAATTATTTAAAGGTCACGTAATTATAAAAGAAAACATTTAAATTTGAAAATATTCTTATAAGCTTTTAAGGGAAGCTTCGATGATGTTATAATGTTGGAAAATAATCGCAACCGTTGTATAAGTTAAAAAAACATTCTAACCTTAATTTTGTCGAAAAGGTCATAATGTACCTTGTTTGGAAAATGAAGGAAAGATTCATTTAAAAACATCATATAAAAGTAAAACAACGGTACAAATGAATTTAACCCATAGTCTATAAAATAATAATAATGTTTTGTAATACATTATTAGGAAACATGGATGTGGATGATAAAGTGGTCCTAGTGGATAATTACTTATAAACAACCTCGGATAATGAAGATATTTGGAAATTAACACTTACCTTGTTCATTTCCTTGGTTGAGGGTAGGTTAACCTCCTCTATAGTGGTGAAATATTTTTTTTTCCAAATTATACAAGAATCATATAGATTAATATGATATCATATATGTTATTTTAACATTCCTTTGTTAATAATTTCTTAGTATTATCGTTGTTTTGGGTGTTAACTGATTCATTTTTCTTTATATGATTTTTTATGTAAGTAATGTTTGTTATAGATAGGATGTATCTTATTAATATTCCGAATGATATTAAGTATTTAAAAATTATTTTTATTCATCTAATGAAAATTAATCTTGAATGGATATGATGGGGAATGAATCTCATCGCGTTCGTGGAGACGGTAATCCGTATGTACGCACGAGCGAAAATATAATTATTTTGATATTAAAAAAATATATAATTGGTTGGTATATCAATAATACAAAATCATTATCATACTATATTTATTATTTACATAAATTACACATCATTATTAAAACCATAAAAATAATAATTTATTGAATAACAATTACACCACGACGTGAATACGGTAAGCCGTACATACACACGTATGGGGACATATCATTCCAAGGATGGATAGAATAATTAATATGGCTATACACTATTTATTATAACATCCCAGTATATAGAAGATACCAGAGTTATTATTTTAGAATGGAAACAAAAAATAAAGATAATGTGGAAGAAGAAAGGAACATTAAGGAGTTAATGAAATATTTACCTCTTCCTTGGGTTCTTCCTTTTGATTTGATCAAAAGGTCTCCTTAGGTTGTCTTTTTGACTAATGGAAGGCCTCAAAGATGAAGGGAGGATAGTTTATAGGGTATTTGCGTAGGTTTTGTCTGAGTCAAATGTCGTTGAAGGTGTGAATTAAAGAGAAGGGGGAGTGCCCTTTTATAAGAGGGGTGAGAGGCACCTTAGGAAAACCTAAAAATATTATTTTATAATAAAATAATTTTAGTTTTATAATGGATAAAAAATAAATTATTTAAAATATAAGGTGGGGATGGGTCAAAAAATCCTCAACAAATATGTTTTATACAGGTTTAGTGAAATATATTAACTTTATCTTTTAGATTTAACTCTTAGTTGAATTTTTTGAAATTTACCATGTCTCTTGGTATTTTTATATTATATGGTTAATAAACATAATATAAACATTCAACAGAACCCAAGTAGTTCATTAATGATACAAATATCATTATATATGTCTTTTTTCCAAACCATAGATTTTTAGGAATAAAATAACAATTACTAATATAATATTTGTTTCAAAAACACTTTTATTTCAATTTTGACACTATTTGGTATTTTGTTTTTTATAAATTCATAAAAACATTATTAATTCGAAAACAATTCATATAACCAACCCTAACATGTCATATTAACCTAGAAAATTACTGGAATTCATAAAAAGTCTCAAATTTCATATATATGGATATTTATAATATTAAATATGTTAATATATCATTAATTATCTAATTACTGTATCATCATTATGTTATAAATAAATTAAATTATTTAATGTCTAAAAGATATAAATAAAATACCATTATATGGGAAAACTTTTTAAATTTATAATTATTATTTATAGTCTAATTTGTCTTATGTGTAACCCGATTATAATAATGGTTTAGTTATTAAACATTGAATTTAACACTTTTAAGCCTTCTTTTAATTAAATAATATTAAATATCCTAATCTAATCCAAGTGGACCTAAAGGATCATATTTTATTCCAAATGTTGTTTTTGTTTGAATTATAATTATCTAATATAATTATTACATGTGTTGGGGTAATAATAATTTCATTTTTACCCTTAAATACCCGATTTACTTTTAACCGTGGTAAATAAAAGTAAAAAGTTTCTATTCACAACAAATTATTTTCATCTTATTTAACCACATTGTACTTTCATATATCAACCTTGTCTCTCGAATTTTTGAATTTAAACTCACAGATGCAGTAAAATTATGTTTTATGTAAATTTGCAAATGCTCCTAGGAGGTGGGTAAAAGCCGGTAAAAAGTTTAATAAACTATTTATTGATCTAAAATTATTATAAACTTACTCCAATGAATTAGATTGAATTTATATAAGTATTATGTATCTATTTTTACCTAAGACAAATTTAAATAAAATAAATAATTATTTAAATAAAATGTTGGTTTTAAACAATAACTCAGTGTTTTTCACTATTGATAAAAAATTGAATGCTTTCAGAAAAATACCGAAAATTCACCCTATGATAGTTATGATATTCCAAATTGAAAAATGAATTCTTTTTTTACCAATTTCAAAACATATAGGTTGCTTTAATTAATTTAAAATTAGTTCCTGATGTCAAAACCAAAAATATTATTTTTATGAAATAATAACTATCAAAAGATTGACACTTGTTTATGTCCAATTTTAAAGTGAAATTACTTACAATTACCATCATTGGATAAAAATTTAAAAATATAATCTTATTATACATTCATAAAATTATAATTTATAATTCAACACTATAAATTATTTTGATTAAAAATGTTGTTTTCAGTTAAAATATAGTATTTTTTCTCAATTCACCCAAATACGAACGTTTTCAGAAAAACACCAAAAATTTATTGAAACTAAATTATTATTTCCCTATTCTAAAGAATACATTTATTTTTTCAATTTTGATATATAAAAGTTTCAAATATTAGACGTAAAAATGGTTCGCCATTAAAATGCGGTAGAATTGGATTTTTTGAAAAATAATTCCTTTATCTGATAAAAATGTATTTGTTCATACATTCTTTCTAAGAAACTCATGATATGGATTATAAAATTATAATGATTACATAATGTTCAGAATTCAGTTAATAATATTCATAACCTCTTTTGAATGACTAGTTTTGTAAGTCTTTGTGCTCTTGAACTCAGTGTAGTGTGTAATTCATGTTATTGAATTACGTTGAAGAAATAACGTACTATGAGATCTTGGTGTGTTACAAAAAGGAATGAAATTTTGTATTTATTTTATTTCATTATATTCCTAGTTATGGTGTCATTTGGAAGCTAAATGCGGATTTATATATATAATGTATGGGTGCATTTAAATTTTTATCATTGAATGAGGGTTTAATATAAATTTGAGGATTCTATACTAGTTTCTGATGTTTTAGGATGGACTAATAGGAATTGTTGGATGAGTTTTAAGGAATGAATAAATATTTAGAGGTATAAGGCTTCCTATAATGAGGTTCGACAATATGTTTTCCAATTTAATTGAAATTATCCACCTGACTAAATCCCATCATGTACTTAATTTCCATGGAAGAAGCCCATGTGGATTATAGTTTCCACCAAGTACATAGTGGCCCTATACTAGGTGTTATTTATCCGTTAGGTTAGTTTTTAAAATTTTAGTTTTTTACTTTTCGCTAGATACATTTGACCCCATCACACTTCTCTATAAGATAAATTATTTGTTTTTTGATTGGGAGGATCTCCCTTGGAATCCTCTAGTCTCCCCCCTTCATATACCCTTATTCCTGGAAGATTCATGTGCCTTTTTTCTTAACTAAATCAATGGTATGCCCCTTTCGTTCTCCACTCATCTTCCACATTTATTCTCATTATACTAATACTTACTATTAAATCCATACAAAAATAAAATTTTATCAAATGGGATAAAACAAATATTGAAAAATAAAATGGTTGTGATGTAATGCAGCCCTAGATAATTGTTTCCTGAGACAATTGAACGTAATGAAGGGAATAAAAACTGAACAATAGTTGTATTGAAATTAACCTCCTCCACACAAGGACTGATTAGTTCACATGCGATCAATATTGAGCTTGAAGCTAGTGTAGGGTTATTTTTTTCATATCTATACCCTACTCTCCTCAGTACACAAGCATGTTAGAGGATGATTTTGAAGATGAAACATGTGTTGTGATGGATAATCAAGCTTCGAAAAACCCCAAACCATCTCTTTGATTAGTATTTTTGTGATAATTTAAAACTAAATATTAGTACAATGATATTCCTATTGTATAAAATTATTTCATCATTAAAAAATACTTTAAAAAAGAAACTAAAATAATATGTCAAACATTTAGATTGAGTAACAAGATCTGAATGTTGTGTAAATATGCCACCAAAAACAACTCCAATAAAAACGATCAGGTGAAATTAAAACCTTTCTTTCAATGTTGTTGTAAATATACCTAGCCCATTTTCCATTGAGAAAGAGGCATGTATCTAACTACACTTACTAATCCTTAGAGAATTATAATTTTGAGATATTATTAATAAATCTTTTTAAAAAAATTACATCTATCAATAATGAATCATAACAAGTATGGAGAATTGAGAAGCTTAATTTTATAGGGATTTATTCACCTCAATGTTCTTCCACACAAATATAAATTCCCTATCTCGTACAGTTCGAATTATATTATATTCTCTTTGAAATGTTATTGGATTTTTATGAAATGAATAAATTGATATCTGTATTGAAAATAAATTGATTTTTTTGTAGATCTATCTTTAATTTTCATCTAGGGTTGTGAAAATATATCTTATATACTCCACCACCATTCTGAAAGAGGCATTGATAATGAGGTAGATATGAAATAATAAATACATATTCAACCATCATTTACTCTAGATTTAAGAATCCGCACTACTGATAATATATTATGAATGAAACATGATAATTTAGAATGGGTGAAGTAGTCTGCTCAAAATAACCAACACGGTAGGTTTAATATTTAAAAGGCCTCGAGTATCTTTTCAGATAATTTAATCAAAAAAATCATGAAAAAATGGATGTGATAACAAGGAATTCCAAATATATATTTACATATAGATCAAGAAAACTATATTCTAGTACTCTCAATTTTATTCCACCATCCTTGAATGGCCTTTGAAGGATTTTTCCAACTCATACAATTATATTACCATTCCACATTAGAATATCAAATAAGGAGTTAGTGATATTATAAATTATTTAGGGATCCTTTTTGGGTTATTTAATGTAAAAAATTATATAAAAGTGTATAAATGAGATAAATTTTATTATTAATGATATATTACCCCCTAATTATATAATATTTCTCTTGTAGTTGGTGTTGTGTCTATTAATTTTTTCCACAAAACATTAAAAAATTGCCTTTGAATACTTCTAGAAGACAATGGTCCATGAGATTCAATATGGAAAAATTTAATTTGTATTGAATAATACATATATTGGTCAATGGAGATATCCTTGATGAAAATCTGTTAGAGACATAAAATTTTTTATTCCAAATGTTCAACTTTCGAACACTTTAGTTTTCATAAACACTAAGGATATCATTAAATAATTTCATTTTTCATTGTTTTCCAATAAGGAATTAAAATTTCATCCAAATTAAAAATGCCGGTAGTCCCTAGGGTCTTATATAAACCTATGTTTGGGATAATAAACCTTATTAAAACAAAATAATTAAGGTTTATTATTTGAGAATCTTTCAATAGTTTAGAAATTATAGAAGACATAAGATCCTCTTGTCTCAAAAATCACATTGATTTGAAAAATCTAATGTTCTTTCCCTTGGGAGTGACTCATAACCATGGAGTGCTATATCAATTAAAGAATTAGTCAATGTTCACCTCTCATAATCCTATAATTCTTATAATAATAAAAATGTAAATTGACATTATTTTGTTATAATAAATTTCCATAACATGCTTTCTGATGAAGTTAGTTCCAATGACCTTCCTAATTAGGCATGAAACCATCTCCTACACAATTGATATGAATACTTGGATGTTTACCCATTTAATAAATCTATATTGTATCTATGAGATAACGTTAGATTTTAGACTAATACGAATATCTTTTAAATTATTTTTCCTAGTTGAAAAAGTGAATTTACATCAATAGATCTATAAATGTTGATCTAAATAATATGAATGGAGTCCCTTTGGAATGAATAATAAAATCCTGGACTATGAATCCAAATGAATGAATCTTAGTCATATGAAGTCTAGACTATTTTACAATAAATCAATCTTTATTTCAACCCCTATTGTCATATTTTAAAATTATAGTAAATAATCAGCCTTAGGATCACTTTAATATTTTTTGATCATAATGGTAGTTATGAAGTCTCCCTTATCTAGAATTACTACCAATATATCATTCATCATTTCATTAATATCTTAGGGTAAATTTTAGAATAATTTATAATCATTTGAACATATATGTTTTCCTTTATTTATATTTCACCAACCCGTGATAATATTAAATATGTCATCAAAATCCCATAACACTATAACAAGTATATCACAGGATGTGGATCCTTAATCCAGGTTCAGTTTAGATTACCCTAATATTTTCTTTTATATGATAAAATATTGAATTTATTAATTATTATCAGCCAATCAAGGTAATCAAACCCTTGTTCATTCACTTACTTCCCACTCTTCATAAAATAGAAACTATGATATGTTCTACTACTCAGTGACCAATTTTAAAAATGTTTTATCTTCTAAAATATTCATTATCATATCCTCAAACTAATGAAATCCAAGCCGCAATATATCATTAGACATAACGTTCCTCTCAATAAAATTTTCCACTTCACATATCACAATTTCAAAGTGAATTTTTTTTCTTACAATGGATAACCAAATGAAGAACATTATTGGGGCCATCCCATGAATTTACGATTATGTGTAATAAGTATTATTTCAGGATCCATTCTATACAAAATCATTATGGGTTTTCTAAGGAGGGAAATTTAGTTTTAACCAAAAAATAGAGTGTGATATAATTAATTATGAGAAAAATATGTAACCAAAATACTTGGGAAATAATAAATACTATATAGGATCATTTGAACTAATTATAATAATATCCATGTTATTTTTCAACCCTTTTTATTTTTTAACATTTAATATGATCTCCAATATAGTTGATATAAAATAACAGGCTATTCATTAAGAAATCATTGAAATAATTTGTATCCTTTATTGAGTAGACATGATTTCATTTATTCTCTATCATTTTAGAGTAATGTTGAAATATACATTTTTATTAAAAGGGTTGGCTATTGAGTCGAACCTTCTCAAGTCTGAAAATAATTAACTTCTTGTAGTAATTTATAATTTAATATAAAAATATGATAAAAATGAATCATAATTGTACTACTTCCCCATGACTATAATATATTTCACCAAAGAGTTAATAACATTAACCAGAAATACAACCTTCCAAAAAATAATTTTTTTTATTACTAGGTATATAATGTAAATATTTTACATTTTCATTTTGATCATGAAGACCTTAGTCATATCTACTTTATTATAAGGTTCAAAAAAATATAGTGGAATTATAAAAATGGGTAGTATAAATGAGAAACTCTCATTAATCAATGGATCCAATACAAATATAATTCAAATTAATAAAGAAGAAGATTATGAATGAAATGAAAAGGACTTAATGGATTTATGATCCTCTCTTTTTGGATAGGAATATGTTGGTTTGAATGGTTGTTATACTTGGATCTAGTTAACATTCATTCAAATTAGTTTTAATATAAAATGAACATATTTTTATCATGTAGAATTATAGAAGATGTAATGGGATACTAATAATCTAATATAGAATAGGCTTGAAATTTTTTAACCAGAGTGGGGAAATCAATAAGAAGATCAATAACTTGGCCTACCTGGGGATGAATATGCATCATATAAGAGGATCTATTAGGACCCGACATAAAAAAATACAAAAAATTTATTTTTTAGAGAAGAATTATTTTCATTCATTCCTTGAGAAATTTACAATTATAGATTTAGGTAATTTCATAATCTCACATAAATAAATAAATATTATATCACTAAGTGGAAACATACAATAGATATGAATTTTTTGAACAATAAAAAACTCTCAAGATATATGATTTTTTCCCCTAAAATTTCATTACAATTTTTATCTTTCACTTATACATATCATTAATCATCTTTAAAACCATATGAGATACTTTTGAAAACATGATATGAGCCCACAAATCATAGTAAGGGATATTTAAAAATAATAAATGGAACTCCTTAGCTCATGAATAATCATAAAATATTTTACTTGTTCAAAATAAAATATTTTCTCAAAATAATTTTTTCTATCCTAAGAAATCAAATTTTACACACAAATATTTTCAAAAAATAAATATAACAAATCATAATGTTTATATAATAATAATGGAGGTTTACTTGAAATCCCAAAAAATTGGAATCCTTTTTCTAAATGTTATGAATTTTCTATTAAGAATTAGTATAAAATCTATTTCAAAGATAAGCTCATTAGCTTCCCTTGTGAAATCAAAATATGTACATAAAAAATCCATATAAAGAACAGATAAATCCTGTAGGTAACTTGAGACATAATTATTATATAACTCTTAAATTCACTCTTACAAGTAGAATAACTTACTTAGTAAATTCCAAAAATTTATTATCGGAAACAAAACTGATTAACTAAATCCCAATACTCTATGCATTAGAAAGTTATATCGGGATCATCCATCATAATGAGTTATTTCAGTATTTACCATAATCAAGAGATATATTGTAATCCACATATATTATTAAAAATTCCAAAAAATATTATATTATCATAATAGACAATATTTTCATTTTAATCACCACACTAATATAATAATTCTTTTCTCCCATATGAAAAATATTATTTTATATCAAAAGATCTATTCAATATAAATCGGTTTTTTAAAATATATATATAACTATAGGATGTTTTTTATCTAAACTAAACATGGAATCTTGTAATGGAAACAAAGAATAAAATTATTATTATGGTGGAGTAAAAAACTATTAAAGTCATATATATTTAAATAGAATATTTCTTTTGACTTTTTGTAAAAAAAATTCCAAATAAAATTAGTAAAAAGTTTATTTTTTGTAAACATTGAATGAAAGTAGAAAATGACATAAACATTAACTTTTATTTAATTTTTTTCAATGTAAATGCATCTATAAAATAATTTTATGGATATGTGCATGGATGAAAAATATTTATAAAATAAAAATTTGAAGCATTTTAAATAAGGTTTTAAGGTAGAGTGTCTCTTTTATCATGTTTCATTAGTCATGTACTCTCTTTTTCATCCTGAATAATAAAATTATGTTGATGAATATATTTATTAATAACTTTTTTCATGTTTTTTATACATTTTATTTAATTTAATACCTTTTTTTATTTAATTACATAATATATTTAGTTCAAGTCATTTGTTTTGTTGATATTAAACACATTAATCCAAAATTACATTGGATTGTTAAGTATGATCAATAATTTTATTATTAAATCATAAAAATAATAATATTTTAGGGTAAATTATTATTTTTTAAACATAAATTATACATTTAAAATCAACCATGAAATATGTTCATGAAAATAAATTATGTTACAATCCTAGAGACGATTTTTCAAACGTACACATGAGCAATGATTTCATTTTTAAAAGGGAATGAGCGAAAAAGGGTTAGTTTCTTTTTAGAAGTGTTTAATTATTATTATATAATAAATATGATATTACCTCTTTAAATTAAATTATATATTAAATCCATGTTATCTGGTAATGAAAATTGAATCACTTCACTTTGTGGATGTGGTAATCTACATTTACACGCATATGGCATAATAATTTTTCATGGGATGGAAATGTAATAATATATATGATATAATATCTTCAAATAATTATATACAGATCAGAATGGTCACATATCTACATTAAATACACCATTATATCAGTCTATGGGTTTTGGTTATGGAAAACGAATTACATCTTTTTCTTGGTGGTAGTTTGTATTACAAAAGAATGATGGTTTCATTTCCCATTAGATGGAATAAGGAAATAGATATAGGTTATTAATGTAGTATATAAAAATATTAGTATATGGAAAAATTGTTTTTATTATTTCATAATATTTAATATTATTTAGAGGTGGTATAATAACAAACAAAATGAAAATGGAAAGTTTTTAACTATACCGCCTCATTAGACATCCTATTTAGGTTTATACCTAAAACCTTCCTAGGTATATTTTATGATAAAAAAAGTCCGTTGATTTTTGCTTAAGGATTTTAATAATGGTAATTTTGGAGGTATTTAATGAACAAGAAGTTTGTTTTTGTATAGAGAAATGATTATATGGGTGCCCTATTATAAGAGTGGGAGATGATGTACTTAGAATTTTGGAGAATACTGAAATATATTAATTTATTTATCAATAAATATTGGTATAAAATCTACTATTTTAAAATATAATATGATATAGGGTCTAAATATTTCCATGAAATATAATTTAGAAAAAAATTCTCATTTTTACCCTTATTTATTTAGTTTAACACCCCAATAATCCTTGTTAAAACTTAACCATGTTATCAAATTTAAATTTGTTTTACCCTTCATTGTGGGGAAAATATGATGAAATATTTTAATAATATTAATTATTAAGATTAAAAATATTTAATACATTTTATAAAATACAATTCACCTAATTGGATGAATTTTTTATTAAACAAAACACACAAAACATTATGAAAAATAGTTTTTTTTTCAAAAGACTTCATATTTATGTATAAAAACGTTTATATAAAAATTTCAGTCATAATATTGATGAAAATAAAATTTATGAGTTTTATGTATAATAAATTTTAACTAATAGTACTATAAAACTAATTAAAAATATAATATAACACACTAAATACTTGACCTGAATGGCCAACTTTTAGTAAAAATCCATATTTTCAATATTCAATTAAAAATAAAACTCATTAAAAAATTCTCAATAATTTATCCAATGAATATTATGTCATTATAACATTAGAAATTAAGTTCATTTTTTAAATTTTAAAATTTAAATTTTCTAAATCAATATCTTAAATAAAACCGTATAATACATGAAAACCCAATTTGGTTAGTAATAAAGCCTTTCACTTTTAACAAATGAGTTATTTAATATTATTATAATGAATATAAATCTATAAAATAAAATTAATTAATATTAAAAATACATTAAAATTGTTTTTCTTAAAATAACATAGATTTTCACATTATTCCACCCTTTTAAAATTATATATTTGTAATTCTTTCCATTACTTAAATAAGTGGGGGTAATTCTCTATAATATAATTTTTAAATTTTCTTGTTTCTTTGTCAATAATATCTTTTTTCAAAAAACCTTCACCTAAATAACAAAATTTTCCACAAAAATTTATATATATCATCGAGAATCTATACTATATATTACTGATATGAAAGGTTTTATTCCAATTGAACTACAATAGGGAACAAAACATAAGAAGCATCCGGAACATATTTTCTTGACAAGAAAACAAGAAATTCATTATGTACATAATATAAACATAGAGAAAAAAATTGTAAATAACCAATATCATATTCTTTTTAATTTCATATATTCCATTCAAACATGTAATTAAATTTTAATTATATCCATAATTGATAACAATATTCCATGGAGATACATTAAGAGAAAATATGATCTGAAATTTCAAATTATTGATATTTTCAACAGTTATTTACAGAACATTTCTGAATACTATGAGCCTTCATCATGTGCTATTGAATCATATTGACCTTCAAATCTGATTATTATTTCAATTATGGTCCCAAATTCTTTCTTTCTCTAACTTCATTAAAATAGAAAAGAGGCTAAATAATCATTCTGTATAATGATTCCAAAGGTTCCAGTTGTATACTCGAATGAAAACTCCTATTATTATAAAACTCAAAAAATTAGATGTGTATACAATATTAATTGATAAGGAATTGAACATGATTAAATCATATCCTCCAAAATATGAATCATTTTATTTGGATATCCACTAGATTGATGATGAAATTCTATACTAATATTTATACCAGTAACCAATTACTTTTTTATTCCTTTCAAGAAATTAAAGTTGAATTTTTTATGTTGATAAGATAAATGAGAAAAAATATTTCATGTAATCTAATTATATATTTAAAATAATTTATATAATTTTGATACAAACACATATTGTCTCTAATTTTTATAAAATCACTAGATTTAGGTAATTGATCAACAATTACCCAAAAATAATTATTTATTAGTGTTCACTTTTATAATCTAACCATAAAATCCTTTAATATATTCTCTTATTACCATTTTGGAACTTCAGAAGAATTAATAATCCCATTTGGTAATTATATTTAATATTTAACTAATTTAACAGATAAATATTTCATAGTATAAATAGCGATATACTTATCCATCTCTTCCTAAAGGAAATATCATCGAAGGTCTCTATATATATTGTGATGCAATATAAATAAAATAATGGAGAGTTATGAGAACTACTAGAAACTGGATCTATCCCCACATATCTATACGCATGTTTCAGTGAAATAATTGGTTTAAAAATTCATCACATACTTGTACTCATTTTTTAAAAAATATTTTGTATAGGTTGAGATATACCAATGGTTTTTTATAAACAATGGGTATAGACCCATAAAATGGCATCCTCTCTTGCCCCCCCTGCCACCTCCACATTCAAATACTCAACTCTCTTCTCTTTCAACTTTCATAGCATCCCACTCGACTTCTCATGTGAAATTGGTATCCCCCACCCCACCCCACATTACATTACACCTATCGACCTGGTGTAATTATTCTATTTCTAGTGGATTATTTCTTACAATCTTTGAGAGGTAATATTTTCTTCCACCATCTTATTTATTCATTCTTCTTCTCCCACTTTATCCCCCAATTCATGGATTTTTTTATTCTGATTTTCCTCTCTATTTGATTTGAGATTTCATAATCAATCTTCTCTTATATTGGATATTATTTTAATTTTAATCTATGCATGTGATTCTAATTGTGCATGTCAAAAACACCTATATCAATTGATATTAAATATATAGTTTATTTTAGATCAATTATAATCTATTAAATTCATAAATTTACTATTTTAATTATAAATATTTTTTATTCCATATTATATTAAGGACTCATATAAAGTTAACATCAATTTTAGATTATTCTGGTTGAATGTTTTTGGGATTTAGATATTTTTAATGTTCGGAATCTTAATTAAGTAAAATATAAGGGTTAATTTTAGTTTTTATTTTCAGAGTTATGAGATTTGAATATTGAACATTAATTTTTGACATCTTGAAACATGTTATGATTATTGTAATACATGATACTTGATTGGATTTCTATGATTATGACTTGGTTTTTTCTTATTATATTCCATATTCTTTTTTGGTATGGATAATAGATTATTTTTTAATTTTCTCTTAAATTATGGATTGTATTTAATTTAGTTTTCTATTAGGGTTCTTTAATTTCCTCTACACTATACTTTTAATTTGTATTTTAATATGGATATAATTGTAATTATGGCTTAAATTGTCGACTAGAACATTAATTATTTCCCTTTAATAGAATTTATAGAATCTTGGATGTATCATACGAATCAGATTTCAGTCGAGTATGCTGATAATTTTGAATCTTTTTTTATTTTGATTTTAACTATTCTTCATATTGAGTTATCATATATTATATTTTTTTAATATTATTGGAAGACCATTGTCAATCTTGGTAGAAGCTAGCCACCATATAATTAAATAATGATTTAACACCAATTATTATGTTTGGTATCATAATGGAGAGATGAGATAATATTTCCACAATTTATCAATGGAAAGAAAGAATTGGTATATAGATTTTAATATTTGATTGGTTTGCATTTGTTAATTATTAGGAGAGAGATTATAGGACATTTTATGTAGGAAATGATATCAGTACACATGTGGAAAATATAGATGATAATGATTTTGAGATAGAGAAAAATTTTATTGGTGGTGCGGGAACTCCATTATATCTGGAATATACTAAAATGAAATAGTTCAAATTTTTAATGTGGTTATTTCATGAAAAAACCATTTATGGAATTTATAAGACCCCCATTGATTATATTTTAACCTTTTTGTTAGACTTTCTCCCGGATGGAGCATATATTCTCTAAAATCATTATAATTCATGGAGGTTAATTAAGCAAATTATATTTGCAAATAATAAAATTCATCATTAATTAAAATAAAATAGTTTATTTTGGGAGGAAAAATATTTCCTTAATGATTTTAAAGAATTTTGTATATCTCAATGTAAGTAAAATTATGATGAAAAAACATATCATGTTACATATAAAGTCTTTTGGAATATTCCATTGATTCTTGGACTTAAAAATATATTCATGCCCAAAACAATATTAGACAATATGTGATTGATTCATTGTGACAGAACAAAATGTAATTATGTATTGGTTTATACTTTAGATGGATTAACATGGAGGGAATTTAAGGCAAAAAAATATAAATTTTTATCCATGGTGTGTAATATCAGGTTGTGTCTATCATATTATTGTTTATTCTTGTTTGGTTATATTCTTACTACTAAAAACACAAGAAAAGTTTTTATTAATGTTTATAATATTCCTCTATGGATGTATTTGAAAAAATGATTCACAATCTTTATTATACTAATATATATACCTTCTAATCATGGAAATGATCTAGAAATTTTATTGCAACTATTAATATAGGTTTTCATAAAGATTTGAGATATGGGTTTGTGAGAATTCAATGATTTTTGAAAAATTATATTTTAGATGCATGATTCCCTTCTAAAGACTATAAATGATTTCCATCATTATGCATTCATTTTCAGTTGGATAATGAATAGAAAACTATTATGTACAATTTGAATTATGAATACATGATTGTGAAGGATTAAATATAAATGTAGTTTTGGTTTAATGGGACATCAACAATTCTTTTCCATAAATCATCAATATAGGAAGAATCATCAGATGATTGATAGAACTATTGATACTAAATACCCACATCATCATAATTTAGGAATATATTTTCTTAAGGAGTTTAATGATTTTAATTTTTCGTTAAGGAATGGTTATCTGAAATAGAAAGACTGTAAAATTTATGACACTAAAGATAGTTACAATTGGAAAAAGATAAGTAAATTTGTCAATTTTTCATATTTTTTTACCAATTTCTATCATTATTGTTTACATTTTGTGAAAATTTAAAATATATATGTGAAATTATTCTTTCAATTTCATTAATAATCAATTGGAAGATAAAATATTACTTATGATCTCTCCAAGAGATGATGAATTGGGGTACTAAACCAGAATTTTTCCCTTTGTGTATCTATGAAAATAAATTGAATGTTCCATGTAGTTAATATATGATAAAATTATTAGATAAAAATAAATTCCTAGATGTATTGAAGAATTTCACGGTTCCTAATTACTATTCTAAAAATATAACTAAATGTTTTGTCACAAGTGATTTGAAATTGAAATCCCTAAAAACTCATGATTAGCACATCCTTCTTTAAAAATTGATTCTACAAAAAATGCATCATTTTCTATCCAATAATTTATGGGCAATAATGATTCACTTCAACCATTTATTAGAGACTATTTTTCAAAATGGTTACGAATTTGGTTTTTGTTAAAAATGTAGCAGGAGTGACCATTAATTATGGGTGATTTGGAAAAAAATTCCACCATTACTTTTCACAAGAATTATACATTTAACAACAACTTTTCCAAGTTAAACCCTTCATGGGGGACTTGTTGTTTTTTGGTGGATGTTTCCCGCAGAAAGAAATATGTTCACAGGGAAATCTTCTATCTGAGATAAGAATCATCATGATGGTTTCACTATTATAGGTTATCTAGATCAAGAATATATATATTCATTATTCAATGTGTTTTTATAGTGTAAGAAAAATACCTTACTAGACAACAAAAATTCAATACGAGTAGTATGGGAAAATATAACCCACACAACTATCACTTCTATAAAAAATTGGAATTCATGGGTCATATATATTGGTTATATTGATCCTTAAAGAGTTTGATATGGAACATTACATACTCTTGTCAAACTGTGGTTTGTGAGATAATTATATCAAAAAGGTAATTTGAATATATATATGTTATCTCATTCTATGTCATTTCACAGAATCCATAAATTTTTATTTCCATTTTATATAGGGAATATAAATAGTTTATAATTATAATTTTTCCATCTTTTCATTTTGTAAGGAGAAATGCTTTTCATTGCCAAGAGTTCTTAGTTTGATTGAAATCAATGTTATGATCATTTATTTGATTAAATTCAAATATTTATTTTCATTTTATTTCATTTTTATATATATTTTTGGTATAAGGGTTACATGTTGACTCTGTTTCTAACAAATTAAAATTATTGTCTTTTGGTTACAATTCATTGTTTCATAAAGGAAAATATTTAATAATTAGTGGTTATAAATTATTCACAACTTATATATTTTTTTGAATCTCTTGGATCCTTTATCCTTCTCAAATACCTCTTCCCTTCCTCTATGGTTTTCTTTAATCTTCTTATGGTGTTTGGATTCTCCACCTCGTCCCTCTCGTTGCTTCGACATTGCAATCTCAAGGAAGTTGTGTTTAGTTTTCTTCACAATTTTCTATTTTTCTTTCTTTTTTCACCCATAACTATACACTTTCAATCATTAGGTCCTTCTCATCTCACGATGAATGTGATGTCCAAGAACATCATTCTTGGATCATAATATGGTGGTAACTGTGACATTCATCGTTGGCGCACATGCAAATCCTCTCCTAACATGGTCAATGTTGGTAGTTTCTCAGATTTCATTGCAATCAATGGTTATTTTATCAGTTGATGTTTATTATAATGTCCATCAACATCTCAAGTGTGGATACTATTTCGATCTTTTCTCCGGGGTTTCTCTCTTCATCTTTACCTCGATGCTGTCTTATTCACTCTTTCCATTTATCTCACTCAGGTGTTTCTTTCTCTCAATAATTTTGGCTTTCTAACGAGTCCTTTTTCATCCCAATATCAGGTCAAACCCCAAGATCTATTACACATGATTCAATTGTGGTCTAATGTAGTGGCTCTTATGGGGGGTTTGTGAATTTTTTGCAGATAGTTCATCAGTTTTACATGATTTTCTATTCATGTTGGTTCTCAACAGCTATAGGGTTTCAGTCCCCATCATTTATTGTTATTTAGTACTTTATATTATCTAGAGGAATTTCAAGAATGGTGTTGATTTTTGGTTATGATTCATATATGGAATCATGATGTTATGGATTTTTTCATTGTCTTCATTATCAACAATAATAACTGTTTTTGATATTGGTGTTTTTTCTCAGCATCATGCCTTCCTACTCTACTCTGACTCTAGGATTTCTTCACTATTCTCAAAGTGGTATTTTTGTGGTGTCTTTAATGGTTTCTTGGAGGAGAGTTTGAATAGTCGATAGTTTTCCTAGAGGACATAGTGCCAGCTAATGTATATTTTTTTTGTTAATAGTTATTGGATGTTGTGTTTTCATGATTCATGGAAATTTTCCCTACCATATTCGAAGGTATTCAATTTTTTCTAATGATGATGATGATATTGTATAATAGATTATTATTTTCTGTGATGTTGATGATGAAGATGAGTTGATTATAAACCCGTGTTATGATTTAGGGAGTGTGGATCAAAGAGTATCACATCTCTAGGTTCTGATGTTTGTTATTTTTTGAATGATGTGTTTGAATTTGATATTTGAAGTTGAAATTTTATGTTTTTGGGTGGTTTGTGAATCCTGTATGCCATTAATGATTATGGTGTTTCCAAATTTTAATTTTATATATTTTATTTTGATGTTACCATTCACCCTTAAAGTTTTTTATTTAAAAAATTAAAAATGGAATTTTGGGGGATTGGAAATGAGAACATAACATGAGGGAATTATATTAAATACTATAACAGACTATTAATCAAATGCACCATGTAGTAATCTTAGATATAAAAATTTGTATTATTATAGACTTGTTAAGAAAATAATTTTATTGGAATAATACTCTCATCTTCAATTCACAATGATAAAATCTAAATGGTTTTATTCAATTATGATACATTGTACATTAATCGATGATTTTGAGTTTAGAGTTATTGAGATGAGTTGATTACTAGAAACTGATGAATTAATAAGGATTGGATCAATGAAAAGACACATGTTTTATGTGAAATATCATAAGATTCTAATTTATAGTTTCAGTAATTATGTAATCCAAATTATTTTTGTCATGATGTTTGGGTCGGATTTGAAACCATTGATTACCCCATTGGTGTTGAACAAAATATTTCAATATATTAGCCAAATTGTCCCATTGTGAGATTTTATGTTAAAAGTGTAGTAGTGGGGGGTAATTTATAGAAGAAACCATATAAGATAACCATTATTTTAGTTTTACATAGATTTCTTGTGATGGAATTACTGGAATTATTTTAATTTACCTTTTGTTTGTGTTGAGCCCTCTGGAAGATTGTTGAATTCTTCCTATGATTGCTGTTTTAATAATCACAAATCATTGTTACTTAATCTGGTTGGATTTCTCATATACATAATCACGATCATTTAGTGAATCTGTTTATATTGGTTGGATCATGTTTTTATCTCTTTTTTATTGATTTACAAGTATTATGGAAGTCCACTGGATAAAACAGACAACGGTCACACCAATCAATATCGAAGGACAACGGTCGCACTGATCCATATCGAAGGAAAATGGTATCAACGATCCATATTGAAGGACAATGGTCTCACCGATCCATATCAAAGTACAACGGTCTCACCGATCCATATCGAAGGACAACGGTCTCACCGATCCGTATCGAAGGACAACGGTCTCACTGATCCATATCAAAGGACAACGGTCTCACCGATCCATATCCAAGGACAACGGTCACACCGATGCTGATCAAATGAGTCACCAATCATGACACACCGATTTTGATCAAATGAGTCACCGATCATGACACACTGATGCAGATCAAATGAGTCACCGATCATGACACACCGATGCTGATCAAATGAGTCACCGATCATGACACACCGATGCTGATCAAATTAATCACCAATCATGACACACCAATGCTGATCAAATGAGTCACCGATCATGACACACCGATGCTGATCAAATGATTCACCGATCATGACACACCGATGATCATCATCTGATCCACTGAAGATGTATCACCAATGCTGATCATCTGGTTCACCGATCAGAACACACCGATGTCTAGCCGCCGATGCTGATATTGAAGAGCTACCAATCACTTGACTCACCGATAGTCAAAAACAGTTGTTTGAATTTATTTATCTTTATTTAATCTACAAAAACGGTCATATTAGGTATATTTTAATGCTCTGACCTTTATTTAATGAAGTTTGTTTGATGTCATGGAACCGTACGTCGTACCTTCAAAAAGAAATCATTTATTTTACTGGAGCTCATGCCATAAATTCAAGAAGTCCCTGTTGGTGCAACCACACCATGTGACAACGACAAGACTTATATGAGTGCAAAGAGTGGTGGATGAGACAAGTGTGGAAGACAAGAGAAGACCTTACAATAAGAAGACACATAAGCTCATACACACACAAGATTACTCAAAATGAGTTCTGTACACTCACAAGGACATTGAAGAACTTCATCGACTACATTTCTCACCATCTCTGAACCTGGATACCAAGCAGACGACACTCTGTTTTTCAGACAAAAATTTGAAGAGGACTTAGAATCATTTCTGATCAAACTCAACGAATCCAAAGCTTCACCTTAATCACTAGATCCATTTTCAAACTCTGAATCTCTGCTCTGTGACTCATTATTTTACATTTCGAGCAGTGTGTGTTATCTGCTGTATTTAACACACACACTGTCTCCTGTACTTTAGCTGGGGGATCTGTAAATCCTCAGCAAACTCTTACATATTTTTATTTCACTCTGGGATAGTGGTAGAGGTCGTGTGTGACATGGACAGCTGGTTGTTGTTGTTCTGTTTCCCACGAGTAACAATGGTAGAGGTGTTGGACCTGGACAATTTGTAAACTGTTGTGAACCCCGATCCAGGGTGTGGATCAAATTTATATAAATTGTTGAGAGGACTAAGTCTCGACCTGAGACTGAACCTCTTGGATATATCTGCTGTGGTATATCTTTCAATGTTATTCTTTTATTCTGCTGCTAATTTCTTTAAAACCAAAACTATTTTAAAGTCACATTGATAATTAAATTCGCAAGTGTCTATATTAGTTGTAAATCAGTAAGTTGGTTTCAAAAGTTAATCATCCTTTCTGTTTTGATTAACTGTGAAATAATCAATCCCTTGAGAGCCCAACATATCCTTTACTTTGATATAAATTCAGTACAGTTTAATTCAGTATTTTATTTGGGGGTTTTTATGACAATGTTTTTAAAATAACAATTTTAATTGGATCTTAATTCACCCCCCTCTTGAGTATCCACTCCGGTCAACATTTTTTATCAGAGGTTGTTTAAATATTTTACTAAAGTACTCTATTTTTCAACTGTGATTTTAGTTGTATTTTAAAGTTCTTAAAATTTCTGTTATTCCTAAATTTTTATCTCTTTAAAATCCTTGCTTTAAGTAAGTTATCATGGATAACAGACTTGAATGTGTTGCTACCAATAGACCACCCTTTTTCAATGGCACTAACTATGCTCAATGGAAAATCAAGATGAAAATTCATTCAGAGAGCATGAGTTTTGATATTTGGACTACTATAGAATCAGAATATAAAATTCCTACTACTGTTAGATTTACTTGGAATGAAGCTACTAAGGGTGCCTATAGTAATAATTGCAAAGCTATGAATTCCTGGTACTGTGCTTTAGGAGATGAGGAATTTAATAGAATATCTTCTAGTAAAACTACTTATGAAATTTGGGATACCTTAGTCGTTTCTCATGAAGGAACAACTAATGTTAAGGAAATTAGATTGAATACATATACTATTAAGTATGATAATTTTAAGATGAAGCATGATGAACCCATTTCTGACATGTATCTCAGGTTTAATGAAATTGTCAATACAATGACTTCTTTTGGAAAGGATGTTCCATCAAAGGAACAAATTATGAGAATTTTGAGATGTCTACCTGATAGATGGAGTGGAAATTCTGTCTCAATTAGAGAATCACGTGATATTGGTGAACTGCCAGTCAAGGAACTAATTGGAAAGTTGATGATGTATGAAGAGGAACTCAAGTTTAACAAAGAAGAAGAAGAAGAACCTAGAAGGAAGTCAGTTGCTTTCAAGACTTCAACTTCAAAGAACAAGGATAAGGAGAAGCTTAGAGCTATAAATGAGAGTTCGGGCTGTGAAGATAGTGAAAGTGATTCTGATAGTGATGCTGAGATGGCTCAAATTTCCAGAAGGTTTACAAAGTTTTATAGGAAGAAAAAGTTTTTTAGAAAATCAAATTATAAAGTTAATTATGATAACAAGGGACATTGGAAAAATAATTGGAAGAAATTTGACAAATCAGATGAAGTTGTCCGCTATGAGTGCAAAAGAAAGGGACACATAAAAGCAGACTGTACAAAGATGAAATACAAGAAGAGGTATGAATACAAGGACAATAAGTTTAAGAAATCCATGAAGGCTACTTGGAGTGCATCTGAGGATAGCTCCACTGAATCTGATGTTTCTGAAACTAAACACAGAAATAAGGAAAACATGTGTTTTATGAGAAACACCTCTGAGGTAACATCTTAAACTCCTGCTTTAAATTCATATTATTCTGAAGATGAATCTGACTCAAAAAACATGTCAAAATCTGAACTATTCGAATACTGTGATATGTTAGAAGAAACCTGTAATGAGATGAAAGAAAAATACAAAGGTTTAAAGAAACATTATGCTTTAACTGTTAAACATAAATCTGATCTTGATATTGAAATGGAAAAGAATGCTCAGTTGCTTAAAGAGAATATTGAACTAAAATCATCTAATGAGAGACTCAAGAAAGACTTAGATAAATTAACCAATGGAAAAGATACTCTTACTCAGATGCTAGGTAAGCAAATAGCACCTAGATACACTACTGGTATAGGATACCAACCTGGATAAAGGAAAATTCCCAAAACTAAATTCATTCCTAAATCTGGACAGAATGTTGCTAGTTCTAAAACATCATATGCTTCAACTAGTTATATTGATAGTTATGGATATAATAAGGTTTATCTTTCAAAATCTTTTAACTCTAGAAATCTTATGAGACCCATTAGACAAATATGGGCACCTAATGTTTTATTGGCTAACCTGTCTGGAGCCAAGAAGATCTGGGTACCAAAATCATTTACTATCTAAATCTGTTTTATAGGGAACCTGCTTAAAGTGATCCTGTAGAAAGCCTTGGTATTTGGACAGTGGATGTTCAAGATATATTTCAGGAGACTTATCATGCTTTAAAAGCTTAGTCAAAGTTGATGGAGGGTTTGTCACGTTTGGTGATAACTCAAAAAGAAAAATCATCGGCTTAGGCCAGATTGGTAACAATGACTCAATATTAATTTCTAAATTTTTATTTGTTGATGGACATAATTACAATTTGTTAAGTATTTCTCAGTTATGTGAGGATGGGTTTTATGTTAAATTTTAAAACGATTCTTTCAATGTTTTTAATTCTAAAAATGTTTTAGTCTTTTCTGCTTTAAGAAATGAAAATGTTTATGCTGTTGATTTAAATTCTTTAGATAAGTAGAATATTACATGTTTAAATGCTTTTCATAAAGAGTCTTGTATTTGGCATAGAAGATTAGGACACTGGAATGTGCATTCACTTAGAAAACATGCTAAAAAAACTTAGTTAGAGACCTACCCATACTTGAATTTCAAGTAGACAAAGTTTGTAATCCCTGTCAAAAGGGAATGCAACAAAAAGTTTCTTTTAAATCATAGAAAGAAGTTTCTACTTCTCAACCTCTCGAGTTGGTTCACATGGATTTATTTGGAACTTCCAGAGTTTCTAGTTTAAATGGGAATCACTATGTCTATGTCTTAGTAGATGTCTTTTCTAGATATACATGGGTATATTTTCTAGCTCACAAAAGTGAATCTTGTTCTTGCTTTGTAAAATATTCCAAGACTGTAGAAAACCATAGTGGAATTAAAATTAAAAACCTGAGAAGTGATCATGGCCGTATGTTTGAAAATCATGAGTATGAATCTTACTGCTCACACTGTGGCTATAGTCACAATTTCTCTGCCCCTAGGAAACCCCAACAGAATGGTGTAGTAGAAAGGAGGAATAGAACCCTACAAGAAATTGCTAGGACTATGCTTAATTGGTATGACCTACCTGTTTATTTTTGGGCTGAAGCTGTAAATACAGCTTATTATGTTATCAATAGAGTCTAGAATAGACCTGTTCTTAAGAGGACCCCTTATGAGTTATGGAACCATATGAAACCTAAGGTTAACTACTTAAGAGTTTTTGGTTGCAAAGTCTTTATTCTTAATACTAAATACAATCTTGAAAAATTTTCATCCAAGAGTGATGAAGGAAATTTCGTAGGTTACTCTATTTCTAGTAAAGCATATAAAGTTTTCAATAAAAGAACCAAATGTGTGGAAGAATATGTTCACATCAAATTTGATGAAAATGATCCACATGAACCTAAGACCTCTGTTGAAAATCATGAAGATGATCTCTCTTTTTTGAACCATAATGATGAAGATAGTGGACTTGTAGTTAAAACATCATGTTCTGGAAATTTTCCAGAACCTACTTCTGTTGAACCTCAACCTGTAGATGAACCTAAACTCTGGAGTCCTAAATTTTCTATACCAACTAGAATTTTAAAGAACCATCCTTTAGATATTGTTGTAGGTAATTTAGAAAAAGGAACATAGACTAGAGCTTCACTAAGAAATTAGGTTGAACATCAAGGTTTTCTTTCACAGTTAGAACCTAAAAATATCAATGATGGCATCAATGATGAATTTTGGGTAATGGCTATGCAAGATGAACTAAATCAATTTGAAAGAAACAAAGTCTGTAAATTAGTAGAAGGACCTAAGGACACTATAACCGTAATTAAAAAATGTGTGTTTAGAAACAATGTTGATAAATCTGGAAACATCATTGGAAACAAAGCTAGGCTAGTTGCACAAGGTTACACTCAAGTAGAAGGAATTGACTATGAGGAAACCTTTGCACTTATAGCTAGATTAGAGGCTATTAGGATCTTACTCGCCTATGCATCACATCTTAATTTCAAGTTATATTAAAAGGATGTGAAAAGTGCTATTTAAAATGGTTTTATTATTGAAGATTTTTTTGTAGAACAACCACCTGGTTTCTTAAATCCTCATTTTCAAAATCATGTTTTTAAAATTTCTAAAGTTTTATATGGTTTAAAAAAAGCTCCAAGAGCTTGATATGAAAGACTTTCAAACTTTCTTATTTCAAAAGGACTTACAAAAAGAATTGATGATCCCACTCTTTTTATAAAAAGGATTTCAAAAGATGTGTTAATAGTACAAATCTATGTTGATGATATTATTTTTGGATCATCTAAAAATTCGTTATGTACTGATTTTTCAAAGGTTATGCAAAATGAGTTTGAAATGAGCTTAATGGGAGAGCTTAAGTATTTTCTTGGATTTCAAATCATTCAAACTAAAGATGGTATTATTCTAAATCAAAGTAAATATACTAAGGAATTATTAAAACATTTTGGTTTAGATAGTATTAAGGAAAGTGATATACATATGAGTACTACGTGAAAATTGGATATTGATGAAACTGGGAAACCAGTTGATCAAACCTATTACAGAGGTATGATTGGGAGATTACATTATCTCACTTCTAGTTGACTAGATATTATGTTTATTGTGTGTATGTGTGCTAGATTTTAGGATAATCCTAAAGAATCACACTTACTGGAAGTTAAAAATATTTTTAAATATCTTATGTATACCGTGAATTCAGGTTTGTTTTATCCAAAAGAACAATCATTTGACCTAACTAGTTATTCAGATGCTGACTTTGCTGGATGTAATATAGATAGGAAGAGCACATCTGGAACATGTCATTTACTTGGAAAGTCCCTAGTATCATGTTGTATTAAGAAACAGAACTCAGTTGCATTGTCTACTACTGAAGAAGAATATATTGCTGCTGGTAGTTGCTGTGCACAGATTTTGTGGATGAAACACAATTTATTGGACAATGGATTTGATTTTAAACATGTTTCAATTTATTGTGGCAAAACTAGTGCGATCAACATATTTAAGAACCCTGTGTCTCACTCTAGGACTAAGCACATTGATGTCAAACATCACTTTCTAAGAGATCATTATCATAAAGGTGATATTTTTCTAGAAGTTATTAGTTCTGAACATCAATTAGCTGATATTTTTACAAATCCTTTATGCTCTGAAAGAATGAATTTTATTAAAAAAGAATTGTGTATGATCGATCTGTGAAACTGATCAGTGAAACAGATCTTTGAAACCGATCTGGGAAGCTGATCTCTGAAACTGATCTGTGAAACCGATCTGTGAAACCGATCTGTGAAACTGATCTGTGAAACCGATCTGTGAAATGGATCTCTGAAACCAATCTGTGAAACTGATCTGTGAAACCGATCTATAAAACCGATATGTGAAACCGATCTGTGAAACTGATATGTGAAATCAATCTGTGAAACCGATCTGTGAAACTAATATGTGAAAAGGATCTGTTAAACTGATCTGTGAAACTGATATGTGAAACTGATCTATGAAATCGATCTTTGAAACTGATCTTCCAAACCGATATTTCTTTATATTTTTTATTATGTTGTAATTATTTAATTACTTTTATCTTTATTATGGAAACCCTAGATGATGAAATAAATGATACACGACTATTTCTATTCCCCAAACCATTTACCTTTCATTTCTTTCCCGCCAAGCCTTATTTCCTCTCTTCTCCTCTATTTCGAACCTTCAAACTTCTGCTTTCCCCAGAATCTGCAAATGGATAAGCAAAAGAGACCAAGAAAAGAATCAGAAATTCCTATACCTTCAAAGCGTGCTCGAGGCGATTCGAGTAGTACCACTCAAAGATCAGTAAATCCAAACCTGGAAACTTGGATTGTTGCTGTAGAAAAGGAAGTCAGTTCCACCTATCTTTTGAGAAGTATGTCGCTGTTGTTACATGTTTTAGAATCGCAAGGATGGAAAGCCTGGTTCTCAGATAACACACGTGTATACTACCCAAAGATATTGCACGAGTTTTACATAAATCTGAAAGTTACTTTAGATAGTGTAGAGGCTTCCATAATTTCCTCTGTAGTGAATGGAAATAAAATATCTTTTTCGTATAAACAATGGGCTGAATGTTTGAATGTACCCCATGAGGGTCAGTATGAGGATTATGTTGGAAATATTCCTCCAACCACTGAATACTTCTCTTATGATTTAGATTTAGTGCTTTTTCCTGGAAACAGAGAGTCAAGGAGAATCACAGCCTCAGAGCTGGATGGTGAATGTAGACTTCTTATTAAGTTTATTCAGCACCAAATTTTCCCCAGGAAAGGAGATTTTGCTGCTGTAAGATACTAGGATGCTTTTGTATTGTTTTGACTAAAGATCCATAAGAAGATCAATTTGTGTAGATATATAATGGTGCACATAGCTGGAATGGTGAAAACTTCTAAGAAACCCATTGCCCAGTTCTATTATAAAGTGATCTCTGCTATGTTAAAGAATCTGGAATGTGTTGATGCAGTTGATGAGATAGCTGAATCTGATGGTGCTTTTTGTGTTAACAAAGAAATTTGTAAACGGATGAAAATAAACTGGAACCCATGGAATAAATGTTGGGTTGCTGAGGAGGACAAGTTGTATGAGTCCTACAATCCCACTGATCATGGAAAGAGGCCGAAGGGTTTAAGAGACTCTGGTTTGAAATCAGATGAGGAGCCAATTTACTCTGATGATGAGGAAGAAGTAGATGTTGATAGGAATAAGGACACTGAAGTGTCTGGTAAACAAGGGATAGAATATTCTGAAATAGAAGAAGGAAGTATTTCACGTCCTGATGATAGGAGTGATCCTGATACTATGAGCCCTAAGAGAAGAATAGACTTTGGACCTGCTAGTCCACTTTACCCTTACCTGAATCAGAACCAGTTCATGGTGATGAAGAAGCTAGTGACACTGAAGTATCTGACAGTGAAGTTTCTGTGAAGAATGGAAATGGGAATGGAGATGATGATGATGATAATGATGATGATGGTGATAACCGACTAGTGGATGGTCTTGATGTACCTCCAACAGAAACACATCAAACTGTACCAGAAACAAATGCCAATGGCAAGAGATATTTTATAAAAATCAGTGGAAAAGGAAGTTATGATAAAATGAAATATACTCTGTGTGCTGTTGTCTGGGATGACTACCCTGGTTTTGCTGTTTTGGGTTAAGAGTATTCTGAAGAAGAGGAGGAAGAATCAGAATCTGCTGCGGGTGTGAAGGAAAGCCATCCAGTTGAGACAAGGTCTGCTCAAGCTGTTGATGCTGCAGATGCTCATCTACCTAGTTCTACTTTCTCTCAATCTGTTTTTGATAAGTTCAAAAGCGAGTTGCTTACTACTGTGAGAGATACAGTCAGAGAAGAAATTTTAAATGCTATTAGACCAGACCTGGCCAATACCAGTGAGTTTATTGGTAGGCAGATAGCCTCTCTAAATCAGATTCTTAAGGATCTATAATCTGACTTAGTTTCTTTATCAAACGAATTTAGATCAACCATATCGGGTATGATGGAAATGTTGAGGAATTTGATTGACCATCTTAAGAAGTCTGATCTGAGAAAGATTAAAGCTGAGATAACTCAGATAGTTGCTCGAGCCAGTACAACCAAAGTAACCAAGATCAGTACTCATGATCTTGAAGCTCTAAGGCAGATTGTGCACGATGAATTGGCCTCCATTATACAAGTTCTTGATCTGGACTCGTTGAGGAAGATGAAGGAGCACAGTGATCACTTTCATAAGATGGTAACAATATATTCATCAGATGCCACTAAAGCTCGGAGAGAGATCAAGGAAAAAGTTGACCATTACTTTTCAAAAATCTATACCAAGCATGAGATGACTATGAATTTCAAAGTGTTAGCTGAAAATCTGAGACTACCTCCAGTCACTCAAGCTTTCAAGACTCAAGTTCATTAGTTGCAAGATTTTACTCCTACTTTGGAACGGTTCATGGAGAATAAGGATGATTTTTAGAAGGCTATGCAGTATGGTGCAGAAGTTATTCAGAATTTCAGAAATATTTTTAAGCCTTATCTGAATGCAAAAGCCACCGACATTGTAATTCCTACTGCAGACCCTCTTAGTGCCTCTGATGTTGCTCCAAATTAGATATCCATTGCTCAAGCTCTATCTCAACTCCGACCAGTTCCTCAGCAATCTTCTCAACCAGCTGCTAATGCTTCACAGCAAATCCCCATGGAATCTACCCCTCCACCTTCCTGAGTCATATTACCACCTTTTCAAATTCGCCCAGTTCAACCTGCCTCCAAGCCTTCCAACATACCAACCATTGATCCTTCTGACAAAGGCAAAGCCCCGTTACATCCCAAGAAATAGTTGTGCATTGTTGTTGATAGGGTGAACCCTTTTGTGATTGTACTGTGATGTATTATAATCTTTATTCTCATTTCTTTTTATTCTCTCTGATGCCTTCTTTTAATCACTTCTTTATCTGTTTTCCCTCCTTTTTTATTATACCAAAGGGGGAGAAATGTGTATATATATGGGGGCGATGCATCTCTAAAGGGGTAGAAGTTTTTTATCTATGTGGGAGAACCTTTCTAAGGCAATGCTTGAATAAGTATTTAAAGGGATAAATTCAGGGGGAGATTTGTATCTCATTGTGTTTTTATTCTTATTATGCCTTGTCACTATTATTGATGATATATTATTTTTATTTATGGCTAAGATTTGTGATTATCAAAAAGGGGGAGATTTTTGAGCCCTCTGGAAGATTGTTGAATGCTTCCTATGATTTCTGTTTTAATAATCACAAATAATTATTACTTAATCCAGTTGGATTTCTCATATACATAATCACGATCATTTAGTGAATCTATTTATATTGGTTGCGTCATGTTTTTATCTCTTTGTTATTTATTTAAAAGTATTCTGGAATTCCTCTGGATCAAACAGACAACGGTCGCACCGATCCATATCGAAGGACAACGGTCGCACGGATCCATATCGAAGGACAACGGTCTCACCGATCCATATCGAAGGACAAAGGTCTCACCGATTCATATCGAAGGACAACGGTCTCACCGATCCATATCGAAGGACAAAGGTCTCACCGATCCATATCGAAGGAAAATGGTCTCACCGATCCATATCGAAGGACAACGGTCTCACCCATCCATATCCAAGGACAACGGTCGCACCGATGTTCATCAAATGAGTCACCGATCATGACACACTGATGCTGATAAAATGAGTCACCGATTATGACACACCGATGCTGATCAAATGAGTCATCGATCATGACACACCGATGATGATCAAATGAGTCACCGATCATGACACCCCAATGCTGATCATCTGAGTCACCGAAGATGTCTCACCAACACTGATCATCTGAGTCACCGATCAGAACACACCGATGTCTTGCCACCGATGCTGATACTGATGAGCTACCGATCACTTGACTCACCGATAGTCATAAACATCTGTTTGAATTTCTTTATCTTTATTTAATCTAACCAACGGTCATATTAGGTATATTTTAATGCTCTGACATTTATTAAATAAAGGTTATTGGATGTTAGGGAACCGTACCTCATACCTGCAAAAAGAAATCATTTCTTTTGCTGGAGCTTGTGCCAATAATTCAAGAAGTCCCTGTTGGTGCAACCACACCATGTGACAACGACAAGACTTTTATGAGTGAAAAGAGTGGTGGATGAGACAGGTGTTGAAGACAAGAGAAGACCTTACAATAAGAAGAAACAGATGCTCATACACACTCAAGCTTACTCAAAAAGAGTTCTGTACATTCACGAGGACATTGAAGAACTTCATCGACTACATTTCTCACTATCTCTGAACCTAGATACCAAGCAGACGAAACTCGGTTTTTCAGAAAAAAACCAGAAGAGGACTCAGAATCATTTCTGATCAAACTCAAGGAGTCCAAAGATTAACTGCAATCACTAGATCCATTTCTAAACTCTACATCTCTACTCTGTGATTCATTATTTTATATTTCAAATTGTGTGTGTTATCTGCTGTATTTAACACACACACTATTTCCTGCACTTTAGGTGGAGGATCTGTAAATCCTCAGCAAAATCTTACATCTTTTTATTTCCAACTGGGATAGTGGTAGTGGTCGTGTGTGACCTGGACAGCTGGTTGTTGTTGTTCTGTTTCCCACGAATAACAGTGGTAGAGGTCTTGGACCTGGATAGTTTGTAAACTGTTGTGAACCCTGATCCAGGGTGTGGATCAAATTTATATAAATTGTTGAGAGGACTAAGTCTCAACTTGAGACTGAACCTCTTGGATATATCTACTGTGATATATCTTTCAAAGTTATTCTTTTATTCCGCTGCTAATTTCTTTAAAACCAAAACTGTTTTAAAGTCACTTTGATAATTAAATTCACAAGTGTTTATATTAGTTGTAAATCAGTAAGTTGGTTTCAAAGGTTAATCGACCTTTATTTTTTGATTAACTAGGAAATAATCAATCCCTTCGGAACCCAATAGAACCTTTACTTTGATATAAATTCACTAAAGTTTAATTTAGTATTTTATTTGGGGTTTTTTTAGATAAAGTTTTTAAAACATAAATTTTAATTGGAACTCAATTCACCCCCCTCTTGAGTATCCACTCCGAACAACTGTTTGGAATGATATGTTTGTTTTAGTATGGTTTGGTTTCATTACAATTAATTAGGATTATTTAAATTCAAAATACTGGGGTTAAAAATGGGTTTTTGAAAAAACCATAAGTTGGTTTTAAATTGTTGTTACAAAAACATGTCATGACATTGTTTATGATTTAATTGAAATCATAGTTGTATGAATGATTTTTAAAAGCTGTTTCTAAAAAATGTATATTTAATTCTTTTGAAAATTAAAAAAAATACTGAATAATTTAAAAGATGTTATTATTTGATGCTAATTAATAGATTCATGATCATGGGTGGCCTTCTTTAATTCCTTAAATGAGTATAATAATTGTAATATTTTCCCTATGAATTATATATAATATGATTTTTATAATCATTCTCAAATTTTTATATATAAATTCAGTTTCACAAGTGATGAATCCTCCTCATCCTACTAGCATGGGTCTGATCATGGATTCTCCAAGACATAGATGGAGTACCTATCATACTCGTCCCCACCCTCACGCAACAACAAACATAGCATCTACCAGAACATTCCATCCTAATCATGAGCCTCCACTGATGTTCCCATGAAAGCCTCCATCATCATCTCATTTAACATTATCTTATTATACCATATCTAAAAAACCTATAATGATGGTTCAACTTTTGACAAGTCTGTTTCCATCAACATATCTCCAACAAAACTTCCCATATTCTTTCATTTCGATACCATTTTATTTTTATTATCCATCCAAGATCTGTTGATTTTATTCCTTCATATTCTACTCTAGTGAATATTGATCACCAATATTATTCATTAGAATAGACACATTTATCAGAGTATACTGATCCATGTCAACCCATAGAACCATCAGAGAATATAGACCATCCTTCATCTGGTTTTTTATTATAACTATTTCAAATTATATCGCATCAATTTTTAACCACTCTACCATGAAATAATTTCCCTTCTTTCCATTTTATTTTATACTAAGGGATCTAATAGTGGGTAATATTGGTGTACTGATAAAGGGGAAAACATGAATCTACAAACACAAATAGTTTTGGATTATAATGAAAAAACTTATATGGTAGGTAAAAATTCCATGGAGTGTAGATGTTTCAAAAGAAGATTAGCCATATACCACGATATCATTCTGGTGGAACCAGTCTCATGGATAAATATCAATACAGTCATCAAGATAATATCATGGTAAGAAATTTGGGAAATAAAATTTATTAAATTTATATATATATTATGGTTGTATTTATATAAATTAACATGTTTGTTGCTATGTTGGATTAAAATTATCAATAGTGATGCTTTTAAGGGTGAAAGTTTTATGGATCTCGTGGAGTTAGGGTGATAATATAGTCATGTGTTAAATGTTTTGTGGAGGAGTAGAGACGGTTCTAATATAGAGGGTATAGACATTATACTCTATTATCCAAAAACAAAATACCAAAAAAACAATATCATATTATAAAAGTTATGAATTTAATGTATTGCTGATCTTTAATGATTTTAGTATAAAATTTATTTCTTATTACATGAATGGATTATTTAGGATGCATTGGTGAAAAAAATAACAATGATTAAATGATGTATTTGCACACATTGGAGAGAACTACAATGGTCATGCATGAGAAAAACTAGTCACATTAATATGAATAGAAACAATATATGTATTTTTTGACTTCGTTATATTTTACTAATGAAATTTATGTTATATTATAATTAATCCCCCTAATATAAGACTGAATATACCCTATTAAAAGGGCCTAACCGGCAATTATCTGAATAACCTAATGTAAAATTGTCCAATTAGACTAATGACCAAATTTGATAATGGGAAATAGGATTGTTGGAATTGTATACTAACAAAATAATTTCCAATTAGGCTAAAGTACTAATGGGATAATGGCCTAACATGAAATTTTCCAACTAGACCAATAACCTATTCGACTAATGTCCAAAGGGGTTAATTGTGAATTGTCCTAATGGATAATTGGCTTAATGACCTAATGACCAATTGGCCAATTGGACTATTGGAGTAATGGACAGTTTTCATAATTACATAATTTCATAACATCAAATTGGAATAATTTCCTAATTACATAATGTCATGTGAACCTAATGTCCAATTGGCCTAATGGCATAATATAAAATTGGACAATTGGCCTAACTAACTAATAGCCAATTGTATAATTGTCCTTATGACCCATTTGAAAATTGGAAAAATGTCCAATTGAAAAAATGACCAAATGATCTAATAGATAATTGTCCTAATGGAAAATTTATCAAATGGATAATTTTTATAATGGACTAATGAACTAATAAAATGACCACCAAATGGAATTAACCATGAAATAATGTCTTAAGGGACAAATGGCCTAACGACCGAATTGCTAGTTGGCCAAATGGCATGATGAACAAATGGCAGAATGGCCTAATTCTCTAATTGGCCAATTGTCATAATGACCAAATGGCCAATTGGAAAATTGTTGTAATGGTATAATGTCCAAATGGCCCATTGGGCTAATGAAATAATGGACTAAGTTAAATAGTTTGTAATGGGCAATTGTCTAATTGGACTAATGACCTAATGTCCTAATTGACTAAAGGCCTAACAACTTAACATCTTAACAACCCAATGGCCAATTGGTAAATTGTCCTCGAGTCTAAATGATCCAATGACCAATTTCCCAATTGTCTTAGTGACATAAAAACCAATAGTAAAATTGGGCTAATGGTCTAAGGTCATAATGGCCAACTGACCAATTGGACTAATGTACAAATGACCCATTGGTATAAAAGACAATCATCCAAATATACTAATGACCAATAACCCTAATTCCAACTATTCATAATGGACTATCATCCTCAGGTCCAAATGAAAATTAGCCCAATAGCCCAATGGACTATCGATGCAATGGGATAAATACCTAATGACATAATGCACTAACGAAGAAATGGAATAACGGCCTTGTGGCCTTATGGGCTAATATCCAAACAAAATAATTTCTTAATAAACAAATGCAATAATTACATAATGGTTAAACAAACCAATGGCCAAATGACCCCATGGAAAATTGGAAAATTTTCAAAATGTTTTAACATTCTATCCTCTAATTTTCGATTTGTCATAATGACCTAACGAACAATTGAAAAATTGGCCAATTGGCCTAATGTTATAATGTCCTACTGGATAATTTAAAAAAATGTCTAATGGTATAATGGACAATAGAACAAACGGTATAATGTAATATCATCACAATGTCTAATCAGCCTAATGGGAAATGGTCCATCTAGCTGGACATCCAATTGTCCCATAGTCATAATGGCCTAATGTTCAATTGACCAATTGGACTAGTGGCTTAAAAACCTAATGTCCAATCAAGAAATCAGAAGAATGACCTAAATGTAGAATGTTCAATTTTAAAATTGTCATAATGGCCTAATGACCTAATGGCCAATTGTATAGTTGGCATAACGTTCTAATGGCCAAGTGTCAAACTAACATAATGGACCAAGGGTCAATTTTCCAATTATCCAAATGACCTAATGAAAAATTGACTAATTTTACTAATTATATAATGTCATAATTTCATATAGGACTAATGGAAAATTGAACAATAAGCATAATATAGCAATGACCAGTTAGCCTAATAGCCTAATAGCTAGTTAGCATAATGGCCTAATGGCCTTAGGGTTTTATGACATAATTGTATGATGGACTAACAGTTTTGTATCATAATTCCCAATAGGCCTAATAATGTAATGGGATAAGGGGATAATTTCCTAATTGACTAATGGACTAATGATTTAATGGACTAATGGACAAATGAGAAAATAGAATAATGACATAATGGATAATTTTCCTAATGGCCTAATGGCCAATTGGCATAATGGCCTCATTGACAATATGCAATTTCCCTAATGGAATTATAAAAAATTTACATAATGACATAATAGTCGATTGTCCTAGTGTCCTAATGGCCAAATTTCATAATAGAAAATTGGCCAATTGCACTAATGTACATTAGGTCATTATGCCAATTATGATTCCATATGACTTATAAATAAATTATTTATATTTAAAGATTACAAATTTTTCATAAATAAAAAATTTGAATTATTCAAATTATGGTCCTTATTATGATATTACTGAAAGCACATGAAAATATTTTTAATGATTAATATGACTAAAGATTAAATTTTACTATATATGTTAAATTCATATTATCGAATATTTTTTAAAATAAATCTATGTATAAGCACTTTATACATTCTAAAAATATCATAAAAATAATAGAAATTATATATAATGAATAATATAAATAAGATAAAATTATTTAATGAATATAAACAATTCATATTCAGTAAAATATTATTCTTATAAAGTGTAGCTAAAATTGTATTTTGTTAATGATTACCTTTTATTTATGAATTTCTTATCAATGTTTGTCACATGTTTAAATTTATGAATTTTTTATTCATTTAAAAGTTCTTCACTTTTTTTATTATTTAAGATTGTAAAATTTTTATATTGTGAATATGTGTATACTTTAAAGTTGTAAATATGTTTCAAGATACTATCATATATGTAACAATGTAGTTAATGAATGGGTTTAATAATATATATCACTTCCATCTACCTTGAAATTAGTTTATAATTAATGTTACTCAAATAAATTTCGTTGTTGAATATTTATTATACATATTTGATGTAAGTGCTATAATGAATTGGAATTTATCCTGAATTAATTATCTTATGGTAAAGGTACTTTTTGTCAAAATTCCCATCAGTGTTAAATTTCTATGTTAATGTATATTTAAGGGATTTTTAATATTCGATATTTCTTCAAAAAATAAAATTTCAATTCAATAAAGGTTTATCACATTAATATTATTCAATAATGATGTATTACTCTGAAAAATTCCGTTTTTATAAATAGGTTTTGGGATATTATGTTCGAATGTCTTGGGAAAAATTATTCTCCTCATATAGAAAGGAATGTGATTAAAGTGCAGTAAATGCAAAAATAAATGAAATGACAATAGTTTTTTAATTTATATTTAAAACATTCATATGAAATTCATAATTGAATATCATTTTTTTCATTTAAATAGTCTTCCCTAGAGATACTCAATGAAAAATTTAGGCCAAATGATGATTTGTGTTAGGTATTCGGCGAGTAGAACTAGGAAAGAGTCAAATGCGGACCCCAGAAAAAATTCATCCCAGCTAGGTTTTGGTCCAAATCGACAACCTCTAAAATATTTTAAACCAAAAAGATTCAAACATCTCATATAGAAGTAGTTGAGGAAAACAATAGCTTTATAGAAGCATTATATATGTAAACTTATCACCGAACACATCATGAATGCAATTTCAGTGATAATTCAATCACATGTATTAGAGACTTAAAATATAGTTTATTCATATCTGGAATAAATTTTCACTTTAATTGATGCATGGAGTGATTGCAATAAGGGTATTAGTAGAGGTTGAGCTGATGATGGTGGTGATGATGATGATGATTACAATGATGATGATGATGCTATAGATTCTCAAGATGATGCTGTTGGTGATGAGGATGTTGTTGATGGTGATGAGGTTAAGATGTTGACGATGGGGTAGACACTCTTCCCCTCCATTTTTAAATTGCAGTATAAAGACATGTGGATATTGTTTAATGGCATGAATTTATTTATTGAATGGATTTATATACATGTTATAGTATTTTAAAAAGTTTCAAAATTATTACAATATTTTGATTGAATTATAAATACATAATATTTTTATAGCATTGAATGCGTGCTATGGTTTTTATTTTATTAAAATGTTTAGGGGATGTAATAGCTTCTACTGCTACCAAAGAGTGATGGATACCTATAGCCACAGTTCAATGACATGTGGGTATATTTTTTATATAGGGAAAAGCTATACCAATGGTTTAGAGAATTGTGGGTTTATATATACCAATGGTTTTGGTTAAACCATGGATATGCTAAAATCGACAGGGTTATACCCATAATATATATTCAATTATAGGAATAAATTTATACGGAAGAACCCTCAATTATGGTTTTGAATGATATTGGTGTAACATATACCCACCATTAGTGGCTATACTCATGGTTCTAAGACATATGTATAGGTTATTTTCCCATTTTCTAATCCTAATATAGTAGTTCAGTTTTTGACTATGGGTCTATTTAAAAACATAATGTTTCACAAAATATAAAAACACATCCATTTTCAATATTAAATATAGAAAACATACCTTTATTAATGAATTATACATTTTCCAATAACTGGTGTCGTTCTTTCTAATAATTACTAATTCTATCTGAAAAATTACATTATAAAAACACCTATGAAAAATAAGATGGATTTCTAGTATTCATAATTTCTATTCCATAATTCATAAAATCTTTAACCATAGGATTATATTTTAGACATGGGATAATTAATGATGTTTTTTATGAATTAATTAATTAACTATTTTATTTTCATTTCAATTATTATAATGAATTTTGTAGTGGAACACTTTTTTCAATTCAACCCATATCCAATATCACTTTTGCATCTCTTTTTAAGTTAACATATACATCAAAAAAATTAATAATAAAATATATTTAATACATTTCTTCATATTAATTAGGACTCTAAATTTTTTAATATATGAATACAATAATTATATCAAGGTCTTCTGCAGGATTTTTTTTATAGTGAGGTTTTAAGTAAATTATAAAAATTTAATTTCCTTATCATTGTCTATTAAAACATTTCATAGACCCATAAAATAAGCTTTGTCATCGATAATAATGTTACCAATATTTTGTGGATGGTCTAGAACTAGATAATCAACAAATAATTTTTTTAAATCTTGAAAATATTCATCATATTAATTTGACTAGATGTACCAATTTCATTTTAATATTAACATTGTTAGTTGGATAAATTATTGTGCAATGTTTTAAAAAACACCCTGTAATATCCTAATAATCAAAGAAAAATATGAATCTATGGAACATTTTTATGTCATGGACATTAACTAACCACTTTATTTTTATTATGGTCAACAATTTTATAATATTTATTTATGATTTTTCATTGAAATGAAATGAATTATTAAAAAAATTACCAAATTTTACTTATAACTTATTTTCTTTCTAGGTTTTCATAATAATACAAAGATGTTGTTTGTGATCCTCATACATTTTTGAGTAATCCAAAATACCATCAATGAAAAAATAATCTTATTCAAATATTCATGAGACACTCTATTCATAAGAACCATGAATACGTCTGGTGAATTCATCAACCCAAATTTAATAACCACAAACATATAATTCCCACACATAGTAAATCATTCTACCTATAATATATAATCGATATGAGCTATCTAATTTCCATTCTTAACTATGATGTTATTTAATAATTTATAATAAAAGAAAATACTCATAGAAACATCATTAATTTTGAAAAATAAAATAGGATCACTCCGTAGTATAGTTATTGGATGAATTAAAGATTTACTAGGAAACACATACAACTTTTTTTCAATTCAACAAGTTCTAATTGTTCAAATTGATAAAGGGGTTTTGAAATATGATTACCAACAGGTAATAAATAAACAATAAATTCAACTACCCTTTATAGTATAATAATTTTGTACTTATAAGGAAAACATCTATATATTATTTTATTTCTTAAATATAATTAATTGGAATAGTTTCTTTATTTTCAATAGTATGATAAAGATAACATTTATTTTTATATTTTAAATATTTTCATCTTCTTGTACGTTATAAATGGTATAAATTCATTCTTATATATAAAAAGAAACAAAATTTAGAAAATTAATTCTCTTTCTATGTGATATATCATTTCATGAAAAACTGAAATATATTCTATACCTAGATTAACATAAAATTCATAAATAGGTATGATAACAATGTTTTCAATGAGAATCCTTCTATATATAATCATAGGAAGATCTCTATAAATTATTATTTCCATAACACTACATGTATGTGTTTTTAAAAAATGTCTATAATTTATTTCTCTTGGTGAAAAGTAGAGACCCAAACTTATAATACATAAATATTAGATATTTATAGGATAATATTAATTAAATAACATAAATATTCATGCAAGAATAATTTATGATTAATGCCTTTGATAAAATGGAAACATAAACAACTGTGAAATAAGTTAGCTATGTTATCTCCAAATTTGTTTTTTATAACCAATATCCTACATAGACACATCATAAATAATACATTTCATCATAACTAGGGGAAAGGAAAAATAATAAAAGATAAAAAAATGATCATTATGGATAAAAAATGGACATGTTAACATATCATCATCACAATAGTGTGGGAACAAGATAAAAGAATCGGAAAACCATTCCCTACATATCATAGATCATAAGAACAAGTCCCAAACTAAATCGCGGATGCTCATAAGAAATGAATCATAATAAAATAAAAGAGAATAAACCCTAAAGACATTACACTAAAATAAGGAAAATTTTTTTTATCTTAAATAAGATCTTATAACATTATGAACATGTATCATTAGAAACATATTCACAATTAATGTTAATGATATGAAATAATTCCCTCACATAAACTTGTGGATATCAAACTAAGTATAGAAAATAATCTTATTGAAATGAAATACAGGTCCACACATAATACATTAGACATGAAATTAGCTTCATTCATATCATTTAGAGCAATTAATCTGTTTCATGCATATCTTATATACTCCTTAATTATCCATATTTACCCAACACATTAGAGGGAGTTATAGGTCCCACCAGTCACATAATTAAAATGATTCATATCTATCTCATAATATCATAAAACATTCATAATACTAGAACCAAGGAAAAGAAATTGAATGAAATAATAAGAATGGAATCCATGGGTCAAAATCACTAGTAAATAATATGTAACATTGTAGGACACCATATTATATATAAAAATGATTTTGAAATAAGAATCACATGGAACATTTCTCGAAAAAATATCATTTATTTAAAAATATCATTTTTTTTGAAATTACAAATTCATAAAATATTATAGAAATAGTATTCTTTATAAATAAACTATTATAATTGTAAATTAATCTTCAAGGAGAATATTGTTCAAGATGTGGGGAAATTACATTGATTTCATACATGTAAAAAACGATTCCTTTCACATTTTGGTAAAAGAAAAACAAGAATAATTAGCGAAATTACAAGAAGATTACATTAATATTTTCTAAAAACTAAAAAATGGGTAAAACCTTAACTAATAATTATCCTTACAAGAAATAGAAACCATTTTAATGAATTTCTAGAAAACATCGTTTTGGAATTAAAAGTGATTTTCGGACAAAAAGTTAAATAAATAACATTTTTATAAAAAATGTTCCTTTGAACACTTGTTTAAATAAATTGTGTAAAATGGAGGGAAAAAATATTATTCTTTGAAAAAAATATAGGATAAGAAAGTTCATTAGTATCTTGAGATTGATATCATAATATTTCATCCTTATATACACAATTATAAACAATCCTGATTAATAAAGAGGCTGTTTCGAAAAATCGTTTTTACTTTGGTATAATTGAATCATAATACCCATGAAAAAATAACATTAAGGAAATTTAAAAGATCATGTAAATAAATAAATTTATAATATTACAAGTTAATGGGGTTTTCTAAGCTCATACCAAGATAAGATAGGTGTGTAATATAACATATTCCTCAAAGAAGAAAAATTGAGGTAGAAATACAATACTACTTTGGTATCATTTCAAATGTAAACCAATGAAAGTGATTTACAAACATGGATATGAAATTCCACATAAATTTATGGAAAACAATCATAAAATAAATTTATTGGAATTATATACACTATATAAAAGATACACATGGTGAATATGGAATGTGTCCCACTGAAAATAAAAGTGAGAAGAAAATGCATTACCTCAAGTCTTAACAAATGTTTGAAATATTTAAAACTCATGTATAAAAAATATTAATTTATTGTAAAAATATTATAAAATCATTGTTATATATATCACATCATGTATGGTCTGATTACTATATTTTATTGATTTTATTAGTAATTCCTTGTTAAAATTATGTTTAATGTAATAACTAATTCATATATTTTTAATATTTTAATTTGAAAATTTCATTAATATTACATTTGTCAAGGTTCTATAATTTAAATAATTTTAAATATGATATAAATATTTTATATATTTATTTAATATTTGTTTATATGAAGCTATTAATGTTAGAGATAGAAAAATAAATACACTATTGATGGAGATGGGAGATCATATGTATACATGAATGCTATTTCTATTTTATAGAAGGATGAAATTAAATAACGGTAAATAATATATTTAAATTATATAATATTTTTTATTATATAAATATAATATATGCCAATTTAATTTTCTATAATTATTATCCATGTAGAGTGACAATGAAAAATGAATCACATCGCTTCATGAGGCGGTAGTCCGTTGTACACATGAACAACCCTGTAATATAACCCCAAAAATTGATTTTAAGATGTTATATCTGACATAATAATTAAAAATATATATTTATGTTAAAAATATCTTATATATATACATTATAACTATAATAATACCCAACCTTGATGGTTGTTCATGGAAAATGTGTCACATTGGTTCGTGATGATGTAGTTATCCAAACACAAGAGCGATGTTATAATTTCCCATCTAAGGGAAGAAAAGGTGGGTTTATGTCATTAAATTAAAATTAAAACATATAATTATATTTAATATAAATATTTTATTGATTAATCCTGAAATTATAAAAATTTAATGATGTGGATGAATAAATAAAATAAAATGCTCGGTTAGGAATACAACATCTTCTTTAGACAAATTCTTTGGGATTGTAACAAAATCCTTAATATGTTGGGGTTATAGAAAATTTAAGACTTATAGAATGGGATTAAGGATATATGTAATTGATTAATTCAGGGATTTTTTTGAACTTATTTCTTTTTCATGAGTGAAGGGGAGTGGAGAGGCGGTGGCATTTTATAAATGATTTTAGTGGAATATATGTAATATTTGAAATGAAAAAGGTGAAACCATGATTTTCACAGAAAAGGCCCCAAAAATATTCTCTTATAGAACCTTATAGGTGAAAAAGTCTAAATATATCCATAAAATATGTATTGGACATGTTTATTTGTCATTTTATTCATTGAGATTTAGGATAAACTCCCATTAAATCCATTTTTATCTTAACCAAAATAATTAATTGTTATTGGTTTTAATATTAATTATTTAAAAAAGAAATTTGAGATTATTAATAAATATAAATTATTCAGTTTTAAATTATGGAAACATTTTTTTCCAATATTTCATTGACTGAAGATTCAAAATTGAATTTATAATTAATCCAATATGCACGATAAGAAATATGTTTTCCAACGAAAAAACATTGAATAGATTAAAACTATTCTATATAAAAATTAAATATTAGACTGATTGAACTGATGAAAATTTGATTAATATATATATATATATATTATTGAAATAATTTTACTTTTAAAACCATATTAATTTTTTTATTTTTGAATATTCTTCAAATAAACAATAATTTTTTAATAACCTTGTATTTTTCACTATTTATCGAAAACACTTTTTATAAAATTCTAAAAAGCTCAGAGCAAGATAAATATTAAATTATTATTTCAAAATTACTTTTTTTATTCCAAATATCTTTTCTTAATGGAAAATTTTAATTTTAAATAAGTATACAAAGGGAGACAAAACTATTTTTAGGGGAAATTTTTTTTATTACTATATATTTTCTAGAAAAATCATATGATGAATGTTAATGATTTTATTAAATATATAATATATTAATTTAGTTAAAAATTTCATAACAATTGATTTATGTATGTATTGAGGTAAAACGTGATTTTGGACATAAAATTGTTTTTTATAAAAATATATCATTTATTTTCAAATGATTTTTATATTTATTTCTAATTAAATTGTCACTAAATAATTGATTATATATCCATCTACAAATAGAATATTTTCATAATTTGGTTAATCCTATTCATTATGTCCATTCCAATTTCTATGTGATAACTATCAAATTAAATAATAATATTTTAATAGTTTGAGAATTTTCATTTAAAATTGGTTTTGTGTGTAACCCATGATATAATACTTTTTTCATTTGATACAAGTTAAAACATATATTTTCATGAAACCCATGATAAACTCGGTGTTCCATGTAGTGAAACAAAAACAATAAATTTATTTCAAAACAAATTCTCAAAATGTCACGGTGTTACATTAATCCTAAATAAAATGAATTTCACCTAAATGATTCATCAAATTGGTACTAACTACAAAGAATAATTTAACCTCATTAATTCTTTAGGTTCCCACATAAATTCCTCAAGCTGGTGGTCACTCGAAAAAAATTAACTAGATGTGTGCTTTTGTTTTGTATAGATTTCTCTTTTCAATACAGAATCTCCAATAGTCATTCCTTATAAGAAATATCATGCTATAATTGTATAAATATTGATTTCAGTACATTTTGTGGATCATGTATATAATTCCCTAGGAGATATACATGTAACACTTCAGGAACCTGAGAGAGAATTAGTGTAAACACCAAGATATATGATAGAATATTGATATAATTAATAATTTTAAATGGACCAATATACCTAGGGCGTAGACTTCCATTACTTATTCAATAGAGATCATAATAGAAATACATTATCACCAGATCAATTTTATAGATCAAAATGATGATTAACAACCTCACATTTCTATCAATATTGTGCTTCTATTATGTAGTTCTAAATGGGTCTAAAATTATCTATCATTTAATATTCCATCTTATGTCCAATATCATTAATTCTGTAACTTCATTTCAGAATGTTAGTGTTCTACAAATATTTCCAAAAGGTTTTTAATAAGGATCAATTTAAATTATCATGTGAATGTTATTTTTATAAGAACACTCAACCAGAGGGGGTTTCTGATGCCAAACACCATGGAAATCCATTGAATATTATCTTGGCATACCATCTAGGGTTTGAATTACTCTCTTAGACTAACCATATATCTAAGGATAACCCATAGTAAAAAAACCCAATTTCATATCAATATATTTGTGAATAATTCACCACAACATAAATTTAAACATCAGATCCTAATTAGATACAATTAAATGTGTTACTCCTTTAAATAAAACATTTTTATGTATTTTCTAGAAATTTATCCATCATGAAATCATTTCTCATAGAAATTATGTGTTCTGAAATTTTAAATTTATATACTACATGTTACAATTACCTTAATATCAAAATATGTTAAACCATATATGTTACTTATACATTAAATAATATGTCCACATTGTGAGAATAAATTATTCCTCAAAATAATTTCACTGAGACATTAGAAAAACCAAAGGAATTTTTTTTCAAAATATTTTCTTAAAAAATATTTCTTCTTTAAAAAATAATATCACAAAAAAACATCAAATGTCCTGTCAGTGAATTTGAACATACAATAAAATTTTAACTCATAATCCCACGGTTGTATTCGTAACACTTAAATTAATCATACATAGTGACATATACACTTACAAAAGTTAATTCACCCTTTATTCTATATACAATATCTTATATTATACACATAATTTTCATTGGATGTTTGGATTAATCATTATACTAATATAATATCTAATTATATTTAATTATTCTCTAATCTATGTTGAGGGATATATTCCCCAAAAATTTCGACAATGGATAAATAATAATATTTTCATACCCCCACTCATAATAAATACAATAAAATAATTACAAACTTTGAATTTTCCCGATTATTGTTATTCACTTAAATCATGGTGATTTGATAAACCTACCCTTTTTCCTTGGTCTTGAAAGGCTTTTTCAGCTTATCATCCTCATCAACCCTTTGATTATGTAATTTATTTACATTATTCCAAAAAATGATTTAATTTAAAACACTGGATTTTGGGGTGGTTCATTATTCTTAGGTATCTCTCCATTTATTCTATTGAATGACTCATCACACCAATTTTAAATTCACTTTTTTGATTGAAAAGATTCAAACACATGACATAACTTCTTGTTCGTCTCCTGAAAAAACCCTTGTTCTTCCTTGTACTGTTTTGAATGATATGATTTAGAAATTTTTTCTTATTTCTATGTGACATATCATTAGAATTTCTAATAACCGTATACTCATTTTCATATCACCGAAACCATGATAGATTACAATATCTATTTCCAATTTTATTTCAAATTTAATGATTTATTCAAAAAATCTAAAGAACATTATTGCTAATTCACTTAAAAAATTTATATTTAGACTAGTTGGTAAATTAATGGGGGTGTTTCCTCATTAACGAATCAATATAATTTTGTTTACTCCATAGATCATTTGGAATTTTATCATGACTCATATCTTGGGAAAGGTGGGTGATCATATGAATGTGAATTTTAATTCTATATCCTCTAGAATTTTGTTTCCAATGAGAAAAATTGCTACATTATATATATCAACCACCATTTACATGGTTCCTTTTGGATTAAACCATTAATAAAAACCAAATATGATAGTATAAGGAACAATAATCATAGTTTGGAACCACATAATCCTAAAAAACCACTTATCGGATGTCAAAATCATTACACTTTACATTCAATAAAATAAACATTAGGTAAATGCTTGGCCATTAATTTTAATTATTCAAATATTTAATGGTTTTTTATAAATATTACAGGAATTTAAAAGTCATATATTCTAGGAGTGAAAACAAGATGTAAAAAGGCTTATTTCCTTGCATTAGTGGTGATGAAGTCCATATCAATGCAACTTTTTGGGAGTCATTACCCCTAATAACCTATGCGCTACATTCTTATCCACTTGTAGTATCCAAGAAGGGATGTAATTTCTTGGAAAAACCACTCGTTCTATCCTTTACCAAAATTAATGTACAATTTACATTAATTAGATAATCCTTAAACATATCCATAGACATATCCTTAGAAATATACTTATAAAATCTTTTGGAATCTCACAAAATTATTATCATCCTAGTTTCCAAAAGATAAATAAATTTTTATCTAATCCCAACTATAGAGACACATAGCTCACATAATAAAATATTACATCTTAATATATGAAAATTAATTACATAACATAACGATACACTCCAAAATCATTTGGCCTAGTTTTTTTTAGAATATTGAACATATAAAAAATGGTCTATGATTGATCTACATATCTACTACTATTTTCATAAAAAATATAACCATTTTTAGATATATCATGTGTAATACCTTTGATCAAATCCTATGGAAATGAAACATAATAATGGGGGAGCTCATATTTTCAATAAGTGTAAATATGGGAGATATCTACATATCATGAGTATAATATTATGAGAAAATGGTAATGACTTTTTTAAAAAAACTTCTTACATATCATAGATCATATATTAGATAGTGGAATAAATCAGTGTAGTTTAGAATATATGAATCATAATGTAGTCGATGAACCAGAACCCTGAGAATATAAAATTAGGCTAAAGCATAGATTTGTGGCTTACACATTATTTTATAACAATGTAAACATGTATAAATAGAAATAGATTAACTAATTATATTAATGACTTGAAATCATGTTCTTGTATAAAAATTAAGGCCTGGAAGAATGTTTATATATAATCCTATGACATGGAATCATGTCTTGTTCATAAAATAAATAATATGTAATTAGGTTCAAACATAACATTTTAAATAAGTAATCAACATAAAAAGTATCAAATTTACTCATGATTTATCCATATTTTCCCTATGGATTTTTGAGAGATAAAGGTCACACCCATCACATAAATGAAATAAAATATATTGGTTTTATAAGACCATAAAATTTGATCATATCAGAACCCGATAAATAAAATCGGTTTCATAAATATTTCAATAAAATATATCTTGTAGAAAGGAATCACGATTCATAATCATTTCAACATTTCATCCAAGTATAATCCATGGAAAATTAGTTGGTTTAATTGGAATCTTGTCATAATAATTATAATAATCTCATAATAATAATAATATAATTCTTTGATCATACCCATAATAAATCATATGTATCAATAAATGATTTCATCTTAGATGAATAAATGATTTTGAAAGAAGAATCAGTTGAAACGTTTCGTGATAAAAATATATATTTTTTATAATTATTAAAATATTAAAAATCGATAAATTATTTAGGAGTTTAATTTAATTTTAATTAAACATTGAAACACATAAAGTCATATTAAAAGAAAATAATGGCCATGATGCTATAAAATTTAATTTATGTCATAAATGTTAAAATAAACACCACTTTCTCATTTTGGGTAATAACCAAATCTGAATTATTTAGAAAATGAAATGATGTTTTATTATTGTATTTTTAAATTACAAAATGGGTATAATTTAATTAATATATCAATTTTAAAATGGAAATAATTTTTTGGAATTTTTTATAATAACTAGTTTAGGATGAAAAATTGGTTTTTAATCGAAAAGAGAATGAAAGAAAAATTTTCAGAATAAAATTAGTTTAACCTCATGAGGACATAAATAGATTAATAATAAGGGGAAAATTTATCATTATTACATAATCAGTGTATAAGATATGTTATTAGTTTCTAGATATATAGATCATAATATATCATCATCAGAATATACAATCCTGATAAATATTGATGATGTATCATAAAACCCTTACCACATTGGCAATAAAGAATCGTAAGACCCATGGAAGAATAAAATTAAATAAAACATAACATATTAAGAGTCCAAATAAATACATGAAATTACATTCCAATGGTTATGTATATACACCTCACGGGACATGATTGGTGAGTAAAATAACATATGTCTCAAAGAAGGAAAATTGAGACAACAATCCCATACCACTTGAATGAATTTTTAACATTAAAAACATTAAAGAGAGTTCATAAGATAGATATGTAAATATCTATAAATTTAATGATTTAAATCATAAAATACATCCATTGGAAGAATATAAAACACTTAAATGAAACACATGGTGAACATTTCGTGTGTATCACGGAGAAAAAGTTAGACATAAACCAATTACCATAAGTATTGAATTCAGTCAATCATGATTAAAATATATATAATAATAAAATTATGTTTATTATTTATATATTAAAAAAAATTATATATATTTATATATATTACATCATATATGATTTTTTTTAGTTTTTATTACTCATTTACAAAAAATTTCACGCTCAAATAATGTTTTTGGGTATAAGTGCTTCTTTTTTTCATGTATGTATTTATTTGGTAATTTTGATCCTCTTAAATTGATCAATTTTATGAAATATATATAATTTTAACCATTTAATAAATATAATATATATAACTATCTATTATATATCTATTTATAGATATCCATTGGTGTTATATATATAAAATTAAATACCCCATTTGTGGAGATTGTATGTCGTACGTACACATGAACACAATTTTAATTTACTTAAAAGACGAAATGAAAGAACATTTTATTATATATTATAATTAAATAATCATTTAAATTTAATATTTATATAATATAATACAATAAATTACCCAAATTAAATTCTATTATCACTGTTAATGAAAAATGAATCACATCACTTTCCGAGGTGGTAGTCAAATTTACACGGGACAAACATTTTTGTATCCCCCAATGAATGTAATTTAAGATATTATATGTGATATAATAATTTTATAAGATTATTTATGTTATCAATTTGGTATATCTAATTTATATCTATCATAAAATATAATAATGAGAGGTTTTTATTGAAAATGATTCAAATCAGTTCGCAATGGGTTGGTTTCGTAACAACCCGATCTGTTATAAATAAATTTCTATTTCGATTTAATTAAATTTAATATGATTATCAAAAACTCATTATCTTATTTTATTATATACAATAGGAATTAAAAAATCATTATGTTTCATTTTGATTGATAATATAACTATTGAGCAGTGGTCACTAGATTAATATAAACAGAGGGTTTTAACAAATCCAGTTGACACATGGGAGTGATGGCCTCCACCATCAGAATTGTACCCTATAAAGCCCATTTATAATATATTACTAGGGAGATATAATATTTATTCATTTACCTTGAACATGGAAATGAATAGATCGAATAACTTAAGTATGAATGAAACCATTACGGGATAAGGTCAAGCATATCGAGATCACGAACCAAACTGTGTTTTTTAAACCACCCCAAGAATGTACCGCCATCACACACCATAATCTTAGAGTATTTTATTGTGTATTAAAGGAATATGTATCAGGACCCTAGAAATTAGATTATGTGTATTAATTTTTGTTAAAAAATTAATATATTTTCATCCTATTATTGTTACATTATAAATGATTTTTATTTTGATATAATAAAACACAAATAAATTTTTTGGTTAATATTAAAATTCAATTAAGTAATTTATTTGGATTAATTATTAAATTTTTTAAATAAATAAAATTATAAAAAAATGTTATTGGTAAATATTTTTTACTAAATATTAATTATCATATAATTTTTATGAAGTGAAATATAGTTTTTATAAGGGTTTAAAAAATATTATTGAAAAAAATATCATCATCTCTTAGTAAATGTCAATTTTATTTTAAAAGATAAAATCAAAATATTTATAATTTTCTTACTCAAAAAAGATATTTCTTTTAGAATCATATGTTTGAAATTATCAAATTGTGATTTTTTCATATGTTTTTTTGTGACAATAAAATTTAAAGGTAAAAATTAAATACCTTATAAATATACATTGTTTATTATAACATCATAATTACCCAAAAGTGATATAATAAATAATTAAAAGGAATATAAGACCAAATATATGTTGTCACATTAAAATGGTTTGATTTTATGTTTATTTAGGCAATTTTATTAATCCATTATGAATCCTCCAAAAAAATTTAAAATATTTTAATGTTTGAAAATGATATAATTAAAAGTATGAATCACCTCCACATTAATAAAGGAATTATTTTATTATGTTTGACCCTAATAATTTTAAAATTATGATAACCATTTCAATTTGGAGGAAACCAAGGGTGAAAATTAGGGGATGTTTTGTCGTTTTGGATAGTTTATTCTCTAGAGTCCATAACAAAAATAATAATTAATTCCACCTATATTTTTATATAATCCCACCAAACTAAAATTTTCCAACAATCATAGTGATAATTAACTTAAAATAAATTTTTCTTCAAAGTAAAACAGAAATAGATACAAAAATCATGAACATCAGGTAATGTAATCTCAGGGAGGATGGAATTAGTGTATGACTACATCATCATTCTTAAGTAATTTTTTTCAATCATTTGATGGAGACCTCAAGCTAGTATAGAGAGTGATGGTATCTCCTGGACTCCCTTAGATAGAAAGTGAATTAGCTACAAAATTTCCTTCTATCTAGGTATCATTGATAATTATATTTTATTTATTATAGTTTCAGAAGTACCTCATAGAGAAAACCAGATATCATGGAACATGTAATATCTTTAACCAGACCACCTCTTCTAATGTCCCCATCTATACAAGAACCATAAAAATTAAGATTTAGACCCATGGGAGGTGGTATCCATTTGACCAATCGACTCTGATTGTAATTTCTAAAAATTGTAGAAATGAAGATTCCTGAGATAAACCATTTATGTGAAGTCAACAGACTAACCTTTTTAATTTGGTATCTAAGTTATTCCATAAAAATTTCAATTTGAATTAGGAGTTAATTAATTGATTGAATAACACCATTGTAGGATTTGGTTCTTACTTCTAAGAGAGTATAGTAGGAGACTGCAGAATTAATAACCTATACCTTAACTTCCCTCTCAAATTTTCAATCTCCCCAAATCTGGTACACTATAAGGTTTTTTATGGACTCCCATAGAAGGTTGATGTTAATTATTATTATGAAATGATCTGGATTCCCTACGCCCAATAAACATGTTAATAAAGGTTCTACATAGTCTATATATGAGGCCTTGACTAGAATTGGAAATGATAACCCATGAGAAGTCATCCTCATTGAACAATTTCAGGAGTTTTAATTTCATGGTTCCTTAAGTGACAAACTAAAAAGATGAAAATTCCAAAAATTTTCATCCACCACAGTTTAGTGACCCTCAATTCCTACCTCAAGCTGGCCATAAGATAGATACCTTCACTGAAAATATATAACACATCAAAATAAGATTGATTTCACCACATAAATTGTTTCCAAAATATTAGGATCCACAAATCTACTATAGAATAACTATTACACCTATACCAGTACCCATAATGTCATAAAATGGAAAACAAATACAAAATATACCACTTTACATCCAATTTCAATTACAACTAACTCAAATTGACCGTTAATAACCTCCAAGATCTAATCATGAACAATTTGATCAAAACATCCATCTTACGTAGAAAAAAAAATATTGAATATAATAAGAATAACGGTATATTCAAAAGGATACGATCTAAAACCACTCATGAAAATATTGGTAAAGATAATTAAATTCTTAGTGAATCATCATAGTATGCCAACTAATTACCTAAATCAGGTAAACTATAATCATATCCTCAACATGTATTTCTTACTAAATAATTCATATAAAGAGGTAACATATAATTAAAAGAATTTATATATAATGAATTTACCCTAAATCTACATTCCTCTAAAACAATCGCCTTAAACCCTAACATATTATTTCATTGAGATCCCATATTATGCAAAATCTATTGTTAAAATTCATTCCATCATATCATAGTTATATCACTATTATAGTAATATTGAGATTAATTATATCCATTACAAGCAATAACTAAACATTAAGATATTATAGATGAATGGTAAAATCCCATTTAAGAATAGTATTCAAAAAAAGAGATATAAACATACACATTCTAACTACAAACTTTTACAGTCAACATATACCTCCATGTGAAATTTGTATGCAAATACAACCTGTATAATAAGATATTCTATAATCATAGAATACCATATCATGGATATTCCTAAAATTATACAATATCTTTAGTAGATTATAGGGTATGAGTATTATTCAGCCATCCATATCTTCAAAACCCTAGATATTTAGAAAACATCATGAACTCAACACCATGTATAGGCATCAATATCCCCATTAAAATCCTACAGTGGGACATATGAAATATAAAAAACATCGTGGATATAATTTCACAAAACCGAATTAAAATATAATATCATAAAACTAAAGATTTATCAAATGTGTCACATGAGTACCCAACTACCATCACTCGGGACCATGATTTGAGCCCAAATTGTAGGTTTTATATTTGTTTTTGATGTTTTTAATATATAAAAAAGAACCAATGAAGGTTATTAAATTATATTTTAATAATAATTTTAGTGTAGTAGTTGTTCAAATATATTTTCTCGGATAATCCTACCAATGTTTCATGAAAGTGGTTATTATATTGGATTATTTGGATACAAATTTAGTAATGAAGGAATAAGGTTTTAAAAATTATATTCTATGAGGATAATTTATAATTAGTATTTTATTATATATTTGAATAATGTTTCTGAGTACACAAAATATTCTTTATAATCTGTTTGAATTGATAACGAAAAGAATAAGTGAAATTTAATAAGGATGCTTGTATTATTTTTCGATATTATCGTGTCTATAATAAGTGTTTTGAAAAATGGATGATGGTTTCGAAAGAAATATTTACCCTTAAGAAGTGGATAGAAACTTAATAAAATATGATGTCAATGCATGGTTATAAAAAACCTAATAATCAACTTACTATACCAGTGTTATTGCCTATCAATTAATGAAGGTGAACCATCCCTTCATAAGTAGATAAGTGAAGGAAGAGACTCTAAATGAAAATGTTTAGCAGGAATAAGTCAAAATCAATACCTAAAGGGAGACACCACTACCCATGGGAAAAAATATATACCTAAAGGAAGTTTTGTAAATATATAAAAAAGTGCTGGGATTTATAAAAGAGTCCCACCACCATTGAATTTTCAACATCCCTTGAGAAAACACTCAAAACATTCAATACATGAAACAAGATGAAAATTAGGATAAAATATCATCACATACCATTATCCACCTTATTATGTGATAAAATAGACCCTATAAATGGAATTCTGACATGTCATACACTACTAGAGAATTTTTTAACATCAATTGAGACATTATGTCTCTTGTCCTAGTTCTCAAATATATAAAAATTTTCATGCATGCAATATAGAATGAAGGGAGAAACATAAAAGGAGATGATCAAATGAGTTTTATATCACATGTATTTGTCTAAATCATCTAAAATTATAGAGAAAATTCAAACCATAGAGTGGAATCATTAGAATATATAATACAATGTATGTAAATCGTATGTGATGAAAATTCTAGAATAATAACTTTCTATCCTTGAATAATTAGTGTACATGAGTGGATAAATTGGTATCATAAAATAAAAACGATGAACGTTTTAAGAGTGGTAAATGAATGCATGAAAAATTCATATAGAATCCAAGTAATTGGAGTCATGAATAGAAATCCACATAAGGGTTATTGATATATTTATTTGTAGATTGATGTAGGTGTTATATAAAACCATTAATGTTTCTATTCATGAGATATTCATGTACATTTTCACAAAGGAGTGAATGTTAAATTATATGATTCCAAATTAGTAGTGAATTCAAAATAAAATATCATGAATCATTTAATAATGGTCATAGGTGAATATGGGGAGTATTTTGGGAAAGTGTTGAACTATATAAGATATTCTATCCAAGAATGGTTTATGAAACATTTTTACATATATTGATTCAGTTTTAATAAATATGAATTTTTTAAAACAAAAAGTGAGAACATATTATTTCCATTTTATATGAAATTATTTTTGTTCTTGATGTTTTTAAAAAAATGTGACATATTATGAATATAGAAAAAACTCCCAAACCAGATGTGACTAAATAGAGAATAAAATATAAGATTTTATTCATTGATAAAAATATATATTTTATAAAACACAAATGTTTTAGGATTAGAAATGGGTATAGATATTTTAATTAAAAAATTCCATGTATCATATAATTGAAGAATTGAGAGAGAGTTATAGTAACATTCTTGTGAAATAAATATGAAGATGAAGAAGTGGTTGGAGGAAACACATCAGTCTTATTGAAATAAAGAATAAATAAATAGAATATGAAGAGAGAGGGGAGGGAGTTCTTTCAATATATGTTTTTATACAAAGACATGTGTCTTATAGTCAGTAGAAGTGAAGATGAAAATAATATGGTGCTACGTAGTTAAACTTCTAATGAGGAATAAGTGATCATATATACCTATCTAGTTGTTTCGGTATAGAAGAAGAATTTTTTGATTATATATTAATATGTGAGAAGACGAATATGAGGTGAGTGTGAAGTGATATGAATATACAATAAGAATTAGTTATTTCATTAGTCTCTACATATTAAATAGTTAGATGAAGAAGGCCTAAACTATACACGAATAACATATTAGAATCTAAATTGTGTAAAGACTTCTTATTTTTACCGTACACTTACAGTAAAACATTCAATAGGCAGTATATGTACCTATAATTATCCTAATGTTCTATAAGGTGAATAAAGTGAAATAAATTATCATGGTTATACCATACTTTTTTATATATAGTATATTTATTACTATATGGTCATGTGATCAGGGTGTTTTTCCAATTAACAAAACTAAATATCATTATTTATTGAGGACTGATCCTTGTAAATATATTCCTCTATGAATGTACATATTAATTTGTTTCATTCATAACCAAATATGAGAAATAATAATGAAATACATATTCCATTTAATTTTGGATTGAAGAGAAATTATTAGGCAATAAAATGATAAATTGGAAAAAAATACTCCTAATCCAAATAACCCTTATCAGTGTTGATCATATCTCAGGGAAATCGTAAAATTCATAATAGATCATGTTTTCCTTTGATTGGATTTTCTAATTTGGTATTTTTTCCACTTTATAATTTCTATGTCACTCTTTCTTAATATATAATTAATTATAATTTTATTGAAGGAAATAATATTACAGATAAAAATTAAATGTCTTCCATGATTGTGATAAATTGGAAAAATGAATATAAGATAAGTTATAATAAGTGTTTAATCCCATAATATAATGAATAAATTTTAGTTCCTCTATTTCATAATACTAAAAAGGATAGAAATGGATTAGAATGAGGTGAATTTTTGAATCAACATAATACCAAGGAAATGGATTATTTTTTCCATTTGATAAATCCAAAAATTTTGGGGATCGCGATGTATCTAATGATTATTGCTTAAATTGTTCACAAGGAGGAATAAACACTAGTCAGATTGATCATTGTCAACAAAAAATAAATTATTTCATAAAAATATATTCATATTTAATTTCCAAAATAAATAAAATATTTTATTTGATAATTTCTTGAAAATCAATATGATTAAATGAGAAATATTAAAGAGGAGTTTGAAAAATTAGATAAGAATGTGATAGAGAATATTATAGCCTGTGTAAATATATATAATGAAATTAAATCAATATAAGAAAAAATGTGATACAGGAGAAAGATGCCCAAAATTTGAAGTATATCAGCTTAATACTATATAAAAAAGTATGAATTAGAAACATTCCTTCAAAATAATATATATAAATTAATGGAAAATATGAAAAACAATATTGGAGTCATAGATACAGAGTTGAATAATATTTCTTTGAGGATCAAGTATCCTGAACATCGATTCAAGAAATGATTAAATCGTGATGATGAAATTAAAAGACTCAACAAGGACAATGAAGACACTTCTATAGAAATTAGAGATCCTAAAGACAATATATATATAATTTTACCTTATTTTGAGATTAAATTTTCATTTTTAGAATTTATATAGGGAAATAATTTAAATTTTGTCGAGGATAAACTTGATACAACAAAACAATGTTCGAAAGAGTGATATTATTCTTTGTAGCAGCTTTGATATAGATAGAATATACTAGGGTAATTTTATGACCAATAATTAGTAATATCACAAGAGGAGGTACCATACATTTCAAATTATATGTCTCATGATAAATATGTTTTTAAAAATAGTGAAAGTTTCATAAAAAAATAAATAATCGATAAAGTTAAATAATGAGAATCCCATTAGCATTTCCTTGGTTGAAAAATATAATTATAAACAGTCTGGATAACCATACATATCCCAAAAGTGGTGGAATATTCCTACAATAATATGATAACAGCTCTATAAAATATCAATTGCATGTAGTTTATACAATGAGATATAGAATTGATGTTAATTACTTGTATTGTAAAAGGTTTTCTAATAGTGAATTTGAAATATTGAAACATACTTGTTTCTAGAGGTTAAATAAATCATAAATTAATGGTCATTAATCTTTATAAGATGTTTAATCAACAAATTAACAAAATCTATCTAATTTAAATAAATTTGAAAAACATTTAGATATTCATGATATTATCAATTATTGTTTAGAAAATTATGGTTCATAACCATATCATAATGTATTAAGAGAAAATGGGAATAAAATAAAACATAAATTGAGGAATACATAATATCTTGGAATGAGATGGATGATATTGAATGTATATTTATGGATTTCACCTTTTATGCTTCATAATAACAGTGAACCATATTTGGAAAATGAAAAAAGGAAGTTTGAGTGTAAATTAAATCCAAGAAGTACAGAAAGAGTAAAACATAAAAACACTTGTGATATATCTATCGTGTAAATGGAGGTCACAACATTGGTCCATGTAATGATTCATTGTATCAATTTATTTATAGAATAAATAAATAGAAAATTGAAATTTTTTCCATGAAAATCATAGAGATAACAATTTATTAAGAAAAACTATTTAGATCCCATGTGAAGACTTCTATAAAGCTGTTAATGTACTTAATGATTATTTTTTATTTTGGTGAGTGGAATAATAACATTCATGAATGATGTAAGAAACATTACAAAACTTTATTTCATATAATAATAATATGTTCCACACGAAGATATAAAATATCAATATTGGTTGGCAATAAATTACATATCAAGTAAAAAATAAGGGTTTGGTGGGAGATGTAATAGGGATAGAGTTAATATGAATGGTTCCTTTACCATCCTACCAATATAAATAGTATCCTAAAATAGGATTATTAATGAATTAGAAATTATGTATATTAAAGAAACAAGTAAACCACACAAAGAAGAATAAGGTTAGAAGTTAATAATTCTAACTAAATAAAAATAAATCCATTAGAATAGTTATCAAAAAGGTTGGAGTCAATCCATTTTATTAAAAAAGGAAAAAAGAAAGCAGAAGTCCCTTTTAAACGGGGTAAGGAAAGACCCATTATAAGCCCATAAGCCCAGAGACACATAGCCTTAAACTATGGTGACCCAAGAACATAGATGGACAAATCTCCATTAGAGGCACCAACCTAAGATTCAAACAGATAAAAACCCTAATAGAACAAAGTCCATTACAAGTTAAAAAACAACACAATAATAGACCAAAGACAACCCAAAAGCCCAAAAAACCAATTCTATCAATAGAAGGCCAAAATCCGCACAACACCATAACCCGCGTGTTTGGAAGACTCTGGATGTTGCCAGTGCCATTCCGCTAACCTAGGGCCCTGCCGTTTCGGTCTCCAATAACACCGTCATCTTCTCCCATCCACCTTGCCACCACAACCATTGTATGTGGTTTCCAACACCACCGAAATCCCACCTGATACATCCGCCAACATATCTGATTTCTCAAGAAGAAAATCATCACTTCCGTCACTCACCAGATCTGTAGATCTATTTTTCCACCCATCACGTGCACCAGATCTCCTCTACACCACTTTCCCAACGAGAACCATTCCATTGAAACCCCTTTCCGAACCAGATCTGGATTTGACCAGATCTACCATGAGGTTCATTGCTCCGATCTAAGAGGGAATATTTGATACTATCTCGCATCGACACACCACTTTCCTAGAATCATAGATCAACCATCGTCATTATAAACTGATCAAAGTGCACCGCTGAGGTCGCCATTTGCATCGCTGCCGAGTGCGGCGAAGGAATAGAGCCTTGATCGAGGCTGCGACCCTCAATGACCATAAAATTAGTTGTTTAAGAATGGATTATGGAGAAACATGGTTTAGAAATTCCACCCATATATTAATATAATGTATTTAAACATATAGTTACACCGTATTCCTATACTTTTACATCGTTTATTCAGGATTTCAATGAATAAAATTGATGGAGAAATTTTTTTCAGGGGGAAAACCTAAGAGGAATTTTATTATAAATTTTTTTATATCAAGTAGAAGAATCATCCATTATAAATTTGTTTCTAAAATAGTGTTTTGATGAAAATATGAACAATAAATCATATTTGATAATGATTATGGTACATTTCTCCCTGATATTGATACAATTATATAATATGTATAAAAATATTTCAGGACTATATATGTAAGAACAAATTATTTTATAGAAAGAAATTTAAAGGGGCGTCTTTGAAAAAATACTAAATTCTTATATTCATATACATGGAAACAAATATTATATAAAAAAATTAAGGGGGAGAAAATTTACATAAATCTATGATATGTAAGAGATAGTTTAATGAATAATAGATCATGATTTCAAATTTTTAAAGGTCTAATTTGTACTTAAATTTTTTTAATGTTTTCATTGAAATGAGTGTAGTAATTTACAATGAAATTACATGAAAATAATTTTATAAATTAGTATTATATTATTATCGCATCCTGATAATTGTTTTAACTACCAATGGAGTCATATTAAAGGGAGTACGAGTAAAATTTTAATTGGTATGAATATCAATTCATTATCAAACACATTGTTGTCAAATTGAATCCATCATATTTTATAAACATAGTACAGATCACATTGATATAGATTGCAACAGTTTATAACAAATTTCTTATGTATCATATTATTCAATTCTCTATTAATAATTTTAATATATTATCAATATGTGGAGAGAGTTAGACGAATTAAAATTTTGATAATAAAGGGGTAGAGAAGGAATGAATAGAGAGAGATAGACTGAGAGAGCTTATATTGACCTATAATTTAATGGTGTTAAAAATACAATAGATGGATTTTGATCCCACTTTTTTTTTTGAATTAATTATAAATGGTTTTTAAATATTTCATGGGGTGATAGTGAATCTTGTTCTCTATATGATGGATAATATTTTTAGGGGAGAATACTTTCATGGAAGTTTGGGTTGATATCCCAATAAATGTTTAATGAATGAAATTATTTAATTTTAATATTTGAAGATCAATTCAATGTTGATGCCAAATGGTTTTGATAATTTTATGTTATGTGGATAATTTATGGTGAAAAAATTATTTTCATTGTCAATAAAGTGTTGGAGTACTATCCAAATGTATTGGAAAATGATTTTTTGAGAAAATTAAAGGGGGGGGGGAATGGATGAAGGTTAATTATTTGTCCCTAACACTATTATAACTCCATTAAATAGAAATTTATAAATGAATTATATAATTTGTATGTATTATTTTTCTTTATGTTTTGTATTTAAAAATATCAAAAAAAATGAGGGTAGACCAAGGATAGATGAAAACAATATTAAACCCAATATATACGAGAGAGACTCCTCAGCCATTGTCTAATGTGATGTAGCTAGCTAGGAGGAGCAGGTTGAAGGTAGAGCCCCTACACATAGTGGTTTAATGGAATGGAGTCAAGGGGCACACATGCAGTTCTTTGTAGACACAAAATGGTAAAGATAGTGATTTAAAGTATTTTATTGATGTTTATATGATAATATAATAAATATAATTATTCCCCATTTGAATATAAATTTCAATATCATATGTGAAAAAATACACATTGTTGAAAAAATAGTTTTATGTGATAGTTGAGTTATAATATAAATATTTATTTTTTCTTTCCCGAGGATATGATAAAAAAATTCACTATATAATTCCATGATTTTTAATTTCATTAAATAAATATAAAAATAGAATTTAATCATTATAAAATTATTTCGGTGTTCACAATTATATGAGTAAAAAATTAAATAATTATAAAATCATTGATGTAGAAAATAATGACTTAAGAAGTTGATATTCATTTGATTGTTTTTATACTCCATATAAGATTAATGAAAATAAAAATTAAAGAGTCTAGTCATCGGATGTTAAAGAAAACTATGAGTAATTGAGATTAGTTTATTCTTTTGTAATGTATATATGGATTCTGTTTTCACATTTATTTATTTATTTAAAGACTAATTTAAGACACCAATATTTCAATATGTGAAGTAAATATGTATTTATCATTAGGGATTATATAATTATAATATATATATATATATATGGATTTTTGAATAAATTCTTCTAAATAGAAGGTAAAATAAAATACAATTAAATCAATGATCATAATCATTATAACATATATATATATATACATTAGATTTATTATTTTTTACTATGAAATAGTGATTCAAAAATTCATTCCAAAATAATAAATCCATGAGCATTGAATAATAGAGAGAGTGTTCCAATGTTATTCACGTAAAATAAATAATAGGAATTAGAAGGGGCAAAAAAACAGTTACAAACATTTTCACAAAAGAAACAAGAAGGGGAAGAAGAAGATATAATAGAGGGGGTTATGCACATAATTTAAAATAGAAAATAATGTTTCATTTATCTATATTAGGAGATGAATTAACGAGGAATCCATTATTGATTTTCCACTATCATAGGGGAAGAAGTGACCATTATATCCAATATCATTTCTACTTTAAAGGGAATGAATTTTTTTCCTAAAAATTAATTACTGATAAAAGGATCAAGAGAGTTTTGTTCAAAACACAGTATATAGAAGAATGAGAAGTGTGTTTATGCTACGGTGCACGTAAAAAAAACATGAATAAAGAAGGCCACAGAAGATCTATATCGAAAATTTATAATCTATATTTCTAAAATATCATCTTAAATTCACACTAATATTATTATGAATCTTATATGAGGTATTATAAAACCAATATGGATATTTATAAATTACCAAGATATTTAAGTTCATTTCATGTCCACAGTTTTACCTTGGTTACCTTAGCTTACTATTTTATTACTAGTGGATCATTTGGATTTGTGTTTCACTATTTCAAACAACGGATTAAATACTCCCATGGAGTAGCGAATCTAGTAAATCAATTTTCACATATTTTTTGTGTATGTATGAATGTTCTAAATGGATAACCAAAGATGATAAGAGAAAAAAATATATATCTATTCTACCAAAAAGTAATAGTGGTAAAAAATATCATAAAACTATAAATTGAAAAAATGAACCTACAAACTGATTCAAATATCCATTTCAGTACTAATAAAATATCAAAGTGATCATACACTAAGAAGATAATTTGTTTCAAAGTAAAAATTCATAAAAGGTCCAACACTATTTGTAATAATGTTATTTTAATCGTTGAATAGTACTTTATAAAATCATATCATATATTTTTATCTAGAATTTTAAAATAGTCACCCAAGGATTGCGTGCTTTAAAAATTCCTCCCTATAATTCAAATATCATTACAACACATAAAATTCATTACCCTTGACCTATATATTTTACTTATTAATATATAAATACTATACTACATACATTAATTATTAACATTTAATATTTAATCATATTTCATTTACCATATATCACAATTCTTCATGAACTATTTATATTTACTAAATTCATCTTTCATTATCGTCCATGATTCATGGATGTAAGTAAAAAATATACGAAATTCAAAGAATGGCATTCCCTAGAAGAGATAATAAATTGAAAAATAATAATAAGACAAAAATAAATCAAGGACTATAGCTTGATCCACCCATCACAATATTAATTATTATACTTTTAAACACTATCCATATAGTCCCACCATCAACCACATCATGTTATCACAAAATATCAATATTATTGAACCCCAACCTACTAAACAACCACTAATTGGTTTCAAAATATATCAATATACGTGTAATCAAATACTAGAAATAATGAAAACATATAATAAATCAATAAACAATAATATCTGATAAATAAAACCCTTGGGATCAAATATGGAAACAAACATTGATAAATCAAGACTTGGGTTATAAAACATCAAAAATTAATTTTAATATTGAAATAATTACTTTATGAGATTTTTTACGTTAATTAATTTTTAATAGATTTTATAAGAAATGAAAACTTGTATAATGGAAACAAAACATATCTACAATCATTGAAATAAAATTCTTTAAGAAACACTTTAACCTGTTAGTAAATTTAATGGAAGAAGAAAATATCATGAATGACTAGTTCATTAGAATCATTATATCACTATATATTACATATATAATTAGGGTTAGGAATAAAAAACATTCAATTGAATGAATTGATAACGTAGAAATACAATATCACCAAATCAATAAACAACCCTAAGAAAATATTCATGAAGAATATCATAATCACTTGATAAGACAAACCAACAATACCAAATATTTAATTCCATTTTATTATATTATTTAAATAAATATATTATATTTTAAAATTATAAAATAAATTCTGATAATAAAACATTCATACATAATATTGGGTAAATTCTATAATTTTTTCTTGATATGAATATTTAGTGGTCACTGAACTAGAAGATTATGATCGGTAAGGAACACCAACTTGAAACCAGCCAACAAAACCATGAACCCTATATATATCATAACATATAGAGTGATCCAATAGTCATTGATAATAAATTATTGAAGTAATATGAATTGCAATTATCAATTATTATAATGAATGAAATAGACATGAACAAAGTGGAGGAATGAGGTAAAATGAGACACCTTTAATCGAAGGTAGTCCTTGCATAAATCAATGCCTTAAGGATAAATAAAAAGGTACTTTTTCCTTTTATAGTTCTACAATTTCTACATAAGGTTTATCAAGAGAATAAATAAATAAAATTAATTCAATAATAACATAGAATTTTTAGAAAAACCTATAAAATAATCTATTACAACACAACTTTGATTCATCATGAAACAGTGATCCCAGATCTATGGGTTACCACATGAAATAAATACATTTACTATAGTTTTATCTATAGTTCAATGTCTTTTTAATTAATGAAAATAATGAGGTTCCTAATGTGCCTAAGGTTATGATTTTAAAACATTGAAACCCATTTGTATAATGATAAGATTACAAATCATATTTCTCACCCCAACTAAAACAAAACCAAAACCATGATATGTATCAAGCACTAAAACACCCAAACTAACAAAAAGGTAGAGGAATATAATCTATAATCTTGTTTTTTCACATCATTATTGAATTTCTTAACACAATTAATAAAAACTAGCAAAGGAAATATATATGGTGAGTGAATTTATATAACATTTCCCCATGATAAGTTAGGGATCTAACTTTAAAACAATTCTCCAATGATAGTTCACTATATAGATAAATATCATCACATGGTTAATATTTTTCTAAATTGAGAATATATATTTGAAATTTCAAGTCTTACACCTCATTCCATGTTCCATTGTACGTCATGACACAGACAACATTCCATAAACCAGCCTTTATGGAGTAATTCATTGTGAAAACCTTCCAAACTACTTACTTCACCGAAAAGACAAAGGAAAAAGAACCATGCACTCCATAAAAACTATAAAAATGATAAATGTTTATAGATAATCCAAAACCACATAGAATATCTCAATCCAATTTTCTGTTTCATTTATTGTTCTTTTTTGTAAATTAAACTTTACCCATTGATGTAAATAAATTAAGTAAACCATGAATATGTATGGTAAACATAAAATAAGTTAATTTATAATGAAAAAAAATTATATTTTATTATTTGATAGATTTATATAATTCTAATGATTATGTTTTTATAAATTCCTAAATATTTCACTATGGGAAATATATTATATTACCTCATAGTTATTTACCCTAATTTTTTAATTGAATAATTCAGATAGAAAAATAATTTTTATAATTTCAATACCCTTATATTTAAACAACTAATATATTATTATTGAAATATATTATTCCTTATTTTGATTCATTACATGAATATATTATTGATCATGAAAATTATTATATTTATACATGAAATTTATTCCAAGTAATTCCATATAATTTCCAAATTCCTCTCTTCGTCATCTACAAGGTTGAGATATAAAAATTATTTCTTTGTTAATAATTTTTTGAAAATATTCTGAAATGATTTTTTGTTTTCAATTAGATGATAAAATCCCCAATAGATCATTTATAATTGGTCATCTCTATCTCTATATTTTCGATGAAAAAAAAATATCATCATCACAATAGAACTCATGGTTCCAAAAGGCCTAATGAATGCTTTAAATTATTCTAGATGATAACATTCACATCTAAATCAATGGATTAATGAGAAACTTGATTCATACTTATTTAATCACATAATTTGAGATTCATAAACCATAATAGATTCATAGTTATTTTTTATCTATATGAGTTTACTCTATAATATGATATTTCTTATATGAGTATAAATTTATCAGGAAATTTCTATTTATAATATCATAAAGGCATAATTTCTCCATTATATATATATATATGTTGCATTGTTCAATAATTATCACATATAGTAAAATTATCCATAAATTTATTGAAAATTTACATCAAACTGTTAATGTTCCAAACACACCATCATAAAAAATTTCTTCCATAAAAGGATAACAAATATTAATATACAAGTGTATATTTGGACCATTTAATTATTAATTATTCATTTGTCAAATTTACTCATATATGTTATCTCTTCAATTTTATGGATAAATTATTTTTCAAATAATAATAAAAAATTTCATATTATAATATATAGTAGTGTTATGATTAAGAATGTATATGTATAATCATAAAATTATTTGAAGGGATGAAAAGTAATTCATGGAAAAAAAATTACATTTTAGTGTGAATTTTTTTTAATATTTAATTTTGATTTTAACTAAAGATTATATTATGGGATATGAAAATATAACAGTGTTATTTTAATATATGATTAGAAAATGGATTGAACAGAGAATTTTTATTTGAGATGAATAAAAAAGGATTTATCATTTATTAAATACTTAGAGATAGATAATTCATAGGGTACCACTATCTTGTCATGAATAGGGATTATATATATAATGGTTGAATCATAAGGAAAAATTATAGTGTTAAAGATATAAATTGGATTATCGAAATAGTTACGATATAAAGATTATAGATATATGATATTTATATAAAAATATAAATTTTTAGGTAAAAAATTATGAATATATCAGTGACATTTTGTGACTGAGGATTATATAGTTTGTGCCTTGATATTCTAAAATACATTATATTAAAAAAATATAAGACATGTTATGCCAGAATTTATGTCCATTAGAAAAATAATAACAAAAAATTTGATTATTTCATAAGGAAATCATTTTTTACAGTTAGTAGATTTAATATAAGACATAAGTAAAACTATACTTCATTTTTTAGTGTCAGAATATGACATTTTATCAAGATAAATATGAATTAATATTTTAATATATGTATATTATTAGCGGTCTAAAAGTATTTTTGAGTTGTTTTCAATTAATGATTAATGAAACATTTTTTTATAGTGTTATTAGTTATTAATTTAAAGGTTTTAAGTAATCAATTATTTTCTAAAATAATTTCTTATATTTTTTAGTTGGATCCTTTATCACTAATTGAGAAGAATCCAGTAATTGAATGAATAATTTTTTTAATTATGATTTTACATAAAAATATATTTGAGTTATTAATTTTAAATATGGTTTGGGGTCAATAAATCATTTAATAAATCAACATTCCTGATCATAAGAAAATAAGGTTTTAATAATTATAAAATATATACACTATAAAAAGAATTTTTATATATAATTCCAATGATACAAAGAATGTTTAATTAAAATACAATAATTTTAATTATATCATAAATTTGGTCTTTGTACTCTTAGTAATATTTAATTTATTAATGTTTATTCTGAAACTCATTAGATTTATTCAATCATTTAGATTTTGTTTCATAATTTTTAAATCATCCTATATAAAAAAGGATAATTTTTCAATAAATTATCCACCTCAAATATGATCTATATTATTCCATTGAAGATTTGGTTTTAATGAGGAATATAATAAATTTGAAAAAAGTATACCATTATGGGTTATCAATTCCTCATATATCGTAAATATTTTTTTGAACAGTTTTCTGAAATAGTGAACATATAATATACATTTGTTTTTTATATTATTATATTTATCTTCATATCACAATTATTTTTTATTCTATATATTATGATAAGTGTGTTAATGTTATATTTTTTAGGTAAAATATTGTTAGTGAAGGAGTATTCAACATAGAATTCTTCAACAGAATCAATTAAAGAACTTTTGTTGTATAATGTCAAGATTGAGTTGTGGATGAGTGAGAAAAAGAAAGAAAAATATTGTTTTCAGAAAAAATTAAATATTTCATGTACCATAGATTACATTATATTTATTTCAAATAAATAAATTTTTCATTAAATACATCTTACATTAAATTTAAATTGATGGGATACTATATAAGGATTCGTATAAACATATAGAAATTCTCTATGAACACTTTTACACTTTTCAATTCAATAGTTAATTTGATGATGTGGTATGGATTATTGTTTTTTAAAATCTTATGAATTGTTATTCTGAGGAACCGATTCAATTATAAGACCCATATTTGGTTGAAAAATTTTATGAAATGGAATGATACATTTTAGTAATGACTTTTTCACCCACCAAAACTATAACCATTTTATTAAATGTTTTAAATTTTAAACAATCTGATTTAGTATCAAAATATATTTTCTGGTGATATTTGAATAATTTTAGATGAGGTATATCCAAAATGGATATGTGATTTGGTTAATTATTCAAAAAGTATAAATTTTTTGTTTACTATTAATGTGATCAATCACTGAAACATTCACAATAGTATTTTAGGAATTTTTTTCTAAAAATTAAATTTTTTAATGACATGTCTATCAAAATATTTCTCTAGCATGCAAGGGATTTATAAAAAATTGAAGGAGTTCAGAATTTATGTTCCAATGGATGGGTGGATTAACAATTGATGTATTAGTCAAATAAATATATTATAATGATGTTTATGAATCATCCTCATGGTATGTACACTATAGATACAAGGTTTATTTTATTAGTTAATAAATAAACTTTTTAATATGTGTGACTAATTTAAATCATATATTTCATCAATGTATTTGAAATCAAGGATTCATACAACAATAAAGATAAACACTAAAAAAATAATACATGTATAATATTAAAAGCTTATATTTCATTAATAGTGAGTACTAGAGCTCAATATGAGAATTAAAATATGATAATATAAATCAGGTTGGAAAAATGTGAAATATATTATTAATTCTTGTATAAATTGAAAATAATCTAAAATATAGTCTAATATGATTTCTCACTTATAACAAAATGCATAAAAAAGTTAAAAAGTGAATGCTATCACATATAGGAGTGTAAATACCACAATGAAATTTTTTTAATCACAGATGGGAAGATAATGAAGCATATATAAAATATAGAGACATGGAAATGGAGGATTATGAAGAAGATATTGAAGAAGAACCAGCATAATATGAATAAACACTACCATTCCCTAAAATAATTGTGCCAATGATAGTTTACAAAGTACATAATAAGTGACATGAAATGTTTATAAAAAATCATGTTAATATTCACTTTAATTAATATTTAGCGAATATACCAAATAAGAATAGTTTAAGAAGTTATTGGTGAATAATATAATGATTATCGAGTAGATAGTATTCATACCACACATAAAATAAATTTTATCTATGATATCATATTTTTTACTAATGAATCCACAAAAATGGGTATTTTTTCAATTCATATTAACATTTTATTTTAAGAACATGGGAAATATTTGCGTGATTTAGTTTCATAAGTGATATTTAGGTCATGTTCAATTTATAAAATAATTAAATTAGATTATATAAATCCCATAATAGATACACTTCAATTCACACATAAAATTGTTTGATATCTACAAAATATTATTGATAATATTTTATTTAACTTAATTAAAATTATTTTTTCAGGGAAATTAATATTATATATGTTAATAAATATATGGTACAACATATAATTTTTTTCTCATATATATAATTGACACATCCCACAATTCCTATTCAAAATATATAGTTGTCATTGTTAGTCACTTGTCAAAACGTTTTTTTAATATTCACTTGGAAATTTAGTTGTTGATTAAGAATAAACTATGATTGAGGAAAATTATATTGAATCTGAATAAAATATTATAATGGATGAATATAAAGACATATATTCTACAGTAAATTGAGAAAAATCTGGAAATAGTGAAATATAAAGATAAGGGAGGGTAGAATTATAAGATAGAAGTTATTGAAAAATATGTTGTGAAAGATGAGATAATGATTGATCGATTTTTTCTTATGTTTTAAAGAATTTTATTCTTCATGGAATTCTACTTTCAATTTTAGATACTGTAAAAGTATTATTTTTTATGATAATTATATTAGTATACTCATTAATCACATATGTGCATGTTTATTTAATTCTTCTAATACTGGATATAGTAAGGTGATATACAACTAATGGACTTTTTAAAATGTACTAATAAGAGGAAACATGATTATTTCGCTATTTTCATAAGAATAATTATTAATTATATTTATGTTTACCTTTATTATTAATTTCAATCGTCCATATTTTTGAACTCTGATGAAATTAAACTTGAACATTAGATTTTATAATTTTATATTATTGGTCCATGATTATTGTAGAGGAATAGAAATCATAATGAGAAGGAAAAATTGATTTGAATCAATAGAAATAAGATTTTTTTCTATTTTTCATTATTTTTTAATCCCAATATTTATAATTAATTCGTTGTATTTTGGAATTTCGAAATTAAAGGGCACACAATGATTTTGGATAAATTTTTTGTATCTCTTTTGGGGATAATTTCATTATAATTATATCATACTTATGTGAATATTTTACAAATGATTTGATTAAATCGGATATCCAAAATATGAATGAGTAATTATAGGATTTTGAATAATAATGTGTTGAATTCTAATTTTATAAGATTTTTTTAAATGAAAATTTTCAATTAATATAATGAAAAAAATTATAAATTTGTGTCAATTTATGGATTGTTTTACTCAATAAAAATGTTAATATTTAATATTTTTGAGTTATTTTGCCAATATATATTATGAAAAAATTCATTCATTAATTCTATTAGATTTTTCATGATTTAATGTCAAGAATTTTAATTAATTTTATAACGAACCGTACCGGGATAAACAGACATGTCACCCATGTTAGACCGCAACAATAAATGACGAAAAAATAAATAAAATATTCTCATTAATATCTAAAGGAATAAAATGTAATAGATTAAAATTTGAATGAATATTACCTATCTGTGAAACATAAAAAACCAAACACCAATTCGAAGACTAAAAATAAAAATTATAATACTAATCACAGTCTCTATTTGAACATCCATAACAACCAATTCATCACATTTATAAGGTGAAGACAACCAAAAGAAGCCAGTGAACTACATGACACTCTTCCATTTATCCATTTCATAAAAAACCTCATCTTAAAACGCCTAATTGAAAATAAGGGTCTGAGAATAATCCTAATAGGATTTCACTAAATAATCTATACAAAGTCTAACACCTATAAAAATTTTGTTCCAAAATTAAATCCAATGAAATTTATATGTAAATATTAAAAGAGAAAAAAATTTATATAATAATTTAGTGTTTATAATAACATTTAATCCTTACATAGAAAATTAATATAACAATGATAATTAAGATAACATGAAATAAAATGAAAAATTATCCATGGACATGCCAGATGATCAACACGTTTGAAACACAACATTAAATTACTCATCATGTATAAAAAAAGTATGAGTGGTCCCAAGAGTGTGAGAATACATACATTAACATGTTAAGGAATAATTATATTTGAATAATATGAATTATACATATATTGAATCCTACCATAGTCTATCTATATCATAAAAATAACCCCCAGTTGTATCACACACACCATAGTTGTATCAATTCATTTTTTATGAACCTAATGTTCATGTTATGATACTATTTCTTTAAAATCATTTGAATACCATGATCAGAATATATAAATATTTTTTACACTGAATCATCAACACTCCAATTCTTGTAAAATGACTTTTCAGTCAAAATAATCTTTGTGTAATTTCATCAAACACATGTTGTGAAATAATCTATTTACAAAGATAAAATATAGTTAAAAACTTTCATCAAATGAAAAAATTATACTAGGATAGATGTAAAAAATTTAATAAATAAAAACAATGTAATTCATAAGAACATCAAGTATGTTATGAGTTAGAACCTAGGTATAGAGACACCAACCTCATGAATAAATGTAAAGTAGATCCCTTTGATAATAGTGGTTAGCAAATTTTTTATCCAACCCTCAAAACCCTAGATCCATTAGAATAAAACATTATTCTTCATTAACCACTTTATATATGCCAATCATATCCTAGTCAGGTTCCAGCAGAATAAAGGGATGATTGAATAAGAAAATATCATTGTAGTTAAGCGAAAAATGGATAAAAAATTTCCTTTTCCTTGTTGAGATCAATCAAGGATTATGAAAAATAACCAAGGAATGAAGGGAATATTCCAATAGAGTATCGGGGATAGACTTGTTTGATCTTAATGAAGATTAAGAGGTTATTTGATTAACCAATGACTATGTGAAATTGGGTAAATTCCCATATCTCTTGAGGTTTGGGTTGGGTCCCACGGTTTGACTGCATTGTTTAAAAAAACATTAAACATCCATGAATGGAATTCTTGCTCGGAAAATTAGAAGATCCTGAAAAATGGGATATATACACATGATTTAGTAAAATCAATCTCATCCCATTCAAATCCTAGGAAATAACACCCCGAAAACCCCAAGATTTCTTGGCACACCACAAATTTTGACTAATCATGATTAAATAGTGTTAAATTACACAAGATACTCACTGTTATATATAACATTATTATTATATTATAAGAAATTATCATTTTCCCAAACTATTCTGCAAACCTAAATTCTCAAGAAATCAATGTCTTCGACCCCTTACTCTAAAAATAATCTATAATTACCTAATGGTTAAACTAATCTCAAACTAAAGAACACCTTTGACCCATGGGTATCACAATTATCCCACTAGAAAATAACTCAATTCTGATAAATATCTAATGATAATAAAAATATAATTTAGCTTCTATGTCACCAATAATTATTTCTATCATGTCTCATGGATATATTTTTTGTACAAACACAGTGTAAGAACTATGGGAATTCATTTTATGCATAAAACCTTATCATTATAATCTATAATCTGAAATATATATTCAATTGTAGTTGTGTTAGGGTTATAATCAACGTCATTATATTCAGTCACATGAAAAGGGTCTGGTCGATACATCCTCATATAGGAAACATGAAATACATCTGGAATTGAATATGTCAATCATGATGGAATTTACCAATGAATAATATACATTTCTATATTTTTCAATGATCTCAAATAGTAAAAAAATGATGATGAAAAAATAAACTATTAAACCAATCAATTATGTTCCAATTGAGGTGAAACATTGAAAAATACATAATCACGAACATCATACTGTAGCGGGGGATGATGAATACCCACATTGAATTTTTGATTATTTTGAATAGTTACTATCCTATTACAGATCAAATTTTCATTCTCTATTATCTCTTAAATGAGGCTCCATCAAACCCGGTACAATTCCTCCAACTCTCTAATGCATAAGGTAGACCTGCATGTACACTTAAAATGCTCAAAATGGAAACATTTTTATCAATGTATGATATCTATTATTATTAGAAACATGTAACAGAGGAAGATAATTTCTCCATGAACTGGTTAAACTAATATTTCACACCTAAATTATTTTATTAATGATCTGAATAGATTTATTAGTGTTTTCATCTTTAAAATAATTATATGAGGTTTATAATTTCATCTAGGAACCCATAACCTCTTAAAAACATCCAAATTAATAATTTACCACATTAGTTTTAATAAAAAACAATTATAGAGAGGTATTATTGAATCCACATAACTTATCATATGTATATGGTCATGATCTATTATTCCTTCATTATCTCTTTAATAGTGATGAAATGTGAAAAAATTATATGTCAATAATTGATCACCAAAACCATGTCCTTACCATTAGATTTATTTGGTAAAATAATGAGTATGTCAATGGAAAAACATCCCACTTCCACACTAGATCAATTCCATAACCATAAAGATGTTAATAAACACTACGCCTATAACAGTAGTTATCCAAACATTAGATTCCTCTAGAGCATACTATTCTATGTAGAGATATCCATCCGTAAACCAAACATGTGATATATTTACAATTTGACTATCCCCTAGTCTTTATAATGATACCCAAAACATTATGTTTCTTCAGAATAAAAGTATGATTTTTTGGTTAGTGTAGATCCCAATTTACTTCTTTGTGATATTCTCAGAAAACCATTCTTAATAGAATTAGATTTTCCTCAATGAATAATGTTCCAATGATATATTATACAGTTACGCACGGTTTAAATTTTCCTTCCATGCTTACTGTAAATGTTTTTCTACTTCTCTAAATAATTTCTTAAAACTGGTCCATATATAAAATGGTTACCAAAATATTTCCTTTTTTGGGAAGAAGACACAACTAGGCTACCTCTTACAATAACCAAATCCACACCTTAAACAATTTTTATGGGTCTGAATACCTCATACATAGAAAATTTTTTAACTGTATGAAAAATTTTGGAAGTTATAATCGAATCAACATTTATCAAATATTTTCCTTTAGAACCATGTGAATCCTCTATGATTTAAGGAAATAATTAGTATGAAACCTAGGTTCTAGGTGAACCAACTCTGTGAAATGTTTCGAAGTCTCCGAAACCAAACACTTCCTTTTAATAAGGTCATAGATACATACGACATGACCACACAAATGATTTAGTATATTAATTTTTCTTGGAGATCTTCATAAAAAATTATTGGAAAGATAGAAATGTAATTTATCTTTAATGATGGTGTCCAACCATATCATTCTCAATCCATTATGTGTGTAATTAAAGAAACCCAATATAAATTTCTTGTATTTTTCATAAAATTTATGAACCCTTCAATCAGGTCAATATAATTCATAGAATGATTGTGTTTTTTATCAAAACATAATATAGGTAAATTCTTCATGATAAATTTTGATCCTAGATACACCATTCATACTCAGTTCTCATCACCCCCATAGACCAAATTTAGAAGGGTATGGATAGATGATTTCACCAAAAAAAGTTTCCATATGAGGAATTTCCAATTTAAATTTTCTCATAAGTTCTACTCCCATACATGATTGATATCTTATAGGATGTATTTTCAAATAAAAAATACTACATGAATTAGATTTTGAGAGACTCCCAAATAAAAATATAAACCCCAAGATTCCAAATATTTTAACCTTTAAATAAAATCTATTTAAAACAATCAAAAATTTCTTGAACACAATAAAATAAACTATAACTAATTTTTTTCCTTTAAATAAATCCCAAAATAAATTTTGTATAAATTAATTCCAATTATATGTAACATTCATGGGAAAAAATCCCTAGCCCCACCCCCTGCTAACTTGAGTTTAAGCATGGGACTGAGATGATGACGAAACCTCATGTACTTATTACCTAAACACAGATAGTACTATCTCATTTATACCAATTAACGTGAACCAATCACAGAAACTTACATAAAATTCCATTTATTTAATGGATGTAATACAATTTTTAATGAACTATATTATGTCAACTAAAAATGTCACAAAAGATGGATCGCCATAAGATAAAGACCAATTAACAATGAACTAAATCTCAGGAATAAATAAAAGGAGATAAAAAATTGATGACAATGTGTTGGAATAGTACACATCCATGTGACATTTAATTTAAAGACAAATGGATATAACTATAATTAAAACAATTTAAGTCTAAATCAAAGTCTCCATCGTACTATCCATCTCCAACTATCTATCTCACTAAGAAGGAGACAAAATCCAAGAGATGGGGGAAATCTTCATGATTCCCTTCGTGTTTACCCATTTCCTATGAAAAAACTTTTAAAATTTCACAATGAAAAATTGAGGATGTGTGAAAAATACCTACAATATTTAACCAAGAAATCAATATAAATTTTAGCACCACATAACCATTACTTTATCTTTATAACAAATCATATTTGTAAATTAACTTTACAAGAGAAATAATTATTCAAAACATTATTTTGTTTTAAAAAGAACATTTAATATTAACATGAAAAAGTAATATGATATGAACATGTACGATATCAGTAAAGAATACAAAAAACATTTAAAGATATTTCAAAAGATAAAAAAGTGAGAAACAAAACGTGAAATGCACTATGATTTAGAAAATAAAACACAAGTAGGGTCTATATTATGGAAAAATATAGTCTTAAATGTTGATACACAAAAATCAAGTCCTAATTTGAATCCTATTTATATTGAATCCATCTACATTCTATAAATATTATCAAAACAAACCCTAGTTATTCCACACACACAAACATAGAGTATAGTTTTATATATCCATTTCCTGATACACCCTTGGTTATAATGTTATACTACTTATATAAATCATTTGAAACCATTAATAAAATTTATAAATTATTTTTATTGTGAATCATTGTCACTAACATTCGTGAAAACACACTTTTTGAGTCAAAATATCCCCTAAGACATTTCATCAAACAAACTATAAGATAAATCTATTTAAAAAGATAATAACTATTTAAAAACATGATTCTATTAAATTAATTCCACTTTGATATCAAGTAAAATAATTTCAAAAATAAAACCAATAGAATTCAAATTATAATAATCTAAATCAAGAGTTATAACAATTTTATATAGACACCTTCCACAAAAATAGAGAAAAATTATTAACAATAAATAATGGAGGGTGAAAGTATGTATATATGTTCCTCACAATACCAAATCCACAATAATCCTAATCTATTACCCACCACACCATAAAGATTTGAAAATCATAGCCTAACAAATTTCAACAAAACATGGTGAGTATAAATCAAGTTATGATATAACTAGAGGATAGAAAACATGATAAAAATAAAATATATCATTTTGATATTCTTCATGAATAGAGGAAAATCGACGTGGAAGAAAAGTGATAAGTCACTTTTTATATGAGGTATGATTAGTTTGAACCTAATGAAAATCATATTGTGATTTGATATAAAATTTCTATGGACAAAGGGTAAAATCTAAAACTTTTTAGAGGTCTGGGTCGGGGAACACAATTATGATGCACTATTTAAAATATGTCTGCCAAGAATGTGTGACCTATTAATTTTATAAAATTGGATTTTATAACTACCCATTCATAGAAAAATAGTTTTTAAAATCCTTCTCAAGATAAGATATATTTTTAGGAAATCACCTGAATAGTGGTATAGTTTCACTAACTGTGATCAAACATTAAAAACACAATTGGAAACTCATAGTGTGATACGACATTGTTGTGTAACAACCCATACTTATAATATTATGTATCTATTATAGTTTTTAAATTATATCCTTAAACTATACATAAAAATTATAATTATATGTTAATTGATTTTCAGGGGGTCTGGGTTTCTTTTGAACCCCAGACACCAAGAAAGGATGAAGCAAAATTGGTCGCACAGTTTAATTAATCATGTATCCCATGGCACATGACCATGCGACCTAAAATAGGTTCTAGGAAGTGGGATGAATCAAGGATAACACATGGATATTTAGTCCATGTTCCATTATCATGCATAGTGTTTTGTGTATAGATAAATGAAATAGGCTTCTCCCCTTTTATTTTCTTTTTTTCTTTTTTTCCTTTTGTCATTTCTTTTTTTCCCGCTGTTTCCTATCCTCACCCTCCATGAATGCATACCTCCCCCTCTACCTTATGGTGAATGGTGTCCCTCTCCTCCTAAAAGCATGGGGTTTTGATCATACACACACATTTTTTGATCTCTTTTCATCGTCATCAGATGCACTAGAAAGCTCTCGGTACACACTGCCTTCTGTAGTACTCTATTTCATGGTCCCTCCACTACTTATGGATCTATTTTGGCTTGGATTTATTTGTGAACTATTTTTGTAGGTTTTCTATATCATCTAATTTACCCCATTTTATGTTGAATCAATTGTCATTATACAATGAAGGTAGTATCGTGACATTGAGTTAGAGTGCCAACTATTTTTCCTACTCGTTTCATGTCTTTTTGGTGTCAATCCATTGTACATATCATTATAAGAATCTAAAAAAAACTGATAGCACGTTTTTTATAAATTTATATTCTTTTCCATGTCTGTAGCTACCATTTAATTTTGAAAGACCTATTTATGGTCTGTTCGTTCACCATTTTACACCCCTTCGACATTGAACCATTGTGAAACTCAGCAGAACCTCTTGGTTATGCTATTATGTTCTATATTAAATTAATATAAATGATTTTTAGTTTCCTAGTTTATCCTCTCTTTAAAAAAACCATCCATGTGGTTTTCACTTAACCTTCAACCACCCCTTTTTGGGTGCACCATCCATTTTTCCAAAATCCCCATTTTCCATGAATTTTGATTCACCGTGGGTAAATGTTATAAATTTATAAATGGTTTAGAGTGAATATTAGATCCGGAATATAGGATAACTTTTTAAAATAAAATTATAACACAATACTTATTTTGACCTTGTGTTATTCCAAATTATTTACATTCTAAATTGCAAATCTCAAATACATGAATAACTTGCATTATGATAAATGCTTATACTTCAAGAAAAGTGATTTTCCTAGTGATATATAACTCAATTTCATAACCTCATTTCCTTGTTAACTATACTAATTCCTTATTCAATGTTTAATGACTTTATTTTTTAGGAAATGTTAGAAGCTTATGAGTTTGGAACTTCATAAATGACATGTGAACATTATAATTTTTTGAGACATGTTTATTGTCTTTAGTTATATATTGAATGCTTTGGTTTGATTATTGGATTGTGATTTTGAAATGTATATAATGACATGTGTTTTTATATATTCTATTCGTGATTCTTATGCCATGAAATTTTTCCTTTTAATTAACTAGATATGAATTATTTTATAAATATGCATAAATGACTTCTTTAATTAATAAGGGTCATGTTTTTATAAAAAATCCACTTCAAAAAAAGTGCTATGTATTCTAAACTTATAAAAGATATTAGTATTATTATAAATTCTTGGTTTCATTTCTATATAATCTATTTAATTGTAGTTTTGATTATATTCAAAAGATCGATTTAATGGAATGCTTGTTAGACTGTTATAATAAATTTCAGGTGATGGCATGAAATTGCTTAAATGTTGTTCCTGTGGTTTATTCAAAAACAATAATACTGTTTATTGTCATGAAATACAAATTGTTCTATTTTTTATATTCTATAATTGTACATACATATTAATTAGAAATCATGAGATATTGAGATGTTTCTTTGTTGGAATAAAATTAAATATTTATGCATTACCAAGGGTTATATGCATGTATTGATATGGAATATTCAATGCAGGTCGAGAGAGAACATGGTTCCAAAGTTAAGGATCTCCCAGATAAGCCTGCCATGCTTAGGATATTATGGCATGATGTTTTGGGGGAGACACATTGGGTTTCTAGGTATGGACTCTCTAGGTGGTTTATGATAACATAAAAGTGAGGATGTTTCCATAGGTGAGAAACCATTGACGAACCTCTTGGGTATATGGTTACGCAATGTCATAGGTGAGACCGAGTCCCCTATGTGTGATAATTGGTAATGATTTAGAGTCGACATCATTGAGAGATACAATGGATGACATGTAGGTGTCCATGGATGGACTCATGGTAATAAGTTATATTGGAGGTTTACATTATGACCCTTGGGATTTAGATATGATCACTAAGGATGAGTATATAACTCCACATTGTTATTTATGGATTTTTTTAATTGCATTAATTGTTTCATTGATTGACTGCCAACTCATAAGATATGCTTCTTTTATTATTATTGATAATTCTTATGAACTTGTGTCAATACTATAATAATTATTACCACTCTTGTACATAGAATTGGATGTGACAACCTAAGAAAATTCTCATGATTGGGGGTTTGATTATTTACTTGGACCTAGTATGCCTATATATTTATACACACATATGTATTATTCCTTGAACAAGTACCCTATTTTGCATTCCATATTAGGTCTAAGTAGGTGGTATGGGTAGGGTGTCTGCACTAGAACCTAAATCATGTTGTATTTTATTTATTTAGTTTATTACGTCTTATTATATATTGGAACAGTACTATTGTTTATCTTATGAAATGAAAAGGCCAAGAATATGTTTTTTCCATCATTTTGGGAATTATTTGTCACTCCATAATCGGGCATCATTTGATACTCTAGTAGACTATATTCTTGTAAGTACAGATAAAGGTTAGCATGTTGCTTCCATTGCTTTATTTTTTTCTTGCATGTTTGGATAGATATTAGTGGAAGAGAGCTGTGACTATTGTTGAGGTATTGTTTTAGATGTTTTCCCTATTATTTTGATAGTGTTTTTTATTCTTGCCCCTCTATACCCCTGCACTCTTATGTTTTTGTAAACTCATGAAATCCTCATCATAATTTGTTTTGTATCCAGTATTATTATTCAGCATCAGCAGTTTTGTAATAATTTTTCTTGGGTTATGTATTTATTTTGCAGATTCCAGCTTATTTTTATGCTTATGATACATATTATATATTATTTTATGTTTTGTTATACCTAATCCTATAATGGAATATTCTCCCAAAATAGTAATAGGTCCCTTACTACTTATGGGTATCCTCACGTATTTGGGAAGATATGCCTGTGGTCTTCTGGCCCATTGTACCGTGCCTCAAATCAGCGGAACTCAAGGAAGGAAGAAAAGGTTTTCACTAGATATTTACCTGAACTATGTAACTGGACAGTTTTCTCTAAAAATCCAATAGTTCAGCCTTAGTCTTCCAAAAAAGCACTAGATCATCAAAAAGGATAAACCATGTCAAAACTTATGCATTCATTTGATCTGAAGTTCGTCACAACTCAAATATTTAATGTATATTTTTTAAAATAATAAACACTATAAAATAATAATATGATTAACTAAATATTTTATATTTATACATCAAACCATCAAGATCATCATTAAAATTTATCCATTTTTATACACACTTAACTAAGGGATAATGTAACAACCCAAAAATTTCCATATGAATCATTCCTCCTTAATATATATTTGTGTGTCATATTTTGATATCTGATATAACATAAATAAAAACCTATAAACAAATTATAAATTTCCAAGATTAGTATTTATTTATATAAAACATTTCATATGAAAAATAAACACTATCTATAGAATATAATATAGAAAAATGAGACTATAAAATGAAGGAGACGATATAACTATTTTTTTGATAAAAATTGTAGTTATAGTCTCCTAGAAATATCACATTTGGGAAAAATTATATAAAAAGAAATTATAAAATTATAAAAAAAATTTGTTTATATAAATTAATATAGTGAACCATGAGATAAAAATTGTTGAATGAAGAATGATAAGAAATATATATTTTTATGAATTATAAGTATTATGTTACCATTAGAAATTTTACTGTTATAATAAAAACCTAACCATTAGAATGTTTTCCTATCCATTATAATAGATACATGACCATTAGGGTATGTCATTTGGAAACCTTATAAATATTATTTACCAATACAAAATTTTGAATTTTTTAAAAAAACTGTTTTAAAATAATTAATCAATAAATATAACATAATAAAATAAATGCACACATTTTTGCTAAAATATTTAAAAAATTATAAATTACTATAAAATTAATAAACATTAAAAATAAATAAATAATAATATTTTTTAAATAAAATGTATATATTTTTGGAATCACCATCTCTAATCTTGGAAAGCGTAATGTATTTATATTTTTCATAAATAGTAAAATATATATTTTAATATTAAAATATTATAAAAATACCTAATCTATTAATTGAGAGAAGGAACTAATTTTAGGGATTATGTATGTAATATGAGAATTATATACCAAATTAACTATTATGTCACAGTCCCTTTATAATAGAATCACAATTTTGATACCTATTTTGGAAAATATTTATTCTAATTTTTTTTTTCAAAAAAACCTCTTCCCATTCGCTTATAAATGTAGCACCCACCGGACCAATTTTCCTCCATGGTTATGTTTCTTAAATTAAAAACATTTTACAATGGTATTTTGAAAATTAATATTATCCTTTTTACGTATGTTTTAGTTTGATAAAAAAACATCCTTTTGAGTTTTTTGGATGGTTTGGAAAGGGGACATCCTAAATTGTAAGTTAAGAACTCATAGTCCTGATAATTCCCTTTCCTTAATTTTTTATTTATTATCAAATTAATAAATAAAAAAATTTATATATCATGAAATCTGTAATATTAAATAAATATAATATAAATTGAAAATTTTCATCACAAATAAAAAAATAATGTTTAACATTCTTTGATTTTTTGTTTGTATATTAATATATAAGGATGTAATTATTAGGAAACAATTACTTACATAATTTATTATTTCAATAAATTATTTTATTATTAGATATGTTCATAATAATGATAAAATATTTTAATTAGTATTTTTTAATGGTTAATTAATTATTATATTTCATAAAAACATTAATTTCATCCTGGCCAGTAAAATAACCAACATAAGCAAACCATTATAAAAATAAATTCTTCCAATTTATGAATATTAATATTTGAATACCATATTTTAAAAAAACCTATTAATATATAGAAATATATATACTCTTTAAAGAATTTCCATTAGAGTTATGTGTTTATTTGATACAAGACATGATTGTTTATACCAAAACACATGATCTTGTAACTGTGAAACAAATATCCTCGGGATGATGGACATATACAACATGTTCTGATAAAATAATTATAATTCGTTTATATAATCATAATAAATGAGTTAGAAATGAATAAATCACTGATTTTTTCAATTAATAAATTTAATTTAATTATTTTGATAGTTGGATATGTTTATTAAGCTGATTCTGGACTTAAGGTAAGTGAACTACCATAATCTTATTATTCCCTTAAGTAAATTACATCCATCTATATTCATATTTTATCTTAAAATTATGTTAGTTATAATATTATAATTCATATTTTATTGATGTGTACTATTTTATAGTATATTTATGAGGAAATATCAATGTTTTTCAAGTTCCATTCCTAACTATTTATTTAAATCACACCCTTTGAAACTAAATATTCATTTTTCTACCATTTTTTATATATAACTCTTATAAAAAAAATTATTTCTTAAACACAAACTTATTTTAAAAATGCTGATTGTATTTCATTTTTGAATTCAATGAGAATACAGTGTTTTTCATTTTTACAGGATATTTTACCCATTATTAAATGATTTTTAGGGATTTATTTTCATAACTACTTACTCGCCCATTATTATAATGTTTTATTAACATTGATATATAAATTATATAATATGATTCTCTATTAAATTATTAACACATAATTTACTTTAACCACTTATTTTTCATGAATTTCTTATCTTAATTTATATTATAATTCATGTTGACATTGTTATGTAACATATTTCCTTCACATGGTGAATTTTAATGTTTAGGATTTAAATAATATTATTTTTTATTATGAAATAGAAATTAATGAAATATTGTGAATGAATTGTATGTTTTGAAAAATTTAATGACTCGGAATAAATTATATATTTATTACATATCATTATAGTATATATATGATAGACATATAGTGAGCCTAGAATACCTTGTCACATTGACTTTGGTGTCAGCCTCAACTTATGTTTATGATGATTTGTTTAATATTTTTTCCATATTCTGATGATTTTATTGATGAAAAATTTACATCACAAACATATTAGATATTCCATTTTCTTGGTTATAAAATAGGATAACCCCCATTTAGTTTTCTATGTTTTGATTATTGATCCTTGTGTTATCTCACCCTCATGCACATCTTGATTATAATTTTTTCTATTTTAGTTCACTAATTTAAATAAATATATATCTTTCCATGATATATCATATAGTTCTAGATGTACGATGAGATCTATGGGGGTAAATGGAGATATGAAAGAAGGATATTGTTTTTTGTTTTTGAGATTATTCTAGGGTAGTAGACCTCTAAATTTTGATATGGGTTTAGGGATATTAAGGTTAAAATGATGTGATATGTTATTTTTGGGATTTTAGTCATTATATATTTTTATTTAATAAATATATTTATATTTTTTTTTTGGAAAATATAGTGAAACTAACACAAGATAAACAACAAATTACCTAGATTAAAACATAAATTTAAAAAGATAGGATGTAATATTTATTTGTGATTTAATATTTCATGTTCATAATTTTACTCTCATATGGTTAATAATTTGTCTATTATTATCCATTACATAAATTTTTAGTAAATTTATATATATAAGAGGAATTATTTAAATAATAAATGTGACAGGTAATAGATTTATTTTCTAAATAAGTTACTTATTAATATAAGTCTATTATATGAGAATATTCATGCAATTATTTACTAATTGACTAATGTTTTGAATAATATGGTGAAACATGTAGAGAAAACACATACTCAAATGAGTGAAAAAGTTATAGATAATTTTTTTGTGTGATAATAATCACCCTATATTAGTTGATCTTCTTATTCACTAACCCTGTTGAAATGGATTAATTCCATGAAAAAGATATATTATATACATAGATTCAATGAGTACAATAATGTTATACTAGTCAGTATCAGGTAGAGTGATAATTTATTCGGTGGTGGATATTTAAAAAAAATATGAGTTATGTTGTTGAATTTAAATTCAATGAATAATAATAATTTAGTAAAACATAATTAAATAAATATTTTCAACATAAGTCCTTAATAAATATTTGGGGGAACTTCTTGGTCGATTAAAAAGGGTTAACAATGATTGGGTCTTTTTAAGAAAAAGATTCAAATATGTCAAGCCAACCCTATTTATTTTTTATTGATCTTGAAATTATAATAAATAATTTATTTAATGGACAAAATTTTAGTCTTTATAAATCATAAATAATTTAAGATATTTATATATATGAAAAAATAGTTTAATTATCCATGAATGCATAGATAAATTTCAATTAATCCAAATAATCTCATCAAGATAAAAATAAAATAGAATAATGATGCTAAATTATAGAGGATAAAATGATAAATATAATTTATGGTAGAAGATTTAGCTAGCTATAGACCAAAGGTGAGGGATGATGAACTATTGAAATAACAGTAATGGAATTTAGAATTGTTCTTACTGTGTAAAAATAGAATCAATATTAATAATATTAATGTGATTTATAAAATTCAATAAATATGATGTATCGAAAGATGGTTGTGATAAATCATCCCTCTGTTGTCCATTGTTTCAACATCCATAAACAATGATAATATTCATGTTAATATAATAAGTGATATTTTATTGATTAATGACACGAAAGAATAAATTCTAAAATAATGGGAACACAGATGATAGTATATTATCACACCACTGAGTTTAATCAAATAATATAGTGTTTGTGGGAAAATAGTTTATAAAGTTAATAATAAAAAATTTCCCATCTGATAATATTTTAATGAAATATTTTTTATCACGGATATTAAAAAAAATACCCAAACAGTACCTTAATCTATAGAGGTTGAGTTACGGATAGAAATATCACATAGTTTCATTCAAATAATGCATACAACTCATCCTAATAAACATTTAATGGGAAAAAATCCTTGAAAATAATATTGAACCCCCTTTGGTAAAAGTTGATTCAATATCAGTAATGGATTATTTTTTCCTTATATATATCCAGTATTATCTTTTTGGAGAGGGATATCATATTCCATATCCAAAAATAGAATCTGATTTTGTACTAGTGAACAAATAATAGTGACTATAAATTTAAAACATCTCAAGTATTTGTATTATTTACTTTTAATAAATCATATTCATCTCAAATATTATATAATATGGAAAGGATTATCATAGGAGACATGCCCATTATAAGGAAAAATCGATGTATTCCAACGAGGGGTTTCTATGCCTTCCTCTAAATTGGGATGTTGACTTTTCTATATAATTTATACCCACTACTCAACCCATAAAAAACAATAGATCTAGAATAACCAAAATCTATCTGAAAAAAAATCATCTATAAAATTTTAGAAATAGTTTTTTTATCAAAGTGTTTCTCTTTGGGGTACCCTAGTACCCTTTTCTTAGAAGAAGGATGTGTCCATGCTTCTATTCATTAATTTTGTTGACTGTGGAATGATATTAGGGAAAAAATGTCATCTACCTAAGGAGGATAAATTATTCAATAAACTATGTGGGGATTAGTAAATGTTAATTAGTGATCCTAAATCAGGATACTATCAAACGATTTTAAAAATATGGGATTTTAAAAAATTTCAATATTTATCATGATATGGACACTATATGTATATAATAATTCCTTTAATATATTTTAATGACCTAGAAATATTCCAAGAATAATAAATAGGGCCTCAAGTTATTACATTTATAAATTTATGATGTCATTATTTATGATACCATCATATTTTATAAACAAAATTAGGAATAAAGGGATAATTTTAAAACTATTCTAAAGCCATTGTAAAAGTAGAATTCATATGTCAAGTAAAGAAAATTTAAGTTATTAATGAGGAAATTTTCAGTCACAGGTCATGTTCTTAGTAGTAAAGACATATTTAGTGGTTTTTCCAAAACACAGGTGATAAATTATGAACCATAACAACATTTATGCTAAATATCAATGTTTCTTTTAATTAACTGTGTTTTAGAAATTGTTTGTGGGATATATATGATAGTTGTAGAATCCACTATACAAGATAACTCATAATATTTAATGTTAATCTGAATAGATGAATATAAAGAGGGATTTAATGATTTATAGAATAATAAAGCATCTATACTAGTAATTTAGCTATGTACCAGTGACGAATAATCTACACAAAAAATGATATATCATGTAAATGATTTAGTTGTGTAATCATGATAAATTAAAAAGTTGCAGCCTATCCCTCATGAATGTAAAAGGTACTATGGAGAAATTAATTAACCAAGGATCACATGCATTCTGTACTAATGGTATTTTTCTGATGTTTTACCTATAGAGAGAAGGTTGTTATATATATTTATCACAAGATCATTAAGTATATATTCAAATAGAAGGATTTAAACATGAAGAATCGATGATGGATATAAATGATCAATGAACATGGATCCTCTATCAAGGGACATTCATGAAATGAGAATAAATTTGAAGATTATCTATGTTTTAATGATCAGACAACCTTTTATAGGATTAGTATTGAAAGGAATACGACATTACTAAACAAAAAAAGGATATACATTGGAATTATAAGTGATTTTAAAACATCCTACCTTTTTGTAATGATTTGTCATGAAATATAAAACAGATGAAATTAATATACAAATAAAGATGTGAAAATGAGGAATATTAATTTATAAGGGTAAAATATAGATAGTGATGTAGATTTAAGATTTGGGTGAAGTAAAGTGTATAGTATCAATGCCCTCCGAACTAATTACAGATTTGTTTTAGAAGTTTATTATGATATCATTTATTTATTTTATAATAAATTGTGATATAAGGAATATATTTAATAATCCATTTTTTATATAACGAGTGTGAAAGAATGGTTATTTTCTATATTCTTTTATCATAATTCATCTTATTACCATGTCTTAAGAGAATTCATGATCAAGGTATTCACATGTCTGGTTTGTGATAATTGCGTTAGACTATAGTATAAATGGGGGAATAATGATATGTTTATTTTGGAAATTGAAGAAACTTATTTATATTGTTTTTTATATTAATATTTTGGTAGATTCATAAGGTTATCTATTTATGAAATAGTTTAAGTAGAACAACGAATAATGTTTTAATGATTAATGCATGAATTCCCTATATGAATATTTATCAATATTTCCAAACCGATAAGGACCATTTGGTAGTGATTATAAATATATATATAGAAATTTACTTATAATTCTCTTTATGTATCATATGATACATTATTAATTTTTGAACATTTAATTAACCACTATTTATTTGAGTAAGATGTGATGTAGAATTTGATCAGGGCACAATAGATGGATGAGATAGTTCTAGTAAAGTGGAATGAAATCCAGTACGTATTCCATGATTTTTAAATTATTCATCATTAGGGAAATTATATTGAAAGAAAATTTTGTCATATTATCACAATTTTAGATGATATCAATGACCTTTTTCATACCTCTTTGGTTTATGGTTTTATGGTCAATAACGTTCTCTAGATCACCCAATTTTTTATGATCAACGCTCTATATCACTCTCAATAATTATACAGAATTATATTCTATTTAGAAATATTCATGTCCTACCTATTTTTTCAAATGTTGAAAACTAGTTACTATTCCCATCCAGTAACCTTTATGTCTCCATATTTCCTTTTATTATTGGGGGTGGAATGTAACAACCTGATATTTTGTGAAATTTTTATTATTATAATGAAATTATTTTCTATTATATAAATATGATGTTTATTATTTGTTATACATAACATCGAGAAAATCGTTAAGAACATACATCACTGAGTTTTAATGAAATTTGTCATACAATTAAATTATTTTTATTTAATAACTCCCCAAGAAATTAGAACAGATTGTGTGAATTGGATTAACTAAATTATGATAATATATTTTTACAAACATTAATTTTTTATATAATTATTTGAAGTAAAATAATAATCATTTAAAATCGATAAAAAAATATTCTGAAAAACTAAATTTTTCTGAAAGACAAATTTGACATTTTTTGTGACCATAATTTAAATTTATAAAAACCTTTAGAAATATTATTTTTTGTAATTAAATTAAATTAAATTTTATTAAAACAAGTACTACCATATGTTTAATTTTTATTAAAATTTTAAAATGTTTTGTTCATCGAATTATAATGAAAAATCCTGAATTTTAATTGAAAATTACCTATTTATTTAAATTATTAAAAAAATTAATAATATTTAAAATTATATTTAATGGGAAATCAGACCACTATTATAAAAATGAATTCAATTTAGATCATTTTAATAATTTCCCTTTTTAAATTATGTATAAATTTTTTTCAAAATCTTGAACATTTTATCATTAAAACCACAATTTATCATCATGTTTGTGAGATAAATTTTAAATTAAAAATGTCCACATTTATTAATTAAATTTAGAAAATTTGATTATTATTTTTTTAATAATAATTTTTTTTAATTTATAATAAGTGGGAATTAATTTTTCACTAAAATGAATCATGAACCTAATAGAAATTAATTATCGTAGTTTGGGTAAAAAATGATTATCATAGGTTTAACTAAAATAATCAGACTAAAAATGACATAAAATATTTTCTTTATTTTTTAATGAGTTTATTTGGATTTATTTTAAAAAATTATAAAATTTGGAATTAATTTATAGTTTAATTTGAATTTTTTTAATATATTAATTTAAGTAATGAAAAGTACAAAAATGTAACTTTTTTTAAATAACATAAATAATGATTATGTATGTGAAAAAATGTAATGTAGTATTTATTATTTTGAAATATTAATTAGTTTTCTTATCAAAATAACTTATACTTTTATTTTTAGTAGTGAAATGGTTACATAAATTTCTTAAGAAATTCCACAACAATAGTTATTTTAATAATAAAAAAATAAAATAACTAATAATAAAAATAATAAAAGTAATGTAAATTGAATGAATTATTTATTAACTTAATAATTTATGTAAGTATTTAATCTTACATGGTTTTGAACATAATATATTCAAATTCAATTTTTTTCTTTTTGTTAATCAAAATTCAAATTAAATGAATAAATTCAAAATTAACTTTATTGTTATTTTAAAATAAAAGATATATTATTAAATGATTTAAAATTCCAAAAAATAATATATTATATGAAATGATATTTAAATGTTAATAAATAAAATATATTCTCCATTAATAGAAAATTTTATATTTTACATGGAATATATAGCCACTAACTACTAAAAACTTTATTAGTGTACTTATTGTTAAAAAACAGTTTTTACACGTTACTTGCGCTTCTGTAAAAATGAATTTCCAAAAAATGCAAGTTTATTATTTAATAATATTTATTTCATATTTTTATAAATTTTGTATAAATTACTTAATAAATCTCACTTTATTTTTTATTAATGTATATCTCTCATAGGGTAGTGAATTAGTTACAATAGTGAAAAATAAATTGTAAATATATCAAAAATCAGATGATAAGGAAATAATTATTTAAAACATGTGTTTCATTATGTGGTGGAGGTATATATAGAACTTATAATCTAAAAAACCCGTTATTTATAAACTTTTTTGGATTTTTTTTCCTATTTACCTCCCAATATTGAATACTTTTGTGTATTTATAAGAATTCTAGTCCTCATCAATCAAAGGGCACTCAATGTCCTCCCTTATTCAAAACATCACACATATTTGTTTCCAAAAATACATTAAAAAATCATGTTCCCATCATATAATACATCATATTGGATTAAATCCAAAGTCATAAGAATTAGTTCAATCCTAATGAGAATACCAGAATAAGAGGTAATATTCTTCAACATACATATTTATTTTATTTATTTCTCCACCATATTCAGTTATTTTTTATATTAATTACATAAAATCATTAATATAATCCATATAATTATATGTTTTTATGCTAAGTATATAACCTAAAACCTTATCCACTTTTATCAAATGGGTTATGAAATTATCATTCATGTGTACGATAGACTACCAACTCACAATTTGATGTAATTCATTTTTCCTTCACCACATATCATGGATAATCACAATGATGGATTAACTATTTATAAATGAAAAATATAATAATTATTATTTTATTGTGAATTTTTTATATTTGTATAATAGATCAATTTATGATTTCATTTTTTTAATATAATAAAATTATTCATGTGTACTGCAGATCACCACATTGCGAAGCATTGTGATTCGTTCACTCTTTAAATAGAATGAATTAAGAATGGGTTTGATAAATTTATTTAATATACATGACATAATAATTATAATTGAATTTTAATATGCATCACATATATTTCCTCTATTAAGAATAACATGAATGTAAAACACGATATTCGTGCATACATATGACCTACCATCTCTATAAATGGTGTATTTCATTTTTTGTCATTAATTTTATTGATTACTATAATCAAATTTACTAATAATTAATAATATATTAATATGATATATATATCTTTTGGGAATTAATACCATGATACATTTTTGGGGACCAATAAAATAACATGTAAAAACATACCCGAAAAACAAAGTAGATTTTTCCCAAAACATGACTGTAAAAAGTAATTATTAATAATTAGGTAACAACTAAGAATTCAAATCATATATGGTGTGATATATGTGAATATTTTTATTTAGTGTTTTTATAATAAATATAAATTTCTTATATAGGAGGTCATAACATGAATGAAAAAGTCAAAACTAAAGGTAACTGGATATCTAGTCTCACTTTTATTTCTTAGAGTCTTATAAAATATTTGTCACTAAATTAGTTTTTCTGTTGAATATACACCCCTATAACATGATATATCTTGAGTATAATGAAATTATTATATTTATGTTTCTATTGAGTTTATTATTTCATGGGGATTACAATGAAAGATTTCATATATTAATAAGGGTTTTTGTGTTAATTTTCCTTCTTTTTTTGTGATATATGTTATGTTCTTCGCCAATATTAATTCACAAGGTCCATATACATCCCATTTTACATTTAATATCATGAATTATGTTACTATCATGAAATTTTATGATTCATTTTATGTTACTACTTCATGGGTATCATGATTCAAGGATATACAAGTTGTATGATTTTTACGCCACAATCTAATCGATTATCAGGATTATTTATAATCATGATTCAAATGACGAAATATTAAGATATATATATAAATAAACATAGACATTTTCTTATAATCTAGTAATTTTTTTATAATACACGTTTACACTTCATTTTACCCACTTTATATACTCAAGAGTTTAACAATGATAATTCATATTTTCAGTCAAAAGAACATTTTCTTCCAGAACCATGCTTTCAGTAAACTATTTAAAAAAAATGTTTTAAAATAAAATTACAAGAAAAATATTTTATTTTAAAAATGAAATGTTTTAAAATATTATTTTTACATTTTCTAGGTTACTTTTTCATAAAAATATACTAAAAATGTTTATATTTTAAAAAGTGTTTTTCCACTTTTGAAACTTTTTTTTATTCAAAAAATAGTCCAAGTGTCTTTTAAAACGTATTTTATATATAAGATTACATATTCTGATATAATTTATTGTTTAATTGGTATATTAATATGTGATAGCATTCTTTTTATTTCTCTAAATCATTTATGTAGTGATAAAAAATGATTATAAAACCCATTTCACATAAATAAGTTATTCCATGATGTAACATTATAAAACCTAATCCTTTTCACAGGTTATGCTATGATAATTTTTTTGTGGAACTTGTATTTTTCAAAATGTTTATTATATTTTTAAATATTTATGATACCCATTTCATGTCATGGGTTATGATATGATGAATATTTTATGATCTTGTGGCACACATATGTAAGATTTACATTATATAATGGTGGTAATATTATAATCTATGAGAAGGTGGTTACATTATAACTAAACATGATTGTTAAGTTATAAAAAAATAATGGTGGGTACATTATCAACTTCTAATTAATTGTGTAAATATATATATATAATGAGATAAATTTGATTATAATGAAGAGATGACCCTGTTCGATAAGGGACTTTGTCTGCTATGATGTTCATGGGATCGAACCATGAATACTTTGATGTTAATTTTGGGCCTATCCTCTATCTCCATAATATTATGGATGAACCAGATTACATATTAAAATTTTATTTAGGAACCTTATAACATGATTAAAATTTTATTCATGGTCATACCATTCATGTCCATAATTTGCTGCATGGACCTAGTTGCATGCCTATATGTTAATGATATTGTCTGATTTCATTTCCTTAACAAATGGGTTATTCAGTTTCTATTTATACATGTTCAAGATGTTATAAGATGGTATTTATTCCAAAAACATTTCTATTGTACTAATTTTATGATAACCTGTCATATTTACATTGATTCCATTATGATTCATGTCTTATGAAAATCCAATATTTTTCGATGGCTATTTTTTATGATCTTGATAGGTTGGGTGATAAAATTTTAAGTTGTGTTAATTGTCACATTATCATATTTATATTATTATTTAATATGATCATGTTTTTATATCTCTTATGTTTACCCTAATTAATTATTTAGGCTCACAATTTCTTAAATTTCTGACCCCCCGTTGATGAATAACTATTTTATGTAGGGTATGTCTATCAAGATGAAAAAAATGAGAGATCATTGGGGGGGGATTTGAAGATCATTTACCCTAGTTGAATAATTATGCTCCATGTTTTCAAGTCACTAAAATATTAATGAACTCAAGCATGTGCTTATAAAATGTAATGAATATTCATCTAAAAATATTTAATATCCTTGTATCTTAATCCTAGGTAACTATAGATGGAATTAGAAGAAATATATAGCTAAACATTGGATACATGAATGATATAACCTTATTAAGATAAAAATGGATATTTATATGGATATTTCGTTGGATGTATCTTTGTATAGGTTTGACATTGAGTCAATGTATGGAAAAAATGTCCTGTAATTTTGGTGAAGGATAGAGTGAGTGGATTTTATGAAATTATATCCTGATTTATATAATACATGTGGATGTGGCTCTAGGATAGATGTACCTAGTGGTAAATAACCAAAAAAGACTGTATTGTGCTTTAATAAATCTAGAACTACTGTACAACAATGTGATTTTCTAAACACTTGGTCATATACTCATGTGTTATATTGTTTAGAAACTCACAACCTCTATATAAACCTTTATGAATGATTTATATAGACCATTGCAATAAATAACATAGGATATATCTATGGTGTCGTTTATTAAAAAATGGTTTCATGATTTAGAAAGTTTTAATTATTTTTCATGATGATGTGGTTTCCTAATATGATTTTTTTAATCACACTATGGTTTTTTTATCATCAATGAATGAAGCCATAAGAAATCATGATAATAATTATTTTTATTTTAAATTAGGTGAGTATAAGAACTAAAATTGAATGATGGGTAAACATAATGATTTTGCGATTATTCCTGATCAATTATCATAATATATGATTAACAACACTAATTTTTGTGTGATTTCTAACACATAATGTATGAGTTATATGGACTTTTATAAATGTTAATGTGTTAATGAACATAGTGGAAAGAAGATTTGTCTTTTTATATATCAGGAAGGTGGTTATATTATCCTATATTAACATATCTATTATAGGGGAAGATGTTATATATATAGAAATGAAGGCCATATAGTGAAAAAAAAATTAATAATTCAATGTGTTATGTGTGCGAAACATAGGCATTACCCAACTCAATGCCCTGAACGAAAAACTATCTTCTAGACCAAGGATTGACCAATTCCTTTCCAATTAGTAATGCACAATTAATGATGTATTTTCGTATTTTTATTCACAAATAATGTTATATAGAATGTGAAATATATAACTGTTGTTTTTATAGGTTTTCCATTATGGATTTAAAAGAATATATTGAACGATGCTGACGACCAAGAAAATTTATTTAATGGTAAAGAGATATTAATGAAAAAAAATCATGAATAGGGGAACCATAAACCATAATAAATTCATAATATTGAGGCAATGATGTTGGGATAAAGATATTATTTATTTTAAAAATTAAAGTTGATAGTATTGATAACATAAAATCTAAGGTATTTGTTGATAAATTTGTTTATGATGATATTGGAGAGAGTTTATATAATTTTTGGATATAAAGAATATTTAAAATAATGTATCTTTTATATAAGAAATGAGGTAGATATATTTTTTAGATAATGTTTTATGGTAATTATGTTTATTACCATGTTCCAATAGAATAGATGATGAACATATTAACATATTTGGTATGTGAAATATAAGAAATACTTTATAATATAGGGGTTATTATTGATAGGTTTATTTATGAAATTAAATAAACTAATTTATAATGTTTTTAATTTTAATAATTTGGTTTTTTCCAAAGGATAACCAATTATGAATTATTTTAAGTTGAATATAGGATTATTTTTTAGAGAATAATTTATTACTACATAATGTGAAGATTTATCCATATTGAATAAACTGTTATAATCAATTTTTTTTAAGATTTATAAAGAGATAAGAAATTGATAATCATTCTATTTTTGTATATTTGTATACTTTAGTGATTGAAGCATTAAAAATTTACGTTTATTTAGTAGAGTATGATATGAGAATGCAATTAATCAATGCACAACCTATGGATGTGATTGCTCATATGTAGTGCCATGAAATCATGTAAGAATATATTTTTGAAAAAATATTCAACTTTAGGAAAAAGGATATTGATAAAAATATATTTTCAATTATCATGATTTTCTATTATATCGATGACCCTATTTCACTTGTATTTAGTTAATGGTTTTTTCTTTGTCGTTTACATACTCTTGATCACCCACATTTTTATGATCAGTTATTCATAGCATTCTCTATAATTATTTATGCTTTTTACCATGTCCAAACATTTACATCACAACTATGGTCTCAAATTTGGAAACCTAGTTACAAGATACTTTATATAACCTTTGTGATGGCTGTAAACCCTTTTTTAATGGATTTTTTATTTTTCAATTATATGACATGGGCTCTTAAAAAAAATTATCAATTGTTAAACCATTAATGACTATGAAGAATTATGAGGTAGAAATTAATTTCTAGGTGGTACAATTTAATAATATAATATTTTGTGAATTTCATTTTTTCATGTAAATTTAATCTTTTTTATATTTTTTAATACCTACTACCATGTTTAGATCTTATTATAAGAAATAATGATCTTATATTTTGAAACATTAAATAATGAGTTTAAATGAAACGTGTCATAGTATTAAAATATTATTATTTATTATATCACCTAGATGATTGAATAAATTTTCTTGAAAACGATTAAATAAATTAATAAAATTTATATTCACACTTTAAAAATTTTAATATATTTATTAGAAATAAAATATGAATAATTTTAATGAAAATTGATTTTTTTAAAACCCACTATTTTTCTAAAAGAAGAATTTCTCATACTTCAAGGATATATTTTAAAATAATTTTCTTTACCAATTTTAAAAAATTAATTCTAAAAAATAAATATTATTTTGAGAATTGAAAAACTTAAATTATATTTGAGTAGTTACCTGGGATTTTTCTAATTGTTTCCTTTTTTTTCAATGAATTGTAAAAAATAATAAATTTTAATTATAAACTTTTTTTTAATTATATATAATTTTAAATTATATTTTTATTTTTTAAAACCTAAATGAAATCAATTTTTATATAAATTAATCCAATTTAGGTCATAGAAATATTTTTTTTTAATTATATATAAAAACATTGTAATATTTTGAACTTTTTCCCTATAAAAATCATACATTCTCATCACATCTCTTTGATAAATTTTAAAAAAATTTATAAAATTATGTGAATTGAATTTAGAAAAATGTATTATATATTTTTAATAACAGTAAAATATATTTTCTAACATGTTAAATTTATTTTCCAAAAAATGAATAGTGAATGCCGGAATAATTAATTACTATGATTATGGTAAAAATGGATTTACAAGGGGGATAAAAATGAATTACAAGGGTGGAAATGATCTAAAATATTAAAATAAATTTATTTGAAGAGATTATTTAAAACAATTTCCTCAAATCTTCCAAAATATGGTAATTTATTTCCAATACACATTCAATATAATCCATATAATTTAGTAAGTATTGAAAAGGATAAAAATGATACATTTCTTACATTTAATAACTATGAAACATTGGGATAGTTAAAAAAATTTATATGATATATTATACAGATTATTTATAAATATAAAATATTATTTTATTAAAATAAATTATCCTTCATTTTTAGAGATTTTATAGTTACTTAATATTCTTAGGAAGTGAAAACACATAAATTATTTAGAAAACAACAAAATAATGTAAATGAATTTAAAAATAATAATTGTCAAGTAAATTTAAGGAATTATTTTTTTAAATTTATTTTTCTATAAATATATCATCCCACATGGGTGTTAACATAATTTATTATAATTCCATAATTCTCATCATTTTTCATAAAATAATTGAATAATGTAAAATATTAAAATAACTTTATTTTATAACAAATGATATTTTATTAAATTAAATAAATTTACAAAAAAATAATATATTCCTCCAAATTATTTTATAATGTTAATAAATATCCCATTTTTTTATTAATGGGCCAATTAATATTTAAAAATGAAAATATTGACCCTTAAAGAAAATTATGTTAGCATGTTTTATGATAAATTAGTGTTTTTACATGTTACATGTTCTTATGTTAAAATTAATTTATAACAATCACAAAGTTTTTATTGGATAAATTTGATTTCATATTTAGAATAATTGGGTCTGAATTATCTAATAATTCTCATATTAATTTAATATTCATGGAAAAATTTCCTAGGTTATAAAACTTGTTAACATAGTGAAGACCAAAATGGTAAAATTAAAGAAATGTAGAAGTTAAGGGAACAAACATTTAAAAAATGTGTTTCAATGTGTTTTCGAGGTATTTGTCAACTATATAATTCCAAAAAACATTAAATAATTATTTTTTGGACACTATATCAAATATTGACCCCCTAATATAGAATATTTTTTAATGTTTACAAGAAATCCACCCCTCCCCATCTATAAAAGGGAACTTAATCTCCTATATTATTGGAACATTCACAACAATTTTTTTCTTAAAAGACAAATAAAAAATCAATTATGAAATTTTATAACCTCATTATATTATCAATAGTTTGAACATAAACACTATATAGGAATGGTTTAGTGAAAATATAATGAGAATACCTTAATATGAGTTAATTTTCTTCTATGACAATCTTTGTTTTATTTCATTCTACACATTAAATAATTATTATTACAACATTATTATATAATAAATTATGAATATTAAATATAAATAGAAGTTATAACTTTTTGATAATTTCCTACAACTGTCTCCACTTCTATCAAATGGGTTTTGAAACCATCGTATGTGTGTATAACATAATATAGCCTCACAAAATGATGTCATTCATTTTTCCATTTACACATATCAAGGATAGTAATAATGATGGATTTTTTCTATATTATTTATATTATATTTATGATTTTTTTAAAAGTTTAGACTATTATATCACACATAACATTAGGATTTTCATTTTTTGGGAATTTGATAATGTCATTCGTTTGTACGTAGGACTATTATCTTGTGAAACGTTCTGATTTGTTCACTAATTAAATATAGTATATTAACGATGTTCTTATTAAAAATATGTGATATATATTACATACCCATGATTAAATAATGACAAAATATGTATTATAATAACATCTCTTTTAACACAACATACAAATTTAACGAAACATTCATGTATATATATGCCATGCTATCTCCAAGAACGACGTATTTCGTTTCCTATCAGTAAATTTTATTTATTACTATAAAAAATATTAATTTAATATATATGATTTTTATATTATAATTAACTTTTTGAATATTTTTGGACCATTATCGAACTAATTGGATAATAAAAAGGTCAAACTTACAGGATAAAAAACTCATAATTACCTGAAACATTACTTTAACATGGAATTTTTAATAAACCAGTAAGAAAAAGGGATAATAAAATAAGATATGGTATCATATATATTAATATGGTTACTTAATATATTTTTAATTAAATTTTTTTCATTATACATGAGGTTTTAATGTTTATGATAGAAGTCATGTCTTAATGTAATGGGATTTCTAGAATCACAATTATTTATGAGAGACTTTTTCTATATTAACTACACAAATTTTTGTGGTGTATATACTACCCTATAACATGGTATAAAATTAATATACAAAATTTCATAATATTTAATGTTTCTATTTATTTTATTTTTCATGGGGATTATTATTCAAATTTTTCTTAAATAGTATTGGATTTTATGTCTCAATTTTTCTTTCTTTGAGGCATACATTTTGTTATGTACCTATATTATTCCAAAAGATATATATACTACCACTTTTACATAAAATTCCATGAATTAATTTATCATAATGGTATATTAATTTTAATTTTATGTTATTATTCATTGGGGATTACGATTCCAATTTATCAATGTGGTACGAGTTATTTGTTTAAATATCATGGCTTATTAGGATTATTTATTATTATGCTTCCAATTATAATATCATATGATCCTTCTCTCTATAAAAATTTAAATTATTATCCTAATGTTATTTTAGGATAATATATTTTCCCCTTCATTTTTTTTGATGTACTTAATAGCTTAAAAAAATATGAAAAATTATGTTTTCGGCCAAGAATTATAATTCTTCTAGAACAATGTTTTCAAAAAAATATACTTCTTTTTTAGAAAAAATGTTTTATAAATAAAAAAAGATATATTCATCAAAAATAGGTTTATATTATTTTCATAAAATTTTATATGTTATTTTAAATTGAATTTATTTTCCAAAAAAAAATAAGTTTTTAAAAGTGTTCTTAACAAGCTAAAAGTATATTTTTCTCATGAAATGGTTCATGATTCCATTCAAAAAAATATTCAATACAAGATGAAAAACATTGATATAAATTTTAATTTACAAGTAATATGTACCAAGGGTAACATTATGTTTATTTATTTTAATGTTTTATATTTCTCATTAAAATATTTTTATGAAACCATTTTTTCATCAGCACAATATACCATTATGGAAATCTTGTGAAACATGCTTCATTTCATGGGGTTGTTATGATGAAACCATGAAATGATTATGAAACCTGTCACTTTTCAATAGGTTGTGATATTATTAGATGTTTATGATACCCATTACATTTCACGGGTTATGATATGATAATTTTTTATGATCTTATTTAACATATGTGTATGAATTTAAGTAGGTGATGATGGTTTCATTATTAACAAGGATGGTGGTTATGTTATACAAAAATATACGTGAGACCTATATATCCCTCCAATTAATTGGATATATATTTATATATAATGAGATAGACAGGACTGTAATAGTGAGTGAACCATGTTCAGTAAGGGTATGTTTCACTATGGTTGTATTGGGGGTAAACCTTGACTACTATGATATTATATGTGGACCAACCTTTCATGTCCATAATGTTATGTGTGATCCTGATAACATGTTCACAATATAATGCATGAACATGATAACATGATCACCATATTATGTGTGGACCTATATTTCATTTCCACAATGATATGCATGGAACTAGATGCATGTCCATAAGTTCATGTGAGGTCTTGATTTCATGTCCTTAATATAATGAGTCAACCTATTTCAATTTGTACATATTCAAAATTTTAATAGATGATATTTATGCCATAAATATATGTTTTATACCAATGTTATGATATCATAGATCATGTTATTTTATTACCTAATTAATCATTTATTCTAAATTAAAAATATGTATTCTATGACTAACACTAATGATCTGTGAGAGGATGGGTATGAACATTGTAATTCATGTCCATTATCACATACCCTTATGCTTTTCATATTACATCATATGAACATAGGTTTATATCTCTTATGTTTAACATTATTAAGGATATGAACTCATCTTTTCTTATTTTACCTATCTATAGGTTATAAATAAGGGATTGATATAGGGTATTTCTAGGAAGAGTACTAAATGAGTAGACCTTTGTGGGAAGCATTAAATATATTTCACCAGATTAGAAGTTTGTGCTCCATGTTTCCAATGGAATTAAAAAAATATGGTCTTTATTTGTTTTTTGTGTAATATAATTAATAATTATATAAATTTTTTTATATGCATGTATTAAAAGACACTATTGTGGTAAAACATCTATTATTCACCCTATTTCCCTACAAATGAGAAATGCAAGTATCGATCTTTCATAAGTGTAGACTAATTCTTCAATATAGTGGTGTAATTAATTTTCAATATACCAATTTATTGGATAGTTATTATGATGGATTTATATTTTATATATTATATATATGTAAAATTGTGATTCTATAATTATAAATCACATCTACCTTCAATCCTACCTATACATAGAAAAATAAAAATGTCGCTTGTGCGTACATGTGTATTACCACCTCAATGAAGTTATGTAAATAATTTCTCATTTTCTATTTACATGGATAGTAATAAGGATAAATTTAATTAATGTATATGAATATTTTTTATAATAATTTCTCTTGAAAAGTAAATTATTAATTAAATTTCCTTCTTTCAATCCACCATGATGTGAAAACAATGTTCATGCGTATATATGGCCTACCATCTTCCTGGACAATCCATTTCATTTTCTATCTATATATTTTAAGGATGGTTATAAATATATAAAATTAATATATATTATATTTATATAATTATTATACTTATGTATTTTAGGTAACCGTGATAAATGTGAAAGGGTAAAAATATATATAACTAAAGCATACATGAATAACCAAGCAGTTATGACTCAGAACATCGATTTAAATAATGAATTACTAACAAAATGGTGATAAAATATTATAAATAAATAATATATGATACAATATATATATATGATTATGGCTATAAAATATAATTAAAGTTCATACATTTTTATTATATGGTTTCATTGAACAGAAATAATGGAATCTAGACTCGAGGTAAGTGTTTAGTTCATAATCTTATCAATTTTAAAATTGATTATGTTTTAGTATCCTTTGGGAGAGTTGTTTGATCAATGTATATTCTACTGATAATTTTTTCTTTTAAAAAGGATAGGTCATGAAATTCATATTTTTTTTATTCATTTTTCACCAATTTGTTTTCTCAAGATACAAAAATATTATTTATTAAGGATGAATGAATTTTTTTTCGACTCAATCAAAAAACTTTTTAGTCCATCATCATAAATTCTATAAAATAATTTAAAAAATGTATAAAAAAATATTCTAGAACATGATAAATACATTTTTACCCATTTTTATCTTTTGATAAAATGGTTTAAAATGATTCTTTATATCTTTCTCTAAAATAGATAATTTTGAATTTTTATTAAAATATGAAAAGTATATTTATTTTAATGTGTGTGACATGAACAAAATTTCCAAAAATCATCAAGACATAATGATTTGAATATTAATATATATTAGCAATGAATTATTTAAATTAATATATTTTTCCATGATATTTGGGAAATGTTTATATTTTAAATTATATATTTCAAAATTAAAAATGAAATTCTCATCATGATATTGTGTACAAATCCTTTTAATGTATTTTTAAAAATTTGAACAACTATTGATGGATATTTTTCTTTATTGAGGATATAATATATGATAAAGATCATCCTTATTTAATTTTATGTTTTATAATTAGTTTTACTAAGGGAGATTATTGAAATTATGGATGATAATTATCATAATACGGGCAATTATTGATTTTTATGGATATTGATTAAGTTTTATTGTTTCATTATAAGATTAATTTAATGAAAATATAATTTTATTTATGTCGTACAAAATAACAAATTCCATTGATTAATTTGTATGTCTTATGAGACATTTTAGTCAAGAAATTTGGGTAAAGGACTACCTGTTTATTTATTATTTCATGGTACGAGGTCTAAACAGTAAATTTATCATTTCTGACATTATGAATTCAATTATTATGAAATTAGATAGTGATATCCATGGATATGTATTATGGTTATGTGATTATTTATGTGGAATTATTTTATCATCATTACAAATTATATTTTATTTTCCATGAACTTGATGTTGATTAAATGACACATTTTTTTGTTATTTACTATTCTATATTGATTATGCAATATTTTCTAAAGTCATATTCCTATAAACATAACCCTTAGTTATAATTTGAGCTATAAATTTCACATGTATTATTTACTAAGGATGTGAATAAGTGTAATGTGATTCAAACATAAAGATATTCTTGTGATAATTATGATTTTATGAAATAAAATATTTTTTATATTTCATGCTCTCAAATTTATGTGAGATTAACTTATGAAAAAAAAATCCTATAATACTAAACTATTTGGTATAATGGGATATGATCTTTTTCATTTGGTTCCACTACAATATTTTTACATCTAGATTTTGTCTGTTGGAGTTGACATATTTTTTGCTGGAATTATAAAATGATTGGAAGAATATTTGAGAATTTATTTCCAGAAAAAAAAAATTGATTAAGAATCCTAAGTAAATGTTATACATTGAGGATAAGTATAATTATAATATAACATGTTAATGTTTTTTTGGCTGGTATGGTGTGGTTTTCTTAAAAATAATTCCATGTATGGTTATTACAAGTGGATATGTTTTTTTAAACAGATTCATATTAGGGTAATAACTCTTAAAATAGTAGGTCAAAGTATATCATGACCATTATTATTTTTCAAAATAAATGTTCACATATTTCAAACTCGGTTGATAGTATTAGGGGATATTAATGTGTTAATATTTTCATTATGAACTAGTATAAATCATTTCAATATATAATGATCCTGAATGACCAATGTTAAAGATAACCAATCATAGATTGAAAAAAAACATGTCATGATTAACATATCCTTTAAACTATTTTCTGGATTATTTGGTTTCTAACCATGATTATTTTTTTCACTCTAATGATAATAATTTCAAAAAAAATTTCTAACCTGGAGGAAACCTGTTAACACTGAATATGATAAAGAACACAATGATTGTTCTCTAGGGAAACTGAATGAGAAGAGATTTGGAAGGAGAATAATAATGACTATGACCAATCAACTATTGCAATATATTATTAAAGACATAAATTATGGGGAGTTTCCTAATGTTTAAAATAATAGGGAGATGAAATTTTATGTAAGTCCATGTGGTAATAACCACAGAGGAGTGAATGATCAATATTTGTTAGGCTATGAATATGGTATGGAGCACATAAGAGAATGTGTTAAATGGAGGAGAAGAAATTTTCTATGCATAAATGAAGTTTATTGAGTGAATAATTTATGATTTATTAAATGTAATATATGTGGTGAACCTAGTAATTGTATGAGTTAATTCCCCAATACAAGTTTTAACTCTTAGAAGAACGAAATTACTAATATATAAAAATATTTAATGAATAATTATTAAACTTTTAATATATTTGGATTCATTTATAGATTAGATATATAAATGATATTATCATCATAATAATCATGATACATTTATGTATTATCCAATAATAGTTCTTCATTAATAATTTGGAAGAAAATTTTGAATGGTATATATAAACAAAAAAATCATTTAGAGGTAAAGTGAATTTTTTTTGACTGCATGTTTATAAGATAAATATGACCATAAATATATTTTAAATGATTAATGAATAATTTTACATTATGAAAATGAGATGGATGGAATTGATGATGAAAATGGGATAATGTTATTGGCCCAATTTTTTTGGGATTTTTTGATATATTTATCTTTGATAAAGTTTATCAATTTTTTAGTTTTATGGAATATATTCAATAATCTATGATTTTTTTGGGAGTAAGTATTATGTTAATTTTCTGAATCTTATATGTTTTAATTGATTTTTATTGTGATTCATGTTATTAAGTTGTTTTAATATAATACTGAAATGTGTTATACACATTATTGGTATCTTACATTCTGAGCTACTCCCTATTATCTTGGGGAATATATAAAATTTTATATTAGAAAAAAAATACTTTGGATATAATCATATAAACATTTGGATTTTTATTTTGATAGTAATATTTTTGAGGAGTTTGATGGATAACTATTTTTTAATAGATCATATTGGACTTTAGATATTATTTTTGGGATTATTGATATTAAGGTTTTATATTTATCAACATTTGATTACTTCTTATAAGAATTTGATATTTGGTTATTAATATAAGAATTAAATAATGAATGTTCATTTTTTATGTTTCTTATTATCTCATAAAAATAAATTTTAGATATTCAGAAATGAAAAGGCATCATGAATATTCATTTGACAGAGTAAAAGATAAAGTGGCAATTGATCAAAGAACAACCTAAGGATGAAAATGGTTAGTTGAAATAGAAAAAAATCAGGTAACTACATCTTTTCATTTTTTCTATACTGGTTGAAAAATAATTCATTTTCTTTAAGAAGTGTATCGTGAAATAAAATATTATCCTTTTACCTTCATTTCAGATGAAATCATTGTGTTTTTACCCCTCACAAATTAATGTCTATATAGTTGTTGCATTTTTGATGATATGTTGTATAATGTCTCGAAATTCCCTTATAAATTTTTAAATTATATTGAATTATTTTGAGATCGCCAAACTTGACGGAATGGGATTCCGAGGCACAGAGTTCCGGGAATGAACCGTAGAAATTTTGTTAAAATTTAAATAGTGTCCATAAGATGATTTCTTGAAAAAGAGGAATAAATCTTAAACGGTTGAACGAAAACAAAATCCAGGGGCACCAATGTGGTCACGATTGTAGGTTAATCCTAGTTCTGACTTACGTTTAGTCAGCACGGGCCTCTTGTGAGAAAAGAAGAAAATGGAAAAATCTTAAATAATATTATTTAATAAAATTATTTTACTTTTCAAATTTTATAACTCAGAAATGGTTAATCGGTTTACAATTCCAAGACCACTGCTGAAATCATGAGGGTATTATTTCATTAGGATGATACTAATATTGGTCGGTACAAGCCACCAGTGAAAGATAGTTTTTGGCCATAAATAAAATAATTAAGTGACAATTATTTTTTTGTGAAAAAATCCATAACTTTTAAAAGGTAACTCCTATTTGAGTACCATTGAGATCGTGGGGGTGTGTTCTCCTTTGGAAAATCCTAGCCTCGACCGGATCAGTTGAGGGTAAATGCTAATAATTTATTAAACTTTTTTTTCAGGTACGTTCAGTAAACTCACGAGTGGCATTTTATAACTTCTAAATCGTTGCTCTGATTAATAATACAAGGGAACCATTTAATCTGAAACATCTAGATTCAATTAAGGGAGACTATACTTTAACCGTAGTTTGTTCGGAGAAGAAGTTAATTTTTTTGACTTTTTTGAAGAAATGAAATAATATAATTTTATTATTTTAGTTCATATCCTCCTACAGAGAAGTAAAGGGTTAGAGCTAGTGACGTGTCAAGACAATAAATGGCTTGACCTGTGAACTGTATGTAACAATGTTGTGGGGGAATTATAAGATTCCTAATTGAAGAGCCCCATTAAATTATAATGTCATAATTTACCCTCCCCACTCCTATTTACATGGAGCATGGGGAGGGGTATCGATGCTGCTTTTCCATGAAACAATATGATGTAAGAGAACCATGATGTTGAACCCTTAGTGGAAAGAGCCAATCTTAGTGGGTGGTGATTGGAGACACTAAAAAACAAACCGAAGGACAATGTGCGAGTGACATCGTTGTGAAACACTTGCTGAAATGAAGAACACGATCAGCCTTCAAGCAGCGGACTCTCACCAACAGGTTATGAGACAAGGGGTTTATTTGTATATAATTTTTAAATTCTTTCCTCTTCCCCCTTATTAAATAATACAAATAATCCTGGTCACCTGACAAATGTTTGCCCACGATTCTTTCATCTTTGTGGGAGTTTGTTGCAGGGCATCTTGGAGGGTTTATCTTGACGATTAATTCAAAAAATATTAATCACTAAAACCTCCTCATGTTTTCATGATAACTCAAAGCTCGTGGGCCTAACGAACCCATCCCAAACCAACTATTATCTTTGTTAAATCCTTCCACCTCATTGGATGACCACGAGCACGCCGACACACACCGCAAGACAAAGACATCGGCTCGTCAACTGCAGCATACAGACATGGAAGATGGCACAACAGATGGCCACAGGTAGGGAGGCGGCACAACCACCACACCTCCAGCAAATGGAATCCATGGACAAAGCTGTGAAGGAGGCCAAACCACCTCTAGCAGGTTCTGCGGCAACCGAGATACACCCACACAGCACCTCTACCTCACAAACCGAACAACCTTCGGTCCGTTCGGGAATCAGAGAGACCAGGGGGGTACACCCCCCCCCCCCCCCCGCATTGTACTGAACCAAGCTGTCACCCTCATACCTGGTCTCTTCCCTTTAAATATGCTACCAACCTCATACTTGGCCGCCACCCTCATGTTGGGCCGCTGCCCATAGACTGGGCTGCAACCCTTAGACCCGGTCACCGCCCTCCTGTTGGGTCGTCGACCTCAAGCCAGGCTGCAAATTTCGGATTGGACCATGACCCTTAGAGTGGGCCACCTCCTTTAGAGAATTCCTCTTCCCTCATGTCGGGCCGCTGCCCTTGGACTGGGCCACCGCCCTCGGATCTGGCCGTCGCCCCAGCGAGCCGCCGCTCCTAGGTCGGGCCACCACCCAGTGGGGCCGCTGCCCCACACCGGCCAGGTCGCACCAGTAGGCCACCCTATTTTAGCTGGGCTCCCATTATAGGCCACCTATCTTATGATTCATACTGGATATCGGCCCATCCTAGACTGGGTTGGGTCGGGTCAGACCGATCGGGTCGGACCGGACCCAGGCCCCTATCGGGCCCAGAAATAGTCAAAGGACCTTAACATGAGAACCAGATTCCCATTTGATGAACCGTCTATGGAATTGGGACACATGGAAGGAGACTGTCCATTTTCCTTACTCCAGGAGTGTTTTGGAGAAACCCATAGAAAGGCCGAGTTGGATTGTACCCAAATCCAACCGGGCCCTCGGCAAAAAAATGCCAATAATGCACAGATCGGGCGTTTGACTGACACAGCGTCTATTGCGTTGGAACCATTATGAAATGGAATATCGTAAGGTTACTTCATTGAGAGACTTAGTGATGTTTGAGATATGACCGATGTCTTAGAGAGAATTTCTCCCAGGGACACTACGTAGATAACCTGACGATTGGCTAAGACAAGATGACTACTGACTTTTCGACTCGGAGTCACTCGACAGCCATAGTGGGGAGTGGTTGCGGTATGAAATGGGGATGATTAACATAGAATAATTCTTTGTTGAGGGATGCCTCTATGTATCCTAGCAGAACCATGGTATGCGATGGGGAGGAGTACCTCAGCAGGCCATAGTGGGGAGCGACCGTGGTATGCAATGGGGAGGATTACCTTAGCAGACAGCATTGGGAAGCGATGACTTTGTGTGACCTGGAAGACCCATGGTATACTATTGGGAGGATTACCTCAGTAGTTAAAGGTTAGTGGGAAGCACCTTTGTGTGACGTTCCAGTTCCACTGTACTCGATTGAGGAGGAGTTCTCCAATTGGTGAGGTGTTCAATGATGTTCTAGGGGATGTTACTTTTTACTACCCCTAGAATAAATCATGGTGGGAGTTGAATGTACATTGTTCTTGTGATTGAGGATATATAATGTTGTACTATACCTATGTGGTAATTTACCATCATGGTGTTACCTTTGTGGTATACATTCCTCATGTAGAAGATTAGTATATATTGATAACTTAGGTATATGCATGGTCATATACCTATATAGAGTTGATGTATTCCTTTGAGGTCTTTACTTTGTGGATCATTTGGAGACATACAATGTGTCGAGGTCCCTACTGAGTATCATTATACTCACCCCTACACGGGCTTCACATGCACCTTGTTGTGTCTTGTGCAGATGATGTATGCCATTGATCGATGTTGAGGGAGTTAGGACTAGATGGTGCTCTGAGGTGGACTATTTTGGGTGACATGATGCATGGACTACTGATTGAGAGCTATACCTAACCTTCAGGTATGATACGAGGTGGAATGTTTGGTGTGATGTGACGCATGGACTACAGATCGTGAGTTGTACCTACTATTCATGTTGGATCTTTGGTGGACGATCTAGGAGTTGCTTTTCACATTTTCAGCTATTTTGTTCATTTCAGTTGTACTTGTACTTTTCCTGTTGGACTTGTATTTTGGTCCCTTTGCTTTCAGCACTCATTATACAATAGTATTTTACTTCACATTTTCTTCTTGGTGTGTTGTCGGACCATGTGTTTGTATACGTTAAAGGAAATGCAATCCCATTTTAGGTAATATGCATTTCGGTGCTAGTCGCTAGCCCCTAGCCAATGGATGGAGATCTTGGTGTAATCCTGGCATAGGCCCTAGGGGACGGTTCGTGACAAATATATATCAGAGGATTTCAGTTCTACCAATGAACTAGGAATCTGATCTTTTATCTATGGCAATAGTGTTTAGTGTTATGAGTGTGGTCTTCAGTTTAGGGAATCCAGTGTTGGTGCAGCAGTGGACGTTTCCAAACATTCGGGCCCTAAATTATGATTTCCAACTCAATGCACGAAAACCATCATTGCATGTGTTTTCAAAAAGTTTTTTTTATAATTTCTCTGAGTCAACTCACCAGGTATAACATAATGAATGTGGTGCACTTGTTCCTTATGAGGATTCCATCGTGTAGACATCTATACAAGAATCTTGAGAGAGTACACAATGATGGCCCACCGAGTGATGAGGGTCCGGTGCACATCCCTCTTTCTGTGTTGACACCATCGGGTGGTGTGCCAACATCCCCACCACCTGTTTGCCAGCAGTTACCACCAGTCACACTAGCGAATGGTGCATGATAACTGAGTGCATTTCATAAGTTCCAGTAGTAGAGGCCTCATAGGTTTCATGCGAGACAGATTCTCATGATGCTGAGGATTTGATAGAGGTTGTGGCAAGAGTTTTCCGCCTAGTAGTTACACCAGTTTAGTAGATATGGATCCTAGTTACTGGTCTAGTTCACTATGTGACCGTGAGGATGGAAAATAGGGTAATGAGACATGGGTACGTGGACTGTTTCCCGAGATAGTACCTTCAGGTAGTGAGTCATCTACATCACTTCACATTGGTCTGCAGTTACAACCAGCAGTACATGTAGAGGACACATGTAGGATTAGTGCCGTAAATGTGTTTCAGCATCAGGTACCCCTCAGGTTTGGAGTTGAGCCTGACTAATGGGTGGTTAAGGACTACCATGAGGAGGTGCCTGAGTTTCCATCTAGAAAATGCACCAATGGATCAGAAGGTGGTCCTTGTATAGAGCCTTCATCATGGCATAATAGGATGATGATAGGGTTTTGGTTACCCTCATCTTGTGAAGAGGTGAATTTTTGATATGTAAAAGCTTGAGAACATTCCTCAAAAAGGGGGTCTCTTTCCATAAATAGTTAAGGGATTATATTTCTCTATTTCTTCTATAGCTTCGACAGGACGACCTGTCGGTAGCTGAGTATTCATGGAGGCGTACCGACCATTCTTGGTACTCGATAAATACGATATGATAAGGGCTTCGGGTTTCTAACCTTTGAAAGAGATGTGTTTAAGGACATCTGTGCAAACACTATTCTTATATGCATTCCTACCATATGTTATGGTGTTAGAGAAAACCATTTTGGTTGAATGTTTTTTGGCTGAGTAGATACAGTCAGTGAATGTTAGAAATGGGATATCAAAAAACTAGTGCATATCTTAGAGACTTCAGAGTATAAAATGATTCAGGAAGAGGATGTGATATAGACCAATGAATCTGCAGGGCTGCAGACATGGATGTAGAAATAGGAGAGTATTATGAGGTGGTTTACATTTCGACATGTTACAACCACACCCCTTTGAGGTCCCCACCAGGCTCAAGGAGCTAGAGGGTAGGGGAAGGGAGTAGCTTAAAGTGGCCAAGGAGTGAGACACAAGGGCTCTAGGAATGATTTGAGGAATGATATGTGTCTAATAATAGTTATCATATTAAAACACATAAGTAACGATCATTACTTCCTTTAAAAAAATATTTTCCATGACCGAGAAGATCAAGTTAAACTGTTGACATGACACTCACATCTAGAGATACCTTTGGGTGGAGACTCGATAATCAGACTTACGCTAACGGTGTGATCTAGGCCTTGAGGTGAATTTTTTGGTTAGAACATCTTGGTGTTACCATCGAGGCCTTACGACGTTAGTTTGGGTATGGACTGAACATCCACTCTTTGTACACAGATTGAATGTATTAATCATATAGGTTGTGGTTTTTCTAAAACGTTAGAATGGGGTTTTCCTTGTTCTAAGAAAAAGGAATCTCATGCAGCACAGTTTAAACTCATTCATATGAGGGTTCATCTGATCACTCTTGAGTCATCTGGACATAACCTCGTGGTAGTAGGATTTTTGAGTTTTTAGTTCCCAACATGAGTGGTAGAGTGTGTGGACATCTTTTCAAAATATGTTTCTAGGATAACCACTCTGAAGGGAGAGGGACTTCTGCTTAGGTTGGGTACTAGTTAAGATTTATGCAGAAATTTTCCATAGTTGTGGCACCCTAGTCATCTTTGACAAAGAAGGGATAACCCTTTTTATGTTTAGAGAGATTGCAGTAGTGTTTCCAGGAGCTGAGATAGAGACTGACAAGTTCCCCCGTCGTGAGGCTACCATAAGAGGGAATTGGGTAGTATACTACAAAGCATCAGGGAAAAGACATGGGTGTGTCCTGGTGCAGGAGTGAGGAGTGATTTCTTATGGCTCATGATAGCTGAGACAACATGAGAAGAACTACGCTACCCGTGACCTAGATTTAGTAGTTGGGGAATTTGCGCTAAATATGTGGTATCATTACTTGATGGGAGAACATTTTAGAGTCTAAATTGATCACAAAAGTCTCAGGTATATCTTATTTCCGAAGGACCTGAACCTAATACAAAAACCATGGATAGGGTTCATCCATGACTATAACCTTGGGATAGTCTATAATCTTGAGAAGGGGAAAGTTGTAGCACACGTACTCAGCAGTATGTCTGGTTTACAACTGTTGAGTGAGGAGTCAGAGTAGCTAGTCGTGCTGCAGATATCCTTTGTTGATAAAGTTGGAGAAGCTTACCTCTAGTCTATGATGATTCTCCCCCAATTATTCAGCGAATTCAGGAGGCAGAACTTGAGACATTGACTATGAGGCCCGACATGCTCATATATCCTCAAGACATTCTCCTGATGGATTTTATGAAGGTGGGGAACATGTCATCCTCTTCATAGAATGCACCATGGTACTAGTGACAATTCGGGAGGAGTTTTTGAGGAAGTTAAATACATCCCTTTTAACGGTACATCCTGGAGGGGTGAAGATGTACCCAGACCTCCAGAAATAGTAATAATGTCTAGGGAAGAAGGAAGTAGTGGAATAGTTCGTATCATGGTCCCTCACTTATTAGCAAGTGAAGACTGCACAAATCCTGTAGAAGTATTATTTGGATAGGAGGAGGGAGACAATGTCTTCTTATGGTTCTCAACTCAATGAGGTTTGTGAAGATTTGGCTGGGGAAGCAAGTTATCTCCAATGTTCATCGGACCTTTCTATATTTTCAGTAGAGTGGGAGAGGTGGTGTACCGTCTATCTCTTTCATCACAGATGCACAGGGTTCATAATGTATTCCATGTGATGCAGTTGCGATGATGTGTGCATTATCCATCACACATTATCAAATAGGACATGTTAAACTTTGATGATGGGGTGACTTTTACAGAGTTCTCGATGGAGTTTGAGGTTTAACAGAAGTGGGTTCTACATGGGTGGTCGATACCTCTGGTGCACCATTACTGGTAGCACTGAAACATCCACGAGTTTACATGGGAGAGGAAGGCTTAGATTCGTGCTTAGTACCCTCATTTGTTACTATTGCCTTTATTTTTTTTCTTTCAAGGATGTAAATCCCTATGGTGATGAGAATGTAATTTCATAGAGTTTCAATATTTTTTTAATTAAATGGAATTATTTAAAGACCGTTAAACTTGACAGCGTGTGATTCTGTGGCCCTGAGTGCTCGAAATGATCAGTCAATGTTTTGTTAAAAATTTAATACCATGCATAAGAAGTTTTCCTGAAAAAGTGGAATAAATATTAAATGGTTTCCCGAATCAAAAATATTAGGGCACAATTGCACTCAGGATGGAGGGTTTACCCTAGGTGCTACTTATGTTTTTTCGGCCTGGGTCTCTTGTGAGAGAACCCAAAAATTGAATAACCGTAAATAAAATAATTAAATTAAATTATTTTATTTTTTGAACACTTATAACTCAATAATGGTAACTCAGATTAAAAATATGATACCACTACTAAACTCATGACAGTATTCTTTTCATAGGCTGATAATATCATTTGTCGGTGCGGGCCACTCGTGAAAGTTATATTTTGGTTGTAAATAAAATAATTAAGTGGAAATTATTTGATTGTAAAATGAATTAGTTTTAAATGGTAACTCTGATTGAAAATACCTGATTAACATTGAGTTTTTTGGGGCGTGTTCTGTTTAGGCGGATCCTAACCTTGACCGACGCTGGTCGAGGGTGAATGCTAATAATTTATTGAATTTTTTTCTGGTATGTTTAGTAAATCGGCGATGGGAATTTTCTAACATCATAACCATTGATCGAATTAATAAACCAAGGGCACTATTGAATCCACAAAAATAAGATTCACTTATGTGGTCTTTACATTGATTTCTGTAGGTATGGAGAAAAAGTTATGTTTTGAAACATTTTAAAAGAAATGATATGAAATAATTTTATTATTTTATTTCATATCCTCTAACATACATGTAAAGGGGTGGGGTTAGCGATGTGTCAAGCCAATAAATGTCTTGACCTACCAACCCAAATTAACAACAGAATTGGGGAATTAGGAAGCTTCTTAATTGATGAGCCCCATTAAATACAAACATCATTAGTTACCCTCCCCGTCTCTTATTTATATGGTGCTTGGAGAGGGCTATAAACAGAGCTTCGTCAAGAAAGGAAGTGCTGAAGTTGAATCGTGATGCCGAACCCTTACATGATGGATCTGATCTTAGCATCAGGTAGTGTGCGACACTAATACATGAACTGATGGATGATGGGAGAGTGTCGTCATTGCGAATCGGTTGTGGAATTTAAGTACACAATACGCCTTCAAGACACCGACTCTCTACATGGGTTATGAGGTAGGGGTTTATTTGTTTATGATTTTTAAATGTTTTCCACTTCCCCAATCTTAAATAATAAGAATGACAAAGTTTAACTGACTAATGGGTTGACCTTAAATTCATTCATCTTTGCAGGAGGTCGTTGTGGGGTATATTGTGGGGTTTATGTTGATGTTTTATTCAATTTTTATTAAACCCTTTACCTCCATCATGTTTTTGAGATAACACGGAGGGAGCAGGCCAAATGAACCCATCCTGATCCCTCCATTATGTGGGTTACATCTTTACACCTCCGTGGGCAACCGCCAGAACATCGACGCATGCTACAAGGGGAGGGCCACAGCTCGTCAGCCACGGTGAAAAGAGGAGGCAGCCGACACGACGATCATCCGTGGGAAGCGAGGCGGCGTGATCACCTCACCACCTGTGAACAGAAGCCATGGAAGAGGCTGAAATCACCTTTGGTGGGTTCCTCAGTGACCGTGTGAGAGCCACACGGTTTCTCCGCCTTGCAAATCGAATGGCCTTCGGTCTATTTGGGAATCTGGGAGACATATTGGTTACCCCCTACATCTGATCAAACTGGGTCGCCGTCCTCGGACCGGGTTGCCGACATCAGATCGATTCGCCACCCTCGGATCAGGATGCCACCCTTGATTCGGGATGATTCCTTGGATCAGCCCGCTTCCCTCGGAGCTAGCCACCACCCTCCCGCTGGGCTGCCGCCCATAGACTAGGTTGGTGCCCTCAGACTGGGCCGTCATCCTTGGACCGGGCCGCCAACCCAAATAGGTCATGTCACCTCTCTTCTAGGGCAGAAAAAAAATCAGCCCAATGGGATGACTTCAACTTGGCCCCCCCACAGAATAGGTAATTCCGGGTCATTCTGACTGGGTTGGACTGGACCCGGGCCCCAACCGGGACCAGAAACAATCAATGGACCTTAACTTGAGAACCAGATGCCCGTTTGACTAACCGTCTGTAGCGTTGGGACCCTTAGAGCGAGATGATCATTTTAACTTACTCCATTAGTGTTTTCGAGAAATGTTGTGTACATAAATATTGGATCGAAACCAAATCCAATAGGGCCCTCATCAGTGAAATCCCAATAACGCACAAACCGGGCGTCCAACTGACACACCATCTATTGAGATGGAACCCTTATAAAATTTTGGATCTTCGATTGAAATCATTGAGAGACTTTGTACTAGTTGAGATATGACTGATGGCTTGGGTAATCGTTCTTCCAATCCCACTATGTACAGAACCCTGCGACTAGCACAGACATGACGACTGCTGGCTTTTCTATTCTGAGTGGCTTGATGGCATCAGTGGGGAGTGGCCACGGTACGTGATGGGGAAGAGTACCTTAGTAGACTACACTGGGGAGGGAAAATTTTGTGTGACCCAAAAAAACCATGGTACTCAATGGGGAGGAGTACCTCAGCAGTCCATGGTGGGGAGTGGCCGCGGTATGCGATGGGGAGGGTACCTTAGAAGACGGCGTTGGGGAGGGATGGCTTTGTGTGACCCGGAAGACCCAATGTACACGATGGGGAACACTGCCTCATTTGATCAAGGTTAGTGGAATGTTTTACTGTGTGATGCGGCTTGCCCAATGTACTTGATAGAGGAGGAGTTCTTTAGTATCTGAGGTTTTCGACGATGTGACTGGGGAAGTTACTTGTTACAACCCCTATAATAAATCCTAGTGTGAGATATCTTTACTTTGTTCTTGAGATTGAGGTTATTTTATGTGGTACTTTACCTGTGTGGTACTTTACCTTCATAGTGTTAGCATTGTGGTATACATTCCTCCTGTAATAGATGAGTATATCATAATTACATAGTTATATGTATGGGTGTATACAAAATTAGAGTTGATATCTTGCTTTGTGGTCATTTATTTGTGGATCTTTAGGAGACCTATGGGGTCTTGCAGTCCCAACTATGTATTGTTATACTAAACCTTTCACGGACTTCTACCACACCTTATTGAGTCTTGTGTAGAGGACGTACGACATTGATCGAGGCTGAGGGAGCCAAGACTGGATGGTGCTCGGAGCTAGACCCTTTGGTGTGACGCGATGCGGGGACAACTAAATGTGAGTTGTACCTACCATTCAGGTAGGATCTTGGGGTGGACCATTTGGTGTGATGAGACGTAGACACTACTAATCGTGAGATGTACCTACCCTTCAGGTAGATCCATGGTGGATGATCCGAGTTTCTTTTAACATTTTCAGTTGTTTTGTTCTTTTAAGTTGTACTTGTTCTTTTCTAGTTGGGAGTTTATTCCGGCACCATTACATTCAGCACTCTTTTTACTACAGTAGTTTACTTCACAATGTATTCTTGTTTTTTTTTCTCATACCATTTGTTTGTACAATTAAAATGCAATGACTTCTCGTTTTAGGGAATTCACCTTTTAGTGCTAGTCTCCAACCCCTGGCCTATGAGAGGTGGCCTTGGGGTGGTCACAAAATGGGCCCCAAGGGACAGGTTATGACAAGTTGTTATATTAAATTGTATTACTCCTATGAAATTAGTTTTCTCCTTCCAATATATGATTTAAATTCCTAAAATGATCAAAATATTTTAGAAATATAATATTGTAAAATTTTGGTAACTTTTATGTTTCCCACTATCCTTTTTCGAAATAATTTTTTATATCCCTCTGAATGATATGGATTCTCAACAAAATACGATCCTTTGATAAAAAATATAAATTTTTGGGGGTGCAATATATTTAAACGATTTTTAATGTAAAAAACCAATATTTAAAAATATATATATTTATAAATAAATATTATTTATTTGATAACATGTGTCCTATGGAAAATAGATTTTAAACAAACCATTATATACTATTAAAACATTATTATATAAACATGATAGTTATAAACTAGCCATAAAAATTTTTAGTATGAATATGAATAACCAATTATATATAATTATTTATAATGGTTTTGGATAAAGAATATATATTATTGATTAAGTATAAAATTTTTGGTAATGTCATTTTATGCTTCAAATGTACATTTTATTCAAAAATGGTATTTTAACCACTTTTGTGTGAAAATATGACAATGAATTCTAATTTTAAATATTTTAAATGATAAATTTATATATTTGATTCAATTAATAAAATTAAAATATTATTTGGGTAAGATTTTGGGATTTTTTTATAGATTGATTATTTTGTAAATATTGAGAAATTCCATTTTAAAAAAAATATCATTTATTTTAATTGAAAAAGCCCCATTATAATAATAATTTTATCCCCAATTAAAATAATAATACTCTTGTTATAAATAATCCAATTAATCATAATTTAATCACTAGTATACATGGGTTTTGTATATATTCACATTTTGACATAAAAATCATTTTTCTAAATAACTATTTTTTATTGTGTTTTGTGTTTTTATCATAAATTTAATTTATAAAAATTATGCTAATTTAACTTGATTAATTGATTCCATACATTTAATAATTATAATATATATAATTTAAAAGTGTTAACCTAATTTTTTGTCATTATGAATAGTAATGATAGTAAATCTATGTCACCAGGGTAATGGTCAAATTAGTAAAATAGGGTTAAACCATGCGATAAGGTCCCTCAATCAACCAAAAACATTCCATTATCCTATTTTACATTTAATTATCTAACATTTATATCCATGTATTGAATATATGTCAACATGGTTCTATATTTCATTGATTGGGACCATAATAATATTTTAATGAAATAGGAAATACCAAATGTCACCCTCTTAAATTTAATATCTGTAAAATTTTTACATAACTATAGAAAGAGGATAAGTTCTTTTATAAAAAAACTCTAAATATAAATTATTTTTTTTGGAATATTTTTTTTATTTTTTAGAGATAAAATAATTATATAAAACTCTTACAGAACATGGATATAGTATTTATTCAATTAATAGAGAAATAAAATAAATGATGTGCAAAATATTAAAAGTAAAAAAAATTTGAAGAATTATTGTGATAAAAGAAAATTAATAGATAAAAATAACGTCTATTTGAAAAAGTTGAAAATTTTATATTTTAATTACACTTATTCTATGTTATTTTCATATTTAGATTAATTTAATAGTTTATGAAATTAAATTAATAGTAGTTTTTGATGAAAATATGAAATTAAAATATTTAACAATCCTAGAAATATTTAAAAAGGACAATTAAAATGATAAATGGTATTAATGGTAATTCTCTTTTAATTTATTAACCAATTTTTTACATATAAGAAATATTTTATGACTTCAATAATAAAATGTCATTACCACGTTTAAGATTTTAAAATTTTAACCTACGATTTGATCCCAATGATAATATTTAAAATGAAATTAAATCAATTTTAAATTTTATTTTCGAAGGATATTTCTTTTTTATAAAATCTATATTTTAATACGAATAAATTTTTATATATTTGGATTTTTAATGAATTAGTTATCATTTAATATTTTTAGTAATTCCACATGTGTCCACTCCCTCTCTTATAGAAGGACATCCTCTCTCATTTTTCAGTAAAATACTTTTACTTATATATATAAAAACTAATATATCCCCTCTAAAACCTACTTATACATGTTATAGGGGCTATTATATTCTAAAAAACATTATGCTTATGTCTTTAAGAGGAGATATAAAAGATATCTTTTAATGAAGAAGAAATCACTTTTACTGATCAAATTATAATGAATTATTATTTTAAATTCTAAAAATATGTTTGATTTTTAATAAAATAATAACATTATTATAATAAATATTATAAAATTTTATTATTATTATTATTAAAAACCAATTATCCGAACTATATCCCATTAAATGGGAAACAAAAGTACTGTTAATGTGTATGTGTGGACTACTGTCTTCATGTAGTGGTATAAATAGTTTCCATCACCATCTTTCATGGATTGTAATTATTACGTATTTAATATTTATATATGAAATTTATGACATAATTATTCTTATAGAATTATAATAAATCCATTAACTTCTTACATTGTAATTAGTAAAAAAATAATGACTTCGCTCGTGCGAATGTGTGTACTACCACCTCCAAGGAGCGATGTGATTCATTCTTAATTTCAGTTTTTCATGGATGTTAATAAGTAAATATCTAATATATATAAAATATATAAAAGATAATATAATTATCATTTAATGGTTAATTAATGTTTACTATTCCTTCATTCCATCAGTTGAAAAATGAAAACAATGATCAGATATACGTACGTCCATCTGTCTCCTCAAATGGTGTAATTATTTTTTAATTTATATATTTTATCGATGATAATAAATATATTTTTAATTAACATAAATAATATTTATTTCATTATTGTCGATCCTAGGATGATGTAACCATTAAAAATTATTAAGGACTAACTATAGAACTAAAGGGTACAAGACAAATGAAGTAGTTATCACCCGAAATAATTATTTTAATATAGAATTTTTCATAAACATGTTATAAAAGGTTATAAGTAAATAATATATGGTGTTATATATATTTTTTTGGTTATGAAATATATTTATAATAATTTTATATTTACTATACAGAATGTTTCTATACATATGAATAATGATGAAACTAAGGCAAGAGTATATTTCACAATATCATCATTATTCATGATTTTTTGGGTTTTAGTATCCATTAGGGAAATTATTTTATCTTTATATATTAACAATAATATATTTTATTTTAAAATAATTATTTATATAAATTAAAAAAATCATTTATCTACCCCTCTTTATGTACGTAGTATAATGAAATAATTATTCTTATGGAAAAATAACGTTGTTTTTATACATGGTAGTTAATAATTTTCTCTCATATTCATATTTACCTAAAATGGATTAAAGAACATACTTGATATTATATGAATATTTTAATTATTTTTTTAACAATTTATTTTTTTTACAAAATGGTTTTAATGGAATATTATGTCGGTGTTTCGAACTGGGATTTTTTTACAAAAAAAATGTGAAAGGATTATTAGTTTTAACATAGAAGACATGAATGTAACATTCCAATATTGAGATAATCAAATGATTTAATTCTTAATTTAACAAAATCAATTTTTCCTTTGAATTAATTTTTTAAGTGAATATTTGGGAAAAATCTATATTTGAAATATGTTATTTCACGGTGAAAAGAATATTTTCATAATGAAATCCTTTTATGATATTTTAATTGTATTTTCATTTATGTAATCATCATGTGACTAATCATATAATTTACAGAGGATATACCATAATGAGAACATATACCATATTTCTTTAGATGGATTATGATCATTTGGATATGATAAATTATTGGAATTTTAGATACAAGTTCTTCTAATACAAGTAGTTATTGATTTTAAGGCATGATGATTAAGTTGTGTTGTTTATTCATATGATAAATGAGTTATAAATATCAATTACTATTCACGGCCTATAATTACATAGACCTTCAATGAATCAATATATCTATTTATATAAATTTTATTCATATTTACCTGAACCCATTTCAAATCATTTATAATTACTTAGAATAATAACTTAAAAGTACATTTAAGATGATTGACATAATGTATTTTACTATTATGAAATCAATTATTGATATTTATGGATATATTTATTTATAATGTGATTATTATTATAGAGTGATTTGATCATTATTTTTTACGTATATAATTTTATTGAATATCGTGTTATTGATTAAATGACTTGTGTTTTTAGTTATTCACACGTCCAAATTTATTATTCCTCATTTATTCAAGACAACTTTAACTGTATATAAACCTTTTTGATCATTTCATCTTACACATTCTAATGTTTTCTTTAAATTGGATCCTAGGAGGTCTTCTAGAAGTTATAATCCTAGAAATTATATAAATAATAAGGATTTTATATAACAATGTTCCATTTTTGGATTGACATTATAAAATGTATGTGAGATTAAAATTTGTATATCATTTAGCAAGACAACTGAATGAATCATTACTTTAGGATATAATTAATTTTATTAATTGACATGATACTAATGTAAGAACTAGCTATGGGATATTGTATTTGGGGGTTTCATAATAATTTTCCATTTATTATTTGGTTATAAACCCATTACTATTGAATTAATTTCTTCATAAATGTATTCAGAAAAAAATATTCATTAAAATAATATGTGCATTTCGAGTAAATTAAACCCTCACCGATCCACATCACATAACACTTTATCTTCTTATAAATATAGGGTTCTACCAAATTATCACTCAAGAAAATATATCCATATCAGGGATATTCTATTATAATCAAGAAACAAAACCATTAAATGTATTCATCGATTTAAAATGGAGTTATTCTTATAAGTTGGTTAGGAACTACCACACCTATCATTATTTTATTCCTTTTTTATTATTCTATTAATTTTTTAATTTATGAAAAATATTTTATATTTAGAAATAAATTATATTTATCTACTTTAAAATGGAAGTTAAAATTATATGATGAACATAATAATATTTTTTTGATAATATTCCATTCTTGGTTGGTTTAACCACTAACATGGATATAGTTGTTTATCAACCTTGTCTTCCTTCATGGATGTATATAATTAATAATACTATTTTAAAATACTAATGAAAAATATTATTATATTATTAATCATATGTTAGATTAGATAAATATCCTAAAATTAAATAATTAAATTATAATATTTATGGTTAATGAAACCAAATATATAAATAAGAAAAATTTAAAATTATCATTTATACCCATCAAACAAAACTTATGTTAGAAAATATTTTATTTTTTAATATATTTGATCATTTATAAGGAAATAAAATTCATTATATTTATTGTGTTATGGAAATGTTTTATAAGAACCCTAGCTGGTATTTCTAAAATAATATCATCTATGAATTTTGACGAAAATTCTCATGAATATGGACGTTGAAAATAATGACATTGTTACTCCCCAAGCGAGTTCTAAACCATTTATGGTCTCCTTTTCCATGATTCCTCCCAAATCAGCAATCTATCCCACAGAATCTTCCCGTATCCTGTCATAATATAATACAATCTTTATAGGTACTGATTGAGTAGGCCAAATTGGGTGTGAGTAAAACTCAGTATGCCACCACAGATGGTGTCTAAAACCAGTCTTGTCCAAACATAGTGTATGAAGTTCTATTTAAAATATGTAAAATGAAAATAAAACTAGTTACTAAATTATCTTTTATTCTTAATTAACTACATTTACACCATGGTTCGAAAGGGTATCCATACCCCAATACTAGTTTTATCTCATGCTGGATCCCGAAGTGCACTTTAAGTAATATCACATCATAATACATGCTTATTTTATGATTTCAAAGTATTCGAAGGTTATATGATATCTCAATGCCTGTTTCGACTCATGAAAGAGTTTGAATTTTTCCTGTGAGGCAATAACTTGAAGTTCCATTATTTCTATTCATTAATTTCATATTTTTAATCCACATTTTCAATGTTACTCATATCACAAAAATTCATAATATGAATATGTTACCATTATTAATCCTCAATAGAATTATCATGTTCCCATTCTCTTAGTCAAAATTATAATGACCATGTAACCCGGTATAATTAAAATTATAATGACCAAGTTCCTCTTCTCTTATTCATTATAATGATGACCTTGTAACCATTTATACTTCTCAATTCTAAATAATCATGTTCCAATTCATTCACACATAATTAATTCATAATTAATTATCCATAATAATCCCATTATTAGTTCCACAATTAGTTATATAAAATGAATCCAATAGATACCTCAATAATCAAGAAAACATTTAAATCAACATTAATTAATTAAACCAATTAATTTACCAATGTCACAATCCATATCCCAATAATTAATTTTTATAGAGTTTATTGTCCCATTCTTAATCTTAACTCATCATAATTAATTATAAAAATTATTATCCCGATCATAATATCAAAGAACATAATTTTATTAATGGTTGGGACAGATGAGAAAATTTATTATCCAAGAAAAGATCAGTTTTTTCTAGGTAAAGGGAGACCCATTATACAGCCAAAAGGCCCAAATCCATGTGGGCTGAATACAATGATTTAAAGCCCATTATTTGGCCCAAAGGGATCATCGGTGAACAGTAATTCTAAATTACTAGGTTTTTATAGTACCTTATATAGAACCTATGCCGCTTCAGTTTTTTCTATAGTTCTTCCACTGCTACATTGTAACCACCTATTTTGTACTGCTTTAGTTCCTTGGTACAATACTGATACTATTCCCATATAATTTCCCCTAACCAGAATCGATCCTGGTGCATTTAGATGCCAAGAATGTGCCTATAAAATATGGGTACATGATCATTGGTAGTAAAGAACATAATCAATTCATAGTGAATTATCTCAACATAACCAATTCTATTTATCATAATAAATATTCTGAATAATTATCTATATTTCAATCCCAAAACTCATAATCATTTTACCTAATTAATTGTCAATTAGGAACTCCATATCATTGGATTAATTCCACAAAAAATAATGTAATTAAAAATTTATTCAATAAATCAATTGATCATCATAATTAACCCAATTTAAAATTTTCATATTCGTATCAAATCCATGACTAAGTGAGTAAGATTTTATACCACACACCTCAATTCATTGATTGATATTCTCTCAACATAAATCCCCAAAATTCAAGTAGTACAATGACATAGATATGAGTTTCATATCTAAATCCCTAAATCGAGATTTAATCGAACCAGATCTAGATCAATATTCATAGATTTAGATCATACCAGATAGGTTTTGATATAATGAAATAGGGGATGTATTCAATGAAAATATAAAGTAAATATATAATAATGAAAGGGATACACATCGGGATGATATCCACATACTATGAGAAGAGAGGATCTTCGATTTAGGATTTTAATATTTAATTGTGGAGGTAGGATGGGTATGTAACCCTCCATAAATCTTGGGAATTACCCAAACAATTTTAGATTTGTTCCATGGTCAAATTGATGATGTTTAAGGGGATTGGGTGATTTAAAAATATTTTTTCAGGTAATTAAAAACCATATGCATGGTTTTCTTGGAAGGGGTTCTGTGTTAGGAAAACCATGCACCAACCATGTGGACCTAACTGTCCGAGGTCACATAGTTATCTAGGTTTGGGCGCATGGTTTGTTAAAACCTATAAAAGTTGTGAAAACCTCTCTTCTTGGGTTTACATGGTTAGTTGGGTTGGCTGAACAGTTTACCCTAAACATGTGCCAACCGTATATAGACCCTTTTTCTCAAAATTTCATAAAAACTCTACCCAAACACAAAAAGAGTCATAACTCAAAAAAATGTTCTTAATTAATTATGAAATGTTCATTAATTCAAGCCTGAGATGACACCAGAAAGGTTCAATATCTTACAATCTCTCCACCATATAAAAACTCATCCTTGAGTTGCAATTAAATGCCTTTATAAGATTTTAAGAAAAAAACATCCAACCCTTGAGCCCTCATATCAACTTCTCTTTCTAATTTTTCTTTTTATACACATTCATGTTTTCATAATACACAAAATATGTGCATTATCTTTCCAAATAACTATTTCTCACTATGATCTAATACACGTATCAGGTGATCCTAAAATGACAAATCTATATAGAGGTCATCCTAATCAACATAAATATCTTGATAAGTATTTGGGTGATTCATTCAATGTTTTAATAGATTTAAAACATCATGAATAGAACTACATCTCTGTAAAAGGGTCAATCGATACACCACGAGACCAATCCTCCCCATTATCTCAAACGGTCCAACAAACAAAGGAACCAACATACCCTTCATTTATATCCTATGGGGACCCAACATAGGTGACACACGAAGGTATACACAATCTACCAATGTAAAATCCATGGTTCATTACTGTCTATCATCATAAAAATTCAGTCTACTCTGTGTTAGGTCTCTATGTTTCTGATTCCACTGTAACTACTTTTATCTCTTCTTCACAAGACTCGGTCATAAAAACTCTTACTCACAAGACTCTATCTAGTATAGTTGTGACCTACATGGCCTACCATAAAGAGTCTTGTATGGTTCCATCAGTATAGTTTACAATTGTTTTATTATTAGTGAAATCCTATAATGTAATGTACTTTTACCAAGACCCTCCAATGTCAAGAACCAATGCTCATAGAATATCCTCAAGCACTTATATAGTACACTATATGTGACCATCTATTTTTTGTTGGAATCTATACTCAATATTACCTATGTTTCATGTTCTTGTTTCAACCCCTAACAAAATAATGCATTAAAATAAGAATTTTGATATAAAACTATAGTATGTGGTTCTCCAGCTAGAAAGAATCTCTCCCAAATATAATGTTCTCAAAATCTATCTTGCTGTGTAGAATTCCTTTACAGACAAGAAATTTGTTACTATTTTTAGTTGATCTATAATGTCTCAAATAACATAATTCTTCCTATGTGTCTTTAGGATACCCCGCACAAAATATATGGTCATGTCATACCACTTCCATTTCGGTATGGGCAACAACTCTATCAAAATTCTTGGTCGTTGATGCCCCCCTAATCCAACTGATATGTGAAGAATCTTAACACAATACCTGCTATCTAATATTTCATTTTGGCTACCAAAATAGTCAAATTAGGTTACGATTCATTTTGGATACACCAAGATGCACCTCTTACTTTGAGGCATAACATTTTTGCATTAGGTCCTCTAATATTCATGGAGGTACCACAACTTGATTCTTTACATAGATGATCTCATCCTCATCTATCAAATAGTTTAATGATGTATCCCTACATTCAAAGCTTTCCTTGAGGGATTATAAATTAAAATACACATAAAATATATCACAAATCTATTTCAAAAGTGTAGACTTCATTGAAACTGAAACCAGAGTCATCTTCTCCGGACTCTCCTGAATGACCACACACATTTCTGCCATCATGGTCATCATCATCCACTCTTTATATGACTCATAAACCATCTGAGTCTGAGTTTCAGGATCATGGAATCAACCACAATATTTCATTTCCTAGACATATATACGAGTTACACATTGATGGACTTCATATACTCAACCCAACTCCACTACCGAAGATTCAAATTCCATAGTCAAAATATATACTTCAAGATATTTTGATCTATGTATACTATAAAATTACCTTCCAAAATATTATGTCACCAATTATTAATTGCATAACCAACATCTACCAACCCAAAGGTCATGTAAGAGTAATTCCATTCATGAGGCCTAAACTTATATGGCCCATATTCTACAACATGATCTCCCCGCCTCAGCACCACTCCAATTCGAATCCTAAAAGCATCAATAAACCTTATACTCCTCACCACACTCAGGTATGATAAAAATTGGTACTGATGTTAAGCACTTATTCATCTCTGTAAAAGATCTCTCATAAACCATTGACCATTAAAACATTACTCTCTTTTCGGTAAATCACATAAGTGGTGGTGCCTATCGGGAAAAGTCTTCGAAAAACCTCCGATAATATCGAACTAATCATAGGAATCATCAGATATCAAATAAATTATTTGGATACTCCCATGAAACAACTACATGAACCGTCTCAAGGTCAGCTAACACAACTTATACTGAGACAATGTTCCCTATGAAGTCTAATAGTTTAAAAAAAATAGGCACATAAATATCACGGTGTATAACCAATAATATATTAGTGTACCCATGATGATGTCAAGATGTTGGGAATGATCATCATGAGTCTTGGATTACACAAATAAGTTATCCAAAAACACCATAGGGAACTGATGAAGCTCACATTTTCATATATTTTATACTGTAAAACATTGTTTATAATCCCACAAAAGTGTTATTGAATGGGTAATTATATTGTTTTTAGGTTTTAGTGTTATTTTGAGCATAAATGTGAAAAACGACTAATTCTGGATTTTTGAACGAATTTTACGTTAGGGGTATTTTGGTCATTTCCAGTAAAATAAAATTCCAAATTTTCTGATTCAAATTTTGTTAGAATCCTTATTATATTTTATTCATTTTTGTCTTCTGGACCAGGAGCTGATTCGATCCTATAGAAGCCGTAAAAATTCCATGAAGTTGAAGAGTTTTCCGGGCAGACAGAACGGACCTCACTTCCATAACGGAATCCCAATTCGGTCTAAAGAACTCCAAATTAGATGATTCCACTAGGAGATGTACGGGGACTCATGGAAACATTTATACAATAAATTTCAAGTCGTTTGGAATTCATTATGAGGGACATTGAACGACATACATATGAAGGAAGTTTCCTTGAAGCTGCCTCCCAAAAAGGAACCCTCCAATATTAAATTTATAACTCCTTATAGGCGCGTCCAATGAAGCTAAAATTTGGGGAACACACGGAGGTGCCATTAAGGAACAACATTTATGAAGACACTTATTACATATTCGGTCATTTAAGGGCTTCTCTACGCGGAATATTTAGGATTAATTGTTTTGTGTGTGAATTTGTCACCCCGTCTCCCTATAAATATGTGTCCCTTCTCCAAGTTTATGAGATATCCATTCCAGGGGGGATATGGGGGAGATTATTTCTGTAATTTTTTATTCATATTTTTAATATACATTATTTTATTCTTCTTCTTCATACCTCATTCTTCCATTTTTACTTTTATGTGTTTCTCCCACCGTATTCTCTTCTAACTCCATGAAAATGGATAACTAACCTCGATGTTTGTTTGAGGAGGAGAATGGTGGTTGTTTGAGTTTCATTGTGCTTCAATTTAAATATCATTATTTAATTCTGAGCATTTTGGTGGTGGTTAAATTGATTATGATGTGTGATTGCCCCATTTTCTCTATCACCAAGTTCTTCTTCTCATTCATCATTTATCATTCCCTTCACTATATAAGTCATGCATATGATGGAGTATGGCTTGTATAGCGATGGTCGGCAAAGAGATCTCCTAGACGACATTAGGAAGAGTATTTACCCACATGCAGAGATCTCGGTGTTGGGGAAATAACATTTCAAATAAGAGGGTGTAGTGTGATAGATTTTGATCACTACATTGAATTGATATTGAGAATATTTTAATAAACAATGATATCAACCATTATTATCCTCCAAGAACAAATTTCTTCTTTATTCTTTTTAACATAAAATTGTTTGCATTACATATATATATATATATTCATATTTTATGCATATTTCAAACACATCGTTATATTATATATTAGTTAGAAAATAAATAGTGACAATAGAATTTTGGTGTTGTGTAAGTTGCCTCCTTGAGACCGACCCTAGGAGTGCACTATATTTCATTCATAGGTAAATAATATTTTGATCGGGGATCTATGTCAAATATTCGCTTCGTCAAATTGGCGCCGTTGCCGGGGAGGCGCAACACTTGCACACACCATTATTCATAAAAAAACAAAAAAATCATAAATTTCAAAAAAATACAATTTTTTTTTGTTCATGATGTATTTCAATGGTGATTATTCTGCATGGACTGGCCAATCTCAGGTGCCAAAAAATGTTTGCAATGAAATTGATGCTCAATTTCATAGGATTAGTGATAAAGTTCAAAAACTGGAGAGCCAAATTGAATGGATTGCTGAATTTGTACGCCCATTCCAAGAGCAATCCGAACCTGAGCCCGAACCTGAACCAGAACGAGTGGTGAAATTAAATTCACCAATCACATTTTATGTTAATGAACCTAAGGCTAGTGAGAGTGAACTTCTAAAAGAACTTATCACATCATCCCACACTCAACCATTACTCAAGGAGGTCCCAAAAGTACACATTCCAACTGATGCACTAATGGGAGGTCAACATTTTTTGGAGGAATCTTGGAATAACTTTGTCAAAGATAACTTGAAACATGATCTTCCCATGATTGATATTGAACAATCTGTACCTTTTGACCTCACTATTGCTTTGGAAGATGAAGAAGATGATGCACCTGCAGAAATGGAGTTGCCAATGGTCCTATCAGATGAAATCAATTTCCAAGCTGACTTACTTGAAAGGGAAGATTTCTTTATTGATTCGTCATGTTTTAATTTTATTCAAACTGAATTGTTTTCTGACTTCTCCTTTCCTAAAATTTCAGATATAGCATAAATGGATCAGGCCATGGATGTTGATGATTAGACCACAAAAGTGGTGGTAATCAAGGAAGAAGAGAGAGAAGCTGTTGGTGGTGAGACTACCTCCTCTACATCAACTTCTATATCACATGGAGGAGGACACCACCGAAGTTAACAGGGAGCACCCTTATCCTTTATTCCCTCCCACTTCAAAAATCAAATTTCTTCTCTATTCATTCTCGGGGGTTGGGAGCATTCAAATATTAATTGGGGTTATCTACTTTCAGGTTTTACTCATGGATATCGGGAAAACTCACATGTGGTGGTTCATCTCAAAGAAACCACACCCACCTTCTGATTGGGGATAATCCACTGAAACTACCTGACTAGGGGCAGTAAAAACCTAGCACCCGCTTGGGGGTCTAAACCAAGCATTATCTCTTTTTCTTTTTCCTTTCCCAATCTTTTTATTTATTTTTCTTATGTATTTTAATTTCTTTCTTGTAGTTTTAAAGTGGATGCTTCTAGGAGATTAACTCAAGGCATCCACCTCTAAAATAATTTCAGGTTGTATCTTTATTTTTCTTTGATTTTCTACCTTTATATTTATATTTTGTTGAGTTAAATAAGCATTAGTTAAATTTATATGTGGGGGAGTGTCAACCTGCTTAGTTCTTCTTGTGAGATTTTCATTTTTTTTATATATTTTTTGGATTTTTGAGCTTTATTGAATATTCTTATCACTTTTCACACATCAATTTATTTTGAAAGAGTTGAAATGATTTTTGAAATAATGGATTTTAAATGATTGTTTATGTGAAAACATTTTTTCTTGAATTGGATTATCAATCATTTTTATGAGTTTGACTGATTTTTGAAATCCATGACCATGAAACACTGACGCAAAATATTTTTCCAATCCTGTGAGGTATTCTAAACCACTTTTACATATTCTTCCTAATACCCACACTTTCTTGAGGGAAACTTCAATTTTGTGTGAGAACCAAAATTTGTGAATAATTCTCTTTTGAAGCTTTGGATTTTATGAAATGTATTTGAAATGATTGAGTCATCTCTTTAGCTGGCCACATTTTATCTTGAGACCCACCTTTACATTTATCCTTCGTAATCCCTTAGATGCCATGAATTGCCTTATAGGTTTTAAGCCACATTACAAGCCAATTTTTCCTTACCTACCTGCACTTTTAGTATTTTTTTCAGGGATATTTCAAGTTTGAGTGTGGGGGAAGGTCCTTTCGTGTCCGTTCATTGGTATTTGAATCATTTATGGGTGATACGAGGTGTGTGTCAATACTTTGGGCAGTGGATAACAAGAGAACTGGGCATGTGTTGTCATTTTGTTGTGCTTTATTTGGTTCATCCATTTCTCCTAAAAAAAGAAAAAAAATAGAGATGAGATTGAATTCCTCATTGTACATTCATTTATGACTCATGTCCCTCCCAAAAATAAAGGGCATGAATTGTCATTCATTCATTGTATTCAATTTTTTAGCTCATCCTCTATGTAAAAAAAAGAAAATAAAGAAAATAAAGTTGTGCCTTTCTGGAGCTTTAAAAAAGAGAGGAGAACTTAGATGATATCATTCATTATAACCACTTATTGGCTCATGTACCATGACATAAAGATGGGTGGGGTTGTTTTTCACATTTACACGCAGTATTGAGTGAGAAATTTCCTTTGTTTTCACTTGATTTAATCATGCATTGTACTTAAAAGTTCAACCTCCTCTTTCTAGCTTGGAACATTTTTCAATCATTTTACCACCGACCCTAAGCCATAGATTCATTTAAACCTTTAATTAAATCCATCATGATTAAATTCATTTTCATGTTTCACGCTGTGGAGAAATGATAATTTTCACAAACCTATGGTGATACATGCGATTTTCAAGTATGAGTATAACTCTAGATTCAATTTCTCTTGAGTGAGGAGTGACATAAAATTCAATGTGAGGTAGGTTGTGATTGGTCCATGGATTGATTTATAATGTTGAACAAATTTTAATGATTTAAATGAAAATGAGAGAATTATTATTCATAAATGAGACATGATGGAATTCTATTTTGGATAAAATCATTGATATTTTCTCATTTTTGATTGTTCTGTGGATTTGGATTTGGATGTAAGATGATTGCCCAGGAGCGCAATGTTTAAGTGTGGGGGAGTGATGAAGCTCACATTTTCATATATTTTATACTGTAAAATTTTTTTATAATCCCACAAAAGTGTTATTGAATGGGTAATTATCTTGTTTTTAGGTTTTAGTGTTATTTTGAGCATAAATGTGAAAAACGACTAATTCTGGATTTTTGAAAGAATTTTACGTCAGGGGTATTTTGGTCATTTCCGGAAAAATAAAATTCCAAATTTTCTGATTCAAAATTTTCTAGAATCCTTATTATATTTTCTTCATTTTTGTCTTCTGGACCAGGAGCTGATTCGATCCTCTAGAAGCCGTAAAAATTCCATGAAGTTGAAGAGTTTTCCGGGCGGACAGAACGGACCTCACTTCCATAACGGAATCCCAATTCGGTCTACACAACTCCCAATTAGATGATTCCACTTGGAGATGTACGGGGACTCATGGGAGCGTTTATAAAATATATTTCAAGTCGTTTGGAATTCATTATGAGGGACATTGAACGACATACATATGAAGGAAGCTTCCTGGAAGCTGCCTCCCAAAAAGGAAACCTCCAATATTAAATTCATAACTCCTTCTAGGAACGTCCAATGAAGCTCAAATTTGGGGAGCAAACGAAGGTGACATTAAGGAACAACATATATGAAGACACCTATTACTGATTCTGTCATTTAATGGATTCTCTACGCGGAAGCTTTAGGATTAATTGTTTTGTGTGTGAATTTGTCACCTCGTCTCCCTATAAATATGTGTCCCTTCTCCCAGTTTATGAGATATCCATTCCAGGGGGGATAAGGTGGAGATTATTTCTGTAATTTTTTATTCATATTTTTAATATACATTATTTTATTCTTCTTCTTCATACCTCATTCTTCCATTTTTACTTTTATGTGTTTCTCCCACCGTATTCTCTTCTAACTCCATGAAAATGGATAACTAACCTCGATGTTTGTTTGAGGAGGAGAATGGTGGTTTTTTGAGTTTCATTGTGCTTCAATTTAAATATCATTATTTAATTCTGAGAATTTTGTTGGTGGTTAAATTGATTATGATGTGCGATTGCCCCATTTTCTCTATCACCAAGTTCTTCTTCTCATTCATCATTTATCCTTCCCTTCACTATATAAGTCATGCATACGAGGGAGTATGGCTTGTATAGCGATGGTCAGCAAAGAGATCTCCTAGCCGACATTAGGAAGATTATTTACCCACATGCAGAGATCTTGGTGTTGGGGAAATAACATTTCAAATAAGAGGGTGTAGTGTGATAGATTTAGATCACTATATTGAATTGATATTGAGAATATTTTAATAAACAATGATATCAACCATTATGATCCTCCAAGAACAAATTTCTTCTTTCTAATTTTTAACATCAAATTGTTTGAATAACATATATATATATATATATTCATATTTTATGCATATTTCAAACACATCTTTATATTATATATTAGTTAGAAAATAAATAGTGACAATAGAATTTTGGTGTTGTGTAAGTTGCCTCCTTGAGACCGACCCTGGGAGTGCACTATATTGCATTCTTAGGTAAATAATATTTTGATCGGGGATCTGCGACAAATCCCTGCTTCCTCAAATTGGCGCCGTTGCCGGGGAGGCGCAACACTTGAACACACCGTTATTCATAAAAAAAATCAAAAAAAAATCAAAAATTTCAAAAAAAATACAAAAAAAAAACTTTTTGTTCATGATGTATTTCAATGGTGATTATTCTGCATGGACTGACCAATATCAGGTGCCAGAAAATGTTTGCAATGAAATTGATGCTCAATTTCATAGGATTAGTGATAAAGTTCAAAAACTAGAGAGCCAAATTGAATGGATTGCTGAATTTGTATGCACATTCCAAGAGCATATCTGAACCTGAGCCCGAACCTGAACCAGAACGAGTGGTGAAATTGATTTCACCAATCACATTTTATGTTAATGAACCTGAGGCTAGTGAGAAAGAACTTCTAAAGGAACTTGTCACATCATCCCGCACTCAACCATTACTCAAGGAGGTCCCAAAAGTACACATTCCAACTGATACACTAATGGGAGGTCAACATTTTTTGGAGGAATCTTGGAATAACTTTGTCAAAGATAACTTGAAACATGATCTTCCCATGATTGATATTGATCAATCTGTACCTTTTGACCACACTATTGCTTTGGAAGATGAAGAAGATGATGCACCTGTGGAGATGGAGTTGCCAATGGTCCTATCAGAAGAAATCAATTTCCAAGCTGACTTACTTGAAAGGGAAGATTTCTTTATTGATTCGTCATGTTTTAATTTTATTCAAACTGAATTGTTTTCTGACTTCTCCTTTCCTAAAATTTCAGATATAGCACAAATGGATCAGGCCTTGGATGTTGATGATGAGACCACCAAAGTGGTGGTAATCAAGGAAAAATATCCAGAGAAGCTGTTGGTGGTGAGACTACCTCCTCTACATCAACTTCTATATCACATGGAGGAGGACACCACCGAATTTAACAGGGAGCACCCTTATCCTTTATTCCCTCCCACTTCAAAAATCAAATTTCTTCTTTATTCTTTCTCGGGGGTTGGGAACATTCAAATCTTAATTGGGGTTATCTACTTTCAGGTTTTACTCATGGATATAGGGAAAACTCACATGTGGTGGTTCATCTCAAAGAAACCACACCCACATTCTGATTGGGGATAATCCACTGAAACTTCCTGACTAGGGGCAGTAAAAACCTAGCACCCGCTTGGGGGTCTAAACCAAGCATTATCTATTTTTCTTTTCCCTTTCCCATTCTTTTTATTTATTTTTCTTATGTATTTTAATTACTTTCTTGTAGTTTTAAAGTGGCTTCTTCTAGGAGCTTAACTCAAGGCATCCACCTCTAAAATAATTTCAGGTTGTATCTTTCTTTTCCTTTGATTTTCTACCATTATATTTATATTTTGTTGAGTTGAAATAAGGGGTAGTTAAATTTAAGTGTGGGGGAGTGTCAACCTGCTTAGTTCTTCTTGTGAGCTTTTCATTTTTCTTATATATTTTTAGGATTTTTGAGCTTTAATGAATATTTTTATCACTTTTCAGACATCAATTTATTTTTAAAGAGTTGAAATAATTTTTGAAATAATAGATTTTAAATGATTGTTGATGTGAAAACATTTTTCTTGAATTGGATTATCAATCATTTTTATGAGTTTGACTGATTTTTGAAATCCATGACCATGAATCACTGACGCAAAATATTTTTCCAATCCTGTGTTGTATTCTAAACCACTTTTACATAATCTTTCTAATACCCACACTTTCTTGAGGGAAACATGAATTTTGTGTGAGAAACAGAATTTGTGAATAATTCTCTTTTGAAGTTTTGGATTTCATGAAATGTATTTGAAATGATTGAGTCATCTCTTTGGCTAGCCACATTTTATTTTGAGACCCACCTTTACATTTATCCTTCGTAAGCCCTTAGATGCCATGAATTGCCTTATAGGTTTTAAGCCACATTACAAGCCAATTTTTCCTTACCTATCTGCACTTTTAGTATTTTTTCATGGATATTTCAAGTTTGATTATGGGGGAAGGGCCTTTCGTGTGCGTTCATTGGTATGTGTATCATTTATGGGTGATATGAGGTGTGTGTCAATACTTTGGGCAGTGGATAACAAGTGAATTGGGCATGTGTCGTCATTTTGTTGTGCTTTATTTGGTTCATCCATTTCTCCTAAAAAAAGAAAAAAAATAGAGATGAGCTTGAATTCCTCACTCTACATTCTTTTATGACTCATGTCCCTCCAAAAAATAAAGGGCATGAATTGTCATTCATTCATTGTATTCAATTTTTTAGCTCATCCTCTATGTAAAAAAATGAAAAAAAAAAGAAAATAAAGTTGTGCCTTTCTGGAGCTTTGAAAAAAAAGAGGAAACTTAGATGATATCATTCATTATAATCACTTATTGGCTCATGTACCATGTCATAAAGATGGTTGGGGTTGTTTTTCACATTTACAAGCAGTATTGAGTGTGAAATTTCCTGTGTTTTCACTTGATTTAATCATGCATTGTACTTAAAAGTTCAACCTCCTCTTTCTAGCTTGGAACATTTTTCAATCATTTTACCACCGACCCTAAGCCATAGAATCATTTGAACTTTTAATTTAATATCTCATGATTAAATTCATTTTCATGTTTCACGCTGTGGAGAAATGATAATTTTCACAATCCTATGGTGATATATGCGATTTTCAAGTATGAGTATAACTCTAGATTCAATTTCTCTTGAGTGAGGAGTGACATAAAATTCAATGTGAGGTAGGTTGTGATTGGTCCATGGATTGATTTATAATGTTGAACAAATTTTAATTATTTAAATGAAAATGAGAGAATTCTTATTCATAAATTAGACATGATGGAATTCTATTTTGGATAAAATCATTGATATTTTCTCATTTTTGATTGTTGTGTGGATTTTGATTTGGATGTAAGATGATTGCCCAGGAGTGAAATGTTTAAGTGTGGGGGAGTGATGAAGCTCACATTTTCATATATTTTATACTGTAAAACATTTTTTATAATCCCACAAAAGTGTTATTGAATGGGTAATTATCTTGTTTTTAGGTTTTAGTGTTATTTTGAGCATAAATGCGAAAAACGACTAATTCTGGATTTTTGAAAGAATTTTACGTCAGGGGTATTTTGGTCATTTCCGGAAAAATATAATTCCAAATTTTCTGATTCAAATTTTTTTAGAATCCTTATTATATTTTCTTCATTTTTGTCTTCTGGACCAGGATCTGATTCGATCCTCTAGAAGCCGTAAAAATTCCATGAAGTTGAAGGGTTTTCCGGGCGGATAGAACGGACCTCACATCCATAACGGAATCCCAATTCTGTCTACACAACTCCAAATTAGATGACTCCACTTGGAGATGTACGGGGACTAATGGGAGCGTTTATAAAATATATTTCAAGTCGTTTGGAATTCATTATGAGGGACATTGAACGACATACATATGAAGGAAGCTTCCTGGAAGCTGCCTCCCAAAACGGAAACCTTCAATATTAAATTCATAACACCTTCTAGGCGCGTCCAATGAAGCTCAAATTTGGGGAGCAAACGTAGGTGACATTAAGGAACAACATATATGAAGACACCTAGTACAGATTCTGTCATTTAAGGGCTTCTCTACGCGGAACCTTTAGGAATAATTGTTTTGTGTGTGAATTTGTCACCCCGTCTCCCTATAAATATGTGTCCCTTCTCCCAGTTTATGAGATATCCATTCCAGGGGGGACAAGGTGGAGATTATTTCTGTAATTTTTTATTCATAATTTTAATATACATTATTTTATTCTTCTTCTTCATACCTCATTCTTCCATTTTTACTTTTATGTGTTTCTCCCACCGTATTCTTTTCTAACTCCATGAAAATGGATAACTAACCTCGATGTTTTTTTGAGGAGGAGAATGGTGGTCGTTTGAGTTTCATTGTTCTTCAATTTAAATATCATTATTTAATTCTGAGAATTTTGGTGGTGGTTAAATTGATTATGATGTGCGATTGCCCCATTTTCTCTATCACCAAGTTCTTCTTCTCATTCATCATTTATCCTTCCCTTCACTATATAAGTCATGCATACGATGGAGTATGGCTTGTATAGCAATGGTCAGCAAAGAGATCTCCTAGCCGACATTTGGAAGAGTATTTACCCACATGCAGAGATCTTGGTGTTGGGGAAATAACATTTCAAATAAGAGGGTGTAGTGTTATAGATTATGATCACTATATTGAATTGATATTGAGAATATTTTAATAAACAATGATATCAACCATTATGATCCTCCAAGAACAAATTTCTTCTTTCTTCCTTTTAACATCAAATTGTTTGAATAACATATATATATATATATATATATATTCATATTTTATGAATATTTCAAACACATCTTTATATTATATATTAGTTAGAAAATAAATAGTGACAATAGAATTTTGGTGTTGTGTAAGTTGCCTCCTTGAGACCGACCCTGGGAGTGCACTATATTGCATTCTTAGGTAAATAATATTTTGATCGGGGATCTGCGACAAATCCCCGCTTCTTCAGGAACTAATCTAAATACAGATGGATGATCATGTCCATAAAACTCCTAAACATTTCTGGTGCATCTGTCAACCGAAATGACATAATGATAATCTCATAAAGGAAATACCTTCTTCTAAAATCTTTCATCGGAATATCAGAATTATGATCTCTCATCTAATGATGCCCCGATCATAAATCGATGTTTGATAACAAATATTCCCCCTTTAACTATTCTAATAGACTTTCGATACATAAAATATGTTGTCGTTAATTTTTAGTCATTTTGTTCAACTTTTTCTAATCAATTCACAAATGGATACTCCCACCATCCTTCTTTGCGAACAAAACTAGTGATCCCAAAAGTGATGTACATGGATGGATAAATCAATTATCCTCCAAATCCTCTAGCCGAGTCTTAAAATCTTGATTCTCATTAGGTTCCATTATGTACAGTGGAATAGATGTTGTCTTATCCCTTAACACGATCTCAATAGTAAATTTTAAATCTCTCTCTTGTGGCATCCATGATAAGTCTTTTGGAATGACATCCTAAAACAGTCCCCGACTGGGGAAAAGAATTATTATTAACACCCTTACAATACAATAATAAACTCGCAACCTCGGTTGCAAGCTCTATCAGTGAATGATTATTTATCCCTATATCGTATGCAGGGATATCCCAATATGCACAATGACTATATTGTTATCCCATTGGAGTCCCAAAGTTCACTCTTTTTTTAACAATCAATGTGGGCTCAATATGCAACTACACAGTCCATCCCTATAATTAGGTAGAACACTATCATATCAAGAACATAGATATCCATTAAGAAGTGATATTCGCACTCTCTGATGAACATTCATTGTATAAAAATTTATCTCTATACATCACTCCCAATGGTGTATTAATAGCCATTCCCTACTCACAAATTACACTATCAGACTAAAACCATCAACAAATTTTGTAGATATAAAGGAATAAGAGGCACCATTATAAAAAAACAACTAGGTAGAGTAGATGCTACTATAATAGTGCATCTCATTGTCAATTTTCCATCATTTCTATCCACAAGAATATGATGTAATGCATGTAATTATGCTTCCCAACTTCCTTGTGATGTTGTCTAAATCCCCTGAGTATCATCACTCCACTGATGTGGGTGCTCATTCCCAGAAGCTTTATGTCCACTACCTCTACCACCATAGCTACTAAAACTCCATCTTCCAGTGCAATATGGTTTTTAATATCCTATTACCACACTCTAACACAACCTATATTCTTCCATAGTTTCAATATGATGATTTTACATACATAATTTTTGTAGATGTTTCATTTTGTGTCATGATCAACACTCGACTAGTCATCATGAATAGTTTCAACGATAGTCTCCAGACATAACACACTGATGAAAGAACACCCTAGTGAATTAATGTCCAACTGACCCTCTATCCTCCATATTTTCTCCACTACATTGGATAATGTTTTCATAATACCGCTTACTATTCTTGGAATTAGTAACTCTTGATTGGATAGAAACAACTACTTATCTAGCGTTGGAGGTCATTGTTAGGTTCTCTTATAATATTTGATCATGATTCACTACTTCCAAAAGCTTCCTAGGCCTAAATATTTTCACCTAAAACATAATATCATTCAAAATTCCATCTTGAACATATTTCAACATAGATTCCTCATTTCATGCTATCATTCGAGAAAAACATTTCAGATATGTGTAGAATCCCAAAAATTAAATCATCGACATGCTCTCATGTGTCAGATTTTTGAACTCGTCAGCTTTCCCAAATCTCAACATCTCTGGATATAATTGTTCCAAGAACCTCTCTATGAAGTCCTTCCTTAACAAACCATTAGTCTCTATAGTTTTTTCCTGAATTTACATTATGTGCTTTTTAAATCTCCATAGAATATAACTAGCCAACATGTCCCTTCATTTAACCAAAGTATCAAAATGGTCAAATATTTTCACTAAGGATTCCAACCAGAATTCAGCTCCCTCTGGTCCACCCTCTCCAGTAACAGTCATAGGGTGTTGCAACTGGAACTCCCTTTTCATCGTAGGCATGCCTTTCACAGCTCACCATGGGCCACTTTCTATACATTGTGTGAATCAAGTGATGTTCTCTCAAAATTTCCCCCCTTTATCTTTAGATGGTATGATCCATGCCTCATGTTCCCTAACATGAAAAGCATTCATAGGAAAACCCCTTGGTCGTTTGATCAATAAGCGTCAGGGATGCATACTCTCTATAATTTCCAACATATGTCTCATGTATCATATCACTACCTTATAACATTTACATAAGATAAGTAATACCAAAAATCCTTCCCTCCTCTTCACGACACAGTAAAAACGATGGTTCTATCACTTCCATTATCCATCATACTCCTAGGTTAAATTTAAAAAGAGTAAACACACTATCAGAAACAAGTTTCTCATTTGTACACCCATTTATTATAATTTCACATAATTTTTTACAACGTTTTTCAATTTATGTTTGGAAAAAAATTTATTTTAAACTCACAATCAAGGAAAATTGTTCATTTTTAACAACCTACCCATAACCAATTTTCTTGTGCATGCATAAAATGATTCATGATACAAAAACCCCGAGTTCTTAGAATGATTCATAGAGAATCAACTCCTTTTCCCTTATGGTATGTGAATCAATAGTAATAAATTATCATGAAAAATATTAAAATTACACCATACGTCCATCAACGAAGGTGAAATAATATTCAACTATAATAGAAAATAGTTATACCAACAATCTCACCCTAAATACTTAAATTTTCCCCTGTACATTAGGTTTTCAACTCCCATTCATGATCTCAGTACCAAGCCCCGACTATTATTAGTATCATGTCTACCTTTTAAAAAAAATTAGACAAAAAAAGATGAATGAAAAATGGAACTCTAATACCACATTCTAATGTCGCAACCCAGTTTCCAAGCAATGGTGCTCTGAGTCATTTCACCACATGGCCACAAGTGTGCCTCCCTACATATTATAGTATACCGACTTGAATCAAGGGTCTGGTAAGTCAGTCATGGGGACACTATACCATCATTTATCAGAGTAAAACAACGGTAGAAATACATAAAAAATGTAGATGCTTATATAACCAGAAGAATACTCATGTCACAAGATAATCAAATAGGAAAAAATACTCAAATGAAATATAAAAGATTATATGCCTATATACGTGTCAATGAAACCAAAAATAGAGGCACTAAGACTCCCTAAACAAGTTTTGAAACATGTTTGGTCTCCTCATCCAAGATTTATACAACTGTTTTTAAAAACCACCCACTGATTTTGATGACCACATTCACATTCTTTTACTCTTAAGTATGATGACCATATTACCATTTGTACTTCTCAAATTTTATTACCACGTTCCCATTTATTCACACATTATTAATTCATAATTAATTATCCACATCAATCCAAACTACAAATTCAACAATTATTTAAATACTAAAAATCCATTCTTTAACTCAACTATTAACTGAACATTTCAATCACAATTAATTAATTTAATCAATTATCTAATAATTGTCACAATTAATATCTCAATAATTAATTGTTCCAGGATTAATTATCCCATTTTAAATATTAATTGATCATAATTAATTATACAACTAATTATTGAGAACATAATAACAATGAACATAATTAATTCATTACTAATTATCTAAACTTCACCAATTTGATATATGATAATTAACATTTTGATTAATTATATATATTTGAAACCATAAATCTCATATTTGATTTTACATATTAATTATTTAATAACGAATCCCTTTTTAGGATTAATTAATTAACCAATAATTTAATTCAATATTGCTTTGATAAATCAATCGGCCATTCTAATTATCCCATTTTATGAAACTCAATTGCTAAAATATGTTAGATATTCAACAATTTTTCATATATGTATCGAATCCAAGATTATGAGTGTCACGACCCGCCTTCACCAAAAGGAGGGAAGGGTCAGTAGATTTCCAGGACCTTCCTTCTTTAAGTTGAAGGAGAGATAATGACCCCCGAGACCCAACTTCAATAGGTCCCGGAGTGGCGACCAGCACAAAGGGTATAGAAATTTCTATCAAATGGAAGGCATTACCCCTTTTTGTTTTATAAGATCTAGAGATAAGATGATGAAACTCAACATCACAAAGGTAAAAGAAAAGTAAAGCCAAAATTTAACCATTACCACATGCATGTTCAAAAAGTAATGCCACAAAGTACAAAAGCGGACTACAAAGGTAAGTACCAAAGAAGAAAAGCAACAACTACAACTGCCCCAAAGGTCCAAGCTAATACAGTCCTTCCTGATCCCCAAAGTCCTCCTGGAAACCTGATAGCAGTTTTATATACGTAGGGTGAGCATACAAGTATGCTCAGTAGGGAAAACCAAAGACTCTCGTGCACAAGTGGGGGAACGTACTAAAGTCTCGTGGGAAAAAAAGAGTAAACCAATCACCTATGAAGGTAAATTATCCACCCAAGCCTCACCAAGGCACACTCCCCAAATAACGCAAGTCAAGTAATATATATAATCAGAGTACATCGATGTTTGGGTACCCCGCGCCACTTTACCACTGGTTATTGAGACATACTACGCATCGGACTAATCCTACCATTCTCACCGCAATCCCACTTCCACAGCCGCCCGCACACACCTGGGCCACAACCACACGCAGTCCCACTGCAGAATTCTGCTCGCAATCACCTGGGCCAAAACTGTCACATGTAACCACGCCTGCAAACACCTAGTCCAGAACAACCACCACAACACCCGAAGACACCTGGGCTTGAAAATCCACTGCCACGCCCGATGACACCTGGGCCTCATCCCGAAGACACTTGGGAAACCACCTTCTGCACACACCTGGCCAACCACTACACTACCCCTCCAGAAGGTTATTTAGCTAATAATGGATCTCAGGCCATCACAACCCGCCTGAGGATACTTGGGCTATACGGGAAAGGGATTAGAAAAGGAGCTAATAACCAGACAATAATAGTGTTGGGAAAAACACCCTTCTCCATGATATGGGGGTGTTCGGAACTAAGTGCTCTACTAGAATGGGTTGCGAATAAGAAACACAAAACTACAAATATGTACATAGGTAACAAGCAATCACCCAAAGTTAGGTTTTTCTTCAGACAACCTACAGATCACAACAGCGCTCAAGTCCAAGGCACAACTCTCACCAATAAAACCCATCTGCCCCATTCTTGTATTCATGTTTAGAAAAAATGTTCAATTAAGTTTATGCACTACAGGGCAACTAACACCACAAGCATAAACAAGGAAAAGAAACCATCTGAACATCTATTCATGTATCCATACCTGGTTCTCATGTAAAGTCACAATAGCAAAGGAAATGTGAGAACCCTCAAATTCTTGGAACCAGACAACCCTGAGACACTGCCCTGTGTCCCCCGAAATGGTTTCTCATAAACAGAGGATCCCACCCCAATTCGTGATATAAACAAGGTAACCACAGGGTCTCAAAACTCACAAACACTGAAATCCATAACAACAGGGGATCTCATCCCCATATTCACAACCACCGGGAGTATAAAAACAGGGGATCCCATCCCCTGCCACATCTCTAACAATCAGTACAAAGAGGAAACAACCAAACCACTACCACCGACAAAAAGCCGGGCCACGCCTGTATTTTCAGATTTATAATATTTAACACACTCCATGATTCCAAATTCCGGGTGTTTTAACAGAGAGTTATCACAGAAGGGTTGATCCTGGTACTTTCAATTCATTCAGCCGGGTATACGTGATTACCAATTTAAATTTCATAGCTGGAGTTTATAATTACAAAACAAGGCAGTTAAAACATCACAAGGTTTTATTAGTGCACAGACAATGACCACCAACAGCCTCAATTTTCAGAAGGCGTAAGCCAGCACAACTCGGAAAGAATATCATAATATAAAACAGCATCAACGATCACAACCCCCCTTCTTTCATTACAGATTTCATTCATTATCTTTAATTAAGTCTGGTTTATCCAATTATACATAATCAAAAGCACGCCCACCACACATGATACACAAAAGAGAGAGGTGAAGGAGAAATTCCCTACGTGTTGGATCAACGATCTACGCTGAGGCCGGGGGAGGAACTTCACGGATAGCAATACGGATCACTTGAACGAGAATCGCTTCATCTATCCATGCTTAGGCTGGGTGCGGAACTCTACGCATAATGATGCGGCTCACCCGATGTACTAGAAGCTGTTCGTGAAAAGCCGTGATCGAGGAAAGAAGAAACCACGGCTAACCATTAGTATATAAGAGCCGCAAATGGTTGAGGTGAGAACGTGAAACTGCATAAGGAGTGGGGGTCGTGGGTTGACCATGTGGTTGGGTAGTTACACACGGAGGTCTCTCGGGATTTTTAGGAATTAATTATGGGATTTATATGGTTTTAAAAGGAGTAAAATAATTAATTTACGTCGAAACTTACATTTCGGGAGCGGAAAAGTCAGGTAATGAAAAAAAACGAAAGGCTCACGAGGGGACATGGTGACACCATCACGGTGTCACCCTCACGGTGCCACCGTCATGGTTCCACCGTCACGGTGCCACTGTTTTGGTGGAGCCTGACTTTTGGCAACGTAATGGGCCAGGAGGGTCTGAGCCATTACATTAGATACCTCTTAAATGATTCTCACCCTCGAGGATCAAAAAAACCCAAGAAGGAAAGAGAGGTTCCGAACAACCACCTTGAAATATACCTCTTAGAAGTGAACCCATGCTAACCAAAATCACTGCCCTGTCAAGAACCAAGCAACATACCATGCCGAACTACCCAGGCATGTGGGTTGGGGTGTCTCCTCCCCAATATCATGATATTATCCGCTTTGGGTGGCACTGACTCATCCGCACGGGTTTAATTGCATCCACCTTAATGCATCTTGATTGGGGGGGGGGAGAAGGTTCTATCCATCCCTATAGCTAGGTCTTTTCACACACATTCAGAAAAAAGAAAACCAGTACATTTCATAGTCAAAATACAAAACGTTCTACCACAACAGGAACAACAAGAAACTAATCTTAAAACAACTCTGGGTACTGGGTACGCATTTGCGCTTCCCTCTCCCACGTACTCTCTTAAAGCCCAATATGTCTCCACAACACATGAACCAAGGGAATGGTTCTACCACGAAGCACCTTCTCCTTGCGATCCTCGATCAACAGTGGTCTCTCCACAAAGGTAATGTTGTCCTCGATGTCAAAATCTCCCCAATCAAGGACGTGTGAATCGTCATGGAGATACCGACGGAGCTGTGACACATGAAAGACATCATGCATCCTCAGTAGCTGTGGTGGTAACGCTAGCTGATAAGACACTTCACCGACTCTCCACAACTCATCGAATGGTCCGATGAACCTAGGAGAAAGCTTACTCCCCTTGTCGAACCTCTGCGGCCCACGTCGAGGGGAGACCTTCAAGAACACCTGGTCTCCATCCTAAAACTCCAAGGGCCACCTCCTAGTATCGGTAAACGACTTCTGTCAGTCCTGGGCCACCTTCATCCTTTTCTGTATGAGCTGAACCATCTTTGTCGTGCTCTGCACCACCTTCGGGCCATGGATGCCTGCCTCTCCTTATTCGGCCCAACACATATGTGAATGGAAGGGCCTCCCGTACAAGGCTTCAAACGGGGCCATACCAATGGTATAGTGATAACTATTATTGAAGGTGAACTATAAAAGGGGAGAGTGTCTCACCCATGATCCTCCTGAGTCTAGAACACATGCTCGCAGCATATCCTCCAAGGTCTGGATGGTGCGCTCTGTTTGTCCATCTGTATGGGGATGGAAAGCAGTGCTAAGACGTAACTCTGTGCAAAAATCATGCTGCAATCCTTTCCAGACACATGATGTAAACCGTTCATCCCTATCCAAGACTACAGACCTTAAAACTCCATGCAACCATACCACCTCATCCACATACCTTCGTGCAATAGTATCCACTGTACTTGACTCCCTGATCGCCAGAACGTGAGATGATTTGCTCAACCTATCCACTACCACCCAGATGGTGTCATATCCCCCTTGGAACTTGGGTAGTCCCATGACTAAATCCATCGATATGTCATCCCACTTCCACTCGGGGACATCTAGATACTATAGTAGGATGCCTGGAACTCGTTGTTCACCCTTCACTTGCTGACACACTAGGCACTTGGCCACAAACTCTGCCATTGCTCGCTTCACTCCAGGCCACCAATACTATCCCTTCATTCCCTGGTACATCTTGGAAAACCCTGGGTGTACCGCCAGGGGTGAGTTGTGGAACTCACTGAGAACCTTGTCGCGCATAACTCCTGGAACAAACAACCTTTTCTGGAAAAGCATCCGGTTCTGACCATCCTCTGTCCATCCTTCCAGAGCATTGCGCTGGTCAACTCGGTCACACATCACTTCACACTCTGGGTCTCCCCACTGAGATTCCTCCACTTGCTGAAACAGATATGACTTCACTATCATCTAATATAGGCATTCTCTACCACCATCCATCCTTGCATCCAGGTGTAAGGCAGCCAACTCTTCCATTGCTTTCCAGGCATCCGCCGACTCTCGGACCGCATCCTTCTGCACCCTCCTGCTCAAGACATCGACCACTACATTTCCCTTTCCCTCAGTATAAGAGATATCGAAGTCGTAATCCTAGAGGAACTCCACCCATATCTGATGTTGCAAGTTTAAGTCCTTCTGGGAGAAGATATACCTCATGATTTTGTGATCTGTGAAGACCACAAAGCGTTCTCCAATGAGGTAGTGCCCCGATAACTTTAGTGCAAAAACGACCTCTGCAAGCTCCAGGTCGTGGGTGGCGTAATTACGCTCATGGGGGCGTAGCTGCCTAGACCCATAAGAGATCACCCCTTGTCGCTGCATCAACACACATCCCAGGCCTTGTCCTGAAGCATCACAGAACACCTCATAGGTCGCCCCTTCTATGGGTAATCTCAGCACTGGGGCACTAACCAACCTCTCTTTCAGATAGCTGAAGGCTGACTCGCAGTGCTCACTCAACCCGAAAACCTGGTCCTTCTTGGTGAGGGCTGTCAAAGGGGCTGCTACTCGGCAGAAGTTGGGTACGAACCTCCAATAGTAACCTTCCAGCACAAGGAAACTACGGACCTCTGCCACATTCTTGGGTGCTGCACAATAATCAACCGCCTCAACTTTTGATGGGTCCACCGCTACCCCCTGCCCGGACACCACGTGCCTGAGGAAGTGCACTTCTTGTGTCCAGAACATGCATTTCGACAACTTACCACAAAGCTGATGATGTCAGAGGACCTCCAAAACTGTCTTCAGGTGCTCTGCATGGTCCTCTTCTAACCTCGAATAGACCAGGATATCGTCGATGAACACAACCAAGAACTGATCCAAGTACTCTCGTAAGATGGAGTTCATAAGACCAAGAACACAGCCGGGGAATTCGTATCACCGAAGGGAATGACTACGAACTCTAAGTGTCCATATCTTCACTTGAAGGCTGTCTTCGGGATGTCGCTCTCCTTCACTCTCAACTGGTGGTACCCAGACCGCAGATCGATCTTCGAGAACCATCCTGCCCATTTCAGCTGGTCGAAATGATCATCTATCCTCGGGAGGGGGTAGCGATTTTTCATCATCACCTGATTCAGCCTCCTGTAGTTTATGCACAACCTGAGACCACCATCTTACTTCATTGCGAACAAGACTAGAGCACCCCATGATGACGCACTCGGCTGAACATAACCCCTCTTCATCAGATCATCAATCTGAATTTGAAACTCCCGTAACTCTGAAGGTGCAATCCGGTAAGGATCCATCGAGATCGGACGAGTGCCGGGCTGCAAGTCTATCCCGAACTCGATATCATATCGAGGGGGTAGAGTCATCACCTCCTTAGGAAATATATCTATAAACCCACAGACAACCTCTGGAACCCCCACCATCTCAGCATCTAATGACTCTACTGATAGCTCGGCTCACAAGGAGAGGAGGGGTTCCTCTCTCCTACTTCCCTTTTGACCGCTCCGCTTGCCAGTGAAGGTAAAACATCGGCCTCCCATGTCCGAGAGCACGACCCTTCTTCGGAAACAGTCGATGACGGCGCACACAGAGAATAGCCAGTCGATGCCTAAGATTACATCGTATGGTTGTATCTGTAGCAGAAGAAGATCCCTAACAGACTGATGTGGCCCCATCATCAGTCTACATCCTCGACAAACAAACGACAAGTCGGTCTGACCTCCGACTTGTGTTCTCAACACCAGGGGCACTGGAAGTCTCTTAGCATCTAAACCCAAGGCACATGCAAGACTGGGTGCAACAATGGATTTCGAACCTCTGATATCGAACAAAGCATAAGAATGAGTGCTAATCAAACTGACCATACCACGAACAACCTCCGACCCTGCTGGAACTGCTGACTCTGCGGCATGTAGGTTTCCATGCCCGACTCCTCTTCACCTTGTCTATCAACCCCCTCCCCGACCACACCTTGGTTGAGGTCCCTGAGGAGCTCCCTGAGGTCGGTCTCCTCCTCCTACGTCTGCCCTCGGAGGAGCGGGATCTCGCTGTCCCTGCTGCTGCTGCTGGAAAGGCCTGGCTGGAAGCTGCTGCTGGGGCAGGTGTTGGGGATGTCCGCCACCGCCGTATTACACCTGGTCCGGGCACTGACTCCAAAGATGTCTGGGGATCCCACAGATAAAGAACAGCGGTCCTGGGTCCGAGGAGAAAAGGCAAGAACCAGGGGATCGAAACTGAAACTACTGCGGCCTGCTCCCTGCGGGTCGGAACCTGGATGGTCCTCACACTGGAGGCCTGCTGCTGACGGCCTTCCCCTTTGATGTTACCAGCTGGTTCCCTTCTCGTAAAACACCTCCTAGAGCGTGCATCCTCTCCAACACTTTGGACTTCTTCTGAACTTACAAGTACGTCATCAGGGTAAAGGGGGTAACATCATACTGGAGGGAGGGACGGAGCGCCTCCTCCAAACGTCATGCCCGAGACTCTTAATCGGGAAAGAGGTCTGGAGAAAAACGTAGGAGGTCCTTGGACATGATCCATAGATATTTCACGGGCATACTCCCCTACTGGAGGGAGAGTATTTCCTGTCTCTTTTCTGCCTTCATCGTCGAAGAGAAAAATTCCGCCCGGAACTCCCTCTCAAAATCCGGCCAAGCGACCTCAGCCTCTCTCCTCTCCCCCAGGTAATGCATCCACCACTGATGCGCCTCTCCCCGCATCTGGCTGACGGCCAGAGGAACCCAGTACTCGGTCGGGGCCCAAATTAGGCCGAAAGCTATAACTAGCTCCTCTAGCCAGCCCCCCCGTCTTTATGTCGGAGGTGCTGCCCTCATACTTCTTGAGGGTCTATCGCTAGAAGGCATGAAGAGTCATCTTCCACTAGTTGTCCTCTTCCTCTCGATTAGATCTCTACCGATCGGCCAGTGTAGTCTCTGGGGCCTCGATCTCATGTACCACACGCGGTTGCCTTCCAGGTGCCATATCTGCATGGAAAACAAGAAATGCCTAAGCCCAAGTAGTGCAGAATATCGTTCTTAAAACTTCTTAAAATTTTAATTTATTCTTAATTCCCAAGACATACCAGAAACACAAGAACACAAGTCATCATGATGCATGTACCTTTCCTAGGGGCTCTACCCTGAAATCAGCGTGGCCTCACCTGGTCATTCGGTAGGTCTAGAGTCCTTGCATCAGATCACGGGGGGGCCCTAAAATCCCGTGTCCTAGCCGGTCTTCCCTGGCCTAATTCACGCCACAAGGTCACCCAACACTGTTGCCTTACCATCCCATGAAATCCTCACTATGCCTAACTCCAGACTCAATCCTATCTCTCAACCATCACCTCTGATACGATTCTGTCACGACCCGCCTTCTTCAAAAGGTGGGAAGGGTCAGTAAATTGCCAGGCCCTTCCTTCTTTAAGTTGAAGGAGAGATAATGACACCCGAGACCCCCCTTCAATAGGTCCCGGAGTGGCGACCAACACCAAGGGTATATAAATTTCTCACAAATGGAAGGCATTACCCCTTTTTGTTTTATAAGATCGAGAGATAAGATGATAAAACTCAACAACACCAAGGTAAAAGAAAAGTAAATCCAAAATTAAACCATTCCCACATGCATGTTCCAAAAGTAAATCCACAAAGTACAAAAGGTGACTACAAAGGTATGTTCCAAAGAATAAAAGCAGCAAATGCAACTGCCCCAAAGGTCTGAGCTAGTACGGTCCTACATGATCCTCGAAGTCCTCATGGAAACCTAAAAGCAGTTTTATATACGTAGTGTGAGCATACAAGTATGCTCAGTAGGGAAAACCAACGACTCTCGTGCATAAGTAGGGGAATGAACTAAAGTACAATGGGAAAAAAGAGTGAATCAAACACCTATAAAGGTATATTATCCACCCTAGCCTCACCAAGGAACACTCCCCAAATAACGCAAGTCAAGTAATATATATAATCAAAGCACATCGATGTTTGGGTACCCCATGCCACTTTCCTACTGGTTATTGAGACATCCTACACATCGGACCAATCCCGCCATTCTCATCGCAGTCCCACTTCCACACCCGCCTACACACACCTGGGCCACAACCACACGCAGTCCCACTGCTGAATTCTTCCCACAAACACCTGGGCCACAACTGTCACATGTAACCACGCCTGCAAAAACCTAGGCCAGAACAACCACCACCACACCCGAAGACACCTATGCTAGAAAATCCATTTCCACGCCTGAAGAAACCTAGGCCTCATCCCGAAGACACTTGAGAAACCACCTTCCACACACACCTGGCCAACCACCACACCTCCCCGCCCGAAGGTTCTTTGGATAATAATGGAACTCAGGTCGTCACAGCCTGCCCGAAGATACTTGGGCTATCCGGGAAAGGGAGCAAAAAAGGTGCTAATAACCATCCACCAATAATAGTGTTGGGAAAAACACCCTCCCCCATGGAATGGGGGTGTTCGACACTAAGTGCTCAACTTGGGTGGGGCGCGAATAAGAAACACAAAACTACAAATATGTACATAGGTAACAAGCACTCGCCCAAGGATAGGTTTTTCTTCAGACAACCTACAGATCAGAACAGCGCTCAAGTCCGAGTCACAACTCTCGCCTATAAAACCCATCTACTTCATTCTTCTTTTCATGTTCAGAAATAATGTTCAATTATGTTTATCCACTAATGGGAAACTAAAACCACAAGCATAACCAAGGAAATGAAACTAGCCAAACGTCTATTCAAGTATCCATACCTGGTTCTCTTGTAAAGCCACAATAGCAAAGGAAAAGTGAGAACCCTCAATGTCCTGGAACCCGACAACCCCGAGAGACTGCCATGTGTCTCCCGAAAAGGTTTCTCATAAACAAAGGATCCCACCCCAATTCGTGATATAAACAAGGTAACCACAGGGTCTCAAAACTCACAAACACTAAAATCCATAACAACAGGGGATCCCATCCCCAAATACACAACCACCAAGAGTATAAAAACAACTGATCACATCCCCTCCCACATCTCCAACAATCAACCAAAATAGGAAACAACCAAACCACTACCACCGACACAAAGTAGGGCCACACTTGTATTTTCAGATTTATAAGATTTAACACACTCTATGATTCCAAATTTCGGGTGTTTTAACAGAGAGTTATCACAGAAGGGTTTATCCTAGTGCTTTCAATTCATTCAGCTGGGTATACGTGATTAACCAATTTACTTTTCACAGTATGAGTTTATAATTACAAAACAAGAAATTTAAAACATCACGAGGGTTTATTAGTGCAAAGACAATGACCACCAATGGCCTCGATTTTCAGAAGGCGTAAGCCAGCACAACTCGGAAAGAAGATCATAATATAAAACATCATCAATGATCACATCCCCCCATTCTTTCTTTACAGGATTATTTCATTATCTTCAATTAGGTCTGGTTTATCCAATTATAAAGAATCAAAAGCATGCCCACCCTGCATGATAAACAAAAGAGAGAGGAGTAGGAGAAATTCCTTATGCGTTGGATCAACAATCTACACTGAGGCCGGGGGAGTAACATCACGGATAGCGATGCGGCTCGCCTGAACGAGAATAACTTCATCTATCAATGCTTAAGACGGGCGCAGAACTCTACGCCTAACGATGCGGCTCATCCGATGCACCAGAAGCTATTGGTGAAAATCCGCGTTCAAGGAAAGAAGAAACCATGGCTTACCCTTAGTTTATAAGAGCCGCGGACGGTTGAGGTGAGAACGATAAACCGCGTATGGAGCGGGGGTCATGGGTTGACCACGTGGTTGGGCAGTTACACATAGAGGTCTCTCAGGATTTTTAGGAATTAATTATGGTCTTTAAATGGTTTTAAAAGGAGTAAAAGAATTAATTTACATAGAAACATACATTGCGGGAGCAGAAAAGTCAGGTACTGGAAAAAAAAAAGAAATGCTCATGAGGGGACATGGTGCCACCGTCACCCTCACGACGCCACAGTCACGGTTCCACCGTCATAGTGTCACCGTCACTGTGTAACCCTCACGATACCACCGTCATGGTGCCACCTTCACGGTTCCACAGTCACGGTTTCACCGTCAATGTCTCACCCTCGTGGTGCCACCGTCACGATTCCACCGTGACCGGTGTCACCCTCACGGTGCCACTATTTTGGTGGAGCCTCACTTTTGGAAAAGTAATGGGACATGAGGGTCCGTGCCATTACAATGAGAATTATATATTAGACCACCCACCTCAATTTGTTGATCGATATTCTCTCAAGGGAAATCCCCAAAATCCAAGTAGTTCAATGATATTCATATGAGTTTTGGATTGAAATCCCTAATCAAGATCACGAATATCCAGATCTAATAAAAATAGATCAAGATATATATTATTAAAACTAGATCCCACAAAATAGGTATATATATAATGAAATAGAGTATATATTACATCATAAGATCATGGAAATAGAGGAAAATAAATTGGATACATATTATGATGAGTTCCACGTGCTGGGAGAAGAGCATATCTTCGATCGAGGCTTTGAAATTTGAAGAATGTAGTTTAGAAGAACATGGAAACCCACTAGAAAGGTATGGAATTTTTAGAAAAGGTTTAGACCAAACATGATGTTGAAATAGTGGTGCTTTAGTGGTTCATGTAACAGCTCTAGATTTTATGAGATATATTCTTTTTAATTTGTTTGATGTCTTATATTTCCCACAATTTCATGTTCTTTTGATAGAATTAATTTCACACAAAATTGAGTATAGATTTTATTCAATGTATACATGAACTATGATTAGATTCTGTTATACAAAACACCAAAGTAATCTAGCACTACATGCAACACTGGCATGGCATACGTTACATGAAAGGGAAACCTTCCTTGATAGCTTGCATGGTACACAATACCGGGTTTTACAAAATAACGATATATTATTAAAATATTATAAAATATATCGATTCTAAATATTACTAAACAAATATTAAATTTTATATAACGTAATCATTCATATTTCACATGATATTAGAACAAAATCAATTTTTTGAATAAATGAAATATTTTTCAATAAATACAGTTTTACTTCTTTTTGATGGCGCACCCTTTTTAAATATTGTTTTTTTGACACATTTATATGTTAGATTTGAGATTATAAAGTTATTATTTAGATTTGAAACATAAAAACTTACTTTGGAAAAATTTTAGATATTTTTCTAATAACTTTAATATTTTCATGAATAGTGAAAATACGCTAAAATATAATTGAAAACAACATTTTTCATTGAAATAATTTATAAGTTAAAATATGTTATTCAATAGTTTTATAGTATAATTAGAATATATTTTTATATTTTAATACATTTAAGGTAATTTTCATTAATTTTACATAGAATTCATAGATATAAACATTTCAATATTTTGCAATGTTTTAAATAGAAATCCATTTTTTCGACCATGTGATAAAATTAAAATTAATTACTACAACTTCTATGTTGTGAATTTTAAAAAATTTATTCATTATTTGGAATCAGAAATTTTAAATTATGTTAAAGGGAATCTTTGATTTTTTTGAATTATTAATAGTAATATTGGTAATTGTTTTTATTACCATAGTTACGGGTAAATAAGGTAATTAAGGGTAAAAATTAGATTATAAAATTACCTTAAGAGCTCAAAAAATTTTATTGTATGAATAAATGTCGAAATATATCACCAAATGGTAGAAATAGATTCATTTCATGGACTTTATTCCCTAAAATTAATGTAATTATTATTAAAACAAAGGAAAGTGACAACATGTCACTCTCTTATATCTTATAATTGTGGTAATTGTGATTTAGTGATAAACTTCATAAAACGTCAAACATAAATAGTCACTAGAAATATAAATAAGTTTTATATATCATTTGTATTTATTTTTGAATTTTTAGAGATTAAATAGTTATCATTAATAAGACATAATAATGATGTAAAAATTATTTTATTAAGAGAAATATAAAACAAATTGTATTATAAATATTAAGAGAAATATCATATAAACTAATTAAAGTGATCCATGTTTTTTCTATTTGGTTATGACATTATAGGAGTTTATTAAATATTTTTTTAATTAATATTTTGTGATGATTTTATTTATATTCTAATAAATGAATAGTTTCAAAATTGACACTCGTGACATTTTATAAACATATCCTTTTAGTAAATTATTTAAAAAATATATTTAAAAATTATACAGTGATTACTATAAGGTCCAAAATATCAATAATTTTCAATTTATGTTAAATTAACAACACATAAGTAAATATTCATTACCATTTAATACTTCGAATGTTATTACCAAAATTAAAAATTAGTAGAATAACTAAGTGTTAATTAAAAAGATAAGGTTTGTATTGAAAATATATGTTGTCCAAAAATTATTGTTTGATGATATAAAAACAATATATCATATCATCATAGAATTAGGGACAGTTTTTAGGTTTTTGGTAGGGATTGATTTTATTATAATTTTTTTGGAAATTTTCTTAAAGTTCCCCTCTCCTATCTTATAAAAGGGAACCTCGTCTATATCCTCTTAAATCCATTTTAATTTTTAAATATCGTCCAATCCCTGACCATTTCACTTACCAACTTCTTTAGTAACATTATAGAGGTTATGGTCTTCTTAGAGACCAACTCTAGTTCCCAAAGAAGAAATTTAAAAGTGGCACGTTGTGGAATAGGTAATCACTTTTACTGAATCATTCAAATTTCAATTTTCTTATACTTCCTATACTTTTCTTGTTTCATTATAATGTAATATAATATATATCACTCATATAATTATTTGTTATTATAAAATTTAAACAACCCTATTTCACCTTCTATCCATCCTACGAAAAACGAAATCACTGCGCATGCGTAGGTACGAATTGTCATCTCGACGTTGTGGTGTAAACTGTTCTTTTAACCACCACCTTAATTGGATGGACATAATTGAGGAAATAATAATTATATATTATTATTATCACATTATACTAATTACGAGATACTATAAACCATCCAAATTAGTGAAATTCATCAATTATTACAATGATATCTTCGCTCACGCGTGCATACGGCTTACCGTCTCCACGATACAATGTTATCCATTCAATATAATCTTCATTAATACATGATTAAATATATGAATTTAATGAATAAATATGATATATATTATAATAATATCATTCTATAAATGAAATAACTATATCCTAAAAAGAGTACTGATAACTTATTTGAAAAAACATACATGAGAAAATAATGAAATTAATACTCGAATAACGAGTAACAATGAATTTTTACTATCAAATAGATAAAAATATGGTTATAAATTTTTTCATAAAAATTATTATTATTCTCAAATAAATCAGTAACATTTTTTAAATCATTATACCAGAGGTTTAAATATATACAAAGTAAATCATACCTATGGTAAGGGATAATTTTACAATCTTATTTTTACATGAGATTGTTTATATTTAAGTATTTTCTTGGGATCTATTTGTCATACATGTCAAGGTATTCTAATAATATTCTTATAAAATATTTTCTACAATTCTATGTGTGTTTAACTTCATTTTACACCTTTGTGTCTTTTACTATGTGGTTTGGAAGGAATCATTATTTTTCTTACCATACGAGGTAATTTTTGACTTTTCTAGAAAAATTACGAGGAAAATGTTTTTTATCCTATATGGAATGAACAAGATTTTACATTTTTATAACACCTTATTTCCATGAATATTTCTCTGTACGTTTATAAGATTATTTGCAAATAATATTTTTTTCTTTTATGATTGCACGGAATTTTAAGAAAAGAAAATGATTTTTAAGAAGAAAGGATATTTTTCTCAGGAATAAAGCTCATGTGTTTTATCAAAATTATTTTCCAGATAAAATTACATAGGTTTATGTTTATATCACTATTATTATTGTGATCAGATTTTGTGTTTATTATGGAATGTTATTTAGGAATCCCATTTTTCATATACCAATTACGATGGAATGATGTTTAAGAAACCCCTTTGATTTCATGGGTTATTCTATGGTGAATGTTTTTTTGTATGTGTGGAGCACAAAATAATGGAATTATTATGAGATGGGTTAGACATTTATCTCCCTAAAATGCATTGGGTAATGATTTATAACTCATGGGAGTGACATGTCTAGAACAATATGTAAATCTGGGTTATAATACAGGGCTAGAATGACAAATAAACCTGGTTCAGTAATGGACTTCATCCACTATGATGGTCTTGGATGAAATTACTTGGCTAATATGGAAATAATATTACGTGCCTAATGGTTTTCCACAATTCCATGTTTTATTCTCATGCTATTCTATCATGATTAACGTTCCTTTGTGATATATTCCTTATGTAATACCAATATTTATTTCATGTCTCAAGATATTGTTGTTGAAAATTTATTTTCATGTTTATAATTTCAAATGTTTGTGGTTTGTTTTATGTTCATTATGTTTACCCTTACTGTGCATTTAAGTTCACCATTCTTATGTTTTCTTTTCCCAAGGAAATAAATAATTTTTTATGTAGAAAACAAAAGGGGAAGTTGTTTCTAGGATATGTTGAGGATATTTCAACAAGGTACAAAATTATATTCCATTTTTTCAAAGACACTAAACTAATATAGACTTTGGGTCCCTATTTTATTCATGTGTTAATAATTCCCCAAAATAAATGTAACTTCCATATATGTCAAGCTTTGGTCTCTATAGTTGGTATCTGGGTAAAGGATTAATCATCTATTGGTTATTAGGACGTGAAATCTTTAGTGATATCCCTAGTGATATTTTTATGTTATGTCATGGTATGTAACAATGTTTAAGTATAACAACACATTATAGTCTATGAATTATGGTAACAGTCATAAATAATCTAGGATTAAACCTATGATTTGAAAGATTAAAATTACCCCCCTTGATTATGTAGATTTAATAGAATGATTTATGCCTCTAATAATATTTTTGTGTGTGTTTTAGTCAATGGAGGGAACCAGAAGAAACTGGGTAAACATTTAATCTAATGAACAAATTGGTGACAATGAGAAATGAATTCGTGTAATGACTAGCATTAATGATATTGTGATTATGTAAAATCAATCATCATGGTATATGATTAATAAGGTAAGGTTTAGTGGTATTATTAAGTAGAAATACCACACCATGAACATTAAATAATCCTGAATTAAGTTAATAATTCACATTTATGTTCTTTTTAGGATTAATTTTTTGGAGAATTAGGTCATAACTTATACATAACAACTTGAATATTACATGAAGATACATATACTCAGTATGATGTTTTTTCATAAAATAAAAATTATTAAAAAAGAATCTCCTCTAGTTAATTGTTCTTGGTAGGATCACTTTTCCTTGATCTCTTCCTTGACCTGATTCATTTTAGGTCACATGGATAACATTTCAAAAACATGGGATGAGAATAAAAAGAAATTTAAGGGATATGAAATATTGAAATAATATATTAGTCCATAAATACATACAAATAAAAATATTCAGACATTTCAATATTAAAACATAATATGTTTAAAATACCTCACATAATCATAAGATTTATGGATAAAACATAGAAATCATAAATCATATAGGTAACTTGTGCCATCCTTATCATAATTACAATGTAGATATCAATGATACATAGGGTGTGATATTTGGAATACCCATCATAGTATATTACATAAATTTATTAGGAGAAATATTAATGTTTATCTACATCACGTTACCCAATGCATTGGAGAGCTATCTCGTGCTAACCCGCCCTAGGTTTATCACGGAACCACCCATATATGTATATAATTCCAAATAACCATAACATATTCATAACATATAAAACTAGAATAAAATAATGATAAAATTTAGACATTACTATCAAAATATATCATTTCATGACATTGATATAATCAAGGCTTTATCTTCCCATTTTCAAAACCATTTAAAAAATTTAGTAAAGATATTCTTAAATCAAATTTTCTCATAAAACTATGAAGCATTTGAAAGAAATTTTAATTTAAAAACATTCATGTTCATATAAATAAATACATAAAAATGGTTTTAAAACATGGAAATTAATTAGAAATATTTAGATGAATAATTATTTAAATCATTTAAAATGATATTTTAGTTAAGGAGTTCATAAACAAATGAGAGACTCTTTAATACAAATAATTGACGAATGACATTAATAAAATCTTATAATAATAATTTAATAAATATATTCATGATATAATATGTTTAAGGAGAGTGTATACAACATATAAAATTGAATTGGTGTATAACAACAAAAAAGTATCAATGGAATGTAAATTGAGACAAGGTCTCTTGCAAAGACCATATCCATAGATTAAGGACAAATCAATGACATAAATATGTTTGACAAATTAAAATACAACCAATATAAGTGGATAAATGATTAAAACAATCATAAGTCGTTCGAACATATTCATAGAACCACATAATCAAGAAGTATAATTTTTAACCAAAGAATTGAAATTGTGTTATGAAATTCTCTCACAAAAATTTGGCAACCTAATAGTGTCTCTTTAAAATTCAGAAAATAAGTTGGTGAGAGGGAAATAGGTATCTCATCAGATGGACACATAATTTAGTAAAATAAGGATATATAATAACATATCCCAATATATGAAAATGGAAATTAAAAAAGAAATAACATAAAAGAAGTATTTGACAAAAAGTGGAGGGTGAAAGTTTCCTTACCAATTTGGTAACTTACGAAACATACACAACCTAAAAGAAGGATCATACAATGAAGAAGTAAATACCTGTAAATTAAAGAATATTACACAATGAATACAATCATTATCATTATATAGATAACACTAAAGGAAATAGTAGAAAATATAGCATGAATCTCATGTGAATAAAAAGTGGGATGAAAACCCTTTAACTTGTGTCTGAATTGTCTTTTTCATTATTTATCACTATAAATAATAAACATAAGTTAATTATACTTAATTTTAAAAAATTTAATGTTTATTATACCAATTATATCACTTATTACATTTCTTTAATAAATAATTATTAATGTTCATATCAGCCTTTTTTTCGATGTTCGGTATTTGAGTCAAAAATTAACTTCTTATAATTACAAATTGTCCATGTGTTCAAAACTCCATTATCTACATATTTATATTAATGATTTAGATATCATATATGTCATATATATATATTATATTTATTTATAATATTCTATATCATTTGAATATAAGAAATGAAATGTACTTTTTCTGGAGACGGTAAGCCGTACGTCTGCCTGAACACTAATTTGATTTCATTTTATTCATTTTTAATGGAATGAAACCCAAATGATATATAGGTACATTATTATTAATTTATAATATAATATTTAATATACATTACATAATTTCATTAATATGATTCTTTATACATTACATGTATAGTATTAACGGGTCATATCACTTTGAGGGGGCGGTAGTCCGCACTACCTCAAATGAAATTATCATATTTAAAAATTATGGAATCCATGAAGGTATGATATAAATTAAAAATACAAAATAATATAGATGATATAAATATAAAATATATCATATATAAATAATGCTTCATGGTAATGGCCACCATAAGAGGTTATTGGAGAAGATTGAACAATCATCATTTTTTGAGGCACTAGTTATCCATCCACACAAGTAGTATGTTTGTATCCATTGGCTGATGTTGTGTAGAAGTGTAGATATAATACTTCTCAGAAAAAAAACCTAGTATATTTAGGATACAATTTTTTTCATGTAAATAAATAATAAGAAGATAATAGAGTGTGAAATGTAAAATAAAAGATGAGAATTTGAGGGAAGACGTTACCTTTAAATCGGGTAACTCCCTTTGGTTGGAACCAAAAGGATTTCTCAAAGTTCCTTCTACTTAAGTGAAGGATTCTAAGAGGAATAGAAGAATGTTGGGAACGTATTTTAGCAGGTTTTGGTCAAGAAAAAAGGCTTGATAGGTGTGTTTAATGGGTTATATATTGTGACATTTTATAAGAGGGGGAGGGGCTCTTTAGAAATGTTTGAAAGCGTTATTATATTATAATATGATTTTCTGTTTCAAATGGTCCAAAAATTATTTAATTCAAGTATACAGTGAATATAAGTCGATGTAAAATCATCCAATAATAATTGGATAAGTTTTGAATGTTTTTTTATCCTTATCTTGTTTATTTAACCCTTTTTCAACTTATTTAATCTTTTTCCATGTCATCTTATATATTCATAATATATGGTAAATATATTTAGTATAAAAATCCAAGCAACTCCAATTGAATCAATTATTAAAATTTTAACATCATTTATGTCATTTGGATGAGTCATATATTTTTAGGACTATTTTATCATTTAATAAAATATTGATTGATTAAAAAACTATTTTTGTTAATTTTAATACTATTCATATCCTGAAATTTTTTAAAAAACCAAACCAACATGATACTTTCGAATAAAACATTCATTAATTCAAAGATAAAAACTCATCCTAATATATAAAATTCATGGATGGAATAAAAAAATCAAAATAAGTTTATTTTAATATTTCTAATATAATTTATTTTAATCCTTTATTAATGAATCAATTACTTCATCACCATTGTGTCATAATTAAATTTATTTAATAAATATATGAAATTAATAAATTATATATCATGATGTTGGAAATATTTTTATCTATCCAATGAATATTTATAGTCTAAGAGGTCACTTATATACCACCGTATAAAATTATAATCCAATTATACTTTAGCAGTGATAAAAAAGTTATTCTAACCACATAAATATATTAGATGTAAGAGGATGTTCTGAATTAAAATGTGGTATTTTTACTATTCATTATAAATGAACATTGTCAGAAAAATACCAAAATTTCATCCAATGTAAATTTTGATTTATTGATTCAAAATAGTAATATTATTTTGTCAAATAGAATATATAAAAGTGACAAAAACTACCTTTAAAAAGGGTTCATCATCAAAAGGCAGTAAATCGACCTTTAAATGTATATTAGAGTATTTTTGCTTAAAATTGAATTCATTCAAATTTTAAGCCTCTTAATTATATTGGATCAATGTAAAAACATATAACAAACATGTGCAATCATATTGTAGTCAGTTATGTTCATTTCTACCGGTATAAAGACTATGTATTAACTATCATTTAAATTAAAAATTTATTATATTGTTTTTCGGTTTATAACAACATTGTGGGCCATTTAAGATTTCAATGAAACTCATTGTTTCTTGTTGAGTACACTATTGAACAAAGTATCCCATTTTAAGTAAAATTAGTATTCAGTTCATAAATATTAATAAATATGAAAATGGCATATTATTTGTTTACATGGGATGTTACATCTTTCACCCCTTTTGGTAATTGCATCCTCGTAATTTTAAAATTGTGATAAAAAACTTCATTGAAAGCCCCACATTGGAAAAAGAGTTATTAAAAATACCACTTTAATAGAAATAAATTTAATTAAAAAGGTCACACAAGAATACCCATACTTGTTTTCCATGTATTAAAACATGGATATGAAAGAAAAAATAACACTCATAAACTAAAATAGAGTGATAGAGAACTTGATCACAGAATGTTAACCACCAAAATACCATAAATTTGTGGTTGGGTAAAGTTTGTTGATAAAAGAAATTGTATAACAATTTTTTCATGAAGATTCTTTTCATATAGTTGAATATTTTTATTACTACCTAGACTACGATCATAAGGAAACATACTTACTTGTCATGTAGAGTTTCGTCCTTTAACAAACTTCTTCCACAAACTCATTTTTTTTCCAAATGATGAGTATTCAAGATGACATAGTCACACCTGATGTTCTAGAATAAACTTCTAGAAAATCACATAATCCCATAAGGTTTAACTATATATTTTACCAATCATTAGACATTTTCAAAAACCAAAATGGTTAGTACAAGATTAGATAATCTCCAAAAGAATAATCCTTTACAAAAATAAATAATACTCTTAATCTCCAGAATTCATAAAACAGTACCCAATGTTCAACAAAGAAGATTTATTACAAAATTATCCTTAAAATACATCAATATATTCCAAATTAAGACTGAAACCCAGAACTCAAAATAATTTAATCACATAGTCTTCCATAATAAATCTTATCATTTATCTCCAAATTTCATCAAATACTTTTAAGGTCTCATGCTGAAGTGTAGTTAACATAATCACGTGTTCACTATCAAAGGTTAATCATTTCGATAAAAAAACCAAATTTCTATATGTCCACAATAAAATCATAGATTCTATGAAAATAAAATTTCAACCATTACTCTACAAATGATATCCAATTGTTTTCTATTTTACTTAATCATATAGTGTTCCCAAAAGGGAGAATGTATTCCAAAATAACCTATATCACTTAATCACCTAATAATTTTCCTATACTAAGGATATCCATTTGATAAAATATATTTTCCAAAAATAAACATATTATTTATCTAGAAAATTATTTAACTAAAAATAATAAGTCATACTAACCAGTGACATCAAATAGGTAAGTGGTAGGAAATGCATCCTTATCTCCCTTCAGTTGTGGGATCGATTCTCGTGGCCTTGCCATACACGATGGGTTGGCACCCTTCCAGTGGGTTTTCCTTTTCCTAAAACCATATTATTATATATAATTCCAAAAAATGTGATAAATTCTTAAATATAACTATAACATATTTTAACAACAACAGTTCTCATTGCATCTCTTATTTCATTCATTTTCTCATTAATAAAACCACTATAGTTTCCTTCACATCTATTATTACATTGGTTCCTGCTAGATCTATCTGTTTACTAAAACCTAAAAGGTCAGTGTGATTATATCAGTAAAATCATAATATACTATCTTATGAGTTGGGTAATTACTAAGATATTCATATTGATGTTATGTTAAACGTAATCAGGTTATCTAAAATAATTATTACTCTTTCTAATATTCTTACCATAATGGTTATGTTTCTTTTTCTTAAATAACACCCTATCCTCTATAGTGATCTAAACAGACCTCTGATCCTAACTATAAGGACCCAAACATGAACATTACATAATCTTGAATTATGATAATAATTTACATTGAGGATATTTTTAGGTTTCGAGCTTTAGAGAATTAGGTAATCACATATACATTAAACCATGAATATTACATGTAGAAACTTCTACTCAGTATCCATTTTTTCATAAAATCAAAATTCTTAGTAAAAGAAACATTTATAGTTCCATGTTTTATATAACCTGACTTTTGCGTGTTTCTATCCATCACCCTACTCATCTATAAGTCCTATAGAAAATATTTCAAAAACCTGGGATGGGGATAAAAAAGCATAGTAGGGGATATAAAATAGGGAAAGAAAACATTAGTCCATGAATAAAAAAATTCCAAATAATATCCATTTTCAACATTGAAACATAATATCTTTAAGATACCTTATAAAATCATAAGATTTATGAATAACACATAAAAATAACAAATCATAAAGGTAACTTGTGGAATCTATATAATAATTACATTTTTTCTATCATAACTACATAGGAGTTTTGTTTGGAATATGAATCACAATATATTCCCTAAATATCTTAGGAGAAACATTAATTTTTACCTCTTTCACCTTACCAAATACATTGGAGAGCTATCTTGGGCTAACCCGCCCTAAGTTTATCATGAAACCCCTCATATAGATAAACAATGCCCAATAACCATAACATATTCAGAACACATAAAAAAATCATAAAGGAAAGATAAAATTTCTACATTTCAATCACAATATATCATTTCAAGATATTGACATAATAAATTATTTATCAAACCATTTTCGAAACCATTTAAAAAATTTAATAAATTGATTTTTAAATCAAAGTGTCACATCAAGCTATGGATATTTTGAAAGAAATTTTAATTTCAAAATATTCACATCATTATAAATAAATCCTTAAATTATATTTAAAATATATACATTAATAAGAATGATTTATAATATTAAATCTTCAAAACATTTGAAATGATATTTTAGTTAAAGAGTTCCTAAACAAATTAGAGACACTGGAATACAAATAATTGAGGAATAGCATTTATCAAATATTATAGTATCAAGAGAATAAAGAGATTTATGATATAACATTTCAAAGTAGAGTATAAAAACCATATAAAAGGTAATTGGTGTATGAAAATAAAAAAGTCTCAATGGAATGTAAATGGAGACAAAGTCCATTTCAATGATCACATCCTTAGATTAAGGACAAATCAATGAAATATTTAAGTGTGAAAAATAATAATACACCAAATATTAGGGGTTATTAAGTGTAAAACAATCATAGTTCTTTCACACATATTCATATCATGTATTAATCAAGAACTAGATGTTTAACTCAATGAATTGAAATTGGTTTAAAAAGATATATTATAGATATTCAACAGCCTAACGACGTCGCTTTAAAATTCTGAAAATGAGTTTATGAGGGAGAAAAGGGTCTCTCATAAAATGGAAATAAAATTTATAGCAATAAGGATATAAAAGAACATATCCCATCATACGAAAATGGAAATTTAAAAATACATAACTTACAAGAAGTCTTTAACAAAAAGACAAGGGAAAATGATTCCCTTGCCAATTTGGTAATATATGAAACATACACCACATGAAAGAATGATCATAAAACAAAGATGTAAATACACATAAATTAACATATATTACACAATTAATAAAATCAGGTGCAGTATATACCCTAGAGAAAATGAAATAGTGGAAAATATAGCATGAATCTCACGGGAATAAAAAGTGATATGAAAAGCCCATACCTTCCGTATGACTTTCTTGTTTGTTCTTTATCCACATGAATAATAAACATAATTTAATTATAATTAATTAATATTATTTTTTCAATTTTATTACTCCTTTAATATCACTTATTACATTACTTTACTAATCATATATTTATTCAAGTTCATATCAGTCTTTTTTTCGATGTTCGGTATAGGAGTCAAAAATCAACTTGTTATAATTACAAATTATCCATGTGTTCAAAAGTACATTATATCTAGAATTATATTCATTATTTAGATACCATATTTATCATATTTATCTAGTATATATTTATTTATAATATTCCATATTATTTGGATATAAAAAAAGAAATGCACGGTTCATGGCATCGGTAAGCCATACGTACGCATAGACGTTACTTTCATTTCATTTTTTTTAAATTTTAAAGGAATAAAAACCAAATGATACATAGGTATATTATTATTACATTATAATATAATATTTTATATATATTACATATATTCTTTAACACCATCCTTCATACATTCCATATATGGTATTAACGAGTCATATCACTTTGAGGGGGCGGTAGTCTGTACTTCAACAAATGAAATTATCTTATATATCTATTATGAAAACCTTGAAGATACGATATAAATAAAAAATATAGAAGAATTGAGACAATATATATATAATATATATAACATATAAATATATTTTCATCTTAATATCCACCATAAGAGGTGGTAGGAGTTGATTGACCAATCATCGTTTCGTGATGCAGTAGTTCATCATCCATAGAAACAGAATGTTCATATCTATTAGATATATGTGTGTAGAAGTGTAGTTGGCATAAATCTCATAAATACATCCTAGTATATATATGATATTTATATTTTATGTAAACAAATAATAATAATATAATATGTATTGTAGAAGTAAAAAAAATAAAGATAAACTGAGGGAAGACGTTACCTTTAAATCAGGTAACTCCCTTTGGTTTGAACCAAAAAGCTTTCTCAAAGTGCCTTATATCTAAGGTAAGGCTTCTATGAGGAATAGAGGGATGTTGGGAGATTATTTTCTGTTGGTTTTGGTCAAGGAAAAGAGATTTATAGGTTTATTTAATAGGTTAGATGTGGGGTCCTTTTATAAGAGGGGGAGGGGCTATTTTGGAATGTTTGAAAGTATTATTATATAATAATATGATTTTTGGTTTCAAATGGTCAAAAAATTATTTAATTAAAATATAAGGTGAATATAAGTTGAAATAAAATCATCTAATAATAAATGTATAGGTTTTGAACATTTTTTTAATCCTTATATTTTTTATTTAACCCTTTGTAATCTTATTTAATCTTTTACCATGTCATCTTATATATTCATACTATATGGTTATTATATTTATTATAAAATAAAAAAAATCCAAAATGGATCATTAATTAATATTATATCATCATATAAGTAATTTGGCTGATCCTTCAAATTTAGTATTTTTTATCATTTAATACAATATTTATTGATTTAAGAACTCTTTTTTGTCAATTTTAATACTATTCAAATCCTGACATTTTTCTAAAAATCCAAACCAACTTGAATATTTCAAAATAAACATCATTCAATCAAATATTAAAACTCATACTAATCTTTAAAATTAATCTATAGAATAAAAAAATCAAAATATGTTTATTCTAATATTGATTATATCATTTATTTGTATCCTTTATTTCTGAAACAATTACTCCATCACCATTGTGTCATAATTAAATAAATTTATTTAATGTATGAAAATTATAAATAAAATATCATTATGTAGGAAATATTTTTATATTTTTAATTAATATTTATGTTCTATGAGATTACTTATGTAACCCCATATAAAAATTGTTTTAGGAAAAAGATTCATGTTTATGATATTTTTTTTAAAAAAATTTATTAATTTCATTATCTTACCCATTTGGATTTCAAAGGCCCAAAGTCTCACCCATGGATTTTTCTGGATGGAAATTAATCATACAATAAGGTTATGAAAAGTGTTAATGTAATTTTATATTATTATAATATTATTTTTACCTTGAATTGCAATATTTATATTTAACTACGTTAAATAAAAATCCAAATTTAGTATTCAGCAAACATTATTTTCACCATATTAGAAAATATTTTACTTATTGATGAGAAAATGTATGTTTAATGTTTTATATTCAATTCACAGAAGAGTTAAAATCTCATTCAGTTGAAAAAGTTAGATTTTAACTACAATGCAGTGTTTTTGCCTATTCATAAGAAAATTAACGTTTTCATAATGATATAAAAAGTTAACCCAAATATAAATTTGATATTCCGAATTAAATAATGATATCTAATTTACAAAATTCTAAAACATTGATGTTTTATTAATTAATTTAAAATAGATTTTCGTTGTAAAAAAGTGTGTTTTTAATAAGTAATACCTATCAAAATATTAAAAACTATTAATGTCCAATTACAATGTGATATTATTTAAAATGAATAAAATTTTATTAAATGGTAAAAATATAATCCAATTACACTTTAAAATAAATAAAAAATATCTATCCACATGAATAAATTAGATTAAATGGTAGTTTGGAATTAGAATGCAGTATTTGTCAGTAGCCATTAAAAATGAACATTATCAGAATAATATAAATATTTCATCTAAATCAAATTTGGATGTCCCGGTTCTAAATAAGAATTTTATTTTGACAAATATAACATATAAAAGTGAAAAAATATATATTTTAAAATGGTTTTCCATTAACATGTGGTAAATCAACCTTTTAATGAATATTAGAGTATTTTGTGCTTATAAATAGATTCATCCACATTTTAATCTTTTAAATTTTTTGGATAAATTTTAAAACATTCAGAAAACATGTGTAATAATATATTAGTTAGTTTTGTTCATTCCCACCAATATAATGATTATGCATTAATTAGCATTTAAAATAATAATATTATTTTATTTATTTGTATATCTCAATGTTGTGTACAACGTAATATTTCAAAGAAACCTATTATTGCGTGTCGAGTATTATATCAGACATATCATCACCTTTAACATAAAATTAATATTCAATTCAAAAATATTAATAAATATGAAAATATTATATTCTTTATTTACTTGTGATGTTACACTAAGTCATCTAATAATAGGAAACAAACTTTCATGCATGTTCCCATGGTGAGGAACATAGCGGAAAGAAGATCAATATTCCTGCATATCAATAATAATTGAATAATAACCTTGAGAAATGCCTCAAATGGATGGTAAGATGTTATATTTGTGGAAAAAGGGGCTTAGAATGATGAATTGTTATGGAGTTCAATGTCTCATATGTGGAAAACATAGGCATTTCCCAACTCAATGCCTAAATATAAGGATATACATCTAAGACAAGGAAGATATTATTCCATTCCTACCATTAAAGTATATGGATTGAATTATTTATGTATTTGAATCCATTAATGATGAATCATGAATTATATAAAATTTATCTGTTTATGTTTTTTGCTAATGATTTTCATGAATATGTTGAATAGTTATAATGAATGAGAAAAGTGATTAAATGAAAATTTGATATTCCGATAAAACACATGATTAAGGGAAGGATAACCCTTAATATTAGCATGATGTTGAGATAAGGATATTTTTATTATGATATGTTGGAAGATATTAGTTACCTTTCGACAGGTTATTGATTTGTTGAAATATGGGTGATGTTGTCATGAATGAAGTATACAACTTCTAATGACTTAAGGAATATATCCATTATGTTTTGGAATAAGGAAACATTAATGCTTTTAAAATGTGTATATATTAATTTTGGTTATTACCATGACTCACGAAAATGCATGAAGAAGTCATTAAAATTTTTCTAATGTGACCAACAAGGTATATCTTATGATATATGGGGGATAAATGATGGTATTCACCTGGTTGTTATATGAACCTTCTGGTAATTTTTTTCTTTGTACTATGAGATTTGGTAAAAGTATTTTGGATAAACCTAAAGGTTAGAATAGAATTAAGTTGAAAATTAGATAGTATTTGTTGATGCTATAACTTTTTTATGTCATATTTTCAATGTTATAATAGTATAATTTTTGAAAAAGGAGAACTCGTAGGATGAGAAACAACCCATTGCATTAAAAAAGACTATTGGAATCAAACACACAACTGATGTGCGACAAGCATTTATCACCTACCACTGGCCTATAAAATGTCCCTTGTTAGTAGAAATTAGTTTTATATTTTTAATTGATATGATAGATGAAGTATAAGTCCATTTTCTGAACCATATACGATTAATCTCACCATATATGGTCTTATGTATATTTAATAACTTGTGATGTGATTTTTGGTATAGAGACAGATGGAATGAACTGTCATTCTATCGCATGATCTGCTAACTCTTCAAGAATGAAAAATTTGACTTCATTCAATTAAATAAGAGATGATGGGGAAATTGGTCAAGGTACAAAAAATGGTGAGATTGTAAGAAAATCAAGTATGTATTTATTCTTATGAATAATTCTTCAACTTTATGGAAATGATCTTGTATACCAAAAATTTTATCTTAGTACCTTATTATTTGACAAATAAGACAGTCCCTTAAATCATTAATGATTTATGGATTTCTTGTAGTTAAATTTCTCCAAACCTTATTACCTATCACTATCTATCAGCATTGATGTTCATATTTCACTTCAATATCCATGTTTTCACCTGCCCCTTATGTTCTCCTATATGGAAACCCATTGATGAGTAAATTTGGGTAACAATTATGTTTTTAACATTCCTTTTTAAAAGGAAGTTTTAGAATTCCTTTCTACGATGTGACATTCCATTAAAGAATATTGTAAGTAGTAAACCATATATAACCCCGATGAATTTGGATGGAGAAATTCATTTTATGGTGGGTAGAATGTAAAACCCTGATATTTTTAGGTAGATAATTTTTTAATTTCTTTGGCATCTTGTGTTGCACACAATTTTATGTTATTTTGATAGAATTCATTTCACAATACACTAAGTATAGATTTTTTTAATGTAAAAATGAAATATGTTTTTATTTTGTTATACACCTCACCAAAGGAATCTTTCACTATATGCCACATTAACATGGATTGTGTTACACACAATAGAAACCTTCCTCGATAAAATGTAGGGTATGAAATACATAGTTTCATTAAACAATGATATTTTATTAAAATAATATATAAACTAGTAGTTATGAATAATATTACCTATTTTTTTTAATTTTATATAATATTATTAATCATCTTACACATGATATGAGAATAAAATCAATTTTTCAGATAAAATAATTATATTTCAAAAAAAGTAGTTTTACCACCTTTTGACGACTTGTCCATTTTTAATCTATTGTTGAAAATTTTTTTAGTTAAATTTAAAAATATATACTTATTATTTGTATGTGGGACATAAAAATTTAATTTGGATAAATTTTTTAAATTTTCCTGTTAACTTTCATATTATTGTGAAGAGTGAAAATACGATAAATTTTAATAGGAAACAAATATTTCATAAAAACAATTATATGGTTAAAATATATTATTGAATTGGTTTAATGTATAAATATAATATATTTTTACATTTTAAGACAATTTTATTCATCTTCATTAATTTTACATTTAATTCATATGTTGAAACATTTCAATATTTTATAATGTTTTTAACAAAAACCTGTTTTTTCTAAAACATGATTACTATTAAATTAATTATTGAAACATAAGTGTTTTTTAATTTTTAAAAATGTATTCCATATTTGGAATCATTAGGTCCAAATTATTTTAATGGGCTATTTGGAATTTTTGGGCTTTATGAACAATAATTTTGGTAATTATTTTTGTTACCATGGTTAAAGGTAAATCAGGTAATTAAGAGTAAACATAATATTTTAAAATAACCCTAAAACCTGATAAAATTTTATTGTATTAATAAAAGTTGAACCATATCACCTAAGGTTTGTAAAATGTTCATTTTATGGACTTTTTTCCCTGAAAACGATGTAATTATTATTAAAACAAATGAAAGTGACAATATGTCACTTGCTTATATCATATATGTGTAATAATTTTAATTTACTGATAAACTTCATAAAAAATAGAAATTAAATAGTAAATAGAAATATAATTAAATTTCATATATCATGTGATTTTATTTAATATTTTTAAAATTTATTTATTTATCATTATTAATGACACAATAGTGATGTAAACATTATTTGATTAATAGAAATATTAAATACATAATTTAAAAAATATTAAAAGAAATTTCCATTGAAAAATTTAACATTTTCAATGAATTTTCTCGGTGACTATGACATTTTATGAGTGTATTAAATATTTGTATTTGAATTCATCATTTTTTAGGATTTTATTTAATGTCTAATAAATGAATAGTGTCGAAATTGACAGTACTGACATTTTATAAATGTAACATTTTATTATATAATTTAACTATAAAAAAAATATTTAAAAATAGAAAAGTTATAATTATAAAGTCCAAAATGTCATAAATGATCAATTTTTATTCAATTAACAACACATAATTAAATATTCATTACCATTAAATATTTAGTATGTTATTGTCAAAATAAAAATCAATAGAATAACTAAGTGTCAATTAAAAAGATAAGGGTTAAATTGAGAGAATAAGTTGTCCAAAATTTATTATTTGATGATATTTAAACATTATCTCACCTAATATTATAATTTATTACACTTTGGTGGTTTTTGCGTAGGGTATGATTTTATTGTAAATTTATATTTTTGAGAGTTTTCTAAAGTGCCCCTATCATCTCTTATAAAATGGATCCTCATCCCTCTCCTCTACAGACCATTTTAATCTTTCATGATCGGCCAAACCCTACCCATTTATCTTCCTAAATTTGATTTTAAAATTATAGAGTTCTGGCCTTTTCAAAAGTCCAACTCTAGTTCCCTATAAAGTAATTTAAAAGAGACACGTCGTGGAATAGGTAATATCTTCTACTGATTCCTTTAAATTTCATTCTTATTATAATTCATTTTAATTAGTTATCTCATTAAAAATTAATAACATCAGTTTCAATAATATACAGATATTTTATTATAAATATGAAACACCAATATTTCACCTTCTATCCATCATACAAAAAACAAAATCACCCCGCGTGCGTACGTACGGTTTGCCATCCCCACGCCACGGTGTAATCTGTTTTTCCACCACCACATATCATTTATGTGTATAATGATATAAATAATAAGTAAATATGATTATTATAACATTATACTAATTCATAGGTTCTATACACAATCCACTTCAATACCATTCATCAATTATGCGAATGATATCGTTGCTCGTCTATATGTACGACTTACTGATTCCACGATGCGAAGTGATTCATTATACACAATCTTTATTAAAACATGATTACATAAATGAATTGAATGAATAAATATGATATATATTATACTAATATCATTCAGTAAATTATATAAATATAATCTAAAAATAGTATTAATAAATTATTTTACAAAACATACATAAGAACAGAAAACATTTAATACCCGAATAACGAGTAACAAAAAAATGTTACTAACAAACGGATATAAATATAATAATAAATGTTATCATAAAAATTATTATGATTATGGAATAAATCAGTACCATTATTTAAGTCAATATACTAGTGGTTCGGATTCATATGAAGCATATCAGACCTAAGGTAAGGGATAATTTTTCAATCGCAATTTAATTTGAGATTGTTCATATGTAAGTATTTTGTGGGGATATATTTATCATCCAGGTCCATTTTTTTAACAATGTACTTATAAATTGTTTTCAATTATTCAGTTAATGTTTAAAATTATTTTTATCCCATTTTTACTTTTAATATGTGGTTTGGAATGAATATTTAATTTTTTACCATACGAGGTTCTTTTTGACTTTTTTCGCCAATGTACAAGGAGAATTTTTTATCATATACCACATGAACGGTTTTTTACATATTTATAATGACTTCTTTACATGAATCATAATCTACATGTTTACAATCATATTTTTAAATAAATTATTTTCTTTTAATATTGCACGTCATTTTGGGAAAATATTACATTTTGGAAAAGAAAGGATATTTTATTCTGGAATGAAGCTCAAGTGTTTTATCAAAATTATTTTTCATCTATAATTAGGTAAGATTATGTTAATATCTCTATTATTAAAATGATATTATTTAGTTTTTATGATGGAATGTTATATAGGAAACTTGTTTTTTTATATCAATTATGATGGAATTATGATTAACAAACACATTTGATTTCATGGGTTATGTTATGTTGAATGTTTTTATGTTTTTGTTGCACACATTAGTGTGGTTTCATTATAAGATGGATGGGACCTATATCTCTCTCCATTAGATTGGGTAATGATTTATATATCATGTGATAGGAAAGGATAGAATGGAAAGTAAATCTAGATTAGTAATACAGAGCTTGAAGGACATGTAAAACTGGTTCACTAATGGAATTAAACTACTATGATGGTATTGGAAGCAATTCCTGGGCTACTATGGAAGTCATATTATATGCTTAATGGTTTTCCAGAATTCCATGTTTTATTCCCAGTCAATCCCATCATGATTGATTTTCCTTTATGGTTTATTCCTTGCGTACTACCAAGATTTTTTTCATGACTCAATATTTTGATTTTCAAACATTATATTCATGATTATATGTTCATGTGTTTAAGGTTTGTTTTATATTCTCAATGTTTTCCCCTAATGCAAATTGGAGCTCACACTTTTTATGTTTCCTTTTCCACAGGATATAATGAAATGATTTAGGAAGAGAAAAAAGGGGAAGATCTTTATGGGAGATGTTGATGATCTATCACCATGTAACAAGATTATGTTCTATGATTACTAAGGAACTTAAATAATAAGGTATTTGGGCGCTTGTTTTTTTCTTGTATTATGTATTCCAAAAATGAAATGTAATGTATATGTGCATAAATCCTAGGTCTATATAGTTTAGGGGATTTTATAATAATGTTTTTTGTAATTGAAACCCGTCCACATGGTATTTTCTATTGGTTCACATGATTAGGTAAACTATGCACTGACTGTGAGGACCTCACAATCATGGGTTGCATGGTTACCTCGGTTTGGGAACCCAGTTTTTCAAACTATGCACCAGGTATGATAACTTCTTTACATGTGATTACATTGTTTTTTGGGCAGGACAGAAAATTTAACCTAACTCTGTGCTAACCATGCAGTGACCCTTTTCTAAACAATTCTTAAAAACTCCACCCAAACACACCCCAAGTCATAACTCTAAACCAAGGTACTTAAATATTCATTAAAATTACCCAAATTCAAACCTATGCTAACTGTAGAAAATTTTGGGACCATTATTCCCCATTCATTCAAATTTTTCATATATTTACTAATAAATTATTAAACTGTGATCAAAATTTTTGAACTAAAAATAACCATTCTCATAAAAAAAATTTCACTAATTGAATGTATATTTTATAAAAATGAAAATTTAATAAATATAGGCATAATAATTAATATATATATGTATATATTAAAATTTCATATATATTAATTTAATAATTATTTTCTTATATCAATTTAAATTCTATATACTAATCACCTATAAAAATACAGGTTACAAGATGTGATTTTTCTAGCATTGTTATTGAAGTGATTTCAATGACCACAAACTTTTCTCGATGATGGTTTTACCAAATATGTACTTGTTTCTTTTTATATTGGGATTGGTATAATGAAAACCTATTGAATCTGCCTCATTTTCACGCTCAAATTAATTGTACTCACATAGAAGACATATATTATAAAATATAATGGTTTCTCCATTATATATATATATATATTGGAGTTACTTATATGTATATTGACCAATTCATTTACTATGTTAAAAATAAATTTTATGTCGAATACTACATCTAATAAAATTATAATTTATCTCGTTAAGTCACTAATTTTTTAACGATGGTGTCAATGTCCATTCAATATCAATTTCATATTAATTAAAAAATCTATATTATTTGAATAACTATATATATAACCTTCATATATTTTTTTTATATACGACCTTATATACTTTACATAAATAATTTATCTCATCTTCTTATGTGTACAATTAATATATTTTTCTTCTTTCATACTAGTATTATTAAATTCATAGATATTATTTGTTGTTAAATCCTCATGGAAGATCTATAGGGGGAATATATCATCGCGTGGAATGTTTATTTAGTTTTGGTTTTATTTTTTTTATAATTTTAATAATTATGTTATAGTTAGTTGTATTCTAATGTATTTAATTTTATATTTTAAAATTTAACCTTAATAAAATATAGAAATGTTAATTTTAGTCTATTTTTATGTGTGAGATATTTTATTATAACATCAATTTATATATAGCACTATAAGATTATTGTGATACATATTTTCCCCTAAAATAATTACACCATTGGAATGATACTTCTTAGATAAAATCATAAGAACTTTTTTCTTATTACATCTTCAATATCCAACATGTATTTGTTAAAAAAATATTTTCCCTCATAAGTTGGTCCTGTTTTGAGGAATCTTATCTCCAAAAATTATCATTTAAATCATAGATATCTATCTATTTTTCCATATAATGGATATAATATTCCATATGCATGGATTTTTGGTTCAGTACATGTGATTAATCATGATTTTTTATTTCTAAAACCTGATATATAGAACACATCATGAACCTATGAGATTCTTTTAAATCCCCATAATAAAATATTGATTACATACATGATTGAAAATATATAAGAGGATTTTCAAGACTCAGATCATCCTAGATAAGTTCCTTTATTTTCCCATGTATTCAGTGTCGTGATGGTGTTTTTTAAATTTTAAATGCTTTTTTAAATAGTTGTAATAATTATAATTCTGTATTTAAAATTATTTAATTATTTTGTAGGTAATTAGTGAATTTTCGAATAAAAATAAATATTTTCCCTTATTTACTAGTTTATCCAAGTGAAGTTTATTTTTTATTAAATTGTTTCATTTTTATAGAGAATTTTCCATGAAAAAGAATATTTTTACATCTTTTAATTGTGGTAGACTATTATGGATGGTTGATATTCATTTACTATGTATGTATGGGGTTCTTACTATCATATAATTGTGTATAAGTCCTTAATTATCTATGTAAGGGTAGATGAAAATCCTTCATATATGTTGTTTTAGCTAATTAATAAAGGCATGTCACATTTTTTTATGTGGGAAAAGGGTATCATGGCATTTATTCATATAACATAAATATATGTACACTTTTTTCTAGAGTTGGCTAAAGTTGTATCCCAAATATTATCTATTCCTAAGAGTTAAACATACTAATATAATGAAAATATATTTATATTTAAAAGAGTTCAGAAAAAATCGTGCTTCATAACGGTAAATCAATTTCCCTTTTGGAAGAGACACCTTATCATATAGGTGTATAATTTTAAATTTAGAAAACAAATTCATAGATTTTTATATCCACAATTATATTTTCATGATTTTATAAGAACTTAATTCTAACTATCATGGGTCGAACTCTATTTTGAGAAATATAATGAATTTTTTACCTTTTTTTCAAGAATATTTGAATGAATCATAATAATTTGTTATATGGAAAGTGATATTAAAGTGAAATAAAACTGGACACTTAACGAGTACATCAATAATGTAAAAAGATTTAATCATATATCATAAAAAACATGGATTACTTATTTTTTGAGTTTTTTATGTTTTTAACTAATCCTTAGTGACCATAATTTATTTATTAAATATCTAAAAGCCTTTATTGACCTATTCATTTTATCTTTTCTTTTCACATTCCATTCTCATTGTGTCATATCTTGCCTCTATTTACACTGTTACATCATTTAAAATTATCCTAAATGTAGGGGATTCTTATTCTATCATTTATTTTGAGAATACTAGATATTAAAATAATTTTTATTCACTGTATAAATATATGGAATTGACAATATTATGACTGAAAACTGAATATACTAAAATAAATATGAAGATGAAAATTATATGATGATAATATATTATTAAAAAATCTATAAAATTTCCTAAAGTAAAATATAGTTAAAATTTTTATATTATTTAAATAAATAAAATTCAATATATATCTTATGATTTATATAATGGATTTTAAAAGTAATCCCAAAAAATCATAATTTATTTTTTTAATACACAATATGATGACTATCAAAAACTATAGAAAACAGATAGTCTCAAGATTCATATATAATATTTAATATTTTTAATTTCTCATAAAGAACAATTTTTATTATTTTATATCATGGAATTTGAGAATAATTTTATCTTTTAATCTAATCAAATTAATGAAGAATATTTCATAACAGCATGTACCCCAAGAATATTAATTATATATCAATATAATTATTAATGATTTATAAAAAGAATAAAAATATATGAAATTAGTGATTTTATTTAAGATGAGTTATTTTAAATGCATAATTATAGTATGACATGTTTTAGTGCATCTATTTAAAAATTATGAAAAGAATTCATAAATAATTATTTAATGTAGGTTTTGAAATACGATAATTATTTCATGTGTTCATATTTAATATCTCATGTGAGAGATTAAATAAATTATTGTTTTTATCACTTGTTTTTGTAGTATTTTTAGGTTGCCTCTTAATATTAAATAGACAGTGTGCTATATACATTCATTGTTTTGTTTTTTACTATGTTTTAGTAGCTTGAAATTGATATACAACATAAGGATAAATGAAGCTATAATTTAAATTAAAGGGACACGATTATAATAAATGTTTAACTTATTATAATTTATTAAACATGGGACTAATAAATAAACATTTTTCATAATATTTTATATATCTTTTTTATCTACTTATAATAGGTTTCTTGATTTATAAATGTTATTCATAATAAATTTGTTATTTGAATAAAAAATTAATTTTTTTTATAAATAATATTTTGTGGCATAAAAATATAATTATAGATTATAACTACTTTTTTATCCTTGGATCCATGTCCATATATTTTTTATTTATACATAGATACTAAATTATATATATATATATATATATTGTCCAGGAAAATTGGCTCCATGATGTGAATTTTTTTAATATTGGGGGTCAAAGCCTCATTTTATATTTAATAATACATTTTTTATGGGTAGTGGGAGACCCATTACATAGCGTAAACGCCCAATGATATGTGGCTTGATTACAAGGATTGAAAGCACATTTTTTCCAAAGGGTCCTTCAGGGATTATTACTACTACACTGCCAGAGCTGCAACAATACTAATGTCGTTAGAGTTATTGCTACAGTGCCTCCACTACTACAGTTTCACTGCTCCTACAGTCCACCACTACTATAGTGATGCTACAGTGCCCTACTAAAGTGACCTAGAAATTCGTCCCTTCTTGGATTCGATCTTGGGTTTTTTATGCCAAGAAGGAGCATGTACCACTTGGGTATGTGCTCATTGGAAGGTACCTGATATTATTGGATGATAACAAAGTGTGGTTGGTAATAGGTTGAACAATGGGATACGATGTGGGGGCTGTAGTGAGGGTCTATTCCTGTGATGGTGTGAAATATTTTAACATGCCTAATGGCATGGTTATGTCCCTAGGGATGTCCAGAAATGTTAAAATCCATGATATCTCATTAGCATATATTATATCCTGTTACTTTTTTGGTGGCTAGTTCCCAAGATATCTATTTAAAATAGATTATATTTTCTTGATGTTGTTTCATTATATAAAAAATATGTTCATATACAATTTTGTAGACTTAGACGAGTCTTCAATTACCAAAATAATTTATGAAATGATAAATTATTTAATAAATGTATTGTTAGGGATCATAGTTATTCTAAATATTAATGAAATAATATAAAATATATACTACATAATTTATTGTGTACAATTTATTGGTATAAATGGTTAAAGTGTTAATATGGGAAATTAAAATTGGTATTTTTAATTAGTAGTTAATTATTTATTTAAATTAGAAATTAAAGAATATAATATTAATTCAAAACAAAACCATAATAATAAAAAATTTGTTTCCTAGGAAATATTAATTTTACATGAGTCTATGTCTTGGTAGTTTCCCTTAATGTGGATATGCCTGATATTTATTTTATTTTCGGATGTCATATTTTTCACCCCCACTTATGCTCATAAACTAACACAACAATGTTTTTGGGTGTTTTCTATAACATCCTATATGGAAATATAAATTTTCCCCTGATGTCCTTTTTGTTGTATCGAGTCAAATCATATACAATGAAATAATGGAAATGGTATAATGTTTATTCTTTCCAAGGATATGATCTCTCTCATTTTTCTATACACTTTTATGTCGGATATAACAGCTTAGGGCATATTGAATAACTATATCTATCCACCGTGGGCTTGTATTCCAATGTTTGTATGTGCATAAAAGGTAAAATATTGAGCTATAAAGTAATCAAATTGGCTTTAGTTTCTTTCATGAAGATATTTTGTCACTATGGGAAATGATGATGATGATGATGATGTATTTGTCCATGTTGGTTACAATAATGGTAATGAGAATTATTCAAAATGTGTGTGATGAATTTTGGAAAGGATGATCACGATATGTGGGGCATTGGGGTGTGGGAGAGACAAACTATTGGGGAATTGGATGTTGGTCCATTCATTTATATATATGTATATATATATTATTGGAATATAGAATGATTTATTCTATTAATTACATGTTGAGGGATTCATGGTGATTTTGGGAAAGTAGTATATATTTTTAAGTGATGTGATTAATTTTTCCACTCTAATTTATTTTATTATATATTATTTCTATGAATTTTTAAGGGGATTACACTACCTTGTATACATGTTATGCTCACACTATGTATATATAAACATTTTTTCAGTCAACAAAAGATTGAATGGGATTGATGAAGTTATTGATGTCATAATGAGTTTTTAAAGATCTATTAGAATTCATGGACCATATTGAGGTTTTATTTTAGTCATTTAAGTACTTTAAATTATAAATTACATTAAATTTATTACTGTGATTTCTTATTTATTTATTTATTGGAGTTGGTTGGTATCATTATTATCATATATGTTATTCATTAAATGTATATTGGGGGTAATTCCTCATATATATGCAGTTTTTATACCCTTGGTACTAGTCACCATGATGTCACATGTTTGAGTTATACTTTGGGGGATATTATCTCTCTTTATTCATTGTCGACATTGGTAAGGTAACTTTAAAAAATCAGTTTGTGATAGATTTGTATAAAATATGTTGATAGAGAGATATGATGGAATTTGGAGACAACCAATACTGAGGATTTTAAGAGTTTATAAGTAAATAATATACGCGTGGCTTAATATATGACATACATAAGAGAGAGCATCAATGATATGGGATTTTAAACCCCCTTTATCAACTATAATGGAATTCATTTTTAATTATCCTAAAAGGTAATGTGATGAAACTTTCTGGTTAGTGGCCTAAGAAAAGATTTCATATTTATTCGATCATAGGGTATATTTTTTAGAAAATAAATAGAAAACAATTAATTAATTAATTAAATGTAAATAATCTATGTATTTGGTTATAAGAACCCAATGTTTTTTATTTCATTTGAATTTGTCTTGGATAATGTCCCATTGGGTTTTTTATGATGATTATCAGTAAGATGTTCGAAATAATTATCATAGGATAAGGGTTAATGATGATAAAACATGGAGGATGACACTTGAAGATAATGAAACCTAAGTTATATATAATTATGAGTGATCTATTCTCGATTATGAGATTTATGGGAGGTTTAAGGATTTGAATACATATTTCAGATCATTTTTTACGTGGAAAAAACGGTTTTTATTGGTTAGAAAGATTTTATGTATGGATATATTAAAGTGGTATTTCATGTTATTCTTGGTTTATAATGAGTTGACTATGTTATGGGAAATAAATCTAGTTATTAATCTAGGAAAATTTTATTCTCCAACCATAAATTTGGCTTTCTACCTGGTGATGTTTTCCCTATAATTGTTCTCTTATATGTTATTCTTATTATATTTCATGGCTCCTTTATAACCATATTTTTTTGTTTATTCTTTTATTTTAAGTCTACCTAATTGAATTATATTCATTATGATTGTAACAACCCGGTTATTCCTTTTTGGTATAGATTATTTATTTTTTGGATGTATTCAAGAAATTGGAGGAAATAGGTGTAGCACTGGATACTAAAATTTTCCATAACATGACAAGGGGTTAGATGATGTGTAATCCAAGAAGACACCTTTTAATGGTTTGGATGTGTAAATTCCCATACATGATGTGTGAATATTGTCAGAAAATTTATAAAAAACATGAATTTAAATGCCTTGAATATTAAAGTACATGCCGTTTATTTTTTTTAAATAAATGACCAGTAGCCTTATTTTTGTTAGACGAAAAGAACACTAATTCTGGGTTCATGAATAACAAAATCGAGGGGTCAATATTTATCCCGATTCATCATCTGAACCCCGATTAAAAAACTATCAGATGAGTTAGAATACCCGAGGTGAGTTATCAATTCTTATTGAGATTTTATTTACGCTTTCTTCTCAAGAATAAGTTATCAATGGTTGAGAATTTATGCTGGTTTTATAGATCTTCCCCATTTTTGGTTGAAAAAGAAGCTGATGATAGAAGAGTAGTTCCATACATCAATGATGTAGCTAGTCTCATGACTTTTTAGAAAATTCATGTTAATTATATGTGTTGGAGTGATCTGAGCACATTTTTGCGGAGTCTCCTTGAACGAATATTTTCTATTTCAAATTCTCATTGTTGTTTAGGTTATTGCTTAATTTTTTTGAAGTGTGATTATGGTTGATTACCATGAATAAGGGGAATCCAGTGGGTGTATTTCCATTGGATGATGTTTTTTGGCCATTTAGAATAGTATAACTATAGGCATGGCTTTTTTCCCATCTATGGGTTTGTTAAAAATGAATTAATTTTATTGACGTAATTATAATGTTTTTACATTTTATTTGTTTTGGTTAAGGGTATTAGAATGGTTTAATCCTTGACCAATTTTGATTCCAATTCTTTTTAAAGCTTGATTAGAATGTATTACTCCAATGGTGAACTTTCCCTTTTTAGATAAATTGATTGGTATGATTTTTGATATTATAAATTAATGAAAAAATTGTTATATGAATTTCCCATGTGATTATATTATTGATAAGGCCCTGTAATAGATTAAATTAAATTTTTTTATTGTTGTGTGTCTTATGGATGTGAGTAATTGAAAGGTAAATTTTTATGAGGCTAGTCTGGATGTTATGTTCATGCCATGAGTGACCCAAGGGTGTGGAGACCGAGATCATGAAATATTTACAATTTTTTAGAGTGAAATTTTAACACCCCAGGTAAATAAAGAATATGACATTTTTATATTTATCCATATTAGTGAATAAAATATTAATATTACTTTAAAGGGGATGATATGATCGATGGCGTACCCAATACGCAACAACGAGTTTCTTGGGAATCTTACGTTGCACTCTAATAATAAAATAATATTATTTTAAATGGTATTTAATGCCTAGACATTATAATGGATGGAATGAACAGAACAAACTACAAAATTATTATATATGTTTTCAAATATTTTTACTCTTTAAAATAAAAGTTAGAGAATTAAAAATGCGAATGAATCAAATTTTAAGCGTAGACAGTCTAATATTCTTTAAAAGGTCGATTAACCGCCTTTTGATGGCGACCCTCTTTTAAATCCACTTTTTGAAAATTTTATGTGTAATATTTGACAAAATAAAATTCTTCTTTATAATCGGGACATCATAATTTACTTTGTGTAAATTTTTGGTTTTTTCCGAAAAAGTTCAATTTTTAATGAATAGTGAAAATGTTGTATTTTAATTCCAAACTTATTTTTAATCTAATTTATTTATTTGATTACATTATCTTTTTAATTGGTTTTAAAGTTTAAATAGGATATATTTTTACCATTTAATTTAATGGTGGTCATTGTAAATAATATCACTTTAAGATTGGACATAAACGAGTGTCAATCTTTTGAAAGATATTGTTTCATAAAAACACGCTATTTGTTTTAATAACGGGATTTTATTATTAAATTAATTAATGCAGCCTCTATGTTATGAATTTTGTAAAATAGACATAATTTTGGAATTTGGAATATCAAATATAGCTTAGGGTGAATTTTTGGTATTTTTCGGAAAAACATCAATTTATGATGAATAGTGAAACCACAAAGTGGTGGTTACAAAATTTGAATTTTCATTTAAATGGGACTCTACCACTTCTGTGATTTGAATTTAGAAAATCCAATTTAAATGATTTTAATTGTTAAGTAAGATGTGGTTCAATGAGATGAAAATAATTTTTGATGAAAAGTAACTTTTAAGTTTTATTAATCGCGATTAAAGGTAATTAGTGTAATTTAAGGTAAAAATGATATTATAATAAAATGAAAATATCTTGACACTTTTCCTAACCCTATTGGATGAGTTATGACCGACCATGACAACCCATGGGTCTATTTTCGGTACCCCATGGAGCCACTTGGGTTTGATAATGACATTTATGCCTTTTATTTAAAGTTAAAATAAAAATGTCACAAACATGATTTGTTTTACTAAAACAATTTTTACATGTGGTTATACAAGTCAGAATTTGAATATAAATATTCATTGTAAATCTAAAAAGATTTCCTACATCATAGTATTTTGTTTTATAATTTTTAGACATTAAATAAATTAAATACTTTATGACATCATGATGATGCAGCGACGACCTCATTATTTAACGATTTAAATAAAATGGAATGATAATGAAAAATCTAGGACCTACACATGTCAAAAACCAATTGTATGGGTGGATTTCGAACCCTTATCACCTTATCTTTGAAACACAACAATTTGGGACCATTAAAATCCGAAAACCATTTGAAAATAAAGTAACATTTTATACTTTTCCAAGAATGCCCCTCCTCTCCTCTTATAAAAGGCCCCCACCTCTACCACCTTACCCACACCTCTGAAACCTTTGGTTCGGACAAGCTCTGATCATTTTGTCTCTCCACATACCTCTCCTAATCCTAGAAGCCTTAAAATAGGTAGGAAGATCTTCAAGAAACCCATTTTGTTCAAACCAAAGAGAGTTACCCAATTTTAAGGTAACGTCTTCTCTTCTGCTCTTTTGTTTTATTTTGCTTCTCCAACCCCCTAAACTCATTTTATTAATTTATTTAATGAAAAATCTAGTATCTTAAATATTGTAGGATTTTTTTATTATACGTATTCAAGCTACACTTACACACACCTTCATCTAATGGTTAAAGAACATAGAGTTTCTGTGGATGGAGAATTTCTGCCTCACGAAATGATGATTGTTCAACAGTCATATAACACCTTCAAAGGTGGCCATTAATATGTCATTATGTTTATATATGATATATAGTATATTTATGTTTTACATAAGCTTCTGTATTTTTCATTTGTTTCATACTTTTATGGCTTCCATTATGGGTATACGCGATATATTCATTTCAAGAAGTGCGGATTACCGCCCCCTCAATGTGATTTGATTCGTTAATGCCATATGTGGGACATATAAAGGATGGATTTAAAGTTATTATATATGATGTTATACTGGAATTATAATATACCTCTATATAATTATTATTTATTTCCATTAAATTATGAGATAGAAATGAAAGTAGCGTTCATGCGTACGTACGACTCACCGTCTCCATGAATGGTGCATTTAATTTCTTATCCCCAAATGTAATGTACTATTATAGGTACATGTATATAATGGATATATATGATGAATGATACATCTAAATTATTAATATAATTATGTAATTAAAATATACATACCTCTCATTTAGATTTAATTCCATTAATATGACAAAGAAATGAAAGTAGCGTTCATGCGTACGTACGGCTTACCGTGTCCATGAACGGTGCATTTCATTTCTTACATCTAAATGATTATGTAATATTATAAATACATGTATATGCTGTATATATATGATATATATGATATCCAAATCAAGAATTTCATTCTGGATATAAATAACCTTTGACCACATGAACAACATGTAATTGTAAGAAGTCCACTTTTGACTTGAGAACCAAATATTGAAAAAACAAACATTATTAACATAAATGAATACATAATGTTTATAACATGTCAATAACTGATATAAAAGGAATAATTAACATTAAAAATGATCTTAAGCAATTATAAATTAACTCATGTTTATTATTTAGGAGATTAATGAACGATCGGGTCAAGTCGGACCCGAGGTAAGGGATCCTACTCCTCTCTTTCTTTTTAAAATACACTCTTTTATGTCATTCCTTTTAAATATCATATTTCTTGTTATTAGGATGTTATTTTATATTACCCTTAATTTAATTTTTATCTCCATATTATGAGAGACCCTATACTCTCTCATCAATCCATTTTGTAAGTTTTAAGTGGCGCCGTTAGGCTGCCGAGTTTTCGTAAGAGATTTTTCATCTCACTTTTATTCCCGTGAGATTTATTCTACATTTTCCAAAATTTCCTTTGAGTGGTGTATGTAATTACCATTATTTTACTCATTGGGTAATATAAATTTATTTATGAGTATTTAAAACAATGTTTTATTGTCTTTCTTTCACGGGGTGTATGTTTCGAAATATACCCATGTCGGTAAGGGAACCTTTCACCCTCCTCTTTTTAAAAGACCACTTTTGTTATGTCTTTTAATTCACATACTATTATGTTGGGATATGCTCTTCTATATCCTTATTTATGTAAATTTTATGTCCAAGTGATGAGATCCCCTTTATCTCTCTCATCAACCCTTTTTGTAAAATTTTATGTGACACCGTTAGGCTGTCGAATTTTACCAAGTGAACTTCTTAACCCAATTTCAATTTCTTTGGGTTCAACATGTAGTTATTGAATATGTCATCCTCTGAATATGTGTGAATAACCTTTGATTGTTTTACACTTAATATCCACTTATATTGGGTGTATTTATATTTGTCACACATAATTATGATATTGATTTATCCTTAATTTAAGGCTCCCTTCTTTATAATGGATTTCATCTCATTTTACATTTCTTTTGAGACTTCATTGTTGTTATGCACCAATTCACTCTTATATGGTGTGTATACTATCCTTTGACATATTATATCATGAATCCCTTTATTCTCATGATATTATAAAGTTCGGATTAAATGTTATTCCGCTATTATTTGTATTCAAGAGTCTCTCATTTTGTTAAAAACTCTTTAACAAAAATATCGTTTTAAATGTTTTAAAGATTTATTATTCTAAATCATTATCTGTAATGTCCATGTTTCCAAAATGGGTTTCAGTATTTATTTATGTGGAAATTAATGTTTTAAAATTATAATTCCAATAAAATCTTCAAAGTGGTATTCGACACTTTGATTCAAAAATCAATTTTAAATGGATTTTGAAAATGGATTGATATCTTGGAATTACTTATTATGATTGAAAATGAAATATTTTTATTGAAATGATTATATTTCCAATATTTTATGTGTAATTATGGTACTTGGACATTTTACGGGTGGTTACGTGATAAACCATATGACGGGTGGTGCCGTGAATACCAGGATGAGTGGTTACATTATAACCTCCAATGCATTGGGTATAGAAGTCGGCATTAGGGATTTTCCATTAAGTATGTATGGAAGTTGGCCGAATGGATATTCCATTATGTGATATGTGTGGAAGTCGACCTTGTGGTTATTCCAGTTAAGTATGTTTATGTCCCAAGTTACTTTTATATGTTATGTGATATTTATATGGGTTTTATGGTAATCTTTTGGTTACAGAAGGGTAAGTAATGAACTTTTATTCAGTGAAGAGTTTTTACTACTTTGAAAAGGTGAAAAGTATAACTTTGATAAAGTATACATGGTTTACTTGTTGTTTTGAAAAACTAACAGTTTTCATTATTTGTGTATCCCTTAATGAGATTTGTATGCTCATCCCAAGTTTTTGAAATGCTTTTCACATGACTTAACGTGGAATAGGGTCAAGGACGTGATCAAGAGAAAGTCATGCAACCTAAAAAATAGAACTAGACATGTTTCTTTTTAAGAGATTTTTTTTATTTTATGGAAAGTTAGTAGAAGTGTCTACTTTGTAATATTTTAAGATGTAATAGTTATGTCCTAATTCTCTAAAACTCTAAACCTGAAAAGATCCTCAATGTAAATTATTCATTTAATTCAATAATAATTAAGGTTTAAGGATGGGGCCTTATAGTTGGTATCAAAGGTCGGTTTAGATAACCGTAGAGGTTAGGGTATTCATTAAGAATAAGTAACATGATCATAATGGTTATGATTTCATAAACAGTCATAGTTTTAGATAAAGTGAATGAGTAAGTATATCTTAGTGTTTATCTTCTTCTTTAGTATATGATGGTTTTGTTGATATACTCACACTGACCTTTTTGGTTTTAGTAAATGGCTGGACCTAGAAGGCACCAAAGTAACGGTGGATGTGAAGGAAACTATGACAGTTTGCTGAGCGAGAAACTGAATGATATGGGAGCTGCAATGAGAACTCTTGTTTTTATCCTCAACCAACTATCTGGAGTCATGATTGACCACCTAGACCTTGGTGATTTCTATAAGGAATCATATATGCGAGAAACAAATCCCTACGGGACTACAGGTAATAATCATAAATGTAAGTGTGTTCAAAAACCTATGTGTCATTGATGTGGAAAGAAACACCTAGGAAAATCCTTCAAAGGGACAAAAATATGCTATAGATGTGGAAATGAAGGTCATAAATCAAGAACCTTCCATGGAAAAAGGAAGCATCCAGTTGACTCGAGGAATGGGAAAGAAGTTCTTTCTGAGGGATCAATTGAATGTTTTAAATGTGGTGTGCATGGTCATTATGAAAAAACATGTCCTATGAAGAAGTTTCGTGAATGGGATCACCAAGATCATACAAATACTCGTTTACCAATACCTAATGCCATTTCGATTGAGGATGAAGAAACTGACAATGACCAATCAAAGGTAAGGATTATTTCTTAACTTTTTTTTCTATTTTGGAATCATAGGATATGATTCATGATTTTGTTTGTAGGAAATAAGTATTTGAGAATAAGTTGTAAAGGAATGTGTAATGGATCATGAAGAATGTTGAATGGGTAAGAAGTCAACATATAAGGGCTTCAAGAGTTATGGTGAAATTCATAAGATTATTAAGTGTCTTTTGATGATGGGGTACATTAGAAGACTTTTTATAGTATGTGTAACACTGATGTTTGTTATATGAAAATTTTATTCAAAGTATAGTAATCTGTTCTTTTGTGGACATAGTTATAAAGAACCATTTGGGTTTATATGATCCTTACTTTCGAGGTAATTATGGGTTACTATATGTAATGATGGAAAGTGAAAGTCATGAGATAAAATTGAGGTTAAATTACATTATGGTTATTTTTGAAGATTTTATCTCATTATTGGGGTATGTTTTAAGAAAAATTTAGTTTTGAAAAAGGACAACACGTAGACCGTGTGACAACCCATCGTGTCGGACAAGGCTGTGGGAATCGAACCCACAACCAAAGTGCAATGGGTATTTATCGCCGACCACTGGACTACGTGAAGTCCCTGGTCAGTTTGACTAATTCTTTTTAGTTAAATGATTTTATGAATTAAGATTATGTTGATTTTTGGATATCTATGGAAATTTATTAACCTATCATGGAGGATATGTGATTAGGTTAATTACTTTTCAATACGAGACTTTAGGAGCAACTGATGTTGTTTGGATATAAATTCTACGATTTAACATGGAAGACTATGTGACTAAATCATTCAAATATTTAGGTTTCAATCATAGTTTGGTTTACTTTGAGGAATTATATGGACAAATTGTTTATCGAATGGTCCTCATTGATCTTTGGGTTTTGTTGGACAGATTTTGGAGATTAAGAATAGATTTTCTTTTTAAAAAGGGTTATCCTTTCCTGTATTATCTGATCTTGTACTAACCATTTTGGTTTTGGTTTTGGTTAGACTCTAAAGACATGGGATGTGTATAGTTCTCTTTTTTGGATTAGGTGATTCTATAGAAATTTATTATAGTACTCTTAATGATAACAAGTCTTCCTAAATACCCATCTTTTGGAGAAAATATGTGTTTAATTAAGGAATATAGTAAAAGTTAAAATTCTACATGAAAGATAAGTATGTTTTATTATGATTTAGTTAAGATCAAAAATAAATTTCTCCATGAAAAGTAACTTATAACAAAAATGATGTCTGTTAAATTTTCATACTGGGGAATCGAATACCTTTTAATCCATCACAAGTTTGTGATTTTCTTATGGTTAATTTTCTCCTAGACATGTTTACTATCACACTCCATCAGAACATGACCCTTTGTTTTTTTCTTCCATGTCCATATTTTCGTACTTGGAATCCTAGTATGGGTTAACTAAGGTGACCTCTGTACTTATCTTTCATTATTTTAAAGTGATTGTTTTACCGACTCTTGTTCCGATATGGGACTTTCAAGGATATTTCCAAGCCCAATTTTAAAATTGTGAGGACGCAATTCCCAAAAGAGGGGAAGGATGTAACACCCTAGGTAAATAAATAATATGAAATTTTTATATTTATCCATATTTGTGAATAAAATATTAATATTATTTTAATGGGGATGATATGCTCGATGGCGTACCCAATATGAAACAATGAGTTTCTTGGGAATCTTACGTTGCACTCTTATAATAAAATAATATTATTTTAAATGGTAGTTAATGCCTAGCCGTTGTAATGGCGGGAATGAACCGAACTAACTACAAAAATTATTATATATGTTTGTCAAATATTTTTACTCTTTACAATAAATGTTATAGGATTAAAAATTCGAATGAATCAAATTTTAAGCGTAGACAGTCTAATATTCATTAAAAGGTCGATTAACCGCCTTTTGATGGCGAACCTCTTTTAAATCCACTTTTTGACAATTTTATGTGTTATATTTGACAAAATAAAATTATTCTTTATAATCGGGACATCAGAATTTGCTTTGTGTAAATTTTTGGTATTTTTCCAAAAAAAGTTCAATTTTTAATGAATAGTGAAATATGTTGTATTTTAATTCAAAACCTCTTTTTAATATAATTTATTTATATGATTAGATTGTATTTTTAATTGGTTTTAAAGTTTAAATAGGATATATTTTTACCATTTAATCCAATGGTGGTCATTGTAGTTAATATCACATTAATATTGGACATAAACGAGTGTCAATCTTTTGAAAGATATTGTTTCATAAAAACATGCTATTTGTTTTAACAGCGGGATTTAATTATAAAATTAATTAATGCAACTTCTATGTTATGAAAATTTTAAAATAGAAATCATTTTTTAATTCGGAATATCAAATATATCTTATGGTGAATTATTGGTATTTCTCTGAAAACATCAATTTTTGATGAATAGTGAAACCACAAAGTGGTGGTTACAAAATTTGATATTTCATTTAAATGAGACATTACCACTTCTGTGATTTGAATTTAAAAAATCCAATTTAAATGATTTTAATTGTTAAGTAAAATGTGGTTCAATGGGATGAAAATAATTTTTGATGAAAAGTAACTTTTAAGTTTTATTTATTGCGATTAAAGGTAATTAGTGTGATTTAACGTAAAAATGATATTATAATAAAATGAAAATATCTTTACAATTGTCCTAACCCTATTGGATGAGTTATGTCCGACCAAGACAACCCATGGGTCGATTTTTGGTACCCCATGGAGCCACTTGGGTTTGATAATGACATTTATTCCTTTTATTTAATGTTAAAATTAATATGTCACAATCATGATATGTTTTCCTAATTTTTTTTACATATGGTTATACAAGTCATAATTTTGACTACAAATAGTAATTGGAAAGATAAAAAGGTTTCCTACATCATAGTATTTTTTTTATAATTTTTGACATTAAATAAATTAAATTCTTTATGACATCATGATGATGCAGCGATGACCTCATTATTTAACGTTTTAAATAAAAAGGAACGATAATTCAAAATCTAGGAGCTAAACATGTCAAAAACATGATGGATGGGTGGATTTAAAACCCTTATCACCTTATCTTCGAAACACATCAATGTGGGACCATTAAAATCCAAAAACCATTTGAAAATAAAGTAACATTTTTTACTTTTCCGTGAATGCCCCTCCTCTCCTCTTATAAAAGGCCCCCGCCTCTACCACCTTACCAACACCTCGCAAACATTTTGTTCAGACATGCTCTGATCAATTTGTCTCTACACATCCCTATCCTCATCTTAGAAGCCTTAACTTAGTCTGGAAGCTCTTCAAAAAACCCTTTTGGGTCAAACCAAAAGGAGTTACCCAATTTTAATGTAACGTCTTCACTTGTGCTCTTTTGTTTATTTTGCTTCTCCAACCCCTTAACTCTTTTTATTCATTTATTTTATAACAACTCCAGTATCTTCAATATACTAGGATGTTGTTATAAAAATTATTTCAGCTACACTTACACACACCTTCATCTAATGGTTAAAGAACATACAGTTTCAGTGGATGGCGAATTTCTGCCTCACGAAACGATGATTGTTCAACACTCATATAACACCTTCAAAGGTGGCCATTAAGATGTCACTATGTTTATATATGATATATAATATTTTTAAGTTTTACTTAAGCTTATGTATTTTTAATTTGTGGCATACCTTTATGGCTTCCATTATGGGTATACGCGATATCTTCATTTTAGGAAGTGCGGACTACCGCCCCCTCAAAGTGATTTGATTCGTTAATGCCATATGTGGGAAGTATAAAGGATGTATTTAAAGTTATTATATATGATGTTATACTGGAATTATAATATAACTCTATATCATTATTATTTTTTTCCATTAAATTATGAGATATAAATGAAAGTAGCATTCATGCGTACGTACGGCTTACCATCTCCATGAACGGTGCATTTCATTTATTATCCCCAAATGTAATGTACTATTATAAGTACATGTATATAATGGATATATATGATTAATGATACATTTAAATGATGAATATAATTATAGAATTAAAATATACATACCTTTCATTTAGTTTTAATTCCATTAATATGACAAAGAAATGAAAGTAGCGTTCATGCGTACGTACGGCTTACCGTCTCCATGAACGGTGCATTTCATTTCTTACCTCTAAATGATTATGTAATATTATAAATACATATTTATGCGGGATATATATGATATATATGACATCCAAATCAGCAATGTTATTCTGGATATAAAGAACCTTTTACCACACGAACAACATGTAATTGCAAGAAGTCCACTTTTGACTTATGAACCAAATATCAACAAAACAAACATTATTAACTTAAATGATTACATAATGTTTATAACATGTCAATAATTGATATAAAAGGAATAATGAACTTGAAAACGGTTTTTAATCAAGTATAAATTAACTCAAGTTTATTATTCAGGAGATTAAAGAACGATCGAGTCAAGTCGGACCCGAGGTAAGGGATCCTACTCCTCTCTTTCTTTTTAAAGTACACTCTTTTATGTAATTCCTTTTATATATCATATTTATTGTTATTAGGATGTTATAATATATTACCCTTACTGTAATTTTTATGTCCATATAATGAGAGACCCTATTCTCTCTCATAAATCCATTTTGTAAGTTTTAAGTGGCGTCGTTAGGCTGCCAAGTTTTCATAAGGGATTTTTCTTCTCAATTTTATTCCCGTGAGATTTATGCTACATTTGCCACAATTTCCTTTGAGTGGTGTATGTACTGCCAATTATTTTACTCATTGTGTAATATAATTTCATTTATGAGTATTTACATCAATGTTGTATTTTCCTTCTTTCACGGGGTGTATGTTTCGAAATATACCCATATCGGTAAGGGAACCATTCACCCTCCTCTTTTTAAAAGTTTTCTTTTGTTATGTCTTTTAATTAACATAATATTATGTTGTGATATGTTCTTATATATCCTTATTTATGTAAATTTTGTTTCCAACTAATGAGATCCCATTTATCTCTCTCATCAACCCTTTTTGTAAAATTTTATGTGACGTCGTTAGGCTATCGAATTTTACCAAGTGAACTTCTTAGCCCAATTTCGATTTCTTTGGGTTCAACATGTAGTTATTGAATATGTCATCCTATGAATATGTGTGAATAACCTTTGATTGTAATACACTTAATATCTACTTATATTGGGTGTATTTATATTTTTCATACAAAATTATGAGATTGATTTATCCTTAATTTAATGATACCTTCTTTATAATGGATTTCATCTCATTTTACATTCCATTTGAGACTTAATTGTTGTTATGCACCAATTCACTCTTATATGGTGTGTATACTGTCCTTTGACATATTATATCATGAATCCCTTTATTCTCATGATATTATAAAGTTCAGATTAAATGTTATTCTGCTATTATTTGTATTCAAGAGTCTCTCATTTTGTTAAAAACTCTTTAACAAAAATATCATTTTCAATGTTCTAAAGATTTATTATTCTAAATCATTATCTGTAATGTCCATCTTTTCAAAATGGTTTTCAGTATTTATTTATTTGGACATTAATGTTTTAAAATTATAATTCCAATAAAACATTCAAAGTGGTATGGGACACTTTGATTCAAAAATCACTTTTAAATTTTTTTTGAAAAAGGATTGATATCATGGAATTACTTATTGTGATTGCAAATTAAATGTTGTTATTGAAATGTATATATTTTAAATATTTTATGTGTAATGATGGTACTTGGAAATTTTACGGGTGGTTACATGATAAACCATATGACGGGTGGTGCTGTGAATACCAGGACGGGTGGTTACGTTATAACCTCCAATGCATTGGGTATGGAAGTCGGCTGTATGGCTATTCCATTAAGTATGTATGGAATTTGGCCGAATGGCTATTCCATTAAGTGGTATTTGTGGAAGTCGACCTTATTGTTATTTCACTTAAGTATGTTTATGTCCCAATTTACTTTTATATGTTATGTGATCTTTATATGAGTTTTATGGTAATCCTTTGGTTACAGAAGGGTAAGTAATGAACTTTTATTCTGTGAAGAATTTTTACTACTTTGAAAAGGTGAAAAGTATTACTTTGATAAAGTATGCATGGCTTACTTGTTGTTTGGAAAAACTAACAATTTTCATTCTTTGTGTATCCCTTATTGAGATTTTTATGCTCATCCCAAGTTTTTGAAATGTTTTTCACAGGACTTAATGTGGAATAGGGTCAAGGATGGGATCTAGGGAATGTCATGCAACCTAAAACATGGAACTAGACATGTTTCTTTTTAAGAGTTTTTTTTATGGAAACTTAGTAGAAGTGTCTACTTTGTAATCTTTTGAGATATAATAGTAATGTCCTAATTCTCATAAAACTCTAAACCTGAAAAGATCCTCAATGTGAATTATTCATTTAATTCAATATTAAGTAAGGTTTAAGGCTGGGGCCTTATAGAAATATAGATCATTGAGGGATTCCATGGATAGAATCTGTTTGATTTGTTTACATGTCAGGAGTGATACATGTGGATTAATTATATATAATCCAATAACAGTCTTAGTTGATATATACTTATACCACACCTAGAGTGATATTGATATTCAAGATAGTTTCATCGTAATGGGATTGTAGAATATTTGGTAGGTTTACAGCTAGAGTGATATTTTATTTCTTGAGATTTTTATTGGGATGGTCCTGTTGGTTACAGATATAGTTGGACCTATAGTGATACTTGAATTCCAATATAGAAATTTCACGGTTGGGATCAGGTTATATATTGAATATTTAAATGGAGTGAATTACTGTGTGTTTCTCAAGAAAAAGAAAAAGTTTAGATTAAATCTTCCTTTTTAATTATTTACATAGCCTAATGAGGTTTCTTCTGTTCTTATTTAACATAGAGGTTACAAGGATAAGGTCATATCATGAGACTTATATAATTCAATGTAGTTGAATTATTTAATGAACATTAAATAAATGTAAATAAATACCACTTGTTTTATATATATTTACTTTTTAGTACTTCCTAGCATACTATTTTCATTATTTTACTCTACCAATTATAAATATTCACCGACCAATTGTAATAAACCATGGGTGGTTGCCTAATGGGATTTTGTCTCACACCCTATTCGGGTCATGTTTTTGGGCCCAAACAGAGTAAATTATTGTAAGTGTCAATAAGGGTAAGATCCCTTCTATAGGTACTTGATGTACTCATTAAGAGAATGATAGAATGGAACCCATCCAACGTTGGAAATACAATTGATTTCTTTTGTTCTTTATTTACCATTAGAACTTATATCAAGTATTACTGCATTGTAACTTTCTTCGGCTGTTTACCTAGAACATGTGTCATGAAACACCATCCTTTCTATTCTATGAAATATATTTATTTATATTTTTAGTCTTCCACTGTTTACATCTATTGTATGGTATTATTTCATCCCCTATTTCGTTATTATTATATTCAATTTTTTTATGATCTATTAATGAGGGAATAGATTCCACACTTTCACACATAAGCCCTCTCTATTAGTTGGAATACTATATAATTTGGGGAATTTCACATGAGGCCATGTGGCCAATCAAATATGTGTAAACTTTTAGTGGAATCCAAATATTTGATATTACAATAATTATTAATTTAATAATTTATTACCTTTAAAATAATCATTATACCTCTTATAATTCTCTATAATTAAAGCACACACACCAATTTAATCCCATGAACCAATTTCTTCTTCAACTAAAACCTTTAGAAAAAACCAACAAGAATATTTACCGTCATTAACTATATGTATAACTCATTTATTGTTCCTATTATTCAGATAGTGATATGGTATTGGGAAAGGTATTCTCTTACATTATTAATTTCAATCCATAAAAATATATTAAGGTACATTATTTAGAAAATATAGTATGGGTAAGGGATATTATTATCATATGAATTATATAACTCTTCTCTTAGGATGGGTGTTGGGGAAATTTGGTATAGGGGAAGGGGTAATTTATGTTTTATTATTATAATTATTTCATATATAGTATTATATTATTTTCAATTATTTTTTGAATGATATTATTTTTCCCTGATTTGTGCATGTGATTATATTTCGGATATGTTGGTGATTTAATGTGCTCATTTTTCTAGAAGGATTTATACAGTGTTGGTACATTATGTTTTGTATTAGAGAATATATTTTGGTTCAAAATTCATCCATCATGATTTTTTTATACTTATGATTCATTTGAAATCTATGTGAGTTATTAAGAGATTACTAATGTGGAAAATATCACGTTTTAATGGATGATTTCCCTTTTTTTCATGCTTGTATATTCTAAAATTGTATTAACATTTCATCACATATATCATTAGGAAAACGTTTTTAATTAAAAAATCATTAATTTTATAATATTCACTAATAGATAATGGTAAATAGAATAATTAAAAATTTTGGAGTCTTTTCATTAGTTTATTCTTGGTAAATGATTTTTTTAACATGAAAAAAATAGTTGAAGATGAATAAATAGTATTGGTTCAATATCATGTTTCTTAATGTATGTGACATGATTATTTTAATTCTAATGTTTTGATGTTATGTGTATTGATAAAAAACTTATATAGAGAATAAAATAGATATGTGAGTTATTATAGAGGTGTCATTAAATATGTAAAATTTTACCTCATTCTTGATTTTTTTAAATATATCATTTTTATCATTATTTTAAATACATAATATTTTATTGTATTCAATTATAATAGAGAGTGGTTTATTAATTTTTTTGCAATTCAAGATAAATTATATTAGTTAAATTACTATTAAGTTGTTTTTTTAATTAACAAGGAATTTAATTTTAGAAAACTATAATTCATATGTTTTCATTGAAAAATCTCTCTATATTGTGAGATAATACATATAATAATAATTTTTAAGAAAAATTTGGAAAAATTAAAATCATGGTCATTGACTTCTTAAATAAGAAAATTTATTTATTTCATGAACCAATCAATTATTTCAAAAATCTGTCTTTAAAAATTCATTAGGACTTTATTATAATATGAATTTTTGTGGAACCTCATTACAGGGAAATAATTAAAAGTGATTTTCTTTAATGGGTTTTTGGGATGTTGGATTACAATTGGAAAATTCACAGGGAAGTGTCCTGAATATCCTATTTATATATTTTTTTAAAATTAATATTAAATGACTAAAAAGTGTCAATCCAATTAGTGAAAGAGGAAAGAGATTCGAATTCATTGTATATAATAAATCATTTGAAATGAATATTATTTTTTTAGAGATCCTTGAGGTGATAATCTAGTTTGTAATAAAAAGAAATATAGACTAAAAATATAAAATGGGGAGGTGATGGATGAGGATAGAAAATTTTTTGTAAGGAAAATATGTAATATTACTACTAAATTGGTTTGAAAAATATTATTCATCAATATTTATGATATGTTAGGAATACAAAGATAAAATTTTTATGAACTAAATTTATTTCATGATTTATTTTCTTATTTTTTATTATGTATAAATAATGAAATGGATACATGTATAAATTATGTATTGAATCAAAATAATTATGAATGAGTATATAACATGAGAAAATTTAATTTTTGTACATGATTGAGATAAATTTTTTAGGTATGAGATATTATGTTTTCTCATTAATGACGTCTTATTGCATTTGTTTAATAAAATTTTAAGTGAATATTTTTAAAATCATGATTGGAAATATATTATTCATATCTGGTGTAATAAATGATTATTATGCATTTTTTGTTAGGTTTATTATGGATGTCTATGTGTATTTTATTTTTATTTGTGTGGTTTTCATTAAGAAATGAGGGTGGTGGATTTGCACTCAGTATTATTGATTTTTTAAGGATGATTTTCTAGAGATAATTAATTTAACCTATTATTAATACATGAGATGCAATCTTATCCTTGAGGAAGTATTTAATTTTTGGAAATGAATTTTTTAGAGGTATCTCCCATGTGAGATTGTTTTGAAGATGATTAATGATTTTGAAAAGATATAAAATTACTCCCATGATGTTTTTTCCTTGTAATTGATATTATAATATCCTTGAGAGGTATTCCATGGGTTAGTTGATTTTTTAGCCTCTATTTATCTCTCTTTACATTTTTTTTATTTCTTTTGGGTGATACTTCTTTGAGAGGTATCTAATGTACGAATACAAATCTATATTGATACTTTTCTCTATCCTTTAGGGTTCCAAGTGGATCATGAGAGTTTTTATAAATGTAAAAATTTATTTTCAAAGGGTTTTAAAATTTACATGATTTAGTTTATAGAGATTAAATCATTTTGTATGAAATTTTTAAATTTTTGAATTTTTGAATAATAATTTAATATTATATTTTATAGTAATTTTTTTAAATTTGAAATTTATTTTTAAAAAAATTTCATACATTTATACTTGTCATATTCCATGAATTAGGGTAGATTGCTCACATTGTGTGATGGTCTTTAAATTCTAGCATAATTTTAGTTTAAGGTTATAAATTTGTCTCTAGGTCAATCATTCACTGCGTCTGAATTTATAAGAAATATGAATATGGGTGTTTCAAGTTCATGTGTAATGGTATGTCCTTTTTTTCTTCTATATATTGAATATTACAATTATTTTATTCATGTTTTATTGTGGTAATGTTCATTTTTTAAAGCGTTATATATGGGTATATCATTGAGTTATTTATTGTATAAGGATAAAATAAAACAACCTTATATAGATATACATGGTTACAAAATGCAACTCTCAAACCCATTTCATGAAAAGGTAAATCAAATTAAATTTACTAAGTGACCCATTATAATATAAGATTATTATTTTTGTTTATTAAATTACATTTTTTTCCTAATCTGTATTGGAATTGTTATTTTCATGACATCATTAGGAATATAAACTCAAATTTTTGGGTTTTAAATTCGTTTTGAGAATGATAATAAAATAATAGATATTATATATTATAATAATATTCAAATTATTTTCAATCCCATTGTAAAGGGTTAAATAATTTAATTTTAATTATAATAAAATTTTTAATGACTATCTCTAAATTAACTAAAGAATATAACTTATGTCTACTAAAATAGAGGAATACTCATTATTTGAGTTTCTTGAATTATTATTTTATATCAAGTGACCATAATTACTTCATTAATTATCTTAAAGCCTCTACCAAATATTTCATTTTCTTCTTTTTATTTTTAGGATGTTATTAGCTTCCATATCGCTCATATATTCTTATTATTAAATCATGTGAAGCGTCTAAATAGAAGGAAATATGAATTTCCTCCTTTTCGTGCAAATTTTAATTAATAACTATTTTTTTCTAATTGATAAATATATTAAATTGATTAAAAGGGTATTCACTGAAAATAAATAAAGAAAAAACAATTTTATAATCATATGTAGTGAATATATTATTTAATATTATGAAAAATAATATATAGAATAATATGGATAATATATTGTTGTTATTTGAATAATTAAGAAAGATATCATATCGATTAAAATATATAATTACATTGAAAAAAAATTAAATTAATAACAAATGATTAATGTTATTAATTAACAATATAAATATTATTCAAGATAGAGAAACAAAAAGAAAATGGTAAAATCACATGAATCTAAGATAAAATTTAATATTTTATAAATTTCTTGTATATTGATGTATATTATTTTATAGGAAGTAATTATAACATAGTAATATCTATTTATCTAGAGAAATAATGGGAGAATATATTTTCAGATTTTAAAATTAAATAAAGTTTATTATTAGTTTAGGTAAGTATTTAAGAATATGAAATAGTATAACCCTATGTGAAAATATTAATATTAATTCTAGGAACGGAATCTAAAATCATTATTATTGTATTTTAACACTCTGTAATTTTAAGTCATGCATTTTTTAAATAAATTTTATATCGTCGATTTCATATGTTTCCCACAACACCTAGCCAAAAAAACAATGAAAAATTGTAATTTGATCATTAAAACATGACAATATATTTTTAATAATGATTTATAATGGCCAGATTATAAAATATATAATTATCCAACTCATTTTTAGTGTATTCCATAATTTTTTGTGAATAATCACTTAATTTATTTTAAAGTTGTTTATTTTTCAAGAAAACATTTACATCAAAAAATGGGTTTCTTCCTTTATAACTGTAGATATTATTATCATTTTCTATAACATATTTTAATTTTATTTTATAAGACTAATATAATATTTGATATATACTCATTACTATTTTCTTATCCTGAATTCTTTGAAATTTTCTTAGACTTATGCTTTTAAATTGAATAAAGATAAATCCATTTTTATAAAACATTCAATCAATCTATATAAGAAGTTTATTTATGGTTTGAATTTTATCTCAATTTTAATTTTGTAAACATTATTTAGTAATAATTTAATTATTTACATTTTAGTCATGCTTATTCATTATTTTGGTACATAGGGAATATTTTAATAAAAATGATTTTTTAAAATGTTTTCTGTTGCATTTTGAAGGATTAAATTTAACATAAAATCTATAAATTATTATTTTATGTTTTAAAAATTTATTCAATATATTAAATAATAATTTAAAAATTAATTACAATAGTCCCACTTTTTTCCAATATTATTTGTAAAAATGGTAATTCTTGTTACCACATTATAGGGTTAATTATGTAATTTAGGTTAAAAGTAAAATTATAAGGACAATAAAATGACAACAAAACTGGAACTAATATTATTATATGAGAGGATTTTGACCCATAATAATCTTATATTCTATATTAATAATTTTTTTTATCCATTTTGAATTGAAATTTAATTTTTTGTAAATTAATGTTTTATAAATTTTATAAATATCCCAATAGATTTATTATAAAATGGAACACCTTCCTTCCCGTATTTACCCAAGTTTGAGCCATATTATATGATAACGTCATCCAAATTACATTTTTCAAAATGATTATCCAATATCTTTAGGCTCTATCCTCCTCAAAAGACTATCATTAATTTTCGTAAGAGAAGATTTGAAAGATGATCATTGAAGAAGATGTAATCATTTTTACCATATCATTAAAAAAAGTTTCTAATTCTACAATCTATACATGTTTTGTACCCATAATAAAATAATAAATCCAGTAAAAAATATATACAATAATTTTATTATTATTATGAAATAGAAATTTTATTCTTCTGATGAATCCTGTGAAATATCAATGCACCACAAATGTGTATTTATGCCTTACTATCTCCACATAGTTGTGTTATTATATTTTATGAACAAAATTAATTTTATGGTTATAATGATTTAAATAGTGAATATATATGATAATTGTGAAATTATGTTTTTTAAAATTAGTATATCATCTCCCTTTTTATCCTCCCCAATATTTAGAAATTGTATTGTTGCCCGTCTATACATACTCCTTACAGTCTCCATGAAGCAATGATGTTTATTTTCTATGTACACCATTTACTAATGATTATAAAAATTTATATAATAAATAATTATATTTTATATGACCTTCATATAATTCTATATCTTATATATCTATATCCTATATGGAATAAAAATAAATTACATGAAAAGAAAAGCATTAGAAATTGAAGTATTTACCATATGAAATAAGTGTAATAATGAAATATTACTAATAAGTGATTAAATTTTATGAGGGGATTATATATGATATAATTAATATGAATATGTTTATTTTAATAACTAATAAAATTTTTAAACCATTATACATTCGGTTAAATTATGTTTAATTAAGGGAAAGCACAAGGTAACATTGAAAATTTTAATTTACATTTAGGGAGAGAATGAAATATTTAGAAGTGTGATCTTGTGATATTTTATCCATCAATGGCGATGATCTTGGAATTATGTTTTCCATATGATCAATAGTTTATTTAAATGGGAATGAGAGTTCCCCTTCATGGGAGAAACCCGTTTCCCATCCAACTATATTACTGGAGGTTATCTTCTATATAAATCAAAAATATGTTCCATTGAGGTTTTATCTTAAATTAAATATCTGGTTAAAATTGATGTCCATAAATCATCTATTATAAATAAAGTAGAAGATGTAATTTTCATTGTGGTGGTAGATCTAAAGGTCTTACAAAAAAGATTCAACATCTTTAAATTCTCAATCCTTGGATGCAATATTTTTTCGATAAGTTATATTTCCAATTCATATCATTACATTAAGAATAAAATATCTATTTTTTGGGATATTCATTCATGGAAACTTGTTCCAATTATAAGGGTTTACTTTCATATTGTATTTTAAGAATACAAATGTTCTACAGCTGTAAAGACATGCTATAAATTTTCAACTCAGGCATGGGGTTTTTAAGATTTCGGAATGGGATTGGAATTTCCTCCCCATTAATATATACAAATATAATGCTCAAATGTGGATTAGGCTCCAAGATCTTAGTTTTATTTATTGGGATCCAAATATCCCAAATTATATTGCTTCTTGTGTTGGCACTCTTATCAAAATGGATCAGTATACGATTAAAGGAGACCTTGTATTTTATGAAAGAATTCTGTTGGATGTTAATAAGGAATCAAATTACCCTAATTCTATAATTCTATTTTCAAATCATAATAAAATTGAGATTAATATTGAGTTTGAATGTAATCTTGTCTTATGTGTCCTTTGTGTGATTGTGTGACACTGTATTGAATCTTATAGAGTTATAAATAGGGTCATAGAGGGACCCGAACCAAATGTCTATAAGGAGATCAACTGTAAGAATAAAGGTGTGACTCTTGAAGAAAAGTTAATTTATAAAATTTTAGTTGATGTGAAGTAGGTTCTTCCTCATTTACCTGGGATCATTATTGACAAAACATAGGTAAAAACTGAAGAGTAAGAGCATTCTCATTCCTATACATCTCCTCCTCACATTGATCAAGATCCTATTCTTATTTCTAGTGAGGATAATTAGGATGATTATATTTTGGTTTCTCATTATTATACATAAATAAAGTAACTTTTTTACAATCTATAGCTTGATCTGGAGGATCAGACTATATACAATGACATTGCACATGATGTCACTAATCTGGACATTCTTATTCAGAAGGATTTGGGTCTCTCATTTTCTCAGAAGACTTATAGAAGGTCCCATGTCTTCATTGTTTCAACTCATAAGACTAATCATATGGATAATCATATGGAGAATAATATCACTATTTTTACCAAAGAATTAGGAAATGTGAATGATGATATCTCAAATCCTATAAAGGCATGTAGTTTGATAGATTCTCTCAATGATAAGGAAACTCTCAAAATTTCTCCAAATAAATTATAAAATATGATAACACTGACACCGATGATGAATCTATAATGAAATATAATTATAATCTGGATATTTTGGTGAGTGTTGGAACTGATGAAACCACCCTCGTGACTAGTGCTCTCTCAAATAAACAAGAACACTAGCATAAGACTAATGAATATATAGCTAATAACAGCCTGATCCAAACCCCTATGATTTCCAAATAAATGGAATTAATTCCTCCAAAATTCTGTGAACAAAATGTTGGAGTTGATAATAAGAGGGGGATTTACCCCATGGAATTTTCAAAATTAGGGTTTTATTTGGGAATTTCCAGGGACTGGCCAATGAAGCCACTTCCAGGTCTCTTAGGCTCTATCGTGAGGGTCAAAACTATTTTAATTTGGTTAGGTGAACCCAAATTTTTTTGTCATCAATAATTTATAACCCTGAATTTTTGGGAATCATTATTCTTGGTTCTAACAATAGTATATCATATGTTAAAAATTTATGGGATATAGATCATTTTTCAATAGTTGTTCCTCTTGTTGTTTGTTCCTCTATTAAACTTCTTAACTACTACTTTAATATTATGTGAATCATGCTCTTTTTAAATTTTTTCAATGCTTATAACATATATCATGATCATAGAAGCCTTTGGGATGATATCATTTCCATTAAGGACATTATGGATGGTCCTTTTATTATTCATGGTTATTTCAACTCGATTCGTAATTTTGATAAAAAAAATTATTACTTTGACTTATATTATCTCTTATATGGTGTTTAATGAATGCATTTAGTAGTCTGATTTGGTGGAAGTTAATAATGTTGGAGAAAAAATTATATGGTACATTAATAATATCAGCAGTATGGTTGCAAGAAAACTTGAGATATATTTTGTTAATGGGATTATTCATAAAAATTGGGATCCTATTTATTTCTTGAATACGTCAATGATTAACTCTTATCGTCATCCAACATTGTTTTACCTTGTTGAAAAGGAATCCAACGTACCCTTTCCTTTCTGATTTAACAAAATTTGGGTTTCACTCACAGAATGTGGGAAAATTGTCTCTAATACCTTTTGAATGATAGATTTGAAACATAATGATTTTTTAATTTTCAATTTAAATATGGTCAAAAGGATCCATAATCTAGGTATTAAAGAAACATTCAGTCTTCTAGAGAAAGATATTTACACTTTTGAGACATAACATTGTTACATTCATGAGCATTTTACTCATACAAATTTTTATTATTGTATTTCGAAGAAATTTGATATACATCATAGACTCGAAAATATTAATATTTTTTAGTATTATATGTAAAAAGAAAATTTTAAAAATAATTGGATTATGGATGGAGACAAAAATTCAATGATTTTCAACTATCTATAAAATGTCAGGAAAATTTCTCAACCTTTAGCTCTTCTCAAAAATGGGGATGATATTACAGACAATATAATGGATATCTCGGCTCATATTACATCTTATTATAAGGATCTTTTTAAAGGATCATATACCATTTCAGATCCTATTGAAGGTATTATCCCTAAGCCTATTTCTTAGTAGGATAACAAAAGACTCATTTATATTCTTTTAAATCATGAAATAAAAGATGATATTTTTACTCTCAAACAGGATAGCTCCCCAAGTCCTGATGGATTTAACAATTTTTCAAAATAATATTTGAAAATTATTGGTGATAATGTTTCTAGTATTTTTATTAATTTCTTTAAATATGGTTTTCTTCCTCTTGGATTGAATTCTTAATTCCTTTCCCTCTTTTAAATATATGAGAATGTGAATGAAAATCAATTATTCGGGATGGTTTCTTTTACCAATATTATTTATAAGATCATTACTAAGATTCATTCCACCAAATTGGCTCTCATTTCGAGAAAATGTCGCCTTATATCAATTGGGAATCATTTATGGTCGGTCCATTAAATATTTTTTATCATTGTGTTATAATGTTTCATCCTCTCAAAAATTCTATTAGTGGAGGAAACATTTCTATCAAGTTGAATATTAAAAAGTATTTGGACATTATGGATTTAGATTTCATCTTAATGATCCATAGAATGTTTGGTTTTGATGATGCATTTATTTATCAGATCATGGGTAGTTTTTATTTTTTTTGTATCTAGGTGCCTGTTTATTTTACTCATGAGGGCTACTTATCTTGTTATATAGGGGTTAGGAAGGGTTTCCCGTATATTTTATATATATTTTTCCATTTATAAAGACTATGTCAGTATATTTATTTCTATCATTGATGGTAGTGGATAGTTAAATGATAGAAATGATGGTAGTGGTACTTCTTCTAATACTCATATTCTTTATGTGGATGATCTCATTATTTTTACACAATAGGGTGTGAGAAATATCAGAAATATAAATTTCTTTATTTTTCATTATAAGAACGTTTCTGGACACCAAGTGGGCGGGAATATTTTTTTTAAGAAACATATATATTGTTAGAAAATTGATATTATTATAGATTGGGGTATTAAGAATGGTATTTTTCCCTTTCTTATATTAGAGTTCCTATGTTTTGGGGTCATCTAAAAGCTATTTATTTCTCATGATTTTTTAGTCGAATTAGAAGATTTTATCTCTATGGAAATAAAAACCTCTACTTATGGCATGTCGTATTTTTTCGGTTATAGAAATTATCATTTCTAAGTGGGTTTATTCCTTTATGGTATATAAATGGAATTATTATCTCATAAAATGTAAAAAATCTCTAAATAAATTTATTGGGAGAAGAAGTATTTTGGAATGAAAATTGTCCATTGAACCATGGATTACATGTGACAAACCATTTGAGGGGGGGGGGACTTGGAATCAAAAGCCTTACATTATTTAATAAATCATTTCAATCTTATTTTTTGTCAAATATTGTTACATGTTATTTACAATATCATGATTTCATACATTATAGTTTTATTAATATGATCAAAACTCAGAATTTAACTACATGTAGGTTTGGAGTATTTGATTGGGAATGATATGTGATATACATCACAAACATAGAGATTATCATGACCACATACTTCTTCAATATGTATGGATACAACAATGTTGAAGGCCTATTTGACATTTTTTATTTTTTTTCACTCCATTGGGAATTTGATAGAAATTTGGTTAACTATGTATTTATCTCCTCAGATGTTTTTATTATTTCATGTTGAATCAACTGAACTGTATGAACCTGGAGCTTTGGTTTCAGGTACAGATCTCTTTTATGTGGTTTTTAAGGAAAAATGGAGAATTTGGAAATTTTCAGAGTACACGTCATGTACATTATGAGTACACATCGTGTACTCCACTGCTGCTCAAATATGTGTGATGGCCATGTCCGAGCCACACACACGGTGTGTAGGGATGATTTGGTGGCTGCTTAAAGATGAGTATGGTAAACCCAAGTACACAACATGTACTCTAAAAGTACATGCCATGTACTTTCTTTTTTATATCATTAATCGGACCGGGGTCATGCATAATGCTCATAAACACCTTATTCTCCGCCTATTTCCATCCAGAGCATTTGAGGAGGCTGATTATTATCTGAGCCACTAATCCGTCACCGGTTGTCTGAATCTAACTCCTTAGATTGTAGAAGAATCGCACCGGTGAGTTCTTGGTTCTTCGTTGGCCTTGTTTCCTGATTCTTCCTCTCGTATGGGTTATTTGAGGTTGAACGTTTTATATTTTTTTGCAGATCTACTCCTTTTATGGCTGATTCGCAAGCCAAGGTTCATGTATATCGATCTTTGGGGATCGAGGTAGGTGGTTTGTTTCCTTATGTTGATGTTCGTTGAGTTTTGGTTGCAAAAGTGTCGGATACCCATGTATCGGGTATCCCAAGTTTAGGATTTTGATCCTATTGTTTATTTTCCATAGATTGACTATTAGATTATGATTAATTATTTCTAATATATGAATGGTAGCATTTTTGAGGATCTCCCATGAGTGTTTCTCCTTGTTTGGCTGTTTATCGTCGTTCGACACTGGTTGCCTGTGAGGCAACCCCTATTGCAATTGCAAGATTACTTTTTATAACTGTTTGCATGTGTTGCCTACTATTTAAATGATTTTGATGCATGGTAGCCTTTAGGCAAGTAGTATATGAACTTACTTAGGGCTGCTGACAGTCGATTATGCACGATTGGACTGCTCAAGTATGTGAGAACATGGTGCGCGAGATTAAAGAGGTAATAGACGATTAAGTGCTTCCCTAGAGGATATGTAGTTTTTAGTTCGTACGTACGACCTACGGGAATATGACTTTGTGCTTTTCAAGTGTGTTCTTAGTTTACCCATGAATCGAGACCATAGGAGGAATTAGACATAGGTTCTTCCATTGAGAGTCTATAGTTGTTGTTGCAAGACTGTAGGGGAATCGACGTGAGATCTTCCCATAGTTTTTGTGCCTTGTTTGATTACTAGATTATAGGTGTCTGCTAGTTTGATTCACCTAGGGGGTGAGTGTGAAATTTTGATGGTTGGTTTTGACGAGTCCTCCAAGACAAAGAAAACAATTGGGTTTTTTACTGTTGTGTTACTTTCTTAACATGGAATAGAAAGCTTTGCTAGTTATCCCTGGTTGTTTAATTAAATGAATGTAAATGGTAACTGGTAGGATTATTTACTAGTGTACTCCTAGTTTATTACTCTATTTATTTTCCATTACTTTTTCTATATTACTCACTGACAGTAGGGAACAAATCTTGTGGTGGTTGCCTATTGGGATTACTCTCACACCCTGTTTGGGTCCTGCTTTTTAGCCCAAACAGATTATATGGTAGCAGGTGTAGATAGGGATTGTGGCCCTTCTACCTCAGGTACTTGATTGCTGGTTAGAGATAGAGAGAATGGTACGAGGCATTGGCTCGCAATGCTTATGGAGATTCTATTTATATTTAGTACTTTGGTTTCAATTATATTTCAGCACTTTTATTTTTTTACTGCTTTCCATAGATACATGTATCGTAATGCATCATTATTATATCAGACGTTACTTCTACATTTAGTTCAGTTGTTCTATGCTCTTTACTGCTTCAACTATTGATTGTGTTTATTCTTTCGCAGCATAATTTACCAAATTAGGTAAAAGTTTCCCCACTGACTCACAAAGGCCCTCACTGCTAGTCAGTACCCTCTGGCATTTGGGGAAATGCGCTTGAGGTCATGTGACGAAACAGGTACAGGGCACCAGTTTTGTGGCTCTGAATTCGGGTCATTACAAAGTGGTATCAGAAGAGTTTTTCATTATTTTCTATTGCCTTAATGTTTTGTGACAATAGACAGGGATAGGAGGAAAAGGGTAGTCAGTAATTAACTAGGCCCGTGAGTAATTAACCCATGTACATGGAAAATATATACTTCCTCGTAATTGCGATTTACAGTTTTTGCTAGTGTTACATATTATTATATTTCACTGTTTGGTGATGCACATGTTTTGTGTTGTTACAGTTTATATGATTGTGGTTCTATTTTGTTGAAACTCGATGAGATGAGGGTGTCCCATCTCATGAATCATATAGGCACTGGGTATGAAATCACATGTCATGCATTTTACCATGCCATCTAGGGTGTATTAGAATTTCATTCTGTTGTGATAGATGTCGTGATAAATTATGCATTTTCTTGTGATAATTGCTATGAAAGACATACATTATATGTTGTTTTACATGATATATGCATTTTTATGTTTCCAAGCTTTGATTCGTGGGGAGTATGGGCCCCCACGGATCAGAATTCGGCATATAGATGATTGTTTTTCAGGGTTTCTGGCATTCATTGCAGTTTCTGAGCTACTGCCCAGAAAAACCCAGAATACACGGCGTGTACATTATTAATACACACCGTGTAGATTTTAAAACAAGTGACTAACTTTGTGAACAAAGACACAGGGTGGTGTAGATTCATCAGGGACACGCTATGTACCATAAGTACACGTCGTGTAGTAGTCAACTGTGTACCTGGCCGTGTCACTAACAACACGGGTCAGGGAAACTCGTGTAGTACACGTCGTGTGTTATAAGAACACGCCTTTTAGTTTTCTTTTGTGTACCCTACCATGTCATGAACAACACGGGTCGGTGTTATCTATTCTTATACATTTTGTGTTTGTTCGGAACACGCCGTGTAGGGGTTAGATGTGTAGCCAGTCGTGTAACCGCTACACGGTTCACCGAAACCTGTCTAGTACACGTCGTGTCTTTAGTGAAAATGCCATGTAGTTTAGAATTAGGAGGATGGTGTAGGTTAGCCATGTCAAGAGACTCGGGCAGGGGAGTGGAGTTCAAGTACACGCTGTGTTTTGGGACAACACGCCATGTAGTCTGGGATGTTATACGACCAGTGGTCGCAAAGTTACATGCCTCTGGGGAAGGCTTAGAAAACACACTGTGTAGTTTAAATACACGTCGTTTAGTCTTGTTTTGAAAACTTATATGTTTCTCTCTCCTGTTCTTGTTTTGAACTCTTGTGTTTTATGTCCTTGTTAATCATAAATATGCAGTGTGCTTTTGATTTCTCAGAGCTATAACACCAAAACGTCCTCTAGTTGCACGCCAGGAACATGGAAGTGACCGTACGCCAAATACCGCAGACCAGGGACTACCAGTAGTTCCGCTGACCATTCCGGTCATGGAATCGGAAGTGATTCCAGACAGTAGTGCCAATGATCAGTACAGATAGGGTTTCATGAGGTTCATACAGACCTTCCAGGGAGCTCACCATGCTTCCCTGTCTATGGTAGAGCTGATGCGAGTCTTCCAGCAGCAGCATCCTCCCACCCTCATAGGGGATAGAGGACCTCAGGCTATAGATTCATGGATAGAAACCATTCATTCCATCTTCAAGCATTTGGAGACACCCCAAGACAGAACGGTGATGCTTGCGACTTATATGTTGTGAGACCCTGCCAAGAGGTGGTGGGATGTGTTCCGTAGGTAGGGGCCAGCATAATATGTCTTGGGACGAGTTCCAGTGTACTTTTTAAGAATATTTCTATCCGGAAATGCTGAGGGCCGACAGAGACAGAGAGGTTATGATCCTGCAGCAGGGTACTCTTTCGGTTATGGAGTATTCCTCCTACTTCACTAAGTTACATCGTTTCACTCCCATTCTGGGAAATGATAAGTTGTTTTTGGCAATGAAGTTTGAGGAAAGCCTAAAAATAGAGACCAGATCATATGTGAAAGTCTTCTAGTTGAGTTCTATTAATCTAATTGTCAACCATGCGCTAATCACTGAATGGAATCTGAAGGAGACTGGAGCTGTTGACCAGGGTGGTTCAGCATCCAAGACTGATTCATTGCATACTGACTGCAGGAAACACCACCGAGAGTCTACTCAAGGTTACTTGAGGAAGCAAGGTAATTATTATGGGGGATGGGATCTTCCTTCTAGAAACCAGGCGGTGTGCTATCATCGTGGTAAGAATGGGAATAATAAGACTTAGTTCCTGAGAGATCTAGTGGAGTGTCGAGCTTTGCGTGATGATGGGTCATCTACAACTTTTTTGCAGGGTTCTTCTTCTAGTAGCTAGTGAAGGAGGATCCGTTTCTACTCCTCGTACAGGAGCAGGATTACCAGTTCCGCAGCAGACTAGGGGCTGGAGTGCTTCAGGTCATTTAGGCCAGGGTGGTGTTCACGAACGCGGTGGTCAAGCTCTAGGAGTATCAGCTCAGGGAAATTAGGCTACTATACAGGGCCATGGTACTTTCCAGAAGGTTACGATAGAGCAGATCCATCGGGAGCATGATACTGGACCTTCCACAGGTTGAAGATTGATCTTAGTAGCCTTAGTTTTATCTTCTGCACTTTTTGATACCAGAGCTTCTCATAGCTTTATTTTTGTGCACACTGTAGAGATCCTTAGACTTTCTATCCTTACTTTTGAGGATATGTTGGCACTAGACACTCCTTTGGGACATAGAACTACAAGTGTGCATCATTGCAAGGAGTTCCCCCTTGAGGTTGGTGGGTGTCACTTCTTGTGGGATCATTATGTCCTTGAGATGACGAGTTATGATGTCATTCTTGGAATGGACTGGCTAGTTCCTTTTCAGGCCTTTGTTGATTTTTATCATCACATGGTGAGTTTCACATCACCAGACTGCGGGTCCTTTATTCACAAGGGAAAATGGGATTTCCAGGAAAGCAGAGCTGGACCAGACCATCCTGGGTTAGGCTGTGTTACAGTCTAGATTTCTAGTTTATATCTCGATGACTAGGGAACTTCTCATATGGACTTCCCTCCAGTAGTTGACCATTTTACTGATGTCTTTTTAGAAGACTTTTCAGGGTTACCTTCGGAGCGTGAGGTAGACTTCTCTATTGATCTTGTTCCAGGAGTAACACCAGTATCCATACCTTCTTATAGGATGGCTATGCCTGAGTTGCAATAACTCAAGAAGCTGTTGGAGGAGTTCCAGGCGAAGGTTTTTATGGGACCCAGTACTTCCCCTTGGGGTTCACCTGTGTTGTTTGTTAAGAAGGCGGATGGTACCTTACAGCATTGTGTGGACTATCAGAAGATGAACTAGTTGATGGTCAAGAACCGATATCCATTTCCGAGGTTTAATGATCTTTTTGAACAGCTTCGAGGAGCCAGGGTATTCTCGAAGATTGACTTGAGATCCGACTATCATCAGTTGTGGGTCAGACCATCTGATATACCTCTCAAAACATTCCGAATCAGGTATGGTCTGTAGGAGTATCTAGTTATTCCCTTCGTTCTCACAAACGCGCCAGCAGTTTTAATGGCGCTGATGAATGGAGTTTTCCATCTTTACATGGAATCTATCATCATTGTCTTTGTGGAAGATATCTTGGTGTACTCTCACACTCGACAGGACCATGCTACCCATCTTGAGATCATATTGAGTACACTAAGAGAGCATTAGTTATATGATAAGCTCTCAAAGTGACACTTCTGGATGGACTAGATTCACTTGCTGGGCTATGTCATCTTAGAGACAGGAGTTTCAGTAGGCCCAAAGAAGGTGAGAGCACTAGTTATCTAGGATCAGCCAAAGAATGTATTTGAGGTACGAAGTTTCTTGGGACTGGCTGGTTATTATAGGAAGTTTATACACGACTTATCATGGTTAGCAATGTCGTTGACGATCTTGAATAAGAATGGTGTGAAGTACGTTTGGTCAGAAGATTGTGACTCAGCCTTCCAGGGTCTGAAGGGGAGATTGACTTCAGCACTGATTCTAGTTCTTCTAGAGCCGGGCAATAGTTATATAGTTTTTTTGATGCATATGGAATTGGGCATGGAGTAGTTCATATACAGTAAGATCTTCTTATTACATATGGATCATGTTAGTTGAGGCCCCATGAGAAGAACTATCCTACGCACGACCTGGAGTTAGTTGCGGTTGTTCATGCTTTGCGTTATTGGAGGAACTATCTCATGGGAGAGAATTTTGTGGTATATACTGACCACAAGAGCCTCATGTATATATTCATGCAGTGTGACTTGAATCTGAGACATCAGAGGTCGGTCAAGTTCCTATAGTATTTCGACTTCGAGCTTACTTATACGCCTGGGAAAGGTAATATTGTGGCTGACGCACTGAGGATGAGGACTCAGTTGCATGTAGTTCAGGAGGCTAGTAGTGACTGGAAGATTATGGCTCTGTTCTCTGAGATGCGTTTGGATGTGCAAGATAGATAGGGGCAGAAATTTCTATCTTCTGTAGCTGTTACCCCTACAATTTTTGATCAAGTTCGAATGAGGTAGCTATCAGACCCAGAAGGCCTAGTCCTACGATTGGGTGTGTCAGATGGAGACCCTACTCTGTGGTGGACAGTGGGCGATGATGAGGTGCAACGTTTTCATTGCAGCGTATGGGTTTTAGTGGACATACGTGAGGATATGATGTGAGATTTTAATGCTTCAGCTAGGGAAGTTCATCATGGTGTCACCAAGATGTATCGAGACTTACACCGTCAGTATTGGTGGCCTTGTATAAAAAAGCATGTGGTTGGTTTTGTTATGCGGTGTTCCACCTGTCAGCAGGTGAAGGCAGAGCATCAGCGACCACCATGTCTTTTACAACAGCTAACCATTCCTGAGTGGAAATGGAATGATGTCATGATGGAATTTGTGACAGGATTACTGATATAACCTCGAGGAAATGATATGTTTTGGATTATATTGGATAGGCTCACGAAGGTTTCACACTTCTTGCCGATCAAGAAGACCTTCAGTGTTGATGAGATGGGACAGTTGTACATCTGAGAGATTGTGTTTCTGCATGGAGTTATACACTAACTTGATTCATACAGGGATGTGCATTTTACTTTTCACTTCTGGAAGAGGCTACATAGGGATTTGGGTACACAGGTACTTTTGAGTACAGCATACCATCCCTAGACTGATGGCCAGTCCAAGTGTACAATCCAAGTGTTTGAGGATATGCTCCAAGCTTGCATTCTAGACTTTGGAGGTACTTGGGAGAAGCATATCCCTCTGGTGGAGTTCACCTACAACAATAGTTTTTTGGGGACTATTCAGATGTAACCTTTTGTGGCTTTGTACGGTAGGCCATTCCGATCACCTTTATGCTGGCTAGAGGCAGGAGAGGCAGCCTTGCTGGGACCTTGTCTCGTTTAGGAGACAACATAGTAGGTGGAGTTGATTCAGATGAGTACGACTACTGCACAATCTCGGAAAAAATATTAGGCTGATCAGCGGAGAAGACCTTGGGAGTTCAAGGTTGGAGATCAGGTTTTCCTGCATATTACCATGATGATGGGACATAAGAGGATTAGAGACAGGGGAAACTCTCACCAAGATATGTCGGGCCGTTTGAGATTATGTAGATAGTCGGGATGGTTGCTTAGAGGTTGCAGTTACCTCAGAGGTACCAGGCCATACACGGCATCTTTCATGTTTCTCAGTATCAATGGTATTTCCCAGACTCGTCTATTGTTTTTCAACTTGAGGAGGTTGAGATGGAGCAGGATGCATCTTTTTAGGAGCATCCTATCAGGATTGCTGATCATAGTGAAAAGGTACTTTGTGGTCGGTCTATTCCTCTGGTACGGGTGCTATTGCAACACGACCGTATACAGGACGAGACTAGGGAGAGGGAGGCTGATATGCGATCACACTGGCCAGAGTTCTTTGAGGTTTCTTATTCAACGCCTTGTTAGGGAAATTTGGGGATGAATTAATTTATGTGGGGGAGTTTGTATGATCCCTGAGATTCAGTTTCAGGTACAGATCTCTTTTATGTGATTTTTAATGAAAAATATAGAATCTTAAAATTTTTAGAGTACACGCCGTGTATTTATGAGTAAATGATGTGTACTCCTCTGCCACTCAAAGCCATGTACTAGCCGTGTTTGGGAAACAGACACACTGTGTAGGGATGATGTGGTGGATGCTTAAAGCAGAGTATGGAAAACCCAAGTACACACCTTGTACTCTAAAAGTACACGCCACATACTTTCTTTTTATTTCATTAATCGGACTGGGGTCGCGCCTAATGCTCATAAACACCTTCTTCTCTACCTATATCCATCCAAAGCATTTGAGGAGCCTAATTATTCTCTGAGCCACTAATCTGTCACTGGTTTCCCTAATCAAACTCCATAGATTGCAGAAGAATCGCAGTGGTGAGTTCTTGGTTCTTCTTTGGCCTCGTTTCGTGATTCTACCACTCGTAGGGGTTATCTGAGGTTGAACATTTTAGATGTTTTTTCAAATATACTCCTCTCTAGGCCAATTCATGTGCCAAGGTTCAAGTATATCGATCTTTGAGGATTGAGGTATGTGGTTCGTTTCCCTACATTGATGTTCTATGAGTTTTGGTTGGAAATGTGTTGGATACCCATGTATCAAGTATCCCGGGTTTAGGATATTGATCCTATTGTTTATTTTCCCTAGATTTCCAGTTAAATTTTGATTAATTGTTGTTAATATATGCTGGGTTGCATGTTTGAGGATCACCCACAGGTGTTTCTCCCATTTTGGCTATTTATCGTCGTTCGGCACCGGTTGCCTGTGAGGAAACCCCTATTGAAATTTTTAGTTTACTCGTTATAACTGTATTCATGTGTTGCCTATTGTTTAAATTATTTTGATGCATGGTAACATTTATCCAAGTAGTTTATGAACTTACTTAGGGTTGCTGACAGTTGACTACGCACGACTGGACTGCTCAGGGTTGTGAGAACTTGGTTCAGGAGATCAAAGAGGGAATAAACGATTAAGTTATTTCCTAGAGGGTATGTTGTTTTTAGTTCATATGCAGGGCCTACGGGAATATGACTTTGTTCTTTCCAAGAGTTTTCTTAGTTTACCCATGCATCGAGACCACAAGATGAATTAGATGTAAGTGCTTCCTCAGAGAGTCGGTAGCTATTGTTGCAAGACCATAGGGAAATTGACTTGAGAGATTCCCAGAGTTTTTGTACCTTATTTGACTACTAGACTATAGGGGTATGCTAGTTTGAGCCACCCAGGGGGTCAGTGTGAAATTTTGATGGTTGGTTGTGATGAGTCCACCAAGCCAAAGAACTAGATTGGGTTTTGTACTGATACGTTACATGCTTACCTTGGAATATAAATCTTTTCTTGTTTTGCACGGTTGATTAATTAAATGAATGTAAATGGTAACTGGTAGGATTATTTACTGGTGTACTCCTAGTTAATTATTTTATTTATTTACCTTTACTTTTTCTATATTACTCACTGACAGTAGGGCAAAAATCTTGTGGTGGTTGCCTACTGGGATTAGTCTCACACCTTGTTTGGGTCCTACTTTTTGACCCAAATAGATTATATGGTTGAAGGTGTAGATATGGATTGTGACCCTTCTACCTCAGGTACTTGATTGCTGGCTGGAGCTGGAGAGCATGGGATCATGCTTTGGCTTGCGATGCTGTTGGAGTTGCTATTTACATTTAGTACTTTGGTTTCAGTTGTATATCGAATGCTGATTTGTTTACTGCATTCCATAGATAAATGTATCGTACTGCATCATTATAATATCATACATTTCTTCTTCTTTTAGTTCAGTTATTGTATTCTATTTACTACTTCCACTGTTGATTATGTTTTATTTTTCCATCGCATACTTTACCAAATGAGGGAATAGTTTCCCCACTGACTCACAAAGTCCATCACTGCTAGTCGGCATCCTCTGGCCTTTGGGGAAACGTGCATGAGGTCATGTGACGAACTGTGTACGAGGCACCAGTTTTGTGGCTCCGAATTTGGGTCGTTATAGAACTGATTACTATTATTTGGAAATCAAGGGAAATGAATCGACATGATGTTATTTCCTTCAATTATTTTGCATCATTTTTGTGTATTATTCTTTTTATTTGATTAATATCGGTACCTAACTATTTGTGTTGTTAAAATTATATAAATTATTTGTAAATTCATTGAAGGATTTCAATTAATGGTAATTTTCATCCTCTCTATAGTACAATGGATGTTCTATGGAAATCCCCTTTTGTGGGTAGGTTTAATTTTAATACGGATGGATAATTAAGGGAAAACCAAGGTAGATTAGGTTATAGGGATATTTTAATTGATTATTCTATTGATATTATTGGTTGTTAACATAGAATTGGTGGTGCTGTCTCATCACATGAAGGTGAAATGATTAATTTTATCATGGAATTGTTTATTTCCAAGAAGAAATGTTTGAATAACTTGTTGACAGAGTTTGATTCTCAATTTTTTCAGTCTTTTATAACTTGTTCTATTCGTTTTATTTTAGAGAATTGTTAATTGATTGAAAAACTATTTGGTAATTTTATCATTCATTGATTATATCATCATACTTGTATGAAAAGATGGAAATTATTTTGTTGTTGTTCTTTCCATCAAAGGATAGGATTGGAAGACACTAACTTAGACTACTATAATACCATTTGATTTAATCCCACTTTTTCAGAGGGAAAAGTGTAATTTTATTTCTTTTATAATTTTCTCAACTGTTTGTTTTCCTTTTTATATAATAATGTGACCCCATTTTTTGTAAAGTTCTTATCTTCTTTAAAAAATATGTAAAGTGTATGGTAATAATTTTTCTTCTCACATTTATTTCTATGGGACATATTCTTAATTCACTAATTATTTATTTTGGGTCGTTTATATACTCAAAATTTCGAATTTATATAATGAATTTTTTTTCTCATGACATCAATGTTTTTAAAATTTTTATTCATTTATGAGGCTTATGATTGAAAAGACACCCAAGTGGTAAGAGATTAATTAATAATTTCACCATTATTTGATATTTTATTTATTTAGGTTTTCCATGGGTGAATTATTTATTTGTAAAACTAAACATATTTTCTTCTTCTATGGTCATTCATTAAATTTTATTATAATATTACAATTTCTTAACACCTTTTTACATAAAAATATTATAAAAATGTATTCAAGAAAATTCTACATTATTTTTATTTGGTCAAAAATATTTTTTTTAAAACCCATGTTTTCTAAAATATCATTTTCAGTAATGTATTAAATTTTTAAAAAAAATTAACTGTCAAATACATTTTTACCCATTTTTACCTTTTAAAAAAAATTAAAAAGAATATTCATGACTTTTAAATAAAATCATATTTTCATTTACTGAATATTTAAAAAGAGTATTTGTTTTAATGTGTATAACAAGGATACCGTTTTCCACTATCATGACCACTAAATATTTTAAAACATATCTAAATATTATCTTAAATGGAATGTATGTTCATAATATTTATTGAACAAATTGTTTAATGTGATTTTGAAACTACAAAAGATATTTTACTTAAAATTTTTTAAGGTATCTTTTCATTGTATTTGGATTCATCAATGAAATAAACCCATTAATGTTGTTATGATAGACAAGAAATTTATATATTTATAACATAAATATTATTTATTTGTATGTTTTATGATCACTTTGATTATGGTTGTGCTATTTCAATACTGTTCATCATATTACTATAGATTGTTCATAGTAATGGTTAGTTGAATGGGGGTATGTACTAACATCTATTATGTGAATTTTAAATACAAGTGATAATAATGATTATGTTTTATCCCTTTCAAGTGTGAAGATTATTGGAATTATTTGGTGACTGGTGTGGCATGGTTTAGCACCTTCATGCATCTATAGGTATCATGGGACAAACTAGTTTGGGTATTTGAGGATACCAAATCATTTTATGTAATTTTCCTTCATCAACTCCTTGATTATATATTTATGATATTTTATTTTATTCATTCCTTCATTGTGGGATTGTTTATTTATTTCCATATGATTATTTGATAAGTTGTATATCCATGGAAATGTTTCATCACCATGGGATTATTTATATGAATTTTTTTTATCATCATTTATTCCTTCAAATTTATGATTATGTTATTGAGTAAATGGAATGAGTTTATGTTATTTACTTTTCCATGTTGTGTATTCCTTATTTATTCATATCTTTCACTATATGCTTAACCTTAATGAGTTTTTTACATCACCCACTTCTTATGTTTTATTTTTCCATAGGAAAAGAGGATGCGTTTTTATATTTATATTCGGGGCACACTAAGGGGGATAATCGAATTCTCAAATAAATTATTATTGGATTTTATGTTTAATCATATAATGTAAATTTCATGTATGTATCTATTTTACCATGAACAATATAATATTATTTCTTTTGGGATATGACTCCTTATATATTATGTAATTGTAATAAATTAACTAGTGACTCTGGCCTACTTGGGCCATAGCCTTTATAGTTTATATCAGAGAATGTTTTATTAAAACATTGGGAACATTATTTTTGGAAAAAATAAATTATAAAATGAAACACTGTGATTTTTTTAAACATATACAATTAAAATATACTTCTGAATTTGAGTTTGTTTGTACCTAAAATTTGGAATTATGTTAATTTTATCACATTTTTTGATATTAAACATTATGTTTCATAATATGGTAATCTAATATGGTGTATTAAATTTTTTAGAAGTGTAGACTAGAAGAATAAATGTAAACTATATCAATCCTAGTAATCTGAATAGTAAGTAAGATATTTTATTTGGTGGGTTTAATCCAATCCTATGAAGGGAAGTAGTTTCCAAAACATTTTCATCCCATGAAATCATATTATAATGTGATAAAAAGAAAAATAAAGAATTTTAAAATTATTATGAAATCTATGGGAATAAATAGTAGAATAGGATAGTAGATAAAGGAAAAGATAATAGGATTAAGGTAAATAATGATTGTTCTCACATGTTTTATTTATGGAATGAAACACCCTGGTATATTATTAAAAAGAAAAGTTGTTTTTTTAGTGTGAAGAAATAATCCACAATGATCATGGTTGAATGGATATGAAAAAATTTTATAATATTAAATTATTCCACTTCAAGATTATAGGGTACTAACCAAATAAATTCCTCATGTTTTAAGGGAATATACTTAAAAAGATGCAAAGGGATAAACCTCAAGTTCATGTTACTAATATATCTAAAGTATAAAACATAATTTTCATGTGTATTGGATCAATAAAATATATTGTAAATATATTTTTGAAATTAATTTAATAGAATCAAAAAATTCATAGAGATTGTGTTGTAGTAAAATTTCATTGTGGATGTGGAGGTATGTGATATTGATAACCAAGAGAATTTATTTTTTTGGAAAGCTTATCTTTTGGAAAAAAATGTTTTTGACGAAGATAATGAATATATGTTTTTAATGTTGAGTTAATAATAATAAAGATATTATTATGTAATAGTATTGGTGACCATAATTGTTTTTAGTGATTTAATGGCCTATGTTATATTTTCTCAGAATATTTGATGTTTTGATTTGTGGAATATATCCAACTACTTGAGATTATGTGTTTGGAATCATGAAATTTTTCATTAATTATTAATGGTGTTAAAGGTAATGATATATGTATTATGTGACAAATGGATATGAATTTTCTTTTATTGAAATGATTATTTTATGTTGATTTTTAAAATTTAGTGACCTTTTTTCTAAATTTTGTTGAAAAGATGTACATTGGATGATTCATAAGTTTAATTACTTCTAAAATAAATTAAGTTGAACAATGGATATTATTTTGTAAGTTTAATGTATGATTTATTATATTTGATACCATGAGTTAACCATTTTTATTTTTGTAAATATTTAAAGGAATATGGAATGTCATATGGTTTTCTTGATTAAAGTGCTTAAGGAATACATTTTTTTGCTTGAATATCCATTTTTATGTGTACAGAATGAAGTGGAAATAAATAGAAGAATAAAATAAGGATAATATTATTCAATGGAATCAATTCAAGTATGTTAGTTTTAATATAATATTTATCAATATAGTAATAGAATCCCTCAACTCTTGGAAAATTATTTTTGAAGAAAAACATTAACCATTTAATATTCTTTTTGAGAAATCATTGCAATTTTTTCTGATCAAAAGATTGTCGGTTTTTTGATGGTTAACATTATAATAATCATGTTCTATATCACTCTAAATAATATTTTTTCAGTTTTATTTATATTCTATGAACATATTTTCACTTCCCATGAATTTTCTATTAATATGATTCCTATTTTTTGGTGAAATTATTATTTTTCATTTTCCTATTTCTAAGAGATAGTTTTATTCACCCTTTTTACGTTTCTGATTTTACATAGAACAATTTTAAAATATCAGCACATGATTTTCAATGTGTATATAAAAATATGAGAAATTAAATTATTGATTAATGGGAGAATATTAAACCGAAATACATTACGTTATGAATTTTTTTAAAATAAATTTAATCTCTTTGATAACTTGTGGTTTCCATAACACCAAACTTAAATAAAAATCGAAATATTATTATGTGATCATTATGAATAAGTAAATAATATTGTGGGAATTAATATTATTAAATACATAATGAAATATATAATTCTCTAACTATTTTTAATGTATTAATTAATGTTTTTTGATTAATTAATTATTTTATATTAATTTCATTTGTTATTGTAAACTATGTTTTCTTCAAAGATGATTTTTGTACTTTTTATCAGTGAACATTATTATTAATATTTGGTCGTTTTATATATATAGTTTTTTAAAACAGTAATATCAATTTATTAAATATTCACATCTTAATTAACTTAGGGTAATTTTTTTTCATTTTCTAAAAATATTGATTTTCCACTGAATAGTGAAAAATACTATTTGTGTAAAAATTTCAATTTTATTATATTTAAATTCCCTTTGTGAATTTAACATTATCTCAATTTAATATATGGAATATTTAGTTTGTTAAAAATTAATTAATTAAATATTAGTCCTCCTTATACAGTATTTTGGTATAAGTACATATTTTGTCTTAAAAATACATTTTTTTCATGAAAATTGTACTTCATTACTTTTTGTATGATAAATTTGAAGTTAAATTCTACATATTCAATGTTTTTAATTTTAAAATTTGATTATATTTTTTTATATAGTAGGGACCAAAACTTTTAAATAGGTCCCTTTTATTTTTCATTAATATGAGTTGTAACATTAGTAATTGTTTTCCCATTATAAAGGGTTTATTGGTTAAATTCGCTAAACAATAAAATGAAAATGACTACCAAATGACCCCAAAATATTTTTAAAATTTATTGGATGATTAATATTTACACATAATCATTAAATGTTTGGTTATATGACCATATTTATACATTTCATATAAATTTTTGTGTTTCGAATAATATTTTCATTGAACATTCATAGATTTCACATTCATGATTTTAATAACAATAAAATTTTAATATGTTCTAATATAAAATTAATCATAAAATATAAGTATAATATTTCAATATAAAAGTCATATATATATCTTGATAAATAATTTTTATTTTTTAGAGATGAAATAAATCCCTTAAATGATTTATCAAAAAATATGTAGTAATTATATAATTAATGGAAAATAAAATGAGTGATTTTGAAAATATTAAAATAAATATAGTTAGCGATAATTTATGTTATACACTAATTTTATAGGGTAGTTTAAATTTTTAGTGTTGTATTAAATTATTATTTTGATGTTATCTTATTTTATTGATATGTTTAAATATAAATGTAATGAATACTTCCTAAAATTGAAATTATTTCTATTTTAGAGTAAATAATATTTAATGAAATTACATAAAATTAATAAAAATAATAAATATTTTCAAAATATTGAGATAAAATTAGAAATTTCATATATTATCCCATTTTGAGTGGGTTTTCATTTAATAATTACTATATTAATCTTAAATGTGTAAAAATACATGTTGTCACGATATGATTTGAAGAGGTTTAATAAGGGTTAAAACCAAAAAATAATGGAAGAAATATCATAAAAAATATATAAATTTTATTGTGTGAGGGGATTTAGACCATTAATCATATTATATTATATATTAATAAGTTTATGAAAATTTTTAACTGAATATTAATTTATATAAAAAAATTATTTTAAGAAATTCTTATGGTGGCCCTCCCCTCAATTATAATTGTGAAACCCTTTATTCAATTATTTACATCACATTGAGCCAAATATATAGACAAAAAAATAGCGAATAATATTCTAAACATTGTTTTAAATATTTTGGAGTAGGTAGTATCCTATAAAGGATAAACATATGTCCCATAATAATATATCTTTATGAAGTTCTCTGAAGAAGAGGACATCATCTTTATAGACTATATAAAATTTATTTCTTGTTTTTTCAATCATTTAATGTGTGGTTTACATCCTAAAATAGTAACTATAGTATAATGTATATACTGATATGTTACTATGATTATAAAGCAACAATATTATACCTTTTACCCATCCTATGAAAAAAAGAATGCACTGACATGTGTACCTACGATATACAATTTCTAAAGAGTAGTGAAATTCATTTTTCATCCCCACTATAATTGGACGGTTCTTTGGATGTAAATAAAAGATATTAATTATCATTACACCATTATATTAATTCTATTAAATTAATATATAATCCATTTACATAACCTTTCAATCATTTTAAAATGATATTGTCGCATGTCCATTCATATGACTTGTCATATCTATGGTGAGATGCAAATTATTTTCTATATAAAAAATTAAATAATTATTATGAAAATGCATATCATGAATAAATATTATATATATTACCTTAATATAATTATTTTTATGATGTAAATATATAATATTCTAAATAAAATGGACTCAGACAATAAATATTGCATAGAAAATTGAAGCACTTCACATCTGAAATGAGGGTAAAATGTTTTTGACATTGTATTTAATAAAATTTGATATTATTTATCTTCTATAGAAAATAATTATTCATAAATTTTTTTTTGAAAAAAAAGTGTTTTCAAAATTGTTTTAAATAATTTCAAAATTATATATCAAAGGAATTTTTACCAATTCTTACTTTTTTTATTTCATTAGAGGAATATTCATATCATTTTTAAAACAATTTCTAAATGTATTTACGAAATACATTAAATGAATAGTTATTTAAGTGTAATACATGAACATAATTTTACACTATCATGACCACTATAATGTTTTAAAACTTTTTTCTATTATATTATCAATGAAAGTTATTTTCTAACTTTTTTAAAACACATTTTGTTTTTTAAAGGTGATTTTAAAAATAAAAATGTTTTTTTAATAAAAAAAATTAAATATACATTCATTGTATTTACATTAATCAATTGAAAATAACCTTTAATTTACCTTTGATACACTAATGATATGTTGTATTGATATCAATCATATTATTTATTTTTATGGTTTATGATCAGTTTGATTATGGGTGATATATTTTGATAATGTTTACCATATTAATGAAGGTGGTTTATGATTATGTTCATTAAGAAGGGGTATGTAATTTCATTTTGTATGTTAATTTTCAATATAATATTTTTTTATGATTCTCTTCCACCCATATCATTTTAACATTGCATTGGACTTAGTATGTTATAAATGGGGCTACTATATACCCCATATGAATTAGTAGGTCTCATGATACCAACTCATTTTTTATTCCAATTCATTACATTTTACTATATAGTTTCTTGGAAGAATCCATGACAGTTTGTTTATGATGCCCCGTATTATGAATTCTCTCATTATGTGATTAGATATTGATTCCCATGTGATTATTAAATTAGAATAATATCCATTGATAAGATTAATTATCATGTGATTATTTATTTGGGATTATCGGATAATCATTATTACCTACCATATTATGAACATTTTAATGATTAATTGACATGTGTTTTGGTTATTTACATTGTCATATTTTTATGCCTTATTTATTTATACCATCCATTGTAGGCTTACCCTTACTAAGTATTTGATCTCACTAATTTCATATGTTTTAGTTTTCCCAAAGATACATGGCAGTGTTTTTTGATTGCTATATAAGGTTGCACTAAGGGGAAAATGAAATTCTAAAAGAAATCATGTGTTTCTATTAAATTTTAAAATTTATTGTTAATATCTTGTTCTTATCATGTTTATAATGAATACTGAACCATTTAGACCATTGGGCCTCGATTCATTATATCACCTACCAATGTAAAAAATATTATATTGACTCTAGGCCACTCAGGTTGGGGTATTTACATGTATTATGAGATGTATTGTATCTATTTATTATATCACGACATAATGTGTTATATAATTAAATAATATAATAATTAAAATTATATAGTTATCACATTTGTATATTATTAATATTTCATGTTGAAAATTAAATACATGGTGGTGTTTTATTTGATTTTTTTGCTTGTAGTATATTTATGTTACCCAATGATATATATAAAAAAATATTAGGACACAATTACTATATGTTTTCATAGCATAATTACATTAAATAAAAAAATTAATTTAATGCTGGGATATTGTATAATTTAAACTAAAGAGACACAAGACGACATTACAATTATCTTAATGGATGTGGTAAAACATGGGAATAATGAATGAGGTATGTTCATATTGTTTTATATATTTTATTAGATAGTTTTTATCGGTTTCATAATGAATAAATTCTTTGTATAAAAAATTTTATAATGAAATTTTATATTAATTAATTTTTTCATAAAAATAATTGTCTGGAACTAGAAAAACACATTCTTGATCTTGATATCTATACCAGCGGTAATTCTATAGTCTTAGTGTCATTTGTTTTAAATGAAAAATAAAATTATTATGTATTTATGTTATATTATAACTTTATCCTTAATGTGATATATTAATAACATATTATAGTTGGCTATATATTAACTAATAAGTTTAGAGCCAAAGGATATAGGGATTGTTAATTGAAATTATAGTTTGACAGATTATAATATGATTAATATTATGTAAATAACATTGGGGTGGTATGGATTTATTTAAAGTTTATATTTATATTTGAGAAGACACATTTATTAATAATATTACATGTATAATTTATAGTGATTATGAAATATGATGACTAAAAAGAGAGTATTAAAAGGATATTTTATATTGATGAATGAACTAGATTAACATATTAATGTGAGGATCTTGGAAATGAATGTAGAATAAATTTTTTTATTTTTTAAATTATTTAATTAATATAGAACATGATTCTAATTTATTCCTGAGACCAAAAACAATGTTGTGGCTTTTAGGTACCCAATGTGAAATTTTTAAAGGAGATTCTACAGATTGGTGGTTTCCATTAGTGAGTATTTTCTTTATATTATTTACATATTCTGATTTCAGATTATTCATCACAAATATTTGTTGAGAAACCTATACCCAAATGTTTTGGTTTTGTTTTTTATACCATTATATATTGAAAGGGAACAAATTAATAACTTCTCCATCTTCTACACACTCCATTCAATTATAGTTAGTTTTATAATATCTATGGATATAATTGATTATAGTATATTGTAAATTCCAACCTAAGATATAATGGGTATTTGTTTGTTGTACATTTATTTTAAGGACATAATTTCACCAGGCATATCATATACAAGTATATATTGATGGATTCTAGAGATTTCTATGGTCTATGTGCATGTGTTGTGATGGCTTGATGTATATTTCATTTTCATTAGTGGTGTTTAATTATTTATATAAACAAGGTTAATCGTGTGGGTAAGATATTATGGGGGTATCTAACTTCATAGGATTAGGTAATTATAATGATACTTAGTCATGGGGTATTTAATTATATATACAAGGGACGATCAGATTATATGAGGCATTGGAGAGTGAGAGTGGAAAACTATTGGCGAAGTGGAAGTGATATTATTTTATATATATTTCAAAATTTTATATAATGATTTATTTCTAATTTTTACATACTGTGGTATCCATAGTGGTATTGGGAAAATTATATTACCATTTTAGGTGATGAGTTAGTATTATTTATTTAGTCAATAGAATTTAGTGTTTTTATATCACAATTTCAAAAGAGGTTTCATGGAAGGTCATACTGAGTATACATATTACAATAAAAATATGTTTATATAAATTTAATTTAATTTATATAGTATCTATTTTTGGTGGATTTGATCATTACTAACTTATGATGTTTTTCCGGAGTTATTGGATCTTCATGACAACTGATGATTATTTATTCTAGTTTTTATTATTGTTTTAGTTATGCTTGACATTAAATTTATTCCTTAGGATTTATCTTTTATATTGTATTTTCATCGTGGTTTTATCATATCACATCTTATTCTTTAATTCTATATCGAGGATAGAACCTCAAATATGTGTGGTTTGTATACCCATGTTTCTATTCATAAATAAGTTACATATTGACTGCCAATGATGGGTACCATTAGAGAGATGGTTTCATGAAATGAATTTTTTTCTAGGAATTAAAATTCCATTATTCTGAAATATCAAACCCCATTTATATTATTATATTCTATGGAATATGTTTTTCAATAATTCCAAATCCCAGCTCTCATATATGATTATGAACATAACTGTTATGTTAGCTTTTTGATGAGTTTTTAATTCCACTGAATGGTTTATAACTTATCCAACATTTCATTAACATGATCATGTCCTAAGAACATATTATAGCTTACATTATCTATGAGTATTATTGTTTTTCATCCCCCCATATATATCCTTATATGTTTCCATTTTATTTCTAGATTAAAAAATTTTCTTATATGAACACTCAACTAGAGAAATATGATGATCATAAAATCCCTAGAAATATATTTAGAAATATCATAGAATATTTTCAAAATTTTTATGTGTTGTTTTAGATTAATTATCACTTAATGAATGATACATTGTGAAAAAGATATTCTCTATATCAAATACATATTTAATACTTCTAAATAATTTTAATATAATCCATGGGAATTGAATAGATACATAGGAAAGTGGAACTATTTGTAGCCTTACAACTTATTATATTTATATAATAACAAGCTCATTGAGGAGAAAATATTATTGAATATGAATGACATGTTTTGGTTTTGTATGTTAACATAGACTTTATATGCCTTTGGAAAACCATTTATTAAATCCATGGTGATGTAATCTAATTACCATACTGGTATATATAATGGTTTTATCATACAATAAGATTTCATATATTCAACACTCACCTCTTATAATACAAATCATCATAATATATACTCCACAATATTTCATTTCAGGTTTTATCACAAGAAATAATTCTTAACATCTATATACATCATTGTGGTTTCTATCTCAAGAGTGATGGATAATCAATGTGCATTATCTAAAAGAACTATATTCTGCTATTGTATATAAGAGAAACATATCGGGGATCAATATTCAATTACTCATTTTCTATCATGGTTGAACGATAAAATTTTTTATCTCATATTATATACTTTAATATCAACTTATGTGCCTCCTTTCTCTTTACATTAATGGATGGATAAAAAATCATTGGGAAATGTTTGATTCCATCCCTTTATCAATGATTTCCATTTCCATCCATTTGTTATCAATATTTATTGTGTACCTTTTAATCATAATCATGAATAATGTAGCATGATAATTTATTCCTAGAGAATTGTCCACAATTTTTTCCTTCCAAGGATTATAAGGTATTTAGAAATAAATTTCGTTGATTTACATTAATAATATCCATTAGAACGTGTTCAAATCCTTTAGTGTTAATATAAACATGAATATCTAGTGATCATTATATATATCAAACATTTCCTAATAAAATGATACCCCCATATCAGGATTGTAAAAATATCTAATAGATGCTATGTATCATCTATTGGATAACATTTCTCATGGATCATTAAATAATAAGATATATAGGCTATCACATTTAATATTTTCATAAGTACACATCCCAAGATGTTGTTTGAGGATTATATATTAATAAATAACACATCTCAACCAAAGGGTATTGTATGTATATGTTCAATGAATAATTTATTTATATTTTCATTAATGTTGTCTTCAGATTTACACACATTGAAAAACATTACTCCTTTTAATTTAATCATGGATAGTTTGTTTGAAATTAAGGTTAAATTTCATATAATATTGTAGTAGTGCCTATATAATTCCAGAAAACTATAGATATATGTTATAGATGTTGATATAACACATTATTTAGTCACCTGTGTATTTGAAGGATCCACCAATATACCACCTTTTGTGATAAGAAGTTACAAGAAGGAAACATTTTTTTCGTAAAAAAAATTCAGAACAAGGAATAATGTTTCTACTTTTTCATAGTAATTAATACCATCCTCAAATATCATTCATGTTCGTCCATTCTATAATAGTATATTTGAATTTCATCAATAAATACTAAAAAAATTAATAATAATTTTTTAAATACCTATTGTTAAAATCATTAGTTATAGAAATGGAGTTAATACATTTGAATGGAGAATCTATGTATTCATAATCCCAATATCATTTATCGAAGGTTTTATTGTCTATATATTATATATCTTCCATTAATTAATGGTATCCATTTCTAAGATCTTCTTTATAGAACTATTTATTCTCTTTATGGTGATAAATAATCATTAATATGTTGAAGTGTATAATAACTCTTGAATTTTATATTGTTATTATCAAAACAATTAAGGGAAAGATGAATTGATCCATCCTTATTTTGAAAAAAGAGGGCAAAATAACCCCAATGTGAAGCACATAGACATACATAAACCTTTTTTGAAATGATTTGATTTTTTCCTTCAATTATTGTAGTATAATGGGGATGTTATTTAGAGACTCTTTAATACTGTTATAGAACATGGTATGAGTTCAATTAAGAACTCGTCCTCATGTTTTTGGGTAATAACATGTAGTTACTATAGATATAAATCAATATAATCCCATAAAATTTGAATGAAATTGATGTAGAATCCCTTTCTAGCCATATAATCCATGTATCAATTACTATTAGTTATAACGATAAATATTATGTAATTATATTCCAATGGGAGTTCATAATTATAATTGAACATATATATTATAATGGTATGATGTTGGATATGAAATGAGATATTCATTTTCTAACAATTTATACAATCACTTTTAATGGTGAGAGAATCTATAAAAATATCCCATCAAATTCAACGAAGGGAATTATATCATTATATTTTTCTAGTCTCCCCCAATAAAACATGATCATAGAAAAGTTATATAAATTTTATAATATCATTGCACCACTAGGACTTATCATTTATAATTTAATATCTATTGATTGAGTTATTGAATAAAAATTCTTAGATGTTATCAATGATATAAAAGAATATAAAGATCAATAATTGAATACGATTTTCAAATATCAAGAGTGAAGAATAATATTTAATTTCATCACGTCATTATTATAATCCAAATCATCTACTTAAATTTTGAAATATGATCCTTGTTACCATGTATTTGGGGGTTTATAATGTCTATTATGATCATTAGCCCTTATATTTTATTATGTATTTTTAATAATTCATAAAATTACTATTTCAATGAATTAAAGTGTGTGTGATTCCATAATTGGTTCCCACTTATCCTCCACTGTGTTAAGTGGAATATTCATGTTTTTTTATAGTTATTGTTCATGATGGAATAATACACCAGATGTAAATCATATTCCCAATCTATTGAGGTGATTTATTGAGGACATCCTCTGAAGTTTTTATCATATAGGTGGATGTATTTTATTTTTCTACATGTGATTTATAATTAATTATTCAATGAAAATGCATTTTAATTTTCATATAATCAAATAAAACAGAATAATGATATTATATAATTTTTATCTCCATATTTAGTTCACATAGAACAATTTTTTCTTATCATCCAATGTCCCATATAGATAACATCATTTTATGACTTGGTTTTGGCCATAAAACTAATGACTTATCCTTCATTTCAGGGTAATAATAATACATGATGCAAAAATTATAGGTCTTCTTCTTTTTTCTTTACTTGAACAAGTAAATTCATCATTCTAGTTCCAATTAATGAATTATCACTATATTTTAAAGAAAATAGTTTCTGAAAAATATTTTAAAAAGAATACTTACATAAACCCCATCCATTATAAAGATACAATTTAGTTTTTTTAATATGATTTTATGAAATAAAACCATTTTACTTATTACACATAAAATTATTGAATCAAATGTCTACTTATTCATATTCAATGAATTTAATGATAATTGATAATTTTATCTTTCATCTTGATGCATCGCTCAGGGAATAGTGTATCTGCTGATCCAATAAGGTATATCGGTCGTTGATGTACGAAGGACCCAATATCCTAAATCTACTATTTTGCTGTGTCTGGGGGTTAAAATGATTTATATATTTATTCATATTCTGAGATAACATATCAATAATATTTTTTAGACCATCTCTCATGTCATGTCATTTATAATTTGTAAGAACACTACAATGTCCATCATATATGTTATTAACTCAGTTCTACATAGTTCAAACCATTTACTAAAAAAGGATTAACATAAGAAATAAATAATTATCTGAAAAAAATATCCGACTAAAAAATAACAAATTATAATTCCATATGTTATGAGAACTTCACATAAACCAGTGATACTTTTTTATTGACATAAGATACTTTATGTTTAGTTCTCATATTATTTTTAACCCCATCCCAATGTTTAACTACAATCTTCAATAATAACTATTAACCAAACCTGAGTAAAATATTAACATATTATATATCATTTCTACAATTTTGTCATTATATATTATAAATAAAAAACAATCTCAGAACCCAATGGTATAATATCATTGGTAATTAGATACAGAAGTGTTTTATTTCACATTAATGATTCAATAGCTCTGAAAAAATTTATCTACACATGACTACCTATTAAAAATATACCATTTTGTAATTATATAAGGATTTTTGGAATCATAAGATGGATTTAACTCAAATTCATATCAAGGGAAAACATAATAACAATTCCTAGGATTATAGTATCTAATATTTTAATAAAATATTATAAAAGAAGAAATAACTCATAAAAATTTCATTGAACCACATGATTTAATATCTATACATAGTAGATAAATACAGATCATGTCATGAGAATATAAAACCACAAAAGGTTCATCATGGAATCATAATTCATATACAATGTCTTTAAAACATGGGAAAGAATTAAAATGATGAAATAAAACATTGGAATTGGGTACATAGATAAACATAGAATCTATAACATATGTGAATTAAAATACCAATACTATCATAAACTAATGGATATGGATTCACTACCTTCATTCCATGACATAGTGTATCAGGATTCACCAATTCGTTCCCATATTACATTGATAAACACTGATATTATCCCATAATAAAACAATGAGATATAATATTCTACAAAATTCATTAGAGGGGTACATTAGAATATCTATAATATGATGATAAGTCATGCATATATATATATACATCATGAATAATAATAAAAAATTTGATAAAAAATCAATTGAAATTATATGCATTAATAAAATTCAAATGGTTTCACTTAAATTTAGAAGATTAATTAGTATTGTGGATAAAATAAAATTATCACAAAAAATTTGTATATCATTTTAAATATAGATGGTGAATCATGTAACATAAAAAACATGAGATTGATTATTTCAAGATATATATGAACATTGAAGTGAAATTACAACTGAGTTTTCTTAAACAATTATTAAATTTTCAATAAAAGACTTATGATACTAGTAACACTCAAAAAATCACTTCTAACAAGGTGACTGGATGAATATTTTAAAAATCATTTGAAATTAATCCCTAATAATAATACCTTTTAAATAAATAATGATAATTTAATTAAATGTTGATATAAATTTGCAATATAGAAAAATGTGAAAATAAATGAATTATTAAGATTTGTAAGAATTTTAAAAAAAACATAAAATGAAGAAAGTGATATAAAATATATTTTCATAAAGTGTTAAGTAAAAATATTAATAGTATAAAAGATAATAGAAAATAGGATTTAAAAACATATTTTATGGTAAATACAATATGAATATATAAGAGTGATATCAAATATAGTGGATATTAATTTATTATATACAACCCATTTTTTTAAAAAGAATTAAATTCCACAAATATTAGGATTTTGACATTAAAATTTAATTTTTAAATACATAATTAAAAAACACATATGAAATAATGAAATAAAAAATTATAATAATATTATTAAAATATTGTCAAGTGAGGAAAAATATTTTATCTGAATGAAAGTAAAGTTAATTAAAAAATATTATGACTTATGAAATTAGTAAATTAAAATAAAATTAAATATTAATTTAAATATGGTATTATATATTAATTTGAAAAAATTTAAACTATTATAAGTGATTTATATGGTGAATTATATTCAACATATAAATATAAATTGGTCCATATTAAGAAATATCCTCAATATAGTCAACTTATGATGGAAACCCTTCACAGAAATTCTAGTATATTACGAAAAGTTCTTAACGAGAATATAAAGGTTTTAGAATTATTTTTAATATATATATATATATATTAACAAATATAATTTAGTTATAATTTCTTTCACCCATTTATTATTAATTATTTCTTAAATTTATTATTTTGGTGAAAATTGTCTTGTTTGTCTTGATCAATCATTGATATAATGGTTCTGGTAATTGTTTCATGATCATGTGTTCATTATATCCATAAAAATAATGAATTTTATATTGGATTGTATGAAATATTTGTTGACTATGATGGTTTTTATTTTTATTTATATCAAAAATTCATAATTAGTAGTTAAAATCTCTTGTATTTTTGAATATCGATTTAATAAATAAATAATTTATGAATAAAGATAATTAGATAAATTTACATTTTAGAATTATTAAATAATCCAAAATTTTTCATTGTATTAACATTTTATTGTTAGTTAATTTTAAATCATTCTTGATATAACCGTTATTGCTTCATTCATTTTTTTGGAAGAACGATCCCAAAAAAATTGTTATAATTAATGATGGAAATAGATTGTATTATTATATAGATATGAAATTAACTTTATTTACGTATAATGGGTCAAAAAATATGTTATGAAATTCATAAATAATATTTAATATGTAATTATTCATATTTAGATATCTTAGATAATTCAAGATGAAATATATTTTTTTAACGTTAGTTGACTGTTTTTTTATCAACCGAGTCATGAAATGAGATTCTGTAGTTTTGGGAATCCATAAAAGATGTATATAGATGAGTACAAAGACATAAATTTAGATTAATATTTTAATAATAAAGCTATATAATATATTTGTTCCTAGGGATGTTGAAATTAAGCTCCAAAGGCCAATGATAAGCTAATAACTACCACTTGATTGAATGTGAGCTAGGATTGGCCCAAAAACATCATAAGTCCACCATATAGTTGGGGATCCACCACCAAACATTAGTCTGACAAAATATTGATAATGAGGAAAAACATATAGCATGTGGGGTCAATTGAGAGTTTTTTAATTGGATAAATTGATCTTTTATTTTTGACCCCCCGTTAGATTTATGATGTAGGTGAGATGTAAGGAGAGTCATTTAGGGAGATCCTATCCACTCCATACACCCTCAATTCCACTTGAAAAATGTTAATTATGATGGACAATTTTCAGGGAGATAACTATATTAACAACATTTATTCTTCATTTTTCATCATTATATTTTCCACTTACTTATCTTCAAATTTGGCAAGGAATTTAATAAAACTTTCACTAGGCAATGGAGTAATCATATAGAAAAAAATTATTATATTTTTAAATCAAAAGGGTTTCAGTGGGGATGATTTCAATTCATTAATTTTTTTATTGAGGTATGTTTCTATATGATTTTTCATAGTGTGTTTATGAAAATAAGATAAACTTATCATTTCAATGGTCATTTAACTAATTGATTTCCTAGGTTTCGTTAAAGAGGTCTTCTAATGTTTCATCCTCATTATACAATACTATTTCAGTATAGTTATGTCATTTTACTATTTCTATATAAGGTTTTTTAATATCATATAGAATTTAAGAATTTTTCAGTGTCATGTCTTATCACTTTTTCCCTAAATGAATTTGATGATGTGTTCCAGACCTTCTATGAGTGGTTGGTAATGGTTCTAGTGAAATTATGTTCTATGGTTAGATTTATGTTAATCTTTATATTTAAATTTAATTTCATAATTAATTAGAAACCATTATTAATAATTATATATTAATTATTTGAAATAAATTGGGAATTATGTAGATGGATGATGGATGGTTGATCCATGATATACTTTATCATTTCCATGTAGAGATTCTTGAGCTAGCGATATAAATGGAAATGGATTCATATTGTAGAAGGTGATCCATATACTTTACTCTATTGTATATGTAATTTTATTCTGTAATTTAATACAACATGTGAAAAGTGTTATTTATATGATCAATAGTGACTATCATTAATTGAATAGAGTATATAATTAATATTTTATGTTATATTTAGATATAAAAAAATTTATATGAGTGATATAAGTAATATTTTAGGGAACTAAACAGGCCCTTGAGAATAGACTGAACATCAAAGTCAACAATTTTCTTGAATATAATTATAACTGTTTACATGGGGATAATTTACCATATGAGATATTTTTATTAAATAATAATGTGATGGTATTGGGGCTATTAGGTCCCATATGACCCCTAGAGTAGGGATCAATTTTGGTTTGGTAGATTTATTTCAAGTTGGAATTATGGTGTAATAATATTCAATAATGACTTTTGGCAAGATGAGATAATTATTGGATGATTGGGAATATTAGACCTATATAGGTGTCCTTAGAACCTTCCTATGGTTGATAGTGATTAATGAATTGAAATTGGAAACCATAGTGTCACCTTAATACTACATAGTATATCAGTTGAAATTTTCAAGCCAAGAGAACTCGATCTGAGTTTATGTGAGGCTGAGAGATGTATTACCCCAATGAAGGAGGCATTGGATCATGGAAAATTTTTGGTTTGAAATAAACCAATTTCCAAATGATGATATAGACATATATTAAGGACTAATATGTAAGTAAAATTTTGAAATTGTTTCTAATGAAATTAGTTGAATGTGTGCCTATTTATATATCAATGTGAAACCATTTAGAAATTTCTGTAGCTCTAGTGTGATCAATATTTATTAATTTTTAGGGGAAAATAAATATTTTCCATTTATCTAGGTTTCCCAATCATTATAATTTGTCGGTGGACAGTAGCGATAGTTCCATGAATATGCTATGCTCGTTTTTTATACATGGTCTATGTAATGAGGACATAGTATCATGTATCTAGCATTCCAATTAATTATAAATTTCATGGAGATCTATAGAAATATTATATTCAATTGATTTAAGAATTATTTATTTATAACTAGGGGACCATTGATGTAGTTTCACGGATCTGATGTTCCCTTTATTATTCAGAGGACTATACACATACTTCATTAGATTTGAATTTTCCATGTCTATTTATCTATAAATGTGGGATTCCCTAGGAAATGTTTCAGGATCATGGGTGTGAATAAATAATGATATTAATATATGACATAATGGTCTTGGAAAAGCTATAAGGTATAATGGGAAAACATGTGATCCCCTGCAGCATTTGCGTAGCCCTCAGTTTTGTCCATAGATTTATGACCATTCCAGTTGCGTCCTAAGTGGTTTGTAGATTTGATAATACTATTTGTATTATCAATGGTTTAATACTCTAGGTTGTGAGGCTACCAATTTTTGGATTACATGGATTTGTAGATTGAATGATTCTGGTTGGAATATTCATAGTATAGGGTCAGTGACATCTTCCACTAACTGAAACTAATATGGTCGATCTTGGGTATAATTATATACATTATGGATCAAAATTGTATTTATTTATTTTTCCAAGGTTATTTATTAATTCATCTCAATATGTATCATACTCAAATACTTTAATTTTATTTTATGTATGGTGCACTTTTTGTTATACAAAAGTATGTTACGTTCTCACATTCTCATCTAGAGGCCACTATACTTGGGTAATCAAGATTCCTTTTCTTGGTTAGGCATAATCCTATTATATGATTATAATGATAGGTAGCTTGGACATGACTACATACCAGATATAGGTGGGTAACATATATATAGTAGAGTATCAATTGGTTTTATAAATTTATATTATCATATATATATATATATATGATGGGACCTATGGGGAACTATTTGTTCTATTTTTTGTGACTATATCTACATATTATTTACGTTTTCTCATGATTTATTATGTGTACTATGTTTTATGGTTATTTTTTGTTTGAAAATTTTTCTTTTTTTAGCATGATTTCTACTTTGATATGAGGAAACAATATTCTAACTATTATATCTTAGACCCTGACCACTATTCATAAACCTCTACCATAAAGGGAGGCTTTCTTGAGGGCATGTGGAGACCCAATTTAGTTACAGTAGACTATACGAGGACAATGATATTACAATGTGGTATTAATGAATTCATATTATTATCAAATTATTGGGGGATTTGGTAGATATAATATATAAATGTGTCAATTCATGAGATGAATATCAGACATGATTATGAAAAACACCTTTTCTAGTAAGATGTATTCATTGCACGGGGATCTTTATTGACATTATCAATATTATATGTTATAGTTATATGATTTCACCTCATATTATCTACATGAATTAAGAGGGTGATGATTTATTCTATATTTTTATCACTCTTATACCATAGTGTGAATAAGAATTTGATTCATCAAGATTGGAACACATTATTGAAATGATATGTGATTTATATAATTTTTTTTACTAATGATAGAGTCAAACTATTTAACATCCCACCAATGACATAAAATTTCATTTTATGTCATCAGGGTGTAATTAAATTTATTTGGACTGAAAAATATTTCTTTAGGATGAATGGCCATGTTGACTTAATTGTGGGATATACCTCAATGGTAATATAATAAATGATTAATGCACATTATATGCATGGAACCTTATTTTCATTGGACTATCATAGAATTATTTATATATATACCTAAAATTTATTGATTCTTTTGATACTAGTCATCAATGGGTGATGTCATTATAATTACTTTTAAATTTGAGACATTGGGATTTTTAAGGGTGTAGTACTATATGTTAGTTTCCATTAACGATATTCAAATTGATAAGGATGATGACTTAGAATGTAATTCCTTATACATTAATGATGTTGGAGGAATTATAGTTGGTAGTTTGACCATGAGTTTCTATGATATGTTAAATATATTAATAGAGCGGCATCACTGATGAGTTTTGGGAAAAATGAAAGGGTACTTATGAGTTTGTAATATGTCACTAGTTTATTTGAGACTAGTATTTTGACATGGGATAGCTGAAAGATATAATTGGGAAGTGGGGTGTCTCCCTATCATTGTTGATACATGACATGTGAGGGTAACCATAGAGAGGATTTATCTATACAATATGAGTCCCATAGAGTTGGGAAACACTAATAACTTTTTCAGGTTATGATAATGAAATATATTAAGGTTTACTACTTATATAGAGTGAGATATTTATACCAAATTTTTTTTTGGATTTGAGAACTTTGAGTAATAGTGAATTTGGTATCACAAATTAATTTGATGGTATGATCACTACATTTCATGACTAGTTTTTTAGATGTGCTTAATGAAAATGGTGATAGTGTGGGTAGAGACTTTTTCTTATCATGGTAATGTCCTGATTGATTGGTTTCCCAATGAAAGGAATGGTATAAGTGAAATGATTGATTTTGAAGAGGGAAAGAGAGGGTTATTAAATCATAGTGATATTGAAATTCCTAATTCATGGTCTGTGGTTCAAGAATGCGTGAATAAAAATGATGTCGAGTGACTCATTCTAGGGAGTTGGGGTCTATGAATAGGTGATACAAGGGAGTATATAGACGAAATCAATTGAAGATAATGTGGAAAATGAATAAGAGTCAATGAATAAAATTCATGAGAAGGGTGATTATGCATTTAACAACAAGATTATGGTTTAATGTTTATAAAGTACTAGATGATGATGTGTCAATTATATTATATTCTTTTCGGAATTATGTAAGAGGATGTAAATGGTTATATCCAACAAATAGATTACACCATAGAACCTCATCGAAGCCACTAATGCTTGTAGTGAGAGAAATAATAGAAGTTACCTATATAATTTAATGACATCATGATGACATATACTGTGATGAACAACATGGGTGTTTTTATTAACACTATATTGGTTTTGTTGAAAGAGTTATACGGGTGATGGAACATGGTGTAGAATGAACTATAAACCATTCGATGGTGTGACCGTTTTTATGAATGAGATTTTAAAAAATTATGCTGTTGATATTCTGGTGAGAAAATTAAGGGTATTAATTGATATATATTGTTGGATATCCGGTATATATGAGACAACCATTTTTATTCAATATATGTAGTGATGGATTAATTTTGAGAGTAGGAATCATATATTGGATGAAAATGTGGTTATCATAGTGTACAATGAATTAATTTTGTGATGGTGCTCATATTATTATGATGGTTAAGGGATATTTTTTGAGTAGTTTCATCATATGTAAGTTATTAAAACAAAGGTTTCTTGAGGGAGGCCCATCAAAATAAGTATGACTAGTTTTTATGAATAATGTGAAGTGGTGAGTTTGAAACAATTTCATGTTTATCAGATTAAATATGATGAATGTGTTCTAACAATTTAGAAGGGATTATTTTGAATGAAAGTTGGTATGTTTGTGCATTGTGAATTAGAGGTGTGACATCATCATTCTTCATTTGAAATTTTGAAGAGAAGAAGTAATTTTTTTTGTATGGTGTTTCTTCATATGGATTATGGAAGGGACGTATAGACAACATAGAGCGGGTTGTTTAACCATTGGAAATTCATTTTGATGGTAGAATTCAGTGGTTAGAATCATATTACCATAGAATTATCTATATGAATAATAGAAAATGGTGTGGACCTCCATCTTTCTGGGGATGACATGATAGAGGAGACCATGGTGTCTGATAATTGGAAGTCATAGGTAAGTGTAAACATGTTTTTCTTGTGATGGTGAATAGTTAATGACACTATCATGAAATTAGGTTCTTTATGTAGAGATCATAATAGTGGATTATTTATTATCATTATAGTTCTCATTTCAAATAGGAAGACGTGATTTGATGTCTAGGAAAGGATAAAATGAACGACTAAGTGGTTGAAAAGACTTAGTGTTTTGGTGAGGATATTTTAATACCACATGTCTATATGGGTTAGGTAATAAAAAAGGAAATTGAATTTTTATTTTAGAGGAATGTTCATTTTGTGAATCTGGACACATAACACGGTTATAATGATTCAATAATTCTTAATGTATTTATTATGCTTATTAAAACAGATACCCAAGCGTCTCATTCATTAATATTATATATTTTCCTATAAATATTCAATATATTAAAAAAAAATAGGCATGTGGAATATATTGTATTACTATATTATAAAATAAAGAAGGATATTTAATGTTTCCTATAAAGATAATTTCAACTACTACTAGTTTTAGGTATAACGTACATAAAACATTCTTCATAACTAGTGGATGTAAATATAATAATGGTTCAGCTCAGATGCTCATAAAGGTTAAATAGTTGATATATAAATCTATGATCATATAAATGCAAAGATTATAAAAAGTGTGTGAAGTGTGTGACATAACATAAAAATTTGATACCAAGCCTATCATAGATAATTAATATTATTCATTGAAAATAAATATATCATTTTTGGATGCATTGACTATAAGAGTGATAAATCGGCATAAATCAATCATAAACCATTGTATCAAGTCATAATAGCGGGTAGCTGACACAGGTTCTTAAAAAACAGTTCATATGTCATGTAAAACTACCAATACCACAACATACTGGATCAAGACTTATTACATATTTCCCACTGTGGATTAGGATGCACATGTTTCTCATAGTTGATCAAGACACATTTGTTTCCTATAGTTGATCCAGATGACCCTATTTTCCAGAGTGGATAAATCCCATAAACTTGTTTCCCATTGTTATCTCATGAGGTATAAAGCATTACTCAACTCATTAGGGAGAGATATAAGTCCCAACCTAATCATAATGAAATATTAATTATGTGTGCCAAAATATTCTAAATCCTTAACAATGTAATCATATCATAAATCGGGTAAAGAAAAAAAAATTTATAAATATTTTATCAATTCACTTTAACACAACCCATTAAAAATAAATAAGGCCCCTAAAAATTCCAGTAAGATAAACATGAACCATATAGAGAAATAATAAATTTTCTATCATTAAATATTATACTTAATAAAAAATAATTATCCTCAAAATATGTTATATTAGATGGAAAATGATTTTAAAAGATCACTAGAAATATTTATTAAGGAAAATATCCTTTCCAAATTAAATAACACTTTTGAAAAAATAAAACATTTTTGAAATCCTTTTATTTTAATTTTTTTTAAACTTATAACATGACATTGAAAAATCAGTTATAACATTTATTGTGGAAAATATCCTTTATGCATAGAAATATAATAAAAAAACAAAAAAAAAATTGAAATTATTTTCATCCAAAAATATCCATGAAATATTATAAATAAATCCTCAATGAAAATAATGGTTATTACTATAAAATTTTCATTCTCTCCATAAACAATAAAATAAATATTCCTGTCACATTATGAGTATAAAACAAGAATTGTTTAGAAAAATAAATGTAGATTCATTAAATTTTGGATAAAATTTAAACATGGGTAAAAATTTAATTAATAAATTACATGAATAATTCTAAAAAAATTGAAAATATTTTTTTAAAACATGATTATGGAAGAAAAAAGGACTTTCAACTTAAGAACGAAACACATGAATATTTTATTAAAATAAATATTCGGAAATATTGAGTACATAAATTGGGAGAAATGAAATGAACAAATTTATTCTCATGAAATACCCATATGATATTCAAATTAGTCATTTTCATAAAATATTGGTCATAATAATTCATCATTGGATGCAAAATCACAAACTGTCCTAACAAACAATGAGTTTGTAACTAAAACCTCTTACCACATTGGAAACATTAAATCATAATCCACATAAATGAATGAATTTAAATGAAACATTAAATATGATAAATATAATGATATTAATGATATAAATTTTCAAATTGGTAGTATGTACAACTCATAGAATAAAATAGGTTCATAATAGAACTTATGTACTGAAGAAGGTAATTTGAGAAACAAATCCTTTACCACTTTGGTACCATTTCCACCATAAAAGCCATGAATGATATATACACAAATTGAAATGTTAAACAAAAAATTACAATATTCATAAAATAAATTAGTAAGACTTATATACTACAATTAAAAGAAAAAAGTGTTGAATATGGAATGTATCTCGCAGGAAACAGAAGTTAGATGAAAATACATTACTATAAGCCTCTACTTCCTTCACACACATTTAAAACTTCTATATAAAAACATAATGTTATTATACATATATTATAAAATAATATATTTATATATAATTCCATATGTGATGTATATATGACCATATATTACCCATTTTGTTAGCAATTCCTTGTAAAAATAATGTTTCTGTTAATAAGCAAATTGTTTTTGGGGTATCTTTTGATTTTTTATTGTAGGACCTATTTAATTGATCATGGATAAATAATTTCTATAATTATAAAAGTAATATTTCTGTAATATATTTTTATTATATTTTTTAGTAATCTATAAAATTTAGTGGTAGAAAATAAAATTCATTGTAAATGAGATATTATGCTATGTTTATGCTTCAATGTTGTTTCCATTTTTTTCGATGCATTGATAAATAGAAATTTAACTAATATATTAACATTATAGATTAAATTTTATTCAAATATGTCGAATATTATTAATTTAATACATTTTTATTATCTTCTATGTAACTAGAGAATGAATTACATTAATACAAGACGTGGTAGTACATCGTACACACGAATGATGTTGTTATATTGTCCCAAAATGTACCTCATGAAGGAAGATGTGATATCATGATTATAAAAGCCTAATAATTTTGATATATATAATATATTAAAAATAATTTAACCATTATATCCATCCTTGATATGTTTTGATTTTAAAAAATAATATTGGTTCATGAGGAAGGTGTTTTTTGTATATACGAATGATGAATTTGTAAGATGTGTGATGGGAGATGAGAGGGATTAACTTTATGAAATTGAAAAAATAGAATATAATTATATCTAATATAATTATATTATTATTTTATCATGGTTTAATAATAATTTAATGAGTTTGATGATGAAATTAAAAAACTTCCCTGTTAGGGATGTTACTCTTTCTTCATATAATTTATTTTGGATTTCACCAAAAGAAATATTAGCTTTTATTTAAATGAAAAAAATTATTTTATTATGTAATTATGTAAGTAATAATGTTGTTTTAGTTTTTATTGGGTGAAATAGTCAGTTTTTATTATTTGAATAGTAGAAGATATGGGGTGACCATTAATAAGCGAGGTTACTTGCACACAAGTAATTTTTTAAAATAAAAAGGATATGCCACATTTTTCTCTTGAAAAAGCGTAAAAATTTAATATTATATATAATAAAATATATAAGTCTTATATATGTACATAAAATGGTGGTTTTATTCTTTTTGGTCATTTCAATTTTTTTAAACACTATGTAATCCAATTTTTACTTTAACTCTGGTAAATATTGTTTTCCCAATTTTACTTTTTATTATGAAAAAATATTAATTTGAACATATTTGAAAATATAAATTTTATATATTAAACAAAAAATATCCATTTTCAAAATTTATATTCACATAATATTAAAATTTTGATACAAAATCAATCCTATAGTCAAACTGTGAAATTTGGATTTCCAAGAGAAAATGTATAAAAGGATAAATTGTTTTTATATAAAAATTAAAGTTTACTATTATTCAAATGAAAAAAATTGTATTAATAGAAAGATAATTGAATTATTTTCTATTTAAAACAAATATTTTGAAAAAATTATGTTTTCAAATTTTTTAAAATAATGTAAAATACATAATAAAAAACATGTATTTCTTACTAATAATCACAAATTTGATCTTCTCATAAAATTTTAAAATATTATCCCTAAAAAAAATTTTAAAATATTATTTTAAAATTGAATATTATTTTTTAAAATATTTTCTAAATTTTAAATTTTATTATTATATGTCTATAATAATGAAAAACATTGTTTATAGAAAAAAATATAGTTTTTAAGAATAAATTAGGTTTATTTTTATCACATGAAAATAGAAAATATTAGATTAATTTTGAAAATTTTATTCAATATATAATATATTAATATCCTTTAAATAATTTATAAAAATTGAATTTTTTAATTATGTGTTAAAATAAGTTTTTGTTTATACAATTAGTTTTTAATAATTTTTTTCATTTACATTCAAATGGTTTTTATTTTATGTTGTAATTAATTGATCAATAAGTAATGATGTTTATATAAATATATAAAATATATATATTCATAAATTAGTTAATGATATTCATATCGGCCATTCCAATATCATGAAAATAACTGACATATTAAACAACAATATTTTAATGGTATTTCATATTTCAATTAAAATTTTAGTTGAGTGTAACATCAAATAAACTAGGTTATTCATGTAACAATATATATTAGTTATTGTGTGTAACATAAAATATAAAATAGAAAAAATTAATTTAACTTTAATTCACAAAATCACTATGGGTAATGAAATTCCTCCCATAAAATAAATTTCTTCGTTAATATTCATCATTTTGGTATCAACAACTCAGGATATATCTATCTAATTAAATCCGCAGGTTCTCACATAACTTTCACAAGATAGAATTTTTACCAAAAAAATTATTTTTTATGAGTGGTCAATTATCAAAGATTTTTTTACAAGTTCTAGAATATCAACTGGTCTTTTATTATATGATACATAATGGTCATGTTGTATAAATTATAGGATTATTATATGTGAAATAATTGGTATTATCTTCAAAAATAGAGATTCAGGGAACAAATTACGAACTCAATATAGGATTAGTGTAATCCCCAATTGATAGTCTACTATCCTGATATAATGATTAATTTCAAGTGGTATAGTACACCAAGGTCATAGCTTCCATTTTTATCATAAGTAAGATATCATCCTTTGGTTGGAATTTGATGAATTTCTAATTTATCTCTTAATCCAATAAATGAAGATGAATGTTTTTATTTATGAATCCCTAATGGATCACAATATCCAAAATTTATTGGTATTTTATTTCTTATATATCTATTTATGAAGATTGGTTAACATTGGTCATCTTATATGGATAAGTATTCATATAAATATGTAATATATTAATATAAAAATCATCTCCAATAGTTCATCTAAAAAAATTTAAAAACTGTTCATCCATTTGAACCTTATAATGTATTGAAATAAAAAACATTAAAAATAAGGTAACTAAATTTCTAAAATGAAAAAAAAACATTAATCCCTTATAAAACTTATAGTTAATCTGTATTTTCACATAGAAAGTTTTTGAATAACTTCATCATGCACTATTATAAATCATTATAATTACACAAATTTCAAGGAATCAAGGTTGAAAAAATTATCAATTTATTATTCTATTAAAAAAATAGATTATTAGATATATTAATTAAATACAAAAATGTATTAAACATCACCAGTGATGGAAGAAACCACATTTTTAAAAACTCAATAATCAGTATGAATGTAATATGTATAATCCAATTTAATTTATCCATATGAATCATATCATTATACTATAAATTTTTTCTCAAAATTATGAATATCTTAATGGTTATGATTCCCATAATCTGGAATTTGAAATGATATATTACCATTCCAATAACTCACTTTTTTAGGTCCTCATCACCATTCTTCTTATTTCTGTAAATTATTTGGGAATTTTTTTTACTAAGTAATCATTATATATTTCATAATTAAATAATTCTAAAACATAAACACTTAATTAATTCCACATCATTCTTAAACGATTAACTAGGAACAACATGTTATTTCTTTGTACCTTTTTCTTTTCATTTCTCACTTTTGGTCTCTTCATCTTTAGTAATATAACCATTACATATACTAATTTCCTGATTCACATCATGATGATTCCTCCTAAGTAATATAAGTACATAATTCCCATACCTTTCACATTTAAAACATTAATCATGTGATAATTAATTAGGGAGATAATTTTTTCTAATAATTTTGTAAACTAAACATTTCATTTTTACACTACAATAACATTCTTTGTGTCCTTAATTTAAAAACTCCTAACATCATCTCATTCCTATATGATATAAAATGAGTGATTATAATAAAATTATAAACATATATGAATAAATATTCATTCCTCTATAGTATCTTCTACCAGAACTCTCAAAAAAATACACACATCTCTTCTTTGAAAAGTTAGAGAGTTGGTTTTTGTGCAAGTTATTAATCATATGTCCTGATAACTGATTGGTAATTATCAAAATATCATTAAGTCCAATTACCATCAAATTTTTTATTTCATCAAGACATCATCTATCACATTCATTTTTGATCATGTTTATTATTTTTCAATTCATTGAATAAAATCATAAATCGTTTTATGAGAAATAATAATCATTAGTGGTAACTATAAAATCATGAAAAAACAATTATAAGATGTCTTAATCATGGAAAACTATCTTCAATATATGTTACCATAGTCTTATCCTCAACCATTTAGGGTCCTTATTTAAATCATTTATGATGATTTGTAAAGTGATCTTCAATATCCACAACACATCCTTGAGAGTGTCAAAATAAGTGTATAGCAAGGCTCTTTTTGATGCAGTAGGTGATGATGGAGTTTTTCTATATTCTCATTTTTCATAGTTATTACCTATAGGTACCTCTTATTTAAGGGAACATTCACTTGTTTTATCTATCAATTTATTCAATTGCATGGAATCTACAATCACTGTCTGATACCAAAATTCTAGTTCATTTTCATAACTATGACACATCCTTAAAATCTTCTTTAAACATATCCCTAGACACATCCTTATAAATATCAACAGTTATTTCACAAAATTATTCTTATATAGGTTTCCAATGGTCAAATAAACCTTCCCCCTGATACCAATAGTACCTCATATTAAGATAATCTATATTTATATATGAATCTTAATTACATTGAAAAAATACACACTCGAAGTTTTTATTGATTTAGTTTCATTGGAGACTGTAAACACTATCTTTATAACCAATAAAAGTTATACAATTTCTCCCACAAAGATCTTATCACATTGAAATTATCTTATAAATTATCTCCATATTCCTTTTATATAAGTCGGGGAAGGAAACACATGAAAGGGTGAGATCAGGTGGTTAGTAAGTCTAAACATATGACATATAAATCTATGATCATGTGAGAGAATAAGATAAATATTATGTTATTTTATCATGGAAATAACATATGATGTCCATACCCAACCTGTCATATATCATAAACATGAGTCATAAAGTAAAACTATATCATTTCAAAAAATATTTCACATAAGAGTGAAAAATCCTCATAAATAAATCATTAACCAAAAGATAATGTCATAGAATTTTTGAACCATCATAAATATATAAAAAAAATTTCATATGAAAATGTTAAACATTTATACCATCAACATTATAGATCAAGACTTATCACATAGTTACCATTTTGAATTAGGTCACACCTAATTATCATAGTGGATCAGAATGCACCTATTTCCCATAGTGGATTAGGAAAAACCTATTTTCTATAGTGGATCAATCTCATATACTAGTTTCGTCTTATTATCTCATGAAATATGATTCATTACCCAAAAAATGGAGGTAGATATAGGTTTTACCTATCTCATAAAGAAAAAAATACTTATAGGGGCCAAAATATCATAATAATTTAATCAATGAATCACATCAAAACCCATGTAAATAAAATGGGTTTCATAAATAATTAATCAATTACCTATAGTGTATCCCATGTAAAATAAATTGGTTTCATAAAAATGTCATGAACATAAACTGTAACCATATAGAGAAAGAACTTGGATGGTGGAATTCAATATTATCCCTAAGAAAATCATAAGATACACCAAAGAACATAAATTGATATGAAAATGAATTTGAAATATCACCCGGAATATTTGTTGAATAAAATATATTCTCTACATTGAAAACACATTTTATTAAAATATAACACTTAGAAAATAATTTTTTAAAAGAGACCTAAAAATATATAAAAGAAAATTTAAAAATAATTTAAAACATTTCTTGGGGAAAATATCTTATCCACATTGAAAAAATATATCTTAAATCCTAAAAAATATTTTATATGTAATTTTATTTTATAATTATAATAAAATCTTATCATTCAATCTTAAAATAATATAATGGTGATGATAGTGGGAATGTTTGTTCCTGTCATACATGTTAAAAAAAGTTTCATTAACATTTTATATAAAAGGAAAATGAGAAGAATTTTAAAATTTATTATCATGACATAACCATAGGATAATAATGTTATTGTTTTTTCATTCTATAAATATAATAATATTTCATCATTGGAAGCATAATCACTAAAAATCCTGATAATCACTGAGATTTTAATAAAAACTCTTACCACTTTGGAAACATTGAATCATAACTCCCAAGAAATTGTATGATCAAATGAAACAAATAATAACATGAAAATAAGTATATTTATTATATAACATGTAAAAGAGGAATTATATATACCTTATAGAAGAATATAGGTGTATACCATAACATATGTCCTAAAGAAGGTAATTTGAGACAAAAATATTTTACATACATTTTAATTTTTTACAATAAACCCCATGAAGGAGAGATCCTAACATGGAAACATAAATCAAAAAAAATTAATTATAATAATCATAAAATAAATTCATGTTTAGTATATATATAACATAAAAGAAACATATTGTGAATATGGAATGTGTCTAAAAAAAGCGAGACAGAAATCACTTACCATAAGTAACAACTTCTTTTACATAGATTAAAAACAAATTTTTAATAAATATAGATTAATAATACATATATTGGATAATCATATTATATACATCATATCAGATAATATTTTCCTGTGATAATTCATGAAATATTTATTAATAATTCCTTGTTAATAACACGATTCTATTGCTAATAACTTTGATTTCCATTTATGTTTTGATTTATTATTTTTTTTCATATTACATTGATCATGGTAAAATGATATCCATAATGGTAACCATGATAATAATATAATATATGTTTATTATATGTATATTTTTAGCAATCCATAAAAGTTATAGGTAAAAAAATAATGTTCACGGAGAAAATTGGAATTACATACTCATGAACGTTGTTTCAATTTTCTAAATGTGTTGAAATAAATAAAGTTAAAAAATATACATCCATTAAATAATAAGTACTATATTTTATATAAAACAAATTTTTTTAAAACATATCCTTATTATCATCCATGTAAAATAGGAATGAATCATAGTTCTTTTCAAGAAGGTAGTCTTCTGTACACACTAATGACGTTATCGTATAACCATTGAATTGAATAAAATAAGGAACATGATATATGATTATTCTATAAGATTAATAATAAAATATATAAAATATATAAAAAATAAATCCATCCACATTTCTATATATTATTGGTGGTGATTAGTAATGAATAGAATCAAATCACATGGCGGTAGTCTTACATACACAAAAATAATGATTTCACAACCCATTTGGTGAAGAGAAAAAGGATTTAGGTTTTTATATTAAAATGACAAAATATAAATATATTTAATACAATTTATTTATTATATAATCTTGATTTAATAATAATTAGATGTGGTGGAGGAATAAAAAATATAAAATACTCATTTAGGGTTGTTTACTCTTCTTCAAACAACATATTTTGGTTTGAATCAATAAGATTGTTTGGCTTGATTTCTATCTAAAATAAGGATTATTAAATGATTGAAAGTAAATAAAGTGTTTATATGTTTATTTATAACACCTACAATTTATATTTTAATTTTTCAATATAAGATTATATTGGGTTGTCTTTGCTATGTGTGGTGAAGGGCATACTTGTAGTTTTTGGAAATAAAAAGGTATGCCCACGTTTTTCTCATAAAAATGGATAAAATTTAATAAATTATAGAAATAATAAGTTATAAGGTAGAAATATCTAAATTAAATTGTTTTTGGACAAGTTTTTTTTTCATTTTTATCCTTTTTCGGTTTAGTTTGACTTGTGGTAAATCAATTTTTTCGTTAATCACAGAAAATACCTTTTTTCTTCTGTTTTTACTATTTGTAGTTGTCAAAAATTAAATAGAAATTATAATGTAACATACTTTATAATGTTCAAATTCCATTCATGTAATTTTTGATATTAAACTAAATATTAATTCCACACAAGTAACAAGAAAACAACGTATCATCGGTAAAAGTTGATAAATGTAAAAAAATTATATTAATATTCGATAAGAAAATTTTAAAATTACCTAATTTGGATTAATATATATATATAATTTTACTAATTATTATTTTGGAACAATCATAATTATTTTATGTATTTAAAATCTATAAAATAAATGATAATTTTTAATAAAATCCAGTATTTTTCAAGATTTATTGAAAATATTATCTTCTTCGAAAATTATAAAAAATGCACTATAATTTATTTTTTACTAGATGATTTAAAATGGAATTTATATATTGAAATAAATTATATAAAATTTAATAAAATTAATATTAATGTAAGGGATCAAAAATCAAGAAAGATGATTTTTAGAAAAAAATACAGTTTTAAGCCTGAAATTTAATTCATTCGTATCTCTTGTATATAAAATATAAAAGAAAAATCTTAAATATTTTATTGATTATATAATATATATTAAATTTAAAAAATTTAAAAAATTAATTCTTTAATTTATTTTGTTTAAATGTGTATCTTTGTATAAATAATGTTTCTTAGAAAAAATATTGCATTATTTTGAAATTGTTTTTATTTTAATTTTTTATAATTTAGAATCCAAGTAATTAATTTAATATAAATGGGAAAGAAATAAATTATAATTATTTTCTTAATCTTATTTTGGCTTGAAATTTTAATGGATGGGCGATAACTATCTTATTAAATAATAATATTTTAATTGTATGTCATGTTTCTATTAAATAAGTTATTGCCTATAACCCAAGCTAAACTAGATGTTTCATGTAAAAAATTATATGACTGGTAAATTTATTAATTAAAATTATAGAAAATAATAATTTTTTAAAAAAAATTAACTCTCAAAATATCAGGGTTTTATAATTGAGGCTTAGTTTGTGATATGGATATATGGAAGGATGCTAGAGAATAGTCTAGTTGTCGGAGCTTCTGAAAATCACTAGTAGAGGCTAATAAATATTTGTTACCTACCAATAGTAATTTAATGATATAGGATATATTTAAACAAAATTCCAAAGACTACCATATAGCTGATGAGCAACCTCCGGCTAGTCCACGGGACATAGTGTCACAATGGTGGGGAATGTTATGATTTTTTAATGGGGGAATTTTTTCCCTTTTACTATTGATCACTATATGGATTTAGTTTTTAAGGTATATGTGAGGAGAGTAACTCAACAATGTCAAACCCAACACATTCATCCCTTTCTCCTTGGTTTTCAATGTATGTTTTTTTGGTTTCATTAACTTTCAGAGGGTGTAAACTCATTACACCTCGAGATTGACATGTACGCCTTTTTAGTTAATAAATTTCTTGGACATGATATGGGAAACTAGTTCATGTCAACTTGAAAAAAAACATCCCTTTAAATTCATTCATGGATTTGATATTTATTTAAAAAAATAATGGTGAAATAATCACATAATTATGTTAATTTGTCTAAACATATTCAGTGGATGTCCTATGTGGATGATTCAAAGTATTCATGCATCGTTTTGAATGAGGAATGATTCTATACTTTTTTTCATATGGGTTTTGATAATATGGGTTATAAATGAGCATTAGAATGATAAATTAATTTGATGATTTCCCTAAATTTGAATAGAGGATGAACATAGATGTTTTCTAGATTCCATATGTCATTATTTGTTTTGATCTAAGGTTCTTAGCTTGTTATATTAAATATATTTTATTAAATAGGATTAAATTAGTGATTGTTTTGTGCTAACATATTATGTATTTTCTCAGGAATAGTGATAGGGTTGTGTTGTCGACCACACATTGGTGTCCAGTTGTGGTTATAGTTAATAGATGTTTTATAATAATATTTTAAACATAACACATATTTAAATTAGGTTTCTTATTAATTATATATTAATTATTTATTATTTAGCAATGTTCGGAATAAGATAGGGCCTTTGGTTGATGGATGATGTCCTGTTGAGCCTAGACATAGATCAAAGTTCTCTTGTAGTGATTATTTGGGATGTTATATAATGGGTAAAGGTTTTGTATTAAATTATGTGGTCCTAATAAATTTCTCAATGGTTTATAATATTTCATTCAGGTGCACAATATGAAATGTTATATGTCACATTGGTGCGATGATAAATGAAAATATTTAATAAAAATTAATGTTTAATGAATATTTATTTATTATTTATTATAAAAATTAAATTTCATTAAATTATATGTTTAGGATGTGAGGAACCTTATTGGAACATAAAAACTAAATATAAATTTCAATCATTGAGGGTCAGGTATATAAATATAATAATATACCTTGTGAAATGTGAACTCCATGAGAGTTGATTAATAAATAATTATCTGATCATATTTGACCCAATAGATTCCCAAAGGCCATTTATGTGTAGATGAGTATGATAATAGATAATTGGTTCTATTTGATATTATGGAGTTATGAGATTCTCTATATAATTTGAGATAGATGAGACAAGCATTGGTTGTGTGAGAATAGACTGTTTATATTATTGTCCTTCGAATCTTCCACAGGAAGGGAGTGATGAAAGACAAATAATTCCCAGCCTTAGAGTCACATTATAATGATATATTTAAAAAAGTATGAATAGGAAGAACATATCAAATGGGTTGATTTATAATGATATTGAGGCTCTTATTACCCCCTAAGAGGCAGGTATAAGCTAAAGGTAAATTGTTGGTAAATGAATAATTTATTTTCGAAAGATTATTCAAACATATCTTAGGATTCGATAATTTAATATAATTTTCAACTCTTAATGTAACATACCAGGTAAATAATGAATAAATAATTTTCATATTTATTAATATTTGTGAATTAAATATTAATTTTACTTTAAAGGGGTTGCTATGTTCGATATCATACCCGATACGCAACAAAGAGTTTCTTTGAAATCTTACGTTGCACACTAGTAATAAAATAATATTATTTCAAGTGGTAGTTAACACTTAGTCGTTGTATTGGCCGGAATGAATAGAAACAACTAAAAAATGATTATATATGTTTGTTAAATTGTTTTACATTTTTCCAATAAAAGATAAAGGCTTAAAATAAGAAAACAATTCAATTTTAGGCATAGATATTCTAATATTCACTAAAGGTCGACTTATCGCCTTTTCATGGTGAACCTTATATAAATATATTTTTGGTCACTCTTATACATTTTATTGGACCAAATAAAATTCTTCTTTAGAATCAGGACATCAAAATTTACTTTGTGTAAATTTTTTATATTTTTCCGATAAAGTTCTTTTTTAATGAATAGTGAAAAATGTTGTATTTTAATTCAAAACCTCTTTTTAATCTAATTCAATTATATGATTAGATTATTGTATTAATTAGTTTTAAAGTGAAATTAGATTATTTTTTTGACCATTTAATCCAATATTGGTCGTTGGAATTAATTTCACTTTGAAATTGGACTTAAACTAGTGTCAATCTTTTGATACTTATTGTTCCATAAAAAAAGATATTTTCTCTGACAGTAGGAATTAATTATTGAATTAATTAATGCAACAAATATGTCTTGAATTTGGTAAAATAGATATAAATTTTGAATTCGTAATATCAAATATAGCTTAGGGTGAATTTTAGGTATTTTTCTGAAAAACTTCAATTTTTGATGAATAGTGGAACCACTAAGTGGTACTTAAAAAACTGATCTTTCGTTTAAATGAAACTTCACCACTTATATGTTTTGAATTTTAAAAATAAAACACACATGGTTTTCATTAAGATGTAAAATGTGTTTCAATGAGATTAAAATAATTTTTTGGTGAATAGTAACTTTTATGTTTTTAATCGCGATTAGAGGTAATTAGTGTAGTTCAAGGTAAAAATTATGTTTTAATAATATGAAATGAACTTGACACATGTACTACCCTTTTTGGATGTGTCATGGCCGACCAAGACAATCCATGGGTCAACTTGGGGACCCCATGGAGCCACTTTGGTAGGAAAATGACATTAATAACTTTTTATTTATTGTTAAAATAAAAATGTCACAAACATGAAATGTTTTACTAAAAAAATTATTAAGTAGGGTTATTCAAGTCATAAGTTTGACTAGAAATATTCATTAGAAAGGTAAAAGGATTTTCTATATCATTATATATTTATTATAATTTTTAGACATTAAATAAATTAAATTATTTATGACAACATGATGATACAGCAATTACCTCGTTATTTAACGATTTAAATAAAATGAAAAGATAATGTAAAAACTAAGACATACACATGTCAAGATCTTATTTGAGGGGTGGATTTCAAACCCGTATCACATTATCCTCTAAATATAAAATTTTGGGACCCTTTTTAACCGAAAATTATTTTATAATAAGGTATCTTTTCTTAAGTTTCCAAGAGTGCCCCTCCTCTCCTATTATAAAAGGCCCCCAGCTCTACCTACTTACCGACACCTCTAATGCCTTTGGATTGGCCAAAATATAATCTAGTCGTCTCTCCACATCCTTCTATTACTCCTAGAAGCCTAAATTTGGGCAGAAGTCTTCCCTTGGAAGCCTTTGAGCTCAAATCTAAGAGAGTTACCCGATTTTAAGATAATGTCTTCACTTGTGGTCTTTTGTTTTATTTTTCTTCTCCAACCCCCTGAACTCTTTTTATTCATTTATATTGTAACAAATCCAGCATCTTAAATATACTAGGATGTTGTTATAAGAATAATATGAGCTACACATACACACACATACATCTAATGGTTAATGAACATATTGTTTCTGCGGATGGTGAATTTCTGCCTCACAAAACGACGATTGTTCAATATTCTTCTAACTCCTTCAATGGTGGCCATTAATATGTCACTATATTTATATATAAAATATATATGTTTATGTTTTCCTTAATATTCTTAATTTTTCATTTATGGCATAACTTTATGACTTCCATTATGGGTATACGCGATATCTTCATTTTAGGAAGTGGGGACTACCGCCCCCTCAAAGTGATTTGATTCGTTAATGCCATACGTGGGACATATAAAGGATAGATTTAATGATATTCTATATGATAATATACATTAATTATAATATACCTTTTTATAATTATTATTTCACTCAATTCAAGTATGAGATAGAAATTAAATTAGCGTTCATGCGTACGTATGGCTTACTGTCTCCATGAACAGTGCATTTCATTTCTTACCACAAAATGTAATGTAATATTTTAAATACATATATATAATGGATATATATGATGTATGTTACATCTAAATGTTGAATATAATTCATGAATTAAAATATACATACCTCTCATTTAGTTTTAATTCCATTAATATGACATAGAAATGAAAGTAGCGTTCATGCGTACGTACAACTTACTGTCTCCATGAACGGTGCATTTCATTTATTACCTCTAAATGATTATGTAATATTGTAAATAAATGTATATGATGGATATATATGATATATATGATATCCAAATCATGAATATCATTCTGGATATAATGAACCTTTGACCACACGAACAACATGTAATTGTAAGAAGTCCACTTTCGACTGAAGAACCAAGTATCGACAAAACAAACATAATTAACATAAATGAAGACATAATGCTTATAAAAAAGAAATAATTTATATAAAAGGAATATTAAGTTTGAAAAAGGTTCTTAAGAAAGTATAAATTAACACTATTTTATTATTCAGGCGATTAAAAATCAATCAAGTCACGTCAGACCCGAGGTAAGGGATTTCATCTCAATCTCTTTTCATTAAGGCTTGTTTCATTTTGTACTCAACTTTCTTTTATACGGTGTATAAACCCCATAGGCTTTTACTTTTATCCAAAAGGAATCTTTTTCTACAAAGCGTTTTACTAAAAGACAAAAAGGAATGTTTCTTTTAACGTACGCAGTGACAATGACCTTTTCCGCCACCGCGAGTATTATTTGGTCTTTGGCTTCCTCAACAAGACGTAATGTTTTTAAAATGAAATAAATACCATATAATATTTTATGTATTTTGGTATTGAAAATGGTTTTTATAATGTATTTTTTATGTCAATATATTTAAGTTATATATTGTGATCAAAGTGTGGAAATGTTTTCTTTCCATTATATTTGTTTTATGTCTTATGATTTTATAATGGTACATGGACATTTGATGGGTGGTTACGTGATAAACCATATGACGGGTGGTGCCGTGAATACCAGGACAGGAGGTTACGTTATAACCTCCAATGCATTGGTTATGGAAGTCAGCCGTATGGCTATTTCATTAAGTGATATGTGTGGAAGTCGACCGTATGGTTATTCCATTTATGTATGTTCATGTCCCAAGTTACCTTTATATGTTATGTGATCTTTATATGGGTTTTATGGTAACCTTTTGGTTAAAAAAAGGGTAAGTAATGATCTTTTATTCAGTGAATAGTTTTTACTACTTTATAAAGGTGAAGGTATTACATTGATAAAGTATACATGGTTTACTTGTTGTTTGAAAAACTAGCTGTTTTCATTCGTTGTGTATCCCTTACTGAGCTTTTGATGCTCACCCCAAGTTTTTTTTAAATGTTTTTCATAGGACTTAATATGGAATAAGGTTAAGTATGTGATCAAGGGAATGTCACGATATCAAAAACATGGAACTAGACATGTTTCTTTTTAAGAGTTTTTATTTTATGGAAACTTAGTAGAAGTGTCTACTTTGTAATCTTTTGAGATGTAATAGTTATGATCTAATTCTATAAAACTCTAAACCTAAAAAGATCCTCAATGGGAATTATTCATTTAATTAAATATTAATTATGGTTTAAGTCCAGGGCCTTATAGATGGTATCAGAGGTCAGTTTAGATAACATTAGGAGTTAGAATTCTATTAAATGATTATCCAAAAATATTTTTTTATGGTCAAATTGAAATGATATAGCATTTGAAGATTACCATGTTTCTTCATCAAAGACATGTTTTTCAGAATGGTTTTTTGGAGAGGAAACAGGGAAGAAGTGCTAGGAAGGCATATAGAAGGAAATAACCTTCCCAATCGGCATCTTGAGATGGTTAGAATCAGAATTGAGCAGTTTAATATAGTGATGTCTCAGTTGAATCAGGTGATAAATGGTGGTAGTGTTATTGATTATATTTTGGTGTTTTATAAAAGTAAAGAGGAGCATGAAAGTCATTTAAGGGTTATTTTACAAACCTCAAAAGAAAAGAAATAGTATTGGAAATTTATCAAGTGTGAGTTTTGGTAGCAACAAATTTATTTCCTTGGTCACATTGTTTCTAAAGATGGGATAACTATTGATCCTGTAAAAATAAATGTTAGTGAAGAATGACCAAGACCCACAAATGTAACTGAGATTTGTAGATTCCTTGGTTTGGTAGGCTATTACCGAAGGATTGTTAGAAAATTTTCATGATTATATAGTCCAATTACTAAGCTAACTCGGAAGAGTGTTATGTTTATATGGAAAAAATAATTTGATGACTGTTTTCAGGAGTTTAAAAGAAGATTGGTGGGTTCTCCAGTTTTGGCACTTCCTTTTAGGAATGGTGAGTTTGTTATCTAGAGTGATGTTTTTTTGATGGGACTTGGTTGCGTCCTAATGAAGAATGATTAGGTAATTGCTTATGCTTCACGTCAGTTGAAAACTCATGAGGTAAATTACCCTACACATGACTTGGAATTAGCTGTTGTTGTTTTTGCTCTAAAAATTTGGAGGCATCATTTGTATGGAGTAAAGTGTGAAATATATACTGATCATAAAAGTTTAAAGTATATATTCACTCAGAAATAATTGATCATGAGACATAGGAGATGGCTAGAATTAATCAAGGATTATGATTGTACAATTCATTACCATCCGGGAAAAGCAAATAAAGTGGCTGATGATTTGAGTCAAAAAAGTAATGCTTTATTAACAATGTCGCATTTGGAATGTGATAATTTGGTTAAGGATTTGATGAACTTTGGTATAGAAGTTGTTGGTGCAGGATTTCCTTCTGTTTTGTTTCAGGTATCAGTGAGATCATTTCTATCAGATAGAATTAAGCAAGCACAGAAGCAAGATAGTGAGTTGCAGAAAAAGGTAGAGCTGGTTCAGAAGGGTAGGTTTCCTGAATTCAACATTGATAATGATTTTGTATTGAGGTTTTGGAATATATTATGTGTGCCTGGTGATTAAAAATTGAATAATGAGTTGTTAAGTGAGGCTCATAGTTCCCCGTTTTCAGTTCATCCATGCAGTACTAAGATGTATAGAGATCTTTGGGAGTATTACTGGTGGGATGGAATGAATAGAGATATTGTTGTTTTTGCTGTGAAGTGTTTGACTTGTCAGCAGGTTAATGTAGAGCGGAAGTTAACAAATGGGATGCTTCAGCCTTTACCTGTGCCAGAGTAGAAATGGGAATATATATCCATGGACTTTGTTGTGGGATTACCAAAGACATCTCGAGGTAATAATGAAATATGGGTTATTGTTGATCGCTTGACTAAATCTACTCATTTCCTTCCAATTCGAGATACTTTCTCTCTAGATCAACTTTCTCGATTGTATCTTAAAGAGATAGTCAGGTTGCATGGAGTTACCCTATCCATTGTTCTGATCGTGATCCCATGTTTACTTCTAACTTTTGGAAAATCCTTCAGAAGTCGTTGGGTACTGAATTAAATTTTAGTACCACTTTTCATCCTCAATCAGATGGGCAGTCAGAACGAACAATTCAGACTTTGGGGGATATGCTACGTGCTTGTTCGATGGATTATCAGGAAAGTAGGGACCAACATCTTTCTTTGGTTTAATTTTCATATAATAACAGTTTTCATTCCAATATACAGATGGCACCATTTGAGGCGTTATATGGGAAGCGGTGTCGAACTCCAGCTTTCTGGGATGAAGTGGGTGAAAGGAAGCTGATCGGACCAGAATTGGTAGAAGAGATGGCAGAAAAAGTTCAGCTGATTCAGAAACACATGAGAACAGCTCAGAGCAGATAGAAAATATATACGGATAACTGGAGGAAGGATCTTTCTTTCTAGGTAGGTGATCATGTTTTTCTCAAAGTTTCACAGTGGAAAAGTATGATGCGATTTGGTAAGAAAGGAAAGCTGAGTCCAAGGTTCATTGGACCATATGAAATCATGGAGAGATTTGGATCAGTTGCATACAGAGTGACATTACCTCCGAGTTTATCTCAGGTGCACAATGTTTTTCATGTTTCGATGTTGAGAATGTATATGCCAGATCCATCTCATGTTTTGAGCCCAGAGGTAGTTCAATTAGAAGAGAATCTCTCTTATGAAGAACAACCAGTCCAGATTCTTGACTGATGAGAGTAAGTGTTGCGAAATAAGGTAATTCACTAGGTAAAGGATTTGTGGAAAAACCATATGGTTGAAGAGGAAACATGGGAATCTAAAAATGCTATGAGGGATAAATACCCCCACTTATTTTGATAAGTGAATAAAATTGTGAGGAAGAAATTCCCAAAAAGGGGGGAAGGATGTAACATCCAAGGTAAATAATGAATAAATTTTTTTCATATTTATAAATATTTGTGAATTAAATATTAATTTTACTTTAAAGGGGTTGCTATGTTCGATAGCGTACCCAATACTCAACAAAGAGTTTCTTTGAAATCTTACGTTGCACACTAGTAATAAAATAAAATTATTTTAAGTGGTAGTTAACACGTAGCCGTTGTATTGGCTGGAATTAATAGAAACAACTAAAATATGATTATATATGTTTGTTAAATGGTTTTACATTTGCTCAATAAAAGATAAAGGATTAAAATAATAAAATAATTCAATTTTAGGCATAGATACTCTAATATTCACTAAAGGTTGACTTATCGCCTTTTCATGGAGAACCTTATATAAATTTAGTTTTGGTCACTCTTATACATTCTATTGGACCAAATAAAATTCTTCTTTAGAATTGGGACATCAAAATTTACATTGTGTAAATTTTTGGTATTTTTCCGATAAAGTTCATTTTTTAATGAATAGTGAAAAGTGTTGTATTTTAATTCAAAACCTCTTTTTAATCTAATTTATTTATATGATTAGATTATCTTTTTAATTGGTCTTAAAGTGTAATTATAATATATTTTTACCATTTAATCCAACAGTGGTCATTAGAATTAATTTCACTTTGAAATTGGACTTAAACTAGTGTCAATCTTTTGATACTTATTGTTTCATAAAAACACGCTATTTACTCTGATAGAGGGAATAAATTATTGAATTAATTAATGAAAAATATATTTTTTGAATTATTTAAAATAGACATCATTTTTGAATTGGGAATATCAAATATAGATTAGGGTGAATTTTTGGTATTTTTCTGAGAAACTTCAATTTTTTATGAATAGTAAAACCACTAAGTGGTACTTAAAAAATGATTTTGTAAAGACCTGGAAATTTCAAGGAAATTTTTTTCTTAATTTTCTTTGGAATTTTACAAGAAAGCAGTTTCTGACGGCGCCTGATTCCGAGGCCCGGTGTGCCCGGAATTAATTTCCGAAGTTTGGCTCGTGTACGTTCAGTGAACGAGCGAGTGAGAATTTCTATCTTTTGAACCGGTGCTCGGAATTGAAATCCGATTGCACCGATGAACTCGCAACGCCGGTAATCGCTTAAGAGAACCTTTACCGTAGTTGCGTTTGTGCGCGAGGAGAAGTTAATTTTTGGGGTTTAATTAAAAAAAGTGAATAAAATTGTTAAATCAAATTTCAACAATGTTAAGTGGTTAACTTCTCCCATGGGAAGTTCGTGGTGGGCCCACATCCATCCAACTTCCCATGTGTGGATATTTGAAAGGGTGGGGCCCACAAGAACACCCCCCCCCACCTTTTCAAATTCCTTAAACTCCCTAACCCTCTTAACCCCTCACATTCCAACTCCCCATTAACTCACATTCTTTAATATTTGACAACTTGATTATTTAATGAGGTGAGTTATGTATGGTTTATTTGAATTTCAATCTTTTGAAATTCTTGACAACACTTTGCAATTAATTAATTAAACCAACTTAATTAATTATTTTGAGTGTTTGAATTTTTTTGAATTCATTTTGCCAACATTAAAAAGAGAGATTATATTCTTCTTTTTGGGTTGGCATAAACCTTGTGGGGAGAACTAAGGAGAGGAGAAGAACTCTTGGAAGATCACCAATCTCTCGAAGAAGAACGTTCCACGTTTCCGAAGAACGTGAAGCAACACATCCGACCTCCACGACGCTTGTCTTCCGCGGGTCGTTGAAGAACTCTATTCTTGAAGCCGAGGTAGGGGAATTTATTTTGGAATTCTCTTATCTTTTGAGAAAAAAACGAGCGCGGACCAACCAATACCGGGTTGATCCGCGGATCATCCGATCAAGCGGTTGATGATTGAGGGTTTTTATTTATTTAATTGTTCTTGAATACAAACTTGGTGATGATCGTGGATTAAAACCCTTTTTGTTATCGAATAACGCGAGGGGGTCGGACCGCACAAACACGACCAACCCTCCTCCTTTGTTTTTCGTGATGGTTTCTTGAGGATGATACGAGAAAACGTGGTGCCGTCGCACCACGCGATTTATTGCGGAAGATACACGCAGCGCCGTCGCGTCGCGCCGTGGAAAGAAATCCAAGAATGCGATGCCGTCGCGTCGCGTCGAAGAAAGTCAAAGGCGCCACGGCCGGAGCGGGGCCGCGGCGGAGGGAAGCGATGCCGTCGCATCGCGCCGAATGACATAGGTCGCGGCCGGTTCCAGGCCGCGGCGGAGCAAGATGACCGGCGGCCAGCACCGGGCCGCCGGTGTCGGCGAAGGAAGGACCGGCCGTCGCCGGTCCTTGCTGGGGAAACCGGCCGGCCAGTGCGGGCCGGTCGGGCAGTGGAGACCGGGGGAATTAATTTCCCCCGACCGGGTCTCAAAAGCGGCCCCAATTAAGGGGCCGCAGTTCTCAAGGGGGGGGGGGGGCTTGGCCCCCTGCGCGCGGCACCCGAACGGCGCCCAGGCCGCGCCACCGACAAGGCTGAGAATTTTTCGAGCCGGGCCGGGTCGGCCCGGGCCCAGACCCCCAGTTTCGGACCACTTTGGGTCAAATGCCCGTATCTTGGGCTACAGGTCTCCAAACGACACACCGTCAGCGGCAATGCGATCCTTGGATCGAGACGGTCGTTTCGGTACACTATACTCAAGGTTCGCCTTCCTTTTCCAGAGTCTACGTGGTTAAAACTCCATAGTTAAGCGAGCTTGGCCTAGAGTAGTGATCAGGATGGGTGACCTCCTGGAAAGTTTCTCAGGGTGGGTGTGAGACAGAAAGGACAATAACTAACAGACCGGGCGTCCAATTTACGCTTCATATGTTTAGTTGATTTCCTCTTGATGAGACGGAGCTTTTGGCATACTCCGCCCGAGATTTGGACGCAGGTGGAGTACGGTCGGGTTGGTTTTGCCTTAAAAACCAACCAGGCCCCTGGAACGAAAAAGCCAATAACTCTCAGACCGGGCGTCCGATTGACGCGCCGTCTGTTGCGTTGAGTTCCTGTTGACGATACGGAACTTTTGGCATTCTCCGCCCGAGATTTGGATGCAGATGGATAGTGGCCGGGTTGGATCGCACAGAAATCCAACCGGGCCCCTAAAACGAAAATGCTGATAACTTTCTGACAGAACGTCCGTTTGACGAACCGTCAGTGGATTTGGTGATCTCTTTGAAAAACGGTCCCTATGAGTATAACCTATGAGTGTTCGGGGTATAGTTGAGTTACGGCTGGATTGGTTCGCATACGAAACCAACTGGGACCCTAGGACGAAGAGGCTAATAACTCACAGACCGGGCGTCCGATTGACGCGCTGTCTATTGCGTTGAGACCCCTATGACGAGGTGGTCCTTTGAGATACTTCCTTGCGGGACATTGTGATACTTGGAGTATCGACCAGTAGCTCGTGGAGCGGAACCTCCTAGAGACGAGCGTGCGGAGTACAGAGACTGTGTAGCTGACCGAGACCCAACGACTGCTGATCGAACTACTCGGTGTGTTATAGAGGTGTGCTTGGTTGTTGCGGCACATGGGAGCGCTTGGTTGTAGCGGCAGACCCACGAAAGAGGTGCGCTTAGTTGTAGCGGCACATGGGAGAGCTTGGTTGTAGCGGCAGACCCACGACAGAGGTGCGCTTGGTTGTAGCGGCACATGTGAGCGCTTGGTTGTAGCGGCAGACCCACGACAGAGGTGTGCTTGGTTGTAGCGACACATGGGAGCGCTTGTTTGTAGTAGCTGGCCCGCGGTACTCGACAGGAGAAACACCTCAGCAGTCTTAGGTTAGTTAGTAGTACCTCAGAGTCGTGACAGGACCATTGTACACTCCAGAGACGGAGCTCTCCAGCAGTTACGGTTTCGATAATGAAAATCCTGGTTTGAGATGAGACTTTTGACCTTTTGTGTTTCCTCATGATTGAGATGGGTCACTTGATAACTTAGGTATATGTATGGGCATATACCTGGGTAGTGGTTATCCGTTGATTTCACAATCCTTGTGTTTCCTCATGATTGAGATGAGTTACTTGATAACATAGGTATATGTATGGGCATATATCTAAGTAGAGGTTATCTGTTGAGATCTTCTTGTGGTTATCCTTGTTGGTTTGAGTGAGACTTTGAGGGTCTCGGGGTCCCTACTGAGTATCATTATACTCACCCCTACATGGGCTATGCCCGCACTACGTTGTGTTGGTTGCAGACGACGGACAACGTTGATCGTGGTTGAGTCTTGCAGAGCAGGACGGTACCTGGAGGTGGACCGCTGGGCGGGATGTGCTCGGAGCGGACAGCGGGACCCGAGGAGCAGTGGAGCTATATGTACCCACCCTTCAGGTGGGATCTCCATTGGACAGCTCGGTGTAGCAGCTTTTACTTTCCAGTTGTTGTTTTCCCTTTCGAGTTGTACTTTACTTTCAGTTTGGGTTTGTATACTGGCTCATTTACTTTTCCGCACTTTCAGTTGTACTCTGTTATTACTTAGTGTTTACTATTCTGCTTGGTTACTCTGTGGTGCTTGTTTACTTTTCAAAGGCAATGCCTTCCCTTTTTACTGGGATTTACGCCTTGGTGCAAGTCGCCAGCCCCTGGCCTATGGAAGGCGGGCTTGGGGTAGTCACGGCAAGGTCTCCGAGGACGGCTCGTGACAAATTGGTATCAGAGGTGGTCGGTTTTACCGCAGACTCTGCTCTTTCTTCCTGTGAAGCAATAGTGTTAAGGGTACCGAGTGTGGTTTTATGTTCAGGGAGTCCAGTGTTGGTGCGGGCGGCCGACGTATCCATACACCAGGACCCTGACAACTGATTTCCGACTTTGTGCACGAAAAAACTGATTGCGTGTGTGTTTTCAAAGGTTTTCCCTTAAAACAGCTCGAACCAGGTCAGCTCACCAGGTATAATCGTTTGACCGTGTCACGTTGTTTCATTCACGATGCCTTTTCTCGGACGACCAGCTAGAGCCTAGAGGGACATGCGTACTGACAGCCTGTCGACTGACGAGGCTTCGGTACAGGGCCCTCTTGCAGTTGAGGCACCAGCGGAGGCACCAGCGGTACTACCATACGTTGGGCCACCGATGCCACCAGCCCCAGCAGTAGGCGATGCACGACGCTTGAGCGCGCTGAACGAGTTCCAGCACCAGAGGCCACCCAGGTTCCGGGGAGAGACGGACCTGCAGGCGGCTGAGGTTTGGCTGGAGGCTGTGGTGAGAGACTTTAGGCTACTGGGGACACCGGCAGACTTCATGGTGATCTTTGCTGCCAGCCTCCTTCAGGAAGCAGCAGGCATGTGGTGGAGCCACTTGTTTCAGTTTTGTGACGGGATGACCTTCGCATAGGAAGACTTTGAGACCTTATTCAGGGTGGAGTTTGTGCTAGTAGCTCTACACCCTGAGCGTGTACAGGAGCTTCTGCCTTTGCCGCGTGTTTTTGGATCAGTATCCGAGTCATATGTGGGCACTAGACAGATGATGCAGAGGTCCAGGACATCCAAGAGAGGATGAAGACTGCACAGTGCAGTAAGAAACAGGAAACCGGTGCCAGTCTTAGAGACTCGGGCGTGATAAAGAAGATGAAGATTAAAGGATAGGTGAGTCTACGAAGCAGCAGACGTGGAGCCAGAGCTAGGAGAGCAGCATGAGGTGGTGTACATCCTAACATTGTACAACCACCCGCCTTAGTTATTCCTGCCATGCTCAGGGAGATGGAGGGCGGAGGAAGAGTGCATCTGCATGCGGTCAAGGAGTGCGACCCAATGGCTCTAGAAATGATTCAAGGGACAGTCTGTGTCCACTACTAGCTGTTGTAGTAACGGACGTCGATGTGAATCATTTATTTCTTTCAAAAATCTTGTTCCAGACCTAGAGTCTCCGGTAAGCTGTGGACTTGACCCTCACGTTTGGAGATAACTTGGGAGGAGACTCGATAATCACACTTACGCTGACGGTGTGGTCAGACCGTCGAGGCGAGAGTTTCGGTTGGAATCCCTTGGTGACAGCGTCGAGGCCTTCCGACGTTAGTTTGAGTATGGAATGGGCAATAACTGTTCATACTGAAATTGACGGTTTTAGGCAAACGTCGGGATGGGTTTTCCTTGGTCGGCGAAAAGAAAACCCTAGGAAGCACGGGATAAACTCTTTCACGGGAGGGTGCGACCGATCACTCTTGAATCGGCCAACCTTACCCTCGTGGAAGCAGTCATTTGAGTTTCAATTCTAACAGGAATTGGAAACCTCTGGAGTTTGAGGATGGCGACCACGTTCTTATATGGTTCTCACCTCAACGAGGTTTACATAGATGTGGCCAAGGCAGAAAGTTATCTCCAAGGTTCAGCAGACCTTCTTAGGTCCCTAGTTGGGTAGGCTGGGTGGTTTACTGCTTGACCCATTCACCGCAGTTTCACCAGGTGCACGACGACTTCCACGTATCTCAACTAAGGAGATACGTACTCGACCCTTCACATACCATCGACCATGAGGAGCTGGACGATGGCGATGGGGTGTCTTTCACGGAGGTTCCAGTGGGGATCGAGGATCGACAGGAGCAGATCCTACAAGGATGATCGATTCCTCGGGTGCACATTATTTGGCAGTACGGAGCCTCCAGGTAAGCACATGGGAGCAGAAGGCTCAGATGCGTGCTCTGTACTGCTTTTGTGACCCTAATTTGTGTTGAAGCTTTATGGGGACGTAAAGCCCTGAGGTGGGAGTAATGTAAAGACCCGGAAATTTCAAGGAAAATTTTTTATTAATTTTATTTGGAATTTTACAAGAACGCAGTTTCTGACGACGCCTGAATCCGAGGCCCGGTGTGCCCGGAATTAATTTCTGAAGTTTGGCTCGGGTACGTTCAGTGAACGAGCGAGTGGGAATTTCTATCTTTTGAACCAGTGATCGGAATTGAAATATGATTGCACTGATTAACTCGCAACACCGGTAATCGCTTAAGAGAACCTTTACTGTAGTTGCGTTTGTGCGGGAGGAGAAGTTAATTTTTGGGGTTTAATTAAAAAAAGTGAATAAAATTGTTAAATCAAATTTTAACAATGTTAAGTGGTTAACTTCTCCCACCCACATCCATCCAACTTCCCATGTGTGGATATTTGAAAGGGTGGGGCCCACACGAACCCCCCCCCCTGCCTTTTCAAATTCCTTAAACTCCCTAACCCTCTTAACCCCTCACAATCCAACTCCCCATTAACTCACATTCTTTAATATTTGACAACTTGATTATTTAATGAGGTGAGATAAGTATGGTTTATTTGAATTTCAATCTTGTGAAATTCTTGACAACACTTTGCAATTAATTAATTAATCCAACTTAATTAATTATTTTGAGTGTTTGAATTCTTTTGAATTCATTTTGCCAACATTAAAAAGAGAGATTATATTCTTCTTTTTGGGTTGGCATAAAACTTGTGGGGAGAACTAAAGAGAGGAGAAGAACTCTTGGAAGATCACCAAACTCTCGAGGAAGAAAGTTCCACGTTTCCGAAGAACATGAAGCAACGCCTCCGACCTCCACGACGCTTATCTTCCCTGGGTCGTTGAAGAACTCTGTTCTTGAAGCCGAGGTAGGGGAATTTATTTTGGAATTCTCTTATCTTTTGAGAAAAAAACGACGAGCGCGGACCAACCAATACCGGGTTGATCCGCAGATCGTCCGATCAAGCGGTTGATGATTGAGGGTTTTTATTTATTTAATTGTTCGTGAATACAAACTTGGTGATGATCGTGGATTAAAACCCTTTTTGTTATCGAATAACGCAAGGGGGTCGGACCGCACAAACACGACCGACCCTCCTCCTTTGTTTTTCGTGATGGTTTCTTGAGGATGATACGAGAAAATGTGGTGTCGTCGCACCACGCGATTTATTGCGGAAGATACGCGTGGTGCCGTCGTGCCGCGCCGTGGAATGAAATCCAAGAACGCGACGCCGTCGCATCGCGTCGAACAAAGTCAAAGGCGCCGCGGCCGGAGCGGGGCCGCGGCGGAGGGAAGCGATGTCGTCGCATCGCGCCGAACGGCATAGGTCGCGGCCGGTTCCGGGCGGCGGCGGAGCAAGATAACAGGCGGCCAGCACCGGGCCGCCGGTGTCGGCGAAGGAAGGACTAGTCGTCGCCGGTCCTTGCTGGCGAAACCGGCCGGCTAGTGCGGGCCGGCCGGGCAGTGGAGACCGGGGGAATTAATTTCCCCCGACCGGGTCTCAAAAGCGGCCCCAATTAAGGGGCCGCGGTTCTCAAAGGCGGGGGGGGGGGCTTTGCCCCCCGCGCGCGGCACCCGAACGGCGCCCAGGCCGCGCCGCCGCGCCTCCGACCGGGCTGATATTTTTCCGAGCCGGGCCGGGTCGTCGGGCCGGGTCGACCCGGTTCGGCCGACCCAGGGGGGGTCGGCCCGGGTCGGCCCGGGCCCAGACCCCCAGTTTCGGACCACTTTTGGTCAAATGCCTGTATCTTGGGCTACGGGCCTCCAAATGCCTCGCCGTCAGCGGCAACGCGATCCTTGGATCGAGACGGTCGTTTCGGTACACTATACTCAAGGTGCACCTTCCTTTTCGAGAGCCTACGTGGTTAAAACTCCATAGTTAAGCGTGCTTGGCATAGAGTAGTGATCAGGATGGGTGACCTCCTGGGAAGTTTCCCAGGGTGGGTGTGAGACGGAAAGGACAATAACTAATAGACCGGACGTCCGATTTACGTGCCATCTGTTTAGTTGATTTCCTCTTGATGAGACGGATCTTTTGGAATACTCCGCCCGAGGTTTGGACGCAGGTGGAGTACGGTCGGGTTGGTTTTGCCTTAAAAACCAACCAGGCCCCTGGAATGAAAAAGCCAATAACTCTCAGACCGGGCGTCCGATTGACGTGCCGTCTGTTGCGTTGAGTTCCTGTTGATGATACGGAACTTTTGGCATTCTCCGCAAGAGATTTGGATGCAGATGGATAGTGTCCGGGTTGGATCGCACAGAAATCCAACCGGGTCCCTGGAACGGAAAAGCTGATACCTTTCTGACAGAACGTCCGTTTGACGAACCGTCAGTTGCGTTGTTGATCTCATTGAAAAACGGTCCCTATGAGTATACCCTATGAGTTTTCGTGGTATAGTTGAGTTACGACTGGATTGGTTCGCATACGAAACCAACCGGGCCCCTGGGATGAAGGGGCTAATAACTCACAGACCGGTCGTCCGACTGACGCGTCGTCTATTGCGTTGAGACCCCTATGACGAGGTGGTCCTTTGAGATACTTCCTTGCGGGACTTTGTGATACTTGGAGTATCGAACAGTAGCTCGTGGAGTGGACCCTCTCGGAGACGAGCGTGCGGAGTACGGAGACCGTGTAGCTGACCGAGACCCGACGACTGCAGATCGAACGACTTAGTGTGTTATAGAGGTGTGCTTGGTTGTAGTGGCACATGGGAGCGCTTGGTTGTAGCGGCAAACCCAGGACAGAGGTTCGCTTGGTTGTAGTGGCACATGGGAGCGCTTGGTTGTAGCGGCAGACCCACGACAGAGGTGCGCTTGGTTGTAGCGGCACATGTGAGCGCTTGGTTGTAGCGGCAGACCCACGACAGAGGTGTGCTTGGTTGTAGTGACACATGGGAGCGCTTGGTTGTAGCAGCTGGCCCGCAGTACTCGGAAGGAGGAGTACCTCAGCAGTCTTATGTTAGTGAGCAGTACCTCAGAGTCGTGACAGGACCACTGTACACTACAGAGACGGAGCTCTCCAGCAGTTACGGTTTCGATAATGAAAATCCTGGTTTGAGCTGAGACTTTTGACCTTTTGTGTTTCCTCATGATTGAGATGAGTCACTTGATAACTTAGGTATATGTATGGGCATATACCTGGGTAGTGGTTATCCATTGATTTCACAATCCTTGGGTTTCCTCATGATTGAGATGAGTTACTTGATAACTTAGGTATATGTATGGGCATATATCTAAGTAGAGGTTATCTGTTGAGATCATCTTGTGGTTATCCTTCTTGGTTTTAGTGAGACCTTGAGGGTCCCGGGGTCCCTACTGAGTATCGTTATACTCACCCCTGCACGGGCTATGCCCGCACTACGTTGTGTTGGTTGCAGACGACGGACAGCGTTGATCGTGGTTGAGGCTTGCAGAGCAGGACGGTACCTGGAGGTGGAACACTGGGCGGGATGTGCTCGGAGCGGACGGCGGGACCCAAGGAGTAGTGGAGTTATCTGTACCCACCCTTCAGGTGGGATCTCCAGTGGACAGCTCGATGTAGCGGCATTTACTTTGCAGTTGCTATTTTCCCTTTCGAGTTGTACTTTACTTTCAGTTTGGGTTTGTATACTGGCTCATTTACTTTTCCGCACTTTCAGTTGTACTCTGTTATTACATAGTGTTTACTATTCCACATGCTTACTCTGTGGTGCTTGTTTACTTTTCAAAGGCAATGCCTTCCCTTTTTACTGGGATTTACGCCTTGGTGCTAGTCGCCAGCCCCTGGCCTATGGAAGGCGGGCTTGGGGTAGTCACGGCACGGGCCCCGAGGAAGGGTCGTGGCAGATTTTTCATTTAAATGAAACTTTACCACTTCTGTGTTTTGAATTTCAAAAATCCGAAATACATGGTTGTCATTAAGAAGTAAAATTTGGTTCAATGGGATTAAAATAATTTTTTGGTGAATAGTTACTTTTAAGTTTTTAATCACGATTAGAGGTAATTAGTGTAGTTTAAGGTAAAAATAATGTTTTAATAATATGAAATGAACTTGACACATGTCCTACCCTTATTGGATGTGTCATGGCCGACCAATAAAATTCATGGTTCAACTTGGGGACCCCATGGAGCCACTTTGGTAGGAAAATGACATTAATAACTTTTTATTTAATGTAAAAATAAAAATGTCACAAACATGAGATGTTTTACTAATACAATTTTTAAATAGGGTTATACAAGTCATAATTTTCACTATAAATATTAATTATAAATCTAAAAAGATTTCATACATCATGATATTTTTTTTATAATTTTTAGACATTAAATAAATTAAATTATTTATGACACCATGATGATGCAGCCATTACCTCATTATTTAACGATTTAAATAAAATGAAAAGATTATGTAAAATCTAAGACTTACATATGTCAAAAACATATTTTAGTGTGGATTTAGAACCCTTATCACATTATCCTTTAAATATATAATTGTGGGACCCTTTATATCCGAAAATAATTTTATAATAAAGTATCTTTTCTTAAGTTTCCAATAGTGCCCCTCCTCTCCTCTTATAAAAGGCCCCCCACCTATACCACCTTACCCACACCTCTCAAGCCTTTGGGTCATCCATGCTATGCCCTTTATGTCTCTCCACATCCCTCTATTACTCCTAGAAGCCTCACTTTGGGCAGAAGTCTTCCCAAGGAAGCCTTTGAGCTCTAATCAAGGAGAGTTACCCGATTTTAAGGTAATGTCATCACTTGTGTTCTTTTGTTTTATTTTGCTTCTCCAACCCCCTAAACTCTTTTTATTCATTTAATTTGTAACAACTCCATTATTTTAAATATACTAGGATGTTTTTATAATAAGAATTATAGGAACACTTACACACAGATAAATCTAATGGTTAATGAACATACTGTTTCTGTGGATGACGAATTTCTGCCTCACGAAACGATGATTGTTCAATATTCTTCTAACACCTTTAATGGTGGCCATTAAGATGTCACTAGATTTAATTAAGCTATATAATATTATTATGTTTTCATTAAGTTTCTATATCTTTAATTTATGTCATACCTTTATGGCTTCCATTATAGGTATACGCGATATCTTCATTTTAGAAAGTGCGGACTACCACCCACTCAAAGTGATTTGATTCGTTAATGCCATACGTGGGACGTATAAAAGATGGATATAATGAAATTATATATGATAATATACTGGAATTATAATATAATTTTTTATCATTATGATTTAACTCAATTAAAATATTATATAGAAATGAATTTAGAGTTCATGCGTACGTATGGCTTACCGTCTCCATGAACGGTGCATTTCATTTCTTACCCCCAAATGTAATGTACTACTATAAGTACATTTATATAATGGACATATATGATGTATGTTACATATAAATGATGAATATAATTCTGTAATTAAAATATACATACCCCTCATTTAGTTTTAATTCCATTAATATGACATAGAAATGAAAGTAGCGTTTATGCGTATGTACGGCTTACCGTCTCCATGAATGGTTAATTTAATTTCTTACCTATAAATGATTATGTAATATTATAAATACATGTATATTCTGGATATATATGATATATATCATATTTGAATCATGAATATCATTCTGGATATAATGAACCTTTGACCACACGAACAACATGTAATTGTAAGAAGTCCACTTTCGACTGAAGAACCAAGTATCGACAAAAAAAACATTATTAACTTAAATGATTACAAAATGATTATAACATGGAAATAATTGATATAAAAGGAATAGTAGGATTGAAAAAGGTTCTCATGCAAGTTGAAATTAACATTAGTTTATTATTCAGGAGATTAAAGAGCAATCGAGTCACGTCAGACAAGAGGTAAGGGACTTCGTCTCAATCTCTCTTCATTAAGGCATGTTTCGTTTTATACTCATCTTTATTTTATATGGTGTATAAACACCTTTTACTTTTACTTTTATACAAAAGAAATATTTTTCTATGAAGCATTTTACTAAAAGACAAAAAGGAATGTTTCTTTTAACGTACACGGGGACAATGACATTTTCCGCTGCCACGAGTATTATTTGGACTTTTGCTTCCTCAACAAGACGTAATGTTTTTAAAATGAAATAAATACCATATACTCTTTTATGTATTTTGATATTGAAAATGGTTTTTATAATGGATTTGTTATGTCAATATATTTAAGTGATATATTGTGCTCAAAGTGTGGAGATGTTTTCTTTCCATTATATTTGTTTTATGTCTTATGATTTTATAATGGTACTTGGAAATTTGACGGGTGGCTACGTGATAAACCATATGAATGGTGGTTCTGTGAATACCAGGACGGGTGGTTACATTATAACATCAAATGCATTGGGTATGGAAGTCGGTCGTATAGATATTCCATTATGTGATATGTGTGGAAGCCAACCGTATGGTTATTCCATTTACGTATGTTTATGTCCCATGTTACCTTTATATGTTATGTGATATTTATATGGGTTTTATGGTATCCTTTTCATTACAAAAGGGTAAGTAATGATCTTTTATTCAGTGAAGAGTTTTTACTTCTTCATAAAGGTGAAGGTATTACTTTGATAAAGTATACATGGTTTACTTGTTGTTTGAAAAACTAACAGTTTTCATTCCTTGTGTATCCCTTACTGAGCTTTTTATGCTCACCCCAAATTTTTTTGAAATGTTTTTCACAAGACATAATGTGTAATAGGGTCAAGGATGTGACCAAGGGAAAGTCATGCTATCTAAAACATGGATCTAGACATGTTTCTTTTTAAGAGTTTTTATTTGATGGAAACTTATTAGAAGTGTCTACTTTGTAATCTTTTGAGATGTAATAGTTATGATCTAATTCTATAAAACTCCTAACCTAAAAAGATACTCAATGGGAATTATTCATTTTATTCAATATTAAATAAGGTTTAAGGCCGAGTCCTTATACTTAATTAATGAGATTTTCCTAATGTGGGGTTATTTATATATTTTTAGTTAACTATGGATAATGTTTAATGGATCTCAGGTTTCTATTTTTAATACATGGTTTAGTGAAAATGGAAGTAGTTCCCAGGATCTTGTGTTTCAGTTATTTATATTTACATAGAGGACATATATGTAGTTCTATGGATCTTGACATCAAATTATTTATATATATTTGGGAGTCCATGGATGTTGTTCTAGGTATCAAGTGTATCTATTCTTTTTAAATGGTTGGGGGACCATGGACATTATTCCATGGATATTTTTTTCCCATTGTTAATTAGGGGACAATATTTCATGGATGTTTTGTTCCCATTATTAATTGTAGGATAGTGGATGTAGTTCCTTGGATTTGGTGTTACCATTATTATACTAATGCGGTTGTGGGATTCCATGGATATTATTTTGGGATATAGGGGTGTATATAACTAGATATTGATTATTCACTTTATCACCTAGGGCATACTATTTGGGATCATAGATGGGGAGTGTATCATCCTATATAGATTATGATTCTATAGGATTTTCACTAGAGTAATGGGGTTATCATTTATTACCACCATGGATTTGGATATTAGACTTTATTTTTTTCATATTCCATGGGTTTCATCCATAGATTCTTGATGGGTCATTTTTAGGGATTCCATGAATTTAAATCCTGAGAGATTTGGGTTATCACGGTCACATTATTCTATTTGAAACATTTATCTTTTGCTAAAGTAGGTGGGGTTGATTTCATGTGGCTTATCAAACAATGAAAGTTGATAGTGGTAATTTTCTATGTTTTAACATTTATTTTCTTATTCCATTAATAATGAAAATTTTACATACAATTTTATTTAACAGTTATTTATGTGACATTGTTAGTAACCCCCAACTATGGTATATAATAACACAATACATGAGTGTCCCTTACACTTATGTATCTGATCATCCTTTACTATTAAAAATCTAAGGTCTGGAAGATGCCTAATATTTGATCATTTATTTACATCAGCTAGGTGATATTTCATTCTAGGGTGATGTGAGGCTTGAGGATATTGTAGAACCTCAGTGTATTTTATTCTGTCCTATTATCTTTTTTATAAATTCGATGGACTCTGTAGGCAAAGCATGTATTTTTTTATCTCTAATATTAAATAAAATTATTATTTGTGTTTTTTTTATATTTATACATACTAAATCTAATGTTTATTATTATATTTGATATTTTTGATATTTTAACTATTATTAATACTCTAATATGATGATATAGTCCCCCAATTGTCCCATATTAAACACTTTTTTTCATTTAATTTATTCTTTTATAAGGGGGCATTCCTAAGAAAATGTGGTGAAGTGATACAGTAACTATACTGTAAATTAGGGTGAGAATATTACATTAGAAGTAGTGTATGAAAAATACCAAAAACATGATTATGGAGGGGATAAAAATTATTTTAAATTTTCAAATATTATCTTAGAGACCCTATGGTAACTGGAGGAGTTGTGACACATTATTTTTTTAAGAGTTTATCGAAAGTCATTTGTGTTTTTATGGTGAGAATAAGGGATATTATTTTGATTAAATTAATATAGTATGTGATTTGAGGTGGTTGGTGGTGGGATCCTTTTAGGGGTGATCTAGGGGGATTTCAAAAGGATCTCCTTTCATTGTAAATATGGAATGCAATATCACATTGAAATTGGATCTGGTGTATAAAATTGATAGAGATAGGAAAATGGTTGGTATATCAGGCATCTTTTATAAAATTTAGAGACTATTTAATGTGATATTTTTGGAAATTTCACCTTAATTGATCCTTTTAGTGTAATATTATCATTATTATGTTATCCAATTTCAAACTCAGTCATATATTTTTATGGACATAAAAACTAATTTATATGATAATGTCGATATTATTATTTCGAATATTAAATTATATTTTCTGGATTCATTTTATATATGTGAATAAATTAATATTAATATTAGATCGAATAACACACAAATTTTTTTCAAAATGTTTTGAAGAATATAATTGGTTTTTTTATTTATCATTACCATTCTGAATACTTTTGAATGATTGATAATATATATATATATCATCAACAAGTTTCAGTATAATTATTATTAATTAGAGGTAAATTTACATAGGCTTAAAAAATTTATATAGAAAAAAAGTATTCAAAAAAACATTCTTTATGTACAATTTTAATTTATTAATATTTAAATAATAGTTATTATTTTTTTAATAACCAAAATTAAATTTTATAATTATATTTTCATTAAAAACTATAATGATCATTTATCAAAATTCATTCTTGAAAAATAAATTTAATAATAATTAGATATGTATAAAAAACACTCAATAGTAAAGATATATATTTTTATGTTATCATTTATCACATTTTATTATACTAACTTTTATAAAGAAAACCCATTATAATATCTACACTAGTCCTAATAGAAAGACATTTAGTTATGGAAGACACATGTCATGATTCAGATATGATGGATCTCATAGTGATTTCAATTTGAATGATGTTGTCTTGTAAATTATTTCAAAAATGTACTTATTAACATTCATCAAGGGGCTGGTCTACGGAAAACACCAGGATTTATACCTCCCATAGAATATTGGAATAATGAGACACATTTGGAATACTTAAACTATTTTTTCACCATTTATGATCTCTATATAATTTTTGAATGTGGTTTCTTCCATTTATACAAAAAAATTCATTTACTATTATAATACTGCAATTTTAGTTGAATATTAAAAAAATAAACTTATAATTTTTATTAAAAAAATTATTTTTTCTAATTCTAGTTTCACAGAATATATACACCTCACGCCCACATAATTTCTTTAGAAATATCATTTCAATGAGTATATATATAACTATCATATTATATATATATATACATACTTCCACTAAATCATTCATCTTTTCCTCGTACTTCCTTTATAAAAACCATTATAATCACATTTACTTTTTATATAGTTACCAGAATATTTATTTATAGAATTATCCTAATAGTACATTAGGATGAAGAATATTTCAATCCAATTTTTTTAAAATTTTTTATTTGTTCTTTTCTAATTATTAACTTAATGTTTCATTCAACTCTTCTATAATGACATTTATTTTTTAGTTAAATTTTATACCATAATAAAATACTGAAATGTTAATTTTAGTTTGATATTATGCATAAGAAATAATTTCATGGATTAAATGTAATTTTAGCTATATAATTATGTAAATTTTTATTTTAAATTTTATATCTTATATTAATTAATAAATTCCATAAAACATTATTCCTGCTATTATGAGTATTTCTACCCTCATTGGTGATAATTTTATATTTCAATCAAAACCTAACATAGATTCTTGAAATTGTTATGTAATGATTAAATATGATAATAATAAATTGTTTATTTTATGTGTAATAGTATTTCATAGATAATTTGATATCATAATTTTTTATTTAATTAAATAATCATGTATAGTAAAACCACCTAAATGAACAGACTATGAAATTTATTATTTTATTTGATTTTTTAAATTAAAGAAAATTAATATTACTATTGAATAATTTGTATCCCATTATTATTTTATATTTAAAATTATTTATCCAATCAAATAATATTACAATGAACAAATGACCACTAACTTTATGTTCTTGTGATATTGGAATCATTAATGCAATATCTTTTGAAAACCGTCATCAATAAAAAATATTAGTAATTAGTAATAAATGAGAACTGATAAAAAATATTAAATTTACTTTTTATTAATAAACTTGGTAAATGAAATATTGAAAATAATTTTTTATTATATATAACACTATAGATTATTATATGGGGAGTCTGCACATGAGTTTTCAGATACGTTTCTCAGTTAATTTTTTTCCATAAACACGACACCCTTTTCAAATTTCCAATTTTCATCATCTAATTATTTATTAAATCACATATTTTACTACATTAAAAATATATTTGGATGTTCATATATTTATTTATCATTCTTTAGTTAATCATTATTTATCTTATAACATATCGTGTTGGTATAAAAAATAAATCTAAACATTATAATCATTCATTCATTACATAATATATTCCTTGTTGAACTATTTTTTTATTTATATGTTTTTTATTTAGGTCCAATAGTGTCTCTCTCCCTTCATCCATTCATCGATTATTAAATAAAAACTATTTTTTGGACTATATTTTATGAAATTTTCATGTAATCTAATTCATTTTTATAGTTTATCATGTTATATCTTCATGATTTATTAGGATCATTTAGTTTTTGGTTACCTTTATCTATCATATATATGCATCCACATGTTACAATGTGATAGGTGTGTTTCAAATAATATAATGCCTTAATATATCGGAAAATGATTATCTTTCATGGGATGATATGTTTAATATATTGGTAATAAGCTAAGATCAATTTGTTTTGATAGCATGGCAGTGAGCCTTGAAAAATTATTATGATAGAATTTTTATTTTTCAACCACAATCTAATTGTATTCAAATTTCTATCTCAAGATAAATTTAAAGTCATATTTTTCACATTTTCTAATATATTTATATTAAACATGATGTTCTCTGAAAATGCTATCTAATTATTCTCTTGAAGCTTAACTTCTAATTATCCCTTTTTAGGAATCATTGTCCATTATATTTTTGATTTATATAATCATTAAAGGATATAAAATAGTAGTAATATGATGGATTACATGACCTATATAATAATTAATTAAATAAAAATTTAATATTATATGATTTAAATGTATATATTTTTTTGGTAATCATCAAAGGAAATTGAATGTTAGGTTATAATGTGAGTATTTTCAGTAAATTTGTATGTTTTTTTCTATATTGTTTTGAAATAAATGTTTATGAATTTCAGATCAGAATATTTTTATTTAGTGATAGTTTAGTTATTTATTTAGATTTTCTAAAAAAATATTTTAAAAAATAAAAATAAAACACAAAACAAAAATATAATGTATCATAATTTAAGGGGATCATAGATTTTTTTTGTATGTGATCATTTATATATATATCAATTTTCAAAGATTATTTTTCTTAATTTTATTAGTAAAATTTATTGTTTAATTAAATAATTTCAAATACATGTAATCATGAAAAGAATCTATGCAAGAGAAAATGAAATGATATTCCCAAAAAAATCCGAATATCATGGGATGTTGAGTTTAAAACTTTATAGACATGTTAAGTAAATTGACTCAAATTATGTAAAATCACTTAAGTCATTTAGAAAGAAAAACACTATGGTGTGTAACATCATAACAAATAATTAGGATAGTGTATTAAAATTTATCAATGTTAATGTTTATGCATTATGAGTCTTTAATATAGTATTCATAGTTACAATAATAATCAATATTAATATTTCTTTTTTTAATTATATTTTTGTCATATGTTTATTCACAAATTCCACCACCTAAACCAATAAACATCCCAGTTTATCAACCACTTCGAAAAACCCAAAAGTTTAAACATATTCTAAAAAAAATATATCAAAATTTACTTTACTTTTTGGGTGGTTTACAGAAAGTAAAATCAAATATCCATATTTTTCGAAGTCATAAGTAAAATATCAATGTATTTCTATGTGTAAATAAATTTTTTTCTCACTAATTTATTCTATGTTTGTTCATTAATCATTAAAAAAATAAGAAAAATATAATGAAATAAAATTTTTATTACCTTTTTAGTTTTAAAAAAATCATCAAATAATAATTCTTTTATAATCCTCACTTTTAATAACACATACATTAAATGGTTGGTTTAATCACCTATATAGAAAATAAAATTGTATAAAACTCCCCACCATCAAGGCTAATCAACAAAATATAATTATTAATTAAATACCATAAAAATTAACTAAAATAAATTATAATACATTTTAATATTATAAATCATTATTATTTTGTTAAATTAGATAATTCCATTTTGTTATAAAAACTACCTTAAATGATAGAATAGTGAATACATATTTAATAAACCAAAAATTCCTATTATGGATCATACACCAGTATTGAAATCCTATAAAGGCATTATTAAATAATTTTCGAATAAATTTTATATTTTAATTAATATTTGGGCAATGAATGTATACTAATATCATTAAACCTAATATGACCATGATAAACATTCAAGTAAAATTTCAAATAACTCCAACAAATAATAAAAAAATAATGAAAAAAAATATTCAATTTAAGGGATAAATAATAATTCAACATCAAAAAATGGATTTATAGTTATTTATTAATAAAGAAAACCTAGTTATATAAGAATTCAAATTTATTACCATAATTTGAGGACATGGTGTAAAGGTATCTATTTAAAATTCTATTCCCATTTCAGTATTTGATTCCTTCATGGTTATACATTTTAGTTAATTTAATTTATTTATCTTCTAATTATTCAAAATTTTATTTATAAATATATATTTTATCATCTAACATATCTTAATATTACCCAATTATTTTTCTAAGGGATTTACACCTATTTTGACATCATCCTCTTTAATAATTATTAAGTCATAATGTATAAAATTTTTATTAAATTAATTTATATATCATATTCATTCGTATGTTTTTTAATTAATATTAAAATATTATTGTTAATATAGTTCTATTTCGATGTGGTACAGATAATAAAATAATATTTTATATGTATTCTAATTGAAATAACACACGATGTATTTGATAATTTTCTTAAATGAAACATCAAGTCCATATTGACTATTATATATTAAATTGTGGTAACCATTCCATTAAGTTGAAAAATATGAATCGTAATAATTTTATTGAAATATATTTATAAATTTTTTTTATCAATGTAATTTTAATTATTAATTCATATTAAAATGTACTCAATTTTCACTAAGGTAAATTAAGAGTCATGACTTTTTGTTCCTCATAAATGGTTTTATCCCATTTTTAAATTCAAACCTTAAAATTTAATTTATTCAAATTTATAATTATTTTTTATGAAATTAATATCATTTATAAAATTATCATGCCAATATTATGTTTTCATTATTTTTTTGGATTGTTCTAAAAAGTATTATTTTTCAATGTATAGTGTAAAATATTGATCTTTTAAAAACAATTTTTTTTAATTAAATATTACATTATGTTTTAAATTTAAAAATAATTTAATGTAAGTAAAATTTAATTTGAATTAATATAATTAATTAGGTTGTAGTCGTAATAATACATGATTTGTGTATAATTTATTCCTTGAGCATACAAACATATTTTTCTAAAAATTTGTCTTAATGATTGCAACAAGTTTTTATCCTAATAAAATAATTAAATTTTATTTCATTAAAGGTTCTAATGAATTATTTTATTATATATTCAATATTATAATTTAACATTTTTTCGTTATTTGTAAAAGGAATTTAAGAATGTATATAATTATTTATACGTAAAAATTCATTTTTGGAAAACATCTTTCTATTATGATTTTCAAACATAATTAAATATTTATTTAGTAAATTATTGAAATTTAATATGAAAAAATGTATTATGTATTTGGAATCATTGTTATATATATAGTTTAATAATATCAAATTCATTTATGATCATAAAAAATAGTAAATATAATGAAATTTTATTACAAATGTTATGGTAAAAAAAGTTTTACCAAAGGATACTCCATTAGATAATTACTTGACTTCCACATGAACTTATAAAAATATTACAAAATAAAGATATATAAACTAAATAATATCATAAAATCAAATCACTGTGTATTTGGTCCCACTATCTAATAAATGGGACCATAAATCATTGATTTTTTTAAGAAATACCATGTGCGTCCCTCCCCTCACTTTTGAATGGGATCCTCTTCTATTATAAGAAGGTTACTAACATAAAAACATGATAACTATAGAACCATACATATAATAATATGTTATTATAAATTTTTTACCATCGTTTATTGTCTCTTATAAATCCAATGGGAGAAGAAAGAATCACCTAGTCAAACTTGTGGATCGCCACCTTCGTGTTGCGATACAGACCATATTCCACCTCCAACATTAATAGTTTTTTTATTATGGTAAATTTAATTTTCGTATATAATAATTTTTATTTAATATAGAATCATGAAATTTTTATTAATTGTTATATTTCTTTGGTTCTGTCTATTAAAAAATGAAATGACCCTCATGCGTACATACGAACTACCGTCTCTACATAGTAAAGTAATTTATTATTCATAAATTCCTCATATTATTATTTATAAATATTAATATATTTAATATATATGATATTTATATCAATATTAACATTATGATTATTAATTGATAATAATCAATGTTCATGTTATTTAACTAATATACTAAAACACACATGATAAATGAATTCATTAACACCTGAAAAGATGATGATAATGAAATATTGTTAATGGAAATGTGACTAGATTATATATATAAATCATATATGGTATTATCGAGTTGTTTATTGTTTTATAGAATTATAATAAATTTAAATTAATTATGCAGGAGGTTAAATAACTAATAAAGAAATATGGACTTTATTTAAGGGATTTATGTAAGAGCCTTATTTTTAATGTGATTTTTATAATTAATTTTTCTAATGATAAAATTTTATTATATATCTAAAAAATTATAATTCTATTTCTATTATATAGTTTTCTTGGATATATCTTGTTGTCCATTAATTTTCCCATATTTATGTACTTAAGAGGTCGATGAATTTTTTTTAATTTAATCCACCCTCGTTTTTCCCTTCGGTCTAAAATATTTTCTTACATGCCTGTCTTTTTGTTAAAATGTTTGAAAAAATATTTAAACAATTATTAAAAGGTAATTTATAGTTTATTTAATATATATTTATTTTCCTACTAATTATTTATATTAAACTTATTATTATTTTCCAATCATTATACTTTTTTAATTTTTACCTCAAAAGTTAATTGATTTTTTATTTTAATACACAATAAATGAATGAATTTTCCTCCCATAATGAAACACATTTACTTAAATAATCATATAATATTTTTTACATTATTTATAAAGAAATTTTTTTCCATAAATTTTTTTAAAAATTTTAATTATGAAGAAGTGATTTCAAATAGAAATGATATTTCTACTGGAAATGATCAACAGATACTCTAAAGGTTATTTATCTTTAAAATCATCAAATAATGTTTTTTCATTTGAATGGATTTTATCTACTTTTAAAATATTTATTTTTCTTCAATATAATTTTAATAATTAGGATGATAAACTATTTATGTTACCTGTATCATTTCCACTAGTTTTGATTTTATAATACATTGAATATTTTATGATCTTATAGAAAAAATATGTATTTTTAACTTTATTTGATGGGTGAGATTTGAATTATAACTCTCTCTAATAAATTAGGTGAATATGTATATTTCATGAAATAATAAGGGGTTTAACGGGTATTTAACCCAGTTCATTGAAGGAATTTTTTTTAAAAAAATTGTACTTTAGTGAACCTTAACAACAAAATAATGGAATGGGTAGTGAACCCCATATAATGTGATTTTCATGGATATGATCATTGACCATGTAATTTATTTTCTATTCCCATGTGTATTACATAGACTTATGTATTATTATTATGATATTTTTTCAAAAACCCATATTGTTTATTGATGGTTCTACACCCTTATATATTAGGTCATATTTTTGATTAATACTTCCTCTATGTATATTGATAAATGATAAATGAAAAATATGTATGATTATTGTAAGTATTATTTATTTTATATTACCCTTATTATTAGCTTACACTCATATATTGTCATTAGTTGATATTTATTATGATTAATATGCCTTAGAATCTAATATTACCCTTTCATATATATCAATTCCCTAATTTATCATGAATGGTTTCAAGAAAAATATTTTTAATTAGGGTGTAAATTGCGAAGAACATAATTGTAAATGATAGTGATCATTCATGTATATAGTTTTTTTGAATCATTGTTTCTAAAGAAACTCATCCTCTATTGTATTCGGGTGTGTATTGTTGTGACTTTCATTATATATTCATTTAAAATGATGTAATATATATTTATGGGATGTGTTGGTCACCGTATATGGTCTCAAAGGAAGGCCTCTGTTAGTTTTTAAAAACATAGATATGGGAATATTTGAGAGAACTATTAGGATATGCCTAATTATAGAAGAACATTGTATATTATGGTAAATAAAATTTGATGGTTTCTCTATGAAAATATATACCAATCAATATACTAAAATTTTATGTTTTTTTATAGATGTATATTGGGGTGATAACCCTAAAAAGTTATGTTCAAGGATATTGTTGCCATCATAATTGTTTATTGTGAATGAGACATTACTAAAAACCATGTTTTACACTCCCAAGGGACAAAGTTATGGTAATTAATTTATTCATTAAGATCTTTTACAAAGAACTTCAATAATATATTGACTAATTATTACCTTTATTAGACCTTTGGTGTCATATTTTGAAAACATTAGTCAATATTTTTGTATGATATGAATTTTATTTCATGATTAATGACTCTATTGATGATGATTTTTGTCCAATCTAGAAATTGTTTTTCATAATGTATTTATGATAGAATAATGAAGCTGAGGTAGTGATACTTTTTTTAAATAATGATGTATCATATTTACTTTTATTCATAAAAATTAATATTTATTATAAAAAATTTCACATGAAATGTTTATTCATATCTTTAATGATTATATAATAAATTGATAGTAAAATCACCTAATTGTATAATGATAGTATAAATTATCTATGTTTATTCCCAAAATTATGTTTTTGTGAATATTACATCACAGAAGACTTATTATTAATCCTCTAGTTAAAATTGATGGGATTTTGGGTATGTATTGGGTTTATTTATATAATGTACACACAAATTATAGAGGAAGGGATTTTTAATTGGATATTATTATCCAACCTATGATTGACTATCATTTTGAGAAAAAATATACACATTCGAGGTAATTATATTTGTTAAATTATTCATCATTCCAATCCAATATTTTAATTAAGGTTATGTGGTTATTGAGAAAATAAAGATCATATATATTTCTACTATTTGAGAATGTTTTGATATATTTTTCGATGATTTTACCTATAGAGACTGCGACCCCAGAAACCCGGGAGTCAGTTCCTTCTGAACATGATGTGTTATCTAAAAATAAAACACACTTAGTTAACAACACATCATGTCCCATACAAATGATCGTGTGCGATTTGGGTTTTGGGAAACCGGGAACTTCGGAAACAGTTCATCTTTTAAGAGCTGATACCTAAAAATCTTAAATCATAACGTAGGGTGAGCTTTGAAATACTCAGTAAAGTGGGTTTTTTAAAGAAATGAAAATAGTGTAACATTTGAAAACATTCTTTTAAAAGAAATTGAATATTCACTAAAGGATGATTGTCACACAAAACATCAAAACGCTAATTCAATGATTTCAAAAGTGTATGAAACCTGTGTGTCATTTCTCGAAGGATTAATAATTAAAACGTGTGATTATATAAAATCAAACAGTTAAGAGTAATGTATAATCATATTTGCGCGTAAAGGAAACAACTAAATTTTCATATGATGGTTTCTATACTATTATGTGATAACACCAATCATGCTCCAAGCATATACCAGTGAAATAAGAACTTTATGAAAGATTAAAAGAATTAGTCATGATAGAACATTATCTTTAGAAAGAACATGTTACATAACATGAATTATGTGGCATCAACATTTAACTTAGACAATCATGAACATATCACCAAGGTCCATCCCCATGGTTTCATTTAAAATTACCAAGGTAAACCCTATGGTATCGTTAATATTGTAATCTCTAGTGGTTACATCATTACCCAATGCATTGGAGCGCTATCAGGACGCACACTTAATTAGTCTTTATTATCATGTGAGCCACATATCGTTAATGCTTTACTTAAACGGTTTGTATATTCAAGATGTCCCATACCACCTTGAATATATCATTCATTTTTATTTTACCCAAGGTGTCCCATACCACTTTGGGTAATTCAATTTCTTAGTTCATTTAGTGATATGTCATAAGCTTGCATTACGTAAAATAATAAATAATAAACCACCAAAAAATTTTCTAATACTATGTATGATAGATAACTTTGCAACAAGGTTCAACAACTAATCAAAGGCATACATAGAATAGTAAATCATCCTTTTCACTAAATCATATAAAATAATGATATTATAAATGATGAATCTTTGTCATTATAAATCCATGGAAAAAGGAGTGCTTAAGAAAAACACTTTAAATCAGTTATGGTGATAAATAGGCCCTTGAAATTTTAAATGAATTAAATCATAAATTGATTAATTAATACATTCAATAAAGTAGGTTAATTTTGTCTTAAGATAATACATGAACACAACATGATAACATGACCTATTAAATCTTAAATCCTTCAATACATCTTAAATCAAAACAAAATACACCCTTTATGGTAAAACGCATCATGAGCGATGCCCAGTATGCCTCTTTAATAAAACATAGTTCACATGAAATAATGATTTACTTAAAGGTTGGTACCCACCGCTTAAAATCATAAATTTGACTTGTATTGGTCTATATGTTTATGGGTGCATAGATATATATAGATACCAAGTTTACAACGAGGGGTTTTCATGCTAAAACAGTTTAAAACAACCCTAATTAATATATAATGCATAGTATAACATGTTGGATCATTTTGAAATCCAAAAAATAGATAGAGTTTTGGTTATAAATATTTTATTATACAATGGAAAATTGAATATTTATATCTGCATAGAATTTATGAAATAAAACCGAAAGAAAACAATCAAACTTATCACCCCAAAGCCCTGTCCAACATAGGTCAATCCAAAAAGAAAAAAATAATAACCTCTATGTATATATATATATATATATATAAGGGTAACCCACATATATATGAACCATATTATTAAGGGTTGTTTTAGAATAAGGTAAGATACCTCTTTTCCCCTTGTAACCATTGTAATAATCATTAGGAAACCCCATTTTAAGACCAGATGGATTTCATTATACATAAATATGTATATGTATAATCCGTATATACTAAAAAATAGAAGAGAAGTATTATGAGGTAAAAACATAAAAACCACCAAACTTGCACCCTATTGGAAACACGGCTGTAAGCCCCTTTTGAAAACATCACAACCCAAAGGGTTTATATATAAGTATATATATATATATATATACTGTGTATATACACCGAGAGTATAAAGGTATGGGTTTCTACAAAAGAGATCACAACATGTAAACACTCTTATGGATGCACCCTACAGAGAACACGAAACAGATTCTTTGAAGGTGATACCATCTGAGGGGTCTATATATTAAGTATATATAAATAGATATATGTTGTATATATATACCGAAGGTTTCATTACAAGAAGTAAATCATGCAAGAACCCTTACATTGCTTGAGGAGAAAGCTCGAACCAGGTGCACCACGCTGGGTGGTAGGGAGTTCGAGGGAGAGCAAGGAGAAGAAGGAGAAGTCGCCGACACTTCAAGAGGTAGGGGGTTTAAGTAGGGATTTGGAGAACAAAGGGTGACTCGACCCAAGAGGCAAGACCTACGTGAGGAAGACGAAAGAACAGAGCCCTAGGAGGGGGTGTTCGGATGTCAAGGGGAGCAGTGCGGGGGGGGGGGGGAGGCCGAGGCATCCTTGTGTAGGCCTACCGGTCGGGTGCTGCTGCGATGAAGAAGAAGACGGGGGTCGACACGGTAAATAAAGGGACGTCCAAGATTAGATCTCGGGTGAGAACGAATGGACGCGGTGATATGTGGGGTGATCGTGCAGCTAACAGGTTATGATGGTCGAGATCGACGCGTGATTCGATTGGACGGTCCTGATTATGTATAACTCATCCCACATCGAAAAGCAACACGGTTGAGGCACGGTTTAACAAACAAGCTCCGCCGATCCCGATGCAATAACACGAACACACACACACCGGGGCCTTATACACGGGCCCCATGCAGGCTTCGGCCCAACCTCACGCAACGCGCGCTGCGACCTTACACACGGGCCTGCGCGCGACCTAGAACACCTATTCATGGTTCAGGATGCGGTTTGGACACCAACTGAACGCTTCGGGACACCGATGGTCAGCACCTCGGTCCCCTGGGGCATTGTCTCGGCCTAGAGGGCTTGTCCCTTAAGGGATACCCTTGGTATGGCCTCGCCCCAACCTATATTTTCTATTAAAAACATATTTTAAATTTATAAAATAACCAGTATAAGTATACTTATATCAAAATAAAGTGTAGTATAAATATTTATACTAAAGGGAGTTAATAAAAACAAATTGTTTAGACTTAAAATTTAAATCCCTTATCTATAAATCTTTTAAAAGATCTACCTCTCATATTTTCATACAAAACCACTATAACTATTTGGATCATTAAAATAAACTACTATTTGTCTCATAAACTTTAAAAGACCAAATGTTTACCCCAATTCAAAATCTCATAGATCACAAGATATTATTATTATAGACACCCATTAAACACATATTTTATAAAAAGAATACTATGTTTTCAATATATAAGTATCCATCGGGATTTTGTGAAAACAAAAGGATTTTATTTCCAAGAATACTTTTTTTAAAACTATGATTCTTTTGTGAAACATATTATAATAGTTGAAATATTATAAAATTATAAGATCATTAAAAACAAGTTTTAATATAAAGATAAACATTATCAACAGAAACCCAAAGGTTGTTTTGAAAACCCAACGACTATATTTTCCAACGGTCATAATTCACAGGATCATTATAAAATCAGGGGTGTAGGGTGTTTATTAAAATTAGAACACTTGAGATAGGAAGGATATTTATATTTATACCTTGGGTGTTGAGCATGTGTGTCAGGGCCCTGGCTATTATATTTTTCACGCTGATGGACTCTGAAGGCGATGACTATCCGATTACTCGCGTTGTGGTTCTTAGTAGTCTCATTGTGGCTGTGTTAGGTCTTGTGAATGGTATTTTCAATTAGTTGGGTCTTGTTGCAAGTAATATTTTAATATATATTAGTTTACCTTATTCTTTATATAGTTTCAAATTCTTTATTTTCACACAAAACACAACAAATAAAACAAGAGACATCATTAAAGGCATAACATTGCTCACTTGAACTAGTTTATAAAACCTGGGGCAACACATTCCCAATCATTCTCAAAATCATGTTTTGGAAATTTCAATATAGCCCATATGTGGTACAATACCTATTTAAAAGACTCTATTTAGAATGGTCCCAATATAGTTTCATGAATTAAAGAAACAACACTTGGAAAATATTTATTGGTGATTCATTTTTAGATTGCACCACCATGGTGTTCACCAATGCTTTTTTAAATAATAAAATTGAATAATGATACTCTAAATTAATTTATAGGAAAATAATAATATTGTTCTCAAAAATTAGTTTTATTTTCTCTATTTTGATGATTTTTTTGATAAATTATAAGGAGATAAATAGTTTTATAAGATTTATATTTGATATAGATACTATCAGTTGGGGGGTTAAATGTGAATTCATGTCCAAGAAAGTCATCCATTTTAGGTAATGATATAATGAATTTATTTTCATGACATTTGGTTTTACTAATAAAACCGGTATTTTCATGGATTTAATGAATATTGTATTTATATATTAACTTGATATATTTGTGGTAGTCTTCATAGAAAATATTCATATACATTCTATGATGAAGGAAGAGAAATATGGTCATTACAGGATTCTATTAATGACCATATGGAAGTATATGTTGTATGAAAAGTTTACCTTTTGTGAATTTATGATATAGAATGTTTAATTTTTGTTTTAAATAACTCATGGGTGGGTATATGGATGTATCCATCAATGATATATGATATTGAACATTGTACTAGAAAAACCACTATCACTGAGACCCATTGTTTTCTTATATTATATAAATATTATCAAATAGTCTATATGTTTTTCATAGAAGTATCTAATATAGAAACCAAGTTATCAAATAATAGTATTAAATTTCTTTTGATTGATGAATGTAAAAAAATGGAATTAAATGAAGATAATTTTGGTTAGTGTAGCTATTCTCACACTAAACTACAATAGAGATGGGATTTCGATTTATAGTGATTCTTATATCATGGTATTGGAGATTGTTTGTATGAAAAATAATATAGTGATACTTTATGCATCACTCCAATTGATACTTCATGTGACAAAATACCAAACTCCTAATTTAGAGTTAGTATTTGTAATATTTGAATTAATGATATGGAAAAACTATCTTTATAGGGAAATGTGTGAAAAATCAAACTTATCAAAAAGTATAATTTATGTAATCAATAATAAATAATTGAATATGTGCCATAGAATATAGTTGGAGTTAATTATAGATTATTATTGTTCAACACATCACCTCCCTATGAATGTGAACTAGATTACTGATTATTTGTGTCCCAAGGAACGGACTATATTTTCTATAATGATTATAAAAAAGATACATTATTTTGGTATATTTAAATGATATACCTCAAAATCACAAATTAGTGGTAAAAATATTAGTTTCCTAAATTTTTTTCAACCATGTATCCATATAATGATTAAAGATGTGAAAAAGGTGGATTTTGAGTTATTAATGAAGGTGGAAAATGTTCCCAAGATCGTCCATGATTGTGATGGAATGATAAGGTTTAGGAAAATAGTTCGTTTCCCGTCATTACATAAAATGAAGAAGTAACTATTTGAAGAAGATCATAGGTCATCATTCTCTATTCATCTGGGATGTGTAAGGATATATTGATATATGAAAGATTAATTTTCATTGAAAAAAATGAATAATGTTATTGATATGTATGTATATGTTTTCATTATATTATAGTAAGAGAAGGATGAGAAATTAATTTCTAAGAAGAATTTTCAAATATTACCCACACTTGAATTGAAATGGTAACCTTTCCCCTAGATTTCATTTCCAAACACCCATAAAAATAAAAAAAAATGTTATACAATGTTTGTTATAGTCATTTTATTTATGTTTTTTATACAAATTTTTTATATTAGATAGTATTTCTCTACTAATATTTTTTTTGATATAAATTAATGAAAATTTATGATTTCATGGGTTTCCACATTCTATAGCTTTTTATTTGGATTCAAGGTTTACCATAATGTTTTAGATAAGTATACAACAATCATTGGATACCAATTTATGTCTTAGTATTTGATATCATCCTATGATAGATGGTTATACTGATCCAAACATGCAAACCCTAGGGGATATGATGAGATATGATTATGTAGATTTCATAAGTGTTTAGGATCATCATTTCATCAAGTCATGTTTTTCTATAACTATAGATTTCACCCTATCATTTATATAGATCTCCTTAATACCTTAATTGAATGAAGTATAGATGTAATGGCCCAGACCACTTTGGTCCATTATTTTGTGAAATGTTGGTGTTGGAGGTGTTCCGGGAGGCCAAGGGGACTTATTCCCAACACTTTTCCAATTTTACAATTCTGTGAACAATGTTTCCAGTTTTATGAACAGTAACAGATCGGTCTCACCGATCGGTCTGACAAATCGGTCTCACCGATCAGTTTCATAGATCGGTGTGACAGATCAGCTTCACAGATTGGTCCGACAGATCTGTTTCATAGATCGGTGTGACACATCGGTTTCACAGATCAGTCTGACAGATCGGTTTTAGAGATCGGTGTGACAGATCGGTTTCACAGATCGGTCTGACAGATCAGTTTCACAGATCGGTCTGACAGATCGGTTTCACAGATCGGTGTGATAGATCGGTTTCACGGATCGGTCTGACAGATCGGTTTCACAGATCGGTGTGACAGATCGGTCTGACAGATCGGTTTCACAGATCGGTGTGACTGATCGGTTTCACAGATCGGTCTGACAGATCGGTTTCACAGATCGGTCTGACAGATCGGTTTCAGAGATCGGTGTGATAGATCGGTTTCACAGATCGGTTTCACAGATCAGTTTCACAGATCAGTGTGACAGATCAGTTTCATAGATCGGTTTCATAGATCGGTTTCACAGATCGGTTTCATGTACAGTAACAGTGGGTGAACAGTGTTTCCAGACTCCTATAGTTTTTCCCCTTTTGACGTTTCCCTTGACGTAAAATACATTTAAAGGCTTATTTTAAGGGCTCTTAAGGCCGTTTAAAATTCCATAAATCCTATATTAATTATTCATAAGGCTTGGAATATTTTACGTGGTCAAACCGCGTGGGTTAATGCGATCCTTTTTTAATGGAGAATTAACCAGATCTTAAACTGTCGCCCCATTAAATCTTAAAAAGGGATGAGATATCATTCTCCCTTGTTCTTTCCATTTGTTCTCAGCTAAGAGACACTAGAACCTTTCAATCCTTTCCGTAGGAGTTGTACAATCAATCTTTACCCCGAGGATTGGTTCTGTTCTGTTTTGGATGCAACTGAGCCGTGTCGATCAATCTTCGATATAAGGTATGTGGTATCGTCGTTCTTTTGGGGTTCATCTTCTCCTATCCTCTTTTCCATAATTATACCATGTATTCTCCAAGATTCTAATGGGTTTTCTTGGGGTTGGTTGGTACTGTCGTACCGCAGCATCCTCCGGTGGATGCAGTTGTCGCGAGGGGAGGATCGTGACCTGTTGTGTGGATAAAGAACGTGAGAAACTGTTTGAGGTAAGGGATTCATGGCTTCTCAAATTGTATATGGCCATCGTAGAATTAGCATGATTTATCCCTTTGGATCACAATGAAATTGACCTAATTAAATACTTGAACCAGATTAAGAGAATTGGTTGATCGCATGTTATTTCTTTATACCGTGATAACAGTTGCCTCATGTTGTACTAGATAGAATGTTATCTATGTTTTCTTTGACTTGTTGTTCATTCATGATAGAAATCGATAATTAGCGTAAAGCCGGAATTAATTGTTAATTAGTTGGCTAAAGATAAAGAGGCATGTATATTTATCTGGTTTTTTCCGTTGTTGTAGTTGTTCTAATTTGAGGATAATAAAATTAGGGAAGTAAGCATGGTTATTTAATTGTGATATCTTGCTGATTAGGTATCCATTATTGGAAGCTACGAGTAACAAATCTGTTAATTCAATATGGATTAGAGAACAGATTATGTGGGAATTTCAAAAGGGTTCTGAGTTACCGGCTTGCTTGTAAGGCTGAATGCCATGTGGTTTGGAGCTCTATGTGCTCATTTTTTTGTATGAAGGCTAAATGCCTTGTTAAAGGGCCGAGAGCCCATTTTGTGATCTTTGATTTCCTGCTACTTGTGATTTGATGTGAGCCTAGATGGCTGTTGTGATATGTGGAGGTATGGGGACTTGTGGTTGTGGCAGCGGATGACGCCTAGTGTGGCGAGATGCATTAGTTTATGCATGTGGGTGTCGGGGAAGACACCAGGGGGTGATGGAATGGGATGGATGTGGTTGCTGGTTGCTTACGGTTTTCGTGAATGTTAATCTACTTTGCTTTTCCCCACTCCTCAAGGCAGCTGGTCTTGCTACCCTTCTTCCGAAGGAGGTGAAGACGCACGGGGTTTGCCACATGCTTTCCGTGTTTAGCCTCTCGAGGGAGAAGGGGTATATGCTCTTTCTATAGGCGGCAAAGACTCGATGGGTAGTATATCTACTCACCGTGTTGAGCCTCCTTTGTGTTTAGAAGCATAGGATGGTTTTCTAGAATGCCTGGGAATGTGGAAAATTAATTCTGTAATGAATGTTTGATTAAATGGTGAAAATATACGGGGATGGAAATGCGGGAATTTAAAGGTGATGTGAATCTTAAAAAGGAGCAGTTGTTTTTGAATGTGATGCCAATTCAGTTTAATGTGGAATTTTTCATTCTTAATTAATGTTTAATTAATTAATTAATGTATAGTGGAACTGATAAAATGAGAACGGAGTAATCTAATAAATCTCTTCAAATGTTTGTGTGTTTATAGGATACCTAGTCTTAGATGTAACAGCCTGGAGTCGGAGAGACGTTAGCTGTAGTTGTATCTAAGACTAGGTAATGCCCATAGTGTGGATGTGAGTTACTTATATATTCTGTACTTCTTGTGTTTCTATACGCTACTCCACCCTGTCAGTAAGAGAAACTGACACCCCGGGGATTCTGATCCCTAGGGGGGTGTTTTCCCCAACATTCTGATGGGAGGTTGAATGGCTGACTACCCCCTTTGGCCCCGCTCTCTTCTCTTGGTAGATACTTGTGCCATGATGCACAGCGGTTAGTTACCCCATATATGTGTGTAGAGGGCTGTAATGGCTTGTGGTTATTCACACACATATATTCTGGATATAGTATCCTATGGACTAGTATAGGTGTATCGTGTATAGGCTATGATGGCTTGAGGATCCTTACTCGGCGTATGGGCTGTAATGGCTTGAGGAATTATACCCGATGTATGATACACTTTATGTGAGCTGTGGTGGCTCCCGGAAATTACCTGGTAACTTTTGGTTGTGAGGACGGTGTGGTGCTTCGCCCAGGTGTCTGCGGGCAAGCCTATGTGGTGCACGCGGTGCAGATTGTGGAGCTTAGCCCAGGTGTCTGCAGGCAAGCCTTTGGAGAGAGATGCACATGACGCATGTCGTTGGGGAAAAGCGGCAAACCAGTGGGGAAGTAGTAGCGGGGTACCTTGATATTCTTTACTATATGCTATATTCTTGTATGCGTTACTTGGTGAGAGTAGCCATGGTGAGGTTGGGACCATAGTATACCTGTTTAGGTGACGAGTTAGTTTCACTTGTTGTTCACTGGGCTTCAGCATGCTTTCATTACTTTTGCACGAGAGTCTTGGGGAGGATCCTACTGAGTATACTGTTATACTCACCCTATGTACATATAAACTATTTTTCAGGTCACTTGGAGCAGGTTGGAGATCAAGCTTGTTACTACTAGCTTGAGGTTGGAGGAGGAGCTGTTCGGGCTTGTGGTCGCTGTCGTTTTACCTTCTTTTGGGTACTTTTAGTTTCCCCTTTCAGTTGTAGTACTTTTTCATGACATTTCATATATGTACTTGGTTTCCTTTTTTATTTCAGTTCAGAGTTGGAGTTTATTGGAGTCTATTCTATCTCTCTCTTCTGCATGTGTTCTCTTAGAGGGTAATGCCTCCCATTTGTATGTTATTATACCCTCAGTGCTAGTCGCCAACCCGGGGCCTACTGGAGGCAGGACTCAGGGGTCATTATCTCCCATTTCACATTACCGGCCCAGGAGGGGTACACTTTGTGGGGAGGGGGTCATGACAGAGTGGTATCAGAGGTCTGGTTGAGGGATAGGATGGAGTTTGGAGTTAGGCACAGGTGAGGATGCATGGGATGGTAGGGCAACAATGTCATTCATGTTTAGCAAGTGGGGTTAACACTAGAGACCGGCATAGACATAGGTGTTCAGGGCCCCCTATGATCTATTGTACGGACCTTTAAGTTTACGATGGCTACTAAAAAAAGTGATACTGGTTGCAGGGTAGAGACCTAGGAAAGGATCATGCATCATTATTCTTTTCACTTGTGTTTGAATGGGTAGACCTTGGGATAGGTAACCTAAAATTAATAAAACAAAACAATTAATTAATTAATGTTGAGTATTCCATATTCCAGGTTTAGGAGCTTTAACGGTTGATAGTTTACAGGTATGGCTCCAGGTCGACGTCCTCGTCAGGTTTGCGCAGAAGGTGCCCAGCAGGCTGTTCCAGCAGATCGCCGCCGGGTAGAGGTTGACGACGATGACACATGGAGGAAGACACTCCAAGTGTTTCAGCACCAGAGTCTACAGAAGTACGAGGGCTCCGTTTCAGATGCAGTCACCGAAGACTGGTTGTAGGAGGTCGAGATAGGCTTCAGTTCGATTCATGCTCGGAAGGAACACTGGGTGTCCTTGGTTGTGACGATGTTGCATGGAGCAGCGAGACAGTGGTGGTTCTTGTTCCTCGGGGATCGTGAGGAGTCAGCGATCTCATGGGAGGAGTTTCGAGACAGGTTTAGAGTCGAGTTTCTTTCATCGACTACGAAGGCGTCCAGTCTCCAGGAGCTACTCACCCTTCGACAGGGGAGCTCTAGTGTTCGAGAGTTTGGAATCTATCTCAAGAACCTTCTACGATATGCTTCAGACCTGTTACCAGATGATGAGGCCAGGGCGAGGCATTTCGAGGAGGCTTTGCATCCAGAGATCCAGCGCCAGGTCACCCCATTTATGCTGAAGACATATCCTGAGGTGCTGGCGAGGGCAGAGGTTGTTGAGAGGACTTTGACCGGGATCAGATCGTCACGAGAGGGGAATCATCATGATTCCTAACGAAGCAGAGCTGTGGTCCGGGGTTCCCAGTTTTCAGGACAGAAGAGTTTCTGTTCACCTGGGGGTAGGTCCCTGCCCTTCCCATCTCGTTTCTCTGGAGGCAGCAACTCTCAGGCCTATGCCAAGGGATCATGTGCTTGTTTTTCTTGTGGTGGTCGTGGTCATCGTCAGTGGGAGTGCCCGACATTTCAGAGCAGTCATCGTGCACCAGGCGCTCCACTCCAGGTTCCTCCGTTGAGGTAGTTCCAACCGAGGCAGCAGCAGCAGGTTGCACCACCTTTAGATCACCAGAGGGTAGATGGAGCAGGCAGAGGACAGCCCCATGATGCTCCCCGTCCTCAGAGAGCAGAGCGCGGCCGTGTTGGTGGTCGTCATCAGGGTCAGAGAGGCCATGGAGGTGGTCGTGGTCAGCTTCGTGCTCTAGCGTTGCCAGCTCCAGGCGAGCCAGACGTCAGCTGAGGTACCCTTTGCTTGTTTTCTACCATGGTGTATGCCTTGTTTGATTCAGGAGCAACACACTCCTTTATATCCCCTACCCTTGTCCACGCTTTGGGAATTGAGGTAGAGAGGCTTCCAGTGCCCTTGGCATTGACTACGCTAGTTGGAGGTCGAGCTAGCTTGTTTGAAGTATGTAGAGACTGTGAGCTAGTGTTGGGGAAACACCGCTCTTGGGGAGATTTCCTATGTTTACGAATACAACCATATGATGTCATCCTCGGCATGGATTGGTTGTATTTGGTGTAGGCTATTGTGGATTGCTACAGGAAGAAGGTCGTTTTCTTTGATGAAGATGGAGAGAAAGTGGTTTTTTTTTGGTGAGAGAGATCCTCGGATGAGTCATAGACGAGTTCCATCCTTATCATCCATGATGGCTGGGATGACGCAGAGTTCTTCAGAGGTTCAACAGCTTGTGTTTCCTAGGGTCGTAGAGGAGTACCCTGATGTCTTTCCAGAAGAGGTTTATCCTTACCCCCTTGACGAGAGATCGAGTTTGGGATCGAGCTATAGCAGGGAGCGTCTCCTATCTCTATGTCTCCGTATAGAATGGCCCCTTCTGAATTACGAGAGCTATGTATTCAGCTTGATGGTCTGTTGCAGTGTGGTTTTGTTCGGCCAAGCGTGTCACCGTGGGGTGCACCAGTTTTGTTTGTGAAAAAGGCTGACGACAGTTTGCGGTTGTGTGTAGATTATCGTCGATTAAATAAAGTGACAATAAAGAATTGCTATCCTCTTCCACGGATTGATGACCTATTCGATCAACTGAAGGGTGAAAGTTGGTTCTCAAAGATCGACTTGCGGTCAGGATATCATCAGATGCGTGTAAAGGATGAGGATATCCGGAAGACTGCATTCCGTTGTCGTCATGGGCATTATGAGTTTGTTGTAATGCCATTCGGCGTGATGAATGCTCCAGCTGTTTTCATGGGGTTGATGAATGCTGTGTTCCGTGAATTCCTGGACAAGTTTGTTGTGGTTTTCATCGATGACATCCTTGTGTACTCCACATCTGAAGAAGAGCATGCAGAGCATCTACGAGCCGTTTTGGGAGTTCTTCGCCAACATCAGTTGTTTGGGAAGTTTTACAAGTGTGAGTTTTGGGCTCGAGAAGTTCGTTTCCTGGGGCATGTTGTGTCCCAACAGGGAGTAGCTGTGGATCCTTTGAAGATAGAAGCAGTGGTGTCATGGGTAGCCCCCAAGACCATGTCAGTGGTGCGAAATTTCCTTGGTCTCGCAGGCTAATATAGGAGGTTTGTAGCCAATTTCTCTCAGGTTGTGACTCCTCTGACAACTTTGACCAAGAAGGATCAAGCGTTCATATGGACTGATCAGTGTCAGGCAGCTTTCGAATATCTAAAGGAGAAGTTGGTAAGTGCTCCAGTCCTTTGTCTTCCAGCGCAGGGACTCCAGTTTGATGTTTTCTGTGATGCTTCACATCTGGGGCTAGGTTGTGTTCTCATGCAGTAGAGGTCAGTTGTTTCTTATGGGTCTCGGAAGTTGCGTCCCCATGAACGCAACTATTCCACCCATGATCTTCAGTTGGAAGCCGTGGTGTTTGCGCTGAAGTTGTGGAGACATTACCTCATTGGCGAGCGCTTTGTGGTTTTCACCGATCATAAGAGTTTGAGGTATGTTTTCTCCCAACGTGACTTGAACTTGAGGCATCATCGGTGGATGGAGTTCTTGCAGGAATACGACTTCGAAATATCGTATACACCTGGGAAGGGAAATTTTGTTGCTGATGCACTGAGCCAAAAGTCACGTAGTGATGTTGTGCGTTAATCTGGTGATTTCTGGAGAGTGATGGAAGAGCTAGCAGCATTACATCTTGATATGGAAGAGGTTGGAGGTAGTGGCTGTCTTTTATAGATGACAGTGCAGTTATCTCTGATGAAGAAGGTGGAAGAGTCTCAGTTGGGTGATCTAGAGGTGGAAGTTTGAAGAGACATAGTTGTTTATGGTGAGGCCCCTGATGGTTGGTCGAAGGATGAACAACACCGAGTGTTGTATCATGGCAGGCTTTTTGTTCCCTTGGCGATGCGTGAGACAGTTCTCCGAGAGTTCCATAGTTCACCCTTGGCGGTACATCCTGGTGTGACGAAGATGTACCGACCCTTGAGGAGTCAGTTTTGGTGGCCTGCGATGAAGCGTACAGTTGCCGAATGTGTGTCTCGATGTTTAGTCTGCCAGAAGTTGAAGGCCGAACACCGTGTTCCTGGTGGTCTTCTACAACTCATAGAGATTCCTCAGTGGAAGTGGGAGGACATCTCAATGGACTTTGTTACAGGTTTACCTCAAGCTCCGGGAGGACATGATGCTATATGGGTGGTAGTGGATCATTTAACTAAATCGGACCACTTCATAGCAATCAAGGGGTCGAGCTCAGTGGAGGTTTTGTCGAGGCAGTATCTGGAGGAGGTGGTGGGGCTTCACGGAGTTCCTAAGACGATCATTTCTGATCGAGATCCTTGTTTTACCTCTAGGGTGTGCAGAGGTATCCAACATGCTTTTGGCTCTCAATTATGCCTTAGCACTGCTTTTTATCCTCAAACAGATGGTCAGACAGAGCGAACCATCCAGACTCTTGAAAACATGTTGCGCTCTTATGTTCTCGATTTTGGAGGTTCATGGATTAAGCACTTACCCTTGGTAGATTTCACTTACAATAATATTTTTCACTCTACCATCGGTATGGCGCCGTTTGAAGCCCTGTATGTCCGGCCATGCCGTTCTCCGTTGTGCTGGACTGGGGTCGGAGAGTCCGCAATTCTCGGACCAGAACTAGTGCAGAATACGACAGAGATGGTTCAAGTGATTCATGAGAGGATGAAGACAGCACAAGATCGTCAGAAATCTTATGCTGATCAAAGAATGGGACCCTTAGAGTTTAATGTTGGGGATCATGTGTTTCTAAAGGTGACTCCCCGTCGTGGGTAGTGAAGGTTTGGTCACGGAAGTAAGCTTTCTCCCCGTTTTGTTGGGCCTTTCGAGGTGTTAGCTCGTGTTGGAGGTGTGGCGTATCGAGTAGCACTTTCCCCTCAAATGAGTCGGATACATGATGTTTTCCATGTATCGCAGCTCCGTCGTTACCTTCATGATGAATCTCATGTTATCGATTGGGGAGAGATCGATATTGATGATGATGCAACCTTCGAGGAGCGACCTGTGGAGATCCCGGACCGCAAGGCGAAGGTGTTGAGTGGGAATTCTATCCCCTTAGTTCGTGTCTTGTGGTGACACGGTTCCATGGAGGAGAGTACTTGGGAGCGTGAGTCACAGATACGTGCTCAGTACCCAGATTTGTTTAATGTTTCACTCCTTTCATTTAATGATTTTTTCCTTGTGGTTGGACCTTTCATGTTTTTTTTATGTAACTTCGATGAGATGTTTTGTTTGAATTGTTTGGTTATGAATTGTTTGTTTCCATACTCTCGGATGTCGTAGTTTTGTTCTAGATTTTGAACAACTCATGGTGGTTTTCCCCTGAGAGGTATCTTATGGGGTGGTTGTTCGGACCCCTCTTTTCTTTGGGGTTGGTTTTAATTCTCGAGGACGAGAATGTTTTGAGAGGTATCTAATGTAATGGCCCAGACCTCTCTGGTCCATTACTTTGTGAAATGTTGGTGTTGGAGGTGTTCCGGGAGGCCAAGGGGACTTATTCCCAACACTTTGCCAATTTTCCAGTTATGTGAACAATGTTTCTAGTTTTATGAACTGTAACAGATCAGTCTCACCGATCGGTCTAACGATCCCTCTCACCGATCGGTCTGACTGATCGGTCTCACCGATCAGTTTCACAGATCGGTGTGAGAGATCGGTTTCACAAATCGGTCTGACAGATCGGTTTCACAGATCAGTGTGACAGATCGGTTTCACAGATCGGTCTGACAGATCGGTTTCACAGATCGGTGTGACAGATCGGTTTCACAGATCGGTCTGACAGATCGGTTTCAGAGATCGGTCTGACAGATCGGTTTCACAGATCGGTGTGACAGATCGGTTTCACAGATTGGTCAGACAGATCGGTTTCACAGATCGGTGTGACAGATCGGTCTGACAGATCAGTTTCACAGATCGGTGTGACAGATCGGTTTCACAGATCGGTCTGATAGATCGATTTCACAGATCGGTCTCATAGATCGGTTTCACAGATCGGTCTGACAGATCAGTTTGACAGATCGGTCTCACAGATCGGTTTCATAGATCGGTGTGATAGATCGGTTTCACAGATCGGTTTCACAGATCAGTTTCAAAGATCGGTGTGACAGATCAGTTTCACAGATCGGTTTCACAGATCGGTTTCACAGATCGGTTTCATGTACAGTAACAGTGGGTGAACAGTGTTTCCAGACTCCGACAGTTTTCCCCTTTTGAGGTTTCCCTTGACGTAAAATACATTTAAAGGCTTATTTTAAGGGCTCTTAAGGCCGTTTAAAATTCCATAATTCCTATATTAATTATTCCTAAGGCTTGGAATATTTTACTTGGTTAAACCGTGTGGGTTAATGCAATCCGTTTTTACTGGAGAATTAACCGGATCTTAAACCGTCGCCCCATTAAATCTTAAAAAGAGACGAGATATCATTCTCCCTTGTTCATTCCAGTTTTTCTCAGCTAAGAGAAACTAGAACCTTTCAATCCTTTCCATAGGAGATCCACAATCAATCTTTACCCCGAGGATTGGTTCTGTTCTGTTTTGGATGAAACTGAGCCGTGTTGATCAATCTTCGATATAAGGTATGTTGTATCGTCATTCTTTTGGAGTTCATCTTCTCCTATCCTCTTTTCCATATTTATACCATGTATTCTCCAAGATTGTAATGGATTTTCTTGGGGTTGGTTGGTACTGTCGTACAGCAGCATCCTCCGGTGGATGCAGTTGTCGCGAGGGGAGGATCGTGACCTGTTGTGTGGATAAATAACGTGAGGAACTGTTTGAGGTAGGGGATTCATGGCTTCTCAAATTGTATATGTGCAATCGTAGAATTAGCATGATTTATCCCTTGGATCACAATGAAATTGACCTAATTAAATACTTGAACCGGATTAAGAGAATTGGTTGATCGCATGTTGTTTCTTTATACCGTGATAATGGTTGCCTCATGCTGTGCTAGATAGAATGTTATCTATGTTTTATTTGACTTGTTGTTCTTTCATGATAGAAATTGATAATGAGCGTAAATACGGAATTAATTGTTAATTAGTTGGCTAAAGATAAAGAGGCATGTAAATTAATCTGGTTTTTGCCGTTGTTATAGTTGTTCTAATTTTAGGATAATCAAATTAGGGAAGTAAGCATGGTTATTTAATTGTGATAGATTGATGATTAGGTATCCATGATTGGAACCTACAAATAAAAAATCTGTTAATTCAATATGGATTAGAGAACAGATTATGTGGGAATTTCAAAAGGGTTCTGAGTTACCCGCTTGCTTGTAAGGCTGAATGCCTTGTGGTTTGGAGCTCCGAGTGCTCATTTTTTTTGTATGCAGGATAAATGCCTTGTTAAAAGGCCGAGAGCCCATTTTGTGATCTTTGATTTCCTGCTTCTTGTGATTTGATGTGATCCTGGATGGCTGTTGTGATATGTGGAGGTATGGGGACTTGTGGTTGTGGCAGCGGATGACGCCTAGTGTGGCGAGATGCATTAGTTTATGCATGTGGGTGTCGGGGAGGACACCAGGGGTGATGGAATGGGATGGATGTGGTTGCTGGTTGCTTCCGGTTTTCTTGAATGTTAATCTACTTTGCTTTTCCCCACTGCTCAAGGCAGCTGGTCTTGCTACCCTTCTTCCGAAGGAGGTGAAGAAGCGCAGGGTATGCCACGTTCTTTCCGTGTTTAGCCTCTCGAGGGAGAAAGGGTATATGCTCTTTCTATAGGCGGAAAATACTCGACGGGTAGTATATCTACTCATCATGTTGAGCCTCCTTTGTGTTTAGAAGCATAGGATGGTTTTCTAGAATGCTTGGGAATGTGGAAAAGTAATTCTGTAATGAATGTTTGATTAAATGGTGAAAATCTACGGGGATGGAAATGTGGGAATTTAAAGGTGATGTGAATCTTAAAAAGGAGCAGCTGTTTTTGAATGTGATGCCAATTCAGTTTAATGTGTAATTGTTCATTCTTAATTAATGTTTAATTAATTAATTAATGTACAGTGTAAATGATAAAATGAGAACGGAGTAATCTAATAAATCTCTTCAAATGTTTGTGTGCTTATAGGATACCTAGTCTTAGAAGTAACAGCCTGAAGTCTGGGAGACGTTAGCTGCTGTTGTATCTAAGACTAGGTAATGCCCATAGTGTGGATGTGAGTTACTTATATATTCTGTAATTTTTGTGTTTCTATACGCTACTCCACCCTGTCGGTAAGGGCAACTGACACCCCGGGGATTCTGAGCCCTGGGGGGTGTTTTTCCCCAACATTCTGATGAGAGGTTGAATGGCTGACTACCCCCTTTGGCCCCGCTCTCTTGTCTTGTTAGATACTTGTGCCATGAGGCACAACGGTTAGTTACCCCATATATGTGTGTAGAGGGTTGTAATGGCTTGTGGTTATTCACATGCATATATTCTGGATATAGTATCCTATGGACTACTATAGCTGTGATGTGTATAGGCTATGATGGCTTGAGGATCCTTACTCAGCGTATGGGCTGTAATGGCTTGAGGTATTATACCCGACGTATGATACACGTTATGAGAGCTGTGGTGGCTCCCGGAAATTACCTGGTTACTTTTGGTTGTGAGGACGGTGTGGTGCTTCGCCCAGGTGTCTGCGGGAAAGCCTATGTGGTGAACGAGGTGCAGATTGTGGAGCTTAGCCCAGGTGTTTTCGGGCAAGCCTTTAGAGAGAGATGCACAGGACGTATGTCGTTGGGGCAAAGCGGCAAACCAGTGGGGAAGTAGTAGCGGGGTACCCTAATATTCTTTACTATATGTTATATTCTTGTATGTGTTACTTGGTTAGAGTAGCCATGGTGAGGTTGGGAACATAGTATACCTGTTTAAGTGACGAGTTAGTTTCACTTGTTGTTCACTGGTCTTTAGCATGCTTTCTTTACTTTTGCACGAGAGTCTTGGGGAGGATCCTACTGAGTATACTGTTATACTCACCCTATGTACATATAAACTGTTTTTCAGGTCACTTGGAGCAGGATAGAGATCAAGCTGGTTACTACTAGCTTGCAGTTGGAGGAGGAGCTGTTCGGGCTTGTGGTCGCTGTCGTCTTACCTTCTTTTGGGTACGTTTAGTTTCCCCTTTCAGTTGTAGTACTTTTTCATGACATTTCATATATGTACTTGGTTTCCTTTTTTATTTCAGTTCTGAGTTGGAGTTGATTGGAGTCTATTCTATCTCTCTCTTCTGCATGTGTTCTCAGAGAGGGTAATGCCTCCCATTTGTATGTTATTATACCCTCGGTGCTAGTCGCCAACCCAGGGCCTACTGGAGGCGGGACTCGGGGGGTCATTATCTCCCTTTTCACATTGCCGACCCAGGAGGGGTACACTTTGTGGGGAGGGGGTCGTGACAATAGAAATATGAAATACTAGGAAGAAGTTGGAGGAATAATTCTACCAGGACCTGATATAATAGAAGAAATGATTAATAAGGTTAGATCAACTTCGAAACACATCAGGGTTGATCATAGTAAAAAGAAGCGTTATGGTTACAATAATCTGGGAGATCTAGAATTTGAAGTTAGTGCTATGGTTTTTCAATAAACATTCCCTAAAAATAAGGTTATGAGATATATAATGAAGGGAAAATTGATACATTAAAATATTAGAGCCTTTGATATTCTTGATCGAGTATGCATTATAGATTATTTCATGGTGCTCCGAAAGAAACATCTCTTAGTTTCATAATGTGTCCCATGTATCTATCAAAAGAAATTAAACACCAAATCATCCACATGCACTAAACTCAGAGGTTCTTCTATTTGAAAAGTATTTTGTTGTAATGAATAACCTATAGAAATATGGGATCATAAAGATAATGTTATATTAAATAAAGAAACTCACTCATTTAATGATCCCAAGAGGAAATAGGTATTTTTAGATGTTATATAAGAAGATGAGGATTTGTTGTAATTCACATATTATCATTTTTTATCATTTTCATGAAATTTCAAGGGATAAAATTATGTTCACTATATTAGAATGTAACATACGTGGAGTTTATATTTATTTCCTTTGATATCAAATCTAATGTATTAGATATACATACTTCAATGAACCCTCGAGTCTCCACGAATAATTATATAAAAAAATATTATAATTTATTTATTAAATTAAATGTATTGAATTGTAATAACCGCATTATGAAAAATCTATATAATTTCAATTATTAATTCAGATGTATTGATTAATGCATAATAAATATGCACCTAATTTTCATTAATGACGATTTACACTTAAAATATATATTTTCGTAAAAATGGTTTAATTTTATATTATAAAAAAACATCATAAAAAATTTATTTAATTTATAGAATTTTTTCTCACAATAAATAATAATAATATTTTAAATTTTCAGGTTAATATATGGTTTGGTGAAATTTTCTAGATTTTTTTTAAAAAAATTTTTTCATTGAATATTATAAATTATGTACTTTTTCAAATATGTTCATATTGTTTCCATTACATGGCCAATTATATTTTTTATTTTATTATAAATCAACCAAATGATACATTAATTAGAAACAGTCTAACTAATTACATATGAATCATTATTGAAGCGACCCGACCCCAGATTGCCCAGAAATCGTGTCTGCTAATATTACCTTACCATGATTATAAGAAATCATATAAAAAATGAACAAATAATTTATTAGTATTATTAAAATAGATACATAAATTAGACTTTTATTACAAATGACATCACAATTTACAACATTATTTTTTCGATGAATAAATAAATTGACAATAACATTTTTCCATCTATTGTATCTCTATATATCATTAATAGTACAATTCATGAATTACTAGGGAAGGAAAAATAAATATTATGATATCAAATTCTCAGTAAGGATAAGATATGGTGGAATCAATAATGAGTATATGAGTGTAATAACTATGGTATGGAAAAAAATGAAAACACCTATCATTTAATGAAAAAACTACGAAAGATGTTCATAAACTATATAGTTAAATAATAATTAAAAACAACTTACATTCAAATTAATTTATATGAATAATTCTATATGGTAAGGTAAGAAAATTGAATCACAATACATTTAATTAGTGAACTGAAAATGAAATGTATCCAACGATATGCTGATGAAAAATCTCATGGATTATTAATAAATGAAACTATATGAAGGAAATGGGTAGTTTTTGGAGAAAATTTCTATGTCACATGAAAACCTATACCATTAAGAACTTTCACAAGATGGTTTAACACAACAGATAGAAACTAGTTTAATTTATAAAACAAGTTTTCCCCATGAGAAACTATGAATGCATAATGGAGATATGTAATGTCTGACCATTATCTATCAGTGCCATTCTAGAGTATTCCAAATATGGAATTTCCAAAATAAATATTATGCCTAATAAATATCCATATTGAATAAAGATTATAAAGTTATAGATATTTCCCAAAAAATAAAAACCCATCAAATTATTCACCTTGTGTAAAATACGATATGTTTTAGGCAATAGTAATATATATGATTAATTAAATGCATAATTTAGTGGACATTAAAGGTCTAATGATCATAAGAGATTTAATATTTCTAGGGGACACAAATATTACTCATGGAAGTGAATGTAAATAAAATACTTGGATAATGTATTCATAAACAATCTAGGGGAAGAATAAGGATAAAATAAATATAACATATCCCAATTGGGTTAAAATAAAGGGTTGTTATCATTGATGAATAGAAATATAAATATTGTATAAAAACAATTTTGAAGAAAATATCCTTTATATTAAAAAAAGAATATCATAGAAATTATCCTTTATAAAAATAAATTCAACAGTACATTGTATTCATGCAATGGACGATTCAATGAAATGAAGAAGTTTGAATCCATATGTGTTGTATAAGGTATAAAAGATCATTATTTTGGTATTATAAAAGGTTAGAAAAATTCCTTGTTCAGAATGTGATAAGAATATACCATTGAAAAAATTGGGAAAAGGCAAAAGGGATAATAATTGTTTACCTTATTAATTTAAAACAAATTTGAAAACATTTTAATAAATCTTGGTTTTGGATTGAAAATATGTTCTCCGACAAAAGAGAGAAATAATGGTGGGTTTTATGAAAAATATTTTCTAACATATTATGAGTACCAATGAGTGGGAAAATAGTACTAATAGTTAAATATGGTCATAAATAGCTATGTGAGAGATATATTAATTGTGTTATTGAAATGTTTTTATATAATTTCCACAAATTTTAATATCATTGAAAGATCATTAAAGTTATTATATTGGAAATAATCATTTAATATTACAAAGTGTCCACTAACACTTTGAAACATTGTTTATCATAAAACTTTTGAATGAATAATATTTAATAAACGTTTTAAAAAACATTAATATAAAGTAATTAATTATATAATATAATAAAAGAGTATGTAGGTACAATAAAAAAAGTATTATGTAGTGAAAATAACATTTATCTCATAGACTTAAAGAGTGAGATGAAAATCTCTTACAACTTGAGAGATGATTTTGAATCACTAGATAAATAAAAGTGTAAAAAAATTGAGATGTTTTATATTGATAAATAAAATTAAATAATGATATAATATATCGAAATGGGCAGTAGGTACACCACACAATAGAATTTTGCAATCGAAAAAATTTTATCTCGCATGTGTAAACAGTGAGCTGAAAATGACTTTACACATGGGTATTTTTCAATGATGGGATCCTTGAAAGATTATGAAAAATTTAAACATTATCTATAAATAAATAAATTAAAATGATATAATGGTAATTTTGTCTCCCCAAACTAAATAATTAAGTGGTTGATATGACATTTGTCTCATGGATGTAAAAAGTTAGATGAAAATTCTTTACCTTGTTCTTACATTCGAGTGAATGTACTTTATAAACATATATAATAAATTAATGTTAATTTTATTCTTTCGTCATAACCTTTTTCATTTCAATATGTACTTTTACTTTACTTATTACAATGTTGTTTACAAATACGAAATCAATTAATTTTACATATGGTGTTTTGGCCAAATTTGATTTTATGTGTCAATAACAATTTCGGTAGGTCCCCTATGGTCAAAAGAGACAATATATACCATCTTTAAGATAATAATCAAGAAATAATTATTCTATTTAAATATAAATTATTCATTTAAAAATCATAAAACATGTTTATGAAAAATGATCAATGTTGCAATCATAGAGACAGTAGGTCAGACATACACTTCAGTAATGTAATAAATCTTCAATGATTGTAATTGAAATAAAGTAAATTAGATTATTTCATTCAAGAATAATAATTATATAAAAATTTACATCATATTTTGTCATGTATTCTTATATATATAATTTTTTCATGTAAAAAAATCACATCATGTTGATGAGGCAGTCACTACTATGATTTCAATTATTTGCGACGAGGCGTTTGCGACAGAAAAATTTCCATTGAAAATAGTCTGATGATAAAACATATCTACGACGGAGGTGGAATTTCATCGCAAATATTAACTATTTGCAACTGCTTTATAAATCTGTTTCCAAAAAAAAGGTGGGATTACCCACCGTCTAGTGAAAAAATCATTCATGATGAATTGAATAATTCATCGCCAATTCCCTTTGAGTCAATAGTATTTGAGATAGAATTCAATTCCATCACAAATATTTTTCCATAAATACACTACATTATATAGATTTAATTATTTCACTATTATAACATCACAAGAAGTTTTGGGATTATGAAAATCCACACCATTATTCTTCTTCCACTTCACTTCCTCCTTCCATCTCTTGAAAAACCTTATAGGCGCCCCATTTCATGCAGCTGTATAAACCACTTTTTCATTTCATTTTGGGATATTTCACACCAGATCTCCAAGGTATGGACTCTTCTTCTATCCTTCATCAGTTTTTTTTGTGTATATTCATTAGATTGATAAATTTACAAAAACTAGGTTTTAAATATTAATATATTTTCGTGATTTATTTGACATGTCAGGTTAGTATAAATTTATTATTGTATATTTGAGTATATTGATAATTTTTAAATTGTTTTAATTTGATTTACATTATTTTGAAGAAAGTATGATATAATTAAATAGTATAATTTTCTTTGGGTGTTTAGGGTTGATGAATCATTACTATTTTATATCATCTAAAATATATTTATTATTAAAATAAGCTTGAAGATTTATTTATTTTAAAATAAACTGGTTTCAGCAACCATTTGATTTATTTTTATTTTCATCCAGTCTTATTATTCCTGGAAATTAATTATATCTGTACATGCATAATATTTGTTTACAATAATTATATATTTCATGCACATAATATTTTTTTTGATCTTTTCCCGTGAAAATATAATTATGTGTGTATATATGAGTATTTTTGTTAGACACTTAATATATAGTTGATCTTTTCTCACTCATAATATTTTTTATAATTATATTTTTCCAAGAATATTATTTGATTATAATAATATTATTTTATAGTAATAAATTGTTTGGCGCACGTGCATGTAATTATGTTGAAATATTTGTATGTATAAATATAATTGATTAATTTTTAATAATTATTATAAAATAAAAATAAAGAAAAAAATTTAATAAAATATAATGAATAAGATTTTTTTTCAAAAAAGATGAAAAATAGTATAATTAAAAACTAAAGAGAATTTAAAATATGTAATATTTAGTAAAAACTTATTTAATAATAATTAGGATAATTTTTTGTAATATTTTTTTAAAAAATGTAACAAATTTAATGTATTATTATAAATGCATAAAAGTATTAATTATTAAAAATGTAGTGTTTTTATTGAATAATTAGTAAAAATCAATAAATAATTTACAATATGTAATAATTAATGAGTCTTTGACTAACAAAACATTTACTTTTTTATTATCAAATTTTTTTAATCAAATAAGTGGGAAACCAAAAAATCCAACATTACAACCAATAAACAGTATTAAATAGTAAAATGTAAATCAAGACTTCAAGAATGGCCCCTCATAGTGACTATATCGTGATGACAAGCCTTCACCATCTCATACCCTCTCTGCTTGTTATCTCGTTCAGGAATGCACGAGCACAAAACCGAGGGAAAAGCCATACCCTCTTGATCTTCCAAAGATGAATGGCATGCGTATGAGAAACCTTCTTCTTATGGACCTCATATGAAGTAGATCCATGTTGTGTGTTGGTTGAAAACACACCAAAATTTCATAGCGATATCATAATTCATCCAAAAGAAGAGGCCCACCAAAAGAAGATCAAACAAAACCAGTAGTAGATTCCAATCCAAAACCAATTCAAACACCTCACATGCTTTACCACCGAACTCAAAGACAAAACTGAATAGCAGAGAAACAAAGAAAAAAAGCCACAAAAAAATAACAATTCACACCAACATATTGTAAAATAAAAACCTCAAAAACCAAAACAATCACATGATTGTCTAGAAATTCCTGAAACAACTCCCCATTTACAAAACATCGTGAGAGATAGAAATATACATATCAGAAGGGTGCAGTAAAACATAAATCCAAAATCTCCTCCACCATGAATCATTCACACATCAAATCCCTCCTCAGGTTTCCAGCACAGAATCCCCAAATCCATAATACGAATAACAGACAAAAATCCAGAAATATCCAAATCCACAACATTAGAAGAAGAAACCACATCTCAAAAGTCAATAATAAAGGCCAAAATCAATGATAAAAATTCATCACCAAATCGACATCCACCAAAGCACTAAATCTTGATGCAAATCTCATCACCACCATCCAAAATTCCCCTGGAGACCACAAAATACCACCAAACACAATCAATGGGGAAGAGAGTCATCCCTAGGGCATGGGTGCTCGGTCTCGACCGCTAGACCATCATTGTGATGCTAGGAGAAGCCTAGGCCATGCGACACCACTGTGTAGGAGAATTGTTTCTACAGTCACACCGAGCATAGGATGAAGTGGAGAGCCGCTGACCTGAGATGGAGGAGGGAGGCAGTGATAGAGAAAAACCCTAGCGGGTGGTGACCCATATTAATAAATTGTAAATATTAGTGACAATTATTAAATTATAATAATTTGATAAAAAAATTGTAATAAAATATAACAACATTTATAAATTCATAACAATTTGTATAAAATATTGTATTAATAGAAATATTTAGTATTAATATATCATAAAAATGTTGTAAAAAACCAAACTCATAGAACTATTATAATACATTTATGGTCAAAATTATTAATTCAGAAGCTATTTGTTCTAAATAATTTTGAATTCAAATTAATTATTTATTCAATAATATGAACTTAATTATATATATAAATTATTTATTTAAATTATAAATTAAAATTAATCAAATCAGATATATATATGTTTATATAGATTTTATATTTTAGTAATTTTTTAAAAATGAGTAAGAAAATATTTGATGTATTTATATTAATTGGGAAATTATCATATATATAATATTTATTAAAATTGTAATAATAATTTAAATACATTAATAAAAAAAATTACAAAATTTAGATAGTTTAGAAAAATTTTCAAATTGTTATAATAATAATAATTACATAACAATATTCCAATAATAATTTAAGAAATTATGATTTATATATATACATACTATCATTAAATAATTTATAATAATGTAAATAATGAATAATAATAATTACGTTATAATAAACAAATAATTTATATGAATTAATAATAATTAATAATAATCATTACATAATTTATAAAAATAATCATTACATAATTAAAAATATTCATTAATTAATTTATAATTAGTAGTGATATATATATATATATAGTAATAATTTTTTAATTAGTAATCATTTCATATAAATAGTTAATAATTAAAATTATTCCTATTAATAATTTGTTTATATATTGTAAAATATATTTATATATAAAAAATAAAAATTATATAAATAATATTAACAAAATATTAAAAATCATACCCACACATAGGATGTAATGAAACAGTTGGCACTAACAAATGTTACGTCACAGCAAGGGTAAACGCCACATCCTGAAACCAATAGTGATATACAATTTATCATATGATAAACAATTTGAAATATATATTGAACTTTTATAATAATTTAGAATACAAATATTAAATGAATTACCATTTCCGGAAATGTAACTAACTGGAGTTCACAAATCTAATATCTTGTCTAGGATAAACCCCACATCCTAGACCCTTCGCTGATCTCCAATTATTCATACAAGACTCTATTTAAGATATATTCCATTATTTTAAAAAAATATCATTGAATTATATAATATTTTTTTATTTTTATCAACACTGAGACACAACGGTCCCCATACACTAGTGCTAACCCAATGCCTCACTCTGCTCATATTTCATATAATATTTCAAGATGATAAAATATAAAAATAATTTAAAATTAGTCGAATTATTCATAATCTTTTTTGTTTTTAGATTACTATGGACTCGAGATGTAGACATTAGTATATATTATGTGATCATGATTAGATAAGTAATCTCCAAAATCTAAACATATTTGTTTTAAATCATTTCTTCATTGGGGTGTTAAATCCTTCATATCATTTACATCATCAAATTCATATTTTGTCTCTGAAGGATCATTTAAATGTTTGTGTCAAAAATGTGGTCTTAGGATATTCGATACTTCTGAAGTTATTGGACGTCAATTATTATATTATGGTATTCAGAAAGATTATATTTTTTTGTATCAATATGGTGAAAATATTTTAGTAGAACAAAACATATTTTTTTCATCAAAATCCATCATTTATGTATTTTATAAATGAGGAAGCTGGTCTATCTATTCCATAATCAATAACTCAAAATACCATTCCAAATCCTGAATTTGATCCTTCATAGTTTTATAATCTATTAAAATCCAAAAAGAGGCCTTATATCCAAAATGTCAAATGAAAAAACTTGAAGCTGTTAAAAAATGTACTGCTAATAAATCATATTATTCAATGTCGAATAGTTATTTTGGTAAAATTTTATCTCTGGTAAAGTAATTTTTTCTTGAATGAAATACATTACAAACAAGAATCTATAAAATTAAAAGGTTGGTTTATAATTTGGGTCTAAGTTACCATATGATCCATCCATGTTCAAATGACTTCTTCTTATATTATGGTGAATATGAATATTGGGTTAATTTTCTAACATGTGGAGAATGAAGGTATAAAGAGGGACAAAAAGGAAAGTCTAGAGTTCTCATAGAACAGTTGATATATTTTTCAATTACAACTTGTTTACTGTGTTTATTCATGTCTCAAATCACAACTGGATTTATGACATGGAATAAATCAAGTAATTCCATTACAAAAAGATGAAATCATTCATGTCATGGAAACTCATGGAAACATTTTGATCATAAAAATCATTCTTTTGCTATAAAACCTCATAAAATAAGGCCATGCCTTTTCCACTGATGGCTTTTTCCATTTGGTGCTTACGAAAGTCATTATTCTTGTTGGCCTATTTTTATTACTCCTTACAACATGACTCATTGGATGTTGATGAAGGAACCATACACACACACAGATATATATATATATATATTTGACACTTCTAATTATAGGACATCCAATGAATAATATTAATGTTTATTTGAAACCAGTAATTGATGAGTTGATTTCATTATGGAAGAATTGTGTGAAAACATTTGATATAACTGCATATCAGAATTTTATATTGAATATTGAATTAATATTGATGGTAAGTGACTTTCTAGCATATGGTATGTTATCTGTATAGAGTTCACATGGTTTAAAATCATTTTGTACTGCATGGTTGAGAGAAAATCATATATTATTTGTAATGGAAAAAAGGATAGTTATTTTGACAATCATCAGATATTTCCTACTGTGGATCACCCTTTTCGAAGAAATAGAATTAATTTTAGAAAATGTCGAATTGAAACAAACACATCATCATCAATGCACTCAGGTATACAATTGAAATCTATTGTTTCTATATTACCTCATGTTAATTTTGGACCAACGATAATCTAGAAAAGTATAAACGGTTTTGGGGAGATCATAGTTTAATAAAGAGGTGTATTTTTTGGGACCTTCCATATTGGTATGATTTGTTGGTTCATCACAAGTTAAATGTAATTCATATTGAGAAGAATGATTCAGATAAAAAATTTATACTATGTTGGACGTACCTTGTAAGACCAATGATAATGTAAAATTATAGTTATATCTTTCACATATTTTCAAATGTTCTGAACATGAATTATTTGAAGGTGAAAGATCACACAAATTAAGAAAGTCAAAATATTCTTAATGACATAGTAAAAAATTTTATTTTGTTATTATGTTATGGGATTAGAGATTTTAGGTTACCATATTATTATGCTTCTAATTTGTATCATAGCATCAGAATTGGGTATATTATCAGGTTAAAAACTCATGATTATCATGTCATAACTAAATGATTACTGCCTATTAGTATTATAGGGCTCTTTAATTTGTCAATTTGGGAGGTTTTACTATAATATAATTTCTTTCGATATATTTTTGGGGAATCATTGGATTATAATGCATTTAATTCATCAATTTGGGAGGTTTTAACGAGCATCTTTGATTCCATAGAATATTTAATATTACATTTTCCATATGAAGCTAAATATAGGGTTCCAGTACAGTTCTTGTGGATGTATCCATTTGAGAGAGGTATGCGAAAATTAATGAATAAAGTACACAATAAAGCATCAGAATAAGGGGTGATTGTCGAAGCATACTTATAGGAGAAAAATTAAAATTTCCACTCTTATTATTTTCAGTGAGAGTATCCTTCAAAACATAATAGGATTGGTTACATTGAGAAAAATTTTGATCATGTAAAATACCATCATTTGGCTATTTTTAATCATCTTGAGCTTGATTTCAAGGGTTATTGTGAGGGATGGATTATAGATGGAGAACTGAACAAAGTTCATACTTTTGTTCTGTTGAATTGGGAAGAAATAACAAAAAATTTGTAATAAGTACTACTTTATTATCATTTTATTGAATATTTTTGAAACATTTTTTTATTAACATTAACTTTTTTATAGACAATATGATAACCATATCAAAAATCAATTTCTCTAAATTGAATCTACTACTCTTATGGAATGCACAATTTTTTTTTGCATATTTGTGTTAGAGAATGATACGTAAATTTTTTCGATTGAATAATAAATAATTTTTCAATGATATCTATTATTAATTATTTTTATTTTTTACAGGTAACACAACATGAAAATAAAATTGATAGTCGATTATGTGTGGTAAAAACCCCTCCATCAAAATTGGTAAAATCATATAATGGTTATGTGGTTAATGGATTTCGATTCCATATATGAATATATGGAGACATAATGAAATCAATGAACAATGGAGTTCATTTGGAAGGCTACCATCATAAGGAAAGTAAAGTTTATTTTTTTTGGTATTATAGAGGAAATAATTGGGTTATGTTTTCTGAGACCAAAGTATGTTACAATTTTTAAATGTCATTGGTTTGATACTGATCAGGTGATGCGAGTTCATCCACAAAATATAGTCAATAAAATTAAATAAAATAGTCTTCTTGCTTCAAATGGACCATTTCGGTTGGCGCATCAATCACATCAAGTTTACTATGAAAAGTAATGTGATGTTTCAATAGATTTGAATGAACGGTGAAGAGTCATAAAAATGAAATCACATGACAATTATTTTATTGAAAATGAAAATGGTTATGTAGACCTGATACAAATTCATATTTTTCAAGAAACATCCAAAAATATATCTCTTACCACGCGGGATATAAATATCGATTATGAAACCGCTTAGTTAAGGGATGATGATATAGATAATATTGATGAAGTAATAAGGGATGATAAAAATAAAATTCATATGTATGTTGATAATGATGAAGATGAGGATGAAAACATTGATGTTGCTAAAATTGTTTATGAATATGAGGATTGGGGTATAATATTTTGGCCTTTAGTTACATGTAATTATCATATTATGATAATTATTAGTTTTCTAAATTTCAAATTTGTATTAACAATATGTTATAAGGAATATTATCTAATTCGGAAATATATTAGTTTTTGATATTTTATATTTGTTTTAAGATTAGTTATAGGTAATTATCATTTTATGATATTTACTAGTTTTTAAAATTTCATATTTTTCTTAATAATATATTATAGATAACATTATTTTATTTTGACATTCATTGGTTTTTAATATTTCATATCTGCTTTAACCTTCGTTATAAGTAATTATCATATTCTGATATTTATTATTTTTCAAAATTTCATATTTGTATTTAAAATTTGCTATAGGTATCATTATTTTAGTCTGATAGTCATTAGTTTATAATATTTCATATCTATTTTATCAATAGTTATGGGTCATTATCATATTCTAAAATTTATTAACTTTTTAAATTTAATATTTGTATTAACAATATATAATAGGTAACCTTATTTTATTCTGACATTCAATAGTTTTAATATTTCATATTTGTGTAAAAAATTTCATAGTGGTGAGAATATTTATTTCATATATCTGGAGATGTTCCTCATGATGATTTATTATGTTCTCTCCCTGATGCCATACTTCCTGATAATGATCCCAATTCAAATTCTTCTCCTCAGGCTGGTGTGCCTAATAGGAGGGGGCGTATTCTTGCTCAATTTCTGATTTCAGATCCTATTTCATAGAGATAACCATCTATTTATTTTGTTTGACATTTATAGAGGTATGATTAATTTTTATTAATAAATTTATTTTATATTATTTATGTTTTTAATATTGAAAATAATTAATGATTATTTTTTTGTTTAAATTTTCCTAGTTTTTTTCATTTAACCATTGGAAAGGCTAGATAGATTCGTAGAAATTATTATTTCGATCCATGGGTGTCATGGTACCTTGTACCCATCATGATGTATGAACAGATGTTTGAACATGGGATTATACCTTACTAAATAATATATAATTTTCTAAAATTTTTATATTGATAACATATTTTTTTAATTGTCTTGCAAATTTTATTTTCTCTAATTTCAAATAGTCAGAGAGGTCCTATCCTAAATTCAAGGGATACTTTTTTACACAAGCACTTTCGTCAGTTTCTACACAACATCAGAAAGCAAGCAATGGATAAATCATGTGCTACCATCTTCGATCAATCTTGAATCTCTGATCTCCAAAACTATATATTAGCTCAGGTATATGAATGGTTGTGCTTCATATGTCTTGGAGAGAAATTTAGGAGGATATTAGTTGTTCGATGTAAGAGATGGGGGAGGCAAGATGTCACACATAGGGTCAGGAGTTGTACAATTGGAATAAATCAACAACATATAGTAACTGATACTATTTATTAATTTATATTTATTTTAACTATAACTATTTTTTTAAATTATACATGCCGCTACTAAACCATATATTATAGAGTTGGATTTTATTAGAATATTTATTCTACTCCCAATATAGGAGAAGTTTCAAGTGAATGATAGAGTCGTATTATGGTTTGTGATTTAATTGAACAATGTCATCAATATTAATTTTATTATTATTCTAATATGTCATTATATTTAATATAATCATCTGAGGAAGAAACTTTTCATTAACATGACAGTCATGATGAATACGAAAAATATGTCACTACTGATTCAGGTTTTGTTGTATTGGCTTGGATATAGGAAACATCACATGGTGTCAAGAAAGTTCGAGTGAAAGGTATCAGATCACGACTGAAACCTGAACGTTTTTATGGTACTTCTATGATGGAATTAGTGAGTGAAAAAAGATCTTGGGGGTCAAAATTGACATTTTCCACACATTATGAGGATATGATGAGAGATCAGGATGAGTTGATACAACATGTTTTGATGTAGTAGGAGGAGGAGTATGAGCAACAACGTCTAAGAGATTAAGAGATCATGGAGTATATGTGGCAATTTGAAAGTGGTGTTTGTATGTAGATTCATCCCCATGTCAATCATGTGATCCTCCACCACGTGATTCCATTTGATGATTTTTGAATATTTTCATGACTTTTTTTAATTGGATATGATAGACATATTATATTTTTAGTGATGTATTTCTTTTATGTGCACTTTAATTTTTTAAATGTTTCTTAAATGTTTTTCAATTATTTGTAATTTTATTTATTTATATATAATTTAATTATTTCTTCTTTATAAATATGTTTTTTGTTACATATTACTTCTCTATCACAAATATTTTACAACAAACCGTCGCAAAAGGGTTATAAATAACATTACGGGTTTTTTTTGCGACGACCTATCTATTAGTTACAAAAAAAAGTTTCTATTATGGAACATTGGGAATAATTTTATTTATGATTCCATAATCCATGATGGAGTATTTTTGAAAAACACTGTTACAAAAATTTCATTTGCAACGTGAATCTATCCAATCTACACAATCATAATTGTAAGAAATTGTTGTTGTGAGTGGTCTGCACGTCCCCAAATGACTTTATTTATTTTGTAGTGTATGTGATGGGTAATATATAAAATGATATATTATATTTATAGAAATTTAATTTTGTCATTAATATAATATTTAAGATGTATATATATCATATTTTTTTTATCAAAACCATCCTTTATATGTTCCATATATAGTGTGAACGAATCAAATCGCTCGGAGGGGGAGGTAGTCCCCACTTCCAAAAATGTTGTTATCATTTTTACAAAAAATATAAAGTATATGTATATGTTTTTTAAAATATTTAAAAAGCATAGAGACATAATTATTATTATACATAACATATATAAATATAGTTCCCATAATAATGGACACCATGAGATGTGGTAAAGAAAAAACGAACAGTCGTTCTTTTTTTTAGGGGGTTTTTCATCATACACGTAAATAATATGTTCATTACACATTAAATGGAAAGGTGTGTAAGTTGTTTACAAATGTTATAATAAAATAAATATATTTATAAAGATGGTGTTTTCATATGATAATGGAATAAGAAGATTTTATGGGTTTGATAATGAAATGAAACTAAAGATCTTAGGGAATGATGTTACCCTTAAATCGGGTATGTCCTTTTGGTTTCAACCAAAGGGATTCCATGGATAGCTTTCTTCACAATGGAAGCATTCTAAAATTATTTTCTATATTTTTAGAAGATATTTGAGTAGATATTAGAAAAAATAAAGTTGTTTTATATTTTTGATGAAGGGTAATATGATGTGGTCATTTTTAGGCGTGAAAAAAGAATGCACATGGAATTTTTTAAGAAAAAATTATATGTGCTCAATGTTTTACTTAAAAAGTCATAAATACCATAAAAACTAAACAATTGATGGTCCAAGTATAGTATATGTCCATAATATTGTTGTTGGAGATGTGGATAGTTCAATTTCACCATTCAATAAATTTTTTAGTACTTTGTTAATCACAATTTTTACTTATTTGTGTTAATTAATTTTAATTAATTTTAATTATTATTTTTCAAAAAATATGATTAACTCATTAAAGAATATAATTTATTCTAATTACAATTAAGGAATACATATTTCTAGAATCCAATCATAGAATTGGTAGAAAATAATTTATATTTAATCCCGTAGATGGGACAACAATGCACATTTTTAAAATAAAAACATCTAAAAGTTTTCTATGATTTATAGTAAATTTCAAATTTAAATTGAATACAATGACATAAAATGTATTTATAAATAAATATGGGATATTATTAAAATTTTGTAGAAACCCTAATCTTGACGTACAAGTGCATTGCATTACTTTTGTGGAATACATAATACATAACAAAAACAGACACACAAGGACCGTAATAGTTTAGTGTCTTTGGAAACTCGGAATATAATCTTCTAAACGTGGTGAATGTTCTTTAACATCTCCCATAAAGATCGTCATTTTTTACCTAAAACCTTTCTTTATATCCTACGGAAAAGAAAACATAAAAGGGTGAGCTCAAATTCTCAGTAAGGGTAAACAAAAGAAATATCAATCACATTATATTCATAAGAACGTGACATTTTGGAAATCTTAACTGCAAAAGATATCATAATATCATAACATGGGATAAATCATAGTAGTGATATGTAATCCCAATAATCATAACATAAAACATGAAACTTTGTGTCATACACACATAATCATAGAGAATCATTTCTTATTAGTCAAGACTCATTTCCAAGACTATCTTAGTGGACAAAGTCCCTTTCTGATCCGAGTTCACTCCTCATTTCAGTCATGTTTCACTGAACCGGTATAACCTACCGTTCCAGCCATGTCTATCTCATGATATATAAAATCTTTACCCAATTCATTGGGGGGATATAGAGGTCCCACCCATCTCATAATGATACCATTCTAATGTGTGCCACAAAATCAGAAACCATACATCATAGTATAACCCATGTAATAAAAATTGGAATCTTAAACATCGTGACATCATAAAAAAATTCATATAAGATAAAGTAATTCATAAAAATATAATTCCATCACAACATAATCAAATAAATGTAATAATAGGGATTGAAACAGAACCCTTTATTATCTTAGATGGAAAATAATTTTGATAAAACACATGAACTCCATTCTTGAGGAAAATATCCTTTCTGCTTCAAAAACACTTTTCCTTTCATAACATGCCGTACAATTATAAACTAAAAGAAATTGATTAAAAATAATCTTGAAAACTTGTAAAGCAAGCTTCATGGAAAATTTTTTAATAAATCCATTCATGCCGTATAGGTTTAAAAAACATTATTCGTACTTTTGTCGGAAAAGTCAAAAAGTACCTCGTACGAAAAACGACAAAAGATTCTTTTCATATCCTTTACTAAAAACTCACCGAAGGGTAAAATTGGATTTAAAAAATTTTACGTGGATGTAAATAATTTTACATATTGAGGAAACTTGGATGTGGATGATAAAATAGACCACATTAAATTTCAAAGTATAAACAATCTCGGATAAAAATGAGATTGTGATATTTCCCTAACCTTAGGTCCGATTTGCTTCGTAAGTGTCCGAACCTCCTGTATAATGATTTAAATAATGTCATTTAATTATTCCAGAATCATACTCATTGTTATGATATCATGTATGGTTCACTTATGACTTTATATTACCCAATCTTTTGTAAATTCCATGTTAAAGAGCGTTTTGGGTAAAATCGTTTCATTTGTCATCCGTGTTTTGAATTGTAATTATTCATATGATTACTTAGATAATTATTACTTAATTCCAGAATATAAAACATGATCTATATATAATATATATTCATAATATACATATATATAAAAAATCAGTAAATGGAAAGAAATACACCATTCATGGAGACGGTAGGTCGTATGTACGCATGAACGTTGTTTTCGTTTCCTTATTGAGTTGAATAGAATTAAGTAGATGACATACATATATATATACACGTAAATCTAGTATCATTATTATGTAATATATTTCATGATTACTTATTATATATACTTTATAATCATTCATGAATGGTTAAAGTGGAGAATGAATCTCATCGCGTCGTGGAGACGGTAGTCCGTACGTACGCACGAGTGATGATATCGTTCTCATGATCGTAGGACTGTATTGGAGTGTATGTATACTATTTCAGAATCAATATAAATTTAAAATAATCATATATAGTTATTATTTACACCATTATACCCATCCAAGTAAGGTGGTGGTGGAAAATAGATTTCACCACGGCGTGGAGACAGTATTCCGTACGTACGCACACGCGGTGATTTCATTTTCCATAGGATGGATCAATGGTGAAATAGGGTTGTTTCATACTTATAATAACATATAAATATATGATTGATACTTATGTTGTTACTTCATAATGAATCAACCTAATAAGAAGAAGTGGAAGAAGAAATAAAGGTGAAAGAATCGGTAATGGAAATTAACCCTTCTTTGAAGCGCCTCTTTGAGATCTCCTTTTAGGGTACTAAAATTGGACTTGGAGGAAGACCATAACCTCTAGGATGTTTCTATGGAAGTTGAGAAGAGAATTTTTCAGGGTTTTTACGAGCCTGAAGGCTCAAAGTTGTGTGAGGAAGAGAGGGAGGGGGTTCCCTTTTATAAGGGAGGAGAGGGGCACCTTTGGAATAACTAAAAATATTATTTTATTATAAAGCCACATTCGGTTTTGAATAGCTCCAAATTGATTTATTTCGAAGCTAAGGTGGGGATGGGTCTAAATCCACTCATCTAATAGAATTTAGACAAGTTTAGGTTCCTATTTTACCCTTATCATTTATATTTAACTTTAAGTTAGATAATTTTACTTTTACCATGTCTTCTTGTTTTCTTAAACTATAAGGTTAATAAGCATACTATATCAATCCAAACGAACCCCAAGTTGTTTATTATTAATATATAAAACCTTATATAAGTCATTTGGCCGAACATTAGATTTTTAGGAATAAAATAACAATTAATAATATAATATTTTTTTAAAAAACTATTTTATGTCAATTTTGACACTATTTAGTAATTGATTTTTGTGAAACTCATAAGAGAATTATTAGTTAGAAAAAGGTTAATTAAATCTATAATAACATGTCATATTAACCTAGAAAATTAGTGTAATTCATAAAAAGTCTCAAATTATATTTATTTGGGTATTTATAAAATCAATTATTCTAATTTTTCACTATTACTGTAATTACTGCATCATCATTGTGTCATAAATAAATTAATTTATTTAATATCTAAAAATTATAAATAAAATATCATTATGTAGAAACTTTCATTATCTTTTTAATTAATATTACAATCAAATTTATCTTATGTATAACCCTATATTGAAAATGATTTACTTATTAAACTTCGATTTTAACTATTTTAACCCTTCTTTAAATAAATTAATAATAAATGTCCTAATCTAATCCAAGTGGGCCTAAATGATCATATTATATTACTAAGGTTGTTTTTGGTCGAATTAAACTTATCCAATATAATTAGGACATGTGTTAGGGTAATAATAATAACATTTTTCCCTTAATTACCCTATTTACTTTTAACCGTGGTAAAAAAAGTAAAAAGTTACAATTCACCAAAAATTATTTTCATCTCATTGAACCAAATTTTACTTACTAACATCAACCGTGTCTCTTTGAATTTTGAAATTCCAATCACAGAAGTGGTAAAATTATGTTTTATGAAAAATTCATTTTTTTAACTACCACTTAGTGGTTTCACTATTCATCAAAAAATGAAAGTTTCCAGAAAAATACCAAAAATTAGGCCTAATATATATTTGATATTATGAACACAAGAATGATTTCTATTTTACCAAATTCAAAACATATCAGTTTCATTAATTAATTTAAAAATTAATTCTCGTCTTCAAAACAAATAGCCTGTTCTTAGGAGATAATAACTATCAAAAGTTTGACATTTGTTTATGTCTGGTTTAAATGTGAAATTGCATCCAATGACTAGAATTGAATTAAATTGTAAAAATATATTCTAAATATACTTTCAAACCACTCAAATTAATAATTTATCACTATTAATTATTTCGATTAAAAAGGTTGTTTTTAAATAAAATTTAGTAATTTTCACTATTCATCCGAAAATGAAAGTTATCTGAAAATTACCAATATTTCACCCTAAGCTAATTTCGATATTCCGAATCCAAAAATAAAGTCCATTTTAAAAAATAAAATTTACAAAATTTCAAAAAGAGGTTATTACTATTCATAAGGGCTAGTTTTAAGCATATCGTTGTTTAGTGAAACTCGGTATTGCGTACTACACATGCTATCGAGGAAGGATATGATTGCGTTTAATGCAAGGAAAGTCAAGGATGCATCTTGTGCAAGCTCCTTTTGGTGTAGCGTACAACACAAGACATTAAGGAAAATAAAAAGAATATTTTTGATAAAATCTCAGGGTGTTACATTCTACCCCCCTTAAAATGAATTTCGCCCTCGAAATTCATCAGGGTTATAAATGATTTACTATTCAAAAGTTTCATTGATAGAAACCCACATCGTAAAAAGGAATACCAAAACCAATCTTTAAAAACAAAAGTATGAAATGTAACAGTTACCCAAATAAACTAATCACTGGGTTTCCACATAGGTGAAAATATGGATATGGAAGAGAAATCTAACCATCATGCTCTGATGGAGAGTGGTAGAGAACATGGCTATGAAAAAGACAACAATCACAAAGCCATAAATTTGTGAAGATCTAAGGTACCATCTAATTCATCAGATATAAGAGCACTAAGACAACATTTTTGGTTTTCAAGATCGTTTCCCTAAAGTTGATGAAATTGGAATTAGAAGAAATACTTTCGTGATTTCAGTATAGTCTCACAGTTGGTCGTTCTTTGGACCATTTACACTTCATTTCTTAAAGAAATGAAGTTGAATGTGTCATTCGTGATGTGTTAGCAGATCATGTGATAGAATGATGGGTCATTCCATCTATCTCAAACAAAAGGTTAGAAAAGTTATCAAAAAAATACATAAGTCCATCTATAGTGAGATTAATCATATATGGTTCCTAAAATGGACTTATACTTCTTATATCATACTGCTTAATATAATAAAAATAGTATCTACTAAACAGGGTCTTCCTGTAGTCCAGTGGTAGGCGATAAAGGCCAGTCGTACTTCGCTTGTGGGTTTGATTCCCACAGCCTTGTCCGACGCGATGGGCTGTCACCCATCCTGCAGGTTGCCATTTTTCTAAAGCTATATTACTATAACATCCCATAAACAATATCAAAAAAGTTTTATCCTTAAACAATACTAACTTATGTCCAACATAATCCTTTCCAATCTTTAGGCTTATCTAAAATACTTCTGTCCAAGGTCATAGTATAAAGAAAATTATCACGTGAATGCCATCATTTCTCCCCCAGATATATCTTGTTGGTCAAATTACAAACATTTTAATACCTTAATCATGTATTATCTTGAAGAATTAATATCCATTGAACCTTAGTGAAAACATGAATGCAGTTAAAAGTTAACACTTTCCACATACAAAAATCCTCAAAATTCTATATCCTCAAACCATGATATCTCTTTGTCCTTATATAAATCATGAGCTCATGAATACTATCAAACATATTAGATTCTTTTTATCCCTTCATTTAGTGAATATCATTTGCTTTCCAAAAATATTTCAATCACTTTTCATGGTTACCGATGCCATAAAATTAATGAAAACCACAATAGACCAAAACATAAATATTCCAATATTCCACGATACTATATACAACATTATTCTGGAATCCCATTACATAAACACTTAATCATTCCACCACATCATTGTCATATTCAACATCGCCAATGGTGATCGCATGTGACTTCCCTTTGTCCTTTGCCTTAAGTGGTTACTCATGTCGATCATCACTAACCCTTGGATTAGGGCATTTATTAGAATAATGCCACATTTCCTTGCACTTGAAGCATTGAAGTGTAGTACGTTCATTCTGTGTATCCCTTCCTTGTATTTCATCATTAGGCATCTTCTTCCCATCATTGTGGCATTCAAATTCCCGATGACCTTCCTTTCCACATTTGAAACATTTACTTGTCCCTTTAAGACAATCTCCACCATGTTTCTTTCCACACATTGAGGATAAGGAAACATTCATCTTCTTTTCACCATAATTATGAGATTTCTCCTTGAACTGCATATTTCGTTTCTTGTCAAAACTATGAGATGGATAAGTAACACCAACTTCCATTTCTACCTTGATAGCACAACACACAATTTATTTATAGCTACTGAAGTCTCCTAGAGCTAATGCCCTTCAAAGATTTTGTTTTAAGCCACTAAAGAATTGATCAACTTTACATTCAGGTTGGATGATAAATCCAGATGCATACCTTGCAAGCCTTTTAAAATTCGCTTCCTATATACCAACAGATTCATCATCCTTTTGCTTTAGTTCAAGAAACTCCTTCTCCATATTTGTTCGAAGAATATGAGGGACGTACTTATTGAAACATAAGTTCTTGAACTAGTCTAATTCCATGGACTCAATTTCATCTCTTTGCCTCGTATTCTTGATAAGATTCCACCATTGATCAGATTCACCTTCCAAACGATATACTGCTAAGATGACTTTATCATGTTCAGAACATTGAAAAACTTAAAATATCTTTTCAGTGGTACTGATCCATTGTTCAAAAACAAGTGGATTAGAAGACCCACTAAAAGAAGGTGGACGTTGCCTCATGAAGGACTCAATAGAATGTGGTTCCCTTCTCTGCTCATTTGGAAGTCCAGAATGATTCATAGCTTGTGTAAGTATAACAATATGATTTTGCACTCCATCTCCCATAACATTTGTTTGATTGGGAGGACAATCATTGCATTGTCCATTACATTGATCAACACAGTTCCTTCGGGTTCCAGCCATCGTCTAAAACCCAAAAAGAATAGTGTGAGAGGAAAAAATCATGCTAGAGAAAACAACATAATAAAGGGGGAGTATCCTCAATATCTAACATCTTAGGTTAAATTCTATGATTGTTACCGTAGTTCTAGGATTATATCCTATTCGTATAATTATCCTTAGGGACATACCTAGACATACCTTAGAAATATCTCTAGGGATCTCACTAACATTTTCGCATCCTAGTTTCCAAAGGTTGACTAAACCTTTCCTCTGATAGCAACTATAGAGACCCTAAGCTTGACATACATGGACATTACATTACTTTGGCGGAATACATAATACATAAGAAAAACAGACACACAATGACCGTAAGAGTTTAGTGTCTTTGGAAACTCGGAATATAATCTTCTAAATGTTGTGAAAGATCTTCAACATCTCTCATAAAGATATTCCCTTTTTACCTAAAACCATTCTTTATATCCAGGGGAAAAGAAAACATAAAAGTGTGAGCTCAAATGCTCAGTAAGGGTAAACAAAAGAAATATCAATCACATCATATTCATAAGAACATGACATTTTGGAAATCTTATCCTGCAAAAGAGATCATAATATCATAACATGGGATAAATCATAGTAGTGAAATGTAATCCCAATAATCATAAAATAAAACATGAAAATTTGTGGCATACACACATAATCATAGAGAATCATTTCTAATTAGTCAAGACTCATTGCCAAGACTATCCTAGTGGACAAAGTCCCTTTCTAAACTGAGTTCACTACTCGTTTCAGTCCTGTTTCACTGAACCGGTATAACCTACCGTTCCAGCCATGACTATCTCATGAGATATAAAATCTTTAACCAATTCATTGGAGGGAGATATATGTCCCACCCATCTCATAATTATAGCATTATTATGTGAGCCACAAAATCAGAAACCATACATCATAGTATAACCCATGTAATAAAAATGGGAATCTTAAACATCGTGACATCTTAAAACAATTCATATAAGATAAAGGAATTCATAAAAATATAATTCCATCACAAAATAATCAAATAAATGTAATAATAGGGATATAAACAGAACCCTTTATTATCTTAGATGGAAAATAATTTTGATAAAATACTTGAACACCATTCTTGAGGAAAATATCATTTCTGCTTCAAAAACACTTTTCCTTTCTTAACATGTCATACAATTATAAACTAAAAGAAGTTGATTAAAAATAAACATGAAAACTTGTAATGAAATATTCTTGGAAAAATGTTTTAGAAATCCATTCATGTCGTATAAGTTTAAAAAAAACATTCTTCGTACTTTTGTCGGAAAAGTCAAAAAGTACCTCGTACGAAAAATGAAAAAAGATTCCTTTCGTATCCTTTACTAAAAACTCACCGAAGGGTAAAATTGGATTTAAAAAATTTTAGGTGGATGGAAATAATATTAAATATTGAGGAAACTTGGATGTGGATGATAAAATACACCCCAGTAAGTTTCAAAGTATAAAAAATCTCTGATAAAAATGAGATTGTGATATTTCCCATACCATAGGTCCGATTTGCTTCATAAGTGTCTGAACCTCCTGTATAATGATTTAAATAATGTCATTGAATTATTCAAGAATCATACTAATTGTTATGATATCACGTATGGTTCACTTATCAATTTATATTACCCATTCTTTTGTAAATCCCATGTTAAAGAGCGTTTTGGGTAAAATCGTTTCATTTGTCATCCGTGTTTTGACATGTAATTATTCATATGATTACTTATATCATGATTACTTAATTCCAGAATATAAAACATGATTTATATATAATATCTATTCATAATATAAATATATATAATAAATCAATAAATGGAAAGAAATACACTGTTCATGGAGACGGTAGGCCGTACGTACGCATGAACGCTGTTTTCGTTTCCTTATTGAGTTGAATAGAATTAAGTAGATGACATACATACACATACACATAAATCCAGTATCATTATTATGTCATATATTTCATGATTACTTATTATATATACTTTATAATCAGTCATGAATGGTTAAAGTGGATAATGAATCTCATCGCGTCGTGGAGACGGTAGTCCGTACGTACGCACGAGCGATGATGTCGTTCTCATGATCGTGGGACTATATTGGAGTGTATGTATACTATTTAAGAATAAATATCACTTTAAAATAATCATATATAGTTATTATTTACACCATTATACTCATCCAAGTAAGGTGGTGGTGGAAAATAGATTTCACCACGGCGTGGAGATGGTATTCCGTACGTACGCATGCGCGGTGATTTCATTTTCCGTAGGATAGATAGATGGTGAAATAGGGTTGTTTCATACTTATAATAACATATAAGTATATGATTGATACTGATGTTATTACTTCATAATGAATCAACCTATGAAGAATAAGTGGAAGAAGAAATAAAGGTGAAAGAATCGGTAATGGAAATTACCCCTCCTTTGAAGCACCTCTTTGAGATCTCCATTTAGGGTACTAAAATTGGTCTTGGAGGAAGACCAGAACCTCTAGGATGTTTCTAGGGAAGTGTAGTAGAGAATTTGGCAGGGGTTGTCCGAGCTTGAAGGCTCAATGTGTTGTGAGGAAGAGAGGGAGGGGGTGCCCTTTTATAAGGGAGGAGAGGGGCACCTTTGGAATAACTAAAAATATTATTTTATTATAAAGCCACATTCGGTTTTAAATAGCTCTAAATTGATTTATTTCGAAGCTAAGGTGGGTATGGGTCGAAATCCGCTCATCCAATAGAATTTAGACAAGTTTAGGTTCCTATTTTAACCTTATTATTTATATTTATCTTTAAGTTAGATAATTTTACTTTTACCGTGTCTTCTTGTTTTCTTACACTATAAGGTTAATAAACATACTATATCAAGCCAAAAGAACTCCAAGTTGTTTATTATTAATATATCTAAACTTATATAAGTCATTTGGACGAACCATAAATTTGTAGGAATAAGATAACAATTAATAATATAATATTTGTTTTAAAAACTATTTTATGTTAATTTTGACACTATTTAGTAATTGATTTTTGTGAAACTTATAACAGAATTATTAGTTCGAACAAAGTTAATTACATCTATCCTAACATGTCATATTAACCTATAAAATTAGTGGAATTCATAAAAAGTCTCAAATTATATTTATTTGGGTATTTATAATATCAATTATTCTAATTGTTCACTATTATGGTAATTACTGCATCATCATTGTGTCATAATTAAACTAATTTATATAATGTCTAAAAATTATAAATAAAATATCATTATGTAGGAAATTTAATTATATTTCTAATTAATATTTACAATAGAATTTATCTTATGTATAACCTTATATTAAAAATTATTTACTTATTAAATGTTGATTTTAACTATTTTAACCATTCTTTAAATAAATTAATAATAAATGTCCTAATCTAATCCATGAAGACCTAAATGATCATATTTTATTCCTAATGTTGTTTTTGGTCTAATTACACTTATAAAATAGAATTAGGACATGTGTTAGCATAATAATAATAACATTTTTACCCTTAATTACCCTATTTACTTTTAACCGTGGTAAAAAAAGTAAAAAGTTACTATTCACCAAAAATTATTTTCATCTCATTGAACCACATTTTAGTTACTACCATCAACCGTGTCTCTTGGAATTTTGAAATTTCACTCACAGAAGAGGTAAAATTATGTTTTATGAAAAATTCATTTTTTTAACTACCACTTAGTGGTTTAACAATTCATCAAAAAATGAAAGTTTCCAGAAAAATACCAAAAATTATGCCTAAGCTATATTTGATATTATGAACTCAAAAATGATGTCTATTTTACCAAATTAAAAACATATCAGTTGCATTAATTAATTTAAAAATTAATTTCTGTCGTCAAAACAAATAGCGTGTTCTTAAGAGATAATAACTATCAAAAGATTGGCATTCGTTTATGTCTGGTTTAAATGTGAAAATACATCCAATGACCAAAATTGTATTAAATTGTAAAAATATATTCTAAATATACTTTAAAACCACTCAAATTAATAATTTATCACTATTAATTATTTCGATTAAAAAGGTTGTTTTAAATTAAAATTTAGTAATTTTGACTATTCATCAGAAAATGAAATTTATCTGAAAAGTACCAAAATTTCACCCTAAGCTAATTTCGATATTCCGAATACAAAAATGAAGTCCATTTTGAAAAATAAAATATAAAAATTTAAAAAAAGTGTTTATTACTATTCATAAGTGCTAGTTTTAAGCATATCATTGTTTAGTGAAACTCGGTATTGTGTACTACACACGCTATCGAGGAAGGTCGTGATTGCGTTTAATGCAAGGAAAGTCAAGGATGCGTGTTGTGCAAGCTCCTTTTGGTGTAGCGTACAACACAAGACATTAATGAAATTAAAAAGAATATTTTTGATAAAATCTCGGGGTGTTACAAATTTAGAAGATTTAAAATTTATAAATTAAACTTACCAATAAATTATATGAAATGCATTTTTGAATTACGTTTTAGTATTTGTCAAAATTATTGAAAAATAAAAATCACAGATGAATTCCCAAATATTATCCCTAACCTAATTTGTATATTTATATTTAAAATATTGAGTTTATTTTGACATATATGATCCATACATTTTCATATATTAAATTTAATATAGATTCTTCATTAAAAATAAGAAAACATGCCTTAATAAAAATATTGGGTTTTTTTGAGTAAAATTGGGTATTTTCTTATGTTAGGATTATCAAACATATTGTATAATTATAAAATATATATTATAGAATATATAGTATATATGAAATCAATATCACTTACTAACTATAATTATTGTAATTTATTATGGAAAAACAACTTTATGAGAACAAAAATAGTTTTCTATAAAAATGATTATTTTATATTAAATTGGTTATTATATTAATTTCTATTTAATAATTAAAATTTTAATTTGTATTTATTGAACCATGGATTTCATAACTTAGCTATTGATATTCAGAACTTCTACTAAAATATAGTGTTCCTATTTTATTTTATTTTATTTAAGGTTCGATGAATCTCGATCTTGCGTGTAACGAAAGCCATCGAAAAAGGTCGCTTTTGCAAGTATGGAATGCTAAATAGATGTTTCATGCATTCACATATATAGAATATATTTAACCTTATGTAATTATTAATTATATTTTAATGTCTCCAATTATTATATTAAATTGTGTGTTTGGTGTCACATGTCATACACGCTGTCAAATACGAATTCTGTACTTTGTATTTTCGGGGCGTTACATTCTCCCCATCATAATTAAATTGCATCCTCACAATTAAAACATTATATTGATGATATATTGTTTGATATTTCCTATTTTTAAATACCACATTTTGAGAAGGTTTTGTATGACATACACTATAATAGATATAATGTGAAGTAAAAATATAACATTGAAAAACATATAAGTAGATCACTAAGATGGAGAACATTAGTGAGAATTAAAGTTACATAGTTGGAGGAAAATAATTTATATTTATATGTAGTGATTTAGGTCATCAATAACGATCATGTGAATGATAAATGTAATTTTTAGGGCCTCAAATCTATAAATTTGTGATCATTTATAAGACCATTCGTTAAACAATAATTACGGAATAAGGCAATCATTTTTGTATCTTTTTCCAAATGTTGAGTAATAATTTTACTGCCACAGAATTTAAGGAAATATACTTACATGATATATTTATATACAATCATTTTAATCCTTTTGTTTTGATTATATATATTTCAATCCCATCCATTACTTTATGAAATTTATATACTGAAATATACTTCCAAGTATAAAGAAATATAATAAACTTTTAACGGATCATAAGGCCCATTATACAGTGAAAAGTCTAACTATTTGTCTTTAACTATTTTCAAAACTAATATGGTTAAGTCATTAATATGAAAATCTAAAAATAAACACTACTAGTTTATCATTAATATGTATTCCTTGAATTATTGACTAAAACCCATGACATAATACTCAGGATATTGCGTAGGTCAGTGGTTGGTGTTAAACCCTTATCGTCCTTCGGTCATGGGTTGAAGACAAACAGCCTATCCAAATTTTGTTTGTATTAACCCATCATAGAAGTTGTCGTTTTCTAAAAAAAATATAAAAAAAAATCCAACATAAATATGATGGATAACCTTGAAATAATGTTAATCACCAAATACTCTTCTAAATATGGGTTTTAATGGAACCTTAATACATAAATTCTTCTTCAATTTTTAACAAATAGGACTTTACATGGTCTAGGGTTTATCTGTAATATAAATTGTATTATTTCTAATCAAGACATATTATCTTCAACCCTGATCACCTTAGGTTTAACCTATGTTATACATTATCATTATATATTCAAAATAGTAATAATTGTTTGTAAATAAAATTTTTATTATCCTAAACATATCCCGCTTGAGTGTAAAACCAGGTGTGCAATATATCCCATTGTTGAATACTAGTTTACACCAATTCAAGCCCATCACACCTTTTTAGAGTTCTTACTCTTATGTGCATATGTTCCATAAACACATATCTATGATGTATCCAGACATGGATGTATTTCTAGGAAGACCCATATAATTTATAGTTTACCAAAATTCATAGATTTGTGTCTATAATTATACTCAAATTATACCTTATGTATATGTTCTCTAATCTTGGTTTTCCTAAATCAAATTCTCAGGGCTACTTCTAAACGTCCCTCTAATTCCACCTATAGTGACCCGACCCTAAATAGCATAGAGCCAGTGTCTACTACTATTAAATTGTCATGATTTCAAGGAATCAAATATCGATAGACCTACGTGTTTAGTAGTCTTGGTAAAATAGATACATAAATGAGACTTATATTATAAATGAATACACTAATTAAAAAAACATCTCAAAATAAATAACATTGATATTAACATTATTCAAACTAGTTTATCCTTTTATATCATTCATAGTATGCTTCATGGATTCCTAGGGAAGGAATCATAATAATGGTTAGATCAAATGCTAAGTAAGGGAAAAATATAGAGTAATCTATAATGAATGAATGAAGGTAATAACTATAAAATTTAAAATAACATAAGATACCTACCATGTAATAAAAAAATATGAAAAAAGATCATAAATATTTTTAAAATAAAATAACTAAAAACAAAATACAATCAAATAACTAGATAAGTAAAAATCAATACATAATGTTAGGAAAATTAAATCACATGATATTTAATCAATTAACTGAAAATGAAATATATCCATAAATATGTATATAAAAAATCTAACGGAAGAATAATAACTAAAACTACATGATGTAAATGCTTATTTATTGTACGTCATTTCTAAGGAACCTGAAAACATATACCGTCAAGTCATTTCACAAGATGGCATAAAACTATAGATAAGAACTCATTTAATTTGAGCAGAAAGTTTATCTTATTATAACCTATCAATGCATTGAGGAGCTATATAGTGTCTTGGATCCACCTATCAATACTAGTCCAAACTATTCATCATATCAAATAAACAAAATCAATAATAAGTCATAAAAATATTCCTATTGAATAAATAATAATATATTATGAATATTTCCCATAAAAATCAAATAAATATAAAAGTAGAAACCATCTGTAAAATGGTATATATTTAGGCAATATAAATATCTCTGATAAATGTGGTTGACCATTTTGGGGGAATTCATTGTTCAATGAGCATGAGAGATTGAATATTTCTTTGCGACTAACAAATAAATCAAGGATGTGAATGTAAATAGTATCCTTGGAAAAAGAAATCATAAAACACCCAAAGGAGTAATATGGAAGGAATAAATACAACAAATCCCAATGAATAATGATAAATGGTTATTATCTTTGGAGAATAACAATAAAAAGATCTTTTGAAAAACATTCTTGAGGAAAAAATATATATTTTTTTAAAAGATTTGGAAAAATATTTTCTTTTAAAATCACAACAATAGTTTACAAATCAAACATTACATCGTGGAATGAATTTTTCCGAGAAATTAAGGTGGGTAAATCCCTAAAAGTGGTACGTGGTAAAAATAAGATTCCTTTTGTGAGGTAAAAGGGTATAAAAATTCCGCGTTCATTAAGTGGTAAGAATATTTCATTGAATACACTAGGAAATGATAAAAGGGTAAATCTTTCGTTACCAAATACTTTTAAATAAATTTGTGAAAATATTTCAATAAAACATTATTTTTAGAGGAAAACAGGTTCTCTAACAAAAGACTGAAATATAGATGCGTTTAATAAAAAAAATTCTAACATATTTTGAGTACCAATGTGAGGCACCAAATCGGGAGCCACTGAATGGTTCCCTGAGCCGGTTGGACACATGCCCTCAAGTGTGTGTCCCCATATGCTAGAGGGTGTCGACTAGCAGTGATGGTCTGGTATATTAGAATTGGGGTGACTATACCCTCTTTTATCGTAATAAAACACCAATGAATGAAAATAACAATAACCAAGTGAGGAATCTTATAAATATATATAAACAAATCTATGTCATATGATAAGAAGTACATGAAAATACAATACTCAATTGAAAGGTATAACATTCTATGATAATGGAAATATCAAGTGTCTACAATGAAACACAATGTAAAGACACTAAAACTCCAAAGAACGTCCCAAACCACTTCTAGTTACCTTTCCCATTCTCTAATACCTAACAAAAATCTATCCTTTGGCCTTTCCATCATCATTTCATACAATTAAAAATTATGCTCGAAAGCCTATCAGGCCGCTCGAATAGGGGGTGAGTACATCTCTATTGGCCTCCACCAATGGGGTCTAAAATGTGTCTAGTCAAAAGATCGTGCATGCAGTTTTATAAATAAATAAATACATTCCGAATTTAAGAAGTTATCACATTGTCATTTTTTATTTAATCAACACCTTTGATATAGTTTTAATCCATTTTTATCATTTGAATCATCATCTATTATTATCATTCATTTGGTGTAGGTCAGCAGGCCTAGTTACACAAATCTCATTAAGGGTAGAGCTCCATTTATATCACTTTATATATAATTTGGTGAAGTTAATCATGAAAAATACCACCGATCTCATGCTTGGATATCTATTTGAGGGGAATGAAATTTCCAAGTCCCAACTTCTAATTGGCCTAGAATGCCTTGTCTTGAACAACTAAAATATTATCTATTTAATAATTCATTAATTCTCAAGAATTTTCAAAATCATTCCATTACAAATCCAATGATTATTTAAACATTTCAAAGGATATTAATTAACTCAACAATTAACAAATCACATAACCATTAATTAACTAGTTAACAATTTAATCAATAAACACAATTCTCACTCCATAATCAATTCATAATTAATTATCCATATCAAATATCACATGTCATAATTAATTCTCAGAATTAATTATCTTTGATCATCATTATGGCACATAAATAATTCTCACAATTAATTATCTTTAGTCAACATTATGGAACATAATTAATTCTCACAATTAATTATATTTCAAATCCAACATAACTTCATAATTAATTTTCCCCAATTAATTATATTATCACAAAACATTAGAGATCTCAATTAAAATATATCAAACCATAATCAATCTCTAAAAGAAATATCAATTTGGTAAAACCCTATCATTTTTCTATGATTCAATTAATAATTAATCCTCAAGGGAAATCACTAGTCAAATATACATTCCTAATTAATCCAATTTAGGAATTTAATTATAACGAGATTCTAGAAAAACATAAAATCACATCCAAATATAATATCAGGTTTATGGGGGTTTTATTTCTACCACCTACCACAGTTTATTGACCGAAGCTGGACAAAAAAACCCAAAATCCGAGCAGAACAATGTCATCAATCATGCTCTAGTTCTAAATCCATAAATCCATAATTATGATTAAGGCATCAAGATCATGAAAATATTGATCTAGATCCACAATAATAGATCTAGATATCAACCCATAGGTTTATATCCAAGAAAACGGGGGAGATATTCTATAAAAGATCTAGAAAAGATATGAGAATGAATGTGAGAAACGACGGGATAAAATCCATTTACCAATAGGATAGAGGATCTTCATCATGGGCTTTAGATCCTGAATAAATGTGTTCAGATATCTTTTTAATCTCTATAAGAGGATTTGGAAACACCTAGAATTCATCAAGACCAAGACAAAGTCAAATTAGAGGGTTTTAGGGGTTAGACTGATTTTAAAACCATATTTTGGAATAAACAGGTCCACGTGAAAGCTTTTACCTACAAGGCCTAACAGTTAGTCCAAACAGTGCACCAACTATGCGGTCCTCCACTGCCCTCATGTATTTACGGCGCACGGTTAGGAAAAATGTGTTTCAACCATGCTGACTTCGACTACCCTCACAGTGATCTTTCACACGGTTTGGAAAAACAATTAACAAATTATGCACACCCCATGTTTTCCCAATTCCATTTAAACGACACCCAAACACACCCCAGGTCATACCTCATCCCAAATATACTTAATAAAATAACAAGTACCTAAAAACACACATGATATTTCTCAAGAAAAGGTTGGGATCTTACAATCTCCCAAACTTATAACATCTCATACTTGAGTTTCACTCCATGTCTTCTCTAAGAATCTAGGCCAAAAATACTGGGCCATTGAGCCCTCATGTATGATTCTTGCTCCCGCGTTTCCTCTTAAACACTTCTATGTTTCCATGATACATGAACTAATGAAACGTTCTTTCCCCATAACAAATTCTCTCTACATCCCACACACGTATCAGATGCTCTTGAAAAGACTGTTATATCTTATGGTCAACCTCTTCCACATCAATCACATAAGAGGGGTCCAGGTGATACCATCATAGTTATAACACATGGAAAAAATAATGCATATAACTGAATTTCATTGGATGTTCTAATCAATACGCCACCGACCAGATTTTCTCTAGCACCTCAAGGGGACCCATAAACCTGGGTACTAATATTCCCTGCCTCTATATCATATGGTGACCCAATATTGGTGACACAACAAGTAATACATGACCACCCTCTATAAATGTAACATCCCAGGTATATAATAAATATGAAATTTTCATATTTTTTAATATTTGTGAATTAAATATTAATAGTACATTAAAGGGGATGCAATGTTTGATGGAATACCAAATACGCAACAACTAGTTTCTTTGAAATATTACGTCGCATAGTAAAAATAAAATAATATAATTTTAAATGGTAGGTAACGCCTATCAGTTGTAATGGTAGGAATGAATATAACAAACTACAAAATTAATATATATTTTTGTTAAATATTTTTACATTTATTCAATAAATGTTACAGGCTGAAAATAAGAAAATAATTTGATCTTAAGCATAAATATTCTATTATTCATTAAAAGGTCAATTAACCCCATTTTGATGGAAAACACTTTTATAAACTACTTTTTGTCAATTTTATATGTTATATTTGGAAAAATATAATCCTTATTTTGAATCGGGACATAAAAATGTGCTTTGTGTAAATTATGGACATTTTTATGATAAAGTTCATTTTTAATTAATAGTGAAAACTTTTGTGTTTAAATTAAAAACACCATTTAAATCTAATTTATTTATATGGATAGATTATCTTTTCAATTAGTTTTAATGTGTATCTAGAATATATTTTTACCATTTAATTCAATTATGGTCATTGTAATTAATTTCACTTTGAAATTGGACATAAACAAGTGTCAATCTTTTGATAGATATTGTTTCATAAAAACCCACTATTTGTTTTGACAACGGGAATTAATTATAATTTTTATTAATGAAAACTCTATATATTGAATTAGATAAAATGGAAATCAATTTTTAATTTGGACTATCAAATTTACTTTCGATAATGTTTTTGAGTTTTTTTGACAAATGATCATTTTTAATGAATAGTGAAAAATACTGCATTTTACTTCAAAACCGATTTTTCTTCTAATTTAATTATATAGTTATATTTTCCTTTTAATTTGTTTTAAAGTGTAATTGAATTATGTTTTTATCACTTAATACATTTTTGTTCACTGAAAGTAATTTAACATTTCAATTGGATGTAAAAACCAGTCAATCTTTTGATAAATTTTACTTCTTAAAAACCCATATTTGGTTTTGACAACGGGAATTAATTTTAAATTAATTATTGCAATTTATGTGTTTTGAATCGTATAAAATAGATTCCAAATTTTTAATCAGAAGTTCGAAATTATGTAATTAAGACTCAATTGTTTTTTTGACATTATGAATAGTAACGACGACGATTATCTTTAATTACCTCGATTAATTAGTAATCAAGTAGTTAAGGGTAATAAAATAATATCATAATAATATAAAATGTCCCCAACATGTGTCTTGATGATATTTGGTGAGTCATGTCTGACCATGGGATTTCTTGTTCCAGCTTTGGGACCCGATGGAATCACATTAGTCTGATAGTGTCCTTTTATCATATTATTTTTAAAGAAAAGAAAAATAAAACCAATGTATGTATCCCCTAAGTAAAAATTTTTAATTTTGTTTACATAAATGATCTTATATACAATAAATATTATTTAGAAATATAATAATATTACCTACATCATGGTATTTTATATAGAATTTTTATACATTAAATAAGTATATTTATTTATAACACAATGATGATTTAGTTATTACCTCATTAATGAACAATTTAAATAAAATAACAAATAAGGTAAAATCTAAGACATAAAATTTTCTAAATCTTATTCTATGGGTGTATTTAGAACACTTATCACCTTATCTTAAAAATATATTATTTTGGGACTTCTAAAATCTGAAAATCATTTTATAATAATGTAACATTTGAAGACTTTCCAAAAGTGACCCTCCTACCTCTTATAAAAGGCTCCCTCATCTACCCCCTTACCCACACCTATCAGGCCATTGTCCCATCCAAAATCGAATCATATTGTCTCTAAAAATCCCTCTCTTACTCCTAGAACCCTCACTTTGGGCATTAGTCTTCCCAAGGAATCCATTGGCACAAATCAAAAAAGAGTTACCCGATTTAGAGGTAATGCCTTCTCTCGAGTTTCTATCTTTTATTTTCTGTCTTCAATCACCAATAAACTCTTATTATTTGATCCAATAATAACCCCAATATCCCAAATATACTAGTATGTTTTTATGATAATTATTCTACCTACACTTACTCACACCTCCGTCCAATGGTTAATGAACATACTATTTCTGTGGGAGGTGAATTACTGCCTCACGAAACGATGATCCTTCAATATCCTTTTAACACCTCTCATGGTGGCCATTATGATGGAACTGAATTTATATATGATATATACTATATTTATTTCCTAAATAGTTTTCTATATTTTATATTTAAAACAATCCTTTATGCTTTTCCTGTTGGTAAAATGCGGTAATTTCATATGAGGAAGTGTGGACTACCGACCCCTCAAGTGATGTGACTCATTCATGAAATACATGGAATGTATATAGAATGAGATTAATGAACTTATGTGACCTATATAACATATATATTATACTTTAATTATAATATATATATATATCTCATTTTTTTTTAATTCCATTAATATGACAAAGAAATTCAAGTAGCATTCATGCGTACGTACGACCTACCGTCTCCATGAACGGTGCATTTCATTTTTATCTCCAAATGTAATTGAATATTATAAAATGAATACATACTGGATATATATGATATTTAAATCATTAATACTATTCTGGATATGATGTAATTATAACTAATGGACAATTCTTTTCAAACAAGTTCATTTTTTTACTCATGTACCAAACATCGACAAAACATATGATATGAACTCACATAATTAACTAATTATTATAACATGATAATATGTTATATGAATTGAATACTAATCTTTAAAGTAATTACTTGAGGAATTATAAATTTAACAAGGATTATTATTCAGGAATATATTGAAAACGAACAAGACAAGTTGGACTTGAGGTACGGGATCCTACCTCTCCCTTTCTTTTTAAGTAATCTCTTTTATGTAATTTCTTTTAAGATCATATTTCTTATGATGGGGGATGTAATTTTATATTCCTAATAATGTAATTTTTATGTTCATATGATGATATACACTGTTTGATCTCATCAATCAATTTTTGGATGTTTTAAGTGGCGTTGTTAGGCTGCTGAATTTTCGTAAGGGATTTCTTATCTCACATTTTCTGTGAGATCTCCATTGTTCGCCACTTATTTATGGAATGTTTTGTATTGTGTAGATAAAATTGATGTATATTATTATTATTATATTTATATTCATGGTTTTCTGTAATTCATTCTTTGGTTATTATCTTTTGGTTATATGACTCGATTGATTATAGCGAGGTAAGGGGTTTTTCGTGTAACTTTTATTCCAGTGAGATTTAAGCTACATTTGCCACCATTTAATTTTGTGTGGTGTGTATAATGACCATGATTGTATTATTTTTTAAATATACTTTAATTTATGGGTATTTAAATCTTCATTGTATGATTCTTCTTTCATGGGGTGTACGTTTAGAAAGTTACCCAAATCGGTAAGGGAACCTTTTACCCTCCTCTTTTTAAAAGATTTCTGTTTGTTATGTCTTTTAATTTACATCTTATTATGTTGGGATATGTTCTTCTATATCCTTATTGATGTAAATTTTATGCCCAAGTGATGAGGTACCATTTTATCTCTCATCAACTCATTTTCTGAATTTTAATGTGACGCCGTTAGGATATCGCATTTTTGAAAGGGAAGTTCTTAACTCAAATTCAATCCTTTGGGTTAATATTGTACTTCTAGAATATGTAGTCCTATGAATATGTGTGAATTACCTTTGATAGTTTTTCACTTAATATCCATTTATATTGGATGTATTCCTTTTTTTGACACATAATTATGTTATTGATTTAACCTTAATAAAAAGATATTGTCTTTACAAGGGATTTCATCTCAATTTACATTCCTTTGAGACTTCAATATTGTTATGAGCCAATTCACTTTGATATGGTGTATATTCTGTCCTTTTCCATATTATATCATGAATACCTCTATTCTCATGATATTATAATGTTTTTATTAAATTTTATTCCTTTAAAAGCTCTAAAGTGTTATGGGACACTTTGATTATAAAATATCTTTATTAAATGGTTATGAAAATAGTTTGAAAAATCGTTGATTTTGTCAATATATTCAAATGATATATTGTGCTTTTAAATGAAATTTTAATATTGAAATGTTTATATATTTTATGTGTTGTGATTTTTTAATGGTACATGGACATTTGATGGGTGGTTATGTGATTAACCAAATGACGGGTGGTGCTGTGATAAACCAGGATGGGTGGTTACATTATAACCTCCAACGCATTGGGTATGGAAGTTGGCCGTATGGCTATTAAATTTAGTGATATGTGTGGAAGTTGACCATAGGGTTATTCCATTTAAGTAGGTTTATGTCCCAAGTTACCTCTATATGTTTTGTGTCCTTTACATGGGTTTTATAGAAATCTTTATGTTAAAAAATAGTAAGTAATGCTCTTTTATTCAGTGAAGAGTATTTAATACTTCATAAAGCTAAAAATTATTATTTATGATAAAATATTCATGGTTTACTTGTTGTTTTAAAATGCTAACAGTTTTCCTTCTTTGTGTATCCCTTACAGATCTTTTTATGCTCATCCCATGTTATTAAAATTTTTTCCACTGGACATAAATATGAATAGGTTCAAGGATGGGATCATGTAAAGACATGCTATCTAAAACATGGAACTATACATATTTCTTTTTTAGAGTTTTTATTTTATAAAAAAATGGAAATTGAGAAGAAGTGTCTACATTATAATCTTTTGAGATGTAACAGTTATGGCCTAATTCTCTAAAACTCTAAAACGGAAAAGATCCTCAATGTGAATTATTCATTTAATTCATGATTATGTAATGTTTTAAGGTTGGGTCCTTATAGTAAACACTAGGGGTCATCTCGATCTATCAGCATATGACTTCTGTATACTCTTATATGTATCCATACTTTTTCGAATCAACTATAACAGCTCTGATGTATCCCAGATAGGACTCGGTCCAAACAGCTATGACTCACCCACTTATAACTAGGATAGTGGTGATCTACAAGGTCTTCCATAATGTTCCCCATATGGTTCCATTGGTATAGTTTCATGAAAATAATTTTTATAGGAGAACTCTTCTAATCCAAGTGGTCTTACCAAGATCCACCAAATTCAAGCACACATGATCGCATCATATCTTCTAACACATGTATAGTACCATATATATACCCATCTATCTATCAGTGGAAGTTCGTACTTAACAGAACATATATACAAAGATCCTTCTGTAACCCCTGAAAAAATCATGAAGTAATTCAAGAATCATGATATAAAACTATACTCCATTGTACCCCTTGCAAACAAATTATCTCTCACAAATACATTTCTCTCAATTTATCTACTGTAATGTTTTCCAGGATAGTAAATAAATTTTCTACCTTAGTTAGTTTATCAAAAATGACCCAAATAGAATCATCCATTTTAAGAGTCTTTGGAAATCCTAATACAAAATCAATAGTCATGTCATCCCACTTCCATTCAATAATAGGTAACAACTACAATAGGCATCTAGGTCATTGATGCTCTCCCTTCGCCTGCTGACATGTGAAACATCATGTTACAAAACCAACTATCTGCTATTTCATTCCTAGACACCAAAACTATCATTGTAGGTCATGGTAGCATTGTTCCACCCCATGATGTATAACCCCCCTTGAAGCATGAAATTTACGTATGAGTTCTTATCGGATACTCGTTGGAACACCAACCCGGCTTTTAAAATATATGATCTCATCATCTTCTATTATCCAGTATGAAGGTGTCTCCCCATCATCAAGGCTTTATGTTAATGGTAAAAAATCTAGATCCTTATACTACATATCCGTAATCCATCTCAAGAGTGTAGACTCCACTACTATAGAAACAAGAGTAGTCATCTCCAGACTCTTTTGAACTACCACATGCATCTTCTCCAACAAATTCATCATCTTCCACTCCAAACTCTACTATTGTACCAAAAGTGTTTGAGTTTTTCAATTCAATGAATCATCCACACTATACCCTTTACTGGTTGTATATAATAGTTCAAAATTAAAGGAATTCATATACTCCCCCCTTCTTCACTGCCAAAGTTTCAAGTCACGTAGTGAAAAGATATAATTTCTGCTTTGTGATCTATAAACATTTTAAACTTTTCACCAAAAAGAAAGTTTCTCCAACACTTAAGATCATAATCTACTACTACCAACTCCAGGTCAGGAGTAAGGTAATTTTGTTCATGAACACTCAATTTTCAAGACCCATAAGAAACAACACTATCCCATTTCATCAACACAACTTTGTTACTGATCCCAAAAACATCACAATACACCATGTACTCCTCATGAGACTCTGTTAAGGTCATTATTGGTGTTGATGTCAAGCGCTTGTTCAACTCTTGGAAATAATTCTCACATGCTTGTGTACAAATATACTTTTTACCTTTATTTTTCAAACATGTATGTTCATCTACCAATCGGGAAAGATCTTGGATGAACCTACTATAATAACTAACTATTCCAAAAAAGAATTGGATATCAAAAATATTCCTGGGATGATTTCAACAAGTCACTACCTAGACTTTTTTGGGGTCTACTGCCACACCTTCTTATGAGATGATATTCCCAGAAAAGCATACAATATCAATCCAAAACTTACATTTAGATAGCTTGGTGTATAGTCGATTCCCTATCATTATACCCAGGACGATGTCATGATGAGAGACATGACCAGTATGAGTCTTAGAGTAAACGAAGATGTCGTCCACAAACACCACAAAAAACTAATCCAAGTATGAATGTAAGATCATGTCCATCATGGCCATAAATACTGTTGGGGTATTTTTCAATAGAAATGGAATTACGACACACTCATAAAGGCCATACCTGCTCCTAAAAGAAGTTCTTGTTATATCAGAATCCCTAACTCTCACTAGATGATACCTTGATCTCAGATCAATTTTAGAAAACAAAAAATACATCTTCAGCTGGTAAAACAGATCATCGATGTGCAGAAGTGGATATCAGTTCTTCATGATTTATTTATTCCACATTTTTTTGTTATTGACACACAAGGATAAAATCCTGTCAACCTTCTTTGTCATAAAAAGAGGTGATTCCCTAGGAGATATAGGTGTAAGGATAAAAAAATTATACCTAGCTCCTCTAACAGTGTTTTGATCCCATGACGCTCAGTCAGTTCCAATTTTTATAGTGGAATACATATCGGGTCATCCCCTGAGATGAGTCCAATTGTTAATTCCACATCTCTCTTAGATGGAAACCCTAAAAAGTATTTAAGAAAGACATCCTAAAATTGTTCTTCTACTATTGGAAGAACATATTCTCTATAACTCCCCTAATCTAGTAGAATAATGAAAACATGGGCTACGAGCTCTCCCATTTGATGAGTAACTGGCCAGGTTCTTCTTGCATGGATATCCTATTCTCCACAATCAAAATGCTGGTCACCCTTATGAGATACAACTGTCACTCTCCTTTGGTAACTATCTGTGTGGTCTCAGTATGTGACTAGCCAATCCATATACATAATTAGGTCAACTATTATTATATCAAGGATATATATATCCCAAAGGAAATGATATTATCCATTATCCAGTGAACATCCCTGGCATAAACAAATATCCCATGACCATGTTCCTAATGGTGTATCGATATTGATCCCCTCACTTACAAACTCCACCTCCAGAATAAATAAATTAACAAAATTAGTAGATATAAAGTAATAGGATGCACCAGTTTCCAACAAGGTAGTTTCTAAAGTATAATAAACTAGAATAGAACCTCTAACTGTCGACAGACCATCCTCTCTCTCCAAACGTATAAGATGCAGTGCATTTAACTATCCCTCCCCTCTTTCGGTTGTGTCGTCTGACTCCCTCGAGTAGAACCACTATGTTGATATGGGTGCTCATACCCTGATGCACCATATACACTTCATCTACCTCCTCTTCTTACAAAACTCCATCTTCCTAACCTATATGGTGCAGAAAACCCCTTCAAAGACTCTGAATCTAAGAAGATTCTCCCTCATCACAAGCTTGTTGTTGATTCCTACAGAACTTCTGTAGGTGTCCCATCGAGCCATAAAACAGCACTCCACTAGTGTTCAAGGACAATGTGTATGATAGTGTACCTGTATACCACACTAGTTGAAAATCACATAACAAATATCTAGTGAAAATGTTCCTCATGATTGTCCACCTTTTTTTCCATTGTCTTGTCTAAGGTTCTTGTGATGGTGCATCATTCTCTCGAAAGTCCCACTCCGTGATCATCCACCAACTTATCCAGTACTAGGATCTTATTTCAGGTTCTCCTCTGAAATGAGAGCTTGATTAAACACTTCATAAAATTTCGTCAGCCAAAAGATATTCTCCTTGGACTTTATTTCACACCTAAGTCCTTCCTGAAATCAGAATGCTGAAGAAGCCTCATTTTCCAACAAAGATGGAGAAAACACATTAAATCAATGTAACAACATGTGTATTCCATTATGAACATGATTATTTGAGTTATATTCCTACTCTATGAAGCATTATCTTTTCTTAGTGTCATTTGATATAAGTGTTCCAAGAAATTCTCCATAATTTCTATCCATAACATCTCATCAGTCTGCCCAAATCATACCTGAATGTCCCACCAATGCTTCACTAACCCCTGTAACTTAGAAGAAGGCAACATGACCCTAAATTAAGATAAACTATCCAAATTGACATTTATTGTCTCTATATATTCAATCTATAATTCAGATCCCTTGATCAACCCTCTATAGAAAAAGTAGGAGGGCGTTGTAGCTAAACCTCCCTTGTCAACTCATACATGCTTTTTTGAACACTCCCTATGTCTATCTCCAAAAATTTCCTAAAACATGAAATGTTATCTTTGAACTATTCTCATTCTTCCTCATCATTCTCCAATGGTGCCCCAATCTCCATGTCTGGAATTTTGTTACAAGCCATCCTTGTAAATATCTCCCTCAACAAGTTTCATTGAGGCATATATCTACATATCCAAACACACGTCTTAGGTCTCATAATATATCTTTATAACATTTATGTAATAGGAAAAACTACCCCAAAAATATTTAACATTACCTTTCCCCATATTCTTTCCACGCGGTGAACATCGATTCCTTTTCAATACCCTTAACCATTTTACACCTAGGTCATGTTTATAAAGGCTACATACATTCTCATAAATTATTCAATAATTAATTAATTACAATAACTCAAATTAATTTATTCAATAATTAATTAATTAATCATAACCATTTAATCAATCAATGTTCTAATTAGATATTCATTTATTATGATTTGGAATCAATATTTCATTCTCACAAGAAGGAAAGTAGTTCATGTTAATAAACTTACCCATATCCCATCTTCCCAGGAGTTCCTAGAATGATGCATTTTACAAAAACACTGGGTTCCTAGAATGATGCATATAGAGTCAGAAATTGTGCCTCTTTAAGCCATGAATAAAAATTCCAAAATTTTCAAAACATATATCACATCACACCACAAGTGTGTTACCCATGGTAAATTAATATCTAACTATAACAACAAACAGAAATCACACCATGCCTACCCTGAGTTCTCAGTTATTCCCCCATACATGGGTTTGAAACTCCCATGCATGACCTCATTACCAAGCCTCAACCATTAATAGTGTCCTATCTACCTTTCCCAACATAGTAACATGAAAAAATAATAATTAAATGAAAACTCCTCTAATACCACTTTCTGAGGACCCGACCTAGGATCCAATGAACTATTACCCAAGACCATTGGCCACATGCCCTCAAGCATCCTTCCTCGTATGCTAGATGGTTCCGACTACCATTAAAGGTCTTATAAGACTGTCTTGGGAAGACTATACACACTATTATCAGAAAAAAAGCAACATATGAAAATAACAATAACCATGTGTGAAAGCGTATAAATAACTAGAAAAAATACATTTCATAAGATAACCAAAACATGAAAATAAAATATTCAACTGAACAGCAAAACAAGATATGATTATAAAAATATCATGTGTCTACAATGAAACTCAATGTAAAGACACAAAGACTCCAAAGCGGGTCTTGAACCACTTACGGTTCCCTCTCCCATACTTAAATCCCCAATAAAACCATATCCTGGGGCCTATCCCTTATCATGTCATGCAATAGAAAAGTGTGATCAGGAGCTGATCAGGCAGCCCAAATAGGTTGTAAGTACAACTTAGTAGGCCACCACAAATACTTTATAAAAGTAGTCCATTCAAAAGAATGTGCATGAAGTTTTATAAAACAATAAATACACTGTATAGTTTAAAAAATTGTCACCTTGTCATTTATTCTTAAATCAACACATTAGATATAGTTTCAATACATGATTCCCCTATGAATCATCATTCATAATTATAATTCATTTGATGTTGGTTGTCATGACAAGAACCACAAATATTACTGTGTGTAGGCCGCCATTCTTATTAGTTTTTAAATAATTTAGTGTATGTCATCATTCATAGCACCACAAATCTCATTCTTGGATAACTATTGGGGAGGAAACCCATTTCCATGTCCCTACTTCTAATCGGTCTAGAATACCATGTCTATCACCATAATAACTCAGTCACTTAGTGATTTAGTAATTCACAATAATTTACCACATCATTACATTACCAATAAAGTGATCCATTAAACTATTCAAAGGACATTAGTTAACTCAACAATTAACTATGAAAATAACCAAGTAATTAATTTATCATATAATTAATCAATCAACACAATTCCCTTTCCATAATTAATTCGTCAAAATTAATTATCCATACCAAATTTCACTTATCATAATTAAATCTCACAATTAATTACCATTTATCAACATCATGGCACATAATTAATTCCCACAATTTATTATATTTAGTGAACATCATTGCACATACATAATTCCCCCATTTAATTATCTCTCATCAACATTATGATACATAATTAATTCTCACAATTAATTATATTTGAAAGCTAACAACAATTCATAATTAATTTCCCCCCAATTAATTTTATTATAACAATAAATTCTAGATCTCAATTACAATATCTCAACCAATAATCAATCTACAAAACAAATATCAATTCGGGAAACCCACTTCATTTATTCTGTGATTCAATTTTCAATTAAATCCTAAATAAAATCACAAGTCAAATCCACATTCATAATGACTTTAATTTAGGTATTGAATTATCAAGAGAATCTAGAAAACCTTAAACACACATATACATATCAAATCATGACTATGGATGTTTGATTTGGGCCACCTACCTCAGTTTGTTGACAGAAGTTAGCCCAAAATAAATCCCCAAAATCCAAGTGTCACAACGTTGTCAATCAACCTCTGGATTTAAATCCAAAAATTCCAAATAAAGATCAAGGCATCATGATGTTGAAAATATAGATCTATATCCAAAATACTTGAACTGCATCTAAAATCATCGGTTTAAATCCAAGAAAACAAGGGAGATTTTCCATGAAAAGATATAGAAAAGATAAGATAAATAATGAGAGAATCAATGGGATGAAATCCACTTACCAAGAGGAGAGAAAATCATCAATATGATATTTTTATCTCAAATAATGGTGTTGGGATCACCATGAAAATCTCTTTGGGAGGCTTTATAAACACCTAGAATTCGTCAATCTGAATCCAAGGTCGAATTAGCATGGTTTGGGGGTTTCGAGTAGTTTTAGAATAAATTTTTTGAATAAACAAGGCCATATGCACAACTTCACCAGGGTGGCCGCACCATAAGGACAAACTATGCACCAGCCATATAGTCTTCCACTACCCATACGACCAGATAGAGCATAGATAGGCAAATCATGAGCCAACAGTACCAAATTTATCTTTTCGTTGGGTTGGCTTGCGCATGGTTTGGAAAAACTGTGTGTAGGCCCATGTCTTCCCAATTCCATATAAACTTCACACGAAAACACCCCAATTAATACCCATCCCAAAGATACATAATATACAGCAAAAAGTTCCAGAAAACACACCAATGATTACTCTAGAAAAGGTTGGTATCTTATAACCAAAGAGCAGAAAATGGTACCAATACTTGAAAAACGTCCTAAATTACTATGGGAGAGTGAATTTAATGGTTTTATTGAACAACGGTCAAATAATTTTCTCAAATTTAAGAAAAACTAAAATATCATTAATGTTATTTTAGAGTAAATTATCTTTAAACATTCTAATGTGTCTTCTACCACTTTGAATCATTTTAAATCATAATCCAAAAAAATGTATAATATAAAAATAATGATTTAAATAAAAATGAGATAAATTAATTCATAATATAATATTTAAAATTTGGAAATAGCCACAACACACAAAAATAAGTATGTGGTGAAAATTATATTTTTCTTATAGAAGTAAAAAAGTCAGATGAAAATTCCTTAATATATGGGTAGATTATAAATCATAGGATACATGAAAGTGTGACACGAATTGAAATGTTTTATATAAATAAATAAATGTAATTAATTATATAATATATAAAAATGGGAAGTAGGTAAGCCACATTAAAAAAGTAATTGGTGTACATTACATTTATCTCATAGATGTAAAAAGAGAGATGAAATCCATGACTACATGGGATGATTTATGAGTCATCAGGTCAATGAACGAGTAACATCGAATAAATTTTTTTCAACAAATAAAAAAGGTTAATAATTAAATAATATATTGAAATGGGAAGAAGGTACATCACAAAAAATAATTTAGTGGTGAATATGACCCCAATCACATAGATGTAAATAGTGAGATTAAAATCCCTTACATTGTGTTTAATTTTAGGTGAACATCCTTTAACTTGATGAATAAAAAAAATGTTAATTAATTACATTAATATGAAATATTTTCATGAATATCAGGTTTCTCATTTCACTTATTACTATTTTGGGTACAACTACTTAAAAATTATGTTTATGTTGGTTGTTTTGACAACACTCGATTTATGTGTCAAAACAACATTGGTAGGTCAAATATGGTCAATGGGATCACTATATAAAATCTATTTAATAATAACAAGAAAAAAATTATTATTTTAATACATCAAAAATTCATTTAAAAACAACCATTCAACACTGTTATGAATAATGAATCAATGTTACAATCATAGACATGGTATGTTATATGTATGCTTGTGTAGTGTTATAATTTTACAACGATTGAAATGGAAAGAAGGTAAATAACATTATATATTTCTATAATTATAATAAAATTTGAAATACCATTTTATTTAATCAAATATAAATATATATTTTTATTTTTATGTACAGTTAATTTCATTTTGTTGAGTAGGCGGTCGTCCGCACCTTCACGAACAACATTGTCACTTATTAAATGTGTGTGAAAAGGTAATAAATAAAATTATATGTTATATTTATTGAATGGTAATAATTTCATTAATATAATATAGAGTATTTTTATATCACAAATATTTAATTTAAACCATCCATTATATGTTACTCTTATATTGTGAGTGAATCAAATTTTTTTGAGGGGAGATAATCTACACATCCACAAAAGATGTTTTTTTACACAAAATGGAATTAATAATGATATGTCTTTTAAAAGAATTATAGAAAATTAAATACATGATAAATATTATATATGATGCTACATAAATACATTTTCTATAAAAATGTCCTCCAAGAGAGGCGGTAAAGAAAAAATGAACAATCATCATTTCGTGAGGCGATACTTTCCCTTATACGTGGACAATATGTTCGCTACCCATTATATAGAAGTGTGTGTATTTTTATTTTGATATCGTAGCATAAAAAATTATTATTATGTTTTGGATAATGGTATTGTTATATTGTAATTGAATAAAGATATTTTTGGAGGTAGAGAGTATAAATTAAACTAAATAGCTTAAAGAAATATATTACCTCTAAATCAGGTATGTCTTTTTGGATTTCACTAAACAGAATCCTTTGAATTATTTATTCTAAAGTGGGGGGGGGGTTATAGGATGAGGATAATGATATTAAGGATCTATTGGGGAATATCTTGTCAGAACCTAAATTTCTTGATAGGTGTTAATATGTGGAAGAGGTGGTTTCCTTTTATAAGGGGATGAAAAGTACTCACCTTTTATTTTTGAAAAAAAATTAGGGGTACCCAGGTTTTTACCTTATAAATGTAATAAAAAGCCAAAAATATCAATAATGGAAGGTTTAGGGCCAAATTATTTCCATCCAATGTATGTTGGAGAATTGGTTGGGTCATTTGAACTGTTAATTTAATGGTTTTGTCCTTTGTTAATCTTATCATTTCCATAATTGTTGAGATTGATTTTAATTACTCTCAATTATGATTTTTTAAAATAATTTTTATAGATTAGTGATTATAAATTTTCCTTATTTTAAATATAGAATCCATTTCTATAAACTTCAATTATATATGTGGAAAAATTAATTTACAATTAATCTCATAGTTGGGAGGAAAATTTATATTTTTAAAGTAAAAACATCAAAATGTTTTCCGGTTTTTTAGTCAATTTTAGGGTGAAATTGATTTTAATGACCTAAATTGGATTATTTATTAAAAATAATATATAATTAAACATTAAAACCAATTTATAGTTTAAATTATCTTTATAAATATATTATATAAAAAGTAGTTTTGAATTAAATTTTTGTACTTTTTACTATTAAATAAAAATGAAACTTCACATAAAAATAACTAAAATTAACCATAACATAATTTTTACATTTATATTTAAAATATGAATTTTATTGTGAAATCTATATTCTATAAAATTGAAAAAGTTTAATTTAAAATAGTTTCTCCATTAAAAAAGTAAAAAATGACTTAATAAAAATATTTGTCTTTATGCGTAATTTTTTATGTTCTTATCTTATACTTATCAAATATATTGGATAAATATATAAAATATTTGATTGAATATATAATATTTATATTAAATTAATATCAGTAAATAATTTTACAGAAATTAGTTTCTTAGGGTAAATCATCATTGTGGGCTTACAAATAGTTTTTTTATAAAACATTCCTTTTATATTCAATTGGTTATTATATTCATTTATAATTAATTTTTAATAAATGATTTTATATTTATTTAAACAATAATTTTTATAAGATAGCTATTACTATCCATAATTACTAATTTAATTTCTAGTTTATATCAAATTATATTATAATTATTTTTTGATAAAAAATTGTCTTGAGTGTAATGTAATCCATCGAGGAAGGCACTATTAACTGTAATTCACACTAACTCGACGTTTAATTCATTTAAATATGTAGAATATATTGAATCATTTTTAGATAGTATATATATATATATATTATAAAGTCGTATATATTTTATTCTCATACACTAATCTTGTCACATTTAATGAACACTATCAAATTCAATTTTTATACTTTATATTTTATTGGTGTTATCGTCAAAATACTCAATTCTGGTATAAATTATTGTTTTGACGAAAGAAAAAACTTTCAAAAAAAAATTACCTGTGAAATGAATTTTTATCATTGTAAAATTTAATAGTCTCTATTGATTAATTGTTTTAATAAAATTTATATATTATATATTCAATATAATATTTTAACATTTATATTATGGTTTTTACATGGTGAGGAATGAAAGTATATTATTTTTCATTGTTAAAAATTCATTTTTTGAAAATCGGTATTTATTGGGGTTTGTGTGCATAATTAATATTTAATACATTAAAATTTAAAAATTTATTTTATTTGAATGGATTAAAAATTTTGAATCATAATAATTAATATTATTTTAGAGGGTAAACATAATTTTTAGTCATAGTAAATAGTAAAAACATTTATTTTTTCCCGCAGTAAATGTAAAAAAAGAATTACCAGTGTGTTAGTAAATAAGAAAAAATAATATCGGCACGAACACCTATAAAATTATTATTGGTTAATGATATTTCTACATAATAATTTTATATATTGGAAGAAATATACATTATGTGCCACCAGATCATCAAAGTGGCCCTAAATCATTGAAATCATTGAAGAAATTCCATGTGTGTGCCTCTGCTCACTTATAAAAAAGTGCCTTTTCTCATCAATTATTATAACCTATGAAGTCTTATTTCTCAATATTTAAAAAACGAAACACATTTCTAGTATATTAACCTCCGTACTATAACTTATTTTAGTAATTAAATACCAATTTATCATTGCTTATATTGTAAAAAAATGATTTCCCTCAAAGAATATTTATATTTCATAACCAATAACATTCAATTTAATTTCTATTTCTTATTATTTTGAAACTTTTGTTCTATAAAAACATGTTAAAAATGTACTTTATGTATAATAATATGATATTATTGTTATCAAACATCCATTTACCATCTCTTCTATATCCAATGAGACATGAAAGAATCGCTCGTGTGTACGTGTGGAATATCACCTCCACAAAGTGATAAAAACATTATCTACCATATTATTTAACAATTGGAAATTATAATATATTTAATATTTAAATATTTAAATTATTTTATAATAATTATTCTTTTATCTTTAATTAATATTTACCTTTCATTCATTCAAACCACATAAAAATGGAAATTTCACTCATACGGACATACATAGAGCCATCACTAGGTTGGGAAGTAATTAATGCTTCATCAGTTCTTTATAATGTTTATAAATATGTATATAATTTTATATACGGTATTTTTATCAAGATTAAAATTATTTATAGGGAGTAACAATTATCAATGTGAAATGAATATAGACATTAAATAAAAACATACATTAAAACTATAGTATTTATCTCTTGAAATGATGATAATAAAATGTTGTTACTGAACAAGTTATACATTGGTATAATTTAAAACATTAATTTTATAATAGGTATGATGATGGATATTTTTTAGACATAAAATTAATTTAAATTTTATATTTAGGAAGATAGATCACTTATGATGAATGATAGACTTATGGTAGGGGTTTTTTTATCACAATCTCATTTTTACCATGATTATTTTTGCATAAAGTTTTAGGTGATTAAAATGTAATATCCATCCTCAAAGAATATTAATTATTTTATTAAACTACGATTATTTTTTTATATTTAATTTTTTATCTCATTTTCCTTTTTTGGTGTACTCGAGTGACCGAATGAATGTTCTAAAGTAAATTCAACCCTATATTCCTCTTTGTTGAGGAATATCTTATTTGATGTCTATATTTAATTTAAAATGTTTTAGGAATATTTTAACTATAAAAAATAATTTAAAAATTTATTAATAAAATTATTTTTTTAATTAACATGGTTTAAAAGGATCTCTTATTCCTTTTTCCAAAAAATTAATCTTTTTACTTTTCCTCAAAATGTGGAATTAGTTTTTTATTAACATACAATACACAAGATATTTCCACTTCCATAATAAATACTATTTTATTTAAATATTCCATTTAAAGTATATTTTTTCATTTCAAAAATAAATCATTTTCTATAATATTTTGTAAACATATATTTATGTAAATAAGTTATTTCATATAAAAAGTTTAATTTACTCTAGAATTGTTCAAGAGAACTTTGAAATAATTTTATATCTATAATGAAATCCTATTTCTCTTCTTCTTATTTTTTGGGGTAATGAGTCAATGATTACATATTTTTATTACTCTTGTTTTTTTAATTATGAATATGAAATTATTATTAAAACTATATCCTTTCCATATTTTATGATTTTATAATATGATGGATGTTTTATGATCTTGTTTAACGCATATATATGGTTTTAAATATGTTTTGTATAGACCAAAAATTACATATACCTCTAATGAATTGAGTAATGATATTTATCCCATAATATATTAATTTCACAATTTGGCAGTGAACCAATATGAGTAAGGTGGTTTGTCCAATCATATAGTTGGTGGATTTAATATTGAATATAGAATGAGCGAACAAGTAGTGAACCCAATTCATTAAGGTAGTCTAAGTAGTGAACTTTTAGTATGAAATGATTTTGTAATCTTATACGTTTTCCACAAACTTTTTCCTTTTTCTTATGATATGATTCATGGATCATGATTGATTATTGATATTTACTCTCTATTATTAATTAATACAATTGTTTGATAATATTTTATGTCATGAATCATTATTAAATATATTCAACTGACAGAGTATGAAACTTTTATGTCCTGATATTATTCTCAATCCATTATGATTATGTTATTCTCGCTTGTGATAATTGATTATTATATCATATATATACCCACACTAATAATATATTATTCTAATTTCTTTTTTTACCTTATCAATGATATAAATAATGGTCTTAATTATTATATGGATAAAAAGGGTGCAAGTTTTGAAGAACAAAATTTGTAATAATGTTGTTATTTTATGAACATGTTGTTCACCTATCAATGTTTCAAAATATATTAAACCACTATGTTCCTAAGGCTTTTACTATAATTAATTATAATGAATTCACATCTAAAATGATATAATAATTATTTATGAGAGGTACCGTTTACCATAATACATATAATATCAACATCATTAGTTGTAAGTTGAATTTGGAAACATTATATTTTATAGAAGTTATATATATAAGAATTTAGTCTTTAGAAATTTGTATCTTGGGGGAAGATGTTATAAATATTTTTGATTAATTTAAATAATGGATCTTAATATGGTTTAAATATTGATATAAATGATATAAAGTGGTTATTCTGGTGACATGTAAAGGGGGTTTTTATAGGGCAGAATCAACTAGATATGAAGGAAAAATTATAGGTCACCAACTACTCAATGGATAAGAATAAGATTTTTTCAAGTATCCTTTACACTAATATGAAAGTTTTATGATACGATGAACCTTTTAAACACTCTATGACCCATTTGTATTCCATTAAAAGGTAGTTTTAAATAGTTAATTCCTATTTAAACTATGTGATTTTCAACATTTTGGGTAGTTTAACGTTAATATTCTAATCCTTTTACCTCTTCCATAATGTAAAAATCAAAGGCAATTATGCCCCTTTTCACCCATTATCTCTCTATTGTGTTTAGGTATTAGAGGGCGAACATAATTTTTTTGGCATCATATTTGAAAAGATTCCAGTGAAATAGTGTTCTCTCAATTAGACTAAAGTAAAACAAACATATATCATTAGAATTTAGCAATTTTTAAGTTTATTATATTTTAAATTAATTTTTTCATGCATTTAAAGGTATTTTATTTATTCTATTTTTGGAAAAAATTTGACAATGGAATTAGATGGGTGAAATTTATTAGGTATCATATAGGTAGTTCAAATAAAATAATATATTTAATTATGTGTTTTCTGTGTGATGTGTTATCAGAGAATTTTTATATCTTCAACAAAGACCTAAATGGTAGCTACAATATTTTTGATATTTAAGAATGATTTCTAATTATAACAATAAAATTAATTCAATATATAATAGTTTTATTTTTATGTGACTCGATGATAATATTTTATTGTGATCCCAAGAATAATTAGGAGATTTTCAATTTGAAATAGTGAATAGGAATTAAATGCATTTTGAGGGTCCTTTGTATGATGATTCCTATATTAGTGGGTTTAATATATGTGAACTGAAATAGAGAAGGTTCATGGAGAGGATCTCTTGGGTGTCGATACCTATAAGGGAATGTGATAATGTAAAAACACCACGCATTAAAATAAGTACTAAATTATTAGATTTTATTGAGACCAATTATGAGAAAGATCATATATCTATTTATGACCATGAGTGGAAGCATACAGATAGTGGACAATGTTTTTTTTCACCCAAATAATATTTTGAATTTATTAAATCAGATTGATAATTGTGTGGAATTAAGTGTATGGACTAACATTTAAGGTCATCAAATAGACAATAATATATTTTATTGTGGTGATTTGGTATTGATTGAGATGGATTATTTTGGGTAGGATATTTTTCCAATTATTTATCCTTAGATGACTTCATATTTGTTATATATAAATAATTAATTAGGACCAAATATCATGGTCCCATCTATGAAATGTTGATGAAGTATGGTGACCCATTTAATGGAAAATTGGTCTTTGACATGGGGTGAATTGTGATTTTTGATACATTGGATGGAGTGGAATGTGTTGAGGAATAAAATATATATGTGAAGATATGTGTTCCATGGGATTTGTTAAATGATATTTTAGGTCAAGGTCAGATAGAAAAAGATATATTATACATAGAATGAGTCAATTAATAGTTTTGTTCTAGGAAAATAGTTTCTATAATTATGTGTGATGGTATATTTTTTACCCGAATAGATATTATAATATGTTGTTAAATAATTGGAATTTATTAGGGGAAATCATTAATTTAGAATAATATTCTGATTCAAATACCCATCCAAATGATTATTTAGTTCCTAGAGGGCAATTTTTTATTTTTGTCACACCTATATTAATAAATTACTCATGATATATTTTATGAGATAGATAATATGTGGAATTTAAGGAATAAATGTTCCCTTTTTGGGTTTATTCACAACAATTATCAAAAAACTAAAGGATGCATTTTATACTTGTGTATCCCATAAATTATAAATATGTATTTATATTTTTGGGGCTGCCCTAAATTCCTAGTAATACATAAGAATTCTGTATTTGTGAGTGGTACATATATTATAGTCTAGTGAAATTATTTAGAAGAATATTTTTTTATTAGTATAACACTTGTTCATTGAAACCTCTGATTTTGGATCATGACTATGATGTTTATTATCAATGTATAAAATATTTATGGTAATGATTCATGGTGTCTTATTAATAAAACGAGGAATAAACTTAATTATATTATGAATAATGTTATGAAATTTTATATGAAGTTTATGTTAATTCTCAAGAACAAACTCAAATATATATTTATCTATCTTAAGGGAATATTGGTGGTGTTTAATATATTTTTCAAATCACACCATGCACATTAACCGTAAAGGACATATATTATTCTTATTATGGTATTGTTGGTAGGTAAAAGACCTAGTATTGGATATTGAGCTATAGAATCATGATTTGGATATATAGATAATACCATGTAGTTCATATGGATTTTTATAAAACAGTAGACAAAAAATTATATTATTTTATTCTTATAAAAATCATATATAACCTACATGATTGGAGATAACACATTTAATATCTAACCAATTTCAAATGGAATGTGATTCATTATTATTTCATCATTAACATATTTATTATAGTTTCATATTCAATATGTTTCTATTTTTATATGAGATTAATCTATATAGAGATTTATTTTTTATTAATTTTTGTAATAAATATACTGGGGATTAATTTTTCCACCAAATGTCTATATAACCTCACCACCAGTTATAATCCCATTTATTATAAGGATTTACTTGTATGTCTACATGATATAAATTATCATTAATGATTTTTTTTATAAAATCATATAAAATTTAATAAATTTTTTATTCAATATATGGTTTGGGTTTGGGTAGAAAGAGATATATTTGTTAAAACATCAAATGAATGTTTTATTCTATCATTAATGCACCTATACTATGAAAATATTTGTAAATTTATTGTGGAATATTGATTCAATTTTTTCTATTATAGATTATTTATTTATAATAATTATGTTGTTAATATTTGTAACATCCCATCCTTGAATACCATCGATTCAGTAGCCAGACTGGTCACCACATGTCCTCAAGCACACCTCCCCATATGCCAGAGGCTACTAACTAGCAACAAGGGTATCATGAGGTGATTATTAGGAGACTATAACCTCTTATAAAAGTTGTAAAAAGGGTTTGAAAATTTAAATAACAATTAAGAATAGAAGAAGCAAGAGGTAATGATAATGCATCGGATGAAAAATTCATATGTTCAATTTAATAAAAGTGGCCAATGCCAATTTATAAAATCGATAAATGAATGACATATTGATGATACATATATTAAAGATGTGATCAGTACATTCTGATTCTCAATATAAAAAAATATGTAATATAATTAAAATACTCATGACCGATCTCCTTGAGCATCCTGAGTTCCAGATCAGTCCTTTCCTCCTAACTCAAGGAATGAGAAACATTGAAACAACCTAGGTCCTGAAAATATAAGGTATATTGAGGTACCGAGTTTACCCATGGTGGGTTTCAAATATAAATATCATTATGTCAGCACCCACTAGTGTCTATCCCAATCCTGACAGTGTAATATAAATTAAATAGTGTGTAGGTATGTATATTAATAACAAACAGAATAAATTTACATGACCCATATAGGTTCCTATGAGACACCTATTGGTTATTCCTATTTCATCCGTTAGATTGTGTATGAACATGTAACTATTTCATTAATTGACAATGAGCTATTTATAATTATGTCACCTATTTACAATAGAAAAGGTTCCAAGATGTAACATGGAAACCTATAATGATATCTACTAGTGATGTTCCAATGTAATAACCAAAGTGATGTAGACCTCCATGTTCTCTAGATCTGTAACCACTATAGTCAAGATAAGTTTAATTGTGTAATACAATGAACATAATGCACGGAATTCCAAAATAAATTTCCTAACAAATTCAATGTTATCATCCAATGTGAAATGGGGCCATGTAGTGATTGGGCCCTATGGTATTTTACCATGGAACCAAAATTTCAATGATGGATCCAAGGAAACTATCCAAGTAATCATTTTTTTATATGTGATGGATCTTAGGGTGTTGTACTAGGAGTCCATGAATAGATAATGACCATGATCTTGGTTATTATTATCCTATGAATTCCGCATCCTTGAATTGGAATGTGTTTACCGTGTTCTCAATGTAGTCCCAGATAAGAATCTGAGCTATGCTCGGGTCATGAAATTTCTATTTAATTATGAGATCAATTAATAATTAATTTGGTTCAATTATTGGATTTCATTAGTGTGATAAGGCTATGTAACATGGAACCATTCATTTAATCAATTTAAGATATATTCAATAATTAAGGATCACTTCACTACCTCCCATTAACATGGTAATAGTTTCTATGGACATGAACCTTGGTAATCATTTACGAACATGAGAATGTCCATGGAATTACAACATTGGAAACCTTGTATAACCCAAGGTATATGTATATAAAACATTGAGTCCATCAATGGAATTCCTTCTTTTTAAGCCATGTTTCACCAATGGTGGTAATAGTTTTCAATACATTAAAAATAATTTAATAATATTATTTGAAGGTTAATCATAATGGTTTAACCATTTAACTTAATTAAAATAATTCAATTTACATACGCATGTCAATTATAATGACAAGTATCCATTTTCGACTTATGGGATTTCAATGGAAAGAGGCAATCCCCTACACGGGTCATTCCAATTTATAAAAATGACCAAGTACATAGATGGATCCTTGGTTCTTTAATATTTCAAAATGTGAATTAAAAGTTTTTATTTCCACTAGGGGCCATTTCCTAAACATTCCATTTATAAGATGTGTCATTGAAGAATAATAAATATAAATAGAACATGTCAATAATTTATAAAATTCTAATCACTACTTTTAATCCTGAATACAGTTCCCCACCATTGTATGGTTTTTATTATAAAATCATGATATCGATTATCACTGAAATCATTTAATTCATTTATCATTTAAAACATGAAACATGATAAATTCACATTTAAGAGGCATTTAATCTAAATACTTCATAGAATGAATTAAATTTTAACAAAAGTGTAGTATGCTATTTATTATTACATTTATAAAATCGAGGACATGGAAAGGGACCCTACCTCATGGTTGACCCAAACTAAGTATTTCTCCCTTGGTGCTTTCAAACTAAAAGATGTTTCTATCAACTTTCATTCCCATACATTCATATATATATCCTTAACCCAATACATTTGATTCCTCGCACTGTGAGGGAAAGTGTTCATGGGATATATTTATATATTTCTATCTGTACATATCTATGAATGAGTGTTCAGACCATCAAAGATGATAAAAACTCCCTAAAAACAGTTCTAGAGTCATAAAAAAGTTTATGGACATAAATTAAATGTTGTGAAACGATGAAATAGTATAATACGTTACCTTGGATGGTAGCGGGTACCCTAAACCACATGACACAATCCAACACAGCAATGATTATACATTAGGAAGTCAAAAACACATAAATTCCCCCATAAAGGCGGTAAGAAAAAAAGTAAAAAAGTGTAATCCCTCTCATTGAATGAGTGTGGTGAACTGAATCAATGAAAAACTACCTCATCATCAATGACAGTTGAGAACATGCAATAATGAGACCCAAGGAAGCCATCATATAACCTTGAACCGGAAGAACACAAAAAATCAAAATTAAATCCTTTCCCTAGGTTTGGAAGAAATTTTTAGGATAACATAGAAGCCAATATTGGCCCAAAAAAGGACGTATACTAGAGAAGAAGACAATTCTAGTATGATTCGAGTAAGAATTGGGAAGAAATAGTGGAATACTGGGCGTCTAATGAGGCATCATCCATCAAAGGGGAACCTCCTTTGGGGTGCTACATGATGAGGTTAGAGAAATATAGGGGTTAGGGATAGATTTGTTTAGTTTTTATTAATTTATATTAATTAAAATAATTTGAGGAAAATTATTACACCCCATGCTTTTGGCCGCACCGATAGAAAAACCATGCACCAACCATGTGACACCCCTCTTCTTAAGAGACTCCTCTCACAGATTTTGTTCCATACAATTATCCTAACCATGCACATAATGTGAAACATTATCTTTCCACTGGAATTAGGCCACACATTTACTATCTATGGGCCACATGGTTTCAGAAGAACCATTGGCCTTTAGTAGGTCCCTTCCAACATATTTTTTCGTGTTTGGTACACCCAAAACAAATCAAGCTACACATGTAATTTTTTGGGCCTTCATCTGAGTCCAATAATAAAACATTCATGTGAACCAACCCTCATAATTCCATTCTGAGGATTGATTTTATAAATAACACATTCGGTAATTGAAAATGCTCAAAAACTATCACATTTAAATCTGTTTTAAAAACACGAGAGTATGTAATCTCCAAAAATTAAAACTTCTCGTCCACAATAATCCTTTTGAAACAATGAAAACATCACTTGCCCAATATGAGCTATTACAACATGATCCAATGATCACATTCCAACTATAAAACTGAAACTTCGCTCATAAGGCCCCAGCCTTAAGCATTACTTAATGATGAGTTATTTATAGAATTCACATTGAGGATATTTTCAAGATTAGTGTTTTAGAGAATTAGGTCATAATTTATTCATTACATTCCACATTTAAACAATGTGGTTTCATCAAAGATAGTATTCATTTTTTTTCCACCAAAGGAAACATATTTAAAATAAAACATGGTTTCATTCTTGACAGTTCCTTGACACTATCATCACATCATGTAATTTTCCCTTGACCTGTGAAAAACATTTCAAAAACATGGGTTGACCATAAAAATCTCATTAATGGATATCAAAATACAGAAATAAAACATTAGTTCATGTATATATAAGAATCTATGAAATCATAATTTACTCATAAAACATAAGCACATTAACATACCTCATGAAATCATAAGATTTATTAATAACTCATAGAAATCATAAAACCTAAAGGTAATATGAGGCATTCATAACATTATTATGTTGGGAGTAACCTTCATGGTTACATTTGGAATAACCATCACAGTATATTCCCTAAATATATTAGGATACACCTTAGCGTTTAACTCATTCACATTACCCAATGCATTGGAGAGATATCTCGTTCTCACCCACCCTTGGTTGATCACGGAACCACCTGACATCATAAACAATGCCCATGAACCATAATGTAATCTTATCACATAAAACATGCATAAAGGATACATAATATTTCCACATTTCAATCACAAGATATCAATACAACACATTGATATAATCAAAACATTATAAAAATCATTTTAAATACCAAAATAAATTTAAAGTAAAAACATGATATTTACTTTTCATTTAAAAAATGTTATGGGTTTTAGAGGAAGCCGAAACTCAAATAATGGTCATGGCGGCAAAGAAGTACTTTTCGCCGCATACGTAAGACAAAAACATTCCATTTTCCATTTAGTAAAATTATTAATGTAAAAATATTCTTTTTGAATGAAATTAAAATTCAAAAATGTTTATTATACAAATAATAAAAAGGTCGTATATAAATTTTAGTATGCCTCAACGAAAGGAGATTGAGACGGAGTCCCTTACCTCAAGTCTGACATGTTCTCGTTCGTTATTTATATTCCTAAATAATATACTTAGGTAAATTTAAAATTAATTACAGACTTCCTTTAATTTTTATTATTAAATTCATATCACATATTATCATTTTATAATAATTAGTTAAAAATGTGAGTTCATATCATATGTTTTGTCGATGTTCGGTATATGAGTCAAAAGTGAACTTGTTTGAAAAGAATTTCACATTTAGTAATAAGAAAATAATCTCTAGAATGGTATTAATGATTTAAATATCATATATATCTAATATATATTCATTTTATACTATTCCATAATATTTGGAGATAAAAAATGAAATGCACCATTCATGGTGACGGTAGGCCGTACGTACGCATGAACGGTAATTTTATTTCTTTGTCATATTAAAGGAATTAAAACTAAATGAGACATATGTATATTATAATTATAGTATAATATATATGTTATATAGGTATTAAATCTTTTTTAATTTCATTATTTATAAATTCCATGTTTTGCATGAACGAGTCAAATCACTTGAGGGGGCGGTAGTCCACACTTCCTCAGATAAAATTATCGCAGTTCGACAACATGAAAAGCATAATGATGTGATTTAAAAATAAAATTAAAAGAAATATAGAAAAATAAATACCATATATATCATATATAAATACAGTGACGTCATAATGGCCACCATGAATGGTGTTAAAAGAATATTGAACAATCATCGTTTCATGAGGCAGTAATTCGCCACCCATAGAAACAATAAGTTCTTTAACCAATAGATGGACGTGTGTGTAAGTTTAGGTATAATACTTATCATAAAAACATCATAGTATATTGATGATATTTTTTTATTATCGGATCAAATATTAATAAGATATTGGTGAGTGAAAAAGGAAAATAAAACAAAGAAACTTGAGAGAAGACATTACCTCTAAATCGGGCAACTCTTTTTGATTTGAGCCAAAGGATTCCTTGGAAAGACTTCTTCCCAAAGTGATGCTTCTAGGAGTAAGATAGGGATATGGAGAGATAATATGAGCATAGGTTGGATGAGACAAGGGCTTGAGAGTTGTGGGTAAGGGGGTAGAGGTGGGGGCCTTTTATAAGAGGGAGGAGGTTCACTTTTGGAAAGTCTTGAAATGTTACTTTATTATAAAATGATATTCGGATTTTAAAGGTCCCAAAATGATATATTTTGTGGATAAGGTGATAAAGGTACTAAATCCACCCATCCAATTTGTTTTCAAAAAGATTATGTCTTATATTTTTCAATATCTTTTCATTTTTTTTAAATCATTCATTAATGAGGTAATCACTATATCATCATAGTGTCAAAAATAAATTTATTTATTTAATGTCAAAAAATTGTAAAAAATTACCATGGTGTAGAAAATATTTTTATTTTTCCAATTTCTATTTATTGTCTGAGGCATAATTTATGTAAGAAAAATTAAAATTGTTTTACATAGGATATATACAAACCTTTGTTATATTTCTCTTCTTTTTAAAAATAATGTCATAAATGTCATTATTGCACCCATGTGACTCCATGGGACCTAAAGATTGGTAAAAATCTTCCCATGGTTGGCCATGATTAAAAAAAATTATTTAGACACATGTTGAGGTCATTTTATATTATTATGATATTATTTTATTACCCTTAACTACCCGATTACTAATTAATCACGATAATTAAAGATAATTATCGTCATTACTATTCATAATGTCTAAAAGAAAGGTCATAATTGTAGAGACCATAATCTTGACGTACATTGACATTACATTACATTTGCAGAATACTTAGTACATAACAAAAACACACACACATGGACCATAATAGTTTAGTGTCTTTGGAAACTCGGAATATAACCATCTCATCCTGTTGAAAGATCTTCAACATCTCTCATATCGATCTTCCCCTTTTCTTTTCCTACATAAAACCTTTCTTTATATCCTGGGGAAAAGATAACATATATTGGGTGAGCTCAAATGATCAGTAAGGGTAATAATGGATAAAATAAAACAAATCATATACATTTGAGCTTAAATACAAGAACATAATGTTTAAACATCAAAATCTTGAGCAATGACATAAAACATGGAAGTACATAAGGCATAGATCATAAAGATACATTAAGCATGATTAAATAGAAAGGGAGTAAAACATGTAATTGTGGCAACCATTCATCACATGTCATGATTTCCATAGTAGCCAAGGCATTGCTGCGAAGACCATCTTTGTGGACAAAATCCCGTTCTAAATCGAGTTCACTTCTCGTTTCAGTCCTGTAACACTGAACCGAATTAACCTACCGTTCCAGCCATGTCTATCTCATGAGATATAAATATTTACCCAATGCATTGGAGGGAGATATAGGTCCCACCAATCTCATAGTGAAATCATTCTTACTTGTGCCACAAAGTAAACTTAAAACATTCATCATAACACAAAGAATAAAATGGGTTTCATAAACATCATCCCATCATCACATAATCCATATAAAACAAATGGATATTTCATCATAAGAAAATTGAAACCATGTAAATCATAGAGACATTATAATTTAAACATACACATATGAAATAATTTTATCTTAGATGGAAAATGGTTTTGATAAAACACTTGAAGTGAATTCTTGAGGAAAATATACTTTCTTCTTCAAAGTCAATTTCTTTTCACAAAATGTTAAGCAATTTTAATAGAAAGAGATTTTTTTTAAATAGTCATGAAATATTTTGGAGGAAGATTCATGAAAATAAGGCTTTATGAAACCGTAAAAATCCTTTCGTGTCATATAATTTATAAAAAATATTCTTCTCGTGCTTTTTTCGAAAAAGTTAAAAAAGTACCTCGTAACGTAAACAAAAGAAATATTCCTTACATAACATCTAGTAAAAGTCAAAAAGTCAAAATGGTTAAAAATGAAATTAAACATACATGAAAACACTTTTATAAAACATGGACATGGATGATAGAAATAACCCCAATAAATACTTACGAATATGCAATCTCGGATAAAATGAGATTTGCAAAATTTATCCCTTACCTTAGGTCTGCTATGCTTCATACGTATCTGAACCCCCTGTATAATGATTTAAATAATGTTATTGACTTATTATAGAATCATATTCATTGTTATTATATCATATATGGTCTACTTATGACTTTATATTACCCATTGTTTTGTAAATTAATGTTAAAGTAGCGTTTTGGGAAAAATCGTCTCATTTGTCGTTCGTGTTTTAACATGTAATTACTATATGAATACATGGTTCATGATTAATTATATCCAGAATGTAAAACATGATATTTATATATTATATATTCAGAATATACATATATATAATATATCTATAAATGGAATGAAATACACCGTTCATGGAGATTGTAGGCCGTACGTACGCATGAATGTTGTTTTTGTTTCCTTATTGAATTGAATGGAATTAAGTAGATGACATACATATAGATATACATAAATACAGTAGCTTTATAATTTCTTATATTTCATTATTATTGCTTATATATACTTTATAATCATTCTTAAATGGTTTACATGGAGAATGAATCTCATCGCGTCGTGGAGATGGTAGTCCGTACGTACGCACGAGTGATGATATCGTTTCCATAAATATTGAATTGAATTGGTGTGGATGATCTAATATATCAGAATCAGTATGATGTTATAATAATGATGTATAGTTATTATTTACCCCATTATACCCTTCCATGTAAGGTTTTGGTGGAAAAATAGATTACACCATGGCATGGAGACGATATTCCGTACGTACCCACGCGTGGTGATTTTGTTTTCCGTAGGATGGATAAAAGGTGAAATGGGTTTGTTTCATATTTATAATAACAAATCAGTATATTAGTGATACTTATGTTATTACTTTATAATGAAACAACTAAAGAAGAAGAAGTTGATGAAGAAAGAAGCTTGAAAGAACCGGGAGAAGAAATTACCTCTTCTTCGATACACCACTTTAAAACCTCCTCTTAGCGCACTAAGATTGGTCTTTAAAGTAGTCCATAACCTCTAGTATGTTTCTATTGAAGTGGAGAAGATAATTTGTTAGTGGTTGGGCGATATTGAAGGCTCAAATTGGTGTGAGGAGGAGAGGGAGGAGGTGCCCTTTTATAAGGGAGGAGAGTGGCACCTTTAGAATTCTTAAAAATATTAATTTATAATAAATCGAACCCCACTTAAAACATCTAAAAAGGACTCATATTATAATATTAGACGAGATAGGGTTGTAATCTCATCAACCAATCAAATTTAGGCATGTATGTATCTTATTTTAAACCTTATCATTTTGATTTATCCTTATTTAATCTATTTAAGTTTATTTGTGGTAATAAAATTCTAAATTTTAAATTATAAAAAATACTTACTTATTTGTTGTGAATTTTAAATAATTGTTTACTTTATAACATTATAGACAATATAAACCTAAATTTATAATTTTTAATTGTTTTTGTGATTTTTAAAAAATTTTATAATATTTTATTTTTATAAAATTACAATAGTGTCAATTTTGACACTATTCATTTATTTGAATTTAAATAAAATATATACAGAAGATATGTTTGAACTAAAAGCTTTAATATATTAATAAAAGTACATATGTATCTATAAAATTAGTGGATCACATTAAATAGTTCATATAATATTTATTAAATTATTTTTAAAACCATTTATTTGGTTTATCTCTTAACAAAATAATTACTACAACATTTTTGTATAATTATTTAATATACTTATTTTTGCATAAAAATTTAAAATAAAATACTATGATGAATATAAATCTATTACCTTTCACAATAATACTTTTACTCGAATTTATCATCTTAAAATCACAATATTTAAATTGTTATATTTATTAAATTATGAAGGTGACAACTTTGCCATCATTTAAAATAAAATAATATAAGTGTCATAATCACTTTTATAAGGCTCCAAACGGTTATATATTAGGTCATCGGATGATTAAGGTGTATATATACACTACCAATAAGTTTTGGTCAGGTTTTTAGGCCTTTTAATGGGTATTATTATTTCAATAAAAACTATATTACTTATTTTCCACTTAATAAATAATTTCTGTATCATTAATGTATCACCGTTAATGACAATTATGTAATCCCTAAAAATTCTAAATAAATTATAATGATGTAGATAATTTTATTAGATTTATGTAGACTATTCATTTTTGAAGTTTTATGATGTTTATCACTAAATTAAAATTATTATACTTATAAGATTTAAGAGAGTGACATGTTGTCACTTTATTTGGTTTTAATAATAATAAATCATTTTCACGTTCAAAATTCCATAAAATGAATCTAATCCAATACTTAGTTGATATGGGTTTACTTTTAGCCATCAAATAAATTTTTTTCATGTGTTAGGGTAATTTTATAATATTATATTTACCATTAATTACCCGATTTACCTTTAACTGTGGTAAATAAAATTTACCGTAGTTACTATTCATAATTCCCAAAAAAAAAATTAGCCTATTAACATAATTTGGAGACACTGATTCCAAATATGGAATCCATTTTTTCAAATTAAATACACAGAAGTTTCAGAAATTAAATTAAAATTAATCCCATTGTCGAATGAAAATGGGTTTCTGTTTAAAACATTGCAAAAGATTGAATTGATTTAACCTACGAATTCAATGTAAAATCAATGCTAATGTCATAAATTATATTAAATGGTAAACATATATTCTATTTATACTTTAAAACCCTTCAATATTATAATTTAACCATATAAATTATTACGATGGAAAAAGTTGTTTTTCATTAAAATATAGCGTGTTTTTACTATTCATCAAAATATGATAGTTACCAGAATAATACGAAAATTTTAACCGAAGTAAATTTTTATTTCTTGATTCAAAAGAAGAATATTATTTTGTAAAATTAAACTTATAGACATGTCAAAAACTAGATTTAAAGTGGGAGCGCCATCAAAAGGTGGAAAAACTGCATTTTTTGAAAAATACTTATTTTACCAGAAATATTTATTTTGTTCTTATACTGTGGTCTATAAAATGTGTAAGATGAATAATAATGTTATAAAATTCAAAATTTAGTTAAAAATATTCATAATGGATAGTTCATAATAATATTATAATAATATATCATTGTTTATTAAAACCCGGTATTGCGTACAACACAAGCTATCGAGGAAGGTTGCGATTGCGTGTAATGCAAGCCATGTCAGGGTTGCGTGTTGTGAAATAATCCTTCATTGTTTCGTATAACAAAATCCAACCATATTTCATTTATACATAGAATATATATATATATATACACTCAATGTTGTGTAGAATAACTATTATCAAAATTGTGTGTAACACGATCCAAGAATAGTGTTGCGTATACTGCAAGCTAATACGGTGTTGCGTATAGCGCAAGATAATCCTGGTGTATCATAAAACAGAAGACATTAATGAAATTAAAAGAATATTTTTCATAAAATCTCAGGGTGTTACATTCTACCCCCCTTAAAATGAATTTCACCCTCGAAATTTGTCGGGGTTATAAATGGTTTTTCTACTTGAAAGTTTCTTTAATTGAAACCCACATCGTAAAAAAGAATACCAAAACTTATCTTTAAAAACTAATGTATGAAATGTAACGGTTACCTAGATAAACTAATCATTGGGTTTCCATATAGGAGAACATAGGTGAAAATATGGATATGGAAGAAAAATATAACCATCAAGTTCTGATGGAAAGTGGTAGAGAACATGGCTATGAAAAAGACATCAATCACAAAGCCATAAATTTGTGATGATCTAAGGTACCACCTGATTCATCGGATATAAGAGCACTAGGACACCATTTTTGGTTTTCAATATCATTTCCCTAAAGTTGAAAATTTTTAATTAGAAAAAAATACTTTCTTGATTTTGGTACAATCTCACTATTGTTCGTGCTTTGAACAATTTCCACTTCATCTCTTAAAGAAATGAAGTTTAATTTGTTACTCGTGAAGTGTTAACAGATCATGTGATAGAAATATGGGTCATTCCATCTGTTTCAAACAAAAGGTTCAAAAAAGTTATCAAATATACATAAGTCCATCTATGGTGAGATTAATCATATATGGTTCCTAAAATGGACTTATACTTCATATATCATACCGCTTAATAAAATAAAACAAGTTTCTACTAACCAGGGACTTCCTGTAGGCTAGTGGTAGGCGATAAAGGCTAGTCGCACTTCGGTTGTGGGTTCGATTCCCACAGCCTTGTCCGACGCGATGGGTTGTTTCCCGTCCTGCAGGTTATCCTTTTTTCTAAAACTTCATTACTATATCATCCCATCAATAATATCAAAAAAGTTTATAACCTTAAACAATACTAACTTATGTCCAACATAATCCATTCCAATATTTAGGCTTATCCATAATATTGCAGTCCATTGTCATATTATAGTGAAAACGATAACCAGAGATTTCATATAAGAATCATGTAAATACCATCGTTGATCCCCATATATCATAAGATATGTATTTTTGGTCACATTACAAACGTTCGAAGGCCTTAATCATGTATTCTCTTGAAAAATGAATACCCATTGAACCTTAGTGAAAACATGAATGCAGTTAAAAGTTAACACTTTCCACATACGAAAATCCTCAAAATTCTATATACTCAAAACATGATATCACTTAGTCCTTATATCAATCATGAGCTCATGAATACAATAAAACATCTCATTATCTTCTTATTCCTTCATTATGCGCATATCATCTACTTTACAAAAATATCTGAATAACATTTCATGGTTACTGGTACCATTCAACATATACTTTCAAATACTTTTAGGAAAAACAATAGTGTTACAATCCTTAGATGATTCTTTATTCCATAGTACCATTCACAATACAACATAACTCTCAATAAATATACAATCATTCCACTACCTTCTAAAACAACCGACTGAGCTTCAACACTTCTTTCAGTTCGTACATCATTTTTAGTCTCCTCATCATCATCCACATAAATACTACCCATATGACCATGCTGATTCTCTTCATGAGATTTTCCATTAGGGCATTGGTTTGCATAATTATCTTAAATTCCACATTTAAAACATCTAATCATTGTTGATGTCATAGCAATACCATTATCCTTGTCCATGGTGTTAACTGAACCATTTCCTTTGCACTTACTGGCTTTGTTTCCTTCTTTTCCACACCCAAAGCATCTTATAGTTCCTTTGAAACAATCTCAATGATGCATCTTCCCGCATGATTTACATGAGGGAAATTGAACTTTCTTTCCTCTATGGTCATAATGAAACTCCATCATTCTCTTATTGTTTGAGTCAGGGAACTTACCAAAGTTGAGATTATTGATCATATTATGAGATTGCTTATTAGGCATAATAACGATGTTTGGACTTCCAGATCCCGTTTCATTTGGTTTCTCATGAAGAAAATCATTCCATTGTCTGTCATATCCTCCATTATCATGAATCTTCCTGTTTCCAGCCATTTTCTAAAACCCAAAAAATAGTGTGAGAGACAAAAATCATGCTAGGGAAAACAACATAGTAAAGGGGGAGCACCCTCAATATCTAACATCTTAGGTTAAATTCTATGATCGTTACCATAGTTCTAGGACTATATCTTATACGTATACTTATCCTTAGGGACATCCATAGACATACCTTAGAAATATCTCTAGGGATCTCACTAACGTTCTCGCATCCTAGTTTCCAAAGGATGACTAAACCTTTCCTTTGATACCAACTATAGTGACCATAAGCTTGACGTACATGGACATTACATTACTTTTGCAGAATACATAGTACATAACAAAAACACACTCACAAGGACCATAATAGTTTAGTGTCTTTGGAAACTCGGAATATAAACATCTTATCCTGTTGAAAGATCTTCAACATCTCTCATATCGATCTTCCCCTTTTGTTTTCCTACCTAAAACCTTTCTTTATATCATGGGGAAATGAAAACATATAAATGGTGAGCTCAAATGCTCAGTAAGGGTAAGCATGGATAAAATAAAACAAATCATATACATTTGAGCTTAAAAACATGAACATAATGTTTAAACATCAAAATCTTGAGCAATGACATAAAACATGGAAGTACATAAGGCATAGATCATAAAGATACATTAAGCATGATAAAATAGCATGGGAGTAAAACATGTACTTGAGGAAACCATTCAACACATGTCATGATTTCCATAGTAGCCAAGGCATTGCTGCCAAGACCATCTTCGTGGACAAAGTCCCCTTCTGAATCGAGTTCACTCCTCGTTTCAGTCCTGTAACACTGAACTGGAATAACATACCGTTCCAATCATGTCTATATCATGAGATATAAATCATTACCCAATGCATTGGAGGGATAAATAGGTCCCACACATCTCATAGTGAAATAATTCTTACTTGTTCCACAAAATAAACATAAAACATTCATCATAACCCAAAGATTAAAATGGGGTTCATAAACATCATCCCATCATCACATAATCCATATAAAACAAATGGATATTTCATCATAATAAAATTGAAACCATGTAAATCATAGAGACATTATACCTGAAACATAAACATATGAAATAATTTCATCTTATATGGAAAATGGTTTTGATAAAACACATGATATGAATTCTTGAGGAAAATATCCTTTCTTCTTCAAAATCAATTTATTTTCAAAAAACATCATGAAATTTTAATAGAAAGAGATTTTTTTTTTGAAAATAGTCATCAAATATTTTGGAGGAAGCTTCATGAAAATAAGACTTTATGAAACCGTAAAAATCCTTTCATGTCTTATAAGTTAAAAACAACATTCTTCTCGTACTTTTGTTGAAAAAGTTAAAAAAAATTACCTCGTAACGTAAACAAAAGAAATATTTCTTACATAACATGTAGTAAAAGTAAAAAAAGTCAAAAATGGGTAAAAATGACTTTAAACATACATGAAAACACTTTTATAAAACATGGACATCAATGATATAAATAACCCCAGTAAATACTTACGAATATGCAATCTCAGATAAAATGAGATTTGCAAAATTTATCTCTTACCATAGGTCTGATATGCTTCGTACGTATCTGAACCCCCTGTATAATGATCTAAATAATGTTATTGACTTATTATAGAATCATATTCATTGTTATAATATCATATATGGTCCACTTATGACTTTATATTAGCTGTTCTTTTGTAAATTCATGTTAAAGTAGCGTTTTGGGTAAAATCGTCTCATTTGTCGTTTGTGTTTTAACTTGTAATTATTAATATGATTACATGGATCATGATTAATTATATCCATAATGTAAAACATGATTTATATATAATATATATTCATAATATACATATATATAATATATCGATAAATGGAACGAAATACACCGTTCATGGAGACGGTAGGCCATACGTATGCATGAACGTTGTTTTCGTTTCCTTATTGAATTGAATGGAATTAAGTAGATGACATACATATAAATATAAATAAATCCAGTTGCATTATAATGTAATATATTTCATTATTATTTCTTATATATAATTTATAATAATTCTTAATTGGTTATCATGCAGAATTAATCTCATCGCGTCGTGGAGACGGTAGTCCGTACGTACGCACGAGCGATGATATCGTTCCCATAATTATTGAATTGAATTGGAGTGGATGATACAATATATCAGAATCAGTATGCGGTTATAATAACTATGTATAGTTATTCATTACACCATTATACCCATCCATGTAAGGTGTTGGTGGAAAATCAGATTACACCACAGCGTGGAGACAGTATTCCGTACGTACGCACGTGTGGGGATTTCGTTTTCCTTAGGATGGATAGAAGGTGAAATGGGTTTGTTTAATATTTATAATAACAAATAAGTATATTAGTGATACTGATGTTATTACTTTATAATGAAACAACTAAATAAGAAGAAGTTGAAGAAGAAAGAAGCTTGAAAGAATCTGGAGAAGAAATTACCTCTTCTTCGATACGCCTCTTTGAAACCTCCTCTTAGGGCACTAAGATTGGTCTTTAAAGTAGACCAGAACCTCTAGGATGTTTTGAGGGAAGTGGAGAAGATAATTTGGCAGGTTTTGGCCGAGCTTGAAGGCTCAAATTGGTGTGAGGAGGAGAGGGAGGAGGTGCCCTTTTATAAGGGAGGAGAGGGGCACCTTTGGATTTCTTAAAAATATTAATTTTTAATAAATCTAACCCCACTTAAAAACCTCAAAAAATGACTCATATTCGAAGATTAGATGATATAGGGTTGTAATATCATCAAACAATCAAATTTAGTCATGTTTGGATCTTATTTTAAACCTTATCTTTTTAATTTATCCTTATTTAATCTATTTAAGTTTATTTGTGGTAATAAAAATCTAAATTTTAAATTATAACAAATAATTACTTATTTGTTGTGAATTTTCCATAATTGTTTACATTATAACATTATAGACCATATAAATCTATATTTATAATTTTTAAATATTTTTGTGATTTTTAAACAATTTTATAATATGTTATTTTTATAAAATAACAATAGTGTCAATTTTGACTCTATTCATTTATTTGAATTTAAATAAAATATATACAAGAAGATATGTTCGAAATAAAAGAATTAATAGATTAAAAAAATGTCATATATATCTATAAAATTAGTTTATTCCTTTAAATAGTTCATATAATATTTATTTTATTATTTTTAAAACCATTTATTTGGTTTATCTCTTAATAAAATAATTGCTACAACATTTTTGTATAATTATTTAATATACTGATTTATTGCATAAAAATTTAAAATAAAATCATATGATGAATATAAATCTATTACCTTTCACAATAATACTTTTACTCGAATTTATCACCTTAAAATAACAATATTTAAATTGTTATATTTATTAAATTATGAAGGTGACAACTTTGGCATCATTTAAAATAAAATTATATAAGTGTAATAATCACTTTTATTAGGATCCAAAAGGTAATATATTAGGTAATTGGATGATTAATGTGTATATATACACTACCAATAAGTTTTGGTCTGGTTTTTGGGCCTTTTAATGGGTATTATTATCTCAATAAAAACTATATAACTTATTTTCCACTTAATAAATAATTTCTCTATCATTAATATATCACTTTTAATGACAATTATTTATTCCCTAAAAATTCGAAATAAATTATAATGATGTAGATAATTTTATTAGATTTCTTGAGAATATTCATTTTAGAAGTTTTATGATGTTTATCACTAAATTAAAATTATTATACTTATAAGATTTAAGAGAGTGACATGTTTTCACTTTCTTTGGTTTTAATAATAATTAAATTATTATCATGGTCAAAAGTCCATAATATCAATCTAATCCGATCCTTAGATGATATGGGTTTACTTTTAGCCATCCAATAGAATTTTGGCATGTGTTAGGGTAATTTTATAATATTATATTTACCCTTAATTACCCGATTTACCTTTAACTATGGTAAATAAAATTTACCGTAGTTACTATTCATAATTCCAAAAAATAAAAAGTAGCCTATTAACATAATTTGGACCCACTGATTCCAAATATGGAATCAATTTTTTCAAATTCAATACACAGAAGTTTCAGAAATTAAATTAAAATTAATCCCGTTGTCGAATGAAAACGAATTTTTGTTTAAAACATTGCAAAAGATTGAATTGATTTAACCTACGAATTCAATGTAAAATCAATGATAATGAAATACATTATATAAAATGCTAAAAATATATTCTATTTATACTTTAAAACCATTCAATATTATAATTTAACCATATAAATTATTACGATGAAAAAAGTAGTTTTTCATTAAAATATAGCGTGTTTTTACTATTTATCAAAATATGAAAGTTACCAGAATAATACAAAAATTTTATCTAAAGTAAATTTTTATTTCTTGATTCCATAGAAGAATATTATTTCATCAAATTAAACTTATAAACATGTCAAAATCTAGATTTAAAGTGGGTTCACCATCAAAAGGTGGCAAAACTGCATTTTTTGAAAAATACTTATTTTGCCCGAAAAATTTATTTTGTTTTTATACCATGTTCTAGAAAATGTGTAAGATAAATAATAATGATATAAAATCCAAAATTTAGTTAATACTCTTCAAAAAGTCTAGTTCATAATAATATTATAATAATATGTTGTTTTTTAGTAAAATACGGTATTGCGTACAACACACGCTATCGAGGAAGGTCGCGATTGCATTTAATGCAAGCCATGTCAGGGTTGCGTGTTGTGAAAGAATCCTTCATTGTTTCGTATAACAGAATCCAACCATATTTTATTTATACATAGATTATATATATATATATATACACTCAATGTTGCGTAGAATAACTATTATCAAAACTGTGTGTAACACGATCCAAGAATAGTGTTGCGTATACTGCAAGCTAATACGGTATTGCATATAGCGCAAGATAATCTTGGTGTAATATACAACAGAAGACATTAATGAAATTAAAAGAATATTTTTCATAAAATCTCAGGGTGTTACAATAATTACATAATTTGGACCTTCTGATTCCAAATATGGAATCCATTTTACCAAATTTTAAACACATAAATTTCAGTAATTAATTTAAAAATAATTCTCTTTGTCAAAACAAATAGAATCTTTTTAAAAAACTATATCTATCAATAGATTGTTAATTGTTCATATCAAATTTCAATATGAAATTAATTCTAATGAACGCCATTGAATTAAACGATAAAAATATATTATAATTACACATTAAATCCAATTAAAAAAGTAATCTCACTATATAGTTAAATTATATGAAAAAACAGTGTTTAAGTAAATTGCAATATTTTTCACTATTCATTAAAAAATGAACATTGTCAGAAAAATACAAACAATTTATCCAAATTAAATTTCAATGTCCCAATTCTAAAGAAAATTTTTCTTTTGAAAAATTGAGATAAAAAAATTGTCAAAAGATAGATTTAAAAATGGTTTTCCATCAAAAGGCGGTAAAACAATATTTTAAAAATATTAGAGTGTTCTATGCTTAAGATTGGATATATTCTCATTTTAAGAATCTAAAACACTATCTAATTCATAAATAGATATAGATATGAAAATATATTATTCTTTACTTGCTTGGGATGTTACATAATTCACTCATTTAGTGAATTGTGTCCCTTGAAATTTATTTACTTGTCGGATAAGTGGGGGTATTTATCCCTCATTGAATTTTCAGACTCCCATGTTTCCTCTTCAACTATATTGTTTTTTCCATAGAAACATTACTTGATGAATCACCTTATTCTGCAACACTTTTTCCCTGTGGTCATTAATCTAGGCCAGTTGTTCCTCATAAGATAGATTCTCTTCCAGCTGAACTACCTCTAGACTGAAAACATGAGATGTATCTGACATGTGATTCCTTAATGTTGAAACATGAAAAACATTATGTATCCGAGATAATCTCGGAGGTAAAGACACTCAGTATGGAACTGATCCAACTCTCTCAAGTATTTCATATGGTCCAATGAACCTTGGACTTAGCTTTCATTTTTTGCCAAATCGCATATAACTTTTCCATGGTGAAACTTTGAGGAAGAAATGATCACCTACCTCAATAGAGACATCCTTCCTCCTGTTGTCCACATAACTTTTCTGTCTGCTCTGAGATGTTCTCATGTGCTTCTTTATTATATGAACTTTTTATAAAATATATTCTGTCAATTTTGGTCCCATCAACTCCCTTTCAACTACTTCATCCCAAAAAGCTGGAGTTCGACACTACTTCCCATATAATGCCTCAAATAGTGCCATCTGTATACTGGAATAAAAACTGTTATTATAAGAAAGCTCAACCAATGAAATATGTTGTTCCTAAATTCCCTAATAATCCATATAACAAGCACATAGAATATCATTCAAATTCTGAATTTTTCTTTCTGACTTCCCATCTGATTGAGGATGAAAATCTATACTAAAATTTAATTTAGTACCTAACGACTTCTGAAGGCCTTTCCAATAGTTAGAAGTGATCCTGGGATCACGATCAGATACAATGGAGAGTGTAACTCCGTGTAACTTTACTATCACTTTAAGATAAAATTGAGAAAGTTTATCTAGGGAAACATTATCTCGTATAGCAAGTAAATGAGTATATTTAGTCAAGAGATCAATAATAACCTATATTTCATTATTACCTTGAGGTGTCTTCATAAATCCCACAACGAAGTCCACAGATATATTATCCCATATCCACTCTGGCATTGGTAAGGGCTGAAGCATCCCTTTTGGTAACTTCCACTCTGCTTTAACCTATTGACAAGTCAAAAACTTCACATTTAAATTAACAATATCTATTTTCATTCCATCCCACCAGTAATATTCCTAAAGATCTCTATACATCTTAGTACTGCCTAGATGATCTGAAAATGGAGAACTATGAGTATTACACAACAACTCTCCCTTTCACTGTGAATCAAAAGGCACACACAATCCCCTCCCAAATCTCAAAACACAATCATTATCAACGTTGGATTTAGGTAACATACCCTTCTCAACCAGCTCTACCTTTTTCTGCAACATACTGTATTGATTCTATGATATCTTAATTCAGTCTGATAGAGATGATTTCACTGATACCAGAAACAAAACAGAAGAATTTCTTGCACCAATGACTTCCAGGTAAAAATTCATCAAATCCTTAACCAAAAAATAATTTTCTAAATGTAACATCGTTACTGAAGAATTACTTTTTTGAATCAAAGAATCTTCCACTTTATTTTCTTTTCCTGGGTGGTAGTGAATCGTGCAGTCATAATCCTTGATTAATTCTATCCATCTCATCTGTCTCAGGTTCAATTCATTATGAGTGAATATATACATTAAAATTTAATGATCATTATATATTTCACATTTTACACCATACGAATTATGCCTCCAAAATTTTAAAGAGAAAACAATAGCACCTTATTCCAAATAATGTGTAGGGTAATTTATATCATGAGTTTTCAACTGACGTGAAGCATAAGAAATTACCTGATTATTCTGCATTAGGATGCAACCATGTCCTTTCAATGAAGCATCATGGTAGATAAAAACCCACCATTCTTGGAAGGATGTTCCAATACTAAATCATTCACCAATATTTTTTTCAATTCCTGAAAATAATCATCATATTCTTTTGTATATATAAACTTAACAACCTTCTGAGTTAGATTATTCAAACGGTGGAACGACCATGAAATTTATTTAACAAACCTTCGGTAATATTCTGCCAACCTAAGAAAACTACGAATATCATTTATATTTGTGGTTCTTTTCCATTATTCAATAACCATTGTTTTTGGAGGATCAACAGTTATTCCATCTTTAGAAACAATGTTACCAAGGAAAGGAATTTGTTGCAACAAAAACTCACACTTTCTGAATTTCCCATAAAATTTATTTTCCTTTAAGGCTTTCAAAATAACCCTTATATGATTTTTATGCTCTTATTTTCTTTTAGAAAACACCAAAATTTCATCAATGAAAACAACCATAAACTTATCCAAGAACTCATGGAAAATTATATTCAAAAGGTCTATGAATACGGCATGTGCATTGGTTAACCCGGAAGGCATAACTAAAAATTCATAATGTCCATATCTTTTACGAAATGTGGTCTTCGGAATATCTGCTTCCTTTACCTTCAACTGATGGTACCACGATCTCAAGTCAATCTTTGAAAAATACTAAACTCCATAGAGATGATCAAACAAATAATCGATATGAGGCTAAAGATATTTGTTCATAACAGTGATGTTATTCAAGGATCTATAATCAATGAAAAGTCTCATTGTACCGTCTTTCTATTTAACAAATAATACATGAGCACCCCATGGTGATGTTCTTGGTCAAATGAAACCTTTCACTAATAAATCTTGAAATTTCTCCTTCAACTCTAAAAGTTCAATTTGAGCCATTCGATAAGGGGGTTTTAAAATGTTCTTAGCATCAGGAACTAAGTCAACATTAAATTCAACTACCTGATCTGGTATTATTCCAGAAAACTAATCAGGAAAAACATCAGGTTACTCTTTTACCACTAGCACATTATTAATCTGAACAGTTCCTTGGTTTTCAACAATATGTGCAAGGTAACACTAATTTCCATCTTTTTCATGTTTATCATCCTCTTGATATATTAACAACAGTAAGGGTTGATTCATGTACAAAAACTGAAATTATTTCTAAAAAGTAACTTCTTTTGCTCTACAGTCAATCTATTTATGGTAAACAGAGATCCAATCCATACCCAGCATAACTTCAAACTCTACTAGAGGTAAAAAAATAAGGTTTTTTAGAAGATTATTTCCACTAATAAGTACTGGAAGATTCTTATAAATTTTTTTTACCTCAACATTTCCCGCTGTGTTTTTACCACAAGTTTCGGATTCATTTCTTGAGATGGAATTTCCAATCTACTAGAAAATTTTTCAGAGATGAAATAATTTGTAGACCCTGAAACAAACAATATATTGTCATAATTTGAAAAAACAAACAATGTACCTGAAACCACTTCATTTGATAGCCCAACATCTATAGAAGTAGTTTCAAAGGATTCCACCACACCTTTCTTCTTGTAGTCTGACTGCTTCCCATCATTCGAGCTCTTTGTCGAACACTCTTTGGCATAATGACCCATCATATTGCACTTGAATCATTTCACTAACTATAAATAAAATTTGTTCTTTCCATTACCCTGATCATTTCCAGTTCAATCACTAGCCGTATGTCCCATCTTACAACACCAAAAGAACATTCTAGAATTCAAAAGACGTTCCCCAATATTCTTTTTACCATATTTATTATAAACTGCAAACTTATTTTTCTTACCATAAAACCCTTTTGAAGGATTCTTCCCTTTCCCTGGCCACCTTGGTCCCTTCTTCTGTTGGTTTTCATGGAACACTCAATCAACGGAAAAATCCATTTCCACCTTCTCAGTACATAGAACAAGATTTTTCTATACTATAACTCACTAAAAGCTAATGCCATTCTATATTTTGGTGTTAATACCGAGTAAAAACGATTGATTTTACTATCATGGTCTCTGATAAAAGTTTGAGCATAACATGCCAATCGAGTGAACTTTTCTTCATAAACAGACACTGAGTCATCCTCTTTCCTCAAATCCAAGAATTGTTTTTCCATCCTAAGTCGAACAACAATAGGAAAATAATTCTCAAGAAATATACCTTTGAATTCATCCCAATCAATAACATCAATCCCATCAGAGTCCCTGATATTTTTAACCATCAACAACCACTGATCTGCTTCACCCTCCAAATAGTAAAAAACAAGACTAACATTTTGAATTTCTGAACACCCCATGACATCGAAAATCTTTTCCAGTGCTTTAATCCAACCTTCAGCAAGCACAGGGCCCGATGATCCTCTGAATGATGGGGGATATTGCCTCATGAAATGTTCCACCACTGCCATGTTCCTCTTCAGTTGATATGTCAGATCTCAAGCATGGATACCAACACCATTTATCTCTAGAGTTAATTGTGCCATTACTGCAACCAACTGTTCTGTTCTAGTTCCATCCTTCTCGGGATACTGATTTGTAGGTTCATTTCCTTCTTTATGCAGTCCTAGTACTACTTCCTTGTTTCCTCTACGGAAAACCATTCTGAACATACATGTATTAGATGAAGCAACATGGTAATATTCAAATGCTATATCATTTAAATTTGACCATAATGTGTAAAAAAATATTTTTTTATAATCATTTAATAGAATTATAACTCCTAAAATTATCTAAACCGACTATTGATAAAAAATATATGGCCCCATATTTAAACATTACTTAATCCTATGTTATTTCAAGAATTCACATTGAGGGTCTTTTCGTGTATAGATTTTTAGATAATTAGATCATAAATCATGTATTACATTCCACATTTAAATAGGGTGGTTACATCAAAGAAAATATTAATTTTTTTCTACCAAATGAAACATAATTAAAATAAAACATGCTTTCTTTCTTGACACTTCCTTGACACTATCGTCACATCATATACTTTTCCTTGACCTGTGAAAAACATTTCAAAAACATGGGATGAGGATACAAATATCATTAAGGGATATAAAAACATGGAAAGAAGACATTAGTCTATGTATACATAAAAATAAATGAAATCATTCTTTACTAATAAAACATAAGAACATTAACATACCTCATGAAATCATAAGATTTAGGAATAACTCATAGAAATCATAAGAAATAAAGGTAACTTGAGGAATTCATAACATTCTTACGTAGGGAGTAACCCTCATGGTTACGTTTGGAATACCCATCACGGTATATCCCCTAAATCACTTCGGATAAACCTTAGCATTTTAATCCTTCGCATTACCCAATGCATTGGAGAGCTATCTAGAGCTCACCCACCCTTAGTTTATCACGGAACGTCATGAATTCATAAACAATGCCCAAGAAACATAACATAATTGTACCACATAAATCATCCATAAAAAAACAAAACATTTTCACATTTTCATCACATATATCAATACAAAACAATGATATAATCAAAAAATTATCAAAAGCATTTTCAATACCAAAATAATAGAAAAGTAAAACATGGTATTTATTTGTCATTTAAAATTTTTTTGGCTGGTAGAGGAAGCCGAAACTCAAATAATGTTCATGGCGGCGGAGAAGTCATTGTCGCCAGGTACTTAAGAAAAAAACATTCCTTTTGTCATTTAGAAAAACCATTCATGTAAAAAGATTTCTTTTGAATGAAATTAAAAGTAAAAAAGGGTTCATTACACAAATAATAAATGAATTTTTTATACAAATTGATGTATGCCTTAATGAATGGAGATTGAGACGAAGTCCCTTACCTCAAGTCCAACTTGTTCTCGTTCGTTCTTCATATTCCTGAATAATAAAAACATGTTAATTTATAATTGATTAAGTAATTCCTTTAATATTTATTATTAAAATAATATCACATATTATCATGTTATAATAATTATTTAATTTTGTGAGTTAATATCATATGTTTTGTCGATGTTTGGTACATGAGTCAAAAATGAACTTTTTTGAAAAGAATTTCCCTTGTAGTTATAAATACATCATCTCCAGAGTGGAATTAATGATTTAAATATCATATATATCCAGTATATATTCATTATATACTATTCCATAACATTTGGAGATAAAAAATGAAATGCAACATTCATGGAGACGATAGGTTGTATGTACGCATGAACGCTACTTTCATTTCTTTGTCATATTAAAGGAAATAAAACTAAAAGAGGCATATATATATATATATTATAATTCCAGAATAATATATATCTTATATAGGTAACATTATTTCATTAATTCCCTTCTTTATAATTTCCATGTTTGTCATGAATGAGTCATATTACTTGAGGGGCGGTAGTCCACACTTCGTCAAATGAAATTATCGCAGTTCCACAACATGAAAAGCATAATGATGTGATTTAATAATAAAATTCAGAAGCATATAGAAAAAATATATACCATATATTTCATATATAAATACATTTACATCATAATGGCCACCATTAATGGTGCTAAAATAAGATTGAACAATTATCGTTTCGTGAGGCAGTAATTCGCCACCCATAGAAACAATATGTTATTTAACCATTTGACGAAGTTGTGTGTAAGTGTAGGTATATTAATTATCATAACAACATAATAGTATATTTATGATACTGGTGTTATTATGGGATCAAATAATAAAAAGATTGTGCTGAATGAAGAAGGAAAATAAAATGAAAAAACTTGAGAGAAGACATTACCTCTAAATCAGGTAACTCTTTTTGATTTGATCCAAATGCTTCCTTGGAAAGACTTCTGTCCAATTTGAGGCTTCTAGGAGTAAGAGAGGGATGTTTAGGGATACTATGAGTAGAGTTAGAGTGATCCAAGGGCTTGATAGGTGTGGGTAAGGGGGGTAGAGGTGGGGGCCTTTTATAAGTGGGAGGAGGGTCACTTTTGTAATGTCTTGAAAAGTTACATTATTATAAAATGATTTTCAGATTTTAAAGGTCCCAAAATGATATACTTTAAAGATAAAATGATAAGGGTTCTAAATCCACACATCCAATAGGTTTTTGACATGTTTATGTCTTATATTATACATTAACCTTTTATTTTATTTAAATAATTCATTAATGAGGTAATCACTGCATCCTTATTGTGTCATAAATAAATTTAATTATATAATGTCTAAAAATTATGAAAGAAATATCATGATGTAGGAAATCTATTTAGATTTACAATGAATATTTATAGTCAAAGATATCATTTATGTAATCAAAATTAAAATTGTTTTACTTAGGATACACAAACCATTGTTATATTTCTCTTCTTTTTAAAAACAATGTCATAAATGTCACTATTACACCCATGTAACACCATGGGCCCTCAAGTTCGGTAAAAAGCATCCCATGGTCGGACATGAATCTAAAATGTGTATTTGGGAACATTTTTGGGTCATTTTATATTATTATGATATTATTTTATTAGCCTTAACTACCCGATTACTAATTAATCATGACAATTAAAGATAATTACCGTCATTACTATTCATAATGTATAAAAACAAAAAATTATTAATTACAAAATTTGGAATGTATGATTCCAAATATTGAATCCATTTTACCAATTTCCAAATACATAAATTTCAGTAATTAATTTAAAAATAATTTCTTTTGTCAAAACAAATAGCATGTTTTTAAGAAACAATATCTATCAAAAGATTGACAATTGTTTTTGTCCAATTTAATAGTTAAATTAATTATAATGACCACCATTTGACTAAATGGTAAAAATATATAATAATTACACTTTAAAATAAATTAAAAATATAATCTTACCATATAATTAAATTAGATGAAAAACGAATTTTGAAGTAAAATGCAGTATTTTTCACTATTCATTAAAAAATGAATATTGTTAGACAAATACCAATAACTTGTCCAAAGTAAATTTCAATGTCCTAATTCTAAAGAATATGTTTATTTTGACAAATAGTGCTTATAAAATTGTAAAATGTTATATTTAAGAATTGTTTTCCATCAAAATGCAATAAAACAATCTTTTAAAAATATTAGAGTATTCTATGCTTACGATTGGATTTATTCTAATTTAAATCCACTAAAACACTATTTAATTCATAAATAGACATGGATATAAAAATATATTATTATTTACTTCTTTGGGATGTTATATGACTTACCCGATCCCATTAATATAGAGACACAATCATGTCATTATCTTAATATGAATCTAGGCAAAGGTACTTCCCGCCATTGGTTTTAATGTTTAATAGCTCTAATTCCAATCCACAATAACTCAACCATTTAATTTTTTTCACAAGGAATTGCTTTGAGAAATCTAAGGATTCTTTTATCAGGATTTAATTAAAAGGGACAGTAGATTCTCGATTGACCTAAAAAACACTGGTTAGGCATGCTTTCCCAGAAGACATGTCACCCTTAAAACAACACCTTCCTTCACATGGAAACATTATTTAAAATATTTACTTAAAAATTTAAACATATAAATAAAATAATAGTGAAATAATTGATCCACAAGGCCTACTTATATCAAATATGATTGGCTTAGGAGGCTGTTATAATTCAAAAGAAAAGTCAAGATTCTAGAGTCCGACCATGGGGTTCTTACATGGGAACCTAAAATCAGTCATGAATTATAAATCCTTGATACAAACCATGTGTCATCAAGTAACACTGATACTGATCACTCAACAAGATTAGTAGCATTTAACGAATTAGAAAGGGGTAATACAGACACTCTATTTTTTCATCTAGGATGACATCAAGATAGGGGATATGTTTTTCACTTAATAATACCACAAAAATATGATTAAAATGGTTACCATTCAAACACACCCAAATATTGGAAAGAAATAATGACAGACCATAATAGGTCAAATTCATGGAAGAAGCTCTACTTTACCTGCTGATGCGGCTACATTTAGCAGAACACCCACCTTCACTACCCAATGAAATATATTATCTCTCTATTGTTAGCCAACGAAACCATCCAAGACCAACCCTGTTTTACTAAGATTGAACTTATAAAACTAGATAATGGTCATGTTGTCAAGGAATCACCAACATGATATAAGACTTGAAAGCCTCAATTTAATTCATGTTAGATTGACTATTTATAAAAGGTCATCCTTGGGTTCTAGTTTTTATACATGGAATGAAAAATTTACCACATTCAACATGACACTACCCACCATAGGGGTGTCCTAGTAGAAAAATGAATAAAAACTAGCCACTCCAAAGCATGCTATATCAAAAAAAACTTAATCAAATGTGTGGTGCTCCTCAAATCCACGATCACAGTGCCAAAGAATAAAATAAGTTCCATGAAATGAGGCAGGAATGTCAAAGGAGACGAGACTTTGGAAATCCACCATCAACATTGGGATGGAACTTATTCTTTAATACTCATGTCACATTACTTGAAGATGACTCAAGTCCACATTCAACAACACAAGATATATATTTCAAGGTCATATTACCTCATATGATGAATTACACTAGATGACTGCATAACTAGTTATCCATTTATATGGAAAATAAAGATTCAACCAACCTAAAATGAAACCAACCATATCTGAGACATGTCTATCCTACTAAAAATGACCATTACCGGATGCTCATAGTCATAAAAAGGTAATGGAAAAATGACAACCCTTCCAAACAATGGTTTAATTGAAAACTAAATGTACTACTAGGGACAAGAACACCCAAACAACACCAAATATTATAAATTTCATGATATAATTAAGGAAAAAATATCCTAGGGTGATACCTAGAATGTATTATCCCCATACAAAGAACAAATGTTGACCCTAACACCATGTAATGCTAATATAAGACACTATGCTAAAAATTTGACCATCAATCCATTCTTAATGAAAATACGGCTTTAAAAACACTCGTACTTTTGTTCAAAGTAAACATAAAGGATAAACTCAACATGACCTTACATGAGGGTCTTAGATAGAGGATACCACTACATGTTCCATTCCCAAGAACTATATATTTAATAAAATTTAATCTTTAATCATCAAAATATTTAATCAAAAACTCAGTAATGTTTTCAAAACATACCACTTTTTCTTGATTTCAAATGACTCCCAAAGGATAAAACATGGTTGTTTTATAAAAATCCTTTTTAAACTATTATTAATTTATCAAACTTATAAATAAATAAGAAATTATGAATTTAAACTCATTTTTATCAAAACAATCATCCTACAAGGGTTCCATTTTAATCAACCCCGGTTCATCAAAATGCTACCCAATACCAATTTAAATGTTATTAATGTTTCAAACACCCTTTATATGGTCATCTCATAAAAACATTTCCCAACTACCCTACTTGGGTCTAGTTTCTTTTTAAAAGATATAAATTTATTTCACATCAAAATTAATCGTCTTTCACATTTAAATAAATTTCACGAAACATTATGCTATTAATTAAAATATGGTTTTTAATTTTTGAATTCATGAATCACTCATACACTTCATAGATTAAAAATTGGATCCCATTAATTGATTGAAATCTCATTTGAAACTATACATCGATCATATAAAATAGTCCAGTCATATGGGTGGCTATATACCAATCTATAAATCACCCATTCACTTTATACTTTGGAATTTGGCTTTCATATAATTAAAATAAATAAACTTATCATTAAAAAATCATCACCCTTTTTATAAGATCTAGATTACAAGGGTTACCTTTCCGAATTATAAGAAACACATACACCTTACAGGTGAAAAATGGCTCCCCATATAATCACAACCATTTAATTTAGAAAAAAAATGAATTATATAACTATCATGAAAGGCATGTCATTATAAGCAATAAACACTGATATCATTCTATTTATCATTTAATCATGAAATATTTCATGTAACATAATTAAAATCAATATGAATACTAAAATGATTCTACATGTCATGGAACCATGAATGGAATGTGAATTTCATACATAACAATATGATTCATGAAATGTAGCCTCCATTCCATATTAGTTGAAGGTTAAAAATTGAATAAGTTCCATAAATCATTAGTAAGAGAAAAATACTCTTATCACTCAAGGTGAAATCATTTCAATTGTTAAAGTGAGCAACATAAACAACAATACAAGTCTTGGACACTTGGTCATTTCCCATATGTGGGGTGATGAGTCCCAAAAATGACTATTATCAAACTGTGGAAACATTCAAATTCAATTTTAAACCAACTAAAAATATTAAGTTGATGGGAATAAAATAGCCTCTGATACCACTTTGTAACATCTCAGCATAGCTTACCACCGAACTGGTAGTCAGACCGATCACCACTAGACCTCAAGTAGGGCCTCCCTAGATGCTATAGGCTTCTGACTAGTATTAAGGGTCTTAGGATGTGATTTTGAGTAAAATATACCCTTTTATTAGAGTTGCCTTGTGATATAAAAACGTAAATAACAATGATAATGAAGCTAAAGAAATATTCTTATGTAAAATTAAATAAATTTGGCCAACACAAATAAACACAACCAAAGAATGAATGAAATCATGATGATATATATACTAAAGCAGTAAGTAATTCAATATATTTCTAAATATAATAAAAAACATGGACAATACTGCAAATCCCCACGACCGATCTCCATGAGCATCCCAAGGTCCAACTCGGTCATTTTCTCTTAACTCTAGGTATATGAAAAACCACCAAAACCAAGGTCCTTAAAATATAAGTTCTAATTGGGTACTAAGGGTACCCAAGCGTTGTGTGAGATATAAATCTCAGTAGGTAGGCACCCACCTTTGTCTAGTCGAATACTGATAGTGTAATATAAATTTAATATTGTGTTGTATTGAAGAATAATAACAGACATAATAAATTAAAATCACTTGTATAGTTTCTTATAAGACACCTGTTGTCTATACCTTCTTCAACCCATTTCTTGTGACTGAACATGTGACTAGTTTATTAATTGATTATGAACAGTTTATAATTAAGTCACTTATTTAGAATAGTGTAGGTTCCAATATTTAACAAGGAATATTGTAAGGATATATACTAGTGATGTCCAAAGGTAACAACCAAGGAGATAAATACATCAAGGGTCACCACCTCAGTAATAACTATTGCTTGGATAAGGTTAAGAGTGTAATACAAATATCATAGTCCCTGAAATTACATAATAAGATGCCTATTGAATCCATGGTGATAATCAAAGGAAAAATTATGAAAAATCATTATGTCCATCCCTGAAATCCCTAAGTGGGAATCCTTGTTCCTCTTATGGTGTTAATACTATTAAATACATATAAAATAATTTGATAAAAGAATTTGAATGTTAATCATCATGCATTATCCATTCCACTTATTTCAAATCATTCAATTGACCAAAGCATGTAAATTGCTATTATATAACTCCATGGGTCACTTAGGATGTGTTAATGGAAAAAGGAAATCACCAACATGGGTAATTCCAATATATATAATAAACAAAGAATGTAAACAATTCCTTTTTCCATTAATCATTTAAAAAGAGGACTCATTGTTTCCAATGCAATTAAGGTAAATTTCATAAACATCCTTTATCTCAAACGTAATATTAAAATATATGATTTATCATTAAAAAATCAAGAGAGAATAAGGGTAAAAGCATTACTTTTTAGATTGAAGATAGTCCACTTCTGATAGAGGGGTTTTATTAATAAATCATGATATCTATTATCACTCAAATCATTTATTTCATTTAACATTTGAAACATGAAACATGCCAAATTTACATTTAAGATAAATTTAATCCATATAATTCACTTCATGAATAAAATTCAAAGAAAAGTGTAGTAATAAAATTATTAATTAATTTTTAAAATTGAGTACTTGTAAAGGGAAACTACCTTAGGGTGGAACCAAACAGAACATTTAGCCATTTGTGCTTTCTAACTAAAATTTTATGCTACCCATTTTCACGAACATAAATTAATATAATTATATATATATATATATATACTTAACGCAATTCACGTTATTCCCTTCCACGTGAGGGAACACGTACAAGGATGATACTTATACATTTATATCTATAAATACCAATTTATGTCAGTGGGTACCTTAAAAGATGATCAAAAATATATACAGACAATTTTAGAGACACAAAAAACCTTTATGTTCTTAATTAAATGGTATGAAACCAAGAAAGAATTATAATCCCTTACCTTAGATAGTAGTGGAAAACTGAAACCACACAAAATAATACAATGTACTACTGATTAAACCATAAGAAGTTAATAACACATAAATACCCTAATAAAAGATGTATAAAACAATGAATAATGTGTAAACCCTCTCCTTAGATGATTAAGGCGAACCAAATCCAAGAAAAACGTCCTTTCATCAGGGGTGGTAGATGGAACACACAAGAACATGACCTGAGGACATCTTCTCGTAACCTAGAAATAGAAGAACACCAAAAATCTAGGAAAAATCATAACTTTTGGTTTGGCCTAAACTCATATGTTAATGGAGAAACAAAAATCATCCTGGAAGAGGAAGGAGACTAGGGCAGAAGAACTTAATCTGATGAATCTTGTAAGATTCTTGAAGAAATGTTGGATGATCTATAGTCATAAGTGGCATCGAGTAGGAGTGTTTTTTTGAAGGGGGCCCCCCATTTGGCTGCTACGTGATATGAGTTGAGAAATAGAGGGGTGAATAAAAATATAGATCAGTTTTCATTATTGGATTATAATTAAATTATTTGCAAATAAATTAATACACATCACAGTTTGGGCAGCACGATTATCAAATCTGTGCACCGACCGTGCGGTACCCCTCATCCAAAGAGACTCCACTCACATAATTTGTCCCAAAAGATTCACCTAACCATGCAGAGACCATATGAAAGCCTATGTAAACCTAACATACCCTACACAATAACATTTCATGGGATTAATGGTTTCAGACAAACCATGAACCCTCAGAAGGTCCCTAAAAACCTGTTTTTCCCAACGTGGTGCTCTAGAAACTTTTCATGCTACCCAAATATGTTCTCAGACCATCACCCAAGTCCAAAAACCTCACTTGTTGTGACTGAAATCTCTGAATTCTATTTCAAGACTTGATTTTAGAAATAAACCATTCAGTAATTGAAAAAGTAAAAAGGCAATAACATTTCAGGCTGGTTAAAAAACATGAGGTTGTACAATATGATATAATTTATAATTGTTCTCTTGACCAGAGATTCTATGTGGAAATATATAAATTCATTATAAATAGCAAATATGTTTAAATGAAAATTACATGAAATCAATTTCAGGTGTGAAGGTTGATCACCAAAGGGGGATGATGATGTTTTTTTAAATTTTCTTCATGTTTATAATTGCTGTTATCAAATAAATAATGGGTATGATGAAGGTTTTAATATGTGTTGAGTTATTTTAAGGTATTTTTAACTTCATATAATGAATTAGTAATATCATATCATAATTTTTATTGTCACAACATGGTTATTTCATGTATGTTTTAAAGTATTTTCTTTGATTGAAATAAAATAATGAATTATTTTGAAAAAAATGGGGATTTTCTGATATTATGTGTAAAATATAAGATATGGTGTAGTTTAACAGATTTGGTAATTTTTAATATGGCAAGAAAATGAAGCTATAATGAAAAGGGTTTTTATTAAATCCATCAAATTATTTTTTTGACATCAAGAGAATATGAGTTATGAAAATCATTTTAGGTAATTTGAGAATTATTTTTGATGATACTTGTGGAGGTTCAGATGTTATAAAATTCCAAATTGTAGAATGATATAATTTTTTATTCCATTGTGATATTCAATATGAATTAGCTGGGTTTAAAAAAAATTATAAATGTTTCAATACATTTATTTTTTTATTTATTTTATATATTTACACATTGTGATATTTAAATAAATGTACTAATTAAAATATGTTACTATAAAATGAATTAAAATATGCTATTATTTACCTGTTATCAAAATATTCTAAATATTTAAATAATTTTCAAATATGTGTTGATTTTAGAGGTTAATGGTACATTTTACCTGATCAATATAATTTATTTTGACAACCAGTGAAATGATAAGAAGGGGAGTAATAAGATAATTATTACTATGAAAATATTAAATGTATTTTTTATTTATTTATATGTGATATAATAAAAGAATTGAATAACCCTACATGAAATGAAAGAACATATGAACATTTTAATTTTATAGTTTATTTATATATGTGTGATATATAATTTCATAGAATTTGGGATAAAGATTATTTTTTTAGATATCAATTAGTAGAAACACATTACTAGATATGTGAACATATTTCATCAGAAATTTTATTTCTTTTTCCAAAAGATAAATTTTATTTTAATTACCTTGAATAAGGGATAACTGATATATGAAGGGTATTAAACTATGGACTCAATAATCATCCAGTCGTAAAAATTTTAAATTACCAACTAAAAGAGAGATTATTTTTTAGTACATCATTCACATTATGTGTTTATAATTTATATACCTATACCTTTTTTATCCAAGTAATACTATCAAAAAAATATCTTTACATTCTTTACACTGAAATGATTCATGGTTTTCTTGGTTGGATAATATTTACTATTTTTACATTCATAATATAAATATATGTGAAACATATAAATATATCAATTGAATTATAAACATAATTTGATTGGGAGATTAATGGTAGAAACATGATGAATTTTTTCTGAATGGTTATCATTTGAATAATTTATCAAAAAATATTGATAGAGAAGGCTATTAATACAATTAAGACACTATGACATTATGTCTAAAATTATCATGTATATAAGAACAAGATCACATACCATGTTTGATCAATTGGGTTGTAATTTTTTAATGTTTCCTTAAATAGAATAATGGATAGTATTTGTAAAAATATATTATTGAATTAATTATGTAACAAGATACATAGAGTTGAACTATATGTAAAATATAAATTTTTTAGAACATTATAAAATTAGATTTATTTGATAGTGAAGAGTTATATATTTATGATTTTAATAATGGAATCTTTTTCAAATAATTATTATGCGTACATCATGGTAATATAGAAAATTCATCAGGTTTAAGGAATAATAATTGATGATTTAAACATAAACCACAATGAATGTATCAATGGTTTCTTCAATAACATCATCAAAAGTGATAGATCTATATTATTTTTTTGATATTGGGATCAAGGATAATAAAATTATCATGACTATATTAAACGGACATTTACCTTTGAATTATCAATGGTCCATGACGCATGAGGAATTACAATTATAATATATATTTTCTAAATGCATTTGATGTGGATTTTGAAATATTATAAAAATTGTGAAATCCAATAATATACCATTTTATTAATATAATGAGATGTATTTTAGAGTAATTGAGGGTCTTTAGCTTAATCATGATAATGGTTATGAGGAAATGAATAATGAGTTTCTCTCACTAATGGCCTGATTTATAGAAGATAAGAAGTTATATGTGATTGAGAAATATTATTTTTTCAAATAATGTGGGTAAATTTTAATCAAATTAAAGAAAGGTGACAATGAAGTATAGGTATATATGAATGGGATATGAATTTAGGTAAAAATATGAAAGAATGTTTCAATATAATTAAAATAAAAAATAAAAAATAAAAATTTAATGATGTTCCAAAAGAAAACTATTGTAATCAAGGGGAACAATAATGACGAATTTAATTTTGTATCTGGAGATAGTAAAGTGAAATATGATTCATCAGATACTATGATTAAAGAGACTAAATTTTAAAACAAATAAGAAAATAAGAAAATATGGGTTATAGATCTTATGCTCGAACAAGACTGAATAATAAGGAGACAATACATTCATAGGAAGAAAAATGAATATTTTTATAAAATATTGAAAGAATAATTTATGATTTTGATCAAATTGATTGTTATGTAACACATGTAAATAATATTGAGTATTATATAAATATTATATTAAAACATTAAAGATAATTTTTTGACTCCATGATGAATATTGTGGAACATTTTAATGTAGATAATGGCCTTAACTATTTTATAGAAATAAAAGTACAATAATTTAATAACAAAAAGAAAAACACATAACCTTGTAGAATAAATTTGATATTGAAATGGAATTTATAAAATCCATAAAGAAGATATTCTTGTTTAAGTTTTAGATGAGGATTTATAAGAGACTTATGACTATGATACAAGAAACATTTAGATCCTTCAGAATAATCAAAATCCAAGATTATTAAGAATGACCAGATATTGATATGGGTATAAAATGATCTAATAATCAGAAAAAAATATCAACTATGAAAGGAATGTAATTTTCTATAGAAAAAATTCAAAATTAATCATGAAGAGTAATTAAAAACAATTTGATACATAATTACTATAAGGGTTTCGATTGAAAGTGATATGTCTTTACAATTTTGGAAGAATAGATTCTATGGTTACTTAGGTAACATTATGGATTGTTTTGATAATTAGAGATGATAATTGGAAGTTGTGGTACTTTTGAATCATGTAATGAATGTTTATTAAATATCATAAAAATTATTTTTTTGGTATTATATTGAAGAATTTATTTTCGTTGTTGATGTGATTTAAATTAATTTATAATTTATTTGTTTTAGATATTCTGAGAAGAAATGGATCCACTCTACTCAAATATTGAGAACATGCCCCAGGCACCTCCTGGTTTTTAATTTTTTAGGCCTATTGCAACTTCATTAGAAGTTCTCATCACGGTGTATTTGGGTCTGTTTCTCCTAGACACGGGCCCCCTCATGATTCTCCTATTATTTCATTTTCCCCGATCAATCCTAGCCCATCTTGTAGGGTTCCATGGTGATGTTCCTCCTTCAAGGATTATTTGTCTTTCCCGATCTCTGGTCTTATAGCCCCCCACGTCTCAAAGATTTAAATTTCCTCATCGGTGGTGTCATATGAATGATATTTTCAATCATTGGGTTACCTTATAAGTATTTCCCCCAAGATATGTCCTACCTAAAATGGACCGTGGTGGTGCAGTTCGTTGTGGCTAAGGCCCCACTTACATCATTCCAAATTTTCATGCGTTCTATGGGTGTCGACGCTTCGATGATGAATATGGTCATCCAACAACATGCCTTCTTCCTTGTTATTGGATCAGAATTCAATTTTATCTATTCCAGTTGTACGGATCCATGCACTATAGGGAGGTGACATTTCAACCTTCCACAGTGGTCAATGGATGTTCAACCTGGGAAATATAACTTCCTTAAACCTGCGTGGATTTATCTTCCTAGTATTCCCCTTCATTTTCAGAATGAGTGGTTTTTTATGGTTATCAGAGATTCCCTGTGAGGATTCCTTTTCTTGGATAAATTGACCAGGATGTTCTTGGTGGATTTAAAGTCTTGTATTTGCAAGGAGTTGGATATATCGTAACCTCCCCCGAATAGAATTATAATCATGTTGAAGGACTCATTTTATTGGTCCTAGGATATCATCTACCTCATCTAACCAAGATATTTTCATCTTGTATCTTTTAGTAAAACATAGTATATGTGTATTGGAAATGAAACTAAGGAGTTCATCAACATCCCCCCCATGGGATGGCTCATACAAGGCTCTGATGCATGAGATCCCATCCTAGCTGGAAGCTCGTCATTTAATGCCTCTAGATGAAGAATCAGGCCCCTCTTTAGTTCCTAAAAATTACAGTGAACCATCTCTAGGAGCCATTTTTCCTTCCCCCCAGTGTATGAAGCAGCACTGGGTCCTTTGGACTCTTCACAGTGGAGTAGGTTGGTCGCCCTTGTAGGGCTAATTGCTTCTCATTTTTCGAACCTGATAATGACTCTTGAAGTAGTTGATTTGATCTGCATTCATTATCGTAAATTAATTCTATTTCCTTCTGTATCCCCTTATGTGTGTCCCCTAGAACATCTCTCTTCCCCTCATCCTACTTAGGGAGGAGGATGGGGTACCTCAACCTCATTTAGTCCTACCTACAAGCCCACAGTGCAAGAGTTCCTTTTGTTTGGACACCTGTTACAAGGCTTTCACATCTATTCGCAGAATGGGGAGTCTGGATTCTTCCCCTCCATCACCCTCTGAAGACTAGAAAGTGGATCCTACATACTTTCTAAGAGGTTCTTCGAAAGTAGAATCATCCCCATCCAATAGTGCAAGAATAAACACTATATCCCAAACAACAAAGCTAAGGGTGAATTTCCCTCTTTACATCTAAATTCTAAGAGTCATGTGGCCAGCATCGAGACATAGTACATTCAATGAATCCACTAATCATTGAAAATTCCCATGGTATTTGTGCTTAGGTGAAAATGAATTTCCTATCTATTGAATTCTGGAAACACAAGGTTGTCATAGTTTCCATCTTAGAACATAAGAAAAATAATTCTAGAACCATTGAATCTTCTCGTAGACTCAGAATGCATTCTAATTTTCTTGTTGATCCCCCTAATTTTCTCTTTTTTATATTTTGTAAAATTATAATACCATTGGATCTTATTAAAGATCAGGATTAGTTCATAATTACCATAGTAACATATAGCGGAGGTATCTTCTTTGTCTCTTTTATCTATGGAATTTGGGATTCTCATCGTAGTGAAATTATTTAGAACAAACTCAATGGTTTTGATCCTGGTAATTATCATTGTATATTGGGGGTGATTTTAGCATTATAACATACCTAGAGAAGAATTAGATCTTGTTCCCCATCCCCAAGAAGGTGAGTTATGATTTTGTCTATTCATGACAGGAAAAGGGCTCATGGACCTTGCTTTCACAGGTGACCAGTTCACCTGGTGTAACAACCATTGTGAGAGTGGATGGTATTTTATCCACCTAGGCTGGTGCCTGTTTAATATAAAATTCATGTTTTTTTCTCCAATATCAATGTGTATCATCTAGTACAAGTTATATCAGACCGCTATCGGCTCCTTGCCTCCCCTTCTTCGAATCCAGAAAGTAGGGACTCCCTCAGAGTCATCCGGCACTGGTTCAGTCAGCCTAGATACTATAAAAATATCAATAACTCATAGTCTGATCCTACCCAAGGAAGTGCATGGATTGAGTTCCATTACAAACTATGGAGGATAAAAATTGCCTCCATTTCTAGGAAAAGATATCCCCACTGGATAATTATGATTTGGATGTTACCAGGCCAGAGATTGAACATATTGAAGCCTCTCTTGAGGAGGCTTGGGACGATTGGGTGTTTGATGATCTGTCCACTAAGAATTTCACTCTCTCAGACATGATCCTTCGGTAGGAAAACATGGTGATGGAATCTTTAAGGATTCGATGGCTTGGGGAGGGGGATAGATGTATATCATATTTCTATGCATGTATCAAAGATATGAAGTGCTCGGTGTTTCCCAATTTTATGATGGAGGATGGGTCTTACTAAAATGACAGGGATGCAGTTGGGAACCATGCTCTACTCTTCTTCAAGGATTTTATGGATGCTTCAAATAATTACATGCCTAAAGGATACCCTAGTAACGTAGCAGAGGCCTTGGCTGAGAACCCATAGATGGTTTCCCCCAGGACAATGAATCCTTGGAGTCCATTCCAAATGAGGAGGAAATCCATAAGGCTTTCTTGAATCTCAATACTAATAGTCCACCCAATCCGGATAGTTTCCTCGAATTTTTTTACAGGGATTCTTGGGAGGTGGTTATTAGTGACATTTCTAAAGATATTCTGGACTTCCTTCGGTGGCAGCTTACTGAGTTTTGCATCAGTCACAAAGCTTTTCCTCCTTCCCAATAACAAAAACCCCTCCTCCATCCTCCATTATCACCCGATTAGTATGTTTAATTTCTCCTATTAATTTTTCTAATGATCATGAATTCTAGGTTGTATATCCATCTTACACAATGGGTCTTTGAGGTACAATATGGTTTCATGAAGGGTCATAAAATTTAAGCCACTGTTGTTTTGGCCCATGAGATGCTCTGGGACATCAACACTAGGACTCATGGTTCTAACCTAATAATAAATTTGTATATGAATAAGGCATATAATAATGTCAAATAGAGTTATATCAATAATGTGTTGTTAGGTATATTATTATCCCCCTAATTGATTGATCCCATTTTGGTAGTTTTAGTTTCTCCTAGGTCGAGGTTATCTTCCGGGGTAAGACCCATGGATTATTGAAGGATACTTGTGGCTTTAGGAACATTGATCCAATCTCCCCTAGCCTTTTCATTGTCACCCAAGTCTTCCTTATCCGGCTTATACTCATAAGCATGAACATGGGTGAGATATTTCCATTCCGAAGGAGGGGGAACCATCCATCCATATTACATCTCATATATGAGGATGATAATTTTTTTTCTCAATGACATCAATATTTTGGTTCATTCCCTTATCAAAGTGATCCAGGCTTATTGTAAGTGGAGCGATCAAGTCATTAACGAGTCAAAAAGTGATGTTTTAATTTCCAAAAGGCTTGCTCTTAAATAGACCACATGCATTAGTAGTACCCCAGACATGCAATAAGGTATCAAACTGTTGAATAATATGGGTGCCCCAATCTCCTCAAGATTTGAATTAGATATTTCAACTCAATTGTTGTAAATAACTCATATTGACTCTTCAATTGGAAGAATATATACCTCTTTGTTGGGGGCAATATTGTTCTCATTAATAGTGTACTTATTCCAACTCAAGTGCATGATCTCTCTATGATTAAGGTCCTGAAAGGTGTCATCTGTAATATTGACAAGATGATTCTCCATTTTATTTGGGATGCTTAAGAGGAAGGGAAATGCCATTGGGTTTCATGGGAGAAGATTGTGAATCCCATCCCAAAATGCTGGATTAACATACATATCATGGTGAAAACCCTCATATATCGGAATGAAAAAAATGGACTGGGATATTCATTATCTATGTACATTATATGGGAAGAGAATGAAAAGGTCTATGGAGGGTTACTCGACTTTGGAGTTGGGATACATGTCTCCTTTTCTTTTGATATTGTTCCCTATGTTCTCTAATCTGTATCCACTGACTCGCTGGGTCATCATGGATATTCTTGATAAAGACCAACATGGTACCTTGATCCTAATAGAAACTAGCACTAACCTAGATAGGTTCATTTTTACGCCTGACAAATCAGTTACCTTCTCTGGTAACATTTATCACCGTACGAAGGACACCTGGGTGTAGGAGGGCTACTGGAACATGGTCGTGTCTGTTAATAAAATCACAAAAACGATTAATATCCTATCCTAGAGGATCATTCATAATGAAGTACCTAATGATGATAATGTAATGAAATCTAGTATTTCTGGGCCTCCTTGTGTTTGTGCTGAAAATTTCATAAAGAAGAGAGCACCATTCATTTGTTCTTTGAGAGAAAATGGTAATGGGAGGTGTCATCCTTCTTTGGTGTGTTCACTAAATTTTCCACCACATACAACTATGATATCTGTATCCCAGATCACTGGTCTCTTAACTCGAGTTATGAGGGACTAGAGAGACATGAAAGATGCATTATTCTCCATCCTGGCTGTAGGTGTCTCTAAAAAGCAATAAATAAAGCATGACTTGATGGGATTCTCTATTCTTGGAGGGGAAAAATTTCGAGGACTCAGAGTCTCCATCTTGAGCTAGTCAGGCTCTTCGATACTTAGAGGGATACAACTTCACTCTATCTTTTGCAGATACAGACCCATGATTCTTTTATCATGGGATCACCGAGATGGAATTGGGTACGTTGGAAACATATGCTGCTAGGTCTGAAACATAATAATGATGGCTCCAGCATCTCATGAATCATGAGAGGTAGAGGTATGGTCCATAATCCCATCAGTCTGGTTATCATTGCATCCACTTCCCAAATTTTCCCATGGCTCTTCCCATCATTCAGAGGCTCGTTCTTTCTTTAATATTCATTCCCTCTGCCAGTAGGGTAGCATTGCAATTACAATACCTAAAATAGATTGCATATTCCTTCTCAACTCGATGCATGAAACTACACATACACCATGGAGAATTACTTATTATACCCAAAAGTGTTGTGGTATTCTCATTAACAATTTCTGCCTGAGACACACATAGTGTGTGGGTAACATGAATGTAGATTATCTGTCTTCCATTGTGTCTCAAGGTTCCAGTGTCTTCTAATTTAATTAGAAAAATTTCTTAAATGCCTAGGTGGTTGACATAATTAGTAGGGATTTCCTAGGAATGTATTATTTCATACCCCCCTATGTTATTTCTTTTCTTCTTGACCTTCTTGATATTTCCTTCATGATTTTTCAATTAAAATATATAATAATTATGATTGGTATTGAAAATTCCATGCTTATTCATGATATAGAAAAATGATATGACAAAAACATTTTGAAATTCTGGTATCCTTAATTATATAATAATATATTTTAAAATTATTAATATATTTTTTCATGTTATTCGTGAAAATTTATAATAAAATATTATTAATATGGGATTATAAAAATAAATATCCAATAATATATATTTTTATATCCATGTGCTTGTGGGGACATGAAAACACAGGAGAAGATTCTTAAATCAAATGTTCCATGATGCAGTTTTGTACCGAATAATCTATTCAACATAGGAGTGGTATAAAATTCATAGGGATTCCTCAAATTCATATTTTAGTATTTTCATTCAATAAAATAAATGAAAAGAAACTATTATTTTTTCTTATTTTATGTGGTCACTTAGTATTGATGTACGACACTAACATAAATATTTATGTTCCACATGGTGATGGCGAGATGAGATAAATATTTTTTGAGTTGTTCTGGACACTCTCAATTTTTTATTTCAATTACATAAATGGATGTTTTAAATTATCACTCTAATAAGGGGAATTATTATGAATTTATAATATAAATATTTCATATCATCCATTATTTATATCTCATCAGCTAGTTGAAAAAAGGAATTTTCATAATTTCTTCTCCATTCATAGAAGATATTTGTTATCAATTCACATATCCCCCCTTTTCATAATGCACATAATCGTTCACATTATTTTTATTCACAAATTTCAATATGGTTGATGTGAAATTATAAGTCATGGTTCATGAAATGAGTATAAATCTTAATGAATTTATAATAAATATTAATATTTTACTTTTTATAAATTTACCTCATTTATCACAATTAAAAACCAACTTCTTTTAAATAGATAATTATCAGTGATGATAAAATTAAATGTTACAAGATATAACAATCTAATATTTGAAAAATAATACCATCTTCATAAATAATTAATTTTCCCTAAATTCTTATGAAATTGAAATTTTTATTTTTTCTAAAGTATTTTTTATTTCATGAACATGATTAAATCTGAGGATTTTTATGAGTTGATAAATTTGGTATAAAAGGATCATGGTTTAAATAAATAAATTTCATTATTTATTATTTTTAAAAAAAATATATTAATTCATTTAATATATTATTTTATATGATCATGGTAGTACAATTATTAATTTATATACTAAATAATATGTGAAAATGTGGTGATTAATCCTCTATATTGATTAAGAATTTTATTCGTCGAAATAATTTTTATTTTTTTCCATATGAGGTTTGGCCATATAGTTGTTTTAAAATAATAATATATATCATTTATTAAATTTACTCATTGATAAATTATATAATAAATAAATAAATAATTTATAATTGATTCGTTCATCATTGATATTTGTTGACCATTGTTATTCTCTTTATTCTGGTCTCCTCCTTGAATTCTTTAATAATCCTAAATGTGAGACCATCATTGGATTGTTTGGTATTCTTCTAGATAATAACATCTCTAATATTTGTCTAATGTTCCTTGAAAATGATTTAGATCATGTTCTTTTGATGCAATAATAGAGTAAAACATAATAATTCATGGGTTTAGGCATATGAATGGAATGAGGAGATGATTTTTGGGCATCGTTTGAGGGATGTATTGGTTACAACAGACCACATGATAGAAGATGACTAAAAACCCACTTATAGATCGATATATTTCATGTACATTACAAATAACATGTTATGTATTATATATATGGATAACATGGAATTATTTCTATGTATATTAATTTTAATCTTGTACCTCATAGCTATAAATTTCATGTACTTTTCTAGGAATGATTTTTATTTGGAATTCACATGAGTTAGTATATTTATATACACAAAAATATTTCTTGATAGACCAAAAGAATGTTTTCCCTTCTGTAAATGTTATTTATAAGTTCAGGTTAATATTATTTGTGATTTTTGTAGGGGGTTCCAATTTTAGAAATATAAGATGATCATTCTCAGTATTATTCAACATTAATCACATATATACCACACTATCACCCATTGCAATTATTTGATGTTTAAGACTGGAATGTTTGATTGTCATGTCTCTTTTATTGTATTTATAGGTGATGAGTGAGTCATTTAGGCTTGATATTTAAGTAGGTATGGTCCCATGTGCCACATAAGGGTTCTATTTATGTGGCATAATATACTCTTATGAAGGCTCACACATGAGATAGTGCGGTCCCAAATATGATAGATAGTGATTTTACTTCTCTTAATGATAGTTCGAAATCATCTATCAGGGATTATAGAACCCCATCACGTGTTATGGTATGGTTCATAATTTTTGGACTTAAAAATAGAACATATATAATGGGTTGGTTCTCTATATGGTTACAGTTGTCATAAAATATCCATATTTCATTAATAGGTTGAGTCTTTTTATCAATTCATTGAGGTGTATTTAATGTATTAAAAGATAGTAATGTTGGGTTGTAATGATATAGGTTTATATGGTCCCCTAGTAAATTAATCCTATAGATCCGAATGATATGAAATGATGCACATTATAAGAATGGTTACATGTTCCCCATTTTTTAAATCAGGGTAATTTTGGTTTAAATGATGTATTAATCTACCATCCGTTTATTTTGTTGGAATCCTATTTTTTTTTTAAATTTTATACTCTTGCGAACATGAGATTTATGAAAACATATGTTGTATGTATGAAAATTAAATACAATTCATGGTTATAATTACATGTTTGGTAACTGGTGGATTCATTTCATTGAGGATCATGATGATTCTTATTTCAATTGATTATTTATTCCTAATTGTAGTGATGTGGTGGTCACTATTCAATTTTTCTACATTTTTCTATTCCATGGGTTATTTACTTGTAATATTACATAGTTTATAGGTTTTAGTTTCTATAAAAATAATTGTATATTTTCGTACATGATGTACAGTAGATGTATTTTTAATGTATTATATAGAATTGATATATATTTTATCACATTTATGTGTTGATTTATATTGGTTTATAAGAGAAGAAGTCCCATATGTTAGATATTTACCCTTTGGAATCATTAGAAGGCCTGAGAATATTAGTGTAATACTTGGGGTGGAACTATCAAACTATGTCTTTCATACATGGGGTACTAGTGGGTCGAGTCGTGTTGTTCTTTTATTAGAGAGGTTACAGTCATAGTTATGGTGTTTAGAATAATTTTTCTTCTGGGGATAGGTTATGGTTACATATGGGAAAATGTATAAGGGGAATTGAGTTTAGTAAACAGAATATTGAACCCAATTATTGATTTGTGTGTATTATGTAACCATTCCATAAGAATAAAATAACATATTAGTCTACTTAGAACTATGAGACATCAATTAATGGAATTAAAGGGACACCACATATACTATGTGACATGTTATTTATTTACTCATAGATAATTTTGTATTTTTAATTTATAGTATATATGAATCTATATTAATTGATTATTTTTATAGTGTATAAAATTCCTACTTATATATATATATTTATGAGATTCCAAGGTAGGTATTTTTTTATCCCATGCATGTGATACCACATTTAGACACTGACTAGTAGTGGAAGGGGATTTAGTTCACGGACATAATAGCGAGGTGTTTCCTTAATAGATTTAATAGAAGGTTATTAACACACTATTTTTTTTAATTTAAGATATAAAAATTATTCATTTTTGGTTTATAAGATTGTATAATATTATACTACTCATATTATGATTTTACATTATATGTTATAGTGGAAATATCTATTGATGTCTTAGGGTGAGACAGACCCTATGGTAGTTCAGTACTACATGTATTCTATTACACTTATAATATATCTGGTTCAGAGTCCTATAATTCAATTTATGAATCCTCTCTATGATTCAATAAGTAGTCAATAGTAATTGACTGTGTAAAAAGTGGATGTGGCTACGCTAAGGTGAACATTGTTCGTGATTATGTTCAAAGAGGAGTACTACCAAGAGACTATGGATATGATGCTAGATAAGGATCCATTAAACCTCAATATAACGATTATTATTACCTAATAACATTTATAAAATATTATATGATATATAATAATTATTAAATTTTATTTTAGGTTGAATATGTTGTTATGATAAAACATGTTTGTAATGAATTGATGTTATTTTTCGTTGAAATACATGGTGGGTAGTTTTCATCTAAAATTATGAAGAATAATTAAATTTACTTTAAGTAAACTTTTTTATTATAATTAAAGGAGGTAGAAATGGATATGAGGTTAAAAAATTTATTTCCTCAATCACCCAAAAAAATCATATCAAATTAACATTCATTAAATGATCTTTGAAATATAATGTTATTATGATTTTTAATCTATAATCGAAGTCTCAACATGGAGTCCAATCAATGATCATTTATTTTCAATGAATAACTTAATAATCCATGATCTTTTATTCAAAATGTGTTCCAGCAATCCATATAATCATTAAAATTAAACAATTAATTCAATAGTCCCTGAACATTTGATGGAGTTAGACAACAAAAAATCGATAATCCTAAAGAAAGGTAACTCTTGATTAATATATCATCCCTAGGAAAGTAGTCATTTGAAAATCATATTTGCACTTCCTTATAAGTAGAGATTAATGTATCAATTGGTGTTTAAAATTAAATGAAATTAAAAATAAAAGTTAAAGGGATAAGAAACAAATTATTCTAACCAAAAAAGGATTACCCATAGTTAGAGTAGTAACTTCATAGAGGTGGTTATGATATATTTCCTAGAGGAAATGATAAAAAGTATTTTCTATGACTATAGTTCCATTTAACCACTCATGGTATTGTAAAATCAAAAAATATTACATTAAACTAATTTTTAATGACAATAAAATTGAAATATACTAGAAATAAAGGGAATCACTTAGGATTCCACAAATATAGATCATGTAATGACTTGTGTATTACTCCACCAATGAAATTTTACTCATTGGTACTTGTTCATTACATTAAAATGAAAAAAATATATTTTTTCTTAAGATATAGATCCCAATAGATCACCAATACTAACCGCTTGGTCTAGAGACTCACATTGGAAGTGGACATCCTCCCTCTAACATTTGCTAATAGCGTTATCTTACTTTGGGTAGAGTGACATCCTCTTGGAACCTCATTATAGTTAATATGAGAACATAATCTATTATACTCCACATTTACTAGTTTCATATAGTGTTTTATTGAGTATAATGTTATTAGAATAAATTTATATTCATAATATTGATAGTTCATAGTTCCCCATCATAGGAAAATGGGACCCTCTAACAAGATGTGTGGGGATGATCCTTCACAGAATATTACAAATCACCCATCCAATAGTGAAAATGGTGTTATGTTTTAACAATGTTTTAGTATATAAAATTATAAAATAATAAGAGGATTTTGAGTATATTTTCATTGTGGCATTTTTAGGTTTCCCCCATATAGATTAGCCAACCTAAACCTCAATACCACACTGATATCATTAGTGACTTCTTAGATATCCTAGGATAGGATTAGGGACATAACAAAGAAATTTAAAGACCTATATCATACAAGGATTTATTAGACCTACTATTCCCCAGGAAATCTTAGGAACTATTATTTAAGAATGTGGATGAGATATTGATCCTTTTTATTCATTATTTTCACCTCAGTCCAGAGATATTTTAGGGATCTTCATACAAATAAGAATCAATTATCCTTCCAACAAGTTGGTGGTAGAAACAAAGTTATAATATAGCTTTATTTTTATTGATATTTTTTTATATGTATATCCTGAACACAACATTAAGATGTTCCAATGGTAAAAATGGGTTCATAGGGATTTTATTTGGAATTAGAAACACATAATACATTATCATGGGACTCATGATTTTTTTCAAGCAATATATGAACAATTTATTGTTGCATGCATTGATGATTTCATCATTTATTTTTATATAGAATTTGAGTATTCTATAAATATAGGGATCATCCTAGTCATACATTTTGATAAAAATATATATGAAATACTTTCAATGTGTACTTTTTAGATATGGTAAGATCATTCCCCTTGGAATACCATTTTATATGTAAATGTGGTAGTTTTACCCATGTAGATTGAGGTAGTGGTGGCATAGGAACAAACCAAGAGGGAAATTGAGGGGACAAGTTTCATTATGATAAAATTACACTTCCATATATTTTTGGAGGATATCTACAATTTAATATATTATATTTGTACCCATATTCAAAATGGGGAAGCATTCATTTGGATAGAGAATTGTAAAAATGATTTCAAGTTGTTAAAGTATAGAATGGGAAGTGATAATGTCATTCATTTTTCTGACGATATAGTAGAGTATGTGTAATATTATGAATTATCTTAGACTTTAGTAGTTTGAGAGTAATTATAAAGTTTATTTGGGATTTATTATACATTTCAATAGCTGTAAAACACATTATAAGAAAAAAATAACTATCTACTTTGAGCTTGTGGCAGTTCTATTTCCGAAAAGAGTGTGTTTAAAAATTCTTATCATCAAGTTATTAGTTGTATTTATATAACAAAAGAGTCTAAAGATAAAATTTATAATATTTATTTCCCACTATGTTAGATCTTATTATTAGAGTATTTGCTGGAACTTGATTAATATACTATTTATAGTCCTTGAATGGGTGATATCATAGCTAATGAAATTTGAATAAAATTTTATAATCAACTCATGGAGGAGTCTTTAAATTATTTGGATTAATTAAGTTCAGCATATATGGATGTAGGAGATAATGTTTAACATTAGTTTATGGTATGTACCCAAACTCTTTATTACCAGGTGAAGGAGGTCCATCTTGGGGATATATAATTTCAAAATAAGGGAGTTATGATTCACTTTGGAGATACACCCTAGACATTTTCTAAAGTAAAAAATTAAATAATTCTTATTCCATGAATATAAATTCGTTCCTATATTGATGAATCAATAAATTTTTAGGAATTTATATTATTATCCATTGTTATTAGATCATGGAATTACAATGTTGTACCACAATATTATGTGTTGGGTTGGGGGGGAATGTATACAGTTGAGTGTTTCTGAGTTCCATTCATGTCCCAAACCAACCCAGGTCTTCCCTGAACTGGTCACCCAAGGTGGCAGATGAAATGGTCTGAAAGGTGTTTCTGATCCCCATGGGCTGACAACTAGTGTCGAACATCAAAATAAAATAGGTGGGAAATATTTGAGCCATAAATAGAAGAAAAAAAACAATTATAAATTAAACCATTAAAATGAAAACTAGCAGCGAAAGGAATATAAAATTGCACATATGTTCGTGTGACACCACTAGTCACTACTGACCTCAAACCAATTTTGTAGTACAGTGGTTGAATCCAAACAAGGAGCAACAATCAAGGCTAAAATCAACGATAAAACTATTGGTTTGAGTATTAAAAGTAAGTTTTCCTTCCTAAAAAACAATTCCCATATGCATTTCCTTTAAATAAATGATCCTTCAATTCCATGTTTTAAGTACAATGTATAAAACTGTGTTTTTACACATTTTCTTCTAAAAAAATGCCAGTCTATTATCATTTTTCAATTAGAAACATGATTCCCCCTTTTATGTTGCAGGCATTGGCATTTTAAAGTAGGCGATGTTTACCCAAAAAAGGGAAGAAGTAACTGTAAAACATTTTCAAAACAATTTTCTTTATACACTTGAAACCATTATATCACATTACGAAGAATCTATGAAACATAATGATACAAGATCAACAAACATACAGAATAGGAAATGATAAAACACCACATAATTGTACCCAACCATCACATTCATATTAATCACCCACCAGAGATTAATATGTACTAGACAATAAGGGATAACCTAGGAGATCATGAATAATCTAGAATATACTATAAATGTGACTCATCCTAAAGGAATTTCCTATCCGATGAAATCATAATGCCCAAATGACCGATCATCACCCTATTAGACTACAATGAGGGGACCAATCCCAAAATAATGATAACGAAATAACCCCTTCCAATGTTCCAATAGCTTAATCTAAAATAGTGAAGAAATGTTTTCACCAAAATATCACTTTCTGTGATATGATCCCTTGTAAACATGTATAAAATAGGGCAAGCCAATCAATGCGAGCTGAGAATCAAATCATATAGACACACACACACACACACACAGACATATATATATATATATATATATATATATATATATATAAACACACAACTATCATCACTTGATTCATCCTAAGAAATGTGTGCCCAACCTTTCACCCATTTGATCACAAGGGAGTCATTCCAGATGGACCTACCATAATATAAAAATCAACCAAGGCAAGGGGACCATAGCCAAGGAGATTTTTTTTGAGATGACTAGTTTTAAAAATGTGTCAACCAGGCAACACATGATTTTCGCATGCCCAACGGTTTCTTAATGAGTAACACGTAAAAAATTTTAAAACCAATAACGCACTTGGAAAACCATTAAAGAAACCCAAATAACCATTATTAATTAGAAATACATTTATAATGGCCAAAAGGGAATTTCAACAAACAGTTTATGTGAAAGAACATCCCAACTTTTTTATTCAATACATCATAATAGAAAAACCACCCAAAATCAAGATTAAATTTTTTACTAACAACTCTATATAATTAATTAATATTAATACATTGTTCAAAATGAAATAAATATATGATAATAAAATTTAATGTTCAATTCATATGGAATAATACCTTAGAGTTGAACAAAACGAAACATTTTCTCCTAAAAACATTCTAACTAAGAGCCTCTACTCCCCCATGGAGCATATTCACCATAACATACATATAATGACTCATACCCTTATGCACATGCCCGCAAGGACATTAACAAGTGCATGGGGATCCTTCTATATATGCTTATATTCATATACCCATCTTCACTCACCTACATATATATTTTTAAATATATACATAGCAACACCTAGACCCATACTTGTATATTCACTACTATGGATGAATATACACATAATGGGGGAACTTACATATATATAAATAAATACTTACCTATTCTTATACAGGCGAGTCACATTAATCCTGAAGACTCGTAACCACAATGTAGTGACCATCAAGCATAAATTAAAAAATGTAGGAATCCATATTCATCATAATACTCTAAAATAAGATTAATACAAAACAAATTAACCAACTTCATTTACAAAACAGTGAACTGTTAAAAAATTAGGATTTTAAGAAATCACCATTTCCCATAAATAAACCACATTTAATTTTTGAAATACCAAAACCATTTTTCAAAAGCATTTAATATCCCCTAATCAATTCTTGAAACACCTTTGAAAATTTTTCAAAAATCATTTCAGTTTAAAACCCAAACTGAATAATGACACTATAGCCAAACATTCCATTATCTCGAACACATGCTATATCAAAAAACAATGTTCAGAACACACACAACAAACTCAAAGGTGTCAAATGTGTGTTCAACCATTCCAAGAATCAACATCCTTTTTATCCAACACCAAACAAGTGATAAAAAATTTCAAAAATATTTGGAAACCACCCCCAATCTGTTATGTAAACCATGGATCCATTCATAAAAATGAATGATAAAAAGAAGGTAATGGTTATTTTTAAGAAAACATGGTTCAAGAAAAGGACCACTCTAAATGTCATCACCATTTGAAGGCCCATCCATGGGTGCACTCCGTGCATCCATGGGTGTGGCCATAACCAATGGCATAATGACATGTAATTTTTAATTTTTTTTTCTGAAACCACACACACACAATCAATCACTAACACATCAAACCATTTCATTAAAACCCCAACACATATAAATCCATCCAATACAAAGTAAACAAGTTCAAAAAAATATTTACACAAACCAATAACACTCAAAACATCGAACACAACCATTTAATGAATATGACATTTATTCCAACAAGATTGGCGAGGCATATTCAAGGGCATAAAAAAAAGAAACAATTTAAAAATATTTTTAGTAAAATATTCCAACAAGATAACGGTACCACGAATTTAAAATACACATAACAATAGTTAAAAAACAATTTGAAGAATTAATTAATTAAACCCAAGCATAAGTAGTATGAAATGTGAAGAAATGTCATTGAAACACATTCCTTAACCCATGAAAATGTGACCAAACCTCAATGAAAGGATGTAGAACACCCCGTGGACCAATCACACGCTATAGAAAATGAAAGAAACACATGATAGAACAATCCACAGTGTTGGGGTTTGGTTACACTGATGAAGAAAGAAAAAAAGGAATGAAATTCAAAACAACCATTGGAGAGGGTTAATGATGAGGTGTGGGGGCCCGGCAGGAAGGGGCATGGATTGGGATCGGGCCACACCAGAATAGGGGGGATGATTCAGGTTGGGTCAAGAATGAAGGAGGTGAAATAGATAGAAGAGATCATACCACAAGGGAGTATAACAGCTGGACAGGGGAGGGGGGGTCAGAGTGGGAGTGGGTGGAATTTTGGATGGGGGTTATGCACACACAAAAGTGCATGAGAGTGGGGTGGGGTCAACGTTATGGTAGATAGGGAGGGGAAACAAGGTGGCGCGATGGAAAGGAATGTAGGGGGAATCATGATTTGTATGTGGAAAAGGGGAAGGGGCACACCCGGTGTAGAGAAGGAGGGGAGGGGAGGTAAACTTCAAGACTTAAAGAGTAAAAAATATAAAAAATAAAAACATATAAATAATAATACTAGTATTAATAATAATATTGATGACGATGATGCTGATAATAATAATAATGATCATCATCATTATATAATTATAATAATAATATTGCTATTATTATTAAAAATTTATTTATGTTTATTTCTTCACAATTTATTTTATCTTTTTTTAGTTAAATTATTATTATTTTTAGATGTCGAGAAGGGTGAATGGTTGGGTTGTATGGTCTACCTGCTTGCGCACCAATCATGTGCATGAAAAAAACACACCCAAATGATGTGTCAAATATTTGGGTTTGACTGTTCTCCCAACCACAGACAATTTATGCCCTTCGAATTACATCAACCCAAAAGATAACTATTGCTTTATTCCCTTCCAAAACAGAACTGAAAGATAAATCAAGAACCTCTGGTAGATGATTCACTCCACAAGCCACATAGAATTGATCATGAAGAAACCATGGCATAAAATGAGGGGAGAACACATGATGTTTCGCCCTGATATAAGAACTAAAATAACATGGAAACATTAAAACACAAACACACCACACCAAGGAGTGACTGATGCAGGAATCCAAAAACTAAACCCACCAAAATATTGGCCTTATTACAACATGAAAGTAAGGAACACATAACCCAAACTCAACCAAAATCCATTACTCAAATAGAAATACTCCACTAATAGGGTTTAAACAATAGCCCTGTTATATGTAAACCTAAGAAACTGAAACATTATAACAAAGGAGATCTTCTACAAGAACCAATGTCCCTCCACACAAGGGTAATCAAACACCACCAATCCTACAAAAAGATTCCCAGACTAGAAAGTGGAAAATAAAAATTTTCCACCCATCTCACAACACCAAAATATATTCAAACGAATACAGATGAAACAAAAACCATAGTTGGCATGTACATGCAGGGGGAAAACACCCATCATGGAAAATGAATGATATAAAGATGCCACAATTAGAAAAGACACACCAATATGGATTTAAGTAAATTGAGTTCATTAAAACACTACATAAAAGGAATAAAATACAAGGAAACCAAAACTAAAACAATGAAATTTCCGATATTTCAAACCCAAATATAGAAAACTAACCCGGACCAAGGATTCTCACATCATTTTTAACTTATGAATGTCTGCGACCATCACCTCGATACTCGTGGTTGGGGCTCTAATGGTCGAATCATCTCCTACCTCATAGTCACGCACTACCATCCCTCGATCAGAACTCATTCCTCGAACGAAACATCCTACAGAACATCCCCTAGTGACTTGAATAACCACAATGATGGCAAGATAGCGGAGGGATGTGAAAATACATATTGGAATGTCCAAACTGGATATACTAATGGCACATTAGAAATAGATCTGACGAACTAGGTGTCAAACCCCACAAGGGGATCTTTCTTATTGATAGGTTCCTCAGGCATGCGCTCCTCACAAGATAGAAAACCCTCACTAAATTTTACCACCTTTAAATACACACCAAAACTGACCCCACTAAAAATTCCCCATAAATAATCTATCAATTATGGTTTCACTAGATGGGGTCACCTGTCTTATAATCTATGGGTGATTACTCCAAAAAAAGAGAGGAACCAACCCTTCAAAGTGTTTAGAATATACATTAACTAATCGTTGATCCTACCAAATATCTCGTAACTCCTCCAACTTCCATAACTTTACCTACTCATGTATTACCCTTGGAGGAAGGTTGCCATGGACATTTCCATTGTCTCCAAAAATTCCAATGATGATGATACATCCCAACTCAATAGGTCCAAAACTAGACCCTCAAACCAACCCAAGAAGGCACACACTATAACAACCTCTATAGTCCCCAACAACCCGGAGACACGCTCTTCTTCCTTAAACCACTTCAATGCCTTTAATGGTCCACCATCACTTCATAGAATAAGCAATCGCCAAAAATTACTAGAACTAGGCTTAACACATTTTCAACATTAGGAAACTTTCTGGGATACATACTCCGAGAAAGATGTGGAACACAAAATCAAAACCAGAATCAAGCCAAAATACATTAAAAAATAACACCAAGAGCCAAAAAACTGCCCGAAAACCATAAGATACTAACACAACCAAAATCCTCTTTTTAAAAATCATTGTTGTTCTTTAAAATTACAAAACATCCTTAATACAATGACATTTAAAGAAGAAAATTCATTTCAAGCCCACTTGCATTTTCAAAAGAACACCTACACAAACTGGATCCATACAGAACGCAAATCACAATAGGCCAATGTAATATTGAACTAGAAAATTCACTTAGCTCGAATACATGGTAGAGATAGATAACCCATGTAGGGGTCAACAACAAGTAGGATGTACCCAGAGTCCACATGGGTCACTACTCCATGAAAGCACACAACGTGACACCAACTCACCTCCATTTTCATTCCTCAATCCAAAACAATTGTAGAAGACTAAAAACTAAGACTACCCTTTAAATCTCAAGGATAAGTGTGAGAAAGAGTTTAGGATGCTGTTCTTACACCTACCTCTTGATTCCCAATAATCCTAATATCTATCTTCCAGACTCACAAAATATAAATATCCTCATTTGATATCATTTGTAAATGAACCAACCCTGGTCAACAAAAACCGTTCACCTGAGAATGTCTAAGACATGGCCTAAATGGTGTTCCCAATCCCCATGGGCTCAAAATTAGTGTTGGGAATCAAAATAAAATTGGTGGGAATGATATGGACAATAAATAAATGAAAAATAAACAAATATAAATTGAACCATAAAATATAATACTAGGACTGAAAATAAAATAAAATAGAACATACCTCCATGTGACCCTACGGGTCACCACCAACCTCAAACCAACGTCGCACTACGGTGACCGAATCCAAGAAAGGCAAAACATTAGAATCTAAAAAGAAATATAAAATTATAGGTGTGAGTATTTAACCTCAGTAGTCATTCCTAGATAGTATTTTTCCATATATATTCCAATTAAATAAAAATATCCACCAATTCTATTTTTGAGGTTATATGTATAAATATAGGTTTTCACACATTTTATTCTTAAGACAAATCCCGGTCCACTACCCCTTTTCAATAAGAAACTAGATCCCCTTTTAAAGAAGCATTCATTTTCATTTTAAAGGATGTGATGATAACACTTTCAAGGGAGGAAGTGTTAAAAAATTTCAAAGCCTTTTTTCATGAACACTTGAAACCGTTTTATCACTTTTACCAAGAATCTACACTATGTAAGTAAACAAAAACAAGAAACATACAACATGGGAAATGAAAAAACCCATCATAACCGTACCCAACTAGTACATGAATCTCAATCACCCACCATAGATATCAAATTACCAGACAACATAAGAGAACCTAAGAGGTTGTGAATAATTCAGAACATACTATACATGTGACTCATCAAGAAGGCATGTCATACCCAATGATGTCATAACGTCAAAACACCATGTCATTACTCTACCTGGACTGATCGGTGGTGGGGGGGAATCCCATATAAATGAAAACTATATAACCCACTACTATGGGCCACTAGCGTAATCTAGACTAGTGCAACAATTGTTCACTAAAAATTTTCTCACTATCTAGGTTCCCATGATAGCATGTATTACAAAAAGTGTAATCCGACCAATGCCATCTAAGAATAAAATCACCTAGACATATATATATTTATACATGCAATAATAATCACCAAAATAACCCCAATGAATGTGTCCCTTTCCTTTCAACCATTAGATAATAGGGGAGTCCTACCCTGTGGACCTACCATAAAAAAACTCCACCAAAGCAAGGGGACCAAATCTGAGGAGGGTTCTTGAGATAACTAGTTTTACAAAAGTGACAATTGGGACTCTCATGATTTTTTCATGAAAAAAAAATTCTTATAGAATCACACGCACACACTTTGAAAAAAAACAACGCACTTCAAAACCATTTTATGAAACCCATGTCAAAATTATAAATCCAAAATAAATTTATAAATGCCAAAGGTTTATTTCAGCAAACAGTTAATGTGAAATCTCAACCAAACCATTTAATCCATTACTTAAAAAGATTGTAACCTCTCAAATTCAAGACATAAAATATTACGAACAATTTCTTATCAATAATTAATATGAAAACTATGTGTGAAATTAAAGTAATATATGATTCTTAAATTTAACGGTCAATGTATATAGAATCTTACATCAGAGAAAAACAAAAAAAAACATTCAGCCCATGGTGCTTTCAAACTATGTGATTTTATTTCCCCAGTAAGCATATACACCTTAAAATACATATAAGGACAAATAGCCCCTACGCACAGACCCGCATGGACCTGAAAGTGTGCAAGGGGATCCATAAATGTATGTTTATATGAATATTCCTATCTCCACACACCTACGTATTCATTTAGGCACACCTAGCCTCATACATATATATTCACTACTATGAAGGAATATACAAATAATGGTGGAACCTATATATATATATATATATACATACATATGCATATGCAAGTGAGTCCCCTTAGGATAGATGAATCGAAACCATAATGGAGTGACAAACACACCTTAATTAAACAAATGGAATCCATAATCATCATAATACCCTAAAATAAAATTTATTCCAATAAAAGAAAACAAATATCCTTTTGAAAAAAATGATTTGATTAAGAATGAAATATTCGATGAAAACACCATTTTATATAAACAAAATGCTTTCAATTTCACAAACACCAAAACCATTATTCAAATGAATTTACTATTCCCTAATCAATTCATGAAACCCCATTGAAACATTTCCATATATCTTATTAGTTTCAAAACCATGATCAAACATGACACCACGACCAAAGGGTCCCTTATCTCAAAAATATACATTATCACAAAAATAAGTTCAAAATAAACAAAAAACAATCAAAGAGACTAAATATGTGTTCAACCATTTACATAATCAATTTCCTTTTTATCCAACACCAAACATGTCATAAAACCATTCAAAATATATTGGAAACCACACCCAATATATTTTTTAATCCCTGGAACCATTCATAAAAAAACAAAAAAAGAAGGTAAGAGTTATTTTTAGGAAACTAGGGTTCAAGAAAAGGACCACTGCAAACATCATTTCAATTTTAAAGACCATCATTGGGCACATATCATGAATCAATGGGTGTGCTGACATCCATTTTCATAAAGAGAGATCATTTTCAAACCATTTTTGAAGAAACAACTCACTAACACACCAAAAATAACTCATTCGTACATGTCACTAAAACCCCATGTCCCATAAAACCAACAAATATAATGTAAACAACTTCCCAGAAATATTTTTACAAGACAAAACCACTAAAAAATCAAATACCACCATTCAAAGATCAGGACATTTATTCCAACCAAATTGACATGGTATATTTATGTGAATAAATAAAGAAACACATTAATAAACATTTTTAAACAAATTTACTAACAAGATAGTTGTACAAATAATTAATTATGGACATAATAAGAGTGAGAAATAAGTTTTATGAATTAATTAACAAAACCCAAGCATACCTATTATAAAATTGGAAGAAAGGGCAAGGAAACACCTACCTCAACTAGTGAGAATAAAATGGAAACTCAATTGAAGGAGGAACAATGCCATGTAGACCAATAAAACACCATAGACAGAGAGAAAAATCCATGAAAAACATTCCAAGGTGTTTTGGATTGGTTTGTCTGAAGAAAATTGAAAAAAAATAAATAAAAACCAACTGGTGGAGATGGTTGACATTGAGTGGTGGGGGTGAGACCAAAAAGGGTGGGGAACTGGGATTGGGCCACATCAGAATAGGGAGAGATGCCACATGTTTGGTGTAACTGGAAGGGGTCACTATAGATAGAGTAGAGTGAACCACGAGGGAGTAGAGCAGTTGAATGAAGAGGGTGTCTTTCTGGGGGTAGAGAGGGGGGAATCTGGGGTGGGGGCTGTGCCCACACAAGGTGGCAGGATACGAGGGGGTTCGACACTGTGGGAGATAGGGTGTGTGTACAATTTCGCATGATGGGAAGAGCAAGCATAGGGGAGGAAATCATGATTTACAGGTTGAAAAGGGGGGAGGGGCCTGCCGGGCGTGGAGAAGGAGGGGTAGGGAGATAATCCTCAAGTCTTAAAGAGAAAATAAATTAATAAATAAAAATAAACATAATAAAAATAGTTATAATAATATCAATAACATTTTAATAATAATAATAGTAATAAAAAGAATGATGATGATAATACAAACACAAATGTTATTATTATTATTTAACATTATTTTAACTTTATTTTGTTCTCATTTTATTTTATCTTGATTTTATTTTTTTATTTCAAATTTTAATTGAATTATTATTGTTTTTGGATGTAGAGCAGGCCGCACAGTTTCCCTGGCCATGTACCATCCATGTAAATGCTAAAAACTCACTCGAAAGGTGTGTCCAAGTTCAGGTTGTGACAATTCATGAGGCCTCGGTAGTCAGTAGTTGAATATCAAACATTAGATATTATTGTTATGAGAGAACCCTTTTTGTTTCCTTATTAATTTTTTTTTCTATATCATGATCAATGTTTCGATAGGATATCGACTAATGAATAAGATTAATGAGACCATTTGCGTGAATACTTACCAGCTATCCATATTGGGTTGTAATCATTCTATTCAAAAGCAGTGTTTGATAGAGATAATGTGACATCCTTACAAATATCTAAATATATTATTTCATTGAGTGGACTCGACAATTTTCTCAAATAGTGTTACATGCTTCTCATATCAATTTTGGATTAGTGTTCAATAGTATTTTGGGTCTCAATATATGATATTTCACCCCTAGATAGATTTTTTGACCACAAGTTACATAGATTTTATTAAGTTTATTATTTTATCTTTCATGATGGATTTTTAAATGTGTGGTGCTTATCCCCTAACCATTATAGAGTTTTTATTCATGGAAAACTATTATCCTAAAACTGCCATTACACTTTTAGAGTCACTATATTGAATAAATTTCTACTAAATCCTTTTTTGAAAGGAAATTGTTTAGTTATCCCTTATGGGGTTTGATATGGTTGAATTCTTGATGAAAGGATTCACAAGTGACCTTAGAACATGTATTGATTATACAAATATATAAGAATTCCTATATGTATTGATGATAGATAACAAAAGAGTATGGGGAGGGGTCCATGTAATCTTGAATATACCACCATGATATAGTCTAAGGAGGTTCAGATGTGGTTTTAGTTTGTTTATAAGGATTAGTGGATTGTTCCATATTATTATTAGATTGTGTGAGGTGGCGTATTACCATGAGTTTCCCTTGCAGATGGATCAAGTGCAAAATAATTTTCCATATAACAATATTGAGGTGCTGTGTGTCTTATATTTCACATCGTATTGAAGATGGGGAGATATATATCAAGGATGAAAAAACCATTATATAGTTCCATATATATTTCTAGGACTCATAAGACAATTACCTTCCCAGGTGAGTGATTCACCAAAATCATATATTTTGAATCCATGTTAACATAAAATAATGGTCATCTAAAAATTAGTCATAAACGTAGGGTAGGTACCATCATCTCAATAATTTTTTTAGAAAAATAATAATAATTTTGGTTGGGATTTAGTGATACAAATTTTAATAATAATCCCATTGTAAATATTCAATATTATTTTTATATGTGGTCATAAAAAATACTTATTTATTTTATTCCATTCTAGGTTTGATATAAAATACACTTTAAATATATATTTTTATCCATGTGGGCATAAAAATATCTTGAATCCTAAATTGGGCATCATATCTAAATTAAAAAACCATAGTCATGTATAGAATGGTGGATTTACCCTTGAATATTTTGTATTTCCATAGATATTCTTTGAACCTTAAAGCTGTGAATTTGTAGTCCTTTAAAAATTATTTCTAGATGATTGGTATCAAGACACTATAGTGATTTTTCATGGTGATTTAGAAAATGATGTCCCATATTGTAATGATATAGATAAAGGGATATTGTTATGGAAGAATCTATAGTGTCTCAATTTTTTGTGGCGACTCAAGAATTGAATTTTTTTAATGAATATTTTAATATGGGGAATGAATTGGTGAATTTTATGAAAAATTTCGCATCATTATCTAATTTTTTATCATCCTATACATGAAAAATGTTATTGAAACAATTACACCACTATTGGTGCATTTTCATTGTGATAAATTAATTCTTCCAACCATTTATTGAACATAAATGGATTTTCACATTCTACATGTTATTGGTGCCACCTTGTTAAAACAATCATCAATAACTATGGATTTTGACCTAAATACCAATCATTAGGAGATAATCATTGAGGTCATATTTTTTTTATTTGTAGGTTATTTTTCATTATCTTCTATTTTCAACATCCTTATTACTAAAATTGAATCATCATTAATGATATACATTTAATTAATAAATTTAATATTTAGATAATTTAAATTAATATGATTTGGGTTAATTGTTTCACTCGTGGAACATGTATTGAAAATTATAATTTTCCTTGGATATTTTGTTTTGGGAATTCCGATGTTTTAATGGTTTTTTATTACATTTATGATATTTAGTGTTAAATTAATTTTGTATTGATTAATTAAATTGTACTATTTATTAAGACATGAATAAAATATATTTTTACATTAGGTGTATATTATTTTTTTGTCATGGAATCATAATTATTAAATATTTAGAACATAAAATAATTTTAATCTAGGGAAAAATCCTCTATATTCTTTATCATTTTTATAATTGTTATTTTTTTAATCTTAAGGATGTTTATTCAAGGTTTTGAAATTAAATAAAAAGTATTATCGTTGAATAAATTTATTATTTGATAAATTATTTTATTTGGAAATAAAAAATAATTAAAATATACATATTTTTATTGATATTATCCACCATGAAAGATCACATTTTTTCTTATATCTTTATTTCAAGTTTTGAGGATACTTAATGTGAGTTGACCCTTCAAGGGCCATATATTCATTCGTCTACCATAATATCATATATTACTAAATCATTATTTATTGAACAATTGGACCATGATTCCTCAATGATAAAATGGATGAAATATGATGAATTAATTTGATTGGGGTTATATAGATTATGATGCATTGTGTTTCAGGTATCATTCAATTGATTGATTTTCAGTGATATACTAGGAAATGAATATTATCTAAAAAATATTATGGGTTAGTTGAATCAATTTTATTAATATCACATGTCATGTGACTCCCAATCACACACTATGATCATGAGACTACATAAATATTGAGACATTGGGATGGACTCACATGATCTGTACTACAATTAAACATTCCATATATCTTAGGTTAGTTGAATCAACATATATTTTCTACACTTTTAATGATCCCACACAAGTAAACCTGATGAGTAATCTTTGGAGACATAGTGCACAAAGATCTAAAATCCACGTACTTTCCAAAAAAACATCATGCGTATATATATATATAATACATAATTACTTTAGAATTTTTCATACTAAAACTTGAAACTCTTGGCCATATATTCCATGTTCCCCACTAGTAATACTAGGTACATGGAATTCACATGATTTAGTTGATTATGTTTTGTGAGTTACCTTTCCCAAGATCCCTAAACACCACATACCCTTTTGGACACACAATATATGAGGTTATTTTTTATATAATTTAATATTTATCTATTAGGGGATAGATTTGGAAACATTTGTTCTAATTAAAAATGAAATAATTTGTAGATATCATTTGTTTACTTTTTTCCTCCGTTGGAATGTGTAATCTTGGGATTTGGATATTTCAACTATCATAGCTCCACTAAAGTGATTCCTTTTAATGATAATGTAATTTTGAGAAAAATATGAGATTTGAAACTCAAAATGTTTTAGAGTTAAATCCTCAGCATATGTGATACATTACCCCCTAGGCACATAAACATGATAGGTCATGGTCCCTATATATTTGATATAGTTGTTAATCTCAAATGATTCATGTATTTTTTATCCATTAATAATGATACTACTCACCCATGTGTTGGGACATTATCCTCCATATGTGGGGTTGGTTCAACCTCATGTGTCAAGGAATAGTCCTATATTTGGATCTGGTACATATTTCATCAATATATATACTCCTTGATAAGTGAAAATCCATATATTAATTAAAATTGGTGGTTTTTATGTTTCAAGAGATTTATATTCTCATCTTGTATTTCTCTAGTTTAGTCAAGTTTCTTTATAGATGCATTATATATAGAAAATATTTATAGAATAATGAACTACCTAATAGTGGTAATAAATTACACATTTTTTTATTTCGATAAATTTTATTAAGCTGAAGTAATTTTATACATTCCACTATTCAATTTATTTGGAATTCTTCTAGGTATATTTTTAATCATCCCTATATGAGATTCTCACTAACACATGTTGTTTCATTATAAAAAACACATGATTCATGGTTGGACTAAGTGGTTAAGTCGATAGTTTGTTAAGGATCATTGTTATGGGTGTCATTACTAGTTTAAATGTTGGTGTTATTGTGAGGTGTATTATATTTGTTTCTTTCTTATGTTGGTATTTTTCTTGGTATCTTGAACTTATACTAATTTACGTTTTATTTTTTGTCAAATTATTTTGACATTTACATTCATGATGTAGTGTAATTGGATTTTTATGGGAATGCATAATTATATATTCTACCTGGGATACATGTGGATATTTAAAGAGTAATAGGACATGTCCTCCCATCTATTATCTATTTAAAACAGTATTGTTTTTTCCCTAGGGGAAGGCGTGGGTGGCATAGTCAATGTTTTTTCCCTATCTAGGGTCCTTATGAGTTCTTTCATGTAAGGAATGGATTAATAAATAAATAATCCCACTATAAGAAATAACTAATTTTTTCACATAGTGATTGAAATGTCCTTCCCCTTTTAATTTTCTAAATATAGAGGAAGTCAATTTCTTGGACTTAAGAGACATCTCTAACATGAAAAGGGCTGGAAATAAATGCCGAAGGGATTTTATACATGTTGGTAAGATTTTCACATTATGAATAAAACCAATAACCGACCAATACATATCCAAAAAACCACTATATGGTTCATGATAACAATGAAAGACAACTAATCATTTATTTTTTCAAAACCATACTAAAACAATGTTCCACAATGGAAGACTATAATATCAAAGTAAAAAAAAGAAGAAAAACTAATAACACTCCATTTAAACAACAAGACACCAAGCTACATAAGCTCTATTATCCAACATCACCAATAATATAGAAGTATCATGAAGTAGAGCTAAATTCATGTAACACAATACCACTTCCCATGTCATAGTAGATGAAATTTTCAAAATCACCAAAGTTCCAAAGACGGGGTGACAACTAAAAATGAAAAATATTTCCCCAATCACATCCATTCTCATGTCACTATGATAAAACATGTTACAAAAAATTATGTAAAAGTTTTCATAAAAATAAATTAGGAAATTTATTATATCAAAATAAAAAAAAACCTATTATACATAGTTTTATAAGGAAAGAATATAATGAATTCTATAAATCATCTCTAATTATATATTCCTATAACCATCCACTCCATACAACCATATATACCACAATGCATGATATCCATAGACCTCCCTATACACACGAGTGGTGAGTGATCCTTCCACTAATAGGTCACTTAGTGGACCACTTTGATGGGGGTACTTCACACCCATATCATTTCCAACCATTTTACGGGGATACAATATGCCCATATCCCAACATATATGAACACATAACCTAAAACCATTCCCACACATGAAAAATTCAAGAATGTTCACACCATTTTAATAAAGAAGAGTTATTTCAATTGAAAATAATTTTTCTTTTTAAAAGACTAACAATTATTTTAAAGAAATTATTTTAAAATCATATTATCAAAAACACTATCCAATAACACAAAAACGATCTTGATGACCATAAACCATCACTCTATATAGTTTTAACAATAATTTCAATGATTATAAATGATAAATTTAAATCATGGAAATAATATAATCTATTCCTTCATGTTCTAAAAAATAGGAGTCCAGGGAGAATCCACCAACCAAGAGAGTCTGGAAAAATGATAATCTTCTAGAAAACATCACAAAACTAGGTTGAATCTCACTGAACCCACATTAGATCTCTTACCCTATAAAAAATGAAAAATATAAACATATTTTTCATATATATATATATCCATAGATATACCCACAAAATGCATATATCTATGAAACTGAGAGAGAGGGAGACATAGTTCCAAGAAAACAAAAAGAACGATCATGAATGATCACTTACCACATGAAATGGGATTCAATGAACCGTGGAAAGGCACCAGATTGAATCCAATATACCTAGAAGAAGTTCTCAAACCATTTAGATACAAAAATCAAATGTTATGGCCATTTTGAAAAAAATAAACTTAGAGATAAACACAAGATACATCCACAATTTTAGTATCAAACATTGACTCGAGCATGGTTTAGACGCACAGTTAGATAAAACATGTGTTAACTATTCTCTTGATTCTATCTTATGAGAGACCTCACATAGTTTCCTCTTATGGTTCACAAACCGTGCCCCAACCTTGTCGAAACCACTACCTCAAAAATAATAAACGTAACTCTCCAAGAGAATGGTTTCTACTTGGTAGCCACATGGTTTGGATAGACCGTTTTTCACCCATGCACCATCTCAATTTCACCTATCTCACTATGAAATGTTACCTACATGTGTTTCACAGTTTTCACAAACTATACACCATCCATGTACATATAGAAAATCCCGAAAAACTCAAAAAATGTTCTCTAAACTCTCCCAAAAATCACACTTATACTTCAAATACATAAAATGAACAATAAATAGTTTACATACCAGAAAACAAGGGTGAATCATTCTCCCCAGCATTAATCATTCAATATCTATATAGTAGAAAAAAATTAGTGTATTAAATGTGTTTTAAACATTTTTATTTCATAGCCTTCCCATGCTCCCAAATCCCATCCTAAATTTGGATGAGTTTTGAAAAAACGATAATAAATCGATGCTTTTTCCAGAACATATTTCTCTTACCTATCAACAATAAACATCGGGATATATATGAATAGAGTATCTATAACTATGAAAATGGGATCCCATCTAATCACATGGTTATGATCAGGATGAAAATTTGTCAACATAGATATGTGGAACACATTGTGCACTACACTAAACCATGGTGGTAATTCCAACTCATATGTCACATCTACCACTGATTCAAGAATCTCAAAATGATTTATGTATCTAGGAGATAACATTCACTACTTAATAAAATGTAAATGTCCAAGCCTTGGAGAAATCTATAAGAACACCTGATCACTCACTTCAAACAAAAAAGTAAATTGATGATGATCCACATATGGTTTCTAATTACTATGATTTGGCTCCATATTTTTACTGATAAAATGAATCTTCTCTACTTTTTAATGGAAAAATTTCATCCCAACTAGTGAAGTATAAACTTTTTCCACCAAAGAAATTTGAGAAGGACAAGGACTCCAAAACAATACCTCAGAAGAATCCATTTATATAGTGACCTGGTATTTGTTGTTATATGGAATGCCCCCCAACATTACATTCTCTTCCCAAGAGCCACCAAATTCATTACACAAGACAATAAATTGCTCTATAATATTTTTATATTCCGTTAAGATTTCTCTTCCATAAATATATGATATACGATACTCATAGTCAACTGAGTCATAAGGGATTTCTGAAACATTTATACAAAAAATGAGGTAAAAAATATATATCTATGTGATGTGATCGAAAGTGGTATTAAAATCCTCTTTACAACTTCTCAGATATATATTTTGGACAAATACTCCACCGTATGAATTCAAAAAATTGGGATGAAGTGAGCCGACATTGTGAGTCGATCCACAATCACCCATACGACATCGTTTTTCTAGACCATTCTTGGAAGACATGAAACAATATCCATGGATATTTTATCCTATTTCATCATTTGGATAGGTGTTGAATGTAACATTCCAACTAGTTTCCAATGTTCTTATTTAACATGGTGACCAATTAAGCATACAAAAACAAACACAAACACCTTAATTTTCATGAAAATCTAAAAAAATTGCACCCTCAATAAATTATACTTCTTCAGTATTCTAGGATAGATATTCCATCTCTAATGGTAGAAATAATTAATATGATTCCCAAAATAACTCATAGGAATAACCATCCAATATCAAAAACACAAAACTAAACTCTCAACCAGGATTCAACCCACAATGTCCCCCCCACCATTGAGTTTCATATTCAAAGAAATACATTTTACCTTTCATATATGTGTATCCATTACCATCTTCACCAAATTAAGAATCACTGAAACTAGAATGAAATCTACAACATCACCATGATATTCACATTCTTCATTCATTTTTTCTTATACTGGAATCATCTCTTACTCATATGAAGAATATTTTTCTAATAGAGTGTATAGTTATCTGATTAATGTATCGACCACAAAAGATCCTATACCATGTGTATACATAAATTCATAGTCTAACATTTGGAGATAATCCATCCATATTCTTTACATATTATTAAAATACCATTGTGAGAAAATATTCTTCAAGATCTTATTATCTAAATAAATAAAATTATCACCGAAGAGATGGTGACACCATGATTTAAGTCATGGATTCATACGACTGACTTCAAATCATGTATTGGGTAGTTCTTCTCATGAACTCTTAACATATTTGATCTGTAATATAAAACATGGTTTTATTTCCTGAGAACACAACACAACCATGATCATGAAGCATTTTAATAAACGACGTACCATTTTATTGATTCTAGAAAAAACATGATCGGTGTGGATGTAAGAAGAATCTACAGAACTTGATATGATTTTGGGTATTTATCAATCCTTTGAAATGGAACATTATTCTTTTTAAAAGCTGTAACTGGAGATTATAGTCATGAATATTCCTGAAAAAGTGACAGTAATAACCAGTTAAGAGAGGAAAACTCCATATCTCAAAGTTGTTCCATAGATGTTTCCAATAGATAACAACTTTTTTCTTTTTTGTATCCACTGAAACACCTATTCATTAAATTACAAGACCAAGAAAGCAGAACTCTTGTATCCAAAATAACATTTATAACTTTTTATAGAAATGATGTTCTCTCATGACATCCAACACTGTTATCAAGTGTTTCTCATACTCATCTCTTATCATTGGATACACCTATACATTGTCTACAAAAACCACTAATAAATAATTTAGATATCTGTAAAATATCTAATTCATCAATTTCACAAAGACCAATGGATAATTCATAAAACCAGAATGCATTACCATATATTTATAAAGTCTATATCTACTTATAAAAGCTCATTTAGAATATCTTCCTCCCGAAAACTGAATTGGTGATATCCTAATCACAAGAAAAACATCGAGAAACACCATGATTCCTCAATTGATCAAAATATCATCAATTCATGGAAGCTTATTCCTATAATTTACTGTGTCTTGGTTAAGATTTCTATAATAAAAACATATCCATGAACATCTCTATGCTTTCTTCACATTGATAATTGGGGCTGCCCACAGAGACATACTCTACTGAATAAATCCTTTTCATTCTTGCTCTTATGACATTAGATTCTGTTCCCTTAACTCATTTAGTTTAATTCCGTATGAAAGAAGTGTGATTGGATTGATCTCTATAAAGAGATCATTTTTCCACACTACTTCTCTCATGGGAGGAAACCCTATGATTTTTTCTAGAAAGACATCCCTAAACCGATCAAAAACTAAAAAAAAACTTCTCATATCATCTTCTATTGTTTATTTAGAAAAATCATCTAACTAATAATAGATCATTCAAACAACTAATACAAATAATTCTATTTGACCTATATTCACATCCCTTTACCATCTAAATAGATGTTAAAAACCATCATCGATTAGGAATGAAACCATTCTTTTACTTAGTTTTTGTGAGACATAAATGATTTCAACCAATGTATACCTAATATTACATCATAGAAATCCTTATCCAACACCCTGACGTGCCATTGAATCCCTGCTCCATCAATCGTTATAGAACATGTTCTACACAGGAAGGCCCAACATTTTATTTTCTCAAGAAGAGTTTGAAGACTTAACGTGGAGGGTGTCATATCATGTTCTAAAAACATCATATAAAGGAAAGAATTGATAAATCATTGTGTGTCACTGGTATCAAACAACACACTCATAAGGGTATAATTCCAAATAATCATACCTCTCATAGTAGATGGTCTCCCTTGATTATCCACAATGACATTATCATCCCCAAAAAATACTTCATTGTTGCACATTTTTATTGGTTTCACTATTGAGATTTCCCTTCCCGAGGATTCATTGTATTCTCAGAGTCACCATGGATAGATCTATTCTACTGATGATATTAGTTCTGATTTCCTCATCCCGTCGAAGAATATAATGTATGTGACATTTCATATGTGTCCTGGGAAACATACAATAGAGCAATACATCAATATCACCAATGATTACCCATAAATTTTTATTTGTGGAATTCTCTCGGTTGTGTCATACACACTCTCTATATGTCCTCAAGCGAACCAAAAAGGAAATATCCATCTTTTATCATGGTTCGTGGATGAATGTTCATTGATTCAACTTTCTGATTATGATTCTCACTACCACCTTGATTGTATGAATCCCCCTTATTCTGGACCAAATAATTACAGTTCCCACCATTTCCCATGGGTTTAACATACTTCCTCATCAAATTTCTCTTGAGATGACTCTTTCAACCACCATTACTCTATTCACCATCTCTATACGGTTTGTAATACAGAAAAAATATATCATCAGGTGAATCTCCTACCATATCCCGAATTCAATTTTTTTCCTTCAATAATATACGAGATGAAACCATTTGTAAAAAGCCTAATTAATTCAATAATTTAGCCATATACTCAGTGACATAGAGATTTATCTACTTTAGACTGAATAAGTATGTCATTATTTGAATCCTTAATGTATGAGGACCAAATTTTTTATCAAAAAATTCATTCAAATCCTTCTAACAAAGGAATTGATCTACTTTATCATTTATAAATAGATACTTCCACTGGCATGAAATATCCTTAAGCATATACAATTCCATTTTGTAATTCCTCTCTCCAATTGTGCTGATGAAATAAAATATATGATTCATCATATTCAACAACACCTCTGTCTTTTCTTGTTATAAATATCCCAATAATATGGGTGGAATTTTTTTCTGAAACTGTGCTAAATTAACCACTTCTCTTAGCTCATTCATCAGTTTTTCTTCTTCCACAACATGAAATGCTTGGAAAATACTCTGATCCGGATTTTTGTTTACTTGTGGCATATGTGCAACCACATTCTCCATAGTTTCTTTTGATTGATTTCTATTCTTCCTTCTGAGTTCCATTTTCTAAACAACAATAAAATCTGAAAGTCATAGTATCTTTTAACTAAAGGCTTAGAAATTTCAAATTCAAGAAGATATACTATCATAACATTACAAATTAAATTACTTCCATCATTCTCTTTTTGAAAATCAATCATTTGAAAACACTTTTCCATTTTATCCAAAATTAGTAATTTTGACCACATCATAAATCATTACTCAAAATGATATATGAACTCCTTGTGGGAATTAATTCCTGTAATGCATGGAATGCTCGTCTCATTAGATAATCCCATGACAATGAGATTTCAAAATCTTATAAGTGTCTTCTAAACAATTATTTACCCAAATCATAGGTATGATAATGTTTATTATAAAATTTTTAGATATGCATCCTTTTCTATTTATATCATGTTCTGAAAATCATATGTCTTTCTACCAACACGAAAAAATAAATATGCATGAAAGAATTCAATTCCAAACCAACATCACTGATTAAAACTTATTTTTTAAAAAATTCTTCCATCAAAACTAATACCCCATGTAACCTCCCACCCTTTCTCATTTTTTCGATAGGGAAAAATGGTATTACATGGCCGTAAGAAATATCCCCATGACACCAATGGTTGGAAAAATATTCCTAAGGTCTTCATAACATGTGGGGGACTATTTTTCGTATTAATAATAAAACCACTAACAAAACAATACATAACAAATTAACCATTATATTATGTATCATAATAATAAAAGACAACATAAAATTTCATTTATGAAAATAATAATAAAATCACGTGCTATTATGGAATACTACAATATCAATGTAATCAGAAGAAGACAAACTAATAATACTCCAAAACAATCAAAAGACTCCAAAATCCAAAAGCACTATGCTCCATCATCACAAAACATCCCCATTTATCAAGAAGTAGTGATAAAGATATTTGTTACTTTACCTATTACAATGTACTGGTAGATGACATCTACAAAATCACCAAAGTGCTAATGCATGGGTGATTAGTTAAAATCAGTAGGTTTCCCCCAGTAACTTATCTACTCACACCACTTGTATAGAACATATTATAAAAAATTATATAAAAAAGTATATAATAAAATTAATAAAATAGTTTATAAAAAAATATAAAATATTTCATTGCATACAGTTTTCCAAGGAAGAGACATAAATAATTCATTAAATAATCTCACATTCCAATTTGTCATAACCCATTTCATTCCACAAAAACAATCATACAACCATGCATAAAATCCATTTAACTTTATATTCTCATGAGTGGTGAGTTATCCTTCACTAATCCATTAATTAGTGGTCCACTTTGATAGGGATACATCACTCCCTTATTCATCCCAACCTTTATATATGTGTAAGTCACACCTTTATCCATCACAATGCTTATGAACCCATTCCACAAAACCATGCCAACCTATTCCGAATTTAAGTGTTTTCAAACCATTTCAATAAATCCTATTACTAAAATTGAAAACAATTTTTTCTTGCAAAAAAAACAACAATTATATTAAAATCGTCATATTAAAATCATGTTTTCAAAAACACTATCTAATAACACACCAAAGTTCCCATTTTCCAAAAATTGTCACTCAACAATGTTTTAAAAATAATTTCATTGTGAAAAAAAATAATAAATTTCAACCATGAAAAAAATTTGATTCTTATCCTTCATGTTCAAAAATTGAGTAGTCGAGTTTGAAGCCACCTACATTTGGAGTATTTTCGATAATGATAAATGTCCAAAAATGGCACAAATCCATTTTAAATCTCAACAAACCCAACATAGATATCTTCCCCTATCAACAACAATATGAGAACTAAATTTATCTTGAATTCATAACCTTATATCTACCCACAATAGGTGTATATATAATAAACTAAGAGATTGGACAACATTGATAATATAAAACAATAAAAATTATTTAGAATGATATCTTACCCTAAGAATCAAGCTTCAACGCACCAAGGAGAGGATCCTGATCGATTCCAATCATCTTAGGAAAGGTTCTCCAACTTTTGAGAGACCAAAATACCATTTTGGAGACATTTTTAAAAAAAATTTGTTACTTATATGTATAAATGATTGTGATAAAAAATATAAGGATCTAACTTTGACTCGAGCATGGTTTAGTCACATGGTAAGACAAATTGTGTGCTAACAGTGACCTTATTTATTTTTGAATGGGGACCTCACAGTGTTCAGAAACTGTGCACCAACCCTTTCAAATCCACAACCTCAAAAATACCAAATCTAACTCACAAAGTGCAAAGTTTCTTCTAGGAAGCAACATAGTTTTTATGGATTGTGTGTCTTTTGTGTGCCTTCTCATTCTCTAAGTCTCACTATGCATGGCTACCTTCACGTCTTCCATGATTTCTATAAACCATTCACTACCCGGGTGTGTATATAAAAGACCCAAAAACTCACATAAGGTCTTACAAACTCTCCCTAAATTCACTCTTATACTCTATATAATTAAATATAAAAACGAAATGGTTACATGATAGAAAAAGGGGGTTCTATAAGGATGATAAATGAAAAGTATTCCATCATCATAAGTTGTTATATAGAATAAATAAATAATTTAATTTTTATTTTAATTTCAATTTATATATTAATAAATTATCTTCAAAACTAGGACATATAAATTAAAAACAAAGTATAAAAATATCAATGTTATAAAAATTAATATTACTCACCCTGATAGAATTTAGAAGGAATCTATTAATAATGTCTGAAAAGGCAATGACCTTGATTTTTGAAATATAAATCAATATATCAATCCCATAATATCAATGATGTTTTTAAATAAAAATATTGAGTTTCATTTTCTCACTAAATACAAATTGTTATTCATATAAATTGTTTGGATTGTTTTGAGAAAAACCCATGTCAACACCCATCATTTGTCCGGGATATTTTTTTAGGTATGAGGCTTTAAAACCTATAGATACAAAATTATTCAAGAGAGTGATTAAAATTTTATTATATGTATAAAAATAATATTAAATATTATTTTAAAAAATATTTTTGAAAAGGTTTAAGTAAATTTTATGTAAAGTAAAGTCTTTTAATTATAGTGAAATGAAACATTAGTTATACGCAAGGTACCCATATGTATCCACAAATATATGATACCGAGAATGGATGAGTTGAAGTATAATATATAGATATGTATTGGGTTATAGATATAAAATATATGAGTTTATATTATTAGATGGCATTATCATATTTGAATCAGGTGTAGTTGTTGTCTTATTAAAATTAATAGAAGCACATGAATTAGTATAATTGAGGACTATATATCATGAGAAATGGTGTTTACAATATTTATTTGGATGATAAAATAATTAAATGATTTGGGAAAATATGTGATGATAACCATTTAGAATTTTTTTAATAATTAATGCTTTACGATATTTCACTAAAATCATTTAAAATATTCATGAGTTCAATATGATGCAATGTTATACAACATTATCATTAAAAGGGTTGAAGAAGAGGTTTTCTATTTATAGAACATTGAAATTAACAAATATGTGTGGGATATGTTTATAAACAATTTTACACATAAATGTTATAGATACAACTATTTAATATCAATTTTGAACCACCACATAAAGCATAAAGTGTATGGTAAAATTATTGTGTCCCTATATATTTCAAAATATCAACATGATATTTTCATCAATAATTTTATTTCACTTTATGTACCCTTTGGTTTTATTGTAATATTGGATGTAATAAGAGAAGAATCCATTCTTTTTATGTTGGAATATTATGTAGTTTTAAATATGTGGTAGATGAATTATATTCACACTAATATTATGTTTTAGAATTTTCCTCTTGGGGGATAGTATATTTGAAAAAAAAATTATAAGGAAATGCTATCTATTATGGTTATCTATAGTGAACAAAAATTTACATAGATGGATATTACAACATTTTAAATGACTATTATGTTCATTATAAAAATACCAAAGACATTTTCATAATAGTTCAGTTTCATTGCAATCATTGAATCAAAATAATATATCCTAGAAAGAGATCCTTAACATCTCCCCTAAATATATAAACAATTATTAAATTTACCTAACCATTATTCATAACCTGGGAAAATAAAACATAATAATGTGGGATAGCATAAATGATCAGTGTGGGTAAATAAAGGAATTGAGTAATAATTACATGAAAAATGGTATTGAACTAGACTACAACATTATAAGATGATACAATGAATATTGGAGAACATAATAATGATTTTCAGGTCATAAAACATAGATCATAAGTGAATTAAGAGCATGAGTCCTGAAATAATAACATAAGAATAAGAAACCTAATTTGTGGAATATACATAATTATATAAAATCTAATGTCAATGATACCTACTGAGTCCTTTATAACATGTTAGGATTTGGATACAACCCATGTACCTGCTTCAGTATTGGGATACCAACCCGTGTACTCTCTTACTTTTAGGCTCTAGTTACAACTCATGTAACTTCTTTTTTCTTACTTCTACTACAAACTGTGATCCCTCGAATTTTTAGGTTTGGGATAAAACAATGAACCATATTTCTTTTGAGCTTGCAAAAAAACTTCTTTACCCTATTACATTTAGGATTGGGCTAAAACCCATGTACCTTGATGTTTTCTAGTCTGGGCTAAATCCATTGTACCCTCTTAATTTTAATCTTTGGATATAACCCATCCACCTTCTTGTTTTTGGTATTGGGCTATAAACCATTTTCCCTTTTTCTCATAAAAACATTTAATTACCAAATTCATTGGAGAGAGATATAGGACCCACCCGTATCATAATGAAATCATACATATATGTTTTATTGGAGAAAAAATTCATCATATCATAAACTATAAAAAGCTTTCGGTTTTATAATCCTCATATCATGTCCCACAATATGAAGTGGGTATGATTATAAATTAATCACATAATAATGTATGAAAATATATAGGTTTCATAATCAAATCATGAAGGCGTAATACATGAAAACATGAAGCCTTTATAATAATAAACCCATGGAAATGTAGTAGGTTTCTTAAGTATCATTCCATAAAAATAATTAATAATTCAAGAAAGAATATGAATGACACCTTTTTCTAATTTCATAGAAAGTAATGATTAACATAATTTTTTTTATCTATGATGAAAAATAATATCATATGATATTTTGAAAACATATATTGAAGTAAATATCCTTTATTCATAAAACAAATCTCTTTAAAACATAAAAACTTTTAAAATCCATTTTCAATAAAAATATATAAAAGTATGTTAAAAACATTGGAAACCCAATTTCCTAAAAAACGTATAAATGAAGCTTAAAGAAAATTTAAAAAAATTTCCATTAAAATATATTTTTGAAAAATATATCTTAAAAATTTTCCTTTTATACATGAAAATAAATCTGTAGAGAATTTATCGTGTGTAAATACATACGTGTCTTAAGGGGTAAAAAGAAACTTTCTTTCACACGGTAAAATTTTTAGAAAAATTACTCATTCATAATGGGATAAAAAAATTAATTTGAAATAATATTTAAAATAAAAAAGGGTAAAAATTTCATTTAATGATTTGAGGAGAGTATTATAATATTTTTTGAAACCCTTTTTTGAAATCATTTTTTAATGAAAATATATTTACGACCGAAGAGAGGATAAATTCTGGATTTATTAGCAAAAAATTCTTAACTATTGTTTATAAAAATGAGTATAAATAAGGAACCAATACATGAATATATCCTTAATAACGTAAGAGACTAAATTTATTTAATGTTATTGGGACCTGTGTTATAAAATTTCATCAAATGATGAGTAAACATAAACAATCTTAAAAATTAATGAGATTGTTTCAATCCACTCACATCACGTGGTAACCTGGGATCATAATCTCCTTGTTAGAAAATAAAATTACTTTAAGCATATAATATCATGAAAATATATAGATTGATGATATAGCATATAAAATTAAATTATATACACCTAAAAATTAATTTATGTTCTTAACAAAACATAAATCTCAAAGAAGGAAAATTGGGAAAAAACCATTTTAACAATTTAGTAAATATTGAAACCTAAACCCCCTAAAATAAAATTCATACAATGGATATATATATATATACCCATAATTTTATCGATAATAAACATTTAATACATACATTGTCAGTATACACATCATACAAAGGGAATGGGTGGTGAATCAAGCATTTATCTCTAGGAAATAAAAAGTGATATTAAATTCCCTTACCTTATGTATTGACTCACTTTGTACTTGTAAAAACCACATTTATAATAAATATAATGTTTTTAAAAATCCTTTACCGAATAATATTCTTATATAAAATATTATATTTTGTTTTATTATGGATTTATATTACACTCTTGTTAACAATCATATGTCAAGGTTTCATTCCGGTAATATCTGCTTAGTTCTTCTTAGGTGTCATAATTTTTTATATCCTTCGTACTTATCCTTATATAATGTATCAAGAATTTAATACATGATATTAATATAATTTTTATTTATTATATTTTTATTATAACAATCTATTGAATATATAAATATGAAATGAAATACACCATTCATGGAGACGATAAGCCACCCGTACACATGAACAATGTCTCTATTTTTACTATCCTATTGAAGGAAACAACACAAATGAACTATATATATATATATGTTTGTGTATAATATCAATAAATTAGTATTATAATGTTATATATATCATATAATTTCACTAAACACATTCTTTATATAGTCCATGTAGTGTGTGGATGAATCACAATACTTATCCCCTAAAACATAATTATAATATTTAAAACAAATGGAATGTAAAAAGATATATATTTTAAAAAGAATAAATAACATTATAGATATAATTAATATAAAATATCATATAAACAAACACAATTTCCACTATAACGCCAAATATGATAGGTGGTAAAGGAAAAATGAACAATCATCATTTTGTAAAGCGGTAGTTCGTTCTACATGTAAACAATATGTTCATTACCCATTATATAGAGGTGTGTGTATGTGTATGTAAAAAATTATAATAAAAATATTATATTTAGTATAATGGTGTTTTTATACAATAATGGAATAAACAATATTGGAGGGGAAGGAAATTTAATGTAAAAGGAAGGATCTCAAGAGAAGGTGTTACCTCTTAATCGTGTAACTCATATTGGTTTGTCCCAAAAAAGAATCCTTGGAATACATTCATCCAAAAAAATGATTCAAAAATTAAAATATTTATTATAAGATGTGTATTGGGTATATCTTGGCTGATCCTAAGTGGTTGTATAGGTGTGAGGAAGAGGTAGAAGTGGTGGCCTTTTATAGGCATAGATGAGCGTCACTCTTGTAAATAAATGAAGGGAGAATTCCACCCACTTTTTAATTTTAAATTTGAATATAATAATGCTAATATGTAAATAAAAGGGAATATAAGGTAGATATATGTTCATAAAATTGATTTTGGAGATGTTTATAGGTCGTCAATGGCCGTAGGTTAATGTTTTTCCCTTATTAAACAAAATTTAACCTTAATCATTGTAATTAATTTTAATGATTTCACTAATATTTTTTGTAAAAAATATAATTGAAATTATTAGAAATTATAAATTATGATGATTAAAAATATTGAATCAACTATTCCAAATTATAATCTCATAATTGATTGAAATTAAATTAAAATTAATCCCACAGTCAGGGAAACAATGCATGCTTTTAATTTAAAAACATTCAATAGTTTTGTTAGTTTTTATATTCAATTTCAATGTGAAATTTATCAAAATGATCCATATTTTATTATTTGATCAAAATATTATATAAATAAAATTTTAAATTAATTATTATATAATTTTAAATATACATAATTTACATTAAATGTAAATTGACCTAAAATTCCGTATTTTTAAGTATTTGTCAAAAAGTGAATCCTTATAAAAAAATTTCCCAACAATTATTATTACCTAATAGTTATGTTTTTATTTAAAATATATAGACTATTTGGAAATATAATGCCCTTAAAAGTTCCAAATTTATTTAAAATGGGTTATACATTAAACGGTGGTGAAACTACATTTAAAAAAATATTTGTTTTTAAGAATGAAATCGGGTTTGTTATTTATCATATGTTTATAAAATCTATTTATTGAATAAAAATATATTATTGTATATATAATATATATATAAAATTAATATCACTCAAACAATATACTTATATTAATTTTTTAGTGAAATTTTTTTTGTGACCATAAAAATAATAGTAATATAGTTTTTATTATGTTGTATTTTATATTCATTTATAATAGATTAGTAAACTATGAATTCATATTATATTGTCTAAACCTTATTTTTAATGAATTATTCAATACTATTCATAACCTCAAATTTATCTATTAGGTTATATCTTCTTATATTAAATAATAAAATTTTAATAATATATTAACATTCCGTAAAACTCAACCTTACTTGTTACGCAATAAATCGTGGAACGTCATTGTTGTGTATAACACAAGCTAACCTCATTTTGTCTGGTAGATAATTATAATGTTTATGTTTCATGTAGTGCATGATTCACTTGGTGTTTCATATAAAGTAATCCAAACACAGTTTTTTAATATAAATTAAATTATCTTCATTGTTGGGTGGGATAAAAAATAACAAAAATATTAAATTATTTTGACAAAAAAATAATTAAAAAAATCTCAGGGTGTAACATTATAGGCCCCTTAAAATGATAATCTCCAAAGAAAAAATAATCCGGGGAATCAATTTTTTCATACTTAAATGTATCATTCATTGAAAACCAAGTCATAAAAATGAACATTAAATGATCCATTGAAAAGGGAATGTGTGAACTATAAAGGATACCCAAAGTAACATATATTTAGGATTCAATGTAAGGGAACATTGGTGGGAAGTGTAAAAAATAGAAGAAAAATATTACTTTCGAGTTTTGATGGATAGTGAAAGTGAACAAGGTTAGGAGAATGTTAATTGTCAAAATTTTATAATGAAGAGATAAACTAAGGTAAAATATAATTCATCAGAAAAGTAGGTATTGGAAAAACATTTTAGGCTTCAAGGACGATTTTCCTAATGATGAAGAATTTTTATAAAATGAAAGACATACATGATATCAGGAAAACATCTCCAATTGTTGTTTGTTGATCCAATTTACCTATTTCTCTAAAAAAAGTTATTTTTATATTCTTAATGTACTAAAAGATTATGATATCTATGATATTTGATCCCGTTTCTCCTAAGTTTTCTTCAATAATATTTATTATGAATAAGCTATCCAATATGCATAATTCCATTATTTAATGGGATAACAATTTAATATTACTATCTTCATCTGTAGTGTAACTAGTAATTTCTGTAAATGTTTAAACTTATAACCATTCCGAAATAAGAAAATTCATGTATTTGGAACGAATTTCATGAAATCGTGTTAACATTGATCCCTGAATATCATAATGTACCACTTGTTTTTCACATTTGAAACATGTGAATACACCCATAATATATTCCCTCGAAACATGTTAACAACCTTATTAATGATAAATCCACTTTGAAAACATGAATAGGTCCTTATTCCAATTATTACAAGATATATCTTATAAATCCATGATGTTTTAAACGTCATCCTTGATAGAGTACAACACCTTGTCAATAAATATTTCTAGGGTAACCCACACCATCTAAATTAATTATTCATATCTGGCATATCATTTTCCAAATTTCAATATCTCAACATCAAGCATTAACTATGTGTTACCTACCCATTATGAAAATATCATATTTTAATGAAATAAAGTTTCAATTTTCACATCACCATTATACATGTATTTTTCAATAAAAAATGAAAACATATAATGGCAATAAATGTATATTTCATGATTTATATATAATAATCTATGAATTACAAATCATAAATACATCATTCATCCAACATTATTCTTAAACCATTACACATGATGTGTAAAATATTTATTTAATACCTCTTTCATATAATATGAAATATGAAACATGTCTTATGGTTCTCCAACCACAATCTAATCATTATTATAATTTTTAATTTAAAAAGTATTGAAATACCCCACATACTTTTTAGATTTCATCTACGCTATATTTACCTTCACAAGTATAACCAATACTTGTATCACCTTCCTAATTTTCATTATGATATTTCGACATGGGAAATTAATTCCCATATTTCCAATACCCTCCATATATAGCAAATTAAATGGTAACCATGTTACTTATAGTTCTCTCCATTTACTAGAAAATGAAAGCATAGTGTTAAGAACATTCATCACATTGGGAGACAAGAAAATCATGAAAAATTACTTAGAGAGTTCTTAAATCATAGATCATACTTCAATAATTTATGAAACCATAGTTTTATCAAAATTTATTAATTTTACTCCTTTATCAAAATCGTTCATGACAGTTCATGATTATTTTCTGAATTACCAAAGTATATCAACTGGGATGTCAAACCAGATGTGTAATAAGTCCCGTTGTTGTGTACCAGATTAACCTGAGTCAGTCCAAGAACATCTTATCAGTGTCATTACATATATGGATAGTATATTATTTTTGATGATGATATGGTATATTATAAAAATTCATGCATGAGGACCATAATAGTTTAGTGCCTTTGGAAACATGGAAAAAAATACTACATCCTACTGAAAATTCATAAACATCTCCCATTAAAACCTCATCCTTTATTAAATTTACATACATTATTTCCCCATAGCTTGGAGAAAGGAAATATAATAATGTTGTGGGCTCATTTTCTCAGTAAAGGTAATAAAATTAAATATCTTAGAGTAACATAAACAATTGTAATGTAACTTGAGCATAACATTTGAAGATCATACCCAGCATATTAGAGATCGAAATAAATATTTGTAGTTCAAAAGATATAGATCATAAGGGAATTAATATCATAAGTCATAAAATTATAATAAAAAATAGATATGGATATTTTGGCTTCCACAATATAATAGAAAATATTATTTCAAGGATACATACCAAGGCCTTTATAACAATATATACATGGGATATGACCCATGTACCTACTTCAGACCTAGGATAACAACCTGTGTACCCTCTCTATTTTTAGGATCGGGCTACAACATATGTACCTTATTGTTTTTGGGCATAAGATATAACCTGTTTACCCACTTACTTTTATATTTGGACTAAAACCCTTGAACCTTCTTATTTTCGTTCTTGGGATACAACCAATGTACCCTCCTAATTTTAGGCTAAATAAAAAACCCAGTTACATTCTTTTTTTAGTCATGGACTATAATTTGTTTACCCTCTAAATTTTAGGATTGGGCTACAACCCATGTCCTTTATTATTTTCATTCATGGGATATAATTTGGGAATTCAATGAGATCATATACAATATATCATTAACCAATGCGTTGCAAGGTGGTATAGTTCCCAAAAATATCATAATAAATTCATTTAGACATGTACCCAAATATAATAATACATTCATCATATCATGAAACATAAAAAGATATAGGTTTTATAAACATCAAATCATATCCTGTGAAATGATGTGGGTTTCATTAAAATTTCATCACATCATAACCTATGAAAAGATATAGGTTTCATAATAATTTATTGAAATAATAACCCATGAAAAGAAGTGGGTTTCATAAGAATAAAACTCATGGATGTGAAACTGGTGTCTTAAAAATCATTCCATCCAAACAGAAATCATTCAAGAGAGAATGTGAATGAAACCTATAAATAATTTCTTAGTAGGGCATGAGTAACATAAAAAGTTATTATCATAGATGGAAAATAATAGTGAAGGATATTATGAAAAATTTATTGAGGTAAATAATCTTTTTTATTTGAAAATTTATCTTTAGAGCATAGTAGATTTTTCGAAACCATTTTCTATTAAAACATAAAAAAAGATACTTGAAGACCTTTTAAAAACCATTTTCCATAAAAACATATAAAAATAGATTAAAAACATTTTGAAAACTATTTCCTTAAAAATATAATTTAAAATAATTCTTAAAAATTAAAATTTTTGATCATGGAAAAAAATATTCCAATAATTAACGGCAGGTAAATCTGTACATGTTGTAGGTGGTAAAAACAGCATTCTCTTACAGGGTAAAAATGATATAAAAATGCCTCATTCAGAAAGGGAAAAAAATTCCCTTGAAAAAATATTTTAAATAAAAAAGGTAAAAATTTCTTATAAATAGTTCCAGATAATATTATAATATTCAGGGAATCCCATTTTAGAAAACATTGTTTTTATCGAAGAAAAATTTACGTCCAAAGAGATCGTAATATCGTGATTTTTTAAAGAAATTATCAACTCAATAAGGAACCAAATATTAGAAATATGGTTACAATACAGTAATACATCTTGAATGACCATATAATAAGAAATTTGTTCAATTTTTATGATATATGTTTTATAATATTTCATTAAAGGAAGCATAAAATTAATATATCATGAAAAGTGACGAGATTGTTTCAAAAAACGCTTATTACATTGTAAAATGGGATTATACTATACATGGAAGAAAATGAAATTACATGAAACATATAATATCATTAAAATATGGTGATTCATGATATATCATAAAAAATGGATGTATAGAAAGTTCAAAATTAATTTAAGTGCATAACAAAACATGGGTCTCAAAGAGGAAAAATTGAAACAAAACTATTATACCGATTTGGTACACATTGAAACATAAAACCCATGAAATGCTTGTCATAAAATGGATGTTTAAATACCAATAAATTTAAATATAAGACTAATTGAATATATCTATGGTCAGTATACAAACTAGAAAAAAGGAATGTGTGGTTAATAAACCATATATCCCAAGAAAATAAAATGTGAGATGGGATACACTTATATTTTTCCTTCACTCTCTCTGTAGTTGTTATAACCACATATATAAGAAATATACATTTATTATAAATATTTTTCAGGACCATATTCTTATATTTAATACTATATATGGTATTACTATGTCCTTAAATTACTATTTTTTTAACAATCTTATGTTATGGTTTCACATCAGGTAAAATATCCTTTGTTCATTCCATGTGTCTTACTTTCTTATATATTTAGTCATTGGGAATATGTCATTATTCCAAAATGTAAACCAAGATATAAATATAATTTATATTCATTTTATTTGTATAATAATAATATATAGAAAATATAAGTAAGAAATGTAATACACTGTTCATGGAGATAGTAAGTCGTGCATACGGTTGAGCATTGTTTCCATTTTTGTTGTCATATTGAAAGAAAAGGGCAAAATTAAACATATGTATAAATGTATATAATATAAGTATAGTAAAATAATAATGTTACATATATCATATAATTTTACTAAACACATCATTTGTACATTTCATGTAGTGCGTTAATGAATCACACCGCTTCGAGGGGGCAACAATCAACACCTCCTCAATAAAAATTATCTTATTTACACGAAATGGAATTTAAAAATGTTACAAGATTTAAAATTAATAATGAAGATTCAATATATAAAAAATATAATATAAAACATATATAAACATATTTTATATCATAATTTCTTCCATGAGATGATTAAATGAAAACATGAATAATGATGATTGTGTTAGGAAATAGTTTTCCACACACATATTAAGAATGTTCGTTACCCATTAAATAGTGGTGACAATAATTTTATTTCAAATAATAGCCTAAAAACAACCTAATTTATTTAGAATAATGTTTTTTTAAATCATTTAATAACATGGTTGGAGGGGTAAGATAAGGAAAATAAAAGAAAATAAAGTTAGAGAAGGTGTGACCCCTTAATTAGGTATCACTTAGTTTGTTGTGCCAAAAGGAATCCTAGGAAGAATTTATTCCCAAAGGTATTATTAAAGTAGTAATCTTGGGATATTTAGAATTTTATTTGTAGGATATTAGATTATACTATTTTTATAGGTTTCATGAAGAGGGAGAGGTGGTGACCTTTTTTATAGAAGGAGGAGTGGCCGTTTTCTAAATATTTGAATAGAGAATTCCTCCCATGGGTTTCATAGTGATTTTGGATCCAATACTAATAAAATATCTTCAAATAGGAGTATATAGTAATAATATGGAAGTCCAATGACTTATCGACATGTTTATAGGTCATCTTAGCCTATAATGTTTTGGTTTAGTCCATTATTTGGATTAATTTAATCTTAATCAATATAAATAATTTTAATCACATTCAAAAATATTTTTGGTCCAAAAATAAGATTAACTTATTATAAATCATAAATAATGATAATTATAATTAATTGATCCATTTTTACATATTCTAATTACATAATTGGAATAAATTAATTTAAAATTCATCCCACTATTAGGTTGACAATGCATGTTTTTAATGTAAAAGCATTTAAAAGTTTGCAATGTTTTTATATCTAAATTCAATGTGAAATTGATCTCATGGATCCAAATTTTATTTATATATAAATATATTTTCTTATTAAAATTTTAAACAAAAATTAAATATCATTTATCTTTTCAAATATATTATATGAAAATGTAATTTTGAACTAATATTAGGTATTTTTAACAATTCATTTAAAATTGAAACCTTACAAAAAAATAAAAAATCATTATTAATTCATAATATTTATTTTTAACTTTAGAATATGAATATTAATTTCAAATGATATATATATATATATAAAAGTTTGAAAAATTTTATGTAAAATGGGTTCTCTATAAAAAGGCGGTAAAAAGACATTTATAAAAATATATGTTTTAATCATACAATTGGGTTTTTTCATTGTTTTTTGTCTATAAAATCTATTTAGTGAATATAAAAAATATTTTATTGAATATATAAAATATATATTACATTAATATTACTCAAAAATAGTATTTATTTTAATTTATTACCATAAAATAGCCTTGTGACCATTAAAATAATAATATTACCTATTTTATTCTACCAGCTTTCATATTAATTTATAATTAATTGATGGCATATAAATCGATATTATATTGTGTAAACCATATATTTTCATAAATTATTCAATAATATTCATAAATTCTAATTTATAATCCTTATTATGTCTTGCTATAATAAAAAATAATATTTTCATAATATATAATCATTCGGTAAACCCATGTCTTTCGTGTTACGCTTGCTAGAGAGGAATGACCTTGTTTCATATAACGTAATCTAACCATAGAGTTTATTATAGATCAAGTTAATGTTTATGTTTCGTGGTGTGAATGATAAAATTGGTGTTCCATATGACACTGTACTGGTAATATATTTTAATACCAAATAAAATAACTTCAGTGTTGTGTGAAATGAAAAATATCAAGAAGATTAAATTGCTTTGAATAAAATTATTCACAACATCTCAGGGGGATATATTAAATTTCTGAACTATTGACAAATGGGTAGTCATTTAAATTAATTTTGGTACAGATTCTTATGAAAAGTAGAGAAATCATTTTATAATATATATTTCCTACAGCAAGAATAACATTAATAAAATTAGATAGGTAAGATAGATTTTATAATATTATTATTATAATTTAAATATTCATAAGATATTTAAACTTTCTAATTATAAATTTTACTTCATTAAAAATAAAATATTTAGAATTTGAATTTCTAACAAAACCATCATAGTAAAATTTTACAACCATGGTTGATCAAAGGAAGAAAATAATGAAATGTATTCCAAATGGGTTGCGTTTATCTTCAATTACTATTTGGGTATAAATTTGGTAAATAATTTATATTTTAATTAGTTTTGACGATTTTTATAAAATAAATATGTTTCATTTAGTAAGGTATGTAAAAATATTGTTTTAATATGTTTGATTAAACCGTGTTTTTCTTAATGTTGTAGATAGTATTTGGTTAGATGGGTAGAATTATTTTTTCATAATGGGAAACTATTAATCCATTATCTTTCCATGTAAGGTTGAAAGATAAATATGGGTCCTATAATTGTGCATTATGACTTAGGAGTTTATGTAATAATTAAAAGATATAATGTAAATGGCGTTTAGGAAATAATTTATACCATTTATAATAATCTATAATATCTGGGTTTAATTTAAAATGGAATAATTTTAAATGATCCGGGAGTTAAGATCCATGTTATTTTAATGGAATTAAGACCATAATTAAATTTTATAATTTTTCATAAGAGATGATATTAAATTTTAATTATATTCATCTAGTAGTAATATTTATATTTTCAAATATTCTTGACATTTTATAGTGAAATGTATGTTAAATGGTAAAAATTAGTGTATTTTAGTTTTCCATGAGATCTCTAGATCAAGATATATTAAATCAGAATGAATTTTATTATTTAGTGATTTATATTATATCATTCTATTCTATAAATATGAATTTATTTTGATATGGGGTGATTTAAATGAATAAAATGATATTTGAATAAATGATTGAATATTTTTTCTATCCATTCATTAATTCATATATAAAATGAAATGGTCGACTTTTTTAATCATATTAAAGGCGTTTTGAACACTTTTAAGAGATGTAGAAACTTAATTTAGGGAGCATAGAGAGAGAGAGATGATCATTAAAATAAGGATATCTGAAAAAAAATTTAGGGTTTAGTGATTTATTTTATATTATTAATATGATTTATTGATATAGAAGGAGTTGAATATGATAACATTTGTAAATTTCTTGTACATTGATCTTTGGTACATTCAACGTAATGTATTATGAGTCATATCTTTGTACCACCATCCCAAATTATTGATTGGAAAGACAAAAGGATTTTGTGAATAATGGAATCTATGGTGAGTTGTTTCTAAAATATATGTTTTGTAACACCATTATTATTTAGGAAATATTTTTTCAAAATAAATTTATATTTTTTGATCTATTGTGTTACACTCTATAGTGATTTTATAGAAATTGTGATATACTATTAAAATAATATTATAACATAGTTGTAGGATTGGATAGTATGAATATAAATAACTAAATTATAAAAATTTATGTGTATGAATATTATTAAATAAATTTATTTTTTATATGTTACTTATAAATTTAACAAAATTGAAAATAAAGGATATTCCTTTCTAAAAAACTATATATTTTTCTATTGTATTTTTTTTCTACTAAATTAAAATGACCATTATTGGGGTATGATATTAATTTGATTTATATATTATATTTTCATTGAAAAATATTAAAATTCTTCTGATATATTTTCATATGTATTTGAATTATAATAAAATGTTTTTATGCATAAAAAAATTCAAAAAAGTGTTTTTAAACATATTTTTCATATTCAAATTAAAATTAAATTATTCAATTTATAGGTATTGAATTTTATAAACTGAATTACATCTTTCAGATCAGGAGGTTTAAAATTTCAATATATGCCCTTTTTAAATTTTTGTCAATATAAATATTAACCATAGTAAACATTTTCATCTTAATAAATGGTAAATTAGGTTGATAAGACAAATATAATTGTTAAGGATATATGTTTTAATCTTAATTATACATTCATGAAGTTAATTAGACCCTTATCCCATTAATCATAATTTTTTTTTTATTTTAAAGGATACATGTTTAGAAAAATAACCTATTTAATATTTATATCAAATATAGTTACAAAATTCCACTCTCTTTATAACATATATTCTGTGTACAAATAACGGAAAAACAAGTTATGAAATAAATATTTTTTTTATCTTAATGAAATTATTTTTTTAAGGGAAACTAATTTTTTATTTATATATAATATATAATATTCTTAATTTCTTATCAATCATTGAAGCGTCATTTCTCCATTTAAAAATAATATAATAAATGACGTTAGAAATATTAAAAGTGATATATTTTGAATGAGATAATGTGTCCCCAAAATATTATCGATCTATATAAAAAATAATGATGTTTTAAATAATTATATTAAAATTTAACTATTGTATTGATACATTAAAAGTAAAATTAAATGAAAAGTGTTAAAAACGAATTTGCAGATATTTTATAATAATTTATATTTGAATAAATGATATAAAATTCATATAAATAAAAAATTTGGAAAAAGAATTTGTATATGATTTTAAAAATCAACCATGTTCCATTTATGATCCATTTTTCCTTTTATAGTATATCTATTAACCATTAATTTGTATAAGACTTTAATAATATCATAATTCTCAAAAGGGTTAACATGAGTAAAATATAAAATATACAGATAAAAATTTCATAAATCTTGTTAAAATTATATTATATGAGAGGATTTATAATCAGTATCATAATATAATTTAATATTATCATTTTTTATTGGGACCTATAAATTAATTTATAATTATTTAATATGTTATTGAATCCAAACAGTGACCCTCCAATCAATTATAAAAATGGAACCCTCCATTATCTTCTTCACACAACTTTAAAACCTATAGATCAACCAAAATATGTAAATTTATTTTCATTAAATTACTATACATATAAAATTGATTTTTTTATTCTAAAATGATTGACCCTAGAGCCCTTTAGTGGATATCTAAAGAGGATTTTACAAAGAAGTGGAAATCTCATTACCATATATCCTTCTATTTAAATTTGTATATGAGATTCTATAAATATTTAATATTTGGAATAAAATAGTAAATTATGTATTAATAATATAATTTAATTTTATTATGATTATTAATATATGTTTATAAACCCTCTTTCCCATTAAATAGAAAGTGAAATCATTGCTCTTGCATGTGTATAACTTACCGTCTCCACATAGAAATACAATTAATATTCATGGCCATCCTTTATAGATGGGTATTTTTATGGGATTAATATGTATATGTAATATTTATCAAAAAAATAATGCTTATATTATGATAATTTGCCTTATACCTTATAAATATGGAATACTTTGGGAAACAATATGGTCGGTCATGCATACAGACGAAACACCACTTCCATGAAGATATGTGAATCATATTCTAATTATGTTTTCCATGAATGGTAATGAAGACGAATTCAGTGTATATATATAATAAATATGATATAAAACCAATCATGAAAAGGTGAATTAGTTTTTTCAAGTATTCTCTTCCATCGGTTGAAATATTAAGACAATGTTCATGTGTATGTAAAGCATACCATCTCCATGAATGATCTAATTCTTTTTTCAATCCCCAAAATTAATATAAGACTGCAAATATATAAATAATGATTATATATTATTTTTAAACTCTGATTAAAACTCTTTATATTATGGGACTATGATCAATGTATAAGGATAGAACTCACAAAGAAAATGTTAAATGAACGATGAATCAATTAACGTTTATATTATTGATTTTAATAAAGAAATGTTGAAAAATGGGGGATAAAAGGTTAAAATTAAATCATATATGGTTTTATATATATGTGTATGGTTATATAATAATATATATATTAAAACTACATTTATTATAAATGTTAATCAAAAACATACTACAGAAGTCACACCTGAGGTAATGCGATTTATGTAATAATCTCATTATTTATTGTTATTGTTAATTACTAAGTTATTATTATTAAATATCATGAACAAACTATTAGCATTATATTGAATTTTAATCTAATTTTTTTCCTTAAAATAAATTATTTCCTTTCATCAATGTAAACATATGTACTTGAGAGACTGAAAATAAATTATTTAATGAAAATCAACTTCAATTCTTTCTTCAATTGAATTTTATTTTTATTTGATATCTATGTTTTCTAAAAAAAATTAATGAACATTATTTACTAATATCCTATGATTTTTAAATAAATTTTTACTCTTTTTTTACCTTTTGAAAATATTTGTGAAATTAACATTCCATTAATTATCTAATAGTTTACTTTTTGAAATTCTAGACTAAAATATGGATGGAATATATTTTTACCTAATATAGAATAAACTAAATTTATAATCATCATGAACACTCAAAATTTTCTATATTCCTTTAAATTTTCCATTTTTCAAATAAATTTTCTTTTATATTATTTATTATGTTTTTATATTTTGAAGATGTTATTTCAAAATGGAAATGTAATTCTCCCCAATAACGTCTTAGTTAAATTTTAATTCTTAAAAAATAATAAAATTCTATTTTTTATATGATTTAATGTTATTATGATCCATATAAGAAAATCATATTATTTCTCTAAATGGTTTATGAATATGATGGAATGATTTTTATGAAACCCATTCCTTTTCCATTTGTTATTCATTGATGAAATGTTAATGAAACTCATTTCCTTTCATAGGTTCTGATATGATGAATAATTCATGATATTGGGGCCCACAATGTATATATTTTGAATTTGATAGGTAGGACCTATATCTACCTCTAATGTATTGGGTAAATACTGATATCTTAGAATATAAAAATGTCTAGAATGGTGAGTAAATGTAGTTCAGTAACCAAATTTATCTATTAGGATATTATTGGCAGTTAACTTTGAATACTTTGATGGTCTAGGGGGAGAACCCATTCTAGTATGACAATATTTTAAATGATCATTGACAACAAAATAAAATATTTTTTATTTTTATATCTATGCCACCAATCCTTGTATAATTCTAATTTTTTAATCTCATAGGTCTTGTTATTTGATTACATTATCATTCATGTATTATAAATTATTAGGATTTATGTCATTCCTCTATTTTATGATATATGAATTGTAGGGAATGGTTTTAATATGATAATACCATATTCTCATACCCTCAATCTCATATTATTGTTATATGAGCATTGATGTATCTCTTGTTTACACTTACTAAGAATCAAAGATCACCATTTCTTTTGTATCTTTCCTCATGTTATGAAAATTGGTTTTATGTATTATATTTCTATGAGGAGGGGTAGTTTTGAGGATTTAAGTTGGAGATGGCATAAAACAATTATAATATAATTCTTTTTGAATCCTTGTTTCCAAATAACTATAACTATAAGATTCTAGTATAGAAATTAATTTTAGAGAAATTTTATTCTTTTGTAAGGATTTGTAATATGTCAAGGAATATTTTTTGAGAAAGTAACTATGATGGCATGTGATTCTGAGTACCAGTGAGACGAAAATTATTTATATAAAAATATTAAATGAATTTTATAACACCAAATACTATTTCCTATAAATAATGGGATATAATTTTAATGTAATAATTGATAAAAAGTCTAAGACCAAAAAATGAATCATGAGTACATGGTTTACAGTAGAAACGACCGAATGTTTGTTGACATCAGAAATCTAGTTGAGGAAGTTGTTGCAGATTATTTCAATTAAAATAAATAATTTCATTTATTTAATTTATATAAAATACCACTACCAGAAATCCTATATTTCTATCAATTTATAAAATATTCCTATGTTTAGTGGCATAAACCCTGGGATAATTGAGAGGTTCCTTGATGTTCCTTGATGTAGGAATGATATTTTAAAATGAAAAAAGATTGGAATAAGGTAGAACAATTGAAAAACAATTGAAGTAGATTATAATAAATATATTCAAACACATTTATCAACAATAATAGATCTAATTCAAGGTAGGACTAATTATGTTTTTGACCATATTATTATAGTATTGAGAATGAAAAAATCTATTTTCTTTGATCTGGGTTTAATTAAACCTTCAAATAATCCCATTGGAATCAAATTATTTTTTTATTCATATTTACTTTATTATTCAATGTTTTCAAAATTAAATATCCCTAATTTATGATCATTTTCCATGAAAACATTATCAATGATTTATTCACCTTTATTATTTGTACTTTTCACCCATCATTTTTCATGTTCTTCATCATTGGATTATAGGGTCATAGTTAATCTTTTCAATGAAGATTCGACCATGATCGAACACCGAGATTCCTTGAAGTTTCACATGTGATGAATGAGATGGTGTTTTTAGAATATATCAATATTAATTTCAAGATATGTTTGGTTATTTATATGGTTTTGGGATCTGTGAAAGAGAAACAATGATAACAGGAAGAGAAAAATGTAGAAGTAGCTTTAATTGGTGGTTATGGATCTTATTTCCATCTACTAGTGGGTCAAAATTCAATTTTCATGGAGGTTAACTTTTTTAATAGTATATTTCATGTGGTCAATTAATTAAAATTAATATATATGGTGATAATATTATATTTCTGAGGTAGATCTGATTTCCTATGAAAAATTTGAATACACGTCATGCAGTCTAATGAACAGACACCTTGTATTATTATTTTTGTGGTGGTTATATTCTTGTTATATAGTTAAATATGAATCCCCTAGTAGAGATATAATATTCTGTGTTACAATTAGATAACTTATATAGTGTATAAATGTTACATTACCAAGATCCCATATGGACCTACATTCCATGTATGTCATAGAATATGCAATGTAATTTGGAGAGAACAGTATCATGAGTAGATTGAAGACCGTTAGTGTTGGTATGAACATAACAATTCTTTTATTATGAGGGCCATTGCATATATAGATACATGTATAGGTAAATAGACATGACCCAAAAGAGACCATCATTCCACGAGAGGTTGAGACACACTAATTTGTACCCTTACACTCCATGTACCACTACATAGATAGAGAGCTATGTACTGGAGATGCCACTCCATGGAAAGGGATTAGTTCCACACATAATGTGGACCCCTAACAAGCCATGTATATCTTGATAAATTATACACCCCTCATATATCCTTCATTTGGAATCAAATTTCGACATTTTAATATGTTATCCTGAGTGTTTTTTATGTAGATAATGATTGTGGCATTTAAAGTGGATTTTTAGATTAGATGGAAGCTGTTCCAAGAATGAAGCTTTATTTGGTAGTTCGTAATGATGGTAGTGATCCAGTATGATCCTTTGAGAAAGGATGAGTTTGGGAATCCATGACAGTCTTCATAATTATCAGAGTTGGAACTTTCTAGAATTTCATGGAATGGGCCATCATTCCCTAGAGTGGAATCCTCCTACAGTGTCATGGAATATGTCCTTTATCCATAGTGTGGAACCCCCTACTTTTCCAGAGCATGGGTCCTCTACCTGTAGTGTGGAATCCCCAGATGTACTATGGTGTGGTTCCAATATCTATATACAAACTGGGACCCTCCTACTATGTCAGGACTTGTGTCCACAACCTATTTAGTGGATTCCCCTAATTGACTAGGGAATGGGTCTTTTATCCATCTACATATAGGGACCCTCTGGTTATTTCATGGAATGAGTCATCTACCTATAGTTTTGAACCCTTTATCAGATGGGGGAGCAAGTTCTCTCTCTACATAGAAATGGGAGTCCTCCTACCATGTCATGGAAAGGGTCCTCTATCTATTGAGTATAACCCTCCTCTCGTGTCTAGGAATAGGTCTTATACCTACATAGTAGAGACCCCCTAATAGAATAGAGAGTGGTTCCTCTATCTATCTATTTATTGGAACCCTCCTCCCCTACCATGGCATGGGAAATATATCTATATATTGTTCCACCTCTACTATGTGTCAAAATGGAATGGTGTGGCTCCACACAACTACTCTTTATGAAGACACCAGATATATTTTCCATCATTGATATACTTTTAGAACTATTTCTAGAAACTTTTCCTTCCATAGTTTTTAAAGGATTTCCCTATTCTATATTATTTGAGTTTCTTATAATAAAATATTTATATATGTTTTTTTGGTATCAAGTCATTATTTTATTTGTTTTATATTACTATTTCTCTCATTCTCACAATTCCCCCTCTAATTTTTTGTCATTCATACACGGTATGTATATACTCACCCATTCATGGGGTTTTACTGCATGTGTCTTGTCTTTTCTGGAAAATAGACAAGTCTATAGTAAATCCAGAGTGGCATAGGGATACTCAAGTAAATGTTACTGCATATAGTGTTTGAGGATTATAGAACTATATTGAAGCTATTTTAATATTTCATTTTCATTTTTTTCATGTTCGTACATATATTAAAGTTTGTCATTAATTTTTTCCCATCATAATTAAGATTATGTTTTCATACTCTTCTTTATTAGACAGATATTATTCTATTTATGGTTTATACTCTATTAATTAATGACTGTCGTATATATTATTTTCCCTTCTTCATGGATATGGTTGGGTGTTTGCATATTTGTACATTTTGAAAAGAAAACCCAAATTAGTTATGAATTTGAAGTTTTTTTTCAACCCATTCCCTATCAAGGAAGGCTTGGGTTAGTTGTGTCATATAATCTCAATAACATGGAGAGCCCTAGTGAATTGGTTCAGGAATGATTGGTATCATTTGTTCATTGACCGTGAGAAGTTGTTTATAGTTTATTTTTTTTCAAATTATGAGGAATAGTCGGGAAATTTATAAAATGTTTTCAAAGTACCACGAGTGCAGTTCTCATGAAAAAAACCTAGCGGATGTGTGGTAATGTTTTCTTACCATCATTAAGACTCATACTACGTTTTTGTTTAATCCAAATACCAATATATCGGTTAAAAAGAACATTAGTACATGATGTATAATGGATTTAGGATTTCGACAATCATTCTTGAGACAGCTCCCCATTTATATATATGTATATATTTTCATTGGACCATAGAATTTCATAATCATGATTTAGATTCCTTATTAAAGAATACATGACAATTCACAATTCTAGAATCGTGATGACGATTCTTTGATCAATGAGTCCTTAGTTCAAGGTTCGTTATGTGTTATCTTTCTTCCTAACAGGAAAGTTACAAAACCCCCCACCAAATGAGTTGTAGTTTATACAAGAAGTGTATGAAGAGGATGCACACATGTGTATAACACTCCACAATATCAAACTGTAGTGGTTTTTTATGTTCCACATTGAGATCAGTCTTTAAGATAGAGAGGTTTAGATTGACATGGTAATCTGAGATTTTAGACTAGTGTGTATCATGAATGACGTGACGAGTTTGTTCAAAAAAAATTTAGTTCATAGAGACACAGTGGGTACAAGTTGTACTAACATATTATTCACATATGTTGAATATGAATTATATCTTCTCGAGATAATTATATACCATGTTTTTTAGCTAAACAGCATTATTAGGTAGTTGGGGACATTAACAATCTTATGGTTTGGATAACCCACTCAGATAGGACCTGGTAAGATGTTGTTACTCATGATGAGACCACTCTATTATGATGTTAAGATTTGATATATCCCTTTAATTTATTTTTTTCATTGATTTATATATCCAAAAATGGGGGGACAGATCCCCAATCAAGACACAATACACTAATGAAATTTTAATATATGGGGTGGGATATTCATTCCTAAAGAATATTGTGTCAACGTGTGATGAATGAGTCCAATTGACTTCTCTGTTCAAGGTAGGTTGTAATGATGGGTTGTTAGAGAAGGCACTAGTTGATGAGAGTATGCTAGAATATGAAATTCTTAGCATCTATTAGAAGGGTATTCTAGCTGTGAAACTCGATTATAGATCATGGTTAGACCTATGTGTTAGCTAATCCAACATCAATTTTGATCAATTAGTCAAAAGACACATTACCCTGGAAATAAACCACATTAATGACCTATAAATACTAGTGGAGTCCATTTTTAATTGACCCAAGGTTCGAGGCTCCTGCTGAGAGGATAAGTGATCACAATTTTTTTTGGATGTGGTGTCCAAACACTACAATGATAGAGAGAGACAAAAACAAAATCATTCTATAGAATCAGTGAGTCCATATGAAGTTTTCCATAGTACATACTACTGTCCCACCATTCATTCTCATATTATTTCCACCCATGAGTAATGTAGTGCTTTAATTTAGTGGGAAAGTACTTCCCTAACTTATTTGGAGTGATTTTCAGTCATAATAAGATGATCTCATTCACAACAATTTACAGACGATTTATCAGTTGGTTAGTATAACCCATAGATTAGTACATGTTATGAGTTCTTATATTCCTCTAACAATGGAGGGGTATGACTCAATTTTTCCTGATGAAATTCCATAGTTACCTCTTCATAATGAGTGGTAACTCTACACATACCTTCACTAGGGATGGTCCAATTTTTTCTATATAAATTTCTATTATCCCATGGTTTTGTGTGTGCTAGTGGTTCATTTAGAGGTTCTATATATGTAGGGCTTCATAAGACCCAACTTTTTCACCTGAGTAGACCTATGTTGTTATCCTAAGTGGTAGATTAGAGCTTAAGGGTAGGTGTGGTTTGATATAACCCATACCTAGTGACTATCTAAAAGGAGTATCTACATCAAATAATAGATGAATTATTTGACCCCAGATTGGGACGAATTATTTCTTGGATTTAACCATATGATGGGTATCACTAGCTCTTAGTTTGCGAGGATACCATATTAAAATTGAATTTATAAATACATTATAAATACATTGAGTTTATTAAAATACACTTCTATGTGTTGGAAACTTCAAAGGTGATGATATATTTCTATATAGGGTCCTTAAACCTTTCATGTATTCGTTTATAGAATTTTTTTTCTATTGAATCCCCTATGTACTTGGTGTATGAGTAAGATTACTCAGGAATATTGAGTGAATATTCTAGTCATTTACTAAGTGTAACACTTTCATCTGGAAATCTCATAGTGTATGTTATAGATTCATATTTTTTAGGGAATACATCAAATATATTTCAACCCAGTGTATATCTTAAATGTGGGAAGGGAATCCATTTACCAAGACTTAGTAGTGTTATAGTTCTGTTGAGGATTTGAGGCTGAGGATGATGAGTGCTACTATATTTAGACTAGTGTTAAAGGGAATAGAGTACATAGTTTATTGTGATACTTCAAGATAGTGTCTTGAAAATGCGTTGATGATTATTTTGGTAGGAATTTTATATCGATTGAGGTTTTTGATACAGCTAGAGAAGAACTACGAAACTCAAAAGATTCAGTTGGCATAGATGGTCTTGGGTAAGATGATGTGGAAGAACTATCTTCTAATAGAGTGGTTATTTGTTTACTTAGACCATCAACGACTTAGGTTTTTAATTAGACATAAAGTTTTGAACTATATATAGAAGTTCTAGTTGGGTTTTTTCATGACTATAAATTTGAGATTTTCTACACTACTGGGAAGGGAATCATGGAGGAAGATTCCATTTGTTGGAAGAATCATTCTTGCTTGTAGTGGAGTGGTTGGAGTAGATGTATTCCTTAATTCATAACATGGAATATAAATATGGTGTATATTTTATTTAGATGATTTTGTGGATTCATATGCCCATTCTGCGTATGAGGGAGACCATATTAGGAGACATCGATTCTGATGTCCTACATGACCAGTTATCCTTAGTTGATTCAATAGAAATATTATCTATAAGAGGGAATCATGTCATCATTTTCATGGAATTGATGGTGTTTCTGGTCATGGTGTGAGCATATGTTATGAGGGGGTTTTACAATCCTCAATTAGTTTTAAATTATATTCTAGGGATTATGTACAAGGTCCTTTTCTGGTAGATTTGCTGAGAATTCATGAGGTGGAGTGTTGTTGATTTTGTCTCCTTGTGTATCACGTGTAAAAAGGTGAAGGTTGAGATATAGTTTATGGTAGTTTTATTGTATCCTATTGAGATATAAGAGTGGAAATGGTATGAAATATCAATGTAATTCATTATAGGGCTTCTATGAACAAAGCAATTCATTGATTCCAGGTAGGTGAAAATTGACTTATTTACCAAGTTGACGTGCTTCCTTTGTATTAGGGAGTATAATTTTGTGGCATGTTTGGGGAAGTCATACTTCTAAGTGATTGTATTCTTTTTTGGGTTTCCAAAATATTTTTATGTGACCATTATGTGAGGTTCATATTATAGTTGTGGACCATCATTCATTAAGAATTCAGCACCCAACTATGGAAGAGTACATCATTCCACACCAAGATGGAATGATAGATCTGACACACTATCCTGGTGTTGGAGGATATTTTGAGGTCATGTGTGTTTGAATTTACATGAATATGGAATTAATCTTAGTGATTCATCATGATAATAGATACCTTGATGATTGTTGGTGAGGTCATTTCAGCCCTATTTTTACCCCCACATTTAGAGAGATCCCATGACGTCTTCCTTGTGTCACAACCCAAAAGATACATGTATTATCCCACACATGTTATTTATTGGGGAGAGATTATAATTAATTATGAATCCAGATTAATCGAGTACATTTTAGAATTATTGGATTGGTAGGTGAAAATAATGTGTGGAGAGAATGATTCGTTGATTTATGTGTTGTGGTGGCATTAGAGAATAGATGAGGGTTCCTAGGAGAGGTATAGCCATGAAGTCATGGTATATCATCCTTTTTATTTAGTTTGTTACTTTATACGGATTAAAATATTAGATTAATTGAATAATATAGATTTCCAATTTTTTATATGTAAGGAATTTAAATATATTGAGGAATATTTTCAAATCTAGGAACTCAAATGTCACATTATGCCAATGCTCGGAGTGCATAAAGTTAATTTTATAAATTATTACGTTTATTTTATAACACAAAAACAATTCGATAAATAATTAGATATTTGTTGAATAGAGTCACATATTATTAATCTGAAGTCATAGTTCAATCTGGAATACATGGTTTACCCTAGTAATGACCTGATATTGGAATGTTCTGAACATCTATTTGAGGATGTCACTAGAGGTGCATTTAAATAAATTATATAATTAAATATATTTATTTATCCAATACCCACATGACATAAAATACTATATTTATTGCTAAATATTAAAATTACCCAGGATTAGATGATAAACAATAAGATTATTGAAAGGAACTCTAACATTCGTCTTTGGATGATCGAGATCAGATGACGAACAAAGGTCAGATTAAGGTGAAGTGGAAGGTAGAGAATATAGCAATTGATCCCCATCACTAGAGAACATATTTTTCACCAATGATCTTTCAAACTCAATTTAAGACTCATTATTTGTGGTATCCTTTATTCTAATTAAATTATTGATCAAAATAATATCTATTTAATTTCATATGTATTTAATTTTACCTTTACATTATACCGTTAAAATTAAATTAAATTGTAAACTTGTTTTATTCTAGATTATTTTGTGTTTCCCAAACAAAATATCACAAATTTATTTTCTGTTTATAATATCACCTTCATAAAAATTGATTCATTTTTTTATTTTCCCGCACCGGTCTTCGCATTGTCCACCGTTGGACTATGTGGTAACGGTTTGAATTTGTCGGGAGGACTGTATTATGATTGAACACCTAAATTTTCATAAGATTGATGTGAAATTGATTTCATATAAATTTAATGATGGATCGAGTTGATTTCTGTGATATGGGTGATAATTACCTTGTATATATGATCTAGGACTGAGTGGAATTGACTACAATAAATATAAGAGGTGGTAGTGGAATTGAACAGTGGTATGGGAACTGTATTTTGAACACCATAGGGTCCAAATAGAAGGTAAATTATGCTACCCATATTTGAAATGGATTATGATTTTACAGTGGATGGAGATTTTGGTGGAAGTCAAGGATATGTGATCCACATGGTAGATTAATGTTCTTGTGGAAATTTCGACTACCTAACATATTTCTTAATGAGCACACCCAGTCTAGCCCAAATTCTACAGAGGCTAAGGGTCCATGTTGGGGATAAATATGACATTCCAAGTGGAGAGATACCATAACATATGAATCATATCTGACCAAATCGGTGCCTATAATGGTTACAAACAGAGTATCACATATGGTCTTATATTCCATGTATGTTGTTTCATTTTCTGTGTACTTTTGAGAGTACACATTCTGGAAAAGATTGAATAGATTTCATGATGTTTTTTTATATGTGGAGTGAAATTATATCCTTATTAGAATATTTTATGGTACTATGTGTGATATTGTGAGCATTATTATTCCTTAGGAGGCTCTTGATGATAGCAGTTATCATGAAGTAACATCAAAGAGAGGATACAGTTGAAAATCCCACATACTCCCCACACTGATCAGAGTGGAACCCACTTGTTATTGTTAGGGAATGGGTCATATACCAATAGAGTTGACCCCAACTTATATACTAGGGATTTATTCCCCCATCCACCTAGTGTAACCCCCTATTGTATCAATGAATGTGTCCTATAAACATAGAGAGGAACCCCCTAATAGAATAGAGGGTGTGTATTATACTCTTATATGGTGTGGAATTTTATTACTAAGTTAGGACATGGGACCTCTACCTATTATGTGGATACCCCCTGATTGACTAGGTAATGATACTTCTATACATAAATAGTCTAGAACCCTCCTTCTCTATAGATACCTTATTTTTTCCATAAATGATATTGAAACATGTAGAGGAATATTTTTGGAGTCAAGAGCTGAGACAATACAAGATTCATGGGCTTAGTGAAACTGGAATTAATTTTATATCACATGTGTATAAATTTTATTGAATAATTAGGTATCTCATAAATAAAGTTTTGAATTGATAAATAGAATCCATGGCTGAATCCATAACATCAGATTTACTATATTCATGACTTAATTTTTGTTGGTCTGGGATATTTTATATAGGTCGTCGTTGGTGGTTATGTTTAATTAAAATAAATAATAAAATTATTCTTTAAAATAAAATGACCATAACAGTTTTACCTCTATCAATACACTAGTATGGTATATCATTATGTTGATACGCATAACTCTGGGATTGTTGATAGGATAATTATGTCATTCTTCATAGGTGAATCATGATCGGACAATGGAAAGCATCTGCATCCAAGTGAATCGATTCACAATGAACAAAATTGGAATATATTTAATTGGAAACTATGTTCATCACTAAAAGATAGGTCTAAATTAATTATATTAATTTAATTATATGTATTTACACCGTTTTATCTAATAAATCAGGATGCAATTTACCTACTTTGATTTATAATGTTTTAAAATCATTTACAATATTCTTTTTATGGAAATAAATTAATCATTCGATTTATTATATCTATATTATTTTTTCCTAACCTTGAATTTATCCACATGAAATTATTGGATAAGAATTATTACCCAAATAGTAGTTTCCACTTTTTGTGTTTTACCCCATATTTCTTTCTGTTCTTCTCCATTGCATATCAAGGTCATCAGTAGACACTGTTTTGAGGGATCGAGTGTGATCGAACCCATAGATTTGTAGTGGCTGTTTAAATGATGACTGAGATGGTGATTTGCAGATATATTTTGATCCATTTTGGGATGTGGGTGAAGAATAAAATTGATCTTGGATCTAAGATATATTTGTACGACTTGGTAAATACACTAAGGTGAAACAAAATCATTCTGTTTATTTGGATTTAAGATTTCTAGAAATTGCACACCGAAAAGTTATAAGTGATGATGGGAAATGCATTGAGGAAATTATATCCTAGTTATATAGTACGATTAATGGAATAAATGGTGATGAAGTAGATGTGATAATGAAACTTGAAATAAAGTGCAGTTTATATGAAGAATCAGACTACGATATGTGTCGTCCAAGGAACTCACAACATGTAGACCCCAAATGCGATGTAAAGGGTTTATGTTTGAGTTAAATATCACTCACCATGTGGGATTCCCACATTCCAGGTGACTCAGTTCTGATGGTATTATGTGTACTCTCATAGTACATTGATACTAACAAGACCAGGTACTTCCCTTTTACTATCCCATGGCAAGGTACATGAGAACGATTTTATGGACATGGCTATGAGAACACGGATCCACCCCATGTGTCTAAGATATGTTATGCATTCAACATACATTTTATATTATAATATATGTCATGATATCCATGTGATTGTGAAGAAATAGCTAGAAAGCGGAGTGGGGACACACACCATGTGGACCCCTTACATATTATTTGTGCCCTTTTGTGGAAACATCCATGTATGATATCTCTTATATTTGGACGTAGAACATGGCATGTGAGTAGCCTATCAAAATAAATTTTAACATAAAAAAAATGGAATGTGTATTATTCTCATTTGATATACGATGAGTTATTTTATGGGAATGGTGCTTCATTAGGTGGTACTCGAAGAAGATAGTGATTTGACTAGATCAACTGGGTGGAACTCCCCATGACCGAAATAAGAATGGGTCCTCTATCTATCCAAAAATGGGATCCATCCTTCTAGAATAAATAACGGGTCCTCTATCTATAGAGTGGAACCACGTTGATTTTATTGGGCACAGTTCATCTATCAATCTATAATGTTAGAAACCTCCTACTGGGATAGGGAATGTGTCCCCTATTTATGGAGTAGAACCCACCCCCAATGGACTATGTCATGGGTCCTCTATATCTTCACAGAGTGAAACCCTCCTTCCTGTATAGGGTGTGGGTCCTCTACTGCTATATAGAGTATAACCCTCATTATATGATATGGAATGGGTTCTAAATCTAAATAGTGGAACCCCTTAACCGACTTGGTTATGGGTATTATATCATTCTACATATTAGAAGCCCCTATTAGACCAGGGCATGGGTCCTATATCCACATAGTGGTAACCTTCTACTGTGACAGGGCATTATTCATCTATATAATTAGTGGAAGCCTCTAGTTGTATCAAGGTATGGGTCCTCTGCTAAGAGATTGTGTCCCCTCGACTGTTCAGAACAATGTTGAGGTGTGGCTCTACTTGGATACATCCTTAGATATACTAGAAATATGAAGGGTATCATTGATGAACCCATATTGGGTTGTTGGTATAATGTTTTCATGGGTAGAGAAATGAGATGGAGAACCCATTTACCTCTCATATGGTTTTCTTTTATGAACTTGTATCTCTATAAATTTGATTTCATTCCACTATTTCTATGGGTTGAGTAGTTTACTTATATCCCGTATGCTATTTCTCACCCACTTGTTTTTATGGAATTCTATTGGGTATGTATATTGTGAACCTTTCATGGGATTTTCATGCACGTTTCATGTATTCTAGAGTCACTAGAAATGAAAAAAAAATTATAGAAGCATAATGATACCCTAGTGAATTTGACTGTATATGGTGGTCAAAAATTGGAGATCTAGATCTGGGATCTGTCAACCATTATTTTTCTAGTAATTTTCAATTTGAGACATCATTCTGGTTGGGAATTTATTTATTCCCATTTAATTTTTAGATTTCGTTGTCATAGTCTTGCATTACCTTGATGTTGTGAAATGTATTTTTATTAATTTGCATATTACTATCTCTTATATTTAATAACATTCAATTCGTCATTTATATGGTAGGTTCTTTGCGTACATTTAACTTAGGAAAATGAAATATATACAAGTTATTCCTTTCAATCCTAGTCCTCATCCCCAATCCTATGGAAGCAATATTTGGGTAGTTGTAGCTCTATCATCCACTATCTAGGTGGACACTAGTGGATCGTGTAATGAGATATTTCTACAAGAGGTTTTTAATTCATTGGAATGATGTTTTGCGGTGTAAACTTATGTGGATTTGGTTGGGATTTAAGGAATCATTGTCAAATTGTCTCGAGAGAGGTTCTCATGATAGGGAACCTAGTGTTGGTGGGTTTGTCGATGAATCCATACAACGAGACTCTGAACACATGCTTTTTTAAATGACATAACAAGATATTGTTTTCAAAAAACATTGGTAAATTCATTGTAACATTCCTACCCTCCACTACTTTAATAGTAAGTGTTGATGGGTGTTATTATCCTTATGTGCCCCTTCCAATACATTAATGGATGAAAATAAATTCCAAGTGCCTCATAAACAATTGGGGGATGATTTTACCTTTTAATAACAAAACCAAAACAATATAACCATAAACATCCAATCCTCTATATGATTAATGAATATAGAAATGAAAACCAATAACAAACCAATTTAAAGGACCATATCATAATAAGAGATGAAACAATGTGACATAACCAATGGAAACAATTTTTAATAAAAGAGAGATTCCAAAGACACCAACCTACAACTCTCAATATTTTATAAGTTCCAAATACACATGCCAAACCCAATTTACTAATAAGTATCACAAATGAACTGGGATACCATTATATTACATGTGTCTCAACATATTATATCTGCAAATGAACAACAATACCCAAGCATGGGTGAGTCTAAAATCGGATGTATTTCCCCAATGACACCACAACTCATTCCACTATTATAAAATTAGTTATAATAATGTTATAACATATTTTAAATGATATTTTAGGTGGTTTATATCCAACTAAAAATATTTTTCCATGAAAAAAGTGTTCTGATCCCAAACTATTTTCCAAGACAATATTTTTCCATGGAATGAAATAAAACGAGACTTTAAAACCATTCCTAATACCATTGGGAATAAAAATTATATTTCCACACATCCACTCATATTTATCAACCATGGAAAATCCTATAAATTAACGTGCTAAGTCATAAACTCACCATGCCATCACATTGTGGTCCATTTTTAAGGGAAAATTTACTCCCTTATACATCAGATTTTGATTAGAGAAACATCATGCCCCTATCCATCCTATTTTGTTTGGGGAAACTTCAAACACATATGCTTACCAAGTTCACGTGAACACCCACCCACCATGTAATCAATAATACATGCCAAAACATTTCAAAAAACATTGATTCTGTAAAAACATTTCCACAAACCAATTTTCCAAATTTTAAATTAGAATCAATAATTTTAAAATCAAAATTTTAAAATCAACATCAAGAGGAATTTATACAAATATAAATAATGTCAAAAAAATTTCAAAACCATTTGTAATTATGTTTCTAATAATAATAACACATCAATATCCCAATCAATTAAAAATTTATTAACAACTATGGATTCTTAGTCTAATATAGTGTAGTTGAGAGATAAGCCACATACCTCTGAATCATTGGTGAAAATGAAAAATTATCAAATCAATTAAAAACCCCGACATAGTTATTCTAGATCCAAACATTTAATGTAGTACATTAATCAATATTGGCAGGATTTAATTAATAAAAAACAACCTAGATCAGTCCCAAATAAATTATATATATGTTTATGATCAAGTAGAGGAGAAGAAACCTATGGAAAATAATGAATAGAAAGAACATACAAGAGAATATTCATCTACAACACACATTGATTAATGTATGAATCACTCCAGTAACAACGAGAGTCTTCTATCAAGACTTGGGAGGAATATGAATTCATGTCATGGGAGGATTAGTTGAGGATCAACTGATTAAGGGTAAAATCATTAATAGATCCACAATTTTTTTTAAAAAAATTCATGTTCACAATTATGGAACATTTATTGGAAAAAATACATTAGCTACTATCGTAGGCCACACCTCACATAGTAGGATCACATTATTATGTAAACTATGTGCCAAATGTGAATTTTTACACTATTTAAAAGATCAAAATTTCTCTTGGGCATCTGCATGGTTTGGAAATTTCATGTGGCAATATTTATCCTGATTATTTTTCATTATTTTACCTTTTATGGACTCCAGGAGGGGTTGCATGGTTTATACTAATCATGATGAAACTGTGAACCTACAAAAACACATTAAAAGGATTAAAAAATACCATGAAAATCATTAAATATAACTCAAATATTATAAATAAAATAAATAAATAAACAAATGGTTAAGTAATAGAAATTGGGGGTGATACATTCTCCCTTCCATTGGTCTTTGCATACCAAAAATTTAAGAAAGTCTCACTTAAATGGAAGAGTTTGGATCATTTCTCACACATATCCTATTCATTTTCCCATACTTCTTCCTGAATTCAACCATGTTTGAAAAAAACCAACAGTACACTAATAATATTTCTATGAATGACTTTACCAATCCTATCCAATGTTTGTTATTGCACATGAACCAATATATCATCTGTCTTTTGGTCAATATGATTCCATCGAATCAAACATTCAGGATCAGGTTGACACTTTTTCTACTTAGATAAATGAAACTCATAATGCACTGAATGGAAATGTAGATGATAATTTTACTGATATGAGACCACACCAACTATTTCATGAATCTCAAAAGGGCCTATGTTTATAGGGGATAACATTACCATAGTACTAAAAATTGATGTTCAATACTTAGAGATATTTTGAAAAACCCAAGATCACTGATCTAAAATGACAATAAAACTCAATGATGATTTTCATAATATTTTTGAAGACTCTGAGCCATGTCCAGACCATTTTTTCTGAAATGAATCTTCCCAATTATCACATGAACCAGGATAGGTAAAACTAAATTATTCCCTCCAGTTTCCTCCCAAAAAAGTAGATATAAATAATACCACACATAAAATGCATCAAAAGGTGATATATTTATCAATGCATGATGACATTTATTGCTTGAGAATTCCACTTTTGGTATGTTCTACTCCCTTAAGATAAATATTCTATTTCAAAAACCCTCATCATGTCCTCAAACATTTTTGTTATCCATTTTAATTTCATTCATTTCAAGGATAATGAAATGTGATAATATTCTAATGAGTCGGACGGTCTTATTGTATGGAAATCCAATAATTAGATATAAACAAAGAGTATGTATATGATAAAATCCATAATGGAATGTTGTTCCACTTCAACACTTATTGAATATAAATTTTGGACTAGTACATCACCATATATGTTTCATGAATGGGGATAAAATGAGATTCCACATTGATCTTGTCCATAATTAACCACATGTTATTGTGTTTTTTAACCGATCATGGTAAAACTGTAAATAAATCAAAGGATACCTACTCCCACATCCACATGGGAATTGGTAAAGATATCATATATTCTTACCGATTGTTGGTGCCCATCCTTGACAAGAAGATGGGTGAGGCATATCGAAACAAACTCATACACATACCTTTTCATTCCATCCCACAAAAAATGGTTTCAATTATTTATAAATCTATTGAATAAATGGATGATATAATAATTTAGAATTGTGATATTCATTAATAATTTTTCCCTAGTATACCAAAGGTACCATAGTATGGTCACTAACACATAGAAATAAATGTCATCCATATTTCATCCATTAGAGTTCTCCATACCATTTAGTAATTATCTCATTATTAAAAATTCAGAATTAGACATTTAAGATCCTTTCACAAGATGAACCACATTAAGAATAACTGAAACTAGAAACAAGACTGCCAAATCACATTGGTCAATAAAATCCAGTTGCATATATGTTATAACTGACATTAAGAACCACTGATCTGAAGTTTATTTAGCCAACATAATATATGAATTCTTACTTAATTAAACCACAACATAATTTACTTTACCCTATTAATACATTAATTCAATTAATATTATTTGAAGGTATTACCACCATCTTAGTTTTCATAAATTAAAATTTTATTTTGAAAAAATATATCTCAAACTCTTATGACACATTAATGCTCTAAATTTCTGAATAAAAAAAACAATAATAGTAGGTATACAATGAATAGGCTACAACATCCAACTCTATATCATGTGTTGGGTAGATCATATCTTATAATTCTAACTATAATGACCCATAAAAAACAACATGATCTCCTTGTATGAGAACACTTCCCAACACTGATCCTGACATAAGATAATAGACTAAAAAACTTATACATACTCTAGAATGTTATAGATAAGTTATGATGTAAGTATAACCATATTATATTTTAATTTGTTTAGGATGTTCTTCATTCCACTAGAAATTAAAACATTTTCTTTTTCAAATCTATCATTAGTGATACAATATGTGAATATTCACACACAAAATGGCTGCAGTATCAATAAAAAACAAGGTGAATATATATATGAAATCCATTCTTTAGTGGTTTCCGAGAGAAAATAGTTTTTATCTTTTTTGATCCATAGGAAAACAATTTTTCAAAATGACATGGCCAAGGAAACATACCTTATGTATCAAGTAATCACACATTGTTGACTTGGAATACAGACAGTGCCCCCATAAGATACCCAACACTATAACTAAGTGCTTAACAAGATATTACTTCTTCCAATAACACACAAATCCCTCATCCAAAAACAATAAAACAACATAATATAAAATCCTTTTAATATCCGATTCAATAATTCCATAAAAATGGCTAGTGAAGTAGTAAGACAATAATTTAATAATAAAAAACTCATAATTTACATATATGCTTTGTAATTATTTCATCATAATATACTCTTTTCAAATCCAGAATAGGTGATATATATTATATAACAAACTATTCTTAAGGTATATATATATTACATATTTTTAAAAGAATTCATAAATTATTACAAAAAAAAATATTCTGAAAGACTGTGGTTGTCTTATTTCCTTCATAAACACGGAACCAAAATCTTATAACTTAGTGAAATATCTTCAATATTTTTAAAAAATATCTCCCCCTTATTAAATATACATATTTTTTCATAACATGGGTAAAGGAAAAATAAAAAAGGGTTGAGATGAAATTCTCGTAATGGTAATTAATGGAAATGCATAAGAATAACATGAACATAAGGGTACAATAAAAAGAGCATAACAGTAAAACATCATACCCTGTATGTCTAAGATCAGAAAATGAATCATTTCATAAAGGATATAGATTCCTAATCCATGATTCATAAGGAAAATAAGTGATTAATTCATGAAATAATAACATAGTAATAAGACCTAGAATTGTATAATACACATTAAAATGTAATATTATTCTCTATAATTGAATGCATATAATATGAACATATTAGGGTACTTCATACGGACACAATATACTAGGAGAGACACACCCCCATCCCCAGTCAGAGTCCTTTAATTGAAAGGGATCAGGATTCCCCATTATATCTTATTGAATCTGGTTTCCCTATATTCCCAATGTGGATATGGTTTTCCATCATCCATCATTATAGTGACTACACCTACTGGGTAGGACACACCACCATCCCCAATCACTGTAATTTATTTATAAGTGATATTGTTTCCCAATCTTCCAATAGTGGATTGTATTTTCCCATCATACTATAGTGTATAATTCACATCAACTTGATTCCAATAATTATGTACAAAGATGGTAATCATTACACAATTAATTGGAGAGAGGTTCAATTCAGGACTATCTCATTATAAAATCATTCGTACATGTTCCATAATATAGTAAATAATTCATCATATCATGACTCATAAAAAGAGATGGGTTCCACAAACATTATCTCATAACACATAAAATGAAAATTGAGTCATATACATTTAATAATATATTACACTATAGAAATAAATATATTTAGTAATGATTTCATAACATCACTACCCGAGAAAAGGATTTGGTTTCATTAGTATAAAGCCTATGTAGGAGGAATGAATTTCATAAACAAATAACCCATTAAAGGTAAATGAGATTCATAAAAATAATTAAATTGAAAAATAAACCATTTAGAGAAAGAATATTAATATAAACCTTTGATCATATCTTAGAAATGAATGATTAATATTGATGGATGTCATCATAGATGGAAAATTAATTGGAAATATCCTTTCAAAATCTTTTATGTAATAAAATATAATTTATTCTTGAATTTTTTAAAACATAATTCCATTGTTGACATAAATTTATTTTTAATACACATCAAAACATAGATAGACACCTTTAAAACATTTTTGAAATCCTTTTCTTTAGAAAAAATAATATAGAATATTGAAATTTTTTTGAAAGACGTCTAACTTGAAAATACTTTGACAACATAGAAAGAAGTCGTGAATCGATTTTGAAAATAATCTCCATTTAAAGCATATAAATTAATCATAAAAAAATTTGAAATTATTTTTCATTGAAAATACATTTAATATTTGTAAAATAAAATTCAAAATCATTAAAATCATTTTCATTGAAATCAACCTTTTGGAAAATTATAAATGAAGTTGTTAAAAACCTATAAAACACTTTTTTAACAGATTACTTTTTTAGAAACCATTTTCACCAAAATTAAATTTGAAATAGATAATTTACTGAATACGTGGAAAAATATTTATTAAAATATTATTTTTTTAATATTGTAAAAAACGATTCAAGGGGTTGATAGTCGCGATAGAGGGTAAATCTGTATATGCTGAATATTCCTTTTACACAACACAAAGTTTAGAAAAGTGCCTCAATCAAAAAATTAAAAGAATATTACTTTTAAAAAATAAATTTGTTTAAAGGTAAAATATTCCTAAAACTACTTTTAAAAATAATTTTATTAAATTATAATATTTTTTAAATCCTCTTACATTACGTCATTTTAATAGAACATAAATTATTGATTGAAGAGAGAGGTAAAGTTAAACATTATTAAAAAACACTTTTGTTGATCATATTACAAAAAAATTAATGAAAAAATATTACCATTGCATGGATATAACATGACTAACCTTTTGGTAGGAAACCTTATGAGAATAATATAGGTAGGGATTTTAATATTTCATCAATGGGATCAAATCATAAAAAATATTGATAAATGGTGAGATTTGTTATATAAAATGTTACCAATTTTGTAGCATTGAATCATAACAAAATTAAAAGAATTAAATTACGTAAAGCATAAAATTTTATGAAAATTTTGATACACATGATATAACATGTCAACAATAGTATATACACCTCATTAAAAAAATATACTTTCATAATATGGTATTTATCTCAATGTTGGCAAATTGAGACAAAATTACATTACCAATTTAGAAACTTTTTAAAAATAAATGGAATGAAAGAAATATCAAAATATGGATATGTAAATACCAGTAAATTTAATTTTAATAATAATAATATAATTCATATATCGTTAATATACACAACACACAAAATAAATGAGTTGTATGGAATGAATCTCTCAAAAATAATAAGTGACATTAATTTTCCTTACCCTTTGTCTTGACTCACTTAATACTCGAAAAAACCTCTGGTATAATAAATATAATTTTGTTTTAATTATTTTAAATAACCATATTATATATAAAATACCATATATGGTTTTATTTTGACATCATATAACTAGTTTTTTTTAAAATTTTAGGTTAAGGTTTCGCTTCAGGTAATGTCTACTTAATTTTTCGCACGGGTCTTATATTATGGCTCCTCATACATATATCATGATTAAAAGAATATAAAACCTGATATAAATATCATTAGAATTCATTATATATGTATATATAATAATATATATACTGTATGAATATGTAATGGAATAGAGTATTTATAGATACGAAGGCCGTATGTACGGATGAATTCTATTTCTATTTTTCATTGTAAAATTGAATGAAATAATGTAAATGAAATATATGTGAATATTTATATAATAAAATTAAGATATAATTAATATTTAATATATTCTATAAAAGTTAAATAAATAAATCTTTAATAAATTTCATGTAGTGCGTAAAATACTCACATCATTTTGAGGAGGTGGTAGTCCATACTTCCCTAAACAAAATTATTGTATTTACAAAAAATGTAAATACTGAAGTTATATGTAATATAATAATTAATTAATTATAAATATATAATTAATATCATATATATTAAATAATATTTTATTGTTAATTTTAATTCCCAATTGTGATAGGTGGTAACGAAAAAACAGACAACATCATTTCATGAGGTGGTATTTTTCCATACACTTGAACAATAAGTCCATTTCCTATAAGATGGGAGTATATGTATTTGAACGTAAAAACCTTATCATAAATAATATTATTATATTTAGTATAAAATGTTTATTATTTCTTCATGGAATAATAATAATTGAGTTAATGGAGAAATAAAATAAATTACGGGATCTTAAGGAAGGATCTAACCTCTTCTTGGGGTAACACATTTTGGTTTTCACAAAAGGGAACACATGGTTTGATTTATAACAAAAGGTATGCTTAAAGGAGTGAGGGAGGGTTTTGGGAATTAAATATGTAATATATTCTCTGAAAATATGTGTTTTTAGAGGTGTTAATAAGGGGATAGTTACTGGAATTTAATAGGGGAGGGACATCACACAATTGGTATTTTTAAAAAAATGTTATATGTGCCTCTGTTTTTTGTCCAAAAAGAAAAAAACAAATGAAAACTCAAAAATGTAACCTTTATGGTCTATATATGATCATAAAATTATTTTTTGGTATGTGGATTATTCATTTGGCCTTATGCATAAGTTTTATTCACTTGCTATGCTTAATTTTACTTAAAGGATCTAATTAATTAGATTAACTTTCACTAATTTTTTCCGATAATTATGTTGAAATTCATAGAATAAACTATTTTCATTATTACAACTATTTCTATGAAATTTTTTAAATTTAAATCAAATTAGAGAAAAAATGATTTTAATGCTAATCTCACTAATGTGGCGAGAAAGAAGGTTTTTAATGTGAGAATATTCAATGATTTATTAAGATTTTATATCAAAATTTAATATCACACTAATTACAATGAGATAAATTAGATTAATATATGTAAAATTTATATATCTATACTTAAAAATTAACATTAAATATAATTTTACTATATTATTAAATAATGAAATAAAGTAGTTTTTTATTAAATGTTTATATTTTTTCCAATATTCTCAAAAAATGATGTTTCTAACAAAAATCCAAAAAATTTACCATAAGATAATTTAGAAATTATAAATTTATTTTTATATTTTATCAAATTCAATTCAAAAATTATCTAAAAAAAATTATTTATTGTTTACTAAATAACACAAAAATTAGACCATTTGAGGAAAAATATTATTTCCAAATTCTAAAGAGTTTTCCAAAAAGTATATGTTTTATCATCATTATGTTTCATTTATTTCTAACCATTATAGATAATATCTAAATTTTATTATTACAATTCATATTATAATGTACATGTTATAACTATCACATTTAATTGAATAAAATTTTATTTCATAGAAACTCTGTATTCTGTGTAACACATGCCAAGTCAAGGTTTCATGTAGTGAAAACTTATATTGGGTTATTCTATAAAAAAAACTTATGAGAGTGTATCTTACAAAAAATATTAATATTATTATTTTATATAACATAATCTATATTCCATGTTTCATGAAATTCTTTATTTCAAAAATATTATGTTAATTCAAAATAAGTATATAAAAAATCAGGAAGTTATACTAAATGAAAGTCAATTTATGATAAATTGTGGGATCCCATAAATTTATAAAAAAAATAATCAATGAATCAAATGTGATACCAATTATTTATCACAATATGGGAAATATTAACGTAATATAAACACATATGAAGTGTTCCATTGTATTTTTGAAAAAAATAACAGGTTATTCCCATATAAATATAGTCATTCAAATGAACCCTTTAAATTAGAAATCTTTAAAAAAAATACATCAATTCCCTAAATTATATTGGTTTTATCTAATCGTATTAAAGGGAAGTAAGAATTTTACTTAGAAAATGATCAATCATAAAATCCATATTATATTTTGGATAAATTATATGAGAATTTATACAGAATCATATAATGGAATTGGTCCACTATGGTTGGAAAATCTATAATAAAAATATCTTCTATGGATGGGAATGAAACCACGGTCAACTAGTATGATATAGTTCAAAAAACTAGTATGAAATCTCTTTCTATACTAACATCCAATAGAAAATATCCATTAATGTGATGTCTAACACCATAATAAGATTTTAAGCTCTTCAACAAATGTATAAAAATCATTATAGAACTAAAATTTAACTTGATAATCCATTACTAGAGTCAATTTATAGACATAAATCTCTATAAAATAAATTTCCATACAAAATTAGTCCTATTGAATGTTATAAAACACACTACACATTTAAATTACTGACACCCTTATTGTCCCTAATGGGTTTTTTTATTCAAAATAGAAGTCATTATCTCAATATGGAAAATCCAAAAACAATTATTCATGATGTTATAAACTAATGTGGGACACCTTTATCCTTTTTTGCATAAGGGTAAAATTTAATAGAATAATATTTCTTAACATATAAGGACACAAATTATCCTTCATGACCACTTTCATAGATCTATAAAATTTTATAAATGATTCACTATAATATTTAAAAACATATTTATATTGAACATTTTGAAAGGTTATGGTATTCTTAGAAAACCGTAGCTTAATTTATTCTATTGATGATAGATATTATACTATACTCGTCCTATCAAAGCATATGATTTCTGAGAAGTAATAGAAGATTATCTGACTCTAGACCATATAAAAATATTATATTAGAGGTAAATAATCCAATGACGGTGAACTTGTGACATGATATAGGTGGTGTCGTACAATCTCAATTGATATTATGTAAGGAACTACATTAGAATCATCCCCACTTACTTTTGGGTCATTGAGGAAATTTAACAGATACTGTGGTTCAAATACAAGTTTCTACACCTACTTAATAATATGTATTTCTCTTTCTATAACTCTTAGTTTTAGAGTTCCCACCCGTTCTCATAAAGAAAACCATACTTCCTCCAAATGGACTACTAACAGAATCATCTTCAGCCATTATTTCCCTATACAATATTTCTGTAAAATCCTTAATATGGAAGATTGAAACTACATAAATTGTATTTTTTTTACAGTCCCAACTCAACGGTTTGAAAATAATGAATGATGATTTGGAACAACTATTGGTTCACAGATGATCAGGTTCAACCACATTCTTTGTAGCTTTTTCCAGTTAGTTTATACCACCCCTACACCGAGAAATATACTATAACAAATAATACTCTACATAATCTAACATACTATCAAATGATGACATATAATTTTTAGATTTATAAAATCAAACATACCATGAGATGGAATTTTAAAATTCAATAACTTCTACATACAATCCATTTTTGAAAATACCCCCATTCATTTTGAAAATAAAACCAATTTCTACTCTTTTCAAAAATCATAAATTTTCACCCAAGTAATGAATCATTACTTAATGTTAATTATTAAATCATAGTAGGAAGTAATTTTCATAAATGGTTGATATTCTATTCTCATTGGAAAAACCCATGATGATGAGGTGATGACTCCTAGAAATATCTAACAACACTCAAGTACCCAATCTCTAAATTAACTTGAGTTAAATATAAATAGTCTGCCTATGAATTTTTAAGCTCTATATGTAATTTTTCTAAAAATACTACTAATTTCTAACACATCATGGACAAATATACATGCCATAACTAATACTAAATGATTTAAAAAATTGATTCCAATTTTTACATCCTTCCCCTCACCCATTGTCTTGGGAAGATTACGTGGTTGTTACTAGCCTTAGGTGCCATCCCCAAGACACCAAATTATAGAAATATATGAACAGGGAATCATAAACATTTGGGGGTTGATTTTATATTATAATTTTAAAAAATCCATGATTTTCATAAATATACAAACCTTTAAATGATCCATGAATATTGAAATACATGCAAATAAAAAACCACGCCAAAGAAAAATATCGTATTATAAGAAGAAACAAAGTGAAAAAATCAGAGGAACCAAATATAAAAAATCCAATGACACAAAAGACACTAACCAAAAACTTCAGTATTATAAAAGATCCATATCCACATAATCAAACCTAGGTATTATAAATAATTACTAATGAACTTTAATTCCTTCCCTTTTTTTGAGAATCAATAGATTATATTTGAAAACCCACAGAAGTTCCCATGAATGTGGTTAGTCTATGATTAGTAGTATTTCAACAATGACTACCCATCTCACGTCAATAGAAAAAAAAACATGTTATAAAAATGATATAAAATAGTATAAAATCTATTTAAAGAATATTTTATTCAACCAAAATAGTTTACCATACTGAGAAAGTGTTTCTTCAAAAAAATATTTCCATGCCAAAATGGTTTTCCATGGAAAGTATCAAAAAAATTCATTTACACCTTTCTCATAACCATATTGCATCTCTATTATATTTTAATATGCAAAAACATTTAAAAATGAATTTCAACCATATACCTACCTATACTCGTGAGTAGTGAGTCATACGTTGAGTAGGGCACCACCTGATAAAACATTTTGACAGGGGAAACATCACACTCTTATCCATCAGATTTTTATGGTGGAAAATTCACAATTTTTACATCATATTTCAATGGGGGATAATTCACGACCATATCCATCAAAAATTTACATAAAACACACCACCCATGTATACCAAAATCCACACCAACACATTTTACAAAACATTAATTCTATAAAAAAATTTCCAAAAACATTATCATGATTTTTAATATAAAATCACTAACTGTAAAATGAAAATATTAAAATAATAATCAATAGGATTTCCAAAAAATAAAATAAATTTAAAAATTTTGTTATATTATCAATAAATATGTTAATAATAATAATCACACGTAAATTTGACAATATATTCTTGACGAATGATTATTTAAAACTAACCCTTAATGTTCATTTCATGTGAAGTCAAGGGAGATGCCAATAACCCCTCAAACAATGAAAAAAAACAAGGATCGGTCTAAATATTTCAAAACCTGTATTACTTATTCTATATCAAAGCATGTTTCAGGTTCCATTTAACTAATTATACAATATATAATCATAAAAAATAATATATATGTCCCAAAAAGATTATATTTATGGATCTAGAAAAGTGGGTGATAAGATATCTAAGGGGAAAAATGTTTAAAATCACTTATTGAAGAATATTGATCTAAAACGCACATTTATTCCCCTAAAGATCTCTCCCAAAAATTCAAAACCTCAATTATTCTATTGGAGAAAGATAATTTCGTGTTATAGGAGGATTAGGGAAAATTGAGTGATCAAGGGGAAAAAAGACTGATAGTCATTTTTTAGAGATGAAATTTCATGTTTAATAGTTAGAAAAATCATGTGCTAACAATTCATGAGTTACTGTCTCATTCCACCCCACAGAAGGTGGGCTCACATTGTTAGACAAACCATGCACGAACCAGGAGTTTTCATTCTATCTCAATGTAAATAGTTTCTCCTACGAATCCTTAATATTAATTAAAAGAGTGTGACTCCAAGTGATGAATATTTTCCTTTAAATGATTTCATAGAGGTGTTTCTTGGTTTCTAAAAACTATAATGATCCTAAAACCTCAAAAAAAATCTCTTAAATCAAGAAAAAACTCCTCTGTACCATTCGAAACATAACCCAAACATCACATATAAAAAAAATATCAAAAGAAATTGTCAAGTACAAGAATATAGGGGAGATACATGTATCATTTAGGTTAGTGTATTTTTACTATCATTCTCATGGAATCTCTCCATATATACATAATCATATTATGGATATATATTTATTTATTTAATTCTATGATGCCTCTAAGAAAGTTTATAGCATGGTATCTTATTCTGGATCATGACAAAAACCTAATGAGTGGTTAGTCTTTAGTTAAGGGGAGAAATTGTGAGCAATATCTTCCAAGAAGGAATGTAGAATAACCCTCTCCCATTGAGAAACAAATTATACTGATTGACTAGGTTGAAGCTCTGTACATTCTTAGTTCACTTTTTGATTTCCTGCAAAATAGGTCACTCAGGTTCCATGGTGAGCCAAATCCCCAAATAGTGGAGGATTTTCATGAGTCAATGATCTACATTTTCAAGATTCCATCAACCAGGACTAATCCTCTAGTTGTGTAGGAAACTATGCTTTTCCATGATATAGTTGGTATTTTTGGGAGTTTAATCATGAAGATTCATAATGATTTGGCACTCCTATGGATAAAATTCTTGTAGGTATTTTGTGTAGAATATTACCACACATTCTTGCACTCAATCTAGACTATGAAAAATATAGAGCTGTAATAGAATGTGATGACCGTTTCTGAGTATGCCATGATCATCACTTACATTGTGAGGTATTATCTCAACATGATTCATGAGGGGTACATTAGGATGTGGATGTTTTAGTAGGGTCTATACAAAAAAGAAATGAACTAGTATGGTAAAACTAGGAATTGCCATATAAGATGGATTGTTAAAGAGGTCACTGGTGGTGAAGATATTCATATATGAGGGACACCATGTAATTGGATCTGATAGTGGGGTCCATAGGGATGGGTCTTTTGCAGCAGCTAAAAGGCTTCTGTTTGAAGGATCTCATTTTATGTGATCTTATCTTTAAAAGACTCAACACATGGTAATTTCAAATAGGGACTCCATAGTGTACTAAAGAAGCCTATTGAGGTTTGATGTTATGAATGTAATGGGAGAGGTCAAAAAGAACTTGATTGATCACCTCATCTATCTGTGGTTGCTAGATACATAGAAGATGAACCACAATGGTAGAATCATATCTAGGATCCTGGATCTCTCATGTAAATCCAGGGAGACACCTAGGGAGGTGGAGATAGAAAATGATGAAGTGGGTCTCCCCTAGGAGGAGCTTTTAGGGATGAAATATTCTATGATCCCCTTCCACCACAACTATCTAGAGGCCCACATAAGGCTCATTGAGTTAGATATTGGGGTTGTGGATATCTGCATGCTATAGAGGCATATTAACTGAAATCCAGATATTATTGTGATGACTAGAGCTCCCAGTCTATACATATCCCATCATCTTTTCCTTATGATTCCTATAGTGAAATCTTAATCAATATAATTTTTCATCTAGTAGTTTGAGTTATCACTTGGTCAATGGATTTTATCATTGGAATTTTTGGTCATCATGATGACACCATATGAAATAATTATGGGTATTTAATGATTTTCAATAGTATGTTCCATGATTGAATTTTCCAAAAGCCTATTTAGATTCATATGGACTGAGGGGGTTATAGAATGCATTTTGGTAGAGAGAGATCTCAAGATGAAGTTGGTTGACCTATGGGGTAGGAATCTACAATACATCACCCATTTGATGGTGAGTTTGGAACACTGTGAAGTCGGCTCTTTAGGTATCTAGATTCCTTCATTCATGGAGGATTATATAGATGTATTTTATGAGAATGTTATGGAACTACCCCATGGTGTGATATAATGTTTTTCACCAAATTTCACTATAATACCACTTTGATATCATTAGTGGACTAGCAGATATCCCATACAAAGTTTGAAGGGTTACTATATCTTCTAGAGGACCCTTGAGTGAAGGTTTTCTGTTAACTAAGTGTGTCCCCTAGTCATCTTCATTATTTATTGTAGCAAATATGCATTTTATAAAATGGAATTATGGAGATTATCATCACATGAACTAGGAAATGATATATAACTTGTATCCTTTTCTAGTGATAGACAACAACTTTGATATGTTTCAAGGCATGAAATAGTTCTCAAAGATAGATCTTATGTCTTGATACTACCAATTGAGAGTTCATTTGGTGTATATTCTAATTCTATAACTATGAAATTTATTTGGACTCTATGTGTTTTGGGCATCACTTTTCATTGTGAATAAGGATCCATCTATGATTATGGATTTGATAAAATGGATCTTTCAACTATACCTAGACCAATGTGTTGTTTTCATCATTAATGAAACACACTTTTATTATTCATCATAGGAGGAGCACTAATAGAGATTGGGTATGGGAATATACTTCCTTGGAGCGCTCCATCATTATGGTACGACAATGATGTGAGGGTTTTGGATAATTTTTTTTTTCAATTTATAGGGAATTTCATTTCAATATAAGGAATAGCATTAATAAGATTATTATTGATTCAATGATTTATTAGAATCCAACCAAGAACATTTTATAGGTGCAAAGATTACATTTTTGTTGTGTAAAACTATAGGTTTTTTGAATAATTATCCAAGATTGTATCCCATTTGAAAAACCTCACAAGTAATGGGAATCTATCTACCAGAAATGAGGATGGATAGAGATCCTTTGAGGAATTGATAATGAGAACAAAGAGTTCTCATGTTTTGAGATTATTGAATGGATCTGTGGATTGAATAGTATACTATAATTCCTTTGGTTGTTGGCATGAATTTTTATTGATGAGGAGGTAGTTAGTGATCAAATATGGGTCATGATCGATGATTACCCATGATAATAACTATGATAGTAACCAAAAACTATTGACAACGGTATTATTCATTGGGAGGATTTGGAGGCACAATCTTATAGGATAGAATATTATTGTTTACTCATACCATCAGAGTCAAAGGTATGTTTTATTGAAGAGAGACATAAACCGAATAAATACAAACACATAAGAGTTTATAGTAGATAATAGCCTTGATATGGTATATACCTATTGTAAGGGAAACATGGTTGAATATTCATTTTGTTTTAAGTCCCATTCTAGCTTGGTAGAGGATGTGTTTCAGTAGATGAATTTCTTATTACTATCCTTAATCATGGAGTAGGGACTAGCTTTTATTCCTTAAATGGAGTTGATTCCTCTTCTTCATTATATCATGAGGGAGTATCATCTAAGATAAATTGACTACAACATCCTACATGACCATATATCATCAAAAGATTCACAAGGTCAATTTTTTGAAGGAGGGAGTGACATTATTTTTTTATGGTATGGATGGCCATCTTAGTCATGATTCAAAAGGAATCTATGAGAGAGTTTCATACATCTCCATTTTATTTTCATCCTAGTGTAGAAAGATGTATTGATACCTTCAGCAATAATTTCTATGTGCTGGAATGAAGCAAAATATGTCTCAGTTCATCTCTTAGTTCCTCACATGAACGCAAGTGAAGTGTTAGCTATAGTTTTCAGTATGTTTTATATAGTCACATGAGACCCCATTGTAGAAATGGTATGTCATATCCATGACTTTTTTGATGGGAATTTATTAGAAAAAAATAGGATATGAAACCATTTGGGTGAATGTCGACCAACATAGAAATTTTTTGAACAAGATATTAGGGAGAAGAGTTTGGGGGACAGTTTGTGGTAGTTGTATATGAGGGATATCATATACCTTCATAGGGTTCACTTGATGATTTTATCTATATTTGATGTTCAGTTCGCATTTCCACTGTGGATAGGTCTAGGAGATAAACATTGGACCCAGATCGCAATAAATATAGATTTTTTCCACCAAATATATGGTAAAACAAAGAGAACTATATATGTGATATTATATTTTCTGATTGATTGTGTTTTAGTCTTTGGATAGAGTTAGTAAAATCACTAACCTTTTCTATAGTTTTATTATAATAATATCTACCAATATAATATTTATATTGAACATTTTGAGGCCATGTTCATGGGACCCTAATGCTTACCCTTATAATGTATTTAGATAAGTGAGTCTCCTCTTGTTGGGTCAAATATGGTATAAGATATGATGGAAAAGTTACAATGGATTCATGATTGTATTTGAAAAACCTATAAAAGGAATAAATAATATGTAGATCGGTGTCCTAGGCACTTGTAGATTGAGGAAGGAAACTATATTTTCTTAATTGTCTCTCTGCTGTGAGGATTGAGGTGGTTTGTATGAGGAGGAACTATATCTATGAGATTTATCAGACCATTAAAGATCTTGTGGGGGGGTGGAGAGGTTTCATAATATCTCTCCATAACCCCACATTTGGATCAGGTTCATGTTGTATTTCATGTTTCACAACCGTGGAGATATATGCATAACCCCACACAGGTTATTGAATAGGGTGAGAAGAACATTGAGGATGGATAAACCTTTATAGAAAACCTTATGGATATTGAGGATTTGGAGGAGATGATCCTATGTGTATAGACCATTCCATTGATTCATCTATTTTAATAGAATGATATATTGTATGAGAGCTCATGGGAGTGGAAGATCCTAATGCGGGATCAATATTAAAACTTTTTTCTAACATTCTTCTTTTCAAGGATGAAAATATTGAATAATGTATTAATGTAGAGAAATTATTTTCTATTTAATAATTTGAAATATATAAATGAATATTTTTATATCTAGGAATTAATAAGGAGAGTGATTCTAGTGACTGGTGTGCATTGAAATAATTTTATAAAACATTTAATTACATTATTTTCCATGAATAAATAGTTTTTAGGAATGATTGGATATCTCATAAAAGAATCTCAAATAAAAATCTGAAGACCATGGTTGAATCCAAAAAGTGTTAATTATTCAAAATGTGATATAATGTCAGTTATAATGGAATATCCACTAGATATAACTTGTCATATTTTCATTTAATTATATACCTTTATTTATTTATTTATTTAAATTTAGAATTCCTAAACTATTTTCCCTCTATAATTACACTTTTATTGAGAATATCTAGGGAGATACACAAAACCGTGGGATGAATGAGAAGAGAATTATATATTTCATCATTTTGGAATCAAGATCTGATGACCACCAACTTTTGGGTCCATGTCATTTGAGGCGTAGAAAATGCACATGGTTGTCTCCTTTGATGGAAACTACATTTTCAGGCTTGATTGATAAGAATCAATGTAGTAAAAAATGGTCAATAAATTTCTTGACATTGGAGTTAATCGTGACTTTATTAAATTATTTTATTTCATTTATGGTGTTTCTCAATCCTTTGTATGATATCATGTGTTGAAATGAATTATTAATTCAATTTAATATCCATATTCCACTTTTATCACCCTAAATATCCTTGATAATAATATTTGGCCATTCATACTCATTTAAATATAATTATCTCTTTTTTATTATGCATCCCCCCATCGTTCGTCACATACTTAATTTATAGCCTATGAGGTCATGATTCGAAATTTCTAGGATGTTTCTAGCATGATTGAAAACCCAGATTCATGGTTGTTGTCAGAATGATGATCGAGATAGAGATTTTTGGATAGATCATTAAATGCTGTTACATGTGGTTGTCGATTCCATTAAATCTCGAGTATGAGATCAATCAGAAGGCTTTGAAATAATTGAAGAGGTGCTTCAACCATGTATGGTATATTTTGATTCCTAATTTCTGGTCACCAAATCCTAGAAATTGATTATCTTCAATTGAACGAGCATGGGAAGACATAGATCTGGGACTTATGGGTTGATTCATGATTTAAAAATTGGTGGTTGAGGGATGATGATGATGAGTGACTGAATCTACTATTTTAGTGAAAAACTCAACTACATTGAGTTTTGTTCAATAAATAGAAAATTTATAGTTCCCTAATTATGAAAAAAGGGATCCTGGGTGATTTAAATATCACATGTAATGTTTGATTCACTCATGTGAAGAGACTTGGTGATGGTTTCTCAAGGTTTAATATGTGTGTTCAAGGAAATGTATAAGAAGATGTCATGTACTCTGACATAGCCATGTATACCTAGATGACTTGATGAACATGACTAGGAGAACACAGATCAAACCTGGGTGGACAAGACACACCATGTAGTAGAACATGGATAATCAACCATGGGCTTATGAGGATCCGGCCAGTAATAGGAGTGGTTGCATAAGCTGTGTAGACCCCTTACATTCCATGTTGATCCATTTTGAGGAAAATTCCACCTCTCACATCTCCTCTATTTTGACAGTAAATTTGGATTACGAGTATCCTAACATGAGACTTTTTCAATATAAAATAGGATTTGGGAATTATTAGTTTATTTCATTATATTATGTAAAATTTTATGATCATAATGCTTCTTCAGGTGTCCCATGATGATGATAGTGTTTATACAGGATCATCAGAGTGAAACCCTACTATCCTACAAGGGTGTTAGTTCAATATATATACATAGAGTGGAACCTTACTAAGAGTAATTGGAATTATGACTCTATCTATATATTGGAACCCCTAATGTAATAGGTTGATGGTCTTTTATATATCTATATAGTGGAATCCTTCTAGTGGGATTAGGTATGAATCCTCTATTTACATAGTGGTACCCCTTGCTAGATAAAGGAGAGGGTACTCGACCTATTTACATTGTGTAAGACTCTTAATGGGACATGGAATCGGTACTATATCATAATATTGGTCCCCCCTAATGTTCCAGGATGTGAGTCCCCTATCTATATACATAGTGAAAGTTCCCCTGATAGGCTAAGGTGTGGTATGTCAATCCACATAAAGAACCATGTATATGGGATAGGGTATGGATGCTCTATCTATTGATTAAAAACCTACGATTATTCTACGGTATGATTCCTTTACATAGATATTATATCCACTCAACTATGAAGAATAGTGGAGTGGTGTGTCTCAACATGGAATCATATTTAGATTGAAACGTGAGATAATGTGCATTATTGATGAACCATCTTGGAACAGTTGGCAGAATATTTTCCCAGGATCTTTCATCATATGGATATCCCCTTTCTCCCACATACAGAATTATTTTATGGTACTATATCAATGACTATTTTATTTTGTACTCTATTGAAATGGGATGAGATGGTTAATTCTATAATTTCTCCCATTTCATGCCCTACTTTTTAGACTACCCTCCTGGGTATGTATATAACCACCCCTTCATGGGATTTACCAAACATGTCATGTTTTATGATGTTTATTGACATGATGAATGTGATTTCCAAGTATAATATGTATAACATCGTTAATTGGATCATGCATAGTGGTTGAGGCATGGAGATCTATCACTAGGCTTTCCAAGAAATTAAATGTCAAGTAATTTTCGTGTTGAGACATATTTCTGTTTGGTTGTTTTTTTTAGATTTTATTTTTTATATTACTCTGACACTCTTATATTCTCTATTGGTTGTAACATGAATTTTTATTCAGGTTGGGACATCTTTCTGTTGATACAAGTAGCTATTCATTGGATAGACACACAAAATGTCGGGCATCATTGATACAAATATAAATGTTTTGGTAGAATCTTTTCATAGGATTTGTTGTGAGATGATAACACACATTATATCTCATATAGATTTATCATTTGATCATATATAGTTATTTTCGGATTTTTATACCCACTTATTATGAGATTTTCTGAATATTTAATGCATGTAACCTATTACTCCCCTCCAGTTGGGGGGTGTCCTTCAGGGTAGGGCTATACTAACTTGAACATGGGAGTTTCCCACACATGACATTTCCTATGATGAAGACAGTTGGATCAAATGTGATTCAGGAGGTGCATAAAAATACTCAGGGGATATTTATCATATATAGTGGCATGGGCATGGAGATATGGAACTAGGGTCCCTCAACATTTCTATTCCAATTGTTGACATGATGGGACATATTTTTTGATTAGTTTTTTTCCCTTTATTGATCCTATTTTTCCTTCATACTCTTTTTTATTCTTTCAGCTTATTAAATCCATTCTTTTTACTATAATTGATATAAGAATTCATTGGTATTCCCCTTAAATTTTTCATGGAGATGGTTTGTTATGTATTTGAACACCTACAATAAGAGAAGGTGTCTTGTATTATTTATTTTTTCTGGAACTTGTGACTTTCCCCTGATCTATGGATGCATGTTTGGGGTAGTTGTAACTAGGCCTTTCACTATACAGTAGGTCCACAATGGATCATGTTATGAAAATTATGTTATGTATAGAGTATAAATCTATTTTCATGTAATATATATGAATAAAATGTTTCCATCTCTATAGATAGTATTAGACTCATGTTTGGTATACAATTGAAAACTATGATGAAAAAAAATTAGTGAGAAAACTGTGGAAAATTCTAAGTATAGGAAAAAATCTTAATGTTATAGTAATGATCATAAATGAACTAGGTCAAACCAATCAATTTATAGAAGTACATGTCAGGATTTGGTAATCATAAAAATAATTATTCATGATTATATGGTTTACATATTTGTTTTTTTGTTTCTAATACAATGAACCTATTAGAATCATGTTATTTTTAAATTCAATTTAAAATGAAACTATTCTCCTCCTGAGGAACTATATATTATATGATCTATAATGAAATTTATTATTTATATGATAACACAAACATCTAAGTCTATGAGTTATATTAGGATTCCAAATAAAAAAAATGTGTCGAAAATGAAATATTGATTCACTCATGAATTAACATCCTCATTCTTTTTGTGAGTCCACTAATGATCGAGTTACTAAGAAATGAAGCAGTACCACTGAAATTATATTTTTCATTCTCTTGTGTTCATAACATGAGAAATTAATTTTAGTTATTCATATTTTATAAGGTAAAATGTATCGATGGTGGACTCTTATCAAAGACAATGAAGAAACAAATGTAATTGATTCTATTGAGTGGGAGAGTTTTACAATAATATTGGTCAATAATTATTTCCCATATATTACTCAAAAAATGGGGAATTAATTCCTTGAGTTGAAATACAATTTTAATCAATGAATTGGTAGCTATATGGAAAATTTTATATGTCTTATAAGTTATTCTTATAGTAATATCATCCAGCCTAAATGTAATTTTGATTGATTACATATTGGATCAAAACCAGGTATATAAATGGAGTTATCCATTAGGTAATTCATTATATATGAATAAATCATATGATGTGATATCAAGGTGGATATGGTGATTGGAGTTACACATCAATATGATGTTTTTTACCAGAAAATAAAATTGATATTCAAGGGAAATACTGAAAACCATAGAAAGAAGAATACAAGCATTCTTTATGCTAAAAATGTTTGTGGGAAACTTTGGAAAATTTGTAGTATTGGAACAAAAAAATATTTCTATTGTGTAAAGTAAGTTCACCAATCAATAAAACTTCATTGTGATTGGAAGAAGATGTATAATGATGGAATAATGGTTAAACACAATATACTGTGCCACATATAATCAAATGTTTTGAATTTAAGGATTATTGGGGTTATGTTAACTAGTTCCAATAACTAAATTTTACAAAAGATGACTAACATAAAAAACTCTTAAGTGAATATAGAAAGGTAAATATCATGAGATTCCAATATCTAATGATGCATAACACAATGATGTAGTGAAAGGTACACTTACCACCAAATCTAGAATTTTTATCATCATATTTGATTCTAGATATACATACTATATAATAACTCTATAATTATATAATGGTATTATAGTACCACCAGAAATATTAGATGGTGATTTATCTATGAAAACCCTTAATGGTATGATGATCACATCCCAGGTCTATGATTCTTGTAAGGAAGAAGATTGTTGGATTGATTTCCTAATTTTTAGTTCATATTAATATTGATAGATACAATGTTATTTAGGAAATAAATTTTATTTATTTAAATTAATTCTACCTAAAATTTAGATTATTTGAAGATATGTTTGATGTTATAAAACCAAATGTTACATTCTATTTGTGTGTTGAGAAAATGTACTTTTGATGGTAATTGAGTCCATATTATGCCTCATGATTCTTATTCAAAGGGGTGTTTATATCTGATGGTTGGAAATTTAATCCATTATGTGCATCATGATTAACTGGTCTTTCAATGAATCATGATACTGAGTTTTCAAGTGAACTCATATTTGGATATACACATATTTCCAAAACTCGTTATAGAATTGTTTGAGTTAGAATAAAGTTAGAAGAAACTCATAGAGAATCTTGAAAATGGATACATTCAGTTAATTACATCACCTTGGGGTAAACATATTTTTTTGTTAAAAATAATAATAGACGAATGAGACACTAAAATGATTAAAAAAACATAAGAATACAGGTACTAAGAAAAATGATATCATCCTTCTATTTGTGGATTTTTTAACGAATAATAATGATCTCAATACTCACACCAGATTGATCCTTATTCCAGTAATCATCAATATAGGAAATGATGGAGGACATACAAAAGAAATCATTATATAATAGTTATGAAAAATATGAATTTATAGTGATTCCTTTGGATTTTAATAATGTCACATGTATATTTCTGGGTTTAACTAATGGAGTCTTTATTGAATACTTTGATTAGTTTGTGGTAGTCTCTATTGATTGTTTTATTTTCATAGTGCAACGAAGAGCCTGAATATCACTTAATTATAATGATTTAGACTACAAGGAATGAAAAACATTTTGAACAATTTACAATGTGTGAATTTTGGATTTTGAATATTTCATTATCGTGTAATATAATCTTATATGATGGTTTGTCAGACAAACCACTATAACTGATATCCATATATTTCATGATTTGGATTGATACAATTACATCATTGTGGAAAAATTTTCAAAACCACCAAATTCACTCACCAATTCAACTCTAAAGGGACAAAACATCCTATGGGTGGATAAATGTGAGGAATATTTTATGTAACTGAAGAGATGTTTACATAGACAATTGTTTCTTACACTACACTATAGTGAAGAAAGTATTGTAATATATATTTAATCATGGAAGAAAAGACTAGGTTGTGTCCTCATGCAGAATAATATTTTTATAACTTATGCCTCATGATAATTAAAGGTCTAGGATAAAAATTACCCAACTCATGATTTGGATATACCTATGGTAATTATTTAATTAATGATATTTTGTAACACCCCATGCTTTAACGATACACTTCTCTTTTAATAATGCAATAGCTTTCATTGTATGCAGGTTCGAGATTCTAACACACCGCGACCAATCAAAGTAATAGTTATGAATATTAATACTCAATTTTTGAAATTATATAAATTTTATATTTTAAAATGGACTTCATTTTTTATTTGGAATATTGAAATTATCCTAAGTTGACTTTTTTGTAATTTTCTGAGAACATCAATTTTTTAATGAATAGTGAAAAATACTTAAAAACAACTTTTTTAGTCAAAATAATTTATGGTGATAAATTATAGTAATGAGTTGTTTTAAAGTATAATTGGAATATATTTTTACCATTTTATCCAATGGTGGTCATTAGAATTAATTTTACTTTGAAATTGGACTTAAACAATTGTCAATCTTTTGATTGATATTCTTTCTTAAAAACACGCTATTTGTTTTGACAATGAGAATTAATTATAAAATTAATTAATGCAACATATATGTTTGGAATTTTGTAAAATATTCATCATTTTTAAAATTGGAATATCAATTATAGCATAGGGTGAAATTTTGGCATTGTTCTGAAAAACATCAATTTTTGATGAATAGTGAAACCACTAAGTGGTAGTTAAAAAAATAATTTTTCATTTAAATGAAACTGTACCACTTATATGAATTGAATTTCAAAAATCCAACATACATGGTTGTCATTAGGATGTAAAATGTGTTTCAATGGAATTAATATAATTTTTTTGGTGAGTAGTAACTTTTATGTTTTATTAATTGCGATTAAATGTAATTAGTGAAATTTAAGGTAAAAATGATATTATAAAAATATGAAAATACCTTTACACTTGTCCTAACCATATTTTATGAGTCATTTCCGACCAAGAAAATCCATGGGTCAATATGGGGACCCCATGGAGCCACTTGGGTAAGAAAATGACATTTATAAATTTTTATTTAAAATAAAAATAAAATTGTCACAAACATGTGTTGTTTTACCAAAACAATTATTACAAGGGGTTATAAAAGATATATTTTTGACTATAAATATTAATTGGAAAGATAAAAATATTACTAAATTATGGTAATTTTTTATAATTTGTAGTCATTAAATAATTTAAATTTTTTATGACACAATGATGATGCAGCGATTACCTCATTAAATAACGATTTAAATAATATGAAACAATAATGTTATTTATAAGGCTTAAAAATGTCAAAAACCTATTGGAGGAGCATATTTATAACCCTTTCCACCTTATTCTAGAAATATATCATTATGGGCCCCTTGAAATCCGAAAATCACTTCATAATAATGTAACATTTCATGAGTTTCCAAGAGTGCCCTTCCTCTACTCATATAAAAGGCCCCCACCTCTACCACCTTATTCACACCATCAAAGCCATTTGCCTTGGAAAACCTCTGCCAAAATACTCTTCCAACATCTCTCTCTTACTTCTAGAAGCCTCACATTGGGCAGAAGTATTCCCAAGGAAGCTTTTTTCTCAAATCCAAAAGAGTTACCCGATTTTAAGTTAATGTCTTCTCTTATGTTTTTTTGTTTTATTCTGCTTCTCCAACCACTTAAAATCTTTTTGTTCTTTTATTTTTTAACAACACCAGTATATTCAATATACTAGGATGTTTTTATTAGAAATATTTTATTTACACTTACACACACCTTCGTCTAATGGTTAAAGAACATACTGTTTCAGTGGGTGGTGAAATACTGCCTCACGAAATGATGGTTGTTCAATATTATTTTAACACCTATAATGGTGGCCATTTTGATGACACTATTTTCATATATGAAATATATATTATGTTCATGTTTTCCTTATGCTTCTGTATTTTTCATTTTTGGCATACCTTTATGATTTCGATTATGGGTAAACGCGATGATTTCAATTTAAGAAGGGCGGACTACCGCCCCCTCAAAGTGATTTGAATCGTTAATTCCATATGTAGGATGTATAAAGGATGGAGTAAATGATATTATATATGATATTATTCTGTAATTATAATATACCATTATATCATTATGATTTCATTCCATTAAATACGAAATAAAAATGAAAGTAGTGTTCATGCGTGCGTACGACTTACCGTCTCCATGAACGGTGAATTTCATTTCTTACCTCTAAATGTTATGTAATATTATGAATGAATGTATATACTGTATACATATGATATATATAATATCTAAATCATGAATATAATTCTGTATATAATGGATATTTCACCACATGAACAACTTGTAATTATAAGAAGTTTATTTTTGACTCAAGTACCAAAGATCGACTAAATGACCGTTATTAACTTAAATAATTACATAATGTTAATAACATGGTAATAGGTGATATAAAAGAAGTAATGAACTTGAAAAATTTTCTTAAGAAAATATAAATTAACTCTAGTTTATTATTCAGGAGTTTAAAGAACGATCGAATCTAGTCGGACACGATGTTTGGGAACTTCTTAACCCAATTTCCATTCTTTGGGTTAATCTTCTACTTTCAAATTATGTCATGATTTTATTATGTACTATCTTGTATTTATACTATCTTTATGTGTAAATTTTGTGAACACACATAATAGATATATTTTATTTAAAAATGATCTTTGTAAGGACTTCGTCTCAATCTCCTTTCTTTGAGGCATATTTGGTTTTATACACAACTTTCGTTCATACGGTGTATAAACCCCTTTGACTTTTACTTTTATTCAAAAGGAATATTTTTATACGATGTGTCTTTACTAAACAAGAAAAGGAATGTTTTTTTCTTATTTATGCGACGACAACAAATTCTCTGCCTCCGTGACCATTATTTGAGTTCCGGCTTCTTCTACAAGCCATAACTTTTTTTAAATAGAAAATAAATACAAAGTTTTAATTATCATTCATTTTGGTATTGAAAATGGTTTTGAATGTTTTTTTATAATATCAATGTGTTGTATTGATATCTTGTGATTGAAATGTGGAAATGTTATGTTTCCTTTATGCATTTATTATGTGATACGATTATGTTATGTTTTATGATATGTTTAAACCTGTTCATATGATGAATTCATTGGACTTAATAAGTGATGGGTGGAGCCCACTATAGCTCCTAGATGCATCGGCAGGTCTCATGAGAAAAACTATTGTTTTGGCACGAGGCCTTGACAAAATCTTATTTGTAGTATTGGCATGAGACCTTGGATACATGGTTATAATAGTCTGGAATTATGCATTTTATCATTATGAAAGTGGTTATTGATATTGCATTTGATTATTCGACTAGTATAATATCCATGTGAATAAGTAACTGGAATTATCTCATTCTAATTTTTCTATATTATATTGAAGTTCAAGGTTAAAAGTCTTTTGTTTTAGTTATGAATTGCCTTAAATGTTTATTTTTATTTATGAAAGCTTCTGCTATATTGTTATCCTTACTAAGAATCTGAGCTCACCCCTTTCAATGTTTTAATTTTTCCAGGATGTGAAGTAGTATTTTTTGAATGACCTGAATGGATAATATGAGGGGATATGAATACAATATTTTGTTTTAGTTTTGTATTACTTTATGATGTAATGTAAAACATATGAATGTATCTAGTGTTTCAAGGATACTAAACTAATCAGTCTTCTGAGACATGATCTTTGTGATCATGCCAATGTTACACAATAATGCACTGACTCTGGGTAACTGGGGTTGGGGGCGTTACAGTTGGTATCAGAGGCAGTTTAGTACTAACCTAGGAAGCAAGATTTAGATAAACTCTGATTAGAGAACATATCCCTAAGATAGAATTTGAGGATTAGTATAGAATAATTTCCTAGAATTTTGGTATCGTAGAGAATTTGTGAGTTTTTCGAGAAATACATCCCTGTCTGGATACGAGCAGGTAGAGGCGGCTCTGGCACAGATGTACCTAAGGGTAAAACCCGAAAACACCGCTTTGATATAGAATCTAACAAGAACTAGTGCACGATAACAGGACTTGCTGCACTCTTGGTTACGACACTCATGGGGGATATGCTTAGGATTATTCTCATTTTCTTTACAAACCATTATGAAGGGTTTTTTAGTATATACTTCCCCAAAGAAAACATTTTTTATGATAATTTATTATATCCATAAACTATTAAAATTACATTAAGTATTTTACAAGTTTGTAATTATTCAGTGAAATTCATAAACAAACCTAGTTTATGCCATTGTATTGAAATGGTGCCCAGTAGATGGAATGTGAACTCCACCAATACGTATGATCCAAAGATTAAGAAGGATAATATATTTCACGTTATTAAGCCAACATTTAGAATGGAAATAGTCACCCATGTGTTCTCAACATATGAAGAAATAATATCATGTGTTAATAAGATAAGTAAAGAATTATCTAATTCTTATGTCTTTGAAGGGAAGAAAGATAAGAAAAGGATGGAAGAGAGAATAATGGATAAAGGGATGAGGGAAAAGAAGGATTTTCCAATATGTGATAACTGTGGGAAGAAACACCTTGTAACTTGCCTAAAGGGAATGGGAGTTTGTTATAAGTATGGAGAAAAAGGACACCAACTGCGTGACTGCAAGGGTAAGAAAAAGGTTTCAAATGTTCAATGCTTCATCTACAAGGAGTGGGGACACTACACAAACCAATGTCCAAATCATCAGAGTATCCCCCAAATAATGTTATTGGATAATAATCAAGTTTTGATACTACCACATATGAGGAGTAATGATTACAGTTCTTATCTTGTTATTAAATAATTATGTCATTTGATTGTTGTATCAATGATGTACTGGTTATAATAACTATGTAGTATATAAGGATTTTACTGTAGTACTATTTCATCAAGGATTTGAGATTGTGTGGAACCAAGAAAAGTGACTCCGTAGTAGGTTAAATTTTTGGAAGATATATGTTGAGTGAAAGATAAACCATAATATGGTTTTGATACTGAGGTAGTGATTTTGGAATATTACATGATTGATATGGATAAATTATATTTGATATTATTAACTTCCATGAAACTGATTAATGTTTTTTATACATTTTTGTATATAAGGAGTATATGTAGAATTATCTAAGGAAGAAGGGATAATGAATGTAATCAATAAGGATTTATGGTAATTCAGTATGTTGATGTGTTTTAAAAGAATACATGATGAAGGTGTTCACATGTTTTTAGGCGGAAAAAAGGATCTTCATTGTGTTTACCTTCTTTAAAAAATTTGGACTGTGAGTTGGACAGAGGTATTTTGGATAACTATAAAGGTTGGAATGAATTATGTTTAACTTTGGATAGTATTGTTTAAGGTTAAAAAATTTCTGAAGATTATTTTTGGAATATTATAATACTATATTTTTAGGAAAAGTACAACCTGTAGGTCGGGGGATAACCCGTCACGTCAGACAAAGCTGTAGGAATCGAACCCACAACCATAGTGCGGCAGCCTTCATTACCTACCACTAGCCTACCAGAAGTCCCTGGTTATTAAAAAATGGTTTTCCTAATCTAAATGGTATGTGTTAATATTTGGAAACATATAGAATTAGCATAAATATAACATTTTTGAGTTCTATTAACTTTTGGAGTGAAAGATGGGTTTGTGGTAAAAATTTACTCTACATGACAAGTAAGTATATTTCCTTACATTCATATTAAATCTCCTAAATAAATTCCTCAACATTATGAAATGTAACTTAAAAAAAACGTTGTCGGTTAACTTTTTCTACTGGGGATTCAATAACCAGTTAACCAATCACTTGTTTGTGATGTTCTTGTAGTTAACTTTACCCTAATACTATTTTCTACAACTCTCTATCAGGACTTGATGGCTTGTTTCTCCTCTATATCCATATTTTCATCAAATCCTACTTTGGCCTATCTTGGGTTACCTTTTTACATCTCTTTCTTTCTTTTAAAGTTACAATTTTATAAATTTTATTTCTGATGTGGGGTTTCCACAAAAGTATTTTCTATTTTCAACCATTTATTTTTGAAGAACATTTTCAAATTGTGAGGAAACAATTTATTGAATGAGGAGATAATGTAACACCCCAAGATTTCACGATACACTTATCTTTCAATAAAGCAATAGCTTGCATTGTACGCAAGTTCGAGATTCTAACACACCGTGAACAATCAAAGTAGTCGTTATGAATATTAATACCAACTTTTTGAAATTATATAAATTTTATATTTCTAAATGGACTTCATTTTTGTATTTGGAATATTTAAATTATCTTATGTTGAATTTTTTGTAATTTTCTGAGAACATCCAATTTTTTATGAATAGTGAAAAATACTCAAAAACAACTTTTTTAATCAAAATAATTTATAGTGATAAATTATAATATTTGATTGTTTTAAAGTTTAATTATAATAGATTATTACCATTTTATCCAATGGTGGTTATTAGAATTAATTTCACTTTGAAATTGGACTTAAACAATAGTCAATCTTTTGATTGATATTCTTTCTTAAAAACACGCTATTTGTTTTGACAATGGGAATTAATTATAAAATTAATTAATTCAACATATATGTTTGTAATATTGTAAAATAGACATCATTTTTGAATTCAGAATATCAATTATAGCATAGGGTGAAATTTTGGCATTGTTCTGGAAAACTTCAATTATGGATGAATAGTGAAACCACTAAGTGGTAGTTAAAAAACTGATTTTTCATTGAAATGAAACATTACCGCATCTATGAATTGAATTTCAAAAATTCTAAATATATGGTTGTCATTAGGATTTAATATTTGTTTCAATGGGATTAATATAATTTTTTTGTGAATAATATCTTTTAAGTTTTATTAATCGCGATTAAAGGTAATTAGTGAAATTTAAGGTAAAAATGATATTATAAAAAAATGAAAATACCTTTACACATATCCTACCCTTATTTTAAGATTAATGGCCGACCAAGACAATACATGGGTCAACTTGGGGACCCCATGGAGCCACTTGGGTAAGAAAATGACATTTATTACTTTTTATTTAAAGTAAAAATAAAATTGTCGCAAACATGTGTTGTTTTACTAAAACAATTATTACATGGAGTTATATAAGTTATATTTTTGACTATAAATATTCATTGGAAAGATAAAAAAATTTACTAAATCATGGTATTTTTTTTAATTTTTTTACATTAAATAAATTAATTTTTGATGACACCATGATGATGGAGCGATTACCTCATTAATTAACGATTTAAATAAAATGAAAATATAATATAAAATCTAAGTCTTATACTTCTCAAAAACCTATTGGAGGAGAATATTTAAAACCCTTATCACCTTATCCTCGAAATATATCATTGTGGGACCTTTGAAATCCGAAAATCACTTCATAATAATGTAACATTTCATGAGTTTCCAAGAGTGCCCCTCCTCTCCTCTTATAAAAGGCCCCCACCACTACAACCTTATTCACACCATCAAAGCCATTTGGCTCGGCCAAAATATTCCAAAATACTCTAAAAACTTCCCTATATTACTCGTAGAAGCCCTACATTGGGCAGAAGTCTTCCCAATGAAGCCTTTAGATCAAATCAAATAGACTTACCCGATTTTAAGGTAATGTCTTCTCTTATGTTATTTTGTTTTATTTTGTTTCTCCAACCCCTTAAACTCTTTTTATTCCATTATTTTGTAAAAAAATAGTATCTTAAATATACTAGGATGTTTTTATGAGAATTATTTTATTTAAACTTACACACACCTTCTTCTAATGGTTAAAAATCATATTGTTTCTTTGGGTGGTGAAATACTGCCTCACAAAACGGTGATTGATCAATATTATTTTAACACCTCTAACGGTGGCCATATTAATGACAATATTTTGATATATGATATATATATTATTTTTATGTTTTCTTTAAGCTTCTGTATTTTTCATTGTTTTCATTCCTTATGATTTCCATTATGGGTAAACGCGATAATTTCATTTTAAGAAGTGTGGACTACCGCCCCCTGAAAGTGATTTGAATCGTTAATTACATATGTGGGATTTATAAAGGATGTAGTAAATGATATTATATATTATATTATACTGTAATTATAATATACCTTTATATAATTATGATTTCATTCCATTAAATATGAAATAGAAATGAAAGCAGCGTTCATGCATACGTACGGATTACCGTCTCCATGAACGGTGCATTTCCTTTATTACCTATAAATGTTACGTAATATTATGAATGAATGTATATACTAGATATATATGATATATATTATATCTAAATCATGAATATAATTATGTATATAATGGATATTACACCACATGAACAACTTGAAATTATAAGAAGTTTATTTTTGACTCAAGTACCAAAGATCTTCAAAATGACCGTTATTAACGTAAATAATTAAATAATGTTCATAACATGTTAATAAGTGATATAAAAGGAATAATTAGAATGAAAAGGGTTCTTAAGAAAATACCAATTAACTGTAGTTTATTATTCAGGAGATTAAAGAAATATTGAGTCAAGTCGGACACGAGGTAAGGGAACATCATAACCCAATTTCCATTCTTTGGGTTAATATCTTACTTTCAAATTTTGTCATTATAATATTATTTAATATGTTGTATTTATACATTATTTATGTGTACATATAGTGAATACACATAATAGATATATTTTATTTATAAATGATCTTTGTAAGGACTTCGTCTCAATCTTCTTTCATTGATGCATATTTGGTTTTATACACAAATTTCCTTTATACGGCGTATAGACCCCTTTGACTTTTACTTTTATTCAAAATGAATTTTTTTATACGAATCATTTTTACTAAACGACAAAAGGAATTTTTTTTTCTTACGTATGCAGAAACAACAACTTCTCCACCGACGTGACCATTATTTGAGTTTCAGCTTCCTCTACAAGCCACAACTTAAAAAAAAAATACGAAGTTTTAATTTTCATATATTTTGGTATTGAAAATGGTTTTGAAAGTTTTTTTTATTATATCAATGTGTTGTATTGATATCTTGTTATAGAAATGTGGAAATGTTATGTTTCCTTTATGCATTTTTTAAGTGATACGATTATGTTATGGTTTATGATATGTTTAAACCTGTTCATATGAGGAATGCATTGGACTTAATAAGTGACGTGTTGATACCGCTATAGCTCCTCGATGCATCGGTAGGTCTCATGAGAAAAACTAGTGTCTTGGCACGAGGCCTTGACAAAATATTATTTGTAGTCTTGGCATGAGGACTTGGCTACGTGGTTATGATAGTCTGGCATTATGCATTCCATCATTATGAAAGTGGTTATTGATATTGCATGTGATTATTCGACTAGTAGAATATCCATGTGAATAAGTAAATGGAATTATCTCATTTTACTTTTGCCATATTATATTGAAGTTCAAGTTTAAAAGGATTTTGTTTTAGTTATACATTGCCTTAAATGTTTATGTTTATTTATGAAAGCTTCCGCTATATTGTTATCCTTACTGAGCATCTGATCTCACCCCTTTCAATGTTTTAATTTTTCCAGGATGTGAAGAAGTATTTAATGAATGACCTGAAGAGATAATATGAGGGGATATGAAGAAAAGATGTTTTTGTAGTTTTTTATTACTTTATGATGTAATGTAAAACTTATGAATGTATCTAGTGTTTCAAGGATACTAAACTAATCGGTCTTTCAAGACTTGATCTTTGTGATCATGCCAATGTTACGCAATAATGCACTGGCTCTGGGTAACTGGGGTCGGGGCATTACATATGTAGCCATTATATCTATGTTGAATGTTATAACATTTATTATGATAAAAAAATATTAAAGTATATTTTCAATCAAAAAATTCCGAACATCTGCCAAAGATGATGGATAGAGATAATTAATTATTATAATTTCCCAGTATATTACCACCCTACGAAAGAGAAGATAGTATCTGATACTGGTTTTCGAGAGGATCATGCCAACATATATATAATGTTGGGAAACAATATTCAATATTTTTTTGACATATAATGAAATGATATAGAAATCTTGAAGGAGGGTGTGAAATATCATCATTCTCAATTTTTTTTAAATATCAATCCAATTAATGATTAAATACATGAAAAAATAGATATAGATATTTAATAGATTGTGAGAATTTTTACCAAGGTCTAGCATTAATGAGCTGGAATAATAATGGTCTAAAACATATATTTGTTTCTTTAGTACTATATTTTCATAACTATCTATTGGTTGAAACACATATTTATTCAATATATATTCATAATAGAAGTGTGAATATGTATAAAAATATAAAAAACTCTTATATTTGAGATAACATGAAGAGTGATATTTTAGAATATGTTTCTTGATGTTTGGTATGTTATAAAGTTAGAGTTGATGGATATAATAATAAAGAGATGTTACAAAAAATTTCCACTCAAGAATGGGAATGGTAAACATTTGATATTGATTTTTATCTAATCCTAAAAAATATAAAAGGGAATAATAATATTAAATTTGTAGTAGATAATATTAATAATTCAACATAATTTATTATCTTTATATAATATTTATATCTTAATTAAGATACTCTTTTATACAAGAATTCTGTGGTAATATTTCATGGGTTTCCACTATCAATTGTCTCTGATCATGATCAAATGTTTACCTTGATGTTTTTAAGAAGACGTGATTAGGAACTAGATACATAGTTAGGTTTCTACATTTCCTTTCATCCTTAAAAATGATCACTCCAATTGGACCACAAAAACACTAAATTAAATTTTGGGATATTTCACTATGGAATTCAATGGTTAGTGGGATCAATACCTTGTTTTGGTGGAATTTTCATTCAAAAATAACTTTAACCCCATCATTCAGATATATAATTATGAATCTCTCTATATTAAGAGGTGAAGAACTAATATTTTCCTAAATTAAGATAGAGAAAAAACTATTTTGACTAGATTTAACTGTGTAAATATAGATTTTGTTAGATCCATTGAATAACATATAAGAGTAGCTGCGAGGAAAAAGTGTTTTTTGAAAAATCATATAAATTATATATAGTATGAAGTTCGGGAAAAGGTATTCTTATGAGTATCTCCCATAAAGAGAGTGATTTGATTTAGAAAAAGGGAAAACTAACGCCTTAGGTATTACAGTAATATAAATGTTCTTGATTATATTAGCATAGTATCCTATAAATTGGCGATCTGACCAAATCTCTCCCATGTTCATGAAGTGGTCTATGCAACTCTCCCGAGGATGTTGCACTAGATCCCTCACATGTACTGAAATCTTTTTCCAAACACTAGTGAATTATTTTTATTATAAGAAATAATCAGTGAAGATTTCATATCATAGAGATGATGTTCTATGAAACAAGACAACTGACTTAGTCAAAATTCAGTGGAAAACCACAAATTTGGTTATTGATTCCCATGTTTTAGACCGAATATAATTTCAATGGAAACATACCTTTTATCATTTAGTGGATGAGGTGATATATAAACAAATAATTGAGATGTAAATATGATAATTACCATACATAAATGTGTTTTTTAGATGGATTTTGTGGCCCACGATTTTTGTATGGTGTTTCATTGAATTTATAGGGTGATGTTCTTGAAAATACCAATTTTAATACAGCAATGGGAGGCGAATATTTAGCACATGGTTTGTTTTAGCCAATCATCTCAACCATGTATTCCCTAGAGGGTGTTTTACTTTTTTTAACTGTTTATCTAAGGGCACCTGGCCATGTGTTTAATCGATATAATATTGTTGAGACAAACCACACAGGTTGTGCATTGTTTGACAAATAGTGCACCTTGCCTGCAGGATATTTCCTCTTGGGAATTGGGTGCACAATATTGGCATAGCTTTTGGAAAAATTGTGTTGAGAATCCATTATACTCATTTAAATGTGTAAAATTATCCTTTCTCTTATTTTATTTTTACCTTCCACCATCTTTATATTCATCTATCACACAAATAATCCCCCATTTGTGGATATCTCTCCTCATACTACTATAATTTTATTGTTATACTTTTTAGGAGTTTTAAATCACTCATAATCTATCTCATTGAAATTCCCTCAGTGATTCTACAATTCCTCTTTCATTGTTTTTATTTTGTCTTTTAATATTGAATGGTACTTCAATGTGAGATCACATTCCCTATTTTTAGGGCATTTCTTTATTTCATCAATCTACCTAAAATATACTCAATTCAAAGATTGATAATGGTATAATAAATCATCAAAAGCATGAGGCAGGTGGATAATGGATTTTCCATTAATGGATATAATTTTTATAAATCAAATATTTATTCCACAGAAATGATTTTTGGCATCTAACTTACAAAATATGAAATAATGTATTGTAATACTAATTTCATAAAATATTTTACCCTTATGTGTCTAATTTGATTCGTATAGGTCATCGACCTTGACCCAAATGTCCCCTTTTGGGTTTGTCTCATACATTAAACAAAAGGTATTCTACGGCTATATAATTTATGAACCTTCATGGGATTGTTGTTTTTAATAATTATGAGTTTAATTATTTTCTTATTATTTTATCACCACTGAGGTGTCTAAAATTGTATCTTATGGTTGGAATTATTAATTTTAAATAACTCAGTAGGTTTGGTGAGAATTAAATGTTTTTAATAAAACTTTTTATGAGTTACATTATCTTATATAATAAAATTGATAAATAAAAAAGAATTTATTTTACAATGATAAAACACAAGTACTTTTACATGGACTCCCTTAATTACATACAAATGGAAGGGAAAAATATATATACTTGAATTGTGATGTGGAAGTCTTAATAATATGTCATTAATTATTATGTAAATTTAAATGATTCAATAACTTGTATCACACCTAGAGAAAACCTTGGTATCCCATATAAGAACTCATTGGGCAAGGACATTGGTTTCATGAATTATATTATGTATTGAGAGATTCTCAGATTTAATTTTACATAATTCCATGGAGGATAAAATTGGTTGAATTAATTATGCACTCCTTGAGTGAAACCCTCATTATTAAATAGAAAAAATTGGAAGGGACCAAAGGATGGATTCCATTTATTACTGATGAGATATATCTAGTTCCCAAGTGGTTAAACTTAGTTGGGATCAGAGTGTAATGATATTGTACTACATTCTATAAGTGATACCTGGTTCCCAATTTCATATTCCATGGATGGGTTCCCAGGGTTATGAATTTATACTATTTTGTGATTGATACCCGTGTTCTTATATTTTATACCGTGGATAGACTCCCATAATGAAAGGTAATTATAGTATACTGAGTTCCTTTTACTAGATTCCTTATATAATATTAAGATGAATTTTTAATTAAATAAATTGATTAGAATACAAGGAAAAATAACATAAATGTATTTAGTCTAGGATATACATACTTGATGACCAAATTATTTATTCATTCTAACTATACATTCCATGAGAATTATTAATCCACCTAGTATTAAACATGGATGAATTGGGCTTAAAAATCAGGCCCTTCCAAGTATTACATATCTTCATATAGGTACATATAGGTTATAATGTATATAATATATATATATATATATATATATAAATCTAGATACGTGGTTACTCAACATGGAATATATACCCACATTGTTATAAGTTTGGATAGTCAACCAAGCTTCCTTGAGGTTCCTAAGTCCAACATGATAATATTTATTTTTTTACTAGCTTATTTATTTTTACATTCACACTTATGTACTTTCTATTTATAGACTTGATAACAATAGTCATTATTGGTAGTGTAGAGACCAAATCTTTTCATACCTGAATATCACAATATTTTAGAATAATATTAAATATTGTTCGTAAAAACAAACTTTGGGACTGTAATAGTTTAGTTTCATTACATTCTAGAAACAAAATAATCAAATTTGGGGAAATATATTCAAAATATTGCAAAAATATCTTTTGAAATAGTAATCCACATCAGTATACCTTACCTAAAACATGTTTTATATCCTATTGAAGGAATCCTAATAATGTGTGATCTCAGATGCCCAGTATGGGAAAACAAATAAGTTATCAATATATGATCATTTGAAAGAAAAATATAATAACAATAAATTTATGTGATAATGAAAATAACATTAAAATTTCATATAAAACTTTTTATAGATCATAAACATGATTCAAGATATAAAAATTTATCATTATAGAAAACATGGCCCATAAGAGTGATAAATCATCATAAGTCAATCCGGAACCACAATATCATGCCATAATATTATGGATCCATCATAAATATATAAAACCATATCATATACAATGATTAAATACCAAGACCATCAATATAGTGGATTTGAACTTATCATCAGTTTCCCATTATTGGATCAGGATATTCCTGATACACATAGTGGATTAAGATACACATGTTTCATATAGTGAATCGACCCCTTTATCTTATATCCCATTTTTATAACATGAGATTTTTTGTTTTAACCACTTATTTGGTTGAATATATAGTTCCTACTATATCATAATGAAAACTATACCTGTTTTTTTAATAGACGAAAACATTTATCTTACCACCACATCATAAACAATGTAATACAAACAAGTTTTTTAAACATTCCAAAAATTCCGTATAGTATAAAGAATAAAAATAAATTAGTTTCCTTAAAAATTCTTCAACATAATCATTAAAATTTAGGATCAAAAATTAGGATTACATCATTACATATTAAACTTACTATATAATTAGTAATTTCATAAATTTTATCTTAAACAAATTATTTTTAAAGGTCACAAGGATCATTTCATGTGGAAAATAATGATTCCATTATGAAAAAAACATTCTAAAATATAAAACATGTTAAAAAACCTCTTAGTTTAAAATAACCTTAGATACTTTTAAATGAATTTTAAAAATCATTTCAATAATTTCATGTGAAAAATACACTTTACACATTGAATATAAGTATTTGAAAATAAACATTCATAAAAAAAATGAAATAATTTTATAATGAAATAAATATCAAAACTTCTAAATTATTCTTTAAAATATTTAGTGGTAATGATAGAAGAATATTTTTCCATATTAAGCTTATTAAAATTATGAATCCTTTCAAATTTTAAGAAAAATAAAAATGATCTTTGTTTGAAAAATGAAATTAATTTATATATATAATTTTTTTCCTAAAATACAAACATGGGTAAAAATATATTTGATAAACAGTTTTGATATATTTAAAAATATATTTTTAAAACCTTTTTATGAATTTTTATAGGAAAAAAAGATTTTTTACGAAATAGATAAATAAAATCATATTTTCAAAAAAAATTATCAATTATATCAATTACCAGAGAAAAGAAAAATGCAATATTTCATTAAAATTTTATGGAATAACAATAGTAGAAGAAAATAAAATGGGTTCTATAAATAAAAATTAATTTTTATCCATCAATGTATGATTACGCATAATGAATCTATATTAAAATCAGGTTGTGTGAAAAATCCTTACCCGTATCATAATTTTTATGTGAGAATCAATCAATAAATTAATTATGTGTGTCAAATTTTAGTCAACAAAAAACATGTTTAAATACAGTATGTGATATTTAAAATACATTCACACATATAATTATAATTTAAAATAAACATAATAAGAAAAATAACCCAATAAAATGAAATTGAGTTATGAAATTTATTACAACTTATAATCTTTTCTGTCAAATCCCCTTGGATTAAATAATTCATAATGAAAAATAAAATAACACGAATTTTTACAGAATAATGATATTAAATTTAAAACATGATGTATATATAAAACACATAAAATACGTAGGTGAATATTAATATATTCCTCAATGAAGGGAAATTGAGACCATATCCCTTAACACATTGGTAACTTTTGAACTATAAACACCATGAAAGAGAGATCCAAAAAAGTGAATTTAAATTCACTTAATTTTTATGATAATTATTGTAATATACAGTCATATAAAGTATATAAACAACATATAATTAGTAGTTGGTGAATATTTCTAGTGTCTCGTAGAAGTAAAATGTGATATAGAAAACCTTAACTTATGTATATACATCCATCATACACGTTAAATCCTCTTGAATAATAAATGTAATTTTATTGTAGATAAATCATAAAACCATAATTAAATACATATATTATATATATATATAATATCTTATATAAGTTACATATGACGTTTTAATGAAAATTTATAAATAATACCATGTTAATGTCACATTTTGGGTAATAACTGCTTTTTTCATATATGTTTTGATTTTTTTTCAGTCCTATTTATTTTACCATTTATCCATTATATAAATACTTTTAACCATTAAATAAATATCTCATATAATATTTATATGTTTATTTACTTAATAAAAAATTTAGAGATAGAAAATGAATTACACCATTCATGGAGATGGTGGGCCTTATGTACCCATTGAAAATATTTTCCTTTTCTGAAAATATGAAATGAATAGAAGGTTAATAATATATTTACATTAAAAAATTATTCTTATGAAACATATATTACATGTATTCATTAAATTTACACTAATTACATTCCACAAAATGCATAAGTAAAAACGAATTACATTTCTTTTTGAGGTGGTTGTCTGTTGTACATCAGAAAGATATTATCGTGTCCCACACTAATTTGAATTTAAGAAGCTTCATATGATATAATATTTATAAAAGTATAATTATATTAAAAATATAATATATAATCATTTCATCAATCATTATTACCAAAATTGTATATTAGAAATGAAAATCGCATCACATGGTATACAAGGTGATAGTCCACCGTATACATGAGCGAAATTATGGTTTTCCCATTAAATTGGAAGGAAAAAAGGTATATGTTTTATTATAATTAAATAGAAAAAATAATATCGTTAATAAAATATATATAGGAATTAAATACATAATTATTTTCATCCATGAGTGGTGGTGATCGAAAACAAATAACATCTGTTTGTGAGGTAGTAGTCCTCCATACACATGAATAATGATTTTTTATAACATTTAATATGAGTGGAGAATTTTATAGGTTATAAAATTAAAACAAAAAATTATAATAATATTGGAGATACATTTTTTATTATTTATCAATAATTCAAAAATATTTTTATGTGTTAAAAGAAGATATAAATCAGAATCACATAGTTAAAGACATTACCTCTTTTTCAAACAACCTTATTAGTATTAAACTAAATCATTTAAATAATAGTTTAATGATCTCAAAAATAACTCTATTTTTGTGTTTAGGTATGTAAATAATACATTTTTGTAGTTCAGGTTTGATCCAATGGGTATTGGAAGGGTTAATAGGATAAGAGTGTGGGTGTCTTTTCTAAATTAAGTGAGTGGCAGAAATTCCTATTTTGAAAGTAAACTGGTGTATCCATTTTTTCACAAAAAAAAAAGAATAAAACATTTTCTATCATACCACCTTATATGTGTTAAGACAGTTATTTTTCTATCCAAAGGGTATTACATAATTTCTTTGGTCATTTTAACCCATATATTTTTATTTTAACCCCCATTAAACACATTGATACCTTAACCACAATAATACATTTTTATCATTTTTACTTTTCAATAAGACCAAAAACTATTATTTCAATATTATATGAAATTAATTATTATTTCAAATAGAATTATTGAATACATTTTTTCAAATTCAATCCATATAATTGGAAAATTTTTATTTAAAATTAATCTCACAAACATGACGAGAATGATATTTTCCAAATATAATATGTGAAATAATTTTAAAAAAAAATTATAAAAAATTACTATGAAATTGATTAAAATTGCGTAAATAGTATTATAAGATATATAGTTATAATAATTTTATTTTAGGAATAATATTATTGTAATTCGAATGTTTTAAAATGCTTTAACGGAAATGAACATTCATAATAAAAACTAGTATTTTACATTCCTCATAAAAATCATTATATTTTCAAAAAAATTAAAAAGTTCACCCTTGGATAATTATTACATGATGATTTTAAAAAAAGGTATTTTTTGGAAATTTTTTTATCAAAATGTTTAAAATTAATTTTAAAATAATTTCACAAAAGGTGAAAAAACTTGTTTTTTAGTAATATATATTTGTTATCAAAATATTATTATATATTGTCTAGAAAAAACAGAAGAAAAATTTTAAAAATATTATTGAAGACAACATATTTAAATTTAATTAAAACCATTCACCGAATGTGATTTTATTTATTTATTAAGGTAAAAAACATTTGTTAATAAAAACCAAATTTTAGAAAAACATTTCCTTAATTTCAAAATAGTTTTTACTTTCATATATAATTAATTAGTCTCAAACTAATTAATTATATATAAACACATAAAAATTATATTTTCATAATTCATTTAATCATTTTTTTAAATGTCATTCCAACAGCTTGGTGATTACTATCATATTAAATAATAAATTTTAATAGTATTTTATTTCTTTTGAAAAAATTGGTGTTTCTTGAAACACAAGCTATTAAAAAAATAAAATTATTTAAAATACATATTTTATAAAATAATTTTTTTACATCATCCCCCCCATAAAATTAATTTCTCCATTGAAATTACTCGCACTAAAATAAATAAATGTGGATTTATTTAAATCATTACATCCTCTTTTTCCCCACATTTATTACTCAATATGATTGGTTTCACACAAAATAGAGACAAGGTTTGTGGCCTTATTTCATAGAACACTCTCTATATGATCTTAGAGATTAATAATTTTTTCCATATAACATAGATCATTCTCAATTGGTACTAAATTTGTGTTAATTATGTGTGAATGATCAGGAATATACTCACTCATGAAAAATACATGGAACATGTGATGAAAATGGTAGAGGTTCAGTGGAAGCGCCAATGAAATGGCTACAATCCCATATGATAAATAATATAATGAGGATGAAAATACATAGTTCTTATGTATTATTTATATTATAACAGAATATTTATATTTTCAATGTTCTTTAATTAATTTCTTCTTTCCCTCCCACTCAATGAAATAAAAATTATATTATTATTCTTATGGAACAAATTGATAACAGTATACATTATAGAATGATAATTTAATCCTTTAATCTCTTATTATCATTTTAAAAAATACTAAACAGAAGTTATACAATATATATAAATCCTTATATAGTGATGTAATATATTAATATCAAAATCATAATTCCATGTTCACCATAAACAATTCAATTAATGGATATCCTTCCAACCCTTTCTAAATTCAATATTTATAAGTAAGGTCCCTAAGCTTTTCAAAATCAACATAAAATTAATCCAAAAAATATTAAAAATAAAATTATAATTATAACTTTCCAAATATATGGATTTATTAGTCAAAATTTTTCTTAAAACATGGTAATAACCAAAATTATAAAAAAATCTTAATCAAAGCATTCATACTTCCTCATTCCATTGATTAAAGCACAGATTGTTTAATATATTTCAAAAATCCTCTAATGTTGTAAACATCATCAATGACTACATAATCTATGTTTTACAAAAAAAATTAATCAATTATAAAGTAATAAATACTATCCAATTTCTTTATTTAAATCCATCATATTTTAATGCTGAAAAAATTATCTTTGTATCCAAAATATATTGAGGATTATGTTCCTTCAATCATGTTTTTTCCATTTAATTTAACCTTTACCTTAGATAAAATATCTAGTTCACTGTTAACATTCCTAATATTATTGAAAAACCATAATGAAATAAAAATACTAGATAATCCTAGTGTATTTTATAAATCTTGAATTAAAATATAAAAATAATAAATCATCCTAAATTATTCATCAAACATTAACAATAATTTAACATCATTTTCATTAATCCTTATTTATTATAAATTTCTATTTTAGTCTCTTCATCATCAACAAAAAACCATTACTTATACCACATTGTTGATCAGCCTCTTATTATTTCCCCCATAAACATAAATTTGTATAATTCTCATACATTCAATATTTATAACATTCAACCATTGATTATGGATTTTTTAAACCATTATTCACATCCATTATGGTAACTTGAAAAGTTTTCCCTTAAAAATAACATACTCTATGTCTTTATTATCCAAATATAAAACATATTCTTCCTTCATTATGGAATTTATTGGGGTAATTTTTCCTACATTCATTACATATAAGAATATTAATATTTTTTTCATCCATCATATTTACCACACAAACTATCCACAAAATATTTGCTTCCCTTATTTGATGATTTCAAGAGTTGGTTAAGGTGGATGTTCTTAAACATGTATCTTGTTAACTGATTTGGAATGACCACAATATCCTAAACTCTATTAATTTTTCTATTTGGTTTCCCATTGAAACATTTTATATCACATTCAATATTAATCAAGTTCATTTTGGTTCTTCTCCCTGAGTAAGACCGAAAATCATATTGTGAGAAAATATATTCATAGTGGGAAACTACATAATGATGAAAAAATCTTATAGGATGTCCAAATTATGAAACCTTCCTTTTAATATTTGACACATTAGGCTAAAGCTATCTCATTCAAGTCATTATTAAAATGATTCATTATAGATTTCAATGAATTTATGATTTTACAATTCATACACCTCAAGAGTGTCCTACCCAGTGTTCAGCTATTACTATTATGTTACACTAGGGGATGATCAAGTCTAGCTAAATGCACCTTTTTCTGAGTTATAACACCTATGTACTTCTGTCCCAGCCCTAAACCAACTAGTAGTATCTAGAAAGTGATTTAATTTCTTGTAAAATACTCACACAATCCGTTAACCAAATTCATAGACCTATTTCTATACATTGACTCGCCCTTAAATTTGTAAATATACATATCCCTTATCATATCACAGTAAATAACCTTAAAATATCATTAATGATTCTTCTTCATAGTTTCAAAATTTTAACTAAACATTTACATTCATAGCAACTTTACGGAAGATGGATTTTATACAAGAATATAAAATAATTTTAGATTAATATTCAATACATTATATAAACACATGCAGAAGGAAAATAATATCATTATTTATTCAGGGACTAAAAAAACAATATTCTTATTTTGTTAAATATATTTAATATCTCCCACAAAAATCATTTCACATTTCAATTTTCTTAGGAATACCATTTGTATACCATTATTAATATCCTAAGTGAGGAAACTTAAGAAATGGTGAGATCAATTTTCGAGTAATAGAAACATATGATATATATATCTATGATTATATTAAATAATAATATTTTTATAGGCATATGTGACCATAAACGTAACATAAACTGTTAATTCCCAACCTATCATATATCACAAACCTGATTTATGGGATAATACCTTTTCATTTCCGAAAACATGGCCTATAATAGTGAGAAATCTTAATAAATTGATATTGAAAAATTATGTAATGTCAATAAAAGCTTAACTCTATAATAAACATAGAAAATCATATTATATATTTAGGTTATCTATTAATACCATCAACATAGTGGATCCAGTCTTATCATTGGTTTCACATTTTGGATTACGACACATATGTTTCTGATAGTGGATCAGTAATCAATTGTTACACATAGTAGATCAAGCATATTGACATGTTTACCTTTTTTATCTCAATTTAATGAAATATTTATCCATTGATTGGATGGAGATCTAAGTCCCACCCATCACATAATTAAAATGATACTTATATGTCACACACATTCATAAAATATTCATTATATCATAAAATCATCAGTTGTATAAATACAATGGGTTTCATTAACATTTTATTATTTCACTATAGAACAACCCATGAGAAATAAATGGGGTTCAGAAAAATTTCATAAATAAAAAAATTTACAATCCAAATAAAGAATAAAGAAATTATAATTTTTTTTATCTGTAATAGATCATACATTAAATCCAAGATATACTTTTAGATGTAAAATACTTTTGATAGATAAATTTGGATGTTTATTAATGAAAATATCCCTTCAAATTTGATTTTTTTTAAAATATTTTTTATAAAATAATTTTCTTTAAATAAATGTAGAATCTTGTAATATAATTTTTAAAATCCTTTAAATCATTTCTTGAAGAAAATATTCTATCAAAACTAAAAATAAATTAAAAAAAACAATTCATAAAATATTTTGGAATGTATTTCCTTTAAAACTAAAATTTGATACTTATAAATGGATCATCAATTTGTTTAGTGGTCTTGATGACAAAAATTATGGTCATACTGTACATGTTAAAACATACCTTTAAAAATTTCAATAATCACCAAATGAAACATTATTTCAATACAACATGAATACTCCATGAAAATAATTTTCCAATATTTAAGACATGGGATGAATATTTATAATTAAACATTGGGAAAATGATAAACAAATTGAAAACATTTTGAGAAAAAATGTTTTCAAAAAAGGGATTTTCGATTGAAGAGAGATAGAATGTTGGATTTTTATAATACCATTTTCCCAATAAATTCAAGTAAAAAAAAGATAAAAAAGTTATAATATCATGAAATTATCATGAAAAACTAAAGGATAAAAAATTAAATGGTTTCATTTGAAATTAATCAGAATTTTTGAAACAATGGAAATTCAAGAATAAAAAATCCCAATTAAATTGTGCTTTTGAAATAAACCCTTAATATTATCAAAATTTTGATATGATAACTAACCAATTCATTCATTATGATTATCAAATATAAATACACATAAAACATGTGGAGATATATTCGGATATTTTCAAAGGTATTTTCACATATAATCTTATAATATAAAGGAGAATGAAGAAGTATTATAACCCAATGAAAAAATGAGTTATTTAATTGTTCAGTACATGGTTGATTTTATGAAACATCCACATGGATAGTAAAATTATGTTTGAAACATAAAATACCATTTTTTATGGAATAAGTATATTACATGTCAACAAGGAAGTATATAATTCACAATTTAATAGAAATTAGGTTTGTACCATTATAATATTCCCCAATGAAGGAAAATTGAGAAGAAATCATGTACCACTTTGGTAATTATTGATCTTTCATTCCCATCAAATAGAAATACTAAAATTTATATGTAAATACATGCTATTTTAAGTATAATATTAATAAAATAAATTCATGTGAATTTTAAACACTATACAAATAATATAGGTGGGGAATATAGAATGTGTCTCATAGAAGTAAGATGGTGGGATAAAATTTCCTTCACATAAGTCTCACCTTCCAAAATACACGTTCAAACATACAATATAATAAATATAAGTTTATTTTAAATATATTGAATGATAAAAAACATAAATATATATAAAATCATATATGGATGAATTCTGATCTTTTATTACCTATTTATAAACATTTCTATGTTTAATTCACGTTTCGAGTAATAGGTGATTTTTTTCTTCTATGTTTTGATTGGATTTTTCTAAATCATATTAACTTGATCATGTATCCATAATAGTTTTAATTTTAACCATGATATAAATATAAAGTATTTCTATTAATTATGTATTTCTCATAATCTGTAAAATAGTGATATAGAAAATTAAATACATCATTCATATAGGTAATATTCTATACATATGCCTCAATATGGTTTCCATTTTAATTAAGGATGAAATTAGATTATGAAAAATAATATATTCATGTTAAAGAATAAATTTTTATTTAATTTATATCATATATATTATTTAAATTTACCATTGTTAACTTCTATAAAAATAATTGGGGAAAAGGTAGTCTTCCATATACACAAACTAAATTATCTTATCCCCTATGGAATAAAAATTATTAATATAGATGTGCTATAATATACCTTGAGGTGTTAATATATTAAAAATATAATATATTGTAACACACATAGGTTTTAAATAAAAATTTAAATGAATAAAACTTTGTTTTATGTAGATATTTATAGCTGTCCTTTGAACATAAATTTTCTAATTCTAGGATTTTAATTTCTAAAAACAGCAATCGACATTTAGGAACAGTATGTTATTTGGAGTCTTATAGGACCAACTAAATTTTTGGTGAATATAAACCTACCTTTCTGAATTTTAATATGAATAGTAAAACGAACCTAATAAATTGTAAATCTTATTATTATTTTATATTCATAAGGTTATAAGATAAATAGATTTTGATTAATTTTTCAAGGTGTTATGAACTCAGTTATATATTTTAAATTGTTATTTTTGAATGAATTATGATATTATTTAAAAATAAAATTTAGAATATTTAGAAAATTATTTTTAAATAATGGGTGAAATTATTGAATTCTACACAAAAATAAATGTTTAGGGTGAATTTTGGGATTTTTTAAATTCATGAATTTTTAATGAATGGTGAAATACGGTAAAATACCGTATATTTAAATTTTCAGTTAAATAAACTATTTATGAAATCATGGATGATGAATGAACACTTTTTTATCACATAAATTCATTTATCACTACATAGATTCACATGAATCAATACTGTTCAAGTGCTTGATAAAAAATATTAGAATTATGATTAAAATAATGTAAAATCCCTCCTCCCCTCCACTATAAATACCACCATCGTCCCTCTCTTTCTATCACACCTATCAAGCCATTATCATTGTCTAATTTCTACCAAATTCACTCTACAAGGATCTTCCTCACTTCCAAGACCTACTAGACTCACCAAAAGGACCAAACCAAAGGCCTTAAGGGGGATCTCAAGGGGGAGAGATCAAGAGGTAAGAATCCTCTTTCATTTTCATGAGTTTTCATTTCAAAATCATTATTTTCTTATAATCTCTTCCCATCCCATTATCCAGGCGATAGAAAATATCCATAATATAATATATAAAAATTTAATCAAGTTAATATAAGAGACTCGTCGTCTTTCTTCCTCTCCTCTCCCACTTGTTCTAAAAGTTAAAACAGCGTCCGCGAAATGCTAATTCACTGAAATTGTTGATGATGTGTCTCAAATTTCTTTTAAATCCTTTAAGGATTATCATAAAAACATTATAATAGTTTAATAATAATGTATATTGTATTATTTATCCTATTTTATGTTGTTTATTGAAATTCCATGCGTGACATTAATTTATATAATGATACTAGTTCATAATTATCGAGGGACTTCAAAAAATGATCTAAAAAAATATCATTTATTTTTTATCTAAATATTCATCATCATATATTAAAAAAATGATTTATGGTATCATTATATATCATGGAAACATATTAGTACCATATCATTCCACTTCTGTATTTTTATTTCCATACGAAAGGAAAATAAAATAAAATCTGTCTATGGAAATCATGTACTGAATGCACCCAAAACAATGGAATGAAAAAAGTAATAATAACTAAACAGTTAAATGATGTTAAAAAATGATCATATAAGGTATTATAAACGTGAAAATGTTTCTCTAAAATATTAATAATTATATTTTAAGCATTATACATGAGGTTTAAATAAGATTTAATAATGAAAAATAGAGGTAATGGAATTCTTAACGCGATTTACATTCTTTGGGTTAACATTCTACTTCATTATTTATGTGGTATTCAAATTAGTTTTGTCATAAATTGTATTTATATTATGTGTAATTATGTGTATTTACATTTTATATACATATTATATCTACTCTATTGTGTCTCAATTATGTTATATGATATTTTTTGGGGGCTTTTCTTTTAAAATCCTCTTATGAAATTATGTTTTAAAAAATTCAAAAGAATTTCCTTTATGAAATTATTTATGTTGAATTATTTTCTTTTGTTTCTTGAGAGTTTTTTATGGTGATGTATGGGAAATTTATTTCCCTCCTATTCATTGGGTATTTGTAGGTTGAAGGTCAGTCTCTTGGTTACTCCAAGTGTAAATGCAATGGTTACACAATAAGGTATTCATGAGGGTTTCATTGTAAGGTAGTTGTGAGCGTTACAAATTATAAGGTAGAAAATATGGTTACAATATTTTATAATTAATTCCCCAAGATACATTTATGTTTCTATTTATGTTCTATATCTTTTTGGAAATCTCAAGTGTCACAAAGTATGTTTATATGTATAAAAAGTATGTTTTTAAATGATTTCATACGTTACATGTATTCATGGGGTAATGTTTTATTTCCTTTTTTTATAACCCTTAATGAGATTTTATGCTCATCCCACGTTTTCAAATGATTTTCATTGGTTATATGGATGTGTATGACTTATAGAGAGGTCATGTTAAATGTTATGATGGTTTGTCAATGATATCATGTTTTATTTGAAATGCTCTATATTTTGTAAGAAATAAATACTTGTTATGGTATCCTCTCTATATTAACATGTAATTTTATGAATTTATTGTGTTCTAATTATCAAAATATCTAAATATGAAAAGATCTTCAGTTTGGAAGGAAGTTATTTCTTTACTAAATTCAAGATTATGTAATGCCATAGGGCCGAGTACTTATAGTTGGAATCAGAGGATGGTTTAGATAACTTTAGGGGTTAAGATGTTGTAATTTGAATACCATAAATGACATTAATAGTATGCTTAAATTGATATTCTATAGAATTTCAATATTACAATGTTTCATCTATTGTGATCTTTTTGTTTAGATTTTTTTATAGAACAAATAGGTATGCTCAAGGGAAGTGGAACAAAAAGAATAACATCCTTTACAATATGCAGCCCAAAAATGGTATGATTTGTAATAGAGAACATTGTGACCGCAATGGATCTGCTAAAATAGGCAATAAATGGTGGTGGAATCCATGAAATATAATATCCAGATGTTCCAAAAAGTCACATGAAGATAGTCATACATTTTATGGAACAATACACTCTTGCTTCTTATGGATATTCTGAACCAGAAGCAGTTGAAGGATGGATTACAACCCATGAAAATATACTTTATGTTTTCGGTTGATTAGATAATAAAAATGAAAGTATTTATATTTATCATTTGGAAGTTTAAACTGATCAGTGGTGGTCAATGGTCAAGAATATCAAGGATAGAGATGATATTTCCACCCTTGAGTGGGATTAATTTAAAAGTGTTTTGCTTGAAAAATATTTTCAAAAGGTTTTTCGACTGAGGATCGTGAAGGATTTAATTGAATTAAAGAAGAAGTAGAATTATTTATTGGTTATGTATGAATAAAACATCGCCTGAATAGTGAGTTATTCTACAAATATTATTTTGGATCATGATAGAATAATCAATAATTTTTACTAAAGATTGAATCCATGGTATTGAAGGGCATTGACCTCCAATAAATCCAATTGTTATGAGAATGTTTTCAAATGTATCGAGAGTGTAGATATAGAGATTACTGATGATCTCATTTTGAAAAAAAAGTATAAGAAGAGGTCCATATTGAAAACAATGGGTAAGAATCAATCAAATAGATATAATTGTAAGAAATTCCAATTTCCAATTTGTGAAAAGTGTGGACAAAGAACCTCCAGAAATGCCTTAACAAAATTGGGAAGTGTTTTAAATGTGATAATTTTGGACATATTTCTCGAGATTGTAATGAAAATTATCTTAATTATAATCCTGATAAGAAAACTTTTATGTGTTTTAAATGTAGAAAGACGGGTCATTATGAAAATTTATGTCTAAAGAGAGATCTGAATGATGAAAATAAGTCATAATATAAGAAGAAAGGTATAATGAGATCCTTTACAACTACTTAAGTAGACGTCAGGCCATCCAATGATGTTGTATTGGGTACCCTATATGTGTACTCGTATTTATCTAATGTTTTGTTTAATATAGGGTCTATAAATTCTTGATTTTTTATAAATTTTCTGGTAAATTAGAAATATAACCTCAACAAACGAGATCATTAGTTATTGTTAAAGCACCAGGGGAAATAATATAGCAAGGAAGATTTATATGAATCCTTATTTTGTTGAATATGTAAATACATTACCTGCAAACATTGTTTATTTTCCCTTAGTATAGTTTGATGTCATTCTTGGAATAGATTAGGTTTCTATTAGTCATGTTATAATTGATTGTAGACTGAAAAATATTGTTTTTAGATAGATTTTTACCTTGTATACAAGAAAGAATATATATAATTAATAATATATTAGGAAGCTTTGAAACTGTTAAATGATATAAATTAAATTTATCTTTATCATACTATGGAAAACAAGGCAACTATTCATATTAATGATGTGCCCGTGGTATAGGAATACATTGAGGTTTTTCCTTATTAGTTTCCTAGTTTCATGCTTGACCAGGAAGTGAAATTTAATGTTGACTTATTACCTAATCCTAAGACAATTTCAAAATATCCATCTTGAATGGCTCAAATGGAACTTAATGAATTGAAAAATCAGTTATAAAAGTTTCTTGATAAAAGATTCATTAATTCTAGAACATCACCATGTGGTGCTCCTTTTATTTTAGATAAAATGAAAGATGTTTCCATGTGAATTTTCATTGGTTATAGAGACTTGAATTACATAACTATTAAAAATAAGTTTATTTTTTCTCACATTGATGACATGTTTGATCAACACCAGGGAGCTATGTTCTTTTCCCAGATTGACATGAGATATGGATACCATCAGGTGAAGGTGAATAAGGATGACATCCCAAAAATAGATTTTCATACTAGATATGTTCATTATGAATTTGTAGTTATGTCGTCTGGGTTAACTAATGCACCTAGTGTATTCATCAATCATATGAATAGAATATTTCGAGAGTTCTTGGATAAAATTTTTGTTCTGTTTATTGATGACATTCTGATATTTTATAAGAGTAAAGAATAGCATGCAAAACATCTATGGGTTATTTTTTGAACCATAATGAAAATGATACTATATATAAAATTCATAAAGTGTGATTTTCAATAGAAAAATATTTATTTTATTGGGAATATTATAAATAAGGATGGAATAATAGTTGATCCTTCCAAAAAAACACTGATATATGAATGCCCATGACCTTCAAATGTCATGGAGATTTATAGTTTAATTTGATTATTAGGTTACTACCAAATGTTTGTTACAAACATTGCTTGGTTTACTAGCCTGATAACAGTGTTAACACAAATGGGGTTAAATTTTATTAGATATAATAATGTGAATATTTTTTAGTAACTGAAGAAGAGATTTGTGCATTCTATAGTTTTTCCATTGCCTTCACAGAATGGTGAGTTTTTCATCTATAGAAATGCTTCATTGATGGCAATTGGTTGTTTTTTGATACAAAATAATCAAGTAGTTTCTTATGAATAACGAAAACTAAAACGTCATGAGTTATATTATCCCCCAGATGATTTGAAATTTGAATATATGGTTTTATCTTTGAAAAATTGGAGGAATAATTTATACGGATGAAAATATCAATTATATAATAACCATACAAGTCTGAAGTATATATTCACTTCGAAAGAATGAAACATGAGTCAGTGAATATGGATATAATCTATAAAAGATAATTACTACATGATCAATTACCATCCAAGAAAATCAAAAAAATTGGCAGATGCATTGAGTAAAAGAACTCAAGCATCATTAACCATGTTATGTTTTGAACATGATCCCTTGATTAATAATTTGATGATTTTTGGATTAGAAGTTGTTGGTGTAGGAAATAAATTTGTTTTGTTTTAGTTTTTAGTGCACTCAGCATTATCATACAGAATTAAGCAAGTGTAGAGGGAATATATTGAGCTACAGAAAAAGGATAAAATGTTTGAAATGGGTATGTTTCCATAATTTATCCTTGATAAGGATTGTGTTATGATATTTAGGAAAAGATTGTGTGTGCCATGTGATTCCCATTTAAAGAAATATTTTTTTTCTAAGTCTCATAGTTTTTGATTTTTGGTTCATCCTGAATGTTTTAAGATGTACAGAGACATTTGGTAGTATTATTGATGAGATGGTATGAAAAGCTATATTGTAGATTTTACTATGAAATGTTTGACATAAATATAGGTTAAAGTCGAGTGTCAGTTACAAAAGTGGATGCATGAGCCACATCTGGTGCCATAGTAGATATGGGAGAAAAAATCTATGAAATTTGGTGTGGGGACACAAAAAACATCTCAAGGTAACAATTTAATATGAGTTATTGTTGACTGGATGACTAAATATGCACATTTTTACCCTATTCTAGATACAATATATTTAGTTAATCATTCATGTTGGTACCTCAAAGGGATCATTTGGTTACATTGAGTGCCTCTTTCCATTATATCTGACCAAGAACCTAGGTTTACCTCTAACTTTTGGAAGGGACTTCAGAAGTTTTTGGGAATAGAATTATATTTCAGTACAGGTTTTCGTACTCAATCAGATGGGAAGTTAGAATGAATGATTCGTTCTTTAGATGATATGCTTAGAGATTCTTTAATAGACTACCATAGATTTTGGGAATATAATCTTTCTTTATTTGTGTCCTCTTATAATAAAATTTTTCATTCCATTATACATATAGGATCTTTTGAGGCATTTTATGGGAAGAAGTGTCGAACTCCAGCTATTTAGGATGTAGTTGGGGAAATGATGTTTATGGGAATAGAATTAGTAGAAGTTTTAGATGAGATGGTGAAGATGATCCCACAATAATGAGGAAAACATAGAGTAGGTATAAGAGGTATGCATAAAATAGGAGGAAAGAATTTTTATTTTGAGGTTGCTGGTAATGTTTTTCTTAGAATATCTCCATGGAATTGTTATGTGTTTGGTTATAAAGGAAACCAAGGTCCATGATTCATTGGACCATATGAAAATCTTTAAAATGTTATAGTAGTTGCCTACCGAGTAGTTTTTCTTCCGAGTTTATCTCAGGTACACAAATTTTTCACGTTTCAATATTTAGAAATTATGTGCCATATTCGTCTCATGTTTTGATCCTAGAGGTAGTTCAGCTTGAAGATATCTTTCTTATGAAGAGAAATCTGTTTAGATTCTTGATCATCTCATGTTTTGAGCCTAGAGATAGTTCAGCTAGAAGATATCATTTCTTATGAATAGAAATGAGTTTAGATTCTTGATCAAATGGAACAAGTATTGTTGAAAATGTTAATCCACTAGGAAATGTTTTGTGGAGAAACCAAATGGTTTAAGAAGCAACATTTGAGTCTGAAATTACTATGGGGAAAAGGTACCCTCACTGGTTTAACAAGTAAAGAAACTCTCGAGGACACAATTTCTATAAGGTGGGGATATTTTAACACCCCATATTTTTAAAAATGTTTTGAAATAAATGATTCTTTGTTTTAAGTAGATACTTATAGGTAGGCTTAAATGATAATTTTTCCATTTCAAAGAGATGAATTTCAAAAAATGGTCATCTTTGGTGGTGATTAGTATGTTATTTGGAGTCAGATAAAACCAAATTGTTTTTTAGTTAATATTAACCCACCCTTGTGAATATTAATATGAGCCTAATGATAGTAAGTATTATTATTATTTTATTTTCATACGGATATATGATAAACAGATTTTGATTGATTTTTCATGCTGTTAAATACTAACTTTTGGATTTAAATTGTTATTAGTGATTAAATTATCATTTTGTATAACAATTAAATTAGTAAAATTTATAAAATTATTTTCAACAAAATGGAGTTGATTTTTTTAATTATAAATATTGCAAAATGGATAGAGTGAGTTTTTGAGATTTTTCTAAAATTCTTAAATTTTTTATTAAGAGTGAAATGCAGGAAAATATTGTATATTCCAATTATCTATTAAATACAGTATTTATAACATCATGGCTTATGTTAGTCCATTTCATTCAATGAAACATGAAATTATTACTATTTTGGTTTACATGAATCAGGATTATTCCTAGTGTTGAGAAAAAATATTAAAATAATGATTAATATAATGTAAAATCCCTCCTCTCCTCTAATACAAATACCACCTTCAATACCCTCTTCCTATCACACCTCTCAAGCCATGATAAATGTATTATTTCTAAAACATTACCTACCCAAGGATCATCCCCATGACCAAGACCTTATGGTCTCACCAAAATCCCAAAACCAAAGGCCTTAAAGAGGATCTTTAAGAGAAGAGATCAAGTGGTATGAATCCTCTTTCATTTTCATGTGATTTTTTTAAATTCATTCTTTTATTATACTCTCTTATCCTCATCATATCTATAAAATATAAAATCTAAGAAATCTTATATATTCTTTATGTTATCATGTTCATGTAAAATACTCGTCATCATTCTTCATATCCTCTACCCCTTGTTCTAAATGTAAAAACCTCATCTGTGAACTTCTGATTTACCAATATTGAGGATGATATGTCTTCAATTTTCATTACTTCCTTAAATATGATCATAAAACCATTTTTATGTTTGAAAAAAGAATTGTAAGTCTATTATTTGACCTATTTTATGTTCTAGAATGATGTTCCATTAATTTAATTTAATTATATAATTAAATAATTTATGATTATCAGGGAACTGCCAAAAATGATCTAAACAGATATATTTAATATTTTATCTAAATATTCCTCGTCATATATAAAAAATGATTTATGCTATCATAATATATTCTGGAATCATATTTATATCATATCATTCATCTTATGGAATTTAATTTCTATACAATAAGAAAATACAATACAATCTGATCATGGAAATCATACAAAGAAAGCACGAGAAACAATAGAAGGAAAAAACAGTAATAACTAATGGGTAGAATGATGTTATAAAATGTTCAAATAAAGTGTTATAAATAAGAAACTGTCTCTATAACATAAAATAAAACTATTTAAAACATTATACAAGAGGTTCAAACATGTTTCATGTAATACAAACCTGAGGTAAGAGAATTCTAAACTCGATTTCCATTCTTTGGGCTAACATTATACTCCATTATATAAGTGGTATTAAAATTATTTGTGCAATAAATTCTGTTTATATTATATTTAGTAATGTGAATTTGTAGTTTATATACACATTATATCCACTCTATTAAGTCTCTCTTCAATTATATGATATTTTTAAGGGGATATTCTTTAAAAATCTTCTCAAAAATATGTATTCCAAAATTAATAAGAAATATTTTTAGGAAATTATTCATCTTTTATGATTATGAAATGGTTATTGGGATTTATTTATGGTTTAGGGTGGGTCCTATATTTACATCTGATGCATTGAGTATGTGTATATTGTAGGTCGGCCGCATGGTTACTACAAGTGTAACTCGATGGTTACACAATAAGGTAACAATGGGGGTTACATTGTAAGGTATCCGGGACAATTACAAATTATATGGTAGCCATAAGGGTTACACGATTATGTATGTAAATTCCCAAGATAACTTTTTCATACTATTTTGTTCTATATGTTTTAAGAAAATATCATGTTTTAAAAACAATGTTTATTTGGGGGATAAGTATGTTTTTTATAAAAATGATTTTTGACTTTAAATATATTCATGGGACAATGTTTACTTTCCTTCATTTTTTATCCATTATTGAGATTTTGGTTACATCCCATGTTTTCAAATGTTTTTCACTAGTTATAAGGATGTATATGAAAAATATTAAGGCATGATAAATTTTATGAAGGTATGTCAATGAAATAAATTTTTATATGAAAAAATGTATATTTAGGAAGAAATGAATACATTTTTATGCAATCTATTCTGTATTAATTTGTAATGTTATGAATATATTATGTTCAAATTTTCTAATGCTCTAAACATGAAACGATCTTCAATGTGAAAAGAAGTGAGTTCTTGACTAAATTAAAGATATTAAAATTTAATAAGTATGTGTCCTTATATATATATTAATTTAATATATCCTTATTACCATATAAGTAAAATAGAAATAAAAAACATATCACAATGATTCGTGATGTGGTAGTACACCATAGATACAAAGGACGTTATTTATTTCAACAAGTTTAGTTGTAATTAGGTATATCTGGAATTATAATTATAAAGGTAAAATAATATAATCAAACATATACAAATTAAATTCATCATTATATACATCTATTAGATGAGGTTATTAATAACAAATAACATCCATTTTTTAGGCAATAGTCTTTTGTACACACGATTGATGACTTCATAATCGCATTTGACAAGAGTGGAGTGTGATACATGATTTAAAATTAATATAATAAAATATATATATATTTATGATTCAATTTTGTTATTTTATAATACTTTTAAAATATTTTACAAATTTAGAATAACTTTTAAAACTAAATTGGGTAGTTAAAAATAGTTATATTCTTCAGACAATCTCATTATGTTTAAAAAAACCTTTTTTGATTGGATTTATGATATCATCAATGAAACTAAAATATGGGTTCTTATTTATGATTTATTTTTTGGTAGGTATAGGATGAATTAATATCTTTTTCATGTGTTAAGAAGAGATTAGAGGGACATTGTTTTTATATGTGTGTGGAGTGTCACACTTTAAATATTTTGAAATTAAAAAGATGTAGACACATTTTTCAATTGGAAAAATGCACAAAACGTGAAATTATTGAGTCACATATCCTATCAGTGTAACACCCCAAGATTTTATAGTGTGTTATTTCTTCAAAATAATTCAATAACTTTCACTACACGCAACACCAGGTTCAATCACACCATGACTTACCAAACAGGCTGTTCAAAAGAGGTTATGAATAGTGTTAACTAAATTTTAAACTTTATATAATCCTTATAATTTTAGAATCCATATTATGAGTTTCTTAGACATAATGTAAGAACAAATTCATTTTCAATATTGCACTTTTACCAAATTTTAATAGTGAACCCTTTTTAGATACAATATTTTAAACCTTTTGACTAAATGGGGACATCAAAAAAATTTAAAATAAAACATTCCAAGCTTCCACGGTACGCTTTCCTTTGAATAAAACAGTAGCGTGTGTTGTACGCAACTTCGAGTTTTAACACACACCACAACCGATCAAACTAGCCGTTATGAATAGTAATACTTAATTTTTGAAATTATATATATTTTATATTTCAAAATGGACTTCATTTTTGGATTCGGAATATCAAATTTAGCCTAAGGTGAAATTTTGGTACTTTTCGGATAACTTTCATATTTTGATGAATAGTAAAAATTACTAAATTTTAATTAAAAACAACTTTTTTAATCAAAATAATTAATAGTGATAAATTATGAATTTTAGTGGTTTTAAAGTATATTTAGAATATATTTTTACCATTTAATATAATTTTGGTCATTGGACATAATTTTACAATTAAACCGAACATAAACAAGTGTCAATCTTTTGATAGTTATTATCTCTTAAAAACACGCTTTTTGTTTTGACAGCGGGAATTAATTTTAAATTAATTTCTGCCACTTCTGTGTTTTGAATTTAGAAAAATGGATTCCATATTTGGAATCAGGATGTTCAAATTGTGTAAATAGGTAACTTTTATTTTTAGACATTTTGAATAATTACTGCGGTAAATATTTTATTTACCATGGTTAAGGGTAAATCCGGTAAATAAGGGTTAAAAATAATATTATAATAATACTAAATTACCCAAAAACGTGTCTTAACCCTATTGGTTGATACATGGTCGACCATGGGCATCTTTGGGTCTGTTTTGGGACCCCATGGATCCACTTGTAAGTGATAATGACACATTATATTAATAAAGTTAAAATAAAAATAAAAATGGCATAAGCTTACATCTTTTAGAAGAACAATTTTTACATAGGGTTATAAATGTTGGATTTTAGATTATAAATGTTCATTAGAAAGCTAAAAAGATTTCCTACATAATGATATTTTATTTATAATTTTTAGACATCAAATAATTTAAATTATTAATGACACAATAATGATGCAACGTTTACCTCATTAATAAATCATTTAAATAAATAAGATTATAATGATTAAAATATTATCTAAAACCTGTCCAATTCTTATTGGTTGATGTTATTTAGAATATGAGTCATCTTATCTTCGACCTCAATGATTTTTGGACCATTATAAACCGAATACAAATATATTATAAAGTAATACTTTCACACTTTCCTAAAGAGCCCCTCCTCTCCCTTATAAAAGGAGACCACTTCTACTCATTCCTCACACCTCTCAAGCCACTTGGCTCGTCCAAACTCTGCCCAACTAAGCTCCCCACATCCCTCTCCTCCTCCTTGAAGCTTCCCCTTAGGCAGAAAGCATTTCAAGAAGTCCTTTGGTTCCAACCAAAGTGAGTTACCTAAATTAAAGGTAACAATTTCTCTTAAAGTATTTTCATTTATTTTGCTTCTCCAACCCCCAAAATATTTTTATTTCCCTTCTTTTGTAACAACAACAGTATCCTCAATATACTAGGATTTTGTTATAAGAAGGATTCAAACTACACATTCACACAACTCCATCTAATGGATGATGAACATAATGTTTCTGTGGATGGCAAACTAACGCCTCACGAAACGTTGATTGTTCAAATACATCTTACCGCCTCTCATGGTGGCCATTAGGATGGCACTGTAATTAAATATGATATTAATGATATATATTTTATATATAAGCTTCTGTAATTCCATTTTATTTCATACCATTATTCGTTTCATGTTGTATATACATACGATAATTTCATTTGAGGAAGTGCGGACTACCGCCCCCTTAAAATGATATGACTCGTTCATACCACACATGGAACGTATAAAGGATGGTGTAAATGAACTTAAGTAACATATATAAAATATTATATTATACTGGAATAGTAATATACCTATGTATAATTTGGATTCGATTCTTTTAAAATAAAAATTAAATGGAAGTAGCGTTCGTGCGTACGTACGGACTACCGTCTCCACGAACGCGATGAGATTCATTCTCCATCATATCCATTCAAGTATAATTATCATTTGATGATTTAAAAATGATGTTTAAGAACTTGATACCATTCTGGATATGAATAATATACATCCCATTAATAACGAATATGTCTCACATAACAAAGAATATAAAGTAAAATGAACCCGTTAACACCCGAAATGACGATAATTCTAAAATATTATTAACAAATCAATGATAAAAGATCATATATGATATCATATTAAAGTAAATGATTCTTTTATTATTCAATAACAATTATTTCACCATTATACAGGAGGTAAACCTACCATCGACCAAGGAAAAAGTACAATGTAAGGGTTTTCTTATCTCACTTTTAATTCCGTGAGAATTCCATTGATCACCACTTAATTATTGCATGTGGTGTATGTGTACTGCCCATGATCGTATTCATTGTGTAATATACATTAATTTATGGGTATTTACATCATCATGGTATGATACTTCTTTCATGGGTGTATGTTTCGTAAGTTACCTAATCGATAAGGGAATTTGAGATTTCAATTTCCACTCATTAGGCTTTACACATATTTCATTGATTATATTACCCCAAGATTATGTGTGGAATCACTATTCATTTGATTATGTCATAATTTCCACTCCCCTTCCTATGGATAGAAGTTTGGTACACATAATCACTCCATTGGTAATTCTCAAGTCATTGATATGAATTTGATAAGAGTAATTTTAACTCATTCTCCATTTGTTGAGTTAAACATCCAATTCGTTGGTATTGTTTTTACAAGAATATGTGTGAATGTCCTTTGATTGTTTTACACTGAATATCCAATCATATTTCGTGTATTTATATTTGTCACACATAATTATGTCATTGATTTATCCTTAACCTAAGGATACAACCTTTTTGAGAAATTTCATCTCAATTTACATTCCATTGAGACTTCTTTGATGATATACACCAAATCACTTTTATGTGGTGTATATAATGTACTTTGACATAGTATATCATGAATTCCTTTATTCTCATGATATTACAATGTTTTGATTACCTCAATTATTTGTATTCAATTGTCTCTCTTTTGGTTAGAAACTCTAACAAAAATACCATTTTAAAATGTTTTAAAGAATTATTCTTCTAAATCATGCTCATTAATGTCCATATTTTAAAAATGGTTTTAAGGATTTATTTATATGGACATTAAAGTTTTAAAATTAAAACTCCTTTTAAAAGTTTCAAAGTGGTATGGGACACTTTGATTCAAAAATATACTTTTAAATGGCTTCTTGACAAATAGTGTGACTTTTAAATGTTTTCAAGAAAAGGGGGATATTTCTCTCAAATAGTTTTGATGATTATTTTCATCTATGTCAACATCCTTCATTATTATTGATTGAGGCTAATGTGATATAATACAATCTTCCATATTGTATCGAATGAATTATGTTTGACTGTGGATGTGCTATTTTTATACCATTCATGGTTTGTGGTGAAAGTATTGACATTTCGTATGATAGTTTAATACGAATGTTTACGTTATGTTTAAACCTTTTCATATGGGAATGCATTGGACTTAATAAGTGACGGGTGGAGCCCGCTATAGCTCCTCGATGCATCGGTAGGTCTCATGAGACAAACTAGTGTCTTGGCACAAGGCCTTGGCAAAATCTTATTTGTAGTCTTGGCACGAGGCCTTGGCTATGTGGTTATGATAGTCTGGCATTATGCATTCCATCATTATGAAAGTGGTTATTGATATTGCATGTGATCATTCGACTAGTAGAATATCCATGTGAGTAAGTAAATGGCATTATTTCATTTTACCTTTGCCATTTTATGCTGAAGTTCAAGTTTAAAAGGCTTTTGTTTTAATTATAAATTGCCTTAAGTGTTTATGCTTATTTATGAAAGCTTCTGCTATAATGTTATCCTTACTGAGCATCCGAGCTCACCCCTTTCAATGTTTTATTTTTTTTTTCCAGGATTATGAAGAAGTAATTTATGAATGAACTGCAGGGATAGTGTGAGGGGATATGAAGACAAGATGTTTTTTTTATGATATAATTTAAAAATTTATGGATGTATCTAGTTATTCCAAGGCTACTAAACTAATCGGTCTTTCGAGACTTGATCTTTCTCATGATCATGCCAATGTTATGTAATTAATGCACCGACTCTGGGTAGCTGGGGTCGGGGCGTTACAGTTGGTATCAGAGGAAGTTTAGTACAAACCTTGGTAGCTAGATTTAGATAAACTCTGATTAGAGCACGTAGACCTAAGATGAACTTTGAGGATTAGTATAAAAGAACTTCCTAGAATTTTGGTATTGTAGAGATTTTGTGAGTTTTCCGAGCAATACATCCCTGTCTGGATACGAGCAGGTAGAGGCGGCTCTGGCACAGATGTACCTAGGGGTAAAACCCGAAAACACCGCTTTGAGCTAGACTCGAACGGGAACTGGTGCACGACAACGGGCCTTGCTGCACTCTTGGTTACGACACTCCTGGGGGATATGCTTAGGATAATTTACATTTTCTTTACAAACCGATTTAAGTAATATATACATAAGATGAGAGTAAATGACCTTGGTTAATCCTAATATGTTTCAAATTGAGAATATGGTGACATTTTAATCTCTAAATGATATTACGACTACTATTACTCACACAATGCTTTCTGGTTTTAGTCAATGGCTGGATTCCAAGGAAGTCATAGTGACTTTGAGAATGATGTACAAGTTGGGAACAGTGGTGGCAATGAGCAACAAAATGGAATGTTGATAGGCGTAAAAGATATCGTCTTTATGCCAAATCAGTTTTCCAAAAATATGATCAACAACATATATATTAACCAACTCCCAGACTCAACAAGGAAGAGAAAGGTGATAAATGATAAGATCTACAGCAATGGAGACCATGGAGAAAAGAAACCTCAATTTTCATCATGCAGGAATTGTGGAAAGAGACACCCAGGAAAGTGTCTCAATGGGACAACGAAATGTTTTACGTGCGGGAAGGAAGGACATAAAGTGAAGAATTGCCGAAGAAAAATGAAGAGTACTATGGAAGAAGATAAAAATGGTCCCAAGAGTCCATTTACAGTCATTTGTCGTAAATGTAGGGGACCTGGCCATTACCCGAGTGAATGTCCTATTCTATAGGATATTTTCTTGGTCAAAGAAGAAGCTATGTGGAAATAAATGGTTGGAGAAAAATTATCACTACTTGTTGATGGGTTTACATTGGAATAATTTTCTCTTGTATTTGTAACCCCGCAGTTTGCCATGTGAGAATGATATTTGAGGAAGAATTGTCTCTTCTCTTGTGGATATAGGTATAAATAACCATTTGGTTTTATATGATCACTGGGGTTTGAAAAAATGATAAGTTATTATAATTTGGGATGAAAATGCAAAGTATGATATAACATTTGTGGTTAAATTATGTTATTTTAGGAATTTATCTCATTTTGGTAATATTATAAAATATAGTTTTGAAAAAGGACAACACGTAGACCGTGTGACAACCCGTCGCGTCGGACAAAGCTGTGGGAATCGAACCCACAACCAAAGTGCGATTGGGATTTATCGCCTACCACTGGACTACGTGAAGTCCCTGGTTAGTATGACTATTTTTTTTGTTAAATGATTTTATTGATCAATAATAAGATGATTTGGGTTCTTATGTCTTATCAAATAAATACCCTTGGTATAGGAAAATGATTTGGTGATTAAGTGATAAATGTTATTTTGGAAGATGTTCATTTTGTTAGGAACACTATATGCCCAAGGAAAATAGAATACAATGAGGTTTCATTTGTAGAGTAATGGTGGATTTTTATCTACATTTTTATTGTTGATTTATAGTGATTTGGGTTATTTATGGAAATGATTAACCTATAACAGAGAATATGTGATGATGTTGATTACATTTAAGTATGTGACTTTAAGAGTATTTGATGTAATTTGGAGATACAATGTAACATGGGAGACTACACAATCAAATTCTTCTATGTTTTGGGTTTCAATATTAGTTTGGATTATATTAAAGGATTTTAAGGACAATTGGTTATTGAATGGTATCTACTTAACTTTGGGGTATTGTTGGTTTAATTTTAGAAATTAAGATTAGTGCATATTTATCTCAATGAATATCCTTTTGGGGGATCATTAGATCATTCACTAACCATTTTGGTTTTGATTAATCTTCAAAGACAATGTAAATATATGGTTTATCCTGCATGGATCATGTGATTCTATAGAAGTTTATTCTAGCTCTCCCAGTGTGACCAAGTCTTCTTGAATACTCATCGTTTAAAAAAAATTGAGTTAGTGGTGGAAATTTATTAAAGAATGAAAATCTACTTAAAATATAAGTATATCTCATAATGTTCTTAGTCAATATCATAAATGAATTCCTCTTCCTTATGTAATGTAACTTTAAAAAAAAATGTTGTCCTAGATGGTACCTTAAATCATCACTAATTTATGGCTTTGGGATTGTTGGCCTATTCATAGCTATGTTCTCTACCACTCTCCATCAGATAATTGATGGTTAGATTTCTCCTCCATATCCATATTTTCCTACATGGAACCCTAGTATGTGTTAATTTCGGTAATCTTCATACTTTCCACTCTTTATTTTAAATAGAGGCCTCATTAATTCATTTTTCGATGTGGGATTTCAACTAAGATATTTTGAAATGTCAAAAATGTGTGATCCCAATACCCTATATTTTGTTGAACCGATGGTACTTCAAATCATCATAGATTGATGAGTTTAAGGACCTCAATTTTATACTTGTTTGTGATTGATGACCTCAACCACTACCTATAAATATTTACGTTTTTCCTCTAATTATATGTCTCTAATTGCCACCAATGTTCTCCTAATCGAGATCATAATTTGGTGGTGACCCTTTCATTTCTCTTTTCCTCATATTAAGACTAAATTTTAGTAAACCAATTTCCGATGTGGGTTTTCCCACAAATATATTTTCTATTTTCAACCTTTTATTTTTGAAGAACAATTTCAAATTGCGAGGACGCAATTTATTGAAGGAGGGGAGAATGTAACACCCCAAGATTTTATAGTGTGTTATTTCTTCAAAATAATTCAATAACTTTCACTACACGCAACACCAGGTTCAATCACACCATGACTTACCAAACAGGCTGTTCAAAAGAGGTTATGAATAGTGTTAACTAAATTTTAAACTTTATATAATCCTTATAATTTTAGAATCCATATTATGAGTTTCTTAGACATAATGTAAGAACAAATTCATTTTCAATATTGCACTTTTACCAAATTTTAATAGTGAACCCTTTTTAGATACAATATTTTAAACCTTTTGACTAAATGGGGACATCAAAAAAATTTAAAATAAAACATTCCAAGCTTCCACGGTACGCTTTCCTTTGAATAAAACAGTAGCATGTGTTGTACGCAACTTCGAGTTTTAACACACACCACAACCGATCAAACTAGCCGTTATGAATAGTAATACTTAATTTTTGAAATTATATATATTTTATATTTCAAAATGGACTTCATTTTTGGATTCGGAATATCAAATTTAGCCTAAGGTGAAATTTTGGTACTTTTCGGATAACTTTCATATTTTGATGAATAGTAAAAATTACTAAATTTTAATTAAAAACAACTTTTTTAATCAAAATAATTGATAGTGATAAATTATGAATTTGAGTGGTTTTAAAGTATATTTAGAATATATTTTTACCATTTAATATAATTTTGGTCATTGGACATAATTTTACAATTAAACCGAACATAAACAAGTGTCAATCTTTTGATAGTTATTATCTCTTAAAAACACGCTTTTTGTTTTGACAGCGGGAATTAATTTTAAATTAATTTCTGCCACTTCTGTGTTTTGAATTTAGAAAAATGGATTCCATATTTGGAATCAGGATGTTCAAATTGTGTAAATAGGTAACTTTTATTTTTAGACATTTTGAATAATTACTGCGGTAAATATTTTATTTACCATGGTTAAGGGTAAATCCGGTAAATAAGGGTTAAAAATAATATTATAATAATACTAAATTACCCGAAAACGTGTCTTAACCCTATTGGTTGATACATGGTCGACCATGGGCATCTTTGGGTCTGTTTTGGGACCCCATGGATCCACTTGTAAGTGATAATGACACATTATATTAATAAAGTTAAAATAAAAATAAAAATGGCATAAGCTTACATCTTTTAGAAGAACAATTTTTACATAGGGTTATAAATGTTGGATTTTAGATTATAAATGTTCATTAGAATGCTAAAAAGATTTCCTACATAATGATATTTTATTTATAATTTTTAGACATCAAATAATTTAAATTATTAATGACACAATAATGATGCAACGTTTACCTCATTAATAAATCATTTAAATAAATAAGCTTATAATGATTAAAATATTATCTAAAACCTGTCCAATTCTTATTGGTTGATGTTATTTAGAATATGAGTCATCTTATCTTCGACCTCAATGATTTTTGGACCATTATAAACCGAATACAAATATATTATAAAGTAATACTTTCACACTTTCCTAAAGAGCCCCTCCTCTCCCTTATAAAAGGAGACCACTTCTACTCATTCCTCACACCTCTCAAGCCACTTGGCTCGTCCAAACTCTGCCCAACTAAGCTCCCCACATCCCTCTCCTCCTCCTTGAAGCTTCCCCTTAGGCAGAAAGCATTTCAAGAAGTCCTTTGGTTCCAACCAAAGTGAGTTACCTAAATTAAAGGTAACAATTTCTCTTAAAGTATTTTCATTTATTTTGCTTCTCCAACCCCCAAAATCTTTTTATTTCCCTTCTTTTGTAACAACAACAGTATCCTCAATATACTAGGATTTTGTTATAAGAAGGATTCAAACTACACATTCACACAACTCCATCTAATGGATGATGAACATAATGTTTCTGTGGATGGCAAACTAACGCCTCACGAAACGTTGATTGTTCAAATACATCTTACCGCCTCTCATGGTGGCCATTAGGATGGCACTGTAATTAAATATGATATTAATGATATATATTTTATATATAAGCTTCTGTAATTCCATTTTATTTCATACCATTATTCGTTTCATGTTGTATATACATACGATAATTTCATTTGAGGAAGTGCGGACTACCGCCCCCTTAAAATGATATGACTCGTTCATACCACACATGGAACGTATAAAGGATGGTGTAAATGAACTTAAGTAACATATATAAAATATTATATTTTACTGGAATAGTAATATACCTATGTATAATTTGGATTCGATTCTTTTAAAATAAAAATTAAATGGAAGTAGCGTTCGTGCGTACGTACGGACTACCGTCTCCACGAACGCGATGAGATTCATTCTCCATCGTATCCATTCAAGTATAATTATCATTTGATGATTTAAAAATGATGTTTAAGAACTTGATACCATTCTGGATATGAATAATATACATCCCATTAATAACGAATATGTCTCACATAACAAAGAATATAAAGTAAAATGAACCCGTTAACACCCGAAATGACGATAATTCTAAAATATTATTAACAAATCAATGATAAAAGATCATATATGATATCATATTAAAGTAAATGATTCTTTTATTATTCAATAACAATTATTTCACCATTATACAGGAGGTAAACCTACCATCGACCAAGGAAAAAGTACAATGTAAGGGTTTTCTTATCTCACTTTTAATACCGTGAGAATTCCATTGATCACCACTTAATTATTGCATGTGGTGTATGTGTACTGCCCATGATCGTATTCATTGTGTAATATACATTAATTTATGGGTATTTACATCATCATGGTATGATACTTCTTTCATGGGTGTATGTTTCGTAAGTTACCTAATCGATAAGGGAATTTGAGATTTCAATTTCCACTCATTTGGCTTTACACATATTTCATTGATTATATTACCCCAAGATTATGTGTGGAATCACTATTCATTTGATTATGTCATAATTTCCACTCCCCTTCCTATGGATAGAAGTTTGGTACACATAATCACTCCATTGGTAATTCTCAAGTCATTGATATGAATTTGATAAGAGTAATTTTAACTCATTCTCCATTTGTTGAGTTAAACATCCAATTCGTTGGTATTGTTTTTACAAGAATATGTGTGAATGTCCTTTGATTGTTTTACACTGAATATCCAATCATATTTAGTGTATTTATATTTGTCACACATAATTATGTCATTGATTTATCCTTAACCTAAGGATACAACCTTTTTGAGAAATTTCATCTCAATTTACATTCCATTGAGACTTCTTTGATGATATACACCAAATCACTTTTATGTGGTGTATATAATGTACTTTGACATAGTATATCATGAATTCCTTTATTCTCATGATATTACAATGTTTTGATTACCTCAATTATTTGTATTCAATTGTCTCTCTTTTGGTTAGAAACTCTAACCAAAATACCATTTTAAAATGTTTTAAAGAATTATTCTTCTAAATCATGCTCATTAATGTCCATATTTTAAAAATGGTTTTAAGGATTTATTTATATGGACATTAAAGTTTTAAAATTAAAACTCCTTTTAAAAGTTTCAAAGTGGTATGGGACACTTTGATTCAAAAATATACTTTTAAATGGCTTCTTGACAAATAGTGTGACTTTTAAATGTTTTCAAGAAAAGGGGGATATTTCTCTCAAATAGTTTTGATGATTATTTTCATCTATGTCAACATCCTTCATTATTATTGATTGAGGTTAATGTGATATAATACAATCTTCCATATTGTATCGAATGAATTATGTTTGACTGTGGATGTGCTATTTTTATACCATTCATGGTTTGTGGTGAAAGTATTGACATTTCGTATGCTAGTTTAATACGAATGTTTACGTTATGTTTAAACCTTTTCATATGGGAATGCATTGGACTTAATAAGTGACGGGTGGAGCCCGCTATAGCTCCTCGATGCATCGGTAGGTCTCATGAGACAAACTAGTGTCTTGGCACAAGGCCTTGGCAAAATCTTATTTGTAGTCTTGGCACGAGGCCTTGGCTATGTGGTTATGATAGTCTGGCATTATGCATTCCATCATTATGAAAGTGGTTATTGATATTGCATGTGATCATTCGACTAGTAGAATATCCATGTGAGTAAGTAAATGGCATTATTTCATTTTACCTTTGCCATTTTATGCTGAAGTTCAAGTTTAAAAGGCTTTTGTTTTAATTATAAATTGCCTTAAGTGTTTATGCTTATTTATGAAAGCTTCTGCTATAATGTTATCCTTACTGAGCATCCGAGCTCACCCCTTTCAATGTTTTATTTTTTTTTTCCAGGATTATGAAGAAGTAATTTATGAATGAACTGCAGGGATAGTGTGAGGGGATATGAAGACAAGATGTTTTTTTTATGATATAATTTAAAAATTTATGGATGTATCTAGTTATTCCAAGGCTACTAAACTAATCGGTCTTTCGAGACTTGATCTTTCTCATGATCATGCTAATGTTATGTAATTAATGCACCGACTCTGGGTAGCTGGGGTCGGGGCGTTACAATCAGTATGAAATATTTCTATATAATTTGTGTTTTAACAATTTAATGGTCATTTCTAATCGTTGTCTTCTTATTTTAACACCCCATGTAAAACTATATTAAACTACACCAAATTAATACATATTTCTTTTTCTAAAAATTGATAAAGTTTAAAATTTAAGATGAAATTTTTATATAATTTAAATTTTAATTAATCAAGATATGACATCAATTTTTTAAAAATTTTATTAAAAAAATTGTGAAATTTTATTTTAAAACTAAACCCATAAAAGTGATAATAAATCCGTTTTTTAAATTAATGAAGTTCAAATGTTTAAATTTTTTTACAGAAGTTCAATATGAAAATGTTTTTAAACATTAAAATTGGATTAATAAATGTATAATTTTCCTAATTTAACTTTTAATACCATATTAAAAAGAATTATTTTTTAAAATTCATTAATGTAAACAAAAATTATTTATAAAAATAAATATTCTTTACCATTCCTCGATAAAATTATTTTCTTAAAAAAAATATTAAAAAATAATCCAATGATTATTTTTGAATGATTATTTTAAAATTAAATTTAATTATTTAAAATAATTTTAAAAAAGTTTTTAAAATTTATTAAAACTAAAGTGTGTAAAACGTGATAAAATAACTATTTTTGAAAAATAATTGTTTTTTGAATAAAATCATTATCTATCACATATAAAAATATAATATTAAAGTTAAATATTTATGTATTATATAATATATACATTTATTATAAACAATTCTGAAAATAATATTTCTTTAATATTTTGTTTTAAAACACATTTGTGTGCATGAAAATAGTATTTCATAAAAAGATTATATTTATTATTAAATAGATTTTTTCCTTTCTAATTAATTGGTCAACAAAGTATTCATTTTATATAAATTTGTAGACCATATGTATTCATAAATTTTTTAATCATATAAATACCCACTATTATAACATATTGGCGTTAACTATCTTATTAAATAATAATATTTTAATCACAAGTCATTTTTTAAATTCAGTGCTGTGTGTAACACAAGCTATGAAATTAAATATCATTTATTTGAAAAAAATATTACATATCATATCATGGTGTTACATTTTTCCCCAAAATTTAAATTAATTTAACCATTGGTAACATTGACAAAAAAATGTTGAAAATTATTCCCCTATACATCTTCAAGTTACTATATGGATTCATCAAGATGATGGTTTTGGCAAAAAAAACATTTTCCAAGTGAGAGGTATTCATTTATGGAAATTGATCTGTATAATCTAGAATATAAAGAAATTGTACCTTAAATGAAGTATATTTCTCTAGAATAATTACCTATTTATTCAATTTTACTGAAGGATTAGGAATGCACATACTACGGAGAGATTCATTGACCACGTCAAGATGTTTATAGAGGTTCAGTGGATGAACAAATTTATTACCTGACATCTCAATATGATTATGAATATCAAAGGGATTGATAAATGATGGGATTATATTTTCATAATATTGTATGAAAATTTTAGTCTTCTCGTGAAGATTTATTCAATTTCCACATCATCAATTACTCCCAAAAACCAGGGTGATTTTTTTATTCAGAAAGAACTAAAGTATCATATGATCCAAAATATATGGATTTTTATTCCATTTATCTTATATTATGACCATAAAAATTTATCATAAGTTTTATATTCTGCATAAATTTTTATAGATTGATGTAATATATTAATCTCAAAAACCTCATACATGAATTTAGTTTCCCTTGGAATATACTTACACTACGTTCTTATTCTCTATATATGAAAAAATATTTTACTGTAAGAAATTCCCTAGATTTGTTCTTTATACAATCTATACATATAAGAAACTGAATTTTCTTTCCTCTATGGTCTTCACCAGCTGAACTATTAATTCATTCTACCATTATTTACATTGGCGGGTCAAAGAGATGGCCGAGGAGAAATTTATTAATCATGTATCATAATACCTGATTATTAATAATCATTATATCCTTCAATATTGTCAACATTCTATTTTACTTATCATCAAAACATTGTTTTTCACTTTTAATGTTAATCATATTCTTTCAGTTTCCCACTTTTTATTAAAATCAAGTTGAACAGTGTGAGAAACAAAATTCAAAATGGGAAACCACATAATCTGGAAAAAACAACTTTTATGTTTTCTATATATTAACACCATACTTTTGATCTCTGACACCTTATCTTCAAACAATGGTCATTCATGGTTATTATTTAACTCCATTGTGAGGGATTTATAATGAGTTTGTTAATTTTCAAATAATATCCCCTATGAGTGTCACACCTGGTGTTTGCAAAGGTCCATTATCATGAACGAGGTGGAAATGAAGTCATGATAAATGTTCCCTTTCAATTTAATTATTCCTTGGCACCTCTGTACTAGATCCATATCTACTTATAGTTTTTAAACTATAGCTTAGTTTCTGGAAAATGAATCACTCTAGAATTTACCAAAATTAATGGAAATATTATTATACTATGAATTATTCATTAAAATATCTTTATAAATATCCTTGGTAATGTCTTTAGAAATATACATAACAATTTATATTATTTTTTCTCATAAATGTTACCAATAGTTAATTAAAATATTCCTATTATACTAATATAAGGGACCTACTATTTTCATACATAAATATAAAATCATTTTTGATGAAAATTCAATACATTCCATAAACACATGACGGAGGTCTATAATAGATTAATATTTTAGGATACATGAAAACCTATTATCTTATTTTGTAGGATATATTAGACATATTTTATAATGATCTTCTAGTATTGTAATGTAATTAATCTTACACTACCTAATCCTATCTTAAAAACCAAGAATAAGAAGAAAAATAAATTGTGAACTTAGAAGTTAAGTATGGGTAAACAAAGATGATATCAAAATATAGTAAAATGATGGAATAATATAATAATAATTTAAAATTATCATGAACATAAATTATTAATTTCATACTCAACAAATCATAGATCAAAAACAAGATTCCTAGAATATATCATTATCATTTTAAAAATTATGGTAAATAAAAGTGATAAATAATAATAAATCAATCTTGAACCGAAATATCATTTCATAAAAGTGTGAAACTCTCAGAAATATAGAAAAAAATTTTATATAAAAAGGGTATCTTCCAAGGGCGTTGACACATTTGATTAATAAATATCATGTGTTTCCCATTTTTTGATCAGGATGCACCCATTTTCCCTAGTGGATCAGGACTCACCTACTTCTTATAAAGAATCAATCACATTAACTTGTTTCCCATTTTTTCTCATTTGATATATATATTTACCAAAATAATTGGTGGGAGATATAGGTAACACCCATATTATAAAAAATACACTTATGTGATCATAATATCATAAATATTAATCATATAATCACATCCAAACTAGTGTAAAGGGAACATGTTATCTAATTTTTTTTTGAAATCCCCAAAGAGTAACCCATTAAAAAAATGGGTTTCATAATCATTTCATAAAAATAAATATTACTCATCCAGAGAAATAATATAGAAGCTATCATTTTATCATATCATTAATAAAGAATACATAACATCGATGAATTTCATCTATGATGAAAAATTATTTTCAAATATCACATGGAAACTTTCTTGTGGAAAAAACAATTTCCACATAAAAAACCTTGTAAAATAGAAAAAAAAATTTAAATACGTTTCCTTGAAAATAAACTAAAAAAATAATAAATTAATCTTTAAAGATTGTTAAAATCATTTCCTGAGGAATATCTCATTTCGACTTTGAAAATAAATATTTAAATTAATAAAATTTAAAAAAAAGGAATGATCTTAATTTAAAATAAAAAATAAATCATATAAAGAATATTTACAATATTTATGGGTCTTGATTTTGGAAATTATATTTATACTATACACATTAAAACAAATATACCTTTTGTATTTTTAGTAAAAGAATAACATACCTTGTATTGAAAATGAAATTAATATTATGTTTGTGTTAAAATTAAATCATTAGTAAAAATTACATTAATAAGTCATTGGGTCAACGTTAAAAAAATAATTTTTTTAAAAAAACATGGTTTTGAAAAAAAAGCCATTTTCAACTAATGATTTAAATAATGTCAATGTTTCCATAAGATAATTTTATCAATAATTTTGTGTACAAAAGAGTGGAAAATGGTAATATCTATTTATGTGTTCTAGAATAACAAGAAGAAATGAAAATATAATGGGATTCTTAATAAATAATTAAATGATTTCCTTCTATGAAAATTCATGAATAAACAAAAGAGATGTCTGATATATTCCATTAATAAGTCACATTATTTTAATTGTGCATTCGACACTATTTCCTACATGTTTTAAATTCCATATATTAAATTTTAGGACTTATATTTTTCTCTAAATGAATATAAAACATTCTATTATACTACAATAATTAATTAAAATGATGAAATATATCTATCTATGTGTATCTGGTCTATTTATTAGACAACATATGTTTATGTCAACAAGACCAACAATATTTTTCATTTATTATTTTCTTATTGTATGTTGCTTAAATAAGAAAAGACTTTATGCCCCAAGATGTTTTCCTCATTGATTATTAAGAAAAAATGTTTTTTTTATATTTACATGACAAAAGATACCATTATTCTTGTAAATATACAATAAAGAGTTCTAGTATATTCCATTGAATAATATTACATATTGTATGAGTTTATCATATGTTCAATGTTTATTTGATAACATACCATCATGCGGCCATGCTACAATCATCTAAAAAGTGAACTTGTATCTTTTTTAAATGATCATATAATAACTAGGGATTATGTTAACCCTTCATATTTGAATATCCAACATTTTTGGAGAACATAATTTAATTAAATCCTTAATTCAGGATTTTGAGGAGATTCACATTTCCTATCATAAGAGAAGAGAACTCTCTATGAAGGATATAAATGATTCCATTCCTTTTTGGTTGGGAGGACATTATATTAGGTTATACTACTACATTATATATATTTTTAATTCACTAAGAATCCTAATTGGTTTTTGAGTAATATACATTATTCTCATTATTTTTACCATGCGTAGTGTTACCATAATCATAATCTTCTTCTAAATAATAGAATGTATTTACTAATATAATCATGTTAGGTTATTTAATAATTTTCAATCATTTACTTCCTCGATGGTTATTTTTTTAATAATATATCGGTAATAAATCTAATTATGATTTTAATATTAATTATTAAAACATTATCCATATAATTAATTTCTTATTGTATATGAATTATGTCATCTCATTCTTCTTTCTAAACTTCCATGTGTTTCTCCCTTTAAAATTCTAGTTTCATCTTCATAATAACATATTATGGGGACATAAAATTCACGGAATTGAAATTTCATAAGAAGATAATTATTATTTAATTCATTCCACTGCATATTAACACCATACATCTAGTTCTATCATTATTTATTATCCATTTAAAATTGATGACTATTTCTAATCCTATGATTATTTTTGTTGGCGCTATCATTGTTTGTGATTTGGTGTCATTATTTTGATGCCAAAATCTCTAAAATTATACTTCCCTTAACATTAATCTGTCACTGTTCTTTGATTTTTTGACCTGAAAACACATCATCTTCATCTTTTATCTATAATTCTACTTATTTGTATATAATAATGTATTTATGTAATTCTCAGCCCCATTTTCCATTATAATTATTTTTCATCTAGGAATTTTCTGAAGTAAATCTTCTTATTTAAATCACATGGCTTTATGCCATATTAAAACATATTTCTCAATGTAATAACCTCATTTTCAAATGATTATACCTTTATTGTGATATTTTATACAAATATATTTATATTATCAATAACCTTAACTTCATCTTCCATATTTATTTTAATATTATCTATTTTTTAAGTCCGTCTGATATATTGTTTGATCGTATAGTTCATTTTTTAGTCAATTAATATAAATTTTTTTATATCCAAAAAATCAAAATAATCTTTTAAAAATTAAATAATTATTTTAATTTTCATTCATTAATAATAGATCTATTTTAGAGATCCATAAATTTTTTCCTTTGTGTTGAAAAAACCATCAATGTGGCTATATTTCCTCTATTAGATCCTTACATTTAATGAGTACCATACTATAAATATTCTCATTTTATTTTTGTTATATCTAATATTTCTAAAGGTAGTTTTTGTGATGAAAATCATCATTTTATCAAGATCCTCTTATTGATAAATTCGTAAAATTTAATTCTTTTTATGAGGTAAACTAAATCTTAAATTCAATAATCTAACATTTTTATCTACATGATCTTTATATGTTTTTGGAATCCTTTATAAAATTTTCTTAAATTTTCCAAATTAAAATATTTCCAAGGATTTCTTACCTTAAAATTTACACTCTCATCTCAAGAACATTTATCCCACAATATAAGGGAATTCATCCATTATGTAATGTTCCATATTTCTATCATTTTTATTATCATAAATTTATATAGATTAATTTTCTATGTTTTTAACTTAGGTACATGACATTAATTCTACATTAATATTCAATTCATATAAATTCTTAATAATTTTAATTTTAATTAATGAATTTTTTTTTCTATTATATAATCTCTACAAGAAGATTCATTTAGATATTAAATAGGTTATTGTATCACCCAAGTATTTTTAAATAACTGTTCCTAAAAACAATATAACATTTCAATAGCATCCTTGATTTGAAACACCAATAATAAAACAAACTATGATATTCTATTAAATAGAATATAAAATAAAAGGTAAATTTAATATAAAAATAATTATAAAGATAATTTTTAATGGTGTTAAATAATTAAAATTAATTAATTATTTATAATAAATATGTACTCATATTTCAGTAATATAATTTAATGCATGGAAATTATGTTCTCTTAGAAAAATGTTTCAATTACTTTTTTTAGAGAAAATATAATTAATTTAAAATATTTTTAGAAATTTATTTTTATAAAATAAAAATAATTAATGAAATTATCATTTTAAAATTATCTTTGGGCGTATATTTATTATTTTTCAAAAAAATATTTATTTTTTAGGATATTATGAAAAAAACGAATTCTATGCACCCACAATTTATTTTTAAGTAAAATTAATATTATTTTTTGAATTTAACCATACATTAAAATAAGAATCCTTTAATTTAAAATTTTTTAATAAAATTTTTAAGAGTTATAATTATACAATAATTTTGTATAAGCCCTTTTTTGGATTTTAAAACACATTTGTCTGAAAATGAATTTAATTAATTAATTTGTTTATATAAATAAATTAATTTTATCCATATTTGTTATTGGATTTTATTAAATTTAAATAAAATAAATTAATTAGTAAATATTAACACTCATTTTATTTTTTTACAAGTCCAGGAGTGAAAATAAATTTAGTTTTACTCTTAAAATTGTGAAATTCTCAAATTGGTAATTGTTGTGTTTTACAAGATTATTTAATCTTATAATTTCACAATTATAGTAATACAATATAATATAATTGATTTATTTTTTTAATCATCAACGTTAATATAATTTTATATCTTAAAAATAAATTATTGGCCATTGTGAACAGTTAAAATAAAAAAACATTACCATGGTTAAGGTCAAACATGTTTTCTTGGGGTACAAACAACAATAAAAGGGTTAGAATGAGACCAAAAAACATTTAATTATTTTTAATGAAGATATTTAAACCTTATATTATCCTACCTTTTAATACATATCAACTTTGATCCACATTTACATGAAATTTCCCTTAGATTATTGAAATATTTTATAAATGTCCATGTGCATACTTCCCCTCAATTATAAAATGGAACATATTATTCTCATAACATTGGATCATTTTATATTTAATGATTCATATTGAAAAAAATACTATTTTCTATGCATTCATTCTATATCTTATGATCTTCTATTAATATCAATATTTCAAGGCTTAATGTGTATTCAAAAGGGCACTAATCAGTGAATAAATATATATCATAAATGTGATATTAAAAATTTATTTTTTATTCCACGTTCTATAAAAAAGTTGTATCGAAAATAAATATTTAATAAAACATTATAATGACATATTTATTTCATCTTTAGGATCAAAAACCATTTCCCTTTACGTATCTATCAAATAGATGTGAAAGAATACATTGTGCGTACGTGTGGAGAACCGCCTCCACCTAAAGATGTCATTTATATATACATCACCATATTTAATTAATTAATTATTATAATTTATTTAATGTTTATAAATAATTTTTGGTTTATTATTATTATCTTGTAATATTATTTTATTATCTATATTCTTACCTTTTGATCCAATGGAATACGATTCTACCATCCATGGATATGTGTAGATTACATCCTCCACATAGTGATGTGATTTATTTTTAATTTATTATTTAAATTTTTGTTAATAAGTATATTTTTAATGAATATATATGTAATATATTATATTTAATAATTCTTAAATTTTTAATTATCATTGACCTTTATTTTTTCAATTTATTATAAAGTAGAAACATCCATCGTGTGTATATACAGATTACAATGTTCTTGAATAAATGTAATTTAATTTTTAACAAGAAAATAAATTTATGGTTAAAAAATTATTTATAATTATTTAATATTATATATAATTAATTATTATTACTCTTTATATTGTAAAAATTATCAACATACAAGTACTATATGTTACGAAAAAAAACATGCATGAAAAACGAAGCAGTTAAAAAATTAATTTGAAAAATTAATATAGAATTGATTATAAATGTGGGATGAAATGATATAAGTTATAATAATTTATTATTTACGTATAAATATAATTTAATATATTATTATAATATATCAAAATTTATTATAATGGAGGTTATAGTGACGACGAAACATGTTGGATATAGAGAAAGTGTTCTTCGTCTCAATATTGTTTCATCAAGAAAATATTTATGTTATAAATTTATTTATATCATGGGGTATATGTACAAAATATTATTTCAATTATTATCACATATCCCTATTAATTGTTGACATTTAGGTTTCACTTGAGGTTTTTTCTTTTATATAGGTTATGAATTAAATGATAGAAAATTGGTAACTTTTTTATGTAACAATGTCTTTTTTATGAGGGATATTATTGATGATATTTATGATGATAAGATTATATAATATATCTCTCCAAAATATTATTTATTTTCTCAAAAAAAAATTTATTTCTATAGATTTCGAGTTTTCATATAACATTCTTCTCTTTATATACTCAATATATTTAATGAATGCTTTTTATGGAACACCGAATTTAATTCTCTCTTTGTTCAGAAATCATTTTCACCCATGTCCATATTTTATTTTTAAAAAATATAGAATGTTTTATAATAGTATCTAAATATTTATCATATAATATTGTACCCATGGTCAAATTTCAAATAAACATTTTATATTATTCTTCATAACAATTTCCAAATGAGGTACTTTTTAATTTTCATAAAAATGTGAAAGAAAGCGTTGTTTTAATATACACTACATGAATATATTTTCAAGACATTGTGGATTACCTTTTCATTTATGCTTAATTTATATTTATCAATGAATAAATTCCAAGATAATGTTTTATTTTAAAATTTTTAAATTTTTAAATTTCAAATAAGTGATTTCAAGCTTAAAAAGTGGTTTTTTTCTCATGATATGTTTCAGTAATGTTTTAATTTTATTTTCTGCTACATCTATATAATTTCATGCTAATTATACTCTAACATGGATATGATATTATTTTAGGATTATTTTTATTTCTCTATAAGGTATATTATTATGGTAATTTGATTTTTATTTAACACATTTTCTTTAAATGGGTTATTATATGATGAAAGAAAGAATGTTTTATGATCATATCGTACTCATACATATTTATATATTTTTATTATGTGGTGGTAAGCCTGATAATAGTCATAATTATGGGTGGGTCCATTATATTCATAAAATTAATTGGATATTGATGAATGATGGTTATTTGTAATGGATGTGTTACATTTTGAAGTGAGACTAAAAAATGTTTTGATATTTTGAATGCCTGAAGTAAATGTTTTTAAGTATGAAATGAAGATAGTAAATAATATTGACTGTTCATGCTAGAATCATGGAATTTTGTTAATATTATTAGGGGTTTATATTTTTTTAACCAAATTGTTTGGTTTTGTGAGAAATATTTAGGAAAATTTGTGTGACACCATGATACATAGGGAATCTTTAGGTTGTTTTGATCATAATGTAGAAAAGTCTCATTGATATGGTATGGTTTAGGTTAAAATACATCATCCAAAAATATAAATTGTGCATTGTGGTGGAGAGACCAACACACAAAATAGAGTATATAAATATTATCAGACAAACCATGTGCCTGGAAACTTTAGGGTGGCATATTTGATAGCACGATTGATGCATTATTTATCTAATCATGTCATCAACCCGTTTGATGATATTTTTTAATTCTCGGTTAAGGGTATATGGTTGGACCAGGTTTTTGAAACATTTCCTGTAAAAAGTTATATTTAATGAACATTAATTAAAAATGTACAAATTAAAAATACCCACTTATGATTTTATTCACTCCCCCATCTTCCTCCAAGATTAGTCTTACACAAAACATGAGTTATACCAACGACTTCTTCCTTCTCTATCCCATGATTTGGACTGGCATGTATGGAAATCATTAAGAATTTGTGAGTTAAAAATAACCATCTCAGAACTATATATCTATTACATCATTCTCATATATAATTTTGGATTTATATGATATTGATTTTTTTGAGGATTACATCAGGGAATGGTGGAACCATTAATCTATCATAGATATTTTGGTCAAATTTTCTAGAGGAGATCCCAAAACCACTTCTTCACATTGTTGTGTGTCTCCAAATCAAGGCATTTGTACATAGTAAACATCTATAAATTTCCCCAGATGAATTAATTTAATTTTTTATATCAAGGTCATATAATCTTAGTGTTTTCCTTGGAATGATGTTAAGTGTTTTTTGTGGACCACCCATCGATGTTTATTGGGGTTTTGATTATAGGTGAACATCCAGTGGGATTGGAGTCATTTTTTCAATGTTTATTTAAATAGTTATGTTGATTTTTATATTCCAAAATTAAATTTTTAGAAATTTATTATTGGGTGGATAAAGATTGGGTGGTCGAAACAAGATGATATGGAAAATGAGGTGTTTGGAAGGGTCTCAAAAAATCTATTAAAAAACCATTTATGACTTCGAAATATTTGGAATGAATTTATAACGATGATGGTTGTCTAAGATAATTTATTATATTCCAATTAAATTTTTTTTAAGGTGTATTTAGTGTATTATATTAATGAAATGTGTTTTTTGATTGCTTCCTTAGATTATGCAAGTGGTTTTGGGATTTAACTTTCCTCAACCAACCATATATTTAGTTAGATCTATTTTTGTTTATATGAACAAACATATGACCATCCATGCGATGTTTCATTTCATTAAAAATAAAATTTTCCATTTAACGGGTTTATTTGGTGTGTTATGATCTTAACTCAGATAAATTCATTGGTAGGGCTGGTTTAAGGGTTAAGCGACAGTTGTTGTTTTCTGGGAATGAAAAAAATATAATATGTTTAAAGTATGAATTCAAATAGCTTTATGTAATATTCTATAATGAAGTACCTAATAATAAATGTAGCATCCCAGGTAAATAATGAACAAGAAATTTTTATATTTATTAATATTTTGGAAATAAATATTAATTTTACTTTCAAGGGGATTCTATTTCTCAAATCATTCTCAACACATAACAACTGGTTTTTTGAAGTCTTACATTACACACAACGTTGAGTTATACCAAATAAAATTAATATTAATATTATTATTTTGAATGGTATTTAACGCATAGGCATTGTATTTCCAGGAATGAACATAACTAACATCATTATTTTTAAAAATAATATTTAAATGTTTTTATATTTATCCAAAGAAAATTAGAATCATAAAATTAGAATGAATATATTTTTTTACCAAGAGATACATTAATATTTATTAAAAGGTTGATTTACTACCTTTTAATGGAGAACCCTTTTGAAATCATGTTTTTTCACTTTTATATGTTCCATTAGACATAATAAACTTCTTCTTTAGAATTGGGACATCAAAATTTAAATTGAATGAATTTTATGAATTTTTCTGATTACGTTCTTTTTAATGAATAGTGAAAAATAAATCATTTTAACTCAAAAGGACTTTTAATAAAATATATTAATATGGTTAGATTTTATTTATAGTCAATTTAAAATTTAACTAGAATATGTTTTTACCATTTAATACCATGTTGCTCATTGGATGTAATTTCAATTTGAAATTGAACATAAACAAGTGTCAATATTTTGATAGTTATAATTTCTTAAAAACCCGCTTGTTGTTATTGACCACATGAATTAATTTTAAATTAATTTCTTCAACTTTTGTATTTTAAATTTGAAAAAAATTTCCATATTTGGAATCATGAGGTCAAAATTTTGTAAATAACTAACTATTATTTTTTGAAATTGTGAAGAGTAACTTCAGTAAATATTTTATATAGCATGGTTATAGGGGAAATTTTGTAAATAGATGTACAAAACAATATTATAATAATATTAAATTATCCTAACACATAACCTCTTCTTATTGAATGATAATTTTCCAATAATTGGCATCCTTGGGTCGATTATGGGACCCCATGGAGCCACTTATAAGTGAAAATGAAACTTTATAAAAATTAATTTAATGTTAAATAAAATATATCATAAAAATATATCTATTAGAAAAAAAATTCTATAATGGATTATATAAGTTTTATTTTATACTATAAATAGTAATTATAATGCAAGAAGAATTTTCTACAACATGGTTTATTTTTTATAATTCTAATACATTATAGAAAAATTTATTTATGACACAATTATAATGTAATGATTACCTCATTAATGGTTGTTTTAAATAAATGAGATACTAAATATAAAAATAAATTTATTTTTAAAGTATTTATTTCATAAAAAATATTTATCAATGAATATAACTTGTTATCTTTGAATTAATATATGTTGTTTGAAATAATCACGTTTTTATTGATTTATTAAATGTCTTTATATGAATAGTTTATTAATTGAAAAAAATGATATTTGAAAATGAATACTATTTTATTAAATGATAAAATAATCATAAAAATCTATTATTTGGCCGACTAACATATATGATGTTACTAATTTAATTAATTATCAATTTTTTGGGCCTCTTGGGATTTTTTAGTAAATATATTAACTTTATAGTATGAATATACCAGAGGACATGGTAAAAGTTAAATTTGTTAACTAAAGGATAAAGCTAAAAGATAAGGTAAATTTTATTCCTAAACATGTCTAAAACCCTTTAGATGAGTGTAATTTGAACAATAATCACCTTATCTCTGAATTAAATGATTTTTGGACCTTCTGAAATAGAAATTCAGTTTATAATAAAATAATATTTTCAAACATCCTGAATATCCTCTCCACCCCCTTATAAAACTTGTTCACATCTAACCCTTACTCACACCACTCAAGCCCCCTTTTATCATACATCCTCTTCCCAAATAAGCTCTAAACATTAATTTCTTTTTCATAAACCCCTAAAAATAGAATAATGAACCTAAAGAAAGATTTTTTGTTCAAACCAAAGTGAGTTACCCAATTTAAAGGTAATGTCTTCTCTAAAGTTCATTTCTTTTATTTTCCTTCTCCAACCCCTTAAACTCTCTTTATTCCATTATTTTATAAAATAATCCTATAATTAATATATTAAGGTGTATTATGTGGAGGATTCAAACTACATATCCACACACCTCCATCTAATGGATACGAGTATACTATTTCTATAGACGGTGAACTATTGCCTCACAAAACGATGATTGTTCAATTATCTCATATCACCTTTCATGGAGGCCATTATGATGGAGCTATATTTATAATTGATATATGTTATATTTTTATTTCCTCTGTTATTATTTATTTTTCATTTATATCATACCATTATGGTTTCCATAATGGGTAAATACAATACTTTCAATTGAGGAAGTGCAGAATGCCTCCCTTTCAAAGAGAAATGACTCATTCATGACATACGTGAATTGTATAAATGATGGTGTTAATAAAATTATATATGATTTTATACTGGAATTATAATATACCTTTATATAATTATATTTTAATTCCATTACATATATAATATAAATGAAGGCAGCGTTCTTGCATACGTACATCTTACCATCTCCATAGACGGTGCATTTAATTTCTTATCTTAAAATGTTATATACTATTATAAATATATATATGTGTTTGTGATGGATATATATGATATATATGATATGTAAATCATGAATATCATTCTTGATATAATTTAATTTTGACCACTTTGACAACTTGTAATTATAAGAAGTTAATTTTTTACTCAAGTACCAAATATCGACAAAACGACCGTTATTAACATAAATGATTATGTAATGTGTACCACATTGTAATAAGTATTATAAAAGGAATAATGGACATGAAAAAGGTTTTTAAGAATGTTTAAATTAACTTTAGTTAATTATTCAGGAGATTAAATAATGAACGAGTCAAGTCGGACACGGGGTAAGGGAATTTCTTAACCAAATATCCATTTTTAGGCTAATCATATACTTCATTATTATGTCACTCTATGATTATGTTATAAATAAATTTTTATGTTCTATATTTATTTTTACATTAATAATGTGTTCCTATAGTGAATACACATAATCAATCAATTTTATTTACAAAATGATCTTTGTTAGGGGCTACATCTCAATCTCCTTTCATTAAGGTATATCTTGATATTGTACACATTTATTATCCTATAATGTGAATATAATACCCTATGAAATATTATACCATGAATATACTTATTATTATAATATTTTAATCTTTTTTGATGCTATTCTGTTATTATTTTTATTCATTTGTTTCTCATGTGTTACGAGACTCTTTCACTAAAACATTATTTTAAAAGTTTTAAACGTTTATTTTTAAAAATCATTCTCATTAATGTAAATTTTTTTAAGTATTTATTTATATGGACATTATTGTTTTAAAATTTTAATTTCATTAAAAGTTTCAAAATTGTATGGGACACTTTGATTAAAAAATAATTTCTTTAAATGTTTATAATGTATGTTTTAAATTGGATTAATAATGCCAATATTTTGACCAGATATATTATGATTATAATATAGAAATTAAATATTTCCCTCATTATTTTTTATGTGTTATGATTATTATATTTTTCTTGGGCATTGTTTATGTATATGGGTGTTTTCGTGATAAAGCTAGGGAAGGTGATCCTGAGATAGCTCTCCAAAGCATTTGGTAATATGAAGGAGGTAAATGTTAATGTTTCTCCTCACAGGTTTATGGAATATGATGTGATGGGTATTCCAATGTAGCTCCCTATGTAACAATGAAAGATAAAATGTAATTATGTTATGGATGCCATAAGTTACCTTTATGACTTATTATTTCAATGTGTTATTAATAAATTTTATGATTTCCTGATGCTTATTGAAGAGCTTGGGTTTTATTTTAATTGATGGACTAATGTATTCATCCTTAAATTTATATCCTTTACTATGCTTTTTTTCTTCATCCCATGTTTTTGTAATTTTTTCCACAGGACATAAAATGAATCGGGTCAAGGATAGGATAATGGAAAATTCATGATGTCTAAAACATGGAAGTAGACATGTTTCTTTTAAAAAACAATTTTATGAAAAAAATGGATACTGAGTAGATTTGTCTACTTTGAAATATTTGAGATGTAATGAAATTTTTATGGCCTAATTATCTAAATCTATAAACCTAAAATATCCTCTATATGAATTCTTGATGTAACTTAAGTTTATTTAATGATTATGGTTGGGACCTTAAAGTTGATATCAATGGTCGGTCTAGATAACATTAGAGGTTGGGGTGTTATTTAAGCATAAATGACATAACCATCATGGTAGGCTTATTATAAAGATTCATAATTATTTTAGTTAATTTTAATGGGTTTATGATAACATGAATAATAATATCTTAGTGTTTAACCTCTACATAAGACATTATATGATGATTTTACTGATATACTCACACTGACCATTTTTTTTAGTAAATGGATGGATCAAACTGGCACCCAATTAACAATGGATGTCAAGAAAGATGTGATGGTTTTCTGAATAAGAAACTGAATAAAATGGGAGTTGTAATAAGAACACTTGTGGTTCTTCTCAACCAACTATCTAGAGTAATTATTGAAAAAATGAACCTTGGTGATTCTTCTAATGCATCATATATGAAAGATAAAAATTCTAATGGAATTTCAGATAATAATCATAAAGGTATGTATATTCAACATCCTATGTGTCAATGATATGGAAGGAAACACTGTGTAAAATGACTCAAAAGGACAGGAATATTCTATGAATGTGGTTATAACGTTCATAAATCAAGAACCTTCCATGGAAAAAAGAAATCATCCAATTTACTCCAGGAAAGAGAATGATGCTCCTTTTAGGGGATCAATGGAATGTTTTAAATGTGGTGTGCATGTTCATTATTAAAATAGATGTCCTGAAAAGAAGGATCAGAAATGGTTTATTAGAACCATAAAAATGTATGATTACAAAAACCTAATTCCATTTCAATTGAGGATGAGGAAACTGACAATAACCAATGAATGGTATGGATTATTTCATAGATCTTGTTTTGACATTACTGATATATAAGGGCACTGTGCATGATTTCATTGATGGAAATAAGTATAAATGAAAAATAGTGAAAATGGATAAAGGATCATGAATAAACACTGATGATTAATATGTTTACATTTTAGGAATTTAAATGTTATGTTGGTTCTATGGAAGATGATATGTTTAAATGGAATAATGATATTATTACATGGAAAAACGTTCTCTAGTACATGTAACCCTGAAGTATGATATGTGAAAATTTTATTCGTGGAGGGATTATCTTTTATTTTGTGGATATAGTTACAAAAAACCATTTGGGTTTATATGATCTTGAAATTGACACAATTATAGGTTCTTACTTTTTGGGATGAAAATTTGAGGTATGAGATAAAATTTGTGGTTAAAATATGTTTTGTTTATTTTTTAGGAATTTATCTCATTTTCTTAATGTTATAAAATTATATAGTTTTTGAATATAGAAAACACAAAAACCGTGATACAGTCCATCGTGTCAGAGAATGTTGTTGGAATCCACCCCACAACTATGGTGCAATATGGATTTATTGCCTACCACTGGACAACATGAAGTACCTAGTTATTATGACTAACTCTTCATAGTTATATAATTTTATGTATCAAAAATAATTTGATTTTGGGAACTTCTATTTTATCATATGTATATCTTCATTATAGAAAAATTATTTAGTGATTATACAGTAATGGTTTTTTAGAAGAGATTCTCTCTTTTAGGAACACTATATCCTTATGAAAAATAGAATAATATGGGATTTAATATGTAGAGTAATGGTTGAAATATTATTATAGAAGAATATATGTTTTTTATAGACTTAAAATATTTGGGATAGTTATGGAAATCACTCACCTATCTTTGAGAATATGTGATTACGTTAATTACTTTTCAGTATGAGACATTAGGACTAGTTGATGTTATTTGAAGATAAATGTTATGATTTACCATGGAAGACTATGTGATTAAATCCTTCACATTTTTTGGTTTCAATATTGGTTTGGTTTACATAGATAAATTTGAAGGACAGTTGTTTATTTAATGGTTGTTATTGAACTTTGGGTATTATTTGTCGAATTTTAGGGATTCAGTTTAGTATTTGTTTTTATTAAGTATTATCATTTTTGGGGTATTATCTAATATTGTACTAGCCATTTTGGTTTTGGATAATATCTAAAGAAAAAGAAAATATATAGACTATATTTTATGGATTATTTTATTCTCAATAATTTGATTCTAGATCATAATATGTGACCAAGTCATCTTGACTACTCATCATTTGGAGAAAATATGATTTTTTGGTAGAAACCTATTAAAGGATGAAACTCTAATGAAATTAAGTAATTTTACATATGTCATTAGTCAATATCATAAATAAATTCTCAAACATTATTAAATAAATCATAAAACAAAAATGTTGTATGTTTACTTTTCCTATTGGGAATCCAAAGACCATTCAAGGTATCACATGTTTGTGGTTTTCTGGTGGTAAATTTTTCCTGATCATGTATTATATCACTCTCTATCAGAACATGACACATAGTTTCTCCTCTATATCAATGTTTTCATGGAATACTAGTATGTGTTATCTTGGGGGACCTATGTACTTATCTTTCATTTTTTAAAACTTATAGTTGTATTCACTCTTCTTCTAACGTAGGAAATTCAATGAAGTCTCCAAGCCCAATTTTAAAATCATGAGGATGCAATTTCAAAAAGGGGGAAGGATGTAATATCCAAGGTATATAAATAATATTATTTATTCATATATATTAAAATTTTGGAATTAAATATTAATATTACTTTCAAGGGGATTCAATGTCTGACACCGTGCTCAACATCGAACAGAGGGATTCTTTGAAATCATACATTATACAAATCTTTGAGTTATACCAAAAATATAAAATAATAGTATTATTATTTTAAATTTTAGTTAACACATAACTGTTCTATTATAGGGAATGAAAATAAATAACTACACTATTAATAGACATGTTCATTAAATGTTTTGACATTAATTTAATAAATTATAGAAGATTAAAACTAGAATTGTAACATCCCAGGTAAATAAAGAATAAATAATTTTCATATTTATTAATATTTACGAGTTAAATATTAATTTTACTTTAAAGGGGATTGCTATGTTCGATAGCATACCTGATACGCAACAAAGAGTTTCTTTGAAATGTTACGTTACACACTAGTAATAAAATAATATTATTTTAAATGGTAGATAAAACGTAGCCATTGTATTGGAGGGAATAAATAGAAATAACTAAAATATGATTATATATGTTTGTTAAATGTTTAAAAAATTATCCAATAAAGGATAAATGCTTAAAATATGAAAATAATTCAATTTTAGGCATAGATACTCTAATATTTACCAAAAGGTCGAACTATCGCCTTTTGATGGACAACCCTCATTAAATATAGTTTTGGTCACTCTTATACATTCTATTGGACCAAATAAAATTATTCTTTAGAATCGGGACATCAAAATTTACTTTGTGTAAATTTTTGGTATTTTACCGATAATGTTCATTTTTTAATGAATAGTGAAAATGTTTTATTTTAATTCAAAACCTCTTTTTAATCTAAATTATTTATATTATTATATTATCTTTTGAATTGGTTTTAATGTACAATTATAATATATTTTTACCATTTAATCCAATATTGGTCGTTGGAATTAATTTCAGTATGAAATTGGACTTAAACTAGTGTTAATCTATTGATACTTATTGTTTCATAAAAACACACTAGTTGCTCTGACAGTGGTAATTAATTGTTAAATTAATTAATGTAACTTATATGTATTGAATTTTATAAAATAGACATCATTTTTGAATCCGGAATATCATATATAACTTAGGGTGGAGTTTTGGTATTTTTCTGAAAAACATCAATTTTTGATGAATAGTGAAACCACTAAGTGGTACATAAAAAAACTAATTTTTCGTTTAAATTGAATTTTACTACCTCTTTGATTTGAATTGAAAAATTCTGACATATATGGTTTTCATTAGAAAGTAAAATGTGGTTCAATGGGATTAAATTAATTTTTTGGTGAATAGTGACTTTTAAGTTTTTAATCATGATTAGAGGTAATTAGTGTAATTTAAGGTAAAAATAATGTTTTAATAACACGAAATGACCTAGAAACATGTCCTACTATTATTGGATGTGTCATGGTCGACCAAGACAATCCATGGGTCTTCTTGGGGACTGTATGGAGCCACTTTGGTAGGAAAATGACATTAAAAACTTTTTATTTAAAGGTAAAATTAAAATGTCACAAACATGAGTTGTTTTACTAAAACTATTTTTAAATGGGGTTATACAAGTATTATTTTTGACTATAAATATTCATTAGAAATATAAAATGATATCCTATATCATGATATTTTGTTTATAATTTTTAGACCTTATATAAATTAAATTATTTATGACACCATGATGATGCAGTGATTACCTCATTATTTAACGATTTAAATAAAATGAAAAGATAATGTAAAATATAAGACCTAAACATGTCAAAAACCTACTGGATGGGTGTATTTAGAACTATTATAATCTTATCCTCGAAATATATAATTTTGGGACCTTTAAAATCTGAAAAGCATTTTATAATAAAGTAACCTTTTATAACATCCCAAGAGTGCCCCTCCTCTCCTCTTATAAAAGGTCCCTACCTCTACCACCTTAACCACACCTCTCTGGACTTTGGCTCGGCCAAAACCTACCCATTTTGTCTATAAATGTCTTTCTATTACTCCTAGGAGCCTCCCATTGGGCAGAAGTCTTCCCAAGGAAGCCTTTGATCTTAAATCAAAAAGAGTTACCCATTTTAAAGGCAGTGTCTTCTCTTGTGTTCTTATGTTTTATTTTGCTTCTCCAAACCCCTAAACTATTTTTATTAATTTCCTTTGTAACAACACCAGTATCATCAATATAATAGGCTGTTTTTAAGAGAAGTATTAGAGATACACTTACACACACCTTCATTTAATGGTTAAAGAGCATACTGTTTCCGTGGATGGCGAATTTCTGCCTCACGAAAAATGATTGTTCATTTTTCTTTTAACACCTTAAAAGGTGGACATTAGGATGACACTATATTTATATATGATATATAATATGTTTATATTTTACTTAATATTATGTATTTTTCATTTATGGAATACATTTATGGTTTCCATTATGGGTAAACGTGATATGTTCATTTTAGGAAGTGCGGACTACCACCCCCTCAAAGTGATTTGATTCGTTATTACCATATGTGGTACATATAAAGGATAGATTTAATGATATTATATATGATATTATATTGGAATTATAATATACCTTTATATAATTATTATTTCTTTCCATTAATATCTGATATAGAAATGAATGTAGCGTTCATGCGTACGTACAGATTACCGTCTCCATGAACGATGAATTTCATTTCGTATCCCCAAATGTAATGTACTATTATAATTACATATATATAATGGATATATATTATTTAAGATACATCTAAATGATGAATATAATTATCGAATTAAAATATACATATCTATGATTTAGTTTTAATTCCATTAATATGACATAGAAATGAAAGTAGTGTTCATACGTACGTACGGCTTACCATCTCCATGAACGGTGCATTTCATTTCTTACCTCTAAATGATTATGTAATATTTTAAATGAATATATATACTGGATATATTTGATATATATGGAATCTACATCATTAGTATCATTCTGGAGAAAATGGATATTTGACTACGTGAACAACTTGTAAATATAAGAAGTTCACTTTTGACTCAAGTACCAAATATCGACAAAACAATCATTATTAACTTAAATGATTAAATAATGTTCATAACATGGTAATAAGCGATATAAAAGGAATAATGAACTTTAAAGATGTTCTTAAGAAAGTAGAAATTAAGTCAAGATTATTATTCAGGACATTAAATAACGATCGAGTCAAGTCGGACACGAGGTATGGGACTTCGTCTCAATCTCCTTTCATTGAGGCATATTTTGTTTTATACATAACATTATTTTATACGGTGTATAAACCCATTTGACTTTTACCTTTATCCAAATGGAATCTTTTTTATACGAAGCGTTTTACTAAATTACAAAAGGGAATGTTTTTGTTGTAGGTATGCGGCGACAATGACTTCTCTGCCATCATGACCATTATTTGAGTTTCGGCTACCTCTACAAGCCGTACCTTTTATTTAAATGAATAATAAATACCATGTTTTGGTTTTCTTTTATTTTGGTATTGAAAACGGTTTTCATTATGTTTTTACTATATCAATGTGTTGTATTGATATCTTATGATTGAAATGTGGAAATGTTATGTTTCTTTTATGCATGTTTTATGTGATATAATTATGTTATGGTTCTTGGGAATTGTTATGAAGACAAGTGGTTATGTGATAAACTAAGGGCAGGTGAGCCTGATATAGCTCTCTAATGCATTGGGTAACACGAAGGGGTTAAACGTTAAGGTTTCTCCGAAGAGATTTAGGTAATATACTGTGATGGGTATTCCAAACGTAACCAAGAGGGTTACTCCCTACGTAAGAATGTTATGAATTCTTCAAGTTACCTTTATGTCTTATGATTTCTATGATTTATTAATGATTTGATTAGGTATGTTAAAGTGCTTATGTTTTATGGTTAAATTATGATTTCATTGATTCTTATGTATACATGTACTCATGTTTCCTTTCCATATTTTTATATCCTGTATTGACCTTTTTATGCTCATCCAATGTTTTTGAAATGTTTTTCACAGGTCAAGGGAAAGGTACATGATATGATGATATTGTCAAGGAAGTGTCAAGAAATAATCCATGTTTTATTTCAAATATGGTTCCATTGATAGGAAAAATTAGTACTATCTTTTATGTAACCACTTTGTTTAAGTGTGGAATGTAATGAATGTTTTTGATCTAATTCTCTAAAACTATAAACCTGAAAAGATCCTCAAAGTGTATTCTTGAAGTAAATAAATATTAAGTAATTTTTATGGATGGGGCCTTATAGTTGGTATCAGAGGTCGGTTTAGATAACTTTAGGAGTTAGAATTATATTAAATGATTATCCGAAAATATTTTTTTATGGTATGATTGAAATGATATAGAATTTAAAGATTACCATGTTGCTTCACCTAAGATATTTTTGTGTTAATAATGGTTTTTCGTAGAGGAAACCGAACAGATTTTCTGGTAAGGAATATAGAGGGAAATGACCTTTCAAATCAGTATCCTGAGATAGTCAGAATCAGAACTAAATAGTTTGTTGCAGAGATGGCTTAGTTGACTCAAGTGAAAAATAGTGGTTGTGTTATTGATGATATTTTGGTTTTTTCTAAAGGTAAAGAGGAGCATGAAAGTCATTTAAGGGTTATCTTGCAAACCTTAAAAGAAAATAAACTGTATGAAAAATTCAGTAAGTGTGAGATTTGGTTACAACAAATTTCTTTCCTTGGTCAAATTGTTTCAAATAATGTCATAACTATTGATCCTTCTAATAAAAAAGTTTTTGAAGAATGTCCAAGACCCGCAAATGTAACCAAGATCCGTAGTTTTCTTGGTATGGCTGGTTACAACCAAAGGATTTTTGGAATTTTTTCATAGTTATCTAGTCCAATGACTAATCTAACTCGGAAGGGTGTTATGTTTATCTAGACAAAATAATGCGATGATTGTTTTTAGGGGTTGAAAAGAAGATTGGTGAATGCTCCAGTTTTGGCACTTACTTCCAGGAATGGTGAGTTTGATATATACAGCAATGCTTTGTTGTAAGGACCTGGTTGCATCCTAATGCAGAATGATCAGGTAATTTCTTATTCTTCATGACAGTTGAAAACTCATGAGTTAAATTACCCTACACATGATATAGAATTACCTATTGTTGTTTTCGCTTTAAAAATTAGGAGGCATATTTTGTATAGAGTAAAGTGTGAAATATATACCGATCACCAAAGTTTAAAGTATATATTCACTCAGAAAGAATTGACCATGAGACAGAGGAGAAGGCTAGAATTAATCATGGATTATTATTGTACAATTCATTACCATCTGGGAAAATCAAATAAAGTGGCTGATGCATTGAGTCGAAATAGTAATTCTTCATTAACCATGTTTCATTTAGAACGTGATCCTTTGGTTAAGGATTTTTTGAACTTTGGCATATATGTTTTTGGTGCAAAATTTTCTTCTATTTTGTTTCTGGTATCCGTGAAATCATCTCTATCAGACAGAATCAAGCAAGCATAGAATCAAGACAGTGATTTGTAGAAAAAGGTAGAGCTGGTTCAGAAGGGTGAGTTGCTTTTATTAAACATTGATAATGACTGTGTATTGAGGTTTGGGAAGAGATTATGTGTGCCTTGTGATTCCAAGTTGAAGAGAGAGTTGTTATGTGAAACTCATAGTTCTCCTTTTCAAGTTCATCCTAGAAGTACTAAGAAGTACAGAGATCTACGGGTGTATTACTGGTGGGATGGAATGGAAAGAGATATTGCTGATTTTACTGTGATGTGATTGACATTTCTACATGTTAAAGCAGAGCAGATGTTACCGAAAGGTATGCTTCAGCCTTTACCAGTGCCAGAGTGGAAATGGTAGAATATATCCATGGGAATTGTTGTGGGATTACTGAAGATATCTCGAGATAATAATGCAATCTAGGTTATTGTTGATCGCTTGACTAAATATGCTCATTTCCATCCTATTCGAGATACCTTTTCCCTAGATCAACTTTCCCGTTTATATCTTAAAGAGATAGTCAAGTTATATGGATTTCCTCTCTCCATTGTATCTGATCGTCATCCCAGGATTACTTATAACTTTTGTAAAGTTCTTTAGAATTCGTTGGGTACTGAATTAAATTTTAGTACAACTTTTAATCCACAATCTGATGAGCAGTTAGAACAAAAAAGTCAGACATTGGAGGATATGTTACGTGCTTTTTCGATGGATTATAAGAGAAGTTGGGACCAACATATTTCTTTTGTTGAATTTTCATATAATACCAGTTTTCATTCCAGTAAACATATGGCACCATTTGAGGCATTATATGGGAAGCAGTGTCGAACTCCAGCTTTTTGGGATGAACTGGGTGAAAGGAAGCTGATGGGACCAGAATTGGTAGAAGAGATTCCAGAAAAAGATCAGTTGATTCAGAAACACATGAGAATAGCTCAAAGCAGACAGAAAAGTTATGCCAACAATAGGAGGAAGGATATATCTTTCGAGGTAGGTGATCATGTTTTTCTCAAAGTTTCACCATGGAAAAGTGTGATGTGATTTCGTAAGAAAGGAAAGCTGAGTCCAAAGTTCATTGGACCATATGAAATTCTGGAGAGAGTTGTATCAATTTCTTACCGAGTGGATTTACCTCCGAGTTTATCTCAGGTACACAATGTTTTTCATGTTTCAATGTTAATGAAGTACATGCCAGATCCATCTCATGTTTTGAGTCCAGAGGTGGTTCAGCTGGAAAAGAATCTATCATATGAGGAACAACCAGTCCAGATTCTTGACCATAGAGAGAATGTGTTGCGGAATAAGGTAATTCACCAGGTAAAGGTTTTGTGGAAAAACTATATGGGTGAAGAGGAAACATGGGAATATGAAAATGCTATGAGGGATAAATACCCCCACTTATTTTGATAAGAGAATAAAATTGTGAGGATGCAATTCCCAAAAGGGGGGAAGGATGTAACATCCTAGGTAAATAAAGAATAAAGAATTTTCATATTTATTAATATTTATGAATTAAATATTAATTTTACTTTAAAGGGGATTTATATGTTTGATAGTGTACCCGATACGCAATAAAGTGTTTCTTTGAAATCTTAAGTTTCACACTTTTAAAATAATAATATTATATTAAATGGTAGTTAACAAGTAGTCGTTGTATTGGTGGTAATGAATATAAATAACTAAAATATGATTATATATGTTTGGTAAATGTTTTTACATTTATCCAATAAAATATAAAGGCTTAAAATATGAAAATAATTCAATTTTAGGCATAGACACTCTAATATTCACTATAAGCTCAAACTATCGCCTTTTAATGGAGAACTCTTTTTAAATATAGTTTTGGTCACTCTTATACATTATATTGGACAAAATAAAATTCTTCTTTAGATTCGGCACATAAAAATTTACTTTGTGTAAATTATTGGTATTTTTCCGATAAAGTTCATTTTTTAATGAATAGTAAAAATGTTGTATTTTAATTCAAAACCTCTTTTTAATAAATTTTTTTTATATTATTAGGTTATTTTTTGAATTGATTTTAAAGTTAAATTAGAATATATTTTTACCATTTAATCCAATATTGGTTGTTGTAATAAATATCACTTTGAAATTGGACTTAAACTAGTGTTAATCTTTTGATAATTATTGTTTCATAAAAAACGTGCTAATTTCCCTGACATCGAGAATTAATTATTAAATTAATTAATGTAACTTATATGTTTTGAATTTTGTAAAATAGACATAATTTTTGAATCTGGAATATCAAATATATATTAGGGTGATGTTTTGGTATTTTTCTAAAAAACATCAATTTTTTATGAATAGTGAAACCACCAAGTGGTAAATAAAAAACAGATTTTTCGTTTAAATGGAATTTTACCACCTCTGTGTTTTTAATTTCAAAAAGCCGACATACATGGTTATCATTTGAATGTAAAATGTGGTTCAATGGGATTAAAATAATTTTTTGGGTGAATAGTAACTTTTATGTTTTTAATCGCGATTAGAGGTAATTAGTGTAATTTCTGGTAAAAATAATGTTTTAATAATATGAAATGACCTAGACACATGTCCTACCCATATTTCATGTGACATGGTCGACCAAGAGAATCCATGGGTCAACTTGGGGACTCCATGGAGCCACTTTGGTAGGAAAATGACATTAAAAACTTTTTATTTAAAGATAAAATTAAAACGTCACAAACATGAGTTGTTTTACTAAAACAATTTTTTAATGGAGTTATACAAGTAATATTTTTGACTATAAATATTCATTATAAATCTAAAAAGATATCCTACATCATGATATTTTTTTTATAATTTTTAGATATTAAATAAATTAAATTATTTATGACACCATAATGATGCAGCGATTACCTCATTATTTAATGATTTAAATAAAAAGAAAAGATGATGTAAAATGTAAGACCTAAACATGTAAAAAATCTATTGGATGGGTTTATTTCAAACTCCAATCATCATATCCTCGAAATATATTATTTTGGGACCTTTTAAATCCGAAAATCATTTTTTAATAAAGTAACTTTTATAACTTCCCAAGAGTGCCCCTCACCTCCTCTTATAAAGGTCCCCCACCTTTACCACCTTACCCACACCTCTCAAGGATTTAGCTGGGCCATCCCCTGCCCAGTTTTCCTCTCCACATCCCTCTATTACTCCTAGATGTCTGACTTTTGGAAGAAGTCTTCCCAAGGAAGCCTTTGAGCTCAAATCAAAAAGAGTTACACGTTTTAAAGGCAGTGTCTTTTCTTGTGTTCTTATGTTTTATTTTGCTTTCCCAACCCCCTAAACTCTTTTTATTCCTTTATTTTGTAACAACATCAGTATATTCAATATACTAGGATTTTTTATGAGAAGGATTAGAGAAACACCTACACAAACCTTCATCTAATTGTTAAAGAGCATACTGTTTCCGTGGATGGTGAATTTCTGCCTCACGAAACGATGATTGTTCAATTTTCTTCAAACACCTTCAAAGGTGGCCAATAGGATGACACTATATTTATATATGATGTATAATATGTTTATGTTTTACTCAAGCTTCTGTATTTTTCATTTATGGCATACCTTTAGGGTTTCCATTATGGGTAAACACGATATCTTCATTTTAGGAAGTGCGGACTACCACCCCCTCAAAATGATTTGATTCGTTAATACCATATGTGGTACATATAAAGGATAGATTTAATTATATCATATATGATATTATACCGGAATTATAATATACATTTATATAATTTTTATTTCATTCCATTAAAGTATGAGATAGAAATGAATGTAGCGTTCATGCGTATGTACGGCTTACCGTCTCCATGAACGGTGCATTTCATTTCATTTCCCCAAATGTAATGTACTATTATAAATACATATATATAATGGATATATATGATTTATGTTACATATAAATGATGAATATAATTTCGGAATTAAAATATACATATCTATCAATTAGTTTTAATTTCATTAATATAACAAAGAAATAAAAGTAGTGTTCATGTGTACGTACGGCTTGCCGTCTCCATGAACGGTGCATTTAATTTCCTACCTCTAAATGATTATGTAATATTATAAATTCGTGTATATACCGGATATATATGATATATATGGAATTTACATCATGAGTATCATTCTTGAGATAATGGATATTTCACTACGTGAAAAGCTTGTAAATATAAGAAGTTCACTTTTGACTCAAGTACCAAATATCGACAAAATGACCGTTGTTAACTTAAATGATTACATAATGTTAATAACATGGTAATAAGTGATATAAATGGAATAATTAATTTTAAAATGTTCTTAATCAATTAGAAATTAACTCAAGTGTATTATTCAAGACATTAAAGAACAATCGAGTCATGTCAGACCCAAGGTATGGGACTTCGTCTCAATCTCCTTTCATTGAGGCATATTTTGTTTCATACCCAACCTTCTTTTATACGGTGTATAATCCACTTTGAATTTTACGTTTATCCAAAAGGAATATTTTTTATGCAGAACATTTTACTAAATGACAAAACAGAATGTTTTTGTCATATGTATCTGGCGGCAACGACTTCTCCTCCGCTGTGACCATTATTTGAGTTTCGGCATCCTCTACAAGACATACCTTTTCTTTAAATGAAAAATAAATACCATGTTTTACTTATCATTTATTTTGGTATTGAAAATGGTTTTCATAATGTTTTTACTATATCAATTTGTTGGATTGATATCTTGTTATTGAAATGTGGAAATGTTATGTTTCCTTTATGGATGTTTTATGTGATATGATTATGTTATAGTTCTTGGGAACTGTTATGAAGACGGGTGGTTCCATCATATAATATTGGAAGGTGGGACCGATATAGCTCTCAAATGCATTGGGTAACGCGAAGGGGTTAAACGTTAAGGTTTTTCTGAAGAGATTTAGGGAATATACTGTGATAGGTATTCCAAATGTAACCAAGAGGGTTACTCCCTAAATAAGAATGTTATAAATGCCTCAAGTTACCTTAATGTCTTATGATTTCTATGATTTATTCATGATTTGATGAGGTATGTTAAAGTTATTTGTTTTATGGGTAACGTATGATTTCATTGATTCTTATGTATACATGTACTCATGTTTCCTTTCAATATTTTTATATCCCTTACTGAGATTTTTATGCTCATCCCATGTTTTTTAAAATTTTTTTCACAGGTCCAGGGAAAGGTTAATGATATGATGATAGTGTCAAGGAAGTTTTAAGAAAGAATCCATGTTTTATTTTAAATATTTTTCCATTGATGGGAAAAATGAATACTATCTTCTATATAACCACTTTTTTAAATGTGGAATGTAATGCATGTTTTATGATCTAATTCTATGAAATCTAAACCTGAAAAGATCCTCAACGTTTATTCTAATGTAACTCAAGATTAAGTAATGTTTAAGGCTGCAAACTTATAAGAATGAATATATTTTTGATCATGAGATATTTTAGTATTCATTAAATGGTCGATTTACCACCCTCTGACTGAGAAAACTTTTTATGTATAGTTTTTGTCACTTGTATATGTTCATTTTAAAAAATAAACTTCTTATTTATAATCGAGACATAAAAATTTACTTTGGATGACATTTTGGTATTTTTATGATAATGGTCATTTTTTAAATGAATAGTAAAAAATACTGCATTTTAATTCAAAACTATCATTTAATCTAATTTATTTATATGGTTTGATTATATTATTAATTGTTTCTTAAATTTAATAAGATTATATTTTAACAATTTAATACTATTTTTGTTATAGGATGTAGTTTAACATTGAAATTGAACATAAAAAGGTGCCAATCTTTTGATAGTTACTATTTCATAAAAATACTCTTTTGTTTTGACAACTAAAATTAATTATAAATTAATCCTTGAAACTTTGATATTTTTAATTTAACAAAATGGATTCAATATTTGAATTTAGGAGTTCCAAATTGAATAAATATGTAACTTTGTCTTTTAGACATTATGAATAAAAATTTAGTAAATATTTTATTTAACATGGTAAAATGGTAAATCTGGTAAATAAGGGTAAAAAATAATATTATAATAATATTAAATTAACTTAACACTTGTCCCATTCCTATTTTATGATATATTTCTCACCCTAGGCCTCCTTGTATTGTTTTTGTGACCCAATATAGCCACTTATAAGTGAAAATGATACATTATAAAAATAAATTTAATGTTAAGGAAAATATATCATAAACATAATCTCATAGTAAAACAAATTTTTTAATAGATTATATATGTGATATTTTAGATTATTAATATTAATTAGAAATATAGAAACATTTCCTAAATCATGTTATATTATTTATAATTTTTAGGCATCATATAAAAATATTATTTATGACACATTGATAATCTAATGATTACCACATTGATAAATGTTTTAAATAAATGAGATTATAAATATGAAATAAAATTTATATTGAAACTTTTTGTGGCATAAATAAAATTTATTGATTATTATAAGTTCTTATTTTGCATAAATTTAGGGTTTTCAAATGATTAATTTTGTTATAGAATTTTAAAAAGTCTTCTTATTAATATTTTTTAAATTGACATAAATAAGTTTTTAAAATGAATATTACATTATTAAACAATAAAATAATTCTAAAAATATTATATTAGGGAAACTGAAATATAAGATGTTACTAATGTCATTAATGATACATATTTGGGCCTCATGGAATTGTATAGTAAATAAATTAACCATATAATATGAATATACAAGAGAATGTGGAAAAAGATAAATTAGATAACTAAATGTTAAAGCTAAATGATAAGGTTAAATTTATTCCATAAACTATTCTAAAACACCTTTTATGAAGTAATTTCAATAAATAATCTTCTTATCATATAATATATATGGTTTGGGAACTTTTGGAATAAAAATGCAGTTTATAATAAAATAATATTTTCAATCCTTCCAAAAGAGCCCCTCCTCCCCCTTATAAGAATCCATCACCTCTAACCCTTACTCACACCACTCAATACCCCATAGATCATCCAAAAAATGCTCCAATAAGCACCAAAAATCCCTCTATTTTATCTTGAAGACTTAACTTATGCATAATCCACATCAAGAATGCCTTTTGGTTCAAACTAAAGGGAGTTACCCAATTTAATGGAATGCCTTCTCTCAAGTAATTTTCATTTTTTGTCTTTCTCCAACCCCATACACTATCTTTATTCTAGTATTTTATGATATGAAAATTATCTTAAATATACGAGGATGTTTTTATTTTGAGTATTTGTACTAAAAATCTACACACCACCTTCTAACGAGTAAGAACATATTGTTTCTGTAGATAGTGAACTACAGCTTCACGAATTAATGATTGTTCAATTATCACATGCTGCCACTCATTGTGTCCATTATGATGGAACTGTATTTATATGTGACATGAAGTATATTAATATTTTCTCTATAATTCTTTATTTTTTATTTATATAATACCTTTATCATTTATATAATGGGTAAATACGATAATTTTATTTAAGAAATAGGTGACTGCTGCCCCCTCAATGTGATATGAATCTTTCATGAAATACGTGGAACATATAAAAGATAGAGTAAATGAAATTATATATTATATTATAATGGAATTATAGTATACCTATTTATCATTTTTTCATTTCATTAAATAAAAAATATAAATGAAAGTATCGTTCATGTGTACATTTGGCTTATCGTCTTCATGAATTATGTATTCCATTTATATCATTAAATTTTATGTATTATTATAAATACATATATATATATATATATATACGATGGATGTATATGATATATATGAAATCTAAATCAATAATATAATTATGGAGATAATGGAATTTTGACCACATGGAAAACGTGTAATTATAAGAAGTTAATTTTTTATTCAAGTACCAAATATTGACAAAACGAATGTTATTAACATAAATGATTATGTAATGTTTATAACATGTTAAATAGTAATATTATAGGAATACTAATCTTTAAAAAATTTCTTAAGTAATTATAAATTACCTTTAGTTTATTATTCATGATATTAAATAATGAACGAGTCAAGTTGGACATGATATAATGGATCTTCTTAACCCAATTTCTATTATTGGGGTTGATCTTCTACATCATGATTATGTCGTTCTATGATTATGTCATAAATAATTTTGTTTTATTATATTTTACTTTTACATTTATTATTTGTACATATATTTAATAAACATAATAGATCTATTTTATTTACAAAATGATCTTGGTATGAGCTAGGTCCCATTATCCTTTCATTGAGGCATATATTGATATTGTACACCTTCATTATTCTATAAGGTTTATATGATAAAATTGGGCATAATAAATCATGAATATCTTTATTCTCCAGATATTATAAGTTTTTTTGTATTATTATGTTGGTATTTTTATTCATGTGTTTCCTAAGTGTTACTATTCTATTTCACTAAAACAACATTTTAATTGTCTTGAATATTTATTTTTCTAAATCATTCTCATTAATGTACATGTTTTTAAAATGGGTTTAATAATTTATTTATATGTAAATTAATATTTCAACATGTTAATTCCTTTAAAATATTCAATGTTGTATGGGAAAAAATTCTTTAAAAAAATTCTTTTTTTATTGTTTTAATCGTTTCTTTTAAATTAGATTGATTATGTCAATATCATGAAATGATAGATTTTGATTGTAATATAGAAATGATATATTTCATTCATGGTTGTTTTATATGTTATGATTATGTTATGGTTCTTGGGAATTGTTTATGTATATGGGTAGTTTTGTGATAATTCTATAGCGGGTTAGCCCGAGATAGCTCTCTAATGCATTGGATAACATGATGATGGTAAACGTTAATGATTCTGTTATGATATTAAGGGAATATACTTTGATGGGCATTCCAATGTAACACCCTATGTAGTTATGAATTCTACAATTTAATTATGTTATGGATTCCCATGATACCTATATGATTTATTATTTTTTGTGTTATTCATAAATCTTATGGTTTAATGAGGTATGTTGTAGACTTTATGTTTTTAAATCATTGATGGAATAATGTTTTTAAACATTATTTTATAACCCTTACTGAGATTTTTGTGATCATACTAAGTTTTTTATTGTTTTCCACAGGACTTAAAGTTGAATAGGGTTAAATATGGGATCAAGGAAAATTCATGTTGTCTAAAACATATAACTGGACATGTTTTTTTTAATAATGTTTCTTCTATGAAAAATGGATAATGAGTAGATGTGTCTCTATTATTATATTTGAGATTCAATTTAATAGTTATGGCCTTATTCTATAAAACCCTAAACTTGAAATGATACATAATGTGAATTATTGACTTAACATAATATTATGTAATGTTTAAGGTTGGGGCCTTACAATAAATTTATATGGCACTAACATTATTCAATGGGGATAAAACACATTTTTTGTTTAAGAGAGGGAAACTATTTATGAAGTGGATTTTGTTTTAAATTGTGGTTTTTAAAATAATGAAATATTAAAAAGGTTTGTTTTGGGTCTTCTTCATATGTGGATTTAAAATGGGTGTGTTGTTTCCCCTATAGAGAAATTAAATAATGGATATTTTAATGAATTTTGTTGGAAATGAATGATGTTTCCATATTTTAAATGTTTTCAAAGCTAAAGAATATAGGATATATTAATTGATAAATAATGGAATTGTTTAGATTCCAAATATATTAATCATGAACTAGTAGATAACTATTTATTTTAGGTACACTGTTATACTAGTTGGAATGTATAGTGGATAGAAACTCTACTTCCATGGTGTTGGTATTGTACAGACTCTCCTAAAAATATTATTATGATGGGTGGTTTTTGATTTCTAACATGGAACTCTGCATTTTCGGTTTATAGAGTTGTCTCTAGTAAGGGTTCTAATTTTCTGACATGGGGCTCAATATATGACTTTTCATGTGACGTAGTGATGTTTTATGCTTTCAAGAGGAATTTTATTGTGGGAATCCAAATCTTATATTTTATGTATGTTTCACAAAATGTTTAATTACTTAGATGACTATCATGGGTTTATTTTGTTTTTTCTACCATAAGTGAAAATATCAAACTCATGGGCCAATTGGTTTCTAGATTAATATTTGCTTCCTTAGACAAATATTCTTTTGAGTACTATTTATTTATTTCAGAGTTTATCTATATATTCTATATTTATGTTTGGTATCATATTTATGAACTGATAGTGGTGGCATAAAAATTATTACTCTGACGCTTCTTGGGACTCCACCACACATGGGTACCCGGGTAGATCTAACATGTTTATTGAAAACACATGTTTTGGATTATACCCATGTTCTGAATTCCATGATTGTGTATGATAACTCAGATGGAATCCATATTTGGATGTTTTTCTATTAAATAATAAGTAAATCAATTTTAAATGGATTTTATTTTATTATGAAATACTATTTCTCCGGTGAAGTGGGTAGTTAGTATTATGGTTTTCGTAATTGTATGTGACTTATTCCATTGCATTAGTTTTAAATTAATGTTATATTTATCTACTTATGCTTCAATTTATCAATGAGATATTGATGATTATTTCTTATCTCTTATTAAGAAAATATATGTGGTGACTTTTTCCTTGAATTTCTATTTCATAGTATGGTATGTGGTTATAGTCTCCTTTTAGTAAAACATTAGTCCCCCATTATTCTGCGTGGACATTGGAATATGAGGAAGTACACCAGAGGGCATGTATTAAATGTACTCGAAGAAAAAATTCAATGTGTCTTAGTCCATTATGGTATAATATTAGTAAATTTCATGGTTATAAAAGAAATTGGACTATGTAAACTAGATAAATTCGAGTTTTTCAAAGTATATGATTGATATTTGACTGATGTATCATTAACACATGTTCTAGTTGGTATTCTAGGATATCAAGATTAAGATTGTAGTTTTTATTTTTGAATTTTTGTTTGTATTTAATTTTCATATCAAGAAACACACATCTAGAATAGATTCGATTATTTTTCATTGGTCTCAAGGTCTTGGCCAATTGAATTGAAGTCAATGATTTTTTAACACTTTACCTTCCAAGAAAATCTGTGTCTCATACATCATATCATGCAAATATTATTCACATGAAATATTAGAATTCAAGATTGTTATTTCACTAAAAAAAGAAGAATTTTTTATTAATGAGTCATAAAATAATCATTCTTCATTTTCCTATATATTTACTTCATTTATTCAACTTAATTAGGACTCCTTTCATCTATATTATGTAATAATGGTATGTCAAGATACCCTATAGTATGATTTTGGTTTAAGAGGATGGAGACAATGTATTTATGGGTGTAGTTAGATAGTTGGTTCAGCTCGAAAAAGGTGTATAACCATTGATCCTTTATTGGAGATTTTTCATCAGTTTTAGTTATGTGGCATGGTGCTCTATAAAGAATTTTTTTTGTGGTGATACTTGCTGAATATGGGTTCCCTGGTTGTGAGTTTTTGGTTTCAAATGTTATTTTTTTCATTTGTGAGACCATATAGATTTTTTTGGCATATTAATGTTCTGTTATGTTCATATGAGAGATATTTCAATGCCTTATGAGTTTTATCCCTTTATTATTTGTCAAAGATCTATGTGTCTTGACCTAGGGGTATGATGTTAGAATTCATTGGTAGGGCTATGTGGGAGTACCTATTTTCATTATTTGACGGAAAATTAATTTAGGGATTTTTTATTGCTTTTCCTTATAGGGTGATCCCTCGTAACAGTCAATCGATTTATGCCTTTTCTTCGGTTATTGAGGCAATGATAGATTCGTGAACACTAGAAATTGGTGAATGAATGGTGATTCATAGTATAGAGTTTTTCGATGTTGAATAAATTTATTTCTAGGGAATAGAACTTGTATGCTACTATTTTAGACAATCTATTTCTTTCTAGATATGAAGGATAATTTGGTTCCTTTCCTTGGTAACATTTTTGCTGTAGATATGTACCTGATGATTATTAGTTGGATTAGGGGATATATATATTCTTAACTGTATGGGGTTACAGGTATGTCTTTTTTAGAAATAATCCACCCATGTTCAGTAAAACTAAAATTCTCAATGTAAAAAATAATAATTATCTATAGATAAGGACATACATAGAAATGGTTTTGGTGTATGAAATTTTAAAAGGCTATGTTTTTATGAAATATAAACCACTTTGAGTGATGATTCATTTTTCAGTGTAGGTTTTTTAGTTGGAAAAGACTAGTATAGAGACAATATGGGAAAACAATGAATATGTCTTATGGGATGTAGGGAGAGTATATGTAAACCAACTATATCTTTTGAATATAACTCAATTTATGATTTCATGTGAGTTTTTTTGGCTTAATGAATTTTAATTTTGTAAGAATATCCAAGGGTTCTCTATGATGGGTGATATGATAATATGGGATAGTCATGGCTAGTGGATTGGGTATGTGAGGAGAGTTATCATGATATGTTATTCACTATATTCATAAATATCTTATGTGGTTAAACTTCACAAGAGTATATAAATATTAATTGTTAATGAAATATTAGTTTCGGGAGGAAATATTGCCACACTATTTCATTTGTGTTATGGATTGGAATTTGCAGAAGCATACAACTGAGGAGAAACGGTATGTAGAAAACCATGTGTAGGTTAAGAACCAATGATCATGATATTAATTTCATCAGGGTAGGGAATCTAGATTAATTTTAAAGTGTTTATTTTTTCCCAATGGTAAAAATGAAATTAATCAATGGATGGTTTTTGGTGGTATTAATCAATATAATATTAATAAATGCATAGTTTAATTATTATGTTTACCAGTATCGTATCATAATAATTATTAAATTGATATAGAGTCAAATATAAACCAATCTATTTTAATATCAATTTTTGTTTTCTAAAGGGCCTCCTTGTATATCTCACCCAAGTAGTAGTGTTTGTGAAATCATATGGTTGGGCGAGTTTCATCATCCATATGTGCATATGGTCTATGTAATTGATAGAATGTCAGTGAATTTCATGGGTTCCATTGTTAAAATTTATGAAAGAGTGATCGTTTGTGTTACATTTTGACACTATGGTAAATCACAGACGGAAACATCCAATTCTTATGTAGTAATTGAAAGGAATGTGGGAAAAGGTTAATGTATTTTCTTTAGTGATGTGGTGGTAATGAAACTCTTATTGTAGAGAGTAACATGCTGGTTATAGATGTTTGACCCTTGAGATAGAAGGTTAGTAGATGTGTAGAACTTGATATGGATCATTCATGATGGTATTGTTATTCTAATGAGTGGATATTGAGGTGCATTAATAAATTATTATTTTTAATGGCGATGAGAAATACGTTGTGGTAGAAGATCAAGATGATTGTTTCTTTTTGGATCAAGGTTGTTTTAATATGTAAATCGATTTTTTTACTGATGATGTGATTGGTAACAAAATACAATGTTGGGAAATGGCTATGGACTGCAATAGGGGTATTTTTTGGACATGTAATATATCTAGTAATAATGTAATCATGATCAGGTGAGGTATGGATGTGACAATAATTGAAGTCATTTGTCTTCAGGAAAAGTCCACTTAAAATAGGCAAAATTTCTTTACTATTTGTAATGTCTATAGTATATTGAAAACCAAATAGGGTGAGTCATATTTGGTAATCTAGATGTGTTTCTAAAAAACCCTATTTTGATAATATTTTTGTTCATTCATAGTTCATTCTTTGTTAGAAGGATTGTGTCCACTGTTATTGGTTTTTGATTATTATGATGTGTTCTGTTTTTTATAGAAATTCTCATGGGTTTCATGAATAGTAACATGGGAATCATTCTCGGTTGATTGCGGGAGCATGAATTCATGGTTATATTGGTATTTTCTTATATATAAAATTTTATGAGCCAAATTTTAGTGTTTATAAGCTATTGTTAAAAGTGGGATGCACCAAATCTCAGATGAGCAATTAGGTGAAAACATAATTCATTTTTTGGTTTGATTGGATCAAGACAATGACATACTATTGTTTTAGCTTTGAATTATGTCATTGAATTGGGGTTTGGATGGTTTTGAAACTTGAATTAGTTGTCATTAAATGGTTTTGTGTCATGAATTTATAAATATAATGATTATATTTTCTATATCATATGGCTAGCATAGGATGTGATCTATATGTAGATCACTACAAAGAATTATCAGAGATTTTTAGTTTTATAGTGGAGAGGATGTAAGATATATTAGTTGTATGAGTTCCAAAATCTATATTGGATTTTAATTTTCATTTACTATATTGGTCAATTTGTGAATCTATATTTAAAATGGCGTTCTCAGAGTTTTAATACCACAATAAAAATTATTTAGATAACAAATGGTGCGAATAAAGTTTCTAGGTTGTTTGTTTGTACCTCAGGAGCTTTGGGATATTTTTCATGGGTTTAGAGATTTCTTTATAGGGTTAATGGTGTGGTGTTCCTGGTCTAGGAGAAACTTTTATGTTCATTTTTGGTTATATTGTTTTGTGATCATTTTGAACTGGGCATTATTATGTTTTTTGGTAAGATAAAACATTTATGTAACTATTTGAGCTAATAGAAAATATTTGAATGGTTTCAGAGAGCCTTAGTCATGGAACATTTTCTACACACAACATTATAAAAACATGTTTTGTATTTCATAAGTGAGGTAGTGCTAACAACATAGTTGTTTATTTGGTTGTATAACCATAAAACAAAAACATGAGAGTCAATTTTTAATTCCATGTGAAGTGAACATAATTTAGAATATTGTAGAGTATACTGTTTGGTTTCTATGATATTTTTAAAAAATTTTGAAAATGAAAAAATTCTACCTCATATTCTTTATCCAATCCAGTTTCTTCCATCCATATTAGATGTGTGTGGACTTGGGGGTGATGTTATTGAAATATTTTTAATGTTTTTTTTCATTATAAACCTTTGAAAATTATTATCTCTTACTTAATCCACCTCATTAATTTTAGAGTTTTACCATTTATGATTTTTTGATGATTTCATAATGGAATAATAAAATCATATGTTTCTCACGGTGATTTTGATCAGATTGTATATAAGAGATACTGGGATGACTTCCACATGTTCTAACATGGTGATTCATTAGGGTATGAATTCATGGTTATTTGTCTTGTATTTCCCATTATTAATTAAATTTTTTATTATTGTAATGGAATTCACTATTTGTTTTTTTCCCATGAATGGTTCCGGGATACAGTTGTGGACCACCCACAGTGGTATCTAAGATTTTTTATAAGAGTTTAGTGTACATTGCTATTATATTATGGTATTCATTCTTAATTTAATTTTTCAATAAAATTGTTAAATTATGAGATTAAATTTTTATTCTATGATGGAATTAGGAAATATCCTGGGTAGTAGGGATGGTCTTGTTTTGATGAATAATATATTTTTTAGGTTAGGGATGATCCTTGGAAAATTCAGTAGAAATGGATGTTTTTGAAAGATTCATTAATGATATTGGAGGTTTGAGAAATTTTTCCATAGTCTTATTAATTTTTTTTTCATTTTTATGTGGTATGTACTGTAAATATCTACTACTCTATGTAATATTCCACTAATTATGTAAATTTATTTTTGATTTAAATTAATACATCATGCATACTAATTTTTTTTTCTGGATCTATTTTTGTTTATAAGATCAGTGTTATTGCTACCCATGGGGATTTTCACGTTAAGAGAAAATTAATGTTGTGTTTTATATGGTGGATATAGTGGGATATGATCATTACCAAGTTCATATCATAGGTTGGTTTATATTAACGATCAAGTTATTATTATTACTTCATGGGAATGAATATTTTTTAATAGTTTTAAAAGATTAATTTAAATGTTTTTATGTGATATGATTTTTTGAAATAAATGAGGGGAATATGAAAGGTTTTTTATCATTCTGATTTTTTGGCCTAGTTTTGGATTTATTGGGGGAATTATTGGTCGGAAGTGGATTCTTGTAAAGAGGTTAGTTGGCCTCAATGTTATTTGAAGGGGGTGGGGGTTGGGTAAATTTGAAATTTATATTTTAAAGGGGTTTTTGGTTTCCCATATCGTGAAATAGCATAATGTATATTTTCGGGTTTTAATGTACATTAAGACTTTTTCCTAATTTAGAATGTTTATAAAGGTCATGATGTTGAGAATCAATAAATATGAAATTATGGAATATCTTTGGTTTCATAATTTCTCTCCAAGCACAAGTAGTTAACTATATGAGTTTGTATCTAGGATGATTCTCAAGGGAAAGGTAGTATACTCTATATACTAGGTTTAAAGAATATTCTCTAGGAAATGATAGTATACTATATTTTTTTTGTTACAAATGGATTCTATGAGATTTATGTTTTACATGATGGATCAGATTGTGCATTTATTCTCTCTATACAATGATTAAGTGATGAAATTATGCTTCGTGTACTATTATTATGTTTTAATGTTTTGTTTGTCTAATATAGAGAACTACATTCATGGTTTATAGAGTTCCATAGGATCCCCTCCAGTATGGTTCTAGATTTCTCACATGAAACTCCACTTTTGAGGTTTATAGAGATAAGATTATTTATTATTCATTCATAAAAATGTTGAATAATTAAAATACCCTTCTATTATATAATGTATGTTTCACATAGTGTTTTAGGTCTCAGATGACCAACATGGGTCAATGATTGTATAGTTTTCCTAGATGTCAGCTTATAATATGTGAATCTATGGGGTAAAAAATAATTCTTTGTTTATTTTAATTCATATTCATTATGATATTATCAATTTATTCTTTAGTTTATATTATTTGATTGTTTATCTAAATATATTTTTTATAAAATGATGGTAATATCGATGTAGTTGTACTCAAACCCTAAATGTGCCTCCACTATAGATGGAAACCCAAAAATATCTCATAATTTCATTACAAAAACTTTTTTGTGTTGAGGATGATGTTGAGTTTTCCATGATTGGGCTGGATTTCTCAGATGAAATTCAATAATTGGATGTGGTTTGAATCAGAGAAAATACAACCTATTTTCGTTGTTTGTATTTCATTCTAGAATATATATAATAATCACACTAAGAGGTCAATATTATGGTGGTTATGTACATTTTTTTCTTCAACCATTTCATTCAATATAAACTCGTGTCAGATTTATCACTTCCACTTCTAGTAATGTTTTTGATGTTGATCTCTATTTATTCTCTCTATAAACTCTAATGTGTGTTGTGATTAGTAATTTATATTATTATTGAACTCTATGATATCGTATTGTATTAACCTTATAGTTCCACCTTATAACCCTGCTTCCTGTTTGTGGCCTCTACCATACTGGGATACATGCCTATGGTTTTATGGAAAACTAGCTCAATGAATGAATTTATTGGCTGCCAAGTTATGATGATATAATAGTGTCTAAAATCTCTTAAGAGATGAAGGATTTAAGAATTTGATCATGGATGATCGAGTAGATAATATCGTAATATATGTAATAGTTAACTATATAAATGTGACTATTAAAATTAAATTGAATATAACTATGTATGCATTTCATATATATGAAATTTTCCACAATGATAGTCTTATGACTGATCCATGTCTTAGGAATATATTTTTTAGGATTATGCATATTATACAAAAATATTAATTATTATTATGAAATGTTGTTATGGATCATGATTAATTATTTATTATTCCAAAAGAATATAACATAAGTCTATTTTTAGGGAGAAGACACATGCCATGAGTTATGATGAAAGATATTTGATTGGATAGGTACTATTATTCAAAATTAAGATAATTTTTTCATACCCTAATTCTTATATTATACTCATTTATAACCATTGATTTAAAAATACTATATTAACCAATATTGAAAATCTTGAGATAATACATTTTTATATTTTCTTTCCACATGTTATGAAAGATGATTTTAAGTATTATATATATTTAAAGGTTTCTAGTTGTAAAGAACATAATGGGGATTGAGGTAGATATTTTATATACAAGTTCTATATGAATCCATGTTCTAAAATACAATAAAAAATTTATATTCAAGTGTGGATGATATTTATATTTAATTAATATTATACTAAAATTATTTAAATTTTATGTATTTGATGTTTTGGGTCACTATATTTGGTGTCAAATAATTGTTTATTTACCTTTTGAAATTAGGTAAATATATATTTAGTGAAAATAATTAGGTTAATAATTAGTATATATGAACATTCTATCTCATAGTAAAGAAAGTAGTATGGTTATCCCTGAAAATATATCCCTATATAGATACTGCTTAGTGGATGAATCAATGATCCTAATTCAGATATGAATAACAATGATAAATGAGGAAGATTCAGTATTATATTGATTGTCACTGATTCATGAGGTTTGGGAGTAACACTAAACACATGGTTGAACACTCATAGGGAATATGGTTGGGCTAATTATTATTTTCTTTCTGAACTATTCTGATTAATTTGAATAGATAATAATTATTGATGACTAAGGATATGTGTATTCAAGAATAGATTAGAAATAATGTGTCAGGAGTTATACATCCTATAAATGATTTCTCCATGATTACATGATTATCCTATATATATTTTTACAATATGATCTTTGGTTTTAATTAATGGATGCCACTAGAAAGAAATTTTTTAACACTGAACATGTTATATGATGAATTAATTTTATTCATGGGAAAGAAAAAGAAATTGGGAATTAGATTAGACATATTTTTAATATCCATAACTAGATATATCAAAATACTATTCACAACTAATCATTAAAGATTCTTTAGATGAATACCCTTGGGGAATTATCAAATGACAGAGAAGATGATTTGGGAGGAAGAAATACCTTAATAAAGAATTTAATTACTAATGATAATTGAAAATTTTACATTACCAAATTAATGGAAATTTTTTCCATAATGTATTATCTTTGGATGAATGTTTCAAATAGGGAATTTATTTATATTGGAAAATAAATTCACTAGGGTAAATCTCATCAAGAGTATTAAAAAGGTTATATGAGTAAAGTTCATAATATAGATCAGGAATAGGCTTCAAATGTAATATATACGGTATGTGTTATTTTAACTTTATTAATATGGTTAAAATTTATATACATAATTAATTTTATGATGAATAATCATAAGACATTAATCATTTTTTATTATATGAAGGAGGAATTGAAGAATAAGATAACCAATCTTAGTAAATGATTTATAAAATGAGTGGAATAAAAGATGTATTTATGTATTTGGGTATAAAAATTATATTGTTGATGTGGTTTATCAATGATATATATGTAATAAAAATAATGAAACTTATATGGTTTTTTACATTATTTTATCTTTAAAGATTTTAATGAAAATGTTGAATGGTACAGAAAACATAGAAATTTGATTTAGTGGTAAGGTGATATTTTTTAAATTCACATGATTGAGGAAAATATATCCCTCTATGTGTGAATAATGTTTAGATAATAGTGTTTTTGGGTTAAATAGATGATTAAAATTGATAGTGTAAATTTGATGGTATTGTTGAACATAAATTTTTTTAGTGATTTAATGATATAGTATTTTTTATGATAGTTTTAACAATTTTGTATTTATAAAATATATTGAAAAGATTTTTATTTTTTACGAATAAGGGTAGATTTTTTTGCTGATTAATTTATATATCCATTGAGGTCTTACAGTGATTCACGTTTTATTGGGAAAGTATTATCATGTTTTAAGAGAAAATGTGATAATTTTATTCCCATGTTTTGTCTGTGACATTATGATCTAGTTTATAATATTTGTTGAAAAATTCTAATATGGAACATTGATAAAAAGGTAATAAAATATTTCGACACTTTTTTTTGGTTTTGAATTTGGTTAAACATATTTTGGAGAATTTTTAAGGTTAAATTTTTATATAATTTAATTTGTTGAGCTTTGACAGTTATTATTGAGGGATTATATATTAATGTATTATTTAATTATATGATTATTTATTCATATTGTTAAATATTATCTAACCGATATAATTTTTATAAATATCTAGTTATAGATAGAATGTTTTGACATTATATTATATAGAGTTTGATCAAATAAAATTTTATTTTATTGCTTTAGTCATTGAAAATCCATTAATTGTTTATTTATTGAGTAACATATTATATATAAGTAAATATTGACCGAATCAATGAAAATAGATGAAATTATTCTAAATATATATAAATTAATCTTTTAAGTATATTTTATTGTTTTCCTTATATTTATATTAAATTAATCCCTCATATCTATTTCTAGGATCGTGAACATGTATAACATTTCTTCTTAAAATCATTTTTGATGAAATGATAATATTTTTACCCATCGTGATTTAATATTTTTGTGGTTATTAACATTATTATATCAAAATTATCCATCAATCTCAATTATTATTTCGAAATTATCTTTCATCTATATGTCCATATATTCTCATCTCCCATATTTTCTCTATTTCTGGGAACAATTTTATGTGCATTTTAGGTAACAATTGTTTTTTTCTTCCCCATTTCAAAGGAAGTTACATTACGAATTTTTATGATGAGAGTATTGAAAAAAAATTATTTAAAATATTGAAAAATTGTTAAAAAATATAGTGATTTTAAAGAAGTAATTTATCTAGCTGGTTCAAAGATAATATAACTCCATGAAATTTTAGAATATGTTTTTATTCCGGTAAATTGTTTTTTCTAAATAGATTCTACAAATTGAAACATAAATATTAAAAACCAATAATATACTAGAGGCCAATCATATAATTTTAAAGCATACAAATTAATTATGTAAATGTGAAACATTATTATAATATTTTTATATAATTCAATTTAAGATATTGATTCATAAAAAAGTACTTTTTTTCATAAAAGTCATTTTATGCCTCAAAAATATAGTTTTAATTAAAACATATTATAATTAAATTTTTTAATTTAATATCTTATTTTAAATTATTATTTTAATTTTATCATAGGGTTAATTTTTAGGTTTTTTCTAAAAATAATCCTTTTTCTATTATTAGATTAAAATACCAATATTTGTAAAACCACCAATTCATTTCAAGTAGAAGGACCATTATTTTCTAAATTTGATTGAAATGTAACATAAAAAATATATAATTATAAATAATTTATATAATTTCATATGAGTCATTATTGTACATTATTATGGTGTAAGATCTATTCTGGCCATGAAAACACATTTTTTAAATAATATTTATATGCATGAAATATGTATTTATCTAAATAAATTAAATTAATCTACCTGAATTAATTTTTTATGTAAATTTATATATTATTTATTCATAATGTATTTTAACATTCAATTTAGGTGTTCTACACATAATAGAATGAAGATAAATTCTGTTTTATGAATAAAAATGTATTGTTCTAAAAATGTTTTTTATTATGAATATGGACTAATTTTAAATAAAATTATTCAAATTATAGAATATTAATCTAAAAAAAATGTTTTAAATATATTTAATTACAATAGTTAATATAATATTAATATTTTAATTTTTTTATCCCATTGAAAAAATGCAATAAAAATTTTCTTCTATAATTATTGTAGGAATGGGTTTATTTTGGGGGTCAAACTAGAAAATAAGTGTATGAATGTGAACCAAACCAATATATTTATTATTTTTTAAATATTATTCAAACATATATTAACCAACATTCAAATTAGTTACTATTTTGAGCCACATTTATATGAATGGTAACTTATATTGTTGAAATATTTTAATAAATTTGTTAAGTGGACCCCACACTTATTAAATGTGACTTATTATCCTCTATTATTAACACAATTTGATAATTATATCACATTAAAAAAATCCACTAAAAATATAATATACTTCGTTTTATGCTATATCATTGTATATTCTCTTAATACCAATTGTTAAATTATTAAGGAATAAATAATACATTATCTCTCAATGAAGACGTATAAATATTTATTGATCTATTATAATATTATTTCTTATTCAACATTATATATAATTGATTCATCAAAAAAATTTGATAAATATATCATCATAAATATAATTTTATGTTATTATGGTGACAGAACAGTCATTTACAACATATTCTCCCTAAAATATGAGACGATTGTACCACTCATTTGTACATGTGGACTACTACCTCCACATAGTTATATGATACATTTTCCATCACCATGAATCATAGTATTTAATTATGATGTATATAATGTTTATATATTATATTTATTACATATTTATGGTTTTTGAATTATATAATATTAACTTCCTTTTTTCATATGATGAATTGTAAAATTATAACATCACTTATGCATACGTGTGGACTACCACCCAACGAAACAAAGTCATTTTTTTCAAATACAACATATTAAGATGATAATAAATATAAATGTAAGGTTAATTTTTCATATTCAAAACATAATAATAATTATTTAATGGTGAATTATAATAAAATTTTCAATCATTCTGTCCATCAAAAATTGGAAACATCACTCATGTGTGGGAATTGATTGTTGTCTCTATGAAGTGATGAAGTTTATTTATCATCACCTTAATTAATGAATTTTTATAAAAGTTCATATAATGGGAAAATATGATAAATATCAATTTATTAATATTATTTACATGATTCAACCATGATCATAGTACATGTATTAGAACATTTGGAACAAAACTTACATTTCAAATGATGTATTTAACAACTTAAATGACATCATTAGTAGATAATTACTGACCAAAAACTGTTCAAATATTATATATCGATAATGTATGATATTAAATTTTTTATTATGATTATTATATTGTATTTTGGTAAACACAATTTTATTATAAATACGGTTAGAGATCATATGTATAATGTCAAATTTAAGATACGAGTTTTTCATCCCAATTTTGTTTTATTTTTTGATTTGTGTTGTGATGATCGTATTTATGGTTACAAAGTATATATAAAAATTATTTTAAATATTATAACATTTAAATTAATAATATATGTATCTTGATGTTAAAATTAAATTTAATTCCTCATATGATATTTGATTTGAATGTTATCAGAGTGGTATTGGACTAGCATCTAAAATTTTCTTCTTTGGGACATATGTCATTGTATACACCTATCACATCTTATAAGTTTTATATATTCACCCATTAATATATTTTATGTTGAATATAATTATTCTCATGTTATTTATTGTATTATTTAAACATATTTAGTTAATCGGGGTTATGAATCAGAAGTAACCAAAGCAGTAAGGGTTTTATGTTAGAATATCATTTGTTACCGAGATTTTCTATGCATAAATTAATGATAATGAACTTATATTTTATATATCTAATTTTTTTTATCTTTCGTTATTTTATTATTATTATTTTATTAAATTTTTTCCTCATATCTTGATCTATTTAATCAACCTGCATAATGAAATAATGTTATTATGGAAAACCTGACATTATATATATTTTATGTTGGGAAATTATTCTTTCCATGACATTTTTTTTATAAAAAAATTTTAGAATGTTTTTTACTGTATTAAAAACATTTATTAAATATAATTTTATAAATTCATCATAATATATTCGTTGGTTTTAATGAAATCCTATTTTAATTTTCCGAATGAGTTACTTTGGTCATTTTACATTAATCATGAAAGGAATTTTTTTCACGTAAATCCCATTAATATATTCTCAGAAATCATTAAATTCTCATTTTTTTAATATTTAATTACCATTTTCCATTTTTGTTTTAAGTGAAAATAATTTCATTAATATTTTATTAAATTTTGGATTTTATTTAATTGAATTCCAAATGAATATGTTATTTTCATAAAAAAATCCATTGATATTATAAATATACATTAAATTAACAAAAACATCCTTTTATGTTCCTTATTCTATAATTAGGATAATATTATATGTTACCATTTTTATTTTTTCCCTACAATGATTATTTTTATAATATTGAAATGTTATTGAAAACCATTTTCATTCTAGGGTATATGCTATGATAAAATAATAAATATTCTAGGAACTTGTGGAACTCAAACTTATTGATTATTTTTATGTGAAATGTGAGTTTCATATAGATCATTATGATTTGTGTTTCCATTATATACCTCCAATTAATTGGTTAGACATAATATAGTTGAGAAATTTCTATTTGATGAGATATTTTAGTATCACCTAAGAGACAAAAGATTCAATTAAATCCTTATAGATTAAGCGGATAACCTTTATGGTATTACTCTAAATTTAATTTTTCAAATTAATGGGTATGTATTTACATTATTTTACTTTTTATGACATGATTTTATTGGTAGTTAACCTTTACTAAGGATATATTTTTCTATTTTTATATTTCATCCACAAAAATATATCTTTGTAATATGATATTATTTTAGGGATAATAATTGATTATTGATGAGTGAATACACTTATGATGTATGTCAATTATTATGAAACATCCATATTAAAGTATTTATCATAAATAACCATTGATGGATTTGGCATTATAACAACCCCAAACCCATTCTCCCAATTCTGGTGACCAAAACAATATATATATATATAATTGAAATTAAAACAATAAAAATATTTAATATGACCAAATTTAATGTAATATTATACATACAATAAGATATTTTAGGTTTTTATCTAAATTGAAAAAGTAAATCTATATAAATTATAGTGTTTGAGAAAATAATACAAATTCTATGAACACTACTCCAACTTCACCTAGAATAATCACATAATTGAATCCAATTTCAAATAGATTATGATATGCCACTAATACCTATGAAAATAATTTTATGAAATGGGTTGAGTATAAATTTTCATAACAAGGGTATTTAAATTGGATCAAAATATTCTTTCAAAATACCTTGAAACCCACGTTAAAGTGAAATTATTTCTTTTAATGAGAATCCATAACAAGATTGAAAAAAATGATTTGTTTGGAAATTGAAATAAGGTTTTGTAAAATACTTCGAGAAATAATTAATAAATAAAAAGGGAACTCTGGGAAAATATCATTGAAATAAAACAACTGTTTCCATAAATAAAAATATATACCATTTAAATTCTTTATATATTGTTAGTGATTTTCATTCAAACAACTTTTAATTTGATATATATACCACAATATTTTCCATTGAAATGATATCTAATGGTACTCGATATCATATGAAAACCATTTTGGAAACCATGATTATTACATTATGGAGAAGATCTAAATAAGACAATAGGTTCCCTACCTATTCCTAACCATATACCATACACATGATCTAGTTTTTTTGAATGATTTATTATGATTACCTTTGTTAGGGATTACCTTAAAACATTAAATTTAAAATATATCAACATAGTATAATAATATTTTTGTGAGAGAAAATTAAATATTTTAAAAAGTTTATATTAGAGAAAATCTCAAATTGTTTAAACTGTAGATGTATTGAATAGAATAAACCTATATAAAATCTTGAAAATAAAATTTTAATGTTATCTCAAATTGAAAAATAAAGTAATAATTTTTTAGAAAAATTTTGGAATATAAATGAGAAATATAGTTGATGAAAATACAGTACATTTAACCATTAATTACAAATGTTTATTTAAAATAACAATTTACCCATAAAATGATAATTTTAAATTTAATTTAAACCCACCCTTATTATAAAAATACTTTTCAAAAAAAATATATTAGAAAAATGGTTTTTAAATAAGTAAAATTAATCATTTTTGAATCATATTTCCCTTACCTTCATAAAGGAATAATTAAAAATTCGCTAAAAATTAAAATCCATTTTTTAATAATCCTGTTTATAGAAAAAAATATATTATATTTTTTAGAATAAAGAGATATATTTTTATAAGTTAATGATTATATTTTAAAATAATACACTTATTTTATGTATCATAACTATATTTAAGTCCTTTTTTAGAACCACATTGACAATACTCTAGAGCTCATCCAATAGAAAACAAGGCCTAAGAACATACTATTTAATTATATAAGTAAAATATAACTATTTTTGGGGAAAATTGGTTTTCCATTATAGTATAAAAAGACAATTTTTATATATAGTGGAAAGAGTTTTAATATTAGATACCTAATTATAAAAAACAATTATGTTGGATTTTTATATCCATTGATAGTAGAATATATTATAGAATATATTTTAATGATATTAATAAAATTGTTTCATGTCAATTTTTTTCATGGGTTTGATAATTACCAAAATAATATGGTCTGAAACCCGTATTAGTAATTATTTAAAGGATCTAACTACTATATATTGTATATTTAAAATAAAAAATTTCAATTCATATTTTTTCTTATCTATTGTCATACATAGTCATCCCATGGATAAAATATTTATGTATTCCCCTAGAGTGAGACCTCATAGTTAATATATGAAACCTATTATTTTTTCAAATCCCCTAGGATTTGACTATATAAGTGATAATTTTGAATCTATCCCTATCTAATGTTTATATAAACCTTTTATATAGTTATAACTAAATTGTAGGAGAAAATATCATATCTAAGAATTTATTTTTTGTCCCCCAAATAATATTCCTAGAGAAATTATGAAAACTAAATTATAATAACAATACATTTAGTATACATGTTCTTTGAAAAACCATAACTCCAATAATACTGATAAATGTTAATTATTTCCTATATAAAATGATTATTATATATATATACTTTTACTTTAATATAATTAATAATGAATTTTTATTTCTTATAATAATGCTATATTAAATGATTTAATATTGATTAGCTTCCAACAAATGTAGCAATCATTTTTTCAATTTAACTAGTTGATCATGATCCAGTTTATATCACTCTATGTTCATATCAGTGAAAAAATAGATATATATAAAAGATGAAGATTAAAATCTAATTACAAGATGATATTGATCTTAATAATCAATATTTTTTTATGATCTAGCGAAGTCTAAGTGCATTATTAAGATATATATAATGTATAGACAAGAAGGTACAATTTCATGATAAAGATGATAGAGGGAATTCAGGGTTTCATTTTCCTGAAGAATGAAATGAAAGTTCATGAGTCCCACACAATAGTATAAAGATGATAGTTTCATCAATTATCTATTATTATTATGAATATAGTTTTAATTATTCATTAAATTCTTCATAATTTTAAAATATTAATAATTTCCTATAAAAAATGTCACATATTAATTTCAATTTTCCAATTATAAATTTTATACATTACCATTATTTCAATTTGTCTACATAATACTCTTTGATGAAAAATTATGATTCATTTATATGTAAATATATATATTAATATGTATGGACATTCAATTTTAAACATAATTTCATTAATAATAATATTTTATTATAATTTCATTGACATAATTTCAATATTATGTTCTATAATTATATTTTGATTACAGTTCAATATAAAATTTTATACATATAATATTATTAAATATTTCATCACAAATAAAAATATATATATTTTAATGATTTATTATTATTTTTTATTTTCATCCACTTTAAATATTTTCATAACATTTAGATATTAATCACAATAAATTTTTTATATATCTTGATCATAATGATTAATTTATCAATACCATGTCCCTCATTAATATAATTTATACGATATTAATATTTTAAATAAATATATTCCTTTTAAATATTAATTTAAAAATAAATTTGTGTCTCGAAAATTTATTTTTATAATATATAGAAAAATTAAATGTAGATATAGGTAAATTAATACATTTACTATATGAATATAAATTAATAAAATTTTCCCCATTTTAGATGATACAATTGAATTCCACTTCATTATAATGATTTTTAGTTGTTTCGAAACAATATAATTATATGTTTTAGGATAATTATGTATATTAAAAAATTATAAGGTTATCTTTCATCCCCTTAAATAACATTTTCCATCTTAATTTTAATTATCTTATAGAAGGAAGATTTTACATCCAATTTCAGTGCATAAAAATTAATTTGTCATTATGCTTATAGAGATGTTAGTAAATATTAGATTTTATTCCATGAAAATTTTCTAATTTTTATAAATAACTATACTAATTATTATATAAAAATAATTAACACATATAAATGTTATATATTTCATTGAAAAATATGATTACAAGCTATTTCTAAAATAAAATTCTTCAAAAACATAATCATTCACAAAAAATTATATCTCAAAAATATTCTTAAATATAAACTACACATAAATAATAAAATGATAAACTAAAAATTCTTCAATTCAATTTTACTGATAGAAATTACAAAATCCATCAATTCACACTCCTATATCTGTTGATAAAAATTTATATTTTAATAGAAATAATATAATAATATACTTAATATCACTAAATTAAATATTATTTTATAAACATAGAAAAATAATTAATGTAAAAATCTATAGATGATTTACATATATAAATATATAGTGGATTTTATAAAAATTATAAAAATTCATTGAAAACTATTATAGCTTCACCTAGACCAATATCTCCATTTAGGATACGTATAATGTGCTTCTAGGAATTTAATAATCCTAGTAAAATTCATTTTAAAACATGATGTAATAAAATACTTTTTAGTAAGGGGTTTTATATCCGAAGGAAATATATTATTATAATACCTTGAATAAATATTTAATGATTCTTTTTATTTAAATAAAAACCACTTTCTGATTGTAATATAGAATTTTCAAATTTAAATCAATGAAATATTTTTTTGAAATATATTAAAAAAACATAAATAAGAAAGAGGGTGTATTATAAAACTCTCATACATATACTAACTAAAAATTTAATTGCAAATATTTTAATGAGAAAAATATAATAATAAAAATGCTAAGGGAAGTGAATGTTAGGGGGTTTAATGTTTTGGAAACCAAGGATATCCCCTCAAATGATTGTGTTATATTCTATATGAAATGAACCTATGATTATTAATTTTTTAATATTAACATCATAATATTGTTATATATATAAATAAAAATATTGTTAAGCATTTCATGACCTCTATCGAGAATAGAAGTTCCATATCCATAGTGGGATGGGGGGAAATTTTGAATAGTCCATTTTCATCATGAATGAGGATGCCTCCATGTATTTTCCCTTGACCATAAGAAACCTAATAATTAATCTTAAGGTCATCCTATAGACCATATAGTATACCCACTCACCAATACTCCTTGAACCAAGAAATATTCCATCTAAAAGGTGTTGGTAAAACTAGAAGAATACAAAATTATATAGAATATGTTATTTAAAAAGTAATTAGAGTGAGTGAATATGATAATGGTTTTTGGATTTAGATATATTTAAAATTAAAAAATAATTTTATATAGGGAAATATTTAAAATTTTATATATTAAAAAAAGAAAATAATAATAAGATACTATAGTATACTTCATTCAAGGAACCAGATGTCGGTGAGTTAAAAAAAGATAAATATAATAGATCCAAGATTAATAATAATCGATATATCCTATAACATAAATATAGCTAATGTGGGCCCATTATTTTTAGTGATTTTTTTCCAATACATTTTTTAGATTTTGAATATATATAATAATAATTTATTATGGAATGAAGTATATTAAAAAATTGTAGCTTAAGACATAATTTTTCCAATAGGGAACATCACATTCTTGATAGAGATCACATTATAAAATTAGTTCACTCACCATTCCTCAAAATACCCAAGTTCCATTATTATTAAATAATAATATAAGAATTATTTTTTTATATATTCTATTAATGAATATTTTTTAATAATAAATATTAGTATAAAAATAGTTCCAATAGGGAAAATGAAATAGTAAACAAAATTTTTCTTTAATATTGAATCCATTCTTCTTTAAAATAGATATAATTTATAATTATAAGAAACCAAAAAATCATTATGAAACTATTTTTACAATTATATAAATATAAAAGTATATTTTTCATTTAAAATGGTAATATTAAAAAAATAATACAATCCTTGAAATTAAATTTTTTTTAAAAATGAAATCCCTTCACAGAAATGGTATATATAATTTATAAAATAAACATATATTAATAACATTTTGATAAGCTTCATTAAGAAATAATTACAAAATCATTAAATCTTAAAAACATTGGAAAGAAAAATGTTTAATGACAAATTTTTTTTAGAATATAGATAATTATATGAAAACAAAAATACATATAATTTAAAATCATTTTACTAACTAAAATTATAAAAATGTATTTAATTCCATTTTCTGGGCAACTTTAAAAAACACCAAGACTTCTCCTTTGGGAATCACATTAAACTACCCAAATTTTTGGATGTTTTAAAATACACACTATGGTCTACAACATTTTTCACAAGCTACACCCATTATAAATAATCCATAAATTAATAGGATCAAATTGTCAATAAACCTTTAATAAAAAAAATTATGGTGTGGAATTAAATATTCAAAAGGGGCATAATTAAATAGAGTTAATATTGAATTATATTTTTTAAATAAAATACATTTTTTGTAATATAAATTTTATTTTCGAATAACAATTTTAAAAAATTAATCTTGATTTTTTAAAATAAAAATAATATTTGAATTCCTCAAATAAAAAATTACTTATAATGAATTTATGAGTATTTTCTAAAAATTCTTATTTTGAATCAAATATTACCATTTTTGAGAGAATTATACATTTTATGATTTTATCATTATATAAGGATAACATAGAAAATCTAAAAACGTATTTAAGTAATAAAATATGTATTTATGAAATATATTTTTTCATTTTAAGATATTATTTGAACATATAATTTTAGGTCGAATATTTTTTTTAACTAAATTACAATGATACTTTAATTACAAAAAATGTTGATGTTTGCCAATGATTAAGTGTATATATGGTAAGATACATTTTAGAAATTTTTTCAAATTATACTATCATTTATTTTATTAAAATAAATACATTTATTTTATTATAATAAATACATTTATTTTTTAAAATAAGTTTAAAATATAATTATAAATTATAAAAAAATATAAATTATAAATAAATAATTTATCAAAAATATATTTTATGTTATTAAGTCTGTTTATTTTAAAATTGGAAATTCAATCCATTAAAAATTTAAAGTGTTAAAAATATTTAATAATATTAAATATTTTGTTCTAAATTAGCTTTAATGATCAAATAATATTTTTTTTCACTCATTTTCATTACTATTGGTAAAAGGGTAATATAAAAAAATTATTTTAATCACACATTCCTTTTCTAAAAACGAATTTTGGAGTTTTTTAGAACATAAACTATCCCAAATCCCTTATTTACACACTTTGGTGTAATTTACCTTTAAATATTTTCATGTCATTACTGAAAAATGATGGGTTGTTTCAGAAGATCCATTTTCTCCTCTTTTAAAAGGGCATCACTTCAACCATTGAAAAATATTATCAATCATAAATTTACTACTTCAAAAATTCCTCAATGACTCTTAATATTCTCATATAAAAAAAACATAGGCCCATATTCACTCTTATTTTTTATAAGATCTTCATTTTCATAGTATCTTCCAATGAATGATCATGTCTCTAATGTAAGTACAAATTCCTTCTTCTGTTTTCTTTATTAATATCACACCAAAGAAATTTATACCCATAATAATATTATTAATTCATTATAATTATTATATATATTTTTCGATATATTAATGATTCAACTCCCTGTTATTTATTCCAAAATAAGTTTAATTACAAAATAACATCATTACTGTGTTGTCTAGATTACCACCTTCACGATTTGAAAAACTTTGTTTTCTTCATTACAACCAATCATGTAAGGTATTAATATATTTAGTTATGAATAATTAGGATATATATCATATAATAAGAATTATTAAATTTAATCTAATATTCACTTTTACTGCACCTCTGTCATTGAGAAATAAGAATGTCAATAATTAATACATGAGGACTCTCGCCTCCATGAGGATATGTTTTCTCTTTTTTATAAATATTTTTTTATGTTTTTTCAATACAATGTAATCAGGTTTATCAAGATAAATAAAAATAAATATCATCAAATAATATTTTTATAGTTATATTATTTAAAATAAACACCTCTTTGACCATACAATCTAATTGGGTTAATGAGTGTTCAAGTTTAGGTGGATATAACCACATAAACAAACAATGATTTCGAATACTATTAGGGATGAATATGGAGACATAAACAATATTTTTATTATGACATGTAAATATAAAAAAATACTATATGGTATGATAAGTACTATATATTTTTAAAATTATATCAACAAATCATTTTCGTTCGTTAAGATTACCAAAATAATCCAACACTAATTCCATTTTCACACAAACTCAAGGAGGAACTATATAAAAAATTCATAAAATGTGATTATAAAGAGTGTATATTAAATTAAATAACTATTTATAAGGGTACTATGATTTTATATTGTGAACTAATTTTTTTTATTCTAAATGTAATTCATGTGTGAAAAACGAATCTAGTATATGGTAAGTGATTTCATCTCAATTTCTCTTCACTGAGACATAGTTTGTATTTAAGCCCCAAATAAAAATTAATTGGTGTGTATACTAAATAATTGATATGAAATATTATTAATTATCTTTTATTCCTAAAATTTTAATTTCAATTCCATTATCTATATTTTATGTGGGTTTCGATCGAATTTTTTCACTAGTCTTATTTTTTTTATTTTTTTTCATTTATATCCATTGATACATGATTATGTCAAACACTATATTTCAATTTTTATGATGATCCCCTAATATTTTATGATATTAAAATTAATATTTCATGTTATAACATTGATGGGGTTAATTTTTTAATAGTTTTAAGGGGGTATCATGACTCGAATAATGTCTTTCAGTTGTAATCACTCTTCTTGGAAAATTTTATTTCATGATTAATCTATTACTCCACATGATGATTATATATTTTATTTAAAGATAAAATTTTTGGAACTAATTATTCAAATAAATTTAGTCGACCTTAATTTTTCTGTCATTACAAGAAAATATAATATATATAATTATAATGTTTTAAATTTATTTTATTTCAATATTGATGTTTTTTACTTCCCATTAATTTTATCATTTAACTATTGTGAAAAATGAATTATATGATTTGTTACTTATTATTTTCTTAAATTATTTTTGTGGGATATCAATGGGAATTGATTATTACAATATGTATCTTTAATAAACAAATTATTTTTTAATGGGTTTTTTATGATATGTGTGTGATGGATATTTTTTATGATATATGTAAGTATGAATGATGATTTTAGGGATCTTATATATCTCTCAAATGCATTGGATTATGTTTTTATCTCATCATCACAAAATAGCACATGTGAGGATTATAACTAAGTTAAAATATACATGAGAGGATTTATCCCAATCAAATGAGATACATGGGAAGATTTTACCCCATAAAATGAGGAATACTTGAGAAATTGTTCCCAAAAAAATGTAAACTGGATGATTTATCCCATGTTAATATGGTATACTGGGGGATTTGTCTAAATCCACCGAGGTATATGAGGGAGTATCCTCTTCCAAAGGGTTTATGATATGTTTTATCCTAATCCAATGGTCCGACAAGAGGATTTATCCCCATGAAAAAGGGGAAAAGGTATATTTTATCCCATGAATAAAGTCATATGGGAGGATTATCCCAACACCAAGAAGGTACAGGGATTTTGATTATAAATTTTCTCATATTCATATGGTTGAAATACATTTATAGGATTAAATAATATTGGGTAAATTTTGGATGTTCATTTAATTTGGATGAAATTCCATTTTTCATGATTATTTTTTTATATGTAATATTCACCATTATGTCACGAGTACATATTATATAGTTAGTAAGATGTTTTTTGGCCTTGTAATAAGTCTTATTATTCCCTAATGATGGTATTATGATATTATTTTACACTAATGATTTTATTATTGTCATATAAGATCTTTTGATATTTTATTACAGCATATATGACTTCTTCATGTTCTTCTTTAAGTTTTCCTTCAATTAAAAATGGATATTGTTTTACCTTAATATGAATTTGCGCTCACACCTTTATTATAATGACGATTTTTAGGCTGTGTAGATGATTATTTCCTCTGATATATATAGAAAATGGTCATTATAATCATTATTGTAGATAAATTTATACAGTTTTAGTAAAATAAGATGATTATATACCTAATCTATAAGACAGTAATAAAATTGATCATTGATATGTGAGAATATTACATCCATGTACCAGGTAATTCTTGACATCAATGTATTATTTATGTATGTTTTGTTTGGTTCATATTAGTTGGTATCAATGTAAAGGTTTATTTATTTTTAGATATTATTTTAGGGACTTTTCGAAATTAGTTTAGATAACATTAAAAAACCCATGGAAAATTTCTAAGGGATGTGTCGTAGTATATTATTGTATCTTGATAAACTTTTAATGTATAAAATAAATGGTTTTACTTAGAAATAAATCTATGTATTTATACTACATGTAAATTCATGCTCTAAAATAGATGTACCTAGTCGAAATAACACCAACGTGGGTGTATTGGGAATTAACTCAATCATCCCCAAGTGCATGATAAAGGGACTCAAAAAAACAACTAGTTTAACCCCTCTGGGATATTATTTGTTTATTCACATTAAATTTATAGTTTATTAAGTATTATTTATTTTGTCAACAAATTAAAATATAATGTTTAGGAGAACCTAGAAAAATAAACATATACTAGACCACATATGTGTTAGGTTGAACTAAAATATAATATTATTTTTCAAAGAATCATATATTTTATGTTATTGTTTTTAATAATTCCATTATGGTATAAATATTGATTAATTATGAGTATTTCCTTTAATTTTGTAGATGGGTTTTTTTAGTTTAAGAAAGATGACAACATATGTGATGAACAATATGGTAATAATAACCCTTGTTGAATATATAATGGCATTGAAAACCTAATACTTAGTATCAATGAACTATCACATGTTATTAATAATAAACAATTTCCTTCTAAACATATTATCTCTATCAAGATATAATGATATATTTTCAAAGAATATATGGTGTCAAGGATGATGGAGGAATATAATTCAACATTATACATTCCAAAATGGTGAAAGAATCTCCAAATGAAATGTTTGATTAGAACCCAAATGTTTATATAGAATCGAAGGATTGGAAATTGATCTAATTATTATCAATATATGACAAAAAATATAATCTATGAAACTGAGGTGGATAGTGTCTAATTCCTCAAATGTCTATAGTTTGGGGATTATGAAAAATAATTTCCTAACCCGACAACTAATGTGGAAAAAAATCATAAAAACCATTCTAAACAACAAAAATATTGAAAGTATATATTATCCATAAATATATATGTTTGTCCTAAAAAATATGAAAAAAATGAATCTCACATTAAACCATATATTATTTGATATATATTTAGAATATTCTTCTCTCCACACTAGTTTTCTAAGGCAATTTTCATAGAGGATCAAATAATCATCTTAATTATTAGATAACATCTTTTATTATAATTGTATAATTTTATTATGGTTATAAGAATATTATTAAATAGAATGATATTTATTCTTCCAATATGATGATTTAATGTGTTTTTGGGCACTAAAAATATATTTTTACATGAATTCTACATTAATTGTGAGAACAATGAACTAAAAATTCATATTTCAAATCAACGTATGAGTATATATCATTATAAGGATGAATATGAACCATCTAGAAAAACATATTCCATTATTCGATTTATGATTACTAATAATTTAGGATGTTTAAATCAAACTAGAATGGCTTATATCATGAGTTAGTGGACCTACTCATGGTCTAAGATATTATTAATATAATTTCAATAGTGAAAATGATTACATGATGTGCATGAAGTTGGCGCCAAAAAGTTGGGATGTGAGAAACATACCCGAAAAAGCCTTTAACGCATTAATTGATATTGTATTTTAGATCTTTCAAACAATAACTAATTTTAGAAATCAGAAATCCAATGTTAGATACCCCATAATCTCAAACTCCATAGAAAATTATTGGTTGGGAAGTATCCAATTGGCATCATAATCTCCACAATTATAATTTTGAAATTATTCAATTGCCTAATAAATTTTCCAAAAACCATAAAAAACCCACTTGACCACAAATAGGTTTGTAAATTATTACACTAACAGAAGATCATCAAAAAATATAAAAATTTAAATATTGTGAATATGTAAAATACCTCAAATTGTGGAGCTAATAAAATTTGAAAATATCTCTTAAATTAGCTATTCTTAATGGCCATCCTGCAATCAGATTATTCCCTCTAACAATTCACCAAAAAGAAGTAAATATATTTATCACTAGGAATACATTTATCAATATAAAAACAAAATATTTCATTTGATATTATAAATCACTCCCTGTAAAATGAAATGAACTATAATATAAGCACAACATCAAATCCATCATTGAGGTGTCTTTCTATCATATTATAGTGCGACATCCCTCAAGTGTTCATTCCACTCAAACTAGGATCTCGGAATGTATTATTGAAGAGAAAAGTATTGTATATAAAAATGAAAACCATATCCTCATATAGTCTAACAATTAACACTTATTTATAAAACTCGAGTCACCATTGGAAAATATAATGTATTACAAGCTGTAAAAACATAAACCACATCATACAGAAGACTAATAAAAACCATAAATTGTAATAATTGGAAAGGGATATACCTAAAATTAAAATTTGGTTCATAGTAAAATCAAACTTTTAATTATATTAAATTAAATCCCAATTCTAAAAATACATAGTAAAACTATTTGTAGAACAATTATAGGTGTTAAAATTTAAGATTTTTATAAAATTCTATTACAATTAAATCGAATATATACACCCTTATTTTTATTAAATCGTCCATATATTGATATTTATATAATTTTTTAGTAATAATTATTATTTATAGAATTAAATATATTTCATACTATGAGATAATTACAAATGAAATGAAATATATTATTAATGGAGAATTTATAATGACCCCATATTTTAGAACCATTAAAATACATAAAATCTTCTATAACTTTTTTTTCACACTACATTCAATGTCAAAAAAATGTAAGAGTATATTATTAATAAATTTACAATAATGACTATGATATTATTCCATTGTATATTCATAACGTAAAAAATTGATGTGGGTTAATATGAAAGAATATTATTTTCAATTAAATCCTTTTTTAATATTATGGATTTTTTAATGTATATAATCAAAATATTTATAAAATATTCTATATAATATAATTCTCATTTTTTTAATTCCTTTAATAAAAATTTATATATAGTATGTAGGTTTTAGGTTTTATGAAAATGATGATTTCAAGTTAAAGGATACGGTTTTTAAAAAAATCATAGTTTTTCTGATTTTATAATTTTATTATTTTATACTCTTACACAAGAAAAATAAAAAATAATAATAAAATATACATTTAAAGAATAAAATATGAATTTTAAAATATTGTTTGAAATTAAAATTATATTTAAAATTATCCTGAATACTAAATTAGAAAGTTAACTTAATAAAAAATATTTTTGGGATTTTTCAATAATTATATATTTAGATTAAAAAAATTTAGATTCAGATATCTATTAATGAGTCATAATTTTTTTACAATAAATCAAAATTTTTCATTAAAATCAACATCTACTAGAACAATATATTATATATAAATTTGAAGCATTAAAATTTTATTTTTCTAAAAGTTATTTTTATGAAATAACATGTTTTAATTTAAAAAATAAATTTTAATTACATTAGATATTTTTTTTTTCTCAATATGACTTTATAATATTTTATGAAAATGATATAATTATTGAAAATGATATAATGTTATATTTTATAATTATTTTTAATTACTAATCATAAAAAGTTAATGAAATTGTATATGTTAATTTGGGTTAAAGGTTCAATGTAAAAAATAAAAGCTGAAATTAACTCTTACCTTGTCAAAGAAAGAATATATGATAGGTTTTTTCATTAAATTTGTTGACACCATATATTATTATACATTTGTGTCATTTATCCTTGAAATGTTTTATGAAATTATTTAAAATTGTGCTTATTTCTAAAAGTGACACAGTTATCCTCTTATAAAAGGGAACCACATCACCTTCCAAAGATGCGCTTGAATTTCATTTTATTATTGAAAAAAAACTCTCTTTTACTCTATATAGAAGTAACTACCACAAAAATAGATCCCTATTTCCTCATATTTTGTGCAATCCCATCAACATGAAGTGAATATTCAAGGAATGATCATGTATCAAATGTATGCATTATTTTCTTCATTAGATTTTCTTTATAACATTACTCATTTAAATTTATTATAAAGAAGAAAATATAATGAAATATATCTCATTATTACACAAATATGTAATTATATTAATTGTACAACCATTAGTTATTCATTTATATCCTCTTGTAAAAATAAAAGAAAATCATTTGTGCATTGGGGGGGTTATCACCTCTATGAGGTGATGCCATTATTTTCATTATCTCTCATCATAAGGGGTATTAATGATGTTAATGATGGATAAATATGATATATATCAGTTTTTTAATACTCATAAATATAAATATAATATTCACAATATCTACCTCTTGATCATTGAGAAATAATAATGCTAAACTTGCAAATCTGAGGGCCCCCTCCTCCACGGTAAAGCTTTTTTTCATCCACTATATTTTCATAAATAATGTAAAAATATTCAAAAATGTTTCACCATTATATAAAAAAATATTACATTTCTCTACTGTAAAAATGAAATTATTTTATAGGAAACTCTTTAATAGTTCTTGTTAATCTCATTAAAGCATTCTCATGTTTGGGTTGATTTGACAGCTATATGAATAGTGAATTAAATTGGGATTTTATATAACTATGGAAACATGATAAATTGTTTTATTATATTATATTATGAAAATAACTATTTTTTTATTTTTTGGAAATATTTTATAACCCATTTAACTAAAAATTAATGTAACATTTTTTTAGTATGATTAACCAATATAAGCTAACATATATTCAATTTTGATGCATGAAAGGGTTTTGTATATTTTTATATATTTTAATATATTCATAATTTCCTACAATAATTTATCATACTATGTTTTTAATTATCAAATTATATATTTTATACATTATCCTTGTTTTATTTTTCATACATAATATTCATTGATAGAAAATTAAGATTCTTTTATATATATATATATTCATTCCTATGTATATACATTATATTTTGATTATTATTAAATTATTTTGGTTATTATTATTATTTATTTTATTTATTTACTAACTTTGATGCAAATTATACATTATAATGATATTTTTGAGGATTTATCCCAATCCAATGATGTAGATATGAGGATTTATCCAAATCATTATGGTAGTTGGAACGATTTATCCCATCCTATTGAGTTTCACATAAGGATTTATTCAACGATAATAAAGAATATGATAGGATTTATCCTAATAAATGGGTAAAAAGGGGGTATTATCCCAAGACAAATGGTATGAAGGAGGATTATTCCTTATTATTAAGTGGTACACTAGAGGCTTTATATCATCCTCAATGGTAAATGAGAGTTCTAACCAAGCCCAATAAGGTAAATAATTTTATTTATAATTTCAATATGATTTTGATTGGGGCACATTTTAATGTTTTTCATAAAATTGTGATAAATATTCTAGACGTATTTCATATCTTCTAAATATCTTTTATTCATGATTTTGACCTTTTTTTATTATATTCCACTCTTCAATTGAACGATCACATGTTGTATGATTTTTATGAAGTGATTTGAGCAAATTAATATATTTCATTCTTATTTATTTTTTTTAAATATTTTGTAACACTATCATGTTATATTGTTACCATATGAGTAGTTTCAATCTTCTACTATGAAATATATATATTCCTTATCTTCTCCTCCATGATTATGGTCTATTACTAAGTGATATGATTTTATCACACAGTAATATTGAGATCAACCCTTTTTTCTATTTATAATCCCTAATGTGAACATGATTATTTCATTTGTGATATTTAGAAAAGGGTGTTTAATAGTATAATTACAGCGAAAATTTTTCAGTGGTTCCAAAATAAGGTTTTTAAATATCTATTTTCTAAGACACTAACCTTATCTTACCTCATTTATTGAGGGTATTTGTAAGATGTACTCCTTAAATAATTGTAAAAATATATTATTTGTATATATATCTATTCAGAAACTATAAAACACCATATGAACATAATGTTTCACTGTCTATGTGAAATATATCTATTTTGGAAGAAAAAACCCTTCCTCTTAAAAAAGAAACACCCCTTTTAAAAAATTAAAATTTAATAAAAATTAAATAAAAATTTATAATGTTTCTTGGTGGAAATTCTTATCATATAATAATGGATTTTAAAAGTGATTCCCATTTTTTCGGAATTTTTTAGATGGGGTTTGGGATCTACTACAGAAGTAGGGCCTAAAGTTTCCTTCACCATATTTACACAACATGTAAACGAATTATATGACATGTAATTGTCACCTATAAGAATCCATGAAATGGGATAAGGAGATGAATAGAATACATTACATGAATTCCTCGCATGACATGTAATTATCTATTAGAATTAAATTTACCATATACGAAGAGAATTTTTTCATACTCATTAATTTATAATTACACCTCATTTAATACATTTACACTCTATGTATTTCTCAGACTCATTGGATGTATGTTGTGTTATATGCTTTTTTAATCTTTATTTTTGAAAATATAATTACCCTCTTTTTTACTTATCATATTATAGTAAATTTTGGAGATTCATTATTATTTCAAACACCCCGTTTAATCACTCAATCTCTAGTGACTTGTTTTTTTTGGGTCTCCCCACTCTTTCTTTGTTCTTTGGATATGGTTGTGGAATATTCTGACCGCAGTTGGAGTGGGTTTTTATCTAAAGATTTTTATATATATGTTCATCTTATTATCTTATATGACAAATTTCATGTTTGTATTACATTTTCAAGCATTGAATTGATTACCAAATAATGTTAGGTTGTCTAAAACCCCCAGGTAAAGTTTGTTTAATTGTGAATTTTTTCAATATTGGGATTGTACTGAAAAAATATGAACTTTATTTAATTAAAAGGGAAATATGATTAATCTTTTTTTTGTTTATTTAATTGATCCCTTGGATTAAAATTTGATGTGATGTATCTTGTGGTTACATATTTTGTGAGCATACCCTTGAGTAGTAATGAAATGGATCATGGTTTAAATTGGTTTTAACATGTCTTGAAAAATCAGGATATTGCTTAATATTGAATCACCATGGTAATGGAATATTTGTTTTTTTATTTTTATGTTTTACGTGATATGATTGTGTGAAATATGGAGTGTTAAAGGTATAAGATCCACTTAATAAATGGAATTTGTAATTTAACATCAAATAATAATTTGAATAATTTATCATTGTGGATTATGAAATGATATTGTGATATCCTTTGTATTAATAATTTTGTTCAAATTAATGTTCTAATTCTTATATATTTTTCACTAACTAGTTTTATACTGTAATTCATATCCAAAAAACAAGACCCTCTTCCATATTATAACATTTATATAGTGTTCATGGCCCAGTTTCAAGTTGAATTTATTATATAGTGGGCTTGACCCAGTTTCATGTTGTAATGATTATATTGAGAACAATTTTCAATTTAATAATATTATTGTATATAGGGATATTCCCATATTCATAAATTCTTATACATATGGAACTATATGTATATTTTATTTTTACATGGTTTTGTGGATATAGTTTTCATAGTTGTGAGAAATGCTAAAAGATATTTCTTCATGGTCATAAAGAAGTTTGATTGTTGTTATATGTTAATTGATTAGTTAAAAAACATGATTATCAAACTAATTTTTATAAAAAATTGTGTCTATATGCTTTTTATTAGTCAGAACCTATTTAGGAAACTTTTTGGTACATGAGGAGATTACATGGATACATGTATGGACAAAGGTAATGGACCTTATTGTTGTATCTTTCTTACTGGATGGGATGGAGTTTGGAGATGACACTGACATAAGGTTTTTTACTTGTGTCTTTTGAGATTATTTTTTATCTGGTTCTTTTATTTTTTTTAATTTTAATTATTCATTTAGACATATATTATTCTTTTATTATGTGATTCATTATTATTGGTTTATTGGTTATTCAATTCACTTCTCAGTTGTACGGTTTATTGTTTATACTATTTATGTTAATCTAATATTAATTTTCATTTATGTATTTACACAATATTTGATTATTAAAATAGGTGAAATATTCACACATATCTACTCATCAAACCCATTCTTCAAGTTGGTTACATCTGTTATACGAGGATATGTAGTTGAGGTCCTATAACAAACATTATTTTTCCACATGAGAGAGTGTCATATCGGGGGAAGATAAAAAGTTTTTTTATATTAGTGTCTTGGTTTTTATTTTATATCACATTATTATTTTCGAAAAGGAAAAAAATGATAATATGGAATGTCATGACTTGGTTATGTGCTGTTAATTTGGATTATCAAATCCATGTACATGTGATAATCCTTGTCCCCATGGATGGATTGTTGTTCATGTTGTTTTATTATTACGGTTGCTGATATTTCACCCACTTTGATTTAAATGTAGTGTGATGTTATTATTTCACGATATTTATACTCATGGATTTTAATGGAAGTGATGAGTATGCATGAAACCTGATAGGAATATAGGGATATTTATTGTCATGAATTTTTTCTGATATGTTCATATTTATTTTATGTGATATATATAATCCTATATGAATTGTGAACCGAGATACATATTTTATCTACTAAATTAAATGAACCATTACTTCATGCTAAATCTCTTATTTTCCATGTTTTGAGAGACCATGGATAAGTGGTTCTCTATCAAAACCTTATATGGTTTTCCAAGTTTTTTATAGTGTTTTAGGGTGTGTGTTTTCCCTATAGAAAAAATCATTCCCTTCATATTGTATTTCACCATAATGATATAAGAAATCAACATGCTTCTAAAGAAGTTAAAATAGAGATTCTTATAACTCTTTTGGATCATATGGATGTTCATATCCGTGAAAGATTCCTAAAGGTCATCGGATCTATATAAAAGGAGTCTGTTTTGCATTGTTCCTTTTATGAATAAACCATGGATATAGTTTCATCTAAAAAATATAACTACATTAACTAGTGATTAGGCCCCAAGAATGCAATGTAATGGATTTAGTTAGTCTAGATAAAATTCAAGAACATATAGATACTCACTGATAGAATGGTTAAACTTGTTAGATACATGATTTTTGAACAATATAAGAATTAGTGGGATATATTAGAGATTTCCAGGTAGAAATAGGAGTAATCATAGGAGTCCTTTTAGGTGATTTTCTAAATAAATGACAACAAATATTTTATGAGGGATTATAAGGATCATGTTCTCATGTACCTAACACAAGTGGTAAAGTTAGTGAAGGAAAAAATTGTATGTTTCAACTAATTTTAGTGTTTTATGACAAAATTATTTGTTGATGATATCACTAGGGTGAGATATTTTCTAGATTAAAATCTATATTAGATCAATTCATAGGTAAAAGACATTGTATTATGTATCTTTCAGATATGTTGACTGAGGAACTCATCTAGATTGTGAAAATGAAAGAGTCCTTGAAGAGTGTCCAGGTTGTTTCAATATGTGGACTATGAAATCTTATTCTGGTGGAAATTAGTGCCTTAATTACATATTTCATCATGGAAATAGTGGGTTTAGTTTTCAGGGAAGTCAGTTTCAATCTCATGGAAATCATCCATTGTAGAGATATCAAATTGTCATGTTGGGGAATACACTGCCTCATTGTCCGCTCCCCAAATTAGAGTTCCATTCATGTCTTAGTATGGGCACCTATATATGTTTAATTGGTTAATGAAATAGTATATAAGTGAAATGTTATCAGTAGAGGTTCCCAAGTCTATAATAGATACAACAACCCCATTGTCCTCTAGTAATTTTAGTTCCACTAAATTATCAGTTCGAGGTTGGGATGTGGTAGTCCAAAGTGGGATAAACATCACTAGGTAGAGGGAATATCTCAGGGGAGTCAAATTAGAGCCTAGAGAAGTGGGTCTAGTTAGTTTCATTCTACGCAGTCCACTCTGAGTATAGTGGATGTAGGACCCTATACCAATAAATCTTTGATTCTTATATCATCCACCCATGGTTGAATTCTGGATGATATTTGTTAATCAATTTTTTTATATCTTCTTTTTTTGTTTAATTTTTTTGGCTTGGTTTTCGAAATTTTGGATACTGTCATGACCAAAGATTCATTGTTGGGTGTGCGTTCAAAGAATATTGAATAAGGTAAGGCATGTTATTAATAAATTAGTGTTTTCCATTTCCATTGGGAACTGGTTGTCCATGAAATTATAGGTTTTGATATTACTTTTTTATCAATGGTATAGTTATATATCTGTATTATATCAATTATTATCATTTGAGAGTTACCTAAATATATTCATAGAGATATTGAAATTTCCACTAGAGTAATTGGGGTCTTCAGTATAGTCATGGAAGACCAATTATGTATAGGTTGTATTGTACAAAAAATTTTAATTGTATCCCTGTTTTAGATGATAGGGGAATGCAACAGAATACCTTTTCTCTAGTGGAAGACCTCTCTCAGGATTTCCTTTCAAACTTGTTCTATGTCTCATCACCCAAATAAGTGATCGAGTCTGTGTTCTTATTGTTAATGGGAGAAGAACTAGTTTCTATTTTTTCCAACAAAATGTCACAATTAGATCATAATATGTTTAATGTTTAGTTCGATGATCATAATGGAATATATTTTATATAGACTAGTATATCACTATTGGGTTCTCCAGTTATTTTCTGCTAAAATGTTCATGTGAATTTTCACTTCTTTTTTTTATTGTCGTAGGATTAACCAAATGAAATTAGTGAATTGGTAATCCATTTCACACATCAATGATCTCTTCGATTAGAAAATTGGTGATACGATCATCTCTAAGATCTATTTGAGTTTAGGATATCTCATTTTGATGGAGACTCCATGAGATAAGCCGTAGAATAATCTCAAGAGAATATATTTCTTATACATGTTTCTTGTAATATTGTTTGCCTTAAATATTTCATTGTTGGTATTCATGGCATTGATGAATTGGATCTTTCAAAAAATTTCTAGACCAATTTTTGGGTTGTTTTTTCATTTAATTCACACTGTAAACATAGTAAGTGGATAATAATTCTTAACATATTAATAACATATTGGGTACACTAAGTGAGAATCAACTTTAAGATAACTAATATGGTTAATTATATTGACTAATAAAGTGAAATTCATGGGAAATGGTACTCAATGGATGGATTTTAAATATATCATGAGAAGGTTTTAGCCATGTTATATTGGGAGTGGCCCAAGAATGTCTCTAATATCTTGAGTTTTTTAGGTTTACCAGGTTATTATCAAAATTTTATCTAGCACATATTCTATGTGGTGGCACCGACGTCCAGGATGATCCAGAAACGAGAAAAGTTTATACGGTAAGATGATTATGAGTGTTATTTTTAGGAGCTGAAAGGGAGGCTGAACACATCACTTGTTATCACATTATCTCTCTTGGGTAATGTATATACCATGTACATATAAACATCTAGAGTTAGTCATTTCATTAGTTTCGGTTCTTAGTGATCAAGTAGTAACTTATGGATTTAGATTGTTGAGACCACATTAGAGGAATTATCCAACTCATGACCAAGAGTTTGTTGTAGTGGTGTGTGCCCCGATATGTTGGATACATTATCTTATAAGAGATATGTGTAAATACATTATATGATATGTAACTATCTCCATGAAATAATTTATAAAACATGTTTAGTATGAGAAAAGAATACATATCCCAAAACCATTAGATGACATGCAATGTACGAGAAGTTTTATATTCATCGAAGGCAATGAAAATTTCATCGTAAATATAAATAAATAATTATATTTTGTGTAATACAATTACATTCCATATATTTTATATTTTTATTGTATATAATTAATTTCATATTCATATGTTTTTACACTTTTGTCATTTATCCTTATTCTCTTAATCTATTGTATATTTCTCGTTGATTTTCAGGTGCCTTCCCCATTTCGATAGTCCCTTTCAAGCAATCAATTTCTGATATGTTTTTTATTTTGATATCCAATTTGTTATGTTTTTCAATAAATTGTGCGGGGGGGAACATTTGACAGTGGTTGGTTTCAGTGTTGATATTTATATTTTATTTATCTAGAAAACCACTTACAATCTTATGTTCCTTAGTTCATATTAGATTTATTTTTTGGAATTTTTTTCATGATAAATTAATGGTAGATGCTCAAAAGCATAAGCCTGTGGTTTTTTTAATTATTAAGGATTTGAAATATTGTGATCTCAGCGACACAACATGCACGTTAAATTATTTAATAATGATTGATGATATATCATGGATGGGATTAATATATTGATACTTTGGATTAAATGGTGTTATATCGTAGATTGTGGATACCCATTCTCTAATAAAACCCTTGAGTAATAATGAATACGATAAGAGTTTAAAGTGTTTATATCATGACATGACATCTCAAATTATTTCCAGATATATTATCACCATGGTAACTGTTTATTGTTCAGAAAACCCATGTGTTTGATATGGTATGATTGGTTGAAAGATGGTGTGTCAGTTTTATAAGACCTTTTTGATAAATGAAATGTGTAATTGACCATCAAATGGTAATTTGAAGAATTATCCTTAAGGATAATGATATGATATTTTTTTATCCTTTATATTAGGACTTCTATTATGATTCATTCTACATTTCTTATATATTTGGAATGACCTTTTTTGAAGTATTTATTATATAGATAGTGTGTATTAGTTTCGTGTTGTAATAATTATTAATCTTAATTGGGAAAATTTAATTCTTTAACTATTATATATATGGAATTCCCTAATTTCATGTTGAAAATCATATATAGAGGATTATGCATGAGAAGCTAAAAATGATTATATAAATGGATAATATTTCATTCTAAAAAGCATATAAAATAGTATCCACCATATGATTTAATTTATTCATGGTTTTGTGGTTATTTTTGTAATGGAATTGGTGATTTCATAAAGATATTATGGCAGGGTGTTTTTGTATGTTGATTCTTGTATTGTGATATTTGATTTAGTAATGCAAACGTTTATTTCATTATTTCATGAACTTATTGTTAGACCTATTTTATTTAGACAATGAATTATTGCACTATTGAATCTTACTCATACCCTATTTGGCCCACATTTTTTTACCCAAGTAGATTACATGGATACATGGTTGGATAATGGAAAGAGATCTTTTAGTCGAATATTTATTTTTCTATAGGGTAGAGTTTCAAGATAAGGTTGATATTGGGTTTAGGACCGATGTATTTTCAGTTTATTAGTGTCCGATGGTTCTTAAATTTATATTCATTTTAGATTGTCATTTATATACATATCAAAATGATATTACATGATTCATTATTATTGGTTTATTTATTCCTACTTTCACTTTATAATTATAAGGTTAACTATTTATTCTATTTTCATTACTCTAATATTTATTTATCTTTTTTTAGTTTCATTGTATTTTAACTCTATTCTAGGGGTTATAGTCTCCCTTATATAGTCATTATATCCCCACTAATAGTTAACATCCTATGGTATATGGGGAGTTGTGCTTATGGCAAGATAAATAAAATTAATATCCTCAAGAAAGAGTACTAGATCAAGGTATGATACAATGTGGTATCATAGAAGTATGTTGGATTTTTTTTTTGTCGCTTTATTATTCTGATAATGTATAAAAGAGACCAAGATGTGTCAAGAATTTCTAATAGGCCTGTTCATGGGATTTTATAACCCATTTATGGGAAAAAATAAATGTGTATAAGGTTGGGATTATTGTTTAGGATGTTCTCTTCTTATGGTTGGTTACATTTTTTCAATTGCGATCCATTGGTTGTGGGATGTTAATATTACTTAAGATTGATAGACATGGCTCAGTATGGAACTAGATGAGTATTCATACATCATTATTGGCACACATGGATACATATTGTCATTAATTATTCATATTAGAGATATATTCATTACCAGTAATATATACATTCTTATCTGAAATGAGAGATGAGGTTTTTTTTATATTTTAAATGAAATGAAGAAACTATTACTTCATGATAAAACAATTTTCATACATGTTTTGATTGAACAAGTGTTAGGGTTCATGATTAATGTCTCTTATTGAGGTTGACCTTGATTTATCTAGTTTTATATGGATCACATTTTTATTGTAGTGAATATTCCTCTCTTTCTATATTGTGATTTTTAATTAGGAGAGTGGAAATCGTCACACTCTTAATTAATCTGAACTAGAGCTTCATGTAGCTCATGACGATATGATCGATTTCCAACTTTGTGAGGGCTTCCAAATGGGTCATTCGATCCATATAATGGGAGACTATTTTCACTGTTCCTTCGATTTCAAAGCTGGAGAGGGAGTTTAGTTAGCATCATCCCCCCTTTTCACTGGGGATGTAGTCCTCCATGCTAAAAAGAACTTGAAAAAGCCAGTGAAGATGATCATCACACACCTCAAGACTCCTACTAATAGAAGGGTTATGCATGATTCATAAATTGTTATTGTCCCTTCGATGTGTTGGTGGGATATTATAGAGTAATATGGGTAGGAAGATTTGATATATTAGGAATTTTTAGTGATATTACTAAGCCAAAAATATCCATAGATGTTGAGGTATGAGAGGGATCCCATGTTCATGCCCCTCACATAGGTGGTAATTCCAGTTGTGGACCAAATTTAAAGTTTCATAGACATGAAAATAAATGAACCATATTTAGTTGATTATAAGATCAATAGGATGCAATATTTCCAATATGGAAATCACTATGAGATCAAGTCCCAAGTGATCATATATCTTTTGAGTTTAATTTAAATTGTGACAAATAAGGCATTCATCATTAATTTTGAAGTAGGATATGCCCCTAGTAGTGGTTAGGTTATTTATGAAGGGAAAATTTGGAGATATTAATATTATGTAAATAAAGATTGATATGATAGTTTTAATCAAGGAAAATAAGTCAGAGTAGTCTATTTAGTTGAAATCCTTTCCAGGATAATATTAATTTAATGTTCTATCTATTTTTAATATTTTCCCATAAGCAGCCTCAGTGCTTCAATCCCCTTTTATAATTCCATTCTTGTGCAACAATAGTTCACCTATATAGGATTTTTAGCGGAATACAACATCATAACATTATTAGGGGATAAAGATAGTAACTAGAGTATAGGATGGTCATAACTACACCACATCATATATGTAGTTGTATATCCCCAAAAAGACCATTTCAAGGAAGTGGATATGGTACCATGGTATAGGAGTGAATATACTATGAAGAGGGAATAGATTTGGGGAGTTATACTAGTTCCCAAGATAGAGTGTCTAATCAATTGTAAACTACAAAGTCTACTCTATATCGTTTGGATGTAGGACCTTCTATTGTCAGAAGTAAAATTATTTTAGCATCTTACCTTTTTTGAATTTATTATATAAGATCATTATATTCATTTTTTTATTCTCTTTTTAAATATTTTTTAGTCATAGTTTCCCAAAAATAGATGGAGTATTTACCATTGATACATTGTTCGGATTGTGGTCAGAGAATATCAAATGATTAAAGGTTTATTCTATAGAAATGGTTGTTACCATTTGCTTTGGGAAAAATTTGAGAAAAAATGGATGGTTTCAATTTGATTGAGGATATATATTTCTACTATAGTCTAATATCAACTTTTATAATAAGATTTTTACTATTCTATATCCATAAAGTGATAGATATTTCCACTTAGTAGACATGGATATGTAGGATTTTCATTGAGGACCAATTATGTAATGGTAATATTATCACACTCGTTAGATAGAAATCCCTTTTATAGATGATATTGGAATAAAAAATGTACTTTTTTGCTAGTGGTAGACTATTTTTAGGATTTATTTTTAGAAATGATATATGGACTACAGCCTGAGTGGGAGATCGAGTCGTTGACTGAGCTAGTGTAGGAAGTAGAATTTGTTTCTATAATTCCTTATAGAATATAACTAAAAGAAATTTGTATGTCTAATATTCAACTTGATGATCTAGAAGGTAAAGGATTTTTCTGGACTAGTACATCACAATGGGGATCTAAAGATATTTTCTCCAAAAATGATAGTGAAACATTGCTCTTATGAGTAAATAATTTTAGGTTGGACCAGATGATGGCTAAGAACCCATATCCATTTCCATGCATCCAAAAAAAATTGATCAACTAAGATGTGTTAACATCTACTCCAAGACTGGGTTGAGATCAAGATATCACTAGATGAATGTGAGATCATCAGACATACCTCAAAAATATTTTATGAGTAGGAGTGGGTTGTAAGAATTTGTTGTGATTCTTCATGGTTTGAAAAACATGGTGGTTGTGTTCATAGCCTTGATGAATTGGAAATTTTATCCTTTTTTGGATTGGTATATAGTGTTTTTTTATCAGTGAAATCTTTGTATACTCCAAGTCAGTGGGATATCATACCTAACATCCTAAAATAATCTTCCGTACATTGAGTGATCAATATATTTATGTTAATATAACATAATGAAATTTATAGATTGACAAAGTTCACTTCTAAGGCCATTTCATCTCAGAGGTATGATTGTTATGGGACACAAATAAGCTTACAACTATGGTATATTTGAAGATACCATAGACTATCTTTGATATTTGTTGTTTTCTGGGATTAGAAGGACATTATCAATGTTTAATCCAAAATATTTTCTCATTGGTAGCACTAATTACCAGGCTAACCATGAATGGTGTGATGTCTCTTTGGATATATGGTTTTCAAATATATTTTTAAGAGATTAATTTTAATATGAACTCAACACATATCCTTACATTACATATGTTGCATAAAAAATACAGTGTACAATAATGCATTCAGACATATAATTTTAGTAGTTACATTGCAATATGACAACATAGTTTGTTATGGATCTAAATAGATTATATCTCGTGAGAGGAGTTATCATACTCATAATTTGGATTTAATAGTATTGGTATATGATATTAGAAAAAAGATATTTTATAATACAATCAAGGGGTTTTTTAGTATATGGTCCACAAGAACCTCATGTGTATCTTTTCCCAAAAATACTTGAACCATTGGAATAAGAGGTGGTCTATTTTTGTAGCCAATAAACCACAGGCTGTCTTATACACCCAGAAAGTGAAATTTCATTATAGATGATTTTAGATGGATGAACATTATAATGGTAGTAAAACGGTCATGGGATGAGTGGAAGTTGATGTCACTATTTTGAAACATGAATCATGATATTTTGGAGTTTGGGAATGAGTATATATTAATTATAAATCATCCACACCTAAACATCATGACCAGATCAAGATACAAAATTTATCTGATTCAGAGGGATTAGTTATAATAGAAATATTATGTGACGGGATCCACTAGTAACGTAATCTCATGGATGCTAAAATTCACTTATTTATCATGTATATGCATTGGTTCCTTTGGGCTTGCATGTGGAACTGATGAGGGAGTTTCATTCTCCTAGATGAGTGGTATATCCTGGTTTGAAGAATATATATCATAATCTATGTAGAAAAAAATGGTGGACAACAATGAGGAAATAGGTAGTAGGAACTATATAAAGATATTTCACCAATCAGAAGCTCGAATATGAGCATCATAGTCATGTTTGGTTGTCGTAGGCTATACCCACTCTATATTCGAAATTTGATGATATGACTATGGATTTTTTTGATAGGATAACCTATGAAACATCACAAGAATGATGCAGTATGAGTGAACATGGATAGACTGAAGAATGTATCACACTTCTTTCTTATCTTAGAGACCATCACTATTCAAGATCTACGGAAACCCTATATGTGAAATATAGTTCTATTTCATGATTATTTGAGGATTAATGTTTCTACTATAGATCATCATTACATGTATTGTTTCTGGAAAGATTCTTATAAGTCTCTTGGATCACAATTTATTATGATTATAACATATCATCCTCAGAATGATGGTTAATATGAGTGTACTATAAATTTTCTGGGGGATATTTCTTAATTATATTTTCTATATTTTAATGGCTCATGAGGGAATCATATGGAACTCTTAGGCATTTCATATAATTATTGTTTTTGGGAATCAATGCAAATAGAGTATTTTGAGGATTTTTAATGAAATTATTTTTAAATTATTATTGGTTATAGGTAGGTGAGTTAATTATTTTTGGAATTATTCTCATGCATGATGTGTTTGATTAAGTTTAGTTGATTACGAGGATATTGTTGACTACCTAGAGAAGGTGGAAATATTACTCTAACTAGTGGAGATCTTCTATAAGGATTGATGTTAGTCATCACGATTTCCATTGGGTGTCACCTAGGTTGAATAAATTTATTATTAGAAAATAGGCAATTCTTGTACCTAGGTTGGGGGGGATATATTAGATATTTTAACTAGACTTTCTAGTGATGTACTAGTTATGCTTTCCATGTCACTACAGTTCAATGAACAATGGGTTTTACATTTCATAGATTTGGATATATTTTTCAAAACCACTCTTATGGTAAATGTTTAGGGGATCATCATAGATTAGATGTTTACATTGATTGGAATTTTATAAGGATTATATACCATTGTGTGAATTTTATCAAGTAAAAAACAATACCATTAGTTAGAGTGAATTGGCAGCACATACATGTTATGGGGGATACTTTGGAGATGTAGTTTGATATTTTTGAAAAATGGGTAGACATTTATTATTGATACCTATATGTATTCTTGGATAATATATTGGATGAGTTTTTATATAATGGAGAGTTTGTATGATCCCTTCATGCTAAATGTATATAACCCATAGATTTTTTTATTAGAGAAATTGTGATTTTTTCTTTATTTTTTTATAAATATATGTGGTTGATTATCGTTCATGAAAGGGGAGATTATTTTGGGAAAATTAAAAAATTATTGGGGATGTATTTTTATTAGAAACATATGGATTACATGTTTAAACATGATAATGGGTATTATGAATAATTCCCATGATTTTGGAAGGATTCATCATTTGTTCAGGATCTTTTATAGAAACATGGATTAAAAGTTCATAGAAGACATTTTCATTCCATGTAAATGGATTACACAATGTGTAAATGTTACCAAAAATAATCGAAGAAAAGGGTTCTGGATGTGAAAACCATACATACCCTGAAAAGATTATGTGATGTGTACGTTTTGTGGTAGGATAAATTCAACAATGGTAATGTAAATTTTATATGGCTCATATATTCATAATTTTTCTACTGTGTGATACATTTAATCAAAATGTATTTATTAGTCGCAATTGATATATTCTATGTCATAAAATTATTTTTTCACACTTTCCAAATTCTTTATTCCTCTCTCAAACACTAGGGGACTTCTATGAAATTTTGTAGTCCCTTATTAAACCCATGACATCCCATTCATGTGATCAATCTCCGATGAGTTTTTTTCCTATTTTTTCCCCAATCTTCCATTATTCTATGGTTTTTATACTAGAATATTTTTACCACTTATGGTTTTGATATTGATCATGACTATGTTTGATCTATTTTACCACTTAAAATAATCAAACACTTTTTCTTTATTAGATATACCTATTGGATGTGTCTTATTGATCTTCGGTTAAAGGTAGGTAGTATAAATCACAAACATATGGTTTGTTAAATTTTTAATTTTGTGAAATTTTACGAACGAACATAATAAACACGTGCATTAATTAATGGAATGATGAATGTTGATAAATCATGGATTCTGTTATTTCTTAGATCCCATGGAAAAATTACAATTGTGCCCTATCTTGTGGCCACCTGAATGGTGGGATAACCCTTTATTAATTAATAATTGGACAATTGTTTTATGTATTTTTAGAATGAAATAAGATCTCAGGTGATATAATGATTTAAAATCACATTGGTAATGTATTATTGTCATTTAAATTACTATATTTGATATGATTGGATTTGGTGTAAATAATAATGTTAAATATATAATAAATTCATGGTAAATAGAATGTGTAATTTAGGGTAAATTGGTAATTCATAGTATTAACCATTGATTCTTATGAAATGAAATTTTAATATCCTTGTTGTTAGAAAGTTTTTCTATGATTCATAGTGCACTATGTATGTTACTGGCCTAGAACATTTTAATAATTTAATTTTTATATTGGATGTGTGACATAGTTTTATTCTATAATTATTATACATCTGGTTTGGACCACTTTCATTATACAATCATTATATTGTAGGCATGGAATACTTTTATGATTCAACTCTTATAGAGAGTGTTATGAATGGAATGCTATTATAATTTTATTCAGGTTTATGCTGATATGCTGACTTTCTTATACAAAGGACTATTCCATCTCATTTGAGTATCTGATGGTTTTGTGGTTATAATTTGCGTGGTATTTATACATGCTCAGAGAAATTATTTCATGTTACCAAATCAAGTTGTTTATGGCTATTTATTAATTTATTAATTAATAAACATATCTATTAATTAACTGCATAAACATATTATCAGAGTATTTTTTATTTAGACATGTAGATGTCGACCTACAAAGTTTTACTCACAACTTATTTGGGCCATGATTTGGTAACCATGAAGATTACATGGATGTGTTTTTGAAAAAAAACAAGGGTCCTTATAACAACAATTTTCATGCTGGATGGGATGGAGTTTAGAGATGAGACCAACTTGGGGATCGTGACCAGGTTCTGATGAGTTTACATGTGTCTGCTAATTCATTTATATTTATTTCTTTTAGTTTTGAATCTAGATACACGTCATCATTTCATTATTTCATTCATTATAATTAATTTATGGGTTCCTTCTTTTACTTCCCATGTTTTTTATGTTTTATGGTTTACAATATTTACATTTCTCAATTTTTTTTAATATTTTCTTATTTACATTTAATAGTAACTCTATAGGTGGGGGTATTATCACCACGCTATACAAATCACATACCCACTACTAGTAGGGATATTTTTATGTGGGTAGGTGCAATTGAGGTCTCCTAACCATTTGGATTCATCCATGTGAGAGTATACCAAGTTAGGGGATTTATATTTTTACCCTTTTGTGACGATAAATGCTAAATGTTCTCAAATTCAATAATAGAGTTACATCTAAAAACAATCTGACAATACATGGAGAAAAGTTTTCATTACTTTCTTTGAATTCAAGATACATAATCTATTTAGATTATAACATATTTAAAAATATCTTCATAATATACCTCATCTATAATCCGTTCTATATTTCAAAAAAGGTAATTTTCTTTAAAAAAAGGGGGAATAGAATCAGTTAGAATTGGTAAGATTAAATACAAAGTAACTAAAGAGTTATCAATATGTAATTAGGGATTAGATGATAATCATATTATAAATTCTTGAAAGGGAAACAATTTTTTTGTTCAGAAGAAATTTAAATGTTAATAGTTGTCTATATCTCATGTTATAATAGTGAAATGATAAACATGGTCTATAAAGAATAATCATTAGAAAATTACATGTAAATATAAAATGACCACGATACATAAAAATACATGAACATTGATAAAAAAATGTTTATGTAAATAATAAATTTTTTAAAGAAAACATTTACATGCATTAGGTTGGAATTTTGATAATGTGCAGTCTTCTTGTTGGGAACAAACAAAATTTCAAAACATTCTATTTTGAAAACACAAAATATAAATGCGAAAATACTTATCCTACAAGATATAAATATGTAAAAAATGCATTAAAGGGTGGTATGTGACCTAAATCATCAATCATTTACATATATGTGTTCTACATGAAATAAATAAATATATCATTAAGATACCATGTAAGTAAAATTGGGTTTTAGAACATTTTTAGATGGTATCACCAAAATTTAACACATAAATGCAAATAGTTGATACCCAAAACAATATAAACCCCAAAGAGTTTTAAAAAAACTAGATGGTTTTTACTGAATATAACATCAATGATAATAAAAAAAGTATATATAATGAAAAAAATGAAAGAAAAAGAATAATATTTTTAAGAAAATGGGAATTTATAATGGGAGTAAAATATGGTGGTAAAATTAAGTAAAAAATACATTTTTAGAAAAAAATATATGAAACCCATAGAAAACATTGATCATTAATAATGAACATAAAATAACATATCATTAAAACTGACACAAAGGTTATAAATTTTTTTTGGAAAAATTTAATTAAAAATTTTAATGTCACATGAGTAAAAAATGGATTTGAAAATATTAATGTAAATCAATTTTGGAAATAATGATAATGTAAATTAAAGTAAATTATTTTTAAAGGAGTTGTATGATTTTTTGAAAAAATTATTTTACTATTTTAAAAAATAAATTCTTCTAGAAATAATTTTTGAGTTAACATCAAAAAAATTTAGAGTTAAATGATGGATTATATTATGAAAATTTGAGATAGAAGAATTTATTACACATAGAGTAATTACGTTCAAGGAAATACATTTTATATTTGATAAAGGAAATTTTAGATAACGAAATAATATTAGTTATAATAATTCATGGATGATAATAAAATTAAAAAATAGTTTGGTGTGGTAGAAATACACATCAATATAATAAAATAAAAATAAAATAATAAAAAAGTGCACAATTTGTGATATTTATTTGAAATATATTAATAAAGAATAGTCATAACTCAATGATTGAGAAATGAGTTTCTAAAACAATTACGGTAATGGTCAAGTAAGAAGATAAGGGTATCTATGAAATTAACATTAAAATTTCATGAAATAAAATATATTCCTTTTACATGAACATAGTGGGGAACTGAATACACTATATAAAACAAATGATTTGTTTTTCAATATCAATCTAGTATATGGATTTCAAAATTTGGAAAAGAAAATATTGTATTCAATTCCTTCTTATAATAATTCTATATAACCTTTGGTAAAAAATTCACAATTTTGTAAATGTTATATATTCAAAAAACTTAGTCATATACATTACGTTTTATATACTTCATTTTTTATCATTTATTATAAATCCATTAGTTAGTTGTAGCTTAATTTTACTAGTGTGAGTTAGTAACTATTATTGCTTCACACATGATTTTTGAGGTCAATTTTTATACCGAATAATTAATAAAATGTTTATTATTAAACAATAATTAATGGTTCTACAATTAATAATTTATATTTAATAACAAATATAGAATTTCATTTCAAAAAAATTAAATATTTTTGCTGAAAATTTAATTTTTTCACCTAATTTTAGTAATTTTAGAGTTCAAAGAATATATATTAATAGTAAGATAAATACATGATAAGATTATTTAAGAACTATAAAAAATAAACTATATTAATGGTGAATTAAAATAATATTATTGTTTTTATTATCGTGGTCATCCAGGATAGTGTATTATTCGGTTGTTCATGTATGTTTATAGACAAACCCAAACATGAAAAAAACATAATTACTTAATGATTATGGTTATGAAAGTGGTTTAATTTGAAAATATATAATTATTTATGAATAATATTAATATTATTTATATATTTTAAGGCATTGAATATAAATTTATAGGTATTTCTTAACAAATCATCTAAATAATAAAAAAATATTTTCTTGGAGGTGGAAGATTTCAAAACCCATGGTTTGTGTATTAATTTCCGTACAGATGATAGGGAAGGATGTTGGATTTTTATTTCATTCATTATTTTCATTTTTATATCATATATGTCACAATTATTCTTTATCCACTTCCTCATAGTCAATGGATATAGGAAGTGGTGAAAACATGGTTAACGTCACCTCATGGATGCAATTGTCCACACAAAATCTTGATCGATGTTTTTTTATTCATGTTGATCGAAATGAATAAAATATGTTTCATAAATTAATATATTAAAATTTTAGTGTTATAGTTATAATTTGTTCCTTATATTACTATTTTTATAATAGGTTAAGAATATATTGATTAATTAAAATATTATAATGATTGATTAAGACTCACATTGGGGTCGCAGACATTATTCATAAATTATCACAGAAAAGAAGGGTTGTGGATAACTAATTTATAGTATAGGATTATAGAAGTGATAAGGGATTATATCATATGATTAATTAAATAGTTTGATAAATAAATTATAAAAAATTGGTGTGACATGAATTGGTGAAAATCATCCCCGTTTTAATTTGAAGAAAATTGTACTTTTTGAACATCCATTATTTTCTCATAATGGAGTGAAATAATTCATGATTAAGACTATTTAAAATTTATAATTAATGTATAATGGAAGGGAATAATTTATATTAATATTCTAACTCTAATTTTATCCAGTGTTTTTAACATTTTTAAATTTATTTACAGTTAGGTGTTTACATTTTGAAATTTTTATTTTTTATATAGGTAAGTAGTTTTTAAATTTTATTATATGTTATTATGAAAATATACAAAAATCCATAAAACAAAATTTTTCAGTTTGTATACTATATTAATAAAAATTATAACCGAAATCAATTTCTACATATGTGATATTTTTCATTTAAATAAAATATTAAATATATTTAAAAACATTACATAATATTTTATGTTTTTTTCATTATGTACACTTAATATTATATAGAATTTATTATAGATATAATGAGTGAAAATATTATTATATATTACATTCAAAAGTATATTAATATAATTTTTTTAATTCTGGATAATTTCTTTTATTATGTAAAAAATTAATGATATTATTTTAATATTCTCTAAAGATAATAGTTAATCTATTATAACACTCATTATCATTAATCATAGTATTTAAAGATTAATAACAAAAAAATGAATGGGAAATTATTACAAAATATAAAAATATTTATCTAAAATCAGTATTATTTTTTATTTATATAATTTGTATATGTGGTTAAAAATAAATATAAATATTACCGAATAAAATGATTTTTTAGAAATAAAAGATAAATGACATTCCAGACGACTCATATGACTCGTAATCAGATCATGATCTCCTTCCACCTCAAAGGACTATATCTTTTAAGAGAGGTAAACACCTAAAGTACAATAGTCTCAATCCTATGAGTATGGGTCTAGAGGAATCAAACATAATTGATCTTCTGCTTTCTATGTACTGGGAATTCTTTTAACTATCAGGATTCACCTTCCATTGTATTCTGTAATTTTCTTCTATTAAATTTTAATGGTGTTGGTTGGATTTTTAACTCACACTCGATCCATTTATATTATTAAAAACATTTACATAATATTACACATGGTTTTAATAAATGAATCATTTTATTTATAAGTGAGTTATTTTATTTTTTAAATATATTTAATAGATAAAATGTTCAAAAAACATTAATGTCAATATATTATTCATATAATTGGTATAAGTTTTAATATTAGTGAAATCAATTTTTATTCCCTTATTCTGCTTAAAAATAATTATTTTATATGAACACCCAAAAATTCATCCTATACTGAAATTTATATCTTCAATAAATTTAAAATTTTAATTCTTAAAATTAAAATTATAAATTTATTAAATTTAGCATTATAATGAAGATAGAAAATATTATGGAAGAATATTTAATTGTAAAATTCCATTTTCATCCATTATGTGTAGTTAATTTTATTTTTTAATCATTTATAATGGTTTAAAATATTATTATATACTAGATGTTTTATTATTCATAAAATTCTTTAATAATAGTAATCAACTTTTTCATAATTTTTTTAATTTGGTGGTGCTTGTAGAGTATAAAAATATTTAATTAGGGAAAATATATAGTGAAATATAATGTCATTTAATACTACCCCAACAAATAAATTTCTTCCTCATAATTTTAATTATTACATATTGATGAATGTATGTGAGGGTGTTCTTAACATTTTTACCAACTTGAATATAACTTATAATATGATGTATGCCATTTTTTTTATAAGGAAATATAAATATTCTTATATTTCCACAAATATAATTAATCATTTAAACAATCATATAAAAAAATTATGTATATATAATTTAATCTCTATACATTATGGTTTCTAGAACCATATTACATATTTCACAAAAAAAATTAACTCTATATTCAACCATAAAATGTATTAATCACTTGTTAATAATGTCACAATGAAGTTAATATATATCATAATACAATAAGAGAGTTAAAACTCACAAAAAATATTATAGATTACAATTTTATTAAATAATACATCAATTTAATAGATATCAGTATTCTTTATCTCTCTTTTTTCAAAATTAACAAACCCTTTATTATATTGTCCTCAAGAATATATTAAGCCTAAGAGTAATCTATACCTAAATCGTGTAATCACCAATATTTATCACCAAAATATATACTTTTCATAAAACCACATTTCAAGGGTTTTGATGCCACTTAACATATGTTTCAATGCCTCTAATATAAATCTACTAAAGAACATCGCGTATATTTTTCAAAAAATCATCATAAATATTAGAATATACAAGAATATCATTGAAAATATCAATCATTAATGAGAACGGATAATAGTATATTGATTTAAATTATATTATTATACCATCCTCAATACCTTTGGCATGACTAAGATACCAATATTACTCAGAATAACAAGAATATAAATATTTTTAACAAAAATTTATGTTTGTTACCGCATTGGTTTATAAGACATAGTTGTATCCAAATACATACATTACACACCTTCATTTTCATGATCCTATTTCAAAATGATTCTAGAACCAAAAACCTTATGATAATATCTCAAATATAAATTGGATAACCAAAATAATAAGATATCATCTTTTATAATGAAATTTTTTATTATATGTCACTTTTAGTAAAACCTATGACTCGAATTATTCTTCCCTTTCTTTTATATAATATTTATTCTATTATGGTCTCTTATCAAATAATTTAACATCCCAATTAAATCCTCTTTAATATTTAATTATATATAGTATTAATTACTAATAGAATTTCAATGAATTGTTCCATGATAGTTGTGCAATTCATCGTCATGTTCAATCACTAGGTGAAAATCAAGCTAATACCCAAAACACACTTTTATCTGTTATTACCTCTAACTACATCTATTTTAGATCCTGTATCCCCATGATTTATCCAGGCTTTGGTCAAAATATATTAAAACACATACTCAAAACATATTCTAATGTTCAAGATGTTATCACATAGTTATACATAAACCTTAGGATAACCCCTATTGTTTTGACGAAAATTATCAAATTATTTCCCCAAAAAGTAGATAAATTAATCCTCAAATTTAACTAACCACACTATTGATACCAATTGGGTAGACCCAAACTTGTACACACATTCCCAAAGCAAAATAACATACTTTTAAAAATTAACATTTCCACAAACTGAGATGCCCCACAATAAACATGAAAATATTTCAAAGTCATAATACATTTCAAAATAGTCACACACAACTTGGAAAATAGTATGGTTTAGTATATTTGAATACTAGTAACATAAATAATATATTTTACAACACATATAAAAATTTATACATAATTATAATCCTATTCAATCAATTCAATACATCCCATAAGTTATATATATCTCTATAAATCATGTAAATGATATGTAAAAAAATTTTGCTACTTCATTCGTAGTAAGGGGAAACATATCAAAAATTTGTTTAGCATCCATCCCCATAATCTACTAAGGGGTGCATAGAGATATTTTTCCATATGAAATAAAGAATTCCTCCATGTACACAGAGGCATCCGACTATTAGTGGGGACCTATGGTGTATTTATGGAGAGCCTATTCCTTTATGAGTCTGATTTTAGAACATCTATAATAAATTAATTATAAAAGTTGAAGTATTAATCAACAAGAAACATCAGAAATAATAATTTTAAATAATAGCATATAAATAAATTGGAGGAAGGTGAGTAAAAAATCGATACAGATGATGGTGATTATAATGTACACTAGCTATAGAAATCATGGTACATGTGATATTTTCGAGTATTCATAGACCACATTCTTTAAAAATCAACAATTTTTAAAATCTATAAATATTAGAATTAGAAAAATAGGATAAGTAACCTTCTCCCAAACTCAGCAATAGTACCCAAAATTACACATCGGAAATTAGACACTCCTTTTATCAACACCTGAAAGAATGACGTCTACTTGGGTACCAATGGAGGCCCATGAATTGTGTCATATATACTCAGTAGGCCAAAAAAAATGGTGTCTTTATCATTCATGTTAGTAAATATACTATGAGAAATGTGCTGATAATAATATTTCAAGTAAAATAATTAATAAATACATTATATTGGGTTCCTCATGGGATACCTAGAAAACTCTACCTACTTCATCCTAAGTTGTATGTCTTTGAACCAAGGTGGTCTATGAATGTATGATATAAACGATAATGTGATTTTATAAATAATGTATCCTTACATGAATTTTTCCAAGAATTTGATTTGGCATAGCCTTTTCAACATCTATTTGAATGAATTACTAGAAATGGAATAATATAAAAATCTATCTCTTTATTTAAATTAATTGGAATATTTTTCCTCTCTAAAGTGAACCATATAAAGGTACTCATGTATCACAATAGGAGTGTAATAAATGATAAAAAAATTTGGATTATATCCTAGGCGATCCCTAAATTATATCCTAAGTGTTACTCCCTGATTGGTGTTTTGAAAATACCACACTTCCTTGTCCATTAATAATATAAAACATAATGGACTGGGTATAAATCATGTCCTAGTGTAGAAATTAATCCAAAATCTAATCCACGGTGTCTCCCTTGAGGAACCAGTGTCACTCACAAGGTGGTGGAGAAAAATCAACGATGATACCATCCATGAATTACCTAGTTTCACTCCTAGAATATATGTATTTTAGATACGAATTTAATTATAGAGCATGATGATCCCATAAATGGTTTTCTATAAATGGATTCCCTGTTATCTCATTTTCAGAAGTATTTATGTGCTAGTTTAGTCATTAATAATTCTTATTAGTTCAAAAAGCTATTCAAATTATGATACCAAGTTCAATTTTTCTAGTTCATTTAAATCATGTAATTTAATGTATGGAATATAGAAAAACTATGAACACATGGCTTATCAACATCCACAGTTAATTTTTTTTCATGACTATCATTTACAACAAGTAAATAGAAACCTAAATAATTTGTCATAAAAGTTCAATGAAAAGTTACATTAGGATTTTATGGTATGGCACACTTGACGATGTGTCTCACGACTGTGAAACACCACACAAAATTGTATCATAAGTAGGAATCATCATAATAGTTCTAGGAAGAACCCTCAATTTTTTTAATTTAACATTATGAAAGTGGGACCAAAAATTAAAGCTTATGGGACTATAACACATGATATAAAATAAATAAAGAATAAAGTAAATAAACTAACACACCTAACATAGTTTTGTATATCTCTCCATTTCTAGTTTCAACTCTTGAATAGAGTTAGTCCGAGAGATATCATATGAAAAAACAAATGGTTTTAAAATTGATAACATGAAATTGAACTAAAATATAAAATGTTATGGGAATATAATCTTGAAATATAAGGAATATGAGTGAACTCAATACTAAGAGGAATCAAATTAACCTAATGAATATATAAATTGATTCCATATGGATAATTGGATTAAAAGTCTATTGATGAGAGGGTGGAAGTTTATGCAATGTCTACTAGAGAATAATGAAGGGGGAAGAAAGGTATAATGTATTTAAATTTTAAGAGATAAATTGAATTTACCCCCATTTCATTTGGGGTATCATGGTTTGGCCTCTTCTTTCCACAATCCTTTTACCAACCATGCTATAGCCACTTCCCAAGGAACCCTCTCTCGTGAGGATGGAGAATGATTAAGATAATTGTACATAACCTATGATGAATGGATTTTTCTAGATGTTTGTAACACCCACATAGAACTAATTTTTGGCTCGCATAGTTTTATAAAAAATGTGTGTCCTTTCCATGGAACTGGTTGACCAAAACAGTTGAGTGACAATGATAGAAATAACCATGCTCTAATTATACAACTAATTTTATCTCTTCATAATCTAGAGCTCTGTGATCTGAATGAGAAACAAACTCTCCTAAAACACAATTTATCATTCATAAAAAATTATTAATATAGAATTAAAGTATTTTTAATAGTGACATAAAATTATGTATGTCACTAAATTTTCATGATGTTAACAAATTCCTTCCTTAACAAAATCTTCCATGCATTATCCTTCCAATGGTGGTAAAGGGTTGTATGGGAAAATATATATCCATAGGGAATGTATATCATTGTCCGACTCACCGATCTTATCATGCACATGGTTGTGTTGTAATATCACCTCGACTATTTGGACTAACCAGTGTATGAGTGCCTGTTTTCACTAATCAATAATATATATTGGACACTCCTCAATGGATGAATCTATATAGCTCTTTTTCCATGGGTTCAAACAAATTAGAAGAGTATGAATAGTACCAGTGTAACTGTGATATATAGAAGTTATAATGTATGGAACTGTACCTCTGAGGTAGCTATGCCAAATAGTGTAAATTCCAAAATCTCTCCATGTTATGGAAAACCTTGATGTAATTGGTTGATAACCTACCGAGCCTTTGAATTATTCTATTACTCAATCTAGGTGATACACACATAGAGAACTAATTTAACACCTATAATTATGGTGGTTAATGGACAATATTGGTATAATATTTATTCCTAGACTGAGATCTATCCATACATTTTGGAATATGTTTTACTTCGTTTGATGTCTTATGAATGAGATGAGGACTCAATAGATCTACCTCACAAGCCTCTAACTAGTATTGGGTCTAAAATCAAGACCTAAAAAATAGGTACTCATATGGGGGTAATTAAACAATTTCATAGATTCTATTCTTGAAGGAAAATCATACTGGAGTTATACATTTCTCCCATAAACCTTTGAAATAAAGGACACATCTGGGAGAATACCCACTAAAACCTGAATTTTCCACTTGAACCTCTCATTAGTATGAGGGTGATACATTGTGCTAAAGAGATCATATGAACTCAATTATTCCTATAGTCCATACTAAAATTAGGATTTAATATGTTTCTATTAGATTGATACAATCATATGAGGAAAACCATGAAGTCACAAAATGTTTCGGATATAGATCCTCAAAAGATCATATGCATAGGGATTCACTCAGATAGATTGGTAGGGAGAGACCTTTCTCAACCAGTTGATGATAATACATAATGAATCACTACCTCGAGGGGATATAAGCAATCCTGTAATGAAATACATGTTGAAATTATTGAATTTTAACTCAATAATTGAAATAGGCTCTATATGTTTTGACAGTAGTTAGTGCTCCTCCTTCACATAGGAATAAGTGGAAGACCACATTAGAAAAACAAGAATCAGCCTCTTCATACATGACCACCAATACTGGTGATTTATATATCAGTACATCTTTATAATCCTTGGGTGAAATACCCAAATAAAGGGATGAGATCCCTCTATAAACTTATTACATATGTCTGATGTAACCCATATCAACCAGTGGTATTAAAGTATATAATTCTCATCAATAACCCAACCAGGAAGTCGATTCACACATAAGAATGTTTTACTCAAGATGTGGCCCTCAAAATTTGATAGTAATCTCATCCACACTTATATCATAAGGGAGGATGTCACTGCTAGATATTCCAAAATAGTCTTCCTATTATAATCCTGAACCTCCAGGTACATATCAAAAATAGATCCATCTACTAAAACTCAATAATCTCTTCCTAAAATAGATGTGTCTATGTCTTATTTCATAGGGAATGATCCACTTTGTTAACCTTATTGCTGTTTAAAAAATCTGAAATTCTAATAACTCTAAGTAATCTACCTACGTGAACTACTTAGGATTAAATTCACATTGTAAGCATGTTTATTTTAGTCTTATGTGATCTAGGAATTGAATAAAAATTAACAAAATAGATAATTCATTCAATTGTGTAAAAAATAAAAATAGATTCTAGATCGAGGTTGGGAATAGGGTTAATTCACTCAGGATTCATCTATTGGCGGGATCTTTACTCTGTAGCCCAATCACCATGCATGATAACATATCCTATAATGATTCTTTAATATTCACAAAAGACATCATATATTCTACATGGATCTAGAAGAACCAGGATCAATGATGATGTTAGTGTCACATTCAACTACTTAAAGGATATCACACAAGATCATGAGGATTCTGATTTCAGAGCCATTTTATTCAATCCTATAAGAGGCACTACTAGGAATGAGAAAACTTTCATTTATAATTATTAATAACCATCATTCCTAACGAAATAATGAATTTCAATGATATTATTTGGATTATCCCTAGAAACCACATCTCTCGCTATCTCATGTTTAATAGATACACCTGTATTTGAGTGGATATGACCCATTAAGTGAACCCTGTAGATAAAATAGTGTAAATTTCTAGTATTCACATACATATAGTGTTGTCTTAGTATATTCAGAATGATCCCAAAATTATTTTGATGTTTTTATATAGAGTAATAATAAAGAAAGATTAATTCCATGAAGTCAGCCACAAATTAATCTATATATCTATGGAGAACCTAATTCATAGATTTTTGAAATTGGTTTTCATGTTCATATGCCCAAATGACATAAACATATACTTGTAAAATACTTATCAACTACAAAACTCTATTTGTATTATAGATTAAATTCTATTAATCACCTGATGGTATCTTGACCTCAAATTGAACTTAGAGAAAACAATCAATCATTAGATCACCTGGAATGGTTCATCAATATAAGGTAATCAATTTAGGTTATTTAATAAAATATAGCTCAAACATCTATAATCCATGAACAACCATAGGGTTCCATCAGCTTACTTAGTGAAAAGGACATGTGAATCCAATTTTGAGGTTGTAGATTGCATGAAACCATTTGCCTCTATGTTTTCCAACACCTTTTCAGTTCCAAGATATTTTTAGCTTCTATAAAATAATGAAGAATGGAAACTATTGTCACGTCTTGAACTAGCTCGATAGTGAATTAAACCTCTATAATAGGATGTAAATCAAATAAATCAACAGGGGATACATCCCTAGAATGATATTCCACATGGGGTAATGTTACATGTTCATTCCCAGATCACTCTTAAAGAGGATTTCTATACAGGATATCACACTTCCCATTCCACTATTATTTGACCTAGATCAACTAACATGAGTATCCTTTTGTCCTTTATGAATATACAATCTTCCCTTAGGGGATGTAAAAGACTCCCTCTAGTGATAAAAATTTAAATGGTATGGATAAGGCACTAGATAGTCTATATTGATAATGACATTAAAGAAGTTCATCTCAGGGATAGAGAAATTCCATATGAAATGGCACTATCCTATCTCAAGGTTTACCCTTTCCACTAGAATATATTCTATTATCAAACCCAAAAAAGTGTGTTTAGAGATATCACACCATAGAAGTAATCCATTTCTAATACCATACCATCAACAATAGTTGTAGATATAAAGGATAGTGATACACCTATATGAAATAGGGTAGAAACTAAAGTATGGGATACCCTAATAGTACCTCAGATAGTATAATACCTTGGAATATACTCCTCATTAGTAGGTTTAACTATATAGATATGGCATGAACCATGACCCTTAGATGACACCTAACCAACCTGAAAAGGTCCACCCTATGGGTGATGAGCCTTAGATGTCCGACTACCCAACCATGACCTCCTCCACGACCTGATTGGATGGTGCAAGAACAAATTCCATCCTGACAAGAATCTAATGTACATCTACTTGAATTTTGTTTCATAATATATCCCTTCCCACTAGATATAGGATGAAATGATTTACAGAAGCACTATATATGTACCATTTTAAAGAGAGATCTGCATTAAATTTGGTTTCTTATATATTGAGGATACCCTGCAACACTAATGAAACTTATAAAAACTCTAGGAGTGTCTCATATGGAATAAAATTCCACCATGTTCACCCTTGAATATAATCTTCCTACCTCAAGTTAAATCATATCCATGTTTGGAGCAGAACTACCTTGGAATACATTTCCACATTCCCCCAGGTTCATCTCTATGATGAGGTACTAATTCACTATCTCAAAAATGGTTTTCATACTAAAAACATTTAACTTTATCCAAATGGCATTGAAAAACCCATACAAAAATTTTCTCAAAGCCATCAACTCATTATTATTCTATGTCGGTGCAAAACATTATAGCTAGGTGAAATGAGCTCAGTATTCCATCCCTAAACCGAAACCCTAAAAAATGAATAAACTAAATTCCATAGTCTTATTGTATCATCTTGGGGAAGAAGTATTCATAAAAGACATATTCGAATCTTTCCAAGACCATACTCTAATGATGTTTTTCCTAGGTAATGACATCCATAAAATGTTTATAATAATCTTGATTCATGTATGTAATGATCTTGAACCTCCTCCAAATAAGAATTTCAAATTGCTAAAGGATAAATAACATGGAATTAATCCATGAATTAGTATCCTTAGTACATCCATCCCCCAAAATGTGGGCGGATGATGCTGGTGTAATTGACACATTAATTATACCATAGTATAGGAAAATCATGGATTACACCATATGGATTGCACGAATAAGAAGAAAATATATTGTAACTGGTCATTAGTGCCTAGTGGAAGATATATATTAGGATCTTCAGCTGGACATGGATGAGGTAATATGGGTGACTCATGTACCATGACCTCTAAATCATAATCCTCTCTGCCCTTTTGACATACGATAAGAGGACGTCAGGGTTCAATAGTTCAAAAATCTCTATATGCCCACCTAAGATAAGATTTACAAGAGATAGAAAATATGAATGTAGGAAAGGGTGTGTAAAAATTCTCCCTATAAAATTTCACACCAATCATCCCAATTCAAAAGATTTCTTAGCTGGTAAATGTGATCTTAGGAGTATCAAGATACTTTTAAGACTTCCAATTAATATAGCTGAGTTAGGGTTAAGGCCTAATACATCACAACAATTGTTCCAGTTTATGGAGTGTCAATTTATGGTAGAAAGGAAAATGCTAATTACATTTCAATAAGAAATCCCAGTTAGTGGTAACCAATTTATTTTGAAGAATAAATTTTCTAATGTTTATTATAATTCATATGGTTATAAATATATCAGTAAAGTTGAAATTTTAACCTTTCCCAATTTATAAATGCAAATACTATATAAAAATTGGATTTATACATCAAGTAATTGTGGAATGAAATTTATGTGTTGCATAAGAATGTAATAGGTCTTATGTACTGAATATATTGATTGAATTACCATTCCCAATTTATTGATTTACATTCATAATTAATTTCAATTTGAATTCACAAACCAAATTGATTAATATTTCAATATGTTGAACCAGTGATTCATGGCTCAAATGTGGCATTATTGTTTAATATAATTTTGATCATTAATCATGGTGCAAAAAATATATTTATATTGATGTTGGAACATTAGTAAATCCATTTATACTATCCTACAAGAAATTAATTTACATTTCAATATATAACAATCAATTCATTGATAACAAGGACATGAAATACCTGCAATGAATAAGGAAATATTAAAATGGAATGATATAATGATTGAAATTTAATCCCTATGTTTACTTATTGGATGAAAGAGTTTTCAAATCATTATCGTACCAAGCCATGGAGAAATAACCCTAATGATAATATGTAAATAATAAAAACATCAACAAACATGTGTGTCACCCAGTGGTTAAATCAATGAAAATATAATATAAAAAATGATCATCAATTCCCTCCCATATAATATTGGTTTCCCCTATACAAGGGTAAGCTACTCCCAAGAATATTGTCATTATGAAATTATGATAAATCATAATCTCCTTTAAAAAAAATAGAATGAAAAAATAAAAAAGTATTTATAATAAAAAATTATAACATCCTTCCCTAGAATCCACTAGGTAGTACCTCGAGATAGTGGAACAAATTACCCCAATCCCACTTCTTCATATTCAAGAGTCATCTGACTAGAAGATATGGCCAAGGGTTTCTCAATGGAATGAATATTCCCTCATAAGTTATAGTGTATATAGATATAAGAAAAAAATTGTAATAGTATAACTAGTAATAAACATGTAGCATCAGAAATGATATTGATAAATATTTCAAGATAAATGTATGAGTGGAATCAAAGTTAAAAAATTGATAAAAATTATGATGATGATCATGTCATGTTTCTATAAAAAAAATTATATAGGGTATATAGGTGATCATGCATATACCAGATGCAATATAAAATTGAAAATCCAAATTCTATAACTACAAGCATGATGAGTATATTCTCTGCCCTATGCAGTCTTATCTCATCCAATTTTTCAAAATTATACTTTGGAAGATGGATGCTTCTCTTTGGAACATCTTCAACCATGATTTCTTCTTTGGTAACATCGGAATATTGTAGAGGGTGTGAGATATACTTAGTATTCCACCACCAATAGTGTCTACATCAATCAAATCAGTGCATATAAAATGAGCATTTTTACAATAATAATAATACAAGGAAAAAATAAATAAATACATCAGAGTGGGTTCTTTATAGGATACCTAACGGAATCTAACTTCTTTATCCTGGGCTAGATGCCTGAAAACCTTGGTGACCAATAAATTTTTTTGTTAAAGGGATAATTTGTAGTTATATATAATATATCAAAATATGGACTGGGCCTAAGAATGTGATATGGATTGGATAATCAACACTTTTATTGAATGAATTCCCAATATTTGACTTATGTTGAATGGAATCTCTTGAATTTAATGTAGTGGTATCCTAGGCCATTCTAAGGGGAACCTTACCAAGTAACCTAATTATGAGAACAAAAGTTCAATAATTTCTCAAACTTATAGGTGTTTGTCTATGTTAATCAATAAATGAAATCCATAGTGTCACTCCAGGAAATATGAAAGGATAATACCAGACCTATGTGTCCATACCAAGTATATCACTTTGGGGAGTGAGTATCACTCTTGTTCGGGTGTAAGTTTCTATCCACTGACCTCATTCATGATTTCTCCCCTCGGGAATCAATATCATGCAAATGTAGGTAGTGAAAATTCTTGTTATTCACATCTAAGAAATACATTGTATCACTCCAAACAAATATTAAATTCATTTACAATGATAATTTTAGATATATGTGATATATTTTTTAGGATATCCATAAATGGAGTCCCCTATATCTCCCTTAGATAAGTATAGAAGTAATATTTTATCCATTAATAACTCATGTCATTTCAATAAGTCATTCAAATTATGATAATAAGATAAATGTCCCTTATGCATATAATTTTTTTTATGGAATAAAACATAATACTTAACTCTTGTGCAATCATTTTTCTTTATTCAAATTGTGCCTCAAGATGTTCATCTACTAGTAAGAAATACACTCCCAAAAAGGATGGAAAACAATTAAAGAAAAATAGTGAATTTAGGCCTGCAAGGTGACACACTAGAAGAGTTGGATCATGAAATGGAAACACCCTATGATAGAGACATTGAGGTATAAAGGGTCCTAATATGCAAGGGGAAAATCATCAAGTATTTATTTTAACATTACAGAGGTGACTCTGGGAATCTCAGTAATGGGAACTACTATGCATGATATAAAATAAAATAAACATGAGAAAAACAAACTATTCCACCTTGGATATTTTTATTTCCCTCTCCTCATCCAATGACATCCTGTGAATCGAGCTAGAATGTTAGATATCCTAAGAAATATCCAAATTAAATTAAATCGGGAGAATGAAACTGAACCAAAATTGTGCAAGAGATGTGAAGTGAAATGTGGAATATAAGGCAGTGGAGTGTAAATATTACCAATAGGAATCTAACACACTGGATGGTGATGAAAATGTTTTTTGGTTGACTGAATGGCTTTAAAACCTAACAGAGGAGGCGGAATAACTTCATGCAGTATCTTCTAGGGAATAAATATGTTAGAGGAAATGTTTATGATATTAAAACATTTCAAGGGTGTAATGTCCCAGAAATTCCATGTAATTGGTTTTTAATTATATGATATTATTTCGACACCAAGAGCTGAGAAAACATTTGATTCTAAGGCCCAGAGTTCTGGGAATGATACATCAAAAACTGTTATGTCATAAATAACACACATGATCTATTTTTATAAAAATGTGTAATAAATCCTAAATGGGATTCCAAATTTGAAATATGAGGGTATCGTTGCATTCATGATGGTGGTTTCACCCTTGGCATGACTTATGTTTAGTCAATGTATATCTCGAGTAAGAAAACCCGAAAATGGAATAACTGTAAATAGAATAATAAAATTAATTTTTTTACATTTCTAATAATTATAACTCACAAAGAGTGACTCAGATTCAAAATAATATGCCACCAGTAAACTTCTGAGGGTATGTTTTACTTAGGTATAGCCTTAAATTGTCTGCTACAGGCTAATAGTGGAAGTTAGTTTTTAACTCAAATAAAATAATTCACAATTATTAAATTTTCAAATACTTTTATATCCTAAAAGGTAACATTGATGAGAAATCTCAGAGTGCCATTGATCTCATGAGGGTTTTGTCCCAAAGAAGAAGATTAACCTCAACTGGCATGGGATGTGGGTGAAAGATAGTTTCAGAACATTTCTAAGAGAATTAAAATGTTTCGTGCACGATGTTTTGGAAACATCTAAACGGGTGCACGAATTGAAAATCTAAGGGCACCATTTCACCTCGAACAAAGACATTTTTTATGAATGGACCTAACCTCGACCAGAGTGGGTTGATGGAAAAAGATAATTTTCAGATATTTTGGAGGAAAAATAAAATTAATTAAAAATTTATTTTAATTGTTTTTCCTTACCATTGAGTGGTGGGACATAATCATTATGGTTCAAGGATGAGGTGAAGATGAAATTCATATAATGAATCCCTTTAATGAGGCTCTTTAATAGAATCATATCAGGAATGTTGTTTCTAAATCAAATAGCATAACGACGCAACACTGCTGCATAACAGAAACACAGAGATGCGTTTATCTTTTAATTAGATTACAGGTCTGTGAATTAGATGGAGAATTTATCTAATTAATAATGAATAATTTATTTCCAACCAAGAATGTTGGTGGATCAGAAATCAGAAATGACACCATAGAGGAAGGATTTGAGGCCAAAGATCAACAAATTCTAGTAGTATCGAACAGATCTCCACTAACAACGAGTTTCCCTCCGATACGATCCGTCTCCATGTAGGGGTTACTTGTTATTTTTTTTCCCTATAATTCTTTCTAAAACAATGATCACAGATCAACCCCTAAACAGGTTCATCCTCGATTCTCTTGTTCTTGTGGGAGGTTGATTCACATCGGGGTTTTCCATACTCATAGAACATTCATAAAACCTTAAATCATCCCCATGTTTTATAACCTATAATGAGGAAGGTGCGTGCCAAGAGGAACAAGGAATGAACCCCTACACATTGTGCATTATCCATGGAAGATCCTCCAAGTTTACGATGAAGTTGTTTTGAGGACTTAAAAGAAAAGGTTTCATGCCACGGAGGCCGAAGGCACACACGACATGTTAAACAACCCACCAGAGTGGATGTGGTGGTCCACTAAAAGCATTGTTTCTGCCCTAGTGACAGAAATCATCGTCGGTGGCCCACAACAACAACTGCAGGTGGGTGACGGCGTGCCACGATGGTACTATGAAGGTGGGTTCATGGATGGATCAGGAAAAAATGGAAGAGAAGGAGCCACTGATGCTTGGGTTGGTAGCAGGCGTGGGTGTGATGCGGATATCTGGCCATGTTAGAAGGGTGAACCGCATCGCATGGGGCATGATGCGCTGGCATGCGGTCTATCAGCTACCACATGTGGGTGTAAGGGTAGCGAGCTCCAACTGGCTATGTGAAACTAAACTGGTCCATGGGGTGCCAAACTGGATGCCAGATGGCTTCTGGACTGCAGGGGATAGGCCTTCTAAGTGGGCTCGAACATGGCAGAGAAATAGTTATGCTACATGGATAGTTCTAGAAATAAATTTGGCCCAATATTGTGTGTCAAGCTAGAAAAATAAACCCAAGAAGCTATGTTGTAGAGACACAACGCTTTATATACAAGGACATTTCATTACTTATGTGAAATACTTAATACATAAAAAATACAGGCACGCAAGGACTGTAATAGTTTAGTGTCTTTGGATACGTGGAATTTAATCTTCTAATCATGGTGAAAGATCTTCAACATCTCCCATAATTATCTTCCCCTTTTGTTTTCTTACCTAAAACCTATCTTTATAACATGGGGAAAAGAAAACATAAAAGGGGTGAGCTCAAATTTTCAGTAAAGGTAAGCATAAATATCATAAAACAATCCATAAACATTTAAATGGAAAAGCTTGAACATAAAATATAAACATCAAAATCTTGAGCAAACACATAAATCTTGGATGTATGTAAGGCATATATCATAAAGGAACATCAATCATGATAAAATAGGATGGGAATAAATCATGTAATTATGGAAACCATTCAGCACTTGTTATGATTTCCATAGTATCTAAGGAATTACTACTAAGACTATCTTAGTGGACAAAGTCCTATTCTGAATCGAGTTCACTCCTTGTTCCAGTCTTGTAGCACTATACTGAATTAACTTACCAGTATAGCCATGTCTATCTCATGAGATATAAATATTTACCAAATTCATTGGATGGAGATATAGGTCCCACCCATCTCATAATTAAATCATTCTTATGTGTGCCACAAAATCATAAATCATACATCATAGCATAACCCATGTAATAAAAATGGGATTTTTAATCATCATGCCATCATAACATAATCCATATAAGATAAAAGGACATCATAAAAATAATTCCATCATAACATAATCAAATCCATTAAAAATAGGTATAGAAACAGAACCCTATATTATCTTAGATGAAAGATAATTTTGATAAAACACTTTAACTCCATTCTTTAGGAAAATATCCTTTCTACTTCAAAAACATTTTTTCCTTTCTTAACATGTAATACAATTTTAAAATAAAATATGTTGATTAAAAATAAACTTTAAAACTTGTAAAGGAATATTCATGGAAATAATTTTCGAAAAATCCATTCATGCCGTATAAGTAAAAAATTCATTCTTCTCATACTTTGGCCGGAAAAGACAAAAAGTACCTTGTATGAAAAATGAGAAAAGATTCCTTTCATATAATTTACTAAAAACTCACCAAATGATAAAAATTGGATTTAAACAATTTTATTAGGATATAAATAATATTACATATTGAAGAAACATGAATGTGGATGATAAATATTCCCAAGTAAATTCTGAAGTAAAAACAATCTCGGATAAAAATTGAGATTGTGAGATTTTCCCTTACCTTAGGTCCAATATACTTCGTACTTATCTGAACCTCCTTAATAATGATTTAAATAATATCATTTATTTATTATAGAATCATATTCATTGTAATGATTTCATTAAAGGTTCACTTATGACTTTATATTACCCATTCTTTTGTAAATTCCATGTTAAAGCAGTGTTTTGGGTAAAATTATTTTATTTAACGTAAGTGTTTGGACTTTTCTTTATTGATATTATTAATTATATCATGATTTACTTATTCCCAGAATGTAAAAAATGATTTATATATAATATATATTCAGTATATACATATATATATTATAGATCGATAAATGGAATGAAATACACCATTCATGGAGACGGTAGGCCGTATGTACGCATGAACGCTGTTATCATTTCCTTAATTAATTGAATTTAATTAAGTAGATGACATATATATATATATCCAGTATCATTATTATGTCATATATTTCATGAATTGTTATTATATATGCTTCATAATCATTCATGAATGGTTATCATGGAGAATGAATCTCATTGCGTCGTGGAGATGGTAGTCCGTACGTACGCACGAGGGATGATACCATTCCCATGATCATGGAATTGTATTGAAGTGTATGTATAATATTTCAGAATTAATATCACATTAATATAATCATATATAGTTATTTATTTAGACCATTATACCAATCCAAGTAAGGTGGTGGTCGAAAACAGATTACACCACAGCATGGAGACGGTATTCCGTACGTACGCACACACGGTGATTTAGTTTTCCGTAGGATGGATAGAAGGTGAAATAGGTTTGTTTAATATATATAATAACATATCAGTATATAAGTAATACTGATGTTATTACTTTATAATGATACAACTAAAGAAGAAGAAGTTGAAGAAGAAAGAAACTTGAGAGAATCGGAAGAAGTGACTACCTCTTCTTCGACGCACCTCCTTTAAGCCTTATCTTAAGGAAGTAAAGTTGGTCTTTTGAGAAGGCCAGAACCTCCAGAATGTTTCTAGGGATATGGAGAAGAGAAATTGTCTAGGGTTTCTAGAGCTTCAATGCTCAAAAGGGTGTGAAGATAAGAGGGAAGGGGTGCCCTTTTTATAAGGGAGGAGGGGGAACCTTTGGAAAAACATAAAATAATATTTTATAAAAAAGTCATATTCGGTTATTAACAGCTCAAAATTAAATCATTTCAAAGATAAGGTGGGGATGGGTCGAAATCCTCTCAACCAATAGATTTTAGACCGGTTTGGGTCATTATATTGACCTTATCTTTTAATTTTAACTCTTAGTTAATTATATTGACATTTACCACGTCACTTTGTATTTTTATATTATATAGTTCATAAACTTATCATATACATCCAGGAGACACCCAAGTCGTCCATTAATGATACACCTATCATGATATAAGTATCTTGTCCGAACCTTAGATATTTTGGAATATAATAACAATTAATAATATAATATTTGTTTTAAAAAACTATTTTATTTCAATTTTGACACTATTTGGTAATTGATTTTTGTGAAATTCATAAAAGCATGATTAGTTCTAACAAGTTAATTAAAACAATATAAAATGTCATATTAACCTAGTAAATTATTGTAATTAATAAAAAGTTTCAAATTACATTTATTTGGGTATTTATAATATCAATTATTTTAATATTTCATTATTTAGGTAATTACTCCATCACCATTGTGTCATAAATTACTTAAATTATTTATTTTATAAAAATTATAAATAAAATACCACTATGTAGGAAATATATTTATATTTATAATGAATATTTATTGTTGAATTTATTTTATTTATAACCATATATTAAAAATGAATTAGTTATTAAACTTTGATTTTTAACTATTTTAACCCTTCTTTGAATAAATTAATAATAAATGTCCTAATCTAATCCATGTGGACCTAAATGGTCATATTTTATTCCTAAGGTTGTTTTTTGGTCAAACTAAACTTATCCAATAGAATTAGGACATGTTTTTGGGTAATAATAATATCATTTTTACCTTAATTACCCTATTTACTTTTAACTGTGGTAAATAAAAGTAAAAAGTTACTATTCACCAAAAATTATTTTCATCTCATTGAACTACATTTTAGTCCTTGATATTAACCGTGTCTCTTTAATTTTCGAAATTCCACTCACAGAAGCGGTAAAATTACGTTTTATGTGAATTTCCAAATTCTCCTAGGAGGTGGGTAAAAGACAGTGAAATGTTCAATAGAATTTTTATATATCTAAAATTATTATAAAATGACTCCAATGAATTACATTGAACATATATAGGTATTATGTGTCAATTTTGACCTAAAATAAATTTAAATAAAATAAATCAATATTTAAATAAAAAAAGTCGGTTTTAAAATAGTAACCCAGTGTTTTCGATATTCATCAAAAATTGAATGTTTTCAGAAAAATACCAAAAATTCACCCTAGGCTAATTTCGATATTACGAATCCAAAAATGAAGTCCATTTCAAAAGATAAAATATATAAAATTTTAAAAAGTGGGTATTACTATTCTAATGGCTAGTTTATATAACATATCGTTGTTAAGTGAAACTCGGTATTACGTACAACGCACGCTATCGTGGAAGGTCACGATTACGTGTAATGAATGCCAAGTCCGGGATGTGTGTAGTGAAAGCTCCTTTTGGTGTAGCATAAAAAAGAAGACATCAATTAAATTAAAAAAATATTTTTCATAAAATCTTTGGGTGTTACATTCTACCCACCTTAAAATGAATTTCTCCCTCAAAATTCATTGGTATTATAAATGGTTTACTATTAGAAAGTTTCTTTAATAGAAACCCAAATTGTAGAAAGGAATACCAAAACATATCTTTAATAACTAAAGTATTATACATAATGGTTAACCAAATTAACTAATCACTGGGTTTCCACATAGTAGAACATAGGTGAAAATATGGATATGGAATAGAAATCTAACCATCATGTTCGGATGGAGAGTGGTAGATAACATGTCTATGAAAAATCCAACAATCACAAAGCCATATATTTGTGATGATCTAAGGTACAATATGATTCATCGAATATCAGGGCACTAGGACATCATTTTTGGTTTTCAATATCATTTCCCTAAAGTTGAAAAAATTGGAATTAGAAGAAATACTTTCTTGATTTTGGTACAGTCTCACCATTGGTCATTCCTTGGAAAATTTCCACTTCATCACTTAAAGAAATGGAGTTGAATATTTCATTCATGAAGTGTTACCAGATCATGTTATTGAATGAAGGGTCATTGCATCTGTCACAAACAAAAGGTTAGAAAACGTTATAAAAAATTCATAAGTCCATCTATAGTGAGATTAATCAAATATGGTTCCTAAAATGGACTTATATTTCATATATCATACTGATTAATATAATAAAACTAGTTTCTACTAAATAGGGACTTCATGTAGGCCAGTGGTAGGTGATAAAGGCATGTCGCACTTTACTTGTGGGTTCGATTCCCACAGCCTTGTCCGACGTGACAGGTTGTCGCCCATCCTGCAGGTTATCCTTTTTATAAAACTAAATTATTATAACTTTCCATCAATAATATCAAAAAATATCTAGCCTTGAAAAATACAAATGTAGGTCCAACATAATCCATTCCAATCTTTAGGTTTATCCAAAATACTGATGTCCAATCTCATATTATAGTGAAAACGATTACCAGAGAGTTCATATAAAAAGCATGTTAATACCATCATTGATCCCCATATATCATAAGATATGTCTTGTATATCACATTCCAAACATTTGAAGGCCTTAATCATGTTTCCCTTGAAAAATAAATACCCTTTGAACCTTAGTGAAAACATGAGTGCTATCAAAAGTTAACTCTTTCCACATACCAAAATCCCAAAATTCTATACACTCAAACCATGATATCACTTAGTCCTTATAATAATCATGAGCTCATGAATACTATCAAACATATTATTTCCTCCTTATCCATTCATTATGTGCATATCATCTTATTTACAATAATATATGAATAACCTTTCATGGTTACAAGTACCATTCAACATATACTTTCAAATAATTTGGGAAAAAAATAGTGTAACAATCCTTAGATGTTTCTTTATTCCATAGTACCATTAAATTACCTATACAACATAACTCTTGATAAACATACAATCATTACACTACCTTCTTAAACCATTGACCAAGCTTCAAAACGTCTTTCATCTTATATATCATTTGTAGTCTCCTCATCATCATCCACATAAATACTACCCATATGACCATGCTGATTCTCTTCATGAGATTTTCCCTTAGGGAATTGGTTTGAATAATGCCCGTACATTTCACATTTAAAACATCTAATCATTTTTGATGCCATAGCAATACCATTATCCTTATCCATGGTGTTAACAGAACCTTTTCCTTTTCACTTACTGGATTTGTGTCCTTCTTTTCTGCACCCAAACAATCTTCTAGTTCCTTTGAAATATTCTCCCTGATTCCTCTTCCCACATGATTTACATGATAGAAATTGAACTTTCCTTCTTCTATGATCATTATGAAAATACATCTTTCTCTTACTAGCTATGTCGGGAAACATACCAATGTTGATATTATTGATCATATTATGAGATTATTGATTAGGAATAATAACAATATGTGGACCTTCAGATCCAATTTTATTCGGTTGCTCATAAATATTATCATTCCATTGTCCATCATATCCACCATTATCGTAAAACATCCCATTCCTAGCCATTTTCTAAAACCCAAAAAGAATAGTGTGAGAGGCCAAAATCATAATCAAGGGGGATTACATTCAATATCTAACATCATAGGTTAAATGATAATATCGTTACCATAATTCTAGGACTATAACATAAACTTATACTTAACCTTAGGGACATCCCTAGACATACCATAGAAATAACTGTAGGGATCTCACTAAAGTTTTTCCATCCTAGTTTCCCAAGGTTAACTAAACCTTTCATCTGATACCAACTGTAGAGACCAAAAGCATGACGTACATGGACATTACATTACTTTTTCTGAATAACTAATACATAACAAACATAGACACACAAGGACCATAATAGTTTATTGTCTTTGGAAACTCGGAATTTAATCTTCTAATCATGGTGAAAGACCATCAACTTCTCCCATAAAGATCTTCCCCTTTTGTTTTGTTATCTAAAAATTTTCTTTATATCGTGGGGAAAAGAAAACATAATTAGAGTGACCTCAAATGCTCAGTAAGGGTAAGCATATATAACATAAAACAATATATAAACATTTGAATGCAAAATCATGAACATAAAATCTAAACATCAAAATCTTGAGCAAAGACATAAATCGTGGAAGTACGTAAGGAATATATCATAAAAGAAAATAAATATTTATAAAATATAATGGGAATAAATCATTTAATTTTGGAAACCATTCAGTACTTGTTATTATTTCCATAGTAGCCAAGGCATTGCTTCCAAGATCATCTTTGTGGATAAAGTCCCATTCTGATTCGAGTTCACTCCTCGTTCTAGTCCTGTAACACTGAACCAGATTAACTTACCGTTACATCCATGTCTATCTCATGAGATATACATATTTACCCAATGAATTGGAGGGAGATATTGGTCCCACTCATATCATAATGAAACCATTATTATGTGTTCCACAAAATCATAAATCATACAACATAGCATAACCTATGTAATAAAAATGGGATTCTTAATCATCATGCCATCATAACATAATCCATATAAGATAAAAGGACAATATAAAAATAATTCCATCATAACATAATCATATAAATGTAAAAATAATGATAGAAAACTAACCCTATATTATCTTAGATGAAATATAATTTTGATAAAACACTTGAACACCATTCTTGAGGAAAATATCCTTTCTACTTCAAATTTTATTTTCCTTTCATAACATGTCATACAATTTTTGAATAAAATAAGTTGATTAAAAATAAACATGAAAACTTGTAAAATAAGATTCATGGAAATAATGTTCAAAAAATCTATTCATGTCGTATAAGTTAATAAAATCATTTTTCTCGTACTTTGGCCGGAAAAGTCAAAATGTACCTCGTACAAAGAACAAGAAAAGATTCCTTTCATATCTTTTACTAAAAACTCACTGAAGGGTAAAATTGGATTTAAAACATTGTAGGAGGGTATAAATAATATTAAATATTGATTAAATATGGATTTGGATGATAAATATTCCCCAGTAAATTCTGAAGTAAAAAAACAATCTCTGCTAAAAATTAAGATTGCGAGATTTTCCCTTACCTTAGGTCTGATATGCTTCGTACGTATCTAAAACTCCTGTATAATGATTTAAATAATGTAATTTAATTATTACAGAATCATATTCATTGTTATTATGTAATAAATGGTTCACTTATGACTTTATATTACCCATTCTTTTGTAAATTCTATGATAAAGCAACGTTTTGGGTAAAATCGTTTTATTTATCGTACGTGTATGGACTTGTTGTTCTTGATATTGTTACTTATACCCTTATTTACTTAATTCCAGGATGTAAAAATTTATTTATATATAATATATATTCAGTATATACATATATATATATATGATAGATCGATAAATGGAATGAACTATGCCGTTCATGGAGACGTTAGGTCGTACGTATGAATGAACGCTATTTTTGTTTACTTATTGAATTGAATTGAATAAAGTATATATCATACATATATATATACATAAATCCAGTATCATTATTATGTCATATATTTTATGATTACTTATTATATATACTTTATAATCATTCATGAATGGTTAACATGGATAATGAAACTCATCGCGTCGTGGAGATGGTAGTCCGTACGTACGCACGAGCGATGATACCATTCCCATGATCGTGGAATCGTATTGAAGTGTATGTATAATATTACAGAATTAATATCACATTACAATAATCATATATAGTTATTTATTTACACCATTATACCCATCCAGGTAAGGCGGTGGTCGAAAACAGATTACACCACAGCGTGGAGACAGTATTCTGTACGTACGCACACGCGGTGATTTTGTTTTCCGTAGGATGGATAGAAGGTGAAATAGGGTTGTCTCATATTTATAATAACATATCAGTATATAATTAATACTGATGTTATTACTTTATAATGAGAAAACTAAAGAATAATATGTTTAATAAGAAAGAAACTTGAGAGAATTGGAAGAAGAGACTACCTCTTCTTCGACACACCTACATTAAGCCTTCTCTTAAGTAAGTAGAGTTGGTATTTGAGAAGTCCAGATCCTCCAGAATGTTTCTATGGAAGTGTATAAGATAAATGTTCAGGGTCTTTATGAGCTTCAAGGCTCAAAAGGGTGTGAATAGAAGAGGGAAGGGGTGCCCTTTTTATAAGAGGGGAGAGGGGCACCTTTTGAAAAACATAAAATATTATTTTATGATAAAGTCATATTCGGGTTTTAATAGCTCCAAATTGATTTATTTAGTATATAAGGTGGTTTTTGCTCTAAATACTCTCAACCAATAGATTTTAGATAGGTTTGGGTCATTATATTAACCTTATCTTTTAGTTTAAACTCTTAGTAAATTAGATCGACATTTACCATGTCAGTTTTTATTTATATATTATATAGTTAATAAAATACCATATACATCCAAGAGACAACCAATTGGTCAATTAATGATACATATATCATGATATAAGTATCTTTTCCAATCCTTATATTTTTAGGAATATTATAACAATTAATAATATAATATTTTTTTAAAAAAACTATTTTATGTCAATTTTGACACTATATGGTAATTGATTTTTGTGAAAATCATAAAAGCATGATTAATTCAAAAGAAGTTAATTAAATCAATAATAACATGTCATATTAACCTATAAAATTAGTGGAATTCATAAAATGTCTCAAATTACATTTATTTGGGTATTTATAATATCAATTATTTTCATATTGCTTTATTTAGGTAATTACTGCATCACCATTGTGTCATAAATAAAATAAATTATTTAATGTCTAAAAATTATTAATAAAATACCATTATGTAGGAAATATTTTTATCTTTCTAATTAATATTTATAGTAGAATTTATCTTATGTATAACCCTATATTAAAAATGAATTAGTTATTAAACTTTGATTTTAACTATTTTAACCCTTCTTTAAATAAATTAATAATAAATGTCCTAATCTAATCCAGGTGGACCTAAATGGTCATATTTTATTCCTAAGTTTGTTTTTGGTCGAATTACACTTAACCAATATAATTAATACATGTTTAGGGTAATAATAATATCGTTTTTAACCTTAATTACCCTATTTACTTTTAACCGTGGTAAATAAAAGTAAAAAGTTACTATTCACCAAAAAATTATTTTCATCTCATTGAACCAAATTTTAGTCCTTGAAATTAAATGGGTCTCTCGGATTTTCAATATTCCACTCATAGAAATGATAAAATTATGTTTTATGTGAATTTCCAAATTCTACTAGGAGGTGGGTAAAAGACGGTGAAAAGATCAATAAAATTTTTATATATCGAATATTATTCTAAAATGACAATAATGAATTACATTGAACTTATATAGGTATTATGTATCAATTTTGACCTAAAATAAATTTAAATAAAATAAATATTTATTTAAATAAAAAGTCGGTTTTTAAATAGTAACCCAGTGTTTTCACTATTCATCAAAAATTGAAAGTTTTGAGAAAAATACCAAAAATCACGCTAGGCTAATTTAGATATTCCGAATACAAAAATGAATTCCATTTAAATAGATAAAATTTATAAAATTTTAAAAAGTGGGTATTACAATTCATAACGACTAGTTTATATAACATATTGTTGTTTAGTGAAACTCGGTATTGCGTACAACACACGCTATCGTGGATGGTCACGATTGCGTGTAATGCAAGCCAAGTCAGGGATGTGTGTAGTGAATGCTCTTTTTGGTGTAGCATATAAAATTAATTTCGCCCTCGAAATTTGTTGGGATTATAAATTGTTTACTATTCGAAAGTTTCTTTAATAGAAACCCACATCGTAAAAAGGAATACCAACACATATCTTTAAATACTAAATAATGAAACGTAACAGTTAACCAAATTAACTAATCACTGGGTTTCCACATAGGAGAACATAGGTGTAAATATGGATATGGGAGAGAAATCTAACCATCATGTTCTGATGGAGAGTGGTATAGAACATGGCTATGAAAAATGCAACAATAAAAAATCCATAGATTTGTGCTGATCTAAGGTACCATATGATTCATCGGATATAAGGGCACTAGGACATCATTTTTGGTTTTCAAGATCATTTCCCTAAAGTTGATGAAATTGGGATTAGAATAAATACTTTCTTGATTTTGGTACAGTCTAACCGTTGGTCATTCCATGGACAATTTATACTTCATATCTTAAAGAAATGATGTAGAATTTGTCATTCGTGAAGTGTTAGCAAATCAGGTGATAGAATGATGGTTCATTCCATCTATCCCAAATAAAAGGTTTGAAAAAGATATCAAAAATACATAAGTCCATCTATAGTGAGATTAATCATATATGTTTCCTAAAATGTACTTATATTTCATATATCATACTGCTTATTATAATAAAACTTGTTTCTACTAAACAGGGACTTCTTGTAGGCCAGTGGTAGGCGATAAAGGCATGTCGCATTTTAGTTGTGGGTTCGATTCCAACAGCCTTGTCCGACACGATGGTTTGTTGCCTGTCCTGGAGGTTATCCTTTTTCTAAAACTACATTTTCATAACATTCCATCAATAATATCGAAAAATTTCTAGCCATAAACAATACTAAATTATGTCTAACATAATCCATTCCAATCTTTAGGCTTATCCAAAATACTGATGTCCAATCTCATATTATAGTGAAAATTATTACCAGAGAGTTCATATAACAAGCTTGTTAATACCATCGTTGATCCCCATATATCATAAGATATGTCTCGTTGGTCACATTCTAACCATTCGAAGGCCTTAATCATGTTTTCTCTTAAAAAATGAATACCCAATGAACCTTAGTGAAAACATGAGTGCTATCAAAAGTTAACTCTTTCCACATACCAAAATCCCAAAATTCAATAGACTGAAACAATGATATCATGATATCACTTAGTCCTTATAACAATCATGAGCTCATGAATACTATCAAATATGTTATTTCCTAATCATCCATTCATTATGTTCATATCATCTTCTTTCCAAAAATATCTGAATAACCTTTCATGGTTACTAGTACCATTCAACATATACTTTCAAATACTTTAGAAAAAACAATAGTGTAACAATCCTTATATGTTTCTTTATTCCATAGTACCATTAAATTACCCATACAACATAACTCTCGATAAACATATAATCATTCCACTGCCTTCTTAAACCATTGAAAAAGCTTCAACACTTCATTCATCTCATATATCATTTGTAGTCTCCTCATCATCATCCACATAAATAGTACCCATATGACCATGCTGATTCTCTTCATGATATTTTCCCTTAGGGCACTGGTTTCTATAACGCACATACATTCCACATTTAAAACATCTAATCATTGATGATGTTGTAGCTATACCATAATCTTATCCACATTGTTAACTGAACCTTTTCCTTTGCACTTATTGGATTTATGTCCTTCTTTTCCACACCCAAAGCATCTTCCAGTTCCTATGAAACATTCTCCTTGATGCCTCTTCCCACTTGATTTACATGATATAAATTGAACTTTCCCTCCTCTATACTCATCATGAAACTCCATCTTTCTCTTATTAGATGAGTTCGAAAACTTAACAAAGATGATATTATTGATCATATTTTGATATTAATGATTAGGCCTAATAACGATATGTGGACCTCCAAATCCAATTTCATTCGGTTGATCATGAAGAATATCATTCCATTGTCCATCATATCCTCCATTATTGTAGATTTTCCCATTCCCAGTCATTTTCTAAAACCCAAAAAGAATAGACTGAGGGGCCAAAATCATAATCAAGGGGGATTACCTTCAATAACTAACATCTTAGGTTAAATTATAAGATCTTTACCATAATTCTATGACTATAGCATATACTAATACATAACCTTAGGGATATTTCTAGACATACCTTAGAAATATCATTAGGGATCTCACTAAAGAATTCGCATCCTAGTTTCCAAAGGTTAACTAAACCTTTCCTCTGATACCAACAGTAGGGAACCAAATCTTGACGTACATGGACATTAAGTTACTTTTGTGGAATACTTAATACAAAAAAAAAACAAAGTCACACAAGGACCATAATAGTTTAGTGTGTTTGGAAACTCGGAATTTAAACTTCTAATCCTGGTGAAAGATCTTCAACTTATCCCATATAGATCTTCCACTTTTTTTCTTACCTAAAAACCATCTTTATATCCTGGGAAAAATAAAACATAAAAAGGGTGAGCTCAAATGCTCAGTAAGGGTAAGCATAGAGAAAATAAAACAATCCATAAACATTTGAATGCAAAAGCATAAACATGAAATATAAACATAAAAATCATGAGCAATGATATAAATCTTGGAAGTACGTAAGGAATATATTATAAAGGAGCATCAATATTGATAAAATAGAATGGGAATAAATCATGTAATTCTGGCAACTATTCATCACTTGTTATGATTTCCATAGTAGCCAAGGCATTGCTGCCAAGACCATCTTAGTGGACAAAGTCCCATTCTGAAACGAGTTCACTACTCGTTCTAGTCCTGTAACACTGAACAGGATTTACTTAACATTCCATCCATGTCTATATCATGAGATACAAATCTTTACCCAATTCATTGGAGGGAGGTAGAGGTCAACCCATCTCATAATGAAACGATTCTTATGTGTGCCACAAAATCATAAATCATACATCATAGCATAACCCATGTAATAAAAATGGGATTCTTAGTCATAATGCCATTATAACATAATCCATATAAGATAAAAGAAAATAATAAAAATAATTCCATAATAACATAATAAAATCAATGTAAAATTAGGGACAGAAACAGAACCCAATATTATCATAGATAAAAGATAATTTTGATAAAACCCTTGAACTCCATTCTGGAGGAAAATATCCTTTTACTTCAAAAAAAAATTTCCTTTCGTAATATGTCATACAATTTTAAAATAAAATAAGTTCATTAAAAATAAAATTGGAATAATTTAAAGGAATATTCATGGAAATAATGTTCGAAAAATCCATTCGTTTCATATAAGTTAATAAAAACATTCTTCTCGTACTTTGACCGGAAAAGTCAAAAACTACTTCGTACAAAAAATGAGAAACGATTCCATTCATATCATTTACTAAAAACTCACTGAAGGGTAAAAATGGACTTAAAAAATTGTAGGAGGATATAAATAATATTACATATTGATGAAACATGGATGTGGATGATAAATATTCCCCAGTAAATTCTGAAGTAAAAAACAATGTCGGATAAAAATTGAGATTGTGAGATTTTCCCTTACCTTTGATCTGATATGCTTTGTACGTATCCAAACCTCTTGTATAATGATTTCAATAATTTAATTGACTTATTAAAGAATCATATTCGTTGATATGATATCATAAATGGTTCACTTACGACTTTATATTACTCATTGTATTGTAAATTCAATGTTAAACAGTGTTTTGGGTAAAATCGTTTTATTTATCGTGCGTGTGTGGACTTGTGGTTCTTGATATTATTACTTATATCCTGATTTACATAATTCCAGATTCTAAAAGATGATTTATATATAATATATATTCATTATATACATATATATATATGATAGATCGATAAATGGAATGAAATACATCGTTCATGGAGACAGTAGGTCGCATGTACGCATGAACGCTGTTTTCGTTTCCTTATTAAATTTAATGGAATGAAGTAGATGAAATAAATATTTATATATAAATAAATCTAGTATCATTATTATGTGATATATTTCATGATTAATTATTATATATACTTTATAATCATTCATGAATGGTTAACATGGAGAATGAATCTCACTGTGCCGTGGAGACGGTAGTCCATACGTACGCATGAGCGATGATACCATTACCATGATCGTGGAATTGTATTGAAGTGTATGTATAATATTAAATAATTAATATTACATTGCAATAATCATATATAGTTTTTTATTTACACCATTATACCCATACAAGTAAGCTGGTGGTCAAAAACAGATTACACCACGGCGTGGAGACGGTTTTTTGTACGTACGCACGCGCAGTGATTTTGTTTTCTGTAGGATGGATAGAAGGTGAAATAGGGTTGTTTCATATTTATCATTACATATAGGTATATAATTAATACTGATGTTATTATTTATAATGTGAAAACTAAAGAATAAGAAGTTGAACAGTAAAGAAACTTTATAGAATCGGAAGAAGAGACTACATGTTCTTCGACACACTTCCTTTAAGCCTTCTGTTAAGGAAGTAGAGTTGGTCTTCTGAGAAGACCAGAACCTCCAAAATGATTATATGGAAGTGGAGAAAAGAAATGGGCAGGGGTTATCCAAGCTTCAAGGCACAAAAGGGTGTGAAGAGAAGAGGGAAGGGGTGCCCTTTTTATAAGGGAGGAGAAGGGCACCTTTGGAAAAACATAAAATATTATTTTATAATAAAGTCATATTTGGTTTTTAAAATCTAAAAATTGATTTATTTCAAATCTAAAGTGGGGATGGGTATAAAGACTTTCATCCAATAGATTTTAGACTAGTTTTGGTCATTATATTAACCTTATCATTTGGTTTTAACACTTAGTTAATTAGATTGGCATTTACCATGTAACTTTATATTTTTATATTATATATTTAATAAACATACCATATACATACAAGAGACAACCAATTGGTCCATTAATGACACACCTATCATGATATAATTATATTTTCCAATCCTTGGATTTTTAGGAATATTATAACAATTAATAATATAATATTTGTTTTAAAAAACTATTTTATGTCAATTTTGACACTATTTGGTTATTGTTTTTTGTGAAAATCTCAAAAGCATTATTAGTTCGAAAAAAGTTAATTAAATAAATAATAACATGTCATATTAACCTAGAAATTTTTTTTAATTCATAAGAAGTCTCAAATTACATTTATTTGGGTATTTATAATATTAATTATTTTAATATTTCATTATTTATGTAATTACTGCATCACCATTGTGTCATAAATAACATAAAATATTTAATGACTAAAAATTATAAATAAAATACCATTAGTTATGAATTTTTTTATCTTTCTAATGAATATTTATAGTCGAATTTATCTTATGTATAACCCTATATTAAAAATGAATTAGTTATTAATCTTTGTTTTTTAACTATTTTACCCTTCTTTAAATAAATTAATAATAAATGTCCTAATCTAATCCAAGTGGACCTAAATGGTCATATATTATTCCTAAGGTTTTTTTGGTCGAATTACACTTATCCAATAGAATTAGGACATGTGTTAGGGTAATAATAATATCATTTTGACCCTAAATTACCCTATTTACTTTTAACCATGGTAAATAAAGGTAAAAAGTTACTATTCACCTAAAATTATTTTCATCTCATTGAACCACATTTTAGTCCTTGATATTAACCGTGTCTCTCGGATTTTTGAAATTCCACTCACATAATCGGTAAAATTAATAGTTATGTGAATTTCCTAATTCTCCTAGGAGGTGGGTAAAAGATGGGGAAAAGCTCAATAAAATTTTTATATATCTAAACTTATTATAGAATTACTCCAATGAATTACATTGAACATATAGATGTATTATATATCAATTTTGACCTAAAATAAATTTAAATAAAATAAATAATTATTTAAAAAAAAGACTGTTTTTAAATAGTAACCTAGTGTTTTCACTATTCATCAAAAATTGAAAGTTTCCAGAAAAATATCAAAAATTCACCCTAGGTTAATTTCGATATTCTGAATCCAAAACTGAAGTCCATTTCAAAATATAAAATATATAAAATTTTAAAAGGAGGGCATTACTATTCATAACAGCTAGTTTATATAACATATCGTTGTTTAGTGAAACTCGGTATTGCGTACAACACAAGCTATCGTGGATAGTAGTGATTGTGTGTAATGCAAGCCATGTCAGGAATGCGTGTAGTGAAAGCTATTTTTGGTGTAGCGTATAACACAAGACATCAATGAAATTAAAAAGAATATTTTTCATAAAATATTTGGGTGTTACATGTGTGGCTTAGTGTGGGAAAAAATCGGCCAGCCAGTTGTGGGTCAGGATAGATGGAATCGGGTCGCTAAGTGACTGGTAAGCTTCACCCTTGATCATATCAGGCCAGGTCTAGAAAGGTCGAATGGGATTGGACCAGCGGTAGGCTAGACCAGTCCAGCTCAAACCCAAACTCGGTTAGGTCGGATCGATCGAATCGGGTCCTGGCATGCTGGGCCCCGGGCTGGGTTCATCAGGTCGGTTCTACCTAGAAGAACTGGGTCTAGACACGATCAAACCCTGATTACTAATACTCCATTTTATTTTATACCAGGCATCCAATTGACCAAAATTTTCCAGTGTTGGAATCCTTGTGATGAGGATGTTGTTTTTTAATACTCTAAGGGTGTGTTCATGGATGATGAAATGATATGAATATCATAAGGAGAGTTTGGTCTTGAAATCAAGTGCACTATGTGTGGAAATCCTTCGACTAACTGAGAATTGAAGGATCATGAAAAGAAACACTATGTGGATCAGCTACGATGGCCTAATGGGAAGAGGTTCTGGGTTACCTAGTAGACCCATAGTGGGGTGTAGCTCTATATGACCCGAAAGACGCACGGTACCCATCAGGGATGAGTACCATAGTATGATGGCCATGGTGGAAAGTGTCTCGATGTGACCTGGAAGGACCATGGTGGGGACCAACTCTCTGTGACCCAACATTCCCATAATACTCATCAAGGATTAGTACCCAGGCAGTTCAAGGTGTTCATTTCTGCGACTGATGGTTATTCAGTATATAATATAGATTATACCTATTTTAGTTGTATTTCTTCATGATCATAATTCGTGGTTTTCTTTGTCGATTTATTAGGGGTCTTTCCATTGGGATTTGGGGTCACTACTACGTATTTTATTACTCAACCCCTGCATGGGTGTTTCCTGCACGCATCGTGCTCTGTACTATTGATTGAAACTTCGACATAGAACATGGTGGTCTGAGACTGGGTGGGGCTTAATGTTCATGTGTAAAGGTACTCAGGAAAATGCCTCCCACTCATGGAATAATTCATTTGGTTCTAGTCTCCATCCCCTAGCCTTTGGGTAGTCATGGCACCTGCCCTGGGGGACGCATCATAACAAAGTGGTATCCGAGGTGGTCGGTTCAAAATCAATGATTGTGTGTCTATTGTTTCATTCTTGTAAAATAGTGTTAAATGATTCAATTTATACAATCTGATTTGAGGAGTCTAGTGTTGGTGTGGATCCAATGTATCCATACACACGGACCCTAAATTCTTCTTTTCGGCATTATACATAAAAACACTAGTTATATGCATCATATTGGAATTGAGTGTTTCCACATTACCTTTTTGAGTCAGAGTCATATCACAACATATAATCTATTAATCTTTATTCATCTTGAGCTCTATCAAGATACCCCCACAGAGCTAGCCATCATGTATTAGAGTTTGTGACAGGTCCATTGATTGATGAGGGTTTTGTACATGGATTGTTTAATGAGATGGAACCTTCGGGAAGTGTCCCATATTTTCTATCACCCATTGGTTAGTTGTTACAAATGGAAATACACATAGAGGAAACCTATAGTCCCCGTGAATTACATGAGTTTCAATGATAGAGAAACCTAAGGATCCAAGGCATGACCAACTCATAGGAGGATTCTAACTGGCTTGAGGTGGTGACCAGGTTATCTATCAAGTCAAGGAAAAATTAGATCTGATGGTATTTCTGGAAGTGAGCCATCTACATGGCACAGTTGGGTGATGAAATGGATTGTATTACCTGATCATTTGATGAGGTTATTTTTTCATCAGTAGAGCTTTAGAAACTCTCTCTCATATGGGATATATCCACAAAAGATAAGGGATACGCATTCCCATGGGATTATACATCTTTGGAGGGATGGAATGTCAGAATCTGATTGTTCATTGAGATATACTGACCCTTCTAATTACTCAATGAATGTGATGTGACCAGTGCATCATGGCTCAGACATCTGAGAGAGATCTGAATAGGGACATCTGAGTCGAAAATATTCCTATGTACATTCATACCTATTCTAGGTTTCTAGAGCGAACAAATGAGGTTGAATGTTCTTTGGATGAGTATATACAACTAGTGGATGTCAGTAGTGGAAATGCTGGAAACTGATGTCAGTCTCAAAGGTATAGATGAGTATGAGGAATTATTTCGGGAGGATGTTCCAAGAATACCTCCTCATCGAATGGTAGATTTATCGATGGATCTATACCTTGAGATGACTTTGATATCTACACCTGCATATTAGATGGAATCTGCAGAGCTCTAGGTGCTTAGGGGATGGTAGAACGACTTGCAAAGAAAGCGGTTCGCAAGGCGCAATGTTTGACTATATTGAATCCTCAGTGTCATTTTCCATGAAGGAAAAAAGAAGCTTGTGTTTATGTGTGGACTTTTGGCACCTGAACCAGGTAACAATGAAGAACATGTATCCTATACCGATGATGGATGACCTCTTGAATCAGCATAAGTGAGAGAGATGGTTCTTGAAGATAGACCTTAGATAAGGCTATCACCAGCTTCGAGTACGATATTAGTACGTCTCAAAGATAACATTTAGATATCTCTATGGACACTACGAGTACATAGTGATATTGTTTGGCATGACTAACACAATAGTTTTACGATTACTTAGTGAATTTAGTGTTTGATGAGAAGCACGTGGTACACCTGATGAGAGTTCTAGAGACACTCCGAGAGCACCATCCTTACTGAAAACTCTCTATGTTTGATTTTTGGATATGAAATGATCACATTCATTGAATGGTCACCTCATAGGCTAGAGTTTCATTTGATTTAATAAATATCAAGTCAGTTCTTGATTGGGAGATACCCAAGAGCATTACAAATGCGTGGATTTACGTTGGGTTAGATGGGAACAATCAGATGTTTGTACCCGACTTCTCTAGATAGGTCGCACACATGACAACATTGAAGAAGAAGGGGAAACACTTCATGGGTATATAAGGATGCGAGAAGATCATTCATCAGCTTAGGAAGAACATGATGTGTGCTCCAATAATTAGGTTTCCAAAGGAGGGCACTGACTACGTGTTGTACTATAATAGATCAGGAACTGAGCATTGTTCTGTCTTGATCTAGAGGAAAGTAGTGACTGCTTATCACTCAGAACAATTGAAACTACATGATCAGAACTGCGTTACTCATGAAATTGAGTTGGAAGCGGTATTCATTACACTGAAGATGTGGGGACAATACCTTATGGGTGAACTAATCATCATCTACTCTAACCACAATCATCTCATGTATATATTTTCTCAAAAAGATCTGAATATGAGATTGTGAAGTTGGCTAGAGTTCCTCCAGGATTATGAATTCAATTTATTTTATACTCTTAGGAATGGGATTGTGGTGGAAGATGGTCTCATAAATAATTTGAGTTTACATCTACTGAACGATGACTTATAGAAGTTTTCCTCTCTTCAGATACCCTTTGTGGATAAGGATGAGGCAGCTTATCTTCAGTCGATGGTGGTTTCCCCTCAACTCATATGGCGAGTAAGTGAGGCACATCTCCATATTCGACCTACAAGAATATACATGCTATGATGTCCACCGGGAATGCATCATATATATATATCTAAAAATCGGGGATCACTCAATCCTTTTTATAGGACACATCGTTGTATATCCAGGGGCATGATACTATCTAGTTGACCATAGACCAACTCACCATGTTGGATGACTTCATACAAATTACAAAATATAGCTCAGTAGAGATCTTTGGAATCCTTTATCTGTAATAGATAGTTTGACTCAATGGTATACCTTTTTATTATAGACTATGATCATGATGCATGCTTTACATCCCATATATGTAAGGGATTGCACGAGGCATTTCGGACTCAGCTGCGCTGGAGCACAGCCATTCACCAACAGCTGGATGGTCATCTAGAGTGAACCATACAGACCTGGAAAACATGATTTGTGCATTCATTCCTGATTTTGGTCACTATTGGGAGGACCACCAACCAGTGGTTTAGTTTACATAAAAACATTACCACTCCACCATCAGTATGGAACCATTCAAGGCACTTTATGAACAACCATGCAGGTCATCCAAATGTAGAAGAAGATAGCACATAGATGATAGAAGTCCTATGCTGATAGGTGACTGAGAACGTTGGAGTTCATGGATGGTGACCATGTATTACTACATGTCTTCCCTTGATGAGGGATACATATATTTTTTAGGGCAGAAAGTTATCTCTATGTTTCATCATACCATTCAAGATTTTGATTAGTGTTGGTATTGTGGTGTACCACCAAGGTCTTCCCCCCAGATGTACCATCTGAATGATTTTTGTCATGTGTTTCATCTGAGGAGGTACATGCAAGATCCATCACATTCCATCGAGTAAGGTGAGATATAAATTGATGATGGGATGAAATATGTGGAGTTCCCAGTGTAAATAGAGGATATACCAGAGTGGGTCCTTTGTGGATAGCAAATTCCTCCAATGCACATTCAGTTGAAGCACATGAATATCCAAGAGGGAATATGGGGGTGGGAGGCTCAGATTCATGCTTAGTATCCCCAATTTTTTTTAGACATGTTTTGGATTACAAATACGTAATTCCGCAAAGGGGGAGTAATGTAATGTCCCTAAAATTTAATAAAAATTTTCTAATTAAATGTAATTATTTTGTGACCAGTAACTGAGACAACACGTGATTCAAAGAACCAGACAACCCAAAATTATCCAAAAAAAAATTAATCTTTTAAATAGTACACGTGAGAGATTTTCTTAAAAAAGTGGAATATCTCATAAATGTTTCCCATATTAGAAATATGAGGGAATCATTGCATTCAAGAAGTCAGTTTTACCCTATGCATGACTTATGTTTAGTTGGCAGGATCCTCTAGTTAGAAAAACCTAAAATGGAATAACCAGACATAAAATAATTAAATAAAATTATTTTATTTTTCAAATTCTAATAAAACATGAATGGTGAATTGGATGTAAAATCCAAGATGACCATTGAGCTTGTGAGGGTATGATTTCATTAGGAAGAGCCTATGGTTGGCCGACATATGCTAATAGTGGAAGTTTGTTTTTGGATGAAAATAAAATAATAAACCATTATTTTATTGTCAAATCCATATATATCCTAAAGGGTAACATGGATTAAAAATTTGATAGTACCACTGAGCTTGTGAGGGAGTGTTTACCTTAGTAGGAGCTTAATCATGATCAACAATGGTTGAGGATGAAAGATAGTTTTTGTTATTTTTTTAAGAAAATTAAAATAGAGAATGTGCACAGTTTTGGATACAAATATATAGTTGCCCAGATTGAAAATTTGAGGGCACTATTGTGTCCAAGAAAATGAAATAGTCTATGAATTGATCTAACCTTGTCTGTTGTGGGTCGAGGGGAAAATTTATTTTTAGACGATTTATTAGAGAAATAAAATTTATTTAAAATTTATTTTATTTATTTTTCATCACCATTGAGCGATGGAAGGTCACCATTTCTGTGACGCAATGATGTGATGATGAAAACTATTTAATAAATCCCATTAATAAGTCCCTTTAACTAAATCGTAACATAGAAGTTTTTTCATAAATGAAACAACGTAATAGAAATTTTGCGTCGCTTTTAAATTTGATTGAGATAATGTGTTGGTGAATCAGAGTGGGAATTTTTCTAATGAACGGTGAAGGATTTATCTCCAAAAAATTTTGCTAACGGATCAGAATGTGGAGACCACACATTGCAGTAAGGATCTGGGACTATAGATCGACAGACGCCAACGAATTCGTACGGATCACCATGACCAACGCGTTTCCCTCCAACACAAGCCTTCTCTAGGTAGGTGATACTTTTGATTTTTGATTTCCCCATTCCTCTTTATAAAATAAGGAATGAAAATCAACCCACCAATTGGTTAACCCATGGGTGCCATTACCTTATGGGTGGGTGATTCACAACATGGTTTTTCATTAGGATATATATTTAATAAATCCATAAATCATCCCCATGTATCTAAACCTATTATGTGGAGGCCGTAGCGTGACATGAACAAGGCATGTGACCCTCTACCTTCTACATTCTTCATGGAAAACCACCATGTTGATGGAAAATAGGATTTTAGTCTTTAGATGAAAAGGGGAAACCCACGGAGGCTGAAGGCAAATACGACATGATGGGAGAACCACCAGAGCAAACCTAGTGGTTTGGTGAAGGCACCGCTGGAAGCCACTAGCAGGGGGTGGTGCGCCAAAGGATGATTTGTGGCCAGCTCGAATTGTGGTGGAGTAGTAGAGGGTGACGAAACTCAGGTTGGAAGTTGGAAGAGGGAGGATGTGCACATTCGGCCACGTCGGAAGGGCGTCTCGCACCGTGTACGAGAGGAAGGGTGGAAGACTAATACTAGCCGTGTGCAACCGAACCAGGCCACGGGGCATCTCAAGATGGAAAAATAGTCCCACCATATAGGTAAGTCCATAGGGTGCCGAACAGAATAGCATATAGCATTCGGGGTGGTGGGGACTTCCCTCGTAAACAGGGACGCCACACAGCCCGAGATGGAAAAAAATACATCCTGATATTGTATGCTAGGCTAGTGGGATAAAACATGGTCATTGGGCAGCTCATGGTGGGAAAAAATCGTCCCGCCAGTTTCAACTCTTGCCGGATGGAATGGGGTCACTAGGCGACCTGGCGCGATAGACCCCATGCCGAACTAGGCCTTGTCAGGCAAGGACCAATTGGCATGGCCCAATGTCCAGGATAGACAAGGCCAGTGTTGACCTGAGCTGGGTTTGATTGGATCGATCGAACTGGGATGGGTGGGTCTGGATAATCAGACCAGGTCAAACTGGGCCCAAACATGACTAACCAACCGTTACTGAAATGCCAAATCTGTGAGATTGTGCATCTAATTGATGATCTGTTTACAACAATGGAACCACGCCCTGAGGCGGTTCTTTTGGAATACTCTAAATAGGTTTTCATGGAAGTTGACATGTATAAAATGGCTTGAGAACTAGTTTCTATTACAATTCAGTGCACTATGTGAGGGAATCATACGACTAACTAAGACCTGAAGGCTTCTGAAATGCAAACCAATGTGGATCAACTACGATTGAAAAGTGGGTAGATGCTCAGTGTGACTTAGTAGGCCCAAAGTGCGTAGTGGCTCTGTGTGACCCGACAAACCCATGGTACTCATTTTGGATAAGTACCTATGTGCAATGGAAAAGGGGGGAACCCACTCTATGTGACCTGACATGCCCACAGTGGGGATCGACTCTGGGTGACCTAGCATACACATAGAACTCATCATGGATGAGTACCCTAGAAGTCCACAGTTTTCTGTGTTGCGACTGATGGTTTTTCATTCTATACTCTATATTATACATGTGTGAGCTATCTTTCATCATGAACATGCTTCGTGGTTTGATTTATGGATTTACTTGTGGTCTTTTCATTGGGTTTTGGGGTCTCAACTGAGTATTGAATTTCTCACCCCATCATCGTAATTTCCAATAGGTGTCCTGTCGTATGTTGGTGATCGACACGTTGACCGAGATCATGGTGGTTCAGGACCTAGTGGTGCTCAGTGAAACATGATGGATGATCGCTTTGAAAAATACCTTCATGGTTCCAAGACCAGGTGTTTCTTGGTGATACGGGAAAAATGGGCATACTTCTATAGCTACAGGGATCTCCCCTTGACCTACCCTTCAGGTGGGGTCTGCAGTAGACATCTTACAGAGATATTTTTTACATTCCTATTTTCAATTTATCTTTTATAGGGTTGGTATTTTGGACCACTAGACTTATATATTATACGTTTACTCAATGGTTGTTTATTGGAATGTGACATTTCCTTTCAATCTCTTTCGAAAATGGTAGTTTGTGTGTGCGCGCATGGAAGTACATAGGAAAATAATCCAATTCATGGGATATTTCATTCGGTTCAAGTCACTAGCCACTAGACTTTCTGTGGCTGGCATAGGGTTGTCATAGAATGGTCCCTGGAGGATGGGTTGTAACAATGAAAAAAATTTATTTTTTCAATTAAATCTGTTGTTGCACCATTTGGTCTCACTTTTGACCATACCATCAACCAATAGTGACATAACCACTACTAGGGATCTACCTCATATGAGTTAGGTGAGTGTTTCGTCTAATAATATAGAAACAATGAAAACTAGAACTTTATGAATGTCTATAAAACTCACATGTAAATTCAGTATGGCTCACATGGATGGTAACAAACCTTGTGGCCTCCCCTATGCACTTGGTGCCTCACATGGTTTAGTTCATTGGTTAGCACTAATTGTGTGCTAACTGTGAAGATCATTCTACCTCCTCAGATATTGATTCTCCAAGCTCCGTATAACCCCCAAAGTCTAATGAACAACTCCTCATCCTTTAGGAAATTTTATTGAAATAAAATGAGAGATATTGAAGGGTGATATAAATGGTTTAACCTTCCTTATGTGATAGGATGTTACAATTTCACCAAGGTTCAAATAATAATAATATGATAAAATATATACAAGTGATAATTTTATTATTGAAATAAAAATGTTATTATAATAGTTCCATATAAATAAATATTTGTTGACATGTGATCCCAAATAGACAAACGCAAACGATTTTAAACATTTTCTGATTCCTGGGACGATAAATCAGATCCATATGTCATAGTAATAGAAATATGAAATTGAAACACACTATGATGTTGAAAAATAACTCCAAAACTAACATTTTAATAAATATTAGCGTATGAATCATTCAAAATGAATAAAAAAATTTTAATGAGACATGTTGTGTGTAAAAAATCCATTATGCCTATTTTAAACATAAATATTTTCTTCTTTTCGTGTTATTATCAAAAAAATTTCCATTCCTCAGTTCCCTTAACCAAGAAGATGTAAATAATTAAAAAATGAATTATTTCCACATACAGGGCCCTAAAAATAAATTATCCTTTAATATTCATGACACATTAATGTAATAATTATATCATATAGAACACATGGAAGAAAAATGGGGTTTACATCATTTTTAGATGATATCAAAAAAATTACCATTAAGAATATAAATACATGATACTCAAAGTTAAGTCACTGAAAAAGAGTTTATCATAATAATACTTAATAGGGGTTCATTTAATTATCTTACATATATATATAATGTGATAAGAGATAACTAAAAAATGGAACTGAAATGATAACTATGTTTCATAAAAACACATTCATCATTAGAAAAACAATAACAGGTCATAGTTACTTTGAAAAAGTAATTTTCAAAGAAGAGAGGTGAAAAAATATCAAAAATGATAAAAATTTAAATTAAAAATTCAATAATGGATCCTTGAAAAAAAACATTATATTTTAAAAAATGTGATATTATGGAACATTGAAATTTTTTAAATTTGTGAATGAATCTTCTATAACAAAGTCTTAAAAATGATAATAAATTTTAAAAAAGTTTATGAGATTTTTTTTTTAAATATTTAATTTCAAAATTAATATTAAAGTAAATATATTTTAAATTATATAATTTTTTTTCAATAATAAATGTAAATTATAATGTGAAACAATTGATTTAGAAAGGACGGATGGGATTTTCAAATATATAAAAATACCATTATTGAAAATCCACATAGTAAAAAGTGCATAAAAAAATAATTTTGAAAAGTGGTAATGTAAAATAATAACATACTATAACTAAATAAATATTTATGATCAAAAACAATAATGGAAATATTTTTATAATTATGAATATAGAAACTGAAGAGAAAACATCCTTAAAAGATATGATATTGGTTTTACAAAATTATTCACCATTATGATATTTAATTTAACATGGAATTAATATTTGAGTCAAAAAAATAATTTTACCCCTACGGAAAAAGTGGAAGTATATTATGAAATTGGTAATTGAATAATATATCTAGTATATGTTAATAATTATCAAGGTATCACATTTTAATACAACAAATTTCAACTTTTGTCAACCTAATTTTTCTATAGATATTATAATTCATAAATCAAGAGAAATTTTCTAAGTGGTTTATATAGTATAAATGAAAATAACATATAATAATAGATAAAATTACACATAAGGAAATAAGATAGAATAATTTTTATAACTTAAATCAAATGAGTTCATGCCGAAGAATAATAGCTAAAAGAACAAGAATTTGGTTTCCCAAAAATCTTAATTGTAATTGAAATGTAAGTATAAGTAGGTTTTAATGGATTAAAAAATCAAACATCCTGAAATAAAAAATATTCATTTTCATTTTTTTAAATTATGTATTCATTAATCCATATAAAATAAATTATGGTTTTCAATATCAAACACATCTCATATATTTTAAAACTAGTAAGGAAACCATTACCTTAAATTTATGAATACTAAAATTCCATATAACCACATGTATAACTATGATATTATATTTTATAAAATTATTAATATAAATTACATTTTATTATATTTATATGTTATACTTTATTTTTAATACATTAGTTATTTTTAGAATAATTTTACCAACGCGTGTTATTAATTTTAATTGTTTCTAATGTTTCTTAAAATGTTGATTTCAGTAAAAATTAATTGATACCAAGTTAATATTAGCATGTTTATTAATGAAAGATTAATATATAATTTAATTTTTTTTATAAATTTCCTATTTCATATCATTATTATATTAGTAATTCATGAGTGTTAGTGAATTTTTTTAATTGTATCTATCAATGAAAATATCTTAATAGTAATTAAAATACATAATATTACATTTTTAGAACCATACTATGATAATTATTTTATCATTAACATAATATAAAACTATTATTTTTGTTTATATAGTCAGACATGATATAATATTATTTCATTTTTCATGTATGTGGTCAAATGAGACCAAATGTGAATATCCCATATCAAATACATGATTACGGTTATGAATGATGTTTATTTTGGAATAATATAATTATTAAAGCATCATATTGATATTATTAATATATTTTTAATGTGTTAAATCTTATTTAATGAGTTTTCCAAAAAGAATAAAAAATATATTATAAAATGAAAAAAAAATTCACGGAGGATTTAGTTCACACAAGGCACACCTAATGTATTAGTGAGCTAAAAAATGAGTGAGAATGAAGGTGGATTTTATTATCTGTTATAATATTTATAATTATATATATATTTCATTCATATTTTTAAATTATATTATTAAATAAATTAAGGATTTTTGGTGTTGAATAATAGAAGGCATTACTTTGTGGAGGCAGAAATCCACACAAACACATGATCGATGTTATTTTATTTTTACATGTGGTTTTAATAAAATAAATAAATATTTAAGAATTAATATAATTACAATTATTTATACTAATTATTTATATGTATGTATAGTTATATTTTAGGGTATGTCTAGATGAAAATTATTATAAATCCGAGGATAAATATAAGAAAATACACAATTTGGTATTTTTATCAATCTCTTGAAATTCTCATTGGAATTGATGGAATAAAAATATATAATTGAACATATATAATTATGAACATGAAATATAATTGTTGGTGGATATTAATTCCATAATTTTTGGAATAATCGGTGTCTCATTATGTTGTGGAATTTTCCCCATTTATAATTGATTACAATAATTCTTTTATAGACAACCAATATTTTTTTATAATATTATGATAATATTTAAGTTTAAAATCCAAAAAGGGAGTACTATTTTATTATTTAGTGGTACAAGTTTTAAAAATTCTCTATTTCTCAGTTGATAAAATTTTTTACACTAATTTCATGACATTTGGATTTTTTTAATATTTTTTCATTAATATTTTACAAACATATGTGGTGTTTATTGTAGTAATATATTTTTAATAAAAATAAAATATTACACCAATTAAAAAATTTGTGTGCATGAATAAAAAATTTAAAAACTATTTGATCGAATTCAATTACTATATATTTTCAAAGTTAATATAATATTAAATAATTTAATATATTAGAAAATTGTATTATAGATATAATTTTTTTAGAATATAATGTTTGTAATAATATTGATTCATTATTAACAATTAAATTTGGGAAAATTTATTTATTTATTTTTTAAATTGTATAAATTATATTATTAAGTGGTGGTTAATTTTATTGATTGTATTAAAAATTACATTATTTAAAAAATAGTCATTAGAAAATAAAATTTTACTACTAGTATTGTTATTAATATTAATTTTAGTAAACAAAATTATATGACAAATATTGAAATTTAAATTGTTACGTAATATGATCACATTGATCATAAATTTTAAATCAATTTTTATAGTCATAATTTCTAATATTTATTAAACCAATTAATTATATATGTGAATGAAATCATTTTAAGGTCAAATATTACATATGTTTGTAAAATGTTTTACATTGGTTTAGTAAATTAAATATAGAATTTATAAACAGTTTATTTTTCATTAAAAATATACTTTCTGACAAGGAAATAATTTCTATAAATTTTCATTGAATATTATCATATTTTAATTATAATAATGTGATTGTATTAAAAAAATTAATATTTCTGCACAATTCATATAATATATTTAATTATGTTGTGAGAAACATCAAAAAAACTACACTGAAGATAATATTGATATTTTTAATCCATAATTTATATTATTTTTTAATTTTTTTTTTAAAAAAATAGATAAATTTATATACTAAATAAAAATATAAATTACAAAGGAATACTCAATTTTTTGATAAATTCCCTTTTAAAACAATATGTCTTCTTAATCCTATTTTTTTCATTTATAACCGATAATTTTTTTATAATGTATTTTATTAACATATTATATTCATAATATTGATCAAGTATTTAAAATATGACATTAGGTCAGCGTTTCAAGTAGATAATGATGATATTTATTTCAATAGAATGCATAATGAAATATAATTTCATCAAACTACTATTATAGAAAGGAAACTGTATGTTGTATCTAATTAATCAAAAAGATGATCCAAAATCCTCAACATAAATTCCCTTGAATAATAAACAAGTACCTCCATATAACATAAAAATATTGGTCTTACTCAAACTCCATTATCATCATTTAATAAGGCACTATTGTGGGAAGAATACTTCCGGACATGTACAAGTGGCCATAAGACTTGAACTGCTACCTATTGGGGGTCTTGAGGGAATAAACTAAACATGTCTTGTATCCATTAATAGATCATGAAAAACATTATTTCCATTCATATAATACTATGAAACTTGAATACCATTATGGTGAAATTCCACTTTGATCCATGAAAAGCTCATTCATAACAATTGAGGACCTCTATGAGGTATCATCAGACTATAAAACAACCAAATCTCATGATATCTTCTTCTTCTCCCATCGAGCTCACAACCCCCCCCCCCAAATAAAACATTTACACATGTAATAGTGGAAAGTATCTCATATTCCCTGATCTACTTCTTCCATACAAATTATTATGTTCTATTGTGCATGAAACTATTGAATAAAAACAACATACATCACATAGACTCTTACATTTATAGATTACACAATTCCCTCTATATTTCCATGGTGATAACTTCATCCTAAACCCATTTATATTGATAAAATGTTTCTTAATCCAGAATATTGTTCCGAAGAGTATTTTTTGTCAATAATCCCTCATACGTGATGAAAAATACATGGGTCATGGAGTTCAACCCTAAAATAGAATTAAGATTCAAGGAAGACATTATGAACCATGTAATGAAACAAGATATTAAAATTAAGGGATCAATTTTTCATGAAAAACCCATCCCACCTCAATGTATTACCCAGTAACCTATAATTAATATGAATTTATTTTGTATTTGACACCAATAAAATGTTGTGGGACCTAATCGACATGTACTTTCCCCCAATGTGTTCCAACATATATACCTATAGTTACTTAATATGTCATACTACTCCCCTTTACCTATCTCAACAAGTGTTTCCCTAAACTATATATCGAATGTGACTAATTGTGGCATTCTCTACCATTTTTGTGCATTGCAACTTTTTCCTAGTGCTTGGTGGGATATCATTAGTTCCCAAGGCGGATTTCTATTAGGATTAAGTCTAGTATTTTCATTATTTATTTTTTCCATAAATTTTCTAAATAGTTTCTTTATTCATTAGCTTCGCTTTCAGAAACTTAATTGCTTTGTTTTTATTTAGAATACTTCATTTTACCTATAGACAACAAAAAGAACACATGACTAAATTTAACTTCTTTTTATTCTTAAATATTATTAAAACACGTTAACTTAAAAATGAATATAAAATCAAAGAACTGATGGGAAAAAATATAAAATTAAAGTTATCATTCATGAATTTTATTCTTTATATTTAAATAAAAACCCCATTAATTCCATATTAATCAAAAAAAATATGTTTCTATATATGGGAATTGAAAAAAATAGATTACATATTGTGCATTTTATGTCACTAAATTTTACGATATGTCATAATCTTATACTAGATGTGTGGGTAATGGAGTATATCATTAGAGAGATATGATTTAAGATGATACTTGTTTTATGATTACATGGGAAAGTGAAAGATATTTTTCATTTTATTTTTTAGTTTAATTAATATTCGTGGAGTTTATCGATGAATGTTATAGAAACGTCATGTGATTATGATTTAATAGATTCTATCTTATTATAGTGGTGATATACTTTGATATGTGGGGAAATATATTTTATTTGGAATGATATAAATATATATTGATCATTAGACAATGTTCATAGTTATTTTATGATGGATATGTCAGATATGGGATTTTTTAAATAATATTGATCGGAATGTGTAAATGGAATAGAAGTTTCGGTTACATCAAAAAAATATTATGTAATATATATTTTATGGATATTTTTTTGAATCCATCTTGTGGAATGGATCTAAAAAAGTGGTTTATAAGAAACATGAAAATAGTATTACTTGAAAGTGTCCATGGTACTTATTATAATAATTAATTTATATCACAATGATTTAGAATAATGAGTTATTATTATATACTTGTAATGGTGAAAAAATTGGTTAAAATGTGATTATTAACATTTTAATGAGCCTCGAGAGGTGTATTTAATTTTTAAGGATTTAGGTGAATTGTGGAAAACATTCAAATTTCACAATTATCAATGTATTTGTATAGTTGAATTATTGTTATGATCCATTTAACATGTGATTTTTTATTCAATTATAACAATTTATTTGAAAAATATAATCATTTTATTTGAGTTGACTTGTGGGAAAATTAGTAATTATATTTTTTTTATATTTATTGTAATGGGAGTTTAAAATTAATTTATTAAAAAAGGAGCCTTTGATTTGAAATATTTAGAATAATTAGGATAGATCAACACTAATGGAAATAAAATTTGACATGTGAAATTAGTTTTTTAACATGAAGACTAAGAGGATATCATAAAAGAAGTATATAGGGATTACTGGTATATCCATGACAAGTAGAGTCTACTTTTATATCAAATAAAAATCACACAATTAATGGTTTTTTTAATTTTATAATGGTATTAGGGAAACATAATTGTAGGAACCCAGAGTTTTTAATTTAGATCAATACCATTCATATAAAATACATATGGGTTAATATGAGATTATTTGATTTTTGAATATTTATGAATACAATCACTTCATAAAAGATGGGTTTGGTACTTGAATAGAAATTCATGTTGATTGAGTTATCAGAGTACCATGAAAGTGAAAACTGGGTATGATAAAGGATTATATAAATGTAATGAATGGTTAAAATAAATATATATAGATATATATAAATATATTAATTTATTAAAATGTTTTTTATTTATTTTTTGTGAAATTTTTAGGTTCTTTAATAAAGGTGAATTGTAGTATCATTTAATAAAAACATGGTTTTTTGTATTTTAATATATTACTATATAATTTATTTTGATTTGGAATATTTATATTTTTTTATTCGGAATAAAATGAATTTTTATTTCTAGGAGTGGTTTTGTAGTGTTAAGAACTGAATTAATAATGGAGGATGTTCATGATTATAGAAAAAATGTTATTATAAATATTTCTACGGAAACAATGAAAAACAAATCGTATAACATGTCTTGTGGGATGATTTTTTTGTTGAATTGTTTATAGAGTTATTTTTATTGGATGTTTCGTTTTGATGAGGTTATGGATTTTATAAGATAGAAGTATAATAATATGTTAAAACCTACATCGTGGAGTACCCTATAATTCAATTAGAAGTAAAACCATTTATTTAACAAAAATAGTTAAATAAATGTGTGATCGGTGTGGTGAACCCCAAAACATGGTAGGTAATAATATTTTTTCATTACAATGATGTAATAAGGTGTGATTACTCTGGTTTCCAAGGGAATAATATATTGTGTTGGGATTTTTTTTACTGGGATGAATTTTATGTGGTTTTCATATGAAGGTGTGTAAAAATAAATGAAGTTGACTTGAATAGTCATATAGTTGATAATTTTGGTACTCTAGAGGGAGGTGAGAGTATACGTGATTATTTAGTTTTGGTTTTCAGCAATAGAACATGTGATATACTAAATAAGGTTAATATCTTATGGATGACTACGAAATGACATAATAACTCATGTATCTGACATCAATATTATTCATATATAATAAATGATATATTCATTCATAAATAAGTTATAAAATGTTTTTAAAACTTATTATCAATAGGGACAATTCCATCAATGGTGGTGGGAAGTTACAATTCATCATATGTGGTATATTTTTTATTTTTGATGAGGTTGGTAAATGAGATCATATAAAAGTGTTTTCCACCCATGATCAGTCATGATTAGATATTATTTGAACGTTTTTCATCATTAATGTGAAAATAGATATGTATTTCATAACAAATAAAGTGTTATTTTAGAAAACTATTATTTATTATGTATTTTTTCAATGATAATTTTATATTATAATGGAATAATGATAAATTTTTATTGTCGATAATTAACAGTTAGTAGTTTGAGTAGTATCCTCGATGTATGAGGATGCCTCATCGAGATGGGAAATACAATGTGAAATAAATCCCATACATGTTTATGTTGTTAAAAAAATTAAAAATTCTTATTTAATAGATTTTTTAAGGTATGGGATAGTGAAATTTTAAACATTATATCATGAAATGACATTATATATGGCAATATAGAATTTAAATAAATATATTGGATGGAATATTTGGTAAGAAAAAAACATGAAAAGAAACTAATTTTTAATATAATTTATGTAACATTGGTAGAAATGAAAATCCTATCATTAATAATCATATATTAGTAAACAGGGATCTATATTTGTAGGAAATGTATTTGGTTTACTACCCTAGACACTGAGAGGTTAGTAGTATACCATCCTGAAAATGATATACCACTAAAATCTTGGTGAGGGTCCACTAAGAATCTAATGGATGTCTGGATAATATTTTTATATAGGGAAATTTTTGTATTTTTTTAGAAAAGTACTCTAACAACCATATCATTTGGTTTTCTATAATAAAATCACTCAACATATCTCTATCCTCTTATTTCACATGTACTAAAATATTTTATGTACTCTTGATATCAAATAAATTATTAGAACAAAGGAAAAAATATATCTATTACCTTATCCTTCTAAGGAAACAAATACATATTTTCAAACATATTTTTTTCACTTCTTCTGGATTGTTATCTTATTAAAATTTTAAATTTGAAATTTTAAGAATGTTTTAGTGATTTTTTACAATATAGACTTAATTTAGAAATAATATTTTTGGGGTTATGATCTATTTTTTGAATTCCATAGATCCCTTATATAGAATATAAATTATTTTGTATCTCATTTATGATATGGTATGTATTCTTGGGTACATGGTCCAGGTAAGGATTAATAAGGTATTAGGGACTATGAATTATGTGATACATAATATTGATCAAACTAGAGATAAATTAATTATTTCACTGAAGATAATTTAATTTTTGTGTTCATTAGTGATGAAATTACATCATTATACATGGTTTATGTTTGTTATTTAGTGTCAAAAATGTTTTCTTAAAATGAGAAACAACATAAGGGACCTTAATAACATATTTTATAGGTTACAAGATTTTATGTGTACATATATTAAATGATTAGTTTTTTAATGACAGGTTTCCTTTTCATTAATATATCAATATGGATAAGTGATTTGTTTTAACATAGTTGATTTTAGAATAGAGGTTGTTTATGGTCTTGACATGATAATAATTTTAGTGGGGTTATTAATACTAGTTTGACTATGAATTTTATTCTATATTTTGTGGACTAAAGAGTTTTTTAAAAAAGAAATGGTCTTTTTAATAGTTTTAATATTTTTGAATTATGAATTTATTTTTTATGTGAAATAAAATCACAGATGAGGTAATTAAACTAATGTTAGGAGAATAGTTATATCTTTTTGTGATCTAGTACTCTGACCCTTGGATAGTATCTTACATATCGTCAAAATAATCAGTTTTATAGTATATCATTAAGATATTGAAATAATTTTTAATCTCAAAATTGACCATGTTTTTAGCCTTGTTTTATTATTAAGATACATAGTATTGATTAGGTGGATGATATGCGTATCATTACACCTAAAAATTTGGATCATGAGTTATATTGTCTAGAAAAACTATCTTATCAGTATGCATTTGAATCATTGTGTCAAAGAAAATATATAATGTATGGAATGTATTATCATATTATTTGGCCAATATATATTTGAATTATACTATAACCACATAAATATAATAACATAGGCATAGAGTTGTATAATTCATGGATCTATTAATTGTGTAACGAACCTGGATGGGGTATCCTGATAAACTACATAACATGGTCCTCCAATTTTAACCAATGGAATTAACAATCCCAATGGTATGGTAACTAATTCATATATATTAATAATTTATATATGGGAATTATTTGAAGCAGATGAAGTAATATAAAAAACAATTATAGACACTACAGAAATAGAATAATTGAACCACATTTAAAATTTCCATGCATCATATAAAAATTAAATCATAAAAGTAATGACCAATAAGATAAATACATAGGTATAATAACAAATAAATTCTTATAATATCATAATATAAATATGCTTACAATGTGAAAGGGAAAGTTCTCGTTCCATAATGTAGATACAAAAACAACAAAAAATAAAAAATAGCGACCAATACTAATATAAAAAACATATATATGTAGCCCATGATATCCCATAATATTATTAAATCATCCATATCTAGAAACATGGACATAAATCTAGAAATAGAATGGTTCATGTTCACTGGAAAGGAAACATGGGGTCAACATACACCAAATGATTCATTTAGGGTGTGATAAAAACACGACCAGTACGATATCACCAAATAATTTTGGAATTGCCATTAAAATGTTATTTTTTTAAATGATAAATAGATTTATTAATATAAAATATATTTTCTCACATAAAAATAATATAAATAAATTAATTTATTTGTAAATTTTTAAAACATCCCCTTCATTGAGTACGCATGAAAATATATTTTTTATATATGATTAATAATGAAGAATATAGATTATTTAAATCCTCGGAAATAACATTTCATCATTACAAAATTTTCTAAATCAAAATTTTATAATATTATTCCCACATTCCCTTTTTTAATAACGTTTTATAAGCTACTTGATAAATATATTTGTATGTAAAGAACTGCTAAATAAAATGAAATAGTGAAAAACATGAACTAATATTTCAATGAATCAAAAAAATAAACATCCAATTGAATGGTAAAATATAACCAACTAAGTATATTTGGGATTAAAACATACATGATATGGAACCCCTAAATAATACTTTAAACAACAAGGAATTATTGAATACTCTAATGACTCATGTCATGAAAACATAAATTGATGTATGGAACTACAGTTTGACACTGAAGAACCCATTATCATCCCGATGTTTATATATAATATTTTTCCTTGTAAAATGAACCCTGAGAGAGCTTTACTTGAACATCCCATGCAATATAACCTATTAAAACTCATCCTATTAAATGAGAAAACAATATATCAACAAATCACAATATAAACTAGGGAATTCACTCATCCCAATCATATGCTAGCATCCCAGTACAACTTTAATATAAAGAAATAGATGTGATAATACAATGAATATAAATAACAATCACATGATAATTATTAATACGTAATATATTGACCTCACATACCATCTCAAAACCCCTCACATGAAACAACCGACATTGAACATGAATAATCATCATTAAGAACCAGAATGGTAAAAAATACACTTTCTGGTAAAAAATTCAAATTAATCATAAAAAGGGGTCATCAATCGACATGTCACATGTTTTAATAATATCTTCCTTAATGGTTATAATTAGACTTTTTAATCAAAATTATCTTAGGATGCCGAGAAATATTACACCAATTGAATCAATTTACAAAACAAATTAAAACGATTTTTATTGAATCATAAAAAACCATTAAGAAACATAAATCGATATGAAACCATTTAAAAAATACATTAAATTAATTTCATTTAAGAAATTATATTTATAATTACACATTTTCATTTTACATATCCAAAAAATGGTCACATTATCATAATCATCAAAAATGACGTTAAAATATCATATTTTTTGTTTTAATAGTCACTTTTTGTAAAACCCAAGTTTTTTAAAATAATAATTTTTTTTATATCATATATTACTTGAAACAGAAATAATAGATGACATTTTAAAAACCTAAAACTTTATAATGTATTTCATATAAATTAAATATGACCACTTTGATAGCTAACATACTATTCAAACCCATGTCTAAAGGATGTGTAATACAATATATCATTATAACATATCCATAAAATTTTTAGGTATATATATTAATAAAAAAACTCTAAAAATTTTATAATTTACACGATTTAATTTATTATATATTAATTATAAATAATTATAATAATCATTTGAATGAAAAATTATCATTTTGAAGAAAAAAAATTATTTATTATAACGTAATGTTTAGTCATCCTTTGCACACATAGTATAGAAATATTTTTATTAATTATAGAAAATTCATCATTTTAAATGAACATAATTATTATATTAATAGTAATAAATATTTGGGTTAATATTTAGAATTTTTTAAATGCTTCTTTATTTTAATGAGTATTGTAAAATTCTGATTATTTTTTAAAACTTTAATTTGATTTAAATTTTTTTCAATTTTAAATAAATTTATTAATTGGTCTAAAAATTAAATTATTTAAATTATAATACAACTTATATGAATCATTTAATTTTAATATGTTTAATTTTTAATTTTTATATTAAAAACATACACAATATATGGAATTTTTTCATTAGAAATACATTTATTTGTTGAGTATACATGTATATTTTTAAAATGTATTCTTCCAATTATATATACATAATATTTATAATGGATAATTTATTTTCAATTAGTATAATTTATATTTCTTTATACGTTGGGATTATGTTTGACTAGTATGAATATTGAATATATAAAAACAAATTACCATTGTTATGGAAAAAACATATTTATTAGGTTTAAATTAATGATAAATGGGATAAAATGACAAACCAACTTGTCCAGAACCAATTTTAGGGCTATAATATCACATCTACGGGCCAATAATGACCATATTTGGAGGCATTGGGAAAGATAAAATTGTTGGTGTAATTGATTCATTTCAAAACTTCCATGAATATCCTCTACCCCACTAACAAAAGGCCACCCATATTCCTGCCATGTTCCCACATATATATCTATTTTTACTAGATATTCGTTATAAAAATAAATCAAATGTTCCACTACAAAAACTTTAGAAACCTTGTTTATATTATAAAGATAACGTATAAATTCCTTTGGTGTAATCTTAAAGATATTTTTTATGAAAATTTAATGTTATTAAATGAAAATTTTAATTTTGTTTATTCTTCCAACTCATTGACATATTATTAAAACATGATTATATAACAAATTTATTTTCATATATATATTTTTATGTCATTATTCTATGTTCATTACTTTTTTCCATCTCCTCTTATATCAAATGAGAAACAAAATTATTTATTGTGTGTACTGAAGACTACAACCTCACAAACAAATGAAATTAATTTTCTTCAACCACCATTAGAGGATATATATAATGGTTTATTTAACACATTTATGTTAAATTTATAATATTTTTACACTTCAATTGAATTAATATAAAATTTACTAAATTGAATTAAACCGAACAATACTAGATCCAGTGTCGTGTTAACAGTATATTGGAATACGATACAAGTAAATCACATCCCAAAGGAATGAATAATTCACTCTACTTGGTAAATTAAATTCCTACATGAGTGTTGTATTACAATGAATAATAAAATTGCAAAATCCTTTTTATTTTGAAGTTGATAATTAATTTATTACATCTTGAGTATCATTGCAGATATTTTTTTTCTAAATTATGAAATCCTAGAGAAAGAAAATAAAATTATTGTGGTATCGAATTATCAGTAATGGTAAATAATAATGGATGAAATAATAAATCAATTAGAATAGTTAATACAAAAATGTAATAATTAAAGACATGTGCCATGTAAATAATAAATTGAGAAAGAAGTGAGTAAATAATATGATAGATTAAATAAATTAATACACATTCCATTAAAATAAATAGATTAGGCATAGTCAATATGGTCAAGTGAGAAACTCAATACACAATCCATTAAATCAATATTATAATATTGTAATCCATTTATATATTATTTATAGCGAAGATATCATGCATTATAAATACTATATAAAAAATGTAAGCAATGATTAATTATTAGACATTAATTATTAGGTAAATTAAAATCTATATTATTTAAACCATTCACAATGAGGTTTAAAAATAAATTTAGATAAGTATTTAATTTTCACAAATAATTTTCCTAATGAGAATATGTTGATAAAACATGGTCTATATAGTTACTAAGCTCCACAATAAAATTTCTTACCCAAATCATTCTTCAATTCAAATAATTGATTTAATTTATAAAAATATGTCTTATCAAATATTTATATTGAGTAAAGAATACATATTTTTAAATATTTCCATAAAAATTAAAATAAATGTAAAATAAAATGTATTTTAAAATTGTATATAGTTTAGGAAATAAACATATGCATGTTAGATTATATAGATATAAAGAGGAAAATTAATTTTCAATGATCATTGGAAAATGAATATTTCAAGGGGGGTGAACGAAATCAAGGAAGTGAAATTCAATATGATCCCTAGATAAATCAATCATTAACCATCCAGATTAGAATTAAGGATAGAATAAATAAAACATATCTCAAGAAGAGTAAAAATGATTTTCTTGTTTTCAATAATGAATGGAAATATTCTATAAAATTCTTTTAAAAATATTATTAAAGAAATTTCTTATTTATTTTGATTTTTTGTAAAAGTATTTTTTTGAAAATTTCTTCTAAACATATTCATTAAAAATTATTCATTTAAATTTAAATGTTAATCATTTACAAAGTGATGAATGGTAATTATTTACATGATGTAAAAGGTAAAAAGAAATATTCTTCATAGTAAAATGTTAGAAAAATTATTTTTTTTGAAATAGGCAAGAATATTTCATTTAAAACATTTTGAAAAAGAACTAAAGTGGTAAAAAAAATATTAAATCATATTTAAATATCTAAAAATTTTGATTTTTTTAATAAAACATGGGTTTTAGGAGAAATATAGGTTCTCCGACTAAAAAGAGAAATGAAGTTTATTTTTGTTAAAAAACATTCATCAGCATATTGAGTACAATTGAGTGGTAAACTGGTACTACAAGTTGAAAATGATTATTAATAACCATAGGAGGAAAAATTAAAGGGTTTCTTGAAATAATAATCAAATAATTTACTCTAATTGAAATTTAAGTGTAAATAATCAGAAACAAAATGATATTATAATGTAAACCCATAAAAAACTATTGTTTATGTGAGGATAATTCAATAAATAGATTATTTGATTAAAATTTATATCCACATAAGAAAGTGTAAATACAATAAAAGATTGTAATAACTTATCACACATTTGATCTTATAATATTAAAGACAATGAGGATATAATTTAACCCAATGAAAAGAAAGGGTATTATGAAATTCTTTTCTACTTGGTATGCTTAATTCAAATCACATATGTTAAAATAATTCAATTTGAAATTCAAAGTCTCATGAATAGTTAATTAAAAACTATATTTTTTTCAAATTTGCAGCATGTAGACCATATAAACGAAATTATGTTCACAATAATAAAATATGTCTCAAATAACGGAAATATTGACGAAGTCCCTTAATACATAGTATCTTTTGAATTATGATCCCCAAAAAAGAATTAATTTTCAATTAATACCTAAATACGTTGAATATAAATGTATTAATGATATAAAATTAAATAGTGGACGTATATATAGTATAGAAAATAAATATGTTGTGATAACGGTGTATGTATCGTGAAATAAAAAGTGAGGCAAGAATCACTTACCTTGTGTTTCCTTTTTGGGTGAATGTATTTTAAAATATTGTATAAGGGTTTTAAGATTGTCACTAACATAAAAAAATAATAATAAAATATAAATAATAACACATTACATTAATATAATGTCTTATAACCTTTTTATAACAATCATTCATTGTTTTATCTATATTGAGTATTAATTGCCATATCTTTTAGGTCTATTTTTACTTGTTAATTATTGATATTATTAATTGGTTCATGATTTCATAATCCCATTTTTCTATAACATGATTTAAATATTATATATATTTGGTATATGTGAATTAAAAATAATACATAATATCTGCAGATAATAAATGAAATGCTCATTTCAGGGAGATGGTAGGTTATATTTACGTATGAATTCCACTTCTATTTCATTATCAATTAATAGAATAAAATGCCAATGAAATATATATATATATATTATAATTCCAATATAATATCTAAGTCATATATGATACATAATTTTATTAAAACCATAATTTTCACATTCAACATATATCATGAGTGAATCACATCACATTGAGAATGTAGTAGTCCATACATCCAAAAATGTTTTTATCTTGTTTAAAATATATTAAATACATAATGTTATAGGTTATATTAAAATTAAAGATGGAAAAATAAATTATAAATATCACATATATAATATATAAATATATTTTCCATTATAATTCCCAAACACGAGAGTTGGTAAAATAAAAAATGACATCGTTTTGCGAGGTAGTAGTTCAATGTACAAATAATCGATATATTTGTTACCCATTAGATGGATGTGTGTGTATTTTTAGGTAGAACCCCTAGAATTAAAACACATTAGTATATATAAATAATGTATTTATAATATAATCATGGAATACAATTATTTTAGATTTTAGATGACTAATATAGGAAAAAAGTGTTTGAGGAAGGATGTTACATTTTATTCAGGTCACTCCTTTTGGTATCCAGCCAATGGAATCCATGGTTTAATTTATTCGAAAAGGGTAGAATCTAAAAATAGTACGTTTATTTTAGGGAGATAATTTTTTATATATTTTTTAAAGGAAAAAATGGCTAGATATGTGTGATTAAGATGGAGGGGTGAGTTCTATTTTATAGTGGAAGAGGAGTGGCTTTCATGCAAATTTTTGAAAAAGGAATTCAACCAGAGTGTTTCCTATAAAACATAGATATCATAAGAAAAAACATTGAATAATTTAGAGTATAGGGTTTAAATATAGATATAAAATGTATTTTATAGTTTTTTTGGTCATATTTTCTTTATTTTTATGTTTTAGTCCCAGGATAAGCTACTTTTTTTCTTAATCGCTGTAATTAATTTTAATCACATTCATCGATTATTTTTTCAAAAACTATGGTGACTTTACTAAAAGATAAAAATTAGTTTTTATTCCAAATATGGAATCCATTTTTCAAAATTCTAATCATACAATTTTCCAATATTATAATACATTTAATTATAAAGATAGTTTAATAAAGTAGGGTTTGATTTAAAAATGTTCAAAATGTTGATTTTTTTATTAAAATAAAATGAAAAATTAAATAAAATAATATAAATTGTATCTATTGATGTAAAATTTATTTTATTAAATGTAAAAATAATCTATAAAATAATTTATCATTATAAATAAATTATATGAAAAAACATTTTTAAAATAAAACTCTTTATTTGTCATTATTCAAGAAAAACTAAAATGTTTTTGAAAAATAATGAAAATTTTTCCAACCCTAATTTTCACATTTCTCATTAAAAAATGGTTTCTTTAAAGACAAAATATTTTTAATTTTCCAAAATTTATATTTTAAATTGTTTCACCAAAAAAAGTTGGTAAAATCACCTTTTAAAAAATAAAGGGTTTTATATGTAATATTAGGATTATATTTATCTTATGACTATAAAATATATTAGATAAATATCCCAAAAAATATTGGATATAATATATATATATTTTCTAATAAGTTATTTAATTTTATTCATAAACTACATTTTAATTGTTATGTTATATTAAATTAAAATATTTTAATAACACATTTTTGTTTTGTGAAACTCGTTCTTGTGTCTAACGAACTCACTTTAATAAACTCATAGTAGTGTGTGATGCACACAAACTATGTATCTATTGAATATATATCTATATCATTGACTATGTTTATTTAAAATATTAATTATATTATAAAGTATTAGGACGTTAAATTCTTTTATGTGTTTGGTGGTGTCTGTCATATATGCCATCAAATGCAATGTATTTTATAATTTTAGAGTAATAAATTCTCCCCAGCATAAGAGAATTGCATCCCAGAAATTTATTACTCTATCATTGTAATTGATTGTTTGGAATTTACTATGATTAAATGCCAAATATTGAAAACGGTTCGTAACACAATTTCTACAAATGAGAGTGTGGTAACTACAATGGTAAAATGGTCTAACTTGTTACTAGGTTTATAAGTTTAAAAAAATTACTTAAAACCAAAAATACAAACACACCAGAAGTGTGTAAATATTTATATGGAGAAATTTATTTCATCAATAAAAAATTTTATTTATCAATCTAATGTTAGGCTCCTTAACGTAAAAAAATATATGATAATTTATAAGACCATCAGTTCAACAAAAATTAAGGTATTCGGAAAACACATTTTTTGATCATTTTACAATTGTTGGGTAATTCATTACAAGCTAGAAATATAAGGAAATAAACTTACCAGATGTATTTTTTTATAAACATAATATTCGTCATTTCTTTTTTTCTTGATTGATTTTAAATTTATCTGTTACTTTAATAAATAGATTACCAAAAATTATTATTGATGTATGGAAAACTAAAATTTACTTTTTAAGCATTGAATGGTCCATAAAACAAGTCTTTATGTCTATCTATAACTTCTTTCCAAAAATAATATGGTCAATACATTAATCATTAATCTTCAAAACTAATACAACTAGTTCTACATCAATATTTATTTATAAAATTGATTAACTAAAAACAATTAATAATTAACCAACAAATCACTTAGTCCATTGTAAGTAGAAAAATCCCTCTCATCATTCGTTTGTGGGTTTAATCGCCACAATAATTCCCTATTTGATGGGTCTTCACCCATCATATAAGTTGTCCATTCCTAAACCAAATTGATAAAAATTTAAAAATAAATATTATGAATAACCTTGAAATATGGTTAATAACTAAATAGATATTTAACAAATGTATTTGACACAACCTCAACACATAAATACTTTATCAATTTTATTTCAGTATAGCTTCTTTTTTATTCTAAGGTATTAACTATGTTTTTCAAAATCATTATCTTTTCAAATGCATCAAAATGGTTTTTAAATAAAATTTGAATTATCCTAAGAGTGTCCCTGATGAGTGTCAAACTAGGGGTGTATTATATAAAATTTCCTTATATTAGGTTCTACTTGAGTCAGTCTAAATACAATTTTTTAGATTTTTAACCCCTACAAACATTTGTGACAGAACCACATCCTCTATTCATATCTATATAGGGACATATTTCTAGGGAGACCATAAAATATTTATCAAACCGAAATATTAATATTTTTTTCTATATTATCATCAAATTATATCTTACAGTTATATTCCATAATCATTGTTTTTATAATTCTAGTTCCCATGGTTTCCACTAAACTTCTTCTACTACAGACTATAGAAACCCAACCTTAAGAATCTAGGAGAAGTAGTCATGGAATCTTTACATTTGGCATAATATACAATTAAATTATGTCTCAATGGAATTAAAAGTTTATTAGTATTTTTATACTATAAATATGCATGAGTTTTGTTTTAAAATTTAATACACAAATTACAAAATAATCATTTTGGATAATAAATTTATTACATCTCGAGCATCTGTGTATATCATTAAAAGTAGACTACAATAAATACCTAGGAATGGAAATAAAACAAGTGTGATATCAAATACTTAATAATGGTAAAGAATAGTGGATGAAACAATAAATCAATTAAAAGAGTAAATATTACTTTGTAATAACCGAATAAACATTACACATATTCAATAAACCAAGAAGGAAGGTAGTAAATAATATGATAAAGACAATAACTAATTACACATTCCATTTAAATAACTAGATAATGAGTAATTAATATAGAGTGGTCAAACAATTGAAATAACTTTCAATTAAATCTTATCATGATAGTCTCCCTGAGAATGTTGTGCATGGCATTGATAACTATCCTCTTTCTACTATAAATGATTTTATAATCTTGGAGCCTTTACACAATAGTATGTTGGATTCAAAAAACATTTATAACCACTATTTTTATAATTATGGAAATGATTTTTCATTGATAAAAAACAATGATAAACCATGTATAAAAAACCAAGATTCACAATTATTTGGCGTATTGAGTACTACAGGGTACCCAACGATACATGGAAACAATCTTTTGGGATCCACATTTTCTCAAACTATATTCTATATAATCCACTAGAGAAGATTTTAACCATCTATTTATTTTATTTTTCCACGACTCCTTCGATTTGGAAGTATATTTTTGACATAATTTATTGCATATGGTTGATTTTTGACTCTTTTAATGCTCAGCTAAAGTGTTGTGTATATATTGATAACTCTCAAAAAATCCAGAACACATTTCTTATTATATTTTCTATTATTCATCATGTGATTTAGTATGATAGATATTTAATTCATCACTATAATATCTCATACTACCTTAATGCATGTCGTATGCAGATCTGCATTGCTATACGTGAAGCTTCTTTGATTCAAAAGGGATATTGTGAAAATATAGTGAAATACATTTTGATTATTTAGTGACTATGGGTTGATGGAATATTTCATCATCCCTGAAGAAATTTTTTTATTTTTTGGCAACCACTATTATATTTCTATATTAATGATAATGTGGATGGTGCTTCTGATGAAAATTTGAGCCCTGCAGGATGTAACACCATCTTCAGGGATCAGCTTGGCTAGATGCTCAGGCACTTATTTCAAACCTATGTTATTGTCTCATCTCTATAGGCTAAATAGTGAGTGTCATCCATGATATTTAATTTTCGGAACATTATGTATGGAACAAAAAATTATTTGGAAGTGATTCAATTATAATAGTGAATGCTGTGATCATCAGGAATGGTCTATTACTGCACTTTGGGTGGATAGTCTCCATTCTCACCACGACGTCACCCATATTACCACTAAAATATATCTTCAATTGAATATGGTTGGAAATATCTTCTCCAATTGAGGATTAAGTATGGATATTACAGGCTTGGATAATCTTCCTAATGATTTACTTTCCCTCTATGATAATGATTTTAATATAATCTTATCTTTTAGACTGATGCAATCTCTTTTTTATGTAATGAATTTTTATTTGGTTTTATTCCAAGGAATCAATTTCATAAAAAAATTTAATGAATCCATATAATTTTTTATTTTTAAAAATCATTTATTGTAAATACTAAATCAAAATGAATGGAATTAATAATTATTGGATGTTATGTTTGAGGTGCATCAAAACCTATACCATCACTACCTTTCACAATATGGTCTAAAAATACATGTATACACCATTAAAATTTGTGTAACTAATTGGTTTCACGAGAACCTATCAATGGATAAAGGGGTTATATATATTCTACGCCCAAATCATCATTTCTTGTCCAAAGTAGTCCTCGTATCCTACAATCAAATTAAACAAAAAATATCACCTTATAAAATATCTATATTGAGTAGAAGATACAGATCCATCAATATTTCCATATTAAGTTAATAATGATCAATGTAATCACAAAATGTGGAAATTGTTTAAATTTTAGTCAATAAACACATCCATGATCAAGTATATGAATAATAAGAAGTAATTTAATGTCTGATGATCATAATAAATTCAATATTACTAGTGGACAGAAATAAATCAATGAACTCAATATAAATATTGTCATTAGAAATTTCAATCATAAACCATCCTGAGGAATAACTTGGGTGGTATCAATACAACATATCATAAGTGGAGTAGAAATAAATGTGTTCATTCATTATTAAATGAAATATTGAAAAAATTGTTTTAATGAAAATTCAAAAAAATATCCTTTTTATTTTGGAAAACATTTTCCAAATTACTTTTCTTAGAAAATATATTTTTAAATCATTTTCTTTAAAATGTATCCAATTAGGAAAATAAATAATGATTTGAATAATTTATGGTTGGTGAATATGCACATTCCATTTATAGTGAAAGTAACATTCCTATTACATGGTAAAATGGTTAGAAAATTGCCTTTTTCTAAAATAGTTAAGAATATTACTTTGATTTTTTTTGTAAAAAGTAAAAAATGGGTAACAATTCAATTAATAAATAATATTTTAATGTTTTATTTTTAGAAAATATTTTAATAAAACATTTTTTATATAAAAAAATCACTTTCTTCGACTAAAAATAGAAATAAATTTATTATTTCTTCAAAAAATATTGTAAACAATTTTCAGAACCATAGTGCAGAAAAAATTAATATTACTTGATAATGTTCATTAATAACAAAAATAGAAGAAAATAAAATGGTTTACGGAACAATGGGAGAATAATTTTCATTAATAAAAAATTAATTGTAAACAATCTTGAATAAATGTGATTGTGATATAAACCCTTCAGATGGATATATTGTTGATGTGTGTGTTGATAAATAAAGAGGTTATATGTACGAAATTTAAATCCACATAAAAATGTGGAAATAAAACTATAGATAGTAAAAATTTATTACACACAAAATCATAAAATGTTAATTATAAGGTTGAAGTAATATAACCCAAAGAAAATAAATTTGGTTATGAAATTCATTTCTAATTGGTAAAACTTAAATAAAATCCCCTTTGATTAAATAATTCAATTTGAAACACAAACTATTATTATTAATGAATGAATCACAATAATATATGTCAAATTCTATGTATGTACACAATATATTAAAAATTAGGCGAACAAGAAAAAAATATGCCTCAATAAATCGAAATTTATATTAATTCCCTTCATACATTGTAAAATGTGAATAATGATCCCAATTAAAAAATTATAATTTCAAATGAAACTCTAAAACCATGACGATAAATTTATTCAGGATATACAATACAATAAGGGAAATATACAGACCACAAAAAAAATAAATAGGCTATTAAAATGATGTATGCCTTACATAAAGAAATGTAAGATAATAATCCATTAACATTTGTTTCCTTTTTCATGAACATACTTTAACCTTCTTTAAGGGTTTTAATCATGTCACTAATTTAATCTATATACATATTGTAACAATTCCAAACTGATATAAACTATACCAATTCACTGAGCTGAGTTACCACATGACCATAAGCACACCTTCCAAAATTGAAAAGGATGACGATTACTATCAAAAGTGTCTAATGGATAAGGTTGGGAGACTATACACTCTTTAATCGAGTATCCACTTAAAATGACGTGTTATATAAAGGAATCAATGAAAAAAAACCATGAACTTTCATTACCATTTATTTTCAATAGTTTCTAAAACACAAAAAAATAATAAATATGCAATTTCATTCTAGTAATGTCAATGTTAAAGGAAAATAAAAAATATATATATACTGTTGAATCGCTAAATTGGTTCTAAACTGCATGTTTCGATTCTTATATATGCACATTCAAAGCCCAAATCATCTCTATATCTTATTTTCTATTCCATATTTTTGAATTGAAACCATGACATCTGTATGGGTACCCAAGGGCGGCCCATGATGGGAGTGAGTAAAACTCAATATGACACAACCAATAATTTCTAAAAAATATCCCTTCTAGAAATATATTTCATTCAATAAATAAATAATTGAAATTGTAATCAATGAAAGCCCTAGATCTTATTGGGAACAATGTTAAATTTAACCATTTTTTTTGAAATAGTATGTTTTCATCTCTTGATCAATGGGATAAGAATTTAAATCATTTACACTATAGCTTAATCTTGTCAATTACTATAAATAATGGAATAATAAATTTCTCTATGTTTATAGAAATATACATTTCATAACATTTAAATTACACTTAGCTTAGGGCATCGATCCATGAAGTCACGTCAAATTTATCTGTTAGGGGTGTAGAGCCTCGGTCCACTTCCCTAACCCATGCATTATGGGGTGGGGTTTACAACCTCTATTCAAACCAACCCATGGGTATAAATACTCAAGTCTAATACCACAAAACTGTCATTCCATGTGGAAATTAAATTTTATCCCTTACCCACATATACCATATCACAAACAACACCCAATTAATAAACATATCATCCATATATCATAATTATTGAACATGTCAATTTAGCATTGAGATTTAATCATTTTCACATTTACCAACCACGTTACATAGAAATTTTAACCAATTTACCTTTCACATGAGATAAACCATTAATTATATTAAAAAATTACCATACATTATCTCTATGAAAAATTTTATAATTTCATATGATGTAATACATTTTCACATTTCCATTTCAAATTCATAATCTATTTGACACATTCACATTAATACATTTAACCAATTTCCAAATTATGTGAAAATAATCCTGTATGCAATTCCCAATAACTAGAAACAACCAAAATTAGTTTCTAGAAATTATTTACCATAAAATTTCAATAGTTTCAACATGGGATCTACTTTAACCCAAGTCAATTTGATGGTTATAATTACCAAGTTCAATGTTTGGGAAGGATGGTGCACCCCTTGGGTCTCTATAAATTTGTGAAGTCACTATCAAGGGATTCCAAAGAGATGTGGGGTTTAATTCATTATGTATAAAACCAATTTTATAAATCACAGAAAAGATATAATATGCACATATAGAGAGAACCAATAAATCAACCACACATCATGAAAATAATAATGAGATTATGGGATATAACTTGTAGACTAATTACCTCAAACAAAAATATGAACGCATGGTTAACATTAAACATAGATCTGCATTAAATAACCCCATAAATCCCTAAACTAGAAAGCAAATGAAATATATGGTTTTAAGGATTCAAAAGTGTTAGAAAAAATAAATAACCATTAATCTAGAAATGGGAATAAAGAGAAGCATTAGACACACCCAAATCTTCAACATTTAACTAACAACAACCCATACAACCTATAATTGAAATTGATCCACCATTGTGAAGTAGGGGTCGTAATGGTTCATCACTAGGGATGATATAGAAGAAATAGGGTATGAAATCAAATGAGATAATTAAATTATTTAGGGGATAATATTTTTCACATTTTAATGAGGATCTTGGTTTGGCTATACAATTTTATAAACTGTGCACCAACTGTTCACTAACATCAATCTAAGAGTTGTCCATGTCGCATGTTAACCTAGGGACTCTTCGTGGTTTGAAAACCAATGCACCAAGTATGTGGAATTCCTCAGTCTAAAGTTCCAGTTTTTTGCCTCACCCCTTTCACAATTTTCCCTAACCATGTTCCAAACATGAATCATGTATAATATGTACCGTTTTCTGTTTTGTAATTGTTCTGAACCCCCAAAACACCCTCGAGCATCCACATTAAGCCGATAAACTCTTACCATTCCAAAAAATAGGTATTTAAAAAAGTGTTTAAATGAAAAAATACCTCCACCTGGTATGGGATTATATAACACTCGACCTAATAATTCATGTTCCTCAAGACGCTCTTCCTAATAATCATTGGGAAATCAAGGTAAAAAATCAGGCTACTAGGTCCACATATCCAAATCCATCTCCCAATTTCATTCTTGAATATTACCATTATGCCAAAAAAAGTTCCTAGAGGAATAGTATTTCCACTCAATAATTTCTCAAAATGATTCACAATAACAACCAAATACTCCTCAAAGGACACATCAACCACAATCTCATAATATTCTAAATTAATCATATAAGTGGGGTCTAGATGATACAAATAAATATGAGGAACATGAAAAAAATCATACAGACCCCCCATATTTCTATGGTAGTTCCAATCTATACACCTCTATTCTGATCGTATTTGTTATCTCAATTAACACCACATACCTGGGTTCTAACATACCTTTCTTCTGAATCTGGAGGTGAGCCAACTATTGAAACACCCAAATAAACACACTGTCAACCACCTTAAACTATAGAGTACAATGAAATCAATAAAAATTAATTATTCCTACAATTACCCACTAAAATATGTTTTATAATCAACTAAACTTGGTCTGAAATGTTGTACACAATACTTGGTCTAAATATCTCTGATTTTCCAGCCATTAACCAATACAATGGGGTTCTTCAGGTCCTAACATAGAGTGCCTCATACGGTGCCTTTTTAATCGTATCATGGTACCTATTGTTTTAAGGAAACAAAACCATTTCTATATTATTCCCTCATCATCCGCTAAATTCTAGGACAGAATCCCTGAATTGAATCATTAGTACCTAAATAGTATGCTCTAATTTCCCATCTATCAAGGGTTAAAAATTCGTACTAAAAAAGACATGTGTACCAAGAACCTTCTATAATATATACCATAAGAACAATGTAAAACACACATTTAAATATAAAACTATTGTCTAATGTACCCTTTTTAATTGTACAATCTCTTCCAAATATATAACTCACTTAAGTAGTCCACAATGAAAGTCTCTTAAATCTGGATGAAATGACCCACTTTAGTCAACTGATCCACAACTACCCAAATCATATTATTCTTTTATGGTATCCTTGAAAAACCACCCACTAAATCCATCATCATGTCATCTAATTTTAATTTTTTAATCAGAAAAGGTTTCAACCAACCACCAGGTCACTGATTTTCAGTTTTCACCTACTGATAGGCAAGGTATCTTTCCTTAAAAATTGCAACCCTTTTCTTAATCCATGGACACCAATAATGACTATGAATATTGTGATACATTTTGGTAAATCCAAGATGAACTTTCGAATTCAATGCATGAAACTCGAGCATAAACTCTTATCACAAACTTATCAAAAAAAATAACACAGTTACAAAAATAAATAAACTCATCATCATCAATAGCCTAACCGGAAGGTCAATTCCCACTATTAAAACATTCCAATAAATCCATACATTTTGATTCTTCATGGTGTTTCTCTATGTTCCTAATTATAATCGTGGATAAATCGTCGAAGGATTAATGTTTCATATATCATTGGTCATATTGTACCTCTAGATGCATATCAGTAAACAAATATTTCATCCTCCACTCTAAACTAGATTTCTGAACTTCCTAAATTTGAGTTTTCTATCTCAAAGCATCTACAACACTATTCCTCTTTCCTGATGTGTAAAAAATCACAAATTAAAATAAAATACATACATTTAATCCATCTTTCCTGATACGTACTTATGAAATTAAGGGAAAACATGTACGTAAAGATTTTATGTTCATCATACACCATGAACCAGTCTCCAAAAAGTAATGTTTTCGACACATTAAAGCATAATGTGATATGACATATTCAAGGTCAAGAATATGGTACTTTGTTTCCTGATGCATCAACATTCACGACCCATATGAAACTACATGGTCATCATTCCTCATCACTTCCCCAATACCAACAACATATGAAACACAAAATATTGAATACTCCTTACCTTACTAAAGTAGGATCAGTGATGGTGTGGAAGTCAATGGGTTATTTAACCATTGGAAAGAATTCTCACATACTTCAAACCATTAATACTTAATTCCCTTCATAGTCCAAATTGAATTTTTTTCTTCCAAATGAGAAAGGTATTTAATAAACCTGCATTAATATACTTCCAAGCATAGAAAAATATGGACATCATAGACATTCTTGGGATATTCCCATGACACAAATGGATGCACATTTTCATGTTCCACTTGCACTCCTTCCTCTAAGATGAAATTACAGAGGAAAGTCCTGCTATCTATCTAGACATGAAATTTGGATAAATATACATATAGACTATACTATATATTTTTACTCAATAAGATTTCATGATATTTGGAATGGTCTTATTGAGTCATGGAGAATAGTAATATACATTTAACAAAGGAAACTAAAAACTAATATATATATATATATATATATAAGGGTAAATGATTTGTTTATTAGGTCCATAAAATTGAAATTGAATTGGTTAAACTGAATGACATTAACACATAATCATACAAACCATACTTTCTTTTGAAGAAATACCTCGATATATCATAAGATCTCACCCTTAGCCGATGATACCTTGGCCTTAGATCAATCATGGAGAACACGGACGTGTCTATTAGTTGATCAACGTAATCATAGATTCTATGATGATATTATTTATTCTTGATAGTCACCTAATTTATATTTCAATTATAGATAAATAGTCCCAATGATATGTCCACTTTGATGGGTAACAATGCATGATATCCTCATGGTGACAAGATCAGATGAATGAACCCATTGTTCTCCAACTCCAATAACTAACTTTTGTACTAATGGATTTCTTCTGATTCCATCCTATATGGTAAAATATATACTAGTTCATCTCTTAGAAGAGTCATTACTGTGAACATAACATCCCTTTCAGATTGAAATACTATGAAATTATTTGAAAAAAAAACAAAAATTGAACCATCAAAGATTGAAATACAACCGCCTATACTCCCCCATCATCAAGAATAAGACAAGACACTTGGGTTGTTAGTTCACCCATCTACCGACAAACTACACCCCCATAACCTTCCCCGACACCCCCATTCACTACAATGGAAAAACATTTATCTCTTAAGAGACATCATTTTATCCCTATGGTGGTAACATTAAATATGGTTCTGGTAAGATTTTAGTCATTATATATCCAAAACAATATCAAAACCCCACATCTCAATAAAAAAGTAATCCCATTAGAAACTGTACCCACAAATCATGAGAGAACACCCCTTACACATCAATATATTTACTCTTTGAAAACATTATGGTGTAATAATATATATAAATCTACAAAAAAAATTCACTTCTAGACTAAACAATAAAAAAAATATGCATAGACAATGTAATGTTGGGTACATGTGTCAAATAAAGCACTAGCGAGTGTGGAATATACATAGTTCGTACCTTGATCATTCGGTGGTCTAGATTTTGCATCACGTGTTCTATACTGAATTGAATAAAGCTGATGTGGCCCTCTATCCAAGGACTTTATTTGAGAAACAGGTTCTGTACTTACCTACTAATATGGATACACTCACCCCTGAGTACCACATATTCCACCTCTATGGATACAGCTGGTAGAACTCCATGTATTTTCTGATAAGAGGTAACTTATCAACTCCATACACTGAACATTGTTCTTGATCTACCATCCATCAGAAATTGTCGAGGATTACAATAGTACCTATTCTCTTTCCCCATTATAATGCAGGCTCGACAATCAACTAGTGGTTTGGGAAAATTACCACACATGTGCCTCAAACTTTCAAAATGATATAAAAACAAAAAGTCACCACTCAGAGAGATTGGTCCACTCTTCCAACTACTAAATTTAGTTACAACCTATTGTATATTTCATAAATTTTGATTATTTTCTTTTAATGTTCCACCAATGGATAATCTAACTTGAACAACAAACCATCTTCTGGAATCTTCTTTCAAGTTCCCTTTTAAAATAAGGGCCTGATCCACCAAATCAGAAAAGCTCTTTAACTAGAAGTTATACACCGAAGACGTGATATCATGCCTAAGCATGTTCTAGAGATGTCCAGTTATCATAGAATCATCCCCTATAAGTTATAAAAAATGTGTTGTATTCAATTAAACAACACATATAATCAATCACTAAAATCGTTCCCCTATTAAATTCTTAAATTATGATACCCCCTCTATTCTCAGGGTCTTTGGATAGAAATGTTAAATAAAATATTCCTAAAAATCATTCCACAACATATGATCATCCCATAGAGTGTGAACCAAAACATACCACCAACACTTTTTCTATACCTGCACCATATATTCTACCAAATTGACTCCCCATTATAAGAGTTTATATGTGATCTAAAATCGTCTGGATGGACTCTTTCCAAAACACGACAACCTTGGGTCCTACCGCTCTAATAAATTTTGTATGGTTTTGTTATTAAAAATCTCATGTCATATCAAACATACATAGAACTAATCCTCTCCCATGTTACCCTGAACCACCATAATCATAGAAGTACTCATGGAACTATTCCTCTCCCTTGTTAACCTAAACCACCAAAATTTTCTACTCCAATTCTATAAGATCATTATCAGTGACATATTATTATAACCCAATTGGAACACATCATCGTGGTTTAATCATCATATAATTCCAACAACATGTCTTATATCACATAACAAAAGCCCTCCACGATTTATGTAAAATAAAGAACTCCACTATCCATAAACATTTCATTTCACATACACTATCCCAACCCACATCATCAAATTTAGAACCCTACCCTCTACCATTTGTACCATGGGTCATGGTCAACATGGGGTAAAAAACTAAATACTCAATATTATTTAACTAGATGATATTTTTAACCCATTTATATATGCATGAGGCAATACATTCTTATTTAGTGATATTTTAATATTTAATGTTTGTTACAACTAATGTTTTCACTTACTCACAACTAATTGCAATAATCATTTTGTAATCATTTACACTGCTTCATTAAAATAATTCATTGACCATTCCTTCATATACCTTATGTTTAAGCATTTACATCATCTTCATTAGATATTCCATTATTTAAAAATTTCATGAAGTGAAGTACATCCTACCATTCATGTCTGAAACTCCCATCCATGTGTCCCTATCATAATGCATAGACATTATATCCTTATGTTCTCATAATGATTCATGAATGAAAAAACATGTTCCATTCCAACTGTGATAAAAATATCATAAAACATTAAAATCATACATAACGTGTATCACCCAATAGTTAAATATCATTTAACTAAAACAACACACATTAAGAAAAACAATTCCCTCCATAGACACATGGGTTTTCTCTCATACATAGGATAGATACTCCCATGAATGTTGTCATTACAAGGGAACAGAAATTCCTGAACTCATATCTACAATAAAAAATTTCAACACCATGAGAAAGAATATCTCAGATACTAAATTGAAACATCCCAAATTCAGAATCCACTAAACTAGTGCTCGATGTTGTGTTACCACTTGTTTGAAAGCATGCCTCCAAGTATGCTAGAGGTTTTTTAATAGATGAGAGGGTATAAATGATCACATGGGGATAATATACATTCTATAATAAGTGGAATCATCATATATCATGTGAAATAATGTAAATAGTAAACAATATTATAGTTACTTTCATTTACAATAGTTTCCAAAACATGGTACATGAAATAACCAAGAAAACATGGAATGTCATGATAACAGTTAAAAAGTGAAAGAATCCAAAAAATAACGTGAAAATGCTGAATCCCCGAGACCATTCAAAATTACATGTTTGGATCCAAATCAATGCACTTCCCAATCCCAACTCAATTCCTTACCATAAGGCATTTTTTTATCATGAGATTAAAACGTGAAATCTGCTTGTAAAACCTACGAGGGCCTGAGAAGGGTGTGTGTAAAACATAGTAGGCCACCACCAATGATGTGTAAAAAATATTCAATCCCAAAATATAGATCATGCAATAAATAAATAAATTAAAAGGTAACCATATATATTTCAAGCATGATTAGGTAACAAATCAATCTTTAATCATTTTTATCTCATGGTATCCTTCATCATTTCTTCCATGGATTAGAAATTTAAATCATTTAAAAAATGGAATATGCCAATAAATTACTAAGAATAAAAGAATTATTCAAGTTCTCTATCTCACTCGATATAAACATTTCATATCTTTTGCATCACACTTTTCATGGAGCCACAATTGATGTAGTCTCATCAAATGCATATGTTAGGGGTATAAAGACTCAATCCCCTTTTCCTAACTCATTCATTATAGGTTGTGGTTTAGTCATCAGTCTATCCCAGCCCATGAGCATAGATCCATGTGTCAATTACACCATAACCACACATCCATGTGAACAATATTATTTATTAATTTCATACACATACCATAAAAAACAATACACAATCGATAAACATAACATCCACATCTCATATTTATTCAAAATTTGAATTTTTCATAGAGACTTAACCATTATTACATTTACTATATATATTATATAGACTATTTAAACTATATACATTTCCAATGACTTAACACATTATGTATATTCAACATTTCATATACATTATCCCTTTTAACACATTTATCATTTTCGACCCCTTAATAAATTATTGTATTAACATTAAAAACTCATATTCCATTTTAAAAAATAACATTAATCTATTAAACACTATTAAAAATTATTCCAAAAAATTCCTTTTCCATTTAAAATAAATAGAAACAACTAATACCAATTACCCTATATTATTTAACCCATCATAAAATTAGGTTTATCATTCAATCTACTTAAAACCGTGTCAATTTCATGATTAATGTTACCATGATCCATGTATGATAATGTTGTCACACCCCATGGGTGGCCCTAAATTGGTCTAGTAACTCAATACATATCACGGGCTCATGTAGGTTTTAATGTATCAATTAGAAAACTATTTCTCCAAATCAGACCAAAGGTATAAAATTCACAATACAAGAGAACCAATATCTTTACCACACATGAAAAAATCAACAACAAAACTATAGGATAAAACATTTTGACATCCTTCCTCGAATATAAAGATGAACAAAAACTAAAACGTATCATTATATTTGTATTCCAAAACACCATGAAGACCCAAAATACAATCCAATTGATAAAATTGATTTTATGGATTCAAATGAAAAAAGAAAAATATGCAAGCCATAATCTGTTAAAGTGAATAAAGATGAGAATTATGCTATCCTAGGGATTTAACCCTCGACAGACAACTGTCCAAATTTCATAGAATCCAATGTCATCCACCCTAGGGAAGCATGGGTAAAAATTATTCATCGGTCATGTGTTTATAGGAATACCACCTCCTAAAATGATGTGATTTGTTTTTCACTTATTATTTACATAGAATGTAACATGGATAACTTTATTAAATATATGTGTTATATATTACATGATATTGATTTAAATAAATTTATATATAAACTACATTCCTAACCTTCCATATATTATGTATATGTCATCGTATCTCAATCATATGTATGACCTACCATGTATGAGAAGAGATGTGATATATTTTAGAAGTTAAAATTTCAATAGTGATTCTAAAATTGAATATGATGAAAAAAATTTATATTTATAACATTAATATAACTCTAGAGATTATATAACTTTATAATATTATCATTAACTCAAATAATCACATTAAAATATTCTATAGATAATAGGCTGGTTATAACTCGAAACACTGCTAATAATGAGCGATTTTTAACGAACGTGTGATAAGTTGTTACAATGGGGTCATATATGATATTATAGAATTCAATATTTTTAGGAAATAAATTAATAAAATGATTAAAAACACATTATAGGAGGAGGAATGATGTTCAATTAAAAGGATGTGTGAGGTAAAGGACATCATCTCAATTTCCCATCATTGGGGAATATTGTAATGTTTTATGCCAAATATATTTTTTATAGTGTATATAAATTCAATTTAACATGTAATATCATCAATAATTCATAAATTATTGAATTAATGTTTATAATTAAATTATTTCATTCATGATGATTTGACATGAATATCACCAAGCTGTTATGAATTTCATAACACAATTTCATTTCATTAGGTTATATTAATTCTTTCTTATCAATGACATAATTAGATTATGTGTGTAATTAATTTTTAATATCTTACATTATATTTCAAATTTAATTTTTTAGAATTAAATTATAAATAAAAATGTTATTCATTTATTAATTCTCATATCAATATTATGATCATTTTGTGATATTTCATCTCCATTTCCATTTAATTGAATATTATTTGTTAATATATTCCTATTTACATTTTTTTGGGTAACATATTCCCACATTGAATTATATAAAATCAATAGATATTTATTAATTATTTTATTCTAAAAATATGCACTCTTGATAAATCTTTGGTCACCTCTCATTTATTGTTTAATTTTTTTATTGTTAACTTTATATTGAGACAATAAATTATGTATTATAAATATTCTCTTGAAATTAACCATCCCCTAAATATATATATTATATATCATATATAAATTTATTAATTCAACCATATATCAGTTTTACATATCATGTTTTAATTTTTAAGTTATATGATTTACTAAGAATTTTTTTATTTTATATTTCATGTTCGATATAGAAATTACTTGATATGTAATATTGTTCATGAATTTATTCAATCAATTGAAATATGTGAAATGAATTTAATGGGAATTATATGATAGAAATTAATTTGGTAGGTGGAAAATAATATTGGAATAGAAGATATCAATTTATAGTGGTGGCCAGCAACCTTGAAAATGAATTTTCAAATTAAAGGGAAATGAAGAAATATGATTTAATTTCTATCATTACACATCCCAAAATCAATTTGGATCATCAAAATATTCTTATCAGTTTTATTTTTGGGGATTTAATGTTTTATTTACATTTTTTATAAAATAATTTAGAATATTTATTTCATAAATGTGACAAGATGTTTTAATAATTTTGTGGTTTTATGTTTTGAAGAAATAAATACATTTCTTTTTCATTAGTTCTATAATTGTTAAAATTAAAATTGAAGAGTTGTAGTAAAGAAAGCATTAGTGAGATTGACACTAAAAATAACTCACGTGGTATTCTATTCAATATTTGTGGGAGGATGAAACTATGGTTTAATTTAATTTCGAAAATTCTCAAAACAATTCAATTTCCTTCAAATGGAATTCCCTCTTCTCTTTATATGAGAAGTTGAAAATGGAATCCTTACAACTCCAATAGATTATTGAAGGGAGTACAAGACACCATTTTATAATAGCCTTAAAAGGGTTAGTAAATAGATTTGAAATTTTTGAGTCTTGAAAATAGAGGAACAAATAATTCATGATAATGATAGTATTTTAGATCATATTATTGTCTTCTATACTATCTTATTTAATGAGATGTAAATTGAAGGGTATATGATGGAGGGTAATATTACTAATTTTATATGTTCTAAGGATGATAAATTTATCACAAGTCTTCCTCCTGAATTTAAAATAAGGGATATAACTTTTAGCCTTAACACAAGTTGTACAATAATTCTTAATTGACTCTCTAATTTATTGTTAAAATAATATTGAGATTCTATACATGTTGAGGTAGATATGATGGTATCCTCATTATTTATCATTATAATCATTCCACAAGGTGCCAATGACAATTTTTACTAATTGATTACAAATGTGGAAAATGTTTTGAGATATATCTCATTATGAATGTTTCTATATTGAAGAAAATTTAGAAATTTATTATTAAAATTAAGGATACATGTCTTAGTATAAGTTCCCAAAAAATATCTCTAATAGTAAATTTTTATTTTTAAAGGAATATGCATTCAATCTTTTATTGGAACTACTTCGTATTTTAATGATATAATTAGGAAATAGAGAATGGAAGGTATTATTTTACATAATATTTATATACCAAAATAATTTTCCAATGATGTTTAGAATTTCATTTATAAATTTCAAAATAGTTTTGTGTTTTGTAAAACATTTTTTGTGGGGTGAGGAATCCCTATGGATCTTCCCACATATCTATGATCATCATTAATTCTACGAAGGGGTACATAATGTTCACTATAAGGGTTCAACATATACACTATTATCTGTACTATTTTCTATTTCTAAACATTATCTTTATGGATATCATTCTTATATGGTTGAACAAGGAATGAAAAAATAGATACAATATTTTTATCCATTACAGAATCTTCTCACTATCCTTATGATGATGATATAATTATTTTATTTCAAGGAAAATAAAGTAATATATGATTTATAATAAAAATTCAACATCACTATGAAAGAATCATAATTTAAACAATCATTTGGAATAAATAATTATTTTACATTGGTAGTAAACTCACACATTCCATAGAATGGTTCATTTATTTTCAAAAATGGAAATTATAGAGTGATTCATGCCATTAATAATTCTTTGTGTGGCTATCTTACATGGAAGGCATACGAAATCATATTTCCCTGGTAATACTGATCATATCAAAAATAAACACTCATCTTGGAAAAGAAGGAGTATTTCTATGGTTGGAGGGTTATGTTTTGTTAAATTCAGAATTGTCTCTAAATAATTTATTATGATATAATATATAAATTGACAATAGGTTTAATAAATCATCATAATTTTTCTATTAAGAACATTAATTTGAGTGGTTTCATTCTAGAAAGAATAAAGGTTACTCTCTCTAATAAAATTTGTTTTCATTCACTTTCTTTTCAGGGATTGGGAAACATGAAATCTAATGTTTTAATGACTCTATTTTTCCTTAGTTAACTAGGAATATAATAAATACTAAAAAATATTTTATTGGATTTCAAGGAGACATATTTATACATAATATATTAATGATGAATATCATTACATGTAATCTTCTATATGTATATCGTTTAATGCTTCCTTACATAGTATTATGGATTGATCATGAATGATTGTGGTATAGAACTCCTACCCCTAATTATGAACTAATGATTTGACTACACATCCTATTTTTGATGACTTTTAATTCCATGATTCTTAATCTGATTCTCATATATATGTCATAGAATGTTTTGTGAAATCTCAACCACAAATTATATATGATGTTAAAAGTTTCATCAAAGTCTACTTCTTTACACAATGTTCATATTTTAATATTTTGGAAAAAGAAAAAATGGCATGTTGACCAGTCAAATATTATATTGTAATTGTATCGGTTGTTGAAATGTTTAAAAGGATTGGATTTTATTCTTTAAAAAATAATAGGTTCCACCATATCTATAACAACCCTGCTCTTTTTACATAGTCAAACATGATTTATTTCATAAAATCCTCACTTGATAAAATATAGAAGATAGAGAGGTATAACGTATTTGTGGCTTACGATCATTACATAACAACTTAAAACATGAAACACCCAACATATTTGTTGAAAACATCCATTACATGATCACTACATTCCCTCGGGCTTAGCATTGCATAGGATAACCGGAGGACATGCATAAGAAAATGGTGACCTATAAAGCCCAGTAAGGGAATAAATATGGAATAACATAAGGAATAGAATACATGTTGGGAAATAGGAATATAAATTGAGAAAAAGAGAAACATGAACATAAAGGAATGATAAATCATGATAATACTTACATGGAAATGTGGCAACAACACTTAACATGGAATTAGCATGAGCCAATGCTCATTGCACAAGGAGCATGAGTAAACACTCATTGCACCTGAAGCACGAGAAAACTCTCATTTCACCTGAATTATCGTGAGTCAACACTAATTTAACATGAAGTATCATAATACTATACATTAACCAATTCATTAGATTGATATCAGGGAATAACCTTATTAAACATTTAATTTCATGAATAAGTGTGCCACATGGATAATATAACAAGGAATCAGTCAACATCTTAAGTTATTCCATGTTTATGTAATGTGGAATAAATACAATAAAGTTCAACTAACTATGTATATGTGCATAAAGGTGAATACCCATGATAGAGACATGGGTATGGTATTCACTACATTATGATCTTGAATTAGAAAATGCAGTGCTATTTCAGTAGCATAACGACGTGATATAAGGATTCATTAAAAACGGTTGATGAGATTGAAATGGGTGTCTCATAATATTTTAATTAAATGGACAGAAAGGTGAAATATAGATACATGTTCCAACAAAAATAATTGAATTTAGAGCATAATACAAAAGAATTACTTCGTTGTATATTAGTTGATAGAAATCCCTCACTGCATTTTGGCATGGTAACAGGTGTACATGGGTGGAATTAATGAGATATAAATGGGTATCCCATCATCTAAAAATAAAGAGGGATATATGGGGGTGGTGATAAATCATACCATGGCATTTTTAATTGGAAACAAAAAAAGTCAAAACATCTTAAATAAAATTGTACAAAAATGAGAAAAGAATAAATCCCTTACTTGGAAGTGTGATACCAAATGCTTGGGAGTGGTATTAGAGTTGTTTTTTGGAATCTTGGGGAACCTTTATAAGATTATAGATAAGGTAGGGAAGGGGTTGATCTAGCTCCAAATGCTTTGACTGATGAGGAAGTGGGAGCATGGGTGGGTTTATATAAGAAATAGGAGGAAATTCATTATTATTTAGGTTTGGGACACCTTAAATTAAACTAATAAAAACCAAAAACTATACAATGTTTTTTGTCCATGTATTTTGACAAATTAGAGTGTAAAAAAATATTTTATAAGGCCAATTTTTGAACATCTAAGAATAATAGGGTTGATTATGTGGAGGTGAGTCAAACTCTCAAGGAAAACAATTTAGAATGACAAAATGTTTTATAAACCTTTAAGGGTCCACTAATGATTTTAAAAATAAATCAAACAAACCCAAAATCACATTATCATAATGGTAAAACATTTATTGGCCGAAATTAATGTTTATAGTATTTTAATATATCACTCGTGGGTCATTATGATGTCATAAAAGTCATTATATATTTAAATGGTAGTTATTTTTTACCCAAAAATTCGATTGTATATGAAAATTATGATAAATTCCCTATTGAATAATTTTATCTACTTGATTCCAAATATAATATTAATTTTATCTAAATAATTTTTTAAATATTTTAATTTTTACATTTAAAATAAAAACCAATATTTTTCGAAAATTCTTGGGTTTTGACAAAAACTCTTTTCAAACATTAATAAAAATTAAAATTGCATTCATAAATTTATATGATAATTTATATTTAATAAAAATTAATTTAATAATAATAATAATAATATTTTATTAAAATATTATTTAATTCAAAATTCCATTAATTTATCAAAATAGACTTCTTAGTTGAATATTAAGTAAAAATACTATTTGTACTTTAAATACTATTTAATAAGTAACAATAATAAAATGAATGAACATTCTTTAAAAAAAATAATGAAAATAGTCATTGTGTTGGGGAATTTTTACCTAACTCCTTATAACACCTGCATAAGACCGAAGAGTAAGGTGTACGATGGTGACCGACTCATGGGGTGGCTCAGATAACATTTATTTTGTGGTAATATCTGTTAACATCCACTTCTCTTGTAATCGATTTTTCTCAAGCTTAATTTGTTCAATATCATCTTGGGCTGGGTCAAGAGCAATGCCCAATGATACCACCTCCTTTTTGAGCTCTGAAAAATGAGCTTCATATGGGGAACATCTATTGGATGAGGCCATCGCTCCCTTTGTCAGAGTAAATTGGATTTGTTAAATCCCTATATTTTTACTAATCATTGATCATTGTTCAATAGCTATATAAGAAAAAACCACAATTCAATGGTATATTAAAATACAGAAACATAAAACCAATGAACTTCACATTTTATATAGCCATATTAAACGTTTAATTATAATCAAGAATAATTTATATTAATGAAAGTTAGGGTCGTTACAATATTCCACCCTTAAAAAATTTCACCGTCAAAGTTTTTTTCCCTTACTAAAATAGATATGGGTTATTATACTTCATAATTTCCACCAAATTCTACATCGCTTCTTCAAACATGTGGATTCAGTGCAACACCTTGATGAGGGGCATTGTCTTATTTCATAGACCTTTTTCTCTATGATCTAATATTTTCAATGGTTGCTCCTCGTAAGAATGATAATCCTATAGTTGTACTACCTCTGAAGATAGTACCTGTGAAGGCCCTAGTATGTACTTATTTAAGAGGGATACATGAAGGAAATCGTGTACTTTGTCAATGGTAGGTGGAAGTGCTAGTCAATATTCCATAGCCCCAACATGATCAAGAATCTCGATAGGGCTGGTGTACCTAGGACTAAAGTTCCATTTATCTCTAAACCTTGTGATCTTCTTCCATGGAGATATTCCTAGAAATACCATGTCTCTAAATTTAATCTTATGTGCTCATCGACGGTTATCTGAATAAATATTTTTTCTACTCGGGGCAGCCATGATATGTTGATGAATGGTTTTCTCCTCCTCCACCATTTCTTCGACCATTTCTAGTCCTAGAAGCTTACTCTCACCGACTTCATCCCAACATGCTGGTGTTCTGCACCTCTTCCCATACATGGTTGCATAAGGGGTATTTTAGATGATCGAGTGGAAACTGTTATTGTATGATAATTCAACCAAAGGAATATGTAGATTCCAACCTTCTTTAAATTCCATTTAACATGATATTAACATATATTCCACTGTCTGAAAACATCACTCAGATCGTCCATCAGTTTGAGGGTGATAGGTCATACTACAGTTTAGTTCAATATCCAATGCATGTTGAAGACTCTTCCAAAAAATAAAGGTGAATATTCAATTGTGATCAAACATAATAGATAGTGGTACTCTATGTGTCCTCACCAATTCCCTGATATATATTGGTGCCAATTGATCCAATGAGAAATCCTCCTGAATTGAAATAAAGAGTGTATACTTTATAAGACGATCCACTAAAACCCAGATTGCATTGTTTCATTTGGATTTCTTCAGATATCTAGTGAGAAATTCCATGTTTATGTTCTCCCATTTCAATACTGGTATGGGAAATGGTTGAATCATCCCCTTATACTTCTTCCTCTCTAACATTACATACTGACACACCAGGAACTTCGATGTATACTCATCGATCTCCTTCTTCATATTATCCTACCAATAATTCTCTAAGAGATCTCGATACATATTTGGGATTCCTGTGTGAATAGAAAAATATGAAATATTGTCATCATCCATATTTTCCTTCATCTGCTCTGGACCTGATTGAACACATTTTCTTTTCCGAAATCTCACAATTCTTACATCATTAACATTGAACTCTGAGGATTTCCATTTTCTGATAGCTTCCACTTTCTTCTGAATTCCCACATCATCCTTTGAATCATCCTTTATCTTTTCTAAAAGAGACAGTTTAGCTATAATTTGTGAAAAGATTGATGATATACCCTTCATTGTGATTCTGATGTCCATCTTAATCAAATTTAAGTAGATTGGATCCTTCTAAATTCTCATCAATGATAGAATCTATGGGTCCTTTCTACTTAGAGAATCCCCCACCTTGTTCCCTATCCTAGAGAGGTAATTGATTGAGTAGCCATAGTATTTTTTCATCTCTAACCGTCTTCATTGGTGTATTGTCATCTCTTTCTGTGTGAATATATACTTGACGTTTTTTTGGTCCATATATATTTCAAACTTCTCCCTATAGAGATAATGCCACCAAATTTTTAAAGAGAAATAACCACAGCCAAATCCAGATCATGTGTTGGATAATTATGCTCATTAACATTCAATTTCCTTGAATAATTGGCAATGAATTTATCTTTTTTCATCTACATATAGCCCATGGACATTTTCGAAACATCAATAAATACCACAAAATGTTCTCCACTTGTAGGAAAAATGAGAACCAGTGCAGTGATAAGCCTTATTTTCAACTCCTTGAAGCTCTCTTCATATTCGTCACTCCATGAAAACCTTACTTCCTTCTAAGTAATCTGAGTAAGAGGGTTGGAAAATCATAAGAAATTTCTCACAAATCGTCGATAATATCCATCTGACCCCAATAATCTACGGATATACGTTAACGATGTCGGACTCAACCATCCCTCAATTGCATCTGTTTTGGAAGGATCCATAGATATCCCAATGATTATGATGTTATGGCCCAATAATGAGACCACATTCAACAAGAACTCACACTTGATGTACTTTGCATAGAGCTTCTCCTTCTGCAAGGTCTCTAGTACAATTCGTAGATTCTCCTCATGATCCTCCTTGGTTTTGGAGTATATCAGAATATCATCTATAAAGACTAACATATATTTGTTGAGGTAAACCCTAAAAGATCTATTCATCAAGTACATGATGATTTCTGGAGCATTATTGTATCTAAAAAGAATTACTATGAATTCATAGTGCTTGTATCTTGTTTGAAAAGCAGTTTTGTGGATATCTTCCTTCCTCACCCTTACTTGACAATATCCTAACTACAAATCCACCTTGGAGATGTTTTGTGCTCCACGTAGCTAATTGAACTAGTCATCGATTCATGGGAGAGGATACTTTTTTTTATCATTATTTTTTTAAGCTTGTGATAATTGATGCAAAGTCATAATGACCCATATTTCATCTTAACGAAGAAGACTGGTGCACCCCATGGTGAAGCACATGGGCGTATAAACCTTTTATCAAGATTCTCCTGTAGTTGTTTCTTCAGCTTCTCAAGCTCCACAACATCCATTATATACGGATTTTTGGATATTGGAAACGCCTTAGGTATAAGATCAATTGATTATTAGATATCTCTTCTACGAGGAAGACCAGACAATTCGTTGGGAAACACTTCAGAAAATTCCCTCACAATAGGCATGTCTTCAAGGATGGTTGCCTCCTTAGATTCAATCATCTGAGAAAAATACGCATGCTCATAGGTTAGTAATATCCACACTTGAGATGATGGATCTAAAGAAGATTCATCTTCCTCATTGTACTTGTATTGAATCGGTGGTCGATTCTCTATCTAGAGAGTGATTTACCTCTAATGGTAATTTATGTTGGCTATATTTAAGGAAAGTCAATCCATGGAATGAATTGCATAAAATTCTACCATAGGGAGTATGAAAAGGTTTTTAGGTAAATTCAATCCCTAGGTCATCATATGGGAGGAGTTATATTCATGGGATACAATGATAGACCAATTTTTCAAACTCACTGTCATATTCACTTCCATGATTTGTGGTAGTTTTTGGGATTGTTCTAATAAACATTTTGGATATAAAATAATTCATAGAACCATAATTAAAACGTGCATTCACTATTCTTGAATGAATAATAATCATACCTATCACTAGTTTTTTTTCGGGATTCACTTCGGTAGTAGTGATGGAAAAAGCTCACCCTTGTTACCTTGGAGGTTGTTGGTTGCCGCTGAAAACCCTAGACTTAGGGAACTGATTCGCAATATGCCCAGGTTCATTGCAGTTGTAGTAATGAACAATAGATTGAGGTTTTAACGAATTTTTCCTCTCCTATGTTGTAGTTGCAGGATTTTCTTGTCAGTATTTAATAGCTAGGTTCCCTTCTCTTCCACACCTAAAGAATTTTCTCATCCCCTTTAGGAAATTTTCGGGGTGCTTCATTCCAAACCTTTGGCAAGTGGGGTGCTAGATCTTCTTAGTACCATTGGATTTACTCATCAGATCACCATCATTGAATTCCACATTATGATTCTTATCCCCATGTTACCCCTGAGATTCTCAGATCTCCATTTCAACCTTGAGGGCATATTGGACAATATCTTCACAGCTGTCAGAGTCTCGGATCGCCATCGCTTTCCATAGGCATGGTTTAACCTCACCAAATAAGTAGTTAATCTTGAATTCGGGCATAACGACAGAGCCGATGGTGTATCGTGCATGCCTTGTAATTTTTTCCTCGTACGCTCTGATAGATTCAATGTCCTTTTTCTTGAGAGAAAAGAAGTCCCTTTCCATCTTAAGTTGGATGGTGCACGAAAAATATTTATCGAAAAACATATTCTGAAATTACATCCATTCCAATTCCTCGATCTCTTCCTCCGGCTTCATATTTTTTATCAATGTCCACCATTGATCAGATTCACGCTCCATATGATAACCAGCCAGAAGAACCTTCTCTTGTTCAGATCATTGATGTATGGATAATATCTTTTCAATGTATTTGATCCATTTTTCGGTGATTGAGGGATCAAACGATCCATTGAAAGTAAGAGGCTTTTGTCTCATAAAGCTCTCGATAGTGACTTGTTCTTTATTAGGGGGTTGAGAATTCCTCATGACCCATTTTTCTATTCAAATCTTGTGTTAAATGAGAGAGAATCGTGACAATGTTTGTGATTCCCTCTCCCATTGGATTGGGCATCTCATTAACACAGTCACCACATTGATCTTCACATCAATTGTTAACCCGAGTCTTCCTATTACCAGCCATTGGCCGGAATTAAAAGAATGTTATGGGTAATATATAATGGGTAATCTAAGGACAAACTAATGTTTAATAAATAATTTTTATTTCCTTAACATATGAATCCATAGGCTTCAATCTATGTTATTCATGATCTACTTTCTAACATATATTCTTAGGGGAATTTTTTTAATTCCTTTAATAAGGGTTCATACTAAGCTTGTGAATTTACCAATTCATATCCCATAGTAATGTCATTACCAAGAGTGTGGGAAGGCTCATTGTCATGCACCAGTTCCCGTTCAAGTCTATATCAAAGCGGTGTTTTGGGTTTTATTCCTAGGATACATCTACTCCAGAGTTGCCTCTACATGCTCGTATCTAGACAGTGATGTATTTTCATGAGAAACCACTTACTCAACAATCACCAATACATAGGGATGTTATTATTATTCTTATTCATATATATAATTCTTTACTAGGTATTTATAACCCTAATCTCAATAATAACTAAACATATCCTCTGATACAAACTATAACAACCCTTCTCTTTTTACACACTTAAACAAGATTTATTATATAAACTCTTCACTTGATACACCATTGATGATCGAGAGGTATAGGGTCTATGGGGCTTAAGATCATCACATAAAACTTAAAACATGAAACACCCAACATCATTATTGAAAACATCTTATTCATGACCACTACATTCCCTCGTACTTAGAATTTCATAGGATAACCAGAGGACATGCATAAGAAAAGGGTGGTCTATAAAGCCTAGTAAGGGAATAAACATGGAATAACATGAGGATTACAATAAATGTTAGACAATAGGCATATTATTGGGGCACAAGAGAAGCATGAACATAAATACATGATAAATAATGATAATCATGACATGGAAATGTGGCAACAACACTAAAATTGGAATTTGCATTAGCCAAAGCACATTGCACACGGATCACGAGTAAACCCTAATTGCACATGATGTACAAGTAAAACCTCATTTCACTTGAATTATAATGATTCAACACTCATTACAGATGACATATCATGATATTATACTTTACCCAATTTATTAGAGCTCTATCAGGGAGCACCCTTCTTAGACATTTCATTTCATGCAAAACTGTGCCACATGGAACATATAACATAGAATCAATCAACATCATAATTTATTACATGATTAAGTATTGTGGAAAAAATAGATGAATATACCATTAAATATGTATATGTGCATAAATGTGAATACCCTTGATAGAGTTATGAGTATGGTATTCACTACACAATGATCTTGTCTTAAAAATTGTGGTGTTATTTCAGAAACATAATGGCATGATATAAGGATTCATCAAATTTTTTGATGGGAGAGAAATGAGTGTCTCATCAAATATACAAGAAACAAAAATTAGGGGGGTTATATAGATACATTTTCCACAAATATAATAGAATATAGATGCATAATACATAATAATTACATCGATGTAAAAGAGGAGAGAGAAATCCCTCATTGAATTTCGACATGGTAACGAGTGTACATGGGAGGAATTAATGAAAGATAAAGGGGTATTACATCATTCAATCATAAATAGGGAATTATGGCGGAGGTGATCAATCATACCCTATCATTTTTAATTGAAAACAAAAGGACATAACAACATAAAGATAATTAGACGAAAATGAGAAAGGAATAAATCTCTTACTTGGAAGTGAGACCCAAGGTCTTGGGAGAGGCTTGATAGAGGTTTCTTGTGAGATTAAAGAACCTGGGGAGGATTCTACATAGAGGAGGTCTGGGTTTGGTTGAACTACAAATGGTTTTTAGTGAAGAGGAAGAGGGAGCATGGGAGGGTTTATATAAGAAATGAGAGGGAATTCTTTATTATTTTGGTTTGGGACACCTCACATTAAACTAATCAAAACCACAAATCATCCCATGGGTTTTTCTTGTAGTTTTTGCTAATGGGGAGTGGAAAAAAATATTTTATATGGCCAATGACCGAACATCTTAAAATAAAAGTTTTTTTATGTAGATGGGAGTCACACTCTAAAAAAAATTTAACAGAAAAAATGTTTAATAAGCCTTGAAGGGTCACCTAAAGCATTGTAAAATAAATACAACAAACCCAAAATCACATTATATTAATGGAATAACATTTATTGGTAGAATATAATTTTTATAGTATTTTATTACATCAATATTGGTTCATTATGATGTCATAAAACACATTATATATTTAAATGGTATTTAATTTCTACCCAAAAATTTGACTATCTCAAAAAATTATAAAAAATTCACCGTTGGATAATTTCGATCACCAGATTTAAAAAATAATATTCATTTTATCTAAATAATTTTCTTATTCTGTGAATTTTTACTTTTAAATTAAAAACCGATATTTGTCAAAAATTCATTAGTTTTCACAAAATACGCTTTCAAACCATAATTAAAATTACAATTACAATCATAAAATTATATGATCATTTATATTTAATAAAATTTATATTAATAATAATAATAATATTTTATTAAAATATTATTTAATAAAAAAATGGATTAATTCATCAAAATAAATTTCTTGATTTAATATTAAATAAAAATACAGTTTGTGCTTTAAAAACTATATACAAAGTAACAATAATAAAATGAATTCTCATTCTTTATACAAAAATTATGTACATAGTCATAGTTCTATGTTCTTGTTTCACAACCTCTTATAATACCCGCATATGACCAAAGAATAAGGTGTGAGATGCTTAAAAATGCTTGGGGTGGATGAGATAACATTGCTTGAGTGGTAATCTCTATTAACATTCACTTCTCCAGTAGTCGTTTCCAATCAAGTTTAATGTGTTCAAACTTGGCTTCGGCTTAGTTAGGAAAAAATCCCAATGAATCAACCTTCTTTTTGAGGAACAAAAAATGGGCTTTGTACATGGAAAGTCTACCAGATGAGGGAATCACATCCTTTTTTTGATTAAATTGGATTGGTTGAAGCCCTATATTTATACTAATCATGTGATTACTGTTCAACGACTATATTTGAAATGGTCACAATTTTTAAAGGTATTTTAAAATCCAGAAACATAACAGAAATGAATTTTACATTTTATATAACCATAATAAGACATATAATTAGTTCAAGAGTAATTTCCATTAATAAAAGTTTGTGTCATTACAATCTTGATTTTACCTTATATTAATATATTCACATAATAGATTGACCAATCATTAATGCATAAAATCATTAAGAAGTCTCCCTTTTCTCATGGTTCCCGTCATGAAAGAAACATAAGGAAGATTTTGAGCACCTATTTGAAAGTTGTTACACTACCTCTTGATAGTGAAATGATATCATAAGACTCTAGGAATTAGGTATACTAGTTGTGGAATCCCTATATAAATTATTTCAGATGCATTAGGATGTAAACTTCTCTCTATAGATTCTGGATCTATTTCTAGTGTCAGTGGATAATATCATGCAATTAGTTTGGTTTTCTCATATCACTATAATTAACCTGTTAACTATGTTCTATGTTCAGTCTTATTGTGTGAGAATCATGGTAGCTATCAAGGAGTAACATGATTTAATTCAAGTATTTTGTGAGAAAAGTGTTTGAGAATTAAAAGTTATATGAAATCTAGGAAATTATTGGAATTACAAGCCACCATATATGAATATTGATGTGTTATGGTTGGTGATATTTTTCAGTTAGATCAAAATAGATTATTATTGTTAATAAAAAGGTAACTGTGGCCCCTAGGGGTGTTGTGTGGTCTTTTAGATTACAATGTGGGGATAAGAGGTTTATTTTATGGATCGTTTTTAATATATTCAACTATTTTAGAAGATATGAAAGGAGTTATAGTTAGTATTATATTTACTAGATATAATGGTTGGAATAACATATAGATTGTAAGTGACCACACGATTATTGTGAAATCCCTCAGAATGGGTATGTTATATCAGACATTGGGACTCAATGCTTAGTGAATGTATTTTTTGGTTTTTATTGTGAGTTTTAAGTTCATTGTAACACATTATTAACAAGATTAATTTTTTTGTTAATGACCATTCCAACAATGTAGTTTGAAGTGATCTCACTAGGTCAGAGGTGTATTCAACAGTAACTATCACACCTATAAATAGATTTTAATAAAATTACTTACATTATACTTTTGTATGTTTTATTTTTATAAAAAAATTCTTAGACCTTTTGGATTGAAGATCCTTTTAATTTTTTTAAAAAAATTAACATATGTATTATTCCTTCTGTATTAATTATGAAAAGGTTATTTATTAAAAGAAATGTGCATTTATATATTTAAATTGTAATTTTTTAATTCCTTATTAATTATTCTACATTTTCTAATGAACGCTTCTACTTTACGTAACTCTTAATAAGAATTGTGTCCCACCATTTTTCTATTTCCTCTCCCATGAATTAAGGAAGTGTATTATATATTATTTTCATGGATGTTAAAGTGGGAATAATGATATTATCAATAAAATAATGTTTTTATTCTGTTATTCAAAATTAGAATGAGAATAATGTAAATTCTAAACATACTATACTACTAAATTATTTATTCTATATGATGAGATTCCACTTATCCTATGACATTATAATAAAGTAGACACCAGATCTGGTTTTCTTGGGATGTGGATATTATATTTCTTATTAGAGGAAGTTATATAGAAACCATTTTATTTAGATTTATAAAATAATTGATTAGGTTTCATAACCCTAATATATAATTTGATGATAAATGTAGAAAAACATATGAAATTTTTCATAATGTAGATATTTTGTGGTTTATCTAGTATATTTATATAATTTTTTATACTAACTGTGGATTTTATTATAGAAAATATATACCTAGTGGTAATAAATCCAATAAATTACATGTCAGGACTAACTCATGTTTTTCTAGGTACGTCAAAAAAGTTCTTATGGTGCACCAGTTTGACACTCCGAAGGGATAATCATTGTGTAATTATACTTTTCATTATAAACCATTATTAAGGATTTGAATAAATGATAACAATTAATGTTTTTGGATAAACAAATTGTGACTTAAATTGAAAATAATGGGCCATTATTTATACACACTATCAATGATTATATGTTTTTCCAAAATGATTATTCACTCTCACCATATGATTTTTTAGTCAATGGATGGAGCCCAATGTAATCGTGTTAACATTGAACATAATGACCTATGTGGAGACTATAAGAAACCATATTGATGGTGATAGGATTTAAATGTATCATTATTATTCCTAATCATTCATCCTGAAATATGATTAACAACCAACCCCATAACAAACTCTCAAACTCACCAAAAAAGATAATAATGGATTTCTCTAGGATCTTGATTGTTAGGGACCATGGAGTTACAAAGGCTCGATTTCCATTAACATATAACTGTTGATTAGATACCCAATGAAGCATCATAATGCAATGAAAATAAATTAGGCATCGAAAATAAGGGCATATAGAAATGAGTTAATGAGAAAAAAATAATGAATATGATAGATGGAAATGAATTTCATTCTATGTTTCTATTTATAATTTTTTGTATTAAATATGGGGAATCTAAGAATTATCCATGTCAACACCCTCTTATAAAGGTTAAACCCTGTACTGAAGACAAACATATGGTGAAATAGAATGGTATAATTATTTATGTATATTTATTAAATAATTAAAATTTATAATTATTTTTAATAATCTAATTTTTGTTATAAGAATCATGAAACGTGTATAGATTTTTTTAAAATTTTATTGGAATATTTTTATCATTAACTTACAAGTTGTGGATACCATAATTTGTTTATGAGTGTACGTTTGATCAGAAGTTCAATGTATTAAATTACCTTGTAGAAACTTTTTGTGGTATGGATATTACATGAATATGTAAATTTTTTGGAAAATATTTTTATGAATATATTATAATAGTTTAGTTTATAGAATGATTATTCATAGAATAGTCCTATTACAATTTTTCTTAGACATAATATGATTGGTATTTTCAACCATTAAGATATATTTTATTTTAGATGATATAGTAATTATAGTTTATTAGAATTTGATAATGTTATCAGAATTATATTAATATGGTTTTAGAATAAGAAAAACATGCATACATGGTGACAACCTATCACTTCTAGTATGGCTATGAGGATTTAATCCACAACTAAATCATGATAACGGTCTTGAGACCATCACTATCCTACTTGATGTTATATGTAATATTTAATTTTTTTAATTAATGAATTTGAATCATAAACATTAATGATGTACCAATGGATTTTCACATGAGGTTTAGAGAAAAATTGTGCTAACTAAATTGGTTTCAGAATATATTTTCAGATAGATAGATTTCCTTTTAACTCTTTTAGGGATCTAACTAACAATTAACAGTTAATTTTAAGGATTATAGAATAAAAAATTATTTTTTGGATATTTGTTTCATGTCATAATTGATGAATTAAATATATATCTTTTCAAAACCAATGGATTCAATTATTCTAGTCAAACTAAAATATATCAAGTAAGTATATTTCCTTATATTTTATGACATTAATGTAGTTCCTCAATACATGGAAAAAATATATCCAAAAAATAATAGTAAACTACCAACGTATTTGATGATTCAAACGTTCTTTTAAATCATAAAATATTTATGATTTTTTCCTTATTATTCCATTAATAATTCAAATTCGTGTGATCAATTATATTTATCACCCTATATCAATTTTTTGGAACTAATCATTTCTTCCAGTTCAATCTCTTCACTTACTCCATATGTTATTATAAATGTAAGCATATTTATCTGTAATTATATATGACCATTAAAATATTTATTTAGTTATTTTAATATAATTTCTTATTATACCTTTTCATATGTGGATTAAATGAATGAATTTTCAAATTTCAAATCATTGATTTAAAATTTAAGTTCAAATTGGGTTGTTGTAATTTATCGAATGTGGGGAGAATATAACACCATAATTATTTAAAAATAATAATTTTTGGTTATATATCATATATTACAAGAAAAATAATGTTTATATGAGAATGTAAACCCCAAAGGAATTATTATATATATCCTTCTAAATAGATTTTATCTCATTTATATATCAAGGAATACGCAGCCTGAAGTCTAAATGAACCTTAATTTAGTATTCTGATATATGCTAGATGCTGCATTGGATGACAAGAGTCATAGTAGATAAATTATTAAAATAATTATTTTAATAAAAATTAAATTTCAATATATTTATTACAAATAAAATATATTAACATTTGAATGAAAAATGAATGTTTTATGAAAAATATTATTTTTTCTAAAATGCACCTAACATACGCTTTTCACAAAAAAAATTAATAAAAACTATCAAAAATATTATGTAATTTATTTTAAAAAAATAAATTAAATTATTAAATAAAAAATATTTATTATATTATGGTTAATTCATTTTATTATTCATAAATGATCCATTTTTCAAAGAATAGTTAAAAAAATAATTTTTATTGAAACTCCATTTTAGTTTTAATAATTTAAAAGGATAAATTATTTTTCATATTGTATTTAGATTAAAATTAGATAAAATAATTAAAAAGTTAACATAATTATTTAAATGTGAAAAATTTAATGTTTATGTTTGATAATAAAACCATCATATTTATTAGAATTTACACCTTATAACCCCTCTTTTTCATCAGACCTTTGCATTAAATTCTGAATTGTATTATACCACTTCTTTTAATTAAATTTGAAAAATAATTTCCATATATAGTATAATAGACATTTATATTATCTAATAAGTTAATCTTAATGTTTATCTATTATGAATCATAAAACTAGAAAAAATTAATTTCCAAGGTTAATGAAAAACTGAGTTAATGAAAATGAAATAAAGCATGTCACTATCCATCCCCCAGGGCCCATGCCATGACTACCGAAAGACCACCTCCCAATGGCCAGAGGCTGAAGAATGGTTCCAAATGCATTATCCTACAAAAAGGGAGGCATTTTTCAAGTATCTTTACACACGAACACAACTCCCAGCCAATGAAAATAGATGAAAAAATCTAAGGAAATAGTGCCTAAAATCCAATAAGTAAAACACAACCAGAGTAAAATAGAATGTAATGAACAAAGTGGAAAACCAGTCCTATATACAAGCACATTAAAAGAAAAATAGAAGAAAAGAAAAACTCTATGACCTTGATGATTGTCCACTAGGAGGTCTACCTAAAGGGTAGGTGAAGGGTAGCTTCATGAAGTTGTAGAAGTGCACATCATCTGTCTAATCTCCTTGTACATCACCAGGCCCTATTCCTCCTTAGACATTGTCAAAGCCTCAATTGTATGAATAAGACAAGAAACCTGTGGGAAAAATCTCATGCAGGGGTGTGTAGAAAACATAGTATGGGACCCCAAAATAAAAAAGTTAAATTACAAGAGAAAACCCATAGTGGAATACACAATCAGCTCTACTCGATTATATTCTCATACATATACCATGATCATTTAAATATACTCACATTACCCCTAAGAAGCATAAGGTCCATCCTTATAGACAACACTTGTTTAGATTCCCAAGATTGATTTACATGGATATTACATTTATTTTTTTGGAATAATTAATACAGGACACAAAAAGACGCCCAAATATCATATTAGTTTAGTTTCTTGGGAAACTCGGAATGTAATCTTATAATAATGGTGAAATATCATCAATATCTATCATAAATATCTTCCCCTTTTATTTCAAAATCTAAAACATTTACTTATATCCTGAGGAAAAAATAAAAAGGGTGAGGTCAAATGATTAGTAAGGGTAATCATGGATAAAATTAAACAAACAATAATCATTTGAACATAAAAACAAGAACATAATGTTTAAACATCTAAATATTGAGTCATGAAATAAATTTTTGCATTATATAATTCATGGATCATAAAGGAATATTAACCATGATAGAATAGCATTGGAATAAAACATGTAATTATGGAATACTAATAAGAAAATTATATTATTTCTATAGTAGCCAATATATTTCTTCCAAGTCAATCATAGAAGATATAGTCCATTACATAACCAGGTTTACTTGTCGTTCCGACCATGTATTACTGAACCAGAATTACACATCATTCCAGCCCTGCATTACTGAACCAGATATACTTGGTATTCTGGACATGTCAATCTCATGAGATATAAATCATTACACAATTAATTAGAGGGAGATATAGGTCCCACCCATCTAATAATCAAATCATTCATAAATGCTCCTTAAAAACATAAACCATTCATTATAGCATAACCCAAGAAGTAAAATTGGTTTCTAAAACATCATTCTATCAGAACACAATCTATATAAAATATCCTTCTATATTTAATAAAATAAAATAATAGTAATAATATGTATAGAATTATGATCCTATTTATTAGAATAATCTTAGATGGTAAATACTTTTGATAAATCAATTTAACATAGTTCTTCAGAAAAATATCCTTTCTACTTCAAAAAAATTTTCTTTCCTCAAAATTCCACACAATTTTAAAATAAAAGAATTTATTTGAAGATAAAAATGATATAGTGTATAGTGAGATTCTTGGAAATAATGGATCATGAAATAATAAAAATCCATTCATGTCATAAAACTTTAAAAAAAATTCATCATAGTTTTGTTGGAAATGTAAAAAAATACCTTGTATGGTAAACAAAAGAATGATTAATTCCAAATCATGATGTAAAAGTCAAATGGGTAATAATGACATTAATAATACATGGAATAATATTAAACATTTTATGAAAACATTTTTATAAATCATTGACATGGATGAAAAATATGGCCTTAGTAAATACATACATATATGAAATCTCAGATAAAGATGAGATTGAAAAATTATCCCCTGCCTTAGGACTGATTTCACGTGTATGTGTATGATAATTTTGTATAGTTGTTTCGAAAAAATTATTAACATATAAAAGAACCATAATAATATTAATGATATAATATATGATTCACTTTTGAATTTATATTTCCCGTTCATTTGATAATTCCTGGTTAAAGCAATGCTTTGGGTAATAATTGTTTTATTTAGCGTACATATTTTTAATTGTTATTCTTGATATTACTACTTATGTCCTTATTTAAACACTTAAAGAATATAAAAATTATTTATATATCATATATATTCAGTATATAAATATAAATATATATATATATATATAATATATATAAATGAAATAGAATTCACCATTCATGGAGACAATAGGCCTTATGAAAACATAAATACTATTTTAGTTTCCTTATTGAATTGAATGGATGTAATTAAATGACCTTTTTATATATACATGAGTATAGTAGAATTATTATGGAATATATTTCATTGTTATTTAATATATGCACTATTTAATCATTCATTAATTGTTAACCTGGAGAATGAATATCCTCGCGTCGTGGAGATGTTAAGCCATATGTACGTACACACTGTGATTTCGTTTTTCATTGGATGGATAAAAGGTGAAATATGGTTGTTTCATATTTATAATAAAATACCATTATATGATTGATACTTATTTTATATCTTTATATTGAAACAACTAATTTAGAGGATTTAGAAGAATATATAAATTAGAAAGAATCGGTAGAAGAGATTACCTCCTACGCGACATGCCTCCTCAAAATTTTCTCTTAGGGCTCTAAATTTGATCATTTGAGAAAACCAGAACATATATAATTTAACTCAGGAATTTCAGAAGATAGTTTTTTAGGTTTTAGTCGATTTGGAAGTCTCAAATTGTAGTGAAGAGGGGAGGGAGGAGGTTCCCTTTTATAAGGGATGAGACAACCACTTTTGAAAACTCTCAAAATATTAATTTATTATAAATTAAATTGAGAATAAAAATTGACCAAAATCTATTTAATTAGAATATATGATTATTTTGGTTCGAATAAACATCATCCAATAATTTTTGGGAATGTTCTGAATATTTTTTTATCATTATTTGTTTCATTTAACCCATATTTTACCCTTTATAATCATACAGTGATATCATGTTATTTACACATTATGGGAATGTGATTACCATATCATGAAAAATGGCCAACAAAAAGTAATTTATGACATATTTGGACTTATATTAACTATTTTCTTGAATAATAAATTTTTATAAATTTAATAACAATTAATAAACTATTTTATCTTTTAAGTTACGAATTATTTCAAGTTTGGATACTATTCATACTTGACATTTTAAAAAAATTCATAACAACCTGATTCCATCAGAAAAAAGGCATTAACTCCTACATGATATTCAAATATCTTCCAAATTTTTTTATGGAATCAAAATCATCAAATTAAATTTATTTTAATATTTATAAATTCATTTATTTGAATGTTTCATAAATGAGATAATCACTACATCATAATCGTGTAATAAATAAATAAATTTTTCAAAGGAATAAAAATTTAAAATAATATACTGTGATATATGAAATTATTTTTTCTTTCGAATTATTATATATAGACATATATATCAGTTAGATAACAATATATATAAATCAATTTAAAGAAAAGATATATATTTAGGTTATAATTATCTTTATTTTAAATTAATTTTTACATATTGTAATTTTTATATCTAAGTGAATCCATGGGGTCCCCAAATCGACCCAATGATTCCCATAGTCGGAAATATCACATAAAATAGGATAATGAAATGTGTAGGGAAGTTTAATATTATAATATTATTATTTTTTACCTTTATTTACCACATTTTCCCTTTAACTGTGGTATATAAAATAATTAATAAAGTTATTATTCATAATGTAAAAAAATAAAATGTACATATTTACACAATATGATCTTTATGATTTCAAATAAAAGATCCATTTTTTAAAATTCAAAACACATAAGCTTCAGTAATTCTTTTAAAATTAATTCCCATTGTCAAAACGAAAAAGTGGGGTTTTAAGAAATATTAACTATCAAAAGATTGACATGTATTTATATCCAATTTAAATGTAAAATTACATAAAATGACAAATATTAGATTAAATAATATTATTATTATCTAAATACCCTTTAAATTCAATTAAAAAAATTCTAACAATATAAATAAATTAGATTAAAATAATATTTTGAATTAAAATGCAGTATTATTCACTATTCAAACTAATTTAAATTTTATGAGAAAAATAACAAAAAATCAAAAAAAATTATTTTTCACTTCCAAATAAGAATCTTATTTTTTAAAATTTATCTTATAAAAGTGTCAAAAATTATATAAAATTGGTGTGCCATCAAAAGGTGGTAAAACTGTATTTTTTTAAATACTTATTTTATCTAAAATAATTGATTTTGTTCTCATATCAGGTCCTAGAAACTGTATAAGATGAATGGTAATGTTATATATAATTCAAAATGTGGTTAATTATATTCATAAAAGATAGTTTATATCCCATTAATTAATAATATTTTTATAATATATCGTTGTTTATTGAACCTCAATATCGCATACAATGCAAGCAATCGAGGAAGGTTTCTATTGTGTGAAACGTAAGCCAAGTCAGTATTGCGTGTCTTGAAAAATTACATTGTTGTTACATGTAATGTAATACAAAAATATTTCTTTTATATATTGAATAAAATTTATACTCAATTTTTCATGAAAAGAATTTTATCAAAGGAACATGAAATTATTTTCAAAAAATGCCATGAATAGTGGTGTGTATACTACAAGCTAATACAATATTTAGTATTGTGAAAAATAATCATTGTTTACCATACCACATAAGAACACAAAGAAATTAAAGATAATATATCTCATTAAATATCAGGATGTTACATTCTACCACCCTTAAAATAAATTTTTCCATCGAAATTTGTTGTGGTTATTAATGGTTTTCTATTTGAAATTTTCATTCATGGAAACCCACACTGTGATAAGGGATAAAGATCATTTTATAAATGAATGTTATAAATATAATGCATACCTATAAGAAATCATCATTGGGTTTCCATGTAGGAGAACATATGTGGTAATTGAAAACATAGATATGGAAGAGAAATATGACAATCAAGTTCTGTTGGATAGTGATAGAGAATAATGATTGGAGAAAGTAAACTACCAGAAAGTAAAAACTCTATGATGATTTAAGGGACCATTTGATTAACATTTTTATAGGTTACTAGGATAAAATTTTTCGTTTTCATGATCCTTTCCCTAATGTGAAATAATTTTTCATAAGAATAAATACTTACTTTATTTTGGTATATTCTCATAAATTTTCGTACCTTGAAAAATTTCCACTTCATATCTTATTTAATGAAATGAAGTCATCTCTATAATTCATAAAGTGTTAGAAGATAATTCAATATAATAGGTTATTCCATCAGTCTCAACATAAAGTTCATCACCTAAAATCAAATATGCAAAAATCCACCTATAGTGACATATTACATTAATCTAACAAACTTCAACCCTAATATAACCTAAAAAATCCATAAATGGATAAATTTACAATCAATTAAAAAATATAAAACATAGAATTAGGTTAAAGAAATCAACATAACATTTATCTATTATATCTCATATGGTAGTTCTTGGATTTCACATTCTGAACATGTGAATACCTTAATCATGTATTCACTTGAGTCATAGTAACAACCTAAATTATCAGATATCCTTATTGAAAAAATTCATGTTTCCTTATTCCAAATCTTATTGAGTATATTCCTTATGTCCCAAAAGTTTTATGCTTCATACATGAAATCATAACCCTTTTTTCAATAACATTGTAATTAAATTTCAAGAAACCTGAATCATCCAATTTTCTTAGTCAAATCCAACATATCCTGATCCAAACCTCACTATCTTAACATAAGGGACATATTAAGGGTTATATTTCCTTTAATATTGTGTACTAAAAGTATATTACCTTACCCTTATGTAAAATTTCTATCTCTTTTGAACTATTCATCATATTTGTTTCAATCCTTATAATGAAAACACTTATTTATTTCATGATTTATGATACATAATCATTGAATTACAACACATATAAACCTCAATCATCCAACTTCATTATTAAAACATTACTCATGATACATCATCTTCATATTTGCTAAAATATGAATCATGTATTTTAATTTCACAACAACAAGTTTCTTAACACCAATGTAAACAATACTGGAAGAACATCACATACCTTTCTCATGTCATTTACAATCACTTTTTCCTCATCCATATGACCAATACTCATACAATGTTCATTATTATCTACATTATATTTCCACTTAGTAAATATATATTTATAATTCCAATTATTTTCCACATCTAAAAAATTAGCTATTTAACTATGTTATATATAGTTTTGGCTATTGACTAAAATCAGAAAAAAAACATGTGATAAGTAAATATCAGAGATTAGAAACACAAAAGTAAGGTAAATTATTTATATTATCTTAATATATGATATCATCACTTTACCCCAAGTTTAGTCATGATTATCACAAAACCCTTGGATTGTAACCTATTCTTTAATTTACCTTATGAAATCCCTAGAAAATAGTTGATATATATCAAGGGACCTCACTAATTTTTTTGCATCCTTGTTTCTAAAGGTTTAATAAACCTTCAATTTGATACCAACTGTAGAGACCCATACTTCAAGTAAATGAACATTATATTTATTTTGAAGAATACTTAATACACGAAAAAAACAGATGCCCAAAGATCATATTAGTTTAGTTTGTTTGTAAACTCTAAACATAATCTTTTAATCATGGTAAAATATCTTCATCATCTCCCTTAAATATCTCCCCATATTTCTTTCCTATATAAAACAATTCCTTATATCCTAGGAAAAAGAAAAAATAAAAAGGGGGAGCTCAAATACTCACTAAGGGAAAACATAGAGAACAAAAAATAAACTATAAAAATTTGAACGTAAAAACATGAACATAATGTATAAACATAAAAAAATATGAGTCATTAAATAAATCATGGTAGTATGTAAGGAATGGATCATAAAAGAACATTTATCATGATATAAAATCATTGAAATAAAACATGTAATTATAGAAAACTAATAATCACATAATATGATTTCCGCTATAGGCGGTATTTTTTTTCCAAGACTATCATAGTGGAAATAGTCCATAACTGAAATGGGTTTACTTCCCGGTCTAGCCACATATTATGGAACAAGATTTACTTATCATTCTAGCATTACATTACTGAACTAGATTTACTTTATACTATATTAATGTTTATATCATGAGATATTAATAATTACCCAATACATTGGAATGAGATATAGGTCCCACCTATATTTTGATGAAATCAATTTTACTTGTGCCACAGAAAACAAAAAACATTTATCATATCATAACCCAACAAATGAAATGTGTTTCTTAAGCATCGTTTCCTCATAACATTATCCACATAAAATATCATTACATCATTATCACAATAAAACCATAGTTATAATAAGGATAGAAACATAAACCAATTTATGTGAATCATCTTAGATGTGAAATTGTTTTGATAAAACACTTGAACTTAGTTCTTGCGGAAGATATCCTTTAAACAACAAAAACGTTTTCTTTTCTCAAAATCCGAGTAATTTAAAAAAAATAATTTAGATGAAAATAAACTTGAAATAGTGTATAGAAAGCTTCATGGAAATAATATGTCATTAAACTCTAAAAACTCAGTCATGGAGTATAAGTTAAAAAATACATTCTCCTCGTACTTTTTTCAAAAAGTCAACAAATAATATATATGGAAAACAAAATAAAGATTCATTTCATTCCATGTAGTAAAAATTATAAAATGGGTAAAAATAACTTTAATCTTAAATCGAATAATAATATAAATTTTATGAATTTTTTTTATAAAACATGGACATGGAAGATAAATATACCCCACTAAATACTTACATATAAGTAATATAAGATAAAAATGAGATTGCGAATTTATCCTTTAGCTTAAGACTTCTTTATTCCATATATGTATGAAACTTATGTATAGTGGGTTTAAACATATTATTAACTTGTAAAAAACTATTATTATATTTATTATATCATATATGATTCATGTATGACTTTATATTACCTGTTTATTTGTGAATTATATGTTAAAGAAACATTTTGGGTAATAATCGTTTTATCTATCGTACGCGTTTTGAAATGTTATTTTTGAAATTATTACATAAATTATTACTTATATCATGATTTTCTTAATTTAAGAATTTTAAACATGATTTATATATCATATAAATTTAGTATATATATATATATAACAGATATATAAATAAAATGGAATACAATGTTCACGGAGACAGTTGGCCATACATACACATGAACACTATTTTGGATTCCTTATTGAATTTAAAGGAAGTAAGTAAATTATATATATATATACATAAATCTAGTAGAGCTATTATGTAACATATTTCATTATTATATATTATATATACTTTATAATCATTCCTGAATAGTTAACATGGAGAATGTGTCTCATGACGTCATAGAGACGATAAGTCTTAGGTACGCACGTGCGGTGGTTTCATTTTTCGAAGTATAGATATAAAGTGAAATAGGGTTGTTTAATATTTAAAAAAACATATCATTATATGATGTATAATTATTTTTTTACATTATAATGAAACAACTAATGAAGAGGAAGTAGAAGAAGAACAAAATTTGAAAGAATCGGTAGAAGAGATTACCTCTTCCTCGACATGCTTCCTTTAAATTTACTCTTATGGCACTAGAGAAGGTATTTGTCGAGGAAAAAAACCTATATAATGTAACTAGGTATCTTTATAAGTGAAACAAGAAGGGTTTGGCTGATCATGAAGGCTCAAAATGGATTGAAGAGGAGAGGGAGGAAGTTCCCTTTTATTAGATATGGGAGTGGAACTTTTGGAACTCTCAAAATATTAATTAATTATAAAATAAATTTAGATTAAAAATTTTCAACAAAATTCTTAATTTGAATATCACATGATTTTGGTTTGAATACCCATTTTAAAATAATTTTTTGACATGTTTTGAATATTTTTTTATCTTTATCTTTTTATATTAACCCTTATTTAACAATTTTTAATCTTATCTTGATATCATGTTATTTACACATTGTGGGTTAATTTGATTACTATATCATGTGAAATGACCCAAAAAAATTATACATGGAATATTTGGATTATATTAATTATTTTTCTAAATCGTTGTTTTTTCTGAATTTAATATCATTTAATTAACTATTTTTTGTTTTAACTAATGAATTGTGTCAATTTTGGACACTATTCATAGTTGAGATTTTTTAAAATATTCAAAAAAACGTTATTATTTACGGAAAATATAATTAACTCATCCCTAATAAGTTTATGTCATCCATTTTATTTTTGGATGGCATCAAAATTTTCAAATTAAATTTATTTTAATATTTATAAATTCATTTATTTGAATTTTTCATTAATGAGGTAATCACTACATCATAATTTTTTCATAGGTAAATATATTTATCTAATGTCTGAAAATTATAAATAAAACACCATTATGTAGGAAGTATTTTTATCTTTATAATTACTATATATAGACATATATATCAGTTATATAACCCCATATTAAAGTAGATGTTGTAAATTATATATGTTTAGGTTCTAATTATCTTTATTTTAAATTAATTTTTATAAAATGTCATTTTCGCATCCAAGTGAATCATTGGGGTCCCATAATCAACCCAAGAATTTACATGGTCAAAAAATTCTCATACAATAAAATTAATACATGTGTTACGGTAGTTTTATATTATTATAATTTTATTTTTTAACTCTATTTACAATATTTATCCATTAACCATGGTAAATAAAATAATTAATGGTGTTACTATTCATAATGTCTAAAAAGAAAACATATCTATTTACACAATCATAACCTTATGATTCTAAATATGGGATATATTTTTTCAAATTCAAACTACAGAATATTCATAAATGAATTTAAAATTAATTTTCATTGTTAAAACCAAAAATTAGGTTGTTTAGAAGTAATAACTATCAAAAGATTGATATGTGTTTATATCAAATTTAAATGTTAAATTACATAAAATGACCAAAATTAGATTAAATGATAAAAATATAATCCAAATAAACTTGAAAACCATTTAAAAAGATAATCTATCTATATAAATAATTTAGATAAAAAATCCATTTTGAATTATAATGCAGTATTTTTGTTTATTCATTATAATGTGAATTTTATCATAAAAATACCAAAAAATCTGCAAAATTAAATTTTCATATCCTACTTCCAATGAAAAAGTTTATTTTGTCAAATATAACTTATAAAAGATTCAAAAAGTATATTTAAACGGTTTTTCCATTAAAAAGTGGTAAAACTGTATATTTTGAAAAATACTTCTTTTATCTGAAAATTTGATTGTGTTATTATATCTTGTTCTAGAATGTTTTTTTAAGATGAATGCTAATATTATATAAAATTAAAAATTTGGTTATTACTATATAGACATGCTAGTTTATATACCATTAAATAATAATATTTTAATAATATATCATTGTTTAGTGAAACTCGATATCGCGTACAATGCAAGCGACCGAGGAAGGTTACTCTTGTGTGTAACGAAAGCCAAGTAAGTGTTGCGTGTAGTGAAAGATTCTTTTGGTGTGGCATATAACATAATCCAAAAATATTTCATTTATACATTCACCAAAAACTATAATCAGTGTTGCATGAAATGAATTAAATCAAAAAGATCATAAAATTATGTGAAATACAAGCCAAGAATAATGTTGCGTATACTACAAGCTAATATGGTGTTTTGTATAGTGAAAACTAAACATGGTGTTGAATATGACACAGGAATTCAAAAAACATAAAATTAATTTATCTAATAAAATATTAGGGTGTTAAAATTAGGATTCTCACAAACGCTCAAGGGTAACACATACATGATGACATTACACTCCCTGAGATGAACCATCCATGATGGAACCCATATGAGAGATTAACTCCATCGGGTACAATCCTATCATTATTTAATGGTACATCTGAGAGAACCTGATGCATCAAAAAAATACTAGGTATAACTCTAGTTTCTGACACTAGAGGCTTATTCATCAGAGTCACTTGCCCCGTGCAAGACTAAGGAAACAAAAATGAAGAGGCCCGCTCTTTATCATTGTGCTCTGTTGACAGTGATCTCCATGCTGACCTATGATACCTATGTATCCCTTTTAAGAAGTCACATGTGCCTCAATCCGTTGAGTGATCCCTAAATCCTATATTGGTATTGTTTTCATCAAGTGGATGGGCCCTCTCCCTACCACTATGTTCGATAGCTGACTAACCATCTCTAATTAAGGACCAGCACCCTACCTGGTAGGGGTACTATATAGTGACTAGAGGACCCGATCCATTGCACTATAGGGGATTAATACTCATGAAGGACCTACACACTATATCAATAGGGGTGTATAACTTCATATATTGTGGACCCACCCCCTAGCTTGTAGTGGAGTCCCATTAGTGACTTGAGGACATGCTTCCTGATAATGATGGGGGTTACCGAATCTGTCAGTTTGTTCACAATGGGGTACCCATAGTATAGTACATTAGTGGAGTACAAACCCTATTCTAGAGGACCCACTCTCTGGCATGGTAGGGGAGTACCGACTATTCTGTTGCACTGTGTTATAGGGACTTGCACCCTGAAACGGTAGGGGAGTACCATATTCTATAAATGAGGACCCTCTTACTACTAGGTATGGGAATACTAAATCTATATGAGTTATATATGGAGGAATCACTCCCTTTACAATAGTATAGTACAAAATTCAGCGATAGGGGACCAGCTCCCTTGCATGGTAGGTGAGTACCAAATCTTTTTTTATAATTATCTCTAAGAATCCATGCCCTAATCCTATAGGGTAGTAACACTGTAATAGTAATCCACTCAAAGGAAAATATAACCACACCCATAATGTAGGTAGTATCATCTCTACCGAAGTAGATAGACAAGGATTACCTACAACCTGAGTCATCCTATGAGTAACCATCCTAGAACCTCACCATAAGAATAACCTAAATTCTACCCAAAGTCTACTCGTACAAGGAGATCCTACACTTCAAAAAAGGATATCCTATAACATTATCAAAAACTCACTTAGAGTATCTATAAAATATAGTCTCATACCAAGGGTCCCATAATTGCATACGGCTTATCAAATTGATGATTCTTTTAGATGTTATGGTTTCTTTAGTGAAATGGGGGTTGGATGCATTGAGGTCCAGTCCGACCCAGTCGTACTGAACCTAACTGAATTGGGTGTAACCCAACCTGGGTTTGACCCAACCCAGGTTTGACTCGACCCAATGGGTCTGACTCAGACCGACTAAGCCCATTCTGCTACAATGGGCCATTATTCTTGGCTCGTGCGTGGGAAGAGTGTCATAATTTTTCTCCCCAGGCGGTGCTACATATCTCCACTAAACTAACCCATCCTCATACTAGATCGATTATTTTTTAAATACCCATGGTAATATAGAGGGGTATAGCATATGTTGTGTCCCGGGGTGCGGCTTTTTCCACACGGTATCCGAGTCCCTACCACTGCCAGCTACACCGTGGCATGCCGATGTCCTGCTATAACATTATGCAGACCACCTGACGTGCTCTGGTGGTCTACAATTGATCATGAGGGTGTTCCAGATTCCTTTGGTCTATTTCTTCATTGAATGGGGCCCAAATCTCTTTCTCGATCCTTTTCACGTAAAATCATCCAATAGACGCTATCTCACACACCACTTTGGCCTAACCGCCACCATCGTCATCATACCAACATCGTGTCAAGTCCACCAATGAAGCTAAGGAGAGGACTACAAGGGAAAATAAATCATGGAACTTTTTTAAAATGTTGTTTGTTACAGCTTTGATCTTTTCTCGTTAGATGGATTGTAACATAAATTAATCCCATAGAGTCAAACTCAATAAAGACCCTCCCAAAATAATGATTAAACTGTGGGTCAACCTATTCATGGGTTGATATGTGGTTGTAATTTAAAAACCATGAATGAGGGAAAGATAATAATTCAACAACATCCAATAGTTGTGTTAGATCATTCATTGGTGATTAAGGGTTTCGTTTTCTTTTTCATTCGATAATCTTATGTTTACGACCATTAATAGATGGTCGTTGGTGATAATCAGTTCGAAGGGGGGTAGTAATTCGTTTTCATCACCCACCATAGCTTTTGAGCAGAACCGAAATTGTTCCCACAATCTTATGTTCCATTAATGGGTGAAAAAAGAATTTGTATTTCGGTTACGTTGTTGTTATGAAGTCGTTATGATGTTTCATTTAATAAAATAGATTGTTTAGATTCATTTAATGAAGCATAGTATATAGTTTCACTGTGTTACACTCTGTTTCAGTCAAAAGGTTTCAAAATTTCAAAAATAAAGTAAAACCTCCACATTATTTTATTTTAACATTTTTATAAAATACTCTAAATAGTATCTTTTTCATTCGACCCATTTTGGTCAATGTCACATCCATTATTAGGTAATATATCTATTTTGGATGCAAAACTACAGTCATATTTTTAATCTAGGCACCAACATAGAAGAGTCTAAAACCACAAACCCGCTCCATTATAATTCACTTAAAAAAACTCATAAACTATCTTTCACCATCGACCTATTCTAGTCGATTTTAAGCTTCGCATGTGGGAAATACTCCCTCACGAGCTCAACGGTACTCTCAGTTTCCAATCCATGTTACAATTTATGATTTATAAGTATTTGAAAATAAAATATTTATTACATAATTATTTTATTTATGTCAAAAAACTAACTTCCTGTAACACCCTAATATTTCATAGTGTGTTACTTCTTCAAAATAATTCAATAACTTGCACTACACGCAACACCAAGTTCAAGCGCACCATGATTTACCAAACAAGCCATTCAAAAGAGGTTATGAATAGTATTAACTAAATTTTAAACTATATATAATCCATATAATTTTAGAATCCATATTATGAGTTTCTTAGCCATAATGTAAGAACAAATTCATTTTTTCAGATAAAAGAAGTATTTTTTAAAAAAATGCACTATTTCCAACTTTTAATAGTGAAACCCTTTTTTTAATCCAATATTTTAAACTTTTATATATTCAATTTGACTAAATAAATTTATTCTTTAGAATGGGGACATAAAAAATTGACAATGAAACACCCCAAGCTTCTATGGTATGTTTCCCTTTGAATAATGCAATGGTGTGCATTGTACGCAACTTCGAGGTTCTAACACACCACAACCCATCAAACTCGCCATTATGAATAGTAATACCTATTTTTTGAAAATTTATAAATTTTATATTTCAAAATGGACTTCATTTTTGGATTCGTAATTTCAAAATTAGCTTAGGGTGAAATTTTGGTACTTTTCAGATAACTTTCATATTATGATGAATAGTGAAAATTACTAAATTTTAATTAAAAACAAATTTTTTAATCAAAATAATTAATAGTGATAAGTTATTAATTTGAGTGGTTTTAAAGTATATTTAGAATATATTTTACCATTTAATTCAATTTTGGTCATTGAATGTAATTTCACATTTAAACCATACATAAACAAATGTCAATCTTTTGATAGTTATTATCTCTTAAAAACACGCTATTTGTTTGGACGACGGGAATTAATTTTTAAATTAATTAATGCAACTGATATGTTTTGAATTTTGTAAAATAAACATCATTTTTTAATTTATAATATCAAATATATATTAGGCCTAAATTTTGGTATTTTTTTGGAAACATTCATTTTTTTTGATGAATAGTGAAACCACTAAGTAGTAGTTTAAAAAACTGAAATTTTCATAAAACATAATTTTAACACTTCTGTGAGAGGAATTTCGAAAATACGAGAGACACGGTTAAAATCAAGGAGTAAAATGTGGTTCAATGAGATGAAAATAATTTTTGGTGAATTGTAATTTTTTACTTTTATTTACCACGGTTAAAAGTAAATTGGGTAATTAAGGGTAAAAATGATATTAATTTTGCCATAACACATGTCCTAATTCTATTGGACAAGTGTATCTCGACCAAAAACGACCTTAGGAGTAAAATATTGTCATTTAGGTCCACTTGGAATAGATTAGGACATTTATTATTATTTAATTCAAAGAAGAGTTAAAAGAGTTAAAGTCAAAGTTTATATACTAAAACATTTTTAATAAAGGGTTGTACAGAAGATAAATTCGATTGTAAATATTCATTAGAAATCTAAAAAGATTTCCTACATAATGATATTTTATTTATAATGTTCCGACAAAAAATAAGTTAATTTATATATGACACAATGATGATGCAGTAATTACCGTAATAGTGAAAATTTAAAATTATTGATATTATAAATACCCAAATAAATATAATTTGAGACTTTTTATGAATTAAACTAATTTTATAGGATAATATGACATTTTATTATTTATGTAATTATATTTTTTCGAAGTAATCATTCAGTTATGAGTTTTACAAAAATTAATTATTGAATAGTGTCGAAATTGACATAAAATAGTTCTTAAAACAAATATTATATTATTAATTGATATTAAATTCCTAAAAATATAATATTCGTCCAAGAGACTTATTTAATGATATTTTTATCACAAATGGACCACTTGGGGGTTTCATGGATGTATATAGTATGTTAATTAACAATATAATATAAAAATACAAAGAGACATCGTAAAAGTGAAACTAATTAACTAAGAGTTAATACTTAAAGATAAAGTTAATATAGTAACCCAAACCTGTCTAAATCTTATTGGTGGAGAGTTTTTAGACCTATCCCCACCTTAACCGTTAAATAATCCACTTTTGATCCATTTGAAACTGAATATGAATTTATTATAAAATAATATTTCTAGCTTTTCCAAAGGTGCCCCTCACCCCTCTTATAAAAGGGAACTCCTCCTACTCATTAACTCACACCTTTAAAGCCTTTTGGTTCGGCCAACCCCGAACCAAATACTCAGTAAAATTCCCTAACTTAATCCTAGAGGCATTCCTTTAGTTATAAATCCAACCTAATGAGCCCTTTTGATCAAATCAAAAGGAAGAACACGAAGAAGAGGTAATGATTTCACCACCCTCTTTCAAGTTCTTTTCTTCTTCCACTTCTTGTTTCTTTGTTATTACCATTATAAAATAATAACTCTAGTATATTATATATACTGTGATGTAATTTTAAATATGGTACAACCGTATTCCGTATTCTATCCATCCTTTGAATAACATGTCGCCATACGTGCGTAAGTACGGCTTATCGTCTCCACGTCGTGGTGTAATTGTTATTCAATATATTATTATTTAGACAGGTATAATAATCATTTTTAATTCATGTAAATAATAAATATAACATTATAATGATTCTATATATATGATATACAATCCAATTATATATTATTTTAAAATCAAAAACATGATATTGTCTCTCGTGCATACGTACGGACTACCATCTCCACGAACACGATGAGATTCATTCTCCATCGTATCCATTCAAGTATAATTCTCATTTGATGATTAATTATGTATCTAAGGACATTATATCATTTTGGATATGATTATGATACAACCTATCCCACATAATCACGGCTTACGTAACAAAACATATAATATAAAATGAGTAACTTAACACTTGAAACAATGATAATACTATGATATTATTATCAAATCAATATTAAAAGATCATATATGATACCATATTAATGTATTTGATTATTTTATAATTTAATAACAATTATTCCACCATTATACATGAATTTAACCTACCCCCAACCATGGAAAAGTACAAGGTGAGGGTTTATTTCAGAATCTCTTCATTATCCGAGGTTCTTTATACGTAATAATCTACTGGGATCTTGTTATCATCCACATCCATGTTTCTTAAAAATGTATGTCAAAAAAATCTTACTATTTTACAGATTATGGGTTAATGTCTTGTATACCCTTTTTTGGCTTTTTATAAGATGTTTATAAAGGAATCTTTCCGTCTTTTTCCAAACAAGGTCCTTTTTAACCTTTTCGACAGAATTAAGGTAAAAATGTTATTTTTATCTTATACTGCGGGTGCGGCTATTTTCTGCCGTTATAAAAAAATTTAAGCTTCCATTACAAGCTTATAAGGATATTTTCAAAGTAAATTTTTTATTTTATAATTATTTGAATTTTAAATGATTTCAAAATGAATATTTTATGAATTTCTGAAAGGTACTCTATCAAAATCAGAATTTTAAATTTTTTAAAGATTTATCTTTATAAATTTTTTAATTAATGTACATGTTTTCAAAATGATTATAACAATTTATTTATATGGAAAATTAGTTTTTGAAATGATATTTCTTTTCAAAAGATTCGAAGTGGTATGGGACACTTTGATCCAAAAATCTCTTTTAAATTACATCCTTAATAAATGTGTGACTTTTAAATGAATTAAAAAAAGAGATATTTCTCTCAAATAGTTTTGATTTCATATATATCAATATCCGTTGATGGATTTTATGTTTATTTGAAGATGATTTATTATGATACAAAACTTCTATATTGTCTTGATGTTTTTGTGATGTTTTTGACTGTGGATGTGTTATTCTTATACTATTCGTGGTTTTTGGATGAAGTATTTACATTTCTTATGCTATTTTTAATATGAATGTTTATGTTATGTTTGAATCTTTTCATATGGGAATGCATTGGACTTAATATTTGACGGGTGGAGACCGTTATACCTCCTCGATGCATCGGTAGGTCTCATGAGACAAACTAGTGTCTTGGCATGAGGCCTTGGCAAAATCTTATTTTTATCCTAGGCACAAGGCCTCGGCTACATGGTTATGATAGTCTGGCATTATGAATTCCATCATTATGAAAGTGGTTATTGATATTTCATGTGATTATTCACTTAGTAGAACATCCATGTGAATATGTAAATGGTATTATTTCATTTTATTTCTTCCATATTATGTTGAAGTTCATGTTTAAAAAGCTTTTGTTTTAGTTATACATTGACTTAAATGTTTTTTCTTATTTATGAAAGTTTCCACTGTATTTCTTACCCTTACTGAGCATTTGAGCTCACCCCTTTCAATGTTTTATTTTTACAAGGATTCCACGAAGTGTATTGTGATTGATATGCAGGGTTAAGCCAAGAGAATAATGGTGTTCATAAAGATTATTTTTTTTGTTTTGTATGTCTTAAAGTGAAATGTAACATTCATGTATGTAATATATTTTTCAAGACTGATAAACTGATCCGTCCTTCGGGACATCATTCCTTGTAAACATGCCAATGTTATGTAATAATGCACTGACTCTGGGTAACTAGGGTCGGGGTGTTACAGTTGGTATCAGAGGAAGTTTAGTAATAACCTTGGAATATAGATTTAGAAAAACTATTATTAGATAACATAGATTTAAGATGGAATTTTAGGATTAGTATAGAAGAACTTCCTAGAATTTTGTTATTGTAGATATTTTGTGAGTTTTCCAAGCAATACATCCATGTTTGGATACGAGCAGGTAGAGGCGGCTCTGGCACAGATGTACCTAGGTGTAAAACCCAAAAACACCACATTGAGATAGACTCGAACGGGAACTGGTGCACGACAACGGGCCTTGCTGCACTCTTGGTTACGAGACTCCTGGGGGATCTGGTTAGGATAATTCTCATTTTCTTTACAAATCATTATGAAGGGTTTATGAGTATATTTTCCTCAAAGAAGACATTTTTATGAAAATGGATTATATCCATAAACTATTCAATTTGCGTTAGGTATTTTACAAGTTTGGAATTATACATTACAATTCATAAACTGACCTAGTTTATGCTATTGTATATAAATGGCACCATGTAGAAGGAATGAGAACTCCAGTTATACTTATGATTCAATGAATAAGAAGGATAATATCTTTCATGGAATTAATCCATCATTTAGAAGGGAAATATTCTCCCACATATTATCATCATTTGAAGAAATAGTATCATGTGTTGATAAGATAAGTAAAGAGTTCTCTGAGTCCTATGGATTTTAAGGGAAGAAAGAGAAGAAAAGGACGGAAGAGAGAAAGATAGATAAAGGGAAGAGGGAAAAGAAGAATTTTCCCATATGTGATAACTGTTGGAAGAAACACCCTGTAACTTGCCTGAAGGAAATGGGAGTTTTTTATAAGTGTGGAGAAAAAGGACACCATGTACGTGACTTCAAGGGTAAGAAAATGGTTTAAAATGTACAATGCTTCATTTGGAAGGTGTTTAGACACTACGCAAACTTATGTCCCAGTCATCAGACTATGCTGCAAATGATGCTATTGGATAATAATCAAGTTATGATAATACCACAGATGAAGAGGAATGATTAGAGTTCTTGTGTTGATTATGTCATTTGAGTGTTGTATCAACAATGTACTTGTTATAAAAATTATGGAGTATATAAGGATTGTACTCCAGTACTATTTCATTAAGGACTTGAGAATGTGTGGAAAAAATAAAAGTGACTCAATAGCAGGTTATATTTTTGGAAAATATATTGGTGAGAGAATGAGAAACCATAATATAGTTCTGATACAGAGGTAGTGATTTTAGAATAATACATGATTGATTTGGATAAATTATATTGGATATTCTTGAAACTAATTAATGATTTATATATTCCATCATTGTTGGGGTTTACAATATTTTTGGATTGAATAAGTATATCAATTATTCTTTAAGTAATAAGGGATCATGAATGAAATCAATAAGTTTATATGGTAATTTAGGATATTGTAGTGTTTTAAAAGAATACATGATGAAGGTGTTCACATGCTATTACGCAGAAAAAAGAATCTTCATTTTTTTTACCTTCCTTATAAATTTTGGACTAATGCATTTTGGATAATTCTAGTTTGGATTATTTTTGGATTTCCATAAAAGGTAAACCTGGAGGTCGGGCGGCAACCCGTCGTGTCCGGAAAGGCCGCGAGACTTGAACCCACAACTGAAGGGCAACAAGGGTGTATCAAATACCACTGGCCCACGTAATGTCCGGGAATAAATAATGTATTTTTTTAAAAGACCTGGTAGATGAATTATAAATTAATTTTTTTGGAACCCTATATGAATAGGATAAATAGAATATATATTTATTTTACGTTCTATTATCTTTAGAGTGAAAGGTGAGTTTGTGGTAGAAATTAGTTAAAGGATGGAACTCTACTTGTCAAGAATATATTTTTCGTCTTCTCTTATTCTATGAAGAAATTAATTCTTATACTTTATTTAAGGAATCCTAAAACCAAAAATGTGTTTTCAGAATACCCTATGTTTTGTTGAACCTATGGTATTTCAAATCATCATAGATTGATGATTTTAAGGACCTCAATTTTACACTAGTTTTAGATTGATGACCTCAATCACTACCTAAAAATATTTATGTTTCTGCTCTAAATATATGTCTCTAATTACCACCAATTTTTTCCTAATCGAGATCATAATTTGTTGGTGACCCTTTTATTTCCCTTTTCCTCATATTAAGACTAAATTTTAGTAACCCAATTTCCGATGTGGGTTTTCCCACAAAGATATTTTCTATTTTCATCCTTTTATTTTCAAAGAACAATTTCAAATTGCGAGGACACAATTTATTGAAGGAGGGGAGAATGCAACACCCCAATATTTCATAGTGTGTTACTTCTTCAAAATAATTCAATAACTTGCACTATACACAACACCAAGTTCAAACGCACCATGACTTACCAAACAAGTCGTTCAAAAGAGGTTATGAATATTATTAACTAAATTTTAAACTTTATATAATCCTTATAATTTTAGAATCCATATTATGAGTTTCTTAGACATAATGTACGAACAAATTTATTTTTTACAGATAAAAGAAGTATTTTTGAAAAAATGCACTTTGACCAACTTTTAATATTGAAACCCTTTCTTTTAATCCAATATTTTGAAATTTTACATATTCAATTTGAATAAATCAATGTATTCATTAGAATTGGGACATAAAAAGTATACAATGAAACACCCCAACCTTCTACGATACATTTCTTTTTGAATAATGCAATGGCGTGCATTGTACGCAACTTTGAGGTTCTAACACGCCACAACCAATCAAACTAGCCATTATGAACAGTTATACGTATTTTTTGAAATTTTATAAATTTTATCGTTCAAAATGGACTTCATTTTTGGAATCATAATTTTGAAATTAGCTTAGGGTGAAATTTTGGTACTTTTAAGATAACTTTCATATATTTATGAATAGTGAAAATTACTAAATTTTAATTAAAACAACTTTTTTAATCGAAATAATTAATAGTGATAATTCATTAATTTGAGTGGTTTTAAAGTATATTTGGAATATATTTTTACCATTTAATACAATATTTGTCATTGCATGTAATTTCACCTTTAAACCAGACATAAACAAGTGTCAATCTTTTGAAAGTTATTATCTCTTAAAAACACGCTATTTGTTTTGACGACGGAAATTATTTCTTAAATTAATTAATGCAACTGATATTCTTTGAATTTGGTAAAATAAACATCATTTTTGAATTCATAATATCAAATATATCTTAGGCCTAAGTTTTTGTATTTTTCTGGAAACTTTCATTTTTTTGATGAATAGTGAAACCACTAAGTGGTAGTTTAAAAAAACTGAATTTTTCATAAAACGTAATTTTACCACTTCTGTGAGTGGAATTATGAAAATCCAAGAGACACAGTTAATATCAAGGAGTAAAATTTGGTTCAATGAGATTAAAATAATTTTTGATGAATAGTAACTTTTTACTTTTCTTTACCACTATTAAAAGTAAATAGGGTAATTAAGGGAAAAAATGACATTAATTTTACCCTAACACATGTACTAATTCTATTGGACAAATGTATCTCGACCAAAAACAACCATAGGAGTATAATATTACTATTTAGGTCCACTTGGACTAGATTAGGACATTTATTATTATTTAATTCAAAGAAGAGTTAAAAAAGTAAAAATCAAAGTTTATGTACTAAGTCATTTTTAATACAGTGTTATACATAAGATAAATTATATTGTAAATATTCATTAGAAAGCTAAAAATATTTCTTACATAATGATAATTTATTTATAATTTTTAGACAACAAATAATTTAATTTATTTATGACACAATGATGATGCAGTTTTTACCATAATAGTGAAAAATTAAAATAATTGATATTATAAATACCCAAATAAATATAATTTGAGACTTTTTAGGAATTTAAATAATTTTATAGGATAATATGACATGTTAGTATTACTGTAATTATCTTTTTTGGAAGTAATCATTCTGTAATGAGTTTTAGAAAAATCAATTATAGAATAGTGTCAAAAAAGACATAAAATAGTTTTTAAACCAAATATTACACTATTAATTGATATTAAATTACTAAAAACCTAAGGTTAATCCAAGAGATTTATATAATGATAGGTGTATCATCAATTGACCACTATGGGGTAGGTTGGATGTATATAGTATGTTTACTAACCATATAATATTAAAATATAAATAGACATTATAAAAGTGAAACTAATTAAATAAGAGTAAATACTTAAAGATGAGGTTAATATAGTAACCCAAACCTGTCTAAATCTTATTGTTTGAGTGTATTTCGACCTATACCTACCTTAAACATTAAATAATATACTTTGGATCCATTAGAAACCGAATATTAATTTATTATAAATTAATATTTCTAGCTTTTCCAAAGGTGCCCCTCACCCCTCTTATAAAAGGGCACTCCTCCTCATTAATTCACATATTAAAAGTCTTTTGGTTTGGCCAAACCCTGCCCAAATACTCTCTCAAAATTCCTCACTTAATCCTAGTGGTCTTCCATTAGACAGAAAGCCAACCTAAGGAGCCCTTTTGATGAAATCAAAAGGAAGAACCTAAAGAAGAGGTAATGATTTCACCACCCTCTTTCAAGTTCCGTTCTTCTTCCACTTCTTCTTTCTTTGTTATTACCATTCTAAAATAATAACTCCAGTATATTTTATATACTGTGATGTTATTATAAATATGGTACAACCATATTCAGTATTCTATCCATCCTTTGAATAACATGTCACCATACGTGCGTACGTACGACTTACCGTCTCCACGTCGTGGTGTAATTGTTATTCAATATATTATTATTTAGATGGGTATAATAATGATTTTTAGTTCATGTAAATAATAAATATAACATTATAATAATTCTTTATATATGATATACCATCCAATTATATATTATATAAAAATCAAAAGAATGATATTGTCGCTCGTGCGTACGTACGGACTACCCTATCCACGAACACAATGAGATTCATTCTCCATCGTATCCATTCAAGTCTAATTCTCATTTGATGATTAATTATAGTATCTAAGGACTTGATATAATTCTAGATATTATTAAGATACAACCTATCCATGACAAAACATGTCTTACGTAACAAAACATATAAAAGAAAACGAGTAAGTTAACACCCGAAACAACGATAATAGTAAGATATTATTAACAAATCAATATTAAAAGATCATATATGATATAATATTAATGTATATGATTATTTTGTAATTTAATAACAATTATTTCACCATTATATATGAGTTTAACCTACCCCCAACCACGGAGAAGTACATGGTAAGGGTTTATTTCACAATCTCTTCATTATCCGAGGTTGTTTATAAATAATAATCTACTGGGATCTCTTTATCATCCACAACCATGTTTCATGAAAATGTATTTCAAAAAATTCTTACTATTTTACAGAATATGGGTTAAAGTCATTTATACCCTTGTTTGACATTTTATAAGATGTTTATAAAAGAATATTTTTGTCATTTTCCAAACAAGGTCCTTTTTATCCTTTTCGACGGAATTAAGGTAAGAATGTATTTTTTAAATTATATGGCGGGTGCGGATATTTTCCGCTGTTATAAAATTTTCTAAGCTTCCATTACAAGATTATAAGGATATTTTCAAAGTAAATGTTTTATTTTATAATTATGTGACTTTTAAATGATTTCAAAATGAATATTTTAAGAATTCATGAAAGGTACTATTTATCAAAATCAGAATTTAAAATGTTTTAATGATTTATCTTTCTAAATTTTTTAAATTAATATACATGTTTTAAAAATGATTTTAAGGATTTATTTATATGGAGATGAATTTTTTGAAATGACATTTCTTTTAAAAAGTTTCGAAGTGGTATGGGACAATATGATCAAAAAATCTCTTTTAAATTACTTTTTTTAATAAATGTGTGACTTTTAAATGATTTAAAAAAAAGAGATATTTCTCTCAAATAGTTTTGATTTCATTTATGTCAACATCCATTGATTGATTTTAAATTTATTTGAAGTTGATATATTATGATACAAAACTTCCATATTTTTTTTGATGTTTTTGTGATGTATTTTGACTGTAGATGTGTTATTCTTATAACATTCATGGTTTATGGATGATGTATTTAAATTTCGTATGATATTTTTAATACGAATGTTTATGTTACATTTGAACCTTTTCATATGAGAATGCATTGGACTTAATATGTGACGGGTGAAGCCCGCTATATCTCCTCGATGAATCGGTTTGTCTCATGAGACAAACTAGTTTTTTAGCCCATGGCCTTTACAAAATCTTATTTGTAGCCTTGGCACGAGGCCTTGGATACGTGGTTATGATATTCTGGCATTATGCATTGCAGCATTATGAAATTTGTTATTGATATTGCATGTGATTATTAAAATATTAGAATATCCATGTGAATAAGTAAATGGAATTATTTCATTATATTTCTACCATATTATGTTAATGTTTAAGTTTAAAAGGCTTTTGTATTAGTTATAAATTTCCTTAAATGTTTATTCTTATTTATGAATGTTTCCCCTGTATTTCTTACCCTTAATGAGCGTTTGAGCTCACCCCTTTCAATATTTTATTTTCCCCAGGATTCCAAGAAGTGTATCGTGATTGATATGCAGGGTTAATTCAAGAGAATAATTGCATTCATAAAGATTATTTTTGTTGTTTTTTATGTCTTAAAGTGCAATGTAACATTCATGTATGTAATCTATTTTCCAAGACTGCTAAACTGATCGGTCCTTCGGTACTTCATTCCTTGTGAACATGCCAATGTTATGTAATCTTGCACCGACTCTGGGTAACAATGTTCGGGGTGTTACACTTCCACTGTTAGACCGTTCCATCCAGTGTTATGATATTTTTAAGAGAATCCCGACATTTTGAGTTCAACAGTGCCCTCTTATTTCTGATTTGAGAACATGTTCAAAGGATAGAAAAACCCACACACATGATTAATTAATAAAATTTTAGAAATGATCAAAAATATATAACAGCCACTCTGTGTCTTGGAATTACGTGTCATCTAAGAGCCTAGGCTCATAATAATCCTTTCTAATTTAAAAAAAAAATCCATTAAATTCTAAGTCAATAAATTCTCCCCACCAGAATACTTTTCATCACCGAAAAGATAAAGACTATCCTCAATGGAATAAAACTGAGTTCATCTAGGGTCAATGTGCTGCATACAAGCAACCACATTGGAAAACCACTGTGATTGACCACTCTCTTGTACAACTTATTCTAGGCCAACATTATGCATCCTCGATCACATGTCTCTTTAGCTGCAATAAGTGGAAAATTATTAATCACTCTGATCCATTTGTTTTCAGGGGGTCTAGGGGCTCACCTCCATACTAACCTATTGTTGATAAAAACAGAATCCCATAGTTCACATCTACCCTTAGATGAACAGTGCTAAAACACCAGCAGGAGTTAGGCATTCATGGTTAAAGCTAAACATGTATGAGTATTTATAAATGAAATGTGGGTTACCATGAGCGAACATAGGGTCTTACTAGGACCTCTATTTACAACCTCTTGTATCCATACAACCTACAGAAACTGGAACACTTCCACAGTCACTAGCGACATCACACCTGAGTATGGATGGAAAAAATGATTTCATACTATGGAAACATCATGGGTTCTAACTCTGCCACCATGAAACATTTCCAAACATGACTCTTCTTGAGAGTCCACCCTTGGCTACCTGTGTTTTTCTTTCACCAGAAGGAAACCCTATTTTTCACCATCGTAGACATACCACATCCTTGGCCTAATATAGTCAATCAGGGTATGAATGGCAGAATTCCATACCAAGAATGATGTCGTAATGTCTCGAATCCAAGACTAAGAGATCACAACCACAAATCTCGCCTTTAAGAGTAATGTCACAATATCAAAACCGGTGTGTGATCAAAGGGTATCCTCTTGGAGGAGTCTTTATGCATGAAACTCGTGTTCACAGTCTAACTGAAACCTCAAAGTATTAAACAGAACTCTTGGAAAAGTTGAACGTATAACACATATGTCTATTTAAAAAGATATCCAAATGGAAAGACATAGATTGCACATTGAATTTCTTATAAATCTTATTGGTCATAAGACAAGATCCCATACAGATGTCCTCATCCACGTATTCCAACTCCATAATTCTGACATGGACCACTTGGGGATGGTGGTGGAAATGTTGTAAACTCCCTGCCACCTCCTACTACTTGTCTAGCTCTTCTGCCTTTCCCTTCATCTTTCAGAACTCCTTGCACCAAGAACTATCACTTCCAAGGAGTCTTATCTTCCGGCTACCTCTATGTGGAATGGTGAGTTGGACAATATCTAGAAAAATTCCCTCAGACATTGCATGTGTAACACTGCCTCTCTTATGGTTGATCTTCTCCTTGGAACTACTCCTACACCACATACCCACATGTCTATGTTAAGGCATGGGTATGCCTCCTACATAGCAATCCAGTCACCTGTCGTCTGCTAGCTCCATCAGATTCCACTTCCTCATCACCTTTTTTGTAGGATACATCCATCAGCTCATCCCCCAAGTATCTCTCAACCACCAGGGCTTTCTCCAGTACACCAGCATATGTCAGAATGCTAAGGGGTATCACAAACTCCCTAATCTCTCATTTTAGTCCCTTAAAAATAAAACAAGGCATGAAGTAAGGGTCCTTCAACATATATGTATAGTAGTGACAAAAATCCATGAATCCCACTGAGTGCTCTGTTACCATTACATTTCCATATCATTTGTGCAATAGCTCTTGTATGCATACAGAGCATAAATTTTCTGGAAAGAACTTCTCCTTGAAGAGGCTCTCAAAGTCAATCTAGGTGAGGGTTTCCTTGTCATGTGTCTAGATTACTAAGCTCCACCATTTTCTTGTTGATCCCTATAAAAGGCTCACAGTTAATACTCTTATATGGATAGGTGGCATCCCTTCTAGGTGAAAGACTTGCATAACCTCCTCATGCCAACCCTCAGCTACCTTAGGAATTGTCACGCCTCAGAACCTAGGTGGTCTTTGCCTCTAGGACACGTATAGAGCACTCAAAATGCATGTATCCTCCACTAGTAGAGCTGGTAGAAATAATTAATCCATGGGATGCTACATCACTTGTGCACCACTAGGATGTAATGCCATAGATTCAATTCCCCGCTCTAAAACATCCACATGAGGTGGATCATCATCCTTATCATATTGTACAATCTAATATGTTTTTCATTTAGGTGGCATCCTTAAATATATCAATATGAACCATGGTTAACCTGTATATCTAGAGGGAAGACTAAATAAAGACATAGAATGAACAAAAAGTCCTATATGGTGCATGTACCCTTTATTTCCCCGCAACCAATAGTATGGAAAACCACATCAGAAAACATGTTCCTAGAGTCTTGGTGAATGGATACATCAACCGCCGCACCAACACTGGAGTCCATGGTCTGATATATGAATTCTAAACACTTAACATTATTTCCTAAAATGAAAAACAACCGACCCCTAGCCTTTAAGGTAGAAATAAGCACCTCTTATAACTATTTTCACGACCCATCCCCCAGAGCCTGTGATATGTCGACCCTAAGCCTGCCTCTCAATGTCTATGTGCTGGTGACTAGACCTGAAGGAATTATCATTCAAAAAAGAAGGCATTATCCGAGTATCTACACTCACACACAGAACTCCCAACCAAAGGTACTACAAGGTAAAACCCAAGGATACCATGAATGCAAGACACAATGTAAAACACAACCAGAGTACAATAGAATGTAATGTATAGGGTTGAAACCTAGGCTTGTTTACAAGCCCACCAAAAGAAAAAATAAAAAAAATAACTCCATATCCCAAAAACCCATCCGCTAAGAATCCTATTTAAAGGTGTGTGAAGGGTAGCTGCCTCAAGCTGTAAAAGTGCACCTCATATATATATTAGCATTGAACACCACCAAGATCTGGTCCTCCCTGGACCCCATCAAAGTGTCAGTCGTCATCATAAGACATGAAAAATGTGGGAAAATCTCATGGAGGGGTGAGTAAAACAATATATAGTATGAGGCCTCGAAAACACACAAGTAAAGAAGAAGAGAGAAATCACAAAAGAATGCATAGTCATATCTACTCAGTATTTGACGATACATATAACATGAACATTTAGATATACTCATTTCAGTCACTATGAATCATAATTTATATCCTTAGAGCCAGTACCCAGATTATTACATAGGCTCAACTGTACCGCATACACAAGGAGACCACACTCCACATGCTCAACCATCCCACACGGCACTCGTTTGATAGATGCACTCTAATTGGTACAATTATACAATTCTGAATGGTACGTCCAAGAGAATGTGCTTCATCGCGAAAATTCTACTAGGTCTGAAACTAGTGGCCAATAATAGAGGTTTAGACATTAGAGTCACGAACCTCATGCAACACAACAGAAGCCCAACTGAAGAGTCCCGCTCCTTGTTATTGTGTTCATTTGAGGTATCACTACTCCAGACTAACATGTGATAACTCAACCGCTCGAATATGGAGTGTCGTACACCTCAGTCTATTGAGAGAGAACTAAATTCTATCTAGGTATTTTTTTCATCAAGTGTATAAGCCCGCTCATCACTACTGTTTCTTAGAACTGAGGCAACTCCATCTCCAATCAAGAACCCAAACCCAACCATGTATGTTAGTACTACTTAGTGACTAAAGGACCTACACCCTTGTATGACGTGGGAGTAATAATCATGAAGGACCTGCACCCAATATTGATTGGGGGAGTATTAACTTCCTATATCGAGGACATGTACCCTACTCATTAGGGGATTACCACTTAGTGAAAAGAGGATCGGTACCCTAGTTATGTAGGGGAGTACAGACTCTATTAGTATATTCACAATGGGAGACCCACACCATAGTATGTTAGGGGTGTGTCGTCCCCAGGCTTGACGACACACTCTATTTCACATTAGTGGTGTACCAACTCTACCGTACCATTGCATAAGGAAGACCCTCACACTAGAAATAGAGGAGAGTATCGACTCCTACAATAGAGGACTCGCTCCCTACCCGGTAGGGGAGTATTGACTCTATAATAATTGGATATAGAGGACCCATGCACTAGTCCAATAGGGTAGTACCGACTCCACAGATAGATGACCCTCTCCTTGGAATAACAGGGGAGTACCAACTCTTCCATTATGAACATCTCCAAGAACCTGCGACCCAATAGTACATGGCAGTAACACTACCAGAGGAAGCCACTCAATGAAAAATGAACTGACATTTAAAACACGGGGAGTCTTGTCTATACCAAAGTATAAGGATAAAGAGCACCCAATCCTTGTTTTTATCAAGGAGTTAATTTCCCTAACATCTCATCATAAGTATAACCCCTATTCTTACCATATAATTCCCATACTAGGAGATCATACTCTTCAATCCAAATAATATGTCCTCTAAAATTATCAAAAACAAACTTAGAGTATCTCAAAAGGACTATATAATCCAAAGGGTCCGAATGTTGTAGACTGCTTGTCGAATGGAGGATTCATTTAGATGTTCTGTCCATTTTAGCGAAATGGGCCCCGGTTGTGTCTAGGTCTAGTCTGGCCAGACCCGGTCTGGTTAACCTGACCCGACTCAGATCAAAATATGACCACTATGTTGCGGGTTTGACTCAGTCCACCTAGATATCTGTGGCCCACCATTTTGTTCTGGTCCCTCTATGGCATTCTGGTTTCTTCAACTCAGACGCGGAAATAGTCATGTCCTTTTTCACCTCAGGCAGTGCCAACTGGAGCCTCTATTCTAATCGTTCAGTGTAACATGCTGCTTCTTTTAGAAAAACCCATGAAACAACCATGGGGTCCAGTGCATGCTACACCCAGAGGCCATATAATCCACTTTGTAAGAGCCAGGTGACTTCTACTGCTACCTACAAATGTGGCGCACCACACCATTATCTGGCACAAGGTTGGAGCTACTGTTTTTCACCCTCGTCATCCCCAAAAACCATTCCACGCACCACTGGTCATGCTCTAGTGAACTGTACATTGATCTGGGGAGTGTTCCAGAACACTCCGGATTCATTCGTCACTACCTGGGGCCCAAATCTTCATTTTAATATTATTTTATATAAAATGACCAATTGACGATGTCTCGCACACCACATTGGCCCAAAAACCTCCATAGTCATCGCACCAACATTGTGTTGTATCCTTGAATTGGGGTAAGAAGAGAATGACTATAAGTGAAAACATATAATGGAATAATCTTTGACCATTGTTTTTTTACTGGTTTGATCCATTCCCATTAAAGGGATTGAAACATTAATTAATCTCCCATAGTAAAAACCAATATAGACCCTCCCACAATAGCGATCAAACCACAAGTGAACCTATTCAATGTTTGATCCGTGGTTTTCATTTAAAAATAAAGAACATGGGAAAGATAATAATTAAACAAAAACAACTACATGGGATGTATCATTCGTTGATGATGAACGGTTTCATTGTATTAATCATTCTGTGATCCTATTTTTATGGTCATTGGTCAATAATTGTTGGTAACGATCTATTTAGAGAGGTGTTGGAATTCTTTCATCGTCACCCATCATCTTCTTGTCCATTAAAGGACAAAACTCAAATCATTATATAGGTTACATTGCTATTATGAATTCATTATGTTGTTTCATTTAATGAAGCAACACATTAGGTTTTATTGAATTGCTTTCCATTTCACTACAAAGGTATCAAAAGATAAGAAATAAAATTAAACATCCAACTTATTTTATTTTAACATTTTCATAAAAATTATGGAAACTTTATTTTCATTTCAACCAACATCGATCAATGTTAACTCCTTCATATGCAATATTGACGTTTTAGACTCAACGGTACAGTCGGATTTTCAATCCTGGATTCTGTTTAGAAGATTCCAAAATTTTTCACCCACGCCATTTTAATTCGTTTTAAAATCTCAAAAACTAACATTCACCATCATCTTGTGTCGGTTGAGGTTAAGATCCACCTAAGGGAATCATGCCCTCATGAGATCAACGATACTCTCATATTTCCAATCCAAGTTTCCATTAATGAATTATAAGGATTTAAAAAATAATAATTTGTAATTATTTTATTTCTGGCCAAAACCTAACTTTCACTATTAGCCCGCACCGACCAACTTTAGGCCCTTTTAGGAAAATCCCGAAATTCTGAGTTCAACAGTGCCTTCAAATATTTGATCTGATCACTGGTTCAAACAATTGAAAAATGTAAACTCACATTAAATTAATATTTTTTTAATATAGTTCAAAAGTCCATTTTGGCCAATCTGGGTAAGAGAGTTACGTGTCGTTTCAGAGCCTAATCTCGTAAAATCCAATTTTGTTTAAAACAAAACACACAGAATTCAATGATATTACACGAAATTATTAAAACCATGTTGTATTTACATATTTAAACTTTATCACCTATAAATTTTTATAATTACAAATTTTGGTATCTTGTGGAAATGTAAAATTGTGGGTGAAATTTATACTTCTCAAAATTCAATGTGTTTCCTCTCCCCCATTTATAACAGGCCAACAAAATCCTAACTTATTAACACATCCAAAGAAATTTTATTCAACCTAGACCAAAATATATAAATTAATTACTCTCTTAAATATAGTCTAGATATTTTTTGGATCATTGTGAAATTCTTGGATGCAGTTTTCAACAAACAAAAATAAGTTGTCTGAAGAGGAGGTAACATTATTAAACAAATTTTTTTAATTTTATATATTATTATACCTCTATAAAATATTATTAATAAATTTTTAAATAGTTAAATAAGTATATTAAATATATTTATTATCTTTTACATTAATGGTATTATCCATATACATCTCCACTTCCATCAAATTGGAAATGAAACTATTGATTTAATGTAATGTGAACAATCGCCTCACAAATTGATGTAATTCATCTTCCAAAACCACATTCAAAGGAAGGATATAATGATTTATTTGGAAAAATATATATTATATTTAGGATTTCATTATAGTTTTTTTATATTAATCTCACATATACCTTCCTATGACCCATTCAATCTAAATTACGATAATATCATTAATGTGTACGACAGCCTACCGACTGACAAAGTGATGTGATTCATTATTGAATTATGAATTAAATAAAATGAAATAATGATATATTTAATGAAAATATTAAAAATATATTAAATTATATTGATTATTATAAATTAATATATCTCATACTTCTATACAATGTCGCCCATTAATATAATGATAACTTTACTCATGTATATATATGGTATACCATATCTACAAAGCGAAGTGCTCCATTATGCATGATCAAATTTAATAAATGATTTTAAAATTATATCTAGAGAAAAAATTATATTTATAACATTAATATCCTTATGTAGATGATGTTTCTATATAGTATTATCAACAATAATCACTTTCATGTTAAAACATGCATGAGAAAACTTAGACGATACGAATCAAAACAACTGTAATATTTAATGATAAAAGATAAATGGGTGATAATATAACGTAAGGGGAACATATATGATATTATAAATATAAATGTGTTTATTTAATAAATTAATAACATTTTTAAAACCACTATACAAGAGTTTAAATAATGTTCCACTAAAAGGAAGCATGAGTTAAGGGACATCATCTCAATTTCCATTCATTGAGACATATTATAAATAATTATCTAATTTACTTTATATGGTATATATACTATAAAACTAAATTTAATATCACAAATTCATCATAATTTATTGAATTACTATATAAATTTTAGTTATTTCATCCAAGGGGATTGGAAATGGAAATTAAGACGTGTTAAATATATTTATAACTCTATTTCATTTCATTTGGTTATATTAATTCTTCATTTTATTGATATTTACAGATTTTGTGTGTATTAATTCACATTTTTAAACAAAATAAATTTATTTAATAATTATTACTTTAATTTCATGGTCATTATATGGAATTTTAAATCAGTTTCATTTTAATTAAGACACATTTGTTAATATATGAATATTAAATTTTAAGTGGATCATATACTACCCCTTTTTTGTATTTATTATGAATACATATTTATTCATTATTTTATTGTGCACAAATATATTTTATATGAATTTATGGTCACATCTCATTTCATGTTTAATATTGTGATTTCTAGCATTCTATAAAGATAATAAAATTATTGTGAAAATTTTTCATTCAATATTATATTTCCACTAAATATCCATATTTGTTATCATGTATATAATTATAACATAAATCATATATCAAATATAATTATGGTATTTAAATTTGAATATTTTATAATTGACTGGTGAAATTATTTTTTATTCATATTCTATATTCAATACAAATATTTTTGGTTATTATATATTGTTCATGTATTAAATAATTCATTAAATATATAACGAATGAATATGAAATGAAAATATAGGTGACATGGGTTATAGATAGATTATTGGATCATCGACAGTATCATGAGAATAATCATCTAGATAACTTTATTTAAATGGGTTTCAATGGTATACCATCACATCAGTTTTAAACTATCTTGTTAATGGTCATGAACGTAGAGGTATTGTGATTCCTAAGATAATATAAACCCATAATTAATAATTTAATTAATTAATAATTTATTTATTAAAATCCTTGATATTTTAAAATTGATAATATCAGTGGATAAATTTTAATTCTCAGTTAATCAATAATACACCATGAGTTTTTAGTTAATTACAATTCCAAATTAATTATTTCATATAAATTAATAATATTTATGTTATTTAAATAAAATGTATATTCATTTTTTTCGTTATCATATTTATTATGCCTTATATAGTCATGATACTAAAGATATTTATTAATTAAAATTCTACTTTCTATATTTACCTTTTTATATTGATTATTAATTATTATTTATTTAGTATTTACACATGATAGATTCAATATTACAAAAAGCATACTATGAAATTGATATCACGTTTATTCTATTTCCATAATTAGGAATCAAGGAATTTTACAGTCAATGGTATGAAAAGTTATACTAGATGTAATAATGATATTCTTGAAAAATTGCTATGTCATAATATTTTTATTAAACTGTAATATAAGAATAATGTATTTATCTAGTTTACTATGAAATATAAACTAATTTTTCCATCAAAATATGATTCTGTTTATTTTATTCTAGTGTAATAAGGTTGAAATTCACTCTATGATAATGGGGTTGGATTCACTACATATAGAACATAATATTATTTTAAATATTTCAAAATCACTCATACAACCATAGTTCAATATGAAGAAATAAATTAGAAACTTTTTCAAGTTTATAAACATTGGAACATATAAGTTTAAATAAACAAAATATTTCATTATAAATAGATAATAATTCAATTATATTCTATTTTTAAAAAAACAAAAAATATCATCCACAATATGATTAGAAATCCAACGTGACATGTTGTATGATTTCACCTTGGATGGAGAATTCCTAAAAAATATTTAGGATCTCCATATAAAACCCCATCAAGAAAAACACCAATGTTTAGTCCCCTCTCATTCCAAAATTATTCCATATAATTATGTAGAGTTAATATAAGGGAAGTAATCTAAGATTAAGGTGATGTATGGAGAGATAAAATGGAATAATAATCAATGTGGTGGGATTTACCCTAGATGATGCACATGAAATCATATGAGGAGAGCCAAAATTTGATGAGAGGATAAAGTAATAAGCCCCCTCATTCCACTAGAGCTGATTTAATTGAATAATAATAATGAGGTAGGATGGGGTTTTTATTTCTAAGTGGAATAAATGTAATATCACATTTTTGTAAAATTTGAATGGATTCATGGTTGTGTCACATAGTTAGGGGAGATAATGTTTTAATCATGTGAGTAACACAAGGAAAAAATGTAATATTCACATGACTTGGGAACATGAATAACAAAACAACGATCCAACTTTTCAAATACATACTGATAAAAACCCAATCATTAGTTCATGGAAAATCATATTGTTTTTTAGGTCCATACATGAACAAGTGAACAAAAAAGGGACAAACACAATTTAAATTATGTTTTCATTTTATTGATAAAACCTTATGATACCCACTCTATCTAAACCAAAAATATAATGAATGAATCATAACTTCATTTAATGAAATATCATATATTTTTTATTTAACATTTCATAGAAAATAATTTTTTCTAAAAACTAATTTTTAACCCTGAAATATTAAAAAAAAATTAATTACATGGAAATATATAAAACAAAATTAAAATCGTGAAGGTGTCACATATCACATTACCAGGATTCTTTATGCACCCATAAATTTATTGTCATAATTTGTAATAAATAATAGGACAAAATACATCAACCCCCTCATAATAGGGGGTGGGTGGTGAGAAAACATAATAAGTTTTAGAAATAGTATGGAACACCATGAAAACAAACGACTACCTGATATGATTGAACCTAAAATAAATCCTCAAAAATCACCACTCATCCCAATATGTCTCGTAACAACCTTTGATATGGTAGAATAATTATGAATAGAAATTTTATGTCTCCCCAAAATTTTAGATTACTATAAAGTAGTGAGTTATAGAATAAAAACACCCAAGAGAAAATAATTAACAAAGAAAATATTATATTACTATAATCCCGAAGGTATTAATAATCCAATATAATGCACCATAAACAGATGATAACAAATATGATTTCCCCAATGGAAAAAACCCAAAGACATCCAAATGATCACAATGAAAAGATACCAAATTCTATTACACCCATATCACTAAAATGGAAAATACAATTTACCCAAATAGATGTTCTAATAAAAAATGACAAGGGATATAATCATGGGTCATAAAACTGAGTTGAAGGGAACACAAAAAGAGTATATTTAGATAAAGAAAAATTATAAATCACCATATGTAAAAATAATGTTATCGAATTCCTAATCAAAACTACTTCATTACCTGTCCTTGTATTTTAAAAATGAACACCCAAGGAATAGACATTCCCAATACAGAAAAACACAACAAAAGAAGATCTCTCAATGTCATAAAGAGACAATATCAAAAACTATAGAATAATTAATGACCACAACAATCAACACCTCATAAATGATGACTATGGGAGAAATAATGGAGGAAAAAATTGGAAATAAAATCAATAGCATCATCTTTCACATAAATTCGTTGGAGAAATTTAACAAAAAATAAATATTAACCCAACTCTACTCCATGTTGTTAAACTTTTAAGATTACAAAAAATAAAATCAACCAAAATATCCCAATAGTTGTTTAATAATCATAGAATAGAGGGATGGTAACCCATGAATTCCTAGGTAACTGCATTTTTCATCCCCGTAACTTTGTTAAATATTTTGGTAGTACCCATAGTCAGAAGAGATACATGAATCAAATATAGGATTCTCAATACGACTGATATGTGAAGACTAACTATCCACAATCATTCAAGACGTTTTTTGGAGGCACAAAAAAGAACTAAAAAACATGAATCTTACCCACTCAGGTTTTATAAATGAAATTAAATTATCCCAACACTCACTATGAAATAAAACCAAAGAAAACATTTTTTAGGGTAAATCATTCCAAAAAACATCATTAAAATATCTATTTACCTTAAATCATTTCAATTCTCATAAATAGCCTCAATTGAATTTTTGAAATGAAAAAAAATTAAAACAACTGAACACCTTTAATCATACATAACATCAATTAGAAGATAATGAAAAATAATTTTTCTATAAATAATCATATTCCAAAATTTAATCTAAAAAAAATTTCATAAAAATACAGACGTGCTTCTAAAATTGAAATTTCATTAAAATAATCACCATCTTGAATTTCATGAGATTTAATTTATTTATTCGATGCAGAAATATTTTCCTTATAAAATAACAAATCATTTTCATTTAATTTTTTTCATCAATTATTTTCCTTTTTAGAAACATTTCTCCCATACATTAACAAATCAACCACTTTAAAAATATTATATGGAAATCAGAAATTTATTATATTAAATAATGATAATAATGTTTCTTAAACAATAAATAAAAAATTATAATTCTCTTTTAAATTAAAAAAATTAAAAATAAAATTTAAAAGGAAGGGTAAATACAATTATAACATATTATATGCCCCAAACACTTTCCATTATATTTTAAATACTATTACCCCTCCAAAACCTCCAAAACTATCACTTATTTTCTATAATATAAATCACGTTTTCGAAAAAAAATAGTCATTAAAAACACCCTGTCAAAAAATACTCATAACACATAAATAAGGACATAATTTAACAATTCCAATTCACCAAATACCTCCCTAATTTGGCATCGAAAAATTATAAACACAGCTGGATTTGATTGAAAATCCAGGGGTGCCAAAACAAAAAATTAAAGGGGATATGTGAAATATGCATGATTGGATTTCAAGGGATGGATAAAATTAAAACAACCATGGGAAATCTAATACATTGTTTTATACTTCCATATTCAAGGTATTTTTATCATTTAAAAACTGTTTTATCAAGTAGTTAATGTCAATTTCATCTTCAATTTTCACAAAAAAAATATAATCTAATCCCCAAAATATCTATTATATGAAACAGGGATCAAAATTAAATTATATCATATCATAAACCAAAAAATAATGTCAATAAAAATATAATATTCATAATTAAAACCCACAAAACCTATTGAAACAAAATGAAATGTGTGAGAAAGTGCATGTTCCTCTATCACAACACCTACCAATTGAGTTCCAGTATTAACACCTCTATAAAACTAAACACCACAATCATCAAAATATTCTTACAAGTTCAGAGAATTTTTTTTGAATACATGACTTAATAACATTTGTGACCAACCAGCCTAAGATACAACAAAAAGTCTCTAGAAATCCCATTCCACTGGTCCTAATGTGCTTCATGACCCCCACAGTCTTGATTGCAATTCCTTGGTATCAGGAACATACACTTGGGAACATTTTAACACTAATATGTAATTATGATCAAATAATAGAATCTAGTAAGAATCTAATTTGATTCATATATGTATCATGAACCCATTTATTAATTGAATTTATTAATCATAATTGATACAAATGATAAGAATAATACATAAAAAAAATTAAAGATAAAATAATAATATTATAAACCAAAAATACATAAAATTATCCATTGAAAGTATTGGGATTAAATGGTAGATAAATAATGATCCCTAAAAGAGAAACAAAACTACTTCAAAAATAAGAAGAAACATATTTATGTAGCCCATGACCACCCAAAACATCTGATCATTATCCATCACCACACACAATGAACATAAATTGAAAAACGTGACCAGAGACTTAGCACAAAAATGAAGATATGGAGATGATAAACAACCAATAATTTATTAAATATGTGAGGTAAACATAACCGACAATATTTTTAAATTATTTTTTCTCTTTACCATTTAGAATCTATTAACTTAATTTTACATTCAATCATAGATTGAAAATATAGTTTTATAATTTAATTAAATAAAAAAAATTAAGTTCCGTACAAATTTTTTCTAAATCATACCCCTACAAAATGTGTAGGTAAAATCCATAATAATAGTTTTTTTAAAAAATAAAACTATAGAAAGAGGATCGTTTAATAAAGATATAAATTTATTCACAATCCAATTTTTACATTCTAATAAATAGTTTTAAAACTGATTTTTATAAAATATTTACCAAATACCATTTAGAAAACCAAATTTAAGAACAATTTAAATAATTTATTTGAAAGTAAAATTAATCATAAGTAAAATGATAAATGGAAAAATCGAACCAAATTATAAATTTAACATAAAAAATGAACCAATGGAATGGTTACATGCAATCAAGTTAAGAGTTAGGGGATACAAATAAGGTATTAGATGGGGTCCACTGATTAAACCAACAAATAAAATGGAATCATATAAAATTCACAAGGAATAATATAATACATACACAAAGATGTGACTAGAGAAAAAATTAATCACTATGGAATTATCTATTGTCCAGATGGCCTGGTAGAACATTTAGGGGCATATTATAAATTAAAGGAGTACTAAAAATCTGTGGAATACGTAATCGTTCTTATTTGACATCATCTTGTTTAATGGGGGAAATGATCAATAGTCAAAAATATTAAACAATGGATTTTACCCATTATAGTCATCAACTTTATTAGTTGGATTACCATCAAATAATTAATATAGTTGAGAAAAAAATAAATCCAAATAATGATCACAAGAAAAATAACAAAACACCATAAATGGATATCACCTCTTACCTCCACCATGCTCAGCCAAAACATCCCCTTTTAAATATAATAATAAACAATATATATATAAATATATTGTATAAAAACATAACCTATTGTTGCCAGGATTTAAAATTATAAATATATATACATGGGATAAATCTTCAGGCCCACATAGTTTTTTAAAGTTATTTAAGGTACCAACTTAGATTTTTATTGATATCAATCATGGGATTATAAAAAATCGTCCACCATTTAAATCCACTACTAAAACATCCTTTAAACCGAAATTATTAAGAATTTTGTATAGAATCATTTAACATATATCCTCCCTCCATTTCTAAAAAAATATAAAAATCCATGATATTTTTTTAATTCAATAAATTAAATTTTATACTACACATTTAAAAATTCCTTGACCCAAATAGCCTTAAATATTATTTATCCTAAAAACAATATTTTAATAATCCATCATGTATTATCGTATTAACTTAGTACATAATATAATTTTTGAAATTGTCATAACAATTTTTCATCCTTGATTACAAGTGAGAAAAAACCTTGTGACCATTTTTTAATTTATAATAGTTTAAATATATAGGTTTAATTTATTAAAATAAAATATTATATATGAAAATGAATTCAATAATATTTAATTTAAAAAAAATGTAAAAAAACCTACCTCAATCTGAGTGTATGTACTTGAAAAAAGTCATAATGAATTCTATTCAATATCAGATGATGAAAAATTCCAACATGCCATTCCATGAAACCATAAAAAAAACCCCAATGATATTCCACCCCTACCACTAAATTTGGCCATGAAATCCATTTTGGTTTGGTTCTGGAATGTAATCCAAGAGGAAGTGAAAGATGGGAGGGGAATAAATTAATAATAAGAGATGTAGAATGATTTACCATAGAGGAACCATGTGAAATTGATGAAGGAAGACCATATAATGGATAATTGTAAAGGGGAGGAGATCTATTAGGTGTTATTAACTTGTGATTAATATAGTAAAATTGAAAAGGGATTATAAAGGTTTTAATTTGTAGGGTATAACTTGTAATTCAAATTTTTTTACAAAATTGTAAGGTCGTATGGATTGGATTCTTACTTAGAAGAAGTCCATACCCTTACATGCATGATCCATCTGGTATAATTTGTTATTCCTAATGCCAAGTAGTATAACATAACATTGCATGCACAAACAATAGAAAATGCCACTTCTAAAAAATATGACATTAGAATATGGAGACTCACATTGTTTCTCCTAAATAAGGTCCTGCAGTCCAATCAAGAAATGTTCTCACATGGTTTCATATATATTTAACATTGATTGGATGTAACCATATACTACCCATTCAGACTGAACAATGAAAATAAAAAAAGAATTTGGAAATCCCTATGTATTATGCCCATCACAGTTTCCCCTTAATCAAATATTTAAAATTTAAAAATTGAGGAACAATTTTTAAAAATACTTTTATTCATTCCTAAAACATGAAATATTTTAAAATGAAAAAATTTAATTAAATTTATTGCATCATTGATATGAATTTGTTTCTGTTTATGTCTCATTAAGGCTTTTTTTAACACCTTGTATGAATTTATTTTGGGATACAATGTCACCATATTTTGAATGCTAGTTTGGCAAAAGGATCTAACAGATGATATTCTTTACTAGTATTATATTAATGTATGGTTATAGTTCTATACTACATTGTTGGGCCTCCATATATTAAATTAATTTCTTTTTTTAATTAATAACTATATGGTTAATAATATGAAAGTAACTTTACTAATGTATGAATATTATTTAATGGAATGGATATATATATATATTATCATTTCTCAATTGACCATAGATAGATTTTAATTATACATATATATTTATAAAACAATTTTTCTTATAAATATTTCAATATTTACTCGTGATGGTGATTATATTATTTACCATTTATTCTTCCCTCTAATGATCATAGAAATTAAAATGTAGTTAAAAACTATATTTTAAGGTTTGGAATTACTAGTGTATAATAGGATCATAACTAAAATATAAATATTGTTCTTCATATGTATCTCAGTATTTTAGAATAGTGGTTTTTACCATATTAAAATTTTATACATATTACTGAAATCTGATATTTGATGTGTGTTTTCAGATAATGTTTATTAAATTTAATTTTTTTGTTATTGTAATACCACTTTCTATACAAAAACTATATTAGTGGGTTTTATTTTTTTTGTATAATTATTAAATTATAAGAAATGGTGGAATGAATCATCGAAGTTATTGAGTATAATAGTGACTCGTGTATGTGAAATGTGGTTCTAATAAAACTTTTTTAATATATTTTTGCAGTGTGAGTTATAATATTATTGTACTTTATATTTTGGGGATATATCTTATTATGAGTAACTAGGATTTTTTAGTATACCATACATAAAGATGAAAAAATATTTATTATTTTTAAATGTATAAATACTTAATTAGAAAAGACTAATAAAATTTACCATATTTGGTTTTACATAGGAGTATCCTTTTATGTACATATAATAAAAATTTTATACAAATAGTTTTTAATTTTTTTTGTTCTAGGATAATAAAAAACAAAATATTTGGATATACATGGAAGAATATATTGTAGAGACTATTGTTTTACCATATCATTAAGCTATATTGGGTCATGTGGTTAATAATTAAATAATTATTAACAAGTTGTTATAATTAATCATGGTTTTAATTCAACTTATAATTTAATTATTAATTGAAGTCATTTTATTTATTAATGGTGAATATAATCCATTTTAAATGTTGACTCCTTTGATAATTTTCATTATTACCAAACAATTTTAATGAAGGATAAAGATGAAAAAGAAATTATTTTTGATGATATAGTTTAAATTTTTTATTTTTATGGGTTTTACATAAAATTGGTTATACTATATTAGACAAAGATAAATAAAAAATTTATATTTTATTCATGAAAATAAATAATTGTTATATGGTGATTTATTTTGAAAACATTTATATATTATCCCCTAATTTTGTTAAAAAATTTAATTTTTTATTCCATTATTTTATATGTGGTCTACTATTCCAATTAAGAAATTTAAATGTACTATATTTTATAATTTAACATATGATAATTATTAACCTCTCATTTTATAAAGGATTTATTATAACTATTTAATTTTTCCTTTTTCGTTGACTTTAATCTTCTGTTTTGACATGTTGACTGAAAATTATATTAAACCTAAAACCTTAAGTAATGTTTATATATCATGTTATCTTATTTATATACCATGGGTGGTGATATTATCCTAAAAATGTTATGATGTCTTGTAAATTTTATTTGTGTTATGATTATGATATATCATTATTATGTTTTTAACACATTCTCGAGATGTAATATTTGATTCCACTAAAAATATATTTAATTATTTATCCCCATGACCTCACTATTCTTCATTATTATTCACCAATTCATGAATTCTTAATGAATATTTACTATTATCATAAATATTCATTTATTGTATAACCCTATTTTTTCATATACATTGTGAAGGTAAAGGGATTTTTATTAGTTGACTGTTATTATATATTTAATAAAATTATTCATATTTCTTATTGGAATATATATAATGTTAAAAATACCGTAATATACTGATTTTTTTTATTATGTGATGAGAAATAATATTTGAATTATTTTTAATAATTATATAGAAATGATAGAAATGTATGATCAATAATTATGGGTAACTATAATTCATGCACTTGTTAGTAAATCTCCCAATCTTTGAAAATATAAATAACCATCAAAGAGGAATATTAATTGAACATAATTTATAACATTAACACATCATATAATATGAAACTTATTTCATGATTTAAATAAATTTAATTTTCTCCTTTGAAGTAATTCAATACGAATCACTACATTGAAATAACTCTCTATAATCTCATGTCACCAGTTGGGATCACATTCCTAGAAGTCTATTAGCTAGGGATGTATAATTTGATTATTGGTCAATGAAAAATTTTAAATGAAATAAATACTCTAAATATCAATAAATAAATTTATTTCATTTTATTGTTATTAATATTTTACATGAATACTCTTATTATAACATGTTTTTTATAAATGTGTCTATTTCTAGTTTTTAGTAAAAATATTATGTAAAAAATAAAGATTAGTGGGTTATTTGGAATTTTGAATGTTTAATTTGTTAAATAGATAGTTATATGAAATAAAAATTAATTTTTTATTTATTTTATAATCCAAAATAGGGATTCTTTCATGTTGTTAATGTTTTCTAAGAATAAAAAATCTTTTTGAAAAGTTTGGAGAGGTTTTAATATGATTATGTTGTCATATAAACCTGATTATTGATTTTTTGAACAACCCATGTGTAGTGGACCATAAAATCTATATTATATATATTGTGTAATTATTGGTCTTTTAGGAATTTTGGATGTTTTTTTGATGAAAAAATGGTGGAAATTATGAGATATGATTTTTGAAATCATCACTACCTATTTGTGCCCCCACATTGTTGATATTTTTATATTCCACCACGGATATTAGGTTTCCTCATGGAAAGGATTATTAGTCCAAAGGGAGAACTATTGGATTCAACAAGTAGTGAATCTATATAACAACTATCTCATAATTTAATTGTTCTCATAAAATATCCACAGTTGATATAATGGTATGTAAATTAATTTATTTCGGGATACAATTAGAAACAAGAAGAAAACATTAAAGGAATAATATTTATGGTTGAAAAAATTGAATTCGTTGGGTTTAGGTCACCATAATTTCATCTCATAGATAAAATGTGACTCAATAATACTTTGTTAATTGTTTTTGGTGCCTCCGCGGTTATTTTAAATCACGTAAAATTATGAAATAAATGTGTTTATGGTATAAAAAACCTGAGAATTAACTCATGATGTGTTTAATATTAGGATTTACAATCTTATCCATATTATGGATTTGATAACAATATTATTATTTGGACTATCATAATTTAACTATAAACTCAAATTTCCCTCTATTCTCCCATTTCCCCCTTTTTCTCATTGATGAACCATCATTACGTAGGGAGTCTTCTATAACATTTTTTACATTTCATGATGTACATTTGATGTGGAGTTCAATAAAAACATTAGCTAATGTTATATTATAACTAATTAAAACTCTATTATATTATTCTCCAATATCAAGGTTCTACACAGAGTATTTGGTGTTTTTTATAAAACATTGCATGATATTAATTAATTACAAATAAAATAGATATTCCTCTTGAGAGTTTAGATATTTAAGAATATGGAATAATAATTCAATGATGTAATAATCTAGGAAATGGATTGAGTTAGATAATCTCTGGCCATTATTGATTTTTACTACTATTAATGACTAATTATCATCCATTATGATCATTGAACATATTATCGATATCATTTAATTTTATAATATAAATTAGTGATTAATAATTTTATAAAGAACTTGTAAGAAACATTCCATTGTTAATATTATCATTTATTTATATTTACTTATATACATGTAGTAAATATCAAGTCAAGTGGAAGATGTTGTAAAATGTTACTATAGAAAATATGAAGTGTTCTTAGTATGAATATAATAATAAATTTACGTGTGTTGTGATATGTACAATGTTTATTAAATAATGATTGTTGTAGGGATGTGTAAAAATAAAACATTTTTCTAAATATAGTAATTAAATTATTTATTATTATAATTAAATGTTATAGAAATTAGTAATTAGAATTTATTTGGAGTTATAATTATCATAAATTTAGAAATGAATTTAGTTGATAATGAATTTAATTTTTCTCTCTCCATTTAGTGGATGTGATAGTAGTTTTTTTATGTAAAATTTGTTATGATGGGATTTTTGTATAGATAATGTTTATATAAATTGGACACTTGGATGTTATTTGTGGTAATCAATACATCTTCTTATGTTTTATTATTTTTATGTACAACATTTTTGGTAGTGTAATGTAATAAATTTCAATATTAGATTCTAGGTTCATCTTGTACCCAAAACAAATGACTTATTAAGTATATGTATTCCCAGATACTAGCCTACCCCCAAAATTTATTCTGTTTATTGAAATGATTATTTGGATAGGTTATGTGTTTTCAAAATAAAGTTTAAATGAATTTTGTTGTTGTATTCCAACATTTCCAATTATGTTTAATGTGGTATGTAGATATTGAATGGGATTAGTATTCCAATAAAAATTATATTTGTGTTTGAAAACAACTAGATTGGTGAGTATTTTTTTCTTTTATATATTAAATTATAAAATTTTCATCATTCAGTGTATATATAATCTATAAATATATTTTATAATGTGTGCATCTAGTGGTATGGGATTATAGTTTTAACAAAAATGGGATAACTCTTGGTCTTACTATGTATATGTTTAATAAATTTTTATAATTATTTTATAATGACCTCGTAGATTCTTGGTAGGAACCTACTTGATATATTTATATTATAAACAATATTTATAGGTATTGATTATTTTAATTTGTAGGATAATTATATATATCAATGTAGAATATACTATATCATGATTTGAAGGTGAGTAGACACTAGAGAAACCATTTCACTTATCATGGTATATTCATATATCCTGGTATTGACTTCTAAATACTTGTTATTCTTTTTTAAATGTTATATATATTATTATATTTATTTTGATACTGTATATTAGGATAAAAAATAAATTTTAGGTGTTTATCAGTATATTATTTTCATCCATAAGACTAATGATTTACATGAATATCACATAATATATATATATATATAGTTACCGAATGGCAACACCATTAGGCGTAATAGTGGATTACTTTTATATTAACACACAGTCTCGCTATCATATAAGGATTTATTATAGTTTAATTAATTATAAATAGAGTGTATAAAAAATTGGTTCTTTTTATAATGAAGTTAAGAATAGTTTTTTTATTGAATCATTAGTTTAGAAGGGAAATATTATGAAAGGATATGAACATATCCTGTTGGATTGAGATTCAATCTAAATTCTAAAAGGCCCCATGAAGAAAGAGTTATATACCCAAAGAGTTTGTAAAACAATCATAAACATGCGTGTATATATTTCTAGGATGTTGATTATATATGGAATATAATTTGTGAATACGATGGAATGCATTGGAATATATGATAATTATGACATATATTTTAATTCAATCGAAAAAAATAAATTCAATAGTATATCCTTTATATAGAGGTAGAACATTTCATTTTATAATAATGATTGTTAAAAAATCAAATCGTTTTGGGAATTTGGGATCAATGTTTTGAACTTTGGGTTGACCCAAGTTTCAATGAATTTGGTGATGATTTATTTTTCCATCACATTACAAGGGATTAAGCGTAATAAATTTTCATTTTATATAGAATAAATTTATATCCAAATTCAAAATGATGGTTGACAGAGGAGAAAATTTTAACTAGGGTGTTCTGGGTTTTGTCCGTGAATAAGATTTTCATAGATGATAGATTATTTTTAAGTGAAAAATTAATGGAACCTGAATTATCCATGTGATATTAATGATTCCATGGTCATGTTAGATAAGATTAATATCCATCAAGTGTATTCAAGGAAGCATAATTTTGGGTAATTTTTCCTTAGACTCATATTTTATTATATATATATATATATATATCTATGGATGAGGATAATATGGATATACATATCAAGTGATATTTATGTTAAACCATGATCTCATGTAGGTTATAGAATATATCAGATTTTTTTTTGATTTTTGGAGAAGGTGTCGTTTTGAGAATGGAGATTCAATTACAAATTTTAAGAGTTTTAGGACATTGAGGAGATGTTTTTAATATCTATTGATGATCAAGAGGTGAAACAAGAACTCATTTGAGTTTAGATATGTTTGGTATCTGAGTATATAAATTTTTGGAGGATTTTTTCTATCCACTATTATGAAATTTTTAGGAAAAACATATAGGTAAACCACATGACTTTGATTTCTAATTATGGGGGTTCCTCATTCTCATAATATTGTAGAAAAAATACAAAATGTTTTATATGGTTTAAATTTCATTTTTATTGTTTTCACCATGTTTGAAAAACCATGTGTGTGTGGTGGATTGGTTGAGATAGTGAGATATCCATTATTAGTATATGTTCTTGAAAGTAATTATGTTAAAATATTTTTCCTATAATAAATCATTATAGATAAATATTTCATCATTATTTCCCTTTAAATTTAATCCTTATACCCCATATCTTCCTTCCTCTTGAAAGAATAGAATAGGGGACGCCCCAATAACCTTATCCTTCGAATCACCCTTATTTTTGGTGGGTTATTTTGTGTGATTTGATATCATTGGAGGTGATTTTTTCATTTTGTTGGAATCTATTCTTGTTTTCTATTAATTTTATATAGTTTTTGGTTCTCTTCGTTAAGGTTTCGATACTTATTCCATCATATTGTGGTAGAATCAACTTTTATTAATGGAAATATCTTATATCATGTATAGAGAACACCTTGAGATGATACATACACAACATGGGATGACTTCAGGATGTAGATACATGAACTGATTATTTTCTAATGATTTTTTTGATTAAATATAAACATATTTGTGGACAAATAAATGTTTCAAATTATAGATTTTTCTCAGATGGCATCTCTGGGTTTTCATGGACTATCCACATGTGAGGGGATATAGTTTTGATGTGATGAGGGTACCTATTTAACATTTTGGACGTTTTTAATATATAATTATGAAATTTTTCGTTATTTATAAACTATTATTATTTATTAATTAGGGTTATATGGTGTGATTTATGTCCTAATTTAGATGGATGGGGATATGTTGGACATGGATGCGAATAAGAAAGGGCGTTATGGTGGTGACTCCAAAAGAATAACTATATGGTTGTCATAGGAGGTCCTGAGATATTACCCATATATTATTTTTGTGTTTCATGTCTATTAACATGTGATGTTTCTTATTTCTAACTTGGTAGTATGACCTGTTTTCATTAATTAAACTATTTAATTAAATAGGAATGTCTACTACTAAAAAATAAAATGATACAAGGACCATTTAAGCCCTTTAAAACATGCATGATGTATCAAATGTTGATGTTCATGAAACAATCCATAAATAAATATATTACGATACATGTAACCTTATGGGTATAAATTGAATCTAAATGAACATTATAAATGAAATTAGTGGCACTAGTTGTAGGTGATACTAGTGAACTCTAATTAGAGGTGGGAAATAAATTGATATGGATAAAATATGGATTGTCCAAGTGAGATCATTTTTATTTTTTTAAGGATATGGATATTTATAATTGGAATAGGGTGAGTATTACACACCTTGTCAAATGTGAGAAACTATTTTTGTAAAAACTAAAGAGATTAACGAATTTTTTGGTTGTGAGGACCGATTGAGATTTACATTAGAATTGGTTGGATTGATGATATCAACCCAATTTGGAACATATATATGATTGAAAAGACGGAAAATATCACCATGTGATGATTATGATGGGCTGAGATATGATAGAACCTCTATGTGATGGAAGTGTTCAAATGAAATATGAATTTCGAATGAGGGAACCCATGTAGGAATATGTGTCTAATGTGACCTAGATGACTCATTGGGTGCCCAAATTAGATGTTACACTTTATAGGATATAAATAAGAAATGTATAGTGACTAATGTGCTTGTAACTATAGAACTAGAATCATTCATGTGAGATTGGTATTGATATTTTAATTACCATTGGTCAATCACCTAAGATGAAAATGTTTGTTTATTGGATTGTATCGAGAATATGGTATCCCCCATAGATTTTTAAACAAATTTTACGGGTTGGATTCATTTCCTAGTAAGATGTATTGAGACACATGAGATTCCATTTATATTCCCATATGAAATATAATTTTGTCCTAATATAAATATGGTTTTCCTTGTAAATGATTCATGTATTTATATGTGTTATGGTTTCCTTTTCATTGGACATGCACCCTTGAATTAGGGATAGGGGTGCAACCAATGAAGTTGTCCTATATGATTGGGTTGGAATTCCTTCAAAAAGATCATTGGATTTAGATATTATATTGATTGTATTTCCTTTTAATTGACCATTAATTATAATCATGAGAGATAAGACCCTCCTATATAAAATTAAGTCTTGATTATTGATGTATTAGTCATGATCCATTGATTCAGATATGTTGTTATTCTGATTTCCTTCAACACGCACCCTAAAATAGGATGAGTTAGTATTTGATATGCCAAAAAACTTCTATTGGTATATATATATTGATAATTACACTACTATATTTCATATATTCTCCTCCAAGTAATATGGAATAGGCATATGATTTTTTATAACACTATGCTCTATGCTTATAGACACATCGAAAATAGAGGGAGATTTTATGGATTGATCATGCATGCCACATGTGATTTTGAGAAATAAAATAAGATATTTATATATGACATTTTATCCTATATAATTGTTTATTTAATCGTGTCCCATGAAAATACACTAAATTCAATGGTTATGTTTATAAGAAAATTTGTTTTTCACTATTGATTTTTACTCACACCCTCCTCGAGTAATATGTTATAGGGGTGCTTGATAGGATCATTAATGATTGAATATTTGGGTTTTATTGATGAATAAGTTTTCATGGTCATGTTTGATAGCTTACATGGACTATAGAATATGATTATATGAGTCTCCTTTAGGGTAGTAGTGTCAATCTTATATTATATTTACTTTTTATATGGTATTCGTATAGTGGATGGTAGGATTGGGATATATGACTAGTTTTCATTTTATTTGTAATGTTATTTGTTCTTATTATTTTCCTACCCTATTTCTTGATAGTTGAGTCATTTTTTTTGATATGTTTGGAAATTTATCTACTACCATGAATTCTGATATAGGGGAAATGTATCTTTTTAGTACAACCTTAAATCCATTCTTCGCGTTACTATCCATTTGTGTATAGGGAGTCATGTTTGAGGTACCAATAGCATTCAAATATGGTAATTGACTAGTCGATGTCAGCCGATGACTATTGAAATTGTTATCAATGATTGTTTGATAGATACAATATAGTGTATTATACTTTAGTTTTAACTTTTAATTTAGGTAGATGGAATTCATGTGAAATCGAAAAGTGCCAGATATTATGATGGATTTCATATTGGGGTTTCACGAACACAATTATTGATTTGAAATCTTCATTACCATGGTCATGTGATTTCTTATGTAAATTTTTATTAAAATTACATGATTTCATATGACATGACACTGAGGAATTTTTTAAATTTATGATTTCATGTTTTTTCAGACTTTCCATGTTAGAAAAATGGTTTTTTACATATATAATATTTTTCATATACAATTAAAAAGAAAAATATATTACTCTTTCTGATTGATATTGTTGAGTATAGAGAGTTCACGATTTAAAAGTGTCCCTGATATGATTTATTCAATTTTTTCATATAATATGGAGTAGGAAATATACTCACCGTAACAAAATTATAATTTCTTTTGATGATTTATCATGTAGATATATGATGAGATGAATTGTAATGATTAAAATGTAATATCTTCTAAAAGGGATGTATAATGACCCATAGTAGGTAAATTCGTGATTTTTATCACATACTATGAACTACTTGAGATTGGTTTTGAGATAGATTCCCCTAAATAAAGTGTCAATAACAACTAGATGATATTTTCACATATAAGATCATAGTAGAAATGAACATAACTGATCCATATGATATATGATTACTCTATAATGATATTGATGGGTAAAATCAATTGAATATATATATATATATATATATCTGTGTGTGTGTGATAATTTCATCCTCATGGCGGTGGCTCCCATATGTGGATGCCTAGTAAATATTATCTTGACAACATGATTCCTAAGTGTGTGGTCATGTTTACTTATGTCCTGTTATTATTAGTTCCCTAGATTTATAATGAATTCATATGTCATGCATGATTTGTTTCTGTGTACTAGAATATAGTAATTGGTTTTGAAAATGAGATTACATGTTATATTTGGGGTGGTTGTAGAAATGTATTCCATGTGTTATGACCTATGTGAAAAATGAAATATGGGCATGATGTTGGATTAAGTTTCGTTGAGTCATGTATTAGGATATTGGTAAGCCATATATTTTTTAAATAATGAATAGTAGTATATGAGAGTAACTAGAGTGAGGGGTTAGCCATAATTTTTCAGTTCCAATACAGATAGAAGCATGGATAGAGGATGGGGTGATTGATATTGTTTAATGGGAAGTGGTAAATTATATATGGTATAGGCATGTAGATATCATGTATTTTTTATTTGAATCACTTAGAGAATTTTGTGTATTAATGTACAAATTTAGATGGATTGTTTGATACTATACAGGAACCCAATGACTTTAGATGTAATTCCAAGATGTGGTTGAAAATTTTAATCCTAGAAAGTGGATATAGGAAGGATAGTTCAGGCATAGATTTTTTTTTTATTGAATAAAAAATGGGTTGATAGATTTTCATGGGAAAGGCCATTCCCTTTGTGAAACTATGAATTTTTAAGAGGAGTGTTGTGGGTACTTTTTGATATATGAGAGCATTTAGAATGTGTGTAATGGTTATTTATTTATGTGTTTTAGAATATATTAATAAATATGTGGCTCATGGTATCATGGGTTATGGTGTATAATCTATTTTTAGGTGCATCTTCTATACGGTATTATTGAATTTTGGATCAGGGAGTGTTTAGATCTAAGATGAGGAATAATGGATATGATGAGTTTCTTGCTAGAATAGTGATCTAATTTGAGAGTGATGAGCGTGGATCTGGACAAGTTAATGTCATATGACGATGATAAAAGTTGTAGTAAAGATCGAGTACCCATATATTAAAATCCATTTAGTGGGGTGTGAACCATTGGATAATAGAGGGTGTGACCCTCATATGGTGTAAATATTCAATTTATGTTGAGGATAGTGTGGTTTATTACATGGGAATAAGATGTTATTGATTATTCATGTAAGCACTATAATATGAGAAGTATAACCATAATAAAATATTAAATATATTAATTGATGGAGATTAATTCACGGAGGTACAAACCTTGTGTTTGAAGGGAAGTGGATGCATGATAGGACAGCTCCTTGGGTAACATCATTGGGTTTTTTATGTCTATCATTTAACAATAAAAATTATATATTGCCATGAAAATTATCGTATTAATGATTAAGTTTATGTATTATATGTATCCCATGCATTATCAATAGGATATGAATTGTTTTCATGATATCTAATAATGAATTAGATTATTTGTGTATCCATTTTCATAGTGAGAGAATGATGGATGATGTGAGTGATTAGTTATCAAAAGAGGGAATTTCAATCGAATTTTTTTGATCATTAGTGTGGTTTTTAAAATGATTTTAGTACTCATACCCAATATAATAAATCATGAACGATCTTTGAATTTTCGAGTCAAAAAATTTAATTGAGTATCTTTGGTAATAGTCTTCTAGAAGAATTTTGATTAGTTTTTCATATATTTATGGGCGTGGTAAGATAAAAACATCACTAGTCATGGTATTGGACCACTATGAATTTCATTTGGTATATGATTTTAATAGTTAATAGAAAAGTTTTTTAGAATCAACTCATATATTAGGATACATATAAAGGGGAGAACCATGTTCCAGATGGTGAGTTTATGGATAAAACCATGGTGTCTTGGGATTAAATGATATGGGTAATTTATATTTAGGTTATCTAGATGTGGTGAATAGATGTTTCTATGTTTTCTATGAATAAAGTTCCTCATTTTATGATTTATACAACCATATATCATTTGACCTTACTGTGTAGAAAGACATTGGCATCATGATAATTAGAGGTTCTGGTAGGTATGAATTAATAGTTAAGGATTTCTAAGAATTCGTTAGGGATGAAAAATTATATTGTGTAAAGATTTTAAAACCTCATTCCCATATGATTCCTAAAATTAAGAAAAGGTTTTATTTTTTGGGAATCATATACCTGTGGTCATTATGTAAATATAGATTCTATTAATAATTACAAGATTTTTATTATTTTTTGAACCATGTGGTGATGTTTGTGGATATTTTTTAAGGCAACAGAGGTTCCTTTGGAACTCTTTTGAGTTTTTGGTGGTTTGGGATTGAGATGGAAATAATTCTCCATGAATTTTCCCTATACATGATTACCTAATGCTAAAGACAAACCATATGGGTAAATCATAAAACATAGATCATTTAAGGGATGGAACATAGTTAAATAATCATGTTAATGGTTATAGGTTGGGTATATAAATAGTTCTTAATATTGGAAAATGTGTTATAGAAATACGTGGAGAAACTATTGGAGTTATATTTCTTATTATATTTCCATCAACATCATTTGTGTATAGATTGGAAATCTGTGTGGCCAAACCATGAATCCTACTATAATTCCTTAAAGTATATGATTTTATTATTCTCTATTTTGAATTTTATTCATCAAGAATTTATATTCTTCCCTTATGGATGTGAAATATATGAAAATACCCTCCCCTTTATCAGTAAATTTCATCTTTTTTTACTATTTATTGTTGTGATTGATCATAATTTGAGAGGAGTTTCTCTCCCTATTAGATTATAATAATGGTTTTCATTTTTTTTATTTCTAAATTTAGGGGTTTTGAAGATGATTAGATAAGAATATGGTATAATCATATGAAAGTAATGTGGAATTCATGTGTATTTTCTAGAGGATAACATTGAATGGCATATGCTCACCGTCACATGTCATTTTTATAGAGGTATATAATAAGTATATTATTATATGGTGTTATTGGTTAAACTTAATAGAATTCTAAAATTAATTAATGCTAATTAAAATTTTATTTTTTTATGAAATGCATTTGGGTAATCTTAGGGACTACATATGGGTGTCGGGTCAATGTTTTTTTATTAAAGAGGGTGTGTGGTATGTTTTTGGGAAATTATTTTATTGTAATTATGAATTTATTAATGGATTATAAGTGAATATAAATAATTAATTTTGTTGTTATTTATTGATTTAGAGTACTGTGTGAATTGATATTATCTATTTAGACTTGTATAAACCTAGGTAAGATATAGTGGATTGTGAATCAAAAGGAATAACAACACGGTTTTGGTATGTTTTACCTTAAGTATCGATCTAATGAATTTTCTTTGGTTGTGTTTGTAACACCCTGAATAAAGTAACTCACGTCGAGTAGTTATCTTACTACAATTACCTTGGATAGAAGGGATCTCATCCAAAATTCTGGAATTTGGTTTACATCTAAGGAGCCAAGATACAAACATGACTGTCCTAATACATTTTACAATAAAAATAATGATTTTAATTATAATGAAATGATCATTATTAATTAAATTATATCTCTAGAAATCATCTATATATCCATTCTTGTTATCCTAGGGAATGGAAAACAAAATAAAGGGTGATCTCAAAATATCAGTTGGGCAAATCAGGTAGTGGAAACTATAATATAATAAGTAAATCATGAATAATCTGGAGAAGATAAAAAATAATCAAATATAATATATATATAATAAAATAAAAGGTAAATATACACATATAATATATAACAACATAAATAATCACATGTTAAATAATAACTGATCATTTAATGGTGGAACATGTAATGTAAATCATCATAATCATACCATCATGACCATTGGAAAATAAATCATAAACATAAAATCAAGGAATCAAGCCATGATATAATAAATAATTCGATAGAAACACACTAATAACAAGTCTAGTATGTCTCATGATACCTAACAATACATAAAATGGATATAATGGGGCGCACCAACCTAATAAATAGTATAATTCCATTATCAGATTATAAAAATGAAAATTAATAAATACATAATCAGCATAATCATTTATATTAAAAAACAATCAAGTGAAATTTTTATATTTTACCTTGGAAATAAATAGAACAATATTATCATAGTACATCAAGAGAAACATATTATATGAAATTAAAATATTATATCCATAGTAATGTAATTAATTCATCTATTTTTATTGGCATCGATTAAAATACATTAAAAATATCACTAGAAATTTTCTTAAATAAAATATGATTTTCATTTTGAAATCAATTATCTATCAATTTAGTAACATTAAGAATAATAAAAAAATTATATTTATTTGAAATAAATCCATGGATAAATATTACAGAATACTCAATGAAAATAATAATCATAGTAATAGGAATTTTTTTGGTGAGTGTTAAAATAATGATTGTGTTCACACATAAGGTATAATGATCCTCAACTAGAAAATCAAAAGAGGATTCTTTTAAAACAATTTTATAGAAAGTAATAAAAGATAAAACATTTTTTATCAATCATCGGATAATATTAAAAACATTTTTTGAAATATTTTATTAAAAATATGTACATGGATGAAAAATATTCCTAACCTAATTGAATAATAATTTCAGTTATCTGTTAAAAATTAATTTTTGTCAATTTGAGTGCTGGAGAATTTTATAATGGATCAAATACATTAAAATGAATAAATAAAAAGAGTATTATAAAATATATTTGGTATAACATAAAAATATCATATAATTACTCCAACATAGACATAAATATTTTTAATACCGATTAATGATAAAAAAGGGAAATTAACATTTTCCATGTTGGTTTGTTTTGTCTCATAACCTTTTTAAAACAAATTACTTCTGATTAAAAATTAAATAAATTAAATATAATGTCAGTAAACAAATAAAATATCTGAGGGTATGTATAAACATAACAGAAATTTATTTTATGAATGTGGCATATGCCTCCAGAATAAAAAGTCGAGTGAAAACCCCATACAAAGATCATAACATGAATTTGATAATTAATCAATAAATATATTTTATTTATAAAAATAAATCAAAAAAATAAAATTTTAAATAAAAAATAATACAAATTCACTTAATTACACACACAATCATCTCATAACTTATACAATAGACATATAATATATCCCAATGAAAATAATTTATGGTATGAAACCCGTAACCTCTAGCCTGAGTCACCGTGTATGTTTTTTATATCCTATATAATTTACATATTTTTATTTTATAAGTTTTTAAGATCATCTATTATTATGTAGACCATATTATTTCCAGTTTTGTATGCTTTATTACAATTCTTTTGATAGTTATTAAGTAATTTACATTTATTTCAGGCATTTTGAGGGTGTTTGGTTCACAACAAAATTGGTAGGATATCCATTGTAAAAGGGTTTATGGATCCAAAAACTATAAATTATTAATCAAGACACAATTATAATTTTTAAATATTAAATAAAATTTTAGAATCATCCATAAAATCTTCATATAAAAAATGAATCACATTACTTCTTGGATGTGGCAATACACAGGTTAGCATAAGAAATGTTATCATTTTCAATTGGTGGATGGGTACAAAGGTAATTAATATATTTTTTACAATATCATAATGATGTTTTTAATATAATATATATATTAATTAAATCTATCATAATTACCAAAATTATTAGTCGGGTACTAAATATGAAACTCGTTTTACTATAATAGTAATAATATATTATTATATAGGATATATTTATGCTATTATATTATCAATAATTTAATTTTTTTTAATGATGTTGTAGAATAAAAGGAACGAAAATGCACACATTATAGGTGTGGCTCTTCAAGAAAAATCCACAATTTCCATACAAATCAAACTTTTACAAATTTTATTTTGATAATACAATAGAATATAGGTATTTTATAGGATTGTTTTGGGGATTTTCTGATATAATTCATTAAAAGTGTTTTCAGGATGAGAGGATAGTAACTGTCCATTTATAAGTTGTGAACAAACAAAATTGGAATTCCATATAACAATTACATTTAATTAATGTATTATTAATGTAAAAGTATTCCAATTGGAAATTTAATCAAAGAAATATAGAACATGATGTATATATATATATAATTATCCAATAATTTTTTTTGATCATTTTCAAATTCATTTTATAACTTATAACATGGTTTAAATTTATGGTTGACTCGTTTTATATTTAAACATGTCAACAATTTATTAAGCATTTAAGGGTCACAAATTTAAATTTAAGGTGACATGTTTCTAAAAAATGGGATTTTCATGAAATTTTAGACTATTTACCAGTATTACTATACTATTTAAATTCTTTTTTATTTTTAAATAATTTAATAAAATAATAGTTACCATAAATCATCATTAATTCAGTTTTTGGGGAAATTTATTTAATTTTACTTTATAGTCATCAATAATAATATGGATATTTAATATAAAGGATTTTACAAACAATTATACATTTATATTAATAATAAAATAATGGGAACACCATAATTGATCCAAAATATATATTTTTTAATTTTCAAAAAAGAACATACACGATTTTTCATTTCATCTTCATAAGAACTATGTCTGCATTTTCTATTCTTTTAAGGTAACAATATCATCCCCAAAAATTTAAAAATATCAATAAATATCAAAAAATAATTTTATTTTTTCAAAATTACCCTTTTTATTCATTCAAAATAGTATTTTATCTCTATAAAGAATATAATATAAAATAAAATCAAAAGAGTGAATTTTTTATTTTTTTCTTTTCGAAAATTAATATAAATGTCATTATCAAAGGAAAATAGAACCAAAATGAAAAACATAAGATGTTATGATGGATAAGGAATAATTAAAGTCTTAAATTGAAATAAAGAAAACAATTTAGATGGTATTGAGACATTAATCTATAGAGTTGTACCTTTTATTCCTTTTTTACCCTAATTTAGGTGAAAAATATTTATTAAGATTCTAATTTAAAATTGAGAAAAATAATAGTAAAATATTTTCAACCTTTTAAACCTCTAATTCCAAATATGCAAAAAAAAAATTAATATTTAATTTCTAGATATATAATTTTAATGTCATGGACCTCTCTAGTCCATTATTTTTAAAACAATATTATGGATGAGGTGTTATAGGAGGCAACAATGACCATTTTCAAGACTTTTTCAAAATGTTGTTTTTTTAATACTGAGTCAGGGACGGTAGGTCATTGATGGTGAGTCAGGACTAGTGACTCTAAATGGTGGGACACACTGGTGGGTCTTTCATTGGTGGATTTCATAGGTGAGGCATCAAATGGTGAGCCATCTAGTGGTGTCTAACTGAATGGTAGCTCACCAAATTGTGACTTAACTGACAGTGACTCACTAAACAATACGTTACCAAATGGTGACTCGCGAAATGGTGACTCAAAAAATGGTAGGTCACAAAAAACTAACTCACCTATCAAGGACTCACCGAACAGTGTCTCACCTCAAGTAGCTCATGATGGTGAGACAATTCCTATAGAAATTCAAATTTAATGTTTTTCCATTGTTTACAATTTCACCCATTTAATGTTTTATTTGATGTAAAATGTGTTTTAAACAATTTTTATGTGATTATAAAGCCGTTTAAAAGAATGTAAAATTTATCATTAAAATACCAATGCTCAATGAGATTTTATATAGTCAAAATTCATGGTCTTGATCGTGATACAAATTCAATGTTTTTTGAAACCATTTCATCCGTTGATATGGGATTTAGAAATTTTAATCATGAGACCCTTTATTCTTTTTATGATTCCATTTACTCTTGATACTAGGTGTCCCCAATCCTTTCTTTTTTGAGGATCTGTGTGTATGTGTTTCAACAATGGATCAATTTTCCCTAGAGCCTTGTGCAACCCCGAATTGGTTAAAGGGGGAAGTGCTAGTCAACTGGTTCTCAAAGGTGATATTTCTTCATCTCTATTTTATTTTTGTATCACACGAGGTGGTTATTTGAATTTAACCTTGTGGAACATTTTATAAAACCATGTAAATAAATAAAATTAATTTTTTTTAATATCAACATGTAGGGATGTGAAAATATGACTTCTGTTTTGCTATGTTATTTTTAATATTGTGTTTTGTAGGGTAATAACCCACTAAAAATCATTGTCATTTGTGGTCTCTGTTTGGGCACATGGAGTGTATTGTGACGTTTTATTGTTGGTATTGTGTGAATTATAGTGTATATGTGAAATTGATTACCCACCTATACTCTGTTAAATAAAAGTATACCTAGAGATTAAACATTCTTTGTGATAAAATCTAAATTATCAATGTGGAATTAAAAAATGAGTGTTTGTTTAATCAATATGCACTCTACCATGTTTGGTGTGGTTGTGTGCTATGTGTGTTTTTGTTCATTCATGTGCCTTGTGTGGGTTTTGTGGTGTTGTGGTTGGGAGCACGAGCTTGTGTATGTAGTGGTTCCAGTGGTGTATTGGAATATCAGGTTGAGATATTTTTCGTTTCGGAAATGGTTGAGCAGTGATGTGTAGTGGAATTACACATGGTTGTGGCTTGTTGGGTTGTTGGGTGTGATAAGGTTATATAATGGGGATTCTAGGTTTGGTTGCGATGTAAGGTTTCAATGGGTGTGGTTATGAGATGGAGTTTTTTCAATTTTGGAGGTTGGTTTGGGAGGGATTACATTTATGTTTAAGAATGTCAGTGGATGGTGTGGGTGTAAATAGAGTATAAATATGAAGTGAGTTTCCTTATGGTGGTTCTTTTTCCTCTTTTTAGTTTATCTTGTGTGTATTTTTGCATGATGTGGTTGGTATATTCCTATTTAGGTATGGAATTTATATATGGATATTTTAAAAAAAATTAAATGAGTTGGTTGGGGTTATGAATTTAATTATGGATTGTTGCGTAGTTTGTGCATATAGAGTTAACAAAAATGGCGGTTTGGGGTGATGGTTGTTTGATCGAATAATATATAGGTTTTTATGTGTGTTAGATACCTATATATATACTTGTAATTCCTTTTGATTTATATACACACACCAAACTAGTTGTGAACATTTTGTTGAGCAGCCCCATTGTCATGTGGGAGGGCGTCCTTTCCCAACATCACAGTAGGATGATTGATGGATCATTATTAGATATTCTCTACTCCCTCTTATGTACATTAGTATCCCAATAATATTTGGCTAGGTTGTTGTGAAATATCGAGTCCCAAGTTTCTACAGGTGATATGTGATTTCCTACGAGTCTAAAAGATGAGATGTGGTGGTCTTTCTTAAGTGTTTTCGACATAATGTATGGTGGTGGCCTAGGTGTCTATAAGAAAAATGTGGTATGGTTTTGGCCTTGGTTTCTATGTGAGGGATTTTGTGAAATTAATTTTTCTAGTTTGTAGGACTAGCTCAACATCCCATGTGTGTGTGGGTGGATTGTTTCAGGGGGCTTGTGGAAGAGTGTGTAAGAACCAAAAAATTTTCCATTAGGGTATGAGTAGTTAACCAGTGAGAAGTGTGTGGGGTACCTAAATAATGATGTTCTTATTATATTACCATACATGACTTGTGTTATATTTGTGTGATTGCCTTTGTGAGGCTGGTATGAATAGTATTCTTTGTTAAGAATTATTAATTTTTATTTTCCCACAGGGTGCATTAGTATGCTTCTCCCACTTGTGCAAGAGAGACCTTTTTTCAACTAAGTAAACTCATTTTCTCACCTTATATATATAAAAATATTTTAAGGACTCTATTTAGATTACATGGGCCATGATGGACCGTAATATCTTAGACATAGGTCAAGTTTCTATGTCACCACATTACAATGTTATTTTTGTATTTACTTTAGAGTTTATTGAATTTATAACACTTTTGTTTAAAAGCATGCATGTTGGAAGGATTTTGGTTTTACATTATATATAGTTCTTGGAGTTTTTTTGGGAATGAAAATTTTATCTCTCGATAATGTTTTTTTAAATGTTATTTCCTCCCATTTTGAGAGAATATATACCTACTTATGGTGCTATTCGCCACACATGGTCCTACTGTAGGTGGGAAATGGGGGTCATTATCTATCTTTCTCCATTATCAGCTCAGGAGAGACATTTTTGGAATAATGGGTCATAATTGAATGGTATAAAAGGTGATTCTAGGGAGATATGATGGGTTTTGGAGTTTTTAATAGTCAGGATTGGATGGGTTGGTAGGGAAACAATTTTAAGAGATCTTGGGGAGTGACATAGGCCAAGTAAGACTAGATATTCCATAATATTATAAGGCACCCCCATGACCTAATGCAAGGAATATGTGTCTACCTAAATACAATGTGAGGTGGCCCCATCTACAGTGTAGATACCCTAGGAAAGGTACATGAAGCATAATGACTTGTGTACTTATTTTAATTGGTCATTTAAAAAAAATTAAATTTTATAATGTGTTAAAATGAATCTTAAATAAAATTCCATACTAATACAACTTAGGATTTCATTGTTTTTTTAAGTCATGGAAGTCATTCATAATTTGTGGTTTGCGTAGGTAGTGTATGATAAGTAGGATAGCCTTGTTTATCATTGAAGGTTTTTTCGGGTAGAGGAGTATGATATGTGCCAGAAGAGGTAACGTCCATTTCAGCAGCATACTCTATAGAAGTATGAGGGATGTGTTTTCTACACGAAGATGAAGATTTGACTGAGGATCTTGTGATCACCTTCCACGTGGTCTAAGATCTGATGGATTTCTAGGTTATTTTTGTAGTGTTTTAGATGCAGGAATCCATGCGTCACTAGTGAACATTGTACATTGAAAAGAGAAAGAAGGTTTATGTTATGTGGGTCGATTTTAAGAAGGTGTTCCTATTGTAATTTATTTCTTCCACCGTGAAGGTTGGTAATATGAAAGAGCTACTCTCCCTCTATAATGGGAGTATGGCGGTACAAGCTCTTGGTATTAATTTCAATGATCTTCTTTTATTTTCCCAAGATCACTTTCTAGATGTGGTGTCTCATTTGAGACGTCTATAGGGGGAACTTCGTCCTTCCTTGAAGAACACAGTTGCTCCATTAACCCAGATGTTGTACTTGGAACTCCAGAATATTATGGATGTTGTTGAGATTATGCACATATGAGGAGGTATTCCTAGAGAGGTGATCCATCAGGGCTATTCAATGGAAATGGCTGCCATTAGTGGGTCTTAAAAGCTAGGACCATTGTGCTTTTAACCAATGGGGAGTATACCTCATCAATTACCATTTCAGCATTCAGGTACACAATCTTTTCTTGTGAACTAGGTACCAATTTGTTTTTGTTTTGGATCCCATTTATATCTTATGATTCAGTTTCATATGGCCATTTGAGCTTAGTATTTTTTGAGATGGCAGTTTCAGTACCCATCTTATAGTAGTCTCCACCAAGGACATTTCATCAGCATAGAAAACAAGATCTATATCCCCTAAGGGGAGAGAGAGAATGTAGAGGCTGACCTTAGGGTGTTCCTCAAGGCCCTTGACTTGGGATTGGTCAGGGAATCAGTCATCTTCTATGGGGTAGAGGTTATGGTCATGGAAAGTTACACACCGTAGAGGCAATAATTCTAGCTGGTCATGATATTGTTTAATGTTAGATAAGTTTGATATGTACTCTTTCTTGTTCTTTGATTGATTTTGGATCATTTCACTCATTTGTTTCACCCACTCTATCCCAAGATTTGAGATTATTCATAGAGAGGTTACTCATTCTCATGTTGTTGAGTATGTCTGTAAAAGGTCAAAACAAATTGTTTGATATTTGTCAGGGATATAGACGGATGATGGGGCCGCATCATTCCCTTGGGGATGTCTTCATGAAACAGATGAAACTATGCAATATTATTCTTATCATTGATAAGTTTAATGATGTTATGTCTATTATCTAATGATTATAGAGGATATTCATATATTTATACATGGAAATACAACATTCAGTTTTATTTGGAAAGCAGAGTTTTCATATGGGTAGTCATCATATTGAGCCTCTTATTTCCTTGTTATCTAAACTGTCAATGAAATCGGTGGGTGATAAGATGGAGGAAGTTCCCATCAATGATGTGGAGATCATGTTTTTTACCTGAGGAGGTTTTGACTCTAACACCTCAACGTGATGTTGAGTTTAGGATAGAATTACAGCTCGATGCTTGTAAGATTTTGATGGATCCTTATTGGATGGCACATTCTAATTTTTAAGATCTAAGAATTCAAATTGATAACCTGATGAAGAAGTTCTTTATCAATAACAGTGTGTAACTATGTAGTTCTCTAGTATTGTTTATAAAGAATTTATTTGATGGTATTATGTTTTTCATTGACTACTGGAGGTTGAATGAGGTAACAATAAAGAACTATTAACCCATCCCGATGATAGATGGTCTTTTCGTCAAGTTGAGGGGATCAATATGGTTATCTATGATCGATATGTAGTCTACATATCACTTTTTCAGCATGAATGAGGGTGATACCATAATGACTTACTTCATTTGTATGTATGGGATCTTCGAGTTCATGGTTGTGTCATTTTATGTTATGAACACACTAGTCATGTACATGGGTCTCATGAACACTATTTCCTTGAGTTCTTGGACTAGATCATCATTTTATTCACCAATGAAATATTGATCATCTTAATATCAGAGGAGAACTATACCGAGCATCTTTGGTTTGTCTTGGAGGTTCTTTGACACCACCAGCTCTACGGGAAGTTGTCCAAGTGTATGTTCTGTACATGAGAGGTACACTTCCTTGGACATGTGTTGTCACAACAGGGTGAATCATTGAAACTTTTGATGATTGATGTAGTTTTTTCTTTGGAAGATTCAATTAATTTGGAAAAGGTTCATAGTTTTCCTATTCTTTTAGGCTATTACAAGAGATTTGTACTCAATTTCTCTAGATTTGAAGCCCCATTGACAGTTATGAGCAGAATGGTCTACGATTTTGTGTGGTGTAAATAGTGCAAGGAAGCATTCAACTATCTGAAGGGGAAGTTGGTCAGTGCTCCAATACTCTATTTTCTAGGGGAAGTAGTGTTGTTTGAGGTTTTTTGGGATTACTACCATCGGGTATTGGGATGCGTACTGATATAATAGGGGGTGTATTATCTTTTTGGTCTAGGTAGTTACATCCTTCTAAATGTAACTTTTCCACCCTTGATATCAAGCTAGTAGTAGTCATGTTTCGAATTGAATTTGTGTCACAATTACCTCATTGGGGAGTTCTTTTTGGTATTCATGTATCACAAGAGCTTGAGTTATAGATTTACCATCATGGTTTGTACATGCGACACCAGAGGTGGATATAGTTTTTTCAAGACTATGATTTTGAGATCTCCAACACATCAGGAAAGGGAAATGTTGTAGTCATTTCTTTTAGTATTATTTCATAGAGGGATGTAGTTAAGGATTCTATGGATTAGTGGAAGGTGATGAAGTAGTTGGAAACCTTGGTCCTAGATGCAGGAATGGATGCTGGTAGAGAATGTTTGATTCAGATGACAATGCAATCATATATGATGCAACATGTGGGGGATTATTTGTGGGGGTTCTCAGAGGTAGTGGTGATGCATGATCGCACTGAATAGGGTGATGCTCTGAAGGATGGTCGTAGTGTAGCGAGGATAAAATTTTGTTCTTTGGGATGTTGTTTGTTATGATGGAGATGTACAAGGGCATCCTCCATGAGTTTCATGGGTCACCCTTGGAGGTGAACCCCCAGAGTTTTCGATATGTACTGTAGATTGAAGGAGTATTTTTGGTGTCCTGATATGAAATATGTGTTAGAGGAGTTTTTTGTGATGTACTTATTGTGAAAAAATGAGAAGTATGAGAACAGTGTTCTCGGTGATTGTTGCGACCCCTAGATATCCCCAAGTCAAAATGGGATGAAATATTGATGGATTTCATCACAAGGATACCAAGTAATTAGAGGGGATGTGATACAATATTGTTAGTGGTGAATTTTATATTGTTATAGAGATTAAGGATTCGGGAGTATTAGATACCTATTCCATGAGGTATGTGGATGAGGTGGTGTGACAAAATGGTGTTTTGATGTCTATTGTCTTGGTCCATGATACAATTTTTACCTTATGAGTCTGGGGGTGATTACAACATTCTTTTGGTTCTATGTTATTCATTAGCACTTATTTCCACATTCATATAGATCGTAAGAGATAGTGGATCATCCAGATGTTTGAGGACATGTTGTGGGCATTAATCTTAGACCTTGGAGGATCTTGGGTGTGACACATTCCCTTGGTATATATTTATTAAAATAATATCTATCACTCTTCCATTGGTATGGATCTAGTTTAATAAGAGTACATAAAGCTATATATTTCACCCTTGTACTAAATAGAGGATGGGGGACTGTTTTTCTTATCCATGATGTAGTGGAGAATACAACAAGGAAGTTTCATGTTGTCCTTGATAGGATGAAATTGAAAAGGATCATCAAAAGTCCTATGTTGATTTTATGAGAATACCTTGGATTTCTAGGTTGGGGACCATGTTTTCTTGATGGTTTACCAATGACAAGAGCAGCAGAGGATCAACAAAGAGAGAAAGATTTATCTTAGTTTCATTTGACCCTTTGAGATGTTGGGGTGAGTTGGCGAGGTGGTGTACCAGTTGGCGATGCCACCTCATTTGGGTAAGGTCCATGAATATTTTCACATCTCTTAACTTCATTGATATCTACATGATGACTCCCATGTCAATGATTAGGTATTTTTGGATTTCAAAGTCAATGTTACATTAGTGGAGCGGCCATAAAAGATCCAGGATCAGTGGGAGAAGGTGTTGTGTGAATGAACCATTCCCTTGGTTTGTGTGTTGTGGAGGCATGGTTTCATGGTAGAGAGTACTCGGGAAAGGAATTCGCAGATGCATGCCTAATACCTACAGTTGTTTTGAGTTTTGTTTTAATTTTTTTCATCTAATATTGTGATGTTTGAACCATGTTTAATATGATGATCAGTTCTGCTTACATTGTGATTCTATGGTGAAATATACAATTAAGTACTGAAAGGCAGAAAGAAGAGGAATTGATTCCTAATCAACACGCATTAATTGAGATGTTATTAAACCCATGAGGGGGTTTTATTTCTACAAAAAGAGTATAATATGATAACATGGAGTAATCTATTCACTGATTCATATGTCTAGGTAGTATAGATTTTTGTTCTTGTGAGGTTTTTTTTCTAGTTGGTTGGGGTAATAAATGTCAGAGTAGGTACTATTTGATTTTGAGGTTCTAATATAGCATTATAACAAAACATAGTAGTTTATCATTGGAATTAGGTGTTCCCTAGTTGTTTCTATGTTTCATTTATAGAAATACCATTGACAGATATCTTACAGGGTGGTTATTTGGACCCCAAATTTTTTCTTGATTTGTTTTTGAATTCTCATGGGTGAGAGTAGTTTTATAGGTATCTAATGCGATGTATCAAACCTCTCCAGTCCATTAATTTGTCCCAATATGGTGATTGAGGTTTTCTATGAGGCAAAAATGTCATATTTCAAGAGTTTGTCAAAATCTTATTTTTTCAATAGTGATTCAGGGATGCTAGGTCACTAACTATGTGTCAGGACTGATTACATGTAATAGTGGGTCACACTGGTGATTCATCTAATGGTTGGTCCCCCAGTGAGTCATCTAATAGTGAGTAATATAGTGGTGACTCAGTAAATATTAATTCACTGAATGGTGACTCTCCAAACCGTGACTCACCGAATGACATGTCACCGATTGGTATGTCCCCATACGGTGACTTACTGAAAAGGGACTCACCAAATGGTAGGTCATTGAACAGTGGCTTATGTAATGCTGAATCACTGAATGGTGACTCCCCACTAGTAGCTCACAGCTATGACTCACCCAACAGGGAGTCATTTTTTGACAGTTTTCAGATTTCTAGGTTCTCCCAGTTTCCCTAGTTTCACCACCTTTTTTATTTGATGTAAAAGGATTTTAAAACAATTTTAAGTGATTTTGAAGCCATATTAAAGTATATAGAATATATTTTTACATTCCTAATACTTATAATTATTTTATATATTGAAAACATGTGGTCCTGATCGTGAACCAGCTTTAATGGATTTTGAAACCATTTCTTAAATTGTTATTGGATCCAGACTTTCGATAGAAGATAATCTGTATTCCATGTAAATTTCTATTAACACTTGATAATAGGCGACCTAGAACCTTTATTCCCTGAGTATCCATGAATATGTGTTGCACCCTTGGTTCTTTGTTCCGTAGAGCCTGACATACCACCATTTTGGCGCAATGAGGAAGTGATGAGCGTTTGTTACTCAAGGTACAGATTCCTTCATCTCTTTTTTAATTTTGTTTCATGTAGGGTGGGTGTATTAATGTATTCTTATGGTAGATATTAGAAACAAAAGTTAAAAAAGATAATTAAATTAGTTAAAATACTAATATGTGGTCATGGGAAAAAGTGGCTCGTGTTCTACTTTTTTTCCTATTGAAGTCGGTTTTTGTATGGGATCATCACCCACTAAAAAACCTAGTCATTGGTGGTAGTATTTTTCAAAAATGGAATGTATTGTGAAGTCTTATTGTATGTCTTATGTGAATTTATGTGTACATATGATATTGATTAACCCTGTATCCCTGTATAAATAAATAGATTCATCATTATTTAACATACTCCATGATAACCATGAATTATCAAGGAGGAATTAAAGAACAAGTGTTTGTTAAATCTAAATACACTCTTCCTAGTTTGGTGTAGGATTTTTTGTGTGTGGTTTTGTTTTTTCTTGTGCGTTGTGCAATTTGTGTGGTACTATGATTGGGTGTACAACTCTGTGGGTGGGGTAGATCAGTTGGTGTAATGGGATCTTAGATCGAGAGATTGTTTATTTTTGAAATGGCTGAGTAGTGTTGTGTAATGGGACTACACCAAGTTGTGGCGTGTTTCCTTTCTATGTGTGATCAGGTTATGCATCTGGTATTCTAGGTTTGGTTGGCATGTGGGGTGTTGATGGGTCTGGATATGAGATGAAATTTTTTAATTTTTGGATGATGTTTTTAGAGGGATTTCATTGAATATTTAGGATGGATGTGGTTGGTATGGGTGTTAAATATAGTGGAAATATGAAGTGATTTCATTTACTGTGGTTCATTTTTCATCATCATGTTTTATGCATTGTGGATTCTTACATGCTGTGATTGGTAGTTTTCCAGGTAGTGAAGGAATGAAAAGATGGATTTCTTAATGAATAAAGACATTTTGTTAAATGAGTTGGATGGGGTAATGATCTAAATTATAGCTTGTTGTGTAGTTGTGCATTTAGAGGTAGGAACAATGGTTTTTTTGGGCCAAATATTTTTTGATAACCCCCATACGGTGGGAAGACTATTTGTAACCTATATATATATATATATATATTTTTACTTACTAGTGTTTTCTATATGCATCCCAACCTTTTTGAGCACTAGGTTCCAAACACCCCCATTTTCATAGCAGAGGGTGTCCTTTCTCAGCATCCATATGGGAGGATGGATGTTTGGTTGTTGGCTCTTATCTATTCCCTCTTCTAGTCATTGGTATCCCAATACTATTCATGGATGTTGTGGTGTGGTTGTGGGGAAGATGTATCTTCTGGAGAGGTGTGCCTTCCAAGGTGTATATGGGGTGATATGTATTGTTCCTTCCAAAGTGTCTTCAGTATGAGGTATGATTGTGGAATAGGTGTCTATAATAAGAATTTGGTATGGTTTTAAATAGGTTTCTATGGACAGGATGTGGTGATATTAATTTTCCCAAGTTGCGGGACTAGATCTAAGTCCCAGGGGTGTGTGGGTGGGTTGCGGCATGGGGCTTCTGGAAGAGTGTGGAAGCACAAGGGCATTTTCCATTATAGTATGAGTTGTTAACAATTGGTATGTGGTGTGGGTCACCCAAACATTTTTTTGATTAGTATATTACCATACATGACATGTAGTATTTGGTGAGTAGGAATTGGTGAAGTTGGGATGGAAAGTATACTTTGTTTGTTGCTATTGGTTTCAGTGGTTTTATTATAAGGGAATATGTATGATTCTCCCACTTGTGCATAAGAGTCCTTGGGTTCTCTTATTGAGTATACTTCTATTCTCACCTGACGTATATAAAGCTATTTTCATGTTTCCGTGAAGATTACGTAGACCATGCTGGAACTTGCAAGATCACATGTGGATACAGTTGTGGTGCTGCTACATAGATTTGTCCTTTTGGTACTTAATTTTAATTTTTATTGTATTTCTAGTAGTTTTGTTAAAAAAGATTAATGTGAGATGGATTTAGGTTTTACTTTATATATATAGATCATGATGTTGTATTGGGATGTACCATCTTATCTCCAGATCTTATTTTATTTTAAAAGGTTAATGCCTCCAATTTTATGAGAATATATACTTACCATTGGGGATTTTTGACACCCCTAGGCCTACTAGAGGTTGCACTCAGGGGTCATTGTCTCCCTTTCACCATTTCTAGCTTCATAAGGTCATATTTGGAGGGGGGGAGGTCATGATAGGCATCAATATATTTTAATATAATTGTGTAAACCGCAATGATTTTTTTAGAATATTGTGTCACTATGAATAAATATGAGCATATACCGAAATCAAAATATATTGATGATTTTATCATATTATTTACAACATTTTTTTAAAAATAATTTTCTTATTTATAAATAAATTTGGAATATAATTGTACTTTTAAACAACTTTATTTTGATAAAGAAAATACATTTTGAAAATGATGATGTTTTCACTATTGAATTAAAAATAAATTTTTTAGGGACAAATCATTCTATGACTATTATAAAATTAGTAATTTAAAAAAATCATTTTATCAAAAAATTTCACAATTATTGAATAAATTATACATAATATCTACACACGGAATGAAATAAAAAGAGTTTTTTAGGGAAAAAGAAATTTCATTCATATAATGAGTATAATAAAAATAGGGTACATATTTATTTTCATCAATCAATAAATTTCCTTTATATATATAAATTATATTTTTTTTATAATTTCATTATTCATTGTCGTACCTCCAATTTAAGGGGTAGGTTATAATGGTCAAATTTAAATCATAATATTTCTATACTATATCACAATTCTTTTAAATCTCTTCCTTGAATGTTAAGAAATCATTAGAGTTTATAATAATTATGAAATAAATATTTTGGATTGTATTTTCTAACCTCCTTAAAGATATTCCATCCTTTTAATTTCACCTCTTTTCTAATAAAAATATTTTGAAACATGTTTTTCAAATCAATTATTGAGATTTGAGGAGAAAACATATTATCATATAATGAAAAAAAATTATTATTTTAAAATAACTTTTATGATAACCCTTGTCCTAAAAATTGATAATAAAACAAGATTAAAAATAGAAGAAGGGAAATATTAAGTCCAACTAGAATAACACTGAATCAGGTTCCCATTGAAGGATAACATTGGTAATAATTGAAAATATGGACACAGAAAAGAGAAATATCCTCAATGGAAAAATAGAGTGTGATAGAGATCCTGGTGATAAGAAAGGTATTCATCACGAAACCAGTAATCATTAAGGGATATAAAATACCATAAATTCATCAAAAATTAATGTATACATATAACATTATTTTAATAAAATTGTATATTTTATGGATTATTGTACAATCGGTATAAAGAACCTAAGAAGATATACATTCTTCATTTATTTCTATTCCAAATTAAAATTTCATCCTTCCATTTTTCTTTGATAAATATATAATTCTATATAAAATATGACTTAATTAAAATAATATTAAGGATGATTTTTGTTGCATTAAGTATTAAAATTTACATATAACAAATAACCCTTACAATAAGATGATGAAAATTTTTGATCATGTTACTCACCATTAACCAAAACCAATATGGATTTTACAATAGGATACAATACCATATATAAATAAAAAATTATATGGTAAAATACTAAATTAGTCTCTTAAGAATAAATAACAACACTCGTAGTTGAAAATTTAATTATTTTTTAAATAATTCAGCTGAAAACACAATAAAATCTTCCAAAAAAATTCAAAATAATTTATGTTAATTATTTATCACATATAATTATGGTATTAACCTGAAGATTATCTCAAGACAACATTAATCATTCATAATGTCAGTTACCAAAAATGTACTTACCATAATCATATTATCTCTAAAATATGATAATATTTTTGATAAATAAATTTAATTACCGCAAATCATCAATAAAATCATACACGCTTCTATAAAATATCTCATTATTTATTCATTATTATTTTTATACCATAATAATTTATTATTCAAAATATAGTTTATTTACTCAAAATTCTCATTAACCACTTCGTCACTAAACAAATGTTTATTCCAATAATTAATTATATGATAAAATATATGCTCCGAAGATATAATAACTATTTTATAATAATTAAAAATTTATTATAGAATATAATATTAAACATAATTTTATAAATACCGTTCAAATTATGTTCATATGATATAAATTCATTCTTCCTCAAATAACACTTTAAATTAAAAACATACTAACCAAATGTGTTTTATTCCAATAAAGGTCTCCCAAAATATCATTAAACATCATTAAATACCATAACATAAAACCAAAAAAATTTCTATTAATTCCTTTAAAAATATTATGCGCACAATGAGAAGTGCATTGGAAAATAATTAAGATAATGACACGAAAAGTTTTTCATATGGGGTTACTTTGGGAAGAACCCCCACAAATCCCTTCAACACCACAACTTGTGAAAAGATGAGGCCTTCTCTAGGCCCATCAGGGAGAAAAGTGATGGTTGACTCTGTGGTTATGACGAAAAAGATAGAAGTATCTCAATCAAATAATAAAAGATTGTCACCTCCGCAAGTCCTTCAAAATTTATTGAATCCACCGTAACTGCCGCGAAGGGAAGGAATGAAGTCTCTGCGCTAAAGAGGGGATGACCGTCCACCTCACAAATCCAAGAAACATGATAAAATCTTTCTTCGATGGAAAATTGAAAGTTACTTCGTGGTTTTCCTTCAGATAATTTCATCCCTTGTCACCTATAAATACAATTCTTCCCCCATTTCAATGGGGTAGGACCCCAACCATTCATCTTATGAATTCCCAAATCATGAAACATTCTTCGCTCTGCGAACCAGCAGGGAAAATGAATCATCTGAGGTACGTGAGCTATGCGAAAACCCATTTTCATTGCCCATGAATCCAACTATTTCAATAATGGATTCCCTTCACAAATCTTATTGTCCACCAAAAAGGAAGGTGACCCCTTTATGTACTCGAGATTTTTCAATTCACCCATGCTTCATGAGGAAATCTCCAAAAACATGTGTACTCCATGCTTAGGTTGAGACACTATGCTTTGATAATTTCTCCTCTATGTGATGTCATATCATCTACAAGACTCTATGGTCTATTTTCCAAACTAATCTGTGAGCCCCTGATTTCTACAAAGTAATATAATATGTTATCCCCTATGCTTTGCGATCCCATGTGCTCTACGAAGCCATGTGCTCTGCGTGCCCATGTGCTCTGTAATCCCCTTTTCTCCGCGATCCCATGTGCTCTGAAATCCAAGGAGCATTGAAAATTTCCACTCTTCAAGTCATCTTTCTTTTCATACCCTTCCCCCATGCATCCATCTGGTCTTGTAAAAGAATATTTCAAGTCCATTGGGTGGTGCTTCATGTTGTGTAGCTTTTCCTCATTCTTATTAACATAGGTACACTAACATCTATTTCTTCTTTTCATATCCATCGTAACGTGAGCCCCTAAATGGATAACTCCACCACCCCATCTACATATGACATAGTTGGTGCCTTCCCTTCAAAAATGGTTAAAGTGATCGAGTTATATAAGTCATATCGGTGGGAAGTGAATTCTCACTGTTTAAGTTGCATGACAATAAACTACCATGAACCCGCTTCCCTAACACATGACATTAAAATTTGATCAACGCATAAGTGAAAAGTCTAGATAAGACCATCAAGGGAATAAACAACAGTGCCTTCCCACTTCCCTCTTCCTCTGACCATTGTCACAATGTGCACCTTGGGTAGTCTTTGTATAAGCCCTGACATATCTTGATTGGGTGTTCCAGGTAAGGTGGCTATATCCTTCTCATACATCAAGACCCCTACTCGAGCATCCCTCTCGTAGTAATACCATGTATCTTCTTTGGGCCACTAACAGTGTGTAATCCCTACTCCATTCCATGAAGACACACCATTCATGATGGGATCCCAATTCCTTTTTGCCTCTTATTTCTCACACAGAGCATGACTCAAGTGGGCTAAGAGTAAGCATTGACCATGACATTCATTTTTGGCTACCTTAGTTTGTAAGCCCCATAACCCATCCCACTAAACTACAAAGACATTGATAAGTCCCCTCTTTAGGCATGGTATGTAGGAAGCCTCTCTAAGTTTTAAACCCATCACAAATCGATTCTGACAACTTCACATCAGTTTACCTTCATATCCCATGAAACTAAACTGTATGCTTTAAAACTATTTTGTATTTGATCCCAGTCTTCTAGACATTGTACATATAAAGCTTCACTAAGGTTCAACCCTAGTAATTGGTAACAATTTTAATCCCGTTTTTAGGGACCCACATCCTTGGTCCTCCCCTTAGTCGTGTTAGACCAATTCCTGTGTAGCCAATCTTGTGTAATCCCCACACACAACACATACTCCACCAACCAAGAGTGTTCCTCTTGCGATGGGCTGTTATCCATTCGTAATCCACCAACATGTTTTTGGGTCCCATTCCTCTGTGTACACCCCAACACTATCCCCCTTATCTTAACAATTTGAACTTTTATCTTTTCCCTATTCGATCATTGTACCTAGTAATACTCTCTGAGTTTCAATCCCATTAATCATGTCCCAAACTGGTTTGTCCATTTAGAATTATTGTTTTATGAAGGTAATTCCCCAACCTAGAGGTTGTATTTTATTTGGGTATCGTCCATGCATCCATTATCATGAGCCTCTTCCTCAAGTGACTCATCACCCCATCCAGGACCACATGGACATTGATTCTCTTCCACGAGTATATGTAGGAAACCTCTTTGAGGATCCAGACCAATACAGTTACCTATATACTGGTTCTCGGATCAATACCCATGCATTCCATACTTCGACAATCCTTCCACACCCATCCTAATTCCACCTAGGCCTCCACATCCTGGTAAAATAATCTAATCCATTCAACCACTCAACCAAGTGAAATCCCCATTCACCTCATTTATCCTGTGTACCACCCAGGCCGCTAACCACACATAATACCCAATCTGTCTTCTGGTTGTTTTCTATTGTATAATCCTCGATCCCATGATTCACAAACTCAAACATGTGTTGTTCTGATCCTTGTCCACTATACATGGTACATAGGATGCCTTCAAAAGCTTTAATCCTTGCCAATGGTAATCATCAGTGTCCCCTTCATCGCAACCCAATAATCCTCTAATCTATACCTTGAGATGTCTAGATCTTCCTTCATGGTGTGATATCTTACCTCTATTCACACCCCCCTAAAAATTTTCTCATTTGGAATCTTGATCCACTCATCTTGTAAACCTCTCTTATTCTACCATCCAAGGATGTGGCCATATGATCCACTCCCATTAGTTTTTGTATGAGTCTGATATGTCTACTCTTGATGTTAAAATCGGGGCATACCTTGTGCTGAACATATGAATCCAATAAATCCGTTGGGACATGCCTATGGCATACAATTCCCAGCACTCCAAGATGGATGCCTCACAAATATGCATGCTCTAAGAAGCCCTATCATAAGGGAAATAAATCAAGATGTAACAGTATTATCACACCCAAACACACCAGCGATGCCCAACGTGACTATTCCTCTGACCAAAGTTTTCTTCCCTGAGATAAACACATGGAATATCCTAACAAAAATAATTTAATTAACTATCATCCACCAATATATGGCACTGGTGTGAGTTTCATGAAAAAATTATTAATATTTATGGGAGTCCTGAACTAGGAGACAAATTTTGGGGAGTAATCCACAAAAGGAGAGGCCAACATACCATCGTATCATTTCGATCATGGAGAGAACTAACCTGAATAACTGATGGATGCCTCCCGCCTTCGGAATGTGGTAATGTGGGGAACCATATAGCGTGTCCCCATAGACGGATGCATGCCCTAGAAAAAGATTCGGAAACATAAATGATGAACTCAATGTGAAATTATTTTTTTCAATATATAGATTATTAGAATTCAGGACATTAGTAAATAAGCGTGTCATTGGATCAAACTACCCAACACCATGTACTCCGAGGAAAAAATGGGCTTGGCATGAAACTCCTTAGGATATTAGAATATTCATCATTTTTCATCTGGTTCTATGACATTGTTAGCATGGATATTTGAATCCCACCGTAGAATATTTAATGGAGTTGCGGAACTTAGCATAACATACCTTTTTTCTATATATATGGCTGAATTTTCATGCATTGATGGAACCAAGATAAAGCTACAAGAACCCAATAACCTCTCACATGTCGATATAGGGGCATGGGAAATGCCAACACGATAGAACCACACAACTACATCTCTTCTGTGGAAACATCCATGGTCACAACTACCAAATTCCCATTACCCATCTAACACTATAGATTTATTCATGGGTGGGTGATCAATAATCTTATCTATCGATATGAATAGTATGGGGTTATCTCGAAAAGGGACATGGCTCATAAAGACCTAGAGGCCTTCGTTCTTCGTCAGCGCTGCTGCCTCCAAGGGCTACACAGGGAGCCATTTATCCCCACTCTAACATTCAACATCTTTATGAGTCCATCCCTAGAGTTCACATATGATTCCCTCTCTTATGCAGATGATGTAAAGGATATTTGAGTCCACCCGAATAGGTCTTAATCCAATGAGCTATTGAGTGGTTCTCCCACCCAACCGTGTCAACGTCACTTTTTGGTCCCATATACCGAGTATAAGGTCGTCCTTACCCTATAGAGCCATCCATGGTTTGGATGAACTAGTTTCAACATATGGTGCATGCTCATGAAGATTCCTTTAGGGGGGAATCCTCTTCTACTGAACCTGTGGACCGAGCTACTACAATCACATACTATCATCCCCTGTTGTTTTACCTATGTAGGGGAATATCCCTACCCAAAAATACTAGAATTTTCTTGAATGGTCATGATTGAGGTACCATCCACCCCACAAGTAGGATGAGTTGACTTCCCTGGTCAACGGTGCAAGTAGAAACCATCATTGGATGATTTGGGATGATGACGTCCAGTATAGATGTCCTCCCCATATCATCATATAATAGGGTGAAGGTCCTCTATTCTTTTGTATCACGTATTGAGGTTCTCCCCATGCCATCATCATCAACTCCAATAGAGGCCATTAATACCTCATCGTTACTCAGCACAAAGCCCCCCCCCCATGTTCATGGTCTTAGATATTGAAATTTCACCTAACTACCATGTTATCAATGCGAGTATCCAGCATTCCCGATCACCTACCAGTATGGGGGTCCTCCCAGGGTTCTCATTAACTCTAGAGGATGCCCTCTTTGACTCAATGACGGTTCTCACAAGGGTCATTCCTATATCCAGTATGGTAAGTACAAAGCCCCCCCCCCCCCCCTCAACACGAAGAATGTCATCGACATGAATGTCCTCGTATTTATAAAAACGATCACCATGGAGGTCATATTCATGTTTTTTCCAAATCCAGTGGAGGCCCTCCCCACTCTAGAACACTCAATCATAGAGGTCCTCCCCATGTTCCATTTCATTATTCCCAGGTTCTCCTTGCACCATAGTTTCTCCATGTGGAGGCCCTCCCCACTTTAGTACCAACACTAGAGGAGGTCCTTCACATGTAAAAAATCCACCCTGCATTGAAGAACCATCCCAATATAGGAGGGTGAGTCGTCTCTGCCAACGTAAGATTCCTACGAGGCCTCAAGCCGCAATCAAACATGTTCGCTTCTAAGATTATGATTTATAGTGAGATTAAATTATGTAATCTTCACCCAAATATTATTTATAGGGGGGTGGGATATTAACATGATGTATCAACCTCATCTTTCTTGAAGGTGAGGTCCAGCATATCCCTACATCCCTCAAATGATACAAATTGGAGAATGATGATTTTTCCCATTTTGAGGGAGTGGACGTGTAATCCTCTTTATCATTAACAAGATCATTATCTAACTCAAAAAGAGATAATAAAGAGTTATTTTTGGGACCAATAAAGGATTTTAAATAGAATGACCCACCACCAATGACTGTAACCACTATGAGGGAAGTAGTGGTCATTAGTCCATCCTATAGGGATGTGGTGGTGAAATCAGTGTATTGTTCAAAAGACAGTCCACGATACAATGGATTTTCATATCATGCAATGTACTCTCAATCGACCATCCTACCACCAAAATGGGCAACATAATTGTTTTATAAGTCCCATAATTTATACTAGTTGAATAGTGGTGAAACCAAGGACCCAGTCATGAGTTTGAATAGAAAGTTTTGTGGGAAACTCGTGTACGTGATCATTTCCCAAAGATGTTCTGGAGAATTGCAACCACAAACATCAACATTCTGAAGTCCCTTATCCAGGAAGAGGTTATGTGAATCCACCAAAACTTAGTTATGATGGACTTTTATCTCCTTTATGAGTAGTTATATTACCCCAAACATAGAGAACATTATGACAACATTGGCCAATAGTACCACCTAGTTGATTTGGCCACACTCCCTTATTCTCAGTACCACGCATCACCTAGTTATAATCATACCCTTTAGAAAAAATTTTCATTGAGCTTCACTGGGCTCCAAAATGTTTTCAAGGAGGATTCCTCACATATCCATATCTGTTGATGGTGGAAGAATGCTTCTATACATTTAATTTCTATCATGAACCATCCTGGTTCACCCTGTGAAATCAAGGATATGCATATGGGTGTCTTCATAGAGAACATGGTTGTTCCTGAGATATACTTAGAATGGGGAATAGGAACAAGCCCTAGAGAAGATGAACTTACATCTAGGATAGTATAACACACAAAAAGTCATGCAGTTTTCAATAATCGCCAATAAATTACATTCCTTACCTTCATACACATTCGGAGTCATTACCTCTCAACTGAAACACTAGTGAAGGAAAAGAGAAAATTGGGACTATCAAACCCTCTGACCCATTTGGCTTAGTTCAAAATATAGAATATGGACATCAAAAAGTGGCGTTATGTCAAAATATTACTGAACAGAAAAATATGGTTGATGAGCTTCTCAATGAGCGCACCACAGAATGGATTTTGGATTATCGCAATCCTAGACTAGGGATACAGGGGTAGGGGTGGGCCCAGCTTCTTCCTGGTGTGTTCCATCATGGTGACCTCTACCACACTATCTATCTAGATAGGGTGGAGGATCCTGTTTATTAAAAGAAACTAAGATATGCATCACATAATCCACCTAAATTGCATGAAAACATTATTAAGAAACCAACGCAGGTCCCACCATCATATCTTTATGTTATTTCTCCAGCTCCTTAGATAATTTCACTAATCAACCCACTAGTCGATGGGCCAGCTTAACACACTAATGAACCTTCCAGCCCATTGTTAGTCAGGTACCCTAATCAATATCGGAATCCTCATACAGATGATCCAATGGTATTAATTATTGCTTTCCTTGAAGCCTTATAAACTCGATAGGTGGAAATACCACATAATGGAAATCCATATCTTGCATGTGTAGATGATATGACATCACCGACGGGTTTTTTAACTCCTAAATTTTCCCCCATTAATGGGACGAGTGAACCAATTTTGCAGATCATCAACTTTATTTCAATGTGTGGACCCATGCTTGGAAATCCAACATAGAAAGAGGTCTCCAATCTATGGTGTTTCAAAAAAACAATAGAATGCTCACATTTTTCTAGTACAGCTAGTTACCTACGGGTCAATATCTGAATGGGAGTATGTTAGTTGGAATTTTTTCTACCAGTTCAGGTCCATTACCTAGTTTAAAATAAATGAGGTCCACTTAATGGACAAGCGGAGTCCTAACGAGTGAATCACAAAAATTGTTTCCTAGAAGGGTCTGACATATTCACCTGATAAGCCACTAACCCATGAGTAGTTTTATGATGTGTGTTGGGAATGTGATGACCCAATTTCCCCCTTCTCTCGTCACTAAAAACATTCCAGGAGGGATCTATGATTTAACAAAAAAATATCATCGTTTTGAGGAATCCTAGAAGCAAGCCAAGAAGTCTCGTCCATTACCTCCTGTAGCTCTTGCAAGATGAGCCGCTAAGGCCTATAGTACCATGGTAGAAAAAATAGGGGCCCCAGGTAGCTATAATTGTTACCAGTATATCCTCCTCCACAGATTATCCAAGGCCAACCACCTTAGGGGTAGCCTCTGGCTCAGCAATGCCCACCTCAGAATCACCAGGCAGCCCCACATAAAATGAAACCACCACATAGGTGAGACAATCAGGTTTCACCTTTTCAATAGGCTATTCTACCCTTCATCAATTATGGGCTCCTATAATGATTTTTCCAAATCATAGGAACTATAACAACTCAGTTAATGAGGCTCATGAGGCTGGTTATTTCTGAAGAGCCTGGGACCATAGAATCTAATAGTTTTTAGATTGCAAGAGGCCCGAAGAGGTATATCTCACTGATTTCCCTAATTATTTCCCCTATCACTGGTTCCTTGGGGACACCCTTAGGTAGTTATCGGTGTTCAAATATTCTCTCCAAGACTATGTTGACAAAAAACATAGTCATGTTGGGTCCAACCCCAACACTGGTGACATGTGTGTTTATATAGCCCTACAACAACAAGAGGGTGAATGGGAGAATGTTTCTCATCGTGGATCTCAAAAATACGATGATTGGATGGTTCACAAGTTAGTCTTCTATGACTATGGTATTATCCATGCATGTTTGAATTAGTACGAGGCTTCATAAGTCATTGTGATACATTCACCTAATACCTATGTAGCAACATCTCATCCATCATCCCCTAAGGTTTGAAAGCACTGATAACGCAGTGGACGAAAAATCCTCCACCTATGAAAAATCCATCCCATACTCTTGGATACTTAATACCCCTAATAATTGGTATTTCCCCCCAGAATCTTCTAAATAATGGAGGATTTTTTGTGTGACTACCAAGGGTAGACATCGATAAACACAGTGAAGATAGTAAACCCTTTGATGAAGAAGAGTTCTAGGCAGACCCTGCCAATGTCCCAAGTAGAAACCAATTTCGATGAAGATGTGGATATGTGAATTTCCAAAATGCATTGGTTAGTACTTCAAGCCATGTTGTTTATGTCAATGAGACTAGAAAACATTCCCAAGGCAGAGCTCATCACATGCAGCCTTCAAATATCATTTCATCAAATCATCCCCCTACACCATTTGTACTCCATGATCAGGTAGTGCCACCATGACCGCACTATTATCATCCATATTCCATTGTGTATTGACCTTAGTCATCTAGAAATAATCTAGTTTCCACTCTACATTGTTTGATTAGTAAGAAGTTTGATATTCCCAGCCCCAGTCAGAATCTACCTTGTTCAACCAACATCACCCATCTTACCACCTACCACAAAGCAACCACCTGTTAGTTGAATTTTACTCTTGGAACATAACTATGACTTCTTCAGGAATCTTTCCAGCATTCCTATGAAGAACTCTATCCTTGATGCTCTACGCCTATAAAAAATATACACGAAGCCCTTGTATAGGCCTTGAGAAGCCCCCTCTTGTTTGAGACAGAAGTAGGAGTAGTAAAAACGTTCCATGATGGGACATTTTTGTATACAGAATGTTATCCCATCATCTCTTTATATTAATAAGATAATGGTTCTCCTATAATGGAGAACATACTCCCAATGTACATCACTGGACTATTCAATGGTGTGGAGGTCTACCACTATCTTGTCGACAAATGTTCTCGAATCAACCTTATCCCGACTTAGAAACTCTACAATATGGGGTTGTCTAAACTAGATATCAGTTCTCTGACCTAAAAATTGATGGTTATGACAAGACGAAGTAGACACAAGTTGGAAAGATCCACCTAATGACCCAGTTTGGTGGCCTAGTTACATGCACAGAGTTCAAGGTTGTCTCGCAAGACACCCCTTACAATGCATTGATGGGTAGACCATGGATACACCTGAATGTGGAATTTCCTTCATAATATCAATAATTACTTAAGTACTTATTTTATGGGTAAGTAGGTGTACTCTATGTTGATGCATCTCCCTTTTCCCCTTGAGAATCTTACTACCTAGATGCCAAAGACATAAAGTGAAAGGACCATAAGAATCTAGAAACCATGGTTGGGAATGATACCTCTGTGATCAACCCATGGACAGACCTGGATGATGCCTACATTTTCCCGATTCACCAATTAGAGGCCACAACCCCGAAATTGTGGTATTTCTTTATCATCTCTAGAATGACTGGGAAGCGTGTTCCTAAATCTAAGGAATGTCGGGAGATCACCTCATATTTGTACACAAATCTGGATCTAGTAATCCCATAGCCCCTTACCCTAATAAGGTTTCAATATGTTCTCCAAATGGAAAGAGTAATATTTTATACTTGATTATTTCGACAGGCTGGGATAAACTAGATCAAGCCGACCCCACACTATTTCTTTGATATAATCAAACATGGACATGCAGGTCGTAGGCCAAAAGGTATCAGGTCGACATCTTTCATCTTCATGGTTTTAGTAGTACATGAGTCCCCCAATGACGGTTATACTGCCACTTAGGCTGGCACCAGTGTCCCGTCAGGATATTTCGACTGGGATGAGTTTCCTCCTACCAAGGATTCTCTCCCCAATGATTAAGAAGAGGACATGGAAGGCTCCCCTCCCACATATTATGTGAGTATCTCTACTATGTTTGATTATGTGCAACAAGTGTGCCTCAGTACCAAGACAGATCAAAAAACAACTTTTATAAGTGTAGATACTCCTAGATTAGAGCAATAGTGTTACATGGATTTTTTTAAAGAATCATCATGATGTATTTACTGGATTTATGACCGCATTATATGGCTAGATCCTCAGGTCTCTTTCAACCATATCAGTCCCTAAAAAAACCTCATATGCTTAAAAAACCTCCTTGAATGTTGCACCATTTTCACGGTGCCATGGCCGAGGCCAAGTTTGATAAGCTTGTCAAGTCCAACTTCATCACGGAGGTCCATTACCCCAGATGTTTAACTAAAAATATTCCTTTTTAGAAGAATAAGGGAAAAATAATAGTATTCATCAAATTTTAGGATCTCAACCACCATTATCTAAAAAATGAATTTCTCCTTCCAATGACAGAACTATTTATTGACACAACTGCTAGGTTACAAGATATCTCCTTCATGGATGGGTATTCTGGATATAATCAAATCCAAATGGACCCTGAGGATGAAGAGTCCATTAATTTTAGAGTAAAACAAGTTACTTTATGTTACTAGGTAATTCATTTTGGTCTAAAAAATGTAGGTTTACCCTATCAATGTGAAATGCACCACATATTTAAGAATATCCTCAAAACATTGGTGGAATGCTACATGGGAGTCCTGGTGGTTATATATCTCCAGTCTCAGGACCATCCCACAGATCTTGAGAAAAGTTTTTGGATTCCACCATTCCCACCATCTAATGGTGAACCCTTTGATGTGTTACTTTGATGTCACATTTAGAATGTTTCATGGATTCATTATCAGATACAGAGGAATTGAGATCGATCTGGAAAAGATCAAGGACATTAGTCAGATTTATCCTCTGATCAATATTTTTAAGCTCTAAGGATTTCAAGGCCACATAGCCTACATAAGATGATTCATCATAATTACAGATGGAATTTTAATCCCTTTTCAATGCTCAAGATGAAATGTTCTGACTATCGGTGGGATGAGGAGTGTTAGGCTACTTTTGAGGAAATCATGAAGTACCTGCTATAGCCTCGGGTAAGGATACTGCCCATTTTTTAAAATCCATAGATCTATTATGTGACCACCCTGGAATGGTCCCTTGGAACACTTCAATCCCAGAAGAACAATGATGGAATAAAGAATAATTTATACTGTCTATGACACATGATAATATATACCCATAAAAGGTATTCCGCTATCGAGAAGAGATTCATTGTGCTGGTATTCACAGTAAACAAATTGATACATTACTAGCATCACTTTCCCGAGTAGATTCACTAATGTACATTCTCAACCGTACCTTGTTGACAGGCTGTAGCGCTCAGTGGGAAGTTATCCTTCAATGGATTGACATCATATTTTTCGACTAGAAGGCTATCAATGGATATTAATTGACATAATTTATATCTTCCCATGAAACCCCTATAGGGTAATATCTATATCATGAATATCCAGATGAGGAAATATTATTTGTTGATCTATCCATTCCATATTCCTAAATTCCCTTTGACGACACTTCATGAAGCCCAATAGGAAGAAGGCTCCATTATCCCAGACTCACCAGATTTGTTCTGGGAATCAACATTTTCACACCTGCACAAGATATCCTGACCGATTCATTCCTATTGTATGAAAGTTATAAAAACAATGATCATCGGTATTAGGATATCATAATTTGTCTCATGTTGTCCATGAAGATTGATGTTCTCCATTTTCGTGTGAAAGGGGAGTCTAAACTAGTAATCAATAAGATCAATGGTGACTACATCATAAAGAAACCAGGGCTCGTAAATCTATTATATGGTACTCTCTAGATGATGACTTGGTTCCCTTATCGTCAAAAAATTACTCATGTCCCTTGATCATAGAGTGGTCAAGAAAATACCTTGTCCAACATTGTTGAATCTATTATAGAGCCTCACCATGTTTATTTGATTAACCCTACACCATATCGAAGATTCATTTTTTAGATCACTCCAAATGATGATGATATCCCACAAGTAAGAAACATTACCTCTGATTCCTCCACATCGGGACCTCCAAGTCCCCTTGCTATAGTATTGGTGGATAACCAAAACTGGTTGACTCCATTTATCTAGTATATATATAATGGTAATTTCCTGAGAGACTAAGCTGAATGTGAGGGAATCCAACAACCTTTAGTGATTCTTAGCTTCTAGAGTGGTCCCAATCTTGAAAAGATCCTCCACAGTTGTTGGTTTGTTGGGATTATCCTCAGTTTTATTCAAGGAGATGGGATTTCTCACGATATGAAAGAAGTTCTTGCCAGTTCGTGCAGGTCTCATCCCGCTAGATTGAATCTCTCTCATTAGATCCAAATATTGGGTTATTTTTTCCCATCATGATCCATGACTATATTTAATTTTCCCATATATTCCATGTGTTCCTGATCAAGGATAATTTTGTGCATCGACAGCTAGAGCCTCTCCATACTACCGAGTACTCTTTCCCCTGGGCAGTTTTGGGACTCAATGCCATGGGACCATAACCATTGGAAACTGGTTTCTATTGTAGGTTCATCCAGACCACTACAAGTTTCATTTCCACGTGTGAAGAGGCAATAACACACAATGAATTAAAGGGTAATTCTATCCTTGAGTTCATGATCTTTAGTATAATACAATTATTTGGAGTTCATCAAGCCATTCTCATCTGTAACATCACAAAATTCTAAGCATTTGAGCTAAATAAATTGTATGCCAAGTATAACATCTATTCTAATAATACCTTTTTCTTTCATGCGCATGAAAATGGGCCGACCGAGGTGCTCATCAAAACATTATATAACATAATGCAGAATATTGTTGTTCAGAACAAGAAGAGTTGACTAGAAGAACTCCTCAATTATATATGGGCTTACAGAATGAAAGGTCGTAATTCCACCCAGGAGACTCTATATTCCCTAGTGTATGAAATAGAGGAAATCCTTCCCATTGAGTTTCGGTTACCCTCATTACACACATCCATCTACGATCAACATGCACCAGAAAAAGTAGCTGAAATTTTTCTGGATGAAATGGAAGGACCTGACAAAAATAGACATTATTCGTTGCACAATCTGGAGAGGCATCATAACAAGATACCCAAATATTTAAATAAGAAAGTTCATTGTTTCTCTTTCTATCAAGGTGACGAGGTATTGGCCCTGAGAATGCCAATGATACCATGTAGGAAACCACCAAAGATGGAACCAAAATGGGAGGGACCTTATGTCATTCACAAGGTTTCCCCCAATGGCTCATACACTCTGTTCACTATGGATGGTGAGCATATTACTCCTCCCACCAATGACAAATTCCTTAATCCATCTTTGCATAAGAGAATCGTTGTCCTGGAAGACATTCAACTGCTCATCATTGTCCTGTAAGACGTTAAACTATATTTGTTAAGAGCTCTACGACTATAAAAAAATATACCTTTATTATTTCATGAAGATAAACTATGAATAGTGAATACACCACATGGACCAAGCTCTACCACCTTAAACTAAGATCTCCCTCACCCTTACCATAAGATGTTAAACTATGGGGGTACCACCACGCTTCTCATGTCCCATCATTTGGGGCTCCATTTTCGTTCACATCTGAATGGACCCCCTAGAGGCTAGGTCCCATGCCACCATGGCTGACATATCATTTGAGGGAAACATATCGAGGGATCTCGCATGATAATTTGACATAACTCCCACATTGTGAATATGGTCAGTGGTCGATGATCAATTGTTTGTTCCAATTCCAGTTCACATGAGATAGAAACTATGTTGGGAATATGGTTAGAATTTATTCTCAATAATTATTTCCAACCCCATGGTCTCCCAAATGAGAGTGGTATTGATTCACCATTTTTCCACCGTTCTGTTCCATGCACATAACATTTAACTAGGCATCTATAGTATGCTATCTATGAAGAAAACCTATGATCTTACACATCCTGGTCACATGACGTTAAACTGCTAGAAAATTTCAGAACCAAGTGTGGTTTGATTACCATATTTATGTGATATGTTAGAAAACCCATACCTTTCATCCATGTCCCAGCCTCAGGTCCCTCGATGTTTAAAACCTCTTGCCCCAATTTCTGTCTTTGGATTGTGTGGTGTGGTACAAACTCTTTTTCCTCATTCGTGTTGGGATATTTTTTCCATGCCACACCCATACCCTTGAGACACTCCTCATTTCTTCTTCCTTACCACATTAAGTTAAACTAAACGACATTCTTAGAACAATGTGTGGCTTGATTCTATTCCTTACAGGATACATATGAATTCCAATACATTTTTTCTTGGGTTCATCTTGGGTTTTTAGAAAACTTCTCTTTCTTCTAGCCCCTATGCCTATGTTCTTCTTAGTTTATGTGGTGTGGTGTGGATTTATGTCCTCATTCACATCAAATTTTCAATAACCACACCACCCTCTTGAGATGTCTCCATCATCTTATCCAATGTCCATTCTAAATTACATTAAATTGTACAACATTTCAATAACTATAAGTTGATTGATTCCCATCCTTATTGGATACGTTTTAATGCCCAAACTTTTGACCTTTGGTTCCAGCCCCATGTATCACATATTCTTCCTTGTTTCTGGCATCTAGCCCTAAGTATCATGGGAGAACATGGATAAATTTTGACTTATGTCTTCATTCACAGAATTTTATTTTTCCAAGTCATACACATTCAAATTTGAGATACCTCTATTCACAGATCCTTACTCCATGATCTAAAACCACACAACATTTAAAGAACTACATGTCGATTGACTCTCATCCTTAGAGTTATGTATGAATGCCAAGCAAATTATCTCCGAGTCCGACCCTAGGTCCCTCGATCTTTTTGGTACACTTATCCCAGGACCCTCCCCCATTAGGATTGCGTATGGTGCGATGTGGACTTATGTCCTCATACACATTGGGTAATCTTTATCACACCATGTTCATTCCCTCTAGAACATCGTTCTTCCATGTGCATCCAAACCATATGAAATTGAACTATGCTACCTCATTCCACATTAGTTTAATCAGTTGTATCTTTTCTACATGATGTTAATGTTCCCGGGATGATCCTTTCATACAATCTTAAAATATTACAACATCATCCTGGATACATGATGAAAACCACACCACATTATGGTGTCCTCACATGATAACATATAATGTTCTGCATGAGTCATCCATCATGCTATTTTTTTAAGACTTACATATGTATTTATTCACAAGATGATGCACAAATTCTCCATCCTAGTTTTGTTGCTCTAAGAAACCGACCCACATTAATGAATGAACTAGATCCGTCGAATAATAGTTCTTTGGGTTCAAGGGTCAGACATGAATGATAGTATATCCCATTTTATTGGTATCCAACCATGTAGTTTTCAAGAACAATGTGTGTATTTAATACCATATATATGGGATACATATGAATGATCGATCTTTTCATCTTTTTGTCCAGCCCCACGTACCTCAAATCCTTCTTCTTTTCGACCCCTTGGCATGAAATCTATTGTAGGCACATGTTGTGGGGTGGAATTAATTTTACCTCATTCATGTTGGTTTTATAATATACATGCCATGTAATTTCCTTCATGGATCTCTCTTATATATTTTCTTGCATATTTACCTCATTAATTTAAACTGGACAAGATTCAGCAACTACGTTTGGGTTGATTTTCACCCTTATGGGATTCATAGTAAAGGCCAGAAATTTCATCTTTGGTCCATCCCTAGGCTCATCCACCCATTTATCACTTATTTTATGGAGTTCTCTATAGATATTATGCCTTATCCACATGCCCACATGAATTGTTGTTTAGGACATTTAGTTTTGGATACTGCATGGATTTTCTTTCATCCATTTTCACGCTCGACATATCCCTTTTATTGAGTTTCCATCATCTTTCACATCTGGAACGACCCCTAAATGGTATTGATGTATGGTTTTATGGCATTTCTACCACTTCGGGACCACGTCCTGGTGGATTTTCAATGACATTATGAGACAAGTTCCGTCTAGAAAACTTTGTTATTGGTGGACCATCTTTTGTTGTTCCCATTTCCGATCAAATGATATGTATGTTATGTTTTGAAAATGGTATATAGTTATCCCTTATCATTATAAAACCCCCATTATTTCTAAAATGATTCTCTCATTATTCAAATCCCTTTAAACTCTATCATGCTTAGGTAGAACATTGACACCCTCGGTGTTAAACCCTTGTGATCCTTTTCCAACTAGGAGAACGAACCAGTGTGGTGGGGTCACCCTCAGCTCCACACCTTTATCCCCTACCATGTTATTTTGTGACTAATAATGAATTTCATCCCTTCTTTCCCACACTAATAATGGCTCATATGGGATTATGGATTTCTATAAGGATTGTTCCTACATGGAAGAGTAACACTTCTTTCCAGTTCAAACTCTATGACCTTAAGCTATGAGTTTTGGTTCCTTAATCAAGGAATCATGAATTTAAACATTGTCTATAATTTTAAAAAAATTTGGTGTTATGAAGACTATCATGTCTCCATTTACATTGGGATTCTTTATGGAACCATGTCCAAGATATTTGATCCAGGCATCCTCCCATTTTGGTCTGAACTCTATGACTATGACCTAGATGTCTTACGTCCTTATCATATAATTTCGTGATGTTTTTTCTTCATATTGGTTGTTTATTGATAAATACCTAGTCATAATATGTATTCATTAGAGAATAAATTTTCCTACAGTATTTTAACATTCTCCATGCTAGGTTTAAGAATCATGTGTGGCTTGATTCTCATCCTAGTGGGATACATAGTGACGCCCAAGCACTTTGGCTTTAGGTCCATTAATTGGTTTTTAAACCTTTTAAGTCCCCTTTGATTTGTGTCATTGTCTTTTCATCTCATAAAGGTATGATTTGGTATGGATTTATTCTATCCTACCCACATTATGTCTACCTCTTGGATCTATGTGACACCTCTCCGTGCCTTACGGTCTGAACTCTATGACCTCAAAATAAAACCATTGGTCGTAAAATCTAGCCATTATGAAATTGAATCATATTTATTCTTATAGAAGGGTGTGGTGTGGGGTGGACTTCTCTCTCCCTATTCACATCGGATTTTCAATAATCAAACAACAAACCTCCCCTTGAAAATCTCCCCATTCTCTTCATCCTTACCGAATGACGATAAACTGTAGAAGCACGTCCCATGAACATGACATTAAACTGGTCGCTTTATGATCTGATCTCTACTACCATAAAATAAGATCCCTTGCATCCTAATTTTTAGACACTAATCTATTTCATCCACACTCAGGATGTGTAATGTTTAATTACATAGCCATACGATGTCTCCACTCGAGAAGAAATTTCCCCTTTCGGTGTTGACTGCCTGCCAAACCACATTCAAGAACTATGTGTGGCTTGATTCCCATTCTTATGAGATACAATGTGATATCCAGACCTTTTTTATGGTCCTTCTAACATCTCCATGAACCTTCTTGTTCCATTCTCGCCTAATATTCCCCAAAAGTATGTGGTGTGGCATTAAATTATTAACTAATTCATGTCGAGTTTATAATAAACATGGCATGCACATCCTTAATGTTTACAACACATTTTGTTTGTACATCATGACGCTTAATCGACGTGGGTAATGATTTCACTTCACACATTTCTTTAGATGGGATTTTCATCATCATTAATATCCAAAGGGACACCCTAATGGGATGGATGCTCAGCCCTTGTGCTCTTCAAACATCCTGGGACAATGTCTCTGAATATTTTGAATGATATTATGAGAAGTATTCCTTGTAGTGAATTTGGTCAGTAGTCAAACCTCATTTGTTTATTTGCATTCTAGGAAGACGTGATATGGATGATGTGTTTCGAACTCGGTCAACAATTATCCTTCAACATCACTCCACTCGTACTAAACACAAAATATGTGATGTTATGAATCACACGTTTAATGTCCCTTTCCATTTTATGGATCCTCAATACCCTTATTGTTGTAACTCCGCACATCCACGCCCATCTAGAAAGATTGTTGGTTTGTCTGGGATTTTACCCACCAAACATTTCCTACCCACCGTTGCACGCTCTCATTATATGGGAATGGCCTGTCAATGATCCTTGTTTTCTACACTAAGAATGGATCATGCATCTTACGGGTTTTGTCAGGGTAATATCCATATAAAAAATGGTGTGAATCATGGTTCCGTCTACACAACCTTAAACTATAACACTATCATCATCACCACATGATGTTAAACTATTTTCAATACAATTAACTATTTAAGGATTGATTATTTCCCCTAAAAGATATGTATAGACATTCGAGCATCTTATCCCTGTGTCTAGACACTGAATGGTAAACCCCATGTATTAGCCTTCTTGCCCTGACATCCCTTTTAAGAACACGCGATGTGGGGGAGACCTCTCTAGTCCTCATTAACATCAGGTTATGAACCGCGCCACACATTTTTCTTTTGGGGGTACCCATGTATTTGATTCATGACATTAAACTGTATCACTACCTTGTTCAAGCTCATATTTCCCCATGATTATTATGGGACGCGTTAGCTTCCTCTCTAGATAGGATTTCTCCCACCAGCATTGGCCTCTGACTACGTTGTCCTTAAGAAATACCATTGGCTTGATTATCATTCTTATGAGATATTTAGTGATGACCATGAATTTTTCCTCATACCCAGTCCCAGGACCGATAAATTTTATATTTTTCCCCTAATCATGGTCTGAACTCTATGACCTTAAACTAGTGGTTCCTACTCCATGTAACATAGCCCTAAACTATTTTGTAGGGTCCTGTCACGATGACCTTAAACTATGTGCAATCTCCTAATCACATGACATTAGACTATTTATGCATCATCTCCACCACATGACAATAAATTTTGTGTTTTCATACCCATTTACATGACATAAAACTATATAAGATATTAGGTCCTCACTAGAGAGGTCTTTCCCAAAAGAAGGCCTAATCTAGATCCTAACTGATACACTCACCTAGTGTACATTCATCATTGTGGTGTAATTTAAAGGGTGATAGAATTTATCCATACAACACGTCAATAAATCACCAAACTTTTCATTCCATCTATTTTAGATCCTTATCTGCCCTCATGCATGAAGGGACACCCTAATTTTTAGGATGTTCGGCCTTAAGGATCACCTATAATTAAAGGCGAATGTTCTAAAGGACATTAGAAGACACTTTAAGTTTGAATCTATGTTTTCGAATGTGGTCAGTGGTTGGCCCTCGTTTTTTTTAATCTCATATAAAGCTCATCTAATGTTGATTGTGTTTCAAATTTGGTCAACAACTTTCCTCTATCATCCTTCAATCCTCTTTATGTTCCATGTTTTCTGTATCATAATTCACATTATTCATTTCCCTTTGTTCTGATTTACACTATCACCCCATTTATTGCCTCTCTAGTTTTCTAAAGAATTCATGGATAGGGTAGTTTGGTTATTTTCATAATTCTATTCATTAAGCATATACGTCCCTTTTCGTCCGAGAAACCTGGAGTGGCCATTCAGACCCAGGATGTTCGGTGATTGGTTGGCGCTCTCGTATTCAAGGGGAATAATTAATTGATAACCCCTTGTTTCTCATGTCATGCATAACCCTCATGATTATAGGATTGATCCCTAGATATTTCAATGATACTATTTATATGAAATAATAAAATAAGATAACAATACTCACTCATGAAACCAATATAAACAAGAAAGAATGAAATAATGATTGTGTGTTTGTGAAAATTACATTCCCCATGAACTAACCTCTCTGATAGTTATTTTAACCTCTATAATGGAGAGTCCAAGCTCAAGCACACTTTGGATTGTGAAATCTAGTGTTTTTTGTCAACTATTAAACTTCTGTCCCTCTTTGATAGAAATGGGTTGAAATTCATCACCCCTAATCCATGTCTGATACTCATCAGCCCTAATTATATTCATCTCTTGGGATGCTTGCCTCATATGTTCCTCATCATCTATCAATTGTGCCATCAATTTAAATAAGAGTTAGGAATGCGAATTGTTGAAATCATAATGTTTATTCACTCATTCCCTCAAGCATTAAATCTCTTGGTAAACCTCTTGATGTTTATTGATGTTGACAGGCTTCCTCCACTACCATCTGACACTAAGGATATGGTTATATTCTTGTATTTTTTATGCCATGTAATCTCGAAATATCACATGAGGATGTCAGGTATCATATCCTATAATGCATAATTCACGCATCTGGGAATGTAGTCTCTCCATATAATTCATCCTCTATTCATGTGGGGTCTCTTTGATGATGTTCTTAATCAATTTATATAACCGACGACAGACGACCTTACTATCCTCTTCAACGGATGTAGTCTCATCCAGGTCCACTGGGTCAGTAGGTTAGTATTCTATGAATGCCTCCAAAAATTTATCAGTAGAGTCTTCTTCAGGTTTTCTGTCCGATATGCTTGGTTCCATGTTATTCGGTTGATCCTCATCATGGAATTACACCCCAATAGTCTCAGGTCCTATCTTGTCAACAGTACTATCTATTTTCATGATTGATCTAGTCTTGTCAGTGAGGTCATCCAATTCAACGACCATCTGTGTTCCCCTCAAAAAGGGAGTTCACGGATCCCAAACTATCCTCTCTAGGGAGTAACACTATTCAGTGAACTGTGCATTTATAAATACACAGATGTTAGTTTTACAATTTTAATGGACACCATTTACAGATTGTATGAAGGTGAGGACTTACAAAGTTCAAATAATTGGTATCACCCCTGATCTTTTTCTATATTAATCCAAGGACATGGCCCTCAATATATAGTTGGGAACTCCTTAGACTCTAAGAACACCACCATGGGTGTCCAAAACCTGATAGATTCTATAATCTCCATTGTCACTGGTGAAAACCATATAGTTACATCCATTATCGTGTAGGAACATGTTTTATGTATGAGGTTCTCTGGCACATGGAAAATGTCATTTGCGAAGTACTAGAAGGCCAAAATAAGGACCACAATGAAATGGATTAGGGTTTACCTCAAGAGCCTCAGAAAACACTTCCATCTCTGAGGTTACAACATTCCCTTCCTATAAAGGTCTCCCTCTACTTGCTTCTTCCCCTAGGAGGACTGTTTGGATTATTTAGGTAAGGGAAATTGTTCCCTCAACTCAACAATAGTCTACTTTTTTGGGACAATTTGGCTATGTAGTACCTTCCCCTGATCTATTTTTTGACAGGAAGTTCCCCGAGAGTAGAAAAATTACTCTAGCTCTATGATGTACTACTCCCCTTCTTCTTGAGACACCAGAATTTCAGCCTTGGAATGTTTGATCTAAGACAAATCCATCCCATGATGGTTATAATGGTTCAACATATGGTAAGGACGGAAGAATTTTCTGTTAACCTCCCATGTTTCCCAATACTTTTGAAAACAACATCCTTAAGAATGTATATGTGCCGTAGAATCTTCCTAAGAGCCTATGTAAATATCATATGCAACCCCTTGGGTCACCTCACTTCATGACAGCTCAACACATATGGGGTCGCTTGGTCCACTGCTTCCACTTGCCCCCTTCTTGGTGCACGACTTGGAATTGTTTGACTAATCCCTACTATAGCTCTGCTATCACGACATTATCTTTTTATATTCCATACCTGACCTTGAGGATGAGGAGCCTTCCCACCACCAACACAAATAGTTTTTCCCCACAATAGTTCCCCTAGGTAAGCTTCCACCCTACTCATGGCCTTCAAATTGACTAGCCCATAGATAGATGTGAGTGGAGGAAGATCATATCACTTATTTTCATCCTCCCAAGTGAACATGATCCACATATTCCTCATCACGAATGGATGTTCCACATGGTGTACACCCAAGTAGACTTGTGGGGTCAACCTCTACATGCACCAGAACTTCCACACAATTTTTTGCAGGGTGTAAAGCACTTAAATATGCTCGTGATAGATCTGTTCCACCAGAACTCCACCCTAGAAGGCCAGGATATAGGACTGTTTCTCTTCAGTTCCTTGGATATCATCAGGTAATACAACTATTAGCAATGAAAATGGAAGGAATTTGAATTCATCTACCTTTTAGTCTCTGTTTAGAACCAATAGTGTAGTTAGAACTATAGAAAGTCTCCTCATGACATTCAAAATGGTTGTTCAGAAGTCTGATCTAGGAGGGGAAATAGGGTTCGGATATTCATAGATGCCCATGTGTGATGCTACCCATCCATAAAAAAATATGAGAGGTACTCACAATATATGTTTCTTATTTCCTTCACTAATGCTCCACAATACCTTGTACAACTTGATTAACATCGAGATCCTGAAGTTGAAATGATCCCCCATCTCCATCATAGATGCCAAAATGAATGTCCTCAGTCACACACCCATGTCTGTGTCTCTGACTAGCAACATCTAGCCGTAGATAAGGGCTGAGATGAACCTAACTAACTTGACCAATATCTGCTAATTGATATTGGAATTGTCCCCTAGATTCCATTGATTTTCCTCCAAGGTCTTTAATAGGAAATCTCTTTATTACATTATGATTCCTTTGATGAAGTGGGAGGACTGACTCGTAGATTCTTGGGTGCCTCCTCCCCTTCATCAGTAAAATTTGGTTGGAATTTTATGAAATAACTAAACCACAATTTGAAGTGTACGTCCCTCACCAAATTCTTGTTCTCACCTAGCAACATATCCATCAGTGCCTTTTCCCGCCACAACAACTGATACAGATCCTCACATATGTTTTTATCAGGGAGTAACTCGTTGTACATTGACACTAATATTGGAGTCCCTAATATCTTATAATGGTACCATAGGCTAATGCTGACCTCCCCGTGTTGAAGTTGAATTTTTTTCCTTGACTACCTCCTACTCTGTAACACGGGCATCTTGTGTTTCTATTGACAAGTGTAGAATTGGGAGGCCCGCGTAACTTCATACAACCCTATATTATTCATCTCTACCTAAAATTCATTATAAGATGCACAAAACTAGTAATACTAGGCTCAATCATCCATAAATTTTCCATCCTCTTGAAGGTCCCAATAATCATTCCACCTCTTCTCTGGGTTGTCCAAACCTGCATTGAGGATAGTGTGGTACTGTCTGTGAGATACCTATGGATCCAGCGCCATCCCATCCACATTGATAACATGGTTATATAGGAATTAAACATTTAAAGGTGTGTGTTCTTTCCGTGAATGATCATCGATAGCTCAGGACCACTAGTTTTTGATCTATGTACTCTTAAACTAGTAAGCTAGTTCATCCCCACTTGCTTCAGGCATGTGAACATGACCTCTCAGAACAAAGCCGTAATGAGGAAAGATTTTTCATAGAAGACATTTTGAATGGAATTATGATAGGATCTCTAGTTGGGATTCATTGTATTAATTTGTTCAAACATATTCCCTAATGCACAGATTATCCTCTATCGCGCCCCCAAGTTCCTTTAAATAATATGCTCCCACCGATTAAAAGGGGAAGGACCCCAACCTTTTTTCTTCTGAATTCCCAAATCATGAAGCATTATTTTCTTTGAGAGAAAACCAAGAAAAAGAATCATATGATTTACTTTAGAATTTTGATAACCCTTTTACCTTTCTCCAATATAGCATGTTTCATGAAGGGAAGCCTTTTGAGAAGACTATTGGCCACCACAAAGGATGGAGTCCCCTTTAGGTACTCAGTACATTGCAAAGAACCAAGGATTCGTGAATCACTCTAAAAAAACTTGTGTACTCAATGATTAGGCTGAGACAATATTCTTCACAATGATATCCTCTTTGAAGATTGATATCCTCTACCAGCCCATGTGCTCGGTGGGCCCTTGTTCTCTTCATTCTCACGAGCTCTACAAATCCATATGCTCTGCGATCCCCTATTCTTTGTGAGTCCATGAAATCGGTAAATCCCAATGCTCTATGTTCCCCTATACATTATAATCCCAAGAGCATTGAAAATACCCTCTCTACAAGGACTCTTTCTTCATTAAATCTTCTCTTGTGTGGCCATCTAGGCTTATTCGAAATGATTTCAAACTATCTTGGGCAGGGACATGTGTAGTATTTCTTTGACACATGATTCTTCACATGGTCACACTACTGTGTATTTATTCTTCACATATCCATGCTAACGTGATCCCCTCAATAGATCACTCAACAACCCTATCTCCATATGGAATTTTTGGTTCCATCCCTTCACTATGGGTTAAATTATGTCAGTTATGTAAGTCATAAGGGTGGAAACTAAATCCTCGCCATCCGATCTACATGAGGTTAAACTGGAAAAAATCATCGTCCATTCCACGTGATGTTAAAATATGATCACCTCATAAGAGACATTTCCAAGGTGTACTGTGTAGGGTATGGGCACTAGATCCTTCTCACGCCCCTGTCCCTATGAGATTTGACTCAATGCACCCCTCGAGTTGTCTTTTCATAAGACCCAATCAAAGATGATAGGGTGTTTCGGGTACGATGGCAATATCCTCCTCGTACATTTTGACCCCTACAAGGGATTCCCTCTCAGAGTAAGCCCATGTGTCTTCTTTGGCTTTCTAACTATACTCAAGCCCCATATATTCCTGATAGGCACACCTTTCATGACATGGTCATCAGGTATTTGTTGCCTATTGTTTCTCACATCAAGCATGAATCACGTGGTCTTAGAGTATGAATTGATCATTAAATCCTCTTTGGGCTACCTTAGTGTGTACGAACCATCCCTCATCCCACTGAACTACATGGAATTTGATCTTTTCCCTCTCAATGTAATGTGTGTAGGTATCCGCTCCACGGTTCAAGCACAACACCCATTAGTACTGACCACTTCACATCAGTTTAACCTCAACCAAAGTGAGGCCAAAACGTATAATTTCAAAAAATGTGGGTTTTGATCCATATCTCCTAGACATGGTACGTAATAATCATCCCTCTAGTTCAACCCAAATTACTGAATGGATTTGGTGTCCCCTTTGTTGGGACCCACATCCTTGATCTTCCCCTTATTGGTGTCAGACTTGTTCCTAGGCATCAAATCATGTGTAATCCCCACAATCAATCCATATTCCTCAAACTAAGAGTGTACCTCTTGCAAGAGGCTATTAACAATGCATAATCCCCCATTATGTTTTTGGGTCTTTGTAAATTGTGTACACCTCCATACTATCCCCTATATCCAAACAATGTGAACATTAACCTTTTCCATTTTTGATCAAGGTACATAGGAAGCCTCCATGTTGTTCAAACCCATCAATCATCTCTCATCCTAGTCTCTCCCTTAAGAAATTTTCTTTTGGGAAGGCCATGCCCTAACCTGGAGGTTCTACTTCCTTCGGGTCCCTACATGTGTCCATTCTCATGAGCCGCAGCCATTATTGAAACATCACCCCATACAGAACAACATGGAGTTTGATTCCCTGCCATTGGGATATGTAGGAACCATCTTAGATGTTAAGTCCCAATACTATCACCTCTACATGGGTTTTCAGTTCTATTCTCACTCATTCCATCCATATTCACTCTATCCATACCCATCCAGATTCAACCTGGGCTGCCACATCATGGTGGAATCATGCCATCTAGTTGGGCAGCTAACCATGTGAAATCCCCATTCATCTCATTTCTCTTTTTATCGACGGACACGAAAAATATGTATTCCCTAATGTGTCTTCAGCTGGTTTTCCTTTGTGTACACCTCAATCCCATGATCCTCCCTCTAAAACAGTGTGGGTTTTGATCCCTATCATCGATACAGTGTACGTAAGTGGCCTAAATGAGGATCAATTCAATCTGATGGTAAACCTTGGTGTCCCCTTTGTCAAATCCCAATCATCCATTGATTCGTACCATGAGGTGTCCTGATCAGACATCACAGGATAATAACATCCCTCTATGGGACACAACTCGTTAGATCTGTCCTCATTGGACGTCTTAGTCCACCCATCATGTTAACCTCCCATGTACTTTCTCCTAGGAATGTACCAATCTGATCCACTCCCATTAGTGTTTGATCAATCTGATCCATCTTCGTTAGATGTTAAATTTTCGGTATACCACTTGTTAAACATGGTAATATGAGAAAAACCTTGGAGACATGCCTATAGAATACAATTTCCATACTTGAAAAGGGATGCCTTGGGATTATTAACCCACAATAATATCTATCATATGTAGAAATAATTCATTATGTGCCCGTGTTCCAATAACCAAACATGCTAATGATACCCAATATGACTACTCGCCTAATAGAAGGATTCTTCCCTGACATAACCCCATCAAATTTCTTATAAAAAAGTAGTGTAATTAACTGGAATCCACAAATATATGGCCTCATGAAGAGCTTCACGAACATCATCTTAATATTTAATGGAGACCTACAAGGAGACAAATTTTGTGGAGTAATCCATGGATGTAGAAGACGACGTCTGATCATCTCATTTCGATCAAACAGAAAACATCCCTTAATAAGTGATGGATGCTACCCGCCATTAGAAGGAGAGTATGTGGGGAAACCGCCAATGCATCTACATAGATAGATTCACACACCTGTGAAAGATTTGTAAACACATTTGATCCTCCATGTACTTATCAACCATGACCACATTATTTTTATCCACTATAAATGAAAAATAACATAGGTTTCAATATTTTAAATCTTATCTTTTATGATAGTGATTTATAAAGAAAATATTAATTTGCCCAATAATAAACCTCTTGACTATTAATCAAGTTTTTATTTTACAGTCCAAGTTATCATGCCCTTGTGTTAATCATGTAAATACCATATATTCCACTTTCATATTTATTACCCATAGTTGCATCAGTTACATAACTGCATCTACATTCTAATATTTATATGGGGTGTATATTTTCAGTAAACTACGCAATATCTACTTTACAAAAGATTATTTATATTTTTAAACACATATGAATATCATTAGAATATATCTTGGGGTTTGGTTCTCTAATTTATGTTTTACAAAATATATTTTCTAATGGTTATACTAAACAATCTGTGATATAAACAATAACACCCCAACATCAGTAACTCATCGATAATAGTTATCTTACTACATTGGAACTTGATATAGTAGATCACAACATAATGGAATGTATATTTTAGTAGTTATTGAAAAAAATATACATATATTATTTTCACATTACATAGTAAAATATGAAATAGAACATCAAATTATTGTGAAATTTATTATTACTTGTATATTATTTTTAATCATTCATGTATCCCATAATTTTATCCTAGGGAAAGTAAAACATAATAAATGGTGATATAGAATGCTTAGTAATGGTAATTACACTAAAAATGTACAAATATATATATATATCAGGAATCATATGGTACCATTTTTTTAAAAAATATTAAATAGTACTAATGTCATAAAATGTGAATATATTCATGGATGATAAACAGGTAAAAAGTAATCACATAGAAAAAAATATAATATTTCCTAATAGTGGAATCCAAAATATAGAATATCATAATCATACTATCAATGAATTCTTCCAAGAATCCCATAAGCATAGTCAAATAATCATATGTAGTCATCATAAATAATTGTGTAGGAATACATAAAATACACATAATGTCAATCTCATGAGGGATAATGATATATTTAGGGCCTATAATGGTCCCATTACATCATATAATAAGTCCAATTACCTTATCATATAAACAAAATTATTTAAAAATCAATATATAATTAGTTTTAACATTTTTATTGAAAATATAAAAATGAAATCATAAATTTTTAGCTAGAAAATAAATTGGTAAATGTGATCATATTCTATTTATATTAATATTTTGGATGTGTAATTTTTTTCCAAAAATAAGTATAAGATTTATCAAATTATGTTTTCATATAGAAAATATTTTAAAAATATCACGAAGATATTTTTAAAAAAAAATAATATTCTCATTTTAAATTCACTTATATTAATATATATGGATATTCATAATATCAAAACAATAATTTTCATTGAAAATAATCATCGAAACATATAACGGAAGATTCAAATTATATAATATTCATGATAGTGGGAAAAAAATTTTGTGAAGAAAGTCTCAAACAATGATTTTGTTATATATTTGGTAAAAAGTTCAATATTTGGAAAGTGGTTGTAATATAAGATTAATTTTTTTATAAAAACAAAAAAAAGGGTAAAAATGAATTCAATAAACCAAAATATAATATAAAAACGTTTTTTGAAACATTTTAAAAAAACATGGATATGTATGAAAATTATTCTCGACCAAGTTGAAAAAAAATGGTTGTGTTGAATTAAAATGTTATTTTGTTATTTTTAAGTGATGAAAAGTATAATTAATTAACTAATATATGAGATACTTAATCATATACAAGGGAGGGGAATATATATATTTTTAATAAAAAAATATAATATAATTCCAATAATTGAAACATAAACACCAAAAATCATGAATAATTATGATATTTTGAAGTATAACCTTACCTATTTAGAAACTTTTGAGCCATAACCCCTTGAAGGAAATTACATCAACTAAATCATTAAATATCAGGATTATATTCTTATAAAAATATAATATGTAAAAGTGGAAATATAAAACCACTAAAAATAACCAAATAGGGAATATAGAATATGTCCCATAGTAAAAAAAGTGATAGAAGAATCCCTTATAATGATCAAATCATTGAACTAAGAATTACTGAATAAAGATATATTTTTAAAAAAAATATAAATCCATATAAAAAAAGATAAAATAACATGTAAAATAATCCTTGATAATTATACAATTAATCTATTCATTATATAGACAGCGATGAAGTATTATAACCCAATGAAAAAATTATGTTAATAAAAAACCATAACTCAAGTTTGACTCACCACATGTTTAAAAAATGAAATGTATATTAAATTTATTTTAATTTTAAACATTATTAATGAGAATTTTAATTTTTATTATCTTATTATTTTCAATTTGATTTTATTTATTACATTTCATTATATATTTATTAAATATTTTAAGTTCACGTCTTATGTTTTGGGGGAGTATAGTTCATAACTAGATATGTAAGTTTACTAAGGTCAATGTGTTCAGTGTATCATCATCTATATAATATTAATCACGAAATAATTATCACTTTTTTAATAATTTTAATTTTATAATCACCTCTAAATTTTAAACATGAATAAATAATCACATCACTTTGTAGAGTTAGTAGTCCACACGTACGCATGAGTGATGGTATCATTTTTAATGGGAGGAAGTGTGAGATGTTATCAATTATGTAATTCTTATAAAATTAAAATATTTAATTAATAAAATATATTTTCAGCCAATTCATAATTATAATAATCATTGTGAGGTGGTTATGAAAAACGAAACACATATCTTCATCGAGGTGGCAGTTCAAAGATGGACACAAATGATGTTTTCACTAACCAGAATATAAAAAACAAGAGGAAAATGTTTTCTACCATTTATATAAAAACATTTGTGCCTAGTGTATATTCTAATATTATTATATCAATATTTTTTATTTATATTTTTTGGATGTTGAATAATAAATCAATTAATAAAAATTAGATAGTGGTTATAGATATTCTTTTTAAACATCTATTATGAGGCACCTTAAACAATCAAAGATGGTATTGTTATTATACTAGTGCCTCTAGGTGGTGTCCAGGAATTTGAATAATGGACTTTAGGAATAAATTTTGTTTCGAAAGGGAGTTATTTAAAATGGGAAATTCTTACATATATATTGTATTTTAATTTTAATATATATTTTTGAATTTTTGAATTTAACTTAGATAAATTATCATATTTTAAAAAATTTATTATATTGAAAATAACTTAGGGTGAATAATTATGATTTTTCTAAAATATTATATTTTTAAATCAATAAAAAATTATCAATTTTGATAAAAAAACCACTTCTATGAAATTATCGTAATGCCTTAATGAAATATTTCATTATGAAACATATTTATATCATATATACATAAATATAAATAATAATTATTATAAATAATTTAAAATTACTCTTTTGAATTTAGAATAAAATGTATAACAATTTGGAATCTCATGTAATATCTAACACTAATTACCATTTTTATTCTATAATACTAAAAATTTGTTATCATCAATTATTTAAATTAAATTTAAAATGGATTTTATATTTTATATTATAATATTAGTTTTATTATATAATTTCACATTAATTTTAAATATAAAAATGATATTACTATAATTAATGTTAATTATAGTGATAATGATGAAACTGTTATTTTCAATAATTTGATATATTAATATTTAATGATTTTTTCATCAAAAAAATTATTTAATATATATTGATTAATGATTATAATATGTTTTATAAACACAAATTTAATTATATAAAAAAATAGTTAATAAATTCCAAAAATATTAATTTCACATAATGGTTAATGCATCTATTTTCTACAAAAACAATTTTACATTCTGTAAAATGTTTTAATTTAATGATAACAACATCTTATTTGGAATATAATTTAAAATAAATTGATATTAAATTTATTTTCAATGAATATAAATTTGGAATGAATATTCATTATATATTATTCAGTAAAAAATATATTACATGGTTAAAAACTATTTACCAGGTTAAAAACCAAAAAATGGTAAATTAAAAAATATATGGTCATATAACTTATAACATTTATGAAAGACGTGTTTAAATTATTTTTTGAGGATTTATATACCCATGATCTCTCCAATATTAATGATTTATTAATTTTTTAATCATTGAAACATGGGTAGTGTTATTCATTTTTTGAAAAATAATTGTTATTAAAAAATTATATTTTCTTATCTTAAACAAGGGGATCACTTCATTACTATAAATGTCATAAATCCCCTTATAAACATACCAAATGTATATATCCTATATGTCCCATGAATGATCCAATTTCTTTGGTCACCATAATTCTTCCAAAAAAATTCATTTGAAAGGTGACTATAAAGATATTATTCATTGTCCCAAAATGAGTATTAATTAACCCGTAACCATTTCATCATATTATTTCCCTTAAACCCCTATTATATACATATTTATATAATAAATTATGTATTATTATTATACATAATTGTTATTATTTTATTTAAATATCATTATTTTTTTCTTTTCTATCAATTTATAGTAATGAAATATCACTAATCAAGTATTTGAGTGGATTATCACTCCCCGAGAAGTGTGGGCTTACATTTTTTCAAAACTTATTTCATATATTTTTATAAAGATATAATTGATGAATGAAATAAACATATATAATATAATTATTTATATTAATAAGAAATCATAATATACCTTTATTCCTTCTAATTCTAAAATAAATGATAATATAATCTATGTGTTGTACAAACTACCACCTCCATGATGTAACATTATTCATTTTTTATTTTGATTTTAATTAATTTTCTAATACACTACAAATATTATTCCCCAATATAAAATACCTTAATAACATCATCAATATTATATAACAAATATAATATACACTTCCTTTACAATAATTATTCATATACTTTTAGAGTGTTATTATTTGGGTCAATTTGACCAACTATATGACCAACGCTATAAAAATTCATCATATATGACTACATAAACATTTATACATATATTATTATTTGTAAATAATAAAATAATTATTTATTTATCAAACCCATAATGATTTATATTTCATGAATGTAATATACATATGAAAAAATAATATATTTTGTAAATAGAATATGATAATAAATAGTACTTATTAAATGAACTTTATGTCTGAGAATCTTGTGAAAAAATAAATACCACACTTCTAGGATTTTCAGTGTACATAAATATGTGATTAATGTTATTTTGTTTTCCTGTTTTGATGGAAAAGAAAAAATAATGAAAAATGCTACACAAATATTTCATATATGACTACATAAAATTTTATAGTAATATTCTTTTTTTGTTTGTAAAAAATTTAATATTATTTTTATTATCAAAATGTTATATTATGAGTTTATAATATTATTAAAATAACATACTCAATTTCAAAATTTAGATAATTAATCCCACATAAATTAAATGTTATTGTAAAATTACAAACAAAATAAACAATAACATAATACGTAAATAGAGTATGATAATCAATAGTACATAGTAATTGAATTATAGAATAATATTTTTCCCAAAAGAGGATGTAATTAAATTAATTTGATTATTCAATAGGTTACGTTCATGTAAATATAAAATCATTACCACAATAAGTGGTTTAATATATTGATTTTTCTCCAATGAGAGATTACTTTCTTTTCAACAGACAATTATTCATTGTGGTGAATGGATTGGATATGGATGTATTTTAAATGTATATATCATAAAATCATTGGAATTTGGAAATCCATCATATGATCTACCTTCCAAGTACCCTCGATTGAAAATTCAATTATTCGATAAGATTTTATTTTGTGAATTTAATTTTTTAATATAATATTCTTCTCATACATCATGTTATCTTATTAAGTGTGTATTTACTTATAATTTAATATTTAATATAATAATCATTCATTTTCTCAGTTTATCTAATTTTTTTATTAAAAATCATTTTCATCAAGGGTTTATTTATTAAATTTCACTCGAGCTGTAAAAAATTCCTCAAATATAAATTCTTTTCTCATGTTATAAATTCTCTACATGGTTTTGATCATATATAACCCTTTTTATCTACTTATTACTTCTTTTCATTGGTAATATATCTTTGTATATTCCTAAGTCTGATCATTTCATATATAATATATTCTAAAATTAAATTACTTCTCAAATAAAATTTTAACATTGGTAAAAACGATAATCATTCATTCCAATAATTATTTATTCTCGATGGCCATATTTTACATCCCACCAATTTTTCAGTACCGTTTTCAGAATTCAAAAATTGTGTAAATTCATGTTATACCCTTAATTCTCTTAACAAATTTTCAAATTCAAAATTTCTTCCCCAATTTACCATATGTATTTTTAGTAATGGTGTTACATTATATTAATTTTTTCATTATCATTCATATATTTCATATCATCAACTCAACGATTTCACTATAAAACCATTATGTTCTTTTCAAGACTCCATTACTTGAGATTTCATATATATAGTAATGTTTTAATATACCTCAACAGTTTTCATTCCAACATTTTTAAAAATGTATTTTCAATATAAAATTAACACTTTACCACATAGTCATTATTTATTTAAAAATAAATGAAACATTTTTGAAATGTTTTAATAAAAATATAATTTTTAATAATTTGATAGTTCATCGCCAGATTCATAGATTAGTAATTTAAATTAATTTTTTTAGAGAGTTTTATTTAAAAGGGAATTCATAGAATAAATTAATTTTAATAATTCTTTTCAATTTAATATTTTATTATTTATCTAAAATCATACTACAAATAACCATTTATTTGTTACCTATGTTATCACAAATGAGTAAAATTAAAATTTAATTCCATTTCATCCATTAATGTTCTTAATAATTTTTGGTGTACAACCATAATTTGTATTCTAATGAAATTCCTTATTGAGTACCATAATTTTAAATTTATTTAATATTTTCACCATGTTTCCCATCCATAGATTTTTAGGGGATGTTTTTTCTACAAAATATAGCCTTTTTTTATATGGTCTAAATACCTTATATTATATTTATTGAAGGATATTTACATATAGAGTTACTTAATTTCATTGGATATTATTTCCATTCAAGGGTTTAACATGTAATGAATATTGATAAAATTTTGTGTTTGAGAATTTAAATCTTGACCACTTTTTTATGTGATACCATTTAAAAATTTTAAAAACCCCAATTTATTTTTTGAGCAATTTATGATGAAGGAATACTTATTATTTAACACATATGTAATTACGTTGATAAGTGGTGTCATATATTTACATCAAATTATTTAGTTTATATCGATATATCATGTGTTATATCACTATGGATATATTTATTATGTTCATATTTATGTAGGCATAAAGAGTTTTCTCTATTATTAAAGCATGGAAATAGTTAGTTAATTTAATTAGTCTAGAGAAATATGATTATTCTCATAGATTTTTCCATTACTTTGTATTTTTTCATAAATTAACTTTATATTTAATATTATTCCACATTTATATAATTCCATTATTCTTTGGATTTTCTATTATTCATTGGTATTGAGAAGGATTAATATTATAATTCTGATAATATTATTCTCTTATTAATCATGTGTCTTTAATCATCATTGCACACACTTTTGATTAATTTTCTATTATATACCAAATAAAATTATATGAATCTGTTTTTTGATGATTTTTTTGGTATAAAATTCTATTTATAATGATTATAATTGGATTATCATTTTATGTCCACTTATTATCAATGAATCTCTTCAATTATGATTTCTATTAGTAAGATAATGTTTTCACACCTTTCATATGTTTCAATTCACCTAGGTTATTAATAAAAGTAATATTTATGAAGTTTCTATAATATTATTTTGTGTGGAGAAAATATTAGGAAATTTTAGAGAATAGTTATGGATTAATTCGTTGATTAAATTGTTTGAAAAAAATAACCATTAATTTAAAAAACACTTATTCTATTAGTTATGTTTTCTTCTATTATTCCCAAAAAATAAAAACCTAAATGTTAATGGGAATATATTGTAATGTAATATTTTTATTATGTAATATATTTGAGAAATTTTCATTCATTAGACATCATATCTTTGTTTATTTTTTGACATCATGTTTGGTGTGAACCCCAATATTCAGGTTATTGATTTTTTTGGCTTTGTTCTATATATGTTATCAATTATCCTTAACATTTTTGTTTTTTTAAGGAAACTGATAAATTTAATGGATTTTATATGTATTGTATTAAGTATAAATTGTATAAAATTAAAATAAATATATAATTACGGGGTTTTGGGAATAAATTATTATTATCTTCATCAAGAAATTGTTAGTTTTATTTCAATTTTTTTGGATAAATAAATATTATGAAATTAGTTGAAACAATGGTATTTGAAATATAATATATATAATTTTTTTTGATATTTTTTTATATATTAATAATATGTTTATTTATTTTTATAAATTTTAATTATATTGACAATAATGGAATAATATATCAGTTCAATTGAGAATTCATGTTACGTTTATTTTTACCACCAACTTTCTAACATTAGCTGATAAAAAAACATGATTATTTATATTACATGGAAAGGTAAGAATTCATAATCTATTATAGGATATTATTATATCAATAATTATGATATTAATATGGGATTTGAAGTATTTTATTCTTGAGATATTATATTATTTCCTACATCAACATGTTATTTGAAATTATTTTTGATTTATGGTAGATTAAAAAACTACTTATATAACATAAATTCGTTTTAAAAAAATGATTTTATCTAAATATGTTTTACAAGATTCATTTAAATGAATATTTTTAGTTATTTTTTAGGTAGAATATTTCCTACAGGTTTATTTTATTCATTAACGGTAGCTTCCTACCATCAATATCAATGAGTGAACATTAGGTCAGGTGATTATTCATATCATGTTTTAATAATAATATATCTAGGTCACAACATTACATAAATTACATAAACAAAATCAATTTTTACACATGTAATAAAGCATGATATATGATTTATAGTGTTTATAAACTATTATTGGGAGATAAAATGTTGATTTTTTAAATAATTTAGATAAATGATATAAAAATTATTTTGGCATTAATTTTCATTTATAGACTTAAATTTATTATTTTTTGTGTGTTATGGAAGGAATAAGTAGATGATCATTGAAAGTTTATGAGAAATTTAAAAAAAATTGACATTGTATTTAATGATAATATTTCATGGTTAGTTCATCATATGGTTAGGGTAGAACTAATTTTTATAGAAAATTGGAATATAAGGTTATTTATGTTTTTATCTAATAAAATAAATAGAGTATACTATATTTTATGATATTATGATATATTTTTATTCGAAATTTCATAGTTTAGAGATGTTTTTAGAACAGAAAAGGTAATCCTATAAGAATTTTTAATGAATAAACCCTAGAAGTTTTTGTAAAAAACCAAAATTGTGAGTTAATAATGTTTATTCATGTTATAAATCTCTATCATAATATTGATTATTTTTCCACTATGTATCACCCCACAATTTCATAGTACATAATTTTTTCAAAGTAATTCAATAACTAGCACTACACACAACACTGAGTTCAAGTGCACCATGACTTACCAAACTAGCCGTTCAAAAGAGTTTATGAAAAGTATTAACTTAATTTTGAACTTTATTTAATCGTTATAATTTTAGAATACATATTTTGAGTTTCTTAGACATAATGTAGGAAAAAATTCATTTTTTCAGATGAAAGAAGTACTTTTAAAAAAATGGAATTTTACTGCCTTTTAATGGAGAACCTTTTTTAAATCCGATATTTGAAACATTTATATATTCAATTTGGAAAAAATAATCTTCTTCTTTAGAATGAAGAAATGATAATTTAATTTCAATAAATATTAGGGGTTTTATGATAACTTTCATGTTTGGGTGAATAGTGAAAAAAATTTATATATTAAATGAACCAACATTTCTAATAAAAATAATTTATATTGTTGAATTATAAATTTTAATGTTTTGAAATAAAAATTAGATTATATTTTTACTATCTAATCCAATTATGGTCATTATATGTAATATAACTTTGAAATTGGATATAAACATGTGTCAATCTTTTGATAGTTATTATTTCTTAGATATATAATTTTTTGTTTTGACAATGGGAATTGATTTTAAATTAATTAATGAAACTTATATTTTTTTAACATGGTAAAATAGAATTTATTTTTGAATTCATAATATCAAAATTATCTTAGGGTAAATTTTCGGTAATTTTCTGAAAACATTCAATTTTTGATGAATAGTGAAAAACAGTAAGTTATTGTTTAAAACTGACTTTTTATTTAAATAATTATTTATTTTATTTAAATTTATTTTAGGTCAAAATAGATACATAATACCTATATAAATTCAATGTAATTCATTGGAGTTAGTTTAAAATAATTTTAGATATATAAATATTTTATCGAACTTTTTTCCATCTTTTACCCACCTCCTAGGAGAATTTGAAAATTTACAAAAAACATAATTTTTCCACTTCTGTGAGTTTAATTTCAAAAATACGAGAGACTCTGTTGATATTATTAAGTAAAATGTGGTTCAATAAGATGAAAATAATTTTTGGTGAATAGTAACTTTTTCTTTTATTTACCAGGGTTAAAAGTAAGCATGGTAATTAGGGGTAAAAATGGTATTATTATAACCCTAACACATCTCCTTATTCTATTGGATAAATATAATTTGACCCAAAAAAACATTAGGAATAAAATATGACCCTTTTTGTTCCACTTGGACTAGGTTATGACATTTATTATTTTTTAATTCAAAGAATAGTTAAAAGTGTTAAATTCAATGTTTAATAACTAAAGAATTTTGTATATAGGGTTACAAATAAGATAAATTAAACTATAAATATTAATTATAAATTTAAAACTATTTCCAACATAATGGTTTTTTATTTATATTTTTTAGACATTAAATAATTTAATTAATTTGTGACACAATGATGATGTAATAATTACATAATTAAAAATAAATTAAAATAATTGATATTATAAATATCCAAATAAATGTAATTTTAGACATTATTAATTAAACTAATTTTTTAGGTTAATATGACATATTATGGTTGGTTATATGAATTTTTTCTGAATTATTAATGATGTTATGAATTTGGAAAAAACAAAATAACAAATAGTGTCTAATTTGACAAAATAGTGTTTTTAAAACAAATATTATATTATTAATTGTTATTCTATTTTTAAAAATCTTATTTTTGGCCGAAAGACTTATATAATTATATATGTATCATTAAAGTACCATTTGGGGTTCTCTTGGAAGTATATAGTAAGTTTATTAACCATATAATATAAAAATACAAAGAGACATAGTAAATATCAAACTATTTAACTAAGAGTTAAATCTAAAAGATAAGGTTAATATAGTGACCAAAACCCGTCTAAAACCTATTGGTTGGGTGGTTATCGACCCAAACCCACCTTTTCCTTTAAATAATACATTTTTTATCCATTAAAAATTGATAAGGATTTTGTTATAAAATAATATTTATCTCTTTTCCAAAGGTGCACCTCACCCCTCTTATAAAAGGGCACTCCCCCATCTATCTAATTCACACCTTCAAAGACATTCATCTCAGCCAAACCCTGAAAAAATTCACTCTCAACTATTATACATTCATCCTATAATCCTTTTTTTATTCATAAAGCCATCCTATAGATACCTTTTGATCAAATCAAAAGGAAGAACCCGAAGAAGAGGTAAATATTTCGTCACCTCTATCAAGTTCCTTTATTCTTGCAATTACTCTTTCTTTGTTGTTACCATTATAAAATAATAAATCCGGTATATTTTATATATTGTGATGATATTATAAGTCTGGTACAACCATATTTATTATTTTATCTATCTTTTGAATGACATGTCCTCGTACGTGCGTACGTACGGCTTACCAACTCCACGTCGTGGTGTAATTGTTACTCAATACGTTATTCTTTGGATGGGTATAATAATGATGTGTAATTGATGTTAATAATAAATTCAACATGTTAATGATTCTTTATATTTTATATACCATCCAATTATATATAATTTTAATGTCAAAATAATGATATTTTTGCTCGTGCGTACGTACAGATTTCCGTCTCCACGAACGCGATGAGATTCATTCCCCATCATATCCTTTCAAGACTAATTTTAATTAGATGATTAAAAATAATTTTTAAAACATAATATAATTTTGAATATAAATAAGACTCATCTTATCCATAATAAACACTACTTATGTAACAAATCATATAAAGGAAAACGAATCAGTTATCACCTGAAACGACGATAATACTAAGATATTATTAACAATGAAATGTTATAAGATCATATATGATATCATATTAATGTTTATGAATAATGTATTATTTAATAACTATTATCTTACCATTATATAGGTGGTTAACTAACCCTTGACCAAGAAAAAGTACAAGGTAAGGGTTAATTTCACAATCACTTTATTTTCTGAGATTGTTTTTACGTAAGTATCTATTGTGGCATATTTATTATCCATTTCAACGTTTCATAAAAGAGTTTTCAAAGGAATTATTTTTAAGGTATTTTCTACTAAAACACCATTTAAGTAATTTAAATATTTATTCTTCTAAATCATTCTCATTAGTTTCCATTTTTCAAAATGGGTTTGTAGGATTTATTAATATGGACATGAATGTTTTTAAAATGATAATTCCATTGAAAAGTTGCAAAGTGTTATGGGGAAATTTGATAAAAAAATTTCTATAAATGTCTTCCTTTTTAAATTTTGTGACGTTTAAATGTTTTCCTAAAAAATAGATATTTCTCTAAAAGAGTTTTAGAAATCATTTTCATCTTTTTCAAAATCCTTTTATGGATTTTAAACGTGTTTGAAGTTGATTTTTTATGATACAAATATTCCATATTGTATTGAAGGTTTTGTGATATGTTTGAATGTGGATGTGTTATTTTTATACAATTCATGGTTTATGGATAAATTATTGACATTTAATATTATATTTTTAATACGAATGTTTATGTTATGTTTAAACCTTTTCGTATGAGGAATGCATTAGACTTAGTAAGTGATGGGTGGATCCCGCTATAGCTAATCGATGCATCGATAGGTCTCGTGAGACAAACTAGTGTCTTGGAACAAGGCCTTGACAAAATCTTATTTGTAGTATTAGCACAAGGCCTTGACTATGTGGTTATGAAAGTCTATATTTATGCATTACATCACTATGAATGTGGCTATTGACATTGCATGTTAGTATTCTACAAGTAGAATATCAATCTGAGTAGGTAGATGGTATTATTTTGATTTATATTTTCCATATTATGATGATGTTTATGTTTTAATGGATTTGGATTTATTTCTATACATTTCATTAAATGTTTATGCTTATTTATGAGATTTTATGCTATATTTTTATCCTTACTGAGCATTTGAGCTGACCCCTTTCTATGTTTTCTTTTTCCTAGGATGTGAAGAAGTATATTATGATTGGTCTGTATGGATAGTCTATGGGATCTCAGTGTTTTTTGTGAAAAAAATATTGTTGTAGTTTTCCATTTTATGATGTAATGTAAAGCTTATTAATGTATCTAGTACTTCCAAGGCTACTAAACTAATCTGTCTTTCGAGACTTTATCTATTGTGATCATGCCAATGTTATGTAATAATGCACAGACTCTAGGTATCTAGGTTCAGGGCATTACAGTTGTTATCTGAGGAAGTTTAGTACAACACTTGGAAATTAGATTTAGATAAACTCTTATTAGAGCACATATCCCTAAGATAGAATTTGAGAATTATTATAGATGAACTTCCTAGAATATTGGTACTGTAGATATTTGGTAAGTATTCTAAGAAAATACATCCCTGTCTAGATAGAAGCAGGTAGAAGCGGCTCTGGCAAATATGTACCAATGGGTAAATCCTGAAAACCCCACTTTAAGCTATACTAGAATGGGACCTGTTGCACAAAAATGGTCCTACCTGCCCTCTTGGTTACCACAATCCCAGGGGATATGCTTATGATAATTCTCATTTTCATTACAAATAATTATGAAGGGTTTATGAGTATATACCTCCTCAATTAAAATATTTTTATGATTATGGATTATATCCATAAACTATTCAATCTTTGTTAGGTATTTTACATTTTTGGAATTATTCATTGCGATTCATAAACTGACCTAGTTTATGTCATTATATAGAAATGGATCTCAGTAGAAGGAATGCAAACTCCAGTAATACCTATAATCCAAAGAGTAAAGAGGATCATATCTTTCACGGTATTAGGCTAACATTGAGAAGGGAAATAGTCTCCCATGTATTTTCATCATATGAAAAAATAGTTTCATGTGTTAATAAGATATGTAAATAATTATCTAAGTCATATGGCTTTGAAGGGAAGAAAGAGAAAAAAAGCATGGAAGAGAGAAATATGGATAAAGGGAAGAGGGAAAATGAATATTTTCCCATACGTTGTAACTATGGAAAGAATAACCTTGGTAAATGATTAAAGGGATTGAGAGTTTGTTAAATATATGGGGAAAAAGGACACCAATTACATTATTGCAAGGGTATGAAAAAAGTTTCAAATGTTCAATGATTCATCAGCAAGGAGTTAGGACACTACGCGAATCAATTTCCAAATCATTGGTGTATTCCCTAAATGTCGTTATTGGATAATAATAAATTTATGATACTACAGAAGATTAAGAGGAATGATTAGATTTCTTAATTTTTTATTAAAGTATTGTTTCATTTGAGTATTGTATTAATGATTTACATGTTATAAGAATTACAGATTATTTAAGGATTGGACTGCAGTATTATTTCATTAAGGACATGATATTGTGTGGAACCCAGATAAGGGACTCAATAGCAGGTTAAATTTTGGGAAAATATATGGTTCAGAGAAAGACAATCCATAAGATGTTTCTGATACCACGGTAGTGATTTTTTATATAATCCATGATTGATTTGGATAAATTATATTGGATATTCTTGAATACCTTGAAACTGATTAATGATTTTTATATTCAATCATTGTTGGAGTTTACAACATTTTTGGATAGAAGGATTATATTTACTATTCAATAAGGAATAAGGAAGCATGAATGTAATCAATAATGTTATATGGTTATTCAGGATGTTGTGGTGTTTCAAAAGAATACATGATGAAGGATTTCACATGTTATTACGTGGAAAAACATATATTCATTATGTTTACCTTCTATATAAATTTTGGACTGTGGGTTTGGATAAAAGTATTTTAGATAATTCTAGAATGATATTATTTTTGTATTTCCATAAAAATGTCAACCTGGAGGTTAGGTGGAAACCCATCGCTTCCAACAAGGCCGCAAGACATGAACCCGCAACCGAAGGGCGATAAGGGTGTATCACCTACTAGTGGCCCATGTGATGTCCAGGATTGAATAATATAATTTTTTTAAAAGTTCAGGTAGATGAATTATAAATTCATTATTTTTGGAACCTTATATTAATAGGATAAATAATAATTTTTTATCATCTATTATCTTTTAGAGTAAAAGATGATTTTGTGGAAGAAATTAGTTAAAGAATGGAACTCTACTTGTCAGGTATATATTTTTTTCTTCTCTTATTTTATGAAGAAATTAATTCTTAAACATTAGGTAAGGGATCTTAAAATATGTTATCCTAATACCTTATGTTTTGTTGAACTAATTATATTTTAAATCATCATAGATTGATGGCTTTGAGGCCCACAGTTCTACAATTGTTTTTGAATATTAACCTCAATCACTCCCTATCAATATTTATGTTTTCCTCCAATAATGTTTCTCTAATTAACACAAATGTTCTCCTTATCGAGATCATAATTTGGTGGTGACTTTTTTATTCCCTTTTTCCATTAAAAAAGACTAAATTTTATTAACCCAATTTCCAATGTGGGTTTTCCAACAAAGTTATTTTTTATTTTCAACCATTCATTTATTAAGAACATTTCACATTGTGAGGATGAAATTTATTTAAAGAGGGAAGAATGTAACACCCCATGATTTCATAGGGCATTATTTTTTAAAGTAATTCAATAACTTTCACTACACGCAACATTGAGTTCAATCACACCACAACTTACCAAACTAGGCATTCAAAATTAGTTATGAATAATATTAACTAAATTTTGAACTTAATATAATCCTTATAATTTTAGAGTCCATATTATGAGTTTCTTAGAAAAAATGTAAAAAACAAATTTATTTTTTTCAGATGAAAGAAATTTTTTAAAAAAATGCAATTTTACGGGCTTTTAATGGCGAACCATTTTTAAATAAAATATTTGAAAATTTTATATATTAAATTTTCAAAATAAAATTCTTCCTTAGAATCTGGATATACCAATTTAATTTCAATAATTTTTTGGTGTTTTTCTGAAAACTTTCATATTTTGGTGAATAGTGAAAAAATACACTATTTTAACAGAAAACAAATTTTTTAATAAAAATAATTTATAATCATGAATGTTACATTTTAATGGATTCAAATTATACTTAGATTATATTTTTACAATTTAATCAAATTATTGTAATTGTAAGTAATTTCATTTCAAAATTTGACATAATCAAGTGTCAATCTTTTGATAGTTATTATTTCTTAAAAATCTGCTTTTTGGTTTTGACAACAGGAATTAATATTAAATTAATTAATTCAACTTGAATGTTTAAAAATTGGTAAAATAAATTAATATTTGGATTTGGAATATCAAAATTCTTGTAGGGTGATTTTTTGGTATTTTTCTGAAAACATTCATTTTTTGATGAATAGTGAATAATACTGAGTAATGGTTTAAAACCGACATTTTTTAAAATAAATAATTATTTTCGTTAAATTTATTTTAGTTAAAAATAGATACATAATACCTATATAAATTCAATGTAATTCATTAGAGTCAGTTTATAAGAATTTTAGATATATAAAAATTTTATCCAAATTCTAAACGTCTTTTACCCACCTCCTTGGAGTATTTGAAATTTTTTATAAAACATAATTTTACCACTTTTGTGAGTTGAATTTCAACAATCTGAGAGACACAGCTGATATTAGTAAGTAAAATGTGGTTCAATGAGATGAAAATAATTTTTTATGAATAGTAACTTCATTTTTATTTACCACGGTTAAAAGTAAATATGGTAATTAAGCGTAAAAATGATATTATTATTACCCTAAAAAATTGACTAATTATATTAGATAAGCCTAATTAGACAAAAAATAACCTTAGAATAAAATATGAACCTTTTGGGTCTACTTGGAATAGATTAGTACATTTATTATTATTTAATTCAAAGAAGAGTTAAAAAAGTTAAATTCAATGTTTAATAACTAAACATTTTTTAAACAGGGTTAAACATAAGATAAATTTGACTATAAATATTCATTAGATATTTAAGAACTATTTCCTACATAATTTTATTTTATTTATATTTTTAGATATTAAATAATTTAATTTATTTATGACACAATGATGATGTAGTTATTACCTAATTAATGAAATAATAATATAATTGATATTATAAATATCCAAATAAATGTAATTTGAGACTTTTTATAAATTAAAATACTTTTATAGGATAATATGACATATTATGGTTGGTCAGATTTTTTGTTTCGAAATAATAATGTTGTTATGAATTTAGAAAAAACAAAATGCCAAATAGTGTCAAAATTAAAATAAAAATGTTTTTAAAACAAGTATTATATTATTAATTGATATTCTGTTCATAAAAATCCATGGTTTGGCTAAATAACTTACATAATGATAGATGTATCATAAATGAACCACTTGGGGTTCTCTTGGATGTATATAGTATGTTTATTAACCATATAATATAATAATACAAAGAGACATGGTAAATGTCAAACAAGTTAACTAAGAGTTAAATCCAAATGATAAGGTTAATATAGTGACCCAAACCTTTCTAAAACTAATTGGTTGAGTTTTTTTCTACCCACCCCAACTTATACTTTAAATAATCCATTTTGAGCCATTAGAAACCGAAAATGATTTTATTATAAAATAATATTTCTAGCTTTTCCTAAGGTGCCCATCACCCCTCTTATAAAAGAGAGCCCCCTTATCTCTAATTCACAACATCAAAGACATTTAGATTAGTCAAAACCTTCCCAAATACCCTCTCAACAATATTCCATTTATCCTTGAGGCCTTTTTTTAGTCATAAATCCAACCTATGGAGCCCTTTTTATCAAATCAATAGGAAGAACTCGAAGAAGAGGTAAATATTTCATCACATTTTTCAAGCTACTTTCTTCTTCCACTTCCCCTTTATTTGTTGTTTCCATTCTAAAATAATAAATCTATTATATTCTATATACTGTTATGTGATTATAAATATGGTACAACCATATTCATTATTCTATCCATCCTTTGAATGAAATGTCACCATACGTGCATACGTACAGCTTACCATCTCCACGTCGTTGTGTAATTGTTATTCAATATATTATAATTTGGATGGATATAATAATGATGTTTAATTGATGTAAATAATAAATATAACAATATAATGATTCTGTATATATAATATACCATAAAAATATATTTTATTTTAATATCAATAGAATGATATTGTCGCTCGTGGGTACGTCCGGATTATCGTCTCTATGAACATGATGAGATTCATTCCCCATCATATCCATTCAAGAATAATTTTCATTAGATGATTTAAGATAATGTGTAAATACTTGATATCATTCAGAATATGAAAAAGATACATCCTATCCATAACAAACACTACTTACGTAATAAATCATATAAAGGAAAATGGACCAGACATCACCCGAAATGACAATAATACTAAGATATTATTGACAAAGAAATGTTAAAAAATCATATATGATATCATATTAAAACATTATTTTAAATATTTTAAATATTTATTCTTCTATATAGTTCTTATTAATATCCATTTTCTCAAAATTTTTTTTAAGGATTTATTTATATGGACATGAATGTTATTAAAATGTTAATTCCATTGAAATGTTTCAAAGTGGTATGAGACACTTTGATTGAAAAATGTCTTTAAATGTCTTCATTTTTCAAATTTTGTGACTTTTAAATGATTAAAAAAAATATTTCTCTCAAAGAGTTCTAAAAATCATTATCATTTATGTCATAATCCTTTGATGGATTTTAAACTTGTTTGAAGTTGATTTATTATGATACAAGTATTCCATATTGTATTGAAGGTTTTGTGATATGTTTGACTATGGATGTGTTATTTTTATACAATTCATGGTTTATGGATATTGTATTGAGATTTCATATTCTTGTTTTAATAATAATTTTTCTGTTATGTTTAAACCTTTTAATATGTGGAATGCATTTGACTTAGTAAGTGCGGGTGGAGCCCACTATAGCTATTCGAGGCATAGGTATGTCTCATGAGAAAAACTAGTTTCTTGGAACAAGGCCTTGACAAAATCTTATTTCAAGTATTGGAACAAGGATGTAATGCCCCGACCCCAGTTACCCAGAGTCGGTGCATTATTATGTAAAATTGGCATGATCACAAAGATCAATCTCGAAAGACCGATTTGTATTGTATCCTTGAAACACTAGATACATTAATACGTTTTGCATTACATCATAAAGTGAAACAAAACTACTACACCATCTTGTCTTCATAGTCCTCACTCATATCCCATTCAGACTATACATACAGGTTGGTCATAAAAAATTTCTTCACATCTTGAGAAAAATATAACATAGAAAGGGGTGAGCTCAGATGCCCAGTAAGGATAAAAATATAGTGGAACCTTTCATAAATATTCATAATCATTTAAGGTAATGTATAAATAAAACAAAGTCCTTTTAAACATGAACTTCAGCATAATATGGAAAAAATATAATTAAATAATTCCCTTTACTTATTCACATGGATACTCTACAAGTCAAATAATCACATGCAATATCAATAACCACTTTCATAATGATGGAATGCATAATGTCAAACTATCATAACCACATAGTCAAGGCCTTGTGCCAAGACTAAAAATAAGATTTTTTCAAGGCCTTGTGCCAAGACACTAGTTTTTATCATGAGACATACCGATGCATCAAGGAGCTATAGAGGGCTCCACCCATCACTTACTAAGTCTAATGCCTTCCTTATATGAAAACGTTTAAATATATCATAATCCATAACATAATCGTATCACATAAAACATGCATAAAGGAAACATAACATTTCCACATTTCAATCATAAGATATCAATACAACACATTGATATAATAAAAACATTATCAAAACCATTTTCAATACCAAAATAAAAGAAAATTAAAACATGGTATTTATTTTTCATTTAAAACAATTTATGGCTTGTAGAGAAGCTGAAACTCAAATAATGGTCACGGTGGCAGAGATGTCGTTGTCGCTGCATACGTATGACAAAAAAACATTCCATTTTTCCATTTAGTAAAAAGATTAATATAAAAAAGATTCCTTTTGAATAAACGTAAAATTCAAAGGGGTTTATACACCGTATAAAATAATGTCTTGTATTAAAACAAAATATGCCTCATTGAAAGAAGTTTGAGACGAAGTCCCTTACCTCGTGTCTGACTTGACTCGATCGTTCTTTAATCTCCTAAATAATAAACTAGAGTTAATTTCTACTTTCTTAAGAACCTTTTTTAAGTTCATTATTCCTTTTATATCACTTATTACCATGTTATGAACAATATGTAATTATTTAAGTTAATAACGGTCGTTTTGTCGATCTTTGGTACTTGAGTCAAAAATAAACTTCTTATAATTACAAGTTGTTCATGTGGTGAAATATCAATTATATCCAGAGTTAGATACATGATGTATTTATCATATATATTATACATATCCAGTATATAAATTCATTTATAATATTACATAACATTGAGAGCTAACAAATGAAATGCACCGTTCATGGAGACGGTAAACCGTACGTACGTATGAATGCTATGTTCATTTTTATTTCATATTTAATGGAATTAAATCATAGTGATATAAAGGTATATTATAATTACAATATAATATAATATATAATATCATTTACTCCATCCTTTATACGTCCCACATTTGGCATTAAAGATTTAAATCACTTTGAGGGGGCGGTAGTCCGAACTTCATAAAATGAAATTATCACGTTTACCCATAATGGAAATCATAAAGGTATGACATAAATGAAAAATACAGAAGCATAAGGAAAACATAAACATAATATATGTCATATATAAATATAGTGACACTTTAATGGGCACCATGAGAGGTGTTAAAATATGATTGAACAATCATCGTTTCGTGAGACAGTAATTCACCACCCACAGAAACAGTATGTTCTTTAACCATTATATGAAGGTGTGTGTAAGTGTAAATAAAATCCTTCACATAAAAACATCCTAGTATATTTATGATAATGGTTTTGTAACTAAATAAAGTAATAAAAAGAGTTTAAGGGGTTGGAGAAGCATAATAAAAAAAAGAACATAAGAGAATACATTACATTATAATCATTTTAAACTTTTTGATTTGAGCCAAAGGCTTCCTTGGGAAGACTTCTGCCCAATTTGATGATTCTAAGAGTAAGATACATAATTTTAGAGAGTATTTGTGAAGACATTGGCCATGAAAATGGCTTTGATGGTGTGAGTAATGTGGTAGAGGTGGGGACCTTTCTAAGAGGAGAGGAGCGACACTCTTGGAAAGTCATAAAATGTTGCATTATTATGATCTTATTTTAGGATTAAAAAGTTCCAAAAATTCTATATTTATAATATAAGATGATAAGGGTTTTAAATATACGCATTCAATAGTTTTTTTTACAAGTTTAAGTCTTATATTTTACATTATCTATTCATTTTATTAAATCATTAATTAATGAGGTAATCAATGCATCATCATGGTGTTCTAAATAAATTAATTTATTTGATGTCTAAAAATTATAAAACAAATACCATGATATAGGAAATATTTTTATCTTTCCAATGAATAATTATAGTCGAAATTTTAACTTATATAACCCCATGGAATAATTGTTTTAGAAAAACAACACATGTTTGTGACAAAAATATTTTAACTATAAATAAGAAGTTATTAATGTCATTTTCTTACCCAAGAGGCTCCATGGGGTCCGCAAGTTGAACCATGGATTTTCATGGTCGGAAATTACTCATCCAATAAGGTTAGTAAATATTTAATGGTAATTTCATATTATTATAACAGTATATTTACCTTAAATTATACTAATTAGCTTTAATCCCGATTAGTAAAACTTAAAAGTTACTATTCACAAAATTATTTTCATCCCATTGAACCAAATTTTACTTACTAATGACAGCCATGTTTGTAGAATTTTTGAAATTCAATTCACAGAAGTTGTAATGTTTCATCTAAACAAAAAATTAGTTTTCTAACTTCCACTTAATGGTTTTACTATTAATCAAAAATTGAAGTTTTTCAGAAAAATACCAAATATTATCCCTAAGCTATATTTGATATTCCTAATTCAAAAATGATATCTATTTTACATAATTAAAAACATATATGTTTAATTAATTAATTTAATAATTAATTCTAGCTATCACACCAAATTGCGTGTTTTTAAGAAACAATATATATCAAAAGATTGACAATTTTTTATGTCCAATATCAAAGTGAAATTAATTCTAATAACCACCATTGTATAGAATGGTTAAAATATTTTATAATTATACTTTATAACCACTCAATTTTATAATTAATCACTATAAAGTATTTTTATTAAAAATGTTGTTTTTATGTATTTTTCACTATTCATCGAAAATTGGAAGTTCTCAGAAAAATACCAAAAATTCAACATAGGCTAATTTCGATATTCTGAATCCAAAAATGAAGTCCATTTTGAAATATAATATTTATATAATTTCAAAAAGTGGATATTACTATTCATAATGGCGATTTTGATTGGTCGCGGTGTGTTAGAATCTCGAACATGCTTACAATGCAAGCTATTGCATTATTGAAAGAGAAGCGTATCATTGAAGCTTGGGGTGTTACATTTTCCCCTCCTTCAATAAATTGAGTCCTTTCAATTTGAAAGGTTTCTTCTAAAATAAAAGGTTCAAAGTAGAAAATACCTTTTTGAAACACCCATATCGGAAATAGAGTTAATAAAAATATAAATTTTAAAAAAATAAAGAGAAGTACAAAGGTCACTCGAGATATCCCATACTAGGATTCTATGAAAACATGGATATGGAGGAGAAAAAAACCATCACGGTCTGATGGAGATTTGTAGAAAACAAGATAAGGAGGAAGTTAACTATAAGAAAATCACAAACATGGGATTGGTTAAACGATCATTGATTCCCCAGTAGGAAAAGCTAACCAACAATGTTTTTGTTTTGAGATACCTATCAGGAAGTTGAGGAATTTATTAAGGAGATTTACTAAGAATTTATGGAAATATACATACTTTTCATGTAGACTTTCATTCTTTAAAAAAAATTCCACAAACCCATCTTTCACTCAAAAAGATAACAAAACTCAAAAATATTTTATTTATCCTAATCGTACAAGGATCCAAATATTAATACATACCATTTAGATTAGGAAAACTATTATGTAATATCTAGGGACTTCTTGTAGGCTAGTGGTAGGTAATAAAGGCCTATCGCACTATAGTTGTGGGTTTGATTCCTAGAACTTTGTCCGACGCGACGGGTTATCCCACGACATGCAGGCTATCCTTTTCCTAAAACTATAGTATTATAATATTACAAAAATAATTTTCAAGAAATGTTTTAACCTTAAACAATACTATCCAAAGTTAAACATAATCCTTTCCAACCATTATAGTTATCCAAAATACCTCTGTCCATACTTTCATTTAATGGTCTCTAAATTCCAAAATCAATTGTAACATCATATTCCCTAAACAAGGTAAAGTTTCTCTTATTGTAACATACTAAAAATATGTTTACCTTCATCATATTAAAACCCTAATGAAAAGAAAAAGTACTACAGTACAATACGTTTATATATCACATTATTATTATAACCATAATATAGTTATTGAGTCTTAAAACACAAATACAATAATTATTCAACTTCATCTGTATTAACATCATAATCTTGTACTTGCTCCCTTGACCTTTTCTGAGGTATTTTTCCTTGGAGCTTAGGGTATTCATTTTCATAATGCCCCATTTCTCTACAATTGTAGCATTCAACATTGATAGAATATTTCTTTCCCTTACAATCAGGATCCCGGTGACCTTTTACTCCACATTTGTAACAAAATCCCATTCCCTGCAGGTACCAGGGTGATTCTTCCCATAATTATCACATAATGGAAAATCCTGTTTTCTCTTTTTCCCTTTATCTATCTCTTGTTCCACCGTTATCTTTTTCTCTTGATTTACTTTGTTGTCATAAGACTTAGAGAGTTCATTTATTGTCTTGATAGCACATGAGATAATATCTTCGTATGACGAGAAGGATTGTGATACTAAAGCTTGACAGAGAAATTCTTTTAACCCATAAAATAAATGATAAATATTACTTCTTGTGTTATGTATATAATCTGAAAAATTCCTCGCTATCCTTGTAAAGTTGGCCTCATACTTTGCGACATTTTCATCCACGTTTTGTCTCAGACTCAGAAATTGCCTTTCTATATCTGCTCGATGGTCATGAGGAAAGTATTTTTCAATGAAATGTTCTTGTAACTCCCTTCATTCCATATTTGATACTTCATCATCTTCCTTTGTGTTTTGAATCAATGACCACCACTGATCAACATATCTAGTGAGGCGGTAAACTGCCATGATAACCTTTTCTGTTTCATTACGTCCCAAAGCCTGAAATATTTTCTCTAGAGAATTTTTCCATTGCTCAGCTACTAAGGGATTTGTACTCCCATTGAATATTGATGGTTGTTTTCTCATGAAGCGGTCTAACATTGATCCTCCACATTGTGGATCAGGGTGCTCCATTCGAGTAAGGTTATTATTTATAACCTGAGTGAGTTATCAAAGTATGGTGATTAGGTGATCAGCACCATTTGTATCACTAACTCCTTTACAATTATCTTGAGCGGGAGGGAAATCTTTACATGGAGTGCGTGCATTGATACGATTTACATTCCTTTCACTAAGCACCATTTCTAAAAAATGTCATAATCTATATTAGTTTATGAATCAAAGTACATAATTACATACTTGTAAAACTCTTAACATAATTTGAACTATTTATGGATATAATCCACAAAAAATGTTTTCTTCGAGGAAGTATATACTCATAAACCCTTCATTATGGTTTTTAAATAAATCATGCATTATCCCAAGCATATCCTTTAGGAGTATCGTAACCAAGAATGCAGAAAGGCCCGTTGTTGTGCACCAGTTCCCATTCGAGTCTAGCTCAAAGCGGTGTTTTTAGGTGTTACCCTTAGGTACATCTGTGCCAGAGTCGCCTCTACCTGCTCATATCTAGACAAGTATGTATTGCTCAAAAAATACACAAAATCTATAATTTTCCAAAATTTTAGGATGTTCTTCTATACTAATCCTCAAAGTCTATCTTAGGGTTATGTGCTCTAATCAGAGTTTTTCTAAATCTAGCTTCCAAGGTTAGTACTAAACTGCCTCTGATACAAACTGTAATTCCCCGACCCCACTTAACCAGATTTGGTGCATTATTACGTAACATTGGCAAGATCACAAAGATCAAGTCTCGAAAGACCGATTTGTTTAGTATCCTTCAAAAACTAGATACATTCATAAGTTTTACATTACATCATAAAGTAAAACAAAACTACAACAACATCTTGTCTTCATAGTTCAAACTCATATCCCCTTCAGACAATCCCTGATGGTCATTAATAAAATATTTCTTCACATCCTGGGAAAAATAAAACATAGAAAGGGGTGAGATCAGATGCTCAGTAAAGATAAAAATATAGCAGAAACATTCATTAATAAACATAAACATTTAATGCAATGTATAAATAAAACAAAATACTTTTAACATGAACTTATGCATAATATGGAAAAATTAAAATGAAATAATTCCATTAACTTATTCACATAGATATTATACTATTCAAATAATCACATTCAATATCAATAACCACTTTCATAATGATGGAATGCAAAATGCCAGACTATCATGACCACATAGTCAAGGCCTGGTGCCAAGACTACCAATAAGATTATGTCAAGGCCCTATGCCAAGACACTAGTTTGTCTCATGAGACCTACCGATGCATCGATGAGCTATAAAGGGCTCCACCCATCACTTATTACGTCCATTGCATTCGCTATTTGAAAAGTTTTAAACATATTATAAACCATAACATAATCGTATCACATTAAACATGCATAAATGAAACATAAAATTTCCACCTTTCAATCACAAGAAATAAATACAACACATTGATATAATAAAACCATTTTCAATACCATTTTCAATAACAAAATAAAATAAAATTAAAACATGGTGTTTATTTTTCATTTAAAAAAAGTTTTGGCTTGTAGAGGAATCCGAAACTCAAATAATGGTCATGGCGGTGGAGAAGTCGTTGTCGCTGCATACGTACGACAAAAAAACATTCCATTTTGACATTTAGTAAAATTCTTCATATAAAAAAGATTTCTTTTGAATAAATGTAAAAGAAAAAGGGGTTTATACACCATATAAAATAAAATTTTATATTAAAACAAAATATAACTCAATGAAAGAGGATTGAGATGATGTCCCTTACCTCGTGTCCGACTTGACTCAATCGTTCTTTAATCTCGTGAATAATAAACTAGAGTTAATTTCTACTTTCTTAAGATCCTTTTTCAAGTTGTTTATTCCTTTTATATCACTTAGTACCATGTTATGAACATTATGTAATTATTTATGTTAATAATAATTGTTTTGTCGATCTTTGGTACTTGAGTAAAAAATAAACTTCATATAATTACAAGTTGTTCATGTGGTGAAATATCCATTATATCCAGAATTATATTCATGATGTCGATATCATATATATCATATATATCCAGTATATACATTCATTTATAATATTACATAACATTTAGTGTTACAAAATGAAATGCACCTTTCATGGAGACGGTAATCCGTACGTACGCATGAATGCTACCTTCATTTCTATTTCGTATTTAATGGAATCAAATCACAATTATATAAAGGTATATTATAATTCCTGTATAATATCATATATAATATAATTTACTCCATCCTTTATACATCCCAAATTTGGCATTAACGATTCAAATCACTTTGAGGGGGCGGCAATCCGAACTTCCTAAAATGAAATTATCATGTTTACCCATAATGGAAATCATAAAGGTATGTCATAAATGGAATATAAAGAAGAATAAGGAAAACATAAAAATAATATATATCATATATAAATATAGGGACTTATTAATGGCCACCATGAGAGGTGTTAAAATAATATTGAACAATCATCATTTCGTGTGGCAGTAATTAGCCACCCACAGAAATAGTATGTTCTTTAACCATTAAATGAAAGTGTGCATAAGTGTAAATAAAATCCATCTCATTAAATATTCTTGTATACTCAAGATACTGGTTTTGTTACAAAATAAAGGAATAAAATTATTTTAAGGGTTTGGAGAAGCACAATAAAACAAAAGAACATAAGAGAAGACAATACCTTAAAATTGAGTAACTCTTTTTGATTTGAGCTAAAGGATTCCTTGGGAAGACTTCTGCCCAAATTGAGGCTTCTAGGAGTTAGAGAGGGATGGTGAGAGTGTATTTGGGCAGAGGTTTGCCGATCCAAATGGCTTTGAGGTTGTGAATAATGTGGTATAGGTGGGGGCCTTTTATAAGATGAGACTAGGGGCACTCTTGTAATATCATGAAATGTTACATTATTATGATGTGCTTTTAGGATTTCAAAGGTCCCAAAATTATATATTTCTAGGATACGGTGATAAGGGTTCGAAATATACTCATCCAATATTTTTTTTACATGTGTAAGACATAGATTTTAAATTATCTTTTCATTTTATTTAAATCATTAATTAATGAGGTAATCGCTGCATCATCATTGTGTTATAAAAAATTTAATTTATTTAATGTCTCAAAATTATAAAACAAATACCATGATGTTGGAAATCTTTTTATCTTTCCAATTAATATTTATAGTCTAAAAGTTAACTTATATAACCCCATGTAATAATTTATTTAGTAAAACAACACATGTTTGTGACAATTTTATTTTTACTTTAAATAAAAAGTTATTAATGTCATTTTTTTACCCAAGTGGCTCCATGGGGTCCCCATGTTGACCCATGGATTGTCTTGGTCGGCCATGGATCATCTAATAAGGGTAGGACAAGTGTAAAGGTAATTTCATATTATTATAACATTATATTTAACTTAAATTATACTAATTAACTTTAATCGTGATTAATAAAACATAAAAGTTACTATTCACAAAAAATTAATTTCATCCCATTGAACCACATTTTAATTACTAATGACAAACATGAATGTAGGATTTTTGAAATTCAATTCACATAAGTGGTAAGGATTCTTTTAAACAAAAAATTATTTTTTTATCTACCACTTAGTGGTTTCACTATTCATCAAAAAATGATGTTTTTCATGAAAATACCAAAAACTAACCCTAATCTATATTTGATATTACTAATTCAAAAATGATTTCTAATTTACAAAATTGAAAACATATATGTTGAATTAATTAATTTATTAATTAATTCCCGTTGTAACAACAAATAGCATGTTTTTAAGAAAAAATATATACCAAAAGATTTACAATTATTTATGTCCAATTTCAAAGTGAAATTAATTATAATGACCACCATTGGATAAAAAAGATAAAATATATTCTAATTATACTTTAAAACCACTAAATTTTATAATTTATCACTATAAATTATATTGATTAAAATAGTTGTTTTTAAGTATTTTTTACTATTCATCAAAAATTTGATGTTCTCAGAAAAATATAAAAAATTCAATATAGGATAATTTCAATATTCGAAATCAAAAAATGAAGTCCATTTTGAAATATAAAATTTCTATAATTTCAAAAAGTGGGTATTACTATTCATAACAGCTATTTTGATTGATCACAGTGTGTTAGAATCTCGAACTTGCGTACAATGCATGCTATTGCATTATTGAAAGAGAAGCGTATCGCGGAAGCTTGTGGTGGTACAAAGGCCTTGACTTTGTGGTTATGAAAGTATAGCATTATGAATTCTATCATTATGAATGTGGCTGTTGACATTTGAAGTGATTATTCAACTTGTAGAATATATATTTGAGTATAAAATGGCATTATTTTGATTTATATTTTTCATATTATGTTGAAGTTTATGATGAAAAGGCATTTGTTTTAGTTCTATACATATCCTAAAATTTTTATGCTTAATTATGAAAGTTTCCTCTATATTGTTTTCTTTACTGAGCATCTGAGCTCATCACATTCTATGTATTATTTTTTTCTAGAATACGAAGAAGTATATTATAACTGACCTACATGGATAGTCTATGGGATCTAAGTGCTGTCTATGGAAACAATGTTTTTGTAGATTTCCATTTTATTATGTAATGTAAACCTTATGAATATATCTATTACTTCCAAGGATACTAAACTAATCAGTATTTCAAGACTTGATATTTTTTTATCATACCATTATTTTATTATAATGCACCAACTCTGGGTAACTTGTGTTAGGGAATTACAGTTGGTATCAGAAAAAGATTAGTACAAACCGTGGAAACTAGATTTATATGAACTCTTATTATAGCACATAACCCTAAGATAAACATTGAGGATTAGTATAGAAGAACTACTTAAATTTTGGTACTGTAGAGATTTTGTGTGTTTTCCAAGAAAATATATCCTTGTTTGGATAAGAGCAGGTAGAAGAGGCTTTGGAACAGATGTAACTAGGGGTTAAAACGGAAAACACCGCTTTGAGCTAGACTCGAATGAGAAATGGTGCACGAAAACAGGCCTTGTTGCACTATTGGTTACGACACTCTTGGGGGATATGCTTAGGATAATTTACATTTTCATTAAAAATCGTTATTAAGTATTTAAGAGTAAATACATCCTAAAAGAAAATATTTTTATTATTTTGGATTATATCCATAAACTTTTCAATTTATGTTAGGTATTTTAGATGTTTGGAATTATTCATTGAAATTTACGAACTGACCTAGTGTATGCCCTTTTATAAAAATGGCTCCCAGTAGAAGGAATGTGAACTCCAGCAGTACGTATAATCCCAAGAGTAAGAAAGATCATATATTTTGCGGTATTAAGCCATAATTTATAAGGTAAATAGTCTCCCATGTATTCTCAACATATAAAGAAATAGTATCATGTGTTAATAATATAAGTAAAGAATTCTCTGAGTCCTATGGATTTGAAGGGAAGGAATATAAAAAAAGTATGGAAGAGATAAAGACGGGTAAAGGGAAGAAGGGAAAGGAAGGATTTTGACATATGTGATAATTGTGGAAAGAATCACCATGGTAAATTCTTGAAGGGAATTAGATTTTGTTAAATTTCTGGGGAAAAAGGACACCAAGTATGTGATTGCAAGGGTAAGAAAAAAGTTTCAAATGTAAAATGCTTCATCGGCAAGGTGTTGGGACATATGCGAATCAATTTCCAAATAATCCGAGTATACCCCAAATGCTGCTGTTGGATAATAATAAAGTTATGATACTATCGATGATGATGAATAATGATTAGATTTATAACATTGTTATTAAAATATTGTTTGTGTCATCCTTGTGCAGGGGCCATGCAAATCATCTCTATATCATTCCAATTTTATCAGATGTATTCGAAGATATTATTAAAGTATTTTGTCGATTGAGTATTGTATTAATGATGCATATGTTATAGGAATTATAGAGTATATAAAGATTGTACTACAGTACTATTTCATTAAGGAGTTGATATTGTATAGAACCATGAAAAGTGACTCAATAGCAGGTTAAATTTTTGGAAAATATATGGTTGAGAGAATGATAAACCATAATATGGTTCTGACAAAGGGGTACTGATTTTTGGAATAATAGATGATTGATTGGGATAAATTATATTGGATATACCTGACAAACTTGAAACTGATTAATGATTTGTATATTCCATCATTGTTGGAGTTTAAAACATTTTTTTATAGGAGGAGTATATCTAGTATTCAATATGTAATAATGGAGCATGCATGTAATCAATAAGGTTTTATGGTAATTCAGTATTTTTTAGTGTTTTAAAAGAGTACATGATGAAGGAGTTCACATGTTATTTAATGGAAAAAGGTATCTTCCTTATAAATTATGGATGGTGAGTTTGGACAGAAGTAATTTGGATAATTCTAGTATGAGATTATTTTTGGATTTCTATAAAAAGGACAACCTTGAGGTTGGGTGGCAACCCATTACGTCTGGCAAGGCCGCGAGACTTGAACCCGCAACTGAAGGGAGACATGGGTGTATCACCTACCACTAGCCCATGTGGTGTCCTGGATTGAACAATTTAGTTTTTTTAGAAGGTCTGGTATATGAATTATAAATTCATTTTTTGGAACCCTATACGAATTGGATAAATAAATTATATTTTTTAGATCTATTATCTTTTAGAGTTAAAGATGATTGTGTGGTAAAAATTGGTTAAAGGATCAAAAACTAATTATCAAGTATATATTTTCTTATTCTCTTGTTCTATAAAGAAATTAATTATTAAACTTTAGGTAAAGGATAATAAAACTTTTTATCCTAATACCTTATGTTTTTTTTGAACCGGTGATATTTTAAATAATCATAGATTAATGTCTTTGAGGCCCTCAATTCAACAATTATTTGTGACTGATGACCTAAATCACTCCCTATATATATTTATGTTATTTTTTCAATTTTGTGTCTTTAAAAGCCACTAATTTTCTTCTAATCAAAATCATAATTTGGTGGTGACTTTTTCATTCTTATTACCCTCTTGTTAAGGATAAATTTTATTAACCCAATTTACAAATTGGGTTTTCCAAAAAAAGGTATTTTCTATTTTCAACATTTTATTTTTGATTAAAAATTTCAAATTGAGAGGATGAAATTTATTGATGGAGGGAAGAATCTAACACCCTAAGATTTCATAGTACATAATTTTTTCAAATTAATTCAATAACTTTCACAACACGCAACACTGAGTTCAAGCACACCACGACTTACCAAACTAACCATTCAAAAGAGGTTATGAATAGAATTAACTGAATTTTTAACATTATATAATCCTTATAATTTTAGAGTCCATATTATGAGTTTCTTATACATAATTTAAGAACAAAATCATTTTTTTCAGATGAAAGAAGTATTTTTTAAAAAATGAATTTTTACCGCCTTTTAATGGTGGTCCTTTTTTAAATCGTATATTTGAAACGTTTATATATTCATTTTGACAAAATAAACTTCTTATTTAGAATTGGGACATAATAATTTAGTTTCTATAAAATATTTGTGTTTTTCTGATAACTTTCATATTATGGTGAATACTGAAAAATACTATATTTTAACTAAAAATAAATTTTTTAATAAAAATAATTTATAATGTTGAATTATACATTTTAATAGGTTTTAAGTACAATTAGACAGTATTTTTACCATTTAATCCAATGATGGTCATTTTATGTAATTTGAATTTGAAATTGGACATAAACAAGTGTCAATCTTTTGAGAGTTATTATTTCCTAAAAATATGTTTTTTAGTTTTGAAAATGGGAATTAATTATAAATTCATTAATGAAACTTCTATTTTTTAAAATTGTTAAAATAAAATTTATTTTTGAATTTTGAATATCAAAATTATCTTTGAGTGAATTTTCGGTATCTTTCTGAAAACATTCAATTTTTTATGAATAGTGAAAAACATTATGTTATTGTTTAAACCCGATTTTTTATTTAAATAATTATTTATTTTATTTCAATTTATTTTAGGTCAAAATTGATATATAATACATATATAAGTTCAATGTAATTCATTGGATTCAGTTTATAGTAATTTTACATATGTAAAAATTTTATCGAGCTTTTTACCTTCTTTTACACACCTCCTCAGAGCATTTTCAAATTTACATAAAACATAATTTTACCATTTCTGTGAGTTTAATGTCAAAAATATGAGAGATATGGTTGATATTTTTAAGTAAAATTTTGTTTAATGAGATGAAAATAATTTTTGGAGACTAGTAACTTTTTACTTTTATTTACAACGGTTAAAAGTAAATAGGCTAATTAAGGGTAAAAATGATATTTTTATTACCCTAAAACAAGTACTAATTCTATTTTAGAAGTATAATTCGACAAAAAAACCTTAGGAATAAAATATGAATCTCTTGGGTCTACTTGAATTAGATTAGGAAATTTATTATTATTTAATTCAAAGAAGAGTTAAAAGTGTTAAATTCAAAGTTTAATAACTAAACCATTTTTAATATAGGATTTCACATAAGATAAATTAGAATTTAAATATTAATTAAAAAGATAAAAAGTTTTCCTACATAATTTTATTTTATTTATAGTTTTTATAAATTAAATATATTAATTTATTTATGACACAATGATGATGCTGTAATTTTCTAATTAATGATATATTAAATTAATTGTTATTATAAATATTCAAATAAATGTAATTTGAGACTTTTTATGATTTAAAATAATTTTATAGGATAATATGACATATTATGGTTGGTTATATGTATATTATTTGAAGTAATAATTCTGTTATCAATTTATAAAAATCCAAATACCAAATAGTGTCAAAATTGACATAAAAGAGTTTTTGAAAGAAATATTATATAATTAAATGATATTCTATTCCTAAAAATCAAAGGTTTTGTCAAAAGACTTTTATAATAATAGGTGTATTATTAATGACCCAATTGGGGTTATCTTGGAAGTATATAGTATGTTTATTAACCATATAATATAAAAATACAAAGAGAAATGGTAAATGTCAAATTATTTAACTAAGAGTTAAATCTAAAAGATAATGTTAATATAGTGACCCAAACCTATCTAAAACCTATTGGTTGAGTGGTTTTTTACCCAAAACCGCCTTATACTTTAAATAATATATTTTGGAGCCACTATAAATAGAAAATTATTTTATTATAAAATAATATTTCTAACTTTTCCTAAGGTTCCCCTCACCGCTCTTATAAAAGGTCACTCCCCCTTCTCTCTAATTCACACCATTAAATCCATTTTTCTAGGTCAACCCCTGGACAAATAACCTCTAAATTGTTCTCCCCTTTTCCCATAGGCCTTACTTTAGTCATAAATCTAGCCTATAGAGACCTTTCGATCCAATCTGAAGGAAGAACCCAAAAAAGAGGTAAATATTTCATCACCTCTTCCAAGTTCCTTTCTTATTCCACTTCCATTTTAATTGTTGTTTCCATTCTAAAATAATAAATACAAGATAATCTATATACTTTTATGTTATTATATATATGGTACAACCATATTCATTATTCTATTCATCATTTTAATGACATGTCACCATACATGCGTATGTACGACTTATCGTCTACACGTAGTGGTGTAATTGTTATTCAATACATTATTATTTGGATGGGTATAATAATGATGTGTAATTGATGTAAATAATAAATTTAACATTATAATTATTTTTTATATATGGTATACCATCCAATTATATATTATTTTAATATCAATAGAATGATATTTTCGCTCGTGCGTACGTACGGATTACGGTCTCTACGAACGTGATGAGATTCATTCCCCATCGTATCCATTCAAGACTAATTTATATTATATGATTAAAAATAATTTTTAATGACTTAATATAATTCTTAATATGAATATGATACATCCTATCCATACGAAACACTACTTACATTACAAAGCATATAAAAGAAAATGAATCAGTTATCACCTAAAACAACGATAATACTAAGATATTATTAACAAAGAAATGATAAAAGATCATATGTGATATAATATTAATGTATATTATTCTTGTATAATTTAATAAAAATTGTTTCACAATTATATAAAAGTTTAACCGAACCTCTACCAAGCAAAATTACAAGGTAAGGGTTAATTTCACAATCTCTTTATTATCCGAGGTTGTTTTTATGTAAGTATCTACTGGGACATATTTATTATCCATGTCCATGTATCATAAAAGTGTTTTAAATTATATTATTTTTAAGGTATTTTTTACTAAAACATCATTTTAAATGTTTTAAATATTTATTCTTCTAAATCATTCTCATTAATTTCCATGTTTTCAAAATCAGTTTTAAGGATTTATTTATATGGACATGAATGTTTTAAAATGATAATTATTTTGTAATGCTTCAAAGTGGTATGGTATACCTTGATTCATAATTGTCTTTAAATTTTTTCCTTTTTAAATTGTGTGAATTTTAAATGTTTTCAAAAAAAGAGATACTTCTCTCAAAGAGTTTTACAATTCGTATTAATCTATGTAAAAATCCTTTGATAGATTTTAAACTTATATGAAGTTGATTTATTATGATACAAATATTCGATTATATATTTAAGGTTTTGTGATATATTTGATTGTGGATGAGTCATTTTTAAACAATACATGGTTTATAGATAAATTATTAACATTTCGTATGCTAGTTATAATATGATTGTTTATTTTATGTATAAACCTTTTCATATTAGGAATGCATTGGACATAGTAAGTGTTGGGGGGAGCCCGCTATAGCTCCTCGAGGCATTGGTAGGTCTCATGAAACAGACTAGTGTTTTGGCACAAGGCCCTGAAAGAATCTAATTTGTAGTCTTGGGATAAGGCCTAGACTATGTGGTTATGATAGTCTTGAATTATGCATTCCATCATAATGAAAGTGGCTATTGACATTGCATGTGATTATTCGATAAGAAGAATATCCATGAGAGTAATTAAATGGAATTATTTTGATTTATATTTTTAATATTATGATGGAGTTTATGTTGAGAGTATTTTGTTTTAGTTCTATACATTTCCCTAAATGTTTTTGCTTTTGTATGAAAGTTTCCGCTATATTGTTATCCTTAATGAGCATCTGAGCTCACCCCTTTCTATGTTTTATTTGTCATAGGATGCGATGAAGTATATTATGACTGACTTACAGGTATAGTCTATGTGATATCAGTGTTTTAAATGGAAACAATGTTGTTTTAGTTTTCTATTTTATGATTTAATGTAAACCTTATGAATGAATCTAGTACGTCTAAGGCTACTAAACTAATCGGTCTTTCGAGACTTGATCTTTTGTGATCATGCCAATGGTATGTAATAATGAACTTACTCTAGGTAACTATGGTTGAGGCGTTATCGTTGGTACAAGAGGAATTTTAGTAAAATCCATGAAAACTAGATTTAGATAAACATTTATTAGAAAAAATATACCTAAGATAGACTTTGAGTATTAGTATGAAGAACTTCCTAAATTTTGGTATTGTAGAGATTTTGGGAGTTTTCCAAGAAAATACATCCCTTCCTGTATACAAATAGGTAGAGGCGGCTCTAGAAGAGATGTTCCTAGGAGAAAAACCCGAAAACAACACTTTGATCTAGACTCAAATGGGAACTAGTGCACAAAAACGGGCCTTAATGCACTCTTGGATACGACACTCCTGGGGGAAATACTTAGGATAATTCTCATTTGATTTACAAATCATTATGAAGGATTTAAGAGTATATACCTCCTCAAAGAAAATATGTTTATTATTATGGATTATCCACCCCCACCATAGCCTTTAAATAATATATTTTGGAGCCATCAGAAACTAAAAATAATTTTATTATAAAAAATACCTCTAGCTTTTCCTATGTTTCCCCTCACCCCTCTTATAAAAGTGCACTCCCCCTTCTCTCTAATTATCACATTCAAATACATTTGGCTCAGCCAAACCCTACTCAAATACCATCTCAACTATCCTATTCTCTTCCTAGAGGACTTCCTTTAGTCAGAAATCCAACCTACAGTGCCCTTTTGAGCAAATCAAAAGGAAGAACCCGAAGAATATGTAAATATTTCATCATCTCTTTCAAGTTCCTTTATTCTTACAATTCCTCTTTCATTGTTTTTTCCATTCTAAAATAATAAATCTAGTATCTTATATATACTGTGATGTTATTATAAATATGGTACTACCATATTCATTATTCTATCTATCATTTGAATGACATATCACCATAGGTGTGTACGTACGGCTTACCATCTCCACATCGTGGTTTAATTGTTATTAAATACATTATTATTTGTATGGGTATATAAATGATGTATAATTGATGTATATAATAAATATAACATTATAATTATTCTATACGTATGATATACCATCCAATTATATATTATTTTAATATCAAAAGAATGATATTGTCACTAATGCGTACGTACGGATTACCGTCTCCATGAAAAACACTAATTTCGTAACAAATCATATAAAGGAGAACGAATCAATTATCACCCTAAACGACGATAATACTAATATATTATTATCAATTAAATATTAAACCATAATATATGATATCATAAAAATGTATATGATTCTTTTATAATTTAATTACAATTATTTCACCATTAAACAGGAGGTTAACCTACCCTCGACCAAGGAAAAGTACAAGGTAAGGGTTAGTTTCACAATATATTTATTATCTGAGGTTTTTTATGTAAAAATATTCTAAGACATATTTATTATCCACGTCCATATTTCTTAATAGAGTTTTTAATGGTATTATTTTTAAGCTAATTTTTACTAAAATATCATTGTAAATGTTTTAAATATTTATTCTTCAAATCGTTATCATTAATGTCCATGTTTTCAAAATGGTTTTTAATGAATTTTTTATATGGACATGAATGTTTTTAAAATGTTAATTCCATTAAAATTTTTCAAAGGGGTGTGAGACATTTTGATTCAAAAATGTCTTTAAATGTCTTCTTTTTTAAATTCTGTGACTTTTAAATGTTTTCCTGAAAAAGCGATATTTCCCTCAAAGAGTTTTAAAAATCATTTTCATCTATGTCAACATCCATTGATGGATTTTACAATTGTTTGAAGTTGATTTATTATGATACAAATATTCCATATTTTATTGAAGGGTTTGTGATATGTCTGACTATGGATATGTTTTTTTATACAATTCATGGTTTATGGATAATGTATTGACATTTCTTATACTAGTTTTAATATGATTTTTTATGTTATGTTTAAATATTTTTATAATAGGAATGCATTGGACTTAGTAAGTGATGGGTGGAGCCTGCTATAGCTTCTTGATGCATCGGTAGGTCTCACGAGACAAACTAGTGTCTTGGCACAAGGCCTAGAAAAAATATTGTCTATAGTCTTGGAAAAAGGCCTTGAATATGTGGTTATGAATGTCTGGCATTATACATTCGATAATTATGAAAGTGGATATTGACATTGAATTTGATTATTATACTAGTATAATATATATGTGAGTAAGTAAATGGCATTATTTTGATTTATATTAGCCATATTATGATGAAGTTAATGCTGAAAATGATTTTTTTAGTTATTTACGTTGCCTTAAATGTTTATGCTTATTTATTAAAGTTTCTGATATATTGTTATCCTTACTGAGAATCTTTTCTCACCCCTTTCTATGTTATATTTTTCCGAGGATGCGAAGAAGTATATTATGACTGACATGCAGGGATAGTCTATAGGATCCAAGTGTTTTCTATGGAAACAATGTTGTTGTAGTCTTCCATTCTATGATGTAATTAAAACCTTATGAATGTATCCAGTACTTTCAAGGATACTAAACTGGTCAGTCTTTTGAGACTAGATATTTTTTTATCATTCTAATGTTATATAATAATGCACCTACAATGGGTAACTAGCGTCAGGGTGTTGCAGTTGGTATCAGAGGATGTCTAGTACAAACCTTGGAAACTAGATTTAGATAAAATCTGATTAGATCACATAGCCCTAAGATAGACTTTGAGGATTAGTATAGAAGAACTTTCTATAATTTTGGTACTATATATATTTTTTGAGTTTTCCAATCAAATACATACATGTATAGATAAAAATAGGTAGATGAGGCTCCGACATAGATGTACCTAGGGGTAAAGCCCGAAAACACTGTTTTGAGCAATACTCGAACGGGAACTGGTGCACGACAATGGGACTTGTTAGACTCTAGGTTACAACACTCCCGGGTGATATGCTTAGGATAATTCTCATTATCATTAAAAATAATTATGAGGTATTTAGAAGTATAAACCTCAAATTTGAAAATATTTTTATGATTATGGATTATATCCATAAACTGTTCAATTTAATTTAGGTATTTTACAAGCATGGAATTATTAATTGCAATTCCCAAACTGACCTAGTGTTTTTCATTGTATAGAAATGGCACCGAGTAGAAGGAATGTGAACACCAGAAATACGTATAATCCAAAGAGTAATAAGGATCATATCATTCATGGTATTCGGACAACATTTAGAATGGAAATAGTCTCCCATGTATTTTCAACATATGAAGAAATAGTATCATGTGTTAATTAGATATGTAAATAATTCTCAGAGTCCTATGGCTTTGAAGGGAAGTAAGAGAAAAAAGGATATAAGAGAGAAATATGGAGAAAGGGATGTGTGAAAAGAAGGATATTACCAAATGCGATAACGGTGGAAAGAATCACCTTGTTAAATGCTTGAAGGTAATGGGAGTTAGTTAAATGGGTAGAGATAAAGGACACCAAGTACTTCATTTCAAGGGTACGAAAAAAGATTCAAATGTACAATGCTTTATCTTCAAGGAGTTGGGACACAATGTGAATCAATGTCCAAATAATCGGATTATAACCTAAACGATTCTATTAGATAATAATAATGTTATGATACTAGTGAAGATGAGGATGAATGATTATATTTCTTATGTTGTTATTAAAGATTTGTGTCATTTGAGTATTGTATTAATGATTTACTTGTTATAAGAATTAATTAACCACTTGTAGTTCTCTTGTAAGTATATAGTATTTTTATTAGCCATATATTATAAAAATACAAAGAGACATGGTAAATGTCAAAATATTTAGCTAAGAGTTAATTCTAAAATATAATGTTAATATAGTGTCCCAAACATGTCTAAAAGCTATTGGTTGAGGGGACCTAGACCCATCCTCACATTATCCTTTAAATAATCATTTTTTGAGCGATTAGAAACAGAAAATATTTTTATAATAAAATAATATTTCGTGTCTTCCTAAGGTGCCCCTCACCCCTCTTATAAAAGGGTACTCCCCCTTCTATCTAATTCAGACAATAAATGCCATTTAGCTCAGACATCCACTGAACAAATACCTTTTCAACTTTCCTCCCTTCACTTTATAGGGCATTCATTAGTCATAAGTCCATCTTATGAAGCCCTTTTGATCAAATCAAAAGGAAGAACCTAAAGAAGAGGTAAATATTTCATCACCTCTTTCAAGTTCCTTTCTTCTTCCACTTCCTATTTCTTTGTTGTTTACATTATAAAATAATAACTCCAATATCTTCTATATACTTTGATGTTATTATAAATATCGTTCAACCATATTCATTATTCTGTCCTTCCTTTAAATGACAAGTCACCATACGCGCGAACGTACGGCTTACCGTCTCCACATTGTGGTGTAATTGTAATTCAATAAATTATTATTTGGGTGGGAATAATAATGATGTTTAATTGATGTAAATAATAAATATAAAATTATAATGGTTCTGTATATATGATATACCATCCAATTATATATATTTTTAATATCAAAAGAATGATATTGACGCTCATGCATACGTACGGATTACTGTCTCCACGAACATGAAGAGATTAATTTCCCATCGTATTCATTCGAGGCTAATATTCATTAGATGATTAAAAAAAATGTTTAAATACATAATATAATTGTGAATATGAATAAGATACATCCTATACATATCAAACACTACTTACGTAATAAATCATATAAAGGAAAACAAATCAGTTATCACACAAAACGACGATAATACTAAGATATGTTTAACAAAGATATGTTAAAAGATCATATATGATATCATATTAATGTATATAGTTCTTTGATAATTTAATAAAAATTATGTCACCATTATAAAGGAGGTGAACCAACCCTTGACCAAGGAAAAGTATAGTGTAAGGGATAATTTCCCAATCTCTTTATTATTCGTGGTTGTTTTTACGTAAGTATCTACTCAGACATATTTATTATCCATGTCCATGTTTCATAAAAGTGTTTTTAAAATGATTATTTTTAAGGTAAATTTTACTAAAAGATAATTTTAAATGTTTAACATGTTTATTCTTCTAAATATTTCTCATCAATGTCCAGGTTTTCAAAATGGGTTTTAAGGATTTATTTATATGGACATGAATGTTTTTAAAATGATAATTCCTTTGAAAAGTTTCAAATTGGTATAGGACACCTTGATTCAAAAAATTCTTTAAATGTCACCCTTTTTAAATTGTGTGACTTTTAAATGTTTTCATAAAAAAGATACATTTCATTCAAAGAATTTCACAAATCATTTTAATAAATATCAACATCATATGATAGATCTTAAACATGTATGATGTTGATTTATTATGATACAAATATTTCATATTGTATTGAAGGTTTTGTGATATGTTTGATTGTGGATGTATTATTTTTATACAATTAATTATTTATGGATAAACTATTGAAATTTTGTATGCTAGTTTAAAAATGAATATTTATGTTATGTTTAAACATTTTCATATGAGGAATGCATTGGACTTAGTAAGTGACGGGTGGAGCCTGATATAGCTCCTCGATTCATTGGTAGGTCTCATGAGACAAACTAGTTTTTGGAACAATGCCTTGACAAAATCTTATTTTTAGACTTGGGAAGGAGCCCTGACTTTGTGGTTGTAAATGTCCGGCATTATGCATTCCATCATTATGAAAGTTGCTATTGACATTGCATGTGATTATTCAACTAGTTGTATATCCATGTGAGTAAGTAAATGGAATTATTTTGTATTATATTTTCCATATTATGATGATGTTTATTTTTAAAAGGATTTTGTTTTAGTTATATATAATGACTTAAATGTTTATGATTATTTAAAAATATTCCTCTATATTGTTATCCTTACTGAGCATATGAGATCACCACATTCTATGTATTATTTTTCCGGGGATGCTAAAAATTATATTATGACCGACCGGCAGGGATATTTTATGGGATCTCAGTGTTTTCTATGGAAACAATGTTGCTGTAGTTTTCCATTTTAGGATATAATTTAAACCTTATGAATTTATCTTGTACTTCCAAGGCTACTAAACTAATAGGTGTTTCGAGACATGATCTTTTGTGACCACACCAATGTTATGTAATAATGCACCGACTCGGGGTAACAAGGGTCGGGGAATTACACATAATCACAATTTTTTTTTAATAGGAGTCAAAATGAAAAACAATGTTATATTAACCTTGACATCATGAGATATTAAAGCAGAGGATTTATATCAGAGATGTCTGTGTGTTTTGTAGATAATATGATTTAAATCATTTTTTTAATCCTAATTTATTTATAGAAATATAGTGTTTAATCAATATACATATAATTTTTTTAGTTGAAATTATTTTAAAAATATACAATTATTATTATTACTAGTGAATCATTTTTCTCATTAGTCCTCTGAAAATAGATTGATCCATTTGGATGATGTATTCAAAGAACCTAGATTAATTTTAAATATTTATTCAAGGTATGGAGAAAATAAAATATGTAATCATTGATGAACTAAATAATTGTAACATTTATTTATATGTGTGATGTTGAAGTTCATTTTATAGTTTTCAAACACTTTTCATGAGGTTTCGGAAAAATAATTAAATTTCCCTAATGATGTAGTATGTGTGGAAACAAAAAATGTGTATCCAAAGTTTAGTAATTTATTCAATGTGTCACTTAAAATAACAGTATTTAATAATTTATGAAATAAATAGATTTTATAATGCATAGTAAAATTATAATGAGATAGAAGTTATTGGATATTGGTAGGTTTTCTTTTTCAGGATGTTAACATTGTTTCTAAAAATAGTGTAAAATTTTTGTTTTAGAAAAATAATTTCATTAATTAAATAGAAATTGTTTCATCAATTCACCTTTTATTTAATTATTCATCCATGTGTAAACCTTTTAATGGATTAACTTTTTGTCACTCAGAAAATAAAAAATCTAGTATTAATTTACCTAAATAAGAAAGTTAATCTCTCTTAATTTCAATACATGTTTTAGTAATCACAAAAACACTCCTTTAATCTATTATCATTAAATAACAACCAATTGCTGTTAAAAAATATAAATGATGAAATGGTAGAATAATATTTAAATCAAACCAATTTAATATTTAAAAATAAATTAAAATTCAATTTTTTTAATTTATCTTCAAAATAAAAATTTAAATTGGATACTATTTATTTTAAAGAAAAATATTTTCTTGATGGAAGTCATTCAAAAAATAAAAAAATAAAAAAAATGGGATCCCCCTTCCCATCAATATGAATTCTAACCCTTTATGCAATATACAGTCATATAATATGAAAAAACCATAGATGGGAGAATAAAAACAAAAAAAAGTATTGAGGAGGTTGAAGGCCCAATATTCATTGAAGTGGGTAGTTTATTTCATTATCCCATTTTTGAGCCTTGGCGGTCATTCCAGGAAGATTTGGAATAGATGGGTTCACCTCGTTTTAAAGTTAAGGATGGGGTTTTTTTGGCTGATAAATTCATTCATTGATTGTTTACACGTATTTGAACCATTAAATAGCTTAATTGGGAAACATTGTCCTCATAAAATTGGTTCCAACTTTTCTTTTTCTTTTTCCTCATAATTTTAACTCCATATTCCATGTGTAGAAGAATTTATTTCCCAACTACTTCAAGGTTTTATTCCTACCTAATGCACCCTGAACCATTCACAAATGCATTTCATCCCATGGAAATAGTAATGAGTAATAACATATTAAAATTTTCTTGAAAAATGATCCTATGACTCCTCTTTAAAATCTATATGGAATCACCTCAATTGGATGCATTTATCAGGATTTATTCACCTTTTCTTTTGGGGGATCCACTTATCCCTCCAAAACAATTTATCAATCGAATTGATTTTTTCAATCGTATATATCTCTGAATAATATTATGGGCTAGAATAAAAAGTTTTATCCCACCAATTATGGAATCCAACAAAAAAATAACATAATTTGATCGATAATATAAATGTTATGATAAAAATTCCAAATTAATTAAATTCTATCAAAATTCCATTATTATCAAATTTTCACATATCATCCCATTTTAATTCTATAATTTCAATTTCCTATTATTTCCATAAAACATTGAAATACATGGGTATTATCATTGAAAATCATGAAAAAGACATCATAATTTTAATTGAACTATGAACCTATTTTTGAGATGTCAATATTTGATGTGATTATTTATAATTATATTAATTTATATAGAAATTAATGATAAATAAATATGATGGATGGGTATTAGAGTAGATAATATCTAGACCATTAATTATTTTTTTCTCAAAAAGACCATCTTTAATGTTATATGTATGATTGTGCTGCCTGATAATGACGTGATCATTCCTAAATAATATTTTTTCAATCATAACCATTTACCAATAATGAAAAATTATTTTTCCAATATTTAAAATGGGTAATTTGGGTTCTTAATGTAGATGTTCGATTTTACCTTATGGTAATTTTTATTTAATAAAATAAAATATTGTTATGTTTAAGTGCATGATTTGCCTTATTTTATTTATTTATTTCTCTATATGAATGATTTTCTATGATTTTGTTGTTATTATATTTGAATAATGACATATATTCTAGAATAAAATACATGTAAGGTATTTAATTGTTATAATTAGTTCTTTTGGTGGATAATTTATGAATAAGATGTATTTATGTCATTGGTTTTTAAAACATAGTTGGCATTTGTGGGGCATCCAATTCTCTAATAACATTTATGGGAACTAATTTATATTTTATGTTTGTTGGATACTACAATAAATTTTGATTATTTAATGTTGAGTCTATATATGTCATTTTATATAACGATTTGAATAGATATTGATATTTACAAGAAGTGTAAGGGAATAGTTTGGATCTATAATGGTATGTATATATATGTTCTATCCGTTTTTTATTTAAACATTCCTCAATTCATTTTAAAATATAGAATCCTTGTACCCTAATACATTATGTGTTTTTAAGACTTATTATATTGAGTTATGGAGTATACAATGACTTTATGGGAAACTATAGTTCAAAAAAGTGGTATATAAATTATAATTACAATAAGATACACCATTTAGATTAGAAATGTTTTAACTAGAATAAATATTATGGTGGGAGAGGATTTCGTTATTGAGATGGATCTGTTTCAATGATTTAGTGAATAGTAAATTCAATTATGAGTATTATCATCCACATTAACTTATTCTCTGGGGTTTAGGATCAATATGAATAAATAAATTGATCCTTATATCATATTCCTGTAATGGGCTGTCTCTATGAAATTATGAAATAATACTAAAATAATATCAACATGAATAGAATTATACTCTTGGTAAAATAAATAATTTTGTTTTTTTTCTATTTCTTAGGAACTATCAGTTATTCCAATTTTTATGTTATTCTTATTTTAATCCATGATTTTTGACTGACTTGGACTAGTATCAAAACTCTTTTATGAACGGTTGGTGTGAATGAAGTGGATTAATTTTATCAACAATGTATAAAAAAGAATAAGTGGATTCTAAAAATAAAAATCCATTATTTTATTTCTCAATAAAATATCATCATCTATAAATAATACATTAAATTGAATATTTCTAATGGATATTTTAAAAATAACATGGTTATTGATAAATTTTTAACATAATCGATATTATAATATGGGAAATTTTTAATAGGTCGAGTATAATCTCAAAAATTTTACCACTAAAGTACCAAATGGATTTTATTGATTTTATTTCAAATTATTCAGAAGTTCGCATATTATATGAATTCTAGGATGAAGAAATATTCTAAGGACTAAATATTTTTATATTATGATATTTTACATGGAATAAATTATCTACTAATTTAATTTATACTATATTCTCCCTCATATATTAGTACTGAAAAATATCCTGATATGAGAATGTGTGAGGATTTACACATCACAGTTATAATGATTGTAGAAATGAAATTAATATTTATATAATAATGTTATCGATGGATGGTGAATGAAATGTATACTATAAAAGGATTTCTATTTTTCAAGAGGTTGTTATTGAATAATGCGAGGATATGTTATAAAATATGTATAATAAAAGGTTCATATATTTTTATGTAATAGATATTTAATAATTGGAGAACCTATGATTAATTATATACAAATTTCAGGTAATATGTGATAAGGAATAAGACATAAATTAAAGCACATAATGATGGGTAAATTTCATCAATAACTATTTGGAAATATATATGAAGAGATTTAGAAACCTTTTAATAAATTACAATACCACTTTAACTAATTTCTGAAATACACAATGTATTTATGATAGAGGAAGAAATATTTGAATGTTACACCATTCATACACTATAATTTCAAACTTCATGCAAAAAAAAAGAACTAATGTTTCGGTATATCTATATATGATATCTAGAATCACTATTTTTTATGAGTACTCATTGAAGATATTCTAAAGGTAATTCTTGAAATTTCATGTTGAGTTTTAGAAAAATACTGTAATGAATAAATATTATGAATTTACATGTGTTAAGATATGAAATTTTATAATCTCTAAAAAATTCCAATGTCAAGAAGAGTGTAACGATTGAGGATAAGGTTGTTCAATATTATGAAGTATAAAGAGCCATCAAGAAAAATTATTTGAAAAGTTTATAGTATGATAGTAAATTTTATAAATGAGATATTATTAAAGTGGTATTGAAGATATATTTTCTATGACTGATTTATGTGAATTTTTTTTAGAAATACAAAAAGGACAAATAATTTTTATGGTTCAAAAAAAAATGTTAGAATAACACTTAGGTGGAGAAACAAATCATAACTGGAAATATCACACTCTGATACATAATATTCCTTATTGAATATATAATATAGTTTTTGAGGCTCTATTGAAATTTAAAAAATGTAAAACCATCAATATATTTTTATAGGTCAATATGTGTATATATAAGAGTACAACTAAGAAAAATAATAAAAATAATCAAATGAAAAGACCATATATTAACAATTATGAGTAACTCAAAATGTATTTAAAATTTATAAGTTTATCTTTTTCATTTGTTTTTTAAATTTTGAAAGTGTTTTAATCCCTACATAATATATAATGGTTTTTTATAAATATATAAATGTTATAAAAAACATGATAACTAATGATTTAATTTTTTTATTGTTTCATTGTGACATGTAGTGTCCAAATTCTCAATATGTTAGGGTTATTTAAACTATTAAAGAATTAAAATTATCAAATTATTTATCCCCACTGTGATCGATATGGGTAACTAGGATGATATGGAAGTTTTTTCACATTGAATATGTAAAGTAACTTAGTGGGTTGAACAACAGAAATTGGAAATGTCTTGTAGCACATTATTGTGTGTTTAAGAGTAAAAATGATTTTTTAAACCTGAATTCATTTTCTTATTTAAGATATTCAACGAACGATTTATTTTGATGTAGAATATGTGTGGTCAAGAAAAACTATATTTGAAGTTAAATTATTTAGGGTGTTGATAAAGACACAATCTAATGTATTATTAGTAGAGTAATATATTACTTATTCATCATTAGATTTCTTAGTATTTAAAATTGAATATTTTATATATATTTTAATGATAAAAATAGATATTTTTATTAGGTATAGAATTTGACAAGTTTTCATTTGTATATTTTTAAATGATCACGCTAAGGAAGTTAAATGGGTATTTCAAAGATAAAATACAGAAATACTAATATAATTTTCCTTAGTAGATAAAAAATAAATGAAAAGTGAATATAATTATACAGAGAATATTTAGATATATGATACAATGGATTATATTGAGTTCAAATAAAGTACAATCGATGAAAAAAATACTGTATTCCTAGAGAGAACTATGTGTACTGAATATAGAAACTAAAAATGTTATAAATATTAGATATAATGTGTTCTTTTTAAAGGATACATAAGATAATAGATAAGTTGCTGGGAATACTATAACAACCCATCATTTTGTTACACACTTAAAACATGATTTATTACATTAAATCATCACCTGATACAACATGGAAGATCGAGAGGTCTAGTGTATTAAGGGATTAAGAACATTACATAACAACATAAAACATAAAAAATAAAACACCCAACATATTTATAGAAAACTTCTTTTACATATACATGACATTACCTCGTACTTATAATTGCATGGGATAACCTAAGGACATACATGTGAAAAGTATATGGCCCCAGCCTTAAACCTTACTTAATCTTGAGTTATTACAAGATTACACATTGAGGATCTTTTCAGGTTTAGAGTTTTAGAGAATTAGATCATGAAACTTTCATTACATTCCACATTTAAACAAAGTGGTTATATAAAAGACAGTATTCATTCTTCCCATCAACGGAAACATATTTAAAATATAACAAGGATTCTTTCCTGACACATCCTTGACACTATCATCACATCATGTACCTTTCCCTTGACCTGTGAAAAACATTTCAAAAACATGGGATGAGCATAAAAAGCTCAGTAAGGGTTATAAAAATATGGAAAGGAAACATGAGTTCATATATACATAAGAATGAAATCATACTTTACCCATAAATCATAGGTACTTTATCATACCTCATCAAACCATGAATAAATCATAGAAAACATAAGACATAAAGGTAAGTTGATGCATTCATAACATTCTTACGTAGGGAGTAACCCTCTTGGTTACGTTTGGAATACCCAACACAGTATATTCCCTAAAATCTCTTCGGAGAAACCTTAACGTTTCACTCCTTCGCATTACCCAATGCATTGGAGAGCTATAACGGGCTCACCCGCCCTTAGTTTATCACGGAACCACCCGTCTTCATAATAATGCCCAAGAACCATAACATAATCATATCACATAAAACATGCATAAAGGAAACATAACATTTCCACATTTCAATCACGAGATATCAATAAAACACATTGATATAATAAAAACATTATGAAAACCATTTTCAATACCAAAATAAAAGAAAAGTAAAACATGGTATTTATTTTTCTTTTAAAAAGAAGGTATGGCTTGTAGAGGAAGCCGAAACTCAAATAACGGTCACGACGGCGAAGAAGTCATTGTCGCCGCATACGTACGACAAAAACATTCCCTTTTGTCATTTAGTAAACGCTTCGTATAAAAAAGATTCCTTTTGAACAAACGTAAAAGTCAAAGGGGTTTATAAACCGTATAAAAGAAAGTTGTGTATAAAATAAAATATGCCTCAACGAAAGGAGATTGAGACGAAGTCCCATACCTCGTATCCGACTTGACCCGACCATTCTTTAATCTCCGGAATAATAAACTTGAGTTAATATCTACTTGCTTATGAACCTTTTTCAAGTTCATTATTCCTTTTATACCATGTTATGAACATCATGTAATCAGTTAAGTTAATAATGTTCATTTTGTCGGTATTTGGTTCTTAAGTCAAAAATAGACTTCTTACACTTACATGTTGTTAATTTGGTCAAAGGTTCATTATATCCAGAATGGTATTCATGATGTAGATATCATATATGTAATATATATCCAGTACATACATGCATTTATAATATTACATAATCATTTAGAGGTAAAAAATGGAATGCACCGTTCTTGGAGACGGTAAGCCGTATGTACGCATGAACGCTACTTCCATTTCTATTTCATATTTTCTGGAATGGAATCATAATGATATAAGAGTATATTATAATTCCAGTATAATAACATATATAATATCATTAACTTTATCCTTTACACATCCCACATATGGTATTAACGAATCAAATCACTTTTAGGGGGCGGTAGTCCGCACTTCCTAAAATGAAGATATCGTGTTTTACCCATAATGGAAACCATAAAGGAATTCCCAAAATGAAAAAACATAAGCTTAAGGAAAACATAAACATATTATATATCATATATAAAAATAGTGACATCATAATGGCCACCTTTGAAGGTGTTTAATGAGTGTTGAACAATCATCGTTTCGGGAGGCAGAATTTCGCCATCCACGGAAACCGTATGTTCTTTAACCATTTGATGTAGTTGTGTGAGAGTGTAGCTCAAATATATCTTATAACAACATCCTAGTATATTTAAGATACTGGTGTTGTTACAAAAGAAGTAAATAAAAAGATTTTAGGGGGTTGGAGAAGCAAAATAAAACGAATGAACATGAGAGAATGAATTACCTTTAAAAGTGTAACTCCTTTTGAGTTGAGCCTAATGGCTTCCTTTGAAAGGATTCTGCCCAGAGGGGATCCTCTAGGATGAGGAGAGGGATGTGGAGAGAGTAAATGGGCAGGGTTTGGCCGAGCCAAAGGCTTTAAGAGTGAGTGAAATGAGGTAGAGGTGGGGGCCTTTTATAAGGGGAGAGGAGGGGCACTTTTGGAAAGTAAAGAAATATTACATTTTTTGAAAATGTGTTTCGGTTTTAAAAGGCCCCACATTGATGGAATTCGTGGATAAGGTGATAAGGGTTCGAAATACATTCATCCAATTGGTTTTGGACATGTTTAGTTCATAGATTTTACATTATCTTTCTATTTTATTTAAATCGTCAAATAATGATGTAATCGCTGCATCATTAGTATGTCATAAATAATTAAATTTATTTAATGTCTAAAAATTATAACAAAAATACTATGATATAGGAAATCTTTTTATCTTTCCAATGACTATTTATAATCAAAATTTGGACTTGTATAACCCCACTTAAAAATTGTTTTCACAAAACATATCATGTTTGTGTCATTTTCACTTTAACATTAAATAAAAAGTAATTAATGTCATTTCCCAACACAATTGGATCCATGGGGTCCCCAAGTTGACCCATGGCTTGTCATGGTCGGCAATGACACAACCAATGAGGTTGGGACATTTGTCTTGGTCATTTCATATTATTAAAACATTATTTATACCTTAAACTACACTAATTACCACTAATCGCGATTGAAAACTTAATAAGTTACTATTCAAAAAAAATTATTTTAATCTCATTGAACCACATTTTACTTCTTAATGACAACCATGTATGTCTGATTTTCAAAATTCAATACACATTAGTGGTAAAATTTCATTTAACTGAAAAATCAGTTTGCCTGATTACCACTTAGTGGTTTCACTATTCATCAAAAATTGAAGTTTTTCAGAAAATTACCAAAAATTCACCCTAAGCTATATTTGATATTCCGAATTAAAAAATGAAGTCCATTTTAAAAAATTCAAATCATATAAGTCACATTAATTAATTCAACAATTAATTCCCGCTGCCAGAGCAAATAGCGTGTTTTTACAAAACAATAAGTATCAAAAGATTGACACCATTTTAAGTCTAATTTCAAAGTGAAATTGATTCCAATGACTAACATTGGATAAAATTGTAAAAATATATTCTAATTTCACTTCAAAACCAATTCAAAACATAATCTAATCATATAAATAAATTATATTAAAAAGTAGTTTGGATGTAAAATGCAGTATTTTTCACTATTCATTAAAAAATGAACATTGTCAGAAAAATACCAAAAATTCACACAAGGTAAATTTGGATGTCCCAATAATAAAGAATAAGTTTATTTTGACAAACATAGTTTATAAAATTGTCAAAATATAGATTCAAAAATGGTTTGCCATCAAACGGCAGTAAAACAATCTTTTAAGAATATTAGTGTATTCCATGCATAAGATTGTATTTATTTTTATTTTAAGCATCTATAACACTATCTTAATTATTAAAAGACATAGATAAAAATATCTATTATTCATTACTTACTTGGGATGTTACATCCTTCCCCCATTTAGAAAATTGTGTCCCCGCAATTTATTTACTTATCGAATAAATGGGGGTACTTATCCCTCATTGCATTTTCCGATTCCCATGTTGCCTCTTCAATCATGTGGTTTTTCCACAAAACCTTTACCTGATGAATCACCTTATTCCGTAACACTTGCTCCCTGTGGTCAAGAATCTGGACCGGTTGTTCCTCATATGATAGGTTCTCTTCCAGCTCAACTATCTCTGGACTCAAAACATGAGATGGATCTGGCATATACTTTCTCAACATCGAAACGTGAAAAACATTGTGTACCTGAGATAAACTCGGAGGTAAAGCCACTCGGTATGCAACTGATCCAACTCTCTCCAGAATTTTGTATGGTCCAATGAACCTTGGCCTCAGCTTTCCTTTCTTACCAAATCTCATCACACTTTTCCAAGGAGAAACCTTGAGAAAAACATGATCACCTACCTCAAAAGATAAATCCTTCCTCCGGTTATCCACATAACTCTTCTGCCTGCTCTAGCTGTTCTCATGTGTTTCTGAATCAGCTGAACTTTTTCTGCCATCTCTTCTACCAATTCTGGTCCCATCAACTTTCTTTCACCCACATCATCCCAGAAAGCTGGAGTTCGACACCGCTTCCCATATAATGCCTGAAATGGTGCCATCTGTATACTGGAATGAAAACTGTTATTATATGAAAACTCACCCAAAGAAAGATGTTGGTCCCAACTTCCCTGATAATCCATAGAACAAGCTCGTAGCATATCCTCCAATGTCTGAATTGTTCGTTCTGACTGCCCATCTGATTGAGGATGAAAAGCTGTACTAAAATTTAATTCAGTACCCAACGACTTCTGAACGACTTTCCAAAAGTTAGAAGTAAACCTGGGATCACGATCCGATAAAATGGAGAGAGGAACTCCATGTAACCTGAATATCTCTTTAAGATACAAACGGGAAAGTTGATCAAAAGAGAAAGTATCTCATATAGCAATGAAATGAGCAGATTTGGTCAAGCGATCAACAATAACCCAGATTGCATTATTACCTCGAGATGTACTCGGTAATCCCACAACAAAGTCCATGGATATGTTTTCCCATTTCCAATATGGCACTGGTAAAGGCTGAAGCATCCCTTTCGGTAACTGATTCTCTGCTTTAACCTGTTGACATGTCAAACACTTCACAGTAAAATCAACAATGTCTCTTTTCATTCCATCCCACCAGTAATACTCCCACAGATCTCTATACATCTTAGTACTGCCTGGATAAACTGAAAACGAAGAACTATGAGCTTCACATAACAACTCTCTCTTCAACTGTGAATCACATGGCACACATAACCTCTTCCCAAACCTCAAAACACAAACACAAACTTATCCAAGAACTCAGGGAAAATTTTATTCATAAGGTCCATGAATACAACAGGTGCATTGGTTAACCCAAAAGGCATAACTAAAAATTCATAATGGCCATATCTAGTACGGAACGCAGTCTTCGGAACGTCTGCTTCTTTTACTTTCAACTGATGGTACCCCGACCTCAAGTCAATCTTCGAAAAATACTGAGCTCCCTGGAGTTGATACCACTTCATTCGATGGCCCAACATCTACTGAAGTTGTTGCAAAGGATTTCACCACCCCTTTCTGCTTGTAGTCTGGCTGCATTCCCCCAGTTGAGTTCTTCGTTGGACACTCGTTTTCATAATGACCCATTTCATTACATTTAAAACATCTTACCATTGGCATTTCATTTCCTGCTTAATCATCTTCCTTACAGTTACGAGCAATATGACCAGACTTACCACACCGAAAGCACTTACCGGACTTGGATAAACATTCTCCAGGATGCATTTTACGACACTTCTCACAGGATGGATATTTGGTTTTCTTACCTCCTTGCTTCTTTGATGAATTCTTCCCCTTTTCCTGCCAACTAGACCTCTTATTCTGTTGTTTGTCATAGAACACCTGATCATCGGCAAACTCCATTTCTACCTTCTCCGCACATCGAACAAGTTTTTCATAACTTTTGAACTCACGAGAAGCTAAAGCCCTTCGATACTTTGGCTTTAACCCTGAGTAAAAACAGTTTATTTTACTATCAAGATCTCGTATGAAGTTTGGAGCATACCTTTCCAATCGAGTGAACTTTTCTTCATAGGCAGCCACTGAGTCTTCCTCTTGCCTCAATTCCAAGAATTGCTTTTCCATCCTAAGTCGAACAGCCTTAGGAAAATACTTCTCAAGAAACATTCCTTTGAATTCATCCCAGTCAAGAGCATCAATCTCATCGGCGTCCCTGATATTTTTAACCATAGACCACCACTGATCTGCCTCACCCTCCAAACGATAAATAGAAAGACCAACCTTTTGATTGTCTTAACACCCCATGACATCAAAAATCTTCTCCAGTGCTTTAATCCACCCTTCAGCTAGCACAGGGTCAGATGATCCTCTGAATGATGGTGGATGTTGCCTCATGAAATGTTCCACCACTGACATGTTCCTCTGCCGTTGATCTGGCTGATCTCGTGCATGGATACCACCGCCGTTTATCGCTTGAGTCAACTGTGCCATTACTGCAACAAACTGTTCAGTTCCAATTCCGACCATTTCTGGATGCTGATTCGGAAGGTTATTTCCTTCTGTATGCCTTCCTAGCACTGCTTCCCTGTTTCCTCTGCGGAAAACCATTCTGAACAAACATGTCTTAGATGAAGCAACATGGTATTCTTTAAATGCTTTATCATTTCGAAAAAAAATCTTTTTGGATAATCATTTAATAGAATTCTAACTCCTAAAGTTATCTAAACCGACCTCTGATACCAACTATAAGGCCCCAACCTTAAACCTTACTTAATCTTGAGTTATTACAAGATTACACATTGAGGATCTTTTCAGGTTTAGAGTTTTAGAGAATTAGATCATGAAACTTGCATTACATTCCACATTTAAACAAAGTGGTTACATAAAAGACAGTATTCATTCATCCAATCAACGGAAACCTATTTAAAATATAACAAGGATTCTTTCTTGACACTTCCTTGACACTATCATCACATCATGTACCTTTCCCTTGACCTGTGAAAAACATTTCAAAAACTTGGGATGAGCATAAAAAGCTCAGTAAGGGTTATAAAAATATGGAAAGGAAACATGAGTTCATATATACATAAGAATGAAATCATACTTTACCCATAAAACATAGGTACTTTAACATACCTCATCAAACCATGAATAAATCATAGAAAACATAAGACATAAAGGTAAGTTGATGCATTCATAACATTCTTACGTAGGGAGTAACCCTCTTGGTTACGTTTGGAATACCCATCACAGTATATTCCCTAAAATCTCTTCGGAGAAACCTTAACGTTTCACTCCTTCGCGTTACCCAATGCATTGGAGAGCTATAACGGGATCACTCGCCCTTATTTTATCATGGAACCACCCGTCTTCATAATAATGCCCAAGAACCATAACATAATCATATCACATAAAACATGCATAAAGGAAACATAACATTTCCACATTTCAATCACGAGATATCAATACAACACATTGATATAATAAAAACATTATGAAAACCATTTTCAATACCAAAATAAAAGAAAATTAAAACATGGTATTTATTTTTTTTTAAAAAGAAGGTATGGCTTGTAGAGGAAGCCGAAACTCAAATAACGGTCACGACGGCGAAGAAGTCATTGTCGTCGCATACGTACGACAAAAACATTCCCTTTTGTCGTTTAGTAAACGCTTCGTATAAAAAAGTTTCCTTTTGAACAAACATAAAAGTCAAAGGGGTTTATACACCGTATAAAAGAAAGTTGTGTATAAAATAAAATATGCCTCAACGAAAGGAGATTGAGACGAAGTCCCATACCTCGTATCCGACTTGACCCGACCGTTCTTTAATCTCCTGAATAATAAACTTGAGTTAATATCTACTTGCTTATGAACCTTTTTCAAGTTCATTATTCCTTTTATACCATGTTATAAACATCATGTAATCAGTTAAGTTAATAATGTTCATTTTGTCGGTATTTGGTTCTTAAGTCAAAAATAGACTTCTTACACTTACATGTTGTTAATTTGGTCAAAGGTTCATTATATCCAGAATGGTATTCATGATTTAGATATCATATATGTCATATATATCCAGTACATACATGCATTTATAATATTACATAATCATTTAGAGGTAAGAAATGAAATGCACCGTTCATGGAGACGGTAAGCCGTACGTACGCATGAACGCTACTTCCATTTCTATTTCATATTTTCTGGAATGGAATCATAATGAAATAAGAGTATATTATAATTCCAGTATAATAACATATATTATATCATTAACATTATCCTTTACACATCCCACATATGGTATTAACGAATCAAATCACTTTTAGGGGGCGGTAGTCCGCACTTCCTAAAATGAAGATATCGTGTTTTACCCATAATGGAAACCATAAAGGTATGCCCAAAATGAAAAAACAGAAGCTTAAGGAAAACATAAACATATTATATATCATATATAAAAATAGTGACATCATAATGGCCACCTTTGAAGGTGTTTAATGAGTGTTGAACAATCATCGTTTCGGGAGGCAGAATTTCGCCATCCACGGAAACCGTATGTTCTTTAACCATTTGATGTAGTTGTGTGAGAGTGTAGCTCAAATATATCTTATAAAAACATCCTAGTATATTTAAGATACTGGTGTTGTTACAAAAGAAGTAAATAAAAACATTTTAGGGGGTTGGAGAAGCAAAATAAAACGAATGAACATGAGAGAATGAATTACCTTTAAAAGTGTAACTCCTTTTGAGTTGAGCCTAAAGGCTTCCTTTGAAAGGATTCTGACCAAAGGGGATCCTCTAGGATGAGGAGAGGGATGTGGAGAGAGTAAATGGGCAGGGGTTGGCCGAGCCAAAGGCTTGAAGAGTGAGTGAAATGAGGTAGAGGTGGGGGCCTTTTATAAGGGGAGAGGAGGGGCACTTTTGGAAAGTAAAGAAATATTACATTATTTGAAAATGTGTTTCGGTTTTAAAAGGTCCCACATTGATATAATTCGTGGATAAGGTGATAAGGGTTCGAAATCCATTCATCCAATTGGTTTTGGACATGTTTAGTTCATAGATTTTACATTATCTTTCTATTTAATTTAAATCGTCAAATAATGATGTCATCGCTGCATCATTAGTATGTCATAAATAATTAAATTTATTTAATGTCTAAAAATTATAAAAAAAATACTATGATATAGGAAATATTTTTATCTTTCCAATGACTATTTATAATCAAAATTTGGACTTGTATAACCCCACTTAAAAATTGTTTTTGCAAAACATATCATGTTTGTGTCATTTTCACTTTAACATTAAATAAAAAGTAATTTATGTCATTTCCCAACAAAAGTGGATCCATGGGGTCCCCAAGTTGACCCATGGCATTTCATGGTCGGCCATGACACAACCAATGAGGTTGGGACATGTGTCTAGGTCATTTCATATTATTAAAGCATTATTTATACCTTAAACTACACTAATTACCACTAATCGCGATTAAAAACTTAATAAGTTACTATTCACCAAAAAATAATTTTAATCTCATTGAACCACATTTTACTTCTTAATGACAACCATGTATGTCGGATTTTTAAAATTCAATACACATTAGTGGTAAAATTTCATTTAACTAAAAAATCAGTTTGCTTGATTACCACTTAGTGGTTTCACTATTCATCAAAAATTGAAGTTTTTCAGAAAATTACCAAAAATTCACCCTAAGCTGTATTTGATATTCCGAATTCAAAAATGAAGTCCATTTTACAAAATTCAAATCATATAAGTCACATTAATTAATTCAACAATTAATTCCCACTGCCAGAGCAAATAGCGTGTTTTTACAAAACAATAAGTATCAAAAGATTGACACCAGTTTAAGTCTAATTTCTAAGTGAAATTGATTCCAATGACCACCATTGGATAAAATTGTAAAAATATATTCTAATTTCACTTCAAAACCAATTCAAAACATAATCTAATCATATAAATAAATTTTATTAAAAAGTAGTTTTGATGTAAAATGCAGTATTTTTCACTATTCATTAAAAAATGAACATTGTCAGAAAAATACCAAAAATTCACACAAGGTAAATTTTGATGTCCCAATCATAAAGAATAAGTTTATTTTGACAAACATAGTTTATAAAATTGTCAAAATATAGATTCAAAAATGGATTGCCATCAAAAGGCAGTAAAACAATCTTTTAAGAATATTAGTGTATTCCATGCATAAGATTGTATTTATTTTTATTTTAAGCCTCTATAACACTATATTAATTATTAAAAGACATAGATAAAAATATCTATTATTCATTACTTACTTGGGATGTTACAAAAAGGGTGAGCTATAAAGACCAGTAAGGGAGTAAAAAAGTAATAACATGAAGAATACAATACATGTTAGAAAATATGCATATCAATGGAGCATAAAAGAAACATTAAAAAAGGCATGATATAAAATGATTATCATAAAATGGAAATGTGGAAACAACATTTAATAAAGAATTAGCATGAGACAAGGCTCATTGCACATAGAGTATGAGTAAACCAGAATTGCACTGGAATTAAAATGATTAAATCCTCATTGAACGTGAATTAGCATGAGTAAATCCTATTTTCACTTGATATATCATGATACTAATATTTACCCAATGCATTGGAGTGCTATTAGGTCACACACTTCTTAAACAATTCATTTCATGCATAACTGTTCCACATGGATCATATAACACAGATTCACTAAACAATTTAATTTATTCCATGATAAAAGAATGTGGAATTGATACATAAAACTCTATAATCAAAAATTAGTTGTACATAAGGTGAATACACTTGATAAATAAATGAGCATGGTATTCACTAAATAATGACTTTGGATTCAAAAATCACGGTGCAATTTCAACTGCCGAACAACATGAAATAAGAATTTGTAAAAATGGATGATGAGAGTGAAAGGGGCGTCGCATTATATGTATATGAAATGGATAGTAAGGGGGTTATGTGGATACATGTCCCATCATATGTAATGGTGATTAGATTCATAAAACAATAGAATATCTTGGATGTGAATGAGAAGAGAGAAATTCCTTATGAAATTTTGGCATGGTAACGTGTGTACGTGAGAGGAGTTAATGAGATAGAAATGGGTATATCATCATTCAAACATAAATAAGAAAGTATGGGTGAGGTAAAAAATCATACCCTAACATTTATAATTTAAAATAAAATTGCATAACAATATTAAAAAACATGAATATAATGAGAAAGGATGAAATCCCTTACATTTAATTGTGATCCCAAAAGCTTGGGAGAGGCTTCATGAGATCTTGGGGAACATTGGGAGAATTATAGAGTGATGAGGGATGAATTTGGATGAACTCCAATAGATTGGAGTGAAGAGGAAGTGGGATATTTTGTGGGTTTATATAGTAAAGAAGAGAAGATTCTTTATTATTTAGGTTTGAGACACCACACATTAAACTATATGAAACCACAAACCAGCCCATGGTTTTCCCCTCATGTTTTTTCCAAAGGGGAGTGGAAAAAAATATTTTATAATACTAATCTCTGATCTTCTTAAAATAATAGGGTATCTTATTTGGAGATGAGTCACACTCTCAAGGAAAAAAAATTTAAAAAGATAAAATGTTTTATAAGTCTTGAAGGGTCCACTAAGGCTTTGTAAAATTAATAAAACAAACCTAAAATCACATTATTTTTATAGTAAAAGATAAATTGTATGGAAATAATTTTTATAGTATTTTATTACATCAGTATTGGGTCATTATTATTTCATAGAACACACTATATATTTAAACGGTATTACATTTTTACCCAAAAATTCGTCTGTCTTAGAAAATAATGAAAAATTCACTATTGGATAATTTCAATGTACTGGTTCAAAAATAATATTAATTTTGTCCAAATAATTTCACAAATATGTGAATTATCTCTTTTAATATAAAAACTGACATTTATAGAAAATTCATGGGTTTTGACAAAAACATCTTTCAAACCTTAATAAAAATTACAATTCTATTCCTAAAAAATATACGGTCATTTATAAATAATAAAAATTAATTTAATAATAATAATATTTTATTAATATATTATTTAATTAAAAAAAATTAATATATAAAAAATGGATTTCTTATTGAATGTTTACTAAAAATACCATTTGTGATTTAAAAACTATTTAAAAAGTAACAATAATAAAATGAATGTATATTCTATATTATATAAAACTATAATGTACACAATCCATGCACTATGGTCTTGTTACATAACTTCTTTAAAAACTCACATATGACCAAAGGGTAAGGTTTGAGATTGTTACAGACTCTTGGGGTGGCTCATATAACATCGCTCTGAAAATATTATCTATCAACTACAACTTCTACCATAGGTGGTTCTGTTCAAGCATTATGTGTTGAAACACAGCTTGGGATTGGTCATGTGTGAAGCCCAATGATGCCACCTCCTTTCTGATTTCCAAAAAATGGGCTTCATGTGGAGAAATTATGCTCGATGAGGCCATCATATCCTTTATCTGAGTAAATTTGATTTTTTAATGCCCTATATGTATAGAAATCGTTTGATCACTATTCAGTGACTATATTAGCAACGGTAATAGTTTATAACAGTATTTTGAAATCAAAAAACATAAAACCAAGGATGTGAAAACTTTATATAAACATTTTTCATAATAAGACATTTAATTAGATCAAGAGATATTTTCATTGATAAATGCATGGGTCACTACAAATACCATTCCTACAATATTAGCATATCATTCAATATTATTTACATGTTAGAAAAGAAGGGTTGTTGAAGGCCCATAATATATTTTCTACTCTCGATCTATGTGTCAAAATAATTAATAATAATTGTTTTGGGAATTAAATAATTTAAAGAAAACTAATATTCATTGACATTTTTCATACATTGATTAATTTTATTAGAATTAGTGGGATTAAAATACTATTTTTCTAGATGTCATATTTTTATATAAAATATTGTTTCTGATGAAGAATATATTATTACTATAATTTACTAACTTCTTGAGTGTATGGAAGATATATTTTATGATATATTTATAATGAAAAATGGATTTTTAAAGGAAACATGTATATTCAATCTATATCCTTTTGGTAGAGTTTATATCAGAAAGAAAATTATAATGAACCCATATAGAGATTGTAATATTTAGCGGGATCCAGATATATACCCAACTCAATAAATTTTTTCATAGATAAAAATCAACAGTGAATGTTTTGGATTAAGAAAGATATCATCTAAAACAGTTTTACAAAAAATAATTATAGTTTTTAGAATCTATGTGCTTGAACCTTCTATAATGAACTAGGTTAGGATTCCATCTCACTTGTCACTTGACCTAGTCTGTGACATGGCCCGAATGTAATATCAAATACCCAAGGGATGGAAACAAGTGTTGAAAATTTATGTAACAATAGTGGGAATGATTTATCGCAAATAAACCAGGATAAAATAAAATAAACCAAATAAGAAGAAGAGTGAAAGATAACAAAATTAAAAAAATTATTAACTAAACCAGATATAAAATACAACTGAACAAACTAGATACTAAACAAAATAAATTATATAATGGAATGACTGAACAAACCTTGGAAAACCCAATCTCCATACGACATCGTGGTCACCACCATCTACAAGACTAACCTGCTCCATGACCAACTGATCTAGAAACTTACCGATGAAAAACCCCTTGGTTCTACTCACAATGAATGATACAAGTAGGGTGTGAGATTAATATCTTAGTACACAACCACTAATTAATCCATACATTTTCACTCCAAAAAAAGTCTACAGACAATAGTTTGGAATACATATATTAAAATTTTCTTTTCTCATTTAAAAATCATTTATATCCCATTTTCAAAACAATACACATCACATCAATGTTTTGAAAATAGATTACCAAATTAAAAGAAAAACCTGAACCAAAATACAAACAATAAGATACCATGTAATGCTAAAAAAAATAAGAAATATTACCAATATAGAATTATAAATACCAATCTAATGTAATGCCACTCCATGCCCTATAAAGTCAAGTGGTATCAACATGTATAATCAGGATCGACATACAACCATCACTCGACCATCTAAATATGCATAATAAACCCATGGTAATAGTAAATGGTGAATGGAAGGGCCACTCACATGCGTGACTCACCATAAATTCTACCACGTCACTTGCCTACATAATGCAATGACACCATAAGCACAATATCCCACACTAAGAAATTATCCATAGGTGATCCCACCTCACTAAAATCCTTTCACAAGTTCTAACAGTGCATTTATATCATTTGAGTTTCAAGTAACATTCTCAAACAATATATAATGCCATTCAAGCCTTCAGATCATACATGTTTTAAAGAAACTCCCAATATATATCAAATTCCAAACGGGCCTCACATAAACATATATTTACAAAAAAAGTTTACCCAACAACACACACAATTATAAATGGTCCTATAATCACATGAGAAATCATGATAAATCGTGAAATTAAAAATATGCCTTTATAGAAACCATCCATCAAAGAATAACATATGATTCCAAATGGTTACTGTTTTAGGGACAAATTTGCGGGATCATTATGAGTTATAACAAACACCAAAGCAACATATAAAAATTATTAATCTATTTAAGGAATATGTGAATAATAAATTGGGGATAAACATTTTATAAAACTATGGCCCAAGGAAGTAATCATTTTATCAATGTCATAATCATTTAATATCAAATTAATGTGTGCACCCATAGATGTGACAACATCAAATGAAACACTCAATGTGACCACATAATAATTCAGTAACCATTTTAATGAAAACCCACATTCCGTTAACCCAAAAAAATCAATTCCAACAATGAAAATATCATTAGTATGGATATGAAATATGGAAATTATTCCCAAAACATTATCCACATAATACAACGCCATTGCAGGCACCCAAAGAACACAGTATGCCAAATTTATAATTAAAACCAAGAAAAAAATTGTTACCAAGGTCAAACATCACCACAAGTGCTCAATTTAATTTTAAGAAACTAATAGACATTTTATTAAACACCTTATATGAATAAATATATAAAATTTTTAGGAAAATTAAATAAAACCACTTAAACCAGTTTTCTACCACATAGAAAAACTTCATAATAAGAGAAAAAAATACGCCAAAATCTTGGGAAACACATTTATGTATTATTTAAAACTACAATAATATCAAATGGAACACATCATAGGGGAAACACACAGAAACACCAACCTCTTTAGAGTGATAATGCGATGAAAATTAATTGGAGGAAATAACCATGCCCAACATACAATACACACACCTTATATTAAATTAAATCGACTAGAACCTATCATCCCTAACCGCATTGTCCAAATAAGAGGGAAAACCACAATGAACAAACCAAAAACCAAGATATTCAAAGGTAATACAGATAAAAATAACCAAAACCCTAATAAATATACCTTGAAAACATTGAGATACATCCATGGAGGGAGGATAACAAAGGAAGGTTTCTTAGGGGATCCCTTTATGCGCCCAAAATAACCAAAGGGTGGAAACCCAAAAAGGGGCAAACAAGAGGGGGGGGGGGGGGAACATGGAATTTCAAAAATTTTAAAATATGGGAAGGCTGCAGGGTTTGGACACATTGTTTCACAAACTATGTTCCAACCTTTCTAACACTACTAAACAAGATGGGAACCCCAAATAGGCTAGCTGCATAGTTACCAAACCATGAAAAAATCATTCCAAATGCCTCTGTCCGATTACAAAAATGAACCTCATTGTTTTCAAAACTATTTCCTTAACCATTTGTTGGATGTGCCTTACTCCCATGACCCCAAAAACTAAATCCATAAAGTTAACAAGGAAAAGGATCATTGGTTCCCAAACCTTTCATTGGACAAAATCACACCCAAAAACTCAAAAACATTAATAATTAAAATCGAGACTCAACTCGAACTTTAACCAAATTATATAATATCAATAAAAGATTAAAATAAATGGATTTCCATGGTCTAGTGTGACATTTATCCCCAACAAAAAAACATTCTACCCTCTTGAATTCACCCATCCAAATGATAAATAAATCATGATTCTGTGTCTGGCCCAAATCAAAAGAATCCATGAACGTCAATGTGAAATTTCACTTCACAAGTCACACCTGGACAATTCTATTGAAACACACATAATGGGGAAAAATAGGTGAACAAAAGAAGGTTTTCCCAACTAATAAACTCAACTCACACCACTAACATTAAGAACCCGATATTGTAGCACTAATAGGGAAAACCCAAAACAATGTAAATCAGAAACTCCCAACATGTTCTACCCCAAACTACATTGCATGAGCTAAAAACAATTCCCTTAGAACTAAAAATTACATACACCATCGAAAACCCACATCATAATGGATAAATTTATAAGAGGAACTCATTCCATATAATAAACCAAAACCAGAATCCATCAATTCCACAAAACTGAAGAATCTCCTTTGAAGCAAAAATAAATCGAGACCATCCCACACAAGGTCTAAGCACACACAAATAAGAATCATTGATCCATATATCCATATGCAGATAAACATAACCACTAATATCATGAAAAATCATGTTCATCAAAAATTTACAATGAAAAGATAAAATTAAATTGATGAAAAACAAAAACAAAGAAACATAAAATGTCTACAACTTAATATTGGAAAAAATGGATGGGTCAAGGTCCCCATATCCACGGTGATTCCAAAATTCACACGATCATCAATATAAGACCTATGGTTGGATGCATGTTTTTTGAAGCATCTAATACCTCATAGTCAGAATCTAACATCCTCCAACGAAGACCACTTCTTCAAGAGACACATCCTACAGAAAATTTCCAAATTACCCCAATGTCCACAAAGATGAATAGTATTTAGAGGATTAAAAAAATATGTATTTGAGTGTTATAACTGGACACATTGGAAACACAAAATAGAATGTTCCAATAAGTAGGAATCTAGAATTTATTAAGGATATTTTTTTTGAAAAAGGTTCCTCTAGCCTAAAATACTCAATAGATGTGGAACCTCCTTGTGTAACAATAGACACCAGATTTCCAACATGTTGTTTGGAATCCTACTTAGCTAAAAATACATCAACACCCAAATTCTCAAAATGGAATTCCCTGAAAGAGAGAACATTTTTTATATCTAGACAAATATCCCAAATGAAAATATGACCTTTCAAATGATCCTCTGAAAATACCACCCAACATAAGGAAACCAACCCTTCAATGTCATCAACATAATATTTCCCTATACTGTTTCCCTTCCTAACATCCTACAACTCTACCACCTTCCACATATTTAAATACTCTAGTATAAAGCATTTGAAAATAACAATGTTAAACTCTTTCTAGGACATCCAAACTTGCAAATATTATGGAGTAATCACCTTACAATAATCCAATGTAAGGACCTCAATCACGACCCAGAACCCCATAGACTCTAACATCTTTAGGATTCCCAAATGATATAATGAAACTCTCAAATACCTCAATACATTTCACTAAATACAACAGACCTTGATAATCATTAATAGTATGCATAAATAGATAAAAAATAAAAATTCGGAAACAGTCACTAGAAACATCATTTAATTTTATGGGCAACATTTTTTGAATATCAGAAGAAACACAAAACCAAAATCAACATCAAACAAAAAAATAATCCAAAAAGAACATCTCAAGCCAAACAAATAGGATTAGAAATCATATACTAGAAACACATCCAAAAATAAAATTTTCCAAAACCACTAATTCACCTCAGTTACAAAACCACCTTTGTCCAAGGAAACTATACAAATACATAAATCTTTTTTTTCAAATGATAACAAAATTATAATATGAATTATAATCTCATAACATTTATATTTAAAAAACACACCCATGGAATCCAATGAATTATGAAATATTTTTTAATCCAATATATCCATATATCATCCACACACACATTCCAACATGCACATTCCACACATAATATAAGGCCCCAGCCTTAAACCTTACTTAATCTTGAGTTATTACAAGATTACACATTGAGGATCTTCTCGGGTTTAGAGTTTTAGAGAATTAGATCATAAAACATGCATTACATTCCACATATAAACAAAGTGGTTACATAAAGATAGTATTCTTAATTTCCATCAATGGAAACACATTTAAAATAAAACATGGATTATTTGTTGACACATCCTTGACTCTATCATCTTATCATGTACCTTTACCTTGACCTGTGAAAAACATTTCAAAAACATGGGATGAGCATAAAATCTCAGTATGGGTTATAAAAAAACATGGAAAGGAAACATGATTTCATATATACATAAGAATGAAATCATACTTTACCCATAAAACATAGGCACTTTAACATACCTCATAAAATCATGAATAAATCATAAAAATCATAAGACATAAAGGTAACTTGAGGCATTCATAACATTCTTACGTAGGGAGTAACCCTCTTGGTTACGTTTGGAATACCCATCACAGTATATTCACTAAAATATCTTCGGAGAAACCTTAACGTTTTACTCCTTCGCGTTACCCAATGCATTGGAGAGCTATAACGGGCTCACCCGCCCTTAGTTTATCACGGAACCACCCGTCTTCATAATAATGCCCAAGAACCATAACATAATCATATCATATAAAACATGCATAAAGGAAACATAAAATTTCCACATTTCAATCACGAGATATCAATACAACACATTGATATAAAAACATTATTAAAACCATTTTCAATACTAAAATAAAAGAAAAGTAAAACCTAGAATTTATTTTTCTTTTAAAAAGAAGGTATGGCTTGTAGAGGAAGCTGAAACTCAAATAACGGTCACGACGGCGGAGAAGTCGTTGTCGCCGCATACGTACGACAAAAACATTCCCTTTTGTCGTTTAGTAAACGCTTCGTATAAAAAAGATTCCTTTTTAATAAACGTAAAAGTCAAAGGGTTTTATACACCGTATAAAAGAAACTTGTGTATAAAATAAAATATGCATCAACGAAAGGAGATTGAGACGAAGTCCCATACCTCGTATCCGACTAGACCCGACCGTTCTTTAATATCCTGGATAATAATATTGAGTTAATCTCTACTTGATTATGAATCTTTTTCAAGTCCATTATTCCTTTTATACCATGTTATTAACATCATGTAATCAGTTAAGTTAATAATGTTCATTTTTTCGGTATTTGGTTCTTAAGTCAAAAATAGACTTCTTACACTTACATGTTGTTAATTTGGTCAAAGGTTCATTATATCCAGAATGGTATTCATGATGTAGATATCATATATGTCATATATATACAGTACATACTTGCATTTATAATATTACATAATCATTTAGAGGTAAGAAATGAAATGCACCGTTCATGGAGACGGTAAGCCGTACGTACGCATGAACGCTACTTTCATTTCTATTTCGTATTTTATAGAATGAAATCATAATGATATAAAGGTATATTATAATTCCAGTATAATATCATATATAATATCATAGATCCATCCTTTATATGTCCCACATATGGTATTTAACGAATCAAATCACTTTGAGGGGGCGGTAGTCCGCACTTCCTAAAATGAAGATATCGTGTTTACCCATAATGGAAACCATAAAGGTATTCCCAAAATGAAAAAAACAGAAGCTTAAGGAAAACATAAACATATTATATATCATATATAAAAATAGTGACATCATAATGGCCACCTTTGAAGGTGTTAAATGAGTGTTGAACAATCATCGTTTCGGGAGGCAGAATTTCGCCATCCACGGAAACCGTATGTTCTTTAACCATTTGATGTAGTTGTGTGAGAGTGTAGCTCAAATAAATATTATAACAACATCCTTGTATATTTAAGATACTGGTGTTGTTACAAAATAATTAAATAAAAAGAGTTTAGGGGGTTGGAGAAGCAAAATAAAACAAATGAACATGAGAGAATGAATTACCTTTAAAAGTGTATCTCCTTTTGATTTGAGTGTAAAGGCTTCCTTTGAAAGGATTATGCCCAAAGGGAGTCCTCTAGGATGAGGATAGCGATGTGGAGAGAGTAAATGGGCTGGGGTTGGCCGAGCCAATGGCTTGAGTAGTGTGTGAAATGAGGTAGAGGTGGGGGCCTTTTGTAAGCGGAGAGGAGGGGCACTTTTGGAAAGTAAAGAAATATTACTTTATTTGAAAATGTGTTTCGGATTCAAAAGTTCCCACATTGATATAATTCGTGGATATGGTGATAAGGCTTCGAAATCCACTCATCCAATAATTTTTGGACATGTGTAGTTCATAGATTTTACATTATCTTTCCATTTTATTTAAATCGTCAAATAATGATGTCATCGCTGCATCATTATTATGTCATAAATAATTTAATTTATTTAATGTCTAAAAATCATAAAAAAAATACTATGATGTAGGAAATCTTTTTATCTTTCCAATTACTATTTATAATCAAAAATCTGATGTTTATAACCCCATTTTAAAATTGTTTTCGTAAAACATATTATGTTTGTGTCATTTTTACTTTTACATTAAATAAAAAGTTATTTATGTCATTTCCCAACCAAAATGTCTCCATGGGGTCACCAAGTTGACCCATGGATTTTCTTGGTCGGCCATGACACAACCAATAAGTTTGGGACATGTTTCTAGGTCATTTCATATTATTAAAGCATTATTTATACCTTATAATACACTAATTACCACTAATCACGATTAAAAACTTAATAAGTTACTATTCACCAAAAAATTATTTTAATCTCATTGAACCACATTTTACATCTTAATGACAACCATGTATGTCGGATTTTCAAAATTCAATACTCATTAGTGGTAAACTTTCCTTTAACTGAAAAATCAGTTTGCTTGATTACCACTTAGTGGTTTCACTATTCATCAAAAATTGAAGTTTTTCAGAAAATTACCAAAAATTCACCCTAAGCTATATTTGATATTCCGAATTCAAAATTGAAGTCTATTTTAAAAAATTCAAATCATATAAGTCACATTAATTAATTTAATAATTAATTCCCGCTGCCAGAGAAAATTGCGTGTTTTTACAAAACAATAAGTATCAAAAGATTGACACCAGTTTAAGTCTAATTTCAAAGTGAAATTGATTCCAATGACCACCATTGGATAAAATGGTAAAAATATATTCTAATTTCACTTCAAAACCAATTCAAAACATAATCTAATCATATAAATAAATTAGATTAAAAAGCAGTTTTGATGTAAAATGCAGTATTTTTCACTATTCATTAAAAAATGAACATTGTCAGAAAAATACCAAAAATTCACACAAGGTAAATTTTGATTATTTTGACAAACATAGTTTATAAAATTGTCAAAATATAGATTCAAAAATGGTTTGCCATCAAATGGCAGTAAAACTATCTTTTAAGAATATTAGTGTATTCCATGCATAAGATTGTATTTATTTTCATTTTAAGCCTCTATAACACTATCTTAATCATTAATAGACATAGATAAAAATATCTATTATTCATTACTTACTTGGGATTTTACATCCTCCCCCCCTTTAGAAAATTGCGTCCCCGAAATTTATTTACTTATCAAATAAATGGGGGTACATATCCCTCATTGCATTTTCAGATTCCCATGTTGCCTCTTCAATCATGTGGTTTTTCCACAAAACCTTTACCTGCTTAATCACCTTATTCTGTAACACTTGATCCCTATGGTCAATAATCTGGACCGTTTGTTCCTCATAAGATAGGTTCTCTTCCAGCTGAACTACCTCTGGACTCAAAACATGAGATGGATCTGGCATATACGTTCTCAACATTGAAATGTGAAAAACATTGTGTACCTGAGATATACTCGGAGGTAAAGCCACTCGGTATGCAACTGATCCAACTCTCTCTAGAATTTTGTATGGTCCAATGAACCTTGGACTGAACTTTCATTTCTTACCAAATCTCATCACACTTTTCCAAGGAGAAACCTTGAGAAAAACATGATCACCTACCTCGAAAGATAGATCCTTCCTCCGGTTATCCGCATAACTCTTCTGCCTGCTCTGAGCTGTTCTCATGTGTTTCTGAATCAGCTGAACTTTTTCTGCCATCTCTTCTACCAATTATGGTCCCATCAACTTTCTTTCACCCACTTCATCCCAGAAAGATGGAGTTCGACGCCGCTTCCCATATAATGCCTGAAATGGTGCCATCTGTATACTGGAATGAAAACTGTTATAATATGAAAACTCAACCAAAGAAAGTTGTTGGTCCCAACTTCCCTGATAATCCATAGAACAAGCTCGTAGCATATCCTCTAATGTCTGAATTTTTCATTCTGACTGCCCATCTGATTGAGGATTAAAAGCTGTACTAAAATTTAATTCAGTACCCAACGACTTCTGAAGGCCTTTCCAAAAGTTAGAAGTAAACCTGGGATCACGATCCGATACAATGGAGAGAGGAACTCCATGTAACCTGAATATCTCTTTAAGATACAAACGGGAAAGTTGATCAAGAGAGAAAGTATCTCATATAGCAAGGAAATGAGCAGATTTGGTCAAGCGATCAACAATAACCCAGATTGCATTATTACCTCGAGATGTCTTCGGTAATCCAACAACAAAGTCCATGGATATATTCTCCCATTTCCACTCTGGCACTGGTAAAGGCTGAAGCATCCCTTTCGGTAACTGCCGCTCTGCTTTAACCTGCTGACAAGTCAAACACTTCACAGTAAAATCAGCAATATCTCTTTTAATTCCATCCCACCAGTAATACTCCCGCAGATCTCTATACATCTTAGTACTACCCGGATGAACTGAAAACGGATAACTATGAGCTTCACATAACAGCTCTCTCTTCAACTGTGAATCACAAGGCACACACAATCTCTTCCCAAATCTCCAAACACAATCATTATCAATGTTGAATTCAGGCAACATACCTTTCTGAACCAGCTCTACCTTTTTCTGCAACTCACTATCTTGCTTCTGTGCCTGCTTGATTCTATCTGATAGAGAAGATATCACTGATACCTGAAACAAAACAGAAGGACTTCCTACACCAACAACTTCTATGCCAAAGTTCATCAAATCGTTAACCAAAGGATCACGTTCCAAACGCAACATTGTTAATGAAGCATTACTTTTTCGACTCAAAGCATCAACCACTTTATTTGCTTTTCCCGGATGGTAATGAATTGTACAATCATAATCCTTGATTAATTCCATCCATCTCCTTTGTCTCATGTTTAACTATTTCTGAGTGAATATATTCTTTAATATTTTGTGATCGGTATATATTTCACACTTTACTCCATACAAATGATCCCTCCATATTTTTAAAGCAAAAACAACATCAGCTAATTCCAAATCATGTGTAGGGTAATTTACCTCATGATTTTTCAACTTTCGTGAAGCATACGCAATTACCTGATCATTCTGCATTAGGACTCAACCAAGTCCTTTCAATGAAGCATCACTGTATATAACAAACTCACCATTCCTGGAAGGTAGTTCCAAAACTGTAGCATTCACCAATCTTCTTTTCAATTCCTGAAAACAATCATCACATTCTTTTTTCCAGATAAACTTAACACCCTTCCGAGTAAGCTTATTCATTGGACTAGATAACCGTGAAAAATTTCTAACAAAACTTCTGTAATAGCCCGCCAAACCAAGGAAGCTACGAATCTCGGTTACATTTGTGGGTCTTGGCCATTCTTCCACAACTTTTGCTTTTGCAGGATCAAAGGTTATTCCATCTTTAGAAACAATGTGACCAAGGAAAGAAATTTGTTGCAACCAAAACTCACACTTTCTGAATTTTCCATAAAATTTCTTTTCTTTTAAGGTTTGCAAAATAACCCTTAAATGTTTTTCATGCTCCTCTTTACTTTTAGAAAACACCAAAATATCATCAATGAAAACCACCAAAAACTTATCCAAGAACTCATGGAAAATTCTATTCATTAAGTCCATGAATACAGCAGGTGCATTGGTTAGCCCAAAAGGCATTACTACAAATTCATAATGGCCATATCTCGTACGGAACGCGGTCTTCGGAATATCTGCCTCCTTTACCTTCAGCTGATGGTACCCCGATCTCAAGTCAATCTTTGAAAAAAACTGAGCTCCCTGGAGCTGATCAAACAAATCATTGATATGAGGAAAAGGATATTTGTTCTTAACAATGATATTATTCAAGGCTCTATAATCAATGCAAAGTATCATAGAACCATCTTTCTTTTTAACAAATAAAATAGGAGCACCCCATGGTGATGTGCTAGGTCTAATGAAACCTTTCTCTAATAAATCTTTCAATTGCTCCTTCAACTCTAAAAGTTCAATTTGTGCCATTCGATAAGGGGGTTTTGAAATTGGCTTAGCATCAGGAACTAAGTCAACAGTAAACTCAACTTCCCGATCTGGTATTATTCCAGGCAACTCATCAGGAAAAACATCAGGATACTCATTTACCACTGGAACATCATTAATCAGAACAGTTCCTTTATTTTCAACGATGTGTGCAAGGTAACATTCATTCCCATCTTTTACAAGTTTCTCGGCCTCTTGATATGTTATCAAAAGTAAGGGTTCATTCTTGTAAACAAACTGAAAGTCTTTCTGAAAAGAAACTTCTTTAGCTCTACAGTCAATCTTAGCATGGTAAATAGAGAGTCAATCCATACCCAGGATAACATCAAACTCTACTAGAGGTAGAACAATAAGGTTTTCAAGTAGGTTCTTTCCACAGATAAGGATATGAAGATTCTTATAAATTCTTTTTGCCTCAACATTTCCCCCAGGTGTTTTTACCAAATGTTCAGGAGTCATTTCTTGAGATGGTATTCCCATTTTACTAGAAAAGGTTTCAGAGATGAAAGAATGTGTAGACCCCGAATCAAACAACACACTGGCATAATCTGAAAAAACAAACAAAGTACCTGATGCAACTTCATTTGATGGCCCGACATCTGCTGAAGTAGTTGCAAAGGATTTCACCACCCCTTTCTGCTTGTAGTCTAACTGCTTCCCATCACTCAAGCTCCTTGTCGGACACTCGTTTTCATAGTGACCCATCTCATTTCACTTATAACATTTCACTAACTGTAAATCAAATTTGTTCTAACCTTCACCTTGATCCTTTTCAGTGCATTCACGAGCCTTATGTCCCATCTTACAACATCGGTAGCACTTCCCAGAATTCAGAAGACATTCCCCAGCATGCCTTTTGCCACATTTATCACAAACTAGAAACTTAGTTCTCTTACCATCAGACTTTTTTGAAGAATTCTTACCTTTCTCCTGCCACCTCGGTCTCTTCTCCTGCTGGTTGTTATAGAAAACTTGGTCATCGGAAAACTCCATTTCCACCTTCTCAGCACATCGAACAAGCTTTTCATAACATTTAAACTCACGAGAAGCTAATGCCCTTCGATATTTTGGCTTTAATCCTGAGTAAAAATGATTGATTTTACTATCAAGGTCCCGGATAAAATTTGGAGCATACCTTGCCAATCGAGTGAACCTTTCTTCATAGGTATCCACTGAGCCTTCCTCTTGCCTCAATTCCAAGAATTGCTTTTCCATCCTAAGTCGAACAGCCTTAGGAAAATACTTCTCAAGAAACATACCTTTGAATTCATCCCAGTCAAGAGCATCAATCTCATTGGCGTCCCTGATATTTTTAACCATAGACCACCACTGATCTGCTTCACCCTCCAAACGGTAAATAGCAAGACTAAACATTTGATTGTCTGAACACCCCATGACATCAAAAATCTTCTCCAGTGCTTTAATCCACCCTTTAGCTAGCACAGGGTCAGATGATCCTCTGAATGATGGTGGATGTTGCCTCATGAAATGTTCCACCACTGACATGTTCCTCTGTAGTTGTTCTGGCTGATATCGTGCATGGATACCACCGCCATTTATCACTTGAGTCAACTGCGCCATTACTGCAACAAACTGTTCAGTTCCAATTCCAACCATTTCTGGATGCTGAATCGGAAGGTTATTTCCTTCTGTATGCCTTCCTAGCACTGCTTCCCTGTTTCCTCTGCGGAAAACCATTCTGAACAAACATGTCTTAGATGAAGCAACATGGTAATCTTTAAATTCTATATCATTTTGAAAAGAAAAATATTTTTGGATAATCATTTAATAGAATTCTAACTCCTAAAGTTATCTAAACCGACCTTTGATACCAACTATAAGGCCCCAGCCATAAACCTTACTTAATCTTGAGTTATTATAAGATTACACATTGAGGATCTTTTCGGGTTTAGAGTTTTAGAGAATTAGATCATAAAACTTGCATTACATTCCACATATAAACAAAGTGGTTACATAAAGATAGTATTCTTCATTTCCATCAATCGAATCACATTTAAAAAAAAACATGGATTATTTCTTGACACATCCTTGACTCTATCATCTAATCATGTACCTTTCCCTTGACCTGTGAAAAACATTTCAAAAACTTGGGATGAGCATAAAAACTCAGTATGGGTTATAAAAAAACATGGAAAGGAAACATGAGTTCATATATACATAAGAATGAAATCATACTTTACCCATAAAACATAGTCACTTTAACATACCTCATAAAATAATGAATAAATCATAGATATCATAAGACATAAAGGTAACTTGAGGCATTCATAACATTCTTACGTAGGGAGTAACACTCTTGGTTACGTTTGGAATACCCATCATAGTATATTCCCTAAAATCTATTCGGAGAAACCTTAACGTTTTACTCCTTCGCGTTACCCAATGCATTGGAGAGCTATAATGGGCTCACCCACCCTTAGTTTATCACAGAACCACCCGTCTTCATAATAATGCCCAAGAACCATAACATAATCATATCACAGAAAACATGCATAAAGGAAACATAAAATTTCCACATTTCAATCACGAGATATCAATACATCACATTGATATAAAAACATTATGAAAACCATTTTAAATACTAAAATAAAATAAAAGTAAAACATGGAATTTATTTTTCTTTTAAAAAGAAGGTATGGCTTGTAGAGGAAGCCGAAACTCAAATAACGGTCACGACGGCGGAGAAGTCGTTGTCGCCGCATACGTACGACAAAAACATTCCCTTTTGTCATTTAGTAAATGCTTCATATAAAAAAGATTTCTTTTGAATAAACGTAACAGTCAAAGGGGTTTATACACCGTATAAAAGAAACTTGTGTATAAAATAAAATATGCCTCAACGAAAGGAGATTGAGACGAAGTCCCATACCTCGTATCCGACTTGACCCGACCGTTCTTTAATATCCTGAATAATAAACTTGAGTTAATCTCTACTTGATTATGAATCTTTTTCAAGTTCATTATTCCTTTTATATCATTTTATGAACATCATGTAATCAGTTAAGTTAATAATGTTCATTTTGTCGGAATTTGGTTCTTAAGTAAAAAATAGACTTCTTACACTTACATGTTGTTAATTTGGTCAAAGGTTCATTATATCCAGAATGGTATTCATGATTTAGATATCATATATGTCATATATATCCAGTACATACTTGCATTTATAATATTACATAATCATTTAGAGGTAAGAAATGAAATGCACCGTTCATGGAGACGGTAAGCCGTACGTACGCATGAACGCTACTTTCATTTCTATTTCGTATTTTATAGAATGGAATCATAATGATATAAAGGTATATTATAATTCCAGTATAATATCATATATAATATCATAGTTCCATCCTTTATATGTCCCACATATGGTATTTGACGAAACAAATCACTTTGAGGGGGCGGTAGTCCGCACTTCCAAAAATGAAGATATCGTGTTTACCCATAATGGAAACCATAAAGGTATGCCCCAAAATGAAAAAAACAGAAGCTTAAGGAAAACATAAACATATTATATATCATATATAAAAATAGTGACATCATAATGGCCACCTTTGAAGGTGTTAAATGAGTGTTGAACAATCATCGTTTCGGGAGGCAGAATTTCGCCATCCACGGAAACCGTATGATCTTTAACCATTTGACAGTTGTGTGAGAGTGTAGCTCAAATAAATATTAGGACAACATCCTTGTATATTTAAGATACTGGTGTTGTTACAAAATAAGTAAATAAAAAGAGTTTAGGGGGTTGGAGAAGCAAAATAAAACAAATGAACATGAGAGAATGAATTACCTTTAAAAGTGTATCTCCTTTTGATTTGAGTCTAAAGGCTTCCTTTGAAAGGATTATGCCAAAAGGAAATCCTCTAGGATGAGGAGAGGGATGTGGAGAGAGTAAATGGACAGGGGTTGGACGAGCCAAAGGCTTGAGTAGTGTGTGAAATGAGGTAGAGGTGGGGGCCTTTTATAAGCGGAGAGGAGGGGCACTTTTGGAAAGTAAAGAAATATTACTTTATTTGAAAATGTGTTTCGGTTTCAAAAGGTCCCACATTGATATAATTCGTGGATAAGGTGATAAGGCTTCTAAATACACTCATCAAATAAGTTTTGGACATGTGTAGTTCATATATTTTACATTATCTTTCAATTTTATTTAAATCGTCAAATAATGATGTCATCGCTGCATCATTATTATGTCATAAATAATTTAATTTATTTAATGTCTAAAAATCATAAAAAATACAATGATTTAGGAAATCGTTTTAGCTTGACAATGACTATTTATAATCAAAAATCTGATCTTTATAACCCCATGTAAAAATTGTTTTCGTAAAACATATTATGTTTGTGTCATTTTTACTTTTACATTAAATAAAAAGTTATTTATGTCATTTCCCAACCAAAATGTCTCCATGGGGTCCCCAAGTTGACCCATGGATTGTCTTGGTAGGCCATGACACAACCAATAATGTTGGGACTTGTGTCTAGGTCATTTCATATTATTAATGCATTATTTATACCCTAAACTACACTAATTACCACTAATCGCGATTAAAAAGTTAATAAGTTACTATTCACCAAAAAATTATTTTAATCTCATTGAACCACATTTTACTTCTTAATGACAACCATGTATGTCAGATTTTCAAAATTAAATACTCATTAGTGGTAAACTTTCATTTAACTGAATAATCAGTTTTCTTGATTACCACTTAGTGGTTTCACTAGTCATCAATAATTGTAGTTTTTCAGAAAATTACAAAAAATTCACCCTAAGCTATATTTGATATTCCGAATTCAAAAATGAAGTCTATTTTACAAAATTCAAATCATATAAGTCACATTAATTAATTTAATAATTAATTCTCGCTGCCAGAGCAAATAGCGTGTTTTTACAAAACAATAAGCATCAAAAGATTGACACCAGTTTAAGTCTAATTTCAAAGTGAAATTGATTCCAATGACCACCATTGGATAAAATTATAAAACTATATTCTAATTTCACTTCAAAACCAATTCAAAACATAATCTAATCATATAAATAAATTAAATTAAAAATCAGTTTTGATGTAAAATGCAGTATTTTTCACTATTCATTAAAAAATGAACATTGTCAGAAAAATACCAAAAATTCACACAAGGTAAATTTTGATGTCCCAATCATAATGGATAAGTTTATTTTGACAAACATAGTTTATAAAATTGTCAAAATATAGATTCAAAAATGCTTTGCCATCAAAAGGCAGTAAAACAATCTTTTAAGAATATTAGTGTATTCCATGCATAAGATTGTATTTATTTTCATTTTAAGCCTCTATAACACTATCTTAATCATTAATAGACATAGATAAAAATATCTATTATTCATTACTTATTGGGATGTTACACATAATCACACATATTCAATCATTTATAAAGAATACCAAGGGTCATATATACCATCCAATCCAAAATTCCAAGCATTTACAAAATTCTTCATCCAAAACATTTTTTAAAACATATCCTTCAAATTTAAAATATAGTGGTAAGAAATAATTTTAATTATCAAAAACATATTTCATTTTAAAATCTCTGATAAACCAACCGAAAAAATAGGGAATAAGTCACATCAATGTACTGGAATGTGGAAATCATGTGCACAACTAACTAGGAGACATGGTTAGTGGGATATTCCTCAAGTAATCATCAACAATTAGAATGATCTTAAACGGTGTGGTCAGACTCTAGATGGGTCTGTACACCATGTGAGATCTCAAAAGGACACTGGCTTCCCTACATTGTCATTTTTAATTATAAAACAACGAAAAAAGACCCAAATCCCAGACTCCCCTACCAAGAAAAGGATCATAATGAACAAGAGTCCACGGCGCTCTTCTTGTACCTACCAATCGAGTCCCAATCCTAATCTCTAATATACATAACACGGTAAATAAACAAAATACTCTTTAATAAATTTTCTCACAAATAAGGCTAGGATTCCATCCGTTCTATCACCAGAGATTTTCTGTGGCATTACCTGAATGGATTTCCTAATCCCCACAAGTTGGAAACTAATTTTGATAATAAAAGATAATACTATGGGAAATATTTTACCTAAACAATAACCATGATCAAATAAAAAAATAAAACACCTAGAAATAAACCAATAATAACTGAATAAAAATATATAAACAAATAGGTCCAAACATTATAAAATTATCAATATAATAAAAATGTAACAAAAAGTAACAGAATACAAAACTCAAACTCAACCACTAAACCCGATATCACATAGAGATCATGTTGAGTGGTAGATTTGGAGTTTTTTATTTGGTTTTTTGTTTAGTTTTTTGTATATTTATATATTGTTCTATTTGGATCTCATTATATATATATTGGTATTTATTTATTATTAGTAAATATCTACATGTTCAATTCGGGTTACTTTGATACTGGATATTAATGCATAAAAATTATATCTATATTATTTTATTTTCTGTTCGGAACAAGTTTCCAACCCATGGGGACTAAGAAATACATTTACTCCATGACATAGATAAAGTATTCTATCAGGTCAGATTGAATCATTGCTTGTTTTGTGACACCTCTGTACGAGGAGTGTGTTTTTCATATAACTTATTTTTATTATCACAGAACATGATTCTTTTAGTACTAATTAATTACAAGTTATAAGATATAATTATATATGGTAAGACAATTTTTATGATATCTAGGAAATATCATGAGGCGAGTCAATTACATATAATAACAACCATAGAGGTGAGTTGATGCCAAGATGGATTCACTGATATGGATGTGATACCACTAGGGGTGACACCACAATCCTCACCACCACTAGTAGAGTATTCTCGATCCTTGTCAACACCACCAATGTTACCACCAAGATTATTAATGCCGACTGAGTTACCAATAAGCTTTCTAACTCCAGCAGAGTAACCACCAAGCTTGTCTCCCCCATGTGAGTTACCACCATGACTATCCACGTTAGACTCTATGTCACCATTTCACTTTATTTCACCACTAGGATGAGTCACTAGCTATCTATGATACCACTAGATACTATGTCACCACCTAATTAAGGCAACCATTTATGTATAATGACATTGGCTTTAACAATCCCATGACTATTTCTATTCAACGATAATTCTTTAAACATTATTCACATTAAAACATCTTAATGACGCAATGAAATCTTATTAGAGGATGGAGGTTCTATTTACACCTTTGTCAATATATATTTGTGAATGACTATGTCTCTCTTTATATAGGATAATAATTTGTAAAAAGACTATAAGAAATTGTGTGATTGAATCTATGAATCTATAAAATCCCACTAACTTATCTAATATAATGATCAATTCAATATAAGAATAATATCATTAATACTTATTGATTGAGACATTAAAAAATATAAACCAGAATATTCCTAAAAATTCACATGATATACTATTTTCCTACAATTTTCAAGTAAGAATTTCTGAATCCTCACCAAAGATGATATGGTGAATTTGAATATTTTTAGAATACTGGACTGAGGGTCACTGTTCTATTCATATTATTTTTTATTTCTCTTTTTATTTTTAGAGAACTGTATTGTTACATTGTTTTTCAAAATAATATTTTCTATTACACCTTATTGTAGAATACATGTTATTCTCTCTTTCAGTTTACATCTATTTTCACACAGTGATTGTGGATGTAGTCCTTCTATGGAGTGTACTAAATTACTTCCCAATTAAAACTATGGGAGATGATTTTTATCCAGTTCCCCTAATTTTTTTAACCAGATCTAGGTTGTGGATTGATTTTATTATTATTATTATTATTATCTTCTAGAATTAGAATATTTTTAATTGCAGGGGATTGAGTGTAATCTTGAGATAGAACTACTTATTTATTCCACAGTGTTATTTTGTTGTGTTTTATTACCAAAACACATATTGTTTTTAATCTATAAAAAACTATTACTTTTATAGTTTAACGTAACTGGTATTTATATTGTTTTTTTGTATAAGTATATTTATTTCAAAATCTATGATAATTGTAACATTTTCTAACTGAGATATAATAACTCTGAGAAATATTTTCATATCACATATCTTATATCGAAAAACTATTTTGATTAAATAAAAAATTATTTAATTAAATTATTTTATTCATAAAATAAATTTTTATTATGATCCCAATCAGCAACTCCCCTTGAGATTCTCACTTTGACCATCATTTGGTATCAAATGTGTTCATGAATTATCTTTTCAATTAATATGTTACATGTATTGTAATGTCCTAAAATTTATTTCAGTTCCATATTTTATTTTATTTGGATAATAGTCAAGAAGGATATACTACCAACATATCTTTTTAATTTAATGGTATACATTTCTTCCAATGAATAATCCAAAAGAAAATTCATTTAGAAGGAATGGGTATTGAAATTTGAAATATAATAGAATATAACATTCAAATACAATAATGATTTAGACATACATATATTTATTTTACAAAAAAATACATACAATAATAATTTAAAATCTATGAATGATTTGTTTTGTGCTGTGGGTGATGAAAAATTTAATAGAATATCTAATTTAAAATATGATTTTGAAATATGTGTTCCCTTCTCTATTTTACATGAAGGTACAAAAATGATAAAGAAATAGTACTATGTTCATATAAAATCATGTATTATAGTTTTAAAATGAATTATTATGATTTAATTTTTTATATGTATCTCAGGATCAATGAAATAGTGAATACCATGTGTTCAATTAGGAAACATGTGACAGAAAATGATCATGTGATGAGACTGCTTAGATGAATACCATAATGATGGAGAAGAACATCTAGGTAAAAAATAGAATATTTCAATATAAGTAAACTACCTATCATGTAAATGATATGAAAGATGATGATGTAAGAAGAAGATAATGAATCCCTAAAGGAGATCGATGGAGGTTCACCAAAAAAATAAAGACAGTATAACTCAAGAATTCAATATCTGAATAAATTGAAAATAAGAAAACTAAAAATACATGTGAAGATGAATATCCTAATGACAGTAAAGAAGAGATGGCTCACATGGAAAGAGGAATTATAATTTCTATAGGAAAAAAGATTGTTTTCAAGATATAAAATTTCATAATAAATTATGAAAACAAGGTAATGTAGAAAAGGGATTAACAAAAGGATGATATTTAAAATGAAATAATATGCTATTAATGTAAGAGTAAAGGACTCATTAAAGTAGAATGTATAAAATTTAAATATAAAATTAAATATGAGGATGAGGATAGATGGTTAGATAAACCCCTCAATGAAATATGGAGTGCCTACAAATATACCTCTATTAACTCATAAAATAATCAAGAAGATAATTTTGAAAGGGAACACATTTTCTTTGTAGAAAACATATCACTGGTACAAAATATTCTTCATTATTCTCTAACGAATATTCCAAATTATTCTAATGAAAAATATAATGAATAATTGATGAACAATAATGATCAGTATGAATACTATAAAATGATGAAAGATAAATTTTAGGACTAAAAATGATGAATATATATCACTTAAAAATCATTATTTTTTAACGATAAATATTAAAACAATCATTTATATTGAAAAAGATAATAATGTTCAATTACTAAAAGACTGAAATGAATAAAAATTATAAAATGATAAGTTAATGTAATAAATATAAATGTTTTATAATGGTAATAAGAATTTAAATCAAATAATTGGAATGAAAATAGGTCTCAACTATAACATTAGCTTAGGTTATCATCCAAGATAGAGAAAAATTATAAAACAAGATTTATTTCCATTAACTAATCAAAAAATTAATATACCTCCAGTAAAAACTAAAATGGACCTAAAGAGTATTTATTTCTATAATATTATAATATATTTATAATAAACACATTCGGATAATATGGGGGATAATATTTCTTATTATTAACACAACTAGACCCATACAGATTTTGGTACCAAAATAATTTTTAGCATTTATTTTTAACTATTAATACCATATTTTAAAGTATCTAGAAAAATATTTTGGTATCCATAGAGTGGGTGTTCCAGACATATGACTGGTGATTATTCACTTATCAAATAAATGATCAAATTTTACAATGGTCATGTCACTTTTGGTTATAATTATAATGGAAGAATCAGTATCCTTGGTCAAATACACAATTCTAATTCAGTGTTAATTTCTAATGTTTTATATGTTGATGGTTTAAAGCATATTCCTATTTGAATTTCTCTATCATGTTATGATGTTTTTTATGTAATATTTAAAAATAATGTCTAAAATATTCTTTTATGATAAAAATGTTTTTCTTTTTACTACTTTATGAAATAAAAATGCTTATTCTATTAATTTACATTATTTATCTTCTGAAAATATTTTTTTTCTAATATTCCTTTTACAATAAATAATGGATTTTTTTCATAGAATAATAATCCATTGCAACATTCATTCACATAGGAAACTGACCCACAAAGAATTAGTTAATGATATAACAAATCATCAAATCTCAAATAATAATGTATCTAATCTTTATCAAAGTGGGAAGATACATAATTTTTCTTTCAAATATTATAAATATCTTTCATCATAACATCATATAGAGTAAATTCATATGGCCCTATTTGGTTATTATATAGTTTATAGTTTAAATTAAAAACATTTGTTTTATGTTCTTGTAGATGATTTTTATAGGTACACATGGGTATTATTGATATCTCAGAAAAGATAAGATTTTAATTTTTAATATTAAATATGAATAATATATAGAAAATATAAGTGGAAATTCTATTAAACCCCTAAAAAGTAATATTGTTTTAGAATTTTGAAATTGATTTAATGAATCATTTTTTATTAGAATAGTTATAATTACAATTTTTTAAACCTACAAAACCTCACAAAAATAGTGTTATAGAAATATGAAATATAAATCTTCTTGAGATAACCTAGACTATGATACATGAATATAACATACCTATATTCATTTAAAAATTGGTTGTTAGTATAGTTTATTATAAAATAAATAGAGTATTAGTTAGACCACTCTTAAAAATATCACCTTATGAGTTATGTAATAATATAAAACCATATGGTAATTAAATTAGTTGATGTAGTTTCAAAGTATTTTTTTAAAATTTAATGGATAACTTGGACAAAATTTCATCCAAGAGTGATGAAGGAATTTTTCATGGATACTCGACCTCCCACAGATATTATTGATTATTTAATAAAATAACTAAATTTGTGGAAGAATTGGTTCATATTAAATTTGATTAAACTAATACCAATGAAACTAAGAATGTATTAGATAACCTTGATGAAAAGATATTATATCTGACAATTAATTATTAAACCTCTAAAATCTTGTAAAGCAACAAAAAAAGTTAATCCAATGAAATTCCAAACCTGAACATAAAGAACAACCTTAGAAAAAATGCCACTCTTTTTGAAGAACTATTATGACTCATAGAATCCACTATTTAGATATTGTAATAGATAAACAAGATATAGGTATAAAAACCATGTCTTCACTTGGGATTCAAATTGAATTCCAATCATTCTTGTTAGAGATTGATAAAAAAAATCATTGATACTATCAATTATGAATTCATGGTAATAGATATGAAAGATGAACATAATCAATTTTTGAGAAACAAGGTTTTAGAACTTTTTGATAGACCTAAAGATATTTTAACTATTTTCACTATGTGGGTGTTTATAATAAAGGTTGATGAAGTAGAAACTATTTTAAAAAACAATGCATTATTTTTTTGACCATTCCATAATCAAGAAGAAGGAATTGATTATGAATGATATTTTTCAATATATCTATACATGATTCCTTTAAGATACTACCTTTCTATTGATAACATTTTAATTTAAAAAATATATCAAAATGATGTGAAAAGTAAATTATTAAATGGGTTTATAACTGAGGTTCTTTTTGTTGAACAACCACATGGATTTCAAAATCCACATTTTCCAAAACGTGTTTTTAAATTAATAAAATTATTATATGGTTTAGAATAATCTCATAGATCTTATATGATTTTCTAATCACTTTACTAATTTCAATTTTTTTTTCAAAATGTGTATATTGTCCATCCCTTTTTTGAGTAATCATTTTTAATGATGTTTTAACAGTACAAAATCAAGTAGATGATGCTATTTTTTGATCCACAAAAGGCTCCTTCTGTACTGATTTTTTAAAACCAAAAAAAAAGATTTGAAATGAGTTTGATGGGGGAAATAAAATATATTCCTTGTTTTCAAATCATTTAAAATAAATAATGGGTTATTTTAATCCAGTGTAAATATACTAAATATGTTTTTAAAAAATTTGGCTTAATCAACACAAAAATCATTGTTACTCTTATGATTACCACCTCTAATATAGATCAATATTTAAATATAAATTTATTAGATCAATCTATTTGTAGTGGTATGATTGGAAGTCTTATATTTTTTGATACTTAGTTATCCAGATATTATGTTTAGTGTGTGATTGTGTGCTTGATTTCATGAAAATCCTAAATAGTAAAACGTATTAGCCATTAGAATTTTATTTAAATATCTCAAACATAAATAAAATTTAGGATTATTATATCCATGATGAAACCATTTTGACTTAATATGTTATTTTGATATTGATTTTTGTGTATATATGTTTGATAAGAAATTTCACACCAAGAGAATGTCATCCTGTTTAAAAATCTCTAGTGTCATGGTGTATTCAGAATGAAAATAAGGTTACATGTTCTATTACTGAATCTCAATACATAGCTTCATGTAGTTCTTATGCAATTATTATGTGGATGAATTATAATATATTATACTTTGGAGACCAATTTTGACATGTGAATATAAATTGTGATAACACAAGTGTAATAAACAACTCTAATAATTCAGTATCCTAATCTTTAATAGGACCCATTTATTTATGGCCTGGCTTTTTTAGTGATCATTATCAAAAATTGGATATAGATTTAGTATTTATTAGAACTAAAAATTAGCTTTCTGATATCTTCAAAAGGTATTTGAATTTTAAAATCACTACTGAAAATATAGTCTTTCCCAACGGTTCTGCAAAACGTAGGGAAGTAAGCCGTTGGGAAAGCTTTTCCCAACGGTTTACTGTGACCTGTTGGTATAGGGTGAGGAAAGCCTAACCTTTCCCAATGGTTGTGTAAAAAAGTTGGGATAGTTTTTCCCAATGGTTTGGCTTGAAAAGTTGGGAAATCCAAAGGATTATCCTCTTTCCCAACAGTTTAGAAACCGTTGGGAAATGTTTTTTACCAATGGTTCATTGAACCGTTGGTAAAAACAGTATCAGATATGCTATGCCAATGGTTTGAAACCGTTGGCATAGCCTATGCTGTGTAAATTGCATAGTAGCCTGCAATTTGCACAGCAGCTTTGCAATTTGGATAGCATGCCTCATTTTGTGCATTCCCTCCCCTTTTCAATCCAATTATTGTACCTGCAATAAACTAACAAATACATATACAATTATTGTACCTGCAATAACCAACTAACACATACATATAGAAAACAAATTCATACATATTTAACATATAATGCATCCTGGAACTATACACATCCTTAATTAAATTAGAATTCATAATATAATTATAAACATACATAATTCATTTAAAATTCAAATTAAAATTTAGATGACAATTATTTGTGGAATCCGGAATTCAATTCAATATTTGATCGATTTTTTGTATACCATATATTTTTACCTGAAATGATGTCCATTCTAAACAAAATACATACACCTAGAGTGATACCGGCCACACCATGCCTCAGATTGAGGTGAGGTTAACTCGTACACGTCACAAATGACCCATCAATCGTTGTCGTAAAGTATAAACATATTGTCAAAGCATTTGCTCGGTTTTCCATATGTCAGTTGATGATTTTCACTTAAAATGATGTCCTTCTAAAATAGAAGACAGACACATTGAGTGGTGTCGGCCACACCACATCTCAGATTGTGGCGGGGTTGATTCGTACACATCACATATGACCCATGGATCATTCTCCTAATGTTTCAACTGAAACTAAATGCTTTTGGTCTTTTTTCCGTATGTACTTAAAATTTTGTCCATTTTAAACAAAATAGAGACACTTGGACTGATCACGGCCACACCGCTACTTGGATTGAGCCCGGGATGGCTCGTACAGGTCACATATGACCCAAGAATCATTGTAATAAATTAGAAACAGATTCCAAATGCATTTGCTCAGTTTTCTGTATGCCAGTTGTTCTTTTCACTTATAATCCTGTCCATTTTAAACAAAAGAGACACAGTTAGAGTGGTGTCGACCACACCATGCCTCGGATTGAGGCAGGGTTGACTCCTACATGCCACATATGACCCATGGATCTTCTTTTTAATTTATCAACACAATCTGAATGTTTTTGGATGGTTTCCTATATGCCAGTTGATGTTTTTCACTTAAAATGACGACCTTTGGAAACTAAAGACAGTCTATTTGAGTGGTAGCGGCACCACCGCACCTCATATTGAAGCGGGGTTGACTCTTACACGTCACATATGACCCATGGATAGTTCTCCTAATGTTTCAACGGAAACCAAATGCGTTTCGTCGGTTTTCAATATGTACTTAAAATGTTGTCCATTTTAAAAAAATAGATCCACTTAGAGTGATCCCGGTCACACTGTGCCTCAAATTGAGCCCGGGTTTACTCTTACACGTCACATATGACCCATGGATCATTGACCTAAAGCATTAACACAATCCGAATGCGTTTGGTCAGTTTTTCATATGTCAATTGTTCTTTTCACTTATAATCATGCCCATTTCAAACAAAAGAGAGACACTGTGAGTGGTGTCAGCCACACCACGCCTCGGATTGAGGCGGAGTTGACTCGTACACGTCACATATGACCCATGGATCATTTTCCTAAAGCATCAAAACATTTCGAATTCGCTTGGTCAGTTTTTCGTATGCCATTTGATCTTTTCACTTATAATCCTGTGCATTTTAAACAAAAGAGAGACAATATGAATGGTGTCGGCCACACCGCACCACGGATTGGGGTGGGGTTGACTCCTACATGTCACATATGACCCATGTATCGTTGTTCTAATGTATCAACACAATCATAATTCTTTTGGTTGGTTTTCCGTATGTACTTAAAATGTTTTCCATTTTAAACAAAAGAGAGCCACTTAGAGTGATTCCGGCCACACCGTGCCTCAGATTAAGGTGGTGTTGACTCGTACTTGTCACATATGACCCATGGATCATTGTACTAATGAATATACACATTTCGAATGCGTTTGGTTGGTTTTCAATATGTCAGTTGTTCTTTTCACTTATAATCATGTCCATTTTAAACAAAATACATACACAAGGAGTGATCCCGCCACACCATGCCTCAGATTGAGCCGAGTTTACCTCGTACACATCACAAATGACCCATCGATCATTGTCCTAATGTATCAAAATATTCTGATAGTGTTTTCTCAGTTTTCCGTATTCCAGTTGACGTTTTTCAATTAAAATGACGTCCTTTTGAATTAATAGATAGAAACTTTGAGTGGTGTTGGCCACACCATGAATCAGATTGAGGCAGGGTTGATTCTTACATTTCACATAAGACCCATGGATCGTTCTCCTAAAGTTTCAATGGAAACCGAATGCGTTTGGTCGGATTTCCGTATGTACTTAAAATGGTGTCCATTTTAAACTAGAGAGAGACACATAGACTAATCCCAGCGACACCGCGACTCAGATTGAGCCCGGGTTGACTTGTACAGGTCTCATATGACCCATGTATTTTTTTCCTAAAGTTTCAACGGAAACCGAATGCGTTTGGTTGGTTTTCCATATTTACTTAAAATGTAGTCCATTTTAAATGAAAGAGAGCCACTTAGAGTAATTCTGACCACACCATGCCTCAGATTAAGTCCGGTTTGACTCATACACGTCACATATAACCCATGTATTGTTTTCCTAAAGAATCAACACAATTGAAATACGTTTGGTCGGTTTTTCATATCTCAGTTGTTCTTTTCACTTATAATCATGTGCATTTTAAACAAAAGAGAGACACTGTGAATGGTTTCGGCCACACCGCTTCTCGGATTGAGGATAGGTTGAATTGTACATGTCACATATGACCCATGGATCGTTGTTCTAAAGTATCAACACAATATGAATGTGTTTGGTCGGTTTTCCGTATGTCAGTTGATGTTTTTCAATTAATATGATATACTTTTGAAACAAATGATAGACACTTTGAGTGGTGTCGGCCACACCGTGTCTCAGATTAAGTCGGGGTTGATTTGTACACGTCACATATGACCCATGAATCGTTCTCCTAATGTTTCAACGGAAACTTAATGTGTTTGGTCGGTTTTCTGTATATACTTAAAATGTTTTCCATTTTAAACAAATGGTAGACACTTTGATTGGTGACGGCCACACCGCACCTCAGATTAAGGCAGGCTTGACTTGTACACATCACATATGACCCATGGATCATTGTGCTAAAGTATCAACACAAACCGAATGCGTGTGATCAGTTTTCCATATGCTAGTTGATGTTTTTCACTTAAAATGTCGTCCTTTTGAAACAAAAGATAGACACTTTGAGTGGTGGTGTCAACACAACACCTCAGATTCAGGCAGGGTTTACTCGTACACGTCACATATGACCCATGTATCATTGTTTTAATTATCGACATAATCCGAATGCGTTTGGTTAGTTTTCCGTATGTCAGTTGATGTTTTTCAATTAAAATGACGTCCTTTTGAAACAACAGATAGACACTTTGACTGGTTCCGGCCACACCGCGTCTCGGATTGAGCCCAGGTTGGCTTTTACAGGTCACATATAACCCATGGATCATTCTCCTAATGTTTCAACCAAAACTGAATGTGTTTGGTCGATTTTCCATATGTACTTATAATGTTGTCCATTTTAAACAAAAGACAACCACTTAGAGTGATTCCGGCCACACTGTGCCTCAGATTAAGGCGGGGTTAACACATACGAATCACATACAACCCATGGATCATTGTACTAAAGTATTGACACAATCCGAATGCGTTTTTTCAGTTTTCCATATGCCATTTGATGTTTTTCACAAAAAATGACATCCTTTTGAAACAAAAGATAGACACATTGAGTGGTGGCGGCCACACCGCGCCTCGGATTGAGAAGCGTTGACTTGTATATGTCACATATTACCCATGTATCGTTGTACTAAATTATCGACACAATCCAAATGCATTTGGTCAGTTTTCCGTATGCCAGTTGATTTTTTCAATTAAAATGATGTCCTTTTGAAACAAAAGATAGACACTTTGAGTGGTGCCAGCCACACCGCGTCTTAGATTGTGCCCGAGTTGGCTCGTACAGGTCACATATGAACCATGGATTGTTCTCCTAAACATTCAATGGAAACCGAATTTTTTTGGTCGGTTTTCCTTTTGTACTTAAAAATGTTGTCCATTTTAAATAGAAGAGAGCCACTTAGAGTGATTCCGGCCACACCATGCCTCAAATTAAGGCAGGTTTGACTCGTACATGTCACATATGTCCCATGGATAATTGTGCTAAAGTATAGACACAATCTGAATGCCTTTGGTCAGTTTTCCATATGCCAGTTGATGTTTTTAACTTAAAATGATATCCTTTTGAAACAAAAGACAGACACTTTGAGTGGTGGCGGCCACACCGCACCTCATATTTAGGCGGGGTTGACTCATACACGTCACATATGACCCATATATCATTGTACTAAAATATTGACACAACCCGAATGTGTTTGGTCAGTTTTCCGTATGCCAGTTGATGTTTTTCAATTAAAATGACGTCCTTTTGATACAAAAGAAAGACACTTTGTGTGGTGGCGGCCACACCATTCCTCTGATTGAGGTGGGGTTGACTCGTACACATCACATATGACCCATGTATTGTTGTTCAAAATTATCGACAAAATCCGAATACATTTGGACGGTTTTCTGTATGCCAGTTGATGTTTTTCAATTAAAATGACGTCCTTTTGAAACAGAAGACATACACTTTGAGCGGTGTCGGCCACACTGTGCCTCAGATTGAGGAGGGGTTGATTCGTACACATCACATATGAACCATGAATCGTTCTCCTAAAGTTCCAACGAAATATGAATGCATTTGTTCGGTTTTCTTGTATGTACTTAAAATGTTGTCAATTTTAAACAGAAGAGATCCACTTAGAGGTATTACGAACACAATGTGCCTCAGATTAAGGCGGGGTTGACTTGTACACATCCCATATGACCCATGGATCATTTTTATAAAGTATTTCTACAATCCGAATGCGTTTGGTCAGATTTCTGTATGTCAGTTGATGTTTTTCACTTAAAATGACATCCTTTTAAAAAAAGACAGGTACTTTGAGTGGTGGTGGCCACACCATGCCTCAGATTGAGGTGGGGTTGACTCTTACACCTCACATATGACCCATGGATCATTGATCTATAGTATCTATAGAATCCAAATGTGTTTGGTCAGTTTTCCATATTCCAGTTGATGTTTTTCAATTAAAATGACGTCCTTTTGAAAAAGAGGACAGACACATTGAGTGGTGGTGGCCACACCACACCACAGATTGAGGAGGGGTTGACTGGTACACATTACATATGACCGATGGATCGTTGTGATAATGTATTTACATAATCTGAATGCGTTTGGTTGGTTTTCCTTATGCCAGTTGATGTTTTTCAATTAAAATGATGTCCTTTTGAAATAGAAGATAGACACTTTGAGTGGCGCCAGCCACAACACGTCTCAGATTGAGGCGACGTTGATTCGTACACGTCACATATGACCCATGAATCGTTCTCCTAAAGATTCAATGGAAACCGAATGCGTTTGGCCGGTTTTCCGTATGTACTTAAAATGTTGTGCATTTTAATCAAAATACAGAAACATTGAGTGGTGGCGGCCACACCACGCATCATATTAAGGCGGGGTTGACTCGTACACATCTCATATGACCCATGGATCGTTTTTCTAATGTATCAACACTATCCTAATGCGTTTGGTTGGTTTTCCGTATGCCAGTTGATGTTTTTCACTTAAAATGGCGTCATTTTGGAACAAAAGACATACACTTTGAGTGGTGTCGGCCACACCGCGTCTCATATTGGGGCTGGGTTGACTTGTACACGTCCCATATGACCCATGAATGATTCTCCTAAAGTTTCAACAGAAACCGAATGCGTTGGGATGGTTTTCTGTATTCCAGTTGATATTTTTCAATTAAAATGATGTCCTTTTGAAACAGAAGACAGACACTTTGAATGGGGTCGGCCACACCACGTCTCTGATTGAGGAAGGGTTGATTCTTACATGTCACATATGACTCGTGTATCATTGTCCTAAAGTTTCAACGGAAACCAAATGCATTTTGTCGGTTTTCTGTATATGCTAAAAATGTTGTCCATTTTATAAGAATCCTCATGTGTCTATTAGTGGAATGGTATTTACTTAAAATATTGTGGACATTCATATAAAATATTTTTATATCATTCTTTGTATGGATTAGATTTTAGTTTATCATTCTATGAAATATTTTGGAGCTAACAATGTCATGCCCAATGAATACATCTCTTTTATAACATACCAAGAATTTATTATATTGATTAGATGTGTAAATGTGATTTACATTGATTATCCTGATGAAAATAAATAAAATATATATTATAGATTTTATAGTATTAAATGAAATCCAGGAGGGTGGGGGGCTGTCCAATGGGTGTCCGGGGGTGTCTGGGGACCAAGGAGGAGGGTGGGGGGGATGTACGGGGGTGTCCGGTGGGTTGTCCGGGGTCCAAGGAAGAGGGTGGGGGGCTGTCCGGGGGGCTGTCTGGGGGGGGCTATCCGGGGTCCAGGGAGGAGGGTGGGGGGCTGTCCGGGGGGCTGTTCGGGGGGCTGTCTGGGGGCTGTCCGGGGGTGTTCGGGGGGGGGGGGGGGGGGGGGGTTGTCCGGAGTCCAAGGATGAGGGTGGGGGGCTGTCATCAAAATATTATTCCATATAAATACAAAAATAATTCATGGCATTAAATAGAACAGATTTTTTTACCCATATATCTACCCAAGATCTATCTTTGACCTCATGTGGAAAATGTCTCCATGATAGCGGGATGACGGGAATGATGTCAGAGTATTTGGCAAGCATCGCCAAAAAACATCGGCATTACTGCCCTGTTTTCTCAACCATTTTGTTGTCTTCATTATAATCCACCATAACCTGTGTGCGGCGGTTCCACAGTGAATGCATGTGTGTACGCCCCCGCCCACGCCTCCTGTCAGTAGATGTATCTTTCATTAAGGAAATAAAAATATTTTATCAAAACATTTTTTAATGAAAATAAATATTGCTATAAATTTTTTTTATGGTTCTATAAATATACTTGTGTCGGTCTGATCATTGAGCACCGCTGGATCCACAAAAACTGATGGAATATAGAAGCTCGGAGAGATAGAAGTAGAAGGAAAAGAAGATGGGACAGCTGTTTGACCGGATGCTGACTGAGGAGTGGGAATCATCATGGGATGTGAAAATGTTGGTCCAGAAGATGCAGAACGTAGAGAAAACATGGGAGGCCTAAATATCATGTGTGTCCCGAATGACACATCGGGATCAGAATGTGGGAAGGATGACATGTCAGTGGGAGGGGCAGGGTCTAGTCGGGTACGCGCAGCTGCTCGTCCACCTCTGGTACGAACCCTCCTCGTACCACCGGCATGAGTACTAGGACCAGTACTAGGCTCCTCATCGAATAACTGTCGACGTATAGGTGGATCCAACAAAAATGTTTACAAAAAAAATTAATCACCTGACATTATATATTGTTTAAATATATCAATTTGAAATAAAGTACTCACTATCGGCACTAATGATGGAATTCCCAACTCTATCATTCGACGATTGTTCTCCATCATTTTTTTCCATCATCTCTCTTCAATTGGCTTCATTTTCTTCTCTTGAAAACAAATATGTAATTAATTAGAAAAAGGAATCTAAGGTGTAACCCACGAAACTAAATATATGAGGAAATATGCGGATTCATTGGTAATTTAGCTATCAATTGTTTTAGAAGATCTTGAGTGGATTTAATAGATCATAAAAGTTGTAATGTTCACCAAGTTAGAAATATTGTTTGACTACGTTTGAATACAGTTCAATTCCAAATTATAAAATGTAATTCAAATAAAACTGCAACCAATAAACATTGAAAATTCACATAATGGTCATGTCAGCTATTAATTGTTTTACAAGATCTTGAATGGATTTTATAAATCATACAAGTTGTAATGTTCACCATGTTAGAAATATTGTTTTACTATGTTTAAATACAGTTTAATAACAAAATTATAAAATGAAATTCAAATAAAACTGAAACCAATAAACATTAAAAATTCACATAATGGTCAAGTCAGATATCAATTTTTTTAGAAGAGCTTGAATGGATTTAATAATTCATACAAGTTGTAATGTTCACCAAGTTAGAAACATTGCTTGACTATGTTTGAATACAATTCAATTCCAAATTAGAAAATCCAATTCGAATATAACTACAACCAATAAACATTGATAATTTACATAATGGTCAAGTCAGCTAAAACATATTTGTGATCAATACTAAATCAATTTGAATATTACCAACCTTAACAACCCAACTCGAGGTAAACCAAAAGAATTAAGAACATGGGTGAATGATTATATATATTTTCAACCACAAATTCATGTTCACAATAAACTCTGACAATTGAGCTATTCTAGTCATCAAAAGAAATAAATGGATTGGATTAAATGGAACTAGGGATAGTGTCAATTCCATCATCACCATCATCAAAAATATTTCATTGAATTACTTCAACTATGACACCAAATTCAGGTCGAAGTTGGTCTTTGGCTTAAAAAACTTGTTTAGCCATTGATGCCAACACATATGGTTCTTCAGTAGCAAGAGTGCGAGTCATATTAATTACTTGAAATCCGCACTCATCAATTAATTTTCCATGTATCATCATCGAATCAAACCAATGGCATTTCATCATTGTGACTCATCCATGAGAGTAATAATCAATATTATTATTTTCTCAATAACTCCATAATAACCCACATTGTCAAATCGTGGTCTACTATCTGATGCACTGACATAACAATCTGTTGTGGCAGTAACCATAACACCATCAGGTTGTGTTCTCATGTTCTTTGCTCATTTAGTGACAATAAATTTTTACCCATTGGTAACAATTGATTTACAGTCACGAACCGTCGTATTAGGACCAAAATGCAAAGATCTCATTTCCTCAGAGACAGAGTCAGCAGACAAAATCAATACCTACAATATAAATGAATATTAAACATAATTAAATATTGATATAATTATTTTAAATGTTAATTTTTTTACCTTCAATTTTAACCAAGAAGAAAACTCTTTGCTATGCAATGTCTCTCTCATTCTCAATGATAAAGAACGATGCATCCTATTTATCTTTGTTTTATATTCCGTATAGATAAAAAATATGAATAGTTTACCAGATATATATATAAGATATACATAATAAATTTAGTTACCAGATATAGTCATCGAACAAATCATAGTTGAGCCAAGTAACCGTTTACGATAGAACCTTCGGGATGATTTCTATTTCGGACATAAGACTTTAATGTGAACATATTTCTTTCAGTTGGATACATCCAACAAAAAGAAACAGGTCCTCTGAGAAGTATTTCAGTGGGAATATGGATAGTCAGATGCAGCATGCATGTGAAAATGATGGAGGAAATATTTTCTCCAAATCACACAAAATTAATGGGGCATTTGTCAACATTTTTTGCAAGTAAGACTTGGAAAACATCTTAGCACAACGATCTCTAAAAAAATGGAACAACCGAATAACAACCACCCTTACATTATTGGAAAAAAGATGACGGATTTCTATTGGAAGCAACTCATGCAGTAGAATGTGATAATCATGAGTCTTCAATGATTTTAGCTTCAACTCTCTCTTGTTGACCCATTTAGATATGTTGCTTGAATATCCATCAGGAACTCTAATAGTCCTTAATTATTCCATAAAATTGTTTTTTTTCACAGGTGTCATCACCTAAGAAGCACATGGAAGTTTCCATTTATTTTCACTGATACACACAAGATGTAATTCTGATCTAATGCCTTATTCCACCAAGTCACGCCGAGATCGTAAATCATCTTTTGTCTTCCCATTTACAATTAGAAGAACTGAATGAAACATTTCACATATATTCTTTTTAGTATGCATTACATCTAAGAAATGACATAACAAATTGGTTGACCAATAATGAAAATCAAAAAAGATACTCCTCTTCCTCCAATTGTAATAGGTTTTAGTGGGAACATTCTTTCTCTTTCCAGATTTCATTTAACCCTTCCCAAATGAAAAACTGAAATCTTTCAATTCATTAAGCACGTCTGTTCCAGACATACACTGAGTCGGATCATCGGTCTCTATGGTATTATCACATCTTTGACGATTCATTCTATATGGATGATCCTTTGGCAAGAATCATCGATGTCCCATAAAACTGAAACTACAGTGATGTTTCAGTCTTCTGGGTCGTGTATTCTTCATAAAAAACTGGACATGACAATTTTCCCTTCGGGCACCATCCATACATCATTGCATAAGCAGGAAAATCATTGATCGTCCACATAAGCATAGCACGCATCTGAAACATGTCTTTCAAACATGCATCGTATGTGCACACACCCATATCACAAAGAAGATTCAACTCTTTTATTAAAGGTTGCATGTAGAAATCAATATCAATGCCAGGATTAGAAGGACCAGATATGTGTATATTCATGAAAGTGAAAGGTTTTTTCATACACAACCATGGGGAAGATTATAAATGTGTATAAAAACCGGCCATGTGAAATGAGAAGTAAGCATAATCCCAAACAAATTAAAACTATCGCATGAAATACCCAACCTCACATTATGCACGTCAGCTGAAAAATCAGGATGTCGAGCATCAAATCTCTGCCATGCAAATACATCTGTAGGATGAACCAACTCATCTTTAATCTTCTTTCTCTCGGTATCATGCCATCTCATTTTTATTGATATGTCATCAGACATAAAAATATTCTGGAGTCTGGGGATCAATGGAAAGTGACACATTACATTTTGTGGAACGTGGGATGGTATTCCATCAGATTTTGACTTCCAGCAAGATGTGCCACATTTTATAAAATCATTTCGTTCTGTGGTTTCCTCCCAGAATAAACTGCAATCTTTCGGGGAAGAATAAATTTTGTTTCTTGAAAATCCAAGTCCCTCAACTAATATCCATGCCATATGGTGTTTTGAGGGAATATCTGCATCATCTTGAATGAAATCCTTTAAGAGGGTTAGAATATAATCGATTGCTGTATTAGAAATCCCATACATTGTTTTCCCATGAAACAATCGGATTAAAAATTCCAACCTTTTCATTTTATCTCATTGTCGATATACTGGAGTCGTGGAAGCATCATTAAATTTTTTCACCCTAACAAAATTATCATTTTCACTAGATGCATCAGTTGTCCTCACATCGAAGTCATCTTGAGTCGAAATCCTTTATTTTTCATGATGATGAATAAACAGAAACTGATCATCTAACAAATTCTCCATTCTATTCCTTTCATTTCGATCATCAAAAATTTGAGATTTCATTTTCTCCACATTGTGATACCACACAAAGTTGTTTTCTTGAAAACCATTTTTGGTTATGTGGTAGCTGACTTCTTCACGGCTCAACCATGGTCTACCGACACAATTGGAACATGGGCAGTCTATGTGACTACTATCTGAAACATTGTGAAATGAAAAATCTATAAAGCTCTCCAAATTTTTTTGAAAATTGCTTGAGATCCGATCAGTTTTTAAACATCCAACTTCTGTCCATTCTGTTAAATGAATTTATATAAGTCATTGTGTCATAAAAAATTCAATAGGATTGAACTATAATAGAAAATATCTTTCGAAATCTATTTTAAATAATAAAATCTTTTTTTATCATTTTTAACAAATATTTGGAGTATTCTCAAGGAACCCCCATTTGGAGAAGTCACATTAAATGCCCAATTTCCACGCCAAACCATTGAAAACAATTAACATGAGACAATCATCAACCACAAATAACTTAACAAGAAATTAAAAAAATTGAAACCAAATGTGATATAGAATTTAATGTTAAGTTAGGGGAAATGAGATTAAATAGAGAAAACAACATCATAAATGGTTCAAACATCATAACATTTGATTAAAACCACCCAAAATAGGAATGGGAATGCCTCATAAACCTAATCCCTAATAAAACAAACCAAATCTCCAATTAAAACATTGAATTTAGGGTTTCCACCCCACTTAGAGAGCCCTACCCCCACCCCACCCACTGCACTTGGATAGCCCTACCCCACCCCACTTGGACAACCCAACACCCCCCACCCCACGTGGACATCCCTACCCTCACCCCACATGGAAAACCCAGCCCCCCCCCATACCTGGACACCCTTACCCCCCACAACCCACTTGGAAAACCCAGCCACCCCCACCCCCACCCCACCTGGACAGCCCTACCGTCACCCCACATGGACAACCCATTACCCACCCTACATAGACAGCCCCTCCCCCACCCAACCTTCACACCCTCCCCACCCTACATGGACAACCCTTCCTGGACACCCACCCCCACCCAACCTGCACACCCTCCCCCACCACAAACAGCCCTACCCCCACCCCATATGGACAACCCAACCCCCTCCCCCACCCAACCTAGATAGCCCTTCCCCCACCCCAAATAGCCCTACCCCCACCCCATTTGGACAACCCAGCCCCATCCCCCACCCTACCAAGATAACCCCTCCCCCACCCAACCTAGACAGCCCCTCCCCCTCACAAAACAGCCCTACCCCACCCAATTTGGACAACCCATCACCCTCCCCAACATTACCTAGACAGAACCTCCCCCACCCCAAACAGCCCTACCCCCACCCCATTTGGCTAACATAGCCCCCTCCCCCACCCTACCTAGACAGCCCCCTCCCCCACCCTACCTAGACAAGCCCTCCCTCACCCCACCTACACACCATCCCCACCCCACTTGGACAACCCCGCCTGGACACCCCCCACCCAACCAACACATGCTCCCCCACCCTAAACAGCCCTACCCCTACCCCATTTGGACATCCCAGCCCCCTCCCCCACCCTACCTAGACAGCCCCCTCCCCCACCCTACATAGACAGCCCCTCCCCCACCCCAAACAGCCCTACCCCCACCCTATTTTGACAACCCATCCCCCTCCCCCACCCTACCTAGATATCCCCCTCCCAAAACCTACCTTGATAGCCCCTCCCCCACCCCAAACAGCCCTACCCCTACACCATTTAGACCACCCAGCACCCTCCCCCATCCTACCTAGACAGCCCCCTCCCCACCCTACCTAGACAGCCCCTACCCCACCCCAAATAGCCCTACCCCACCACATTTGGACAACCCATCCCCCTCCCCACCCTACTTAGATAGCCCCTCCCCCGCCCCACATGGATAGCCCTCGGCATCCTCCCCCACCCCATCTGCACACCCTCCCCCACCTCAAATTGAACATAAATTCATCCAAATCAAAATCCAATTTTCAACTAAAATAAATTCCACCAAAAGTACCATATCACCCCACTAAACAAACACTTTACCGTGTTTGATGTGTATAACAAAAAACATAAAACAAATCCATGGGTCCCGTAGGCAACAACCCCAATTTAGCCAAAATCGAAACGTTAAACACCAAAAAATAGAGAAATAATGATAAACTTAAGGTAACACTTACTAATTTGATGTGTGAAATAAGATTTTGTTTGATTGAAGATGGATCTTGGGTGGAAAGAGTGTTGCGGCTGAGAAGCATTTAGGAGATCTGTTAGGTTCTGTCTGCAATCGGTCTGCAATCGTGCTGGGTGGGGGTTCAGCTGGTCTGTATTTAGGGGAATTCTTTCTTAACAGTTTTTAGAGACCTTTGGGAAAGATATATTTTTTCCAATGGTTTCATTAAACCATTGGGAAAACTGATTTTTTCTCCATCTTTCCCAAAAGATTGATGAAACCACTGGGAAAACTAATTTCTGTCCAGTATTTCCCAATGGTTTCATCAAAACATTACGAAAAATCAATTTTTCTAGATCAATACCAATGGTTAAGGAAAACTGTTGGTAAATATCACTTATACCAACGGTTCAAAAGAACCGTTGGTATACAACTGTTGGGAAAACCATGATTTCCAGTAATGAATATTAAAATACATCAAATATGAAATATTAATGATTTTTTTTATGAATCATCATAGTTGATGAGTCACCATTGATGAGACCACTTTGAAGAGTCACTATTGATTAGTCACCATTAATATGCTGCTATTGATGATTCGTCCCTGATGGGTCATAGTTGAGGAGAAAACAATGACAAGTCACCATTCCCTTTTCATTGTTCCATTTTTATCATTACTATTTTTTCCTAATTAAATTTGTTATTTCATTCTATTATTTTTAATACCTAAATGGTATTACAAGACACACGACTATAATAACCCTTATTCTTTCATACCATTGAAAACACAAAAACTTCTCTTCCTCTTAGAGTGATCATTTCCTTATCCATTCTTTCTCATTCCACCAAAACCTGCAACCAATTGGAAAGGGTTATGTCAAGATATTTAGAGAATAAAATATTAAATAGGTGAGACAATCAAAGAAAGGGAAAGGATATATCAGTAGTTTGATTGTTGTTTCATGAAACTAACATCTGAAAAAATGGGTTGTAGCAGCATAAAAATAAATTAATGGGAAATGTATCCAATCAATCAATACAACGATTTTTAATGTTATTAAAGAATGTAAGTGGATGAAATGGTTAAAATGAATAACATTTTATATTATCAATGGTTGGTATATGATTTCTATCTAAATTGTTTTTTTCAAAGATAAAGAGGATGTAATGAAATGTTTCATCGATGAAGAATAATTTTCATACTCTTTAATATAATTTGAAGGGATCCCAACAGTACCTCATAATGTGGTATATAAGGATTATTTGGGTAGTATTCTTAGTGATAGTGGGATGTTTAATTATGAAGAAGCTCTCCTACACATAACAGGATATAGTACACTACAGATACCTATAGATTTTGAACTCAATGGTGTGTGTAAACTATTATTCATGATTAAATACAATGTAAAGTGTACTATAAAAATATATATAAATACTATGTGATATCATGATTTTTACAACATATTTCTGATGAAACAATGTCAAATGATCAATCTATGTTGATTTTTGATGATCTATATGAATAAAATGTAGACGAAATATTCTAGGATGAATTCTATGATATAAAATAATATGATATATTTCATCTTGGATTCTATGTGTAACTCAAAGAAGTTGAATAATTTGAAGAAAATTATGGGGTTTTTTTCAAAAACTATTTGTGGATGGGTGGATGAATGTTGGAATCCATGGAAAAAGTTATGTATGAGTGATAATGATAAATTTTATGATTAATTCACTTCTATTGATCATTAAATAATTCCAATGGAAATAGTGGAGCATTGTCTTGATCCTAACGAGATGGTTGGATATTTTGATGAATATATTGATATTGATAAATTTGAGAAAACCATGGAAGAAGAAGAATAATTCTCAGTTAATGTGGGGAGTGATATGAAAATACCAAACTCTCAAAAAAAAGTTACCTATGGACCAATTAGTTCTCATAGTTCTCTACGAACAATGGAATAAATTTTGGACAAAGGAGATGATGAAGAAAGAGAATTAGTTAGAGCAAAACAGTTTAAGAAAACATTCTCCAACTCATTGAGAGGGCATGTTGATATTTCTTAAAATTTATGTGGAAATGATGATAATTCGTCTGGGGAAGAAGGTAATTATGAGTATCATGATGGAGAAAAATATAATAGAGATTCTGAATATGATCATTATGGTGGAGATGATAATGAAAATAATCATGATGATTATGAAAATTCTATGGATAAGTCCCACCCTTCATCACTGGTGGTATAAGGTTATATCTCGGATGAGGGTATATGTAAAGATTATGAGATGGATATTATACCAACTATTACTAAAGATAATTTTAATGCTAAATGTGAAGGATAGAAGTCTCCCAATCATACTGATAAAAAACAAAGCCGTCATATCTTAAATAGAAAATTCATATAAAACCAGCCTCCACTATACATGAACATAGGGAATCTTTTCAAGTATAAAGGAAACCCCCAATTATTCCATATATGAAACCTCATGTTTGTAATTTTTATGAGTGAATGATGTATCAAGGTTTTTTTCATCATGATCTAGATTTAAAAATTTTAAATGACAAGTAAAGTGAAAATCCTATCAGAGGAGAAGGATCATGTGTGGTTCATATTGACTAAGAATGTGAGTTTTATCCATTTCCTAAAATGGATACTAACATACAATATGAGGCTATTATAAAGCCTAAAAATATTGGTTATCCTCCTAGTAAAACTTTTTAAGACACCATGTATTGTGTCAAAAGAATATTTAGAATCATTTCAAAAAAGTTTTATTTTATTATTTAATATTATTATGATGAAATTTGGTTTCATTTTTTAATGATGTCTTGAACTCTTATCCATCTAAATTTTCCAAACTCTTTGAAGAAAGCACAAAATAATAAGTTCAGATTGTTATAACACATTAAAAACAAATGGTTTTATTTTCAATTCATGAAGTAGAAGAATAAAATAGAATATTTTCATATGAAGTTGATAGTTTAAAAGATTTAATAGAGAAAATGAAATCCTTCTTCCCCATCTGTTTCAATTTTATCCTTCTGAAATTGGAATGCATGAGTTCTACTACCTCTTTATTCACTGAACCTCCTCCTACATTAGTCTCAATTGATATAGGTATACACATATGTATTATAAGGTAAGAAATGAATTTTATTTGGGTGATGTATCAGTACATAAAGTGTAATTAATGATAATACACTATCATGGAGAATACATATATGATATGAAACGTGAGTATCCCATATAACTCGGGGAATTTAAAGACACCATAAAGAAAGATATAAAGTAATATTTTTCATTAATTTATATAAATCATGATATATTTTATAACATCATATTCTAGAAAGAGAACATGAGAATGCCACAGGAACTCAGTGATTTCAAGTAGTAGGTGAGTTAACCAAAGGCCATCACTCCAATATTAAAGATATTCAGGGGTTAAAATTGGGATTTATCAGTGCTATAGGGAGGTGTGATATTATTATAGAATTTATCAACATCATGAAACTATTTTAAAAAGTTCACAGTAAAGTTGTAATTGCAAGATAATTCATCCTTGTAACAACTATTCTTTCCTAAACATCCACAAATATTGTTCGATACAGACCTAGAGTGATTAATCAGTTAGATGGTCTTCTACCACTACCATATAAACTTCTAATTATATCACTAATATGACCAATTCACCACCCTGGACCTCTTCTTCGTCATTTTTTATTCCACCTTCAACTAGAATACCTTCCATCACAACCAATTCTCCTATTATCACTGCTATTGCTTTAGTCCCTCATGGTAATGAAAAATCCCAAGAATATTTCCCATACCGTTCTCAATTTACATTTAATAGGGAATCTGATTAGATGCAGTCTTTGATTGGGAACATATTGTTGTACTCATTCTATTTTAAATGAAATAATAAAAACATTATGGCTCATATTCAATGAAATAACATAGTTTTCTTAATTTATTTATACTATTTGTTTTATATTTCTTCTCTTTTTTATAATCCAAAAGGGGGATATATATAATAAGAATATATTTATTATAGTTGTTACTCATTTCATACCATACACTTACTTGATGTCATAGTTTTTTATATGACACATGTATATTTGAAATGTTATTAAGATTGTTTTTTCATTAATACATTTCTAATTATCTTTGTTTAATTATTTAGCACATGACATATGAGATTCCATGTTCTGTGATCATCAAAAATAGAGATAATGTCAGCACCTTATTATTAGGAGTGTGTTTGGTAGATCCTTATTTTAATGACCAAAAGACATAATTACTTTATACAAAATATTTACATGCCACATGATATAATTTTATTTTGTAAGACATTATTTATGATATTTAAAATATATATGGAAATGAGTCATTAGTAGAAATGAACTAATGTTGAGGTGAGTTACCATGAGGAATGAGTAACTACTAAGGATAAGATAACAATATAATAGCCACCATGAGTGTTGTCACCCCCAACGAAGTCACCCCTAGCCTTGTCAAAAAACTGGATGAGTTTTATCCAATCTTTTTACCTATAGTAGTGTTAACATCAAGATTGTATGCACCAAATGAGTTACTCCTAGTCTTATCACCATTAGTCTAAGAGCCTCCATTGGACTCTGAGTCACCATTGGAATCTGAGTCCCCACCATGCTAGGAAACCATTAGTTTTAGATACTACCCGATGTTGAGTCCCTGCTAGATTAACAGTACCATTACTGTCTTTGGACATTGACGTTAATGATCCAACATCCATATATATTCAATAATAAATTATTATCCATTAATCATTCGACTATGTATTATTGACACAGTCAAAGGCTATCCTATTATTGTGGATTTCTTTCAATCATAATTTTTATATATATGCGATGGACCATATATCCCTATCTGTATATGATGATATTGTATGATAATTATATGGAAAATTTTGTAATTGAATATATAAATTTGTACATCACCACTGATTCATCTCCTATAACGACAAACCACACATATAAATAATCTCCTTTATAGAGATTGATTTAGAATTTGACAATGATCAATTGTAAAATTCCTTAAAATTACTATGATATAATGTATTTCTAAAATTTTCATGAAGCAATCATGAACTCTTAAAAAACACTATTTTAGGACTTTGAAAATTCTGTGCATACTTTACTGAGCCTAAAATTTTTATTCACATAATTATGATTTCTATTTATATTTTTGGAGTAGGGTATTGTTACTTATTTTTTCAAACACATACAGTCACCTAAATCTAAATGGATAATACATGTTATTTTATCTTTGACCACACATATTTTTTCCCAGTGTGATTGTGGATAAGATCCTTGTGTGGCCTATAAGATTTTACTTCCTACATACAAATGTGGATGATTATTTTTTAGCACTAAAATATGTTTTTGGAATTTTATTAACTTGATTCATGTTGTTTAACTATTTTATTATTATTATAACCTACAAGGAAGGTAGTTATTACCTTGTGACGGGAATTATATCACATCTTGAGACAGAAAGTCTTATTTATTTTAATTTTTTTTGTTTTTTTACAAATAGATTGATTGTTTTTAATCTATAGATAGAACAATGAATTTGTTAATTAATATTAACAAATTCTAATATATGTTTGTTTCCTATGTAAATTAATTTCAAAAGATAATATCATTTTAACATATTCCAACTAATACATAATCACTATATAATAAATATTTTTAAAAGATAAGTAATATATCGATCAGTTATTTTGATTAACTGGATAGTTTATTTTATAAAAGGGATTTTATTTTTAACATAAAATTTTATTGGAAACTAAATTCTCTTCTATTGAGGTACTCACTCTAAAAAACACTATGTTTTAGTGTCAACTCGACAAATGGAAGGTGTATATTCCCTCATTTGAGTTATCCCATTTAAAATTAAATCATTTTAATATCAATTGGTTATATACTAAATTGAATTTAGTTGTATGTTTTTACCTATAAAATGGTCCAAATATATTAACCCAAATTGTGGATTGAAAATATAGATGATATAATTACAAGTATAATTTAATTTGTTAAAAGGGCCACCCATATTCACAATCTTCTCTAGTGACTACATTATCAATTAGACACATAAAGTAGTATCAATCCTAAAAAATTATTTGATTTGATATATATTCATCCCAAATTTATCAATATTATATCTATGATGTTCTTATTTGAATATAGACGTTGGTTTCCTCAAATAAAAAATAGAGTTTTTATATGATTAGATGAATAAATGTAGGTTTCATAAAAACCATTAAGAACATGTGGAGTAATGTTTTATGGAATTTAATGAAGAGTTTGACCATTAAAGTGGGAATAAAAGAAATTTATTTAATTTAATTTGGGAGTGCACCTATTGAATCTTTTGACACTACTTCTATTATATAATCATGTTTAGAAGGTGAAGAGGATTGTTTTCAAAGATCATTAAAAGAAATCTATATAGAAATTATGTATTACTTAATATGGTTCATATTGAGTTTGATACATGATTATTTGAATTTCATTAGTATATACATAATGACAACACACAATAAGTAATCGATGTAAAAGCTATGTAACAATCAATAGAATTATAGTTGTAATAGTGTAACTCTTTCATAAAATAATTTAATGAAAAGGAATAAAAAATAATTATTAATATAGAAATATTATATATGGATAAATAATTAATGAAATGTTGAATTTATGATACTTATGATGTTTGTAAGATAATTAAATATTCGATGAATGAAATTAAGTAAATTGATAAAAATAATTGTTGTCAACGACAACCAAGTGAAAATCAATGAAAAAATAATTCAGGACCATAACGATTCATTACAAGAAATTAGATAAAAGTATTATGATTATATAATATTAATGATGATAGTGTAATATGATATATTTAGATGAAATGGGGCTGATAAAAATAACATGAACAAAATGTCAATAGGGTTTAAGGTGCAAATAATAAAATTGGATTTCACATAATTTAATACTTATAAAGAGGATGAAAAGTATTGTTTTAATATAATATTTTATTATATATATTTTAATAGTTATTTTAATAAGGGATTTATATCTTATACTTTTTTACCCTCTCTGCATTGAGAAAAGAGTATAACATTTTTAGTAAAAAAAAATTATATATACGATCATCATTTCATATCAAAGTACGAGTTGCATTTTATTCTTTATACATACATGGGATGATAAAATAAAATAAAATCAATCATAATATCAATGTTTTATGCATAAAAATTTAATAATACAAGGTTGTAATGAAAATACCCAATAAATTTTTTTTTACAAAAAAAATATTATGCTAATTATTCTATCCAGATTATAACCAAAGGAAAGATAATATGATGTATTTGTTTTTTAGTTATTGGATGTTTTTAAATAAGTGTATATAATATAAAAATAACATTTAAATTCATTAATATTATAAAAATACAAGATTAAAGGGAATTATATATATGATTAAGAGTATACGTCCTGATAAGAATAAAAACACATATAACAAAATACATTTGAAATTGTCTATTCAGAACAGAGTTGTATGATCAGAAGATTTATGTATGAATTGAAAAAGATATTTTCATTTTAATAATGTGTAATGGTATAAATTAAAATCACTAGATTAATTTTTAAAAAATAAATAATACCATTATTTTATTAAATAAATCAATGAATATATTTAGATTATACTTCCTTGTGAAATCAAAACGAACATTTCCAAAAACGTACACCAAACAAGAATGAAAAGAATGAAGAAACCCTCCAAAAGATATTCTTATATTATTGAATAAATTAAATATATTCCCATTTTTTAAATGGGCATATTATATCAACACTATTTTATGTTATCAAAAGAGAAATAAGGAATCAATCCTAGATAAGGATAATAGGATTATATTTATGAAATACACTTATGCTGAAAAAACATAATTTAATGGTTGCATATTAATAAAATAATGTCTATTGATTTATAAGGATCTATATAGAAGGTTAACATTTTAATAAAACTGTATAATAATTTCATAACCTATAAATGTGGTTAAAAGTAGTTGATGATAAATAATAGATGATAACCCTTGAATCCTTGTTTTGGATAAAATATGTCTCATTATTTTTTTAAAAATAGAGAATGAATAACTAGTCTAAATTTTTTAAAATTCCAAAGTGGATAAAGAAATAAAAAGTAAATGAATAGTTTTTATTGTTAAGGGTTAATAAGAAATTATAGAGATGTTGAATAATAAATATATGTGGATGAAAACCATGATTCCCTAAGTGATTAATTTTTAAAAAAACATTATTGTAGAAATGGAAAAATTATGAGATGGAATTAGAGGAGATTATGGTTTGAGAAGTAGATATTAACTATGCTCCTCTCATTAGAAATAAATTGTGGAACCCACTATATTCCCAAATATTTTTAATATTTATACTACATTGTGAATGGAATTAAAGGTGATGTATATTAAGAGATATATTGATTAAATATGTGAAGATAATAAGACTAAAAAAGATATCCCCAAATTTATAATTAAACTAATAACATGGTTATTCCATGAAACAAACTAAATTATATACATGGATAGTTGGATATATATTTTTGGCTTAAATATTACATGATAAAGATATATCAGCGGGAAACTATAGAGGGGGATTTTAGTATATATAAGGAAATAATGACTTTTTTCATGTGAATATGGAATTTCTAGGGTATAAAAAATTAGAAAAAAAATTATTTTTTTCGAAACATATTTCTTCAATCATATGTGATTATTTTGGGGGAGTGATTTTTATTATGGGGTTATTGTTTAATGGGAGAGTAATATTCCTTAAAAATTAGTTTTTAATGTGTTTTTTGAATGGACTATACGTGATAAATTTCTTGTACACATATTCTCGAATGACCCCTTGAATAATATTTGTATATTGGTATCACATAGTTTGGGTATTTATAGATATATTTCATGTAAATATTAATCATAATTTTTCAAAACAAAAATATTTCCCTTATTGGCATTGAGAATATTGTTTTATTGGAAATTACTTAATTAAATTTGATTCAACCCTTCCCTTGAGTGGATCAACATTACAAAGGGGTAGAATATGAGTCTTATTAAAAATATGGGATGAAAAATTTGATAACTATTAATAAATGGATAAATTATTTGTAATCAATAAATTGTATAGAAAAAATAAATATCCAATGAAATGTTGAAAATAAACTATTTCAGGGATTTAAATGAATTTTGAGAAAATTTAGTTGGGTAAATTTAAAATTCCAATAGATTATGATGATTTTTTTTCATTTCAATGAATATGTAAACTATTAATATTAATTTGGTGATGGAGGAGTTTTCTAATGATGAAATTATTTTAGTTTTTAGATACAATTTAAAATTTGTGATCTAATAATGAATATTCAATTAAAGACACATTCAAATATTTGTAAAGAATAATTTTTTGAGATGAGAATGAGTGAGGATTCACACATCACACATCTAATAGTTACAATGATGATCATAATATATCTTAAAGTATAATGTTAATTGAAGGTGAAATCACTCTCTATAACATAATACATGTTTATTTTGAAAAGAAACCAATTTAAATACTTGGGGGATATTATTAATGATGAAAATAAGGTTGGTTGGATGATTTTGAAGATATGGTTATTAATAATCTTAATGATATTTTTTTGAGGAAGTATAAGGCTTGGAAAAATTTGTATAGTATTTAGAGTTCTATTAATGAACTTAATTTATGTTCTAATATGCTTTAAGGTCATGTACATATATTTGAAGAAGATTGGAATCATTTTGTGATTTTCCAAATTCATTTGAGTTGATTTATGAAATAGTTAAATTTTATACGTTAAAGATTGAAGTATCAAATAGTTACACCATGATGAAGATACACTCTTTGGATGTGGTACATATGAATAAATAAATAACGATTCATTAATTTATAGAGGATATATTCGAATGAACAATTTATTGAAGTAGTATAAATTTATGATCATCCAATATTAATTTATGAAGTACTGGGTTTCGTTTTAAATAAAGACCATGGTGTATCCAAATATAAAGTTAAATTATTTATCCATAGAATTTGAAATCAAGATGAAAAATTTCTTTGGTCCATAATATCTACAGTGATGGATTGTTGAGGTTTAGGATGTTAAGATTTCAAATAGAAAACACTTAAATAAGTTCACAGTTGAAAGATGAAATCAAGAAATGAAATAATTTAACTTTAGTACTAAATATATTTTTCATATTAAATATACTTTCCAAAAAAAATTAAATAAATATAAAATTAAAATATCCTTATATAATGGTTACTTAATATTTAACAATCACGCTAATCTGGTGTAGGAAAAATATAATAAAAATATATCACTGTGATATTTAATATGCATTGTATCACATAGAATTTCATTACTGAGGATCCAATTTAAATAGGGAAAATTTAAAAAAAATAGTATATATAAGGATCTTTATAAATATACATTAGAATAACTCTTAGATGATCAAAAGTATCTGTAAATGAAAAAAAACAAACATTGATACCATAATTGTAACACAATGAGTCTTCCAAATATATATCAGAATCATTCTACATTTTAGAGAGAATAGAAAAAGTTTTCGAATGATTCATTGATATAAAAATTGATTTCTCTAAATATTTAATAATAATAAAGAACATGCCAATGAAAAAACATGATAAATCCCAGGTTTTGTTTTAGTGTAAAAAATGTTTTTTTAAATATGTAAGGGTATCTCAGACCATTAATGATATAAAATTATAAAATAATGGAGTCCCACTAATATATATAAATATAAATTGGATTTTATATAAATTTATCAAATTTTATTCATAAAATTACTCCTTGAGAAAAAAAACTGAAAAATAGAAATTTCGTGGAGAATTCTATGATATTTAAAGTTAAAGAAATATATATATATATAATTAATCCTTATGAAAGTACAAATATATAGAGTTAAAATATCTGATACATAATATAATTAGATTAATAGGTTATGATAATTACATTTAAAAAAATTTATATTACAATAATAAATTTTTATAAATAAGAATAATTGAGAGAATGTTAAATTATTCTTCATTTTAAATATCCTAGGTTGCTGATTATGAAATCATAAAATGCATGATTAATGCATTATTAAATGAGAGGATCATAGATCAATATCTCAAGGATTTTGTATTGAAAATTTGAAATTTTTATTGATGATAAATAACTATGTATTTTAATTGGGAATCCCTTATAAAAAGTTTTAATTAGGAAATTGTGATGATAACTCTATAACACTATTCAAATAGGGTTTCCATATTAAATTATGAAAAATAAATTTATCTGATTCCATAAATATGTAATAGAGAAAAAAATGATAATACAAATGTGGAGAGAAGAACATGAATCTTGATAATGTTGAATATATTTAGTATCGAATAAATAGAATAAAATACAAATCGATTACATATTTAATGATGGAATTTTTCTTATTAATAAGAGTGACTTAATTGATATTTAGAAGAATTTACCTTTTACATTGAGGAAGAAGGATAATATATTAATAAGGTAAAATATGTTAAAATAAATATATTTATATATAATAAAATTATATATGATTGTATAGAAGAAATAAGAATTGTTTTGAGGAAGGATGACACTACTTATATATTTCAAGATAATTTCTTTGATTAAAAAGAAAAATATGATTTTGGAAAAATATAATGTCATGAAAAATTTCAATAAAATATCATCATCATTATTACATTGAGAACAAAAAATTATGGTCGATAAGAATGCCACTATAATAGAAGAAATATCAGTATTCAATTTCTTTATCTAAAGGAAAAATATAATATTAGTGTGATGTAGTTACATTTATTGAAGGTGGAATATCTTATTCATCAGTTTTTGTGGTGGGATATTTAAGACTAAAGACTAAGAGTATATTCTAATTCAAACATATAGAGAGACAACACATTAGTGAAATTTGGTATAAAGAACAAATCAAGAGATTATGATATTTCAAGAAAAATGTATGTGAACACTATATTTAGGTTTCCTCTATAATAAGAATCCATATTATATGTCTTGGGGTAGGGATGATACCTTCATACCAATTTTTAATCCTTTTTCAACAAAAGGGATTTTATGTGTATCTGAAATGATCATAACACAATAATTATTAAATAACAATATTGAAAAAACCATTTAAAATTCATCAATGTTTCTATATCTTGTAAATTTAATATATTTCATACTATTGTTTGGGTTAGGAACTCAAAAAAAGATATATACATTATAGATAATAAATTATTTTTAATTTCAACACAATATAATTATGAGATTAAATAAATTCGTAAAAGGGGGAACTCTGATTCATCACCCCACCCTAGTGATTACGCAATATAATACAAAATTGAACTATTTTAAAATAATATTGTATCATTGATAGAAATCATTATCGGTTAATATTTTTTTGAATGGGTCTATGAAGAAATAAAAAAATCATTTTTCTGTTAGATGGGAATAATTAATCCTTCAAAAACTTATAATATTATTCTCATTTATATACGGACTCTCTAAAGCAAAATATCTTGGAATCAAAATTATATTGAATTTTTATACATTTAGTTAATGAAAAATAATAATTAACGTGTTATTTAATTTAAATTCTATTAAAAAAATTACAATTAATAGAAATAATACGTTAATGTTTTTTAGCAAGAGGTGTGGTTTTAGTTTATCCCAATGTTTTTATTATTAAAATTATTTAATTAATATGAAACATATATATATATATATATATGATACTAGTTGGTTTTTTTAAATGGATTATTATGTGGATAAACATATAATCATTTAGTTAATACAATATTATACGAAAAATTGGACTAGGAATTGGGATTTTAGACCCTGAGGGAAGATATATTTATTCTATTTGATTATAAAATTTTTATGACAAATTATAATTTTTTTTTTAATAATTTAGAATAAATTAATACATTATGTTCATGTATAATACAATAAATATCATTAAATATTATCTAAACATAAATATTCACCCCAATATACAAATTTTTACATGTAAATAAAATTTAAATGATGTAATTAGGATATATATTTAAGAGGTAAATTTTTTTATATGATTCAAATTCCTTTAAATATTACATAAGATACCTTTTTCAATTAAATGGTTTATCAGAAAAAAATACCCCTCTAAGAAAAATATAACACATTTGCAAGTGGAAATTTATTTAGAATATATTATTAGACTATTGAAAATATTATAATTTTCTTAATTGTAAAGATGAATTCGGTATAAATTAATTATGTGTATGTTGAATATGAAGAAGTTGAATACTAATTTATCACCAAAATATTATTTAATTTATATTGGTGGTATGCATGGATGATTTTGTGAAAAATATTATTACAATGTTGGTAATTGTGTTGGTGAATCTTGATATTTTTTTTAAATATTATATTTTCATGATTATTTTCTTATAGGATAGTGATATTTTGTGATGTGGTTAAAATTTGGATGGTTTATTTATGTTTCCCAAGGACTTATAGATTTTAGTTTAGTTTTTTATATAATTAATGTTATCTTAAAAGAAGGTTTTCTCTATTTCATGTTTTGACCATTGATGTTTTGTGTATTTTTTTATGTATTTTATTTGATGTGATTATATTTTATAATTTTGTATGTTTAAATTATTGATGATATATTATGTAATTATCTTTACATATCTTTGTATGGTTTATAATATGGTAGTATATGGGAATTGGTATTTCCTTATATTTATATAATATACATAATTTTTTTCTTTATATTATTAACATTGTGGTTGGTGAAAATTTTCCCACCCTAAATATAGTTTATATTATTGGACCCATATCAACATATTCATTTTTTGAGGTTGTTATGTCATCTTAGATATGGTGGAAGATTGTATTTTCAGTCAAAGATAATGATGGTGATTTAAAAGTTGGTTCATTTATTTTGGTGATGATAAAACATGGGATGATGATCATAAAATGTGTTGGGGAATTAAATATATTTATTTTCCTGAAAACTACTTTTATATGATTGAATAATATTCATATATTTTATTCTCTAAGGTTTTACATTTCCTATTAACCTCTCACATGAGAGATTACTGGCCGAACCTTCTTAGTATACTTTTTTAATTCAATAATTACTAAATATTATTTTCCACAATTATAATAAAATGTTAAGGGTTGTATTGTGTTATGTTAGTATATGAACTAGGTGATATATCAAGACTAGGATTCTTATTTAAATGTTTTACAAAAGATATAATTTATATATATTTCTATTATGTGTAATCCTACTAATATTTTATTATATTTATATACTAATATTTTTTTACATTAAAGTGGTTTTGGAAATTTATTTGATAAAAATAAAGTCCATGAACCTTTTATTGGGATTTATATATGATTTTTTCAATACCTATTATTATTCCTTATTAGAAATATGCCTTTGAGGATACACTTGATGTTGAAACTCTAACCCAAACATTGTTTTGGTACCTACTACCATTATATTGGCATACGACACATGGAATCACATCCGAAGTGACTGAATAGTTTAATAGTATTTGTTAACAAGATACATACATGATTGAAAAGATACATTTGAATACATTTATTATTATATAATTTTTTTAAGAATATATTTATTCCATATTGAATATCCCTTCATATTAATCAAAATATAAATCCTTGTATCATGGGGAGAATAAAACATTATATTGGGGTAAGATTAGATTATCATAAATGGCATGTGTATAGGGGAATATATGAATAAATAAGGAATAAATAACATTGTATGGAAAATATATAAAAAAAGTATTCGTTTCGTCGATAACATGAGCATAATATAGAAGAAATAAATTAGGTTAATATAAATTCATATAAATAATAACATTAGAAATATAAGTAACCATGGATATTATATCTAATCGAATAATCACATGGAATATAAATAACAAAAATCATAATAATGTAATGAATGATGATTGATATATTAAACCTTGCATTGATGCGATATGTTAAGGTATATTTTTTTCATTCTAGGCTTCATGCTAAAAATTTTATAAATGGGTAAGACCTCATTCCAACCATATCCAGTTTTTCTCATGAAACCTACCTATGCCTCGAGGGGATATAGTGAGTCATACCCATCACATATAATATAAAATTCATTCATCATATAAATAGAGTGAATCATAATAAACATAAACAATAATATTAAAATGATATATGAAAAGTAAATACTTCCCTTAATTAATTAACGTAATCATATACCACATAGAGTAACGTAAATGGTATAAAAATAGTTCATCCCAAATTTAAATGGTCAAACACCATATAAATAAATAATAAAGTTGATATAATTATAATATATACAAATTTGAGTACGGTTAAAGGGTTTTGGTTATTGATGAATATAAATACTTTAAAATATTGTTAAAAACAAACATGAGGAAAAAACTTTTTTTTTAGAAACATTTTTGAATTTTTTTTAAAATAACTTATAAAAAGATTTTCATCAAAAATATCCTCATAAAATTAGAAAATAATGTTTCAATAAATGATTTCCAGGTCAGTGGGTAATTTCATATGTTCCATAAATAACATTCTTCTTTTTCAAAGTAAAATTGCTAGATAAGTGGATTATTGAGAAAGTGTTAAGAAAATTCATTTGAATTTTTTATTAAAAAATGTGTAAAATGAATTAAAATAAATTATTTTTAATTTTTTAATTTTTTTTCAAATAATTTATTGAAAACATGATTTTTTGAGAAAATATATCTCCTCCCAATGAGAGAAATGATGTTGAAATTTATTGAATTGCGATCTCTATTATTTTAAGTATGAATTATTGAATAAATTATAATATTTCATTAATATATTATGAATAACTATATCATAAGAAAAAATATTATTTCAAGATGGAAATACAAAATAATTCTTTCAAGGGAGATATAAATATATCCCATCCTGAATAATGATGAGATTTTGAATTGAAATATTACCGCATGGGTAATTTTGGTATTAAAATACAAATGAAAGAAATGACATGTAATGTAACATTAAATATCATGATGATAAATTAATTAATGAAATATTATAAAATAGGGATGTATATAAACCACAAAAAAGAAAGAATTGGTGAACATTACATATGTCTCATATAAGTAATAGTGAGAAGGGAAACCCTTACCTCACACATCCTTTTAGTTGAAATTTCATTAAAATGTAATAAAATGTTTTGAATAATTTTATTAACTTTTTATACAAACACATTAACATTATAATAGTATATAAAATCCTTTTATAACTTGTTATTACAATTTTTTTAATAAAATTTAATTATTTTCATAATTTTAGGTAATAACTGCATGGTTTTTTAATGTCTTTTACCTTGTTTTTTCCCTATTACATATATCACGTTTTAATAAAACCAGGAATTTTAAAAGTAAATTAAATATAATATATAATTTTTATAAATTCAATTATATTAATCCATAAATTTTTTTGACAGGAAATTAAATACCATGTTCATGGAATTATTTGGCCATATTTGTGCATGAATATTGTTTACATTTTTTTGTTATACATCATGAAATAAAATAAAATAATGTATATATATTATAATTATAGTATAGTATTTTATGTAAAATATATCACATTTTTTTAATTAATAGAGACTTAATAAATTCCATGTAAATAGAGAATGAATAACATAATTGTGTGATGTTGCAGCCCCATCCACAAACAAGAAACATTACGGTATTCCTACAAAATAGAATGCATGCTGTTATATGGAATTTTATAGTCAAATAATAATAATCAAATAATACATATCATATATATCATATATAATATATAAATACATCAATTGTAAAAACCATTAAAGGTGGTAATGAAAGAACAAACAACATCTATTAATGTTGTTGTTGTCCCCTGGACACACGAATTATGTTTTCATAATCCATTTAAGGGGAGTGTGTGAATATGTTAGTTTTAACAATTACATAAAATAATTTTATTATATTTATGGTACATAGGTAATTATTTAATAATTAAATCATATAATTAAAGGATTGGGAGTAGAAAATGATATAAAAACCCTTTTAGATGAACATTACTACGTTGTTGGGTATCCTCATTAGGTTTGCATTAATGTCTTATTAAGAAGGTTTTATGCCAAATACATAGATTCTAGGAAGAGTATTTTTATGTTTTGAATTAGTTTTTCCAATTATATTATGAACCAATTTTTTTTTAAAGATTGAATAAGGGAGGAGAAGAGGTGGCCTTTTATAAGTGGGGAGATGACAGATATGGTATTTTTTAATATATTGATTTGTCACATATTTTATTCTCATAAAATAGATCAAATAATAGAAAAAAATTTAAAAAATATGTTATAAGGATGACACATGTCCTGAAAATAGGTGTTGGACAAGTTACAATGTCATTTTCCTATATGACTGATGTTTAGTAACTCGGTATACTAATCATTCTCCTAATTTTGCCAATTAATTCTAAATGTATTCACTTATAATTATGGTAAAAAATTACTTTGACCCTATTATAAATAAAAAATAAAAAATAAAAAATTATTAATATTAAAAATATATAATCCTTTTTTTAAAATTTATTCACATAATTGAATAAAATTAATTTAAAATTAACCCAGTAGATATACTAATAAAGAAGGATTTTAAAGTGAAAATGTTTTAATTTTAAACAGTATTTTTAAATTTAGAATTAATAGAAAATGGATTAAAATGAAATAAATTGGAATATCAGTTTATAAGTTATCTTATTTTATTGTTATATTAATTTAAAATTTAAATAAAATTCATTGATTATTTATATTTAATGTAAATATTGAAAAAAATTCAGTATTTTTAATTATTCATCCAAAAAGGAATTTTTTCAGAAATATATGAAACATTCACCCTTATATAATTATTTATAGTAAAATTTTAAATATGAATATTAATTTCTCAAATAATATATATATTAGTGTCAAAATTTAGTTTAAGAAAATTCTTACTATAATGTTAGAAATACTACATTTAGAAAAATACATTTTTTATGTTTTTAATTGGATTTGAACTTATCTTATACCATTAAAATGTATTGGATGAATGTAAAAATAAATATGTAATATGTAATATAAAAATTTAATTAATATAATCAAAAAATAAAAATTAATTTATTAAATTATAATAAAACAACTTTGTCATATATAAATTGGTTTTTTGAAACTAATTTCCTTTATATTCAATTGGTTTTATATCAATTTATAATTAATTGGTCACCCATAAATTTGACCCCATATCTTTCCAGTTTAGATAATCATATCCAAAACATATAATTCAATGGCTATGTTATAATATTCATTAAAAATATTAATATTAATAATATTCGGTAAAACTCAATTGTGCCTATAATGAATGATATAAATCAATTTAATTAGTGCATGTAACACAAGATAAACATAGTGTTTCACAAATTTGTAGATAAAATAAATTTTTAGTGACATATAAACTATATAATTATATGTATTCTTTTTATAACTTTTGGTTGTTACATTCTCCACTCCTTAAATAAATTATATCATCATAATTTTAATTTGACTATATAAATCAATGTTTTATCATTTGAAAATACCATTATTGTAAAAAAAAATTAAAATGTTGTTAATAATAAATCATATTAATAATAAAAAAAGCTAAAACCAATGCCATATCAAATAATATATAACTATTGTTTCAATTAGGAGAACGTTTATGGAATGTAATGATATTGACATGGAATTAATGTGTAAATAACTTTGGGCAGTGGTTTATATCATTGCTTAAAAGAAAATTAATGATCAATAAAAGGATAAGGTAATAAAAACTATAAATATTTGATGATTTAAAATATAATTTGATTAATCAGTTATGGAGGTAATAGAATAACATTTTGTTTTAAGAACTTTTTCATAAAGATGAATAATTTTTTGACATTCAATGTATATATTGAAATTCACTTACTTGATGAGTTTCTATTTCATATGTTTAATTTCATAATTTGTTTAATTTTTGATAAATATATTATTTATCACTTATTCAAATAATAATTAGTATCCATATGAATTTCTTATTCTAGACGTACTAAAATTTACTTTTTTTGTGTTATAAGGTCCATAATGGAGTGGAATGTCCTTCAACTTAGTCTTACTATTTCCAAATAAAATTAGGATTAATACAAGTTTTCCAATATAATATCATAATCGATAAAAAATATATAAAGCTCAACAATGGTAATTTAATTAATTTTTAACCTTTTAAAACATCCAATGTATTAAGACCAATAATTTTAGAAATAAGGTTACCGAATTTTCAAAATCATTATATCATAAATTAGTTCCAATACTATTAGATCCATCCAATTTAATATATCCATATCAATAATCATTTTATACCAACAAAATTATCTTGAAATTAGAAATATATTAAGGGTTTTCATTCTCTCAGTCATGTGATTTCCAGGAATTTTAACATTCCTCTTAATAGATTTTCTTGGTCATCGATATTAAACTTACACATTAAATTCATTAACAAAATTTACTATAATAAACCCTCTTTAAATATCACAATACTGAACCAATAATATCATAGATTAATATATTCTTATAACATTATTAATGAATTGAAATGAAATAACATTAATCATTATATATTAATAGTAGTAATAAAAATAGCTTGAACTTGATAACATAGCTTCTTCTGAGGTATATTCCCTTGGTTGCTAGGGGTATTCATATTTATAGATCCCTATTTTCTTTATAGGTGATTAGATGAACATTTAAAAAAATTATTTTCCTTATAATCATAAAAATGGTGGAGTTTTTTCTCAACAATTAAAGAAACCATTGTTTTCTTTTTATGTTTGTACCATGTTATTTCATTCTATAAGAATTAAATTTTATAAAATCCTTCTTCAATTATTCTATTTATCTATTTTTGTCTCTGGAATGTTTCTTCTCCTTCTTCTCATTTAAAAGATAAATCATGGATACTTCATTCTCTGTCTTAATAATACATGACACTATGTCTCTATATTATAAAAAATTATTGGGATATTAGTTCCCTTTAGAGAATTTTATAGATACCATGAATTGAACAGTCAATATTTCAATTTTAGTTATGTACATAGTCGGAAGCATTCCATGAAAACTTAGTAATTCTGGATTCATAATTACCAACATTTACTCCATTTATAATTCATAAACTCTAGAACATTTTTTTCCATATCAGCACCATGTTCACACAGAAACTATTTTTTCATGAAGATTACCTTGAAATCCTTCCACTCCAAGATGTATATTTCTTCTTTATACATATTTTTTTGAATTAGGGACCCTACATTATTTGTATCTATTGAAATATGATAAATTTTCATAACAACATTCTCCCTTTCACTACATCCCAAATCAAAATATAATCTTCTATATGAAACTTATCTATTTATCAAGTAACAAATGGATTTTTAGTCCCAATGAATAATAAAGGTTGAAAATTCATGAACTAGTATAACTTTCTCACACTGTGTGGTGGTTAGATAATATTCTCTATACAATAATGGTTATCACTCCAAACCTATGTCCGAAACCCTAATAAGATTATAATTTGATCATTTCCAACCTACAAATTCATAAACATTACATAGAGGGAAATCCCTATATAAAGTACATATATTGATATGGATCCTATTCAATAGTTACCCTCAATTTATATAAATCTGAATTACATTACTTTTATAGAATAATTAAGACATTGCACAATCAAATACTCTATGTATGTGTTGGTGTAGTGACTTTGTAAACATGAAAAAAAATCGTATAACATAGTGTAATATCTTCAATGATTCTTAAAAAGATATTACCCCTAATTAATTATACATAAAAACAATTATTCATAACCTGAGGAAAGAGAACATAAGAAATGGGGGAGCCAAAATTTTCATTAATGGTAAAAAACTGAAATAGGTATGCAAAGCATTAACATAATGGTTTGAGAACACAACCATGACATTTTAATATCATAACAAACATATCAAAGATCAAAAACATAAATCATGGAATAATTATTGGCATTTCATAAGACAAAAATCTTTTGGGAAACATGATCTTAAGACATGGAATCATAACCATGTAATAAGATATATATTTGTGGAAGTAATATAATAATATAAAATTATTTCAATTGTAGTCAAGGAATCACTTTTAAAGACATCGATGTAATATAGGTTCAGTCCCTATACTATTATAGTACTCATGGTTCACTCCCATATCCATATTCATAGTATATGTTTACACCCCAAAAAATATTTTTAGTCATGATTCACTCCCATGGACATCATGATATTCGTGGCCCACTCCCTAGACTCTCTGATTCATTCTCATGAGATATAAACCATTATTCAGTTCATTGGGAAGATACAAAGGTCACAACCTTCTCATAATTAAATAATAACAACAATTTCCACATGATCATAAAAATATATCCTATCCCATGAAATTAAATGGGTGTCAAAAACAAATCCTCACATAATAAACTATGAAAAAACCGGTTTTATAATCATTTAATCAAAGTATAATTTTTGAAAGGAAATGGGTTTCATAACAATAAAACATGTGGAATAGTAATGGGTTATAATAATATATAACTCATGTAAAGAAATTAAGTTTCTTAAAAATATAACAAGTCAAAGAGAATGGGGTTTCATAATCATATTACCCATGAATGTGAAAAATGTTTCATAACAATCATCTCATCAAAACCTAGAACATTCTAAGAAAAAAACTATGAATGGAACCTTTAGATCATTTCCTCAAAATTCATGAATAATTGTAATGAATGTCATCTTGAATGATAAACAATTTAGAAATATCTATTTTAAAAAATTTCATGATAAACATTTAATTTATTTTTTCAAAAATATTTTTTTTACTTAGAACTATTTGAAAATCATTTTCATTAAAATAAACATGAAAAATTTTATAATGGAATCATTAATCATAATTTTGTACATGATGAACATTTTTTTCATTATAAAAACATTGGATTAGATAAATGAACAACAAATGAGAATAATATTACTTTTTCAAAAAAAAATCTTTAAATGGTAAAAAAGGATTAAAATTTATTTTAATTATCTTGGTAGAAATGTAAAATATTTTTTTAAATCATTCAGAAAACATGATTTTGAAGGATCCTTGATTTACTACCGAAGAGGTATGTAAAGGCTCACTTTCATCAAAACCCTTTCTTAATAATATTATGTACCAACGAGTGGAAAATGATACTATTACTTGGATATAACATGAATATATTTAGTGTAAGAAAAATAATTAATTTTCTTGAGTGATGGATTGCTATATTTTTTCAATGAGAGAATAATCATAAAAAATCTGGATCAGTAGTGAGAATACAGCTATAAACTGTTACCAATTTGGTAACATTGAATCATAACGTAGTAGAAAAAATAAAATCCCATGAAGCATATTAAATCCGGAAAATAAGGTTATTTAGGATATAACATTTCAATCTATGTATATACACCTCATTGCAATATATAGGTGCATAATGAGGCATGTGTCTCAGGGAAGAAAAATTGAGACAAAATTAATTTATCAATTTGTAATCTTTTGAAACATTGACACTATGAAATAATGATCATAAAATTGATATATAAAAATTCCTATTTTTTAATGTATAATAGACATATAGTAAATTCATTGGTAGTATATATACTACACAAATTAAATTAGTTGTGAATTTTACATGTATGTAGCGAAAATAAAAAGTGAGACGACATTGTCTTCTAATATTTATTTACTCTTTCGGTACTCGTACGATCCTACATTATAATAAATATAGTAATATTATTAATAATATGAAGAACCATGTTAATATATATATTAAAATATATTAGATGATTATATCTTTATATTACCAATTTATAAATAATTGAATGTTATGGTTTCACTTCCGGTAATATCTGTTGTGTTATATATACATGTTTTTAATTTTTATTCTTGATTGTATTACTTTTATCATTAATTAATTAATTAAATAATGTAAATAATTATATAATAAATATATATTCCTTATATAATCATTTATAATAATAAATACTATATAGAAATATGAAATTTAAAACACAGTTCATGGAGACATTTGACCGTACGTATACATGAACATTGCTTCCGTTTTTACAACTTATTAACAAAAGTAAGTAAATTATATATATATATATATAAATAACTGTATATAATATTCTTATAGTATAATTACTATTTTATATATATAACATATATTCACAAAAACCATCCTTATTACACTCCATTCAATTGGTGAACATATCACATCACTTTGAGGTGGAGTTAGTCCAAACATCCATAAACGATGTTATTGAATTTACACAAGATAGAATGTGTAAATTCATGTGTGGTAAAATAATTAAATAATCATAAATTAATATTAAATATAATATAAATAATCTATAACTTTAAAGGTTATCAGAATTCCAAACCATGATATGTGGTAAAAGAAAAAATGAACTACATCATTTCATTAAGCAGTAGTTCACCGTACCCAATAATGATAAGTTCATTACCCATTTGATAGATGTCTGTGATAGTTTAGGTCAAAATAATAATATTTAAATATATAAGTATATTTAAGATACTTTTTTTGTTATATAATCATTGAATAATTGTAATTGATGGTGTGCTGAATGGAAATAATACTAAAGAGCTTAAGGAATGATGGTACTTTTTCATTGGGTAGCTCCTTTTGGTTCGCATCAAAGAGGTTACCTATATATATTTCATCCAAAGTTTATGATTATTTTTTGAGGTAATGGATGTTGAGGATATATTGTTTCAGATTGTTATTGAGAAAAATTGTCATTAGATGTGTGAGGAAGTGGGAGCTGAGAAGTCAATTTGATACTGGAGGAGGAGTGGCACTCTTGTATATTTATGGAAAGGGAATACCACTCCCATTATTTTCCATTTGAATAACATAAATAGTCTTCCAAATTCATTAAAATGGCATATATGGTATAAATATTTCAAGATTATTGATTTTCAAAAAATTTGATTATCATATAGGCACATGTGTACATGGTTTAGTCCGTCAATAAGAATGATTTCCCCTTAATCATTGCAATTACTTTTAATTAATTTCAATAATATTTTTGATAAAAACTAATTTTACATTATTATAAATAATAAATTATTCTGATTCCAAATATGGAATCCATATTAACAAATTACAATCCCATATGTTGTAACATTCATATAAATTTAGTCCAATTGAAGTGACAATAATAACAGTTTTAAAAGAAACAATGATCAAATGTTTTCTATGTTTTTATATTGAATTTTTAAGTGAAATTGATTCCAATTAACAATATATTTTTAATTTATATAAATTTATATAATTAAACATATAAATATTATTTTATAAAAATCAATTAAAATTCATTATTTATTAAAATTCATTAATAAATAAAACATCATAGAAAAAATAAGAAACAATAACCCTAACCTAATATTTCTGTTTCAAATTAAATAATGATGTTAATTTTTACATATAATCATTTTAAATTTTCCCAATGTTTATTTTTAAAATATGTTTCCCATTAAAAGTTGGTAAAACTACTTTAATAAAAACATATGTTTTTGTGTGTGATATTTGGTCTGCTCTCATATTATTTCTATAATATAAATTTGATGAATATGAAAAAAAAAATTATTTAGTACATATCATATTAATTTAATTAAAATCATTCACTAATATCAATTAACATAGAATATTATTATATTTCACCTTTTTCATAAAAATAGTCTTTTATAAAATTATTCCCTTTATAATAATTTTGTTTTCATATTAATTTCTAATTAATCGGAAACCAATTAATTTAAATATAAATACATTCATAAGTTATTTCATCATATAAAATTCAACTAAATTTATAGGTTATGAGTTATTATATTATATAATAATATATTTATAAATATATTATTTTTTGTAAAAACACGGTCTTGCATGTTACGCAACCCATCAAGGGAAGTCAGTCTGGCATGTATTGTAAGATAATCATGGTTTTCTGTGTAAAAAAAGATAAATATTATGTTGGATTAATACATAATTGACTTTTATTTATTTTATAATGGACTAAAATCATAGTTATTTTAAAAAATAATCTATTTTCAGTGATACAGGAAATGAAAAATATCAAAAAGATTAAATGAATAGATAAAAATATTTTACAAAATATGGGTGTGTTATATTCTACAACCCCTAAAATAAATTTCTCCCTCAAAATTTTCCTTGGATTCAAAGGATTAATACAAGAAATTTCATTTCATATGTAACGCCCCAGCCCTAGAAGCCCAAAGCCGGTGCATTATTCTAACACATTGGCATGATTACAAGGAATCAAGTACCGAAGGACCAATCAGTTTAGAAGTCTTGGAAAATAGATTACATAATTTAAAATTACATTACATTATAAAATTAAAAACCTCAACAAAACTGTCTCCATTTTCCACATTCATATTCCTTAGACGAACCTTGTAGGAAGTCATAATATACTTCTTCACATCTGGGAAAAAATAAAACCTAGAAATGGGTGAGATCAGATGCTTGGTAATGATAAAAATATAGATGAAACTTTCATAAATAATCATAAACATTTATGGCAATGTATCAACCTAAAACAAAAGCATTCAAAACATAAAAATCAATATAATATGTCAACGATAAATCAAATAATTCCATTTATTTATTCACATGGATATTATACTAGTAGAATAATCACAAGTAATATCAATAACTAATTTGATAATGATGGAATGCATAATGTTATAATTCATAACCACAAAGTCAAGGCCTTGTGCCAAGACTATAAATAAGAGTTTTTCAAGGCCTTGAACTAAAAAACTAGTTTATTTAATGATACCTACTGATGCATTGAGGAGCTATATTGGGCTCCACACGACACTTAACAAGTCCAATACATTGCTCATATTAAAAGGTTTAAAACATAACATAAACAGTCATATTAAGAACTATAATACGAAATATCAATACTTTATCCAGAAACCATGAATGATATAAAAATAACACATCCATAATAGAACATATCCCAAAAACATCAGTACAATATGTAAGGTTTTTAACATAATAAATCAACTTCAAACAAGATTAAAATCCAACAAAATATGTTGACATAGATGAAAATGATTTGTAAAAACTCTTTCAGAGATATATCCTTTTTTTATGAAAACATTTACAAGTCACACAATTAAGAAAGGAAAAAATATAAAGACATTTTTGTGTCAAATTGTTCCATACCACTTTGAGACTTTTTAATGGAATTAAAATTTTAAAAACATTCATGTCTATATAATAAAATCCTTAAAAACCATTTAAAAAAGGAAATTAATGAGAATGTGTTAGAAGAATAAATATTTAAAACATTTAAAATTATTTTTTAATAAAATAGACCCTTAAAAATCATTACATTGAAAACACTTTTAATAAACATGGACATGGGTAATAAATATGTCCCATTTAAAACATACTCATAAACAATCTCGAATAATAATTAGATTGAGGAATTAACCCTTATCTTGCACTTTTCATTGGTCGAGGGTATGTTTAACAACTAGTATAATGACCATAGTATGTTATTAAATTATACAAGAACTGTATTTATATTTATTATATCATACATTATTCATTTATGTCTTTATAATACCCATTTAATAACGATTTCCATGTTAAATTAACATTTTGGGTCATAATTGCTTTCTATATCGTACGTGTTTTAACTTGTTATTTTGGATCATATAATATAGATAATGATTTAAATACATACAGAATATAAATCATGATTTATATATATAATGTATTTAGAATATAAATATTTTAAATATATAGATATATTAAATGTAAAGAACCATTTATGGAGATGGAAGGTCGTACGTTTGCATAACCGTTGTTTTCGTATTAATATCACATTGAACTGAAGTAAGTGAATAAGATATATGTAAGTAAATATATAAATATATAGGTATATATAACCTAAGTAGAATTATTATTTTATATATTAAATAATTATTAATAATATATATTTTTATAATCATTGTTGAATGGTGAACGTGGGAATGAATCTCATCCCGTCCTGGAGACAGAAATCCCTATGTACGCACGAGCGACAATATAATTATATTGATATAGATATAATATTTAATTGGATGTTATATAATATATAAAAAATAATTAACATGTCATATTTAATATTTAAATTAGTCATACTCACTATTATACTCATCCAAATAATTAAGTGTTTGAATAACAAACTACACCACGTCGTGGAGACGGTTAGCCGTATGTACACACATATGGAGACTTGGCCATTTATAGGATGGATAGAATAACAAATATGGTTGTAAAATATTTATAATAACATTATCATTTGTACGAGTTACTTGATTTATTATTCTTGTATGGAAACAACAAAGAAAGAAGAAGTGTAAGAATAAAATAACTTGAACGAGGGTGGTGAAATTATTACTCTTCTTCTGGTGTTTCATATTTAGTAGATCAAAATGGCTCTATAGGTTGTCCTTATGATAAAAGTAAGGACTCTAGGTTGATATAATGAATTTTTTGAGGATATCTGGGTATGTTTTGGCTGAGCCAAATCACTTTGGAAGTGTGAAATTTAGAGAATAGGATGTACCCTTTTATAAGAGAGGTGAGGGTCACTTTAAGAAAAGCATGAAATATTATTTTATAATAAAATTGATTATGGTTTTTAATTTCTCCAAATTAATTTATTTAGTGCCTTAGGTAATTGTGGGTAGAAATACACTCAACAAATAGGTTTTATACTTGTTTATATTACCATTTCATCATTATCTTTTAGATTTAACTCTTAGTTAAATAGTTTATCGTTTACAATTTCTTCCTGTATTGTTACACTATATGGTTAATAAACTTACTCTAAAGTTGTTAGATAACCTCAAGTGGATCAATAATTAAATATATAATATTATTTAAGAACATTGGTTGCATATTAGATATTTATGAATTTTATATCAACCAAAAATATAGTATTTGTTTTAAAACCAAATTACTATCACTTTTGACACTATTTGGTATATTGTTTTTGTGAAAGTAATAACAACCTTATAAATTCGACAAAAATTTATCTAATCAACCATAAAATTTTATGTTAACCTATAAAATTAGTTTAATTCCTTAGATGTCTCAATTTACATTTATATCGATATTTATAATATCAATTAATTTAATATTTCATTAATAAGGTATTTACTACATCATCATTGTGTCATATATATATTAAATTATTTAATGTCTAAAAATTATAAATAAAATACCATTATGTAGGAAATATTTTTATCTTTCTAATGAATATTTATAGTTGAATTTATTTCATGTTTACTCTTATGTAAAAAATGGTTTAATTGTTAAACATTGAATTTAACACCTTCAAATCTTCTTTAAATAAAATTATAATAAATGTCCTAATCAAATTAAAGTGGACCAAAAAGATTAATATTTTATTCCTAATATTTTTTGGACTTATTAAACTTATCAAATTGAATTAGGACATGTGTTAGGGTAATTAAAATATCATTTTTACCCTTAATTACCCTATTTACTTTTAACCGTGGTAAATTAAAGTCAAAAGCTACTATTCACCAAAAATTATTTTCATCTTATTTACCCATATATTAAATAATTATTTCAACCATTTCTCTTGGATTTTTGAAATTAAACTCACAGAAGAGGTAAAATTATGTTTTATGCAAATTTACAAATGCACATAGAAGGTTGGTAAAAGATGTGAAATAGTTCAATAAAAGTTTATTATAAAATGTATTCAATGAATTACATTAAACATATATAGGCATTATATATCTATTTTGACTTAGTATAAATTTAAATAAAATAAATACTTATTTAAATAAGAATTCAGTTTTATAAAAAATATAAACATAAAAGTTTCATTTATTAATTTAAAATTAATTCTCCTTGTCAAAAACAAAAAGAGGGGTTTTATAAAAAATAAAAACAATCAAAAGATTGACTTATGTTTAGGTCAAATTTAAATTTTAGATTACTTATAATGATCTAAAATTTATTAAATGATAAGAATATAATATAATTATACTTAAAATCCATTCAAATTCATAATTTAACAAAATAAGTTAATTCCATTAAAAAGGATACTTTCAATTAAAACATAGTATTTTTCATTATTTGCCAAAATATGAAAGTTATCAGAAATGTACAAAAAAGTTATCTAAACTAAATTTTTAGGTCCCAATTATAAATAAGGATTTAATTTCATTAAATTTAAAATATAAAAGTGTCAAATATTAGGTTTAAAAAGGGGTCACGATTAAAATGAGGTAAACTTTCATTTTTTGTAAAATATCTCATTTATATGAAAAAATGAATTTATTCTGATATTATGTATATGAAACTTATAATAGGGATTTTAAAATTATATAGAGTCTATAAGATTCAAAATTTATTTAATAATATTCATAAACACTTTTTGAACAGCTAGTTTGGTAAATTGAGGTGCGTTCGAACTCGGTGTTGCGTGTAGCAAAAGAGATTGAATTACTTTTATGATATAATGTACTATAAAATTATGGGGTGTTACATCATAGAAACACCCATCATAAATATAAATACAAAAATAACATTAAAAAGAGAATTTGAAAACCCTAACAGTCAACCAATATAACTCATACCATGTTTCCCATATAAGTGACCATTGGTGGGATGTAAAAACCAGATAATGGAGGAAAAATATAAATATCAAGTTCTGATGGAGAGTGATAGAGAACATATTTCAGATAATTTTAATAATACTAAATATTTAAATATGTGATGATCTAGTTGCCCATTTGATTCATGGGAAAATAATGACTATGATAACCTATTTGTATTCGATATCCTTTCTATAGAGTTTTATAATTTTAAAGAGAAGATATTCTTAAACAAATCAGTTCAATATCTCCCTTTTTGTGCCGTGATAAATTTTTACCTCACCTCTTTCTCCAATAATAAAGGTGAATTTTTTATTCTTGAAAAAATAGTAGATCATGGGTTTCATGATAATCCATCCCATCCATCATCATTTTCCATTAACACAATGTTTTAATGAGAAGTTATCCAATATAGATAAATCCTCATCTAGTGAGATAAAACATTAATATCATAACCATAATCTGAATTTTACATCAAAATTACATAAATTTTTACCTTTTTAATACCTTTAAAATATGATAATCTAAAAGTATATAAATAATTTCATGGATACATATTAATATTGACCCTCCCATATATCATAATGTATCCCTAGTCATCGCATTCCAAACATGTGAATACCCTCATCGTATATTCTCTTGAAACGTGGTAATAATCGGAATTAACAAAATAACTTTTGGAAAATATTCATGCCTCCTTATTCAAATAATTTTTGGTATTATTATTTAATTCCAGTAAGTTCTAATCTTTATTGACTACATATTCAAGAATTCTTTTATCATTTTTGTGGTAATTAATACCGTTCAACATACTAATTCAGATAAAACATATCTTTATCCATACATAACTACTTTATCATAAAGAATTAATTAACGGTTACCTTACCTTAACTAAAATACTTCATTTTATGAAATCAACATTCTAGTATATTAAAATAATTAAATATATACTTGTAAATCCTTAGCAAAATCATAAACTGAAAAATCCTTATATAGTTCACCATTCATAATTATGAAATGAAAATAAATAAATACATCAATTCTTCTACATAAATTATTGGAATAAAATATTTCCATCATTGGTCTACAAGAAAATATTGGGTCAAATAATTTAGTTGGGTAATTATTATGTCATCCATAGATAAAACATTGAACTGCAAAATAGGTCCTCACTCCATGACCCTTTTTCCCAGCACATATAACATCTTCCTCTCAATTTGATGTATTTCTTAATGTTATTATTCCCTTATACCATTCATAAAGTATGTAATATATTCCTTTATCTATGTTTCTTTCCATATGAAAATTTATAAGTGTCTATCTTTTTCTAATTTACTTTGGTAATAATATCACAAAAGATGGAATTTTTATTCATATATCACAATAGATGATTTGGAAGAATTGAAATATATTTCCTTCTAGTGGTCATCTCATCTGACTGCTCATAAAAAAATTTCTTTCACCTTAAATTTTATCATGATTACATATGGTTCCATCTATAGAATAAAATGAGAAAATATAATGTGAGAATGAATTATCATAGTATAAAGACACATAATCCTGAAAATCACATAATGATGCCAAAATCATGAAACCAATTTTTTTTAATCTATTACACAATAGGTTTGTACTACTTTTTTGATATCCATATTCTATATCAATCCTCAATGATTGTTCAAAAAGATTTTGTGAATTACTATACCATATCCTTAGTATTGTAAAATTTGGTGTTCATAGAGGCATGTTGTCATATAGCATGTTATTCCAACTCTACCCTGAGACACCTTGTCAGAGTTGTAACACTAACGCACATATGTTTTAGAGCCACATTAATCATTAGTTTCCGGATAGGGATGTACTTCTAAGAATACCCTCATTTTATCCTTTACCAAAATTCCATGCTATTTTCTATAATTTTATACATACTTAAAATTATCCACTAATACATACCTAGTCATGTACTTAGAAATATTAATAGGGATCTCACTCATGTTTTCTCGTCCTTATTTTCAAAGGATAACTAAAACATCATTCTAACATCAAATATAGAGACCCTTATCTTCCATAGATTAAAATTAAATTACTTTTGTGAAATAATTAATTCATTAAACAATAAAATGCACAAATATTGTTTTATTTTAGTGCCTTTTGGAAACACAGATCAAAATTCTTCTAACTCAGTGAATGATATTTAATTCTTCCACAAAGATCTTCCAACATATTAATTCTAACTAAAAAAGATTCATTATAACATGGGGAAAGAAATCATAAGATGAGATTGAATTCTTATGAAGGGTAAATAAAGAATATATGTAATCATAATATTATCATAAGGTTATGAGAACATTTTAATAAATTATAATGATCATAACTTGATTATTAAAGATCAAAAAATATGAATCATGGTATAAAGATTGGAATTTCATAAGACATGAATACTAATGGAAACAAATGATTATGCCATGAAATCATAACATAGAAAAAATACATATAATTGTGAGAGACACATAATCAATTAAATTATTTCTAAATTAGAAAACGAATAACTTTTAAGGACATATTAGTTGTATGGGTTCACTCCCCATACATGCTTGGTAGTCATGGTTCACTCTCATGTTCATATTAGTTGTTATAGTTCCTCCCCATACCATATTGGTAGTTATGGTACAATAACTTGTCCATAATAGTTATTAAGGTTCAATACCCTGACCATATTATTCTATCTCATGAGATATAAATATTTACCTAATGAATTAGCTGGGGATATAGGGCCCACAAATCTCATTATTAAATAATACATACCTGTAGATCATGATCATATACTATCATATCATAACCCCTAAAATGAAATGGGTTACATAAATATGTAATCATATCATAAGATATCAAAAACTAAAATTACCATAATAATTTCATCAATGCAGAAAATGTGAAAGGAAGAGGTTTTCATAAGAATAAATCTCATGGAAGATTATTCGGTGTCCTAAACATATAACCCATGAAATAAAGTTTTTTTACAAACATATAACCCATTAAAAATAAATTTGGTTCATAAAGATATTATACCTGAAATTTAAAAGGGTTTCATAATGATGATTCCATCAAAACATAAATAATTTAGTGAAAAAATATGATTAAAAACATTAGATCATTTCTTGGAAATGCATGAGTAACACCAATGGATGTCATATGGAAAATAATTTGGAAATATCTTTTTAAAAAAATTTCATAAGGAAATTACCCTTTAATTATTTAGAAATTATTTTTAAAACATTTATCCTTGTAATGAAAATTTTCTTGAAAATAATCGTGAATAGACATACAATGGATGTTTTGATAACATTTTGAAAAAAATTTTCTTTGAAAATCATTAAATTAATCTTATAATATTTTTTGAAAAACTTTTTCCATGAAAACTTATAAAAGAATCTTAAAAACGTTTAAAAAACATTTATTTTAAAATGCATTTAAAACATATAGAAGAATATTAAAATTCATTGAATTGATTTTATATGAAAACAACCTTTTGAAAAAATGTAATGGTTCTTTTGAAAGTCATTTAAAAAACATTTTATTCATAATAGATTTTTCCAAACATTTTTCATTAGAAACAAATTTTAGACAATGAATTTATATAGTATTAGGAAAACAAACCTTGTTTATAAAATTAAATATTTTAATATTTTAATTGAATCTTAATGTGAATATCAATCATGATAGTGGGTAAATACATACATGTTGAACAATCAGTTTTCATTATAAAAATATTCGCAAAGTGCATTGACTGGAAAAGGATAAGATGATTACTTTCTAAAACCCCTTTTCACTAAAAGATAATACATGGGTAGAAATTTATTTTAAAGATCATATTATAGTAGTTTAATATTTTTTGAGACCTCTTAGAAAACATGGGTTATAAGGTACATAGATTTGTGACTAATAAGGGATGTAAAGTTGAACATTCTTAAAAACACATTCATGATCATGTATTGTACAAATGATGGAAAACACGGTACCATTAATTATATATAACATGAGTAAACATATTTTAGTAAAATAAATGAGATTTATGGAGATATGGATCATAATAGTTCATAAATTGGATAATAGTCTTAAACAAAATTGATAAATAATGATATTATTATTATAAACTGACACAAAATTAATAACATTGAATCGTAATAAATTAAAAATAATAACATTTAAGGATTATCAAAATTTCATGAAAATAATTATATTCATCATATAACATATCAATATTAGTATATAAACCTCATGAAAAAATATTTGTGCATAACTTTTCATGTCTCTCAAAGAAGTCAAGTTGAGATAAAAATACTTTATCAATTTAGTAACTTTTGAAACCGAAATCCAATGAAGGATAGATCCTAAAATGGATGAGTAAAATACCCATAAATCATGGTATAAGAGTCATATAATACATTAATGTGAATCATATACACAAAACAAAGTGGTGAATAAGTAATGTACTTCAAAGAAATAAAGATTGAGATTAAATTCCCTTACCTTATGTCGTGACACTTATCATAATCATAATAAACTCATGTATATTAAATATAAGATTATAATAAAACTTTTACATAAAAATATTCTCATATATAAAACCATATATTATTTTTTTTAATTTATATTTCCCACTATTTAACAAATCTATGTTAATGTTTCACTTTCAGTAATATCAGCTTTGTTCTTGGTTTATGTTTTTATTTATTACTCTAGACCATCAATTTTATATCAAGATTTACTTAATTCATGAATTTAAAACATTATATAAATATAATATTTATTAATTGAATATGTATTTATATTTATATATAAAATATATAAGTATAAAATTGAACACACCGATCATGGAGACGTTATGTCATACGTCCACATGAACATTGTTTCTTTTTTATCACAGTATAGAAAGAAAGAAAGAAAATAATATATATATATATATCAAATAACAATAACTTATGTTTATTATTCTCTATATGTCATATATTTCAAATAAAAACATCCTTAATACATCTCATGCAATATGTGAATGAATCAGATCACTTTGATGAGGTAGTAGTTCATACGTGTACAAATGATGTTATTGTATTTTAAAATATGAATATTATAATGGCTTGTGTTATAAAATAATTTAATACAAATAAAGTAATAATAAATGTATTATATATCATATATAATTAGTATGTACATCAAAACATCAAAAAATGAAATTTTGTAAAGGGAAAAACTACAACATCATTTTTTGAGGCGGTAGTTCGTCATACACTAGAACAGTAAGTTCATTAAGCATTATATGAAAGTGAGATTATGCGTTTAATGAAACCTTAAAATGAAAACGTAAAATTATATTTAGGATAAATTATTTATTATATTGTTATAGAATAATTATATTTTATGGTGTTTATAAAGGTAATAAAAATAAAGAGCTTGAAGAAAGATGTTATCTATTTTTTGGGAAACTCATGTCGGTTTTAACCAAAGGGATTACATGAACATATTTATTAGAAGGTGAGGATTCTATGATTATTTAAGATATTTTGAGAAGTTAGTTGGGTATTAATTGGTCAATCCAATGTTTATTGAGAGGTGTCAGGAAGTGAGAGGATATGAGGCCTTTTATAGTGGAAGAGGAGTGAAACTAGTGTAAATGTTTGGAATTGGAATTCCACTCTTATTTTTTCCATTAAAAGTGGTTCCAATAATGTTAGATATTATATACAAGGGAGTATAGGGTATGAAATGGAAATAAAATGGATTTTGTACAATTTTATAGGTCATTTGGGCCCTTAATTTTAATTTTTAGTCCCTTGTTATGCTTAATGAATCTTTAATCATTGTAATTAATTATAAATATATTCATTAAATTCATTGAAAAATAAATAATTTGAATGTATCTGACAATATAAATTATTCGTATTCCAAATATATACTTATTTTGTTTTTCAAATTCCAATCACATAATTTATTGAAATTAAATTATATTTAAGCCGACAGATGGGATGAAAATCCGGGAATTTAAATTAAAAGTGTTCAAATGATTTCTTTGTTATTATAGTCAATTGAAATGTGAAATTTATTTCAGCAACCTAAATTATAAAAATTGTAAAAAAATATCTATATTATCTTTTAATCAAATTTATAATATAATTTATCCTATAGATAAATTAGATGATAAATATGTTTTGAATTAAAATTCATTATTTTAACTATTCATTAAAAATAATAGTTCACAAAAAAAATATAAAAAACTCTTCATAAGAAGTGATTTCAATTAAAAAAAATAATTTTTTTTAAATTTAAATTTATTAATTTTAAAAAATTTATATTAAAAAATATTTTCCATTAAAAGTCGTTAAAACTAGATTTTATAAAAATATAGGTTTTATGTGTAATATTGGCTATAATATTATCTTATGCTAATGAAATAAATTTGAGGAATTGGAAAAATATTATATTTATTATATAACATATAAATTTAATTAATATCATTAGTGAATATTAATTTTTTCAACATATTAATATGTATTTCTTTTTCACATAAAATAGTTTGTTATAAAATCATTTTGATCATATTAATTTCGTTTTGAAATTGATTTATAATGAATGGGTATAAAATTAATTCAGATATATATATTTATATGTTATATAATCCAATAATCATTAATTTAACATCTAATTTACAATGTATTATTTTAAAATACAATTTTTTTAATAATATATTACTGTTTGGTATAACTCGGTCTTGCTTGTTATAGAAAACATCCAGAAAAGTCAATATTGTGCGTAACATAATAGAGCATCAGTGTTCTATGTAGATAAAGATAAATATTATGTATTGTTTAGTGTGTGATAAATATTTAGTTGTTTTAAATAGAATCCTAACATAGCGATTTAACAAAAATAATCTATTTTTAGTGTTGCGTTATATGAATAATATCCCAAATATAAATATAAGTCAATTAAAATAATTCAAAAAATATCAGGGTGTCACATTTTACCCCCTTAAATTGAATTTTACCATGATAGTTCATCTCTATTTAAATGGTTTAAAACATGATAGATCCTTTCATATAAACCCACATAGTAAAATTAATTACTAACACTTCCTTTAATGAGTGAAATTCAGAACCATAACGGTCAACCATGGTAACACATAACTAATTCTCAACATAATAGAACATAGGTGTGAATATAAAACATATTCATGGAAGATAAGTCGAACTATCATGTTCTTATGGAGAGTGATAGAGAACATGGTTAGGAAAAATTTAACTGTCACAAATCCATAAATCTTGTTTGATCTATGCAGCTATATGGTTAATTGGAAATGTTGGTTCTATGAAAAAAATTTGGCATCATCATACATTCTATAGAGTTGTATAATATTTTAGAGAATATATTCTTTCTTTATTATATACAATCTCATCCTTTAATATTTTTTGACCAATTTCCATCACACCACTTTGTCAAAAAATGGTGATTTTTTTATTCATAAAGAATAAGTAGATCATGATTTCCATTATAATTTATCGCATATATTAATCAACATAATTTTCTAATAAAATTCTATCAAACATGCATAAATCCACATGTGGTGAGATAATACACTAATCCCACAAACTACAACAAATATTTAACATTAACATGACATTAATGGTTAATTTTATAAATCTTAAGAAAAATGATAACCCAAAATAGTATAAATAATGTCGTGAAATAATCTTAAAATTGAAACCCCAAATAACACAATTTATATAATGGTTTTCACACTCCAAACATTTGAATATCCTCATTTTATATTCTCTTAAAACATGGTATGTTTTGAATATCCATAAACACATTTAAAAAACATGTATTCTTCATTATTCAAAATATTATTGGAAATATTATTTAAATTATAGTAGTTTTAATCTTCATATAATATATTTTCAACAAATCCTTTATCATTTATCAGGTAATAAATTTCATCTAATTTTATTATTCATATACAATATATCTCTATCAAAGCATAATTATCTCAATATCATGAATTAATTATTTTTTCCCTTCCTTTAATAAAAATATCACCATTCATGAAAATACTATTCTAGTTTTTGATAACCATTCAAGACATTCTTTAAAATCCTTAGCAACAAAATAATCAAAACTATCCTTATATAGTTCACCATTCATAATTTCAGAATAAAAATATATAAATACTTTAATCCTTCATCTTTAGTAACTGGGTTGAATAAGCACTTCATTGGATTAGAATTAACTTCATAGGTCATAGAATTGATTTGGTTTATGAATGTGTCCTCCACATATAATAAACTGATCTCTATGACATTTTTTCACGATATGATCCTTTTTCCAACATCAATATCATCTTTTCCTCTATATGAGTTATTATCCTTGGTTATTATTTACTTCATCCTGACATGAATAAAGAAAAATAGTTTTTCCTCTACAGTCTTTACCATGTGAAATTTTTTAAAATCCCATCATCCTCTTATTCGGTGTGTTAGGAATATCACCAAATCGAACATTTTTTATCCTAAATCATGATAGATGATTCAACATAATCAAAAAATTGTTCTCTACAATGATCATACCATTGGCAGCTCAATATAAAATTTTCTATCATATTCAATGTTAACTCAGTTCCCTCTACTAATATCTATTCAATAAAACATGAAAGCATATTGTGAAAAAAACATATCATTATGAAAATACTCATAATTCTAAAAAATCACTTATATGATGAATAAATCATTAAACATACATCTTCAATCAATGACACAATAGTATTATACTATTTTATTCATAGAAATATTCTATTTAAATATATTATGATGGTTTGAAAATAAAATCTGAATTCCCAATGAATATCCTCTAGGAGTGTCAAAATTGGTGTGCAACATGGCATGTTGTTGTGTAATAGGTTATGGAAAGTCACACGCAACACAAATTGTTATATTTATTACCCCTAGGTACATCTATTCCCAAGACACATCCACATGTAGTAACTAGAGAGTGATGTATGTCTAGGAAACCAATCACTTAATCATTTTCCATTATACTAGGAAATGTTTCTATACATTTCTTCATACCAAAACATATTCATAGATACATCCACAGAAATATCCATAAAAAAATTATTATGGCCCTAAAAAATGATTCCTCACCAAAGTTTCCAAAGGATAGGTAAACATTTACTCGGATACAAACTATAGAGACAATAATTTTTCATACATTTACATTACATTAATTTCTTGAAATACAAAATACCTCACGCAAATAAATGTTGAATGGTAATGTTAGTTTAGTGACTTTTAAAACAAGAAAAATAATTCTTTTAATTTAGTGAATGATAATCAATGTTAACCAAAAATATATCCCTCTTTAGAAATTTTACTTAAATTAAATTATTCATAACATAGGGGAAGCAATCATAACAAAGGGGTGACCATGAATACTTAGTAATTGTAAATAAAATAAATACATAAGAATAACATTAAAATATGGGCACATAACCTTGATCATGAAATTTAATTATCATAAAAAACTAGTAAAAGATCATAAACACAAACCATTTCATATATATTATTATTTAATAAGACATGAATTACAAGGTAAATAATAGAATAAACTATGAAAGGATAACATAAGAATAATAAATTTAATTTTTATATACACTTAAGAATATTAAATTATTACCATATTAATCAAGGAAACACTTACACAGATATATTAGTAGTATGGGTTTATTCCCCATACCATTTTAGTAGTCATAATTGACACCCATGACCATATTAGTAGTATTTTTTCACTCTAAATACTATCTTGGTAGTCATGGTTCACTCCCATTTCCATCATAGTAGTCAAGGTTCACTCCCAAGATCACATTAGTTTATATAATTACATATAAAGTCTTACCTTATTCATTAGAGATAGATTTATGTAACACTAATATCATTATTAAATCGTAAATATATGTGCCTCAAGATCATAAAAAATCATAACACAACCCATGAAATGAAATGGGGTTCATAAACATGTAATCATATATTAAACTGTGGAAATCTAAAGATTTCATAATCATAATATCAATGAATAAACAATCAAAATATGTTGTTTTAATAATAATTAAACCCATGGGAGAGGAATAGCTTTCATACACTTATAATCCATGATAAAAATGTGATTTTAATAAATATATTACCCATGGAATTGATATTGGATTCATATAAATATGACCCATGAAAGAGAGATGGGTTTCATAAACCTCATTCCATCAAAAAAACTATTTAGGGAAACAAATATGAATGTAACATTTTGATAAATTCTTATAAATACATGATTAACACTAAAATATATCTTCTTAGATAGAAAATACTTTAGAAATATATTTTTAAGAACATTTCAAGAAAAAATTATTGTTTTTTCATTTAAATTTTATTAAAACACAAAACTATTTGAAAAACATTTTTTTAAAAACAAACATGAAAACCCCATATAAAAGAAAACATTGAAATGTTTTTGAAAAACGTTTGTCATTGAAAACATATAAAGACTTCTTATAAAAATTTTGAAAACAATTATTGTTGAAAATATAAAAAAGAAGATTGAAAAGTCTATGAGAACTATATATTTGAAAATAAATTCAAAACATATAAAATATGATTCAAAAAACTGTTACCCATTTCTTTGAAGACATCCCTTTGAAAAACTATAAATGATGTTTTAAAAATATTATAAAAATAATTTTTAATGAGAAAACATTTTTGAAAACCTAATTCATTGAAATAATGATTAAAATAATGAATTATCTGAATATTAAGAAAAATATATACTTTTTAATTAATCTTTTAAATCTTGCAGATGAAACTTCATGGGAATGTTAATAATGACAATGGGTGTATCCGTACATGCCAAACATTAATTTATAAATATAAAATGTTTAGAAAATTTTCTAGACCAAAAAATGAAAATACAATTCCTTTTAGAAGCCATTTTAAGGTAAAACCTGAGTAGAAATGTATTTTAAATAATATTGGATATTATTATAAAATTATTGGAAACTTTTTAAAAAACATTGTTTTTATGGAATATATTTTTATTACTAAAGAGAGAGGTAAAGTTCGACTTTCCTCAAGACCCTTTCATAATAATCATTTTTACCAAATGGTGGATAAAATGGTATAATTACAGAGAAATAAAATTATTAAAAATAGGTTAATAAAAATTATTATAGTTATTGATAAATTGATCATAATATTTCATAAATGGGAGCATAATATTTAACAATTTTGATAAATAGTGAGATTATACATATAAATAGTTACCAATTGGGTCACATTGAATCATAACACAATAGAAATAATAAAATTTCATAAATATTATCATATCATGAAAATAAATATATTCATGATATAACATGTAAATGTATTATTATACAACTCTTGGAAAAAATATGTTCATAACATGACATGTTTCTTAAAGAAAAAAAATTAGACAAAATTACTTTATCGATTTTAGAACATTGGAATCATAATCCCCATGAAAGATAGATCATAAAATGGTTATGTAGAAAAAAAAATTAGGTATAAGGGTCATAATATACATTAATTAGATGTATAAAGACAACAACAAATTAATGACTGTAGAATAATGCTTGTATCTCCTGAAAATAAAAATTGCGATGAAATTTCCTTACCTTATGTATTGACTTTCATTGTACTCTTACAAAACATCTGTATAATAATTATAAGTTTATTAAATGTATATTTAAGATCCATATTATTATATATAATTATATATATTATTTTATTATCAATTTATATTAACCACTTATTAATAATTCTTTTCTAAGGCTTCACTTTAGGTAAAATCCTCCATGTTCTCCATACATGTTTTTAATTATTATTATTATCCTTCATTCTTAGATCATGATTTACATAATTCAAAAATTTTAAAAAAAGTCAGATATCATATATATTCAGTATAAATGAATTTATAATATATATATAAATATATATGTGAAATGGAATTCAATATTCATGAAGACGACACAATATACGTACGCTTGAACGTTGTTTCCATTTTTGCATTATATAAACTGAAATAAAGTAATTTAAATATGTATATATATATATATTAAATAAAATATATTCATAATTATTTTATTAATATAATATATTTTCAATTAAACCATCTTTAATACATTCCATGAAATGTGTGAATGATTTAATTATCTTTAAAGAGTTGGTAGTCCACACATACATAAATGATTTTATTATATTTAAAAAAGAACGAATGTATAATGGAATGTGTTAAAAAATTAAAGAATCCTAATTTCATAATACATAATACATATATCATATACAAATCATGTTTCTATCATAATTCAAAACCACAAACGTGGTGATGGAAAAACAAACAACATTGTTCTGTGAGTTTGTAGTTCTCCTTACACAAGAATGACAATTTCATTACCCATTAGATGGAAGTGTCTGTTTTTTTAGGTAAAACACATAATATATAAATAAATCAGTATATTTATTATATTGGTGTTTTTATATAATCATGGAATAAGAGTTTTTTAGTTGGTGGAGAATGTAAATACAACCAAAGATCTTGAGGAAAGATGTTACCTCTTCTTTGGGTAAGTCTGTTTGGTTTTCACAAATGGGATTCTGTTGATATATTTTTTCATGAGGTGGGGATCCATGGATTATAGAATAGATTTTTATGGGAAATTTAGTTAGATCCTGGCCAATCTAAGCTATTTTCAATGGTGTGATGAACTAGGAGGAGAGGAGGTCATTAATGGTCCAATAATGGTATAATTATTGAAAATGGATAATAGAGTATAAATATTGAATTAAAATGGACTTTTAACAAGTTTTTAGTTCATTTGGGCCTTTATGTTTAAGATTTTGTTCCTTGTAAAGCTTAATTTGTCCTTCATTATTTTAAGTTATTTTAATTTCTTTCAATAATGATTCTAATGAGAACATAATTTTAACTTAATATAAATTAAAAATTATTATGATTCCAAATATGAAAAAAAAATTCCAAATTAACTTGACATTCATGGAAAAAATTTATTTAAATTTATTTCCGTAGATAAGATGACAATAAAAATTTTTAAACGTAAACCATTTTAAAATATGTTATTTTTTTATAGTCAATTTCAAATTGATATTGATTCCATTAAAATAAATTAAATTAAATGATAAAAAATTATCTAATAAAAATTTAAAACCAATTAAAAATAATTATTTATCCTCAAAAATAAATCAGATGAAAAACATGCATTAAGTGAAAATTAATTATTTTTCACCATTCATTAAAAATGAACCATCACAGATAAATACCAAAAACTAACCCTAACATTATTTTTATATTTCACTTAAAAATATGAAATATATTTTCACATATATAATTTATAATAGTTCGAAAATTTAAATTTTATATAGGTTCAGCGTTAAATTTCTGTAAAACTACATTTATACATATACGTGTTTTCATGTATAATATTTGGTATATTCTGATAATATGACTATAAAATAAATTTAATGATTATGAAAAACATTTGGTCAAATATATAACATATAATTTTAATTTATATCATTCAATAATATTAATTAATTTATCTGACAAAGATAAATCAAATTTCTCTTCTAAAAAGAGTAATTTATAAAATCATTTCATGTATATTCATTTGGTTTCAATATTCATTTCTAATTAATAAGTTTCCAATTAATTAAAATATATATTTTAATAAGTTATTTTATCATGTAATTTTCAATTTAATATATATTTTATATATTATTATGTATAATAATAATATTTTGAATAATATTTTTCTGTTTGATAAAACATGGTCTTGCATGTTACAAAACCCATTGAGGAATGATAATGTTTCATATAATGTAATCTAGCCATAGTGTTTTGTGTTTCTAATGATAAGTAAGATTTTGTGATTAGTACATGATTAACATGGATTTTTTTAATATACAAGAAATGTCATGTGTTAACAAAACTAAAATATTTTTAGTATTCTGTGAAATGAAAAATATTAAGAAGATTAAATTAAATCAAAAAAATTAACAAATAACAGGGTGTTACACATTCCTTCAATTTAACTGCCCTTCCAAAGAATTTTATACAAAATATTATATCATTACATCATCAAATATAATGTATAATACCAAAAATATAAAAAATAAAAATATATATAATTTTATAATCATTAACATGGTTTCTTTGTGAATATCAACAATATTAACTCCATTATACTATTTTGTAGAGAATATTAGAATTATCTTCTGAATATTACCTAGGAGTGTCACATCAGGTGTGAAGTAAGTCCTAATTTGGGTACCAGGTAATTATGGAGTCAATCCTAACACACCTTTTATAGAGTTACAACCCCTTGGTAGGTCTGTGCTAGAGCCACATCCACATGTAGTATCTAAACAGTGATATTGAAAAATAGAAACCACATAATCTCTATTGGGAAAAAAATTATTTTTTTTGTATACATATCCTCAAATTATACATGATATTTTTTAGCCCTAATCTATGTTTTAATGAATATAGTTCTCATTGTTTCTACTAAAAAATCTTATATTCTATCTATAGTGACCCTAGCCCCAGAAACATAGTGTTAGGGCCTACTACCATTACGTTGACATAGGATAGAACAAATAACATCCTAAAGTAGAGAATTGTTTAGTAGCCTTAGTATACTAGACACAAATATGATTCTTAAAATATATTTGAATACAAAAATTACCAAATATCTATTTTTTTAGGATAGTTTTTTCCACATACTATATCCTTTCATATCAATCCAAAAATACATATTAATATCCTAGGGGAAATAAATCATAATAAATTGGTGAGATCAGATGCTCTATAAGGGTATGTATCGTGTGAAATATATTAATAAATAAGGAATAACTAATAGTGAATGTTAAATAAATGAAACACATTCCATTTAGTCAATATATTTATAGTAACATGGATGAAATAAATGATGATAGAAAAATTATATATATATAATCACAAGAGAATGAAACTTAACCATGTATATTAAAACTAAAATATTAATCACATGGAATATGAAAAACATAATCCATAATTATGGAATTTATACACATGTATATCTAAAATATACCATCGAGGAATTATTCCAATACCTCAAATATCTTTAAGGATACTTACTAAAAATATAATAAATGGGTAAGTACTAGGACAAAAAAATACATAGTTATTATCATGAAACCTGTAAATGCATCCAGGGGAAATAGTAAGCCCTTCCGATCACATAAAAAATACAGTGCATTCCTCATATGAAATGGTTTTACTATAATTAAGAAAACATTCAAATTATAACTAAAATATGACATTAAAATGAATTCCCCAATCAATAAACATAATCATATGACATAAAAAGTAATATTAATGGTATCAAAATTAAAAATACCATGTTTAAATGATCAAAACCCATCCAGATAAATAATAAGGATCATATCATTATTATATATACCCTTTGGGGGAAAGGTGAATTTTTTTATGAATATAAATCCCATAAAAATATCTTTCAAAAAATTCATGAGAAAAAATAATTTTAATTTGGGAATAGATTTTGAAAACCCATTTTCAATAAATATCATTGTCAAAAAATTGTTCAATTTTTTTTAAAAAACTTAAAATGGTATATCCACATAAATGATAATCATATTGGTTGGTAATTTCATATATTTCTTAAGGAACATTACATTAACATGGGAAAAATGGTTGAAAAAGCACCTCATTTAAAAAAATACTATAATATTCCTTTGAAAAAATTTAGTAAAAAGTAAAACTATGTAATCATATAATTTAATAAATAATTTAAATATGGATAAGAAACTTTTTTTGAATTTTTTTTAAAATAATGTTTTTTTAGGAAAACATATTTTCTACTGATGAGAGAAATGAATATAGAATTTATTTGAACTTTTTCTATTCAATTTTATGTAATATAGAGTAAACAATACCACATTATCTTTAAAATATCATTTATAAACCGATTATAATAAAATATATAAATATCAAGATCGGAATTTCAATTATTTCCCCCCAAAAATAGATATAAACATAAATCATCTTGAATAATGAAGGCATTGTGAATTTAACTATTATATATTTTATAAATTCTGTAAGTGAAATACCCTTGAAATATATGCCTCAAAATGAAATGTGTAATATAATAATTGATAATAATTTCAAGATATATCAATAAAAATGTTTTATATATACACTACACAAAATAAATAAGTGGTGAAAATGGTGTAAGTCTCCCTGGAGAATAACTGAGATGATATAGCCTCACATCAGGCATCCATTGGGTTTAACGTGATTTAAAATCTTTTATAATAGTTTTAAACGTGTTATTAATTTATTTAAGAAACAAATTAATATTTATAACATTATATATGATTTTTTATAACATATTATTATCCATTCATTAACAATAATTTTTTTGGGTAATAACTGTTTTGTTTTTGGACTTTTTTGTAATAAATTTTTTATGTTCCCCAAACTCCGATAATGATTTCATAAGTTAATAAATTTAAACCAACATATAAATATAATACATCTTTAATAAATATGTATTTATAGTATTCTATAGAATTTTTTTATAGGAAATGAAATGCATCGTTCAAGGAGACAACTTGTTGTATATATGCATAAACACTGTTTCCATTATCTTTTCATCTTGAATGAATAGAAATTAAATAATATATATATTATAATTATATTATAATTTTAATGTCATACATATCACATATTTTTGTTATACCCATAATTAAAAAAAATTATGTAGATAGTGAATAAATCAGATTGCTTTGTGACACAGTTATCCTCCATACATATCAGTGACATTATTATATTCCAAAAAATGGAAGGCATGATGTTGTGTTTGATTTAATAATTCCAGAAGAATAATAACATCATAAATATCATATGTTATATATATATAATAAATAACTCATTATTTAAAATAATTAATTTATATAATATATAAATTTAACTATAATAATCAAATAAAAGAAACTAATTTCATTTAGTATGATAAAATTACTTTGGCACATACAAATACTTTTTATAAAGAAAAGTAATTTATATTTAATTGGTTTCTAAAATCATTTATAATTAATTATAAATCTACTAATTCAGCCGTATATTTAATATATTATTTAATCATATAACTAAACAATTATTAAACAAATAAGAGATAATTTACATTTAAAATAATTATATTAATAGTATTTGGTAAAACATGGCCATATGTGTAATAAATGTTATCCATGTAATTAATTATTTCTTGTAATGGAAGAAAAACTCAATGTTATGTTCATTTCAAGATAAACTCAATGTTATGTGTCACATATTATATTTAAAATGATATTATTCTTTTATAATATATTTGAATAATATTCTACCCACCTTAAATAAATTGAATCATAGAAATTAAAACCTGACTTTAGAAATTGGTGGTCTGAAATTTGGAAATACCACTATTAGAAAACATACATCAGGAAATGGATAAGAAACACCATCTTAGTAAGACAAAAATGGATAATTCAATTTCATATTGAATAAAACAAAACTTGATTACTAATTGGGTGAAAATCTATTACAATTGAAGATATGGAAATGTAATAAAATCATAAAAGACTATAGTGATTGATTGAGGTCACTGATCTGAGAAAAGTGAATGATCAATTGAAATTTAAGGGCCTAAAAACCATAAATCAAGTATCATTTAAAAGAATATAGGATTCATTAATTTGGAAGGAAATTTGATAAATGTTTTTCAAGATCCTTTTACTACAGTTCAAAAATTATTTTACAATCTAAGAATATAATGAAATAAACTTAGCTGATGTTTTTCTATTTCATAAGTGAATTTTCAACCAGTTTTTTTTTCTATGATAATTTTTTAATTCATCACTTACAATAATAATAATGATTTTACACAAAATAATTTTTCACCTAATTCAGTAAAATTAAATTTTAATGGATCGTTAGGTACACAAAAGTGTGACAAGACATTTTGTTTGTCCCAATCTAATTTCAAAAAAAATATTACAAGTTGTATAATATAATATAATAATCTCTAAAACCACTTGGAATGTTAAAAAAACTATTTTGTAAATTGATAACATTAGGACCCATCTAAAGGATTATGATCCATGACCATATAAAAAAGGTTCTGAGTTTCAAAAATGATCTTATCTTTAATAAGTTCCATGGTACTAGTAATAGCTAATTAAATTAATAAAAATCACTCATCACATTACACCAACATAATTGTCTTAACATTGGGATGATTTTAAGGGTTAAAATTCCCACAATAATGTGTTTTAAATGATGTTTAAATATCCATAGAATAAATTTTCTTGTTTATAATTTCCTTTCAAAATATTATTTTAAATCCACAACTATAATTACTACAGTAAAATACATTTACATATTATAATTCTTAATATAATAATATCAATGATTAATATAATCCTATAACAGAATTCTAAAATCTAATCACAAGAATAGTAATCATTCATCATAATTAATAGTAATAACTTAATCTTGAACTTAATCACATAACATATTTTGAGGAATATTTTCATAGTACATAGGGAATTCATTTTCATAGTTCCGCATATCAATATAATAGTATCATTGATCATTGGAAAAAATCATTTACTAGACTTCTGAAGCATGATGGCCCTTTTCTCTTCAAATTATTCACACACCTATTTTAATAATATTTTTCAAGGTGTTTCCTTCCAAAAGTTTCACATGTAAGAAAATCTTTATTTCACTTATTCACTTTATCCAAAATTTTATTTGCTTCCCTCAACTTATCTTTCTTCCATTAGAAGCCAAAATACAATGATATGTATTTTAATTTCTTAATAAAAGATGATATCTTGTCCTCATATGGTGAAATTTTTTTGGAGAATAGATACAAAGTTATAATTAGTTTGATTCAATCAATTAAATTGCCAATATTTCTCTTTTAATTATGTATGTAGTCTAAAACAAAACTAGGTAACCTTGTAAAAATTTATTTATAATTAACAACATTTGACTCTTTATTCTATCTTAAAAACATAATCTTTTTTATCATATATTTTAATTTCCCATGAGAAAAATATTTTTCCTTGAATATTTCCATGAAATCCTTCAACTGCATGCCTTCTTTTTCTTCTTCATTCATATTATTCTTAATTGATAACCTCTGTTATTCCGAATCTCCTGAGAATATATAGTAAATCATAAAAAACCCTCCCTTCCACTACTTCCTAGATTGATAAATAACTTCTATAATGAACTTATTCAATGCTCATCTAAAAATGGATTTTTATCCCTATTTAATAATGTATATTATAGAAACTTGATGTGTTAATACATTATTTCACCATGTGTTTGATAAGTATGAAGCTAATTATATGAATGTTTATTACTAATAATATGAGCAAGATTTCCCAATACTGTTATAATTTATTCAGTTCTTACAACATATCAAGATGTATCTTTATTAAATTTCCCTAGAGGGAAAGACCATCATTGAATATGTGTGTTGATATAGATCCCATTGCTTATATAAGGTACCATTTCAAAATAATTTCATGAACTAGATTTAATCATAATATTATGGAATAGAATATATAATACCACTAATAGAAAAACACCTATCATAGAAAATTTCATAATCATATGCGTGGTTTCGTTGAGAATGTAATTTTTTTCACCTCATTCATAATGGTTTGTCAAGAAAATGTCAACTTTCTTAATCATATCCCTCGATATTATCACACCATTTTCATAGTAAAGAACATGTTCTAGTACCCTGAAATTATTTAGTCAATCCTAACACCACAATTTTAAATTTTTTACCCCTATATACCATTATTCCATAACCATATCTACTTGTAGTGTATATATAGGGATATATTTTATGTAAAGACAAAATAATATACATCTTATCAAAATATTAGGACGTTATTCTATAAGTTTTGTCAAATTATACATTATTTATGTGTTCCCTAGTATTATTTTCCAAAATATAGCTCACAAGGATCCTACTAACCTTCTTCTAATAAAATATATATAGTTACCTGACCCCAATAGACTAGAGGTGGGGCATAATACCATTACATTGGAACAAGATATAAGGAATAATATCCCAAAGGAATGAATAGTTTAGTAGTTTCTAAAATCCATATACTTAAAAGAGTCTTACCTTACATTTGAATACCCAAATTGCAACATAATCATTTTAGGGAATAATTTTATTCCATATATCATATCACTACATATCAATCACAAAATAATTATTCTATTCATCAGGAAAATAAAACATTATAAAGAAGTGTTCATAGATACATAATAAGGATAAGTGTATAATAGATTCTGTGAATGAATAAGTCATAATTAATATTGAATGTTAAATAAAATAATCAATTTCAAGTTAACCAATAACATGAGTATAATGTGGAAGAAATAAATGATGGTTAATATTACTAAATAAATTATTACATGATAAGAAACATAACCTATGCATATTCTAAAAATCTAATAATCACATGGAATATCACTAAATAAATACATAATGATGGAATTCAAACTGAGAGTCATCTAAAACACACTGCATAAGATATATGCCAAGCAATCTAATACCGTCAAGGGTTCGTACCAAGGATCAATTCAATGTCTACGTATTCTCTCAAAACCATATAATGTTTGTCAGAAAAAACATACCAATGCATAAAGAGGCTATAAAGAGCCCTTCTAATCATATAAAAAATCCAACTCCTTCCATATGTGAAAAATATAAAACATAATTGCACTAAAAATTCACATTAAAACTATCATATTAAATTTACCTACATTTCATAATCAGTAAATATAGACATAGACCATCCTGAGTAAAGTGAATGGTATTAAAATAGTACATCCCCAATTAATGTTATCATAAACCATCTAGAGAAATTATAAGGATAATATAATTACAATTTATACACATTTTATTGTTGTTAAATATTTTTTGTTGTTGATGAAAATAAAAACCATAACATAATATTTTTAAATAATCATGAAAAGAATATCTATTTCATTTTGAATAATATTTTGATAATAATTTTTTTGGAAAGTCACTATTAAAAACATTATATTCAAAGATATAATTATAAATGTGAAAAAAAGTATTCACTAAAATGACGGCCATGTCTGTGGATAAATTTCAATATTTCTAATGTAAAATTAATTCTATGTGGTAAAAATGCTAGAAATGTATTCGGTAAAGAAATACCTAAGAAAATTACTTTGAAAAAACACATAAAAATGAAAAATTGGAAAAAATGACTTAATAAATCATGTTGAAATTGTTTATGAAAATAAATTTTATTTTTTTTAGAAAACATGATTTCGATAAAAAACCAAATTTTGACCCAAAAGAGAAATGAATTCAGAATTTATTGAATCATTTATAAAATTATTCTATGTACCAAATAGAAAAAAAATAATTATACTTGAAATTGTATTTAATGTCTATAGTAAAATAAAAAATATTAATTTCAATATGAAAATATAAAATAATTCTACAAAGGGGGACATAATCATAAAACATATAAAAAATGATCCAATTGTGAATTAAACTCTTAACACTATGGTAAATATTGTGTTTAGATACCCAGGAAAAAATAACATAAAATAAAACATTAAATAATATGATGAAAAATTAATTCATATATATATACAAAAAATTAAATTATATAATCCAAAAACAATAAATAAGCAATTAATATGCAATATGTCTCCTCGAAGTACAGGTTTGACAAGAAACCCATACCTCATGCATTATTTTGGTTTTTCACACATTAACCTCTAATATAGTTGTTTAAGAATTTTTTAACATATTTAATAACCATATAATTATTTATCATATAATTTATAATCATTTATTAATATATTATTACTCATTTGTTAATAATATTTCATTGTTTTCATCATTTTGGGTAACAATTACTTTGTTTATTGAGTTTTTTTTTCACTTATTATTTGTTGTTCCTCTTACATCTATCAGGGTTTATCATTTAATTATTGTAAATAATTACATAAATATCATATATATTAACTATATATTTATTTATATTAATATGTAAAATTTTGGGGAGGAAATGAAATACACCACTCTTGGAGGATATATGCCATATGTATGTATAGACGTTGTTTCTATTTTCATGTCATATAGAATGAATTAAAATTCTATACTATATATATATATATATACATTTATGGGTATTTTTTTCATATCTATCTAATATTATGGTTAAATCCATCCTCAATACATTCTAGATAAAGCGGGAATGAATCACATCACATTGTGAAATGGTAGTCCTCCGTACAAACGAGCAATATTATCATATTCCCAAAAAATGTAAAGAATTTTTGTTTATGGGATATAATAGTTACATAAGAGTAATTAAATCATAATTATCATATATATAATATTTAAACTATAAATACATCATTAATTACAACCTTAAAAGGAGGTAATGTAAAAACAAAAGACATTGGTTCATGGGGAGGTAGTCCTCCATACACATGAATGATGATTTCATAACCCATATGATGGAAACGTGTGAATGTTTAGGACTCAAATTTAACATAAAAATTTTTAGTATATTTATGACATTTATGTTATTATATAAAAATATCATAACAATAATTTATGGTGTGGAGAATGAAATTAAATAATAAAACTTTTATAAGAACATTACATCTTATTCGGTTATCCTCCTTGTATTTTCACTAATTCCTTCAAAAGATTGATTTCTAACTAAGATAAAAATTATAAGATTGTTATATGTATTTTTGAGAGTAATACGATATGGTCCTGTCCTAAAAAAGTGTTTTTATTGTGTGACAAAGGCAAGAGGGTGGGTGGCCTTTTATAAGCGAGAGAGATGACACAATTGATATTTTTGGAATGTATTGAGTGATCCCGTGTTTTTTTAAATCAATTGGATACAATAATTTAACAATATAAATAATATATGATAAAATTTCTATAAATTTCAATCAATTTCATAAAAATGTTTCTATGTCATTTTCTATTAAGATTTATTTTTATTCTCCTAGTAAACTCAATTTCCACTTAATCGTGATGATGAATTTGTTTTCCATTATTAATTAATGAAAAATTACTAAAATCAATTATAAATTATAAATTATCATTATTTTAAATATAAAATCCCTTTTTTAAATGTAAATTTTATAAAGTGTGTACATTAATTGAAAATAAATCATATTAACATAATAAAGAACATAGGTTTTTAATGTTAAATGTTCAAAAGTTTATAAGGTTTTTATATCCAAATTAAAAATAAAATGGATTTAAAAGACATAATTTGGACTAATAGATCTATAATTTATATAATTTTAAATAAAAATAAATTCAAAATATAATTTATCATTATAAATTATTTAGATGAGAAGTCAGTTTTCAATAAAAATTTAGTATTTTTTTTATTTATAAAACAAATATGAATTCTCATAAAAGTAGAAAAAATCACTATTGAAAAATTTTGAAATTATAATTTAAAAAATATGTTTATTATGTAAAATAATATTTTTCAAATTTTTTTTATTTATATTTAAAATAACTATTAAATTATAATGTAAAAAAGATTACTTTAGAAAAATACATCATCTATTCACAAAATTGTATTTTTAATTATCTTATAGATAACAAATATATTGGATGATTTTTATTTTAAAAATAATATATATTATATGCATTTTATTTAAATAATCAACTAATATTAAATAATATAATTTATTAAGATACAATTTTTTGGAGAATAAAAAAGTTTTTTATAAAAACATTTCCTTTATATTCAATTAGTTTCTGTATACATTTATAATTAGTTAGTAACCTATAATTTAATCCATATATTATTATTAATTAGTTAATTATATTCTTAAAAATTGATTAATATATAGCTAAGAATTTACATTTTAAATAATAATATTAATAGTATATTGTAATATATAGTCTATTGTGTACTACAAGTTATCAAAGATGATCAGTGTTTTTAACGCAAGATAAACTAACTATTTCATTCATTAAAAGATGAGCTCAGTATTTTGTTTCACACATTCTATTTAATATAATTTTATTATTATATAATTTTATGGTGTTACGCTTGATTTTGGTTACAACCCAATAAGAGTTAAAGGGGGTACGATGTGACATAGAAATATAAGATTTTTTTACATGATAGAATATAGTGTAGGAAGAAAAATAGGTTTTACTCGTTATTAAGGTGGTAATTATAGTTGAACTAAGAATATGAATGAGAACTAGGATGATATTATTTATGGTTTTAAAATCCTATATGAAACTATGTTTAAGTTTTGAAAATTTTTAAATCGTTAATAGAGGGTTAATGTAATGCCTATAATAAATATATAAAGGTGTGTAATCGTGTATCAGTAAGAAAAATGTTATAATTACAACATGTTTTGTGATTTGGATTATTTTTTTTATTTATATTTAAAAATTATGTCTAAAGAAAACTCTTTTTTCTTGAAGTTATGATAATATTTTATACATACAGTCATTCCAAATCTATACTAAAATAATGATGTAGCGAAATGATGGTAGATAATGTCCTTGTATTTATATGTATAATATTGATCAAGTAACATTAAAATATTTATGAGTTATTTTATATTATATTTATTAGATTAACATACCTATGTATTACGTATCAATCTTTTTCAAATATATGAAGAAATAGTTTGAGATAGTAGTGTTCACATTTTACCTTATCCTGGTTGTTGTGGTGAAAAAATATTTATTAATATAGATCCTTTGAGGAAGATATTAGAGATGGATTTAAATTTTGTTCCATTTGGATCATGTTGTATAATTGATATATTAGAGAATATAAGGAAGTGTTATTTTTTAGGAGATTATGAGATATTCACATTATCATATTGATAATAATAGATCATGACTTTTCAATATTGGATATCAAGCTGTTTGAATTACGAGGTGGTATTTATGAGTGCATTACCACATTGCCAAGATTTTAAACATTTTAAAATAGGGAATATACAGATATTATAGGGGTTTGATACATGATATCTAATAGAAACTCAGTTTATCTACCTAGATAAAATAAACAATGGTATTCATTATGGAATAGTTTTCATAGTGGTCCTTAGTATGGAGTGGGTTTTGAAAAAATGGAGGATAAAAGAACATAATTTATGATGAATCTGTCCCAAAAGAAACCATCTTTAGATAGTATTGAAAGGGGGAAAGAATGGAAAATATCATGTCTAGTAGGACACGTGATAGTGTCAAACAATGAGGGTATACATTATTTATGACTATAGTAGTTGACCACATAATGTAATAAAAACAATAATAATATACCTATAAAAAATACAATAAATAAAACTAACTCAAAGTTAGAACAAAGTTCATCTAATTTTATTTTTGATATAATGTAAACATCTTTTAATTCAATAGAAATGGGAACACTAATATGATAATATATTTGTCTATAACCATTTTCACTATTTTATGACAGACTAATTCCTATCTCAATGACTAAAACTATCCTTGAAATATTTAAAAACAATATATTCAAAAAAATTGGTTATAACTTAATAATATAATATTTGAAACTCCCTACAAATTACAATGTAAGTGATTATAAATAATAATAACTACTTGAAGAAAAAATATAAATCTAACTTATAATATATTCTATAATCAACAACTATGTATCTTCACCAAGGCCCACTCACAAAATCTGTATATAGGTATTGTAAAAAAATAATAAGGATAATATAAATATTGATATGGTATGTAGAGGTCGCATCTAAAATAATCTATTTTCCATGATGAACTAATGATATATTTTATTAGGTCTCTCATATCTTCCATATCTACATACCACATACCAAATATTTATTCACCACAATATATGTGAAACCACACCCACACACAACAATGAAAAATAAAAAAAAATATCCAACAAGACAATACATAAATAAATAATCACCACATTGATTCCATATCACTATATCATTTAAAAATCACCACATAACCACACCATACCTCAAAGCGAGAATTATATATGTAGTTTTTTTAGCTATCAATATCACCGAAAGGATTCTTGATAGGGTATAAAAGAAACCAAAATCCATATATGAGCATTGGACAACATACTCAACCTCATAGTTGCGGTGTCAAAGAAAAAATAATTGATATATAAAAATAACACAACACACCCTAGGACTATAACATATTTTAAAACAATATAAATACCATAAATAAAGGTTATATCATAACATGGATAAATAAAAATGACTATTAACACCTTTGGACAAGATACATGAATAAAAACTAGTGACACAACTTTTTCCTGTTTTATATTTCATTTAAAATTTTTCATCCAAGATTTAATAAAAATATTAATAACTTATTTGTATAATTTATTTTCTATCCATAATTTTATCAACAACTAATTATTTCCATGTACATAATAATATAATGTCTCGTTTACCATTTAAATAATCATCACCAGTAATTTAAATGATTCAAAACTAATTTAATTTATATTATTCATTTTTATTAACCATTATAAAATTCATTCAATATTAAACGTACAACCATACACCTAAGAAACTATGATGTGCCATCCAAATCAACATTATCATACAAAAATTTAATATATTATTTGAAAATCCTTTAATATAACCTCACCACCATCCATATAAAATTCAAACCCTAAACCACATTATCCACGACAAACAAAAGTTGTCATAATAACAATGCCTTATCTACCACACATACAAAACACCCAAACCCCATCCAATATAATAATATCATAATAAGAAGATTAAAAAAGCATTAAAAAATTTAATTATTTATTTTTTGTTAACTAATCCTATAATGTTCATATAAAAAATTAAATCATAACATTGTATACTTCCATGTTCTAATATAACCATTATTAATTATTATGAAAGAATAAAACAATATATGTCAAATTGAAAATAAGAATACATAAATAATTGTTTCATTATATCTTTATAATCAATCATAAAAAAATCATAAAAAATATATATCAAATTGGAAATAAAAATACTTAATGTATAGTTTCATTATATCATATAAACCAATAATACAAAATCAAAAAATATAACTGGGAAATCATACATATCTGAGTTGATTCACTTTTCAATCAAATTCAATTTATTATTCTTTAATATATCTTTGTCGTATCATAAAAATAAAAAAAACTGAAGCAATATTAGTCTATATTAAAATTTTAATATATAAAAAATAATTGAAATCACCTATATCAAATTAATCATTATGGAAATTCAATCAACATGAGAATGAAAATAATGATAAAATATTCATAAAGTCACAATGATTCCTCCCTACACCTAAAATAAATAAAATCACCATTAATATTTTTAGTAAATTCACCAAATCATGAAACTATCATAATGATATCCCAATAGTTTTAATAACAAATAATTAATATATTCAATTAATTGGAAAAGAAAATTATTTTTCATAAATAAGGATTCACCAAGACTATAAATGATTAGAGCATAATAAGAATCCAATTTCTATAATCTCGTGTGAGTTTACCCAGCTAGGATCCAAGTATCACTGAGAGGGCTAGGGGTGAATCAGTGATATAATTTCCTTTTATGTTTCCTTTTTAAAACATCCATTTCCTCATTTTAATGTGTTTTTCCCTGGATGAATACACAATCCCACCGGAACAAATGATTGACATGGTTCACAACTCAATAAGAGTAGTGACATCCTCAGTATGGTATAAAATAATCTAGGACCATGCAATACACTAGAAAACAATCCTTTAATGTGGAATACAATGAGTAAGATATACCCTTATACTAATGTAGCACTTTGGAGATAATCCTCAACTGTGTGTGCACCCTATTAGCAAAAATAGGGTAATGCAATATCGTTGTGGTTCTTAAGAAACATTAACAAATATGATCTTTGAAAACAACTCGTATCTTTCCTATATTAGATTAAAGGAAGATCATGGACTTTGTAATATTACTTATTCATATACACCAATCATATCTTGATTCACATTAAATCACTTCTCACTAAATTTGGGTACTCAAATACTCAGCTCACAGACATACTTCATGAAGCTCCTAGCTTTGTAAAGCACTCTAGTCTGAAAATATCACTAGTTTAAGGAGCTCTCTAGATCACAAATCTCACTATTTTTCAATTTACATATTGTTATTTTAAAATTTAACTACTTTTGAAAATCTCAAATATCACTACGAAGCTCTTTTCCTTTGAAGAGTTCAATGCCTTCGCATATCTTGATTTATTTGCGATCCTTCTTCTCAATTTTAGAGCTCTAAAATTCCTGTTAAGTTTCTCTTATTTTGTCAAGTGGGTAGATGCCTATTTATAGAAGTTTCCCACCAAATATATAACCTTGAAGACTCCTCATCACCACATCATCACCAAATAACAAATCTCTAAAATTTCCACCAAAATTCTATCGGTTTCGCAAATCACCATGACTATTTTATAGATTTGAAAAGCTCGTTATAATCACAAATCATTACATAATATTATTTTCACTGATATAACGATACTTCTTCTTTTTTTGGGCACAAGGATTTTCACCTTCACCCCCACAATTCAGACACACAATGATTTTTTCCCCAGACAATTCACAAAGCTCATTGTATTCACAATGATAACCATCAACATTCATCATGTCTTCACAAAATCAACATTATGAATCCCATATTCACGAAATTCAGGCCTTTTCTAGGTTTTTATGAGATCTTTACATAAATCCACCTTTGGAAATGCTATCCCAAATCAATATTTTGGACCCCAAAAATTTGAAAAACACTGGAAATTATTGTTACATTCTTATATTTTCTCACCCACTTATACTAATTTAAGTGATTACCTTTATTCAAAAACATCATTGACAATAAAATACACTATATCTTGCATCCAAAAACATCATCATCTAATTGGGTCCCAATAATCTTCCCATTTTTATTTTGTTTTCAACCAAGATTCATAAATCACTTAACATTGAAACCTTGAGAAATGGGTCATTTATCAATATTTCTATGCCTATGTGAGATGACTCATTGTCGGAAAAAAGAATTATTTAAAGCACCACCATTTTGTCCAAAGTTAGTAACTATGAAACCACATCACTTCAGCTTTCCTCCTCAGCCTTCTTCACTTCGTCAAAATTCATGCAATAAAAAAAATTTCCTATAACCAACCACTCTACAACCATTATCTAACCATTCCAAAAAAAATTAGAATAGTTCACACACATACATACTGAATTCATAGCTTACCCATAACTCCCCCATTATACATTCCTCCATAAGGATAGATATTTAACAATTACCCCCCTTGACAGAACTATCCAAAGATAAGATGAGAGAGGGTACATATACATGTACCTCAACCCTAATGAGAAAGATGAGGGACACCCATGTTCAACATCAATTTAGAAAATGGTTCCTTCAATAATGGTTTGGTGAATATGTCACCAACTTGTTCTGATATCGAAATGTACTCCACCTTCAATTCAATATTCTCCACCTACTATTTGATGAAGTGGTACTTTAGGTAAATTGGTATTGAATGATAATGCAGTACCATATTCCTTGTATGATTGATTGCACTATGATTAGAACATACCAATAGCAAGGTTATCTTTACATCAACAAGTAAATCTTTCAACTGAGTCTTTATCCACATGATTTGGGTAGCAACATGAGTAGAAACAACATTCTCAGCTTTAACTATGCTAAGAGTTACTGAATTTTGTTTCTTTGTATTCCAACTAACACACATTTCCCCCCAAAGAAAACTCCACTAGATGTGGATCTTCTATCATCAATGATTCCTGCCCAATCGACATCTAAATACCCAAAGAGATCTATATTTTCTAAGTAATAATACATGATTCAAAAAAAATTGTGCCTGTTATATATCTAGGAATTATTTTTCCATCAATGTAATCTGATTGTTTATCTTTACTCTGAAATCTTGCACATAAGGTAATGCCAAATACGATGACGGGTCTCGAGGTAGCCAAATATAAAATACATCTAATCATCCTTCGAAACACTTTTTGATTATCTTCTTTGCCTTATCCATATTTATACATCTTTGTTCCCACTAAAATCAAGGTTGAAACCGACTTTGAATTTTCTATGCCAAACATTTTTTGAAGTTCCTTAGAATACATTTACTAAGAGATAAAAATGTGGCTCCACTTCTGTAAAATGTGAAACCCCAGAAAGTATTTTATTTCCACTAGCATGGACATCTCAAAAGTCTTATTCATTTTCTCAACAAATCTTTCACACGATCATTCATCATTTCTAGGAATGATAATTTCATTGACATAAACAATTACGATGAGATAAAACACATGACATTCCATGATGTATAGATTTCTGTCAACTCAACCTTTCCTGAAATTCATTTTCTTCAATAAAGTATCTAATTTTTAATTCCATGCCCCTAGATCTTGTTTCATTTTATTCAATTCCTTCTTCATCCTATAGAAATAACTTTCAGCCTTTCCAATAACAAATCCACAATGTTGATAAATATAAACTTCCTCGTCAAGGTCACCATTCAAGAAAGTAGATTTTACATCCATTTGAAATATTTTGTAACCTTTTTGTACTGTCATAGCAAGAAAAAATATTATTGTTTCTAACCTTGAAACCTGAGAAATGGTTTCCTCAAAATCAATGCCATCAATTTTTCAATACCCTTTTCAAAAAAATCTTTCTTTGTTTCTTTATAACTTAACCATCTTCTTTAATTTTGTATTGGAAAACCCACTTTGTACCAATAATGTTCTTGTTGTCTGGATTGGGTATAAGCTACCAAGTATCATTCTTCTTTATCTGATCTACCTCTTTATTCATATCCTGATCCCATTCTGGATTCTCATATACTTCATTCAAATTATTTGGTTCAACATTATAATTGAGAGAAGTGTGTGTAATAGAATTCGTTGTTCTTCTTGTTTGATCCCTATGATGTTGATTTCCAATAATGTTCTCAGAGTCCACTTTATTCCTATTCCTAGGATGAGATGTTTAAATTTCATCATCATCACTTGAAAATTATTTTTCTATTTCCTATTCTATAGTTGGATTACCACATTAGGAAGAATTTTCCAAATAATTAAACGAAACATTCCATATCCTTCTCATATTCCTCATCATCATAAGACTTATTTTATTTTCAATATTTTCATCAAATTTCACATTAAATGAATAAAAAATTATCCTTATTTATTTGTTGAAATATCTATATCCCCTTCCTTCTAGAGTATAGCCAAAAAATTTATCGAGGTTTCTACCTTACTTCAGTATAATTCACAGACTCCAAAAAACTATTATGTGTTCCAGCCATAGAGTTTTTTCATAGATCATTTTGTATATAGTCATATATCATTTTGTCCTATAGAAACATCGATTCTGAATACAAAAAGTAGTGTTCATGACCTACCTACATTAATAATGATAAAGGATATGTTCAAGTAACATATTTCTCCCCATTCGACTAGACATCTATTTTTTCTTGTAGAAACCTGACTTTGATGAGGTGTATATGGTGAACTGAACCCATTTAGAATTACATGATTTTTAAGATAAATTTTAAACTCATATTATGCTCACTAGTATTCTCAGTTCTCAACTTGTTCACTGAATACTCACATTCCTTCCCTTATTTCCTCCTTAAACTCATAAACATTTTCAGATCATCTGACTTATGTCTCATGGACATAACACAAGTAATGCGAGTAATTTCATAAATTAAAATAATGAAGTATATATCTATATTTTTATATTTATTTCTTTTTGGTCCATAAATATATGAATTGTTATGTTCTAAGGGTCTTTTTGAGTGAATATCAATTCTCTTATGCAATGATTTTGTAATCTTCCCTTTATCAATAACAGTGCAACACCAATCACTTCTTTTGGATAAACCAAGCATGTATTGGACATTGTCTCATGTTGATAACATGCACATGTTTCTCTAACACATATGCACTAGATTTTTATACCATAATTGAATTTCATAAAACACAACTATGTAAAAAATAGTTATGTACTTCACCAAGTTGGAACAAATTCCCTTTTGTACATTGGACACCTGGAACAATATTTCCATCATTTTCACATTTCATAACAAACCGAAATCTTCTAATGATTACATTGGTACCCCTTCAAAGTGCTGTGACACACTTAGCTAGTTGTCTTTCATCCCATAATCAAATAGTGTATTCATGTATTTCAACTTTTATTTTCCAATGATGGTTGTTCAAACCCCTTTGATCCTAATAGATTCATCATTTCCATATGTCACTATTCATTCATTGAAATATTTAAAATTATTTAAATACTATAAGTCTCTTTTAATTTGAGTCAAAAAAACACTATCAAGGATCCATGGTTGTTCTCCTGTCATAGCATTCATAGGAGTTTCTACAATAAGATATTTATGTTCATCTTTTTTTTTAAATTTTTATTTTGCTTCCTTCATTTTCCTAATCATGTTAATGTGTTCTTTCCAGAAAACCATGCACTCTTTCTATTCAGACATAGAAAATATTTCTTCATTAGACTTTAAAATATCCATATTCAATGAATTTTTAAAACACTTTTAATTTTTGGGTGTCACAATCTGACACCCCTTAACACGAGGTATAGGTTGGTCACATCATTCACCAATAGTATCTAGTGGTTGGAACATATTCTCATCTTTCAGACCAACCTTCTCATATATATTTCGAATTTTATTTTGAGGTTTAGTCTTTTGAAAATATTGACTCACCCTCAATACTTGTCTTTCATTACTTTTATAACAGTTTTAATGTTGTCTATTGAACAAACATATATTTTCCTTGGGTCTGAATCCTCCACAATACCAATATTAGCTGTAGAATAAATATTTCCATTTGTAAAATCTATACTGACCAGAGATGTGAACGTGCTTCTAAATAGTCTTCTTACTAGAACAATTCTGACCATTAGGCTCATTATTTTCTATTGTAATGTTCTTCTTCAGCTCTGATTAATCTTTAGACTTTTCAAAACTATATGTAGTATATATCTTTCTTGATTTAGGATTTTTAGATTCTTTTGATTATTTAGTATTTCGAACATTGAAAACATACATATCTGTTCTTTCAGTTTTCTTATCAAAACCAGTTCCATATTTCTTTATAACCATTGAAGGTAACTTATATTGATCATTATTAGGTTCTTTCATAGTGGAGTATTTCCCAACTTCTCTAACAGAGTTTTTGATCATTTTGTTCATTTCCTTAGCTTCAGGAAGTTTATATTGGAAAATTTCCAACTCATCTTTTTTTTCCTTTATCATTACTTCCAGATCGACATCAAGATTATTTTCACTCTCAATAGAATTATTCAGATCATCAATCTCTTTTTCATATTTTTCTTTCTCATTAGTAAAACCTTATTCTTCATTTAATAAAGAGTTTTCAATTGTCAATTTCTTATTTTCTTTCTCAAGGATTCGGATCATCCTCATGAATGCCTTCAACTCTACTTTTTGATATTGTTCTTGTTGATTTTTTTCTTCTTCAGAACTACAAATCTTACAATCATCATTATTTACTATTTCAAAAAAGGTACTCTCTCTATCCTTATCGTAAAAAAGTTATTAGATTCCATATTGCGATCATCATTTTCATTTCTTGATAAAAATATTCTACTCTGTTAATTTGAATATCATTTTATCCTCATGTATACAAGAATATTTATCTTTGTCACCCTGTTTCTTCCATGACCTTCTCGATCTTTTGTCTTCTTCATCATTGACTTAATATTTCCCTTTTTGAGGGTAATTAGTCACAAAGTGGCCAACATCTCCACATTCATAAATTTTCATAAGGAATTTGCCTTTTTATTTATCAGTACCTCTTTTCACATTTTTAGAAAAGAAGGATAATCTTTCATTAAAAAAATTATCATACCTCATCTTCAACATCAGATTTACCAACTTCAACATCACTTTGAATTTTCATCGACTTCTCTTTCTTTGCCTCCTTAAAATATATTTCTCTAACAGCTTATGCTTTTCCCTTTTTGGTATTATCTCTTCTAATTTTATAAGTGGTTATAGTGTTATGAAAATCATCTAGAGATAATGTTTCAGGGTCTCGGTCTTTTAGTGATTAAACTTTAGCATCAAATTTTCCTAGGAAAAATTATCATTCTATTTTCACCAATAGTATAATAATCTAACATTTCATGAAGATATCTGATTGTACTGAAAATATCATTTATAATGGTAAATAATTCCACAACAGATTCATGTTCACCCATTTTTTTGTCTTTATACATCAGCTTGCATATTTGACATTTTCTCTTCATCAATTTTTATTACATTCATAGATGTATTAAATTTTTTCTAGATTCGTTTGGATTTATTGAAAACTTTCACTCTTAAAAATTCACTCTCAGAAATAAATGATAGTAATGAATTTTTATCTTTTGTGTCATTCTCAATATACTTTTTATCGGTAGGATTAAAGGGAACCTTGTGATCAATAGAATGAAATCTAACTATCGTAGTTTCCAGAACATCATATCCAAGAAACATAAGATAATCCATCATTATATCTTTCCTGATATGATAATTCTCCCTATAAAATATTAGTATCCCTTTACTGTTCAAGAATTTCATATTCTCTATCAAAAAATTTATTCAAAATATCCACAAAGAACGAATGAAGGGAACCTGGATCTGATCACAAATGATGTCACCCAGTCAGGATCCATGTATCAATGAGTAGGGGAGGGGGTGAATCAGTGATATATTGTTCTTTTATGTTTTATTCCTTTTTGAAACAACTTTCACCTCATGTTAAAGAGTTCATTTCCTACTAAACGCACACAACCATAGGAACATTAGATTTATAATGTTCACTACTCAACAAGATTAGCTACATTCTTGGTATGATGAAAATAATAATATAGTACCACAAAATCGACTAGAAAACAATACTTTGATGTGGAATATAATGATTAGAATATAAAATTACACTAATGTAGCACTTGGGAGATAATCATCATGTTGGTGTCCACCCACTTAGCACAAATAGTGTAATTCAATATCTTTCTGCTTCTTAATAAGCCATAAAAAATATGATATTTGAAAAAAAATCTATTTCCTATCCAGAAGATGATAATAACTAACTAATATTATTAATAATACTTTTTCTTATACCCCATTCATATCTTGATTCACTTGAAACCACTTATTAATTAATTTTGGTACTCAAATATTCAGCTCATAATGCACTTTCTCAAATCTCCTAACATCACAGAGTACTCTATTTCACAAAAATATATAGTTCTACGAGCTCACTAGATAGTAGATATCCCTATTTCTTGGAACATAGATTTGTCTCTGTGATGTTCACTTCTTTCACAAAGCTCAATTGCTTGCTTCGATTCTCCTTTCCTTCACATATGTCACCACCTTCAGAGAGATTTCATTCTCAGTGAATCATCATCAAAATTAGATAACTCTAAAATTCTGGTTAATCTCTCTACATTTCTTGAGGTTTTAGGGGATTATTTATAGTCATTTTCTAACAACTCTAGAACCTTCCAGCCACCTCAGTTCCACATCAGCACCAAAGCAGAGTGCATCGAAATTTCCACCTATATTCATTCTGTTTTTCCAATCACCAAAAATATTTTTGAAATCGAAAATCTTGTAATAATCAAGATGAATTATGTAAAATCCTTTATGTCGCCATAATTATTCTTCTTCGATTGTGACACCATAAGGATCTTCACCTTCACCTCAACAATGATCACCCACAATTCTCCTTCCCTCATACATTCACAAATATCTTCGTAATCGTGAAGAACACCATCAACATTATTCATGTATTCAAAAAATCTATTTCATTAATAACATCTTGGCAAAATTGATGCCTTTTCAATTTTTTTATGAGATCTTAATGAAAATACACATTTTTAAATTCTATCCCAAATCCAATTTTTGGACCCCAAAAACATGGAAAACCCTGAAAAATTGTACCACCTTTGAAACATATTTATTCAAAACCAACCATGTTGAATGATATCATAGTTTATCCCCCCATTACTTCATAAATAGTTAATCAAAAGTTCTCCAACCAACTTGTGATCATTGTGAAATACAGAAAAGAAAACCATCATCTAATTTACCGTGGAAAGTATTTTAACATTTCTTTCTTTTCACACCCACTTATACAAAAAAAAGTGATTTATTTTCTTTTAAAATTTCATTGACTACAAAAGACAACAATTTGTGCATCCAAAAACATTATCATCCAACTTGGTCCCAAAAATACCCCCCATTGGATTTTTTTTCAACAAAGATTCATAAACCACTAAACGTTGAATCCTCAAGGAATGGGTCATTAATCAACAATTATAAGAATACCTGAGCTAAACCATTGTATGAAACAAGAATTGTTGACTGTAAGACCATGTTGTCAATAAGTTGTGATTATAAAACCACATCGCTCCATCATTCCTTCTCAACCATCGTCACATAATCAATATTATTATAATAAAATAAATTCTTACATCCAACCACTCTACATTCATTCTGCTACCATTCTAACAAATAGTTATAACAGTTCACATACTTACATGATGAATTCATATTATACCCACAACTCACCCATTATTAATTCCTCTATAAGGGTAGATATATGAAAATTCTACCGATTCAAAATACTATCCAAAGGTAATATGAGAGATGGGATAGACACACTTACCTCAACCATGATGTGATTGAGGTTGGACACCCATGTTCATCCTCAACATAGAAAATAGTTACTTCGATATTGTGGAATAGGTCAGTATCTGGTTCCGATGTAGGAACTTAATCAAGCCTCAATTCATTCTTCTCCACCAACTCTACGATGATATGGACCTTTTGGTAAATCTGTTTCAAAAGGGAATATTGTACCATATTCCTAGTAAGATTGATTTCACTCTGATTATCACAAAACAATAATAAGGGTAGTTGTACTTGAATAAGTAAATCTTCCTAATAAGTCATCATCCACATTAGTTGGGTAGATGTTTCAATAGGAGAAATAGACTTATATTCATCTTTGAAAAGTTTTACAGAATATTGTTTCATTGTACACTAACTAACATAACATTACCCCAGAAAGAAAACTCCACCAGATGTGGATCTTCTATCATCAATATTTTACATAAAATTCACATCTGAATACCAAAACAGATCTATATTTTCTGATCCATCAAACCTGATTCAAAAAAAATTTGTGCCTTGGATATAACTAAGAAATTTTTTTCCAGAAACCAAATGCAATTCTTAACGAGTTCTATGAAATAGTTCATATAAGGTAATGACATAGATGATTTCGGGTCATGAGGAAGTCAAATATAACAGACTTCCATCAAAATTTCAAACCTTTTTTGATCAAGTTTCTTACCTTATCCAAATTTATAAAACTTGGTTCCCAATGAAATCGGTGTGGAAACTAGTCTCAAATTATCCATGGAAATATTTTTCATATGATACTTAGCATACTTTTCTTGAGAGATAATAATGTTGTTCCACTTCTAAAAAATATTCAACCCAAGAAAGTATTTCATTTATCTTAGCATATAAGTCTAATATTTATTCTTCATCTCCTCTGAAAATCATTCACATGAACATTTATCCTTAGCAGTATTGATAATGTCATCGATATAAAAAATTCTGATGCGAGAAAACTCTTGACATTCCTTGGTGTGAATATTTTTGTCAACTCTAACATTCTAGAAATTAATCATCCTCAAGAAAGAATATAATTTAAAATATCATGCCCTTAGAGCCTCTTTTATCCCATAAAAATCCTTCATCAACATGCACACAAAAATTTCATCCTTACTAATAACAAATCCATAAGTATTATTAATGTAATCTTCCATGTCAAGGTCACCATTTAAGAATGCTGATTTTAAAACCACTTGAAATATTTTGTAACCACATTGTGCAGTGTTATCATGAGAAATTATGATTCATTCTATCCTTGAAACTGTTTAAAAGGTTTCATTAAAATCAATGATTTCATATTGTGAATACACTTTTCAAACAAATCTTGCTTTGTATCTTATCACTTCACCATCTTTCTTATTCTTGTTTCAGAAAACCAAGTTTGTACCAATAATGTTGTTATTGTATTGCTTGGGTACAAGATCCCAAGTTTCATTATTCTATATCTGATACATCTTGTCATTCATATCCTGAACCCATTATAGATACTCAAATTCATCATTAACATCATTCAGTTTAAATTGTTAATAGAGAGAAGTGTGTATAATATCGTTCTTTGTTCTTCTTATTTGGACCATTTGATGTTCATTAACAGTAATGTAATGAGTATCCACATGCGTATTCATCCTAGGATGATATGTTTGAATTTCATCCACATCACATGAAATTTATTAGTTTGATTCTTATTTTTGCGTAGGATTACCACAGTTTGAAACATTTTCAGAATTGTTAACAAAACATTCCTTATCCTTCTCATATTACACATCATCATGAGACTGCATTTCATTCTCAATATTTTCAACAACTTCTACATCAATATAGTCAATAATACTCCCTATTTATTTGTCGAAACATATAAATTCTCTTTCTTCTAGAGCATATCCCAGAAAAATTATTTTATCTCCTCTTTTCACAAACATATCTAGGTTTCCTCCTTTCTTCATTACAATGCACAGAATCCCAAAAACTCTTATGTATTTCAATAATGTAGTTTTTCCATAAAAAAATTAGTAAAGATTCACATCTGATTTTTGCCTATAAAAACATTGGTGCATAATATAAATAGTAGTTATCATGTACTACCACTAATATTACTGAGAAAAACTATGTTTGAGTAACATAGTTCTCCTCATTTCTACCAGACATCTATTATTTCTTTCAAAAATCATATTTTGTTCAAGTGCTTATGGTGAACTGAATTCATGATTAATTCCATGAATCTGAAGATATCATTAAAACAATTCATTATTATACAAACCACCATTATCATCTCTCAACTTCTTCACTGAATACTCACATTCCCTTTCTTATTTCCTCTTGAAAATCATAATCATTTTCAGAGAATATGACTTATGACACATGTAAATAACATAAGTAATGTGAGTAAATTCATAAATGAATGTAATGATTCAATTATCTCAAAAATTTTATATCTTTCTTACTGGTCCATATTTATCTGAATGTATAAGTTCCATGGGTCGTTTTGAGTGAATATCATCTCTTTTATACATAGATTTTGTAATCGTCTTTTTTTCACAAATAGTGCAACAACAATATTTTATTCTAGATAAATCATGAATATCTATGACAATGTCTCGTGTTGATAAATTTCACATGTTTCTCTAACACATATGTACAATAATTTTATGCTATAACTTATTTTCATTGAACACACCCATGTAAAATGTGTTTTGTACTTCACCAACAGGGAACAAATTCTATTTTTTATGTTGGCCTCTTGAAACTATATTTCAATCGTTTTCACATTTCACAAAAAACCCATATATTCTGAATATTACTATATTACCCTTATCACAGTGTTGTCGCACACTTATCAGGTGGTGTCTTAGCCCATCTACATATAGTGTTTTCCGGGATTTCATATTTTTATTTCAAATGATGGATGATCCAACACCTCTGATCATTAGGGATTCATCGTTTCCAAATGTAATTAATCCTACTATGAAATATTTTACATTATTTTACAACATTAAACCTCCTATCATATAAGATTAAAAAACCACTATCAATGAGCCGGGGTCATTCTCATTTCATAGATATCTATGTGGTTCCAAAAATGAAATCGTTATATTATTTCTTTTCATCCACTTTATATAGTGCTTCCTCTAATTTCCTAGAAAATTCAATGTGTTCTGGATGGAAAACCAAGCACTCATTCTTTTTAGAACTATAAAATCTATATTTCTTAAAATTTAAAATCCCCAGCCTCTAGGTGTTTTTAAAATACATTTCTTATTCCAAAAACACAATCAGACAACCTTTAGCAAGATTTCAAGGTCGATCACATCTTTCATAGACATACCATCAACAAATCATCAGATTTACTGTGGAATGTATTATAACTTTCTTATCATTTCTTTCAAACATATACAAAGTGAAGTGACTTCCTTTCTTCTCAAAACTCCTTTCCAAAAAATTCAATATTTCATGCTTACAAAATCTCTATCATCCCACTTGGTCCCAACATAATGAATTTATAATTCATAGGGATTGAAAAATGTTAATGATTCATATATAAAGAATAAACACCATGATTTTATATTAATATATTTAGTATCCAAACCAACACATGTCCAGAATAAAACATGACAATTTTTAATTTTTTAAATGAGGATATAATAACCATGTCCTTTAAAAAAAATTTATACTTAAATTTTATTAAAATTTTAAATTGTTAAAAATAACGCTGACCAAATAACCATCAAGACCACCATAGACTAGGATATGGACCATTATTTCTCCATTCAAATATAAAAAAAGATTAAGTTGGACCTTACAAAAAAACTCCATTTTCTACAATTATCTTAGTAATAGAAATTTCCATCACAAAAGGGAGAAAAATTATTTTCCCCATATGATGACATAAAAAATGTGAACCTATACATCACAATTTATAAAATATTTTAATATGAAATGAAAATGACTAAATCCCACCACCATGATCTAATGTATAAATAGAACTACACAACCATTATAAAAACCAAAATCATGTGTTACCTGAACAAAATTCTAATTTAATAAAAATTAACCATTTTCTAGGTTTCTCCACAAGTCCAATGCTAATATATTCACATAAAAAACTACATAAATTTCTACATAGTTTTATATAATCGATGAATTATATTTTATATATGTTTGGAAAAAATATATATATTTTTTCATGTATTATTTATGTGGAAAATTACATTTGAGTTTTGATGTTGAAGAATGTTACAAAAATGAGTCTATTATATGAAATCAGTCTGGATGATAGACTCTACCGAGTATAGTATGTTTCTATAATATAATAAAAGTCTATATAAAGTGATATTTAATTTCATGTCTAAATTTTTATTTTTTAATATTCATGTCATTGTTATACCAATGATGCAATAAAGTGGGAGACTCTTTGAACAATATATACATTATGTTAATTCCAACTAATGTAACATTAACTAAATAATTCACATGAATCATGTAAATATTGATCTATGTAACTATGTATATATCAAACATTTTTCGGTTAAGGTTTTTTATAAATTTAGATTGGAAAAAATACATAAGCTTCGATCTCATATTTCATGGGGATCAGTAATTCATTTTATGAATATGATACTACGTACATTATTTTGAATTTTTATAAATGATAAATATATCTCACATAATAGACAATCATAGACAGTTACATGGAAATGTGAGGAAACAATTTCAACTGCTTTACAACACACAATTGTGTTTTCAATTATGTTTGTTGATGATGTTATTGTTTTGGGGATGTATTTGCAAAGGGTAAGTAGTTACTTTATTTCATTATGTATAAGACACATCAATTTCATAAAATTAAAATGTAATGTGGAGGTTTTTTCTTTTCAGAGTTAACGTATTTGTGGTTTCTAATACTATACATTTCCATTCCTAATAAAATGGACTCCACCACAAAAACTTTAGTGATCGAGGTTTTTATGGAAATTAAAAAGATACCTGTTAAGTGAGATATGAGGATTTCTTTGTCAATGGTTTATATAAATAGACTAGTATAGGATATTCACCAATAGGAAGGAATTAAATGACACATTTTTTGTATTTCCCTTGCATTAATTTCACTTTGAGAGTTATTACACCATATAAATGGAATAGGTGAAGATGAATGAATCATAGACAAAATTATTACATCACAATAATGCTTTAATAAGAAATTTTATAGGAAATAAATTATTCCAAATGAAATTATAGGATCCAATATGTTATGGAAATCATTAATACAATGGTTTTGTGAGTTATGATAGGTTATCTAAAAAAATTTGGCTATAGTAAACTAACCATGGATACAATATAGGGAATAAGTAAATGTTTTTTTAATGATCTCACTTTATATTACATCATGGTTTATATTAAAAATTAGTAATGTAAAGGAGTAAGTGGACTAAGTCAGGTTAAAAATTAATTCAATGTATTAAAACAGTTGTAAACAACCAGAAAATTATGAATTGGTAGTCATGGTCTGTGAGTTAATGGGATTTTTTAACATTAATCCATCTTAATAACAATAATTACATGTCAATGATAATTGAAATGATTTTATAAGATAATAAGAAAAAAAATTATATCCAAACATATTCAAATATATAAAATTATATATAGTGGTTCAGGGGTTTCTAGTGAAAATCTTTAGAGAACCAATATATGGTTGAGAGAAAGATAATGAAAGATAATTATGCATTTTTTCTTGAATGAAAAATAGGGAAATATAAGAAAAATTTCTCACACTATAATCTCATTAGGTTGTATATATGAGAAATTATATTTGTAGTGAAATTTTAAAAACATATCTTCTGAATAATAAAGATTTTATCGATATAGTAGTGACAAAATTTTTTTGGGAGGCAGAAAGCCTTTCAAATATTGCATGTATATATCATTTTTGATAACTTTCAGACTAAATTTTTGTAAAAAAAATATAAGTATTAAAATCTTTTGTTTTTTGTGGATAAATTAATTACATGGAAAGAACCTTCGATTAAACCATTTTGGTGAAAAATATAGAATTGCTTGTGTAATTTTATTTCATTGGACTATCTAGAGGGTTTATGAGGGAGATAATTAAGTGTTCATATTTATAATAGAATAATTTCATCATCACGAGAATATAATGTTTTATAATTGTCAATCCAAGATTCACCCACCCACACATCCTGGTATAATCCCTATCATGGACGTGCAAGTGGTTTCAAAAAATAAATTTTTGGGTAAATGCTTTCCCACTTATTATAATTTTAATAGTTTTCAATTATTAATGCATACCTATTCTTGAAATATGAAATTTATAATAATTTTTGGCACCCTTTCCATCATAGAGTCTAACGAATTGAAAAGGGAAACACCGTGAACCCAAAGTGATTCATCATTTGAAGAAACATCAAAAATTGACAAAGGCATGAACAAAGATTCAAATTCACTTGGGTCGCACAAGTTCCACCATGTTCTCACAAGTAGACTTGCACGCCACCCAATTTGTCGCACAGGTGACTTGTGTGCCCTCTTTGAATTTTTCCCAGGTTCTTCACCAGCCTATAAATACCTCCGATGGGCCCCCCATTTCAGTGATGAAAAATTCCAGAAACTCAAATTTGAGCTCCCGGCACCCTAGTCACTTCTCAAAGCTTCTGAACACATCTTGGGTAATTTCTTACCTAGAAAGAATGATCTAAATAGGAGTAAGGCCTAAGTGTTGAAACTCATCAACACTTGTGCGCTTAAGTGGCCAGCCCATAAGGGAAATGGCCAAACATGCGCGCTGCCTTACCCATTTAATATAACTTATCTTCCCCTCTTCTGGAATCCTCTAGGGATATTACTAAGGGATTGAGCCAGGTCTCGCCTTAGTATTACCCTATGGGTTGACCGTTGGGCAATTACCCTTGTATCGCAAAAGTATACTTGCATGACCAGAACTTGCGCGCCCACGTAGGACTTACACACCACATTTTTTTTGGGTTCCCCTCCTGCTTATTTCACAACCATTATTCCTATACACCTATCCTCTTTAAGATTAAGCCTTCAGAACACTATCCAAATCCATTCATGTCATGATTTCCATGTTGGCTTCATTATCTTAAAGTAATTCTATGTAACAACTCTTAAAACATAGTGATTTACATATCTTCATGTCACTAAGGTCAGAGATTTCATTCTTTCAATCTTATCCTTTAAGATGAGAGAATCCTTAACCTGTGCCCCCGTTTCGGGAGTAAGCCCCAGTCCAAGTTCTCTTAATTTTGGTATCCTCTTTAGAAGTAAGCCACATGTCCCCTAACCTGGGCATCCTCCTTAGGAGTATGCCACAATCAAAATTTCCTAATATGGGCATCCTCCTTAGTAGTGAGCCCCAACCATTATTCTCTTAACTTGGGATTCCTTCTTAAGAGTATGCCCCAATCTAAAATTCTACAAATATGGGCATCCTCCTTATGAGTAAGCCCCAAGTCCCTTAACCTGGGCCTCCTTCTTAGGGGTAAGCCCCAGTTCTCAAATCCATTAACATGGGCCTCCTCCTTAGGAGTATTCCCCAGTCATAATTTCTCTTTACCAGTCTTAATTTACTTTTGATTTGGGCTTCCTTATCAAGAGTAAAAACCAATCATAAGTCCCCTCCTAATTTGGGCATCTTCCTCAGGAGTATGCCCCAAGTTAGAGTATTCAAATCTCCATTAAGTACATATACCTTTATGTACTTTGTTCCCAGGTGTCTTCCCTGAAGTAAATCCTAATAATTTTCTATTTATGCCGTCATACGTACATAAGCCCCATATAATTTCTTATGATGGCACAATTATATGGTTTTACCAATACCTGGTGTTTCTCACACCGAGCATGACTCACGTGAGCTTAGAGTGTAAAAGTAATTATGACATCTTTATTTGAGACATCAATCATTCATAAATATCATACTACCTTACATGAAATAATTGGGTTCTAATTTCTTTTCCAAAACCAAGGATATGTAGGTAGCCCATCTGCGGGTACAATCGCAACTCTGAAATAATCCATGTCCTTCTGATTGACAATAAACTTCAAGTGCCCCCACTGAGTTGCTTTAAAACCAGTATGGACATCATAATGACAAAGATATTTTTATGTATTTAATGATACCATTGACTAAGAATCTTTAACAAATATAGATGATTCCCTATTGATGAAGAACCTCGAATACATATAAAAGATTCTCTAAATTTCATTCATACTAATTATTGATTGTCATATCTAAATGAAAGCTCATCTTGATACATGGTATTATAATAAGGATTCACGAACATAACTTAAATCTATAAAGATAGTCCCGGAGTAGACTATAATTACCCCCAACAAGGTGTGATGAGTCCAACCTCCCATCCTCTCGACTAATGCAAATTCTTAAGTTTCATCAGTTCATAACTAATGAGCTCCTACCTTTGGAAAGGAGGTCCAAATGGATATGGAATCATTGGATGGTTCCGGTTCTATGAAAAAAACCATTAGAAACGGATTGAAATATTTCAATCTTAAATCGATGAGGTCATCCCCAATTCTAGAGGAAACAAAAAATGGTGAACCCGATGTGAATCCTAAACCAAGTTAAAATGATGTTTTACTTATTTGTTAGGTCCCTTTTTAAAACTCAATGAGATGGCCAACAAAACAATCAATAACAATGTTCTTATCCAAACGATGTAGTGGTCAAATTTATCTTGATTATGTCTGTTATATCAAACAAGAACTCTTTTCCAAGATCTTCTGCATTACAGAAATGGCTTCTCTTATATTCACACATGTGAATACCTATTCTTTGAATACCTCTACTCTGAATGCCTCTACTATGAAGGCATCTGCTGCCACTCCTACTAGATCGTCGTACGCTCTGAGGGTGACATCACCTAATCAGCGTGTTCAATGATGGGTATCGAATGTACTGGTTAAGGAGTACCTTCAACACGGTACCATTCCAACTCTGGAGGCTGCTTGACAAGCCCTCCATGTGAACAACTAACCCTAGTCGTCCAGACAGCGACAACCAGCGATCAAGAAGCAGGCGGTGATAACCACCATCTCCAACCGTTTCTGGTTTTTATCCCTGGAAGTCAACAACCATTCCCTCCCATATTCTGAGGAGGTGAATGAGAAGGCCACTCAGGGCATTAATTCAAGGAAACATGAGTCTTTCCCGATGGCTCCCAACAACAATCGCCACTGGACTCGTGCGGCAATACGCCCTCAACATGATGAGGGTGTCGTCTCCAGGTGTTTGGATCAGGTTCCTTGAACACGACCAGGCAAGATGAACCACCAGAGGTGAAAACCGGTTAACAGTGGGCATGTTATTATCTCTTCTGTTTCTAGAGAATTCCACCAACCTAACATGGTGGCATGCAACGAGCAGGAACAGACACCCATCAATTTTAATTCATCTGTCCAGCAGACTCATCTAGAACCAGCACGCCAATCCCAGTAGGCAATTCTGGTAGAGTACTATAGAAAAGAACATACACCTGTTTATAAATCATCAACTGGTCAGCAGGCTCTTCTGACTACATATGATGGATCCTGCCATCCCAATGTGTTGACAACTGGTAAACAGGCACATACACCTTCTTGCACTCATCAGTCCTACCAGCAGCCTCGTCTCTCATTATTGAAGGATGTTCATCGACTATGTTCGGCGAAGTGAAATCAGCATTCACATACACCTTCTAGTATTGATCAATCCTACCAACAGTCTCATTTGGTAGAATTTAGAGAATTCATTTGGAATGCTCTGACGACAAACAGGAGGCAGACTCAACTCTCTGCCCCCACACATGAGTACTGTCAGAATTCAGTAACAGGAAAAGGAGGATACGAGATGGAACAAACACCTACTCCAAGAATGGAATGGATGTATATACCCGTTCCGGCAGCTGAAGTCACCAATCACATTCTGTCAATGGTGAAGTAGAAGAAGAAAATCTCTGCTCTTATTATGGATGTCTGCCAGGATATTATAATAGCTTCAGTAGTATCACATGGGAAGAAATGAAAATCTATCCCTACCAATGGAGTGACACATCCTCAGTTCACTTAGGAACAAACCCAAACATCGGTTCCAGTCCAAGAGGGTTTTGGGGCATACTCCCCCATATCATACAGGCAACCAAGTCAGGAACATTCATTTGATTAGAGTGGAGATAATCAGCTTAACCTAATAATTTCTCTTGAGCAGGCACACACACCTTCCCATAATGACCAATTTCATCAACATATGGTTCCTAATGTGAGTAATAAGTCATCTAAGAAGAAGAACCTCTCAGCATAGTCAAGAAATCAATGACCAATCTGTAATAAGGCCTTACTCTATGCTGGAGTTCTTGATGCACTCAAACAATTATCTGTTGCAACTCAAGATTATACTCTCTAAGTTCACGATAGTGGGAACATTAATTCCAACGGTCTTCACCAGACACTTCCTCATGAAGGCTTGCATCATGCCAATTCGGTCAATCTCGAATTTTCCTCTTCACATGAGATCCACAAGAACCCTCTCATGTAATATTATTGCCCATGGACGGCCAGAGCCAATTGGCTTTGTTTGTAATAAAAGGATCACTCAAGAACATGACTCAACTAGTTCCTCTAAAACTTAAGCATACATAGAAAAAGTTGTTGAATTACTTCTAAATCAAGGAAACAAGAATATTGAATAGGCCTCTCATTTGGATCAAGCACATCATCAAGTGACAGAAGTGTCAGAAATCATCCAATGGTCTTTTGAGTTCGGTGATAAAAGTGGATGCAGGTTGATGCATCCAGCTAATTTCCGGACTAAAGTGCGCAAGAACAGAAGAGATTTCAAGAAATAGTTAGATATAGCAACTCAAGAACCACCCCAGCTTTCCAGACTAGGGACTCTATTAACCCAACCCTCGAAATCAACAAATATGATTCGAGGAGTTGAGTAGGAATATCCCCAGTCCATAGGACTGGAGACTTTTTCAAATCCTCAATCTCTCCCTTAGAGAATGTCAGTATTCTCTTGATTTGGGAAGAAGCCACAAGAGGAAAATAATCCAAATTATCAGGAGATTCTCTCCAAATTATGGTTCGTCAAGAAGTTGGCGAGGGATGAAATCGACAAAAGGAAATGTCTCATAAGGGAAATGGATGTAGACAATATCGCAAAAATGCTAATAGAAGTGATGCAATGTATTATGCATCAATCAATGTCATCAATGTTGTTGTTGCTGATCCCCCAGATGAGGCTCTCTCAGTGTGATCAGATGAGGAAGCTCCTACTCAAGAGGTTGTATGCACAGACACAAATGAAGAAGGTGTGCGTACATGAAATAAAAGGATTACCCAGAATTTAGGTAATCCGTCATGTAACCAACTTCCCCATATCTGAAAGGGATCTAATAAGGGGAAATAAAAGAATTAGGTTACATAGCATTCCTATGGAGAATACCAATCGCTCTCATTAGAGAAAATATTTGCACAAAAATAGGAAGAAATGAAGGAGTTGAGGAGATTGAATGCAGAACTACTCCAGAGTAGTCTTCCTCATAAGTGTGCTAGAGATAGTCAGCCAAGTGAATTTGTTGCAGCTACTGATATGGATCAATAATATCCTCCTCTACCAGTACACCCTCGCAGGTCCAATCCTACGGGTCATGTGCAACAACAATCGGAGGTGCTACCATCAGTTGCAATAACAGCCACTAAATCTGTCCAAGCTCCATTCATTGCACCTACTCAAGTGAAAGATCAACCAGATGCTTCTCAAAAGTTAATAACTACTATTGAGTCATTAACAGCTCAGTTGGAAGATATGGAGGGAAAGCGTTCTCATATTCAACCAGAAAAGAGATCTTACACTGAATGTGTTGATGCAATTCCTCTCGCATAAAATTTTACAAGTACCACATTCCCAATCATTAATGGTTCAGGAGACCCAGAGCAACACTTAACACATTTTGTTTCTCGTTGCGATCCTATGATGGGAACCCCTCAGCAACAAGAAGCAGTTAAGATCAGGTGTTTTGTACAATCATTATAAGGTCATGCCTTTGTTTGTTACACAAGCTTGAAATCCCAATCAATTACTAGATGGGAGGGTCTTTTCCAATGATTCCTTCTGCAATTCAAATCAACTTTTCCAAATACAATAGTTTTTGATCATACAAACTGTAAGCAAAGGGAAAATGAAAGGGTTTCGGATTTCTTTGCTCACTGGAAGGGATTAACATATTCCCTGGGCTTAGAACTCCCTCAAGAGGAATTGTTTCCAATCTGTGTGGAAACTTTAAGTGATGAGATACGCACACCATTGATCCCTATGAAATACACAGGTGGGTTTCGAGACATTACTTCAATCACTCAACAGATTGATGATTCTCATATAAAGACTAAGGACAAAGCTCGTGTAATTCCATCATCTCCATGAAGAAGAATGGGTAAAGTAGAAAATTCTACAGTTATGCTTAAACAAGAACCGGTACCAGCTTCTACTTCAAGTCCTTCACCTTCTCAAAGAGATCCCCCTCTTGAGTGTCAACAACAGAGGCTGTTTCATCAAGATGATCAAAGAGATCAAAGATGGAAGCAATTTGAGGATCAGAAGAGTAAAGTTTACTATTTTCGAAATGAACAATTTCATGGTTACTTCATTTTGGCTCTGGAATATAATTTGGTTCAATTTCCATGGCTCAAGAGGCCAAAAATGGAAGGAGATGAAGACCATCCCAACTATTGAGCGTTTCATCAGATGTTGGGGCATCCAATTCATGAGTATTTTTCATCAAGGACCTCCTATAAAAAATGATCAACTTGGGATAAGTAAAACTAAAAGGTTCTTCAGCTCAGGTAGCATTTCTTACTGCTACAGATCCAGAAGAAGAAGGAAAGTGGCAAGAAGTCAAGAACAAAAATGCACAAAAATATGATGATTGGATAGTCAGAAAAACAATCAACTGAACTCATTCCATTTCACGAACGCATTTGAAGAATACAATTGTTTCTTTTTCCATGAAGGCCACATAAAAACCCTATTCATCAGAGGGAAAATAATCAAAAGGGCGGCATAATTCCACGAAAGATGAACAATCAAGAGAAGATGAAATCATTTCAAAGCCTATGTTTTCTTTGACTATAGATGATTTTATACCATCTACATCGAAGCCATGGGCACCGTCCCACTAAATGGAACAACCTAAATTGTCTAATCAGGATGAGTCTTCATCAGAAGAAGAGTTGATTTTTGATTCTGTTAATATGATTCAATTAACAGATCCATATTCCAGTCACAATTTCGATTTTGATGAGCCTGAGTTCCCTGTATCAAAAAGAGGAATAAGAGTGAGTTCCCGAGGCTCAGGGTACAGGGGAAGACGTTGATCTTTCAGAGGCCACTATACCAATTCTACCCCTTCTAAAACTGTGTATGCAGTATAAACTCATGGAAGAGCCCTTCAACGAGCTCAACAAGAATAAGAATGTTCTTCTACACAAAGCAGATTCAGTCCTGGCATAGTTATTCTGGAAGATCGGTTGGAGGATTCACATTCTTCCTCTCAGCAAGTAAATAGACCTAATAGGTCTAATATTCCAATTCCAGGAGTGTCACCAACTCCTATCCCGGTATAAGATGCATCAAATTCCATAGTATCAACTTCTAAGGCACCTGTGAAACCACATGTTCCTATTGAGAAATGTAGACCTTTGGATCAAAAGAATGATGTATTGAAACACTTGGCCCAAGTACCAGCCAAGTTAACAATTTTTGATGCCTTTAATTTATCAAAGGATCATTGGGAGGCACTCATCAAGGATTTCTGAAGTTCTTAGGAGTTTGAAATGGAATTTGTTGTGGCTTAAGCCTACCATGTTGATAATAATCCGTCAGAATTCCATGCAATGATATCTTTCACAGATGAAGATGAATATGATGTCGTGCATGGACATATTAGACCTTTGTACTTATCTGGAAAGGTTAATGTTGTAGACATCTGAAGAATCTTCATTGATAATGGTTCAAGAGTCTACCTCATCCCCATTTGTACACTTCATCGATTGGTACTCACAAAATTTGTTTTATCTCCTTCTACTTTGATGTTACAAAGATATGATAAAAATGAACAAGAACCACTGGGCGAGATTACACTAAGAACCCATTTTGGAGATCTTGTATCCAATTCAGATTTCATGGTTGTTGATCAAGACTCAGCCTTCAACATCTTGCTTGGTAGACCCTGGCTACATCAGCATGCGGCTATCCCTTCATCATACCATCAATGTCTCAAAAATTGTTTTGATGGTAAAATTGGAACATTGTATGGTGATAAGTCCCCATTAATGACATGTGAATCTCAATACATTGAGGCGGAATTCAATCACATGAAGGGAAAGGATAAATCCACAACAAGGGAGATTACCAAGGTTAATGCTCTATATGGTTTGGGAAAGAATCCTGTAATCCCATTTACACATGTGCGTATAGATTATGTGTTGCCTATCAGCCAAATTGATAGGATAAAACCAAATCAAAATAATCTTACGGAAAATTCCATAATGTCAATTACGGAAATCAAGATAGACATAATGGGAGAAATTAGTGATCCACCAAGCAATGATGAACGCTCATATGGGGATGTCTTCATTTCATCTACTGAAATCCAGCAAGTCTATACTTTACAAATTAGATCTGAAGAAGTTATAGTAATGTCATAGGTAAATTATGATGTCGATTCTCAATCCATAATCTGATCTATATTTCCCAAGGAAGAACCTTAATCATCAACGGGATCGGAGATGGAAGCTTCTTCTTCAAGATGTTAAAAATTTTAACATCTTTTCTGATCATGGGAATTCTGCTTCACCATCTACTATGAAATAAGATACAAAAGAAATAAAACATGTTGAAGAAGAGGAGGAAGATCTCATGGATTCTCCTCCACCATTTGAAGAGTGTATCTCTACCAACGTGGATAAATTCAGAGAAATAAATCTGGGTATAAAAGAAGATCCATGCCCCACTTTAATTAGTGTGGTCGTGACTCTGGAAGAAAAAGATATTTATATTTCTTTATTAATGAAAAATCAAGATAAATTTTCTTGGAACTATACATAGAATATAGGGCTTGATCCTGATGTTTCCACTCATCGCTTGGGTTTGCCAGAAGAACATCGAGGATTCAAACAAGCCGCTAGATGAAGACACCCAACCTATGCTTCCAAAATTGTGGCTGAGGTGGATAAGATTATCAAATCTAACTTCGTCAGAGAAGATCAATATCCCAAATGGTTGGATAATATTCTCCCAGTGAAATGGATTAAAGGGCAATTTAGAGTTTGCATTAATTTCAGAGATCTTAATCGGCATTGTCCTAAGGATGATTTTCCAGTTCCGATTACAGAACTATTAATTGATGCACCAGCTGGCTAGGATTCACTTTCCTTCATAGATGGATATTTTGTATCTAATCAAATCTGAATGGATCCAAAATATGGAATATCTATAGCCTTCAGGACCCCTCAGGGTGTGTTTTTCTATCTGGTAATTCCCTTTCACATAAAGCATGCAGGCACAACATATCAATGTTCCATGCATTGTATCTTCAATCCCTTTTTTACTGAAATTTGTTGAATGTTATGTGGACTATTTGGTGGTTAAATCTAGACAATGTTCTAATCACTTGGCTGATTTATAAATCATATTCCACAAACTTTGGCAATATAATTTGAAGATAAACCCCTCAAAATGTGCTTTTGGGGTAACATCAGGAAAATTTCTCAGCTTCGTTGTACGCCATCGTGGTATCGAGGTTGATCCTAAGAAGAAAAATTCAATCCTTGGTATGTAACCTCCTCAAACTTTAAAGTAATTGAGAAGTCTTTATGTACATTTGGCTTATATTCAGCGTTCCATCGCCAATTTGGCAGGTAATATTTTACACATCCCCAAATTGATGAAGAAGGGATTCACTTACCAGTGGACTGAAGAATGTCAAAAAGAATTCGATATTCTCAAGAAGTATCTCATGATTCCACTGGTGTTAATGAAACCTATTGAAGGAAGACCACTTATCCTCTATGTGACAACTCTAGAGCAATCATTGGGTGCCTTTCTTGCTCAGAAGAAGGATGCTGTGAATGAAAACAGCCTCTACTATCTTAGTTGGACTATGATTAAAGAAAAAACCTGATACTCAGATAATGATAAGTGCTTCCTAGCATTAATCTTTGGAGTTCAAAAGTTGACACACTACCTACAACATCACAGGGTCTAATTGGTATCTCGCAATAACCCTCTCAAATTCATCCTTAGTCGTCCAATGCATACAGGACGTCTGGCAAGGTGGGTAGTTATTTTTCTGCAATTTGATATCTTGTATGTGTCGCAAAAGGCAATAAAGGGCCAAGCTATGGATGATTTCCTTGATGAACATCCTTCAGTAGAAGATACATCTTCAGATATTGAACTTCCTGATGAGGAAGTATTATTTATTCAAGATAGTCTTCAAACATGGTAAATATATATTGATGGTGCATCCAGAAGTCTGACAGGGAGAAAAAGGGAAAATTATATATTCCACAAAGTTGGGTTAGGAATTTTACTCATTTACCCAGAAAAGGAACTGCTACCTTATTCATTCTCATTGTTGGGAGGTGGTAAAAATAATGAAGCAGAATACCATGCTCTCATCGCAGGCTTGGAGTTGGCACTTCAAGCACAAGTGAATCACTTAAAGGTGAAAGGTGATTCAGACCTGGAAATGAAACGAGTCAATTGGGATTATGCAATGAGAAAATAAGAACTAATCCCTTTGGATGATTACGTCAGGGAGTTAATGGCGTATTTTCCTGTGGAACTGACATTTTCTTATGTCCCCAGATCAAAAAATACCCATGGTGATGCACTGGATAATATAGAAACAGCTCTAGGAGATCCAAATTGGGATGAGCCAAGTATCAATATTGCCCACCGTCGTACAATTTCACCTTATGTTCAAGACAGAACAGAGGAAATCAATGAATTTAGTCCCATCTCTAAACCATATAGTCATACTATAGGATGGATGACACCTATCAAGGAATGCCTTCAAAATGGAACACTTCAACCTAATAGACCTAGGAAAGAACAAGTCTGGAGACGTGTGGTCAATTTCACCATTTATGATACACAAATCACATAGAGAATGTTCTCTACAAAAGAGTTTTTTATGGAGTTCTCTTCCGATGCATTGATGGTGAAAAGACAATGGCTGTCATGAAAGAAGTTCATGCAGGAGTCTGTGGTGCCCATCAAATTGGACATAGACTATCTGATCAAATTCGAAAGATTGGATATTTTTGGCCTTCAATGATACAAGATTGTATTGATTTAACAAAGAAGTTTCATTCTTGCCAAGTACATTCCAACTTCATTCATCAGCCCCCAGAGTTTCTTCATACAGCTAAATACTCATGTCCATTTTCCCCATGGGGAATGGATGTAGTAGGATCTTATCCATCAGCTACATCCATGCAGTTGAAGAATATTCTTACTGCTACTGACTTATTTTTCAAATGGGCAGAGCAAATACCTCTCAATGAAGTTAGTTCTAAATGTATTGTTAGCTTCATCAAGTCTAACATCATTACCAGATTTGGTGTCCCTCATACCATACTGATGGAAAATGGCACAAAATTCTATTCATCTGAGGTGAGGAAGTTGTATCAAGAATACAAATCAAATCCAATCATTCATCTCGGTATCATGTAGCGGAAAATAGCCAGATAGAAGATTTCAACAAGACTCTTTCAAACATACTTCCAAAGATGGTGGATAAATATAAGAAATCATGTACTGGTAAACTCTTTCATGCTTTATGGGCTTATCGAACTACCACACACACTACAACGCGGTCAACTCCATATTCATTTCTATATGGAATGGAAGCAGTCTTGCCCATTGAGGTTCAATTACCCTCGCTCAGAGTATCCATTTGCGATCATTCATCTAGAGATGAACAATCTCAAAAGCGATTGGTTGAATTGGAATGGTTAGATGAGAAAAGATTGTGCACCATGCACCCCTTGGATGTCTATGAGAATCGAGTATCACAAGATTTCCAAAAAATAGTTTGTCTTCATTCATTCATTCAGAGAGAATTTGTAATAGGTCTCAGAACTCCAATGATACCAGGAATGAAACTTCCCAAGATTGAGACAAAATGGGAATGACCTTATTCAATACATAATTTCTACTCCAATGGAGCTTATTCTTTAATCTCAATGGATGGAGAACTCATCACTACTCCAACCAATGCCAGATTTCTAAAGATTTATTTTGTATAAACAGAAAATACATCATCTACGGTCCATGGATATGACCTTAAACTATTGGCATTTCATATCATCTAGCAAGATGTTAAACTGAATCATCATCCACGATCAATGCATATGACCATGAACTATTGGAATTTCATATCGTCCAGCTAGACGTTAAACTGCATCATCATCCACGATCCATGCATATGACCTTAAACTATTTTCATACATATTGTCCTACAAGACGTTAAACTATACATTCCCCATCATCATAGCTACATGATGCTAAATTGTACACCACCCTTATTGTCCAACAGGACGTTAAACTGTGTCCCTGTATTTGTCATGCATGACATTAAACTGTACTGATCATTCATCATACGTGAAGTAAAACTATAAAAGTCTCTAATACGTCCAACATGACGTTAAACTATGTCCCATTTTTTCCTTACTGCATGAAATTAAACTACACAGTCCCCCTTTCATCCAAAATGACGTTAAACTGTATTATCCCCATCATCCTAGCTACATGACGCAAAACTATACAGAAGTCTCTTAATACATCCTACATGACGTTAAAATGTATTTTTTCTCTTCTACATGACACTAAACTGTGCAGCACCAATAGTCCTCACAACAAGACATTAAACTGCATAGTCCCTTCATATGTCCAACATGACACTAAATTGTGCATTGTTAAAGTTGTTTCTACCTCTTGTTTCTCAGACTGAGTATAAATCACATGAGCTTAGAGTAAACATCAACCATAACACCCTCTTTGGACTGCTACCCATGCGTAAGTCCCAACATCATTTTTTAGGTCATTGTCCCCAAGAACAACATGATAACTAATTCTTTATTTAATTTAACTATGCAGACTTTGATCCTTGCCTTCTAGGATGGGTACGTAGGCATCATCCTGAGGTTCAATCCTAACACCAATCTCTTCACATTGGTTCACCATTGTCCTAACTACATGACGTTAAACTGTACAAAACTTTTTTCCAGTATGACAATAAAAAACAACATTCTTTGATAGGATTACCTGAGAGGGAATAATTATTTACATTGATCTCTATTCACGTGATATTCTAAAGACTACGTGCATACATGGAAATGCCAAAACTATTTATCTTGGGTCAAACCATCATTACACTAAAGTCCCCTTTCACCCTTCACTTGTACAAACCAATCTATGCAGAGGGTATTTGAAGAACTATGTGTAGCTTGATTCCCAACCTTATAGGATATGTAGGAATTTTCGAGTGACCCTCGAATCCATCCCCATGTCTTTGGCCCTAACCCCAAATTTCATTTTTAGTCCCCTGACTGAAAAGTCCCTATGAGAACACAGACTGTGTATTCATTATGATGGTATGAGCACTATGATCCTAAACTAATATCTCCCATTCTTTCATCCCACATGACGTTAAACTATATTTCATGAACTGCATATGGCTTGATTCCCATCCTTATGGGATACGTAGTGAATTCCAGTATCTCAATTCAGGACCCAGCCATAACAAGATTATGGTTAGCATTGGTCTGTGTATCTCTACATGCATTGAAAAAATGCACACGTTTATGTGTCATACTCCCAGTATTAAATACTTCCAGATCATCAAAATCCTTTTCGTGAATTCTGGTCACAAAATGTCCAATTTATGAGAGTTCTTTTGCCTGACTATGCAGCATGTTCCTTTAGGTGGCCTTGGATAAACAATCTACATAACAGACTTGTCAGCCAAAAGATGCTATTATTTGACTATGCAGCCAATTCCCTTAAGCGGACCTATATAATTCAAACCCATAACAGGTTTGTCAAATAATGATAACTTCATTAATGGGAAGAAAACCTATTTTTTCTTTATTGGTCTTATCAAAAAATATGTATGATTGCACAAAAAATATCCATCCTTAACATATTTGTCCCATGTTCTTTTTCATGATCTGAAGGAATTCAAGTATATGGTTTATATTTCTCTTCCCTATGTTTGGGTTAGACCTTCTCAAGAGTGAAATTCATCCAGTTCATATATGATCTTTCATGGAAATATCTTCTTCATATTCTTGTACCTCTCTCCATACAGCAAACTCTATGCTTTGGAAAATTTGAATCTCTATAAACTTCCACTGGCTTTTTAGCAACAAAAAAGTAAATTTCTAAGAGTTATTTTACCTGCTTATGCAGAACGTTCCCTTAGGTGGCCTTGCATAAACAGTCTCCATAATATATTTGTCAGCCAAAAGATACTATTATTTGACTATGCAGCCAATTCCCTGAGCTGGCCCTGCATAATTCAACCCCCTAATGGGTTTGTAAAATAATGGTAACTTCATTCTTGGAACTACTTCTTCTAAATCCTTTTAGCCCTTTTTCGTACCATTCCTCAGATTCAAAATTTCTTAAGTCAGAGTTTACATGTTTTCCTTCGTACTTGAGTGTGGTAATATGTTTTCAGATAAGTTGTCAAGGAATTGAGTCAATTTTAATTCATTTTGTCTAAGCTATTTGGACCATAAGCATTAGCCTTTTTATGTCTGACGTGCATGAATTTAAACTGCCCATAGGAGACAAGGGAACTCTGAATAAAAGTCATGTCCCAGCTCTCTAAACATACATTTTTGTATTATTTAGGTATTATTGAGCAATTAAAAGATTCAATGTTTGTAGGATTATTTATAATTATCCTAGAAAAAATAAAACTATGATTACTAGGACCATTGTCTTAGGTAATCATTTATAGCTGGTAGTGGGAAAATGTGTGCACAAATGATTGAAAATGAAAGTGTTTTTTCTATTTGATGCACAAGAATTAGAAGGACATCCACAGACTATAGTCTCTCCTATTTTTCAACAATTACAAAAGGCTTTCAATATAAATCTCCACTTGATTTACATCATCTCGAGCTTCCTCAATATCCACATGAAGTTCATGAACTTGACGAAATTCACTCTTTTTAGCTTGATGGAGTGCTTTCTTGGCATCTGCAATAGCTTTCATACCATTCGGTTGAGCTCCTTCTAGTGAACTGTTCAGTTTGTAAAGTTCATCAGTAATAACATCTAACTATTGCTGAAGGTGCATCTACTGGATGACTTTATCTATCATCTTATGCTTCAGCTCCTTCATCTTGGTAGCATAATCAGCATCATCTCGGGATACCACAACCTTAAATTCACTGATATTGGCTAACAGGTTCACCCTGGTAAAATCTTGATGGCACTTTTTCTCCTGCTCCCTCCTTAAGATGACTTTTTTTACTACGATATGGATCTGTTGATATCCAAAACTGCCAGGTCCCATCATGGAAAATAGGGACGACAGTCGCAGGATCTTCGATGATGACTCTTCTAAAGTCACTTCAGATATGATCTTCCATATGTTCATCCATGCCTTGCATCATGAAAATTGGAGCGCCTTTTTTACTTCTGGATCTGACATAGAATCAATATCACAGGGGGAACATAATCCTGGATTAATATACATAGGGAAGTTCCCTGTTCTGCTCCTTCCCCGCTGAACTGTGTTTCTTCACTTTCAATTCCCGTTGGGGTGGAGGCTGAGGCCTCACCTCTAGATCTAGCCATGAAAATTGATGGCCCTGCATAATCAATTGAAATCTTTGGTTAGTTTCAACGGATAACAAAAGTTAATTGGTTGTCTTGCAAATTAAATACAGTCGCAAATATTATTATCCCTTACCCAATTGTAGATCAATAACTTGAGAAGGCTCATCCCCATCTTTCCTAGTTTCAACAGGATTTTTAGGGTGAGTTTGAGGAAGCTCTATGGGGATCAGCTCCACCTGGGCTAATGTCTCTTCAATAGTAGGGTTTTCTGTACCCCCTTCAAGATTTGGTAGTTCAGTAGCTTGCTCAGATAGAGCTGCACATTTCAACTGATCATGATTATACATGTAACAATAAGTTATTTTTTAATAGGATGAAGGATAGCACTCATGTACATAATCTTATAAATTACATGGTAATTTAACATGATCTAAAAAATATTCAAAAGATACGCCAAGTCCCATCATTTCATCCAATGTAATATCGAAATCCTGGTTAATCTCACCAGTGGGATCATTTGATATGTCTTCTTGGATACTTTCATCTTGTAGTATCTGACCCTCGACAGCTTCTTCAGATAAAGTGGCGGCGTCAGTTACACTGGCCGCAAGAAACTCTAATATAGGGGTTGAACCTAAAGTATCACAGAATGGAAGTTAATTGATGTTTAATTCAACATCTTATGAAGCATTGTTAACATACCAGAAGCAGGATCTTCTCTTCTTTCAACAGTAGCTGGAAGGATACTGGGAACAAATGTTGGCTCTTCTCTAGGAGCAGCCATGTCAGCCTGAACTTGTGATTGTTCACCAGTACCCTTTGTGGTCCTCAAAGGAGAATCAATCATATCTCTAAGAGGGGAAATTTAAGAATCCCCTGTAATACCAAAAAGTATGATCAATATTTTAATGGGATAAGAATCAATATTATCTGATGTAATTACCACTACTGATGAAGCATTTAGTTGTGGACTTCCTCCTTCGATGATTTTTCTTCTTTGGATTTTTGGGAGTGTTATAAGTCTCCTCTATAGGCACTTGAATTTGAGAATGGAAAGCCATATCCAACTCCTCATCCATGGCTTGATGGCCTTGAGATATCATGCCCGACTCGTGAGGAGATTCAGCAGTAGCCCCGATGGCAGTACCACTAGGGCTATATTATGGTGAAGGAACCTCAATAGTTCATTTCTTTGCAAGCAGCAAGGATGAGGAAAATAATTTCCTTGAATAACAAATCTTTGACAAAAATAAAGTTGCCAAGAAAATGAGTAAATAGACTTACATCTTCATGAGTCACATATTTGTGCCACTCCTCATCTTCGGAACCACCAGTCCCCTCAGTGGCACCACAATCAATCATTTCCTTCAACCATTTGGTGACATGAATGGAATCATTGGTGGAATATATGAGAATTTCCAACTCTATGATTTAATCCTACACTTCATTGGGGTTATACTTGTAACAGATATTTGAAGAATCCAGAAGATTCCATATTCCAAGGAGGTGCATCCCCTCGCACAAATCCAGCTAGGCAGATTCAGCACCGCAGTATAAACTCTGCCATGTCTGGACAACCTCTGGTCGTAGATATTCAGTATGTGTACCAGAAGGCTACAAGGGAGGTCCTACAATCTTCGACTTCAGCTTCTTCCCAGATCTTGCAACTACAAATAGAGAATAAAAAAACAATACTTGTTTCTCTATAAATTAATGGTTATTAAATTTCCACAATGAAGTAACTCCCTAGGAGTTAATGGATTGTGTATTTTGATTCTGAAAGGAGGATTATATCAGGCACGAGGCAACTTTTCCGCTTGTTTTCCCTCATCATCCCCATCTTGGGAATCTGGTGAGTCAGTCCTAGATGAGGAATCCAGCAAATCAGCATCAGTTGGGGAAGTTTCACCTTCTTGAGGAAGGGTTTCTTTCTCTACAATTCTCTTCTTATTCCCAACTTGATAAACCAGGTGATTCTGCAGCCCAGTAGGGTATGATTCTATCCAGTTCATAGCATACCATGTAGTCATGTTACTTGCCGCTTTATCAACTGGTAGATCAAACACTACCCTAGTCTTATCCTTAGATGTCAGCAACCATAGTTTCCGGGCAACCATCGGATGTTTCTCTAACTTGAATTGAACAGGGGGAGATACAATAGTTTGCTGCAAACACTTGAATTGGCATGCAAATCTATATGGAGCACAGGCCTCGCATATAATCTCTCTGTCAATCCTGGTGACTAGAACACCATCTCTGTAGGCCAGTATGTATGCCCTTAATTCCAGACTTGTTTTTACATCATCAACAAACTGCCCAGTCGGTGGATTTCCATAAAGAAAGAAATTAAATTCCTAATACATGCTCAGCCTCACCTTCGAGTCATAAGAATTTAGAGCTAGTGGAGCAATTCTAGAGAAGGCCTGCACTGATGCCCTAAAAGAAATTTTGGGAATATGTACTCCATTTTGTACATTATATGTCCTTAATTGAGTGGCGATACATCCCCATAAAACATTGAATGCTGACACTATTTGTAAAGGAGGCTTACCCATGAATACATAGAGTAAACTCTTATGAATATGTGCTAAAATGGGGGTAGAAAACCCAACCATTTTCCCCTCAGCTAACATGTCTGCAATAATGAAGGTCCATGGACTAACGCCTCTCTTCGAGTCCCTAACTGGAAAAAGATAAACACTGAGCTACAAGGCCAAGAAGCCTGCCAGACGAGTCTTCTTTGGGATTCTCTGATTCACTTCATATTCCCACTTCTTAAATTCTCTTGCTTCTAGAGTCGGCAGAATGTTCCAGGAGCACCCCTCTTTTCTGTTTTGGGGTAGGTGGTAGGAAGAGTGGGCCTCTTCTACATGGGACCCTTCTTCTTGGATCCCTTTTCCTTCGGCTCCTTCTCCTTATTATCAATAAGAAACATATTCATCCACTCCTCTGGATGAATATCGTTTCTATAATGAGTTAAGGAGGACTATGAACACTTGATATTTTGAAAGATTTTAAATAATTCCCATGCCAAAGTCAGAGTCTCCTCTTAATCATTCCTAGTATCCATGGGTGGGATGAATTCATCATAAATATCACCCAAAATTGGATTTCCTGAGATCTTGTGGACATCCCACAGACTGATGCCCACTTCTCCATGAGTCAGATGGAAAGAATTAGTTTTTGGGATCCAATGGATGAGTATCTCCAGCACGAAGTTATCATCCCTATAAACATATGTTTTCCCAGCCCAGACGGCTTCATATATCGCAACTCCTTTCAAATCCCCAACATAATCTGCACAGGTTTGTTGTACCCTGTATTCCCAAATCCAAGTTTGCTTCACACCTCCTCCAAGACATAAGTCCCAACTTTTCTTCCAGCCTTTGGATTGATCCATTTGAGAATTTCGGAAGATTAAAGAGTAACAATGTGGTTGCAGCTCGTGCTTGTGAGGTTTTATATCCGGCGTAAAAGGGAAATGATGCATCATATGAGCCTTCTCCACTGTTCAATCATTTATAAATGCTCATCCAAATGAGATATTTTATGAATCAAAATTGGTGTAATTCTGAAACCAAGAAATTGGGAGATAGTTCTTTGCCTCTGGAATGGTAACTTCTCGCAGAGGACATTATCCACACAAAGGCAGATAGATGCTTTGTGGGAAATCAAGATGATATTTTTTCAGCTACTTGGGAAAATCCGGGAGAGTGCTGTCACAGGCAGTATAGTAATCATGGCCAATGATTCTCATCATATCATCAATTCTCTTGATAAAAAGTTCATTAGCCCTTCCGATTCTCTTGAGAGCCATTGGATTTGCAAAAAAGGTGAATAAAGTAACTCTTAAATGGGTATATTTTTCATAAAATTTGTGAAGAAATTCAAACAAATGGCTAAGGCATTAAGGTGTGCAAGTATGGATTTTTTGCGCAAGTATGGATGTGTCGTGCAAGTATGGATGTGTCGCGCAAGTTTTTGGCATGCAAGTATCACCGCACAAGCCCAAATACCTCTACAGCATCGCAACAACAAAGAAACAGTGGCAAACAGAGCAAACTGCACGGCGAAGGTAACTTGTGTTACGAGAGCTCGAATATTTGAAATCCACGTACTTTGCATGAGAATGGCAGCATATATATAGGTTGGGCCTCAACCCTGCGCACCTAAAATTCAGCGAGCTCTAATGCCAGCGTGATCAACACCTGCGCGATGCCATCTTCACACTCAACACTTGAACGCCAAATTTTCCATGGTTTTTTACTTTCCTCAGAGTTGCATCCTCATTTCTTTCAGATCCAACTCTGAGGGGGGACTTGGGTTGAATCTCCTTTCTGTCAGAGAGTCTAACGAATTGAAAAGGGAAATACCTTGAACCCAAAGTGATTCATCCTTTGAAGAAACATAAAAAATTGACATTGTCATGAACAAAGATTCAAATGCACTTAGGTCGTACAAGTTCCACCAAGGTCACGCAAGTATACTTGCACGCCGCCGAATTGGTTGCACAGGTGACTTGCACACCCTCTTTGAATTTCGCCCAGGGTCTTCACCAGCCTATAAATACCCCCGGTGGGCCCCCCAATTGAGGGATGAAAAATTATAGAAACTCGGATTTGAGCTCTCGGTTCCCTAGTATCTTCTCAAAGCATCCAAACACTTCTAAGGTAATTTCTTACCTAGAACTAATGATCTAATGAGGGGGAGTAAGGCCTAAGTGATGAAACTCATCAATACTTGTGCACCTAAGTGGCCATCCCTTAAGGGAAATGGACACACTTGCACACCACCTTACCCCTTCAATAGGACTTGCACGCCCCTCTTATGGAATCCTCTAGGGATATTACTATAGGCATGAGCCATTTCTCGCCCTAGTATTACCCTAAGGGTTGACTGTCTTGCATGTACCCTTGTATCATGCAAGTACACTTGAGCGACCAGGACTTGTGCGCCCACGCAAGACTTGTGTGCCACCTTCTTTTTGGGTGCCCCTCCTACCTATTTCACCTCCCTTATGCATATCCACCCATCCTCTTCAATATTAAGCCTTCAAAACTCTCTCCAAATCCATTAATGGCATGATTTCCTTGTTGGCTTCTTTATCTAAAAGGAATTCTATGGAACATCTCATAAAACCTAGTGATTTACATATCTTAATGTCACTAAGGTTAGAGATTTCATTCATTCAACCTCATCCTTTAAGATGAGATAATTCTTAACCTGGGACCCCTTTTTATTAGTAATCCCCAGTCCAAGTTCTCTTATTTTGGGCATCCTCCTTAGGATTAATCCCCAAGTCCCCTAACTTGGGCATCCTCCTTAGGAGTACGCCCCAATAATAATTTCCTAACCTGGGCATGCTCCTTAGGAGTAAGACCCAACCATAATTCTCTTAACCTGGGCTTCCTTCTTAGGAGTAAGCCCTAGTCTCAAAGTCTACAAATATGGGCATCCTTCTTAAGAGTAAGCCCCAGGTCCCTTAACATGGGCCTCCTTCTTAGGGGTAAGCCCCAGTTCTCAAGTCCTTTAACCGGGGCCTCCTCATTAGAAGTATGCCCCAGTCATAATTTCTCTTAAGCAGCCTTAATTTACTTTTGATTTGGTCTTCCTTCTCAAAAGTATAACCCAATCATAAGTCCCCTCCTAATTTGGGCATCTTCCTCAGGAGTAATCCCCATGTTAGAGTATTCAAATCTCCATGAAGTATATATACCTTTATGGACATTGTTCCCAGGTTTCTTCCCTGATGTAAATCCTAAACGTCGTCTATTTGGGAGGTCATACATACATAATCCCCACGTCATTTCTTATGATGGCACAATTTTCTGGTTTTACTAATACCTCTTGTTTCTCACACCGAGCATGAATCACATGAGTTTAGAGCGTAAAAGTAATTATGAAATCATTCATTGAGCCATAAATCATGCATAAATATCATAATCCCTTTCTCAAACTACGTGGGGTCTGATTCCTTTTCCAAAACAAAGGATGCGTTGGTATCCCACCTGCAGGTATGATCCCAACTCTGAAATAATCCATGTCCTTTTGAATGACAATAAACTTCAAGTGCCCCACTGAGTGGCTTTAAAACCATTATGGTCATCATAATGACCAATATAATTTTATGTATTGAAGGATACCATTGACTATAAATCATCAATAAATATATATCATTCTCTATTGACGAATAACCACGAATACATATAAAAAATTTTCTAAATTTCATTCATACTAATTATTGATTGTCAGATCTAAAAGAAAGCTCGTCTTCATACTTGGTAATATAATAAGGATTCACAAACATAACATAAATCTTTAAAGAGAGTCCCAGAGTAGATAATAATTCACCCAAAAAGGTATGATGAGTCCGACCTCCCATCCTCTCGACCAATGAAAATTCTTAATTTTCATCAGATCATAACTGATGAGAACCTACATTTGGACAGTAGGTCCAAATGGATATGGAATCGTTGTATGTTTCCGGTTCTATGAAAAAACCCGTTAGAACCTGATTGGAATGTTTGGATCTTAAATTGATGAGGTCATTCCCAATTCTAGAGGAAATAGTAATGTAATTATAAAATAAAAAATTATTTCATGTTTTTTGGAAAATATTCTTACGTAGAACCCATAATTGGTATTTCACTATGGATAGAAAAATGTTACTTAACATAAATAGATAGAATATAGTTGGATGTAGATTCTATATAAAAATAATTAATTATTTGGATCAAATTTCAACAATATCTATATGATGGAATGTTTTAGATGAATTTCAATGATATGTGGTAAAGCATTTTGAATATTTATAATGGTGATTCGAACTTTCTAGAGGTAAATATTCAAGTATTGTGAAATAAATATAAGTATTTTAGGATGGGTCTAGTAGAAACAATTGATAAACTATTTGATTACAAAAAACTCACTTTTAGAATATATATATATATATATTTATTTATTTATAATTTTAAGTATCATAGAATCATTAAAATAATGCTAAGGAGACAACATATTTACTTAAATGAGATTCTATACATTCTTGAAGAAAAACAACATATTAATGTATCCCGATAAATTCTACATATTACTCATGTCCAATATAAAAAAACAATTGAGGATAACAAGAATAGAAAAAAAAGAGAATTCAGTGGTGAATTACATTAAATTCATAATGAATAATTTTGGAAAATAACATCCTAATGATGGTCAGTGAGGTGTTTCCCTAACATTACTAAAAAATTATGTAAATTAAAATTTAGAAGAATGATTTCTCTCAACTAATTATAGTGGGGTAAATTTAGACACCTTTTATCTATATCGGATAGTTTTATCCAGAAGCAATGGTTTTGACCATTTGATAAAATAAAATAAAACATACAAGAAATAGAAAGGTGGGTTCAAACAAAAGAAACTACCCCTCATCCATCAGATAAAAAAATTATAGATCATAATATGAAGTTAATAACCCTTTGATGAAATAAAAAAAATTGAATGAAAACATCACATCATAGGTTATTTAAAATAATTATTTGTCTTCCATAAAGAGATAGATATTCAAAGTTGACCATAGTATATGATGTAAAATATTGTAGGGATCTCTGTTACGAGTTTTTATTATCAATTTTAGATAAACCAATACATTTATATTTTCTAATAAAACCCCCTTGAGTATGAGAGAGATCCATATGCAGATCACAAAAAATGACAAAATAAGTCATAGAAAAATTGAACGAACTGAAAAAATGTGAAAACACCCATATAAATACAAAATTCAACATCACTAATAGAAACCACCATCACACCACATGCTTCCACCAGCCAAAATTACCAAATAAGAAAAAAATAAAAATAAATGAAATGATGAACCACTTAGACATAGCCACCGAAAGACCCATCACACATTGAGATGAGAAACTAGGCTTCCATCATTATCATCAACACCTATAATAAATTAAAGGGATGTATACCACTTTTCATCCTTCACTAAACAAGTATCAAGACACCTAACCATAAATGATGAAAATATTGAACAAAAACTATCAAATCAAATATAGAAAATTTCGAATGGACCGAGACTATACATGTTCAAAAAAAATCAACCACATTGACTTCCAAAAGGTAAAATACAAAATATAATACAAACCACTGCACTCGATCAATATGGAGAAGGGGAATGAAAATTAAATCCATATCATAGACTAGAAGTAGTTAGGACATCAACAAAGATCCACATAATTCCACATGATCGCATATCCAATCCATCAAACCTCCTCAAACCATGAAACTATATGAACATCACATACATTACCAAACTAACCCCAAATCACCAAGGAATCCTTAAAATGCACAAAACTAGAGCCAGCAGAAAGTTACACCTCTATGAAAATCCATGAAGCCTCCTCGAATATATCCCAAACCATCTTGAAAATATTTGAATTCATACTCTATAGAGGTTTGAATGCCCAAAAATACTATAAGATAAGAGGAGTAGGGACTGAAATATTCAATATAATGACTCAACCATAATGAAAAATAGAAGAAATCATAGAGACCACCCTCCAAGAAGAAGACAAAAAAACATGATTTGAATATAGGAAAACCATAGTTAAGATGCTTATAGTGGGAAAGGGGGAAGGAACACTAAGGATAAGGGTTGTTAATGGTTGAGGTAAATGGGACTACAATATATTGAAATGTATAAATCAATAATGAAATACTAAATTCCATAAAATGAAATCCATATCATTTGAACAGATCACAAAACCCTAAAAGAGAAATGAACCAAAATATCTTCATCCAAAAGACCATAAATTCATATATGTACCTAAGATGGATTCCCAAGAAGAGATGGAAGGTGGATGTTGATTTATAAAGAGGTTGAAGAAGAGATCCCCCTCGAAGCCACTTCACCACTATGAACCTTTCGATGAGAGTGGGGAGGAGATACATCATCACTTTTTTAGATATCTAATAAGAATATTACTTTGATTATAAAAATTAATTTTTTATGATATATTCAATCTTTAGGATGGATAAGAAACATCCCTCAAATAGTTTTATATTTAATGTTTAAAACCAATAATTAAAAATCTATGGTTTATTCATATATGATTTATATGAAACAACCAAGGGAATATAAGTAGGAACTAATGAAACAAATTTGATAAAATATATATTCAAATTCTTGAAAATAAATGATATATATATAGTAAAGGATCCATAATGAAAAAATTATAGAATAAATTATAAACTATATAAATATATAAATTATTCATCCAAACGAATAGATTAACACAAAGAAGAGGATGTGATGTTGTGGATAAGGTTCGGGAACTAGGTATGCATCTCCACTCCCATAATGAAATTAGGATATTTAATCATGGTTGAGATAAATTAAATTCATTGGGTGACATATATTGATTGGATTATATTCCCATATATGAAGTGATTTAGATATAATGGAATGATATTGTGGAAATTATTTTAATGATAAAACTATTATGATATTTATTAAACTATAAAAATTAATACTATCAAGAATATGGATCTATAATGAGAAAAAAATAATAATTATCATGTATACTATGGTGAGAACGTTTCACCATTAATCATGTATCATTCTTTTTAATATTGGGACCCATTAAATAAGCGTGTTCAATTTCAATACGGTTTTTTAAGGACCAACAACAAGAAATATAAGAATTTATTATATCTATATATTTATAATATTTTAATGGTTAAATTTTTTTAGTGAAATATTCTGGTTTAATGCGTTTTATTATTATTAAAAAAAACAGTGTTTTCTAGTTATCATAAAAAACTATAGTAAAATATAAAAAAATGAAATCAAATTATTTGGAGACATAAAAATTATTTATATTTCAAGAATATGGGTAAACATCATTATAGTCAGAGGTGTGAAAATCATATCAATCCTTGATATATTATAACCATTTGATATGGATTATGAAAAGAATAAATTAAAAGGAAATATTTATTGATATTTCATTGAAAAATCATAAAATTTAGAGATTAGGGGTTATATACCTTAGATACACCAGTCACGTGATAATAAATTATAAAAATACCCCTAGTATCAAATATGATAAAAATGGTGTTGCATGATTTAGAAATATTTATGGGAAAATTTGTTGATTCTAGTAAATCTATGGTGATTGGAAAAAATAATTTAAAATTATCTTTCAGTTTATGGTTATATCTAAAATCATTTATTTTGTACGTAATTTTTTTTACTAAAGGAATGATGTATATATTATATTAAGAGGATGTTCTATTAATGTTATAGATGGTTCAGTTTTTTAATAAAGAAGAATTTCCAAAAGAAATATTTACCTATCTATATAGAAAATTGTGACATGATATCCATTAAGTATGAAAATATGTTATGTCATAACTAGAGCACCCTTTTCTTCCAAAAATATTTGGGTGATCTTGTGAAATATGATAATGTTTTTTATTTTCCCATGTTCACTCTTTGTAATACTCATACATGTGATTCTTGTAAAAGATGAAGATAGTAGTGAACACAAATAAACCAATGAAATGAGAAAAATACGATTACCTTGTCTTTTTTATGTGGATGTTTTTGGGGGAGAATTAAAATAATTATTTAAATGATAAGAGGTATCAGGTTTTATTTTTCATGATTTTAGATTAGTGGGCTTTTTTTGTTGATTACATGAAATAGGGAGGTTTTCCAGTGTAACACTGAATATAAAAGGGAAGCTGGAGAGATTCATAGTGAAACTATTGAAAAAATTTACATCGAAAATGGTATGAAATTTAAAAAAATTATAATGGGAAATAATTGAAATATATGGGTTTCAACATCATCTATTAGTGGTGGGAATACATCATCAAATAGGGTTATTAAAAAGAGTAAATACATATTCAATTACAAGGCCTATAATAAGTAATATAAATGTCCATTTAGAAAATATATTATACTGAATTGTTCTTATAATGGTATGTATCTCCAATTGGAATGTTTTATATACCTGTAATGGAAAGAATACACATGAATTATTCTATGGAATTGAGATAAAACTCATTTACTTCCAAGTGTTTGGAAGATTATGATTTATTCTTAATATAAAAGGAATATTGACTCTTGTGCTAAAGAATGTATTTCACATTAGTATGCATCCATAAGTAAGGATTATAAAATCAATAAAATAGTTTTTTATAAAATAATTTAATATAATGATGTTCAGTAATTGGAAATGAAAAAGTATCAAATAAAAGTGAGTAGATTTTTGTTTAATAGGAGTAGAAATATCATAGGAAAAATTCCATTTTGTAAAAATTAAGTGATGAATATGTTGATGTATATAGAAGTGTTCATAGGTAGATTTTTAAATTTGATAATATTTTATATGATGAAGAAAACACATCAAAGGATCCATATTTTAGTAAAACATTCATTTTAAAGAATATCACTGAAAAATATCATTGGGGATCATGATTGCCTCATTGAAAAAACATACAATAAATAACAAAAAAACATCATTTTTACCTTTTTTAGAAACAAAATATTTTTATTAAACGTATAGGGATAATTTATAGATCAACGAAAATAATGGTGAGTGTGATTAAATTGAGAAAAAAAATACACATGATCTAATTGAAAGGATAGAAAGGTGAAACAAATTATAACAAAAAGGATTTGTTTTAATGTTAAATAATGGAAAAAAGTTGATGAGAATGATGAAGCTATAGTGTGTATGCCGTATTTAATAATTAAGTGATAGATGTGGTGGAAAAAATTGATTCTCTAATAAAATTGAAACAATGATATATGATTTAGATTTGTTTTTTAAAATGTATTTAAATTTACATCAAATTGATTTCATATCCCGATTAATTAATAAAATCATCGAAGGGAAAGTCTATATTAAGATACATGTTTGATTTATTATTTATTTAGATCATAGTAAATATTTCTAGTTTGAAAAAAATTATATTAAGATAAATAAGAAGAATTTTATTGGTATTCAAGGGTCGATGAGTACCCATTGAAACATTTTATTCATAGAGGTGGGGTTGATGAAAACCTTTGTACCATGGAGGATAAAGAAAATTGTTTTTCTGTGTATGAATATGTTTATTACATCATATTTGGAGTCTCATAAGACACCCAAATCAATCATTATAATTTTTTAAATTAATGTTTCCTATATTTTGTGATTTCTCACCTCATTGATTTTTAATTGAAATAGTGTAACATTTATTTCCAAAACATAAATTTCCAAAAATGTGATGGAAAATTTATAATTTGATTATTCTTAATTCGTTTACACTATGTCTAATAACTATGTAAAACAGTCAAAATAATATTAAGGAAATTATATTTATATGAGTTGTCACATGAAAATACTATGTAGTTTACTCAACTAGACATCCACTCGACCATATATTTTTTTATCCACATGTCGATATTCTCATTACAAAATATTTTAAATAGAAAATCACATGATAATAATTCAGAAAAATATATTTCTTATGTTCCATTTTTTTGTATAAGCTCATATCATATTCTTTTGTGCAATAAACATGCATTTTCAGAATCATAGATTGACGAAAAAATTATAATTATTTATTTTTGTTCCCTCTTAGAAGCTATTGAATTTCCTAGAAATGTAAAAAAATGAAAACCTACATGTAATTTAGAACAAATGATATAGAGTATATGATGAATAATCATGATTTCTCATTTTATATTAATGTAACAATAACTTCATGATATTGGTATTTAGTTGGTTTCCCCAATTCGAATATTTTTGGAAAATCTTGTTTCTTTTAAATTAAAAAAAATACCATTCAAAACTCATGGAGAAATAAAATTGAGATATACATTTTCATAATGGAAAATGTAATATCCTGTGAAATTTAAGAAAACTATGTTCAATAGCCTATACAAAAATCAATATAGATCATTATAAAATAATACATTATTAATATTTAAATATGACTATTATAACATAACTATTAAATTGTTTGGGATTAATAAGGATATATAATTTATAAACTATATATATAAGTCATGATATAAGAAATTTATTTTATTAATTAATTCTCAATTAGGAAATAAATTTCATTTATTCCATTTTATTTAAAAATAAACATGTTTTCATCAAAAAATGGTTACTAATGATTTTTCTGATAAAATATGAAAATTTGATTATCTGAAATTTTTTAATTTAATTTTGATAAAATGATATAATTTTTGAAATTAGATTATAGAAAATTTATTTTCATTAAATTTTTATATTTTTTAAAAAATATTGATTTGTTAGTGATTAAAGAAAAGTGTCAAATATTGTACGAATTATTTATTTTTTGAAAATGTATAATTTTTCAATTATATTGATCACAAAGATAAAATAATTATTTAATTTTAAATAATATAATTTAATTATTTTTATTCATCATTATTTTTTTTTGGAAGAAGTACATTTAATGATTAAAAAAATCATTTTATCTCAAAAATATTTTTTAACATATTTTTCTTATTTTATTTTAAATTAAATCCCACCAATTATATGTCTTCAATATTAGAATATTAGTTGCCTATTTTGAATTTGGTGGTATAGGTTTTTTGAACATGTCCCTTTAATTTTTCGGCATAATGATTAATAACTTATTATTTGTTGTTGTCATGGTAATTGGTAAATCTGTTAATTAAGGATAAAAATAAAATGACAAGGACAAAATAAGGACCCTAATAATTGTATTAAATTTATTTAATATGTATATCTCACTCATAATAATAAAAAAGTCATGAACATGGACTTTTTTCATTTTTCTATTATTTTGAAAAAATATTATTTTATATAAAGGAAAGTAAAAATTGGTATTCCACTTTATTTTATTATCATTAAAATTTTAACATAGTGATAAAAAGGAATGTGAAGTTATAAATATTCATAAAAATATAAATGATTTTTTTTCATCATGGAATTTTTTTAAAAATTTTTGAATAAATAATTAATATATATATATACTAAACAATAAGAGGGTTATTATTCATGAATTAAAAATTCAATAAAATGATATTAAAAACCATAAAAATAGAATTATTCAAGAAATTTTTAGTTTTCAAATATTTTTTGGTAACAAATAACATATTATATTGGATAGGATGCGTTTTATTGAATTTTATTTATAGTAGTTTTAAAATAAAAATAAAATTAATAGTTCAAAAATATATATTAATGTTATTTTATAATAAATACTATTTTAACAATTCATTTAAAATACATAAAAATGTTATTTTATGCCAATTGAATGCAGTGTGTTTTAGGTAATTAATTGTGGACCATTTATAGGTTGTTTTATTATTTATCGTATAAATATTACCCCATTAAATTAAAAAACATTAATACCAATGTATTTATGAAAAGGGATAATGATGGGTCAAAAAGAAAATATAAGGATAAATATGTGATCCAAATTGGAAAAAAATTAATATATGAGAGTAATCTATCTAATAATTATCTTATTGTTGATTATTATCAATTTTATTCTATTATAACATCAAAAATGATTTATATTAATTTAATATATTATGCAATTAAAATAATTCCCCCAACTCTCTTATTAAATAGATAGTCTTCTTTTCATATCATCACACTTAACAAATTTTTTGGTAGGGATAATACCTAAAAATTACGTTTCTTAAATCTATTCTTACACCCTATAAGCCTTTTTGAGACTCAATTCTATTTTTTGAGGTCTTTCATTATTAAGTGGATGAGGTTTTCTAAAAAGATAAATATAATTTTATCGAGCTTGATTGTTTAATGTTTTCTTCGATGACATTAAATATCATGAAAGAATGATTATATAATAACATGATTATATCCCATGTACTAAGATATTATTATTTTAATATAATAACATATTTTTATCTCCAACCTCCATCAAATGGGAATGGAATATATCATTCATGAGTATAGAGGGCCACTACATCGTGAACAAATAAAATTAACTTTCCTTCAATACCAATCGTAAATGTTTATAATTCTTGATTTAGTATATATATATATAAATATATATGATATTAATTAAATATTTATCATTATTAATAATTATTATATCACTTACTTTCTTACCATCAAATTCAGAGAAAAATGATAATGTCATTCAAGTGAATGGATGGACTAACACCTCTATGATGAAATGAGATTTGTTTTTCATCTCCACATCACATAGATGATATATATAAATATGTTGAAATAAATAATATTTTTCTCTATGACATAATTATATTCATTAAATGATAAAATAATACATTCCTTTATTATATAATGATCATTGAAAATTGAAACCTTATTCATAGGTGTGTACGGACTAATATATATATGATTTTATCGTAGTTCATTTTTTATAATCATGATTGGTATAAAAAATATAGTGTTTTATAAAAATTATAATTATTTCATGAATTTTATTCTTTATGTGTGTAGATAACTATATCTTTGACAGTAGTCAACCAACCAAATTCATTTTGGACGTATGAACAGAATATGAAAAAAAATCATATGTGAATTTATTTGATTAAATATAAAATAATAGGATATAAAATTGAAGGAATAATAAAAATGGAAGTGTTTTTTAGTAATTTAAATATTTACAATGCATTAAATATTTATGAATATATAGAATATTTGTAATGATCTTTATTTATATCCATTTATTATAAAATGAAAAAAACATCCTTCCCTATATTCTAGATTTATCAAAAAATTATTTTAAAATGGAATTGTAAAAACCTTGACTCAAGTAAACTACGATGGATTCCTACATTATTATATTTCTATAAATAAAGGTGGTGAAATTCATAATACTTAATTATTTTAGTGGTTTCGGATAACTAGATAAATAAATTTTTCGCATATTACATTTAAAAGCATAAATTAAAATTTATTGGAACATAATTATTCCATTTTGAATGTATGTTCATATCAATATTAGTATACATCATGGATTCTTGGGAATGGAAAAAAATATGGGTGATATTAAAATCAAAATAATAGTTAAGTAATGTTGAATTATTCATGAATCCATAATAATAATAAACAAATAAATTTAAATAAGTTTGAAAAGTTCTATTTAAATAATTTGACAAGGATAATCAATATGTAAAGGTAAATATTGAAAAGAAAATCCATTTAATAATTAACAAGAAATTCATAACTAGATAAGGATGAATGAATTTGGAATTTTAAATAACTGAAAAAACATGCCTTTTAACTAATAATCTAAAAAATAAATTTATCAAAATATATTATCACATTAGAAATATAATGGATAATAATAATAAAAATCAAGAAAAATGAAGTGGTTAGTTATTTTATTTGATTCTCTCAGGAATTATCCACCATCATTGTCAAGACCTTTCTAAATAAATTTTATAATGGATATGATTATATTAAATAAAAACCCATTTAATTAATATTGGCCAACTTATTCATCTCACAAGCTTACCAATCCATTGAGGATATATATATATATAATCAGGAACAACTTATATCATCATGTCTATAGAATTCATCATATATGAAATAACTGATTTAATTCATGAACAACATTCCTTATAAAAACTATCTATATTGTGTAATGAGTATGGTTATATCATTATTTCCCCCTTGTATAAAATAATTATCAATGTGAAACACCATATGTATAAATGATATATTTATTGATTCATATATATATACTTGAAAAGAAACATTTATATTTAGAGGACATTAATTGTCTAATTATAAAAATAATGTAGATATTTTGAGGGAGAGTTAATGACAACAAAAATGAATAAAAAATGTGATTCCTAATTATTCTATAGTAAATATTGAACCTAAAACATACTTATAAAGAATATGCATTTTATTAATAAAACATATACCTAGTGATGTTATGTTAAATAATGACTTTTCCACATTGAAAAATACATGTACCATAAAAATATCAATTCGCATATTCTTGAGGAAAATATAATTTTTTAATTTAAAAGCCAATTTATTAAAATAATAATTTTATGTTTTTAGGGAAAAAATTCTTCTAATTTATTTTTTAAACATGTAAAGTAATGAAAATGTAAATGGTATGTCATTAAAACTATCACTTATGTATATGAAATTTATATAAAACAACCTTTGTTTCACAATGTTGTAGGAGGGTAAAATTTTTCTAATTATAAAATTCAAAAGAATATTTTTTTAAACCCATTTTTAAAGATTAATGGATGAGTAATTTTATTTATAAAATATCATTTGAAACTTTTTACAAATATCATGAAAATATTTTTCGAAAACATTGTTTTGAAAGGAAATTGTTTTTGACCAAATATAGAAATATGTAAGACATTATTACACGTATTTCACCAATAATATTATATAAAAAAGAGAGGATAAATATAAATTTTACTTGAAAACATCATGAAAAACCACATTTTAATAAAATGTAAGTGTTTTATAATGTAATTATAAATTAATTTTCATTAATGAAAATTCCATCATAAAGATTCACATTAAAAATTATATTGTTAAATAAACCCTTATAATGATAATAAGGTTGTAGTGAGAATCAGTAAATGAATTTATTATGTTTATCAAATGCTAATTATCATAAATACAAGTATAATTAATACATAATTTATTCAAAATTTAGTACATGAATTATCTAATAATATCAAATACAATAAGGAAATAATATAACCTAATAAAATGGAAATGAGTTGTAAAATTCTCTAAAACATGTTAATTTTAAATTCAAATACCCTTGGATGAAATAGTTTAAATGAAATCATAAAATAAAATTTTTTATTAAGTATTCTTGATATTACATTAAATATGTGTAGTATATACACTAAATAATATAAATTAGGTGCATAACATTACAATATGGCTCAATAAAAGGAAATTGAAATGAAATCACATACCATACAATTCTTTTGGGTAGATGATTATTAAGAATACAAATAAATGGATTTTATATTTTTAATACCTTATAAAAAAGTATTCAATTTTATAATATAATATATAATCTTATTATATCATGTTTTCATCCATTCATTATTAAACATTCAATATTTTCATTACATCCAGTGTTATTGCCTTATTTTCACATCCGTGTTTTCTACTAAAATTATATATTATTGAATATTGTAAATTTATAAATAATATCCATAACTATGTTAATGTTATGAATAAATTTTTAATTCATTACATTAAGTTTTATAATTATTATTTATGATTGAACATGGAGAGTGTATTACATCACTTTGTGGAGACAATAGGTCGTACGTATGCACGGGCGACCTTATCATTCCCTTTATTGGTGAAAGAGTTAGAAAGTGGGTGTTTTAGAAATTTTAAAAAATAAATATCATATCATATATATAACATATTTTCATTAAATATAACCTTATTACTTTACATTTAAATTTTAATTGAAAATCGAATCACATCTCTTCTCAAGGCGGTGGGCCACCAAACAGTCGACCGATGTTGTCGTATTTTAAATGAAACGGAGTGTTAGATTATATATATGATATTATAATTTTATAAGTATAATAATATCATATATATAATGTAAATGTTTAAAATAAATCATTGTATCCATCCTTAGAAGCTGGTGATAGAAAACAAATTATATCATTTCATGAGGTGGTAGTATGTCGTACAAAAGATTGATGATTTCTTTTCCCATATAATGGAAGAGGAGAGGGATATAGGTTATTTCATTAATAAAATAACAACTCAGTATATGAGATATAATTATTAAAAAATATTATCATTATTTAATCATATTAAATAGTGGTGATAGAAGAAATAATATGAAAACAGTCGTCTAAGAACATTACCTCTTCTTCAGGAAACTTCTGTTGATTTGAAAAAAAATTATTCCTAGTATTTCATTTTGATAAAAAAATAACTCTATAATTTTGGAATATTATGTAGTAATTTATATTGTTAGGTGTTTTTATCTATAAATAGAATTGGATGTGAGAGTACGGAAGGAGTTGGGTGTCATTTATAAGTGTGAGAGAGGATAGACATGTAATTTTTTAAAATGATCAATTACACCAAAGTTTTTATCATTCCAAAATTCTAAAAAAATATAATTATCTATTCTAATAGGTGATACGGTATATATGATTCGAACCATTTGGTTTTAGAAATTTTTTTTGGTAATTATAAACCTCATCATTTTAGTTTAACCCCTAATAAATTAGAATTTAATGTAATCATGTAAATTTTTTTATTACATTTACTATATATAAGTTCAATAATTAATTTTTACATTTTATATAATATAAATTTTGGTGATTAAAGTATTGGAATATATTTTTTGAAATTTAATTCATAAAATTTTTGGAATCATATTTAATATTATACACATATATTCAATAAAACACTCAGTTTTCAAAAGTAAATGCCTCATAATTAGTGATAGTTTTAATAATAATATACAATATGAATTTTATAAAAATGACCCAAACTAGTAAAATTTTAATATTATTGAACTTATTTTACTTTATAACAAATTTTATCTATAATTTTACATTGCAAAATATATAAATGGAAAATATGATTTTAGTAAAAATCAGAACATTTGATTATTCATCAAAAAAATCAAACATGTCAAAAAATCCAAAAATATCACCCCAAATAAATATTAAAACGTTATTTAAAAAATTAGTATAATTCTATCAAATTAATTTTTTAATAATGGAAAATATTAATTTTAAATAATATTTTAAAATAATGGAAAAATCATCTATAGGAGATAATATAGTTTTTTTAGAAAACATTACTTTTTATTTTAAAGTATTTTTAATTTATTTCGAACAAATAAATAAAAATAAATTTCATGATTTATTTATCACTATTATTAAACAGAAATTTAATTTCTATTTTAAAATGGTATACTAAATTAAAATTCATTTCACCTTAGGGTTCTGTGTCCTGCAAACTATCGAATAAATTAAATTTAAGAAAAAAATTATTCCACTATTTAATCATGATGTTGTGTGTTTTATACTATATAGAATAAAAAGTTCTTATTTTTTAATTTTGGGTTTTTACATTACTCACCTTAAAAAATATTTTTCTTATAAATTGATATTGTTCTCATAAATTAGGGGTTTTTGTTTTACAATTAAATTATTGAAAATACACATCATAAAATTTTATAATGAAACATTCTCGTAATGAGAGTGTAAGGGAAGTAAAAAATATAATATGAAATAACACACAATATGGTTTCTATATAGGATTAAATAGGTAACATGTGATGATATTGATATGGAATAATATCATAACTTATTATAGAAATTGATTGATGTCATTGAACGCAATAAAGTGAAAGATCAATAGAATGAGATGGAACTAAAAAGTCACAAATATTTAATTATTTAAAAGACCATTTTATTCATATTATATGAAGGTATCGGATAAATATTTTATTTTAAGATACTTTTTTATAACTTTTATAAATTATTATACTATCTAAGAATTTATGTAAATATACATATATAATACATTTTTATTTTATAATAACAAATTAATTCATTTCTTATTCATTGATAAATTTAAAATTTGTCATCTATTTACTGATATAAATATACATAAATTAATATTTGTTTCCCAAACCTCAAAAATTCACATTTAATAGATCATGTGATCCATAAAAGTGTGAAAATACTTTCCATATATTATAACTATCTTTAAAGACAAATATGATTAAAAAATGTTCTAAAATATAATTTATTAATATGTTAACATAAAATTTAACACAACTTGTTCATAAATGATATTTATTTATCATCTTGTTTAACTAATTACAATGAAATATTATCAGGGGAGCTGTGTAGGCTTATAGTAGGTGTAAAAACCTTAATTTTTTTTATTTTTATATTGATCCCAGTGGCCTTCTCCTACATGATAGGATCTAACCTATAATGTATGTTATCATTTATCTAAAACAATATTTATATAATTGATATAAAATTACAAACATTTTGATTATCCATGATAACTTCAACATCAATGATAATATAAAAAATAAAAAATATCAATAACATAATTCTATTGTCCATAAATATGTATAGTCTTTCTCCCTCAAATAAATCATCCATATGCTAGACTAGTTGTTTCCATTCTCATAAATGTTTTCGAAAAATATCCTTAATCATGTGACATTCATACTAAAAAAAATCAAATGGGTTGTTCAAGTATATTAACATTTTATCATCCTTAAACTAATTAAACCTATATGGAATCTGTAACTCTTAAATTAATGAAGAAATATATGGATCTAAAAATTAACACACTCTTTATATGTTTCATAATTATTATCACTAAAAATGCCACAAGTGAAATCACTTCTGAAATTTAATTCATGGATCCCCAAAAAATAAAAACTTCCTCAATTTTTTGAACATAATTTAATCCTTGTTCCCTGGGTTAACTATTAAAATTGGTAAATGAGTCAGAAAATTCCTAGTTTCCACATAATTAAGAAAATGACCAACAAAATGATCCCAATGTTGAAATTTATTTCAATCCATCATAAAATTCATTTTTATTCTGCAATTCAGTGATTTCTTCCATTATTTTCCATTTATAAAACATTTTCCCCTTCCTTTTAGACATATTATGGGTCTCTCTTTCATCATTTCTGACATAAAGTAAATCGAGTCTTCTTTACTCCATATCCTCCATCAATTGATCTCATAAAAAACACCACCCTTATCTTCTATTCTAAGTCCAAAAATTAGTTAAGGTATTATTTTTTATTCAAATTTTAGGTTAAATAAATAAAATTAATCATGATATTTTATCTTCTATCATCATCCCATTTGGTTCCTCATAGAATCCATGTTTTCTGTAATAATAAATTATTTGATGATTACTTTAGGTTCCGTCTGCTGAATAGAATGGAAAATAATTTTGTGAGAAAAATTAATCATAGTTGGGAAAAAATATAATCATTTTTGATGTATAAATCATGACACATTACATTCCACACAAGTCACCAAATTTTTAACATTATCTCGTAATTTATATCTTCCATTTAAATCCTTCTTAATTGTTTGTAAAACAAATTTGAATTATCCAATGTATATACCCAAGGAGTGTTATAAAATATGTGAAGTAAGGCCCTTTATTATGCGCCTAGTTATGATATGTTAAATTTCAATGTTATATTTTTAGAGTTATCATCCATAAGTACTTCTGTTCCAGATCCATATCCACTTATAATATTCATTTAGGTATATATTTCATGGAAAACCAATATAATTTACTCCATACCAAAATATTCTGAGGTTCTTCTAAAATTATCCTCAAAATATATCATAGGTTTATGATATCAATTCTATGCTTTCCTTAATAATGTTTCCAATGATTATAATAAACCTCACTTTGATACATACTATGACAACATCAAATATTGAAATATAGGTATGATACCAAATGTATTACATTTTCATAGTTGAAAAAGGTATAATCTAAAAGGAATAATATTTTTAGTAGTTTTAGTGAACAAAATACATACACGATTACCATATTAAATTTTAAAACACAAATTAAAACCTTTTTTCAATAATATCATTATTCCTACAATTATATGCTTCTATATCATTCTTAGTATAATTCCTAGATTCCAATGTGATAAAGAAAATAAGGGTCAACTCAAATTCATAGTAAGGGTTAAGTATAGAGGAAGCTACCCTGAATTAATAATAATAATAATCAACATGGTAAGATAAATAAATGAACATATACGAAATTTAAATAATTCGACCAGTATAGTTAATATGGATAAGTATATAATAGAAAACACATGACATATAATAAATAACATGAATATCAAAACATGATAAAGAATAGTCTATATGTAATGTCAAATAACATGAAAGAAATTCCATCTAATCAATAACAGGAATATCAAAATTGGATAAGACTTAAACTATATGGGTAGGTAAATAACTAATAACCCATGTCTTTCGACCAAAAAAATGAGAGTAAAATTCAACTAAATATAATATCATTAAAACAATTTAATGGATAACAATAAATAAATTATTAATTATGGATATGATTAATTATTTTGCTTCATTTCCTCTGGTATCATGATACATCTACTATCAAGACGTTTCTCAAGAAAGATAAATTCAAATAGGTAGGTAAAATTTAGAATCCAAATTAACTATGACGCTCCAACTGATTTGTCTCATGACAATTTCAATTCATGAAGGGTAAATATATGTATCCATGATATAGCCATATCCATATTTAAAAAGAATCTATCATATATTGAATAATCAATTTAATTCATGAATAACATGCCACATTACAAAAATATCCATATTGATTAATGAATACATATTTATAAATATTTATCCATCCAATAAAATATGTTCAATTTCAAGGAAGAATATGTCGAAATTATATAAGGTGTAAGAAATTAGTATATACATTGTTTAATAATTTCGATATAAAATCTAAATTTATTATCCAATGAATCACGGAAATGAGGATATTTCCAAGGAAATTGATGGACTATAAAATTCAAGAAAGGGAATGTCAATACTTTTATTACTAAAAATAATCATAAACCATCGATATAAAGAATAATTATGGTACAATAACAACTATAAACATTGGATTATATTTGTTATAAAGTTTTTTTATGTAGAATAGAAATACCATAAAAGTAATGTTAAACATATTCATGAGGAAAATATCCTTTTTAATTTGAAAATTAATTATTAAAACAAATAAATTACAGCATATTAGGAAAAACATTTTTCCTTTAGAAATACCATTTGAAAATTATAATGTAATAATCATATAAATGTGATTTCACATTTCTTGTAAATTATGTACAAGCTGTATAAGTTAAAAAACATTACTTTCACACAATTGTAAAAAGGGTAAAAACATCCTAATTAAGAAATCGATAAGAATATTCAATTGATATTAGTTTAGAAAAAAGTAAAACATGGGTAAAAAAGTATTTAATAATTATTTGGTGTATTCGAAAACATTATTGAAAAAAATTACTAAAAACATGGATTTTGAAAAAAGGATTTTCAACAGAAGAGAGAAATGAAGTAAAATTTTTAAAAAAATATTTTCTCAATCATTTTAAGTACCAAATAGTGAAAAATGAAACTATTACATGAAAATAATTATGAATGAATAGAAAATTAAAAAATTAAAGTGTTTTATTATATAATGGTCAAATAATATACTTTAATGGTGATTCAATCATAAAAATCACAATTAAAATGATATTGTGAAATAAACCCTTTAAAAGATCATAAAGATGATGTAAGAATTAATCAACCAATAAATTTTATGTATACAGTTTTAATACACATTTAAAAGTGGAAATAAAATAGAATATATTACAATTTTATTACCCAAATAATTTATGAATATAAAATATTAGTAATAAATAACATAACCCAATTAAAAGAAATTGAGTTGTGAAAATTTTTACAACTTCTTAATTTTCACGTCAAATATGCCTTGATTGAATTGTTAAACTTGAATCCTGAAATACCATGAATATAGAATTATTCATGAAAATACAAGTTAAATGAGTAGTTCGTAAATTTTATAAAATAAATTAGGTGTGTAACAATACAATAATATTCAATGATGTGAAATTGAAATGAAATTCATTATTTCATGTTCCATTTTGGTTGAACATGATTTAATTTCTTGTATAATGGTTTTATGAATTCTATTAATTGATAACAGAAAAACATTCAAGTTTATAATATTATATATTGTCCTATAATAAAATTTTATCTCTAATTCATTAAAAATCATTCGTTATTTGCATTGCTTTAGATGTTAATGTCCTTGTTTACTCATGAGTGTTTGACATTATGGTTTCAGATAGTGGGTATGGGATATGGATCCATAATCTAAATAATGATATTAATTTCATAAATAAATTTTTTAATTACAAAAATTTTTAGAATCATTATTGTAATTTAAACATGGATAATAGACCACATCACTTCGTAAAACTAGTAGGTTGTTCATATGCACAAGAGACGTTGTGTAAAACAAAAATATTAAAGGGTATTATTAGCCCATAGATATAGTTGGCCACTATCTCTGACTATAATGGTTTCAATTATCATAAATCATGTCATATATTAACATTTATATTACCTCATGTCAGATCCTAAATTAGATCAAATAATTATATTGTATATCATATAAATTCAATCATATAACTATTTATGTATGTTTAAGTGTATACATGATTATAACTGATTTTATACGTATAATTATTGGTATTAAAACTCTCTGATTTTTCTGAACTATAAGATGAAAAGAAAATATAAAAATTATTTAAGAATTAGTAATTTACATTGAAACAAACGACTGCTCGTTGCATATGACATACCATTGCATATGACACGCCGACGCAGGCGACTTACAATTAGTCCAAGTGACTTACCATTGCATGGTGGTACCAACACATGGACTCACTTTTAGTTGAAATGAGTCACCAATAGATCAACTATCTCACCGATAGAATAAAGGAAACACCGTTGAGATAATTCATCAATAGATCAACTGTCTCACGGACAGAAGGAAGGAGACACCATTGAAAAAAGTCACGGATTTAATATGTAACTGATGTATGGAAAGGTCGAAAAAATGAAATACTGATGGGATAAGGCACAAACAGAAGAAGACACTGAAAAATGAGCCATTGATAGACTGTTTAAAACTAAATTTATTAATATTATTTCTAATGGTCATATTTGAGTTATTAAATGATACTGAATTATTTTATAATCATTTGTAGGACTTTTGGCCGACAGTAAGAGGTACGATAAACATATGACCGTGGAATGTACATGATATTTTTCGGCCCCCAAAAATAAGAAGCATTTTTAAAAAAGAGAGACAAAACAGAAGAATGGAGGAGCCGGGCATGACCATTTGCGAGAGAGATATGCAAACTAATGAACATCTGCAACTCTAATACAACCACTGTGAACTCAGAAACAAGATAAAAACACATAAGTGAATCTCAACCAAGCTGAACATCAAATCAAAACTCTACATCAGTTTATCAAATAAGAAAAAGAATATACCCGCATAATCATATATATATCTGGATTCTAGAATAGGACAATATTCATTTGTGTAACCTTTTAGAAGAATACTCAGACATCATCTCATCTACAATGGAAGAGTCAAGTTCTGCATCTGAAGACACACATAGGCTTCTAAATATTATTTTATATTTGTTATCTTGGTTGTGTGAATTTTTACATACTTTTGAGAAATGTGTGTATCTATCTATTAAGAACACACAGTCTCTGGAATCAAACTGAATGATACAAGATATCCTCCTACTCATACCTTCATACTCCTATTTACTCCCATGGAGAAGTGTGGAAGAGATCCTTGTGTGACTTGGTTGTTCGTCCCCATGAAAATTTTTGGTAGAAATCTTTTGACATGGATATCATGTGTGTTGTTGTGAACCATAAACCAGGGTGCAAATCAATAATTTTATTAATTTAAACATCTTTGTGGTGGGTGATCACCATCTGTATAGGATTAAGTCTCTACATGAGACTGAACCTCTTTTTTATTTCTGTTGTATTTTAACCTTATATTTTTACATTGTTTTATCACATATTAGATAAAACTAAATTGAACATTGATATTTAGTCTTATCAAGTGTTTATAATAGTATTGAATTATTAGATTAGTTTCAAAAGTTGTATTAATTATTCAATTTCTATAACTGATAAATAAAAAATATATTTTGAAATTAATTAAATAGTCCGGATCTTATAAATTTACAATTCATAACCGAGAAATTCTATTTTATGTATTGGGAAATCTAAAATTATAATTTTGGAAAGATATTTTTATAGATACTCATTTCAACCTGTAATTACCCAATATTTTTTCAGTGAAAATTCCTCTTAAATGCCTTATTATGTACAATGGTTTTATAAAATATACGTCTATTTGGTTTTTTGTTTTTGGATTTCAAAATACTGTTAATAATTGTTATCATTGCTAATATATTCATTGAACAGTGATCACACAATTAGTATAAATATAGGGATTTAACAAATCCTATTTACACCGACAAAGGAAGGGATGATCTCATCCATTATACTAGCCTCATACGAAGCCCATTTGTCAACACTCGAAAATGATGTAGCGTCATTGGGGTTAACTCTTTAACAAGCCCAAGCTATTCTTCAACATGTTAAGATCGAACTGAACTGCTTACGAGATACATGGATGTTGATAGAGATTACTGCATGAAATATTTTATCGAAGCCACCAAAAGTGTTTGTCACCATTGCACACCATAATTTTTAGTTTTATGATGGTGTTATAAGGGGTTATGTAACAATACCCTAGCACTATGATTATGTAAATTATGTTTTTAGAGAATATACATTCATTTTGTTATTGTTACATTGTAAATACTTTTTGAAGAAAAAATAGAATTTGTTTTAGTAAATAATCAATTATGAAATCTATTCTGAGGAATTAATGGATTTTTTTATTAAATAATATTTTAAGGAAATATTATTACATAATTACTTTTATTAAATATGAATGATTTTTTTTTAAAATCAATTTAAATTTTTATTATGGTTTGAAAGATGTTTTGTCAAAACCCATGAATTTTCAGTAAATGCAAATTTTTATTTGAAAAGTAAAAGATTGAATTTTTATATAATTATTTAGATAAAATTAATATTATTTTTGGGAATGAGTTCATCAAAATTATGTTATGGAGAAATTTTTATAATTTTTTGAGACATTTGAATTTTTTGGTAAAAATTATATACCGTTTTAATATATAATGCATTTTATGACATCATAATGAAAAAATAGTTATTTAAAAAAATACTACAAACATTATCTTCTTCTAATATATATTTTACCATTAAAATAATGGGATTTTTTTATTTGATTTATTTTACAAAGCCTTAGAGGATCCTCCAAGACTTATAAAATTTTTTTACTTTTTAAAATAATTTCTTTGAGAGTGTGACACACCTCCACATAATCAAGCTTAATATTTAAATATGTTCCGCCATTGTAATTATAAAATATTTTATCCCACTACACTTTGGAAAACCCCGTGGGAAAAAACCATGGGTTTGTTTATGTTTTTTATTAGTTTATTTTGTGGTGGCCAAAACGTAAATAATAATGAATTCCCTCCCTTTTCTTATATAAACACACCGAAACATCCACTTAATGATCACTAAAAACATTTGGATCTCAACTAACCTCTACCCTACTCTTTCAATAATCCAACCAAGTCTCCCTATTCTCCCAAGAATCTTATCTCATGCCCCTCCCAAGACATTTTATTCACACTTCCAAGTAAGGGATTTCTTCCTTTCTCATTTATGTCCAAAATTCATTTAAGTTGTATAACCTCTTAAATTCAATTACAGATGTTTGGATATGATTTATAACTTCCCAGATACATCCCTCCATATGTTTTAATTTTTTATAGACCTTTTTCTCTCTCATTAGTGCCACCCATAAACACTTGTTAACATGCCGAAATTCCGTAAAGAATTTATCTCTTCTCATTTGCATTAATGATATTATTTTTAATTAAGAATATAAATTCCATTACATGTGTTGGTACATGTATCTATATTACCCTATTACTTACATTTTAATATAAATAGGTTGAGACACCTTGTTCTCTATCATCGACCATATTTATGAATTCTTATGTTACATCATTATGTTGCCTAAATTTCACTGCGATTTTACAAGCCAAAGTCTTTATATAGTGAATGTCATGCCCAGTTATCTATCAAGGGTATTCACCTTTATGAACATTTACTGGTTGATTACAGAGATCCATTTAGCTATTCTAGATTACTTAATCATGGAATAAATGATTGTGTTGAATGATTCCATGTTATATTAAGAACGTGGCACACTTATTCATGAAATGAAATGATTAAGAAGTGTGTGTCATGATAGTGCTCTAATGAATTGATTAAAGTGTAGTATAATGATAGGTCAAGTAAAATTAGTATTATACTCAGTATAATTCATGTTCAATGAAGTTTTACTAATGATACATGTGCAATGATCCTTGGATAATGCTAATATATATTATGTGGAGTTTCCACATTTCAATGTTATGATAATCATTCTATATCACTCCATTATGTTCATGTTTCTCATATTCTCATTTGATATGACTATTTCCTATTATGTAATGTATTATTCATTTTATTTATTTTTACTCTCTTACTGAGCTTTATAGCTCTCCCTTTTCTTATGCATGTCCTCAGGTTATCCCATGCAATTCTAAGTAAGAGAAAATATAGTGGTCATGTAGAGGAATTTTTTAGTAATGATGTTGTGTTTCATGTTTTAAGTCATTATGTAGGGTTCCTAATCACCGAATAAACTATACCTCTAAATATTATATGTTTTATAAAGTGAGGATTTTATTTAATAAATCATGTATATTTTTTTATAAAAAAGTTGGGTTGTTATTTTTGGTATTTACAGAAGGTTTAGTTATTTTTGAGATTATGATTAGAAAACCCAAGTGAAATCCTTATGTATATGATTATGTATTATAAATAACCCCCTATGTTTTGGTGATTATTTATTAAGTGAATTATCATGAAAATACACACTTTTCTGGATATGACCAGGTAGAGAGGGATCTAGCACATATGTACACAGGAGTGAAAACTCAGAAAATGTGTTTCGGGCTTAAAACAAGGTATCCTGGTATACGACAACATTCTTAGATTCACTCTTGGTTACAACACTCCAGAGGGATATTATTTGGTAAATTCATAAGATTAATATGTACCACTGATAAATAAATAAAATAATTCCCCTAATTATAAATGTTGGGAATTAGATCATGGATAACATATATTGAAGCATATAGATTCATAAGTTATGGAAATAAAAGTTATTTATAATTCATCCATTTTTTCCATGGTTTACCCTTTATGTGTCACCCTTATCTTTCGTTTTATTAAATCTAATGTATACTAATAGGGGGACTTGGGATAAAAACTCATGTGATGATCAATGAGATGACTGTTCTAATTAGATGCACAATCCAATGACAGTGGGAATCGTGAAATTTATCATGATACTATCTTAGTTAACTGAATATTTGAATAGATAAATGGGTCAAGAGGAACGTTCAACCCTCTCCCCCTATAAATAACAAGTCACAATAGAAAGTATCATGAGAAAAGGCCTCCAACATTAATGGATCATCTATTCCCTCAATCGTTGAATAATGGATCAACTCCATTGAGAGGATCATCTACATCATTCAATTTTTATGAATGATATTAAGTACTTCTATCTATTTATCGTATAGAGGGTGAACTTGATCAATAGTGGACATTGAAAAAAATATGAAGCTTTAGAATGATATTGGGGTGTTGGAATGGAAGGATTTCTAAAAAATGTTTGTCGACAAATATTTTCCTCATACCCTCCAACTTAATATGGAAAGGGGATTCATTTAACTCAAGAAAAAAAAATGGTGAATACATCGGAACGTATGAGGAAAATTTGACAGGGCTATCACGATATGCCTCTGGATTTTTCGTTTCCCTCAAAAGAAAGGATGAATGCTTCTTTGGTGGGATAAAACCTAGCTTACAAGGAGCCCTGGAGTTCTGTGACATTGATAGCTATAAATAAATTGTTCGATGTTCCCTCAAGGTATAAATAGTGATCAGAAAATATCAGGGGTATAATGGGGATAATAATTGTATGGTGGACTTTAATTCTGGTAGTCCACTGGGTAAATCCAACAGTGCTAAAAGAATCCAGCACCCCACTTTCCAAAGGTGCGGAAAAAAGAACCACAAAAATTGTCTGAAGGGGAAGAAGAATATATTTAGTTGTGGATGGGAATGGAACCTATCCATTAACTTCCGAGCGAAAAAACACACAATATTGACAGAGGAGATTAATTCTATGTTCAACACTTAATTATTTGTTCATTTCTTCAACTCAAAAGATATAGGGAACCTTGTAAATCAGTTCCCAAAGACATGGGTTTTCAAAGGCAACCCACAACCTCCATGGTTGTAAGTGTGGTCTTTTTTCCATTACTACTGATGAATTGATCCTCGACAATTATGTGGTGAATGGTATGGTAGTTATTTATTCATGAATAGATAATTTTATTACTGGTTTTAGTTCAATTAATTCATTCATATCCCAAATGTTTAGTACAATAATCCTAACACCACCACCCATCATGGAATTGAAGTTGTCAGTGATAACAGAAAATGGAGAAATAATTTCATCCCATGATAGATACAGCTGAGGGATGCCTGAGTCTAGCATCGGCAATATATATGTAGCTTCCTAGGGTTTGCTGGATATTATCACTGATTTGTGATAAATTTCTCAAGATTTTCCAACCCTCTTACCAATCTAACTCTTAAGGGAGTAAAGTTTTCATGGAGTGATGAATGAGAAGAGTACGTTAAGGATATGAAAATGAGTCTTATTACTGTGATTGTGCTCACACTGCCAAAATGTGGATATATTTTTGTGGTATTCACAGATTATTCAAAGAAGGTAATGGGCTGTGTGTTGATGAAAAATAACAAATTCATTGCCTATGCTTCAAGGAAATTGAAATTTCGTGAGAAAAACTATCCAACACCTAACCTCGGGTTGGATGCAGTGATCTTCACTTCAAAATTATGGCGACATTACCTATTTGGGGAGAAGTGTAAAATATATATGGACAAAAAAATCCCCATGTTTATATTCACAAATAAATAGTTTAATATAAACAAATGATGTTTTTTAGAGCTGAACAAATATTATTACTCCTCAATCCATTACCTCTTTGGGAAATAAAACAAGGTGGAAGTTGATCTATGTAGAATGAACCCAGTGATTATATCACTGATGATATTTTAAAAGGATCCAATATTATTATATTTGATGATGATGGAAATGGGAATCATAAATAATGGAACATAATTAATCCTTTCACAAATTATTTCTCTACCATCTCTTTTAGAATGTTTAAAGGATTATCAAAATGATGACGTGGTAATTCATAAGAAGGTGGAAACATTCTGAAAAGGGAAATCCTTGAAGTTCAATGTTAATGAAGAATGAATTGGGGGATTTGGATCAAGACTATATGTTTGGTATGTCAGCAAGTAAATGCAGAGATAGAATTATAAGGGGATGATTCAACAATTAAACATACCAGCATGGAAATAAGAGAACATAACTATGGACTTTGTCACCGTAATTCCTAAGACATCCAAATGAAACAATGCTATATGGGTTTTTGTGGATCATCATAAAAATATTTCACACTTCATTAAAATTCTATAGTATTTTTCATTGGATCAAACAAAATGGATATATATAAGAAAAGTGGTAAGGCTATATGGAGTACCTCTATCGATTGTATCTGATCGAGATCCAAGATTAACCTCCACGTTCTACAAGAGTCTTCAACATGCTTTGAATAGTGAGCTCAACTTCATTACTACTTATGATCCTCAAAAGGATGGCCAATCATAGAGGACTATCCAAACACTTGAGGACATGTTGAGATAAATCTTGATGAACTTTAAAGGGTGATGGGATAACGATCTTCTTATAGTTGAGTTCTCTTGCAACAACAGTCTCCGCTCAAGAATCCAAATGGATCTTTATAATGCCATGTATGGGAAGAGGTGTAGGACACTGGAATGTTGGGATGTAGATGGGGAGAAATAACTCATAGGTCCAATGATGGTTGAAAAAATGGTGGAGAAGGTTAAGACCATCCAACATCACATTAAAGCTGCTTAGAGTTGAAAAAATAGCTATGGTGCTAATCATCTATGAGAACTAGAGTTTTATTTCAGAGACATGGTATTCCTCCACATATCAACATTGAAGAGGGTTTTTGGATTTGGGAAGAAGGGAAAGAATAGTCCATGGTACATCATCCCCTTTGAGATCGTTGATCGCATGGGAGTAGTGGCCTATCAACTAGAACTTTTTCCAAACCTATCTATATTACATGATGTATTCAATGTATCACTCTGGAGGAATTACGTACATGACATATAACATATAATTAATAAAGATTTGGTACCATTGGATAATGACTTCTCTAATGAAGGGAAGCTGGTGAAGATCTTAGATCGTAGAAAAAATGTTATACAAAATAATACAATTCTCCCCGTCAAGGTGTTGTGGTGAAACCACATGTTTGAAGAGGCAACATGGGAATTGGAGGAAGTGATGTAGTAGAGTTATCCAACTCTATTTTATTGTGTGAAAAGGAAAATACAAGTAAGATGCTTCTTAAGTGGGGAATATTGTAATGAATCAATCTTTTATTAATGAAAATTCTTCTTAAATGACTTATTTTGTAAAAGGGTTATATAAAATATAATCTTCCTTGGTTTTATGTTTTTGGATTTCAATATAACATTATGAATTTTTACCATTTCTAATATAGTCATTGAACAGTCATCACATGATTGATATAAATATAGGGCTTTAACAAATTCAATTTATGAAGACAAAGGAAGCGATGGCCTCTTCTAGTAGACATGCCTAGTATGAATCCCATTTTTTTGGAGCTCAGAAAGGAGTTGCATCATTTGGAATTTCTCATGACCAAACTCAATCCAATCTTCAACATGTTGATCTTGAACGGAACTACATATAGGAGAAGTGGATGTTGATAGATATTACCACCGGAGAGATGTTATTTGAGCCACCCCAATAGTATATCACCATCACACACCTTACTCTTCAGTTTTATGTGGGTGTTATAATGGTTAGGTAACAATCCCCTAGCAATAATATTTTTTACATTATTTTTTATAGAGAATATGCATTCATTTTATTAGTGATACTTTGGAAATATTTTTAAAGAAAAAATAGCATTTGTTTCAGTAAATATACAATTAGTAAATATATTTTTGATGAATTAATGTATTTTTGAATTAAATAATATTTTAATGAAATATTATTACTAAATTAGATTTTATTAAATATATATAAGCATATAATTTCTCTATGGATACAATTAATATTTTTATAATGTTTGGAAAGCTGTTATTTTGGTCAAAACCAATGAAATTTTAATAAATGTTAGTTTTTATATTAAAATAAAAAAATCACATATTTATAAAATTATTTAGATTAAATGAATATTTTTTTGCAATCAGGATTTTGAAATTATATAATAGGGAATTTTTCCTAATTTTCTAAGACTGTTGATATTTTGGGTAAAAATTAAATACCGTTTAAATATATAATGTGTTTTATGACACCATAATTACCGAATAGTGATATAATAAAATAATATATACATTAAAATCAGCCAATATATGTTTTACAATAAAAATAATGTGATTTTAGGTTAATTTGATATATTTTACTAAGCCATAGTTGAGCCTCCAAGGCCTATAAAACAATTTATGTTTTTAAAATGATTTCCTTGAGAGTGTCACTCACATCACCATAAGCAAGCCTAATATTTTATGAATTTCATCCATTGTCCATAAAAAATATTTTTCTCCTCTCCCCTTTGAAAAAAACTTTGGCATAAACAATTGGATGGTTTGTGGTTTTGATTTGATTGATGAGTGGTGTCAAAAACGTAAATAATAAAGAATTCTGTCCCATTTACATTATAAACCTGCCCAAACTACCACTTCCTCTTCACTCAAAGCCTTTGGATATCGACCAACCCTACCCCAATCTCTCTAGAATCATCCTAATTCACCACAAGTTCCCAATAATTCTCCCTCAAGCCCCTCCCAAGCCATTGAGAACACACTTCCATGTAAGGGATTTCTTTCATTCTCATTTTTTTCCAAATTCATTTTAGTTGTTATACACATTTTATTTCAATTAATTTTTGGGGAATAATTTATCTCATCCCCCACACATCCATACTTATGTTTTAATTTATGAGATACCTCATCATCTCTCATTAGTGCCTCCTATGAACACCTGTTACTATGCCGAAAATCTCTAAGGAATTTATCTCTTCCCACTTGCATTCAAACAATTATTTTGTATTATGAATCAAAATTCCATTACATATGTTGGAACATGTATCCAAATTTCCCTTTATATTACATATCATGTACATTTCGTGAGACACCTATTTCTCTCCCATTAACCATTTTTATGTATTCTTCTGACACACTATTATGCATCCCAAATTGCATCACGAATTTTCAAGAAAAAGTCATTATGTAGTGAATACCATGCCAAATTCTCTCCCCAGGGTGTTCAACTTTATGCAAATTTACTTATTGGTTATAGAGTTTCATTTATGTATTCCACATTCATTTAAGATGGAGTAAATGAAGATGTTGAATGATTCCATGTTATATTATCCCTTTGGTACACTTATGAATGAAATGAAATGATTAATAAAGGTGTTCCCTGATATAGCTCCAATGCATTGGTAAAGATTAGTATCATTATACATAAAGTGCAATGATGGTTTACTCATGATAATTCATTTGAAATGATTGTTTTGTCATTATTCATTTTCAATGAACCTTGGCTCATGATAATACCATGTTAAGTGTTGTTTCCACATTTCCATGTTATGATAATAATTCTATATGATTCCTTTATGTTCACGTTTATCTTATGATCCTTTCATATGCCTATTACCTAACATGTACTATATTTTTCAAGTTATGCCTTATTTACTCCCTTACTGGGCTTTATAGCTAACCCTTTTCTTATTCATGTCCTCTGGTTATCCCATTGAATGCTAAGTACAAGGGAATATATTGGTCTTGTAAAGGATGTTTTAAATAAATATGTTGTGTTTCATGTTTTATGTCTTTATGTAATGTTCTTAATCACCATAGACACTAGACCTCTCTGTCATTAATGTTTAATTTAAGGAATATTATATTTAATAAATCTTGTTTTAGTGTGTAGTAAAAGTAGTATTGTTATACACCCCCCCCCCTATTTAGTACTCTACTCCGACCATCTTTTTGGTATCAGATGATTTGGGAATATTCAATTTTCAGTGCTTTGTCAAAATTTTCAACTGTGATTTTAGTTGTATTTTAAAGATCTAATTTTTTGCCAATGCCAAATTTTTATCCCTTTAAAATCTTTTTATAAATTTTTTATTATGGATAATAGTATTGAAGGTGATACTACAAATACACCTCCATTCTTTAATGGAACAAATTATGTACAATGGAAAATAAAAATAAAAATTCACATATAAAGTATGGGTTTTTTAAAAAAATTCTACAATTGATGACAAATATAATATTTCTACTGCTTCTAGAACTACATGGGATGACTGAACTAAGACTATATATAAAAATAATTTAAAATACTTTAAATCCTTTTAATGTTTTTTAAGAGATGATAAATTTAACAGAATTTTTGTATTTAAAAAAACCCTTGAAATTTGGGATACCTTGTCTATTTCCCATGAAGGATATTCTAGTGTTAACGAAATTAAACATAACACATATACTATTAAATATGAAAATTTTATGATGAAGCCTGATGAGCCTATTTATAAAAATTATCTCATGTGTATCAAAATTTTGAAGACTATGATTTCTCTTGGTAGAGATGTTATTGGATAAGTAAAAATAATGGGGATTCTCATATTATTACCTGATAGATGAAGATAAAATTATGTATAAATTAAAGAATAATGTGATATTAGAAAACTACCTATCAAATATATCATAGTTAAATTTATTGTGTTTGGGGAAGATATCAAAGTTAACAATGATTAGTAAGATGAACCAAATTAAAATTATATAGCCTTCAAGACTAATTCCTTTAAGATCAAGAAAAAAATGGTTCTAGATTTTGTTGAAAGCTCTGATAAAGATGAATCAAAATATCATAGTGATGAATAGAATGATCAGCTGGTAGGAAGATTCATGAAATTTTATATAAAGAAGAAATTCTTTAGGTATCTCAATTATAATGGAACTTGTGATGATAAGAGAAACTAAAAAAATGACTGGAAATGAAATGAAAAATCATAGGAGATTATATTATTTGAAACCAATAGTAGAGGACATGTCAAAGATGATTGTTCAAAATTAAAATACAAAAATAAGAATGGAAACAAAGACAAAAGGTATAAGAAATCTATGAAGGCCACCCAGAGTATCTCTAAGGATGGATCTAGGGAATCTGCATCATTTCATGATGAAAAAGATGACATGGAAAATATGTGTTTTTTGAAAAACACAATTGAGGTAACCATAGATTTTCTTGAACACAATTCCAATTATTCTTCTAGTAAAAGTGATTCTATAAATATGACAAGCGATGAATTCATTGAATACTTTAACTTTTTGGAAGACACTTTTAATGAAATAAAATATAAATATAAATCTATAAAGAAATTGTATGTTCATACTGTGACTACTATGTCCATACTTACTACTAAAAAGGAAAATAATGTTCAATTGATCAATGAAAAAAATGAATTAAAAAGGTCTAATGATAAATTGATGAATGATATATAAATTTTTACCAATGGGAAAAACAATCTTATAGAAATTTATAGAATACCGATTAATCATAATTACACGTTTTGTTTTGAAAATCAGCCTAGATAGAGAAACCGATCTAAAACACATTTTGTAACTAAATATGGAAAAACTATTCTTCTATGTGAAAACTCAAAATTATGTTCCTAGTTCATGTTTGGAAAAATCTTTTACTACCTTTATTATTTCTATACTAAATTGAGTTTATTTCTCAAATATGTTACATAATGCTTATAGGAAACCCATAAGGTAAATTTGGGCACCTGAATCATTGATTACTAATTCAACTAGAACCAAACAGTTTTGACAAAAAAAAATCTGTTTTTGTATGATTATTATATCGGAAAGTTGTTTAAAGAGCTCCTGTAAGAGTTAGTGGTACTTGGAATTTTGATATTCAAGACACATTACATGTGAGTATTCAATATTCAATAAAATAATCATGATTGATGGTGGATATGTCACCATTGTTGATAATTATAAAGGAAAAATAATTATCTTAGGCCAGATTTCTATCTCTAACTAAATTTTATCTTCAAAAGTACTTTTTATAGATAAATTGAAATATAATTTTCATAGAATTTCATAATTATTTGATGATGGATTGCATGTTAAATTTGAAAATCATGCTTGAAATGTTTTTAATTCTAAAAATGAAATAGTATTTTCATCTTTTATAAATGAAAATGTATATTATGCTAACTTAGATTATTTAATTTCTCAAAATGTTTCTTGTTCATGTGAATTTTATAAAGATTCTTGGATTTGTCATAGGTTATTAAGACAATATAATTTAAAATCTCTTAGAAAGATTACTATAAAATGAATAGTCAAGGATATACCCAAACATGAATTTCCAAATTCTAAAGTCGGTCATCTTTGTCAAATGGGTAAATATCACAACATATCTTTGAAATCAAAGAAAGAAGATTCAACTTCTCAACCTCTAGAGTTGGTTCACATGGACTAGTTTGGACTATACTGAGTTTCTAGGTAGAATGGGATGAACTATATCTATGTTCTTGTGGTTGACTATTCTAGATATAGTTGGACTTATTTTTTATCACACAAAAGCGAAGCATGTAATTACTTCACCAAGTTATCTAAAATAGTGGAAAATCTAAGTGGACTTAGAAAAAAATCCTTAAGAAGTTATCATGGCTGTGAGTTTCAAAATCATGAATTAGAATATTTTGTCTCACAAAAGGTATATAGTCATAACTTCTCTTCATATATGACACCTCTAAAAAATAATGTTTTATAAATACTAAATAGAGCAATTCAAGAACTTTTCTGAAAAATTCTTAATGAATATGATTTAGCTATTTACGTTTCAGGTAAAGCAATGAATATAGATTGATACATGTTTAATATAAACATAATTATACCTATCCTTAAGAAGACTTCTTATCAGTTGTGGAATAATGGAGAACCCAAAGATAGTTAATTCAATATTTTTGGTTTCAATGTCTATATATATATAATAATAAGGAAAATCATGAAAAACATTCATCCAAGATTGATGAAGGAATATTCTTAGGTTACACAACCACTAGTAATACCTATATATTATTTAATAAATGAACAATTTATGTGTAAAAAATTATTCAAAACAAATTTTACAAAACGTATCCACATGAACCAGTGATCTCCCTAGACAAACTTGATGAGGATATGTCAAACCTGTACATAAATCCATACTAAAATAATTCTCTTGTCTTGCAATCGATTAAATCAAATAGTTCTAGATATTCATCAGAATATAAACATGATGAACCCAAACTATTAGATAAAACTGAATTTACTAACCCCTTTTTTTCTAGACAATCTGTAACTCTCAAGAACAATTATTTAGATGGTTTTGTTGGATACTTAAATAAAGGGACACAAACTAGTGATTCTCTTAGATATCAGGATGAACATCAATCCTTCTTGTCACAACATGAATCTAAAAACATCAAAGATTCAATTAAAAATGATTTTTTGGTGATGTCTATGCAAGTGGAACTTATCCAATTTGAAATAGTTAATTTTGGAACCTTTTGGATAGACCAGAAGACACCTTTACCATATGAACATGGTGGTTGTTTAGGAACAATGTTGATGGATTTGGTAATATTGTTAGAAATAAAGCTATATTGGATGAACAAGGTTATATTCAATAAGAATGCATTGAATATGAAGAAATCATTTCACCTTTTCTATACTTGAGGCCCCCAAAATACTACATTTTTATGTTTCCCATCATAATTTCAATCTTTATCAAGTAGATTCTTAATGTACATTCTTAAATTAGTATTTAATTGATGATGTTTTTATTTGAACAACCCCTGGTTAAAAAAAACTCATTTTCCAAATCATGTTTACAAATTAACAATAGATTTATATGGTTCAAAACAAGCTCCAAAAGATTGGTATGAACGACTAATTACTTTTCATATTATAAATGGTTTTAAAAAAGGAATTGTCTATCCTACTCATTTTATAAATCTAATTTCTATTTATTTTTTAGTAGTTAAAATTCATGTAGATGATATTACATTTTGATCATCATGAAATTATTTATGCATTGATTTTTCAAAAATGATGGAAATTAAATTTGAAATAAGTTTGATGGCTAAAATAAATTTCTATTTTGGATTTTAGATTTTTCAATATAAAGAATTTATCATTTTACATCAACGTAAATACAAAATATAGCTTTTAAAATGATATGGATTTGGTAGAATAAAATTTATTGACACTTCAATGAGTACTATAGGTATATTGGATACTGATGAAGATGTTATGTCTGTTGACCAATCGACATACTATGGAATGATTGGAAGTTTTCATTACATGATTGCTAGTAGGCTAGATATAGTGATTAATTTTTTTTATGTGTTCTGATTTTCTAGATAATCCTAATGAATCTCATTTAAATGATGTTAAAATAATTTTAAAATACCTCAAACATACTAACAGTTTATATTTTTTTTACCCCAAAGGACAATAATTTAATATAGTGAGTTATTTTGATACTGATTTTGGTGGATTCAAGATATGTATAAAGAGAACCATTGGGACATATCACATTTTTCGAAAGTATTTGGTTTCATGATATAGTAAGAAAAAAATTTCAATTTCATTAAATAAAACCAAAGCTGAATACATAGCTCCTGGTAGCTATTGTGCTGAAATTTAGTGGATGAAGGAAACATTTCTAGACTATAGATACCAACATAGACATGTACCTATAAATTGTGATAATACAAGTTCTATTAATATTTCTATGAACACAATTTCTTATTCTATAGAAAAACACATTGATGTAATACATCTATTTTTGAGATATCATTATCAAAAGGGTGATATCAATTTAGAATTTATTGGTACTGACTATTAGATGGATGAAATATTCACCAATCCATTGAGTACTAAAAGAATGAATTAAATCAGGAATGAGTTAGTAATGTTCAATCAGTAAGACCTTATGTTTCCTTTACATTGATCTGTTTTAGTAATGTTTTCATGCTCACATAGTTGTAGAATAAATACTATTGTCACATCGACATCGTGATCACACCGACACCATTGTCATACCAACACTATTGTCATGTCAACACGGTTGTCATATCGATACAGTCATCACACCCATATTGTTGTCATAATGATATCATTTTTATATAAACACTAATTCCTTATCATATCAATATAGTTAGTGTTATACAAATTATGTCATGAAGGCATTTATGACTCACTATTTCTATAAGTTTTTTGTTTTTATCAAAACAAAAATGTTTCATTAATTTTGTTGAACCCAGTTTACGATTTCACAATTTTGTAATTTCAAAAATGCTAAATCATATAAATTTGAATAGATCCAATATACTTTTTTACTGCTACTCTCTTTTGGCCTCCTGTGTATTTCTTTAACCCTGACCTTTCACCTTATGCCCTTCAGGCTGAACTGATTAGAATGACACATGCGAAGTGAGCTATTATTGATGGTGAGTCTCATCCATCTATGAAATAGAATGGTGAATCGAGAAAATCATCATCTCCAATGAATCCAGGTCTGGAAAACCATGTTGTATCCTCAGAGAAAGTAGTACTGGTGGAATGTATCTTATAGAGAATTTTATTGTTGTTGAAGGTTATAAAATATCAATGAGGGCTTGACTAGTTCCCAAATAATGATATAGTCTTCTACCAAATGATGGTACATAAATATTACATGAATATGGAACATCTATTTGAAATAAGTTTTGTTACTTAGGTCAAGTTGCTTGTAAAAGGGAATAAAATCTCTTTCTCTTCAAGACATTGGGATGAATGTCTTAAAGTTCCTCATGAAGGAATTTTTTATGATTATCAAGGTTCTTTTCCACCTGAATGTGTATTGTTTTGTTATGAGACAACTTTGAAGGATCTAACTAGAAATGTGGAACATAGGAGATCCATTATGGCTAGATTAAATTGTGTGTGCATAGTTTTATTTATGTTTATTCAGCACCAGATTTGTCATAGGAAAGGGGAGTTTTATTATCTCTTACATCAAGATTTATACATGATTTATTTTCATCAAAAAATTGTAAAATGGAATATGTTCAAATCTATCATGGTTCACATAAATGATATGATAAAACTTGTTTGTAATTCAAATTCTCGTTTCTATTCCAAAATAATTTCATAAATGCTTTAAAAGAATGGCTATTTAAGTGATGCTGATGACGTTTTAGTTAGAGAAGTGGTAGAAAATTCATGTCTTCTAACATTTGTAAAAGCATAAAAATTAACTGGAAACCATGGAGAAAGGAATGGGTTGGTGATGAAGATAGAATATATGAAAAGATAAATCCTATAGATCATCCAGTTAGACCAAGAGATTTAGTGGATCCTAGCCTCAGTCCAAAAGCATAAGTGATCTATTTTTTGAATGATCAGGAGGAACCAGTTACTCCTATTAGATATGTGACATCACAAATTGATGATAGAAGTGACCCAGAAACCACTTGACCAACAAAAATATTTTCTATTTGACCTCTAAGTCCACCTTTGGACTTACCTTATCTTGAACCTGTTCTTCAATCTATTGGATGTGAAGAGACAGATGTAGATGGAAGTGTAGAATATGTCAATGAATCTAGTGATGAATAAGATGAAGAAGTGGAATGTGGAAATGATAAAAGTGGATTAGAATCAGGTAGGGAAGAAGAATATGAGAAAGTTGATGATGAAAATGGAAATGAAATAGATGAAGATGGTTGTGATAGAGAACGTAGTAAAAGTGGTAGTGATTGTGAATATGGCCACCCTGATGGGTATCTAGATGCTGTTAGTATGGAAGTTGTTGAAGCTATTGCTGGGGTATCAATAGAGGGTGTTGTTCAAGATGAAAATGCTGATTCATCCAAACTAGTTTCTCATGGTGTATATACTAGTAAAATTAATCTACAAAGTGAGATGGTACCTATAAATGATGCATTAAGTGGCGGGGAGAAAACTACTGACAACGAGTTGGTCAAGCTGAGGAAAAACATAAATTTTTTAGAGTAAGGATAGATACTCTTACTCTTATGGATTTGCATATTATGGGTGAATTAGTGCATAATCCTGGTTATGTGACACTGGGACTAGATTATGAAGATTAAGATGATGAAGTCTTTTCACGTACTCCAAGGGAACTAGTCACTGAGCCCTCTTTTAGTGACTTTGTAACTGAGGTTTATTTTGATACCTCCATTAGAGACATATGTTCCTCTATAATTTACATAGTACAATCTCATATGAGATATGATTTTGTTGAATCCATGAGAGAGAACACTAATCTAATTGAAAATTTAAAAGAAATTCATTCTATGGTTGAAGGTGTAAAGAAATCTGGAAAATTTAGTTCTTCTCTTGCCTCATCCTGTGTATCACAAGATGATGCTTCTGCGGTTTCTTAGATTGAGAGAAAATAATTTCCGAAAATTTCGATTACAAAGTCAGAAAAAATTGTGAAAATCAACACCATTTTTGGGAACTATATGAACATCTTAACCACTTAAATTAAAGATTTAACCATGGAGTACAAGAATAAAATGGATAGTTTCATGAAAGGACATGAGAACATTTTTTCTCATTTTAATTATATTTCTTTACCCATCCTTGTAAAATAAGTTAAAGAAATTTCCTCCTTTGGTATTGATTCAATATTTAATCAACATGTCCATCCTTTATAGTAAGTGGATCTTAGCACTGCCTGTTCAGTTTTTAGAGAAGAGTTTGAAGATGTATTATCCAGTATGGTCAAGGATGGGGACACATTTAATATGGTGCATGACCATATAAAGTATTATACAAGGAGTGATTCATACACTCAAGAAGATATTATGAATAATATTAATGATTTTTCTTCAAACTCAACACAAATATTCAAATAAAAAGTTTGTTTAAGTATTTGGCCACCAATATTACTCTTCCTCTAAAGATAAAGGGTTCTAAGGATAAGATTTAGAAGTTGAGAGAAATAAATCACTAGTTGGGAACAATCATAAAAAACAATGATTATTTAGAAAGGGTAATGAATTATTGTAGTGAGATCTTTGAAGAGTTCATTAGGATTTTAAAACCATATCTCTATGTCCAAAGTGAATCCATTATGGTGCCTCCTACTTCTCCACTTGGCCCTACTAGGTTAGTGACTACTCAAGCTTAGATGTCAGTTTCTTCGGATTTATCTCAGATCATATCCATCACTAAATTACCAATTCAGCCTCATCTTATTTATCAACAAAGACTCTCCTAGCTTCTACATTTCTTAAAGCAGTGCCTCTACCTCATCTGAAAATTCATTCAAACTCTCCTGCTTCTCAGCCTACTGATTCTACTGAACCATACATTGATCATTTCAGTAAGTGGAAGGAACCCCTTGAACCTACCAATTTGAGTGGATCATTCTTTGAAGGGCTTCTTACTTTGTATGTTTTTTACTGGTACCTTACAATACATTGTACTTCGTGAAAATCATTATCAATTACTAATGCATGACTTTACCTTGTTTCAATTTTTCTATTTTTATTGTTATTTTCACCTTATACTTTTTTCTAATCACAAAATGGGGTGAACATTATTAAGAATATTTATGAATTTAAGCATTATTAGGTGTTTATGGCTTCTTATCTCTAATGTATTCTATAATATTAAGGGGATATACTAATCATATTGTTTACTTTAATCATTCTCTAATGGTACATAATAATGCCATGACATTTTATCATTAGAATGGGGGAGATTTTTGGCCCATAGATAATGTTTTCCACTATCCTTGAATATAATGGTTTTAATTATTAAAAATAAGGAAATATATTAACTTGTATCTTACCTCATGTCAGATCCAAAATTATATCATGGAATTATCTTGTAAATCAGATCATTTCAATATTAGAACTATTTATGTATGTTTAAGTCTAAACAAAATTAAACTGTTTATGTATGAGTAATTATGTGTATTAACACTCTTAGACTTTGCTGAACTATATAACTGAAAGAACATATAAAAATTATCTATTTATGAGCTACTAACACCAATACAGATGACTCACTACTGCATATGACTCACCACTGCATATGACTCCCTAACACAGAAGACCTACCTTTAGTCAAAGTTACCTACCATTGCATAGTGCTACTGACAAAAGGACTCACCATTAGTTGAAATAAGTAATAGATAGATCCATTGTCTTGTCGACAGAAAAAGGAATCATTATTGAAATAAGTCATTGATAGATCAACTATCTCACTGACTGAAGGATGGAATCACCTTTAAAAAAAGTCATGGATGTAATGTGTTACCAATTTATGGAAAGATATACAGAATGACATAACTTTGTGTTGAGACACTGGTGGAAGGAGACACCGACAGATGAGTTCCTAATTGATTGTTTAAAACTTTATTTATTAATATTATTTCTAACGGTCGTATTTGGGACATTTAAGGATACTGAAATATATTATAAACGTTTTTAAGACTTTTATAATTAATTAAATGGTACTACAAACATATTAATGTTGAATTTAAATGCTCTTTTTCATCCCTTGAAAATAAGAATCCTTTTAAATGAAGAAAGGGAAAATAGAATAATAGAGGTGTGGTGTATGCTTGTATGTGAGAGAGATACAAACTAAAGAATATATGAAACTCTCATGGAACCACTTTGTACTCAAGAACAAGGGTAATACAATTAATGATCTCTTAACTGATCTTAACATTGAATTGGAAAACTTATTCATCATATCAATGAAGAAGAAGAGTATACCTGTAGAATCATTCTTGTACCTGGAAGCCGGAATACGACACTTAGTTTTTATGTAATTTTCTAAAAGAAGACTCAGAAATCATCTCAACTAAATTTGAAGAGTGAAGAGATGCATCTCAGGACACATAGAACCTTCTAAATCTTTTTTCAAATTGGATTGCTCTGTTATTTTTTCATTTTTACATTCTTTTTTGAAATGTGTGAATCTGTTTGTTAATTAAGCACTATATCCTATATCATACTGAAGGATACAAGATATGCTTCCACTCATACCAGGTTACACTTATTTAATCCCATGGATATGTGTTGAAGAGGACTTTGTGGTACATGGTAGTTTGTACCAACAATGAACTTTTGTAGAGGTATTGTGACCTAGATAACATGTGTGCAATTGTGATCCCCAATCCATGGTGTGGATCAAAATATTTATTAATTTAAAATTCTTGGTGGTAGATGATTACCAAATGAAGGGGATTAATTATCTTCTTGAGACTAAACATCTTGTTTTATTTCCACTATATTTTTAGTTTTTACTTTTAATCTGTTTTATAATATTTTTCATAAAACTAAATTGAACTCTGATAGTTAGTCTTAAGAAGTGTTTATAATAGTATTGACTTATTAAGTTAGTTTCAAAAGTAATATTAATAATCAAATTGATATAAATAAGAACTAGTAAATCTTTTTGAAAATTATTAGAACATTCAAGCTCTTATATATTCATTATTGGCTAATTGGGAATTTAATTTTAAGTATTGAGGAATCTCAACTTACACTTTTAGACATAAATTTTTATAAATACTCAATTAACCCATCACCCCCCCTGTAGAGTACTCAAATCCGACCAACATATATGAAAATTAGTGATAAATTAATCTTTATTAAAATAATAATCTAATATTGATCATAAATAATCATCAAATTTATCATTATTTGTTTTCATGTAAAACATAATTGATAAATTAATCATATCACTTCACGGGGCATGATACACACGATAGATATTATCATATTTTAAGTGGCATGGAATGTGAGAAGTTATATTAGATATTATAATTTTAGAATAATAATAATATCATAAAAAATATAAATGTGTTAAATACATTATTATAACAATCCTTCAATGGTAGTGATTAAAAATGAATTACATTTGTTCGCGCAGTGGTAGTCTATTTTACCCATGGTAGATGATTTTGTTTCTCATTTTATGGATAATGATATTGATATAGGTTATTCTATTAAGAAAATAACATGTCAATTTATGTTATATACCATTGTTATTATTTTATCATGATAAAATATTATTTTATGGAGTTTAAACAAGATACAAATTAAAAACGCTCGTTTAATAATTTTACATCGTCTTTTAGGACCTTATTTTGGTTTTCACCAAATGCCTTCAAACGATTGTTTTATGTCATAAAAAAGATATAAATAGTTTTTTGGGGATTATGTAAGTTATTTTGGATGTATTTTAATGAACTAAATAGTTGTGTACGTGTTAAGAGGGGAGGGGAGTGGGTGTTGTTTGATAATTGTGTGAGGGAAAACACTAAGTATTTTAGAAATGATTCAATTATAGTAATGTATTTTTCAAACCAAAAGCATCAAATGTAGGTCATTTCCAACCCTTAGATCTAGTAATCTCTATATTTGACTATAAAATAGATTTTATAGTTTGGTAGGTAACATTAAAACATAACTTTTAATTTTAACCCTCGATAAATGAGCCTTTACATTTAACAGTGTAATTAATTTTAATTATTTCTATTATTAATAATAGTAAATATTTTTTTTATAACTATTAAAAATATAAATTAAATATATTAAAGATAAGGAATGAATTATTTTAAATTAAATTCCCAGATATGGATGAATCAATTTCATAACTATACCTGTAGACCTGATGAAATAGAAAGATTTGAAAGATAATATTATTATAAATATAAATTGGTTCCATATAAAAATCAAATATAAAATTAATTAAAATGACCAAAAATAGGTAAATTTTTGCATAATTTTTCAAAATTTACTTTGAAAGAAATTTTAATGTAATTTGACCTGGTAAATTATTTACACAAAATGAATGATTTTTAAAAAATGTTACCTTTTTATATTCATTATAAAATGAAAAAAAATTAAAAAATATAAACAATATTAATATAACTTTTGTGTAATTATTTTAAAAAATTATTTAATTTTATAATTACATTTTCTAAAAGTGTTAAAAATTTAATATAATTTATGTGCAGAAAGTGTGACTAAAATGTCATTAATAAATATAAATTTTTTCAAAAAACATTTCTTTTTCTTGTAAATGATTTTAATTTTATTTTTAATCCATAGATCACCATGATTAGAACAATTTTGTTTTTACTCTTCATACCAACTAATTAAATGAGATTATTATAATCATATATTGTATTATTGTTCATTTTTTCATGGATTTGTGTGTTCAACACGGTATCAAATAGATTAAATTTAATGAAATATATTTTGAGGGTTTATAAGTTAACTGATTCAAGACACATACAATATAAAATATAATATTATTCATTTATAATTTTAGGCTGTTATAAGAATTGATATTTCAGTATATAGAAATTATTTCTTATGGGTGAAACTATTATTTTGAAAACTGAAATCTTTTAATTTTTATGATTGTGTTATGTTTTATTGAATAGTTTATAATGATAGGTGGTTTTGTTAGAAACCAGGTAATGGTGAGTCTTTGATAACCATTTAATTCATTACCTAAGATTTCTTTCTAGAATATGACTATAATGGTTACCCAAATCATAACCATGTTGTTCATTTCAAGTGTAAATATGGTATATACTACAAATATAAACTTAAAGGTTATTCCATGGGAGCTATAAAGGTTAATCATAGTATAATGATTATAGTTATACCATATATAAGAGTAATATTGAAATTATTCCTCAAGTTACTTAAATGTTTTAAATAATTTTTATGTGTATGTATAGTAATCTCAATATCTCTCAATTTGAGATAATGAACTAATCGTTAATGAAATTCATATAATACATTTTAAGGGAGAAATGTAATTCTTTGTGAAGAATGATATTTTTTGTTTTACATTATTTTATAGAAACAATTTTTATTTTTATCTGGTAGTTATGATTTATAATAAATTTTGTTAAGAAAATATGTGGGCAATATTTTTTTTTCTATGTAACATTTATTTTATTTTATTATAAATGCTTTTTTGGAAAAAAATTAATTTTTTTGTGATTTGATGGACTAATTTTTTCTTTTATTCTTTATTTATTTTCTTCTCCATTATAAAAATTCTATGGTGATAATAAATTTCAAATTTTTATTCAAATAATTTTAATGATGAGTACTGAAGAAGTGGAGATCTGGGTTAAAATTATGATGCTATTTCATGAATAGAAAAATGTTTATTTAAAATAAATTATTGAAAAAAATTACAATGACTAGAGGTGTCAACTTTATAATATTTTTGTCTATTATGTAATAATTATTACATGAATCTCTAAAACTATAAGGTTAAATGATCTTTAAAAATGGATGAAATTGAATTATTTTCAAAATATTCAAAAGTGTGTATTTTTTATTGTATAGTATTTATTGTTGATAATATTTAATAGGTTATGATAACATTAGATATTAGGTTATTATTTGAAATAATGTCAAAAATAATATATAAAAAATAAGGTTTGTATTTTAGGATAATATTTTAATTTTTCAAAAATAAAAGGAGTTTAAAGAAAACGGTATGGTTATGGATATGTTCATATTTATCATTTTCAATGTATGGTTTCTTATGAATGATATACTCAAATTATTTGATTCTCGCATTAGTAAATGGTGAGAACTATCATGAACAAAATTACTAATGTATGTGGAGAGCATTGTGGTTGTTTTTGGAATGAGTAACCCAAATGAATGGGATTTATAGTAAAATATAGAGTGGTTACTCTAAACTAGGTATCATGTGTTCGGATTGTAAACATGAACATTGGTGAGTTTCATAACTCACCATGTATGGAGTAAATAGATTTTTATGGATGATCTATAGAAAATGATCATAAAGTTAAAATGATTCAACAAGATGGGTGTCCTTAATTTTTGAATAATATCCCCAAAAGAATGTATTAATGGAATTGTATTATGTTTTGTATGTGTTAATTGTGGGCACAAAGTAATTATCTACCCGGGAAAAGGAATCATTTTTTAACAATGTGAATATGAAAAAGGTTCTTCCAAAGGCCTCAATTATTTTTTTAAAGTGGGAAGTATAAGAATTATCTGAATTGAAGTCCAATGGGTAAATATACTTAAAAGGATCATAATTACCCTACATATATTTTTTTATAAATACATAATTCCATTTTTATTGAAGATAATTAATCCTTAAAAGAAAAATGAGTCATATGTGTTTTTATATGCCCATTTTTTATATTGTTGAATATTTTGTCATGATTCATATTTTTTTCTGGAGAGGAAGTGTTAATTAATACGATTTAAAATTATTAAAAAAAGGATTATGAATAACATTTAATGATTATTTTTTCTATATATATGGATAAAAGTTTAATGATTTAGTCTTATATTTAAATATGGTCATATCTTTATAAGCAGTAATACCCATATGATTTTTTATGTGACAATATTAATTTGGGATACATTTATTGAGTATTGATATATTTTTGAGATATATATAAACATTTTAATTAACAATTTTATTGTTATTTGGGGAATAATATCATTTTAATTTTCTATACATAAGTTTTAATATATTGAGAAAATTTAGTTTTTATTTGATCATTGATGATTCAGAAATTTTTTTATGTTGTATATAAAAATTATTTAAATGTTTTAAGAATTGTATTGATATAGTTTTTGGAAATGGAAAAACTGTCGATCGAGTGACAACCTTTCCGATTTGTTATGGTTGTGGGGCCTGAACCCACAACTAAAAGGAGATAAGGATGAAGTGCCTTCCAATTTCCTACGTGATTACCAAGTTAGTATTAGATTACATATAATGATTTATTTATTGATGTAAATATATGTTTTATCATAAATATAACAATGGAAGTACAAATTAATTTATTAATTAAATGATTATTGTTATTTCGTAAGAAAATAACTATCTATGAACCTTATATGATTAAGGTAAAAAAAATTTAATGGGATTTTATTTTTGTATTAAATATTGAATATATTATATTACAGTTTAGTTATGGTGATTTAGTTCATTAGTAGAAATTATTAAAATGTTTTTAAAAATACATGTCTATTTCATATACATTTATGTTAGGAGTCTTTTTTAGTGATTGATGTGATTTGGAGATAAATGTTGGAAAAATATGTGATCAAATAACTCAATTTATTGTGTTTAAATAAATACGAGGATTATTTTGTGTAATTATAAATATATATATTAATAGAATGATTTAGTCAAAATATTAGGTGTTACTTTTAAAATTTTGATATTCTTATATAATTTCATCATATAATGTTTTATTTTTTTGAAATTATATTAACTTATGCTAATAATTTTCATTTTGGTTAGTTTATAAATATTGTATTAGACTTTTTAAGATTTATTCATTATTTTGGAATATTTATCTACTTGTTTATTCATAAATAAATTCATCTTGAACACATATCATTTTGTGAAAAAGATGATATTGTGGTGGAAATTTATTTAAAATTGAAATTCTACATTTAAAGTAAGTTTGTTTCCTTTTGATATTAGTATAAATGATAAATTATTTCCTAAAATCATGGGAAAATGATCTTAAAACAAAAAAATTATCCTATTAGCTTTATTATAACGGAACTGATGTTGTCTTTCACACCTCTTTAATTTATGGTTTTAAATTATCAACTTTTTTCATGATGAATAAATTTCTTCTAATCAACGATCTATATCAATCTCCATAAAAATTGGAAATTATAAATTTCCTATGTGTCCATATTTTCACTTCCCACTAATTTTTTTCTTATTTTGAAACCATGTTATGTTTTATTCCAGATGACCTTTATACATACCATTATCTATTTTCAATGAGATATTTTACTATCACTTTTTTAATTGTAGATTTCAAAAAAAGGTATTATCTAATGATAACCCTTTTATTACTATGTTTGAGTTTAAATTAAGGAGTTGAAATTTTTTAAATTTTGGATATTGTATTAAACTATTACTTTAAAATAAAACAATGCCTTATAGCGTATACCACATGGAACACAAAGCCTAAATAAATCATGAAATATTATTATTTAAATATGATAGTTATAACCTAGGAGTTGAAGCGGAGGTTATAAAAAAAATTTAATCCATTATAAAATTTAAATAAATTTCATAATAAATATTTTCTAAATTAATTATTTGGTGATAAGAAATAAATATTTATTAATAATGTAAAATTCCTCCAAAAATAAATTTCATCAATAATAGGTTTCATTATTTTAAGTGAGATAAAACTATATTTAAAATTTTAAATTCTCTTAAATATATTTTATTAAAAATTATGTCATATTTTAATTGAATATAAAAATTAAACATTATAAAAAATATAGATATTTTTAGAAAATATAGATTTTTCAATAAACAATTAGAGGTAACGATTTTTCAAAACTGCAAAATTATATTCATTAAAAATTATCATAATAATGTTAATTTTATCTCCAAGTAAAATTTGTACTATTTAAATATATATAATCAAATAAATCAGTTGTAATCATGATTATTGTAACATCATTTTTCCATAATCGAGTTTTTTTCCTCCCCCGGATTTCCCATTGTGAATTGGAGTTTTAAGAATTTTCATTCTGAATTTTTTGTAGGCTACAAGGTAATATCACGATGTTTAACTAGGTTAAACACTGGGTAATGATGTTTGGGTATAGCCTATAAGAATTTTTTACACTGTGAAGGGTTACATGACGTGATGAGTGGTTACACAACATAAGTAATTTAATGGATTTATTTTAATCTAAGTAGATAGTTTCTCAAGTGAATCTTAGACTTTTTTTGTTACGCTTCGTGTAAGCAGGTCACATGCCATATCACCCCCAATGTACAGTTTTTAAAACAAGCATGCATCAATTTTTCTATCGCTTATTTATTTAAACATTATTTAAATCAACCCATGAAAATTCTCATAATGTTTTTGGGGACTCTTCACTAAATTGATCAATCCATTTGGTGTTCGACCTCAATTGTAGTTGTTGTGCATTTCTTTAGGTAAGTGACCATTCTACCTCTTCATTACACTATGATCACGGTAGCACCCTTGGGTCACGTTATTGGATTTTTTGATCGAAATTTTGTTTCCTATTACATTCTATTTCGAACTATTAATTTCAATTCCATAGTTTTCTTTTAGTTTTAAAATATAATTCATTTATTAGTTCAAAAATTGACATTAATGATTTTCAAAATAAATAATATTTTTCCTAAATGATTTAAAATTTCTCGTAATATTTTTTTCTGATTTTTTTGGATATAGTTAACTGAATCAATCATAGTCCACTTATCGATTTTTCCCTTTTATGTACCTATATTATCCCCAATAGAGTAAAAAATATTGATATCACAGTAATTGGAAAAAATTTTAACGATGGGTGAAAACAATGTGATATGAGTTAATATGTAATCCATAATTATAATGAAAATTAATATGAGAATATTTCAAATCAGATGCATATTATTTTAGATTCTTAATAATTTATATGTCATATTTAATATATATTTATTTAATATTTTAAAAAATTACAAGAATTCATTTACATACTTTTCAAAAAATGAATCATTTTCATTTCAAATATTTAAAAATAAAAAAATATATTAAAATATCCAAATTATCTTCAATAAATCCCATCTAACATTCTTTCATCCTTTCTAGTGCATAAGAATACCCATATAGGTCTTAAGGGGAAGTAAATAAATAATTATATGAAGAAGAGATATATTTCTTAACCAGGATTTTTTATTCTATCTTTCACCTCCTTCACATAATCATTATTCATGATTATTTAAAAACATAAATTATCTAATATACTAAGATATTATTATTTAAGTTTAATAACCTATATTTATCCCTAACTTCCATTAAATGGAAATAGAATCCATCGTTCATGTGTATAGAAGACTACTGACTCACAAATCAATGTAATTAATTCTTCATCACCACATCTCAAGGATGCTTATATTGACTAATTTATTATATATATATGACTATAAGATCGTATTTATAATTCTTAAAAGTTTATATTGAATTTAAGTATATATAATTTAATTCTTTACAAAATGAAGACATTGTTCATGCATATGTATAGACTACCACCCCAACGAAGAATTATCTTTTATTTTTCAATACCAATCACATGGAAGATATATATAATAATTTTTAAAGAAAAAAAATTAGATTTATTATATAATTATATTTATAAAAAGATAATTTAATAGTCACATTATTTGGATATTGATCTTTTAAAATTGTAATGTTACTCATGCATACAAATGGATTATCATCTCCATGATTATAGTGTAGATATTTTTTCATAACCATGTTCCATGATTTGTTTTAAAATTATAATAAATTTTTTAAAATGGTAATTATTTCATAATTATTATTCTTTAGAAGAGATGATATTGACCACTTGTTATGTATTCATTATCAGAAGTCATTATTGACTTATAAAACCAAATATCATCAAAACATTTGATGTTAATTTAGTTTACTATATATAGAATGGTATCAGAAAAAATAATAGGAATAATATAAATTCAAAGGATTTTAGGAAAATTAATTAATTGAAATATATTTATTTTTTATGAAAGTAATGAATGCTTCTGATGATTAAAGGTTATGGCAAGGGACTAATTTTTGAAAATATTATTTTAATGTTTAAATTCTAATTATTTTTCATTTAGTGTAAATATTTTATAATTTATGAAATAGTAGAAGGCTGTGTAATGTTTTACCTTAAACCAAGTATTGGTTAGACCATGATAATGTGTTCAAAGGTTAGGACCAAAAAAAAATGAATCGGTAGATTCCATGATGGAAGTACATGAAATTTCAATACATACTTTTATATTTTCTCAGGTAAAATCAACATTCCACACAAAAGGGTAAATAAATGAAACTCACCATAGTGAAATTAAAAACCCTAAAATTAAATTCTTTATCTCATATTTTACTTAAAATTATATTATTAATAATAGGTGTTTTAATTTCTTATATTATTTGGAAAATTTTCAATTTAGAGTTTTAGAGAATTTGAAATAATAATAAAAAATGAGGACATTTTCACTGAGTGTATATTATCCCCACAAAATAGGTTCTTATATTTAAACCCCTATATCATTGAAGACACTTTTCATTCCCCTATGAAGAGCCAATATTTTTCAATTATTAGCCTCTCTATTTTTAACTCCTTGGAATATTTGGTGGAGAAAAATTTATACACATGACGATAAAACATTTGATATTGGATCAATATAAAAAATAATGGGATCATATCAGTCTAATAGAAAGACACGTGACTCCATGAAAATATTAATCTAATTCTTAGTAAAAATAATGAATTCAAATAAATATATCCATATGAAGAAATCAAATTTTTTAGAGAAACCCTTTTAATCCCCTTATAAATAATTGTAGATCCCTGAAAATATAATTAGTACACTTGAAAATATTACATTAAAATATTTCCTTAATCATTTTAAATATCACCTAACATATTTTTAAAATAAAAATATTTCATTTCAAACTCATCACATGTATTGGAAAACCATATATGCCCACTATAACACCCTATGAAAAACATGTTATCAATAATATTAATCATGTATCTGTTTAAATGATTCCTTGTTTGGCCAATAGTAGTAACCAAACATTTTATCTCCATTATTATTTACATTCAAAAATTATTAATTACCCAATATTTTATAGATTAATTTTTAGATCACTCATATTCATGAGCTATATCAATCTCATATTTTGAATATATAAATTTAGTTATCATATCCCAAATAAACACATTATAGTAATTCAATTTTTCATCATAAACCTTTTAAGAACTGATTTGAATCCATAAGAAATGTCACATATAGTTTCCTCATAAAAATGAGAAAAAACCCATATTATCTAGTAAAGAAGGACTAAAAATTCATTGAATAATGTAATATTCTACTTTTTGAAATCCTAGGAATACTAGTATGGTAATCAGGATAATAATTGATTATTATGATAGAGGGAAAATAATTTTATGTTGTAAATGTCAAGAAGCAATTATTTTATCACATTATAAAAATCCAGATGTGTGTTGTAATGTGAATTGATTATGAAGATCCAATTAAATAAATATTTCATTAAATTACAAGGTATTATAAACATCCTTTTTAAAAACATTATTTAATTACAATAATTTCTGTAAATTTTCTTTAAGTGATTGGACATGGAGAAGACAAATTTTAAAAGAAATTTTTTATAAGAATATTTAAAATAATGTTCCATATGATATTTGTTACCATATAAGTAAATTCAATGTATATAGAAATTTTTTTAATAAAATGTAAAGCACATTCTGATATTAGAATACATCTAAATGAAATTAAATTGATATAATATTTCTATTACATCATGTTTTAACTCATTATATACTTTCTTTAACTCCATAAAAATAATTTTTGTATAGTTTTAAACATTTTCTATAAACATCTTAATGTTTATTAAATTACTATTTATCATTTAATTTTATTTTTTTTAAATTATCACTATGTTCGTTTAGTTTATTTATTTTTTTAGGTTATTCAGATCATAATTTTAAAAAATAGTATTAGTAGGTTGATTGTAAAAAATGGTATCATATGATATCAACCACCAAATAAGATACGGGTCTACATAAATTTTATTTAATCAATTTTAGTTTTATCTTTTAATCATGTTTATTAGAGTATAGGATGTATAATTAACTGGCATTAAACATTAAATATTTTTGTTTTTTTAACTCGAATTCACATTTGATGATCTTTTCAGTGTACATTTTTAGAGAATTATATCATAATTCATACTTTTGATATTCATATAATGTTAATACTACTAAAATACTATAAATTTAATCTATAATATATCTTAAAAAGTTAAAACATGGATTATTTTTTATGAAAAATCATTATACAATAGAATATGACTACCTTCATTCCCTAATCCATCCTAATTCATTGTGAAATCATTTTAAAACATGGTATGGGGAACAAAATATTAGTAAGGGAAGATAAATGTAAGAACATAATTTGTCTAATAATAATAATGAAATCCCAATATAATGTTCATTGAGTGAAAAAAAATCATATGACAATAGACATACATATTCTCAAAGAAAATTATTAAATGGATTTTCAAGAAAATTAAACTCCATTAGGTGACTTAGAGAAACCTATTCATGAAACCCTTTCAAACCCCATTCAATTGGTACAACCATAAGGCCAATATAAAATATTATTAATACCAAATGAATTGGAGACCTATAATGGGGATCACCCTTCATATAATTGGCCTCACAAATGAGCTATAATGGGGGTCATCCCTTAATATATGATGTACCTGGCTCACCCATTTCATATAAATCTCATGTACCATTTCATGATCTACATTATTTCATTACAAAACCATTTTAAAACTCTATTAATCCCATATAAAAATAAATCCTTGTATAAAAAATATTTTAATAAAACATTATCAAAATTTAAAATTTAAAAAATTAAGGGAATATGGTTTCTATTTAGGAATATATGAATCATTCATGTGAATTTATAAATTTAATAATAGTAGTTGTGGGTGAAAAGTTTTTGTGATTGTGTGCAATAATAATAAAATATTTCATTTTTCTTCTGTTTAACATTTTCCTATAAAATAGATAAAAATATTACTGTGGAAAACCATTGAATGAAATTAAAATTATACTTAATATTACATTATAATAATTAATACATGTAAAATAAATATTCTAAATAATATCCTGAATATTTATCTAGAAAAAATTCTTTGATAATTAATTCCTTAAATGTTCATTGTGTCCCACACCACATTGAAGATTTAAGTCATAATCTCCAATAATGACAAAAATATTGAAAAACATTGAATAACATGATATTAAAATAATTATATGTTATGTAAAAGGGTTATCATATATACCACATTAGAGTAGGTGGTTGTATAACATAAAAAAATGCTTTAATGAAATGAGGTTGATATAAAGTCTCTTACCTTAGATTCATATATTCAAATGTATTTTAACCACCCACATGATTATTTTATGTATGTTATTAGTGTATATTATAACATTTTTAAAAATTATTATATCATATATGATCTTTTGATATTATTTTACCAACATTTTTTTGATAATGTTTAATTCATTTTACTATTTTGGGTGTAAATTATAATACATTTTCATTCTTGTTTATCATGAAAGTGCCAATTCTCTTGCATTAGATATATAACCAACATATAAAATATAATATTAATTTAATAATTATCCTATTTAAATAATAAATTCAGTTTTATAATCATTTATTATTTGTTAACATGTAGAATGAAACAGACACATTCTGGATATTGTAGGTTGTACATATGCATGAGTGACAATATCGTTATTTTAAAGGTGAAAAAGTAAAGAATTGGATCATATATTGATTTTTCAAGATTCCATATAATGTCATAATTATGATATATATCCATTATTTTCCTAATTTTACCCATAAAATTAATGTGGTGATGAAAAAAAGATTAATCCACGATGTTGAGATGGTAATCCAAATGTACACACGCACAATGTTTTCATTTTTCATAAGACGGTTCAATCAAGGAATGTGGTTGTAAAATAATCATAATAACATCTCAGAACATATATTATTCTTTATTTATTATTTAATTATTCAAAAAAACAATAATATGATGTATAATAAAAAATAAACAAGAATGAGTTGTTAACCCAATTACCACTTCTTCAGTGGACTTGTTTTAGATCACTTATTAATGGATATAGAATTTGTATTTTTGGAATACAAGGGACACAAGAACATGGATAATAATGTATGGAGGATACATTATCCTATTAGTGTCAATATAGAAGCAAATTTTTTTTTTAATAATGGAGGGAGGAGATCCCCTTTTATAACTAATGTGAGGGGAATTTTTTGAACATCTCAAAATAGTAAATTAATATATATTATTTTTAAATTTAAAATGTATAGAAGTTTAGTTAATTTTATAATAATATGGTTCTAAGTAAAAATAACCTTAACCTATAATTTTTATATATGTTTAGGTCTCATTATTACACTTATAATTTGGTTTAAACCCATTAACTCTAATTGCGATAACTTGTGTTTTTACACTTTGAAGGTCAATATAGTTTATAAAATATTTTAAAATAACATAAAACGATTCTTGTTTTAAATTTATAAATTTATACATATTTTCCAATGAATTTTATATTTTTATAAATTTTATTTCATTTAATAAAATATTATGTATTTTAAAAAAACATTACTGAAAATTTTGACACTATTCATTACATGACTTTTTAATACTAACATAAAAACACGATAACATAAAAAACCTTTTATACATTCATAGTATTTATATTTCATCAAAATGATTTTGGATAACATTAAATATATATATAATATTTATTTTAAAAAAATTATTAACATTTATTTAATATTCCTATTAATTAAACAATTATATAAACATTATTTCACAAGCCATTATTTTTATTAGTTGTGCCCTAAAAATAAAAGAAGAAACAATATTTATGAATAAAAAAAATTATTCTTAAAATTAATATTTTTCTTCAAATATATATTTTATATAAATCTATATAAAAATGATTCACCTATTAAAAACTAATGTATAACAAAATTTACTTTTATTTTCATATAATATTATAATGGTTATATCCTCACAAAAATGGAAATAAATTGAAACATCACTTATTTTTTCATTATTAAAGATAAAAAATACTCATAATATAAAATTAATATAATTATTTGGATAATTTTACAATATTTATAATATTAGTTTTTATCTTTAATTTCCTGATTTACACTTAACTGTTGTAAAAAAATTTATTAATGTTAATATTCATATTATCTAAAAATAAAACTGTCCTATTTAATAAATATGAACTTTAGGATTTCATATATGGAATCCATTTTTCAAATTTTTAATCATTGAAATTGCAGAAATTTATTAAAAAATAATCTGGATTATGGAACGAGAAAGTGAGTTTCTAATGTATAAACCATTAAAAGATAGATATGTTTTTAAATAAAAATTTAATGTAAAATTTCATACAATAAACTAAATTGTATAAAATGATAAAATAATTATCTTATTATAATTTAAAACAATTAAAACATAATAATTTAACACCCCAAATTATTTAGAAAAAAAAACGGTTTTCAATTAAATTGCATAATTTTTTCCCTATTCATTGAAATAAAAAATGCAACATAAAAATACCGAAAATCAACCAAATTAACTTTTTAAATTATTATATTAATTAATAATATTATGGTTTCAAATATAATTTATATTACTATCAAAAATATATATTTTACGATGGTGCACCATCAAAGGGTAAAAAACTGCCTTTTTAGACAAATACTTTTTTTATGCGTAAAAGTTGATGTGTTGTATTATCATGTCTATAAAACATATAATAGAAATGTTAAAAAATAAATTGGATATTATATATAAATATTTATTTAATATAATCCAACAAGAGTTATTTTAATATTTTATAAACACAACCTTTCGCATTAGAATTGTTTTTTCAGAAAAAACATGACCTTTATTTTTTTAAAGGGTTTTATTTTCATTTATAAATAATTTATCGCCAACTAATTAATTATATATACATGTGTAAACCATATTTTCCTTAATTTAGGTAACCATTTCCATACCTTCCATTCTAACTGCTAGGTTATAATGGTGACATTTAAATAATAATATTATTTTTCTTATTTAATCATTATGTGATTTATCATGTATTCTATCGAACATTGTAATTTTTTTTTCAAAAAATCTATCAATTTTAAATTATCCCCCATAATTTATAAATTTAATCATCACAATTTGATCTCGAGATAAAAAACTTGGGGTTTGAATTTTCAAACTAACTATGTTCAAATCCCACATTAAAAAATGATTAATGAAACTTCCCCCTTAAATTATTGAAAGGGATGTTTGAATGTCACATGATATAACACATAAGAGGGTTACATATTGGAAAACATGGTTATAGAATAATAAATAACTATTTTTATTTTGTATAAAGTGATTGAGAACATGGTCATGAGAAAGATAAAAATAAAAAAACCATAAATCAATGATTAGTTAAAAGGTCACTGAATTAATAGTACAAGAAGTAAACTGAATTTTTTTTATTTCAATTAACAATTTTTTAGAGCTAAGTAATTTATTTACTTCCGTTAAAATTAACATAATGAAATATACATAATTGAAAAGTTGAGTGTTAACTATTAGTAAAATTTCTTATCTTCAAAGGATATCTTATATCTATCATTTGAATCCTAACACATAATTACTTGAAATTATTAATTCATGAAGTCATTATTTATCATGAAATTTGATATTTAATATCACTCTAATTTTATAAAACTCTTAAAAGAAGAAATAACATCATAACATTTTCATGGTGTCCACCTGATTTTTTTTGTTCTCATAGATATATTATCCATGCATTTCAATAATTTTTTATAGATTCTTGAAATTATCTTACTTCCTTTTTCCAAATACACCATGTAATAATTTTTTTTAAATGGTTTTTCATAGATAAATATATTTGGAAGAACATTTTTTATAAGATATAATTTCAAAATATCAAATAAAACATTATTTTTAGAAAACATTCGGACTATGTTTGTTATGAATCATTAATTAAAGGGGAATTTGAAAATACTATATATAGGTGATTGAAAACTATATGTTAATAATAAATAAAAAATGGATAATAAAGGATATCCTATGTCTGTAGAATTATCAAAATAATAATATTACTAAAAATATTTTATAAGGTAAAATAAATGAAAATCCTTTCATAATATTTACATGTTTTAAAAATATGATAATATTGATAAAATTGGATTTGTTTTAAAAAAAATGAACCGAGGTAAAAATGAGGTATATAAGAGGTGTTTATATCTTATGAAACTATTTGAATGATATTTTTCTATTATAAAATGTTTTTTTACCATCAGGACATTACATTGTAATAATGATTTCAAATAGGTAATCTTGTAGGGATAGAAATATTGTTTGATATCCTCCTCCATCCATTTGTAACTATCATCCTTCAATCTGAAATAGTTATTGAAATTAGTTTTAATTAATAATATACCTTAAAAATAAACCTATGTATAGCCAACAGTCATAACCCCTAAATTTGAATAAACCTTTCTTTCTATACCAATAATAAGGACTCATCCTTAATCATTACATATTCTAGTGTTGTTAACAAGAATACAAATTTCAGTATCTGCTCTATTTAATGTTTTACGGAATTAGTTCACAATTCATACATAACATTTGAACTTTATATAATATGAATACTACAAAAATATTATACACTTTCTCCAAAATAAAACATTTTAAAATAAAACATGTAATCTTTTTCACGAAACAACATCATAATATCAAACATGACTTCCATATTTCCTTTCCCCATCGGCGTACACATTGAAAACATTTTAAAACATGGTATGAGAAAAAAAATCTCAGAAAGGTACAATAAATTAAAGAACATTGTTAGTCTATTTAAAACATAAAAACCCAATATAATGTTAATTTAGTGAACTGATTATTTTCACATGAAACACACACATTTGTTTTTCTGAGGTAAAATCATTAACACCATAATAAAGAAATTATAACTCATTTAGGTGGCATAGATAATCATATTCATAAAACCATTTTAAAACCCTTTAAATTATAATAACTATATAAGTAAATTAAAATATTACTAATACCTACTCAATTATAGAACTATAATGGGGATACCATTCATGTAAGTTATAACGTGCTCACTTGTGACTTATACTGGAGATTATCCCTTAGTATAATCTTTATTAGGATCACCTATGAGCTATAATAAAGCCAAACCCATCATATATGCTAAATCACTCTCACCTATAATATATTATAAGGATCAATTATTCATCTAATATGTATTAGGATAAACCGTTTCATATAATTCCCTCACGAATAAAAAACTTTCATCCAAAACACCCTTCGAAAACTACTATAATAAGATATGAAAAAAATTTAATACCAATATACTTTTCATTTACAAAAATTTCAAAAGAAAAAATACTAAAAATTAGGGAAGATGGTTTTTTTATTTATGAAAATAGGTAATCATTCAAATGAGGTTATAAAATAAATAATAGTCATCGTAATATAAAATTCTTTGTAACCATTTACGTTAACAATAGAACATTCACATTGTAGTTTGTATAAACATTCCATATATGACACATTAAAAATCATTTTTAAATTTTTTGAATGAAATTAGAAATATAAATAAAATTTCATTTATAATCCTTTTTTATCTATATAAATAAATATATAAACTAATATCACAAATATTGGCAGGGATAAGATTTTTTGTTAATGAAATATTTAAACATTCAAGGTGTCCCATAAAACAATAAAAATTTCAATCATACCCTATATGAAAGAATAAAATTTATCAAAACAAAAGAAAAACATGTTAATAATTAAATAATATTTTATGTAGAAGGTATTTAATATAAACATCATAAAATAATGTGCGTACATAACATCAAAATATGCCTCAATGAAAGAAGATTGAGATGAAGTCCATTCCCTTATGATTCTATTAGCTGAACGTGACTTAACATCCTGTATAATTGTTTTAATAATTTTATTAACTTATATGACAAACTTATTCATATATAACATATCATTTATGATATTCTTATAATAATTTGTCACTTGTTTTTTATAATTTTTTTATCTTGTTTCTATTTCAGATTCTAGTTATGATGTTTTCTTAGGCTTGCTTTGTCTTAAACGTCCAGGCTCTCTTTCATATGATATCTATAAAAAATATACAAAATAATATTAATTTCATACATATTATATTTAATCATTAAATACATTTTTATAATCATTCATGAATGGTTAATATGGAAAATGATTCACATCACATTGAGGAGACGATAGGTTGTATGTACACACAAGAGATGGTATTAGTCCTATAATGCATAATGAGTAAAGAAGTGAAGGAAATAATAATTTATTATATTAAATATAATTTAATAATTATCATATATAATCATTATTTACATAATTATACCCACCCAACTAAATGTGTAATGAAAAAAAAATTTACAACATGACGTGGATACAATAAGCAATACTTACCCATGCAGAGTTTGTTCATTTTTCATATGATGGATTAATCAAGGAATTTGGTTTTCACATAATCATAATAATATATCTTAACATATATGATACTATTTTAATTTCCATAGTAAATAAAAAACACCTAATTATAATATAGAATATGAAGTGAACTTGAATGTTTTGGTCAAACAATTACCTTTTCATCAGTAGACTTTCATTAGATCACTTTTTAAGGGATATATAGTTTTTATTTTTGGAATACTGAGACCCCTAGAGCATGGATATATAAATATTTAGGTTAAATTCGTAGGTTTTGGACTATCTAGAATACTCAATGTGGTGTGAATAAGTGAGGGAGAAGATCCCCCTTCAGAATTGAGGTGAGGGGTACATTTTAAACTCCCAAAACATTAACTTAATATAAATTAATTATTAATTAAAATCAGTTAAAAGTGAGTTATATTGAATATAATTTTATTATGTGTCTAAATCAAATAAAACTACAATTTTTATATAATTTTATGCCATATTAATACCTTTATTTTTTTTGTTTCAACACTTATTTGAACCCTTTAACCCTTACCATGAGAACATGTATTTTTATGCATTGATGGATAATATTGTAACAATAAAATGAAAAAAAACATTAAATGAACCAGGTATGAAAATTTTATCTTTATCCAAATCAATTGGATGAATTTGATTTTTTTATGAATTTTATATCATTTAAGGAAATATTATTTATTTTAAAATATCATTAGTTTCAATTTTGATACTATTCATCACATGACTTCTTAAAAATATCATAACTACATGATAACATAGAAAAAACTTTAATAATTACATAATAAGTATAATTTTTCTATAGAATTTCTCTATATTAGTAATTATGCAAAATTAAATTTATTTAAGAAATTTTAATAAAATTTATTTGTTTTTTCCATTAATTAAAATGTTACTACATCCCCATTGAGAAATCCACTAAATTAATTTTTTCTTCCCATAAAATGAAAAAATATATCTTGACAAAGACAAAAAGATAATATTTAAAATTAATATTTTTAGTTAAACATATCCCCTCTATTACTCCATATTAAAAGTATGCACTTGTTATAAACAATGGAATAAAAGAATTGGATTTTCATTGAATATAATGCTATAAAGATTATATTCTCATATAAATGGTCATAAATTTAATCATAATCGATATTTAATTCTTAGGGAAGAAAAATACACATTATGTAAAATTATGATAAGTGTTAGGGTTATTATATAATATTTATTATACTATTTTTACCATTAAGAAACCAATTTTCCCTTTATTGTAGTAGTAAAAAAAATTACTAAAGATAAATTTTATATTGTAAAAGAATAAAAGGGGCCAATAAAATAATATTGGTCCTTTTTTATTCTTAATATGGAATAGATTTTCATATTTTCAACGACATAATTTTATAAATTAATAAAAAAATGTATCCAATTGATGGAATAAGAAACGGAGTTTTCAAAGTAAAACCTTCAAAAGATGGAAATTTTTTATATCAAAATTCAATTTGATATTGACTACAATGACATAAATTGGATTACATTACAAAATCATGATCTGATTATTATTTGCATTCAATAAAAAAATATAATTTAACAGCAACATTATTTGAACGAAAATGATTTTTTCTATCAAAATGAATAATTTTTTCACTACTAATAAAAATAGTAAACTTATAATAAAAATAAAAAAATTAAATAAAATTAATTTTCAGTATTATGATTTGAAATAAGAAGTTTATATTTTCATAAAAAATTTATAAAAGTGTAAAAAATAAGATTTAAAATATTTTCCCCTCAAAACGTGTTAAAACATTCTTCTAAAAAAATTATTTTATTGATAAAAATTAGATATATTTTTATATCATTTATATAAAACATATAAGATAAATGTTAAAAAATATTTTTTAATATAATATATATTTATTTGTTTCATTAATACAATCCAACAAGAGTGATCTTATTATTTTTTAAACACACTCATTCACATTTAAGTATTTATTTCAAAACAAATATTTCAATTTTAATTTTAAAAATGGTTTAAATTTCATTTATAATTAATTTATCAACAATGGATTACATATATATACAATCATAAACCATATTTTCATAATTTAACTAACCATGTTCATGTCATCCATTCAAACAGATCAGTAAGAAATATAACATTTACTTGTTTATTTATGTGAGATGTGGTGTGTCATGTAAACTATCGAACTGAAGTATTTTTTTTTTAAAAATCAGGATTTTTTGGGATGTCTTGGGAGTGTTCTAACCATCCAAGGCTCTATATAATAGATTTTTGAGTTGTAGAGTTTAGTGCATAGTCAACAAATGATTAGTGAAAACTCTACACCCAAATTGTGTGACCTACTATTCTTTGGAGAATGGTTTCGTTAATTGTATGCGGATATATGGGAAAATGTGTTACAATATATAGATAATTATTGAGGAATTTCACATGGGATTGGAAAGGAGTATTAATCCATCCACTATAACTATGAAAAATGGTGTGTCCTAGATAGTGAGGTTAGTATATTTGGCTCAAAGTTTTTCCAATTGGGCATCAAGAGTATGAGGCCCTTTAAATGAATAAAATTCATGAATCATAACTTATGGAACCTTTTGATTTATTTATAATTTTTAGAGAATGGTTTCCCAAAACCTCCTACAAAATGTGAAAAACCCTTCTTCCTTATGTTTTAAGTAATCCATCTATATTCATGGTCTTTTTTAGTTCTGAACAGTGTGATTGATGTCTTAAGGAAAGTGTAGCCTTATAAATCTTATTTTTCTAGGTTCTTAATACCATATAGTTGTCCCTATCCATTTTATATGTATACATTATTTTTAGGTATTTCATCTAATTTTTTACTTTCATCAGTTCTACTTTGAATCAAGAAATTATTTTCGGTGAGTGGAATCCATAGATGCTATGTTAGGTGGTCCCTTTTTTAAATCATTACTCAATCTCTTTTTTTTCATGTTTTTACATTATGTGATAATGACGACCGACCAAAGATTGTACATAAAAATTTAATTTAACATTTTAATAAATTATCTTAATTAATAAATTCCTTATTCTTCCTGATTTATAAACTACATGGTGAGAGATTCCATTGGGATAAAATTAATTCAATGAAGCATGAAATTTATAATAATTCATGGTAATGTATAAGATATTTCCTTACAATGTAATGTGATACTACGTGGTAATTTTTTAAATATGTAAATTTTGTATGTTATGGTTTATAAATAATATATTGGTAATATTATTAGATGATAATTGTGTGATAATGTGGCCCATGTAAATTAAAATTGCAACCTTTCATGTTATATTGGGTTTTAAAATTGTGAAATTGTGAAGTGGTGGCATGTGGATGAAAATAATGTTTTGGAAAATGGTAAGGTACTTTTGAAAAATTAAACTCTCTTGGAGGGGTATTGTAAATGACATTAAATTATTATTATTAAATATATTTTATATATTCAAAGTACATTCATTTAAATGATATTGGAAAAATTTTTATTTTGTAAAAATTAAAATTCTCAAGGAGACTTCATGTAAATGATCATGGATAAATATTTATCTAATCAATTACAAATAGTATTGTAATGGACTTGTAAACACACATAAAGTGGTTGTATAAGTTATCTGAGAGTATATATGCTATGAAAATATAGTAAATACTCCCAATATGATCTTGAGAGGGGTTGAATATAGTTTTAGTGAACCCAATACATTCTTAGTCTTGTATAGTGTGAACTGAAGTAGGCATGACCAAACATATTTCTCATTTTGTAGACCAGGCATCAGTGTTATTGTTTTTTATTTTTCATATATAACTATGATATAAATTTTTTATGCAATAAATGTGTTTTTATTTTAGACTGGATATATTTTGGGATGTAATTGGTTAGGACATACTGCGTTGTAATCACACCCTACACATGCCACCATTGGCAACTAAGAAGATTTTATTCAGGACATGATAAGTGAAGTATGTCATTTTTTAATAGTTGAAAAATAAAGACAGGATGGAGAATAAATAATTTAACCACACTATAATCATGTCTAGTTTTGGTATTATAATTATCTTTTTAGTTATTTTTTCTACCGTTTATATCTTTTGTATATGTTACCCCATGACAGATCCTTTGAAATTAATGGAAAACATCATTTTTATGAATTTATATTTTGAGATTATTATTTTCACCTAAATTGTAGTTCCAATCTTGTTTATTTATATTATTCACATTCTATTGGATTTATTTTTACTAAAATTTCTAAATAGATGATAGGTTATAGTATACACATATTGCTTTCATATACCGTCACTTCTTATCGGAACTGTTGATTATTGTGGGAGGCATTATTAAGTTTCAGTTTAGAATTAGTTTGGTTACTATTCCAAGTGAACTAGGGTTACAATGTTGAATCAGGGTTGTCATTTCTTTTGGGTTATAATTTATATAATATATAATAGAGAGATAAATTTTTTAAGATATGTCTACAGATTGTTCCTCGAAGTAGCTAACCCATTTATCCAAGATTCAAAATTCACCTATGTGGGATTTTTTATTTTGTTTCTGGGATTAATACATTCCATAAATTCAATTGGAATGAGGAAAATATCGATGATTATGGTTTTTGGTATTTATCTCTTGGAATTTATAGAATGATAGAAATGAATTTATGCATCAATCCATGAAAGATGAATTTGTATGTGATAGTTGTGTTTAGTATAATAATTATATATCCATATATGAATAAGGGGTTTTTTATTTAGGAGTTTACACCGATTTATAATAAATTTTATCATATAAAACAATGGTGATATATTACTTAACCCACTATTCGAGCAAATTCTCAAACCTACTTTGGCCAGCATGGAGGTTTTTTGGATACCACCTTTCCGCCATTGGGTTAAAGTCCATACGGACGGTACCTCAAATGGGAATCATGGTCCTTCGGGTTGTAGTGTGATCTTTAGAGCTCACGATGACTCAGTAAAAGGATGTTTCAATGGTTCTTGTGGTGTGGCAAGCTCTCTTGAGGATAAAATTCTTGGGATCATACATGCTATTTCTTTTGATAAAATGAAGGGTTGGTCTAACATCTGGCTTGAGAGTGACTCTTCAACCATGGTGCATGCCATCATTAATAGTGAAATTATTATCTCTTGTAGGACCTCTGCAAAGTGGATTCAATGCATGGAGACCCTTTTGACTCACAACATAATCACACATGTCTTTCCAAAGGCTAACAGGGTTACAAATAGTCTTTCAAATGTTGGAGTTGGAAAACCTATTACCTGGTCTGATTCTCCACCTGTGGTCTTACTTACTTCTTTTAGATATGATTGTAATAAAATCCCGCACTTTCATCTATTGTAAACATACTATTATTATGAAATAATGCCTCAGCCTTTGGGAGGAGGGACCCTTTAAAAAAAATAATGTTCCAATAGGCAATATTTAATTCATTTTTTTTAAAAAAAATTGGAATTATATTTTGATTAACCATGGTTGGGAAGATGATCTCATAATAAAAAATGGAAAATTTAGATTTCAATATTATGGAATTGATTTTCATTGACCTATATAAATGAATAAGAATTAATTGATAATATTGTTATGGTATATTGGTGGGAATAAATCTTTTAGGGTAGCTCAATGATATGCATGTTTATTCTTTTTGAACAGGATGGTTTCTGATTATGATGGTTTTAGAAGTGAATGTTTGAAATTTTTGGGACATTCACTAGGGAGACTCGTGGACCCATTATAGGATTGTGAGATTTTCCACACCCCATCAGCGGGTGGGTTATAGCCACCAATAATACTATGTCTAGTTATGGATGATCTTAATTACGAAATTATGTTTTGGGTGGTATAGTCGATCGATAAGGGAACTACAAAATCAATTTCATCCGTGTATGTCTTGGATCACAAGATCATAAAACAAAACCAGACACTATTCAAGTGTGAGGGTGGTCTATAGATAGCTAAAATTCTTATGGGATCAATATTGGAAATTATTGATATTTTAGATAATTTTCTTTACATAAGTGTGATGTTGGGAATTTATATATTACAATGACCATAATAAATTGATTGTGATGTTATTTTTCATTTTATATCATGTAGTTTTTAAATGGTAGAATTTCAATTCCCACTTCTTTGAAAATTTAGTTTCCTAGACCATTAGATTAGATATATCACTAGATTTTTAGTTTTGAATTCAAATGAGGATATATATTATGGATTAGTCAACATATTATACTATCCTATAATGTTTTTAATCAAACCATATTCATCAAAGAGACAGACATTGTGACGAAATTTGGGGAGGGATAAGGTTATGAGATCTAGGTGTAGGTAAATATGTTCCACATGGAATATTTTTCTATGATACTAAGATCAGACATTATAATAGAGAGAAATATTAATTAGGGTTTGGGGGATGGAAATTATTCTTTGTTTGAGGATTTTTTTGTGGTTCCACAAGAAGAAAGATTCATTAGTCAGATGAGATATGATAAAGTGCCGGAAGATAGTATTGGATGAATAATGTTTCATCTCTCCCTTTTCTGGTGTAAATTTTGATCAAGTGTTAATCTGTTAGAACAATGTATTCATTCTAAAAAACTCTTAATGTTAAGGATTTATTATCACCTGACTTACTCTAACAACAAGAGTATAACATCATGAAATGTGAGGTGTTGATCCATTAATGAAGAGGCATATAAATTTAAACAGGTTTGATGTTTTAATTTGTACTAAAATTAAATATAAAACAAAAGGAAAGAAATTTTTTTTTATAATAAATAGAAAGGACAAAGAAAATTATATACTAATCTATATTTGGTGGCTTAATATTATTTAATTTTCAGTATGACATGTAAAAATAGTCACTTCATTATCCATGAGACTTTAAATTGATTTATTTCCATGACTTTAAAAATCACATAATATTATCTAATCCCACATGTTATTTTTCCTGAGAAAAACTAACAAACATAGACGTATTATTTTTTCTTTCAAATGTATATAAAAGATTTAATTTTGTATCACACTCCAAACTCCCCACAATTAAAATTGATATACTTCCTGAGAAGTCATCACTCTCATTAGACACTTTAGAATATAATATAGAATATTTAAAATAGTAATACTCCAAAAATAAGAAAAAATAACTTGTAAAATATAATCATGAATTAGGTACACATCCCCTACCATGACCTCACCCTCCCTAAAAAACCATTCTACTCATGAATGATCTCTTAATAAAAGTTAATAATCTAGTCATTAATTTTTAGAAAAAAATTTAAAATAAATGAAATTTGAAATGAAACATTGATAACAAAAATTTATTAATATCACAAGAAACTTTGGATTTAACAGTTACAATGTGAATGGTTAAAACACTAAATTCAAAATTATAAAACTTCCACTACAAAAATGATGCATGTAAAACTAGAAATTTTGTCTTAAATAATATATATTTTAGTAATAAATAAAATAAAAAAATATATTATGTCTTATGGATATTAAATTTAAGTAGATTTTCTACCATCATATATATCTATTGGTATTAATGTTTAATACCAAAAAATATTTTACAATCATTTAAAATTGTTACTTTTTCATAATAAAACTGACTTTTTTTACCAAAAAGTCATTATCTTATTATTAAAAAGCACAATAGACGACTATAAATTAAAATCTACTTTATGATTTTTTTAATTGTTCTAGAAAATAGAAAACCCCATCCTAATCCTTCTTTATTCTTCATGCTTCCCCTCACCATGCGTATTTAACACATTCCACCCATAAACATATGCTTTATTCCAACACTCATAGATCCATTCCATCATCATATCCCACACTACACAACCCCTATAAATATCTGACTTTTCTTATTCATATTATCATCCAATGATAAATTTATTTTTTTCTACATTCAACTTTAAATATAAGGTGTTTTGAGGAGCAAGGACATAAATCCATTTTTCATTTATTAATCAAATGAATAAGAATATTATCATGATTTATAAATTACACATCTTTTTATGCCCATGAAATCATGGGTATCGAGTGTTTCCATAGAATTTTATTTAGGGATTCATTGAAATTGCAAAAAAATGAGTTTTATGGATTTCTAGCTTATTATTTATTTTGATGTGATATTTATAATCACATGTTTCTATAGATACTCTATAGTTATTCGAAATAGGCCACCATATTTAAGTATCTTAATTAACTTTTCATACTTTTTGTAACGAACCATTTTTTTAGAGCGGATAAAATGCGAAGGTTCTTGAACTTTTTTCTTTTATCAGCGGGTCGGTTTTAAAACCGAGCTTTGGAACGAGGTCCCGAGGTCTGGAGCTGTTTTAAGCGGCGATATCGGACCGCGCATGATTGGTTTAACCGTGTGGGTCAGCCGTGCGGGGTACCCCGGGTATCCGGTTGCAGGCGCGCGGGCTGCACACGGTGTTTCTGACGGTGTGGATAAAACCGTGCGGGTTAGGTATGTTTTAATTTTTGTTTAAAATTAAAATCAAAGAAAATAAAAAAAAATATAAAATTAAAACCTATCTAACTCTCCCCCCCTCTCGGCAGAACCCCCTCGGCGCACCTCCTTCCTCTCCCGTGAACCGTGCGACGGCCCCCTCTCCCTCTCCTCCTCCCTCATCCGACCACGTAGTAGCCGGACCACCAGCGCGACGGCCCCCTCTCCCTCTCCTCCTCCCTCGGCTGACCCCGAGGCAGCCGTGCAAAGCGGCTTGGACCGAACCGCTGCAGCACGCAATGGCCCGGCACGCGACCTCCTCTTTCCGCGGATGATTTCGTCCGGTTATTCATCACCTTCCGGATTCGATTCTCCACGGCAAAGTCTTTAGGTGCGTCCTTCATCCTCTCTTTGACGATTCGTCCTTTTTTTCGGTGCCCGTTTGGTTTGGCCGAATTTAGGGTTTTTGGTAACCCGAATTTTTGGCCTTCCTTTGGTTTTAGGCCGCGCGAATGATTCCTTGGGACTCCTTGATGCACGTTCCGGCAACCACCGCCGAAGGCGAGGCGGTTTTCGGTGTTTTCGGTCCGCCGGTTGGTTTCCGAGGTATGGTTTCTACCAGTTTTTGGTCTTCGCAGCCTCTAAATTAATTTATCAGGTTGTTTTAGAGGTTCCTGGTTGGTTTGGTTTAGTCCGTTTGAGTTTTGGAATGGTTTAGGGGTGAGGTTTTCACTTTTCCCCTTGTTTTTCACTTGTTAAATTTGGGGCTTTTGATGTTTATGAGTCCCTGGTTTGTTGTTGGCAGTGCGTTGAGCTTGCGGTGTGGGTTCGCCTTCGTTTTGGTTTGTCGCCAACGCCCATGGTAAGGATTTAATACCGTTGGTTGGTCTTGCCTCACTTAAATTGATTTATCTTTGTGTCTTAAGGTTTGTAGTGGTTGTCTTATAGTGCGTTGGAGGTTTTGGTATGTTTTCGGGTTGCCGGAGTTTAGGCGACTCGCCTGCGCAGGCATAGGTACGTATTTATATGTACGTGGGTTCCCTCGGCGTGCATATATTTGTCCATGGCAGCGAATATACACATGTACGGGGCTAGTTGTCCCCATTACATATATAAAAAGTGCATGTGCAGGTGAGTGGAGACAGGCTTGTGTGTATAAGCATATGTGTAAGGATCCTCTTGTGCACGGTCATGGCCATGCGGAGCGTGTGCATAGAGGCTAGGTGTCCTTATACGTATGTGAAATCACATAAGTCTCGTGGGGGAGCAGCTGCGACAGCTTTAGTTAGAAAGCGCCAAGAGCCGGAGTGGACGGATGGATCCACATTGAGGTAGGGTCCCTCTCCTTGCCCTTTTAAATTTAAGTAAAGTAATAGTGAGTTTAATATTGCACTTTGTATTTTAATTATGCAAGTTTAGTTCTGATTAAATGCTTCTGTGCAAATCGTGTGAATTGCAGGAATAAGATAAAATAGGTTGTTTGGTCACTAAACTAACGATTTAATAATAAAACCCCTCTTTCGAGGTGCGATGCCTTCAATCTAAAAATTTAGCAATAGAATTTCATGATTGCCTTCCTTATTATGTGGCTTCTTAACTGTGCTAAGTGTTGAATGAGTTATAAAGTAAATGCTAAATACCACTAAATGAATTTTTTGATAAAGTAATGATATGTTTTCTAATAAAACTCCTCCAATAGAGGTGAGCTGCTTTCAAAATAAACGTGTAGTAGTAAATTTCCTTTTTTTGTGATTGCTTTCTTAAAAGTCTTATGACTCATTATGCTTGACATTATACTTGATAAATGACATGCTTGTACTTGTACCATTTAATGTCATTAATCACCAAACATAGAGACATGTTGATGCCATAAGCTTTTGTTTACCATCTATTGCTCGTGCAAGCTCCAAAATGTTGAACAAGGACAATTAATTATGAGAATTGATTATAAAAAGTTGAGATCTGATTTAGATAACTCAATGTGAAGAATTAATTATGAAATGAGAACTGTGTCGATTGATTAATTAAGTGATAAATGAATGAGATTTTGGGTCCTAGACATAGCGTTCTAGATCGACTTAAAATCTGGGTTTGGACATGGCGTTCCTTCCCAATGGTTATCCAAGCTTGTGATATAAGGTGTTAGACATGGCGATCTACACCAAATGTGATACGGGGTGTTAGACATGGTGATCTACACCAAATGTGATATGGGGTGTTAGACATGGTGATCTACACCGAACGAATGATGATAATGATTTATGAAAAGAATGAGAGATGTGGGTAAAACCCGAGTGAGTTGTGATCAAATAAAGAAAGGTAAGAATGAGTGGCTTTCCAGTCTGAGTTGAAATGATAAGTGAATAAACAGAGTAGGTGAGAAAAATTATAAAAAGTGTTTTTATGCTTGAACCAAATTTACTTATGTTGTTTTTAACAGGTTCTCATCCCGGCTATGGGCCGAAGCAGGTAGTGTTGCCAGGTGTCCTTTCTGGAACCTGGACGGGCGTTTATTGTTTGCATTGTGTCGTTATTGTTCGAAAATACCAACACTTTGTTTAATTATATTTTCATGGTCTAGAGTGGGCTAGACCCCGGTGGTTCCGTCCTATTGAGATATATATCTCACACCGTACTCGGGCCGCCATTGCACTGGGGTACCCGAGTAGATTCCATTTGGTTGCAGGACCTTGTTGTTGCTCTTTCTTGTACATGGAGTTAGGAGCGAAGGACCGAGTTGGGGCTCGGGATGCTCATGGAGATCGCCCTCGGGGATTGAGAATTTTGTTCATTTACTTCTGCATTGATGTGTAAGTATGTCACGTGATTTAATGTTTTCATTGTATCATTAGCATGTCATGCATGCATCTCTTATATAAACTGTCGTTCGCCAAATTTATTCAAACCTTATAAATGAAAAAAAATGTTTTCCGCTGTTTTCTTATTATTATTTACACTACTTCTGTTGCTGTATTTTTGGACCCTTTGTTCCACTTTGATAAGAGGCTATAGTCTCCCCCCCTGACTTACCTTGCACCCTCGCCGCTAGTCGGCAACCTCTGGCGTAAGGGGAGACACGCTTGAGGCCATGTCGCGGGCCGGATCAGCTGACCTGGGTGTCCGGTTCGGGGTCGACCAGGGTTGGTTCGTGACAAAATGGTATCAAAGGAGGTTTCTTTGTTTTCATTGTCTTACTGTTTTGGGATTGGTAGACATGAGATTAGGAATGTGTCGGCGCTTGGGTAATAGCCGTGTCTGGGATTGATCACCCCACGTACGGTAAATGACCAAGTGGCCAGGGCTGGGAATTGATGTTTATGTTGTTTGCTATTACAGTTGATGTGATTTCACCTTGGGTGAATGTTGTACTTTCCACTGCTTATTTGTTTATGAAGAGGTTTTGAATTTTTTTTTCTTGGCCCGATATGGCCAGAAAATTTCATTTGCATGCATCATATTAGACACTTATAGATTCACATGTCATGCATATGTGCCATGCCATGTAGTTTCATTAGTAGAATGCCTGCTGATTTTGATTGTGTGCCTTGGAAATATGTCATGTCTGGATTTATTTAGCACGTCTCTTTATAAATCATGTTTCGGTGATAATTATCATGTGTGGGTGATAACATGTCATTTTTTTCTATCTTTCTTATGTGTCATGCTCTGTGTTATAGCATGTTTTAGTGATTTCAGCTTGTTAGCATGTTGCCTTGTGTTAGCTGTTTGAAGTGGCTTGTTAGCTTGCTAGTAAAAGCTTGGTTGCTTTGGCTGAAATTGTTGATTGCAATTACAATGGAACCAATTTTCTGTTATAATGTGTATGGGCGCCTTATAATTGGGAAAAGGGTAAATCGTGTTTTCAAACTTTTTAAAAGACGGCTGCTGAAGTTTAAATGTTAAATGGAAAAATTTATCTAATAAATGGGGACCAAATTCAAGCAGTAAGGTGTATGGGCACCATATCGATTGGTAGGTGGCCACCCATGTGATTGAACCTTGTTTAACCATTGCATGTGGAAAATGGTTATAAATGTAAAACTGTTGAGTTTTGATTGAAATTTTGGTGTACTTTTAAACATGCTCAACTGGACTGAGTGGGTCAGTTGGGGCATGTTTTATTGAAATGAACTGTGATATGGTTTCCTTTTGATGAACCTAGTTTGAATGAATGGGACCTTATGAGGTCGCCTCTTTGTTAAAAGGAATTTAGATGCTAGATTACCTGTTTATGCTTGGATGACATTATGTGTTAATTTTTTTTAAAGAGGAAGTTGGTTATAGCTTGTCTGTTCTGCCATGGGGCATTATCTGAAAACCAAGTAATTAGTTTTGAAATAGTAATTGTGGGTTGATTAAAATTCTTTAAATGTTTTAAAGGTTGAAAAGAAGTGATGAAGTGGATAAAATGGAAAGGGGGTTTTGAGCCTAGTAATCCTTGTTTTGTGTGACCAAGAGTTAGGGTCGACGTGTGTGCTTCGTAAGGGACTAGCTCGTGCTGGGTAGTACCCTTAGAGCTTGAGTTGCCTTGTTTTCGGTGTGAGCATATGATGTGGTGATCGTAGTTCGAGGAACGCCACCCGTGCGTTAAAGTGTTTCAAACATAGCGCGCCGGTGAGCAGCTAGTTCTTACGACGGCATGGACACTCCTAAGGTGGGTAGTGTTGCATGAGTTTCTGTTTTCATGTCGGTGCTTTCTTGGCAGCATGACTGTGATAAGGTTGGTTGTGTGCGCAACGCTTTAGAAACTCTGTTAGTGCGGGAAGAGTTTCAGTGGTTAAGCTTGGACGTATATGAATGCCTCGGGTGGTATAGGCATCAAAGTTGGTCTGAATGATCTTCTCAGCGACCTTGGATTAATCTTAGTGTACTCTGCTGGATGAGACGAGCATGTCCCCCATCTTGACGTCGTCTTGGATACACTAAGATAGTGTCGGTTATACGCCGCGCTAAAGTTTAAAAGTTGTTGATTTGTTTCGAAATCTCTCTCTGGTTGTGTGTGGGATGCACGGTTTACTGGAGTTACGCTTTGTGCTGAGGAACGATAGTTTTATAATAGTCTTGTGATGTCTTGACTTGCGAATGTCACCAAAGGTCGTGCAAGGACTTCGGTGTACGCGTAGTTGATAACGGAACAGTTTTAAAAGCATGTCGTCAGTTTAAGGGAGAGTGTGTTTTTTGGGTTGGCGATGTCTTTCGAGGAAGTCTTGCGTGACTGATTTTAGTTGGTCGATCGTGATGCGACCATTTTCTTCGTATGAGGTTCCTATAATGGCCCCAGAGGTAAGCTCTGCTTTGATGTTTCAGTTGTAACTTGAGCGTTGGCTCGAGTTGTAAAGGATTAAGTACAGTCTTCTTAGAAAATTCTTAAAGGTGCTTTAGGCATTGGAGACACAATACAACCGGTTGAATGCAACTTCACGACCCTTGTGAGTCGGGTGATGTTTTCGTTGTTTTCCGAAAGCTTCTCAGGGACGAGAATTTTTTTTGGTGGGTAGTTTGTAAAGAACCGTTTTTTTAGAGTGGATAAAATGCGATGGTTCTTGAACTTTTTTCTTTTATCAGCGGTTCGGTTTTAAAACCGAGCTTTGGAACGAGGTCCCGAGGTCTGGATCCATTTTAAGCGGCGATATCGGACCGCGCGCGGTTGGTTTAACCGTGTGGGTCAGCCGTGCGGGGTACCCCGGGTATCCGGTTGCAGGCGCGCGGGCTGCAAACGGTGTTTTTGACGGTGCGGATAAAACCGTGTGGGTTAGGTATGTTTTAATTTTTGTTTAAAATTAAAATCAAAGAAAAAAAAAAAATAAAATTAAAACCTATCAAACTCTCCCCCCCCCCTCTCGGCAGAACCCCCTCGGCGCACCCCCTTCCTCTCCCGTGAACCGCGCGACGGCCCCCTCTCCCTCTCCTCCTACCTCGTCCGACCTCGTAGCAGCCAGACCACCAGCGCGACGGCCCCCTCTCCCTCTCCTCCTCCCTCGGCTGACCCTGAGGCAGCTGTGCAAAGCGGCTCGGACCGAACCGCTGCAGCGCGCAACGGCCCGGCACGCGACCTCCTCTTTCCGCGGATGATTTCGTCCGGTTTTTCATCACCTTCCGGATTCGATTCACCACGGTAAAGTCTTTAGGTGCATCCTTCATCCTCTCTTTGACGATTCGTCCTTTTTTCGGTGCCCGTTTGGTTTGGCCGAATTTAGGGTTTTTGGTAACCCGATTTTTTGGCCTTCCTTTGGTTTTAGGGCGCGCGAATGATTCCTTGGGACTCCTTGATGCGCGTTCCGGCAACCGCCGCCGAAGGCGAGGCGATTTGCGGTGTTTTCGGTCCGCCGGTTGGTTTTCGAGGAAAGGTTTCTACTGGATTTTGGTCTTTGCAGCCTCTAAATTAATTTATCAGGTTGTTTTAGAGGTTCCTGGTTGGTTTGGTTTAGTCCGTTCGAGTTTTGGAATGGTTTCGGGGTGTGGTTTTCACCTTTCCCCTTGTTTTTCACTTGTTAAATTTGGGGCTTTTGATGTTTATGAGTCCCTGGTTTGTTGTTGGTAGTGCGTTGAGCTTGCGGTGTGGGTTCGCCTTCGTTTTGGTTTTTCACCAACACCCGAGGTAAGGATTTAATACCGTTGGTTGGTCTTGCCTCACTTAAATTGGTTTATCTTTGTGTCTTAAGGTTCGTAGTGGTTGTCTTATAGTGCGTTGGAGTTTTCGGTATGTTTTCGGGTTGCCGGAGTTTAGGCGACTCACCTGCGCAGGCATAGGTAGGTATTTATATGTACGTGGGTTCCCTCGGCGTGCGTATATTTGTCCATGGCAGCGAATATACACACGTACGGGGCAAGTTGTCCCCATTACATATATAAAAAGTGCATGTGCAGGTGAGTGGAGACAGTCTTGTGTGTATAAGCATATGTGTAAGGATTCTCTTGTGCACGCTCATGGCCATGCGGAGCGTGTGAATAGAGGCTAGGTGTCCTTATAAGTATGTGAAATCACATAAGTCCAGCGGGGGAGCAGCTGCGACAGCTTTAGTTAGAAAGCGCGAAGAGCCGGAGTGGACGGATGGATCCACCTTGAGGTAGGGTCCCTCTCCTTGCCCTTTTAAATTTAAGTAATGTAATAGTGAGTTTAATATTGCACTTAGTATTTTAATTATGCAATTTTAGTTCTGATTAAATGCTTCTGTGCAAATCGTTTTAATTGCAGGAATAAGATAAAATAGGTTGTTTGGTCACTAAACTAACGATTTAATAATAAAACCCCTCTTTCGAGGTGCGCTGCCTTCATTATAAAAATGTAGCAATAGAATTTCATGATTGCCTTCCTTATTATGTGGCTTCTTAACTGTGCTAAGTGTTGAATTAGTTTTAAAGTAAATGCTAAATATCACTAAAGGAATTTTTTGATAAAGTAATGATATGTTTTCTAATAAAACTCCTCCAATAGAGGTGAGCTGCCTTCAAAATAAACGTGTAGTAGTAGATTTCCTTTTTTTGTGATTGCTTGCTTAAAAGTCTTATGACTCTTTATGCTTGACATTATACTTGATAAATGACATGCTTGTACTTGTACCATTTAATGTCATTAATCACCTAACACAGAGACATGTTGATTCCATACACTTTTGTTTACCTTCTATTGCTCGTGCAAGCTCCAAAATGTTAAACAAGGACATTTAATTATGAGAATTGATTATAAAAAGTTGAGATCTGATTTAGATAACTCAATGTGAAGAATTAATTATGAAATTAGAATTGTGTCGATTGAATAATTAAGTGATAAATGAATGAGATTTTGGGTCCTAGACATGGCATTCTAGATCGACTTAAAATCTGGGTTTGGACATGGCGTTCCTTCCCAATGGTTATCCAAGCTTGTGATATAAGGTGTTAGACATGGCGATCTACACCAAATGTGATACGGGGTGTTAGACATGGCGATCTACACCAAATGTGATACGGGGTGTTAGACATGGCGATCTACACCGAACGAATGATGATAATGATTTATGAAAAGAATGAGAGATGTGGGTAAAACCCGAGTGAATTGTGATCAAATAAAGAAAGGTAAGAATGAGTGGGTTTCCAGTCTGAGTTGAAATGATAAGTGAATAAACAGAGTAGGTGAGAAAAATGATAAAAAGTGTTTTTATGCGTGAACCAAATTTACTTATGTTGTTTTTAATAGGTTCTCATCCTGGCTATGGGCCGAAGTAGGTAGTGCTGCCAGGTGTCCTTTCTGGAACCTGGACGGGCGTTTATTGTTTGCATTGTGTCGTTATTGTTCGAAAATACCAACACTTTGTTTAATTATATTTTCATGGTCTAGAGTGGGCTAGACCCTGGTGGTTCCGGCCTACTGAGATATATATCTCATACCCTACTCGGGCCGCCATTGAACTGGGGTACCCGATTAGATTCCATTTGGTTGCAGGACCTTGTTGTTACTATTTCTTGTACTTGGAGTTAGGAGCAAAGGACCGAGTTGGGGCTCGGGATGCTCATGGAGATCGCCCTCGGGGCTTGAGACTTTTGTTCATTTACTTCTGCATTGATGTGTAAGTGTGTCGCGTGATTTAATGCTTTCATTGTACCATTAGCATGTCATGCATGCATCTCTTATATAAACTGTCGTTCGCCAAATTTATTCAAACCTTATAAATGAAAAAAAAATGTTTTCTGCTGTTTTCATATTATTATTTACACTACTTCCGTTGCTGTATTTTTGGTCCCTTTGTTCCACTTTGATAAGAGGGTATAGTCTACCCCCTGACTTACCTTGCACCCTCGCCGCTAGTCGGCAACCTCTGGCGTAAGGGGAGACGCGCTTGAGGCCATGTCGGGGGCCGGCTCAGGTGACCTAGGTGTCCGGTTCGGGGTCGACCTGGGTTGGTTCGTGACACTTTTTCATTTTTTTCAATTACCACATGAATGTATTAGTAAAACCAACCACACAGGATGGGTCATCATTTGATTTATCCGACACTCTATATTATTTAATATTAAATAACCATTTCGTTCTTTGTAAGTGTATTATTGATACATTATTTCAAAAATAGGTTATTTAGTTTTATTTTATATAAATTTATTTATTCATTTTCATGAAATATTATGGTTTTATTCCTTATTACAAAATATTATCATATATAATGGTATTATAAAAATTATTTAATTTATTCGATTATTCTATGAATTTTTAGAAAATTAGGGTTGATGTTAGGTTAAAATTCATTATTTCATGAGGTAAAATTTTGGAGTAAATTTTATATCTCAACATGGAATCATATTTTATATATATGAGACCATCCTCTTTTTTCTATGGTACTGATTATCCACAATTTCTACAGTTTATTATTTTTTCATTCATAGTATATTTTTATTAAATCATTATAGTTTACATATTATTCTTTCTAATATAATATAATCTTATTTAATAATATTTAATAATTTTGATATATTTTTAATGAGGTTTACCCACATTGTTAAATATGGAGATGTTTTATTTTGAATAATTTTTTTTAGAAAAAATTTCCGGATTATTTGATATGTTTTTATTTATATTGTTTAATGTTATGGTGTATAATAATTCAATTTATGCATGATTATATTTATTAATTTTTAAATTTTGATTTTTTAGAAGTATAATAGAATCATATGATCCAATATACTCAATATGATTAATTGAATACGATTTTTAGATAGGAATTAATTTTTATTTTTTCTTATACTATAATTATATTAATATTGTATTTAAATTTAGTTTTTATGGAATCATAATTATATAGTTTTAGACATACTAGATTTTTGGGACTGAATTTTTTATTTAATATAATTTTTTTCATTTCTAATTTTTTAATAAATATATGTTGTAATGCAGTTTATCAAGTTTCATGCTTTTAATTTTGATAGTTTTTTTATTAGATAGCCTTGGAAGTTTTAGTCATAAAAGATTCCAAGAATGAAATTATAAAATTAAAGGAATGAAATTCACTTCTATATTAATGATAATTATTATATGTTCTAGACCCATTATCACATTCAATGAATGTAATTTTTTATTATAATATACTGTATTAGTGAGGCTATGAAATTTAGTTGTCATAGTAGATCCAAGGAAAGGAACCACTGTAATATTTTTTCAATTAACGACGAATGAAAATTAAACTAGAAAAATTACACTTTACAACAATTCATAAAATTCATTAAAAGTATAAAAATTATTCTATAAATATATCCATTGATATCAACTATTTGAAAAAGATAATAGTATATAAATCATCAAAAAAATATTGTTCTTTTATTCTCCAATTATCAACATTATTTAATGTTTTTAATTTATTTTAATCTACATATTTATGATATTCAAAAATATTTTATTTATTGAGGTAATTTCCAAATCGGGTTTTTCTAAAAATTGAGTAGTTTAATCTAATTACCATATATAATTCTTTATTTCATTTTAAAATTTTTTCTTTTATCAACAGAAATTTAATATGATAAATTATATGTAACATCTATATTATCTACTACTCAAAACATTTAACTAATTATATCTCAAATTATCATTAAATAATTAATTATATTATGAATTGAACGAGAAGAATACAGCTACTGTGTTATTTTTTCTAACAACTAACCCTATTTTCTATGACTATAAATTTTAGGTCTATAATTTTTTCAATCATTGATTATTTTATATAATAATCAATAATTGTGACTATATGTATGATTTTTCTAAAAAAATTAAGATTTAGGAAATTGTATTCTCTAGATTTAATCATTATATATAAATATTTAAATTGTATTTATGTTCATCTATAATGTATTAACTTATATTTAATCTTCATTAATATTTAATTCCCCTGTTATATTTAGATTTAATTAAAAATATGTATTGATATCATCCTCTCTTTTCGGACTGGTTTTATCTCAAAACATCTAAGTTAAAAACACATAAAATACCAATCTCAATAATAGAATATATATAATTTGGTACACTGTTGATTTATATTATAATTATATGATTTTGTATGTTATTGTTTTTTATAGTGTTAAATTATAATAGAAATCTATTTTCATTATTAACTGTAATATTTATTGATTCATAATTTTCACTTTTTTGATCTTCCTATTGATGAAGTATTCAAATTGAACCCCATATTATCTAAAAAAGACAATAAACATATAACTAATTCTATTAATGATGTGTTTTATAAGGGTAGATGGTTGACAGTTCAATTAGATACGTTTTGGATAAAAATTAAAATGAATCCTTATCATCATCAATTCTATAGTGTGAATTTGTATCATTTCTACTTTTTACATATATAAATTAAAACAATTGATGTAAATTTACATTTTATATATTAGAAATTGTGATATGTTTTTCCCATATATAGTGTGCAATTTCTAGTCAATTATTATATCTACCATTATTCTTATTTATTGAAAATAAATATTGTAATTTTTATCAGGGACTATTTGACCTCAAAGATATTCAGATTTATAAATTATATAAATATTTCAATATAATATTTCATTAAATTCTATACAAGTTATAAAAAAACAATAAAATTTATTTTATAATAATTAACTACCGAATATAAGAAATTTCATAATTTATAATTCTTTTAAAAAACATTTCTTTATTTTTTAACTATAACGACTATTATCAAAATGTGGGGATAGAAATTGAAATTTTTTTCTATGTCATAAATTTATTACTAATTGGTATTTTTAAAAAAAATCAATAATTTTTTTTGCATTTGTCAATAACAATGTCTTATTCCTTTCTTAACCTATTTGAATGTTGACATTTCACATCATTTTTGAAACCACTGTAGGTTGTCAAATGTCAACCAGTGGTGTTTTTTTTTCACAGATTACTTAATAATTTCACTGATAAGTATTATTTGTCCTTTTTCATATATAATCACCCAATGAGTTTTATCCTTAAGAATTAGTAGGTGATAATGGTCTTGAAATGATGTAAATTTTTTGAATTACATATTGAAATACATTTACCTTATTATAATTTGGTCAAGAACTAAGTGTATGTTATTTCATTATTCAAATTAATAGATTTTTATTCACCAAGTAATTATTATATGAAATAAATTTTACATTAATATTGATAATGTCTTATTATCATTGAACATTTATGAATTATTTTGGTTTGTTTTATTCATTGGGGAATTAATAATTTGAACTTTAAAATAACCTCTCTTTCCTAGAAACATTACATATATATTGCTAAATTTTTTGAGGTATTGAAAAGTTTTACATCAATAAATTTGATGACTATATATAAAATTTGACATATTCTAATTAATGTTTTGTGTAATATCTTATAATAATTATCCAGTATATCATTAAAACATATTATGGAATTTTTCAAATAAATTGTTAAATTTTTTATATAAAAATATCCCAAATACACAAATAATGAAATTTGGTGAATTCCATGCGTTAATTTTGTGAAGATGTTTTTTATTTATTATTTCCCAATACGTAGTTTCTAAAATAATCACATTATCTATATGATTTTGTTTCGAAAAAGCACTAATTTTCCTAATCCAGAATAAAATGTAATAGTTTCATTTACTATGCATGTTTGGCTTGGAAACATCATTATCAATCCCTTCCATCATATCTACAATTCTATAATGATGTAATAGATGCTATCATTAATTCAATAATACTATCCTACCCAATCTATTTTTTGTGGGTCTACAAATTTTACTTCAACAGTTGAAATAATGTGAACATTCTCCCAATATCTTACTATCATATCTTATTTAATTTCAGACTCTTATATAAGTATTAATAGTTTTATATTCAATTTTATTGGAAAATTTTTTATCAACAAATCAAATCAAATGAAAAGGAAAGTTTTCTTATTTTAATTTACATTCCTTGGAATTATTCTCAATACATGGATTCAATGGGATTAAGTTATATTTAAATAACATAGTATAAAAACCCATTTATCCAAATATAAAATTTTTTAGTGAATGGAAAATGTATTTTTGATGTGTATAGGTATTCAAAGAAACATTTTCCATACCCACCTCAACCATAAATTTTGGAAATTCCTATTTTTATTTATGATTAATTTTTGATCCCAATAGTAATATATACAATTACCTATGTTGTCTTATTTGTAAATAACTTCTCATACTTAAATTCAATATTATATGATTGGTTTTGGTCCTTGGATAGCGATCCTTTTAATTATAAAAGTAAACACTTTTTAAAAATGGCCTATCATATTTCTAAATAATACTCACATAAAATTTAGGTCGGTAAATTATATTGCTATAATTTTCTATATGTATATTTTCTCTTCAAAATTTCAAATATTATATGTTTGAAATATTTTTCATTGATTACTTTTTAGGATCACCCTTTTACGTATAAAATTGGTGAACCACTGTGATGATTCATCATTTTTCAAAACCCATACATGATATTTGATTAATAGAAAAAATAGTGTCATATATATTAGGATGTTTATATATTTCACAGGAAAACTGAATACTTTCCTAGTATCTAATTCCTACATATATTTTTAATAAATTTATTTGATCACATACATTTTCTCAAAAAATTGATTATATACTCTTCCATGAGAAATGTCTCATTTACAATAGAATTAATCTAATTAATTTAATTAAATTTGGTTTTGATATTAGATAAAACTGATGTATTATATTTTATTTTTTTATTAATTATCATTTAATTTTATGAAAATTTTATTTACAAGAAATGATTTGTTCCTTCATGTCACATGCATCCAAAATTTTGGATGACCTACTTCTTGCTACAAATGTAAGCCTACGATAATTGATCATCGTTATTGGGACCATATCACTACTGAATAGGTGAAGTACATGACTGGTCCATTATTTAATTGTGAACCACAACATTATCTACTCATGTGTGAAAGGGAAATATTATAGATATTTTTATAAAGAGTTTAAAGAAAGGTCTATTGCAGTGTGAACATGATTATAAATACTTGTAATATATTTTCATGGAATTTGACCGTGTCATTAAATTATTTATTAAGAGGTTTTTTTCAAATAAATCCTCAGTTTATTGGATTTTCATATAATTTAATTTATAATTATTAAATATTAAATATGTTATTTGTAAATATATTAATAAATAGGATGAAAAATTTTATCAACATAAATCAAAATACCCCAAAATTATATTTTATTTAGAATATAATTTATAAACTTATGTTAACTATTTTTAGATAATATAATAATAGAGAAAATAATATAATGAATAATGTTACTGATGGAAAGATATATTTCATTAAGAATGTTAATAACAAATAAATATGTCATATGAATCTATTTATAGGATTTTTAGGAACAAATATATTTCTTATGGGTATTATTATGATTTAGATAGAACTATTTTATATTCCTCAGTAATATTTTTTAAAATATGTTTTATAAAAAATTTATTGAAAATAACATATGTGTTAGTAAAATGATATTATAATAAAAAAAGTACTGTTGACAATATATATACCCCTATAAGAAAAAGATAAATAGTTTTTACAGATCATGGTATTTGATGATCTTTATATAATATTTTTTTTGGTACTTCAAAATAAATATTTCGCTATACCTACTATAGTACTTTCCAAATAATGAAACTAAAACTCTCCCACATATGATAATATGTTCCCCTCTTCAATAAAATTCATCTATACTTATAATGAAAAATATTGATGTATCTCTTTTCATATATCATTCAGCATATCCACATTAGATTTATTATATTTTTATAAATCATATACTTCCCTTAGAAATATTTCATTATTCATGTGGAATCCTCCACCCAATATCACCTTTTCGATTTGTAACAAATTTCTCCAAGAGAGGATGTGTTCGGTAAGTATGATTTCTTTAATCGATATAAAGTTTTAAATCATTTGTATATCTCAAACATATCTCCCTTTAATTATAGTTAATTTAATATACCTACTTGTAAGTGAGTCAATAAGAACAAGGAATTAATTAAATATCCCCTAAATAGACCTATAGTATATGAATGAGAAATTGTTTCATGATTTTAGAAATATTTAGTGGATAAATAAATTACTTTGTAAGAGTACACATTATGTTGTTGAATACATTCCCAAAAAAAATATCCTTGTACAGAAATTTATGGATAAAACAAAGATATATAAATATGGTCGTTAACACCTTTATAGTTATAAATATCTCTACTACAAAATTTAACCCTCACATGATTTTTCTAAAACCCCTACATAGTAACCTCATCATTTATTATTCATCATCTTCTATACAATGGTGAATGATAAATATCCCTGGTGAAGACATTAGGTGGACTTGTTATTAATTTCAAACCACATCATTGAAGTATTAAAATGGAAAAAAAATCAATTCATTCAACCATTGGATATAAGGATAATGATGTAATTGATGGACCATACTCCATCCCCATTTCCTTGGTTCATGCACCAGAGTCACTATGATGTAAATGATTGTTTTTTGTGTTTATAGATTCAATTATTCATTGTCATATGTTCTACCTATTCATCAATCATGTAAGGTTATATGATGTATCAATTGTTACAACGACATAGTCGGTGTCTGAGAAAGACAACATACTGATGTATAAAAACATCACTACTTTTGTAAAATTCATAGTACCTAGGTAATGAATGACTCGAATAGAGAATTTCAGGTACCTTAAAATTATTAATATGTTTTTTCATGTCAAAATTTCAGAATAGAATCTAGAAAATGGTAGAAGGATTTCTAATTCCACCATGTTCTACTCAAAATCATTGATAAAATCATTTTGTATCAACAATTACTCATTGCACATGTGTTAGTTCTTATCTACTTTGTGCACATACAATGAACGACCTATGATCCTCCTTTTCCACCCAATCAGGTGCTCCCTATGGGTGACAATGGTATTCTAACTCTCATCGGTCATCTTGGTGGTTTTCCCCATTGGTTTTTGAGAAAACTAGAGTCATCCCTATTCGTTAACATAAAATATAAAATAAATGGTCAAAACTATAATCATATTAAAAAATTATTATTTTTTCCTTATGAATTTTTTTTATATCAAATATGATATACATATAAAAAATATAAAAAAATAAATTAATGGAATAATCATATAAATAATCATGAAAATATTTAATGATAATTATAAAACTGATGAAAAACATTAAAGGCTATCAAATTCCACACACTTAAATCATTTTTTCATTTAATAATTATCTAAAAATTATTTAAAAAGGGAAACCCCATTCTATAAATATTTAACAAATAATGTCCTTATACTAAACTACAATCAATATGGATAAAAAACATTTAATGGGAACAAATGAAATGAATCTAAATCATCATAAATCGATAATGTATTTAATATTATCAATGATAAATAATGGAACATCTCCTTTAATCCACTAAATCCACATAATTTATCGTTATTATACATGAAATGTCATGATATAACTCACCATGATTTTCAACCCCTCATCACTAAATGTAAATATAGGTATAGAGTATATCACAACTTGAGTACATGTACCATAATAATAAACATTAAAATATCATATAATATTAAATTTTTAGAGAAAAAATCTATTAATATCATAGGGACATAAAAATTATAGTCAATTAGGTCGCAAGGTAATGGGTTGGTATAAATTTATGAAGGAAAAAAATTAAATCTAAAAACATGGTTTACATATAAATATAATACATGATAACCATATAAAAGTGAGATTATATTATTCTCATAGAAATTAAATCATTCCCACAACAAAAACACAATGTATAGGTCATGAGATAATTAAATCATAATCTATGATTTAACCTAACAGATTTTTACATTTTATGTTTTTTTCAAAAATCCATGTTTTGGAATGATTTTCTGATATAAGTCTCAAAATATCCATTCAACCATAAATGAGAGTTTAAAATATTTTATAAAAAATGGAAAGTGGAATGATAATATATGATGAAAAATTACATCTACACACATTAAAAGATAATTATAATGATCATGAAATAATGATAGAATAATGAAAGATTTACCTCTCTTGATTTTTTCCTTTTCTCATTTTTTCCAATATAATTTTTTCAATTTTTCAATTTTTTTTATAGGATAAGTCTCAAATCCCCCACACAAACCCAAATAAAAAAAATCATAGTTAATGTTTTGTTGATTTATGACCCTCTAATACATAATCACAATTTTTTCTTTCCTTATGATTTTTTATATAGGGGTAACTAATAAAACTCATCGAAAATGACATGAACGTTTCACTAAGAATTATAGTGAAAAAAAATATTTTTCAATAAAAAACAAATCAATTTTAATGATTACTTCTGTATTCTCACACAAAAAACAATGATAATCACGAAACACAAGAGTAGTGGAAGGAGTGGATTAAATTTTCCTAAAATGTGCATTATTCCTATCAAAATTAATAATTTTTCATTAAGAGATTAAGAAGTATCATTGTTAATTTATGATTTATTTATAATGGTGACATAAATTAAATTACTCAATTATTCTGTAAGAGATTATTTCTCATCATAGTTTTAACAATACAGAATGAAACTCTATAAAGGTAATAAATTCCAATATCTATAATGAAATGTTACATATGATAGAAAAGGAAATATTAGTCCTAGATGCATTTATTTAATGATTATATAATATATTCATTATATCACACATAGAAATGGTGAAAAAATTAATCCATGTGGACACTTAAAATTAAATCCTTGAACAACTTGGAGAAAATTTTATCTACATGTGACTAAAAAAGAAATAATATTATTCATTGAATCCAAATTAATATTATTATGTCTAATAATATAATTCCAATATCCTACTTATACATTTTTTCAACAAGAAAAATTCAAACATTACATCATGGGATTCCTAAAAATAATATGTTTTAGTGATCAAAAAATAAAAAATATATATGTATAGACTTGAATTATTTATTTAATAAATTTTATTTATAAAATATAGGAGCCTAGAAAATATTGAATTTTAAAATCATACTCACAATTCTCATTGATGATATTTTCCTTACATAATTTTTTCTTCAAGGGAATATGAAACAAATCAATATAATGAAAACCTAATGCCAATTTTATTTTACCTACAATTAATTTCTGGGGGAGGTTTCACTATACCAAAAAATAGATTCCCTAAACAAGTCGTCCTATGAATGAAATTAAAAAAAGGTTTCCTTGCAAAAAGAAATTTTATTAAGGAAGTTCAATTCAACCTTGCATTATTCAATCACATAGTATAACTAGGGTATACATCTATCCATTATGTGTTAATCAAATTCAACAAATGATGTTTGTATTTTGCATCTATTCTATTGTTCCTAAACTATTTATTCTATTATTCTTATTATTGAGGTTAAAACCATGTAGTGGGAATCCTTGGGGGTTATAATAGATGAAAATATGGTTTATGAACCATTTAACATTCCTATTTTCCCCCTCTAGTGGATGTTCTTATACCAATTCTGTAATTATCTCTTCCATTTCAGTATCCATCATGTCTTCCTCTTCTTATTTGAAAATATATGGGGGTTACCATACGCCCAATAGTATTAAAAAAAGTTTAATAATTCTTGTTTTATGTAATGTCTTGGAATTTACGTGTAAATGGTTTTTGTTAAATGGAATTATTTCGAGAGAGTAAAATTTGGCGACACATGATTCTGAGGCCCATAGAGCCTGGAATAGAAATTTGATCTTTTTTTATGTATGTTCATTAAACGTGTGAGTAGATTTTTTTTACATTTTGAACTAGTGCTTAGATTGAAAATATGAGGGCACTGTTGAATTCTGAATTCTGGGATTATTTTAGAAATGACTTAACCTTATCTGGAAAGTGCCGAGATGAAAAGTTACTTTTCAAGATTTTTGAGAAAAATTAAATAAATAATTTACAGGAATTATTTTATTTCATTATAACCATTGGGTGGAAGAAAGATACTTTTAGTGCACCGATGAGGAAACACTGAGGCGTATTATTGGAGAACCTATAATTACTCATTTGAAGATCTGATTCTGATTTAATAATGACTTATTTAATGTGGCTCATTAAATGTGGACCATTTAATGACCATTGTTAATTAATGAAATGGATCTACGTTATTTGCATCCATTAATTATTTTTTCTCATTAGAGATGATGAAATTAAACATTGTAGACTCTCTGAAGAATCTTCAATGAGAATTCCTATCTAACTAATATTGATGAATAACACCAGTGAGGCTTCATCGACTTCGACGAACCTCAAAAAATGGAGTCAGTAGTGACGACGTCGACATCATAAATCATCGAGGATAAAATCATCTACATCTAACATTAAAAGGTTAAGGGAATATGACTTTTTAAAATTTCTTCCCCATTCTTCACTTTCTAGAAATGATGAACAAGGATCAACCCATGAACAAGTTGATTTTCAATTCATATGTTATTCAGGAGGGTGACATTTTCATAGGAATTATTTATCCGAGATTCAAGCCGTGCATGAAACGGTTGAACTACAGTTCCCAATCCTCCCCCTTGATTTAAGCCTCTAATGTGGAGGGCCCAGGCTGACACGAACAGGTCATGTGAACCACCGCATGTGCATTCTTGGTGGACACATTTTCAAAGTGGCGTTAATTTGATTCTTAGGCCTGAGCAAAGATGTCAGCAACTCGAGTGGCACATAGGCATAGACGGATCATAAAACAGAACCCCAAAGCAACTATGATGGCCCTCTAAAGGTGTATTCGGCATAGAGGTGGAGGCATACCCTTTTCGGTTTCTTAAAGATGATTGCGCTAATATGATCAGCAGTAGCAGCAGTGGAGGTCGACCCTCACCAGCCGCACTGGAGAACAGCGGTCTGCCGTTGGCATGATGTGGAAGTAGGAGGCCATGACCATCCAACCACTATACTAGGAAGCACGTTCCAGGTGGGTACTACGAGGGGGAGGGTAGGCCAAGTCCAAGCCAATGGGCCACTAGTGATATGTTGTCTATCAACCGCATTTGGAGGGGCCCCGTGTCTGCGATGCCATAGAGTGGGTGGGGCGTGGTGTGGCTATATCATCGAGGTCTGGAATTGTACCCGACCTGGATCATGTGCCTGGGCCTCGGGGAGGTAGGCAGTGCCCCTGCCAGCAGTCCAGACCTGCGCCGTTTGGACTAGACAGGGTCGCCGGGTGACCCGGTGGGCTGGACCCTCGGCCAAACCAGGCCGGGTCCAGAGAGGTTGAATGGGCCTGTCCCGTAGGTCGTAATGGACCAGACTGAACCAGACCTGAACCCGGTCTAGTTGAGTTAGTTGATATTAAAATAGTGTGTTTGGGACCCTAATTCAAGGTTGTTCATGTCGTTTTAAACAAGCCCCATCGCAACCGGCCCCCTGGTAACTAAAATTCCCAAATCCTACAAACTGTGTGTTCGATTGATGAGTCATTTGTGGCGTTGGTACCCTATAAATGGGGTTGATCTTTTTGAATGCTCTTTCTTGACATTCATTAAATTTCATATGCAATTAAGGGCTTGATGAGTGGTTCTCCCAGGCATGCTACGTACAAAACCATGTAGTTGGCGGATACATAAGGACGGCTGACTTTCGACTCTTTATAATTATACCATGGACCAGTGGGAAGCACTTATCTATGAATTGTAGGCCCAGGGTTGTAATAACTTCTTTGTGACTCCACATACACATGGTATTTGATGATAAAGAGTACCTGAAATGGCCAGGATTGGTGGGAAACAGTTCTTTGTGTCTTTTTAGAGCACATGGTACATGGTTGAAGGTGTACCTAAGCAGTTCGAGGTTAGTGGGAAGCACTCCTTCATGACATCGATGTACAATTTTACTTGTTAAAGAGGGGTTCTATAGAATCCAATGTTATTAATGATGCAACTAATGATGATACTATTACTATCAAAGAATATACCTGGTGTGAGTTGTATTGTGTTTTGTGGTTTAATTTGAGGAATTTCTTTGTGGTCTTTCCTTTTTGTTTTTGGGTCACTACTGAGTACTGTGTTACTCACCCCTTCAGGGGCTTCACCTATAGATGTTGTATCAAGTGAATACAGTTGATGTTTTGATAGGGGTGATCAGGGAGATGGGGTTGACAGATGCTACGACGGTGGAGTTGGTAGCCCAAGACTATGAGAGGCCCAGTAGGACTGGGCAAAGAATACATAATATTTCTACTTCAAGTAGCTTCACTACACTCACTATTATGTGGGGGGGGGTTCGGATGTCTATCATATTATCCTTTTTATTATTTTTTATTTTAATTTCTCTGTTGGGTTTGCATTATGGGCCACTTACATTCAATTGTACATTAACTCAGCCTTGTTTTAGTGGTACTTGTTTCCCTCTTTCAGTGTTTTCGGATGTAGTTGTGTTTGTGTGTGCGTACAGGTACTTAGGAAAATTCCTCCCACATGCATGTTAACGCCTTCAGCACTAGTCTCCAACCCCTGGCCTTCAGAAGGCAATCATATGGTAGTCACAGAACGAGCCATGTGGAAATGGTTGTGACAAATTGGCGTCAGAGGGAGGATAGTCCTCCCACTAAGACTGGGAGTCTATGTTTTGTTTTAGGGAAACAATGTTAAGTGTTCTGAGTCTAAATTTCATATTCGGGGAGCCAAGTGTTGGTGTGCTGGCTGACTTATCCATATACCAGGACTTTTAATTCCTTTTTTCGTCTATATACATGAAATCACTTGTTCCATAAATGTCGTTTTATATTTTTTGAATAAAAGTCATCTCACCAGGTATAACCTTTGGACTGGGGTATATCATGATCTATATTAGGATGCCTCTATATAGACAACCATTTAGGATCCTAATACGAGGTTTTGAGGATATCTCTCCAAGCAACGATGCATCCGTTTAGGGAATAGTCCTAGAGATGGCCACACCGGGTGGTGAACTAGTTTTATAACCAATCTATGTCCAAAATCTACTATCGGTGGTTCCATAAGAGAATGTATATTTGATCATTTCCCTACATGAGTTTCAAAGACAGAGAACTCCCTTGTGCTCGGGAGAGATGGATACTTTGGTCACTAAAGACTAGCTAGAGGCTGTGATGCGAGTCTTCTACCTATTAAGGACAATGCCTGGCCAGATGGAGATATTTGTAGTGAGCCTTCCGTAGGGATCAGGAGGAAAATGGTGGATTTTGACCACCTAGAAACCTGATGAGGAGATAAATACCAGGACAGACTTCGAGTGGCGTTTCAGGGGGGATTATTTCCCCACAACATTGTGATTTGTGCCCATTCTGAAGTTGTATCACCTTCATCAAGGAAGCATGATGGTAGCAGAGTAATTAGTGAGTTTCACCGAGATATCTTGATACATCAAAAATATGGTGCAAGTCCCTTTATTTAAGGCTCAATCTATTGAACTGGGACTCATGCATGAGATCATGGAATCAATATTGTATCTCAGCATCCCTACCCAGTCTGGGGTTCTGGAGCGAGCCCTTCTAATAGAGAGATTCTTCAGGGAATAGACTCTCACACCTACAGTGGCCAGTAGACCCTTGGTGATACTATATTCTTGTAGGAAGAAGATATAATACGCGAGGGCCCAAGAAGGCCATGTTTTTAGGGGATGATCATAGGACTCTAGGTTGGTAGTCCAAGGCCTCCAGACCAACGAGAGTCTGTCAGGAACCATGCATTAATATTTGTGTGGCGGGAAAGGAAACAAAACCCATTACTGCTTGAACCATCGCACATATGACCAGAGAAAAGTTGAGTGTCCGTAGAGACAGCAGCAGCAGTTCGAGTGAGGAGGTCTGTAAGGCGGGGAATCTGGAAAGGGAACAAGCTGAGTAGACGACGATGGGAAGTTGTTTGATACATTACTTCCACCACCCCCTGGTGGTCCACCCCGACCTCAGGGAGTAATTAGACATGGATGATCACAACATCATAGAGTAGAGACTTATGACCAAGGTTCTCCCAATATGATCTAAGGTACGATCTGTATCTTGTCTACCCTAGTTTTAGTACTTATAGACACTGGTGATAGTCACTCCTTCCTTTGAAAGTCTCTCATTCAGAGTATGTATATAATAGTGGAGCCATTGGCTAGACCATTACAACTAGAGACACTAATGGGAGGGGATTCGACGATCACACACTCGTGTGAGCGTTGTGAGCATACTCTAGGCGGCAAGATATTTTATTGGGGTCACATAGTAGCGACATCGAGGCCTTACGATCTCTTCTTCGGTATGTAATGGTTTTCTTCAGTCTATGATCAGATTGACTATTTTAGGCATATAGTGCGGTGTGTCTACAGAGATGCGACTAGGTTTTCCTTCACTACTGAGAAGGATGCCCTTGGAGTGTAGGATAAACATTCTCATAGGAGGTTCCATCGTATCACTCACCATATAGATATCCATACCTTCAGATTGTTGGATGAGAGTATTTTTAGATTTCTTGTAGTGGTGGACGATTATGAGGATGTTTTCCCTGAGGATGTTCTAAAACTACCTCCTTGCAGAGAGGTAGAATTTTGAATAGACTTTTTATCCAGGACAACACAGATTTCCACACTAGTATATCAGATTTCTACAATGGGGATTCAAGATCTAAGAGTGAAGCTAATGGAATTTATGGATAAGGGGTTATTATGGACTATCATTTCATCATGGATAGCCCCGATTCTTTTTTCCAAAAAGGAATACATGAGTTTTAAGTTGTTCATGGACTTCCGACACTTGAACTAGGTGACCATGAAGAACAAGTATCAACAACCAAGAATTTATGACATCATCAACAATCAAAAGGGAGAGAAGTGGTTCTCAAACATAGAACTCAGATCAGGCTATCACCATCATTGGGTACGAGATTAGGATTTATCGAAGACAACCTTTTGGTGCTTGTATGACCAAAATTATTTCTTAGTGATTCCTTTTGTCGTGACCGAATCCCCAGAAGTTCTCATGGGCCTCATGAATTGGATATTCTAGGCTTAACGTGATAGATTTTTCATGGTCTTTGGTGATGACATCTTGGTGTACTAAACGTAGGAGGAGGAGCACACTACACACCTACGGATGTTCCTGGATAAACATCGAGAGCATCAGATTTATGTTATGTTATCGAAGTATTAGTTTTTGATTCAGGAAGTCCACTTTTTGGGACATGTCTTCTAAGAGGTAGGAGTGGCTGTAAATCCAGAAAAGATAGAGGCACTACTAGCTTGGGAGCCTCATAAGAGTGTGATTGAGGTGCAGAGTTTCTTGAGGTTGTCCGGTTACTATCGTAGGTTAATACTAAACTTTTCCAAAGCATTTGAACACTTATCAGAATTAACATGTATGTGACAAGCCTTCATGTAGATATAGAAATGCTATTAGATTTTTCAAGAGCTCAGGAGGAGAATGACTAGTGTCCTCATATTGAGACTACCTAAAGAGGGAGTTGGGTAGGAATTTCCCTACAACAAATCATAGACCGAACTGGGTTGTGTCATAATGAAACAGTAGATAGTGGTCACCTATGGCTCATGATAGTTGAGATAACATGAAAAAAACTACAGGACTGATGACTTTGAGTTAGTAGTAGTGATATTTTCCTTAAATATGTGGCAGCACTACTTGTTGGGTGAACGGTTTGTAGTTTAGTCTGACCATAAGTGTCTCAGGTATAGCTTCGACTATACGTACCTAAACCTGAGACAGTGGTGATGGATAGAGTTTCCTTAGGTGTATGACATTGAGATATTATATACTACTAGAAACGTAACTATGGTTGAATACACGCTCATCATGAGGACTCGGATGCAGCTGTTGAGTGAGGAGACAGCGCAATTTGCTGTGATGTAGATATCCTTTGTGGATGATGGAAAAAATCTTACCTTCAGTCAATGGTTGTAACTCCCCCACTCTAATAATGATTTAGAGAGGCATAAATTCTATATGTTGACTGTGATTCCTGACGTGCTCAGTTATCCTTCAGATAAGCTCCTGATTAATTTTTGATAGTTGGGGAGAAGGTAATCTTTTTCAAATGGAACACCTTATTATCATTGGAATTGTGAGAGGAGGTGTTGAGGGAGTTCTATACCCCCCCTATTCTGTTACTTCTTGGAGTGGAAAAAATGTACCATGGCCTTTGACATTAGTACGAGTGGTCGGGGATGAAGAATGTAGTAGCCGAGATCATTTCTTGATGCCTCAATTATCAGCAAGTGAAAGGTGAGGATCAGGTTTCACATTTTTTGGCCCATCCACTAATGGTACCAGAGTTGACATGGGATGGTATCTTGATGGATTTTGTGATGGGTTTACCATGTACATCCATTGGACCTGATTCTACCAGGGTGATCATTGAAAAATTCTTCATGTCGCCTCACTTCCTACTCATCCAAGAGTATGGATTGATAAAGGTATTGGGATGACTCCATGTTTAGGAGATAGTGTGGCTTCACAGGGTGCCTTCAAGGATCATCTCATATAGTGAAACCCACTTTACATCTGGGTAGTGGAAGGTATTACATGAGGGGTTTGGGATGCATCTATATTTGAGAACAACTTTTCACCCGAAATGGATGGTCATACATAGCAGACCATACAAACCCTAGATGACATGCATCATGATTATGTACATGAATTTTTTTATAGTTTGTAGGAACACCTACCACTCGGGAGTTTGGGTACAACAACATCTATCACTCCAACATCAGCATAGAACCCTTTGTGGCCTTGTTTGGGAAGCCTTACAGATCACCAATATGTTTTATAAGCCCATGTGAGTCGGAACTTATTAGTCTAGAGTTAGTATGGGCTACCACTGAGACGGTGCAGATCATCCATGATTGGACAAGGAATTCACCGAGTAGGAAGAAGTCTTATACCGGTAGGATACAGAGACCCTTGGAATTTGAGGTGGGAGATCATGAATTTCATTAGGTCTCACCCTGTTGAGGATTGTAGAGATTTGGCCAGGGGTGTCGAGATATCATTTATTTTCATTGGAGATTTTCATATCTTGAGTAGAGTTGGAAAGTTAGCGTACCCCCTAGATCTTCCCCCACAGATGCATCTGGTGCATGATGTTTCCATGTGTCATAGCTAAGGAGGTACATGCATGATCCATCACACGTCATCAAATGGGGGAGTTGTACATTGACGATGGGGTGACATTTGTGGAGTTCCCAGTGAAGATAGTTAATCAATAAGAGTTGGTCCTACATGGATGGTCGTTTCCTCTGGTGCTGGTTCAGTGGTAGAACAACAATATCTTGGAGAGAACATGGAAGTGGGAGGCTCAAATTTGAGGCCATTACCCCCATATATTTGATGAGTTTTGTTTTGGATTTTTTGGTTGTAAGTCCCTAATGTGGGAATAATGTAATGCCTTAGAATTTCTGGGTAATTTGTTTAATTAAATGGAAGAATTTCAAGATAGGGAAATTTGATGGTACTTGGTTTTTAGGTCCAGATAGCCCGGAATGGAATTTTGAACTTTTTAAGGTATGTTCAATAAATATGCAAGCAAGATTTTCAATCTTTTGAACTACTTCTCAGATCCAAAATTTGAGATGACTGTTGAATTTGGACGCCATGATTCACCTAGAAATAATTTAACTTCAGTAGGAATGGGAAAATTAGGAAGGTTATTTTTATACTTTTCAAGATAAATAATAACGTAATTTAATGAAATTATTTTATTTCATTCTCACTATTGGGTGGTGTACATAGATGTCGCTGTGAAGTGATAAGAAGGCGACGATCATCATTAATGGAGAACTAATAGTGGGTCTTTTGAAACTGAGACATTGATTTTATAATGACTTATTAAATGTGTCTCATTAAATGTGGCCCATTTAATGATTATCATTAATTTACTCTTTGGTGTTGTGACATTGTTTAATTAATTATTTTGGCATCTTGGAGATGATGAAATTAAACCTCGGTGACTCTCTAATGAATCTACAATGGGAATTCCTCTATAATGAAAAATGACGTAGAACACTTGTGAGACATCACTGGCATGGACAAACCTAGAAGAATGGATCCTAATGTGAAAACATCGTCATATTGAATCCTGGATGATGAAATCATCAGGATGAATTGTCAAAGTGGAAGGGGATTGAGTATTATTTCAATGTTTTTCCCCATTCGTATCTTTCTAGAAATGATAAACACTGATCAACCCACAAACAAGTTGATTAGGTATTCTTGTGTTATGCTGGAGGGTGAATTTTTCTTTGGGATTCTTTAACCAGGATTCAAACCTTACATAAAATGTTTCCACTAAAATCACTGAACCTCATCCTTGATTTAAACCTTCAATGCAGAAAGCCTTGGCTGACAAGAAAAAGTCTCGATCACCTCCGCTCGGGCATTCTTGGTGGTCGTATTTTCAAATTGGTGGAAATTAGATTCCAGGGACTAACTTTGGACTTGGTATGACTCGACCATAGCCAAATGGGAAGCACTTATCTATGAATTTTTAGTAATATAGTGGGAAAACATCTTTTTGACTTTATATGCCCATGGTACGTGGAGGGGAGAAGTACCTCAGTTTGAAAAGATTTATGGGAAGCACTTCTCTATGACATTGCATGACCATAGTAAAATGTGGGGAGGTGTACCCAACCACTTCGTGGTTAGTGGGAAGCAATTCTTCGTGACTTGGTAGGCCCATTGTAAGATAGAGAATTAGTTCTATTACAGCCGATGATTTCAACGATGTGACTGATGATGCAACTATTACTATCCTAGAATATACCTGTTGTGAGATATCTTTTGTTTTGTGCTTTACTTTGAGGAATTTTTGTATGGTATTTCCTTTTTTAGGGTCCCTATTGAGTACAATGTTACTCTCCCCTACATGGTATTCTCCAACCCTTTTTGTGTCTGGTGCAGACGACCGACATTTTGAAAGTTGTGCTTAGGGATACGAGACTGATAGATGATACAACAGTGGACTTTATGGCCTAGGACCAGGTAGTGCCTAGCAGGACTGGGCAGATAGGACACACTACTTTGGGTTACAATATATTCACCACTCTCAAGATTAGGGTAGCATTTTTCTATAGATGTCCACTAGTGTTTTTTTACATTCTGTTTTTAGTTCTATGTTGGTTTTGTATTTTTTTTAACTTACTTACAGTTGTACTTGCACTCCCCCTTGTTTTAAATGTACATGTTTCCTCCATTCAGTGTGTTGGTATGTGGTTGGGCATGTGTGTGCGTACAAGTAATTAGGAAAATGCCTCCCACTTGAATGTTAACGCCTTCGGTGATAGTCTCCATCCCCTACCATTCGAGAGGTGGGCTTGTGGTAGTCATAACACGGGCCCGCGGGAACAGTTTGTGACATTTTATCAGAACATGGTACCCCAATTATTATTTGGGATTCTTAATTTAAAATAACTCAATTTATCATTCAACAAACTCTCAATTTTTTTCAATATTAGTTATTAATAAACAATCCCAAATATGGTTTAATCATTAATAGAGTTAAATATGAAATCGCTTTCTTATTTTTTTCTTTATTTGGAAATGGATGGTGTCTCATCTTTGTACCCTTCTTCTTTATTGCAACACATATAGATGTAGTGTATGAAAAATTTAGAATAGGTCTTTTAATTATAACTTACCTCATATTCCAACCTATGTATAATAATTTATAAAAATAGATCATCATGTTATTCTTCACTATGGGCCTCATCCTTTGATCATTATTTGAAATCTCTCATCTACCTGAAATATGTTCTCTAGGGATCACATTCTTACAAGGAGGTTATATTCTTTTACATGGATTAATTCTTCCAAACTGTGTTCTATTTGTGGTATTCATGGTTAATTTTGATTCTATCATAAATGATATTGTATTTTAATTTAGTTATATTTAATTTTTTAGGATATATTTTAAGAGATCCATCTATATATGTATGTGTGCCTTCGTCTCGCATATACCTAAGAATAATAACAAAAAAATATATGTCACTTAATATATAAAAACTCAAAAATTTAAGCAAATATAATCTAAAATTGGTAAATATAACAGTATTCATGTAATATTTTTATAAATATTGATTTCATAAGATTCATTTCCAGGAAAATTTCAACAAAAACAAGTTAAGAACCAACTATTTTGTTACTCTTTATGACAACCAATATTTAGGATTTATTATTAAACTATGTGAACTAACTAATATGGAATATAAAAGATTTTTTGTAAATGCATTTCCATAGTCAAAGAGATTAAAAGATTCAATGGTTTCAATAGTATAATGATCACTAAATCTATAACTAAACTACAAATCAATAAACTATGATTTAGACTCAATGGATACTAACAAGATAAGTGAAACCAAATATAGGGATAGTTTCTCAAAAATAATATTCAATTCAATTTAACATTAGATAATAAGAACATTATTTTCTAGAAAACTCTTTAGATATTTATATAACACATTATTATTATCCACTATGACAATCTAGGACCAAATGTTCCTTTATTAATGTTAAACTTACAAATATAAACCCATTATATTTAATTTAAAACTTGATTGTATATGTATGTTTTAAATTAACTCCCTACCACCATCAATTACAATGGGTATCCCACATAGAAATTATCATTTTCACTAGAATCTGGGGAATATATTATGAAAAAGTTCACAAAGAAATACTTAACAAATATAAAATTAAAAAACATATAATAGAATAGTAAATTAGTTACACACGCCTTTTCATGATCTGACCCACCTCCAGAACACTAAGATAATATTGAGTAATCTACAATATAGTAGCAATAAAATATTCTCCAGTTGTAATGAAGTAGAAATATTAGATCTAATATAAATTTTCCATGAAATAATGAAAACATTCTTGTATTACTCTCACAACCATCAGATGAATTCTATGTTACAATGAAAAAAGTAAAAACAAAAAGAAATTCCAATCAACAAAAAAACAAGGATGAGGATGATCTTCCTTATACACTCTCTCTTATGACATTAAATAGAAATATTCTACTCTTCCTCTTACATCAAAATACCAAACTAGAAATCATACCACCCCTAAATGCTAATTCATTGATAACTATAATTATAGTTCCTCTTTATTTATTGAGAATCAATATGATCTATAAAATTTTAAATCTGTGTGTTCTTATATTATTAATTTTTTTAATATTTATATTCAAAATAACCTTCCATTTAATACATTTCATTATCTATGGGGAATACCCCTTAGAATATCACCTTATAGATGTATCTCCAATATATCCATGAGAGATTGTTTTTTTCAGATTTATATCTATAACTTGTTTATCCATCTGAATGTTTTATATTTATTGGTCACATATCCACTTTGTTATAGTAAATTGATCCCGATATAAGTAGTGAGGCCTGAAACACTTGATCATTGATAAATCTCCCATGGAATTGGATATAGTAAGTGAATTAGTGAAATCATCAGGATTTTGAAATTTTTTAGTGGACAAATAAAAAATGGAATATGACTTCTGAATTTAGTATATTTTTATTTCCCCTAAACTTATCATTTAATAGAAATATATTTCTATGTTATATAATTCCAAAAAAACTCACAACATTTCTCATCACTCCAATTGTTACTATATCTAAATCAAACCATTCCACGATGTCTATGATAAAACCTCATCACTTATTTTTATATATCTCAATTCATTAAATATATGATAAATTTTAACCATTATTAAATAAATTTGTATTAATATTAATTTAAAATATTGCTATAGACTATAAACTTTAAAACAACATTTGCTTAATTTAACTTCATGATATAGGGACTTTTGGGCAAGAGATCGGACATGGTGAAACAACATCTCCTTATTTCAAGATCCAGGAACCCTATGATTAAATGAAATCACTACAACACATATACCATCAACTATTCAGTGATAAAAATGATACCACTTGGTTGGACAAGGTTTTTATATATAACATTAGCATTAGTGATGGAGCAACGTGTGCTAGGTAATTATGATGCATTGAAGAAGAAAAATTGCAACTCTTTTATTGATGTGTATTGTACAGGGGAAAAGCATAACCAATATAGAATATTTTGGTCAATATTTAATTAATAATTAATATTTTATGGTTAAAACTAGTAAAATATGTCTAGTCATGGCCTCTTGACACTTACCTCCACCATGTTCCCCCCCCCACACTGGTGGATCACTCCCTTTATCATGGTAGAGAATCTCCTCTAATGAATTAGTATTTTTCTTTACCCTACATGAAATATTTATTAACTATGATCCTCTTTATTCTTGACAATATGTTCTCTCGATGTTTGATATTGGTTTTATAACCTTCAATGGTTGTTCATGTGTATTTCTTTCCTTGGATTGAGTTTTGGTAAGATTGACCATACTTGATTCAAAAAAATATATTAAAATATGTTGTCCAAAATATATTCACAGTAAAACAAATGTGTTATTTCATTTTCATTATTTTTTTTGAATTTTATTATAAATTTAATGTTCAAGAAAATGGGAATGATCATATAAAAATTAATTTCATTAGTATATTAAAATTGTGTAAATTATGTAGAAATTTAAAAATATTGTATGTTATTAGTTTGGTTATATAGAGTATAAAAATCCATAATATTCCCAATATCTATTTGAATAAAATTATTCTAAAACAATTTAAAATGTGTTCCATTTTTTATAGGAGATCATTTTATGTTTTATGTGGTTGTGGATCTGGACCGGTATATGGTTCTGTAAAACTATTAATTATGCCACAATAGGCTGGTTGTTGGAATGCCACCTTTCATTCGTGTTATAGTGAATGAAATCAAGGTTGAAGGAAGAGACAAAAAAAGGTGTCAAAGGAAGTAAAATAAGGGATTAATATAAGGATATATTGTCATGGTTCGTGTCAGTTACATGTAATAGAGCCCACTTAAAATGATTGAGAGAAAAGGTTGTTTATTTTTTAAGGTACAATTATGGTATAGTTGACCCTTACATATTTTTTGATTAAAACTGAAAAATCATATCATTTAATATATGATCATTTTTTGAATTATTGTTTTTGGTTGTGGAGAATATTTTTTTTATCGATTAATACACCCTTAGGCATGCGATGATAGAGGATTCATAGGTCTGTGGATTGTGCCTTGGTTGTTGGATGTTATAATTTTTTCTAGGATTTCATTATGATGTAGATGGGTGGATTCAACATGATCCTATTAATTTATTAGATCATTGTACATAATAAATATATCAATTTAAACAGAAACCATGTATCATAGATATTTCATGTGGGATATATTTGGGAATATGTTAGTGAGATGGATGTGGAAGTGAGTCATGTTGGACCTGATCATCAGTGACTTCATGGGGTCACATCCTATGTATCTAGTCTTGAATTGTATTAGGATTATATGTTCTTGTAATTATTTTAAACCGTCAAAGAATAGTTTTTGTGTGTATTCTATAATCATTTTTATGTTTATGATCCAATCAAGGTATCAAGTTTATAATTGATATCATATTAAGTATATAACATCTTTTATTCCTCAAAACCATATGGCACCAAAAAATAATCATGATCTGAAAACACAATAATAAGACCTAGATGAATAGGATTTTATCCAAAAAAAATTGCATTCCATTTGTATCCTCTAGTAATGGTCTTGGAGGAGGATGGTCCATATAGTTCAATTATAGATAATAAAATTCTAAAATAGGAAATGATTAGGAATAATTATTTTATTCCTCGTATCTACAATCTATTAGGTCAGCCGAAGGTAACATATGTTTTAGATAATATTAATATATTTCTATGTTAACCTGATTAGAGGGTAATAAATTTTAAAATTTCTCATACATCAACTAGGTAAAAATATACCAATTATGACTACCTCGAGATGCTATTTGGGATGATGATCATAACAAAACTATTATTGTCCTCATTGAATCAATATTTTCAATTCGATATGGATTCCTTATTTTAATATTTATAGAATATAATCTTTTTACCCTAATTATAGGAAAGAGAATGATCTATGGGGATATCATTTTTATAAAAAAAACTCATAACATGTCATTTCTTCAGGATCATGTTTACTTTGCATGTAATGTGATACCAATGGTATGAGAAAAGTTGGATCTGTAGTATTTGGGGGATAGGTTTCTATGAATGAACAAAATATATTCATTTATATGTCTATCAATTTGGGGTCAAATAGTTATTATCAATGGTTCATTTAGGTATTTTCTTACTCACCACCACTATTAATGGGTTTGACAAAGATTTTGGGGATGTTTCAATGGTCTAATGAATGTGAAAATAATTTTATTGAATAGAATGGGATGATTATTCCAATATAATTTTGAAATTACATGACCAAATTAATGAATGTAACATATATTGTGACATGGAAACTGTTTTCTTAGGAGTAGTGTTGATGTATAAGGGTTGGGTAGTACCTTATAAATATTAGAAGAAAAGGTCTCAAAATTTTAACTACCTGAATCTTGATAAATAATTTTATATGGTGGTCTATGAAATGTGATTTTGGAGGAACTATATTTTATGGGAAGCTATTGTAGTATATATAGATCATAATATCCTGAAATTCATTTTCTCTCAACCTGATATGAAGCATCATCAAAAGAGATAGTGTGTGTATTTGATGGCATTTGATTTTTTGTTGGTGTATTGTCATGGGAAGGGGAATGTTTGTGTTCACATGATGAGGTAGAAAACACATATATATTCAGTTCATTAATTATATAATGAGAGGTAGATAATGACCCTTTTTCAAATTATAATGTATATTTTTATGGTTATAAATTAGATAATTTCTTGCACCCTAATATATTTCTTCTTCATATCTATATGGGGTGAAGGATATTAAACTTTCAGACTCATATTTCTATTTGATGAGAGAAAGTATATATGGATGGTAGTAAATCCATGAATAGAATATTAATGATAATGGGATTCTCTATGTCAGGGTTTATGTTTTAAGAGGCCAAATCTAATCATACCAAAATAATACCTTGATTTCATGATTTAATTAAGATATATCACAAATAGTAACACTACTAAAAGAGAGAAATGTTTTGTGTCTTGGAGACTTGAAACATACACATATATTAAATGTTTTGTAAATTTATCCACAAACAAAATATATTCATTAACATCACATGGTACATAATCATTTTCAAATACTAGGGAAGGGAAATCATAATAAGGTGTTTTCTCAATCACTCAATAAGGACTAATAAAAAAAATATATAATGGTTATATCATTGACATGTGGAAATGAATGATGAAGAAATATCTTATTTAAAAGAACAAAAATCAAATGGTTTCAAAAATAATCATTGATGATATAAATTTCATATAAAATGATAAAAAAAGCACAATAGAAGTATAAAATAAAACATGAAGCATATAAGACGATCCATGCAATGCAGGAAAAAAGTGGCCTAATAATAAACATAAGATTTATTAATTATATGGACATGTCTATCCACAAACACAATCTAATAAAAAAATTAGTAGTTATGATAACCATAAAAATATTCATTTTTTATTCTAGTGATCCACTACCCTATTCACTCGTAACATTTTGATTGGAGATAAACTCTATTACACTATTCCTTTTTGAACCTAACAACTCGCTAACCTATTTATAATGGATTTATATATCATTATATTTAATAATATACCAAAAGAATTAGATGGATATATAGGTATAACTATTACAAAAATACCTAAAATTTTGTTCCATATAAAAAACAATCATAAAATCATAAAATAACTTACTCAAAAAATGGATTTCGTGGTAGTATAAAATGATATTTAATAAAATATATTAAAATTTAGAATAAAATGATATAAAAACATGTTCACAAAAGATTAATACACTATATTATATAATTGAAATAAAATCATGTATAAAAATCCATTAGTGATAGACAATATTAGGTAATAAATTCTAAATTATGAATAGCTTTTTTTAAACATATTATATTCATTGTTAAAAAGAACATTGTTTCATCTATCATTCCATAAGGTTTTGTTTTTATAATAATTTAAATGAAAAAAGTTCATCGAAATTTATTTCTATGAATATATATTTTTTCTTTTTAAACAATGATAGAACATCCGTCAAAATTAAATGTCTTGGTAGAATTGTTTTTAATAATAAATTTTACAACTCAAGAAAATAATATTGAGTAAAAAAATCACTTAATTTTTACTTTATTTACAAGGATGACATATATAATACAATTTCATAAAGTTATTAACATTAATTAACTATTTCATAACCATATTCATATTAATTTACATTTTTTATATTCATTAATAATAATAATCTTTATATATTAGATTTTTGTAATGCCTTTTCAAAATAGGTTGTTAATAATCTTGAATGTTTTGTACTAGGTTCATAAAAACAGTGTCAATAATCATTTTTATCCAAAAAAATAATCAATTTAAAATGATTAATGGTTCTATAATTGATTTTTTATAATTTAATATTATATTATAATATTATTACATTCATTTTTTTTCATTGTTCATGAAAATCAAAATGGTGATGAACTAGTTTTTGGGTTATTTTCTTATATAGATGGATTAAATTATATTGATAATTAATTTTTTTGTTATCCAAAAAGAATAATATTAATGATATATATAAATATTATATATATTTCTTATATAATAATTGAATATTAACTATAACTATCTATGTTTTAGAGGTAATGGAAAACAAAACAAGATTATTCATAGAGGTAGTAGTATGGAAAATGCAAGATTCAGATATTTATTTTTCTTAATGAAAAAATGGAAGGGTGGTTAATGTTTGTAGTATTGTTATAATATAATTAAAATATAATAACAATAATAAAGATTTAGTCCTAATAATATGAAATTAAATTGCTGGATGAAGAAAACAATATAAACAAATAGATGAATGTAATGAGATCTTAGGAACTTATATCTCACTTCTTCAATTATCTCCATTGTAAAGGGGATTAAACCAGTGAAGGATGGACTTTTGTGAAGACAAAATCCTCTATTAGGTGTCCAAGAGAGTGTAACAGAGGGTTTTGGTATTGTTTAGTCTTATATTAAGGGGTTTTTTGTAAAGTTATGGTGGGAGAGAAGTCCTTTATTATAATTGAAATGGAGTGTTATTTTTATAAATACCAATAAATTATTAATAATTGGAGTAATCTATCAACTTATTTTCTAATAAAATTGTTATATAATGAATTAGATAATATAAAAGGTCAATAAAATATTATAACACTCAATTAAAAACATGTTTTAACTTTGTTACACCCTTTACTTCCAAGGTTACTAATTTTTATTATTTCATTATTAACAACAATATATAGTTTTTTACCTTTGTAATTTATATTTTATGACCAAAAATAAAATGGTAAATAATATATAATTTATTCATAATGATCCCATGTTTTAAATAAATTATTTATTAAAAACTAAAAATTAAATATTTATTTTTAAACTATAATATTTATATTTTTTTAAAGAAAATATCTTAAAAAAACTGAACATATATTAAAATGTCAAATAAAGAGTTATTAAGTAAAATAGAATAATTTTTCAATTATAAATGAATATATAAAATAAATATATAGTCTTAAAAAATGTTAATTAAATTTCCAATTAATAGCTATATATTATTAATGTGATAACATTACGTTATTTATAAATTATAGAATTCTTCATTATTCATATATAAATAAATCATTAATGAAAAATTTGAAATATCCATTATAAGATAATATTTCCATAAAAAATACTTTTTTTATATTTTTTAAAATTGACATAAAAATATTTACAATTTTTTTATTTTAAAATAATAAATATAGTGAGAAAAAACATTATTTGAATACAAATTTTGTTATATTATCTACTATTCATCTCATGTATTATAAATTTCTAGTTTATATAACATTAATCCTTCATTTATATCAAAATATATCATTATTGAATAGAATAAAATATTTTAAAATATATTGGAGTAGTCTTATTGATGCACTATTTGAGTCAATATTTAAAGTGAGCTTTATTTTGTGTGGATGTCTATATTAATAATTCCATTATCATTGTACATGATTTACAATAACATAGCTACATTCAAATGGTATATACTTGATTGTATTTGGTGATTCCTATGGAGAAAACCGTTATAAAATTATTCATTTCTAGAGGTGAAATGGGGATCTTTTCATTCTACCCCCTTAAAAGAGTTTATTCCTTGAAATTTCATTACATTTCCTAAAAAAGTGAGGGTAGTTTTAACTCTTCACATTATAATGTTGTCATATATCATCCTTAATCTTATTATTTATCAAAATAACTTCTCCAAATGATTACTGATGTTCTGGAAAACCTGATGCCTTTGATTGAAGATATCCACATTTTTTCATTGGAGAAGTCATGCTCTGGTATCACATCTTATGATTTTAATACATGTGATGAACATGGTATGAAATTCCTTTAATAATATATATGTAAGACATAATAAACCTAGGATAGGTGATGAGGGAGTGATTAGTGATGATATATGAATCTAACAAGATGACGAATTTTGAAAGGAACAATGTATCGTGTGACCAACTTCCATTTATTCACAAATATCGCAACCCCTTTCTAAGGATATATTCATAGAAATTCAAAATCACTAGCGTAAAAATATATATCTATTTTATTATTAATGGAATAGATATCTTTTGAACTATTTTTGATTTTCATATTTCATTTTATATATGGACCTTGTTCTTAGATTATTTGACAGTGTCGGGTCCTATAGGATTTCATTTCCCACCATCATGCCATCTTGATGGGGTCCTATATTTATCCCTATATTGAGCCTCATATAGGGTAATATGACTATTTAATTCAAATAGTTCTTATATGGGAACACTATATAAGAAATATGATGATTCTATCATCCTCTTAAATGCATTTAATAATATCAGTTCATATCTTCTAGAGTTTGAATGGTTCTCTCAAACATACAATTAGTATGATGGTTGTATGTAGTCCTAAAATTCTGCTCATCCCCAAAAATGTACTAAATAATGTTTATGAATCATGATATAGAACTTATATCTTGATAAAAAAAATAGATAAAGGCAATCCAGTAATCCTAACAATCTCTTTAATGTATATGTTTTCAACATAATACTTCTATAAAAATTCTTACATAGAAATAGAAATTTGATGATATTATTAGGTGATTAACTACAACCAATATGGAATTTGTGACCATTAGTTTTCCAAGGTATTCTTTGGATGAACACCATGGTGGGGTTTTATCATTTCTATATGGGTTTGAGTAATGGTTTCATTACACCTTTTTTTATTATCACACTACTATTTCATGTTAGTACACCAAGCATTAATATATATACACTGTGATTTCCCTCTTCATAATCTTCTAACTTATGTTTTAATTTATATTTGTAATCATATTTACCCATATCGTTTGGAGAGATAATGGTGAGGTATATTTATCAACAAAAATATCACCCATTAGTTAGATTATATGTGGGATTCCTAAAAGATTTCAAAATAGTATAAAACATTCTTTATGAATGGTGAGCTCTTAAAAATTAAGTACTTATTTTTGAATATATGTATCATACTTATAGGATTATTTGATCCATAAAAGAGGTTTGACCATAAACTTGGAAAAGTTGATATTTCTCCCATTTTAAAATGAATTAGATATTATTTCCTTATTGGTATTTCAGTATTGGGTTTTTTCAATCAGCATAATTGATAACATTTAATGATCATGTCTAATCATAGCATCATCAAAAAAAATTTCCCTTCTAGGGTGGAAAATTATTTATTAGATATAATATTTTATTCACTCTAACCATATATTCATTTAATGTTTATCTTCTACTACTGGAATATATATTTTTACCAAATTTGATAAATTTATATATCACACTTATCATTATAAAGTTAATGCCTCCAAATTTTCTATATTAATATCCTTTATAAAAATTCAAAACCATGTGTTATGTAATTTTTCTCATGAGTATTAAATTAGATCGAGGCATAAAAATAACATTCTTCATTATACATGAGGATTAAGCCCAATAATAATAATTACGACTCTATATAAACTTAAAACCCTTGACCACTATAGGGTAATGTATATATTATTATGGTGACCTATTTTTCCTTAAATTTCTTGAATATTTACTCTTATTAATATATCTAAAATAATGTAAATCCATTCCATGTAAATATGGATAATGGATTTTAAAGACACCAAATATTTATCACAAAGATTATATAATAAAAGATTGCACAAAAAACCAAGTATTTCAATCATAATGGTTGATCTTGGACAATTCTAAATAACATCAGCATGTGATACATCTATAGATATACTATCTTTTTTATTAACATGACATGGTAATGGTACTTTATAGAAAAAATTCACATATTATGAGTTGGGTGTATAGTGTCTCCTTCTTCTATGTCTTCAACACAGACCATAGGTTATCTTTATTGACTTTTATTCATTAAGAATATATAAATATATGATTTCTAAAGACTACGAGAAATTGATCTATGTTATCTCTGTTGACTCTATTAAAACTATTAATAATCTTATTTGGTGGATTTGTTAGTCCAAATTACCCCATAAAGAACCTTTTGTTTCTATATCATTTTTGGAAATCTATCTTTGGGATATCATCACTTTATTCTCTCATTTTATGATATCTAGATTGGATGTCAATTTTTTAATATATATGAGATACTCAATATTGTTTGACCAAGTCATAAATATGGGGTTGATCAAACTTGTTTTTATAATGATTTTGTTTATATCTAGATAAATGATTCCAATATTCATTGATTCATCCATCTTTTTTATATGTTGGACTTCTGTACCTAAATGTGAATAATTAGAGTGTATAAAACCCTTATATAAATTATATTATAATATCTTCGTTAATTACTGTAATTCTTATGATTTTTATATATATATAATCATTGAGATATGAAATGATCCATAGATTACATCGATTTAGAATTGAACCTTAGGATTTGGGGGAAGTCTAGGAAATTCTTTAGGAAATACATCATCAAACTACTATAAAATTATAATGTACTCAATGTTGACTTCCTCTTTGATAATATAAGCTATTAAACCCTATTTTTCAGGTATCATGACCCATATTATTAGAATTTTATGTTAATTAATATGTATTATCATCGTTATATTGATACATGGTAACCACATGATTAAGGATATGGAAGGAGATTTCCCTTTCTTGAAAATTCATATGAGATTTCTATATGGAAGTTCACTATATAACATCAATTATGTAAAATTAAAATATGGGAAGGAAGATAAGATTTTTTTGAAGTATATCTCCACAAATTCAGATTATAAAATATTTTTACTATATACATTCATTTAGTGTTACACACGATTTTTTCATTGATATCCTAATAATAATTATTTCCCGTGGTCAATATATATTCATCGTAATATTATTAGATATGAAAGATTGTGAATAACTACAATTAGATGAGGAATTAAATTATTTATAGTTGAAAATGGGAATACCCTTCCCTGCGTTGTTACTTTGTTCAACCTCGGATGTAGTTTTTGAATATCCCCTCATATAATCCCTTAGTTTTGGATGGTGTTTCTAAAAATTACCGTACTTAAATATAGGTATATTTAATTGATTCAAATAATAATTGTACTCCAAGAATATGAGTAATTTAAAATATTGTGAATAATATTATGGGGTCTTCATTATCTTAGTAGTGTTATTCGGCCTCATTGAATTACTTTTCCAGTCACAATCTAAGTGGATTTTTTTACCACCCATTTAACACTTTCTAGAACCTCTATGGAAATATTTTGAGTGTCTCCTCCCACGTTGAATTCATTGGGGTAGTTGGACATATTATTCCACTTGATACTATTAATTAGGACTTCAATGATACTCTAATATTATTTTCATTTCTCCATATTGATGTGGGTCTCCATAATTCATTCCAACATTAAGATAACATTGGAAAAACTTCTCATACAATCCAAATTCCCATTAATTTATGGTATTCTAAATAGATGGTTTCAATTAACTAAATAATTCATCAATATTATTTTTTATGTCTCTAGATATTCTCTAATTCATACATTATTATTCTGGTGAATTATTCTTCACAATATATAATACGGTCATCTTCCTTATTTTTTTAATTCAGGAAATTTTAATTCCATCATATTGTAAAGAGTCCAACAGAAATATTTATTGAGCCATTTTACCTTTAGATCATCTAACTTCATAGAATCAAATTCTTTTATTTTATTTTTATTCATTATAAAATTCCACCATCAGTCTACTTCACCATTTTAATGATATACCAAAAAAGGAACATTAAATGCTCCATGAATTGAAGGACATAAAATATATTTCACATCACATAAATCCATTAAATAAAAATAAATGGTTTTAAAGTACAATTAATTGAAAGACGATTTTGATTTATTAAGAATTAAATATCTAGATTATCCCATCTTGTTATGTTTCGTAGACTCATACTATTCATGTAATTATTAATAACATGAGATAGTTGGGTGAGCCTTTCCATGAGATTTTTATACACATCCCATCTAATTGGGATAATAATTAAAATATTTTCATCAATAATTAAATCAGGTCAATATAGTTTAAATCATATATTTGATCGGGGAATTTTCATGGTGGGGATACTTAAATATGTAGAATTTAGAGAGTATAAGTACAATCAAAGAGAAAAGGACCCAAAAAATTAATATATTCTTCTTTAAGAAATCCCTAAGAATCAATATAGGTTATCAATTATTATTTCCCATCACAATTAAAGAAAACCATTCTTTTTAAGATGATAGAAAAATATATAATAATTTTTTATTAATGAAAATAAGAAATTACCAAAAAAATCCCAAGATGTGTCATGCCCGGTGTGTAGTTATGATTCTTGTTCTTGCACCAGGTAATGGATGTGTTAATACCCACCACCACCTCATAATTGTTATTACCCCATGGTAAAATGGTTCTAGACCATTAATAAAATTTAAATAATCCAAATAGAGATGTATTTCGTAGTTAAATATAATAATCCAAACATTACCAAAATATCATGAAGATATATTAAACTTATCCATATGTGATTTGTTAATGTAATCACATATTATTCTTCAATGTTACTACAAATTTCTCAGATAACTGCATATTTGATCTATTATTAACATCATGAATATTAAATTGATACCATTTTTTAATAATTACATACCATAAATAGTCTCACAACACAATGACCTAATGGTTTGTATCTTTGAAAGATAAAAAATAAGAACACTAATATGAAATGATGAAAAAATTTATCCATATACCAAATCCACTCATAGACATTCCATGAGAAAAAAATAATCTTAAAATTATAGGGAATGGAAAATATAAGATTGGTTGATCTCAAACAAATGCTAAGGGATAATATAAAATTACCATAACTGTTAGATCATAAACCTATGAAAAAGAAGTAATAAAGAAAAAATATCTGACATAAAATAATATAAATCAATAAGTGCTAACCATATAAAATAAATATTAACATATCATCTTAGATAATATAACTTTTACTATGGTCCTTCCATCCAAATATATATGATTTAATAAATAGACGACGGTTGGGTGGGTTATCCCTTGGGGTTTATGACGTGCCTTTTTGGCCTATGTGTGTGCGATGTGTGTGCATTTTGGATTTGTTATATCCCCAATCACCTAAAATATACATGATTAAATATAACATGATGTATATATCATGAGTCACTGAAGATTGGAAGGAAAGTAGAACAATCAAAAACATATGAAATCATATATTTTTAAAACGGTATGTCCAGAAATCCATAACAATAACCATTTTGGTTAATCTTACTCTCTAACCTATTCATGTGTTAAGTAGTGAGTATAAATAAATTTTTAAACCTCGATATTTTAAAATAGGAAAATAATGGTTGGTATCTTTCATCAAATAAAACAAAAATATTATAAGAGAAAATGAACATTATAATAAAGTTATTAAGATTGATGTTATGAATAGTAATAAATGATTGATTAAAATAATATTTTTTTTTAAAAAGAATAAAATAAATTCCATGTTTTTCCGTTATTTAAAAATAAAATATTCATCTTTATAAAACGACTAAAATGTTTTTTTAAAAACAATACATTTCTGAATAAAGAATTAGTAAATAATTTTTAACATTATATTAAAATGTTATTTGGAAATGTTATAATATAAATTTGAAAAAATAAAATTAATTTTTTATATCAAAATGTCTAAATTATAATAGGGTCAATTATTTATAATTTTCTATATTGGCTATTTTTATAATGAATGTTGAAGAATTGTGTATTTTATTAAAAAATTATTTTTTTATTAAATTTTTTACAATTTAAAATTATATTTTATATTTTTAATGTAAAAATAGTCAAATTAAATATAAATTAACAAATTTTGGCCATTTTAATCAATTAAAATTTTAATTTTGATTTCAAAACAATCTATACTTCGGAAAATTGTTGCTTTCGAAAACCACTCCATCTTTACATATATTGTATATTTTAAATTATATTATTCTATGTACATGAATATAATTTGTAAAAAATGATTCTATATTTGGAATTTTATAAATTTATATTATATAATAAGTGTAACATAATTTTTTACCACAATAAACCATGAAAACATAAAAAAATAATTATTGTGGTTACATCTATTTTTTTTACTAGTGGTTAAACTAAGGATATTAGGATTAAAATTACCAAAAACATTTTAAACACACATTGGGCTATAAAATATATACCCTAAAATCTATAAGGGTTTATATATTTCTATTTTATGGACTTTAATATTAGAAAAAAATCCGTTTCTCTTTATATTTTCAAAAAATTTGTAACTATCCTCTTCACCACTTATAAAATACAAACCCTATCCTCCCATATTGAAATATACATAACCCATTTTTTGTCAAAGACCTACCAATATTACTTCATTGGTTCCATAGCCACATCATGGATTCATTCTATTGATTATTAATTCCTCCTAATATGGAATTAGATATAAAACAAAAGAGGCTCTATGAAGAAGAGGTGAAATTCTTAAATGTGGTTATTTGTTTTATTTCATATTCCACCTCATTAACCCCTAATTATATATGATAATATAATAAAATGAGAGTATCATATATAAATATATGTTATAATGTTAATTTAATAACCCATATCCACATTTATTACTATAAAAATGAAAACTAAACTAGCAATCACATGTACAATGGACTATCGTCTCGTGTTTCGATCTAAATAGTTCTCCATCACCATTGTTAAAGGATGGATATAATTATCGATTTAACATATTTATACAATATATATGATATTTTTTAAAGTAATAAAATGATAATATCACGTATAAATTGTTAATTTCCTCTCTATTATGTATATGATAACAGTTCAAGTTTATAAGATGATGTAATGCCTCACAAAGTAATGGGATTTATTATTCAATTATACCTTAAATGAATGTTATTATTGTTAAAGATAATTAATAAATGTGATATTTATTGTCTAAAAATACTTATCAAAATTTAATATCACATATAGCTTCATACTTTCCAATACATTGGATAATAATTACATCGCACATGCGTATATGTGGACGGTCTCCTCCACGTAGTTATGAGAAATGTTTTTCATATAAACATTAAATAGATATTAAAAAGCTTATATTTCATTAATATGAATTATAAATATAAAATAATAATGATTATATGGTGTTTAATTATTATTTATTTTTATTTCTTTCCCTCATTTGAGAATAGTGGAAACATCATTCATGCGTAGGAATGACTAGCATCACCATTATCAGTGTTGTCAATATTTTGTCTCTAAATTTAATAGATTATTATAGATATATATATATAATTAGCATGTATTATTTTTTAAAAATGGCTAATAATATGTATATTCTGTAACAATGATTAAAAAATATAACAATATTATCAAACTAAAACATACATGAATAATAAAGCAATTATGACCTAGAATTGTGATTTTATAATAGAGTTATTCACAATCATGAGATAAATTAATATAAGTAAATCATATATGTTCGGAAATATATCATAATTTTTCTTTAATATATTTATATTAAACAAATAGTTATTATTCACATGCTTCAATCATATATGGTGGATTTCAAACCTGAGGTTATCATTTCTCATATCACTTGACATAAATCATATTCAACATTTATTCCATTGGGTGGGATAAGATACCCTTATAAATATTTTAAATAATTAATAAATTTACAATATTTTTATTTAATGATTCAAATTTTGTTATTTATTTTATTGGTTCTATGATTCATTAGGTTACTAGAGTGATTATGGTTTATTTTACCTTTACATCATTATTTAAGATTGTTTACTTTTATGTATCCCTTCAAGGAATTAATTAAAATTTTTCCATTAAACCAAATATACTTTATTCAACTCTATTAATTCATTATATTTTAAATTTATAGTACCATTTAACAAAACATTAATGCATAAAATGGTCATTAAAATGTTTATAAGAATACGAGACATTATTTCACTCTTCCTCCGAGAATTCTTTTTCATCCCAATCCATTGGTTCTAAAAATATTCTAAAAAATCATTTAAACCTTTTAAAATAAATAAATAAAGATATTTTTAATTTTTTTATTTATTAGGATTTTTTAATGTAATATCAATTCATTTTTTCACCAATGTATAATTTGTATTATATCAAAAATGTGAAAAGAATCGTTATTTTAATATATAAAACATTATCATAATTTTCACAATCATGGACACTCAACATTATATTGTTTTTAATCTAATATAGATATTTTAAATGAAAATAATTTTCTGTATATTTTATGAAGTTTTATTTTTAAAAATATTTTCAATGTGAAAATAGTAATTTTATTACCAAGGTTTTTATTGAAATTTTATGGCATATGTATTCGTCAAATACATCAAATCATTTTTAATTATAATTAAATGAAGATATGTTTTTTTGATATCATATTTTTTGATTATATAGATGTTTTATGATTAGATTTAATGAGGATTGTAAATTTCATTACAACTCATAAAATAATTCAGGATAGTTTGTGATTGTTTTTTTTTGAATAGGGTATGTATTAATATTTTTAGGCTACTTTTTAATATGATATTTTATGTTGAATATGTTTAACCTAATTTATATAAGAAATTCATTAGAAATAGTATGTTATGGGTGGATCTATGTTATAAATATCCCCTTGATGCATTATCATGTCTTAAGATAAAAATCATTTGGATAAATTAGATGGGTTTCTTCCCACATATTTAAACTCTTTTGTAAAAGGAATTAATAGTTTCAGTGGTCTAAAATTATGTATTCCACAATGTGAGATCCATTATTGATATTTTTTTATTATTTGATAAGTTGGAATATCAATGGATGCCTTTCAAGATCATGTGATTCATTATATGGATTTATATGATCATTATTTATTTTTTCCATATTATGATCTAATTATTGATTAAATAGAATGTGATTTTGTTATTTGCCTATAAATATTGATTATATTGATTTATTTGTGATAAATCTTATTGTATACATAATCTTACTGAGTATTTTATCTCATCCATAATTTATTTACTATATTTCCAATGATACCTCAAATAGCCCGAAGGCCTTCATTTTTTATTGATTTTGATAATCCACCATTCAAGGGGTGAGGTGGAACCCTTACAAGGCCCGTAAAAATATGTATTACATGGATCGTAGGCCTTTGAGGAATTCTTTGCCTGTAGGCTTCAAACATTACATACAACCCAGACTAACTACTAGGAACTGCTCCTCCCCAACATCATCATCGTGAAATTTTCTCTCTACCTTTTAGTGGATGTTCGACTAGGCTTTCTCGTGCATGCATAGGCTTGTCCCAATGGTAGGTTCCATACCCTCTCATTATTAAAATATGTTTAGCTTCCTCTGTGGTGAAAACTCCTTGCTCCCCCTCCTTCTGATGCTTGTTCCTTGTAAGTTTCATGGTTTGTATCTGCACTTAAGGTGGCCTGAAGGCCTTAAGGTGGCCCGAAGGCCTTGAGGTGGCTCAAAGGCCTTACTGACCCGAAGCCTTGGGTGGCCCGAAGGCCTTAAAGGACTCGGGGACTAAATCCGTGATCCGAAGGCCAAAACTGGGGAATATTCTCAACTACTATAGTGCCAAATAGTTCCTACTATATTTCCCCCTACAGTACCTTCTAGAGTTCTGCACAATTCCTACTACAGTACCTGCTATAGTACCAGCTTCATTACTTGAATAGTACCCAGAAATTGGCCTCCTCCTAGATTTGATCTTGGGTCTCCTGGATGCACTTAAGGTGTCCTCACCAATTGGTCTGAGGCTCATGTGCTTTTTCCAATGATACTTAAAAGTGTTTTTTGTTTGATATGAAAGGATATTCTAAGGGTAATGATGTCATATTCGAAGAAATAAATTTTTTTATATTATGTTTAAAAAATAATTATGATTTCAAGTATATATGTATTTTACTAATACTACTGAAATTTTTTCACTTCAATATATGACAAATTGTATGTAGTTTAAATTTAATTATGTAGATATTTTCATTAAATTACAGGTGTAGGGGATGATATAGTTTGTATTAAAGAAATTTTATAACTAACCTTATAACCTAGATTTATGAAAAAGTTATTACGGATTATAAAAAGTTTATAGAAATTTAAGTTAATTGTATAAGAACTTCATAATGTTTTGGTATGTTTGAGATAATTTTATTTTTCATACCAATACATCCATGTATAGATACTAAATATTTTTCTGGTTCTATCATAAATTTACTAATGGGTAATATCTATAAAATAGGAATGTTGTTCTTGAGTAAGTGATACTAAGTATACAACAATTTTATGTACTACAAACCAAATTTTATAATCCTGTGGGGTAAGATTAAAATAATTCAAATTTAATTTAAAAAACATTATAATGGATTTCATAATATATTATTTTTTGGAACCAATCCTAATAAAACAATGTTTATGATTATGAGATTATTCGTGAATATATTTATAAATTTTGTGAAGTGTTTCACTAGTTTTAAGATTATAAATTATTGTATATTATAATTTTTTGTATTCTAAGGTATTAAATTTCATTGAAATTTCACCTATTAGAAGTAATGAGAACCGTATCAATGTAAATAATCCTAATATTATGAATGGTCATTTTATTGATGAAATTGACCCAATATTATAATGCATTGTAGACTCAAAAACATTTTCATCATATGAGGACATAGTTTCATGTGATGTAAAAATAGATATAGATTTCTCTATGTATTATGGAATCAATGGGAAGATATATAAGAATAGTATAAAATAGAATTAAATGGATCAGGGGAATACAGTAATGAAGGTTTTTTTACCTTGTGATATTTTTAAAAGAGACACCATCTAAATTACATGGAGGTAATGGAAGTTTTATGTAGGTGTGGAGAGAAAGTACGCCATTGTCAAAATTCAATGGTAAATAAAAAAATTATAATGTTTTATTTTATAAAATGTAATGATATGGAGAACTATGGATATGAATTTCTGAACAGTCAAGTTAATACACCTAAGATTATTCTAGGGAATCATGGTCATGATTAGGTTATTACCATATCGAAGTGTACTGATAAATAATCATGTGTTGGTAATAAAGAATAATAATGTTAGGGTATTTTAATGATGAAATTCTTGTTATATAAATCATGATATATATATAAATATTGTAAACTAATATTATTTCTTAATGTATTTGAGAGAATATGTTGAATGGTAATAATGACCATCAAAAGTGATTTAATGACAAGTTTAACATCTAATAAAACACATTATGTAGGGAGGATTCCCCTTAAAATGTACTCTATGTTGATATAATAATGTTATTTATATTGGTTAGAGTTAGTGGATATGAAATAGGTTTGAAGTTTAATGATTTACAGTATTTCTGATAGAGTTTTCTACAAGTATTGATATATTGAAAATATTCAACAACCTAAGATTTTATTTTTGGGAGAAAGTATTTTATAATTAAATTTTTATGGCTATCACGATGTTAAATATTCATAAAGTTATACTAATATCTAGTTTATAGTTTTTAGGTAATATATTTTAAATTTAACGAACATCCGTCAATTATTATAGATGTTGAATTTAGAAAGGCATATTTTGGATGAGTCTTAAGTTTATATATATATATATATATATATATATATGGAATGGATTTAGTTGAACATTGGGTTTTATTTAATTAAATTTGAAAACCATTTTAGTTTTGGAAAATTTATAGATATAGGAGGAATGAATTCTCATTATAATGATATTTTAAATGTGCTCTAGGTAGAAAAAATTAATTTTGGATATTGTTTTCATAGAGTAATAACAGAAGTGGGAATTTATCAAACGACAACCAAAGTATGAAATTATTCCAATGAAATAGAAATATATAATGTGAGTTAATTTCAAATTTTCTATTTATAGATTATAATGTAATTCCTCAACTCCATGAAAAGGATCAAGAGACAACAATTTTATCCTCGTACCATTATTTCTAATTAATTAAATAGTCCATTAAAACATCATAGAATTATTGTTTTGTGGTTCTAGAATTTATATTCATCATCAAAATTATTCTGATCAATTACCTATATTTCCATCATTTATTATTTGATTTTTTTTCATCCATGCCTATATCTTCACATCCCGCCCATGTTCTACTACATAAAATCCATTTTGTGTTATTATTTTAGATGGCTATCATAACTCCCATTATCTGTTATAAAGAATATTTTTTATTATCTCTTAATTTTATGTGGGTTATAAAAAATCAAATGTAAAACCCTTGATTATTGAGATCAAGAGTAAAATGTGAGGAATCCATTTATTTAAGGTGGGTATAATGTAACACCTGAAATTTTTAAAAGTGTAAGATCTTGTACATTAGAATGGATGAAATGCAATACAAATGTTAGATATATATATAACAAACTGTGACTTTATGATATATTTATATTTTTTTAAATTTAATCGCTTTAATAGATTTTAATTCTCAAAACACTCATTTGGGATGAAACATGATAATATATTAAAATATAATTATTTAATCATGAAAATTATAACAATGCGGTTAATATAGACGATATTAGAAGTAAAAAATAAATTATAAAAAAAATATGGTTTATATGGGTATAATAAAAATCTAAATGATGTGTATTTATAAGAAATAATCTATTAAATATTTGGAAGATGAATAAATTTTTTCTGAACACATTTGTATTTATAAAAGGCGGATTGGTTTCACTTCACAGACATAATTGAAAATTAATTTCTACTAATTTTAGTAAATGTATTTGAGAAAATATTTTTTTCTTGAATGATACATATCAATATTATACATGGAAGGTTTTTTTATATTATGCAACGATTAATATCTTGTTGAATATAGACAAACATATATTTCTATTTAAAACTACCTTTTCATCTTAATTATTTTAATAGTTAAATTGTATTTAATTTTTTTGTAATGTACAAATACACTAATTAAATTAAAATTTAACTAATTTATTTCATTAGAATCAATTTCATGTATAATTTTTATATTAAAATAATATATACATGGGAGACCTTTATGTATAGGAACCCACAACAACATCCACTTTATAATATAATTTTAAACTGCATTATGATAAAGAACATAGTTGAATTTTGGAAATTTTATTCTAAAATTTTAATATGAGTTATTTATATTTTTTAGAAAGGTAAAAGTAATTTTTTTACCATTATTAATATTGAAATGGTTAAAAATTAATTACTATGGTAAGGAAAAATTGAGTTTATCAAGGGTTAAACTAAGAAAACAAGGGTTAAACATAAACTCAAACATATCCAAAAAACCATTTTATAGATTTAATTAATCCCTATATCTTTAAGGTTCTAAATTTAATAATGTTTTAAGATTTTTTAATGTGAAAAATAGGGGTGTCACTTTATCTTTTCAAAAAATCTATGTGTGTCATATCCCCCTACATATAAAATAAAACACTCCATCCTCCATTATTAACACATAAAAACCCAGTTGGATAATCCAATAACCTCCAAAATACCTTACATACTTCTCTAATCCCATTATAGAAATAATTTTGGAATATGATTCCCTCTTTAAAAGGAATTCGTTATAATCCTAATGAGTCTCCCTGAAGAAGTGGTAAAATTCATAAATATGTGTATTTGTTTTATTTCTAATTTCAATTCTTTTAAACTATATTCTACATTAAGAATATAATAAAACATGTATATCCTATATAATTATATGTTATTTTGTTTATTTTATTACCCAATTATATATCCTCTTTCATAAAAACAAAAATAGAACCATTGGTCATTGTGTGGTGGACTACCGCCTCATGAAGTGATGTAATTTGTTTTCCATACACACCATTAAATGATGTATACAATTATGGGTTTAAATTTTTTTGATAGTTGTTACATTATATTTATATTTTATTTATATATAACATATAAATTCTTAATTTTTATTCATTGAGGGATACAATAACGTTGCTCGTTTGTACGGCAGACTACCACCTCGTGATGAAATTTGATATGTTTCAAACTTATGATGTTCACGAAGGGTATTAAGGTAAAAATTAGTCAATATATTTGAAATTTATTATAAAAATATGATTTTTGAAATATAATATCACATATATAATTTTACCTTCTTATCCAATTGAAAATAATATTGTCTCTCCTTTGTATGTGTGGTCCACCTTCTCTACATAGTGATATGAAATATTTTTCATTTATATTTACATGGATGATAAAAACTGATGTATTTGATTTATATAAATTGTATAAATAACATAATATTGATTCTGGGGAGTCTTATTAATATTTTTCCCCTTATTTCATTCTGTCAACAAAAACGGATTCTTCGTTGACATATATGTATTTCTTTACATCTCTACGAATGGTGTAGTAAGTTATCTATATCTAAATATAATATATTAATATAAATATATATAAAATTAATATATATGATATATATATAATGATTAAATATTCCATACAATTTAATCATGATCAAATTAAAATAAAAAAAATTACTAGACTAACACATACTTGAAAATTGAAACAATTATCACCCAAAATTGAGATTTTTACAAGGAATTTCTAATAATAAAGTTATAAAATAATATAATTAAATCATATAATGTTTGAGGTATAATAGTATTTTTCTAATTGATTCATAATAATCGTATTTTTATTATATATTATTATCATAAACATATGATGGATATCAAACCAAATTTAAAGTTTTCGTTTCTCCATTTTAATTTAACAAGACATAGGTCATATTCAACACATATTCATTTGTATAGTGTATTTACTAACCCATTTTATATGTTATATCATGACTCTATTTATACTAATGGTATATTAAATTTTATTTTTTTATTCATCCTTGCTAATTCCTCATATATTCAATTTATATTATCATTTTATAAATCATTTATTCTTTAACTTATTAAGAAATCGTTTTTATAAAATTATTACAAAATATCTCTATTAAGTAAATTTTTCTTCTAAATACTTATTTTATGAAAAATAAAAATATTTTTTTCCTTTAAAAAGGATTTTATAAATATTATTTATTCATTTTTTTCATTTTCAAAAATAAATAATACAATATTCATGTATTTTGGTATGGAGGGTTTGTTTTGATTTTATCAAAAATATGAACGGAATATTTTTTTAAATGTATACAACATATAAATAATTTACACCAGTTGTCACCAGATAATGTTTACATTATTATATTATAATTTTTAAAATTTATTTTAAAAGAATATTATTTTTAAAATGTTTTTTGATCTTTTAGTTTTATTAATAGTCTCAATATGAAAAGGTCGTAGTGTAAATATGTTTTTAATGAAATTGTATTGAAAATGTATTAATCAATAACATATAAAACATTATTTAAAGTATTATCTATTGTAGTTATGTTGTGTTTATTACATCATAGTTATTTATTTGGATGGTTTATGATATTTTTGAAAGAGTATTTAAAATTTTCTTTCCATTAATCATACTATATTGAATGGATTATGATTATGTTTATTAGATTGGGGTAATTTTTTACATTTCAAATGATTGTTTTTTAATATGAATTTTTTTTTGATTACAATTCAAAATTTTAATATGTTGAATTAATTTTTCCGAGTATGTGTCTAGTGGGAATCAATGTTATATATCCCTTCAATGCATTGATAGGTCTCATCAAACACATTAGTTAGCCAGATTTGACATTTGTGTAGACACAAATTTAAATAATCCGTAGAAATTTTCTGATTGTTTTAGATGATCATCATTATTCATTCCCTCATTATGAGATCAGTTATTAATTTCATTGTGATTATTTAATTTTTTAAAATATCAATGGATATGTTTCTATCTCTTATGATTTTTATATGTCTTCATTTGATCATAATTGATTTCTTCTATTTTATGCTCAGTTTATTAATTAATTAGAATATGTTTAAGTTATTTACCATTTAATATTGATTATTATTATTTATTAATATCACTTATTTCTATAAGGATACCCTTATTAGACATCTGACTTGACCCCATTCGTAATTTTTATTTTCCATAGGGTACCAGAATGTGTTTTTTGAATGATATGAAATGATGTACTTTCAAGAATAATATAGTTCTCAAAGAAAAAAAATTATGTATCTTAGGTTTAAAAATTAAAATTAATTTCGAATATATATTTACATTTTACAATACTAATAGAATATTTGATACATCATGATTTTATACCCTGTATCAATTTCAAATATATGAAATTAGACACCACGTCAAAGTTACTATTGTTAAGGTCGTTACATAAAATCCATCAAACATTCCCTTTGTGAACCATTAGACTTGCTAAACTGTTTATATAATATGTATATATAACATCTTATAAAAAATTACCCAATTAATTAAAGTTAGATATAGGTATCACCCATCTCATAATACAAAAAACTGAGTTCCACAAGAAAAAACAATCATCAAAACCAAAAATAACTTATATAAAGAATAATGGTTTCTATGAAATTATTACATGATATCTCATAAAATATAATGTTATGTATAATCAAACAATACATAAACATTTTCACCAAATGTTATAAATTATACTATAACAAAGAATTTGTATCATGAAAGACTACTACGATGGGGATAGTTCACCTTAATATAATGAAAACAAAATCATAAAAATGGGTTTTTAGAAACATTTTTTATTAATAGTTGTAACACTCATAGTTATGTGACACCTTTAAAAATATTATATTTTTAAAATAATTCATATAAAACCCATTATTGGAAATATATTTTTATCAAATTAGAATTTAACCCTATAAATAATTGTATAACATCTATATAAATGGAAATAAAAGGAAAAATGTTCAATATGAAATTTCAAAACTCAACGAAATGATTTTGTGTTACCTTGTCCCTTACCTTTACCCATGATTTCAATGTATGCGACTAATCCTCTTTAAGAATAAAGAAAAAATATTATTTACCTATATAATAGAATTAATAATGTCCATTTCCATTTAAACTCTTCATTTATATAAATTATCATCATGGATAATATTGATTTAATCATTATTCTACACTGGGAATTAATAATCACGAACTTTTTAAATAGGGTCCATAAAAATAGAGCATATCATTATTTTTTCTAAAAAAAGTATTAACATAATTGATTTTTTATATTTATTTATAATGTGATAATATCATTACATGACATTTTTGGTCACATTTTATGTTAAGAAAATTAGGATAAACTAGTTTTTTAAATTTAATTATATCAATGGATTACCTTATAACAATTGTCATATTTTTTAGTATCCATAAAAAAAATTAATGATTTATATAACATATAAATATCATATATACTCAAACAATATAAATTTAAACACTCTATTATTCAAAACTGGTATAAAATAAAACACTTTTATTCATGGAGGATATTGTCCTCACATCTCACATTTAACACAATCATTTTTATTAATGAAAAATGAGGACAGTGCATAACGTTTGTAAAATCATTAAAATAAAATATAAATAAGACAATAATAATGATGTTAAATTTTAATATGGTGATAAATAATTTGATAAAAACAAAAATTACATTAGGAAAAAAGATAGGTTATTAATATATAACCCACATCATGGAATATCCCCTTTATAAAGTTGATTAAAACATTGGGGGTAAAAATTTGAGAAAAAATGACTTAATTAAGAAGATGATTAGGTATATTGGGGTCTAATATTAATGGGTTTTGGTGTCAATTAATGCGAGGAGATGATTTATTATTTTGTAAGTGAAAAAATGTAGACTTTCTATAAATTCACTATACATTTCAATTATGGTAAATCACTCTCAAGGATCATAACTAATATATAGAGAAATAATGGTTTTTCGAATATATATGTTTGTCCCACACTTCTAAAACTAAATTAAATACTTGTTTGAATCATGTTAAAACCATTTCCTCTATTGTTAATTTTTTACACCATTTTTAGTTTTCAAAATGGTAACATGTTCTTACCTATGGAATTTGTCATTTTTTCAAAAAAATGACACATATTATATAATTTGGACAAAATTATTAAAAATTTAGAATCCTTTTTTTAAAATTCCGAAAACAAATATAATTCAATTTTATAATTCTAGATGCATAATTTATTAAAATTCAATTTTCAAACAATTATAATATAAACTATGAAATTTAAAATAAGGTTTTATAAATTAAAATGAATGTTTATAGAATTTTAACTTCAATTGTAAAAAAAAATTTGGTCTTTGAAAGAGGATTGAGAAATTTAAGATTCGTCTTTATAAACTAGTAATGAAAATAATTTATATTTTTTTAGAAAAATGTATTTTACACTATTTACCTAAAGCTAAATAATTTTGAAAAATGTCAAATATTGATCATAAGTTAACCCGGATATGATAATCATAAAATAATGTTAATTTTTTCAAATTCACATATAAAAATGTATAATTCATTTATTTAAAAACATATAATGTATGAAAAATAGTTTTTATAGTAAATTTTATTTGGTATATAATCTATTGTCCATCCTAATTCTTATTAAATACTTATTAAACTATAATTAGTAATTTATTAATATCAAATAATATTTTTACTAAAAATTATTGAAATTAGAATATTATATTTCATTATTTTTTAGTATCACAAGATGAGTTTATATTTAGTGAAAATTTCATTCTGAATATATATATATATATATATTCATAATTCTATTACCAAGAATTATAACTTAAAATTTTGAAGATACTTCATTAATTTTTATTATTATTTACTTTTTTACATGTAGAGAATACCATTGAACACAATATTAATTTAAAAATAAAAAATTTATATTTTTTCAATGTAGTAGTCCCCATGATAATATTAAAGGAATTGATGTGAGAAATATATGCCTCAAAAATCATTGTATATCCCTATGTAATCATGATGTATCATTAGGTGTGACAACAACACTGGTGATTCTATATGAAAAAATATAATTTAGGAGTCACTATAGGATACTCCAACTACTAATAGGTGAATCAAAAGAAACAGTGACCCTATGGTATTCTCATGATGTAAACCATTCCCAAATAGTAGTGGGATGATGTGGAGATGGATTTCATGAAGGTTTTTTGAAGAAAAAACATATATCCTAATGTCATTAGTTTTTTTATTCATATATTAATGATGGTTTCCTATTTAAAAAAAAGAGAGAATTATTTTTTTGGTGAGAAAGGTACAATTTATATATAAGAGGTGGTGTTCTTTCATGGGGTGACACAGAGCATCATCGTAGATTGGGTTTCCTATTTTAAATCAAAATTATAGAAGGAATTTTATAAGTAGATGTGTATGTAGGTATGAATGGGTATTTTATATCACTTTTTGGTGGGTAGGCCATCTAAGTATAAATTTTTTGTTTTAGAGGAAAAAATAGGGATAAGTTTCCATTGGTTTTTGGCTCATATGAAATAAATTTATATTTGGAGGAGATTTTCTATAATAATTGTCACCAAGAATAAAATCACTTGAATAATTTTTTGGATTCTTTTTTGAGGTTGTACTAATCACTTAATTGTTATCTTGAAGCTGGAGTGTTATATAAAGATTGACTGACAACCATTTAAGATACCACATTGAAAATCCATTTTTTTATGTTCTTGGTGACTACAAAGAGTAAAAAAACATAAACTATTAATAGAAATAATCCCTTATAGATTTAAGAGTCTATCTGGGTATCCATTTGAGTATCATAGATAATTTTGAAACATTGATTTTTAATAAAGTTTATGTTACCATCGTGTTTTGTGAATCCTTTTTAGGGGATGGTGATGATCAATAATTTTTCATATTTATTAGATCGTTAAATATATAAAAATTATACACAGTTTGTTTCATGTCTGTTTTATTTGACGGTATCATCTAGAATCATCTCACGTGATAGATGATGATGCTGATCTTGACCTTCATACATTATTAAGGGACTTCCTAGTTCAAATTATGGATCTCATTGAGAAGTATCTTCTTAGGAATAAGGATCCAATGGTATGAGTGTTGTTATAATGGATATGTTTTCAAGGGGATACTTGGTAATAAGAGTTCGATATGAAAACATTATTTCTATAGTTATTCATTGAAGTGAATTAATGAGGATTATGAGTACAACATAAGAATGGGTAAATATATAATGAATAGGTTATATGATCTAATTATTATTTTGTAGTGTGCCTCTATATAATGGATTATAAACCATTCTTACCATCTTCATATTATGTTTTTTCAATATTACGGTATGTATTGGGATCAAAAAAGGGGTCTATGTATTGAAATAATATATTTTAGGATTATATATTGGGTAATAGAGCTAGGAAACTATTAGTGTTGCTTATTAACCCCAAATGGGTGGCCAAAAATTTTTAGGTTCATTGTTTTTATCCATGTGTGGGGATTTCATAATAATAAAAAAGTATGATAAAATTATAGAGTAATTTCTTGTGCATTATACATAAACTATTATTCCACATGTTTTAACTACGAAAATGATGTTCTATAGTTAGTGGGGTTAGAATAAAAAGAATAAAAATCATTCTATTGGTTGAAAAACACATGGGATCCTAAAAAAATGAAAATCTACAAAACATAACTTATGAACCATTGTTCACTTAACCTGATTTCACCCAATTTAGGATGGAACCTCCACCAAAACACACCTTCCCTTTATCAATTGGTATTCGGTTAATACCCCATGATTTTTATCCTTTTTTTATTTGTGTGATAAATGTATTATGTTATATGAAACATTACAATTCTTCATGTTCCTTGATTCTCCCACCATTATATAATTTATATTCACTTCTATAATATAACCTATATTCCAAGAATTTTTCATTTTTATCATTTTTTTACATTATAAAAAGAATAAAGGATTAATTTTTGGTGAGTTGAATCATAATATGATATTATATTGTATCCTAAGGTTTTTCCAATAGTCACTCCCAAAAACTCAAGCGCACATGTTGTGTAGTGACATTAAACTATATTGAAATTTCCTTAAGATATAATTTAATGATATAATCATGATATTACCTTCAATAAATTATTCTATATTTATGATTAAGATGTAATATGATGATTGATTTTGTATGGAAACAGTAGTTATATTGAATCATTAAATCGATAATAAGGGATGATAAATGGATGGGTTTTCCTCGTAATTGGGAGAGAGACCATGAATTACTATTTTAAATATGTTAAATTGGTAAAAATGGAATATTTATTATAGATGGGTAACATGTCTTAAGATGATGATTGTGAACTAATTGTTCTCATGTATATTAATATGTATTATGTCATGTATTAAATGGTATATATTTTATGAATTGGAAATGTCATGGACTAAAAAAATTATTATGTCGTAAATGGTTAGGGATTGATAAAAAATTAAATTATCATTTAGTAGTATTTGAAATTATACTACAGTGGTCTTATATGGTAAAAAGTAAATTCTCATGGAGTTGTATTTTAAATTCTATTATAGTGTTTTTTATCTAATTAATTAAAACAAAATTATCAGGTTGAAGTCATGTACACTTTATAATAATGGCCTTCATTAGATTAATATAAAATTTATTTGGAGATGTGTTGTAAAAACTCATGTAGCGGCTGAATAAATTATTATATAAATGTATTTATATCAGAAATTGGAAATTTCTCTTGAAAAAATATTGATAAGGGATTAATTTTGTTTAAATGATCACTCAATATTCAATAAGATAATATGATGTGATGAAGATGTTGTATTCTATAAAAGATCCTACACATTAATCTTATTTTTTTTTATATTTTCTTTATGTAATTATTATTTTTTAATTATAGTGCTTATTAATGATATATTATTTTTAAATTTTTATATTAAGGGCTTTCATTCATAGTGGCCTATTTAAATGTACATTCACCGTACATGGTTCCCCATGGGTATTCATGTAACACCCCAAGCTTCCAAGGTATGCTTATTTTTAAATAAATCAATGACTTTCACTATACACAACCCCGAGTTCAAGCACACCATGATCTATCAATGTAGCTATTTAAAAAAGATGTTAGGAATAGTAATAACCACATTTCAAAATTTTATAAAATTTATTATCTAAAATAGAATTTTTTTTTGAATTCATAATATCATAAATAGCTTATGGTTAAATTAAGGAATGTTTCTAAAAAGTTTTAATTTTAAATTAATAGTGAAAAATACTCCATTTTAATTTAAAATACATTTTCATCTAATTTATTTATATAGATATATTTTCTTTTGAATTGGTTTAAAAGTGTAATGGGATTAAAATTTTATAATTTAATTCAATGATGTTCATTGGATGTAATTTCACATTTAATTTAAATATAAACACATGTTAATTTTTTTAAAATAGTTACCTTTTATTTTTTGACAGTATGAATAGTATCTTCAGTAATTATTTTTATTTACCATGTGTAAAGGTTAGATCGGGTAAATAATGGTAAAAAATAATGTCCTAATAGAATAAAACAACCCTAACACATGTTATAATCCTATTGGATGAGATATTTCCATCCATGGTCATCCTTGGGTAAATTTTGGGACCCCATGGAGCCACTTGGGTGTGATAATGACATGTTACAATAAATAATTTAAAGTAAAAGGAAATATAACACAAACATCTATCTTTTACTAAAAAAATTAATATAGGTTTATATAACTGATATCATTGAATATAAATATTGATTGAAAATATAAAAAGATTTACTACATCATGGTATTATATTTATAATTTTTAGACATTAAATAAATAAGTTTACGTGTGACACAAAGTTGATGTAGTGATTACCTTATTAATGAATGATTTAAATAAATGATATTATAAATAATAAATAAATTTATGTTGAATATTTTGATTCCATACACAATTTTTCTGGAGGATATTGACATAATATATATGAGTTAACTCCTTTGTTTTTAATGAATCAAGTTTTTATTATATAACAAAAATAAATTACTAAATAGTGTCAAAATTGTCATAAATGATTTTTTAAAACAAATAATATTTTATTAAATTAAACAATAGTCCTAAAAATATATTATATGTCTGAAAATCATATATAATGTTAAAATTTTCATTAATTAAGATCTTTTTGTTTTCATTGAATTTTATATTAACTATAGTAACCATATATTTTTAATATACAAGAAGACATAGTAAGAGTTAATGTTCTTAACTAATCGTTAATTCTAAAAGATAAGTTTAATTTTGTGACCTAAACATGTATAAAATCTATTGGTTGAGATTATTTAGAACTATAATTATCTTATATTATAAATATATCACTTTGGAACTATTATAACTTGGAACTAGTTTGTAATAAAATAATATTTTAAGACTTTCCTAAAGTTCCCCTCCTCCCTCTTATAAAAGGCAACCAACTCTACCCATGTATTAACACCTCCATATACCTTTGGTTTAGAGAAACCCTAACCATATCTCCTCCCATATTCCATCGTTTCACTCTAGATGCCTCCCTTTTGGAAGAAACACATCTCCAAGAGTCCATTTGTTCAAATAAAAATGAGACACCCGAAGAAGAGGTAATCATTTTTTCCTTCTTTAAAAGTTCTTTTCTTATACTACTTCCTCTTACTATGTTGTTAACATAATAAAATGAAGAATCCAGAATATAATATTTTTGATATGTATTTATGATTATGTTACAACCATATTCCTCATTTTACCCATCCCATTAAAAAAAATACCACTATCTGTGTGTACGTATGGCTTACCGTCTCCATGTTGTGGTGTAATCTGTTTTACATCTATACATTATTTTTATGTGTTTAATGATGAATAAATATGACTTAAATAATTAATATACCATGATATTATTTATTTAAAATTTATATGACATCCAATTCTATACTATTTAACCATTAAGGAAATTATATCATCGCTCTTGTGTACGAAGGAATTACCATCTCCACAACACGATGCGACTCATATTCAACGTTCACCATCCAAGAATGATTATAAAAATAAATATAATGAATAATATTGAAATATATGGTATAATAATTCTACTTTAAATATTTATATGTGTGTGTGTGTGTTTATATATTTTATTCATTTCCATTCAATACGATAATAAAATGAAAACATCGTTAATGCGTACATACGACCTATCATCTCCATGAACGGTGAATTCCATTTAATATATATATCTATTATATATATATATATATTTATTTATATTTTGAATATTTATTATACATGAAAAATATTTTATATTTTTATATAATTAAATCATGATCTATGTAATATGATCAAGAATAACAAGTCAAAACACATTAGGTAAACAAAGTGATTGTTACAAAAAATGTTGCTTTAGGATATAATTATTGACAAATGGATAACATAATGTTATAAAAGAATAATATATGATATGAAAATTATTATTATTATTCTAATATAAGTTAAAAATATGTTCGAAATTTTTATATTTGATTTTTAGACACATATAAAGAGTATCAGACATAAGGTAAGGAATTTTAACTCAATTTCCTTTCATTGAGGCATATTGTAATCTTATACACCTTGTTCCTTTTATACGGTGTATATTCTATCTAATAACTGGTTATATTTAATCTCATTATTTTCATGATATTATATTATTTCAATTATTTGAATTATTGATAGATCTATATTACCCATGCAATATGGTTATTTCATAAGGAATATTATTTATTTTTGTTATTATATATGAGAAATAATTTCGACTGGAAAGGATAGGTGGAGCCTATAATTTTTATATCTCTTTTATGAATTTAATGGCTTTAATGAGATAAATAAGTTGGAAAATTGGGTTCCAACCCTTAGTTTTATACCATCTTGTGAATGGCCTTGATGATAATATGTTTTAATATCCCTAAGACATGACGGCCTTAAATAAAATATTTCCCTCTTTAAATTTTAGTTATTATCTATCCCTATGATTTGGAATAGATATATCAATGGAAGTAGTTCATTCTTAGTTTATTGATTTATTACATGTGTTTCAAATCATTTCTTTCCATATTATTTGTGCCTTATATAGTTATATGAATGGAAATTTATCTTAGTTATTTACATTTCCATATAGAATGATTATTCCTTCCGTCGTACATACCCTTACTGATCATTTGAGCTCACCCTCATTATTTTTACCTCCCTGGGTTACGAAGAAGTGAATTAGATTATGATTTCATTGATGTTGTATATTTTTGATGTTTAGGAGGTTTTATTTTGTTTTCTCAATATATTACAGGTATCATGATTGTAATCTGGATTTCAAAGATTACTAAACTATACAGTCTGTAGGGATTAGATTCATTGTAATAATGCCAAAAAATGTAATAATTCCCCGGATTTAGGTTATAAGGTCTCGGGGCATTGTATTTGGTATCAGAGGATGTTTAGAAACAACCATAGAAACTATATTTACATAACATAGATTATGGAACATACACTAAGTTATTCATTGGGGATACAGTTATGATAAATTACCAAATGTAACAAATGTTTATGATATAGGATGCATAAATTATTCATTTATGTTGTGTGTTTTCACATATTTGAAACTCATATTTTTACAAGGTAATATGATAAGTGTCATTATATATAATTGGAACTAGGTAGTACAAAAGTTATCAATACCCAAGGAAATTGTAGGGGTTTACCTACAGAGAAAACTAATACAACTGGTATTTTAACAAAAAAAATTATGGAAATCCTAGGGAAACATAATCAGGTTATGAAAAATAACCTTTCATGAATGGAATAACTCATTCCACAGAGGGAATATTATATTATGGATCTCCTGATGAGAAAAATTCCCCAATAATTTAGAGAGACTACTAATATAACTGTACCTGACTAGTGGATTAAGTCTCTTGAAAAGATATTTATGGCCTTGGGTTGCAGTGAAATATAAAAGGTTAATTTTGCGGTCTATTATCGCAAAGGTTGTGTTGATCAATGGTGGACATTAATCAAAAATTCTGCGGATAAAGAAAAAATATAAATTATTGAATATAGAACTTGTAATGAGACAATATTTGATAAATACTTTCTTCATGATCAACAAATTGAGATGAAGAGGAATTTACTTAGCTTGACGAAAAAGAAAGAAAGGAGTGTTTCAGATTATAAAGCTACATTTAAAAGTTTATACATGTTTTCTACATATTATATAAGCAACACAGAGTGCTAGATTGATTACTTTTTAATGACTTAATCTAAATATCTAAAAGGAACTGGTTTCTTAGATTCATTCATCATATGATGAAATAGTTTTATGTTCCATCTAGATGGAGAAGGAATTTTCTAGGATCAATATATTCAAAGGAAAATTATATAATAATAGGACATTTAAAATTCCATGAAAAGGAGAATGCATCAAAGAAGAAGAACAAGTTTGAACAATTTTCATCTTTTGAAAATTGTGGGAAATCACCCTAGGAAATGTTTGAACGGATTGGGAGTTTGTTATTAGGGTAGAGATAAGGGGCACCTGGCTCATGAATGAAAATGGAAGAAACAAATCAATAATTTCTAGTGTTGCAATTGTTATGAGATATGACACTATGGAAATGAATAATCCAAACATCAAGGGAATCTACCACAAAAGAGGACAAGGGGATATGGCCATGATTTTGTGATCGCAACTACTGAGGTTGAGATTCATAATAATGTGGTGGTATGTTCAATAATTATTTCCTTGAATTTAGCTAAAGATTTATTTGATCTTGGATCAATGAATTATTTTATATCTTCCATGTTTTCATAATAATATAGATATTTCCAATTCACCGTGACAAATGAATTGTTAGTCAGAACTCTTACTGGGAACCATATTGCGAAAATATGTTTCTATAATTTCTTCTTATATTACATAAACATGGCGTAACATTCAATTTTTTTATCATACCAATGGATGATTTTGATATAATCATTGGTATATATTTTCTTTCAATATATGATGCGAAAATCAATTGCAAGAAGAAAAAAGTTACTATTTGTGAGAAAGATATAGAATCTATTATCATTAGAGAAGAATATTTATTACTAGATTCTTATCAAAATCAATACCCATTTTATTTACTAAAAGTGATTATTGAAGAGGAAGATAAAACAAAATCTAAGGATGATGGAGGTAATCTTTATATAGAGTATGTACCTATTGTAATAGAATACATTGAAGTTTTTCCTAATGATTTACCCAGGAACCCCCAATGGCATGAAAAAGAGTTTGGAATTGATTTAATCCCTGATACAAGGCTAATATCAAAAAAATACCAATAGAATAACCACTGTGGAATTATTATATAAAAAAACATGAATAATTGGGACAAAAGGGATTTATCCGCCCTAGTGTTTCTCCATGGGTATCCCCTGTTCTTTTTGTTAAGAAGAAAGATGGGTCCATGAGGCTCTGTATTGGTTATATGGAAGTCAATGTGATTATAATGAGGAAAAATTATCCTCCACCTCATATTGATGATTAATTTGATAAACTTCATAGAGCTCAATTATTTTGGATGATTGATCTTCATTCTGGATATCATCAATTATGAGTGAAGAATGAAGACATTCCGAAGACATCTTTTCAGATGAGGTATGGCCATTACAAATTTACAGTAAAGCCTTTTGGATTGACTAATGCACACTTAGTTTTTATTGATATCTTGAATATATGATTTAAGTAATATCTTCATAATTATGTGACATTATTCATTGATGATATTCGGATATATTCTATAATCATTAAATACCATTTGTTACACTTTTGAATCATTTTTAATAATCTAACAAGATAAGAATTATATAGTAAATTTAGTAAAGGTGAATTTTGTATTTATGAAATCTATTACCTTGGACATATAGTCTCCAAGGATAGAATATATTTCAATCAATTAATGTCAAAGGTATTCATGAATGTCCAGAACCAACAAATATACCTATGGTTTCTGTTTTTTTATCATGTTAGTATCATTGTTTCGTCTAGAATTTTACAAAATTGGATAACCCATTAACCAAGCTCACATGTAAAGGGGTTAAATTAGTTTAGAAAAGAGTGTAAAGACTGTTTTGAAGAATTTAATAAAATATTATACAATTATCCAATCATTAATTTACCATTTTAGATTGATAGGGGTGTTATTTATAATGATGCATCTAGGAAAGGACATGGTTGTGTCCTTATGAAGAATGATAGGGTAATTGAATATGAATCAAGGAAATTAAAAATTCATGAACAAAAATATCCAGCTCATGATCATGAGTTAGTTGTAACAATCATTTCTCTAAAGATATGGAGACACTATCTCTAATAATGAAAAATGTGTGAAATATATTGATCACTAGAGTTTTAAAAATATATTCTCATAGAAAGAACTCATCATGAAAAAAAGGAGGTTGCTCGAGCTACACAAGTATTATGATCATACAATACAATACCACCTAGGGAAAGAAAATAAGATGGTGGATTCCTTGAGAAAAAAATACCATGGAGTTCTAAATAAGATGAGAGTTGAAAGGGATCCTATGTTCACGGATCTAGTAAATATTAATATGGGAATTATCATAGAGGGTGAAACACCACTACTTTTAAAAATGGATTCCAATCCAACATTATTAGAAGGGATAAAATGATCTCATACTAATGACAAGGAATATCAAAATATAATTAAACCAATAAAAGATAGGTGATTGATTGATTTGATATTTAAAGATGTAATTTTAATTTTTGGGAAGAGGATTTGTGTTCCCACTATACCTGATCGTAGAATGGAATTATTGGATACTTCTTATAGCTCTAGTTTCGTTATACACCTCGATGTCACTAAGATTTATACAGATTTGAAGGAACATTTTTGGTAGTACAACTTGAAGAGGGAGATTGGTGATTATGTATTGATGAGTTTGGTTTGTCAACTGGAGAAGTTTGAAAGTTGTCATCCTAGCCGATTCATGAAACCAATTCCAATTTGTTTATGGAAATTGGATGATATTAAGATGGACTTTGTCATAGGGTTACCAAAGACTCCTAGAATAAATGATGTGATATTGGTTATTGTTGATCATCTTACCAAGTCAGCACATTTTCATGTTATAAGAGAAGATTTACCACTTGAACATTTAGCAGTAATATATATTAATGAATTTGTAAGACATCATGGTGGACCCCTATCGATTGATTCTGATCGTGATCCTCATTTAAAATCATGATATTAGAGAATTCTTTAGAAGTCTCTAGAAATTGAACATTTATTGAGCAATGCATACCATGTTGAAATTGATGGATAGTCAGAATGGATATTCAAAAATTAGAAGACATGTTGAGATCCTGCTCACTTGACTCTCATGGTATGTAAGATCAGTATTTACCTCTAGTATAATTTTTTTATGACAACAACTTCCTTTAAAGTATTTAGATGCCACCACATAGTGATATATGGAAAAAGATTCCATACACCAACCTGTTGGGATGATGTTGCTGAAAGGAAACTTGTAGGTCTAGAACTTATTGAAGAAACATGGGATAAGGTAAATATTATCCAAATCCATATCAAAACAGCTCAATCTAGGCAAGAAAGTAATGTAGATAACAGAAGGAAAGATTTGAAATTTTAATATGGAGATCATGTTTTTTTGAATGTATCTCTATAGAATGGTGTTATATGATTTAGTAAGAATGGTAAATTAACTCCCATGTACATAAGACCTTTTGAAATTATTAAATGAATGGGATATGTAGACTACCATTGGGCAATGCCTCCATGTATATCAAAAGTTCGTGATGTGTTCCACATATCATTGTTAAGAAAATATATTTCAGACACAACACATGTACTCACCTATTAAGAAATAGAACAGGAAGCCGATCTATCTTATTTTGAAGAGACTATCAAGATTCTTGATACTAGAGAACACGTGTTCCAAAATCAGACAACTCATATGGTAAATGTATTTTGGAGAAACCATAAAATTGAAGAGGGGGTGTGGAAACATGAAGAACATACGATGAAGAAGCACCTGATTTGTTCTATGCCTTGATATTTTATAAATTTTGAGAATTAAATTATTTTAATGAGGTAATAATGTCACACCTCAAGCTTCAATGGTATGATTCTTTTTAAATAAACAAATGGGCTTGCGTTGTACGCAACACCGAGTTTAAGCACACCATGACCTATCAAAGCAGCTGTTTAAAAAGTAGTTATGAAAAGTATTAACCACGTTTTTATATTTGATAAAAATTATAATTAAAAATATAACTCATTCCTAAAATCAAAATTATCAAAGGGTTAAATTTTGGTAATTTTCAAAAAAATATTCAATTTTTCTTATTATTGAAAAATACTAAATTTAAATTCAAAACTGCATTTTCAAATAATTTATTTATATAGTTATATTGATTTATTAATTGGTTTTAATGTGTTATTGTATTATTATTTTATCATTAAATCAAATTATGGACATTGGACGTAATTTTTCATTTAAATTGTACATAAACACATGACAATCTTTTTATTAAAAACCAGCTTTCAGGTTATGACAATGGGAATTAATTTTAAATTACATACTAAAACCTCTGTGTATTGAATTTAGAAAAATGGACTCAATATTTTAAATCATAAGGGAAAAATATTCTCAATAGTTACCTTTGATTTTTGTATATTATGAATAGTACGTTCAGAAATTATTTTTATTTACCATAGTTAAAGGGTCAATCTGGTAAATATGGGTATTAAATAAAATAATAATAATATAAAACTATCCTAAAATTGTCAAAATACTATTAGATGAGATATTTACTACTATGGACATCCTTGGGATGATTTTGGGACCACATGGAGCCACATGGTTGTGATAATGACATGTTATAAGAAATAATATAAAGTAAAGAGAAATATAACATAAACATATATCTTTTACTAAAACAATTTTAATATAGGGTTATATTACTGATATCTTTGACTATAAATATTAAATTTAAATATAAAAATATTTCCTATATCGTTGTATTTTATTTATAATTTTAATATATTAAATAAATGAACTTATTTATGACATAAATGATGATGTAATGATTACCTTATTAATAACGTATTTAAATATATGATATTATAAATTTAAAAATAAATGTAATTTGAATATTTTAATTCTGTAATAGAATTTCATGGATGATATTGACATATTATATTTGTGTTAATTAATTTTTTCTATGTAATTATGTTATTATGACTTTAATTGAAATAAATTACTATATAGGGTCAAAATGGACAAAAATATGTTTTTAAAACAAACAATATTTTATGAAATGATATAATTGTCCTAAAAATATATGATTTGGATAAATGACTTATATAATATAAATATTTTCGTTAATGATCCACTTTTGGTTATTTTATAATTTTATATTAACAATAGTAACCATGTATTATGAAAATATAGGAAGACATGGTAAGAGTAATTGTTCTTAACTAAGGGTTGAAGTTAAAAGTTAAAATTAATTTGGTGACCTAAACATTTCTAAAATATATTGGTTGAGAGTATTTAGAACCATAATTTTCATATCAGGAAAATAAATTACTTTTTAAAAATTATAATTCTAAAATTATTTTTTAAGAAAATAATATTTCCAAACATTCCAAAAGAGCACATCCTCTTTCTTATAAAAGGCCACCAGCTATACCCAATTACTCCCACCACCGAATCCATTTGGCTCAAGAAAAACCTACCCAAATACCCTCAAATAATTACTTAGTTAATTATAGAGGACATCCTCTATGATGGAAACCAACCTATGGAGTCCTTTTGTTCAAACCAAAAGGATACACCCAAAGAAGAGGTAATTGTTTTATCCTTTCTTTCAAAGTTCTTTTATTATTATATTTCAACATGTTAAGTTGTTAGAATAATAAAATAATAAATACATAGTCTTCAATATTTTTAGTTTTTGTTATGATTATGGGACAACCATATTCCTCTTTTTAACCATCCTATTAAAAAACAACACCAACATACCTGTGTATGTACGACTAACCATCTTCAAGTCGTGGTATAAAATATTTTTCATCTATAATTTATTTTGTTGGGTTAAATGATGAATAAAAATAACTTAAATAAAAAATATAACATTATATTATTTATTTAAAATTCATATTCAGTCCAATTCCATTCTATTTAACCATTATGGAAATGATATTGTCCCTCATGCGTATGTAGGGCTTACTATCTCCACGACACGATGAGACTCATCTTCCACGTTAACCATCCAATAATGATTATAAATAAAAATATTATGAATCAATATGAAATTTATAAAATAATAATTCTACTAGAATAATATATATATATATATATGTGTGTGTGTGTACAAATTTTTCTTTCACTTACTTCCATTCAATACGATAAGAAAATAGAAACAGCATTCATGCGTACATACAACCTACCGTCTCCATGAACATTGTATTCCATTAATATATCTATATATTATATATATTTATTGTATCAATATATATGATATATAAATCATATTAAACATTTTGGAAGTCAATAAATCCAGATATAAGTAATATGATCAAGAATAACACGTAAAAGCACGTACGATAAATAAAGCGATTACTAACCAAAATGTTGTATTAACGTAGAATTATTAATAAATAGGTAATAAAATGTCATAAAATAATCATATATGATATTAAAAGTGTTATTATGACTCTAATATAAGTTATTAATATTATTAAAATCATTATACAGGAGTTACATACACATACAGTGAGTATCGAACTTAATGTAATGGATTTCTTCTCAATTTAATTTCATTTAGGAATATTGTTATTTTATGCACCTAAATCCTCTTTTACTATGTATTTTCTTCCTTTTGCTTTATTATTAAAAATATAATTATTTTCATGATATTATATTATTTCTTTCGTGGGAATGATTGATATATCTATATTACTCATTCTATATGGTTATCGGATATGGTATATTATTTATTTTGGTTATTTGATATGAGAAATACATTGGACTAGAAATGATGGGTATATACCTAACTTTGAATAGATCCTCAATTCATAGACAATTTCTTATGAGAAGAATAATTTGACCAAATGGGTTTCAACCCATTGATTTAAACCATCTTGTGAAATGCCTTGACAATAATAGTTTTTCAGGTGCCTAAGATATGACATCCTTAAAAAAAGTATTTCTGTCATTTAATTTCAGTTATTATTTATCCATCAGATTTTGAATCGACATATCTATGAAAGTAGTTCATTCTCAGTTTATTGATTTATGGAATATGTTTCAGTTCCTTTCTATATTATTTGTTCCTTATCTAGTATTGTAAATAGAAAGTGTTCTCATATATTACCTTTCCATATAGATTGATGATCACATATGTTGTACATACCCTTGGTGAGCATTTCATCACACCATTATTATGTTTATCTCTATAGGTTATGAAGAATTGAACTTTTATTATACTTTAAAGGATCTAGTATATTTCAATTGTTATTTAGCATGTTTTATTTCATTTTCCCAATCTATTATAGGTATTAGGTATGTAATATGGATTTCCATGACTAGAAAATTGTTCCGTCCTTCAGAATTTACTTACTTGTAATAATTCCAATAAAATTTAATAATGCATCGGCTTCAGGATATCTAAGGTCGGGACATTACAAGTCGGGTAGACAATTTTCTTATAGGACAAGACAATGGAAAGGTATCGATGTTTGATGGGTGACTTGGATATATGGGATATGGTATGGATATTGAAACCATGAAAGAATGGTGACCATTTTGTGGATTATTATTCATGTAATTTTTATTATGGATTATCTATATATCCTTTTCATGTGATACACCCATATGTGATCACTTGATTTATATGGAATAATTAAATTTTTTTATAGTTTATGATGTCATGATTATTTGTTTTCACTCACACGCTATAGTATATGGTGTTTGTCTAAGGTGGTAATATTTAATTGGATTTATTTATGCTTTTATTTTTACTTTAATGTTGGTGTATAGTATCCTTATGATGTTCTCATATTACCTCTCTAATTATAAGTAGACTATGGAATACATATACATTCTCTTGAGGTACACTAGTGACCTAGTTCTCAAAATATTTAGATTATAACATGTTGATGAAGTTACTGAGTTAATATTTACATCATATCTTGAATCATGACAATTTTCAAATGAAAATTCATTATATTAAATATAAATTTTAAACTATTTATGTATGTACTTCATGAAAAAATAATTATATCAGTTCATTTCAACAATAATCTATACATACCCAAGAATGATGTTTTTATTTTTACTGATAATAAATAAATTATATTGTCTTTTAATTTTAGTGAATTATAATTATGATATATATATGTAATATTTTTCATTATATCCATATTTATGAACATCCATGTGTGGATTTATGGTAAAAAAAGTTACAATTCTTCATGGATGTTGTAGTCCAATGTATTGAAATGTGACATTATCATTTTGGAAAAGATCAAAATAAATAAGGCTATGTAATATATTTTCATTCAATAATCATAATTATTTCATAAACATTATATATATTTATTAAATAGATCATAATAACTGTTCCTATGTGTTAGTGATAAAAACATTACATCTCCACACGGAGACGGTAGTCCATATGTATGCATATGTGATGATTTCTTTTTCTACTAGATTTAAAAAGATATGAAAAAGGATTATTCAATAATAATAATATTTAAAAAATTTGGGTACTATTATGTAATTATATGAATTTAATTATGATATGTTTTAATAATTTTTATAAATAAATGAACAATGAAATCACTCAGTCAACACATATATGTGTTCATTGGAAAAAAACCTTCTGTATGCTCCTTATGCCTTCATGGTTGGAATTTTGGTGATACAAGGAGATCTTGGATATGGGGAGGGATTTTCGTTGGTTATTTACCTATATTTGTCTAGATATTAATGAAAAATTTATCATGGTAAAGAGGATAAGAGTTTTCATTTTATACGTAAAGTGAGAAGAACACATGTAATTATTTAAAGTATTAAATAAATATTAGTTAACTCTCAAGGTTAGATAGAACATAATTTATTCACATTTGTATAAATGGTTATATTATTAAAAAGTAAACTCTCCCATTAGGATTTAAGATGATATTTTAAGACTTTATCACTATTTTTTATCTCTAATAAACAAGTTTTACCAATTTTTTCAAAATGATAAAATAAATGAAATTTACATCATTACTAAATTTTAAACTCCTAACTCCAAATATTAAATCAAAATATTTAAAATGTGGATTTATGTATTACAGGAATTACATTAAATTTATGTTTACAAAAGATAATGAAATATAAAATTTTGAAAAATAATTTTTTATACATAAAAAAGAAACATATAAAAAATCAAATAAAATTATTTTCTTAATGAACTAATTAAATTTCAATTAATCAATGGGATCATATAATACTTTCAACCCAAATCCTTAATATAATGGGACTTTTAAATTACTTTATTTAAATAATTGAAATGATAATTTTTAAAAAAAAAACATTTTCACTACTCACTCAAAATCATTATTTTTAGTTGAATACCCAAAATTCACAGTTTGATAATTAAAAAAACTTTATGTAATTATTTTCTATTTTAAAACAAACAGTTTTTAAATTTCTTTGAAATTAATAATAATAACTGTCCACAAAACGCAGTAAACCCCGTTTTTAATAAAATATATTTTTTAATTGTAAAATGAATTTATTACCATTAAATTCCTAATAACGAAAAATATATGGATGTTTATTAATTTTATTTCACATATAATATAAAAATTTTATATTAACATTTTATCAATATTGATTAATTAAATCTATTACGATATGTTTCACTTTAATCACATAAATATGGTTCTATAGAAAATATATATCTTTTACCTTAAAAAATATATTGTCTATATATTTTACGAAATGATAATCAATGTATGATTTATTATTCACATCATTGTTGATAATTTTTCTACATAGATTTTATAATATGGTTATTAATATTAATAGTAATAAATTCATTGTCTAGGTTACAATATTTATAGAGATGTAGTTTATTGTAGTTCATTTAAGACAAGGGTAGTATATACTACATGATATCTAATATAGTATTATTTTATGAAAAAAATTATGAAATCATAGTGTATTACATTTTATACCATTAAATAAAGTTTGTCCTCAAATTTTTATCATGTGATCATTGAATTAAAAGTTGTAAACCTTTCCATAATAAATTCCAAAGAGTGGAATAAAATATACATAAGGGTTATGAACTTTCTTTCAATCAACTCCAAAAATGTTTCCTTTTGGAAATAATTAAAGTGTCTTTTTCAAAAATATAAACCTTATCATTTAACTATACATTTATCATTGAGAGACTTTTGCATTTTAAAGAGATTCTAAATGGATACATTAATAGTCGAGTGATAAAACATGATAGATTTATCACCCACAATCTGGAGTTGACAAATTATATTAACATCAAGATAGATAATATGGTAAAACAGATATATATATTATCACATTATATTATATATGAATAATTTTATCAATTGATTGGTTTTCGTATAGTTTCACAAATATTATTTCTCTCATTTTCTAAATAATTAATTATTCTTGCATGAAGTAGTAAACATAACTTTTAATAGATCATAATATCAATAAGATGATAAAAATGTATTCCACATGTCTCATTAAAATTAACAAAACAAAAATAGTTGTCACAAGATATTATAATATCCAAAATAAATAAATCCTCATATAAAAATCAATAAAATAAAAAAATAACATCAATACTCATATTAAATCATCCTGTATATAACTAACTTTAAAACTAATCCAAATTTATCATAAAATTAAAAACTTAAGAATAAGAAATATTTGATCACATGTCTTCCTAGATCATGATAAAATTTATCCCCAAAAAATTAAAAACAAATATTGTGACATAAAAATCTATATTGACTCATCATAAATTCTCTGAAATATAATTCTAATAAATAATCAGAATCACCATAAAAAAAAACTAAAATCATACGTTCATCCAAAATATTACTCAACAATTATTCCTCAAATAAAATATCATTCATTCAAATAATACATTGTTTACCTTAAAAATATAATGTTCCAAAAAATTGAAACTATGTAATAAAAATAATTATATTCACTTATTCCCCAAATCACATTTCAATTAAATAATTATCAAAATGCTAAACCATGTGTCCCCACATTTTATTAACATTTTATTGAAATTAACCACAATTAAATTTTCATTAAACATCACATTATATATAATTGTTATCAGTAAAACTCAAGACATGTATATAAAATAAAATGTAATTCTTCATGAAATATGATTTTTACATAATTATTTTTAATTTAATGGTTAAATATACCTTATTTATATATTAAATCTCAATAATTATCTCCCAAAATTTATGTAATCCTATAAAACTATCATCATATAAAAAATGAAAATGATATAAATGAATTTAAAAATATGATCATACATCAATTTGTAAAACAATAAATAAAATACCAAAATATTATAACTATTGATACCATATATGTATACAATTCAATCTATTATATTTCTTCATAAACCATTGTCCATTATTTTCCATATTATTCCTTAATAGTTTATTAATAAAATTGAAAATATGAATAATGTCTTATGAATTTTCAATATCAAAACATAATAAAAAATATAAACCATTCCTTTTATATTCAAATCATACTTTCTTCATCTTCATAATATTATCACTATAAACCCTGATTTTTATTATCTTGTTGATATCCTTTATGAGTTTCCCACCATGAGAATCAATTTTCATAATAATCATTCTCACCAAATTTAAAATATCAAATTGATAACTTACTATGAATAGTATTCAAATTCATTTTTATTAAATACATCATTTGTTTATAGGAATTTAATTTCACTAAGCCCTACTCTACCTTACATGAATCACCTTACTCCTTCATTATAACATTTCCTTAGTTCTTCTCCAGACATTCATGAAACATAGAGAATTGAATCAGTCTACCTTTATAATTCTTATCATAATATCTTCCATGAGACAAAAATTTGATCATTTGTATTGAATAGGAAACTAAACTAGGTTTATGGTGTTATTCATAACTAATGATATATGGTTAATAAAAATTACATGAGTTTCACAAAATATACAATCCAATTTGGATTGTCATTTAGGAAACCATATAAGAGTCATTAAAATCCCTTTCTAATTTTTTTCATGATATTTCATGCGATTTTCAAGAACAAAAAACAGTTTGGCTGAGTTTAAAAAATAATATTCTAATAAATATTCTTATAAAAATTATAGTCCACAATATATCATTACCCATGTCATCGTCAATTCAAAACATTGGATTCAATAATAAATTACCATATTTTTGTTAAACGTACAAATCATATATCATTATAGATAAATTTATCTTATATTTAAATAAAATCTTATCCTATAATGTTATATATATGATTCCTTTGGAACTAAGTATAATTATTTATCCCATAATTAACAAATAATAAAATTATTTATTATAATCCATTCAAACTCATACATTTAAGAATCATTTTATATTTAGATTTTTAGAAAATTTTGAATACCATAACATAATAAAGTGGACATTTATACTTAATATTCATTTTTCTTTTAATAATTTCTTATATTAACAACCATGTTTCAGTAAAAATAATTTATATCATTTTTATTGAGTAACCATAGTATAAATATTTACCTTTTTGTAGTTTTTACTAATCCTTTTATCCAATGGAACACATTTTAAATTTTAGGACACAAAAACGACTTAGTAATACATATATGAAAATTGTAAACACATTACTACAGTGAAAAAACACTAAAACCACTAAAATTTTTACCTTTTTCTCAATTTAGAGTTAAAGAAATAAATAAATACACATAAGATAAATTCTATAATTTCATAAAGAAAACATTTTAATCATTTTATTAATGATGGAAAACCCCTAAAATAATCACCAAGTAACATGGTAAATTTGGGAAACATGTCATCATAAATAATTTCTTCTACTATAAGAAGATTATATAACATCTACATTAACTAAATATATTCTCATTTAAACACATAAAAAGAATTTATACCCCATGTAGTAACCTTGTAAATTTATATTCTAACCCATGTTCACTCATTTTTACTACATAAAAAATAACTCAATCCCTATTAATTCTACAGGAGTAACAGACTTGGTTATCTCCCTCATTTTCAACCATCAAATAATATACATTATCAATTTTATTCAAAAGACATATCAGGATCACTTATAATCATCATATATGTCAGCTTTACCCATAATCATATATAATATAAAAGTAGCATATCATGATGAAAACCATTTTATATATGAACCACTTCATCATCAAACCCTTGAAAAACTAATGTAATCCCATAAGAAAAAACAACATTCAATTACCTCATAAAAATAATAAGAGAAAAAAATTCATTGAAAATTATGTTCAAAAAATTATAGAACAAATCGAATAAGATATTGTTTAAAACCCTAGGAAATAAATCTAATGTATTTTTATAGTAAATTAATGATTGGATTGTGATAAAAAGTAATCACATGGAAATCATTAAAATACATTTTTTTTACACATTTTAAAAATATAAAAGTTTGTTTTAATGGAAAAATAGTAAAAAATAATTTTTTCTCACTTTTTATCCATCAATCAACTTATAATTTAAATGATATAAAATAAAGTTTTTTAAATTAATAATCAATTATATGATTTATGTTTTTAAGAAGTCTTCTATCTCCATCTCAGGAAATATTCTTAAGTATTAGTTAATCTATTAGTCTATACATGCATAGAAATAGAAAATGAATGAGAAGAGAAAAAATATATAATTACTTTAGTGATTATAATAGTATTCGATTGAGTAAAAGAATAATTCAATGAAATATATAATTTAACTTAGGGATATGTATTATTTCCCTAAATATTGAAGTTATTCACAACCCAGTGGATCATCAGTATGCTTATTCGATTTTAAATGGTTGATATTTTAAAAATCATCAATTTAGCATATTATTAACTAGGATAATAAATGGACATGTGTAGTGACCACGTGGTATTTCCATTTTCCCACAAACAATCACATATTGTAAGATTGAACCCACGTTGTGACAATCAAGTAAATGATAATGAAAATAGAATATATAAATGAGTTCAGATTTTTTGTATACTTTTGATGTGCCCATGAAAATATTAAGGGACGTCAAATTCAGATGAAGGAACCTTACATAATATGGATGGACAACCTGAACTTGTAAGGGATCTGATCAGAGTGTTTTCTATATATTATTATGATGGATAATGAATAGACATAGCACACTTCATGTCACCATGTCTAAATGGAAATTAAATTTCAATAAAAATATATTCCAAAATCATTATATATAAAATTACATGAGAATTCATAATCATTTAATGATATTATATTTAATATTTATTAAAAGGATTCATAATAATTGTTTTCTGATTTTTCATTTTCGATAAATTTTTCTTTTAAATAATACTTGAGTTTGGTATAATAGTCTGTACTGATGGACAAAAAAAGATGATTATTTTCAACAAATTATGGCACTATATTTTTATAAATAATTACATTAAATATTAGGGAACACTTTTTTTACATCCCATGTACCCATAAAACCAATATATTTCATGTTTAGGAGAGGAGTCTATTACAAAACAAATGAACATTTATTTAACAACACATCGAACATTTATTTTTTTCATTCTCTTGATATCTAATTGTTTTATATTAATTTTGAGTTATTATTGTATTTATCTTTATATCTATTAATATCAAACTCATGTACCTTATATTTTTGTACTCATATAATTTTTCCTTTATTCTGTTTATATTCTCAGTACCCTGAATTCATTAGATGAGGTTATGTGATGGCCTGACCAATCTTATGTTCTATAGTATCATCTATCGAATATAGTTTATGGATCATCCTATATATTATAATACTATTATGTGATTGTGTGTTACTATCTTTTGGAATGTTCTATGTCTCATATTTAGACTAAATCTCTTGTTTTTATTTTCACTGTGTATTTTTTTTCAATTATTCATTTTTTAAACCTATCCTTCAAATATATTTTAAAAAATTATCTTTCATAACTTAATACTATATGTTTTATTTCGATGATTTAATCTTAATAGGATAATCATAAAGGATTAGTATAAGAAGATGTTATTCATGAATATTTTTTATCAATATCTCAAGAGGTTATCTCAAAACCGTAAATTATATATAAATATTAAATTATTTAATTGTATTATATTTAAATTTCTGGATTTTTATTATACAAATATATTTTTTCAAAAGAATTATATAATACTCTATTGACTCATATTGATTTCTCCATTCTATATAAATTTGTATCTAATGATATTTCATTGTCCTTCATAATTATTTTTTAATAAGACATTGATTATATAACCTGGACATGATCAATTTTTAATTTATTATTATAATTATAAAATTGTGGATAAATATAGGTTTTATGGTATTGCTACACAAATATCACCATGGTTTAAAGCCTCAAATTATTATCGAAGGAAAATAAAAATAAAAATTCATCATGAAATTACATGTATTGATAGTTGGAAAGATATATATAATCAATATAAATAACCAATATATTATACATCTAATTGGAGAGATGGAAATAAATAGTTTTATTACTATAACCATAATGAAATAAATAATTTCTATATTACCTTAGGATAATATGAATTTCAAAAAAATATCTTCTAGTGATACATATTTTCATATCTAGGATAATATTTTCATATTTCGTGATAGAACTAAAATTTTTAATGATACTTCAGTAAAAAAATAAATAAATAAATTTGAAACCTTAAAATTGAATCAATATGAATTTAGTTCTGAAATTTATTCTATGTTACATAATTTTATCAACCTCATGTTCTCTCCATGAGAGAATCTTGATGAAAATCCATAAGTGTTGAGGATCCTGATATATGTACAAAATATATAGAGATGAATTATTATCTCCATCCAAGAATCTGATGACATTGTAAAATTACCAGTCAAAGAATTAATTTGAAATTACTAATATACAAAGAAGATAATGATTTGAACAATGTTTGTGTTGATCTTATGAATTGAATTTCATTTAAACATTATCATTCAAAATCAATATATTTTTCTAAATATAATAATACTAGGGGTGAAATTGATTCATATTGTGATGAAGTCATATCTCGTATATAGAGATGGATTTAAAATAATTAAAGGAATACTAATTTCTTTATTAAATCAAAACTCAAAAGAAAAATATGATAAAAAGGTTCATTGAATGAATGAATGCAACATTAGATAAGTTAATTATTATGATTGAAACTAAAAAGGGACACATAAACTATGACATTTCAAATTTTTAAACATAAGAAGAAGCATGAGGATCTATGAAAAAAATAAAAACCTATGAAGGAAATTTGTAGTGCTTCTGAGGATAGTTTTGGTGAATATGTCTCATCTAGAATTATTTCCCATTAGAAAAAAATTGAGGCTTTATATTAATAAATCCTCAGGTAATATATATTAATCATATTACATCGTAACAAGGAAATCTTGATGAATCTTATATTTCATAAGAATGATTATTTGATTACTATAATATACTAGATAAAACTATTCAACAATTAATGGAAAAATATAAATTCTTGAAGAAAAAACATAATATTTCTACAATAATAAATATTGATTTCTTATATAAAATGAATTCTCTGGTAATAAATTAAAACAATCATAAGTTATTTAATGAAAAAAATTAGAATGATGTTTCAAATTTATCCCACAAAAGATAAAACTTGAACATTATGTTAGGTAAAAACAACCGCATGGTATAATAATGGAACTAGTTACGATCCAAGTGAAATAAATATTGAGAGTAATAATTTTGTTCCTTGTCCTACGTATTCTATATTTTTGGAAATTTTTCATATTCCCTTGGGAAACTAAAGTATCAATATTAAAATTTTTAATTTTTATATTGATAAACCTATAGAGAAAATTATTTTGAATTAATTATGTATAAAAATTTCTATACCTAAGAAATAAATGTAAAAAAATTATTTTTCAATTCATTTTTTATAGGTTAAATTCATTTAGAGTAATTATAAGAATTTATAGAATCTTGGTAGTAGATGTTCCATGAATATGACTATGGATTTATCATATTTCATGAATCATATTAAATTTGATGAAGGAAATGTTAATTTTGGTAAAAATACTAATGTAAATATTTTAAGACCAACAAATATTGGTAACTCTGAATCTATTTTTATTTATTATATCTTTTTTTAGGGATTAAATTATAATTTACTTCATTTTCCTCAAATATGTGATAGTTTTTTTCATGAAATGTTTGAAAATAATTATCATAAAATTGATGACCTAGATGATTCTATAGTATTTATTAATTTAATAAATGATAATGTATATATTATTAATCAAGATTCTTTAATTTCTCCAAACGATTTCATCTTCTATCTCATCCACAGAGATTCTTGGTTATGTCATTAGAGACTAAGCCCCTGAAATATACACTATATAAGAAATAATAATTAAAATAGTTAGTTATGTATATTTCTATACTTCTATTTATAAAATATAATTTCTTAAATCTCTATCAAAAAATGGAAGCAACATAAATTAAATTTCCAAAAAATGAAATAGATATCAACCTATGATCCTAATAATTGTTAACACGAATTTTTTTATACCATTATGTGTTTCTAGATTAGAACGAAATCACCTTTTTAATGGGATTGCATATTATTATTCATGATTCAAATGGGTTTGTTTTTTGGATCAGAAAATTAAAGATGAAATATAATTTTTAAAATATTCAATATCGGATGAAAAAAATATGGACTTCTCAGTGATACCATAAGATGTTATCAAGGATATGATTTTTAATATGAATTCATTTAATATTTTTTATCCCAAACTGGCTTAAATCACAATTTATCTACTAGAATATCTCCCAAATAAAATTAAGTCATTTAGTGAAGAAATATAACATGTCACAAAATTCATAAAATTTATTAATTTGTATAATATTCCCCTACAATTCTGGGACAAAGATGCAAATACATCATTATATATTTTCAATAGGTTTCTTGTTATACCACTTTTAAAAAAATACTCCATATAAATTGTGGTATTGTATTAAAAATATAATTTCATTAATTCTTTTGTATATAATGTCTCCATTTTTAATACAATATATAATAGGGAAAATTTTTCTACAAATGGTGATGACGTTATTTAGAAATTTTTTTCAGACTCTAGAAATATAAGTATAGTCTTTAATAAATGAATATAGTTTATGGAAGAGTCTATAAAAATAATATTTGATGAAGAGGATCCAAACATACCTATTAATTCATTTGAAAAACATGATGATGATATATCAAATTTTAATATTAAAATTTTTTTATGTTCCTCTAACTAATTTGTAGATGTTTATATTTAATCATCCAAAGATGACCTATATTACAATACATTTTTTGCAAAATTCTGGGAAAAACCAAGTATGACATTTACAATGACCTTTAGAACCCATAGAGACTATACATTAGATGGTGTTGTTATATAACTAGATAAATGAACTCTTGGATATGAGCCTTAGCTCAATTTGATATTACTCTTCAACTATATACTTGAGACACATGATCAAATCTTGATGGAGAAATATATCTAGGGTACTGTAGAAGTACTATAGAAGATATTATAATAGGTAATATAGAAGAAAATTAAGCAGGTAGTATTCCGTACTGTAATAGACAAATCTATTCACCTTGTGGACACTGGTTTGGTCCATGATTCTTTCCGGCCTTCAGTCCACCCAGACAATTAGTTATATAAGGATTTTAGACCACATTATGGCCTTCAGGCCACCACAAGACCTTCATTACACCTCATGGCCTTTGGGTCACATGAAGTGAAGACACAAACCATACAACTTATACCAAGAACATTCCCAAGAAGATGATTCATGGAAAGAAGCATTCACCATAGCAGTGCAATTGGATTTGGAAGAATTATAGGGTATGAAAATTTCCATTAGTACTAGGCATGTGCATCTTTACCCATGACAGCTAACTAAATAGCCATCCAAGTATGGAGATCTGATCATGATGTAGACACTGGGGAGTGGTGGTTTCATGTACTCATAGTCTATGATGAATTCTTATAAGACCTCTAGGTCCTGTAGTGTCATGAATCCTACGGGAAACATTAGGTATCCCCTTCAACCCTTAATTGGCAGATTATCAAAAAAAATTGAATGCCTTTGGGCCATTAAGATAAATAGAAAACTAATACTATAGAATGTAGCACCCCTGGATTGATGTATGTAGCCATTTTTAGACCTTTTTATGTGGTAAACGTGAATGGGATGGTTTGGGGATAGAGTGGGAGAGTTTGGAATGGTTTTAAATAAGTTTTCGGGCTCTTCTAAGTGCACACGGTTTGAGCATAGTTATGGAAAACCATGTGGGTCACCTAGGAAACTGTGTAGGGGGAGACAGTAGGCTTCACATGTCCTTCGCATGTTTTTCCCAACTATACTCAAAAACTGTGTGGAACCCCTCTCTCGAGGCACTGTCTTATGCACGGTCATCCCACGGTTTTCCAAACTGTGCGGGCTAACCATGTGTCCACATAATGGAATGTGTTTTAAATATAGTCTGTTTAGGGCTTAACCTATTTCACTTCATACTCTCTCTCACTGGTGTGTCACTTGATATTTTCGGTTCTCAATGTTTTTAGTGGTTCTCCCACATGTTTTAGAAGAAAATATAATGGGTTTCTTGATGAATTGAATTTGGTTCTTCTCGGGTAAGTCTCTCCATTTAATTTATCTTTGGTTTTATCAAGGTTTTCTCTTCCCTCTTTCTTGGTTTTCTATATATACATCCATTTCATGTTGATATAGTGTTCGGGTTTCTTTTGGTGTTGATTTTCTGGATTTTGGATTATAGGGAATAAGATCTAGAGTTGTTTTTAGGAATAATTTTCCCGGATTAGGGTGTGGTTGCTTCTGGGTTGATTTCTCCCTAATCTTAAAGGAATGTGGCTTCTCTATTGAATCCATTTTTTTATAACTAGAAGGTTTAATAAAATTAGTAGGTTTTTCTTAAATAAATTGTCGATTTTGTTTTGTGAAATTGGTTATAAATCATATCAGTAATGATTTGGGGATTTTTGGGGAAATTGTGTCCTTGTTAAGTAACGTTCGTGTTTTTTTATTTTAAAATGGATATTTTAAAAACAGATTTATTGGATTGATTTGTGAAAATGACTGATAAAAATGGTGTTCAATAAAAGTGGGGTTTATTAAAAAATATTTTGGCATGGAATATGGTTAAAGAGTATTTTTAAAAAATTGGTGATTTATTGAACTCAATGGGCATTTGTTGAAATTGTTGATGTGCTTTATGCATTATTTTGTTGTAAATGAATTGTTTGCATAATGGGGTGACCTTATTCTGATATGATCAGTCATGGGTTAAGTATTATAGATTGTATGAATTTTCTGTTAAGTGGACATGGAGTAACCCCAGAAAAGTATTATAAATAGTGGACAGAAGGGCCACCATCCGTGGATCAGTGGGAGGGATGTACCACAGGGTTGGGAATGAATTAAATGGGTTTGGACAAGAATTTCCATTGTGTTTGTTTGGTTGTTCGACTTCTATGAAAGATGGAAATTGGTTTTGCTAATTTGTGATAGAGATATGGATTATGGCTTAGTGTGGATTTCATTGGTTTTTCATGGATTGGTAAGGGAATGTTGGGCATGTTGTAAGTTGTTTCACTATTGAAAATTGTATATAAACTGTTTATATAAATGTGCTAATGGTTTTATCCCAGGGGTGTGTATAGGGATTTCATTTGGGGAAATCCTATTTAGTATTCGTTCTCAACCCCTACATTGGCACTTTGGTGCTTTTGAAGATGTCAAGTTTTGTGACACAAGTAAAGGTAAGGAATCTCAAATTTAGTGGCTCGTGGTGATGCTTGAGATATGTGTTAGTGCTTGGAGCGTAGAGGTCGGTGTGGAGCTATAGAGATCATCTTGGTTTATTTTGGAGTCTCTTTTTTGACATCCTCATAATACTATGATATTTTATTGTGTTGTATTATGTAATTTTAGGTTGTCATTAGGTAATGTATGAGCTTGGTTGGTTTGTTGACATGCATCATATAGTTGTGGATTGTTTAGTTGGTTAGCAATTCCTTAAGGGAAAATAGTTCCACAACTTATTCACGAACCCTTTGGAATTTATTTCAAGCCTTTGGAACCATGGAAAAGTCTCTTAAGGCCAAGTGACATTACTCTTGCCACTCAACCCAATGAGATGGGGTGGGATGTGACAAGTGGTATCAGATTGTTCGGTCCTTGGATTTGAATTGAGAACAGATGTTCGATCTTTTGGCATTGATTGTTGGTTTCGGTGTTCACATTAATTCTCATTCTATTATTGAGTTTTAATGGTATCAAGTAATAGGATTGTCAGAACATGGATTTTATAGAATAAAAGGACATAGCTAACCCTTTTATGCAGAACATCTTGTTACCAGGGAGTTGGGTACATAAGTGTTTGAAGTCACTTATAGGCATTGGATATCTCATTACCATGGGTGTATCCAATAAGATGAGCATCGAAATAATGATATAAATGACTTCCCACCAGGATGCATATTTCATTGGGGTATAATGATCTATGGAATGACATGAATGTGTGGGTTTGAAAATATGAATTGGGTTTTAAAAAAAATTATTTGAATCATGGAAAACTCGTGGTATTTTGAAAATTGGTTGATTTTATAAACCTGGTGGATTTTGCAAAATAGTGAGAAATGGGGAATGTGAACATTTGGAAATCCTGGTTTTGAATGTTTAGTGTAATTGAAATGTAATTTTTGAATGATGTGTTATTAAAAATAGAAGTAATTATGGTTGTTTTTGTATAGATATAAATGGCACTAGGTAGGCGTCGTAGAGACCAACTAGAGGAAGCTGCTCAAAATGATATTGCACCTGAGCCCTAGATGAACAAACAACTAGTGGAGAGTATAGTTCAAGCTTTCCAAGTAGGTTGATGTGATAATAATATGGATTAACCAAGGAATGTGGATCATGCAGTTCAGTTTCAAAGGTAGAATCCACCCATCTTTAGGGGTCATTCAGAGCTAGAGAGGACTAAAGCATGGTTGCACATAATGAATCATATTTTTGTCTTATTTGAAAGACTAGTAGAGATTAAATTGAAACTATCCGCATATATTCTTGAATATTTTTCCCTTTTAGTAGAGGGAGCTGGTGGTCTATGCTTGTACAGACCAATGTGTGACATGGGAGGGGTTTAAAGAATTGTTTAATAAACTATTCTACCTTCATACGTTTAGAATTCACGTACAATGGATTTCTTCAGTTTGAAGCTAGTAAACATAGTGGGGATAGATTATGAGGCTATGTTTATGAACATAGTGCAGTTTACACATGAGATGGAAGGTAGTACATAGTTGAAGGAATGAATTTTTGATGTTGGGTTGAACCAGGAAATTCGTTCCAAAATATCAGTTTTGTCTATGGATGGTTACACGAAAATGGTGAACCGAGCTATGGTGGCTGAGGGATATCTTGTGGGGGCTACAGGTGGGGGAGGTATGTTGGTACCCAAAAGAAATTGTGGGAACTCGAATGTTGGGTTCAAGAGGAAGAGGGACACTTATTTCTAGGGTGGGAGTACAACTCAGAATCCAACAGTAGGATCAGTGAATCTACTTATAAAGCCTCAGAGTAAGTAAATATTTTTTTGTGTGGTTCTATGAGCTGAATCAAGCAGGAATGTATCATACAAAATTGAGCACGTCATAATTGTAATAATATGGGTCTTCTGAACTTTTATTTTTAGAATTCTCTATGTTCGGCTGTATGTGACACTCCTCAGGGGTCGTAGGGGTATTATGGATGAATGGGATGAGGGGAGCAGCATACCCCTCAATAGTAGAGTAATGTGGCTCTTGTTGATTCTCAGAATACAACGACACCTCAGAAGGGAAATGAGGAGAATAGTGTGGAAAGTAAGTAGTTTTCTGGAGATAATCAAGTGGTGATGGATGATTAGTCAGGACCATACATAGTGCAAGGTACAGTTCTTTTAAATTAAACATTGATGAAAGCTTTATTTGATATGGGTGCTTCTCATTCTTTTATTTCTTCTCACATCATTGATTTATTGGGATTATTAGTGGAAATTATGAATTCCATGTTAAAACTAAAATCTCATCTGGGTCAAAGAGTGTGTTGAGCTTTCCTCTGTAGATCATGTTTCTTAGTCTTGGATGACATTGAATTGATGTGGGGTTTCTCAGTGCTTGAGATTGATGCTTATGACATTATCCTTTGAATGGATTGGTTGGAAGTTTTTAAAGCCTACATCCATTGATATTCGTGAATGGTTAGTTTTATAATAGAGGATGGGGTTGAACATCTATTTGTAGGGGGAAGAAGGAAATGTTGGGTGCAACAAATTTGTGGGCACCAACTATTGGAACGACCTTGTATTATTTATAGGCCTTGTCGTTGGTATCGGAGGAAGCTGTTGAGTAGAGTGTTATTCCAACAGTTTTGGATCAGTTTATTGAGGTCTTTACCAAATAATTATCATGGTTTCCAACCATGAGAGAAGTCGAGTTTACGATTGATCTCTTTTCGGGAACCAGTCCTATCTCACTTATGTCTTACTGAATGCAACTAGTAGAATTTTAAGAATAAAAGATGCAGTTGGAAGAGTTATAAAACAAAGTGTTTATCCTTCTGAGCATGTCTTCATGTGCAGTGCCAATTTTATTTGATAAAAAGTTGAATGTAACCTTGTGTCTATGTGTTGATTATCATAGACTTAATCATGTGAAGATAAAGAATCGATATCCATTTCCTTGCATTTATGGTTTGTTTGAACATTTTAGGTGCACCCTGTGGTTCTCCAAGATTGACTTGAGGTCAGGATATCACAAATTTTGGGTGAAGAAAGAGGATATCCCAAAAATAGTGTTCATAAGTACATATGGCCATTATGATTATGTGGTTATTCCCTTTGGTATAATGAATGCTCCAATGGTGTTATTGGAATTGAGGAATCAGATATTTTAAAGATATCTAGATTCTTTTATGGTGGTATTTATTGATGATATGCTAGAATATTTGAGGACATGTTTGGATCATCAGAATCACATAGCGATAGTCTTAGGGGTCTTGAATGATCATTGGTTGTATTCCAAATTGTCGATGTGACATTTGGATATAGGAGGTTCATTTACTTAGCCATTTTATTTCTGAGAATGGTGTTTTAGTTGATCTTGAAAATATATAGGTTGTTATCTCGTGGTAGCCGCCAAAAAATGATTTCGAGATACAGAGCTTCCTTGTTCTAGATGGGTATTATTGACGATCTGTTCATGATTTTTCATGATTGGCTTCACTGATTAAATGTTTTACAAGAAATAATATCTCATTTTTATGGGATGATCAGTGCTAGAAATGCTTTGATTATTTAAAGGACCACCTTAAATCAACACAAATATTGGTTTTTCCAAAATCGGGGAAAGGGTAATTGGTGTATTGTGATGGATTGGGATCAGAGTTGGGGTGTGTTCTCTTGAAGGGGGTCATGTGGTTGTGTATGGATCATTGTAGTAGAGGTTTCATGAGAAGAACATCCAAACACATGATTTGGAGTTTGTAGTAGTTTTTCTTGCTTAAAGAATGTTGCACCGTTATCTATTTGGTTTAAAAATATACAATGCTTACCGATCACAAGAGATTAATGCATATATTTTCACAAATAGATTTGAACATGAGGAAAGGGAGATGGATGGAATATCTCTAGATTTTTTATTTTGACATAATTTACACACCACGTAAATTAAATTCAGTGGAAGATGCATTATGTAGAAAATCATATTCTCAAGTGGTGAAGAAGGTATAGGTTTAGTTGAAGTCGATGTTGGTTATAGTCGACCTGACGATGGAATGTGAGGAATAGAGTGATAGAACGATCTTATTTCTAGTTTCCATATTTCTTGACATGGATGGATTCGATAAAGAGATTCATGCATCTGATTCTGGGTATATGGCGATGAGGTCAAAACTCAATGGTGGGAGGTCATTGAGAGGTTGAAACTAAATGGAAATTCAGTATTGTGTTTTCAGAATCGAATGGTGGTACCAGTGTCTTGTCAGGATGAACTTATAAGAGATTATCATCATTCCAGGTGGGTTTTCAATCCTGGAATTTAAAAAATTTATAAGGCGTTGAAGGCGCAGTTTTGGTGGGTTGGTATGAAAAGGGATGTGGTTGGATTTTTCTCGAGGTTCTTGACTTATAAAAAATCAAGGGAGAGCATCAATGGCCATAAAGAATTTTTAAGTATTTACCGATCCCACTGTGGAAATGGGTGAAGATAACAATCGATTTTTTGATGGGTCTCCCAAGAACAGTCTGGCAACATGAATCCATATTCGTGATTTTGGATCGTCTCACAAAGTTGGCTCATTTCATCCCGATTAGTGATTCTCATATGGTGGAGGATGTGTCCAAAATATATATCTGGGAGGTAGTCAATAGGTATGGTTTCCTAGCTTTGATTGTATTAGATATATATTTGAGGTTCACATCTCCTTTCTAGAAATCCATACAGCAATCCCTTGGTACACAGTTGACGACGACCAGAGCATATCATCCTCATATGGATGGCCAATTAGAGAGGATGATACAAACCATGAATAATATTTTATGGTCTTGTGTTATGGATTTTGGTGGTTAATGGGAGGATCACTTACCATTGGTGGAATTCTCCTTTAATACCAGTTATCTATCTTAAATATATATGGATTTGTTTGAGGCACTTTATAGTCATTTGTGTTGTTCTCTATAATCTAGGTTGGAAACAAGTATGACTTTGATTATCGGACTGAGAATTGTTCAAGAGACTACGAAGAAGATCAAGATGATCATGAAGAGGATGGAGACAACATAATATCATCAAAAATCATATGTGGGCCATCGTTGAAATCCATTATAACTCGAGGTGGGTGATCTGGTCTTTTTGATAATCTCTAGTATGTTGGTACATTGTCAGTTTGGGAAGAAAGGTATGTTATCTATGAGGTATAGTAGTCTTTTTTAGATACATGGTAGGATTTTAGAGGTGGTTATATTTTTTTCCACCACATAATAGTGTGTTGAACAATGTGTTTCATTTGTCGAAGTTGAAAAAGTATCGGTTGGATCGTTACCATGTGATTAGTTGGGATCAAGTTTAGCTAGAACCAGATTCTTCCTTGGTACACATGCAAGTGCGGATTTTGGATAAGGAAGATAACGTCTTTCATGGTAAAAGTATCATTTTATTTAGTTTCTTGTGGTTGCATGGTTGGATTCAATAGGAGACATAGGAATGGGAGAAGGAGATCGTCGAGCAATTTCCTAAGCTCTTTCGGCAATGCAATGGTTCTCTACTTTATGAGGACAGAAAGTCCAATGGTGGGGAGAATGTAGCACCCTTGATTTCAGATATATAGCCTTTTTATGCATTAATATGTTTTTAATGTGCATGGGATGAGTTGGGAAGATGGTGGGAGAGTTTGGAATTGTATTGAATATGTTTTCAGGATCTTCTATGTGTGCACGATTTAAGTGAGGTTAGGGGAAACCATGTATGTCCTCCAGGAACCCATGCAGGGGGAGACAGTAGGCTTCAGGTACCGTCCACCTCTAAGAGCTCCTACCTCGATCAGCGCTGTGAGTATTCTGTATCCAATCCAAAGTAGTTAGGGTATATCCCGTGCAGGGGTGAGTATACGGTACTCAGTAGGGACCCCGAGACCCCCGAAGGTCTCCCAGAATCCATGAAGGATAAACCAAAAAGGAAAGATACAATCACGAAGTAACAACCAACTCTACTTAGGTATATTCCCATACATATAACTAAGTCATCAATTCCATCTTGGCTTCAGAACATGAGCCCAAGTTCAACCCAATCCACATGGAGAACATAACCCATTCCACATAGGAACTCACAACCCAATCCACACAGGAAAACATAAACCATTCCACACTGGAAGGCACAACAATCATATCAATGATAATGATTGTAAGTAAAGACTCATCTCACACAGGTATCCATTTACGGAGAGGGGTGGAGATGATTAGATGTAACCTCTGAATCATATCCTACACCGAACCCGCGTAGCATCCAAGTATAGTAGTCATCGTTGCCGAACCCACAGAGGATCCAAGTATAGTAGTCATCATCGTCGAACCCACAGAGGATCCCATCACGGTAGTTGAACCGACGGAGGATCCCAGTAAAATAGTTGTCCTCGTCGAACCCATGGAGGATCCCAGTATGATAGTCTTCCTCGTCGAACCCATGGAGGATCCCAGTACGGTAGTCTTCCCCGTTGAACCCACGGAGGATCCCAGTATGGTAGTCGTCCTGGTCGAACCCACGGAGGATCCCAGTACGGTAGTCTTCCTCCTCGAACCCATGGAGGATCCCAGTACGGTAGTCGTCCTTATCGAACCCACGGAGGATCCCAGTACGGTAGTCATCCTTATCGAACCCACGGAGGATCCCAGTACGGTAGTTGTCCTCGTCGAACCCCCAGAGGATCCCAGTACTGTAGTTGTCCTCGTCGAACCCAGAGAGGATCCCAGTACGGTAGTCGTCCTCGTCGCAGCAGCTCTAGGGTTCCCACACACAGAATGCTCGATTCCGGGAGGGTCCGTTCCACCAGCCACGAGGGTCAATACATCAACTGACACAAAGTCCGAAGTTGATGTATCCCAAAGTTCTGTCTCATCCAAAGGAACATAACGTGACAGACGGCGCGTCAATCAGACACCCGGTCTGAGAGTTATTGGATTTTTTGTCCCAGGGGCCCGGTTGGTTTTAAATTCAAAACCAAACTAACCATAATCCAAATGCGTACAAACCTCAAGCAGAGTAAGCCGAAAGAACTGTCTCAATAAGAGGAATCCAACAATGTCGACGACACGTCAATCGGATGTCTGGAGCTCATGTTATAATCATTTCCGCAGCGAGGGCCTGATTAGTTTCATGTTCGAACCAACTTGTCCATACCCAATGTTCTCCAAAACCATGAGTTTAATATATTTAAATGACCGTCTCAATCCAAGGATCTCTACGCAACTAACGGTGCGTCAATCGGAGGTCCGTAGCCCATGTTTTGGATGTTTGAACGGATATTTCCTGAATGTGGGGGGTTCGGGCCCGGTCTGACCCGGCCTGATACCCCCTGTGTCGACCCAACCCGGGTCTGGGTCAAGCCCGATTTGACATGGCCCGGCCCGGCTGGTGCAGCCAGGCCTAACACAGGGGTCCGGCCCAGCACAGGTGGCCCTGCCAAGTGCGGGCGATCTGGCCCGGCGCGGGCGTCCGACCCAGCACGACCGGTCTGCCTAATACGGGCGCTCGCGCACTAAATGGACGCGAAGGGGTGGGGGTGGGGGGCTGATTACTCATTTTTAAATGGAGGCCCCACATGGAGGGGCCTCCCCTTAATGCCACCGGGTGTTACAACCGCTGGACTTCCCGAAACGGCCGACCACGTTGGCCGGCCGGTGTGGCTGCCGCGAGACACACCGGTCCCGCATCCTGCTTGTGTCAGTGGCCGGCCAAGCCCGACCGCCTTTGTCAAACCGCCGCGGCTCCTATTCAACTAGCACGGCGCGACCGCGCCGCACCCCTCCATTGCGGCCCGCCCCGGCCACGGCATCCTGGTGCTCCGGCACGACACACCGGCGTCGAGCTCCTCCGTCGCGGCCGAGCTTCGGCCGCGGCCTCTTTCGACTTCACCGGCGTGGTGTGACGGAGCTGCGATCCTTCGCCGCTTTTTCCCTCGTCCATGCATGGATTCTTTTCACTGCGCCGCCACCATTCCAAACCACGACGGTGATCAACAACAAAGGGGAGGAGGGTCGGTTGTGTTTGTGCGGTCTGCCCTCCTCCCGTTAAATTGATAATAGGCAGCCAATAATTTAACGAAGAACCATCAAATATTCTTGAATTGTAAAATCAAACCCTACCTCAACAACGATGTCGAAGTTCGGTGTCGCGGTTGATGTCATTGGCGTATGTCCAAGGCAAATGGCCTCTCACACCGGCTGCGGAGAGGAGAAGAACGTCTTGTCGATCACTCCTTGCGGTGACAGTGTTCTTCGTCGAGGTCTTTACGTTCTTCGTGTTCTCCAACGAAGAAGACGAGTTCTATCTCCTCCAATTCCCCACACAACCAACCAACCCCAAATAATTTAAGACTTCTTTTTTGATTACCCAACCCATGCGTTTAGAAAATTCAAATGTTTAATTAGCTTAACTTATTTAATCTTGAGTTTGTCAAAATTAAATGAAGTAAAGTTGGAAACATTAATGTGAGGGAGTGTCACATAATTAAAATGGGGGTTTTAGAGAAGTTAGTTAATTTGATGGGATGGGTCTTTTGTGGTTCCCACATCACAAAATCCTTTCAAGAGGATTTAGGTTCAATTGGGTTCCACCCAACTCCCACACATGGGGTTAAACCACTTGGAATGGAAATAAAGTCGTACACAACATTATTTCACTTAACACATAATCCATTTTTAAACAACTCTTCCAGATCAAACGCAACTCCATTTAAGGTCTTCTTAAGCAATTACTAGCACTGTGGTTTTATCGGTGCCCTCAGATTTCGATTCTGAGCACCGGTTCAAAAGTTTGAAAAATCTGCTCGTTCGTTCACTGGACGTACCCGAGCTAACCTTCGGTAATTTATTCCAGGCACACCGGGACTCTGAATCAGGTGCCGTCTGAAGCCACAGACTCGTAAAATTAAAAAGAAATTAAGAAAAAAAATTCTTGAAATTTTTAGGTCTTTATAATACTCCAACCTTAGTGATTTACGTCCCTGTAAAGCTTCAATACACACTAAGGTAAATAAAGTGATACTGAGCACACATCTGAGCCTTCCGCTCCCATTTGCTCTCCTGGAGGTTCTCGAGCTACCAGTGGAAGCGCACATAAGAAATCGACTGTCCATGTAGGACCCGCTCCTTCAGATCCTCTATCTTCACTGCAACTTTCACAGAAGTAACCTCGTCATCGATTTCCAGCTCCCCATGGTCGATGATATGTGTCGGGTCATGCACGTATCTCCTCAGCTGAGATATTTGGAAGACATCGTGCACCCGGTGCAACTGAGGTGGAAGATCCATGTGATAATCCACCACGTCTACACTCCTGAGGACCTTGAAAGGTCCGAAAAACCTCATAGATTACTTCCCGCCTTGACCAAATCTTTTTAGACCACGTCGATGTGAGACCGTAAAAAGTCACGGTCACCATCCTCGAATTCTAGTAGTCTCCACCTCTTATCAGCTTAGGTCTCATGTCTGGTCTCTGCAGTCTCATCTGTTATGAACCATTGGTGATCACTGCCTGCTCCTACATCAGGACACACCCGAGTCTAGTCCCTGATGTGTCACAGTGAACTATGTAACCAACGCCCTCAGGATGGCTCTCTAGTCAACCTCAACCTCAGCTCTTAATAGCTCTGCTGGAAGTGGTGCCGCAACTCTGGAGAATTCTGGAACAAAGGTAAGTTTGGCTATCTTCTAAGTGATCAAATTCACCCTATTATGCATGAGTTTACCCTGTGCTTCCTGGGTTTTCTTTTCTGCTGACCAAGGAAAACCCCTTTCCAATGTTGTAGATAAACCACAACCGTTTTTCCTAATTCTGTAAATTTTTGTATGAACTATGGTTGCCTAGCCTTTACTCAAACTAATGTCATAAGGCCTCGACGCTGCCACCAAGAGGTGCCAATCAAAACTCTCTCCTTAAGGGTCATATAACCCCATCGGCGTAAGTGTGATTATCGAGTCTCCTCCCAAAGGTGTCTCCAGATGTGAGGGTCAAGTCAACGGCTTAACTAGAAAATCTCAGTCTAGGACAAGATTCATGGTAGATAGGAAAGATTGGTACATATGTGTTTTGATACGGTAGCTAGTAGTAGACAGAAGTCGTACCTCAAATCATTCATAGAACCCTTGGGTCACACTCCTTGACCGCACACAATTATTCTCTTCCCCTTCCCTCCATCTCCCTGATCCTAGAGGGGACTATAAAAGTAGGTGGTTGTAACATGTTGAAATGTAAACCAACACATTCTACATTCTAGCTCTACTTCCATGTTTGCTGCTCTATAGATTCATCTGTAATTAACACTTCCTCCTCTTGAAACATTTACACGCCCATGTCTCTGAAACTGGATCTAGTTCCATGCTCTTCCACTGCTAACATCCTCTAGTTGTATACGATCATCCAAAGAACATTCAACCACAAAGGTTATGTCTAGCACCCTAGCGTGAGTAGGGATTCATAGAGGAAAATGTGATGGCTTGGTTGTTCTTAAACACACCATGCTCAGAAGACCGAGCCCTGAAGCACTATTTTCATTGTATTCATCGAGTACTTGGAATGATCAGTATGCCTCGATGAAAACTCAGCTATCGACACCTCATTCTGTTGTAGCTATATAAGCGCTAGAAAAACATCCAGCCACCTCCTCAAGTCAGTCCTCAGCCACCTAAGAGTCATTCTCACCTTGGAACATGAGGGTATTTGATACTGAAACATGTGTAAGGTACAAATCCAACATGTGTCATCTACCAGAACCACTGGTTGTAGTTGCTGACCAACCTGTAGTGATATAGCTAGCACAGTACCCGAAGGTACTATCTCAGGCATCAGTCCACGTACTGAGGCCTTATTATTATACGGACCAACCTCATGGTGACTCATAGGAAAACACTAATATCTAAGTCCACCATCCACTCTACTGGTGTCTCAACTAGGCAGAAAACTCTAGCAATCACCTCCATAAAGTCCACTGCTGCCTTGGAATCTATCTCGCCTCGTAACCTCGGAGGCCACTACTGCTGGGACTCAAGAAACATGCTCTGTCGGTGTGCACCGTCTGCTAGTATGGCTAGTGGCATCCACTGCCCGACAGGTGGTGCTGCTGCTGGTACACCACTCGAGGGTGCCAATATAGTAAATAGGACCCTGCACCGGAGCTTCTTCGCTTGGTGGGACGTCATCGTGTAACCTCTCTCGGGAACCCTAGATGGTTGTCTTTGCAACGACATCCTATTAAAGAACAGGTGTGCCCCAGTCAAACAGTATACCTGGTGAGCTGACTCAATGAGATCACAAAGAAAACTCTTGAAACACACACGCAATCAGTGTTTACATGCACTGAGTCAGAAATCAGAAGTCAGTGTCCTGGCGTATGGATACGTCGGCCGCCGCACCAACACTGGACTCCTAGGACTGATAACTACACTCAATAACCTTAACACTATTGATTCACATAGAAGAATGATCAGATTCCTATGTTCTGCGGTAGAACTGAACTCCTCTGATACCAATTTTTCACGACCTGTCCCCAGGGCCTGTGTCGTGACTACCCCAAGCCCGCCTTCCATAGGCCAGGGGCTGGTGACTAGCACCAAAAGCATAGATCCTGATAAAAGGGAAGGAATTGCCTTTATATTAGTAATGAAATGCAAGAGAGTATGCAGGCTAAAATAAACACTAAGTAAACATAGTACAAAAGTAAGTGATGGTAAGTAAATGGGCCAGAATACAATCCCCACTGAAAGTAAATACAACTGAAAAGAAAAGTACAACATCATAAAAGTATAGAAGCAACTCTGATCCATCGTCTTGTAATCCCACCTGAAGTGTGGGTACAGATAGTCTCCTTATCTCCCCAATTCTATCCGTCTGCTCCAAGTACGTCTCGTTCAGTGATCCACCTCCAGGTACCGTCCAGCTCTATGAGCTCCTACCTCGATCATCATTGTCAATCGTCTGCATCCAATACAATGTAGTGCGGGCATATCCCATGCAGGGGTGAGTATAGGATACTCAGTAAGGACCCTGATACCCCCGAAGGACTCCTAGAATCCACGAAGAATAAACCACAATGGAAAGATACAATCACAAAGTAACAGCCAACTCTACTTAGGTATATGCCGATACATATACCTAATTCATAAATTCCATCTCGGCTCCACAACACGAGCCTACGTTGAACCCAGTCCACAAAGGAGAACATAACCCATTCCACTTAGGAACTCACAACCTAATCCACATTGGAAAGCATAACCCATTCCACAATGGAAGGCACAACAATCATATCAATGATAATGATTGTAAGTTAATACTCATCTCACACATGTATCCATTTATGAAGAGGGGTAGAGATGATTAGATATAACCTCTGAATCATCTCCTCTTCTGATCCCACGTAGGATCCAAGTATAGTAGTCATCGCTGTTGAACCCACAGAGGATCCATGTATAGTAGTCCTCGTCGTCGAACCCACAGAGGATCCTAGCACGGTAGTTGTACCGACGAAGGATCCCATTACAATAGTCGTTCTCGTCGAACCCACGGAGGATCCCAGGAAGGTAGTCATCCTTTTCGATCCCAAGGAGGATCCCAGTATGGTAGTCATCCTCGTCGAACCCATGGAGGATCCTAGTACGGTAGTCTTCCTCGGCGAGCCCACGGAGGATCCCAGTACGATATTTATGCTCATCAAACCCACGGAGGATCCCAGTACGGTAGTCGTCCTCGTCAGAGCCATCTCTAGGGTTCTCTCACACAGAATGCTCGATTCCGGGAGGGTCTTCTCTACGAGCCATGGGGGTTAATACATCAACTGACACGAAGTCAAGAGTTGATGTATCACAATTTTTCGTCTCGTCCAAAGGAACATAACGTGATAGACGACGCATCAATCAGACACCCGGTCTGAGAGTTATTGGCTTTTTCGTCCAAGGGGCCCGATTGGGTTTTAAGTCAAATCCAACCCGACCATACTTTAACTGCATCCAAACCTTGAGTAGAGTAAGCCAAAAGAACCATCTCACTAAGAGGAATGTAACAAAGTCGACGACACATCAATCGGATGTCCGGAGCTCTTTTTATAATCGTTTCCGCTACGAGGGCTCGGTTGGTTTCATGTTCGAACCAATCCGGCTATACCCAAAGTTCTCTGAAACCTTGAGATTAATATAACTAAAAACTGTATCTATCCAAGGATCGCTACGCAACTGACGGTGAATCGATCGGAGGTCTGTAGCCCAAATTATTGTTGTTTGAATGGATATGTCCTAAAAGTAGGGGGTTCGGGCCCTGTCCGACCCGGCCCGATACCCCTGGGTCGGCCCGAACCGGGTCGACCCGACCCAGGTATGGGTCCGTCCCAGTTGGGCACGGCCCGACCTGGCTGGCGTAGCCCAGCCCAGCCGGCGCAGCCTGGCCCGACGAGGGGGTCCGGCCCAGCCCAGTGCGGACCCTCGTTTTGAAACGGCGACCCCCACGTGGAGGGGCCGCCCCTGCCTGCCGTCAGGGGTTACAACCGCCAGACTTCCCAAAACGGCCAGCCATGTTGGATGGCCAGTGTGGCTACTGCGGGACCCAGCGGTCCCGCCCCCTGCTGGTGTCGGGGGTCGGCCGAGCCCGGTCGCCTCTGTCGTACTGCCGCGGCTCCTCTTCGGCCGGCGTGGAGCGACAGCGCCACGACCCACCCCGGCCGTGGCCTCCTGGTGCTCCGGTGCCGCGCGATGGAGCCACGCTCCTCTACTGCGTCCCAACTTTAGCAACGGCCTATTTCAGATTCACGAGCGTCGCGCGACGACGCCGCGCTCCTTCACTGCAGTTTCCCTCGTTCCCGCGTGGTGCCGTTGAACTGCAGCACCTCGGTTCCAAACCACGATGGTGATCAACAATAAAGGGGTGGAGGATCGGTCGTGTTTGTGCGGTCTGACCTCCTCCCATTAAATTGATAACAGGCGGCCAATAATTTAATGAAGAACCATCAAATATTCGTGAATAGTAAAATCAACACCTATCTCAACAACAATGTAAAAAGTCGGTGTCGCGGTTGACGACATCGATGTACGTCCTAGGTGGATGACGTCTCACACCGGCTGCAGAGAGGATATGAATGGAAGGTCAATCACTCCTTGCGGTGACAGCGTTCTTCATCGAGGTCTTGACGTTCTTCACATTCTCCAACGAAGAAGATGATTTCTATGCCTTCCAATTCCCCACACAACTTACCAACCCCAAATAAAAAATGACTCTTCTTATTTTATTATCCAAACCATTCATTTCCATAATTAAAAAGTAGAATTATTTTTACTTAATTAATCATGTACTAGTCAAAATTAAATGAAGTAAAGGTGGAAACATTAATGTGAGGGAGTGTCACATAATTAAACTGGGGGTTTTAGAGAGGTTAGGGAATTTTAAGGGATGGGTCTTGTGTGGGCCCCACCTCACAAAATCCTATCAAGAGGATTTAGGTTCAAGTGGGTTCCACCCAACTTCCAAACATGGGGTTAAACCACTTGGAAATGAAATAAAGTTGTACACATCATTATTTCACTTAACCCTTAATCCATTTTTAAACAACTCTTCCTGAGAAAACGCAACTCTAGTGGAAGTATTCTTAAGCAATTACTGGAGTTGTGGTTTCATCAGTGACCTCAAATTTCTATTCTGAGCACCAGTTCAAAAGTTAGAAAAACATGCTTGTTCGTTTACTGAACGTACCCGAGCTAAACTTCGGAAATTTATTCTCGGCACACTGGGCCACGGAATCAGGTGTCGTCTAATGCCACACACTCATAAAATTCCAAAGAAATTATGAAAAAACATTACTTGAAATTTCCGAGTCTTTACATCAACATAAATAAATGACATCATTTCATAGAGATGGTAGTCTGTACAAACACAGAAATTATATTTCCATTTTTCTACTAGGTAAAAAGATATATATATATATATATATATATATATATATTTCATCATAATATTTAATATCAAATTTGAATTTTTCAATTATAATTTCCACCTTCATGATAATTTTTTGAGGTTGTAACTTTTAATGAAACACATTTTTCTTGGAGGATGTAATACACACCAATGTTTATGGGATATTATCATTTTCAAATGGATTGAATAGAAATCTCTTAAATGATATATTATATTTAAAAATAATAATTTTAAATAAAAATTATATTAATTAAATTATTTATAATACTATAATTTATTTGTTCATGAAGAAAAATCAATTATATTGCAATATGTAGTTGGTAGTCCCTACAGATGCATGCGTGATGATTTCAACATTAATTGGATAGAGAAAGAGATGAACAAATATAATATTATAAACATATTATAATTTATGTACATTATAGATACTAATTTTATTAGATTATAATTATTATGATAGGTTTGAAGGATTTAAAATATAAAATGAACATATATGAACATGGTTAAGAGTTATACCTCTTATTTGGTAAAACCCCTTTAGCCTACACATTAGTCCATATATGATGGTATTATAGAGATAAAATGACCATGTTAACTTGGATTATGATGAGAGGATAGTTTTTGGGTAGGTATTGGATGTGTGAAATGGCTCATGTTGTGTGGATAATACATGATAGAATGTTTTATTTTTAATTTGGTGGGAGTGGAACTCTTATATTTATTCAATAATTTAAAATAATTGTAACAGTAGTGCAGAAATCGTTTTTTACGTCACCATTTTTTACGTCGGTTATATATAACCGACGTAACAATGCGGCGAGTAGCTTTTTCACGTCTGTTATTTTAATAACCTATGTTACAAATCGCGCCTGTTGGGTTTTTACGTCGGTTATCAAATAACCGACGTAAAAAACCAATGCGCGGGGGGTTGTTTACGTCGGTTATTTTGTAACCGACGTAAAAAACCCGATATCGATGCGTTTTTTACATCGGTTATCAAATAACCGACGTAAAAAACCAAAGCGCGGGAGCCTTTTTACATCGGTTTTAAGATAACTGACGTAAAAAAGATAAAAAATAGTTTATAACGTCGGTTATATAATAACCGACGTTATAAAGCATTTAAAAAAATTAAAGCTCGTCTTCTGTCATTTACAATTTTTTCGATTGACAGTCGTCGGCTCGTCTCTCTCTCGCGTGGTAAACCCTAATCGGCTCGTCGATCGCCTACATTACACTCATTTTGGCTTCATTGTTTATCTTCTTCACTGCTCTCGGATCTATCATCTCAACTCGCGACATTCATGTAAGCCTTCCACGAATTTATTTCGTTCGTTTTTGTTTCGATTCTTGATGTGCTTTTCGTTCGTTTTTGAATCTCGTGGAATTTTTTTTATTGAAAATGGTTATTATGTTCATTCAAATCGCAACATTCAACTCAAAAATGGTTATTAAAACATTGTGGATTAGCTTCAGCAAAATCTGAAAAATAATGGGTGGTACTGTAACGTTCCATTCTTCCAGCAACATTATTATTTCCTACTTAGCTAGAATGTGTCTTTCTGGATGAATATTGGTAGTACTTATTTTCGTAAAATCATATTTTCAATATGATTGTCCAGAAAATTATTTTCATGAATGAAATTGGACCAGGTACAATCGGTAATACATATCCTTAAAATTTCATTCAACAATCTTACATCATAATATTTTTTCAAAAAATTATTATTTTTAGAACTCCTAGATCAGAAAACCATCATCTGTTTTCATCTGCATTCATAAAAATATCAATTCATACCTATTACAATCAAATATTTCATTCTGGACTCATGGTGAGTCTGATAATACATTTCTTCTTTCAGTCATCTCCTAAAAATGCTATACCTTTTCATGCAAAGTGTATCTGATTTCTTGAATACGATGGTATGTCCGATTTTCAACAAAACCAAGTGAGGTGATTTCTTTTATTATTAATAATTCATAAAAAAATTATAATACCTAAATATTATTATCATACTTTTCAGATTTTTCATTATAAAAAAGGTAAAGGGTACTTTCTTTTTATTCTCAAGTTAAATTATATTTTTTATAAAGGTATTTTCTATCTAGGTAGAAATAATTTAATGATAATTAAATTGAATTAGGTATATTATCTTATCTTACCATCCAAACACATTTTTATGTAATAATAATTATTATGTTTTGTAAAAACAATTATGACCCCCATTTCATTTTTGTTAGTTAATTGATCTACGAAAGTGTTATAAATGATTTGATGATCACGATTCACCCATATATATGGTTAGTCATTATGTGACATTTGGGTCCATAATATCCTTCTAATGCATTCGACAATGCATTATATATCATAGATCAATATGGGATACAGATGGTAATACCATGTCCAATGTGTTATGTGATGTGCCTGGTAAGAAATATTATAATAAATTATAGGAAAGCTGATTAACATATCCCAATATGAGGTGAATGAAACTATGTTTTCCCTTGACATATGTTATGACTTATATGATTATGTTTGTGCCACACTCTTATGTTATTCCACATACCAATGTTGTGATCTTATGAATAAGGTTTTTTAAATCATGTTCCCACTATCATAAAAATCATGTCTTATGTTATGCTAAAATTGTTATACTTGGACTCAGGTTTTATGATCTATGATTATATAGAACTGTTTCACTTATCTTTTTGATCATGTGCTTTGTGTATGCTCTTATACCCCCATGGATATATTTTTATGAGATTAGATATTATATTTATATATATCATGATTACCCATAATGAGTATCATAAATCAAAACTTTTATTATTTTCATTCCCTAAGTTATAAAAATAAGTATTATGTAGGATGATTCAAAAATTTATTCTGTGAGATGAGTTGTTTTATGTGTGAATCCCAGGCCAAACACATATGTATTTTTTTATTGGTATTACATATATATAGTTTGACATATACTTTTTTTTAAATTACCATGATATTAACATTACTTTTTCTAAAGAAATATTAATGTCCTTAGATTATATATCGGATCAAAAGGATATAGTAATTCTAATATATAATGAGAATGATCAGATAATATGACAATATTATTAAACATAAAACAAATGGTCTATATTCATACTTTTAACATGACAATTACGATGTATAGCTATTTGGTGTTGGGTACTTATGAAAACTACTACTACATTCAAGATTTGTTTTATATTTTAAATTGTTTTACATTCAAATTATGATTTTTTTCATATAAACATGTTTCGTCTTATCTTAAAGATATATATTTTTTGTTGATATTTTTTATAGGTAATAATGAGTCGAAGTTGGATTGCGGCACATCGAATAAGCAATAAATTTGACGACGGTGTTGATGCCTTTTTAGAATTTGCAAAACGAAATGTTCCAAGTAGTGACATTTGTTTTCTGTCCATGCCTGAAATGTATGAATATGAAGAAGTTGAAAAGTAGAGAGATAAAAGATCATCTGATATGTCATGATTTTAATCCGAGTTACAGCCCTTGGATTTGGCATGGTGAAACTGGACGGAATGTCACTGATGATGATGATTCGCAAGATGGTAACTCCGATGGAATTGAAGAAATGATTCGCGATATTGTAGCAAAACAAATTGAGATAGAACCGACAGTTGCACGTCTATATGGTGATGCTGAAAAACCATTATATCCTGGTTGTACAGATTTTACGGTTCTGTCGGCGGTGTTAATATTGATTAACCTAAAGGCGAAGCGTGGATGGAGTGACAGAAGTTTTACAGAGCTGCTACAATTGATGAAAGACATTCTTCCAAATGATAACGATCTTCCAGATTCACATTACAAAGCCAAGAAAATATTAAGCCTGATGGGATTGGGATACAAGAAAATACATGCCTGTCCGAATGACTGCATTATATATTGGAAGGAATATGAATTTCTGTCAGAGTGTCCAAAATGTGGGACATCACGGTATAAGGTGAAAGAAAAATCACAGGGTGATGTAGAGATTACAAAGCTCCCTTCAAAGGTATTTTGGAATCTTCCTATAATTAATCGTTTCTAACGTTTATTTGCTAATTCACATGATGCAAAAAGGTTAAGATGGCATGCTGAAGAGCGGGTATGTGATGGAAAAATATGTCATCCATCTGATTGTCCACAATGGAAGAAAATGGATGCGCAGTATTCTACATTTGGAAATGAAATAAGAAATCTCAGACTAGGGTTGTGCACAGATTGAATGAATCCATACCGAACACTCAGTAGCACACATAGTTCATGGCCTGTTTTATTGGTAATTTACAACCTCTCTCTTGAAGTTTGTATGAAGCGCAAATATGTCATGTTGAGTACAATGATCTCTGGTCCAAAGCAACCCGGTAATGATTTGATGTTTACTTTTCACCGTTGATTGATGATTTGAAACTGTTATAGGCTGATGGTATTAGGGTGTATGATTCTTATAAAATGGAATATTTTCAACTGCATATAGTGCTTTTGTTCACTATAAATGACTTCCCAGCGTATGGAAATTTTTCTGGATACCGTGCTAAAGTGAATAAAGCATGTCCAATTTTCGAACAACAGATGTCCTATTGTCAATTGCATCATGGGAGGAAAACAGTGTACATGGGTCATCGAAATTTATTGCCTATGGAACACCCTTATAGAAGACTAAAAAAGGCATTTAATGGCTCACAAGAATTTGATACTGCTCCAAAAACTTTATCCCATGATCTGTATATTGAGAGGGTGAAAAACTTTGATGTGACATTGGGAAAGACACAGAAATCTGGTAATGATAGACATATTTGGAAGAAAGGTCAATATTTTTTGAGCTACCATATTGGAGGTATCATGAAGTTAAACATAATATTGATGTCATGCACGTGGAGAAGAATATCTATGATTCTTTGATTGGAACATTGTTAGATATTAAAGGAAAGACTAAAGATGGGTTGAATGCAAGATTAGACTTACTATCAATGGGAATACGTTTGGAGTTAGCTCCCACTCTTAAAGGAAGACGAGCATTTCTTCCCCTGGCTTGTCATACATTATCGAAGAGGGAGAAAATTAGCTTCTGTCAGTGTCTTCATGATACCAAAGTGCCTCAAGGTTATTCTTCTAATGTAAAAAATTTTGTCACATTGAAGGACTTGAAGTTGATAGTTATGAAATCACATGATTTTCACGTCATGATGCAACAAATTCTACCAGTTGCATTGCGTGGAATATTGCCCATTCGTGTCAGAAAGACTATAATGAAGTTGTGTTAATTTTTCAATTCAATTTGTAACAAGGTGATTGATGTGAATGCTTTGAACATTTTGGAAAAGGATGCAATTTTAATACTTTGTCAATTGGAAATGTATTTTCCTCCAACTTTTTTTGATATAATGGTGCATTTAATGATTCATCTGGTTCGAGAAATAAAGATTTGTGGACCTGTATATCTTCGTTGGATGTATCCTTTTGAAAGGTATATGAAAATATTAAAGGGGTATGTTAAAAATCTATATCGACCTGAAGCCTCCATTATTGAAAAGTATATTTCTGAGGAGGTAGCAGAGTTTTGTATGAGTTACATGGTTGCGGCGCAACACATAGGTTTGCCTCCATCTCGCCATGAATGAGTTAATAATGAGGGAAAGGGGATTCACGGCTTGAAAGTAAAATCATTGTCAGCTGAACAGATGAAGAAGTTATAATCATAGATCTTGAAGAACATAGCTGATGCTCAACCATATATCACCTTGCATATTAATGAGTTGAAACAATGTCATCCAAAGAAGAAAGAAATGTGGATTTTGAATGAGCACAACACAACTTTTTTGTCATGGATTAAAAAGAATTTGCTTGGTAGATCAGATATATCAGAGACATTAAAATGTATAGTGGGTGGTCCATGTTTAAATGTGATAACATGGTCTGGTTATGACATTAATGGTTATACATTTCATACAAAAGCTCAGGACAACAGAAGTGCAGTTCAGAATAGTGGTGTATTGGTGTTTGCAGAAGCAATGCATTTTTTGAGTGCTAAGGACAAAAACCCAATTTCTGCATCAAATGCATATTATGGAGTGATTGAAGACATATGGGAGGTTGATTACATTAAAATTAAAGTTCCCGTTTTTAACTGTAAATGGTTTAATGGTAACAACAGTGTCAGACATGATGAATTTTGAATGACACTTGTTAATCTAAATAGATTGGAAGACACAGCTGATTCTTTTATAATGGAAACACATGCAAAAAAATATTTATGTAGTAGATCAATCAGCTATGCAGTGGGCTGTTGTTTTACAAGGGAAAAAAACAATATGTTGGTGAGGATGAACTTGATGAATATGCTGATTTATGTGAGATCCCTACTTTAATGGAAATATTTACAGAACATAATGACGACCATGTTGAAGACATAGTTTGTGCCATAAGGAATGATCACGACGAAGGAATTTGGGAAAACAATCCATCTGTACATTCTTAAAATTACAGGTAACATATGTTTATTTCTTGTTTACATTTATTTTTTCCATAAATGTTAGATATTGTAAGTTTTTTATTTATAAAAAAATGTTTTAAAATAAAATAAGTATATGTTATTGTTTGTTTTAAGTTTGTTTAGTTTACTTTATCATGTTTATTGTTGTACCCCTCTCTCTGGGTTCCACCGACTGGACGGTGGTCATCCACCTATTGGCCGGTGTCACCAGGAAGTGGGCAAGCCCACTGCCTGGGTCCTCCGGCTGGCCGGTGCGCTAACACCGATCGGCCTGTGTTAGCGCACCGGCCAGCCGATATGGGCACCGGCCAACCGGTTCTTTCCCACCGGCCAGCCGAAGGACCCAGGCAGTCGGCTTGCCCACTGCCTGGTGACACCGGCCAACCGGTGGATGACCACCAGCCAGCTGGTAAAACCAAGACAGAAAGCCTGCTGTCTGGACCACCGGCCAGCCGGGAGCTCAGCACCGGCCAGCCGGTGGACCACCAGCCAGCTGGTGAGACACCACCGGCCCGCCGGTGTGCCCATTCAAACTAGCCATTGGGCTTTGATAATTGTTTTAAATTGTTAATTATTTTTTGAAAAGGCAATTCACCCCCCTATTGCCATCCTCTACGACCCAACAGTTTATAACCATTACATGAATTTTAAAATGCTTATTTTTGTTCACTGACAATTACTTTACCATGTTTAAAATGTTTACCAGGTTTACCATTTTTTCCATTTTTACCATCTTGACCATCTTGACCATCTTTTCCATCTTTACCATTGTTTAACATGCTTACCATATTACCAATGTTTACTATTATGTAACTTAGTACACTTTTCTATTTTCTGATTACATTAGTATTAAAATATTTGAATTTGAATATTTGTTCACTGACAATTACTTTACCATGTTTACAATGTTTACCAGGATTACCATTTTTTCCATTTTTTACCATCTTGACCATCTTGACCATTTTGACCATCTTTGCCATCTTTACCATTGTTTAACATGCTTACCATATTACCAATGTTTAATATTATGTAACCTAGTACACTTTTCTATTTTCTGATTACAGTAGTATTAAAATATTTTAATTTGTATAATTGTGAACTGACATTTGTTTTTTTTATTTGAAGGATAATGACAGATCATTCAGATGATCAACCACATGATTCTGGGGAGGAGTATATTGTTGGTCATACCTCTGGGGATGAACATTCACATGCTCCTATTACGAAAAAGAGTTCAAAGGTTGGTAAACGTGGTTGCAGACGTTTACCAAAATTATCACTTGCTCGTACGCAGGATCAGAGGATAGTAGTTGAGTTTGATGATGATGATATTCCTAGAGGTCCGAATGCCAAAGATTTTAAGAGTTTTGTTGCAACTCAGGCTAAGACGAAAGTAAGCATTCTGTATGATGATTGGAGAGGTGTGGATAAAGCGATTTTCTCTCAGTTGTGGGAGACGATTTTGGTAAGATCTTTTGTCATTGTTTGACCATTCATTTAATGTTTCTGGTATATATAATATTTTTAACCTCTTCTTTATCAGATGACATTTGATATTCCGGACACTAGAGGAGTCAGGAAGAAATTCTTATCGTTGGCTGCCAGGAGATGGAGGGATTTCAAATCAACCCTCACATCTGATTTCATTTATGGTCATAGGAGTCATGACAATCCATGTTGTATATATCCTTTTATAGATGAATACACATGGAGACAGTTTTTTGAAAGTAGAAAAAAAAGAGTCATTTCTGGTAAGGGCAATGTAATCTTTTATATACTATCTTATATAAATGATTTTATTAATGTTTTGTTAATGATTTATTATTCTTAAATTACAGCAAACAAGGAAAGCTCATCAGGAGATCCAATCTAAAAATGTATACCCTCATAGTTTATCTCGGGGAGGGTATACATTATTGGAATAAAAAATGATAGAGGAAAAATTTCAACAACTAAGAGCTGAGTCTTCAAGCTCTGGAGAGGTGGCCCCTCCATCCCCTCCATCTAGACATGAAAAATGGAAGAGAGCTCGGAAGGGAAAAAAGGGAAATATCTTTCGGAAGAATCGAGAATCGTAGCTGAGAGGATTGTAAGATATTTATTTAATTTATTTAAGTTAACTTTTTTCTTCATATAAGTTTCAATCATTACAGAAATGTTCAATTAATTAATACAGGACTCTCTTGAGGAGAAAAGTTCAGAGGGGACATTTACAGCTACTGGGAGGGAAGATATTTTATTTGCAGCATTGGGAAGGCCCGAACATCCTGGTCGTGTAAGAGGATATACGACATGTGTATCGGTAAGAAAAGTGTTTCCACGTTCTTCAACTTCTAACATTGAGGGGGTTTATAATAAAATAGAATCCTTGGAGGCTGAAGTTCAAAATATTAATGCGATGATGGAAGACAAGATTAGAGATTCGGTGCAGTCTATGTTTGCAGAAATGCAAAGACAATTTCAGACTGCAGCTCCCACTCCTCCACCTCCCCCTGCAGACCCCATTATTTATCCTCCACCTCCGCTAGTAGCTCCCACTCCCCCACCTCAGCCTGCGGACCCCATTTTTTATCCTACGCCTCCACCGCAGCTTCCTACATATTGTGAGTTGTATATTGATGATTCTCAACATCATATAGTAGCATACGGGTTGGTATATTGTATAGGAGATACAGATCATCATCAACAATTAGAGGTAGAGAATCAGAGGGTCACTGTACAGGATGTTATAGATAGATCAGCTAGGGTACCAATACCTACAGATGAGGTGGCGACAGTTGGACAGAGTATCAGCCATTTTTTAGTTTGGCCATCCAGACTTCTTCGACTCATTACCATAGAGGTATGAATGTTATATCTTTTATTTTATTTTTTTATTAAGGTTGTCTTATCATTTGAAAACTACTATAATTCTCAATTTTTTTCACAGGAATACTTCAAAGGTAAAGAAATATTGTATAGACAACAACAAAGACAACAAGCTATGACATCAGATACAGATTCCAGTGGTCTTGATTGTTTGTCAAGATATTCACATTTGTTGTTGGATTTTTATGAGTTTCCAATGGAATCTCATGTTTGTGGACGTGAAATATGTGTGGGGATTACAAAATCTGATATCATGGAGCTTGTTACTGGAGATAAGTTGGGCATCAACGTGGTGCAAATTTTTTCCATGTAAGTCTTAACACCTTTTCCCTACGTTATATTTATTAAAAATGAATACTTATATAAGTTTTGTATTAGGTATCTTTATAAAATTTCTGAGAGGAATGAACTGACAGATGTATATGGATTCATGGACCCGCAATTGATTTCCCCTGAAGCATGTGCATTGACTGAGGAACAAAGAATGGTTTATATTGCTGAAGGATTTGAAAAGAATATAATCCAAAAATGTTGGATGATGCCTTTTTGTGAGAGGTATGAAACACATTTCTCTCAAATAGATAATTATCTTTTAACAGAAAAAACCACGAACATTAAATTTCCTTTTATTAGTGATCATTGGATGTTAGGGATTTTTTTCCCAAGGGAGAAAGATCTTTATTGGATATGCTCTGTTCATGGTGATGTGCGGGAAAGTTTTAAGAATATATTGGAAAAGTAAGTTTCAATTTCTCAATAGTTTTATATATTATAATGAATTTTAAATTTACCCCATTCGTATTATTTTCTAACAGTGCATGGGTCAACTTTCGAAAAAACACAAAGAAAATAAATGCAAAGATCAAATATGTAAATTCGAAGGTAAATTTCCATTTATAATTTGTACTTTTTGATTTATTACATAAAAATAATATATTGAATTTACACTCATTCAAAATAGAATTGTCATGAACAACAAGGCCTCATCGAATTGCGGATATTATATGTTATGATTTATGTATGAAATAATAACAAATGGGACAGTTGTGAATTTTGACCTAGTACGATTTCCTCTTAAACTTTGCCATCATATTTCAATTTGATTTATTCATTATACACGTTAACTATCTTCTTTTTCATTTGTAGCTTTTTGATGACCCTCAACCCTATACTGTTGAAGACATCAAATGCGTACAAGTGGAGTGGTCAAATTATTTTACAGGTTTGATTGAATTTTAGTTGTTTGTAATGTAAAATGTAATTTTGAATATTGTCGTTTTAATTGTGTATTTGGTAGTTGTTTAGGTTTGATTTAGTTTTTTTTGAAGTTGACAATGTAAGTTTTGAATGTTATATAAGTCAATGTTTAATTTTGCTCGACTTCTTGTTTTGGTCTACTTTTGATGGTTCTTCTGGTATGGATTTGGGACTGTGGGGGAGGGGTTCCAAGGGTGTGGGGGTGTGTTCAGTGGGGTTGGGGGTGTCCAGCGGTCCGGGAGGGCTGTCTGATGGGGTGGGGGGACAGTCCTGGGGGGTGGCAGGGATGTCCAGGGGTGTGGGAAGCCGGTCCAGGGGTGTGGGAGTGCTGTCCAGGGGTGGGGGGTAGTCCAGGGGTGTTTGGGGCTGTCTAGGGGTGTGGTGGGGGCTGTCAAGTGGGGTGAGGGGGTGATGAGGTGCTGTTCAGGCGGGTGGGGGGTTGTCGAGGGGTGTTTGTGGGTGTCTTGGGGTCGGGGGCAGTCCAGGAGTGTGGTGGGGGATTCAATGGGGTGGGGGAGGGTTGTCCAAGGGGTATACATGAGGGTGGGAGCTCCAACGGGGTGGGGGAGGGCTGTCCAGGGGGTATACATGAGGGTGAGGGCTCCAACGGGGTGGGGGAGGGCTGTCCATGGGGTATAAATGAGGGTGGATGCTGTCTAGTGGGTAAGTTTGATATGTTATCTATGTACATGCTTAATTTTGATGTACTTCTGTTTATGTGGTACGATTTCTTGATTTGTTTTCTGGTTGATTCTAGTGGAGAGAAGATCACTGCATTCTGTTTTAAAAAAAATTGGGTTTATCACGTCGGTTATTTAATAACCGACGTGATAAAAGGTCTACAGAATGGTTTATCACGTCGGTTATTTAATAAATAACGTGATAAAAGGCCTGGAGAATGGTTTATCACGTCGGTTATTGAATAACCGACGTGCTAAACGGCCCGGACAATGGTTTATCACGTCGGTTATTGAATAACCGGCGTGATAAACGGCCTCCCTCTAGTTTATCACGGAGGTTATATAATAATTGGCATGATAAACCCCCCTCCCCCGAGTTTTCACGTCGGTTTTATATGAACCGACGTGATAAACCACGCTCAGCCCGGTTTATCACGTCGGTTCTTATAGAACGGATGTGATAAACCACCCTCACCCCAGTTTATCACGTCGGTTATATATGAACCGACGTGATAAACCCCCTCACCCCCTTTTTATCACGTCAGTTGTTTAAGAACGGACGTGATAAACCATTGTCTAGTCCGTTTATCACGTCGGTTCTTAGATAACCGACGTGATAAACCATTCTCCAGGCCTTTTATCACGTCGGTTCTAAAATAACCGACGTGATAAACCATTCTCCAGGCCCTTTATCACGTCGGTTCTATAATAACCGACGTGATAAACATCGCGATTTTATGCTTTTTGACGTCGGTTTTTAAATAACTGGCGTCAAAAACCTTATTTATAACGTCGCACGTATTAACGTTGGCTAGAAACCGACGTAAAAATTAAAAATAACCGACGTAAAAAACATTTTCTGCAGTAGTGTAAGTCGCTTAATTGGTAATGTACCACTAGAAAAATGCAGGATTTAATAAAAGGTGGTAGTTTTTTAATTACATATAAGCAATAATATTTATGATGATATTTTGGGACCTTATCAAAAATACTTAACACCAATTAAAATGTATTAACATTTTATTGAAGTGAGAATTTTTTCCCATCGTTAGTATTTATAATGGCCAAAAATATAATATAAATTATTAGTAAACATGAACATCCTAATTCAAAATATGAAATCTAATTTTGATTAATAAATTTTTATATTTTTAATAATATAATTTTATCATAAATTCTCAAAACACAATGAAACTAATTTTTAATGAAAATTCTATTTGTATGAATAAAAATGATCTAATAGAAAAATTAAATAAAATATTGATTTGAAAAGAATTTTTAATATTATTATTATTAAATATGATCATAATATACATTAAAACCAAATAAAAAATATATAGGTAAATTAAAATTACTTGATATAATTACAATAGATTATAGTTTTTTCAGAATCATAATTTGTCATTATTTACACAAAAAAAACAATCTTTTGAGAAAAATTAGAAAAATCACAATATTAGAATTATGAAGTAACTATTGGAAACATTTATTCTATTTTTTAAGTAAAATCAGTAAAATTATATATAATTATTTATAATTTCTTTTCAAAAAATGAAATTAAAATCTATTTGTGATGATAATAAATTTTTGATGTATAAAACAGATTTATTCTTTTTCCTTTATTAATAATCATGATTAACCTAAGGTTCTTCATTTTATTGATTGTATAATCTAATTAACTAATTAGGAAAATTTTTCAATAGTGATTTATTATATCTATTAATATAAAAATATAGTGAACACATAAAAGATGTATTATAAATTATATATCACTTACCATCAAATGATGTTCAAATCATTTATATCTTGTTGAAAAATGAATGATTTAAATTTAATTTTTTTTAAAAATTTATATATATATTATAATATAGTAATTAATAATCATAATTTCTAGTTCAAATAACTATTCTAAAATAGTAATATCTAAATAATAATATTTTTAATAGTATACTTCAGTTCGTATAAATGAATTGTTTCATATACAACATCCAATCAAAACAACTATTATTAAAATAAAATAATTTTTGAAATATTGGTGTGGTATATAAAATTTCATACATAATGGTGAAAATATAGAGTCTAAAAAAGTGCGGATCCCATACTTCATGAGAGTACATAAGATTATTGTGCCATGGGTAGTTTTCTTTATTTTAATAGATCTATATAAAGGTAAGGCCAATATCATGTAAAGGAAAATCATTAATTTTATAATGGTAATGTGAAAAAAAAGAAACACTCATTTAAAAACATGTTCTAGTGTATTCTATAGTAGTAGTAAAAATGTAACTGTGTTTATGGTGTATACGTTGTAGAGAAAGGGCTACGCTCAAGTCATGTTTCATATGAGACATCGACCCGATAGAACAATCTTGTGCTGTGGAGGGTGAATTTTAAATATAGTTTATTTCTATTAATTTTGTAGAATATAGGGGTCCACTTCCTACCTAGTATACAAAACTATGACGATTTTATTGATCAATGGATTGAAAAAATCATGAAGTGATCTATTGGGTGAGTTATTATGATTTAGTTATGTATGTTTTATATATTTGGTCAACTTTTGGAGGGTACTCCTTTGGGAATAATCTATTACAGAATTTATTGATTGATTACATTTTTTATGAGATAATGTATGTTTCCACCCTATAATAAAGTCATGTAAAACGGTTCTAAAATATAGAATAATTTATTACAGTTATTATAAGTACTTACAGAAAACATTATTATGAATTGACTATGTGGTAACTTGTTCAGTGATAAAAATGAATTAAGAAAAGATGGATATATAAATTGGGTGAATTAATAGGTGTTATTCATGCATGTTTTATGGATCAATTAAACTATAATAAGAAAGACTTTACGTAATATGTGCATGGAATATTTTTTTGACTGATCTCACCTTCTATGTCATAATGTATAGTTATATTCCATAGTAAATTCTTGCATGAAAATGAGATTATTTTATAAGAAATTATTATTCTTCAACAACACGGTTAAAAAATTGATAATTATTAAATATAGAGTTATTGTTATTTATTTAAGTAATTTTATTAAATTTATATGATACTTAATAACCATATTAATGTGTTTATGAAACATGTCTCAATCATTGAAGGAGGGAATTAGAACATTTGATCCAAAACCATTGATTAAAATTAGTCGATTAATTTCTATAGAACTATACACAAAATATATAGAGTATTTAAAGAATAAATCAAGAAAATAAGAGGTTTCATATATAATATAATGGAATAGAATTTTAGAAACTTTCTTATAATAGAAATATATATGTTACATGAGCCCTTTTATAACTAAAAAATCATCAGGATGTACTAGAAACACATACCATTATAGGTGTATCTTCATACCCATATCATTTGAGGAATAATGTAATTATTTATATAGTATTGAGTAAATATATGTGAGGTTATTTTTTGATATTTGAAAATCTTGTGAGGGTAGTTCGTTCCATGGATCTATGTGACTGATTTATTGTTTAAGAAATATATGTAGTGAATTAAGTGTTACAGGTTCTTAGGAATATTTCCAATCATGCTCTTTTAATATACCAATTTAGGTTAAAAAATAAAAGGTCATTGTTTCCATTAATTTCCTAGATCACTCAAGGGAGTTAGTTAGGTAATGATATATGATTTTCTATTCTTGATAATATAATATTTTGATCATGGTAATTTAATGTTTTAAAACATCCAACACATGTTTCTCCCCCCCCCCTCTTAGATTAAAATCTTTATCAACATCTTGTATGGGATTTATAAAATTTAATCAACAAAACAATACCATATTTATTATAAATATTATATTTTTATAATATATAAGAATAAAATATTGAATTGAATGATTGAAATAATCCTAAAAACACTAGCACCGATGGATTTGTACATTTACAAGGAACATTATCATAATGATTTTGAATCATAATAAGAATTATCTATAAATGATGCATCCTAGTTAATATCCATATCACTATAGTTAATGACCTATGAATCATTATAAAAATATAATTTAATGTTTCATATAAGTAAAAAATATTGAATTGATCCATATTCATAAGAGGATCCAATTACTAATAGATCTTTCTAAGTAAATATATCATTATAATTGGATCATCAATCAAAGAAGAAATTAAACTAACACTAGAAAACCTTTATTCCCTTTAATGTGGATAAAACTTCAGGATCCCATGACAAAAAAATCGAGAGATATTATACAGTGATTTATATAATATTTCTTACAGTCCTCAGTAGCCTTCATGCACACATAAATATTTAATGAAAAAATGATTTTTCTAAATACATAAACCATTATAAGAATGGATTATACACAAACTAGTGACTATAAAAAAAGAGTTATATAACTCCTCCCATATAATGCTTCAATTTGATCAATTCTTATGGTTGAATAATATAAATTATTTTTAAAAATCTCACTAAAGGAAAATTAACCTCCCATAAAGTTCTAAATTCAAGAAAACTTGCACATAATTCATCCTACTGGTTCTATATCATACCCTCTATATGGAAATATATTTGAGGATTAAATAAACCGATGAGGAATAAAAGATATAAAAAATTAATTTGAATAAATTTTTTTTCCGATTAGTAAATTATGTATCTTTATCAATGATTGTTATTTATATAATCAAATTAAGCTATACAAATTAATCCAAAAAAATAACTTCCAAAAAATTCATAATACTCAACTTTTTAATTTTGTAATAACATATAAATCATCATAAATCAATCATAACTATATAAATGGAATCATATCCAACCAAATATTGGGAAACCTACTAATGAAATCTATATATATGTTGTCCAATTTCTATTCATGAATAATAAATGCTTATAAAAGGCTATCTATAACAATATTATCACCTTTCACTAAGTGAATGATAGGTAATGAAGACATGAAATCAGCCATAAACCACTTATTACACTCTCTATAATGAAAATCTCTCATGTAATGACATAACTATAATATAATTCAGTGCACTTTTTATGGTGGGGAATGAAGCTGATATAATACTGGAAATTGCACCACTAGTAGAATTATGAGAATCCACCCCCACCAAACAAAATAAATTAACAATCATAGAAATTTTTTTCAAGTTAATTTTAATATTTAATAATATTTAAACACACATAAATTTTTTCATTTTTAATGTATGTCTTCTACATAAGATAAAATAGTGAAAAAATGCATGGTTTTTTTAATAATAATATAATTGTGTCTCCTTCCACCATATGTAGTTTAAACAAATATATATTATATATCATCCTCTACACATCTTTATCCTTTGTAGAAAAATTACTACTATATCATTAATTATTTTTATTGAATGATCCAAAAATATTTCCTTCTAGAAATATAAATTTGAAAGTAAAATCTATTTTTATTTTTTATTATTATTTATATTATTATAGAATATTTATATATAAAACATATATAGTTTCAATTATTGAATTTTTTTCAAAAAAAAAAATATTTCAAAAATATTTAAATTTTATGAATTAAAATTATTTGTTAAAAATATTTTTATGAATCTCCTTTATAAAATTAAAAATTTTACATACACAAACTGTTTTTTATAACTACATAAAACATATTAATGATTAGATTATAATATTACCATTTAAATAGTAATTAAATAATAAATATATTATTTTTAACACAAAATTGAACATTTTATGTGGTAATATGATTGTAGTATATAATCATTGAATATAGTATAATTACTTTTAAGGTAATGTTAAATTATTTATTTCTCACAAATTAAAATTTTATATAATAATTTTACACTAACATAATATTTTATAATGAATTAATAATAAAGATAATATTTTTTATGGTTTAAAAAATGATTTCATATTTGATACTAAATAAATACCCATTCGAATAAAAAAGTAACATGTTTTACACTAAAATAATACAATGAATTATTATTATATTTATTTGTAAACTTCGTTTTATAATTATATAATCTCTGAATATAATTAATTATACATTTCCAACCGATATATTTCAAAAACATAAATGTGATATGTTCATTCAGAAATTATTGTGACAGTAATGTGTAATTATAATTTTTATAAATATTTTTTCAAAGATAATTAATTGTATGATAATTCTAGTTAATTAAAATATTAATTTTTTAACATTGATATAACATTTTAAATAAAATAATAATTAATCTTAAAACATATAATAATTATGTATCAATATATAGTATAAACATTGTAACTCAAAACTAAATATATAGTTTGTTTTAAAATAATTTTATAATTTGTATTATATGATTTTATTTTAAAAAATATGAAAATTTGATTTAAAATTTGATAAAATAAAATTAATTTTTATTAAATAAGATCATTGAAATTATTTTTGTTTTAATATTTTATATTTTTTAAAAAATGTTGAAATTTTGTTAGAAGTTGAAAATTAAATTTTTTAAAATACTATGTGTTTTTTTAAACAATATAATAAAATTATGATTAGTGATTTTTTATTTTTGACAAATTAAAATGTATTTAATGAGAAACATAATGAATATAAAATAAAATGTTCAATTAAGAACCATGTATATGAAATTTTGGTGTATTAATTTTAATTTATTCAAATAAAAACATATTTGATCCTTTACTTTGTATAAAATATTTCCACATTAAATTTTGGTTTTGTGTTTCAAAAAATATTTATAAAATCAATATTTTATTAGTTTTTTATAATATTAATGAATCAATAGTATTCATAGTCCATAATAAAAATAATCATATAGTATATTTCATTATTTTATTCTAACCCCACCCAATTTAAATTTATAGACAACTCCTCCACCCATTTAATTTGATTTATAAAAATCATTAATTGGACCAATATTGTCCTGACCCGCCTTATTCAAATTAATTGAGAGACAATTACCCTAGGGTCCTTCCCTCGATAGGCCTCAGGGTGGTGACCAGCACTAAGGGTGTTTAAATCTCAAAAAAATGGTGGTTTTCAGTTTTTATAGTAACCGTGAACGAGAGATAATGTGTTTCGGCCTCAAAAAACTCTCAGTAAAATATGTATACAGATACAAAAATCCATCCCACATGCATTTTCAAAGAAAAATAGGTAGAAATACAAAAAAACTCCAATGTAAGTACCAAAATAAATCTATGTTGAAACACAATAATTGTACCCAACATCCGAGTTAGTATGGTCCATCCTTATCCACATAATGTCACTGAAAACCTGAAAACAATTTTATGTTCGTTGAGTGAACATACATTTATAATCAGATGGGAAAATCCAAATTCAATCATCCACATGTGGTAGATTCACAATAATGACCATATAAAAAATAGGTGAAGCCAACAACACCTAATAAATAATACTAACCACCCATCCTCACCATGTCACGCTTTCCAAATACTACAATTGGTGTAAAGTAAATTTGTAATCACATCGGTATTTGGGTAAATCAAGCCACTTATCAATGGTTAACTACTCATCCCTAACAGAGAACATCAATATTCTACCATGCTCTTCCACAATACCCACTGTCACAACCTTCCCGCACACACATATGTCACATGCCACATCACGTTTCTCCCGCAAACACATGGGCGACAAACCACATCACATTTTTTCTCACATACACCTAGGGATCATACATAAAATGCCCTACCTGAAAACACATGGGAATCATCTTGAAGACACATGGGAAACATACCACCTCTCACACAGCCAATAAGTATCCATCCACCCCCCCCCCCCCCACAAGGATGTTGGGAAAGGACACCATCCCCCATAACAATGGGGTGTTTGGTATATAGTTATCAAAATGGTTGGGTGTATAAAAAAATCCCAAGGAACTACAAGTATATATATTGGTACCAAACACACAACCCAACCTAGATGTTTCAATGCGAGTAACCTTCCCACACAAAACTACCCTTTTTTCTACCTTCAAATTCATGTATTTACACCAACAATGGTCAATTCGTAAGTTTATTGAAGGAAGCTAAGTCATAAATCTCCCTTACATAACACCCATCCGAAAAAACGTTAGAAATAATTTTCTTTATTTATTCTATCCCAACCTAGGAACTAATAAAAACAATATCTTTAACCATTTATAAAAGTCTAAAATCCACTAACAATGACAAATTCAAACATGTAAGGTTTGAGCAAGGTAAGGTATCCATTTTAACACTGATTCATAAAAACAACATAGGAAACTAGTTTGTTGTCCCACTGCACACCCCCTATCATAGACACTCATTAAACAATGGAATACTTTCATTATTGTATGTTATACCAATCAAGTGATTCCCTCACAGCCATACCTGACAGCCTTGGTGCACAACAATATCGCACCTGGAACCCTTATAAACAAGATATCATGAAAACTCAATATTATATCCATCCTTCAGAATCTTTTTCTAGATGTAGTCCCACTATATAACAAGCCCATCTATTCCAAAATAAATCACCATCTCAAAATTTGAAACCAAAAAACCACCCATTCCACCCCATACACAAATTCAACAATAATAACCACTAAACAAAATCCCCACTACACACACATACAACACCTTTCTCATAGAACCACTCTATGCTCGCTCTTACACCGACAAATGTGCTTCAAAAAGTAGCAACACACAACTCACACAAGTCAGACACCACCAAAAAACATATCATATAGCCACACCTACTCAATAGGGTGTATTTATATTTTCCCAACATTATAATTCAAATTTCACTTCGATATGCAGGGGTGACCACAAAAGGTTTTCATCATAGGGCATCCAGTTATTCAATCAATTGTATGTGATGAACCAGACATTTATTTACACCGGTTATTCATGAAAGAACTATAATAGTTATAATTAATCACCCATTTGTAGGAAAATACCACCAACGACCATAATTTTCAGAGACCACATGGCCATAATAGATAACATCATAATCAAAGAGAAAAATTGAAAAAAGTGATCAAAATTAACATCTCCCTCCTCCCCCAATTATTAATTCTAATTATGTTTTTTAAATTTGGATTCATCCTTTCTCAAATGTGTACATCATTATACCCACCCCGCATGATACACTATTAAAATAGAGATGAAGAAAATACCTACCTCTAACTACAAGTGAGGAACATTTCTTCCTTATGCCAAAATTGGGGTGTGAGAATAGCAGGAAAAATCTAAGGAAAAATAGACGAGGGGTAGCAGAGGCACACATCTATTCTAGGAAGAAATGTTCTTCGTGTATGACGGTAAAAGAGAATAGAGGGCCTAAACTTTAGAAAAATTCATATCCAGTGTCAATTGAATGAGAAACGGTTCCAAGGAAATTTATGGCCGGGTCATGGTGAAGACCATGTTGATGGATTATTCTATATCCCCTACAGTGTTAGGATATAAAGAAAAAAGTAATTTTCTTCTAAAACACATTTATAAATGCTCAATCAAGTTATTAAACTATATTTACGTCAAATAAAAAGTAAGAGGAGAGTAACTAGAAAAACCAGGAGAAACCATGACAAACTAAAAATTTGGAAAATTGTTAGAAGTGACACACCATAGGGCGAGTCACCAGTGTCACTGTTCAATAATCCACCATTCAGTGAGACATGATTTGATGTCACAAATTGTTGAGCCACCATTTCGTGTCACCATTCAGTGAGACACCGTTATGTGTTACTGTTCGGTGAGACACTATTTTGTGTCACCATTCGGTGTCACCGTTCGATGAGCCACAATTCAATAGAACCATTCAATGAGCCACCAATCTATGGAACTATTTCGGGATCCACCATTCTTTCTCACCATTTAGTGAGCCACATTTCGGTGTCACTGTTCATTGAGCCATCATATAGAAAACTATATTTTGGAAAACTCCCGAATTAATCCATTGTTACCTCTCAGAACACCCAAAAAACAAGATTTTCACGAAGGAATAGCCCATATGGTCTCCTTCATTATATCAAATACCTATAAATCTATTCTAATCCTCACTAATTCATAACTAAACCAAATAAGAGGGTGAGTCTAAATAAACAACCTATAATATACCTATCAATGATATACTACCATGTGTTGTTTGAAAGATGAAGTGAAACCATAAAATCTATGAACACATCCTACTACATATTTTAACCCAAAAATCCATAATATACCCCACACACCAATAGTTAGGACACACATAATAGGGAATTCCTTCTTCAATGTAATGATATTGTCGAATTTAGGTGGCATTGACTCACGTTCAAGAGTTTAGTCCCACCACATTAATGCATCTCAATTAGGGACCTGGTTTCCCATTTCGATATATTAGGACTTTTCTGATAATTAGAGATCAAGTAAAAAATCCATCTCATAGAGAAAAAAGGCCAATCACTACATCACATAATATATCACACATGAAATACTCAAAAAAAACATTGGGTATTGGTCACACATCTGTTCCTCTCACTCCCATGTACTCTCCTCCAGGCCATCATTCCTCCCAAACACATGAACCAAGGGAATGGACCACCACATGACACATTATTCTAATGATCCTGGATCCCCACTATTCACTCCACAAATGTATTTTCATCCTCAATATCCAACCCTCCCCAATCAATGGCATGAGAGTATAATACCGATGAACAAGGGAGACATGAATGACTTTGTGGATTCTCCCTAAATGATACGGAAATTTTTGCTGATATACCACCTCACCAACTCATACCCACACCTCAAAAGATCTAATGAACCTAGAAGAAATCTTACCCCCTCTCCCAAACCTCAGCTTACCACATTGAAGGGAATGCTTCAAGAATATATGGTACCCAATCTAGAATTTCAATTCCCTATCATGTGATTGGAATATGACTTCTTCTAGTTATGTGCTACCTTCATGCTCTCGTAGACAATATGTACCTTATCTCTTTTACTCTGGAACACATCCTAACCTAGAGTAGTCGTCTCCCCATCATCTGTCAAGTAGAAGTTATAATGACATTGTCTTTAGTATAAAGCATTGAATGGATCCATTCTATAGTAAGAGTGATATATATTATTTTAAGAGAAATCTATCATGGACAAAGGTCTCACCCAAGACCCCCAAATGTCTATAAAACATGATCTTAACATGTCCTCTAATGTATGTATGGTCTTCTAGGTTTTTTCATTTGTCAGAGGGTGGAAGGAAGTGTTGAGACATAACTGAGTGCCAAAGGCATGATACAATTCCCTCCAGACTATAATGTAAAACATATATCTAGATCCTAAACATTAGATCTTAGAACACCATGCAGCCTCCCCATCGCATACACATACCTCTTCACTAAGGCATCTACTGGGCATGACTCCTTCATCTCTTGGTATTGAGATAAGTTCATAAATTGATCCACTACCACCTAAATTTCATTGAATCATTCTTGATTTCTATGTAATCTTGTGATGAAATCCATCGAGATGTCATCCCACTTCAACTTGGTAACATCTATCAGCTGAAATACTCATTCAAGAACATGATGCTCAGCCAACAGTTGCTGCAACACTAAGAAATTTTTCACAGACTCTACAACTTCCCACTTTATATTGGGCCACCAAAACTTTTCCCTCAATCCCCAAAACATCATAGAAACATATGGTTTTATCACCAGGGGAGAGGTGTGTAACTCGTGGGGATCTCCCTCAAGAATTTCTAAATGGAGGAACATCTTTCTATAGAACAACATCTAATTCTAACAATCCTCTTGCTATCCCTCTAGAGAATAACCCTAGTCAATGTGATCTCACATCACCTCGACTTCTAAGTCTCCCTAATGAGACTCCTCCACCAACCGCTCTAGATATGACTACATCATCATCTCAAATAGACAGCCTCTGACAGTATCCATTCTTGTAACTATATTTAAGGAATCCAACCCCTCTATTTCTCTCCAAATTTCCACATATTCTCAAACCACATTCTTTTGGGACTTCCTTCTCAAAGAATCATCCCCATCATTCCCCGTTACTGATGTCTATGAGATCTAAAAATCTTAATACTATAGAAACTCCATCCACATACTCTTTAACATGATCAGATCATGTTTGGAAAATATATACCTCTTGATCTGGTGATCTATGTGGACTAAAAACCACTCCATGATGAGGTAATTCCACCACAACTTCAGTACAAACATGATCGTCGCATGTTCTAGATCATGGGTTGCATAGTTACATTCATGGATACATACCTACCTAGACCCAGAAGAGATCACTCCCCATTGTTGCATCAGCACCCAACTCAAGAATATATGGGAAGCATCGCAGAACACCTTGAACATCACCCATTCCTCTAATAACCACAGAACTGTTCCACTAACCAAAATTACATCCATATTTGAGAAAGATAGTCCACAATTCGTACTCAAAAAAAGGCTTGGACCTTCCATTTCAGATCCATCAATGGGTCTACTACCAGAGAGAGATTAGGTAAGAATCTACGTTAGTAGCCTACTAGACCAAGATAAAAGTGAACCCATTCCACATTCATGGTTGCCTACCGTTAAAAAATTTCCTCAACATTCGATGGGTCAACTACTTCTCCCTACTAAGACACCACTTTCCCAAATAATTGGACCTCCCTTGTCCAAAACATACCCTTGGATAGCCTTCTTTTAAGGTGGTGGTGCCGAAAGATCTTGAGGGAAATCCTAAGATGCTCAGTATGATCTTCCTATAACATTGAGTAGAAAAAGATTTAATCAATGAATACAACAAAAAATGGTTTAGGAACTCATGAAATATGGATTCATGAGTGCAATGAACACAGCTGGTATGTTCATAACATCGAACATCATAACTATGAACTCAAAGTGCCCATACCTACACTATAAAGCAGTCTTCATGATATCATCCTCCTTCAGCCTCAACTAGTGTTACCCATAACACTGATCGATCATGAAAAATCAACTCACTCCTCTCAACTGTTCAAAAATTTCATCTATCATCGGGAGAGTGTAATGTTCCTTGAATGTTACCTAGTTCAACCTCTGGTTAAATATTCATAGCCTCAAAACACCATCCTCCTTCTTCAAAAAAAACACTAGAGAAACCCATGGTGACACACAAGGATGGATAAAGCCCTTCCTAATATTATCTTCAATCCTGATCAGTATCTATTATATCTTATAGGGCACCATCTAATAAGGATCCATTAAAATTGGAGAATCGCTAGGATGCATGTCTATCCTGAACTCAATATCACGTTTAGTGGGGTAGAGTCACAACCACATCGGGAAAAATATCCAAGAACACTCCAAAAACCCTAAGAGTCCCCACTATCTCTATACCCGTCAATCGCACTAACAGTTGGACTGACAATGAAGGAAGAGGGTCCATGTCTTACAGCTTCACTCACCAATGAAATATACACTCTTGACTTTAATGAATAATAAAAAGACTCTTCTCTTGAAGCAGTCAATAATTTCATTCACTGAAAACAAAAAATTCATGCTAATGATGAAATTGTATGTCTGCATCTATAATAAGAAGAGATACCCACTAAATTGGTGTGTCCCTAAAAATCAGTCTACAACCCCAGAAAACATCAAACAAAAAGGTTAGAACTCCGACTGGTGTACTCAACACTTGGGGCATGAAAAGTATCTCTATTTCAATTCCCAAGGATTGGAACAGAGAGGGTCAAATGAAGGAGTGTGATACTCATGAATTGATCAAAGCACAAGAAAGACTGTTGAACATACTGGTCATACCTCGAACGATCTCTGACACTGCTGGAAGTGATGCCTCTATAGTGTATAGCATAGCACGCCAAACTCCTCTACCATTATTATCATAACCTCATACCCAACCACACCCAGATAGAGGTCCTTTAGGGACTCCCTATAGTCATACTCCTCTTGTGCCTCCCACCCTCGGTGGAGAAGGTGCCCGTTATCCCTCCTGTTGGAAGGGCCTAACTGGAAACTACTATTGAAGAAGGTTTCAAACCTGACCACCTCCACCATATTGGGATCTGGTTGGGAACAATCCTATAATGTTCCCACGGCCTCCACAATCTAAAAACCTCATACCTATTCTTATTGGAAAAGGTCAAGGACAAGAGGGTTATAATTGAAAATGATTGGGTCGACTCCCCGCTAATTGAAACCTGGAATGCCCTGACACCGGAGACTTGCTGCTAATATCCTTCCCCTTTGAATAAGTCGAGTAACATCCCCCTAATAGTAGACCTCCTCATGATTGCATCCTTTCCACTTCATCATCCTTCTTTTGAAACTATAAATATGTTGATAGGGTGATGTGAGTAACCGCATTCTGTTTGGAAGGGATGGGTGCATCCTCTAAGAGCCCCGCCCAAGACTCCTCATCCAGAAATATATCTAGAGCCAAACATATGAGATCCTTGAACTTGATCCCCAATTCCCTCATCAAAGATCTCTCCTACTGGAGGGATAGTAGCTTTACCTCCTCTCGACCTTCATCGTGGATAAAAATAATTCCACTTGGAAATCCTTCTCAGTGTTAGACCATGAAACATCTGTCTCCTTCCCCTCCCTGAGGTAAATTGTCCACCACTATCATGGTTCTAACCTCATATAATTCACTACTAGATGAACCCAGTCCCATATAGAAGCCTTTATCAAAATGAAATCGATCATCGAATCCTCAAGCCAACTATCCAACTATATATCTGAGACACTACCCTTGTACATTCCCATAGTCTGCCACTGGAAGGTAGGAAGCATCTTCTGCCACTGAGGATCCCCTAGTGGATCGTCCCTCTACTAATTAGCCAAATTATTTTTTTGTGCCTCGACATCCAGAGAAACTCATGTATGGTGAAAGGGTGACATATTTGAATAGAAAACTAGGAACTTATAAGTCCAATTTGTATAGATTATATGTAGGATTAATTTTAACTCCTTTCTTATTTTATGTTCTTGGAAAATACCACGACAAATTAGAACACAAGTAATTATGATGTATATACCTTCCAAAGGGTATCTACCCCAAAATTTGTGTATCCTCACTTGGTTTTTTGGTATTCTTAGCATCCTTCCATTGGATCATGATGGTGCCCTAAAATCTATTGTCCTAGTGGGTCCTCCCTGCACTATGTCATGCACCAAGATCACCTAACATCATTTCCCTACAGACCCATGCTATTCCCACTATTAATAACTCCAAACTTCATCATATCTCCCAACCTTCTTATGATACAATTTTGTCATGATCCTCCTTCATGATGAAGCAGAGATAATGACCCCCGAGTCCAATCCCCAATATTCCCCGGGGTGGCGACTAGAACCATGGGTACATAAATCTCACAAAAAAATTGGAGATATTACCCTATTTATAGTAACCAATATAGGGAGATAATATGTATAGGCCTCAAGGAAATCCAAGATATATATATATATATATAAACCTAAATCCCTCCCACATGCATGATTAATGTAAAACTTATGGAAATAAAAAAATAAATCCAAAGTATTACCAAAATTAAACTAACAACACAACAACTGTCCCTAATGTCTGAGAAAATAGTGTCCATCACAGACCATGTAATCTCCCTAGAAACTTGAAAAACAAATTATGTATTTTGGGTGAGAAAACATGTATAATCAATTATGAAAAAACAAATTCACTCATCCAAAAGGGGAAGAAGAATACTAATTCCCCTATGAGAAAATAACAAAAACCAATAGCACCAAAAAATGAACACTAACTTCCCAGCCTCACCAAGGAATTCTCACCAAATAATGAAATTTAGGTAATGTAATGTCTTAAGAACATCAATATTTTGGTGACCCACAACACTTTCCACTAGTTAACTACTCATACTGAATGGATAACATTATATTGCTACCACGCTCTTCCACAATACTATCTTCCACAACATAACCATACAAACCTAAGACACTTTCCACATACAATTTTGACCACACACACCTAGGCCACAAACTGCATCACATTCCCACCCACCAAAATATGGGCCTCACACATACCAATGCCTGCTTGAAAACTACTTGAAATCATCCGAAAGGTTCCTAGAAACAAACCGCCTCGCACATAGCCAATACCATAAATATGGTAATAAACCATAAGCCATTACAGCCTACCCAAAAAGTCTTGGGAGAAGAATGAATAAAAGAGAGATTATATAAGATCCAATAAACATCTATCCATTCTTCCACCTAGATGTCGGGAAATATCACCCCACCACAAAATAAGGGGATATTTAGCACATTGTGCTCAAAATGGGTGGGTTAATTTTGAAATAATGTGGAACAAAGTGCATATATATATAGATATCAAACACTTTACCCAGCCAACTAGTTTCAATGAATGTAACCATCTTACAAAAAACTACCTTCGCTTCTACCTCTAAATGCATGTATTGGAACCAGAAACAATAAATTTGTAAGTTGATAGAAGGAATCCAGATCATAAATATCCCTTACATAACACCCATCCAAAACAATGTGATTAAGAATTAACATTAGTGTTTCCATCCCTAATGGAGAAACTAATAGGCATGACATATGAAACCATTTTCAAAAGGCCAAAATCCACTAAAACACTCCCATGAAAAATAGGAATGAGGGGCCAAGGTAAGGTATTTATTTTAACAGTCATTCATAAAAACAATAGTGAAATATAGATTTTATTCTCACTGATCACCCCATTTACTGAACACCCGTTCAACCACTGCTAACATTAATTCTTCAATGTTATCTCACTCAAGTCATGCCCTCCCAACCAAACTCGGCAACCCCGCTGCACAAAAACACCACCCCAACAATCCTATAAAATTAAAATCATGACAACCCAGTCTTACAGAAAAGCTTCTCAAAACATTCCTGGACACATTTCCACTACATAACTAGTTCATCCATTCCAAAATCAATCAATATCTCACATTGAGATACTAACACACCACCTATACCACCATAAAAACAAAGCACAAAACAACTACCACTAAACCACATCCTCGTTTTACACACATACCATGCCCTTCTCACATAACCATATCCTCTTTCCACCCATTCACCAACAATTGTGCTTCCAACGGCAGCACCACACAACCCACACAAGTCACAAAATCCAAAATAACATAGCCCACAACCACACCTTTCAAACAGTATGTATTTAGATTTTTCCAACAATGTTCTTTAAATTTTTCTTTGATAAGCATGGTGATCACACAAGGTTTTCATCATGGGGAATACAATTATTTAATAAAGTATACGTTATTAACAGGATCTTCATTTAAAAAAATAATTTATGAAATACATTAATAATTATAAGGCATCACCCATGTGCAAGAAAAGACCACAACAGCCCATGATTTTCAGGGACCACATACCCAAAATAGATAATATCATAAATAAGGATAACATATGAAACAATCCATCGACATAAATATCCCACATGTCCCATAGTTATTACTTCTCATTATATTTGTTAAATTTAAATACATATATTCTCACAAAGTGGTGTCATTATACCAACCCCATATGATGTAAAATTAAAAGAGAAATAAAGTAAATACCTACCAGGAACAATTGGTGGACAATGATTCTTCCTTGTACCAAAATAGGGGTGCATGAGTAGTAGGAAAACTGGATACGAGGGGGGGAGGGCGCAAAAAAGGCACACAGCTAGTTGGTGATGAAATGTTCTCTATGAACCGAGAGAAAAGACGGGAGAGGACCTTGGATTTAGAAAAATATTGATCCAATAGTAACGAAATAGTAAATGGTTTGAAGGCCATTAATGTCAGGTTGTGGTTAAGACAATGCGGTTGGATTATTCAAATGAACACAAAGGTTTAGGGTATAAATATAAAATAATATACTTTAAAAATCCTTTAAAATTCCGAATCAATCCTTTAATCATTATTTATGTCAAATAAGATGTAAGAGTGGAAAAACTGGGAAAATAAGGAGAAACATGGAACAACTAATAATTTTACAAACTATCAAAAGTGAGTAACTATTGGGTGATTCATCAGTGTTACTATTCAGAGATACACCATTCGGTGAGAAACCATTTTTTTCACCATTCGGTGAGCAAGCATTCGGTGTCACCATTTGGTGGGTCACTATTTAGTGTCACTGTTTGGTGAGACACCATTCAGTAAAACTATTCAGTGAGCCACCCCAATATGGTGAGCCACCTTTTTGTGATCTATCATTCAGTGAGCCAACATTTAGAAAACCGTATTGGTGGAAGAATCATAAATTAAGAAATCATTACCTCCATCAACACCACAAACACTAGATTTTTACAAAGGAATGGCCTAGAGGGGTCTGTGTAATTTTATATACTCACTAATAATTTCTTAAAAACGTTCATTGGAATTTAATATAACCTCTAATGTGAAAAACATACCCTCCTATGATGTTGTTATGATCAATCCAAAAGAGGTGAACAAGTATGGGTTTCTTATCCTACAATATTTATTTCAAACACTTTTTTCATATTATATTTTCACCATATTCATTATAAAATTACATGATTATTATTACATTATAATCTCATCCTATTGATCAATTAATTAATAGTTAATTTATGGTCTCTCTCATTATACCTGTTTTCGTAGGTTGTTATCATGTAATAGCAAGGGTTTCAATAAGCCATTTTCTACAACTTATTTAAGATTAATCTATAAAAATTCAACCTATTCATTCACTAATATTTTTCAATTCACAAGTAATTAGTATCCCTTTTTTACATTATTGTTGGAAAATTAACAGTTATCTCACCGAAAATGTTTTTCTAAAATTTGTCATTATAACAAAATAATATTTTTTTAAATCCTACTTTTTTTTCAATTCCCCTATTAACAATTAATTTTCTATAAGTAATATAAAAAATTGAATTAAAAATTTTAGTTCAATTATTATATAATGATATCAAATATTTTAAATATTTATTTATTCTTTCAATTTTTTAAATTCTATAAAAATCATCTTTCACTATGGCGGCATTAAGCTACCTATTTACACAAAGAATTATTTTATTCCCTTTTTAATTTTAATTGATACACTTAAAAAATAATTCAATAATTAAATATTAAATTAATAATATTATTATATCATATTTTATATTTTTCATTGATAATATAGTAACAAAAAATATTTTAAAATTTATTGATGATATTCATTTTATTCATTTCATGCATGCTTAAAAAGTAGAACTTGTTCGTTTAGAATTATTTTCATGAATATATTAAACTATTGAAATATTATACTTATGCTATTCCATTAACAGTATGGATTTACACTTTCGGAGCATATATTAGACATTTATAGTGACCAACAACCATTAACTTTCCACCATTGTTGATTCTAAATGTTGAATTAAAATATATCAGAATGACTAGTGCAATAAAATTTAACCTAATAAATTAATAATATTGGATAATGTAAAAATAAAAAAAACACCATTAAAAAATAAATATGAATATGGTTTTCAAAATGGTAAGTATGAATATATTTTATTTATTTGAGAGTATAGAATAAATATAAAGTATGTTTGGACTACTGGTAAGGGTTCCATTCAAATCTCTATTCATTTAGACTATTTTTCCTATATTTTGCTGCATTGTCTTATATGTGTCATAATAGTAGTCCTTAATGAATATATAATTATTTTACAGATATTTTTAATTATTTTATGGTCTCTTTTTCTCACTTAAGTATGTATAGGTAATTCTATATGTTGTTTGTCTTGGTTATGTATTCATCTATCTCAATCATGAGGATAGGTTCTTTATGAAACAAGTTATCCCTCTTCATCTTTCCCTACAGCTATTGTTATTAATTTTCATTATTTAAAAATCCTTGCACATTTATTTTATAATGTTATTATTGTCATCACATATAATGCTCAAATATTTTTTAGAAATTTTTTCATTAAATAACACATTCAATAGTATATTGTATACAAAAAATCTACATTAAAATAAGTGTGATATGTTATTATTAAAAAATGACAATTAATCTAATTACGCGTTATGAAGATAAGATTTTGAATTACAATAGTGTTAAATATATTATAATTATTTTCTATCTAATAAATTCTTTAATAAATCATAAATTTATAATCAATTAGTTATAAATTATTATATAATATTTTGAAGGAAAAATGGATACTTTTAAAATAAGTAATGTTCACAATGTATTTTTATTAAAATATTAAATTAAAATATATTTATAAATGAATATTGTGAAATAATTATTTTATATATTTAATGTAATGTATAAAAATTCATTCAATTAGTTTTATCTGTAAATGAATGAATATAAAGTCATTTTAGGCATCAAATTTTAATTTTCTTCCGAATGGTTTTCATGAAAATATTCTTGTGGGTATTATTATTAATATTTGAATATTATTTAAATATTATTTTAAAAAATATAACTATTTTCTATAATAAAAGTTTCAAACTTGTATTAATATTAAATTTTCCCTTTTTTGTTGAAAGATTTATTTTTAGTGAGTAGTGAATGATATTATTTTTTACAAAACTAACATTTTTTTAATTAAATAAATTAATTTAAAAGTTCCCTAATGTTTTGGATTTTTATTTTATGTATCATAAGTTCCATTTTAAAAAATATCCAAAATTATTCAATAATAATCAAAAAAATTTATTATTTTGATATAAGTTCATTTTTTTACATAAAAACATAGTTTTTCTAAGAAAATTTTTTCCCATTTCACTTTTGGTACTTATATTAAATATAATTTATAACACATAATAATATATATATATAAATATATAAATATTTTTCATATTTTCAATCATGATATTAAAATTTATTAATGAGGAAAATTTCATTTTTAGTCGTTATTAATAGTAACTATGTCAAAATTATGACACGAGGTAAAAAGGATATTCGAGTTAATTGTTTTAAAAAATAAGTGATAATGCCATAAAATATTTTCTAAATTATTATTAGAATATTGAAAATTTCCCATAATCATATTCTCTTCTTTTCTCTAGCTCACCTTCTACTGATAAAAACTTTATAATATTTGAATTATTATAGAAATTACAATGGTTACACTCCCTTCACGAATAAATGGAAACCTCCTCTCCTAAAGTTTTTACATATTTTAGTTTTATAATTTTACCAATACATACTCAAGACTCTCCCAATAAATCATTCCTCGCAACCAATATTTACTTGTCTTATAAAGAGACGAATTTGAGAAGGTTCAAGGTGTAATCCTTAGAGGATATATTATGAAAAGTTATATGTCATAATGGGCTACTTAGAAGGATTTTTTTTACCTCCTTCAAAAATTATGAAATAATATTATAAATATATTTTATATACACAAATTATATTATGATTATTTTAAAACCCATTTTATCCCCTTTTTTTCTACAAAAGTGAAATGAAAAAATCGTCCATGCATATGTGGGAATAGCACCTCCTCAATGTGATGCGTTTTTTTATTCATCAATATATCATATTGATTATTTACATAATTAAATAATTGAATGTATATATATATATATATATATATTTTATGACTAATTTATTATTATGAATATATAATTTATTACTAATGTTTTAAACATGCAATTCATTATATAATGACTTAATCACTCATGAGTATGTGTGGACTACCACCTTCACATAATTATGTGATTCATTCTTTATATCCATTTTAAAAGGTGATTTATAATTATTTAAATAACAACATAATATTACATTTGGAAAATATTTAAGATTTTTTAAATTTATAATATTATCTACGTTATTATTTTTTCCATCTGTTAAAAAATGAAAATAATGTTCATGAATACACATGGACTACCATCTTCATGAAATAACATTGTAAATTTTTCTTAATATCCTTTATTAGTTCATATTAAACGTATATATAATATATAATTATTATAAATATTATTTTTATACTATTATTAAAATTATATAATCTTAACCTCTTTGACTACGTTTAATTCACTGATGTGTTTTTTAGGTTATAAACAATACGACCCTAAAAAATAAATCTTGAACATAACAGTTATACCAACTAAATAAAAATTGTTAAAAATGAAATAAATGTACTAAAAATATTTAAATGAACATATAGAGATTTATTTAGGAATGATAAAACATGTTTCATTTTATTATTCCTGTGAAATAAGATGTATAAAGCTAGATATGGCTTAATGTAAGGGAATCTCATTTAAGAAATTATTTTAATGTATTGCGAGAAAATATTTCTCCTTCATATCCACAGTCAAAAAAAGATCAAATACTTTTAATTTTTTTTAAATGTGTTTTAAATTCATATTAATCAAATTTTTAATTTCTTGAATTTTTAATAGGAACATTTCTTATACTAGTCATTTTGATATTTTTTACAAAATTTTAAAAGAATATTTGTTTAAAGTAAATGACATGAAAAAATTATTCCTGTTATATCGATTTTAAATTATCATAATTTACTCATATTTTCATTGAATATTATTTAAAATAAAAATATATCACATATTTCAGATGAAATTTTCTTTAATTTTTTTTAAAGATATAGATAAATGTTCTTGTCATTATATGATTACTATAAGTGGTGTGATAATGGGTTTAAAAGTGTTTTATAAGGGATTTATGATGTTAATTTACAAGATTGTAAATTTTTTATCACTAGCATGATAATTATTGATGATTATTATGGCAGATATTGGTATAGCTCATGATGATGGGTGAGCTCAATATAACTCTAATGAATTTATTGATGATAAATATTTAAACATGTAAAATAAGAGATAAACCCATGTATATAACTTCTATATAATTAAATGGGATTAATTTATTATGAAATGTTTTAAACACGAGTGAACATGAGTTAGGAATATGATTCTTAAATATTCATATATCATTCATGTAGGAGAAATATTTTTATAGAAGTCATATTATATAAAACAGTATGGAATTTTTATTATTTACAGTTTTTCTTAATAAGAATGTTTTCATGGGTTTCTTTATGTCTCGAGATAAATTCGTTCTTCTAAAAATTATTCATATTAGTTATTAATTATTTTTATAGAGAAATTGTTGATTATCAGTTGTGGATAAAATTTTTCTTATTTATTTATTATTAAAATAGAAAATATATGCATGGGTTTTAATTTTTCACTCAAATAATTGTATAAATTTAACCTTATATACCTTACTGAATTTTTTACATATCCTTGATTGGAAAATAAACATAACAAGGCCTAAATATGGGTAAAAATTTAAGCTTGGTAGGGATTTCTCCTATAATGACTTGTCTGAAATGAATAAAAACAGTGCTGAATAGAAAATGATTGTAACTATAAAGAATATTTTTCATGGAAAAAATTTATACTTTGTGAATGTGTCGGTATAATTTAGAAAACAAATTACCTAACTTTCTATAAGAATATACTAAAACAATCATAATGATATAATAATGTGTAATCATAGATTTAAATCTTGTAAACATGGGTCTCATAAAGAACATTTCATTCTAGTTGGTATCATAGGGAATGTATAAATAAATTTATATGATATGATGATTTGAATGAGGTTAATTTATGAGTTTTAAATATCATCATTGGTTATAATTTCTATGGATGATAATACATTTATTGAAATATCTATCCTTTTGAGCTTTTATGTGGTGAGAGTACTTGGGGATGAATTTATTGAGTTTTCATAAATTATTGATGTACATGTAACCGTAATTTGTTTTCATGCATAGTAGCAAATATATTATTTAAATACAAATGGTTTTGTATTTTTTAGACGTTATCTAAAAATTATTTAAAATATATAGGGTTATTATGACCATCCATGTTGAAAAAATTATGTTTATTTATTGTAAATGATTTTTCATTTTGGGAACATTTGATTTTTCAGATAGAAAGATATTGGATTGAAATGTAGTTTGTTGACTACGTGATTAAATTTATTTATGAATAGTTTTCTAATTCAGGAAAATTTTAATGATCATGGTAAATATATATATTATTGTTTAAGATGGTATTTTATTTGGATAATAAATTTTGAATTATATTTTAAAATAATATATGATTTTACTGTTTCTTTCAAGTGATTTGGGTTATTTATGGGGAAGGATAATATAAATTCATTAATATATTATATGAATTTATGAGTTATTGATTTTTTCTGTATATTAATTATTGGTAGTTCTTAGAAAAATATGTGATAAAATGTTTCATATTTTACTACTTCAAAATGGGATAGAAAAATTTATATGGTGTTTAAACTTAGTTATTTACGGAATCTTTTATGCTAAACTTTTGGTTTTATTTGTTGAATAATTTTTGGTTAATATAGAATTTTTAATTTTTTATATGTTCTAATCATATGATAACTGTTTTTTATTTATTAATGGTTTAAATATATGTGGAATGAATTTTATCCTTTTAAGATCATGTGATCAATTTGAAGTTAATTTTAGAACTCCATGCATAAAAAATATCCGGAATATTCATTTCATGGATTAAGAGTTCAAAGAGAAGGTTTAATTGATCTATGAACAACAAATGATGATATTGTGTTTATGATATAGAAATAAATCAAGTTATTATATTTTCTAGAGTTTCCTATATTTATTGAAATTTTTTTCCCAAAACGCTTTGAAAATTATATTTAAATAATAATGTAATCATTTTTTCCATAATATCTAATGAATATATGGGATTATTTATTACTTAATTATTTATGGTGTTTTCCCATTAAAATTATTAATATTGCCTTCTATTTTAATCTCTATTATACCTTGGATGTTGTTATTTCCCTCAATGTAAATATTTTTAATTTCTGCTAATGTTATCCATATTTTGGAACACAATTATGTGTTATTCGCATAAATTTTACTATTTAACTTCTCTATAAGATGATTTATAATCTCTTTTCAGGATGTGTATTTTTAAAAGAATTATTTTAAAATATTAAAAAAGTTTTTCCTTTCAGGGTTGTATGTTTTATCCTACATACCAATGATATTTTTAAATATTTTGAAAAAAAATTATGTCACAAAATATCAAATTGAAACAGTACAATTTCATTAAGTGGGAAAATGTAATTAATAAATACATTATATTCATTATCATCAAATAATATATTTTATAAAACATTTTAAAGACAACATCATACTTAAACATACCATGATATGTAGTTATTTTTCATTTGGACAATTCTATTTATTTGATGGAAATAAACAAGAACAAAAATATTATGATAATTATATTGCATGATTTTACTATTTAAATTAATAAAAAATATTAATTAATAATAAATTTTCTAGAAATAATGATAAAATATTTTTAAGGTACAATATATGTATTTCATGAGGAACTTTGTATGTGTGTCAGGTATTTTTTAATAATATATTAAATTCGTTAACATTAATGTTATTATAATGAAATTATTATCTTCAATATCCAATTAAATAAATGAAAAATTGTTAAATTATGATTATTGGTAAGGGAATAATAAAATAACATTAATGAATTAAAATAATGTCTTCCTTAAAAATGGTTTCCATTTCATTTTGTGTGGGAATATTATAATTATTATCTTCCTCCTCTAGAACAATTATTTTAAAAAGTTGAAATAATTTTTTGAATAATATATCTATATATATTAAGATTAATTCTCAATATTTTTTTAAAAAAATACTGATTTATGAGTGAAGAGTGAAAAATACTAATTTTCATAAAATAATCATTTATTTTCAACAAATAAAGTAAATTAAAAATAAAGAAAATATTTTTTTAATTTCAAAGTATCTCCAATTAATTTAAAATAACCTATATATTTCAATATCAATGAATAAAATATTTCATTATTTATAAGCCTTTTTATATTTAAAACATCTTTTATCTATAAATATTTTTACTATATTTTGGGAAAATATATTAAAAGTAATTTATTATAACTTAAAAGGTTATATCTTAGAAAATAAAACTTATATTTGTAATCCAGATATTAATATTTATTAAAAATTTCATTTTTGTTTTTGATCTTATGATTTGTAACCATTGTGAAAATGTGTTCCCATTATAAGGGGTAAATCAGATCTACTAAGTTAAAAAAATAACTGAAATAGACATAGAATCCTACAATACTTTTTATTAGATGATGGGATTTCTAAACATACAACTTGTATTTGAAATTCTATTGTTCTTTTAGTTCATTACCATGATGTTTTTATTTAAAATGTTACAAATTTTATAAAACTTCATATTTTTCCTCTCCCCTCACTTATAAAAGTGATCCTCAACTCCTCTATTTCTCATAGCTTTTCAAAAAACTAGTTTGGATGATCTCTACACGAAACTCTCCCAAACACTCATCCCCACATCCTATAGCTCGTGTTTTTCTTAAAGAAAAATCCAATATTGAAAAAATTGTAATCCAATGGGAGATATTAGAGGATATGGTATATATCATAACTAACCTATTTAAATTTTATTTTATCATTTTCCACTTAAAAAAATTAAACATAATTAAATAATAACATCATTATATTCCATATTATAATATTTTAATACTTTAATTGTATGACACATTTCATCTCAATTACCTTTTATGGGAAATTAAAACATATGACATGATTCCATGTAAACTATCACCTCCATGAAAAGATGTTTTCTTCAAACTATCATATAAAAAGATAAATCTATTGGAATAAAATAATTTATATTATATTTATGAAATAATTTCTATACTTTTAAAATATTTTATTAGTTACCTTCTTTTTATACCACCCTTTATAAAACAATAATATCTCTTCTGCGTATGAGTGTACTACCACCTTAATGGTGTCATTTGACATGTTTTTAATATCTAACATACACAGATTGATATAAGAATGGAAATAATGAATATGTATTACATAAGTAACATATTTATAATTCTATAAAAGTAATATATTATGTGCTATATTTTCTTCCAACCAATTAAAATATGAAAATTAATTTTATGTGTACATAGAAACTATCATCCTTATAAAAGAATGTGTTATTTTATCATGATTTTCATTTATGTTTTGTTTCATAAATAAATATATTAAATAAAATTGAAGAATATAAAATTTTTATGAATGTATAGAAAATAGAACCTTAACATGTTTGACAATGGTCATTTACCAATATGATTATATGGTTATAAACTGAATGACCCCAAAATATCCAAAATGAACTTAACCATTTTAGTACCTAAATAGAACATTGTAATAAATGAAAGAAAATTTATAAAACTAATGAAATGAAAAAGAATAAATATGTTAAGATATTATAAAATAATTATAAATTTATTATTTGGGGGTTAGAGAATGTAATATTGTTGATGAAACTTAATGTGAGGGATTTTTTAAAGCATTGTTTTAATGGATTCCTTTCAAATAATTAATATATATATATATATTACTAAAAATTATCCATGAATGTTATTATTTATATTACAAGAATTATTAAAATTTATTTTCAACTACTATTGTTTTTCTTATTGAATGTTTCTAATGAGTCGTCTATACATTTATCTTGCTATTCATTTAGATGTTTTTTTAACTTAAGTGAAAATGAACATTTGTTTAAAATATTTATATTGAACACTTTTTCAATTAGTCACATTCATTATTATTTATATATTTTCCTCTATATATTTCTATGGTAATTTGAAATGAAATTTTTTCTTCATAATTATAGAAAATTATTGTTTTAAAAGTTATTCGTTGGAAACTAAATAATTCTCTCATCAATATGAGACAAATAATGGTGTTTTAATTTTGGGTTAAAATTAATTTTTTAAGTGTTTTATGATGAAACTATGTAATAAATAAATCATTTTTTATGATATGGTAATTTAGAACTATATATATTGATTGTAGATACCAATATAGCTCATGATTACTGGTGATCCCTATATAGCTCAAAAATTAATTGGGTAATGATTTAGTCTTTTAATGTGAAAACTGAGAGATATAACTTTGTAGGATGGTCCTATATAATTTAAATGGTTTATTTTTTGTCTAATATCAATTAAAAAAGACTGAAAATAGGTTAAAAGTATTTTTTATAAGATACCTATATTATGATTTCAATAAATTGGTTTATAATGAAATATTTTTAGTTCTTGAGGAAAGGAAACCATAAAGGTCAATGGTTTTTTTAATGGTAATTTTTCAAGAGTTTCCCAATGCCCCAAGATACAACCATGATTTTTCCAATGATTTAAAATGGGATTCAAGGATTTTTTTTATATAGTATTATTTCAATAGTGTAGATTTTTTATTTATGTGCTCGATGTTTTATTGTGAGAAAATGTAATGGTCTTTATAATTTTTCATGTTTTTTAATAATCTATAAAGATTTAATTATTTTTATATCTCCTAGTGTGATTTTTTATAGTTAATATTATTATGTTTTTTAGGATCTAAAGAAGAGTAGAAATTTTCTAATGGTTATGATTTTAACTATGGTGAGTCATATTAAATGATTAAATAGTGTTTTGAATGAAACACGAGTTAAAAGAAATCTATGTTTTTGGGGAAAATTAAATATTGTGTGAAATGTTATAAATTAATATGTAATTTTTTTATCTCATTATTTATGAATATTAAACAAAATTATTTTATAAATTTATTAACAATAAACCTTTTTCATAAATCATGCAATTATGGGTTTAATAAGACATGGTTAATATATAAATTTTCTGTTTGGTTTAATTTTTTTAATTTATAATTGATAAAGTGTACAGAAGAATTGTATCCATATATGTATTCCTCAATAAAGTTATCATACTTTTGATTTATTTATATTCCATGAATTATTATTAAGAAATATTATTATTAAGATAATTTTAGAAAAACCAATTTTTAACATTTATAAAATCCTTTTTCAAAGTGAATTAGTTAATCTATTTTACAGAGACACCATGAACTATTCTGAAAACTCATTTAAAAGTGTATCTCCATTTTCACCTAAATTATTATTCTAATTTATTTTCCCTTAATTTATTTAAATTATATAATTTACTCACTAATCATTATTTTATAATATATATTTTCTTTAATTTACATCATTATTTAAAAATTTTGTTTTCCTTATTAATTTCAATATTGTGTAAAATGTATAAATTTTTTTCTTGAGTGATATTACATTTATAATATTCATATTAAAACAATTTTATATTCCAATATATGAATTATTATTTTATATTATTTCATTTAATGGTTTCTTTTTACTAAATGGTTCCTACATGAAAATATTCAATGATTCATTATTCATTTCTTTATGTATTGGTAGTTTGGTGGAAATTAGATATTTATGAGGGGAATATACCATCACTACCTTTTTTATCCCTTGTCTTTAGTTATATAAAATTGGTTATATTTTTTTCATTTCATTTTCTTTATGAATACACTATACATTATTCCTATGATAGAATTATGTTTACCATAATACCTTAACTTTTGATTGATAGGGATTATTATTGACATGACTGTATAAATGATTTATATATAGTATGAATTATATAAAAAATATTTTTTTGATAGAACAGTATTTACCAAGAATGATAAAATATTTCATTGGATTGATTTTTTTCATGTGATAATCATGATATTATTTTGATTGATATTTTACTTCATTCTTATTTATATTGAACGTATATATATATATATATATATATATTATTTGTGGGTATTGAATTATATCAACCTCGGTAATTAGGTAATTATTTATATTTCATGAGATCAATATATCTAGGAAATATGTGGTTATTTATGTCCATAATGTTAGTAATGGGGTATATTCAGTTTGTTTTTTCCACAATGATAGGTATAATATTGGTACAGTTAGACTAGTACATAATTTAATGCTTTTTTCCAGGGGAGGATAGCCACATCCACAAAATTATTTTGTCTTGGTAGTGCACCTTGACATTTTAATTAGATAATTTATTACTATATTTTTTAAAAATTAATATTGCATGAATAATTTTTAATGACTATTTATGGTGTTTGGAGTCCATCCTAAGAGGTGTGGTTCCCATAGAGTGATCTAATAGGTATATTATATTATTTTTGGATCAATGTTTTATGGATTTCATGTCATAGTATATAACTATTCTATTATACCTCCAAATCAATTATTATAAATTCATTATCTTATTCTGTTAATTATTCCATTTATCCCTTGATGTTGTATCTCACATGTGGATGATTTATTGGTAAACTATCTATATCTGATTTATTGTGATCTAGTTATTATTCGGAATTTTACCCCATGCCTTTCTTTTGATTCCCCATATATCTAAGTTGTCATAGGTGTTAAATATATTTGATTATCTTATAAGGGAACTACAATTATGGATTGATAAAATTTTTAAATTTTTTGATAAAATATGTACCATGTTTCTAAAGATTTTGACTGGTATATTATGGTAGTTGATTATAATTTTTTTGAAAAAACATGTCTATAATTTTTTTAAAAAACAAAAATCATGGGTCTGTTATATCACCTCCATGATACATTTTAGTTAGTTCATCATGTACAACAACCACATTCTATATAGTAGTGGATAATTAAAATTCATAAACATTCAATAAGAATTTTTTTTCTAATTGTAATTAGAATCTTAGAGATATTAAACAATAATATAGTGATTCATTATAAACAAAACACATTCAACCATAAGTTATTGTTTCTGAAATATTAATGTAACCTATATATACTTAATCTCTATATAATGGATGAGAAGAGTATATAACTTTAATGACCCATTATAATACCTAATCATTAGTACGAAAAAACTACAAAATTATATAGGAAAATATTCATAAAAGACAAAAAAAATAACCCCGACCTCATTAAAAACGATATATGGGATAATTTAACAGTTTCAATTGTATGTACTCAAATTCATCCTAATCGAGACCAATCTATATAAATACATGGTTCTACCATGTAAATTTTATTTGATATTATCTTATTATAATTATATGATAATTTTTTATAATTTCTTATAATATGAAGGAAACATATTATCTATTTAATGATCACGGGTGCTACCTATGAAATAAGTAACTCAATATTAGAATGATAGAGTATCACACCAATATAGAGCAAGATATTTCCATGGAAATTACCAAATTTTATTGAACAAAAACACAGACAAAAATTTATATAGTTTATTACATTTATATACCTCCAAAAATTAAATTATATTCTTAGAATGATTCTTCCTTAATGTCAAATACACTAGGATTTTATTAATAAATTCAACCACACACTTACCATTAAAATCTAATATCATTTATTTCATTAGTCTAATGAAATAAAATTGGGTATTAATTATTCTTATATGAATACTTAGGATCTCAAATTTCTATCGAGACCCTAAAATGTTTAATTTGGTATGTTTTAGTCATTATCATCCATTTAATTATTTATTGAAAAAAATTGTTATTTTAGAACTAGGATAATCACATTATAAAGTCCATACCACTCTAAAACATTGGTATTGGAATAATATTCTTCAAAAACATTTGGTTTAATTTATTATAATCAATTCCTACACAACGCCTTAAAAGTTCATTGGAAACAAAACATGTTATCCCAGATATCACATTATTAGATTGTTAAATAAATTTTGGAAAATATAATATATCCGAATAACTAAATATTTCTACTCTTTAGGTGCCTTCCAATTGGGATACATAATAATTAATGTGACACATGATTGTAAATATATATAAAACATTATTTTAGTTAAAATAGATTGTATTATAGTATAATTATAAAATATATGGTAAATCCAAGATAAAATTACTAAAATTAATCTACTGTATGTTTTCTAAAAATAATCAATATAGATATTAAATATTAATAAATATATAAACATCAATAATATATCTAAAAATCCCAGCCATAAAAAAAATCACATTCTGACCTTAAACATCAATGAATAAATGTATCTTCAATAGAATTATAATATATTGGTGATAAATAATTAAACCTGTCAATTCTAAGGATAATATAATAGGGTTATATGTGAAATTAGAATAAAATTCTCATATACTAATGATAAATCATCCTTAAATCACAAACCTAACACACTTCAGAAAAAATGTTCTAACATTTAACTCATATAGATAATATCACAGAAATAAGAAGTCTATCAACTCAATGAATCGATTCATGGAATGGGGATGAAAAAATTAATTATAGTAAATATCTTAAATAAAATAGGTCAACAAAATATGTTATCATCGAGATAATCGGTACCCTAAAAATCTTAGACCCTCTTTGTAATGGCCAAAACTGTTATAAATAAAATTCCTCCATTTTTATTTAATTAAATGTATTGTTATGAAATATGTATTTAGAAAAACCATTAACTAATTAATATTTATTATATCCTCTTTAATATAAATGAATGTTAAGAATCCATACCATTGTTAATAAAGCCATTGAAAAATGATCAAATTATTAGTATAAATATAGGTTTTTAACAAATCCAGTTAATACAGACAAAGGATGTGATGGCCTCAACTAGTAGCATTATACCCTTTTGATCCCATTTATTGGAGATTCAGAGGGAGATAGCTTCACTAGGTTTTTCCCTTGACTCAGCCCACACATAGATCCAATAACATATATTTCAGAAAATCTTTTTAATGGATAAGTTCAAGATCATCGAGATCATAGCCAAAACCATGTATTCCAAACCACCCCTAAATGTCTCATTGTCACAAAACTTACTCATTGGTCATTTTATGGTGTATTAATGTTTAATTTATCAATACCCAAGGTATTTATCAAGTTAATTATTTTATAAATAATACTAGATATATGTTCATCAGATTATTCATAATTTATAATTGTTTTTTATTTTGATACAATAAAAAACAAATTTTTTTTTTTGGTATTATTAAAATTCAATTTAGGAACTTATTTGGATGATTTAATGATTTTTTTAAATAGAATACATTTTATTAAAAAATTCTTATTAAATATTTTTTAATAAAAGTAAATTATCTTATAATTTTTTTCAAGTTAAATATAATTTTTATCAGGGTTCTAAAACTGTAATTTTCAATAAGCTAGAAATTTATTTATAAATGTAAATTTTATTTTATATGTAAAAATTACAATATTTAGAAAATTATTTTGATAAAATTAATATTATTTATTGAATTGGGATGTCAAAATTATCTGATGGTGAATTTTCCGTGATTTTCATATAAATTGATATTTTCATGTTAAAATTAAAAGTCATATAAATATACTCTAGTTATTAAGACATCGTAATGACACAAAAGTAATGAAATAAATACTAAAAAAGTTATAAAAGGGAAAAATTATTTTAATAATAATTATATTTTCTGATTATTTTATTAATATTATAAATCCATTATGAACCCTCCAAAACAATTTATATATTTTAATGTTATAAAATCATTTCATGAATAGTATGACTCACATGGAAATGAGTAAGGGAATTATTTTATTATTTTAGTCCCATGGACAAATAAAATACATATATCTGCTTAAATTTGGGCAGAAAACATGGGGAAAACCATTTGAAGGTTTTTTAATTTGGTTATTTTATTATATATAATCCAAAACCTATTGTTAAGAAATAAAAAAAAGCCCCGATCATTTTTTATATAACCTCCCCCAATATCACATTTTTCTTTACTAAAGTTAATTTAATCATATACTTACACTCTCATTAACTCTCTAGAGTCATTCCATGGTTCTCAATCTCTCAATAGTCTCTTTAAATGCATTTGGAGTCACACACTCAAGTAAGGGATCATTACATCCTCTTCTTTATTGATGTATATTTATTATCTTATGCCTTAAATTTTCAATTCCTATTGTTGGGACATTTATTTATATTTCTATATTAATATCCATTTCATGTATAAATTATTAGATACAACATTCATTCTCATAAACTGATTTTATGAATTTTCATGAGACACTATTATATTGTCGAAATTTCACCATGATTTTTTCATACCAAAAAAATTGGGTACTGAATACCAAACCCATTTATTATTATGGGTTTTAATTTTTATATAGATATTACAGTTTTAAATTAGACTTAAATGTATTTATTAACACTCCATGTTCTTGAAATAAAATTTGATGATAAATTATTCTACATGTTATGATCTATGTGGGATAATTAATAATAAGAATGAAATGGCTATGATGGGTGCACCCAGAAATATTTATTATCCAAAGCATTGGTTAATGTTTAGTCTTAAGAGACATCATGGTGTGATAGAGAGTAAACTTGATTCTTTTATTTGACATTTCCCATCAGGATGTCTGGAATTTATCATTGAACTATGTTTATGATGTAGTAGTTTAATACATTTTCAGAAGTCATATGTTATGATTATCAGGATATATCATTCCCTAATTTTCACATTCCTTTGATGTCGCATTTATTTTCATATTTTCAAACATGTATTAAATTATCTAGGTTATTCCATCTATATCCCCTTACTGGGATTTATATCTCATCCCTTTTTTATGTATATCCCAAGGTTATCCCATGTAGTTTTAAGTGTGAGCATGTTAAGAAAGATTTCAGTAAAGATGATGTTTTTCCTATTTTCAATTTTTATGTAGTGTAACAAATTCACAAGTACACTATACTTATAAATAATCTTTGTTTATTTATGTACAATTTTATGTAATTAATCAAGTATTAATGTGAAATAAATATCAGGTATTGTTGGTTTCAAAGGAAAATTTAGTTATTTTTGTGATTAGGATTAGAAAACTCTAGAGAAATCCATTGGGAAAAAAATAGCCGAAAAAATTTCTAAATATTAGTAAGTAAAAAATAAATTTTTTGGTCAATAAAATACATCCATTTCTAGATAATAAATTTGGATATGGGTTTGAAACATAAGTACCCAGGGGTTACAACTCTAGTAAGGTGTGTGAGGCCTAACCTAGTGCAACCTAATACTCAGCAACATGACTTATTGCACACCTGGTTTGACACTCCAGGGGGATATGCTTTAGTAAATTCTCATCCTCAAAATGATCCCTAATTATTGGAACAATAAATACAAATAAGAGTATATGTTATGAAATAGATCATGGAAAACATAAATTGAAGCCCTGAAATTCAAAATTTAAGGAAATAAAAGTAATTTATATCTTATGCATTTAATAAAAAATTTGACCATGAGCTTAGAGAACACATTTCTTACAAAATAAAGGAATAAAAATAAATATCATGATATTACAAAGGGGGGAAACTAAGCTAGTTGTACATGGTACCTTGCACATCTACCTCAATATAACATGACCATGACTGTTGTCCTAGAAATGACCATCATGAACTTGAGTACACAATTGCCTTATTAGAAGTGGAATTATAAACTTGGTAAACCTATATATAAATGGATGTGACATCAGGAGTATTTCTAGAAATTATCTAAACACATTAAGTCAACAGTGAGAGAATTTTCCATGGGACATTTGGTGATCGGCTCTTCATAATTTCAACCACCACTGTTGAATCATATTCCAACCAAAGAAATATGTGACAATGGTGAATAGACAATATGATAGCATTAATCATGTCCAGCAACTTGACATCAATGGAATAACCATGCTATATTTAGTACTAGAAAAAACCTTTAATGATACCCTGATGTGTAAAAAAGATTCCACCACAACCAAAATGTCTGACTTAAGAAATATAACAATCCCAAGAAATTTCAACATCACACTTTTCAATAGTGTAGAAAGAAGAACCTATGAAATTTTTTGAGTGAAACAAGGAAATCCATTAGGTTTAGGAAGGTAGGTATCCTACCTAATGATTTAATATATGAGAAACCCACTAATTAGATAGAGGAATGCAATGCTCTAGTCAACACTTAGTGCACTGTTCATTGTTTTAACTAAAATAAAATAGGGAACTTTTCAAAAAAAATCCAAAAGACATGGATTTATTGTGTCAACCAACAACATTAAATAAATGAAAGGAGATATTTTTTCAATCAGAGCCTCTTTTGTGGATACCAATAATGATGTCGTGATAGGTACACAAGGTATTCATTCAAGTATAGAGAGTATACATTTTGATTCTAGTTAAATGCATTATTTCTTACAATAAAATTTTTTAAGCCCAATTCAAACACCACCATAATTCATGGATGTAGAGTTGTCAGTGAAAATGAAAAAAGGGGATATTATTACATCTGAAGTGCATAACTCCTCACTTGTCACAATTAGTGGGATGAAATTACCATCGACCCATTTCATTCTGCATTTGGTGTAATTTTATACCAATTTCGGAATGGATTGGATTTCCATATATATATATCCAACATAAATTGTCTCGATAATAAAATCACTCACTATAGTGAGAATCGACCACATATTCTATACATGTTAAAGTAAGATGATGAATCTTCCTTATCCTATAAATATTAAGAATCGATTTTATTTCCTAATGAGAAATATAATAAATATAAAATTATTGATTCTATATAAAGAACCATCCTCTAAGTCATGTATATTGTTCGGGAATGTGCTACTGTGTTTCTTGAGGAATTTTTTGGTCCTCCTCATAACCGATGGGTTGAATTTTAAATAAATCTTATACCTGATTAGTTTCCAATGACCATGTCTTAGTAAAAAATGGTTTTTGGTTGAACATAAGGAGTTCAATAAACAACTATTGGATAATTCAAATAAAGAGATTATATTCACATGTTCTTCACTATGCAGTGCACTAGTCCTTCTATGTATGAAGAAGGATGGTCTAATGAAACTTTTCATTGATTATAGTGAGCTCAACATGGAAATTATTGAAGAATGAGTATCATCTTCCATGGATTGATGACATGTTGAGTCAGCTATGTGGAGCACAATAAATCTCCATGTTGGATATGTGATCAGGATATTACCAAGCTAGCATAAAGAATGAGGATATCCCCATGAATCTTTTTCATTCAACATACAAGCATAAAGAGTTAATGTTAATTATATTTAAAATTACTAATTCTCCTGAAATATTCCTCGATTATATGAATATACTCATTAGTGCTTAACTATAAAAAAATTGGTTGTATTTATAGATTATATTATAATATACTATAAATACATGGTGTATCAGGATCGTTATATAAGAACTGTGATAACGACCATGTGAATATAGAAACATTATTGCAAGTATAAAAAATGTGAGTTCTTATTAAAGGAATTATAATTCAATGGGGATATCATAAAAATCAATGAAATATATGTGGACCATTGAAAAATAAAAATGATTTAAATATTTTCAAGGAAACAATTTATGATAGAAATCATTAGTTTTCTTCGGTTATCTAGTTATCATTATCAATTTGTGAAAAAAAATTCTATTGTATGAACCTCTAACCATGAAAATTTTGAAGGGGGATATGTTTTCTTGGAATGATGAATGTGAAGGTTTCTTCAAGTAACTAAAAAAGAGGATTATATATGCACCTTTTTACACACAACCCACAAGTGGAGATATTTTGTGGTATTCAAAATTCTTTATAAAATGGATTGATTTATGTGTTAGTTCAGAATGAAAAAGACATAGCATATGCATCAATGAATTTAAATGTTCACAAATAAAAATTCCCAACCCCGGATCTGGTGTTCGCTTTAGTGATGTTTTCTTTCAAAATATGGTGGTGTTATTCCTTTGGGGATAAGTTTGAAATATATATGGATCACAAAATCCTCAGGAATATATATTCACCCAAAAATAACTGAATATGGACCAACAATGATGATAGGAGACGATCGAGGACTATGAATTCCCAATTCACTTCTACCTTAAGAAGTAGAATAAAGTAAAAAATTATCTCATTATAAATTATCCATTAATTCCATCACTGATGAGAATTTAGAGGGATCATATGTTCGAATATTTAGAGAGGATAGAAATGGGGATCATAATGGAAGGAACATAATCAATCCATTAACAAATGATTTATCAACCATAACTTCTGAATAGCTTAAATGATTCTTAAATGGATGATGTGGGAATTTAGATAAAGATGGAAACTATTATAAAAGGGTATTTCCGAGAGATCAATATTAATGAAGAATTCATTGAAATATTTGGATCATGACAATGTGTACAATAGAATAACTAGATAAATAAGGGACAATTGGATGATGTGAATAGTTCGACAATATCCCTTCACCTAGGAATATAAAATATGTATCAATATCTCTAAGAGATCTATTTGTGGGATAATATAAATAAGGATATTTCTGAATATAAATAAAATTTCCTCGTAGGTCAGGATTTCAAGGGTGAAATAATTAAGTCTAATGGGATGATAAAATAATTATCCATACCAACTTTGAAATCGGGAAAATCACCTTGGGACAAGTCAAGAGACTTACAAAGGCATCCATAGGAAACATTTATATATGGTTTTTTGTGGATAATATTACAAAGATAGCTCACTTTATTAAAATTCAAGAGGAAATATCATTTGATCACCTTATAGAGATATACATAAGAAAGAAATGTAAGGGTAAAAGGAGAACCACTATCGATTTTATCCGATTGAGAGCCTAGATTCATCTACATGTTCAAGGAAAGTCTCCAACATGCTCTGAACATTGATATGAACTTTAGTATGGCCTATCATTCTCAAACTGATCTCCAATCCGATCGAACTATTCATACATTGATAGACATGTTTTAAGATTGTTCTATGCACTTAAAATAATGTTGTGACCCACATCTACCTCTGGTAGAGTTCTCTTACAACGAAATTTTCCACTCGAACATCAAAATGGATCCCTATGAAAACCATTATGGGAATAGGTGTACAGAACCTATATGATCGGAATAATATAGGGAATGAAAATTTCTAGCTCAATATATTTCCAGGGAAATGGTGGAATTATTTTTACCATTTTGTATCAATAATGTCATTAAAAACTACCCTGTTGCCAACATTGATGATTTTTTGTATGGGAACCTTCTCATAATGAAATTATTAACTCTAAAACTTTTTTCAATCATAGTATTATTAATTCTAAATACACACTTAGATGGGTAAAAAATACATAAATTATGGTTAAAACCTTAGATACTCACTCTGATTTGGCGTATTTCTTACAAGAGGATTCCCATTGAAACATTCCGTAAGTATTTTGGGATCCAGCTATTCTCTAAATGTCATCTTTGTAACCAGTATCATGAATATATTAACAATATTTTTCTCTCTTGTGTTACTGCTTCTATTTTTTTGAATTATGTGGTTGATCTTTTTTAGTGCAGATGGTTACATAATGATTTTATCAAATATCATCTACAATGTTTTATGGATCTTGAAGACACTAACCAATTAAAAAAACATTCTTAACAATTGTTGTTGAACTCTTGCATATACTTGGGTGTGACAAGAATGATATTATTCATAAAAATTAATCACTTAGCATACATGCTGGTTAGATTCAGATGCTCATTGTTATTCATGAAGCTGATTCAATACAAAATGAATTTTGAAACAACATGGTGAGGGACTTTGGGATTCTGTGGCGGCATGGGGTTAATGGTATTTATCCTCAACCTAGATAAAGTTTTGAAGTCTTCAGGAAAACTCTACTCCCATGATGGATCAATGATAATGTTGAAGGTGCTTCCAATTGCAACCCGGGACCTTCGTGTTGCAGCGCCATTTTTCGAAATCACTCTGAGCAGATTGCTGGAGTTTTTTATGGTTCTTTTGGAATCTCCTCGGCTCTAGAGGAAGAAATGATGAGCATGATCTATTCTATATCCTTCTTCAAGAAACATGGTTGGAACAGAATTTATATTGAAAGTGACTCAAATACTATAGTCCAAGACATTTGGAATGGTCTGATGCACCTCAAGTGGCCTCTTAAAACACGCTGCATGGACTGTCTTCATTTTCTCATGTAATTCAACTACAATATTACCCATGACTTTCTTGAAGTGAATTAGGTGGAAGATGGTCTTGAACAAATGGGATTCAACCATGTCACCATGTGGTAGTAGGAACATCTAGTTGAATTAATAACCCTTTATGATAAAAATTGTAAACTAATAGCATATTTTAGACTAATGTAATTCCTTTTTTAATATTAATTTTTGTTCTTTGGTCTTTGAAAAAGGAACCACCTTTAAATAAATGATACTTATATTAAAAAAATGTCTTAGGATGAAAATTGTTGACGAGGCCTAGAGTTTGATATTGAAGACGTGTTATTCCTCCTCATATTTCAAGGGAAGAATGTCATGAGATTTGGATTGAATGGAAATCCATGTCAAAGATAGATTATTCTAATTAAGATACTTGATCTCATGGGAGAAGTGGCCTACCGACATTCACTATATCCTAACCTATCTTTTGTATATTATGTATTCCATGTATCCCACTGATAGAATTACATAACATATGCCTCACATGTTCTGAATATGGAGTTGGTAAAATTGGTGAATGATCTTTCCAATGAGTAGTACCATGTGAAGATCATAGATCATAGAGAAAATGTTCTATAGAATAATACATACTCCTATTCAAAGTGTTGTGGAAAAAACACAAGTTTGTGTAAGAAATGTTTTAACTAGTGGAGGTGATGAAATAGAGTTTGAATCATAAGTTTTATTGTGGAAAAAAATAATATTTGTGGTGAAAATTCTTAAGGGGGTATGATTTTAACAAACCAAACTATTATTAATAAAACAAACCCTTTTAATTTAACTATGTGTCATCATATTAAATATGGATATATAAAAAAAAGATTAAATTCATTATCATTCTTATATCATATAATAATTCATTAGTGGTTAAGCCAAATTACAATTTATAATATAATCATTGAATAGTGTTAACAATATCAATATAAATATAGGGTTTTAACAAATCAAATTGACACAAAAAATGGTTGTGAGGGACTCAACCTGTAGGGTCTACCTGATGAAGCCCATTTATTAGAGATTTTGAGGGAGATAATGTCACTTGGAATTTACCTTGACCAACAACAAGTAGAGATCCAATAACATATTAATGAGCAAAATAGTATATCGGAGAAGATGAATCTCATCAAGATCACGACCCAAACAATATTTGTCGAATCACGACATAAATGTCTCACTGTCACACACATTAATCATAAGGATTTTCCTGGTGTATTAATGGGCTACGTATCAAGACACTAGTGATATGATTGTGTACATTTTTTATAGAATAATGGATATATTTTCAACCTATAATTATTATTTTATAAATGCTATATTATTTTGATACAATAAAAAAATAGTATTTTTGGAAAATATGTAAATTCAATTCAGGATCTAATTTGGATTAACTTATAGATTTTTGAAATAAATATTATTATAATTAAATATTATTATTATATACTATTTATTAAATATAAATTCTCATATAATTTTTTTGACGTCATAATTTATTTTTATAAGGGTTCAAAAATAGTAATTGTAAAAAACCCAATATTTCTTTGTAAATGTAAAATTCATATTTAAATTATAAATTCATATATTAATAAAATTATCTTGAAGAAATTAAATTTATTTTTGGAATCATACTTTTTAAATAATCTAACGGTTCTTTTTTCATAATATTTTGAGACAGTCAAATTTTCAAGTAAAAATTAAATACTGTTTATATGTACTTTTAGTATTATGACATCATAATGACAAAAAAGTGATGTAATTTATTCTATAAAAGGTATCCACGTATAATATATGGTTTATATTTAATATAATTATATTTTATGTTTTTTCCTTGATTTTATAAAACCATTATGAATCCTCCAAAACAATTAATATATTTTACAGTTTTAAAATAATTTCATTAATAGAATGACTCAAATAAAATTAATCAAGTTAATTATTTTATTAAATTAATACTTTAGAATAAAAAAATAACTAAAACTGCTTCCATTTTTAATAAATCAATGTAAAATCCCAAGGTAAGGTTTGTGTTTTTGGTTATTTTTTTATATTAATTCAAAAACATTCTTTTGAGAAATAATAACAAAATCTAGAGCCATTTCATATATAAAACCACCTAATATCACATTTATATACCCTAAATATATGTGAATCATGCCCTTACTCTTCGATCCTCTCTCTAAATTCCTCTATATACACAGAAAATATCCCAAGTTGCTTCTACCAAGAATTTTGAGTCACATACTCAAGTAAGTGTTTTTTTCTGTCACTTCTTTATTCAAGATTCATTAATATATTAAGCATTACATTTTCGATCCCTATTATTGGAAAATTTATTCAAATTTCTTTATTACTACCCATATTATTTTCAAATAATGAGATACCCATTTGTATGCCATCAACCAATTTTATGAATTTTTTTGCGACGTCATTATGCTGCTGAAATTTCACCACGATTTTTTCATGCCAAAACAATTGTGTAGGGAATACAATTTACATTTACTATTAAGGGTGTTCATGTTTATACACATAGAATTCTTTTACATGGGACTTTTATTTATTTACTCAAAAATCCATGTTCAAGGGATAAAATTTGATTATAAATGGGTCCATGTATTGTGATCTATGTGGTACACTTAAGCATGAGAATAAAATGAAAGTGAAGGGTGCACCCCAAATTATATAGAGTCCCAATTAAATGGGTAATGATAAGTCTAATGAGATATCATTTGAGGAAAGGGTAATGCTACTCATCCTATAGGGTCCCATTCCATGACTATCGCAACCCCGCCTCTGATATACTGGTGGCTGACAACTAGCACTAAGTCATTATTTCCACCAAGTGGGAGACAATTTCTTAAAATACTTGTATACAAGAACAGATCCCCAAGCCACATAATGCATAATTTCAAAACAACATAATGAATTAATGCATAAAATTATGATCCCACAACTAGAGTATAATAGTAAGTGAAGGAAAGGTAGATTGGGCCAAACAAATCCCACCATAGGAGTCAATACAGATGTCTAACTTAAACAGTGATGAATCCAACCTACATAAAGGAAGAGGAATATGTCAAAGGTATGATCTTGGAAAACACCTTGGTCTGCCCAGCTCCATCTATACTATGAACACTCTTGGTACTCATAAGACATCACAAAAGGGAAACCATCTACACAAGCCAAGAAATATATGGGAATATCCCATGTTGGGTGAGTATAATAATACTCTATAAGACACACCAAAAATAATAAATATGACTATCCAAGTGTATTCATATCAAAAAAATAGGTAACACTGGATAATAGATAAATGGATTAAATAAAAACCAAGATATACATAGAAAAGACTCCACACCATCTATCAGTCATAACCAACTACCAACCACTTGATTCTGATCGAAGCAACGTTAGTTCCACGAGAAAATAGTCCTCGATAAATTATATCATCGGTGACACTTGATAATGAGATATGTCTCATTTTTTCTATTCTTATTGATAACAGACTCATCTGATATGATTATGATACATAAGTAATCATTCTCCCCCATAACCATTGGGGACACAAATATCCCAAATTAGGATCTACCCACAGCGTAGGGGATTATATGCCAATTATTCCAAAAAAAAACCTACCAATAAGGCCATCTAGATAGAGGCGCAATTCCCTACATAGTGAGGTCACACAAATTCCACAAAATCCAATATCGATGATAGAATGTTGCACTCCAATATCAAGGTGGGACTCCAGACCTCTATATAAGAATCTACCTCTAGAGGGGATTAAAATCTACTGATGTGGAGGTAATGTCATATTTTAACCTAGGCAGAAGTACCAAGGTAACAACAAAACCTATAATTGTAGAAACTAAAAAAATAAGAGCCTCAAACACACTTGATTTGAACCTACCACTCGAGAGGCTACCCATAGAATTTCTCGGGTCTGTAGACCGCCCTCTGTGGTCCATCCCCCCGCCATCATTGTAGGCCCACATATTACGCAGTTAGGCCTCCCATAGACTAAGAGTTGTGGTTAGCCCCCCTATATTGCAAACTAACTACTGTGGTTTACCACATTTTAATGGATACACAGTCACTTCGTTCACAGTAGCTCAAGATACCACAATGCCACAGTCAACAATCACTTCTGATCACCACTATCGACACCAATAGTGCTCCATACGTTTTTCCCATGTATGACTTGGATTTGACCCGGGTCCACTTCCTCTATCGCGACCATGCCAGAAAAAATTGATCCATCTTGACCCACGAGGCCTAGACCACTCCACCACTACCACAATACATGCATCTACTTCTACATTTTCCTCCAACGTCCCTACTATATTTGCCTCCGTTTATCCCACCATGTCCTCCTTCACTGGTCTAGATTGACCACTATTGTTGATCTCCCGTTACTACAAACAAAATCATCCACACACAGCATTGTCACCCACACATAAGAAGACGTGACACGCTGTCGTGCGCCGCCACCCACCGAAGTCTTCCGCTAGGGCATGATGTTGGTCTATTCCCCAGACCACCAAACCCCATCGTATGAACAAAAATAGAAACAAAATCGAATTGAGATACTTTAGCATTTTTCTATTCTCATCTGGCATCATTTTTTAATTTTCCTCCAATCTAGGGTCAAATCGAGTTTGGATCCACCTAGAAATTTCAAGTTGGGGATACGAGGATCCAACTACAGAAAAATGAAATAAAGGAGTGAGAAAACAACAATAATTACTTTTTATCATTATTTTATAATATTTATTGTGGAAAATCAAGAATTATTGATTTGGGGGAGAAAACCAGATCAAATAAATCCCATTTAACCAAAAAATTAATCTCATCCCACAAATACGAATGATTAGTGGGAAAATTAGTTAATGGATTAGTTCTCATTCATCATAGGAATCGATAAAATGGATCAATGGATTAAATTGAAATAATTAAATAGATTTGGATAGATCTTTGATGAAGAATGATGTTTTCTTGTCATCATTGTTGAGATCCCTCTAGATCGGTGTTCTTCAATAGTTGATTTGAATTTATATCTTCACCGACTTTATTGAATTCCCCAAATCTCTCTCCCTATAGGGTTTCCATAGGATTATAGAGTTATGAGATTAGCCTTGGTTCTATAAAAAATGGTTTATTTAAAAATAACCCTATCACTGAATCATGAAATCAATATCATTTTTATTAAATTATTCTATTCCTTTTATGGCCTCAAAAATGTTTTCACCAATGAACTGTGTCGAATAATGATAGGTAACACCTAGGAGAAAGCCGTTATAATTAACACAATTGTTCCAATTGATTTATATCCAATAAAACCTTTTAATATTTATTCCATATTTTCAATAAAACCATGAAATTGTTGTATTAAATATTTTATTATTTTCCCAACATTTATTCTAGGCACACAAGCTGTCAAAATTGCATAATGTCCCTCCAAATGGTCTCAAAGATCATCTATATAATATCTCAAAATAGTACATGTAAAATAAGAGATGTTACATTCTCTACACATTGGGGTTTTATCTCCAGGAAATGATAAAATAACGGATACACCAAGATATGTGGGTACTGGGAATAAATATGAGCTTCACTTTCCCATGTTCTCTCCCGAAGATTCCTATCTTGCCATCGAACATACACTAAAGAAATCGATCATCCTCAAAGAATCCACTCTTGATGATCCTTGATCTCTACTATGTACTATGAAAATGTCTCTCTATCATCTATGACCATCTTTCCCCAATTTATAACATGTGATGGGTCATGCATGTACCTTATCAGCTATGATTTTTAGAAGATGTTGTGTACTCTATCTAATTGTGGAGGTAGAATTAAGCAGTTCACCACTTCACCAAATCTACATAGTATATGGAAATAGTTGATAAACTATGGAGATAGCTTTCTTCGCAAACAAGATCTCTATAATCAATGTTGAAGTGAAACCCAGAAAAACACATGGTCTTCTTATGGGAACTCTAAAATCCTCTGTCACCTATCAGAACTAGACTTATTACATCTCTTTGTATTTTTCATCCCCACCTGGATTATTTGTTCTTTCTTTATAGTAGCATCCACCAAATCTAGGCCCATGAGTTCTAACGCTCATGGGTCAGTCTCGCAACATGGTGAAATACAGGGTTACCACATAAAGGCTCAAATAGTTCCATATCAATGGGGGAATGGGTGTTTTTGTTGTATGTGAACTCCATTAGTGGTATGTGATCCTCCAAACTATAGAAAAGTCGAACATGTATGTTCCCCACATATCCTCCAAACCATGCAGGGTCAGCTCAGTCTAGTCGTCATTATGTGGGTTAAATTTTGTGCTCAAGCCTTACTAGGTCCCAAACTTCTCCTCTAATCCCTTACCCAGCTACCATTTTGGTGAGCATCATGATTATAAACAATATTCAAGGGAACTGAATGGAGTCTTACTATCTCCTACACATAGAGGTGTCCCATGCTCTCAATATAACTCTGATATTGGATAGCAAGGATGTGGGTTGACTTGGTGAGTCGGTCAACGATCACCCAGATGGCATCGTTTCACCGAGATGTTCTTGGAAGAACTGTAACAAAGTCCATAGATATCTCATCGAACATATATTCATTCACCTCCAAAGGTTGAGTTAAACTCACTCAAACCTAGTTTTCAACATTCACTTGATAAATTACTTGTACACATGAACAGAGAGAGGTCGATTACTAGACTACCCCAAGCCCACCTCCAATAAGGTAAGGGATAGAGACTAACACTAATTACAGATTCTTATAAATGTGAGGCATTATCCTAATGTGCTTGTACACATGAACACATATCCAACACACACCATGCTGGAATGTAAAAAAATTGAAAGAACATATAAATACAACAAATATCCCACAACTATAGTACATCAATAATTAATGGAAAATTAAATTGTTCCAAATAAAAGAAAACCAAAAGTGTTTTTAAGCAAGTGAAACTGAAATTGTAATGAGTAAGACCTAGACCAAGTATGATTATTGTGTAAAAGGTATTATCCTGGCAGACACCTAATTCTGCCCAACTCCATCTATATTCCGCCAAATCCAAATTCATCTAGGACACCATGAAAACGGCCACCATCTGTATAATACCCAACACATGCCCAAAAATATCATTCTTGAGTGAGTATAACAATACACTGTATGACACTTCAAAATAGTAAACATGAAGCATCAAGTGTAGTCAGCTCAAAACAGGAGTTAACACTTATAACATGAACAATCATTAAATAATAATGGATATATACTCAGGAGAGACTCCAAGCCATCATGATGTCATAACCAACTACAATCCATATGATTCTGCTCAGATTAATGCATGTTTTTTATAAATCACTCCCTAATCAATGATTTCATCGAAGAAACATGAAGAAAAGGTCTAGCTCATTTTGTACCCTCCCAAATAAAACACAATAGTCTGACAAAACTATGATACACAGAGAGGGGGTCACTCCTATAATAAAATGGGGACACAACGAACCCAAATAAGGATCAACACACTACATAAAGAGTCGTATCCCAATTATTACAAAAATCTGACTAATATTTCCAACTTGATGGAGGATCAACGTCCTACTCCGGGAGGTCACTCTAATTCCAAAAAAATTACTATGGATGATAGAGGATCGCACACTAGTCACATGAAGGGATGCCCCTACTATATTTGAGAATCAACATATATAGGGGTTTAAATATAGTGATGTGGATGTAATGATGATATGAACCCTTAAGGAAATGACTAAGGGAAGAAAATAAAACCATACTAGTACAAACTAGGAAAAACAAGAGCCTCATGTAGTCTTCATTTTAGCATTCCCCTTTGAAATTTTCCCAAAACTTTGCATGAGGCCAATAGACCAACAACCATGGTATGTCTACCTACTAAATGGATTGGATTCCCCATGGACTGAGGATCACAGTTAGTCCACCTTCTGTTATGACCGGCCTCCACGGTTGGCCATATGTTTTTTGAGTTTGTGGCATCTTGAGATTTTGTGCCACCACAAATTACTATCATGGTTGATTTCCACAGTCGACTACAATGGGGATCCTCCCTCATTTCTATGGATCCAAAATTGATCTAATGCAGATCAACTATTTCCAACCCTACCAACTTGTCTAGCCTAGCCAACCCAGCTCGGTTTGATCTATGTCCACCACTACACCCTTAATTGTAGTTGCGTGCACCACTACCACCCCTACTGCATCTGCAAGTTCTAACCCCATTGTGTTCACCTTCAATGGTCCAATGTCATCTCCTCCATTTTTCCCGCATCACTACCACCAAACCTGACTACATGAAGCTCCGCCACTTGCATGTGGACCACCACCACACGAAATCATGAGTTTACACCAGCCATCGGCTGCCACTTTCATGTTTAAGTGGTCCCTTCTATAAACAACAGTAACTCATTTGATGCCTAAAAATCAAAAAAATTATTTACATAATCACCTTGGATCCCAATCTACACTAATACAGCCTTAGTTGTCATTTTTCCTCAAATATAGGGATCCGACCAAGTTTGTAACATCCGTAAAACGTCGATCAGATATGAAATGGATGCAATCGGTGGAGATGGTGATAAAGGAGGGAGAGAAGAACAACAACAATGTTTTATCATCAATGGAAATGGGTTCTTAGAAAAAGATAAATAATGGGGGATTTGGGTTAGAAAACCAGATAATATAGATTTAGGTAAACCCACAAAATAATACCTTCTAAAAATAAAATCTATTTGTGTCATAATATGTATGTAGAATAGCCCTCATTCATCGTATGAATCCTGGAATGAGAAAACAGAATAAATAAATATCCCTACATTGACTAGAATCGATTTCTGATGAAGAATGTAGTTTTATCATCATTGTTGGTGAGATCTATCATGATCAGTGTTTTCCAATCATTGATTCAAAGCTCTATCATCATTGACTCAATAGTGTTATATAGATCTCTTTCTCCAAGGTTTAGAGAGGATTCCAGGTTTTTGAAATTAACCATGGATTTTTGTAAAATGATTTATTTAGAAATAATCATTTCATTGTATCTCTATGGAAAAAAAATTATTAAATTATTTTATTCCTTTTACGTTACTGATATATTTTTTACAAATTACTTGTTATGACTAATGTTAGTTCACAACTAGTCTAATTCCACTCTTATGAACACAATAGTTTCATCATATTTCTTATCATGTCTCTGTTTAAGAGTTATTCTATATTTTTATGAAAACCACATGTGTGTTTTGTTAAATATTTTGTGTTTTATTAAGTGTAATATTTTGTAATAAATCAATTATTAATGTGGAATAAATAGAAAAATTACTATACTCCTGGAAATCGAAGCACCACATATTGCAAAAGACAATGATCTATTGATGCACCTCATAAGCTTTGCTAATGTGAAAAATATATCCAAGCTCACCACTACAATAATAGACAATGTAATGTTAATAGTAAATAAATTTTAGTTTTTATTAATATTTTAAATTATTTTTTATTTATTCAATATTATTATAATAATTTTATATTTTTACTCAAATTAATAATATATTTTTTACATTAACTAAGGTGTATTAGATATACAATATACTTTTATTTAAATTAAAATTTTCATTTTATTTGAAATTAAAATTTATAAGATACAAATAATTTTTCATAATACTATATAATATTCATATTTCAGTGAAATTTATTGATTATGAAAAAATAAATAATTTTTAGGTGAATAGGGGAAAATAACTTTTTAAAAAAATTATTTAGTTTTTTGGGATCATCCCGATGTATGATTAATATATAAATTCATAAAATGATTAAAATGATCATTGATTTCTATAAGGCTTAAAATAATGTATTTAATGCATTTATATAGATTTAAAACCCCATTTTGGGATTTCTAGAACATATTTTATAAGTTGTTTGAATTTAATAATATTTTTGGATATTTTATTTTAAGAGTGTGGATGCAAGATGCCATTAAATGTTTTCTCTAGTTAAAATGAAATATAATATTTATTAATTTTATTATAATCCAATTACTTACATGATAAATAATAATACTCATAATATTATTGTAAACTCTTTTTCACTCTTGAAATGTGTATTTTTTTTTAAAATAGTTTTCTTCATAATCATTTTCATTCCAATAATAATATTTATTTCTACCAATTCAACATATCAAATATTTATACATTTCTTTAATATTTTCAATTATGATTTCAATATTATATAATGGGTTCAATTTCAATTTTGGTTATATAGAATAATATCCATGGTAAAACAAATTCCCAACAATTAGGGGTAAATATAGTTAATTTTGTTCAAAACATTTTAAAAGTGTCATAATATCACTTTTAAAATACTATTAGACAATAGTATTTCAAATAATATAAACATAAATTTAATATTTTATTGTTTTACAGACACTTTACTATAAGTTATACATTTTTAAAATGTAAAAGATATGAATAATTATAAGAGTTCCAATCAACTCAATGATAAAAGAAACCAGTTATAATTACTTATGATCAATATTTGTGTGCTATAGCTTCTAAAATCAATGAACAAATACCTTCCCCATTCACCTAACCATATATTAGTGGTTTTCATCACTCAAAAAATTCATCCTATAAGGATTAATGTGTAACCCAATGGATGTTTTCCTGATATGTGGTAAAATGCCATACATTGTTATTTCATGTTTATTTCTTATTCCACCTCATTTATAACTTCCATTAGAATGATGATATAATAATATTTTCGTCTTATATATAATTGAATGATATTATTTTTATAAAAAACCCTATAAAATCATATTTTCCAACCTATGGAGAATTTATACATCGCTCATGTGTATGTGTGGACTACCACATCTTTGAAGCGATGTAAATCATTTTTCATCACTCCCACACATGTCTAGTTATTATAATATATTTATTGAAAATATATGATAGTTATGTATCATGTATTTTTTTATAAATATAATAAAATATATACATTCTTTTTATTATATCTTTAGATAAATGAATACACTGATCTTGCACGTGTGGAGACCACCACCTACGTAAGGGGATGCGGTTCATTTATTATATTTTACATTCATAATGAGTTTTATATTTGAATTAAATTTATAAAATATTATTTATTTTAAAATTTATATTAAAAAATAATTGATCAATGATCCATTTGACAATATTCAACTAATCAATGTTGTTTTTGGCAATAAGGACCAAACCTGTTCAAAATGATCTACATGAAATTTACAAATTTGGAAACTATATAGAATAGTATAATTGTGATAATGGAGACCCTACTATAATAGGTATACACCATATCATTAACTATTAATAAAATGAAAACACTAATGATCCCTTATTCAAGACTATATATAAATGTTTAATTTTACAATATTAGAATTATTTTCTTATATATTAATCAATTGATCATAACAATATTATCTTAAGGTGATATTTTTTTTATATTTATTTTTAGGTAAATATTGAAAAATTTTTTTTTTATTAAAACTAATGCTTTTATGACATATCTATGAGGTATGTATAAACTAAAACCAACAAATCCTATTATGTAATTGACTATTTATTTAAGGTATAACATTATGAAAATTAAAATATAATTTGAACTAATAAATATTATGTTTATTATTTTTCAAAATAATTTAAATGTTACTTAAATAAAAATGATATTTAGTATTTTCTTTAATATAAATTTTTAATGTGAGATTCTATTATGGATTTCCATGAATTCCTCATAATAATTATTTTTTAATAAATATTAAATTATATACATAATAATAATATCCAATAAAATATTATTTTATTTATAATATTAAATCAAAAAAAATTATATTTCTAAAAAATTATATGATTAATTATTTTTATATCAATGTTGATAATTAAAACCCTTAAAAATATTATTTCATAAATGGATTTTGAAATTTTAAATCAAATAAATTAAACTATGTAAATGGGTAAATATTATATTTTGTAATTAAAATTTATTAATGGGGGGAAAGTAATTAATAATGTAAAATAAAATAAGGGAAAAGTTAATAAGTAAATAGGAAAACACCCTAAAACCCTAAATGTTATAAAAATGTAGATTTTTTTTTTATTTGTGACCCATAGTCACATCTCACCCTATTTTATAATTTTCATCCATTGACCAAACTATAATACCATCACATTAATGAAAATTTAGGGGTTACACCCAAAACTACACATAACTTCATGAATAAAAGGCAAAAACATACGTAACTCCATGATTCAATAATACATAGAATTTATCCATGAAAATATATCACCTTTACCCCTACACGACCCTCTCATATTTTCATTATATTTTGGTCCCCATTAATTAATATAAGGACTTCATTTACAATGAGAATTCCAAGCCAAATTCAAGACCACGGCATGAGTATTGTCGACCACATGGCTTTAGTTTTAAATTATAATTATTAAATATATACTATACATTATAATATATTCATTTTAGTATCACGTATATACACTTTTTTACTAAATTGAAGATATTTATATTTTCTATTTTTTTCACGTCTAAGAAGAATAAAAGAAATTGGCATTCATGCGAATGTGAGGACTACAACCACCATGATAAATAATCATTTTTTTCATCTCCATCAATAGTTGATGGTTTATAGAATGAATTAATTTGTAAATATTTTTTTTTGTATATTTGAGGTTATGGTATGAAAAAATTGGTAACATATTAATGATATGTACAGTAAAAGGTCCACGTCAATTCAATTATTTAAATCAAGCATGATATGGGGGTTTTTTATTTAAATTATGTAATTTTTGAATATCCATTAATTATTATTATAAATACATTATAATTGTGTTATATCACACTAAAACACTAAGTAATCTCATTATTCTCCTCTTATTATAATATTACAACAAAACCACCTCAAAATGATTCATTAAATTAGTGTAAATTAATGTATCAGTTGCATTAAACACATACTCGAACAATAAAATTAGTTTATTTAATGAATGAATATGAGAAAATACTTAACTTTATAATAAATATAGAATGATTATTTAATATTTCTTTTATTCAAAAAAATTTATATCAATATTGAATTCATTAATTAAGAATACATTCTACAATCATTTGGAATCACCGAAACATTCTTGGTAATGATTTCAACATTGAGGATAAAGAATAAAAATATAATTAAAGAATTTTAAGCTTAAAATTTTTTTATAAATCAATAATAATTGTAACATTAATGTTATATAAATTATTAAAACTGGATGAGGAATAAAAACTAAAAAATTATATTGAAATAGGTAAAATAGTCTAAAATATAAATCCTTAATGTGAAAATAGGAATATTTGATATAGAGAATCAATTTTATGATCAATATGAATGGAAAATTATATGATAATGTTCATTAATTAAGTGATTAATAATTATAATATTTCATATATTATTATAAATTATGTTTACAGAATTGAGGTAAATAGGTTAGTGTTTTCCATCTTAAATTCCTCTCTTTAGTGAATCTTGGTCCATGATAGAGTACTTAGACATCCAACGTATCCCAAAGTGGTGTGAGTAAATCATGCACATTGTTCATGAATTCTATAATTACTTGTATATATTGAGCTCACATGAATGTTTTGGGGGAATTAATATCCAATGGAACATTCAAACAGTGTTTTGAAAACATATATAATGGTTGATATCCCTTAAATGGTGAAATATGACATAAATAATGGGACACTATTATCAGTTTAGAGTCTTTTCAGGTGGACTTCTACCTAATATTTTGATTATTCATGTAGTGGGGACAATGATCATGTATTTTAATAGAATAATACAAGTATGTATTCTTACTATTTAATATCATGTAAATAGAATATTGATGTTTTCATGTATAATTTCTTACTTCTGGTACTTGTAATTAATTTCACATGGGTATGATTTTTTAGTAAAATATATGAAGACTATCTCAATTTCGAATAAAGAAGTGGCCCAACATAATCAGGTAAATGGTTATTCATCATGATAATTTTCAGTTATTTTAAATTATAATGTTAGTATAGGGATTCATATCAGGTATTGTTATTATATTATTTGTTTTGGACATGAGTAAAATAACTAGACATCACTTTTCACCCCCATAAATATGATAATCAAGCCACAATAAGTTCTTGAACTGATGACAAATATATATTAATTATGTTGAAATATATGGGAATTATTTATAATTGAAATGTTTTACCCATCCTAGTATAATAATCTAAGTGTCACTATATATACCATAATTATCGGAATCATGACACACATAGTTATTTTTAAAATGTTCTAGAACTTATTTGGAATGCATATAAGGAGGGGGGGTTTCTACAGCATGGATCTTGTTTTTCATAAAATACATGGGTCCCATTAGGTTTCCCACTATATCTAGCCTTATGTATTTAATATAAAATAAAATTGATATAGTTTACCAAATTGAAATAAGCACATGGACTCCTTGTAGTTTAAATTATTAATTCCTAGAATTGCACTAGTTAGTTTATAGTAATGTATCTCAGACTTAAGCTAGCCAGTTTAATGTCATGTGGAATGAAATTTTGGTGTTTTAATGATTAAAGGATCCCTTCTATGACATTATTTGGGTATTTTAAATTTCAATTTCTCAATGTTATATTGACAGTAATTACGTTTGGATGTGTACATTCTTGCATCTTAGATATGGAGGTTATGTAGTATAAATTCATGCTTCGAGGACTTGTGTTGTGATGATTAATGTTGTTTATCTCACATTTTCACTAGTATTATTAATTATGTGTACCTCATAATTATTTTGGGTATTTTAATGACACATATCTCATAATTTTTTAGTTTTGTAGTTTAAAGTCATTTCATCAATAATTTTTATTTGTATTTTAAAAATATATAGCTAATACATAGGTTTTTGTGCTATTTAAATTCTTGGTTACCAGACTTATGATGGGATGTTTAAAATCATGAAATTTAATATATTTCTTATATGTGATTCTTTAAATACAATTCTTTATAAAATTTTCATTAGTGGAGTAAATAATTCATTCTTTTTCCATCATGTAAAATAAGTAATCACCATTAGAATAGAACATTTCTTTGACATAAGTCTCTTTGTTGTTTGGTTCCTTATTTGGAGGTATTTTCAAAGGAATAAAAATCTTTATTAGAACCTATCTCATATTGATATAATTATCCTAGGTAACCATTACTTTTTGGGATCACAGAATAATATTTTGATAGACTACCTGGTTTTGTAATGTACGGACCCTCTTCTCAGTGAGTCATATTAAATCATAAAGTCAATTCTATGACTATTAATATTATTATATTTGAACATATATATTGATTCATAGGGAGGGTAACTTGAATTCAATGGAAATTACCATCTCTATAGTATATAGATGTAAATATGGGGTTTCTCATATGGCTGTGTGGGTTGTGTCATGATAGTCTCTAAAGGTATTCATGAGTTTTTTTGTAAAATATATTTTTTCATTTTCCTCTAAATTATAGAGTATAATCAAAATAGCCTTTTCAAAAGACTATATTCAACCAATTTTCACATCATGATAACATGATGAATTTATAGTCATAATTTTGTACTCGTTATACACCATTTTCTAATGGGAAGAATATAAGTTGGTGACTTTATCTATCAATATCATATAAGATACACGAAATGTGGTGATGATTTTGTGCCTCATGAATTCTATTATATTCTTTATCTAATCTTACTTTAGGGGTGTTCCCATGGTATATTTGGATACAGTAATGGGATAATTTTAAATTTACTTAAACTACATAGATGTAACTGGGGTGTATAACCCCATGACATCCATTCCGTACATAGAAAATTCTCAAAATAATTTTGTATTGTAGATAAAATTTGAGGGTTGATTGAAGAATTTTACTTGTATTTGGAGTGTCGGACACTTCTCGGTGAATTATATAAATCCGTGTATAATTTTTAGCAGAAAATAACCAAACCTCTTAATTTGGTGGGACAGAATACTTCCATACTAATGACAAATAGAAGAGATCACATGGATTTCCTACATTAAAGTGATGGTCTCTACTTCTATGATTTATATAAGGATGAATATATCAATGAATCATTTATAAATTCCATTTTATTTGTTCAAACTACCAAGAAGGGTGATTTTTTCTCATAGATGTTGAATCTATTTCATTTTGGATATGTCTAACAGTAAGGTATTGTTTTGGAAGAAGTATTTTTTGGGGGTAATCTATCCAGTAATGAACAATAAATTGCTATTTTATGGGGTAGGGGATGTCTGATTAATCAAATCTATATCATGGATGATTACTAGTGAATCTACTTTAAGTGTAAACTAAGAAAGATTTTTTCATATTGGTTTTGATTGACCATGATTTTGGAATCATTATCTACCAAATTATCATGATAATTCTATGAATGAGGGTTGTTAGCAGCACGATCTCAAAAACGGGATTCTTTTATCTGACGCCTCACATATCCAATGATAGGGGTTAAATCATCCATTATGATAAATATTCTCCACTAATCTACTTAATCACAGCCTAAGGACCACCCTTCACATTCATATGGGAAATATATAGATGTATTCTTAGTTCCAACACAATAATGATGGAATAGTATTAAACCATATTATTTTTAAAAACTATGTATACAACGGATTATGATAGAATTACCTTAGTTGGAGAAACAAATACAATCCCTAAACCAACCCAATTAAACATTGAGATTTCCATTTTCCAACATTAAATAATCAATATTCAACATAAAGGGATATATCCCATGTTTGGGGAGTATAATGGATATAGAGAACAACGTCATCTCGGCACATACTAAACTCACATGTTCTTTTTAGGGTAGGATGTACAGTGTGGAAATCATAATGAACCTTCACTTTTATATACTTAAATTTTACAAACTGAATGTAATATTATTACAGGATGACATGCCATTTGGAAAGAGAAAAGATCAGAACATGTCATCATGGGATATACTAGAGTAGATCAATACATGATATCAAGTGAAATTCATGGTGCTTCATATAGTTTATCCTCTCTTTTTTTCTGCCATGATGCATATAAGGAAACCATTTTTATCAGAATATTGGAAATTTCCATATATAATTGTTTAAAAGATATTTTGGAGAATATTTAAATCCCCCCAAGTTTATTATATTATATGATAAGGGAGATATGTGATCTCGTTATGGAGACCACAAGATGGATGTGTGGCATCCCTTTTGTTGATGTCATCAAGACCCATGGGTTTAATATAAATTATTTGAGGTTCTCCATGGCTACATAGAAATCTTCATTTTGTTATTTTTAAAATACAATATTAATTAACATATTAAATGGTACAAACATGGTATAGTTACCTAGGATTTACAAACATATATATTACATCATTTTTATTAATATTCATTTCACTACAAAAACACACGCCTGAGGAAAAAAAATATTTTTCTGTACTTGGAAACATTAAAATTCATTAATTTGTTTTGTAGGTAAACTACTTAATCTCCCACTATGGTATTCATAACATTATCCCTTATTATACATATATTACATAATATATTTCATGATTACCTACAGAAAGGAAACAAGAAAAATTCTGAGTTCTTATGCTTAATATGGGTAAAATGTGATATTCAAATGAATAAAATGAACATAAGGGTATAAGAACATGATTTTAACATTTTGAAACCACACCATGCATACCCCAGATCATAATATTGAGTCAAAATATATATTTTTTGAGACATGGATCATAAGGTAATTAAACTATATCATCCATGTGATCAAAACATTTTCTTACGAAATATATTTGGGGAACACACATAATCGTAGAAAATATTTTCCATATTATTCAATGATTATTTAAAAGGATATCATAGTGGAATGGGTCCACTCACCAAACCCTCATAATATTCAAGGTTCCCTAAAAAAATCAACATTGTAGATAAAGTCTCTTACTTTACTGGGTTCAATCTCAATTACATTTTTTATCCCATAAGATATAAATCATTAGGAAAATTCACTATATGGTGATGTAGGTCACATTCATCAAATAATGAACAATAAACTCATGTTTTTTCACATCATCATAAAATATTCATCATATCATAAACCAAGAAATGGTTTAGGTTTCATAAAAAATCAATCATACCATAACCTATGGAAAAGAGAGAGGTTTTATATTTATTTTATCATGTCATTATCGCATAACTCTTGAAAAGAAGTGGGTTTCATTTTATCATGGTATAACTCATGGAAGAGAAATGGGTTCCATAAAAATCAAATAAACATAAACCATTCAAAGAATGAATAATGATTGTATCCTGGGATCATATCCCTAGTAAGTTATACATAACATTAATAGTTGTCATCTTAGATGGAAAATTATTTTGAATAATCCTTTTAAACATTTCTTCATGAAAATATGCATCTCTATATTGAATAATACATTTCAAATAAAAAAATTATAAACAATTTTAATATAAAAAAAAGCCTTGAAATCAATAAAAGATTTCCTAAAAGTCAATAATGACCAAAATTAAGGGAATTGTTTTCTTGTTTTACATGTTAAAAAAATTATCCCATTCATATTTTTGTTAAAAGACAAACATGTATTATGTGAAAAATGAAATAAATATTATTTTCGTAAAATTTTACATATAAATCAAACCATGGTAAAATATTTTTTAAAAATTAATATGATATTAATAAATCATTTTTGAATTTATTTTTAGAAGACATGGTTTCTGGTGATAAAATATTTCCCACCATGGAGATAATTAAAGTCACAAACTTTTGAAAACATGTTCTCTATTATTTTCAGAACCATAGATTCCTGAAATTTTACTCCAAATTCAAAATATATTGAGTAAATAGAGAAGAAAAAAAATTATGAGTATCTTGAGATATGGATTATAAGATTTTATATTATGAACCATAGTGATAAACAATCTTAATTAATGATAAAATTGTAATATTCAATATTAACAACATTGTTATCATTAAAACATAATACCCCTGAATGAATAAAATAAAATTAATCCTAAAATATACTAAGGATGAATAAATTCATGATATTACATGTTAAATAGATTTTATATACAATTCATGAAAGAATATATGTGTATAACCTAACATATGTCTCAGAAAAGGTAAATTGAGGGAAAATTTCTTTACTTTAAGTCTTTACATAGTTCATAACCATTATAACCTCTTGTATAATAATTATAAGATTATTATACCACTATAATAGAACTATATTCATATATATGATCTTATATGTCATTTTATTTTTCCATTTTATTACCCTTTTATTAACAATTCCATGTTAATGGTATATCTATATCAATAACTATGTTGTTTTTCATGTGTGCTTTGTTTTCTTATTTTTTATTCTTACTTGTATAATGGTTTAATAATATTATCAATTTTAACCATGATATTAATATCTTACATATTCATTATATTTTTATTTAGAATAATGAACAAAATTTAGTGATAGAAAATGAAATATATTGTTCATTGATATGGTAGGCCATACATATGATTTATTGGTGTTTCCATTTTATTTTTTAGATAAAAAGAAAGGAAATTAAATTATATATTATTTTTCATAATCAATTATATTTCATATATATATATATATATTATTTTTCTTAAATCCATTCTTATTACGTTCGATATAAAATGTGTTAACGAATCATAGCACTTCATGAGGCGGCTATCTATTGTACACATGAGCAATGTAATAATGTTCCCAATAAATGGAAATAATGTAGTTATGTTTGATTTAAAAAATCAATATTAATAATAAAATCTTTGATATTATAAATAAAAATATAATACATTAGTATTTTTAACTCTTAGAGGTGGTAATTGAAAATGAATTCCATCAGTTTGCGAGGCGGTGGTCCTCTATACACTTGATTAATGATTACATAACCCATTTTATGGAATTGAATACGGTTTTAGTTAATAACCATCATGTTATAACATATAAATCTATGTAATATACTGAAATTATAATATACTCATGGTATAATAATAATTAATATATCTGGAGGAATGAATACAACAAATATTCTTGTTGATGTTCATTACCTCTTCTTTGGGTATCCACCTTGGGTATGCACTAACATGATTTCTAGGGCGTATTTAATTACAATTAAAAGATTATATGATGATAAGAGGGAATTTTGGAATTTATTTTTTTAGTAATTTTTTGAAAAAAATGGTTTTGACAGAGTGAAGAAAATAGGATAGAGGGTGACCTTTTATAAGTGGTGGAAGGGACAGACTTGAATGTTTTTAATATAATAAAGTTATCCCACATTTTTTACATTTAAAATATAACGACCCAAACTTAAATATAAAATAATCTTAAATGAAATGAATAATTTACATTGAGGATCTTTTCAGGTTTAGAGTTTTATAAAATTATTCCATAACTATTACATTACATAAAAAAATTAAAAAGTAGACACTTCTACTCAGTTTTGAATTTTTTCACAAAATATGAAACCTTTAAAAAGAAACATGTCTAGTTCCATGTTTTTGACATCATGACTTTTCCTTGATCCCATCATGACCCTATTCATCTTTGAGTCTCGTGGAAAACAATTCAAAAACATGGGATGAGCATAAAAATATCAGTAAGGGATATAAAATAAGGAATGAAAACATTAGCCCATCAATAAATACAAAACAATGAATTCATGCTTTTTAATCATAACATACCTTATGAAATCATAAGATTTATTAATAACACATAGAAATCATAAATAATAAAGGCAACACATGGCATACATAAAATATATACAATGTATCTATATCAACTACATAGGGGGTTACATTGGAATACTCATCACAATATATTCCTTAAATCTCTTAGGAAAAACATTAACGTTTACCTCGTTCACGTTGTCCATTGCATTGGAGTGCTATCTCGGGCTCACCCTCCATAGATTTATCAAAGAACCACCCATATACATAAATAATGCCCAATAACCATAACATAATCATAATACATTATAGAATTATAAAGGAAAGATAACATTTCCACATTACAATCACAATATATAAAATCTAGAAATTTAAATAAACAATGTTTTATCAAACCATTTTCCACACCATTTAAAACATTTATTAATGAGACTTTTGAATCAAAGTGTCTCATACCACTCTGAATATTTTAAATGAATTATCATTTGAAAAAATTAATGTCTATATAAATAAATTTTAAAACCCATTTTGAAAACATGGACATTAATAAGAAATTTTTAGAAGGAAAAATATTTCAAACATTTAAAACAATATTTTAGTTAAATAGTTTTCACCAAACTGAGAGACTCTTGAATACAAATAATTGAAGAATAACATTTAATAAGAACTTTATAATATCATCAGAAAAAAGGGATTCATGATATAATATGCCAATGGATAGTATATACACCATATAATATTGAATTGGTGCATAACAACCAAAATGCTTAAATGTAATGTAAATTGAGAAGAAATCCATTATAAAAACTTAATCCTTATATTAAGGATAAATATAATACATAATAATGTTTGAAAAATATATATTCACTCAATATGACTGGATATTAAGTGTAAATCACTCATAGGAATTTCACACATGTTCTTTTTAAGACAAAACCAAGGACTTGGATGCTTAACACAATGAATGGAAATTGAGTTAAAACTAGTTTTATCAACATCATATCGATGACTTGAGAATTTATAGATGGAGTGATTATGTGTAACAAAAGTATATACACACAAAGGAGAGTTTAAATTGCAACATAAATAAAGAAACAGTGATTCCACACATAATCATAGTATGACAAAATTAAGAATTTGAAGATTAACCCATGGAATGGAAATTGGGATAAAAAGTTCTATTAATGATTTGGTAAATAATGAAACATACACCATATGAAATAAGGATCATACATTGAGGATGTAAATACCCAATAATTAAATTATATTATAAAAGGAATACAATCATGGTCTGTACATACACCACACAAAAGGAATTAGTGGCAAACAAAGCATGGATCTCACAGGAATAAAATGTGAGATGAAACCCCCATACCATGTTGTAATCAATTGAGTCATATGACCAAATGTTAATAACCCCAAACTGAATCACATAATACCATGAATATATAACTAATCATGACAATATAAATCAAATGTAAGTACACAATACATCACATGCAATAAATAAGTGGCGAATAATGGAAATAATATGGAATTAAAAGTGATATAAGAAACCCCTTACCTCGTGTCTGACTTGACTTGTTTGTTCCATATTCTTAATGAATAATAAACATAAGTAAATTTATAATTGATTAAGAACCATTTTTCATGTTTATTATTCATTTTATTTCACTTATTACATTTTTATAAACATTTTGTAATCATTTAAGTTAATAATTGACGTTTTTTTGATATTTGGTACGTGAGTCAAAAATGAAGACCTTATAATTACAAGTTGTCTAGTGGTCAAGATTCCATTATCTCTATAATGATATTAATTATTTAGATATCATATATATAATTTATATACAATATATTTATATATGTGTGTATTTATAACAGTACATAACATTTGGAGATAAGAACTGAAATGCACCGTTCATGGAGATGGTAAGCCTTACGTACGCATAAACGCTACTTTCATTTATATTTCATATTTAATGGAATAAAAACATAATGATACATAGTTATTTTATAATTTTTGTATAATATCATATATAATATCACAAACTCCTTCATTTTTACATCTGACGTAAGGCATTAACGAGTCATATCACTTTGAGGGGGCGGTAGTCCACAATACATAAAATGAAATTATCGTGTTTACCCATAATGGAAACCATAAAGGTATGACATAAATCAAAAATATATAATCATAAAGAAATAATAAACATAAAATGTATCATATATAAATACATTTTCATCTTAATGGCCACCATAATAGGTGGTAGGAGATAATAGAACAATCATCTTTTCGTGAGGCGTTAGTTAACCGTCTACAAAAACAGTATATTCTTTACCCATTAGATGGAGGTGTGCGTAAGTGTAGTTTGAATTATTCTCATAATGTAACCTAGTATATTGAGTATACCATTTTTATAAAAAAATAAAAAAAAATACTTTTGGGTGTTAGATACGGAAAATAAAACAAAAGAACTTAGGAGAAGACAATACCTTTCAATAAAGTATCTCTTTTTGGTTTGAACAAAAATGTTTACTTGAATTGCCTTCTGCCTAAGGGAAGGCTATTACGAGGAATATTGGGATGTAGGGAGATTAATTGGGAGTAGTTTTGAAGATCCATGAGGCTTTATGGGTGTGAGTAATGGGATATATATGAAGACTTTTTATAAGTGGGAGGAGGGGCTCTTTTGGAATGTGTGAAAATATTATTTTATTATATAATAATTTTCAGTTTCTATATGTCAAAAAATAATTAATACCAAAGATAAAATGACTCATGGTAGAAATAAAATCATCCCACAAGAATTGGACTTGTTTTGGATATTATTTTAAACTTTACAAACTTATTTATTTAAATCATTTATTAATGACGTAAACACTACATCATTATTGTTTCATAAATAATTTATTTTATTTTATGGTTAAAAATTAAAAGAAATACCATGATTTATGAAATATTTTTATATTTTAAATTAATATTTATAGTATAAGATATAACTTATATAACCCCATGTAAAATTTTATTTACTAAAAGATATTTGTTTTTGTCATTTTTGCCTTTACTTTAAGTTAATTAAAATAAAGCATCATTATCACCCCCATGTGGCTCCATGGGGTCCCTAAATCGACCAAAGGATGCCCATGGTTGGATATTGGTAAACTAATAGAATTAAGACGCGTGTTAGGGTTATATAATATTATTATAATATTATTTTGTTTCTTTTAATTACCATATTTAACTTTTAACCATGGAAAATAAAATATTTACTAAAAAAATATTCATAATGTCTAAAAATAAAAGATACCTATTTAAAAAAATTTGTCCTCCTGATTACAAATTTGGAATCCATTTTTAAAAATTCAAAAAAAAGTGGTAGAAATTAATTTATAATTAATTTCCACAGTCAAAACAAAAGACCTGTTTTTATGAAATAACTATCAAAAGTTTGACACATGTTTATATCCAATTTCAATGTGAAATTACTTCCAACGACCAAAATTGGGTTAAATGGTAAAAATATATTCTAATTACACATTAAAAATAATTATAATGATAATCTAACAATATAAATAAATTATATTAATAGGCGGTTTTGAATTAAAATACAGTATTTTTCACTATTCATTATAAAATGAACTTTTTTAGAAAAATACCCAAATTTAATCAAAATTAAATATTTAAATAATCATTATAAAGAATAATATTTTTTGCCTAATATAACATATAAAATTGAAAAAAAACAAGATTTAAAAAGATTTCACCATCAAAAGATGGTAAATCGACCTTTTAAAGAATATTATAGTATTTGTGTTTAAAATTGAATTCATTCACATTTTAAGCCTCTAAATTTTATTGGAAAATGTAAAAACATTTAATAAAACAATTATAATCATATTTTAGTTATTTCTATTCATTCTTTATAATATAATTTCTAGGCATTAAAAACCATTTAAAATAATAATATTATATTTTTAGTGTGCAACGTAAGATTTCAAAAAAGCCTGTTGTTGCGTATCGGGCACGCCATCGAACATAGCATCCCCTTTACAGTAAAAAAAATTATTAACATAAAAATATTCATAAATTTGAAAATATAATTTTATTTATTTACATGGGATGTTATATCCTACCCCTCCCCACCTTGGGAATTGCGTCCTCACAATTTTAAAATTGGGCTCAGAAACTTTATTGAATGTCCCACATTGAAAAAAGATTCAATAAATTTATCACTTTAAAATAAACTATGAGAAGTACCATGTTCACCCAAGACAAAAGACACTATTATTCCATGAAAACATGGATGTGGAGTTGAAAATAAACCATCATGTTCTAATGGTGAGTGATAGAAAACATGATTAGGAGAAAGTTAGCCACTAGAAAATTACAAATTTGTGATGGGTTAAATAGTCTTTGATTATCCAGTAGGAAAAGTTAGTAGAAAATGTTTTTGTTTTAAGTTACTTTTCCTAATGATGGGGAATTTATTTATGATCTTGACTAAAAAAATATGTTGACATACTTACTTTTCATGTAGACTTTCATCCTTTAATAAATTTCTACCACAGACTCATTTTCTTCTCCAAAGGATGTGTATTCAAGATGACTTGTTCACATTGAAATTTTTATAATCAACTTTTGGAGAATCAAATAATCCACAAAAGATGACCTATATTTATTCCATGTCTTTAGAAATTAACAAAAAAAAACTGGTTAGTAGAAGATTATATAATCCCCAAAAAGAATAATCTTTTACAAAAGGAAAAAACTCTTAATCTCCAAAATTTGTCAAACAATAACCAAATTTCCTCAAACACCATTCAATAAATAAATTTCCATTGAATTATTTAATTTAATCAAATATATGAATGAATTCCAAATCTCTGTAGGATTTAATCTCATGCTCTTCCATGATAATTCTTAACATTTATCTCCAAATAACATCAGTTACTCTTATAGTCTCATATTGAAAAGTAATTAACCTATTCACATATTCACCATGATAGGTTAATAATTTCTATATATAACCCAAAATCAATTTATTCTTGATTCATAAATTCATCTAACCAAAAATAATTTGTCATACTAAATAGGGATTTCACGTAAACTAGTGGTAGGTGATAAATCCCTGCCGCACATTGTTGTGGGTTCGATTCCCACAGCTTTTTCTGTAGTGACGGGTTGTCACACGGTCTGTGTGTGGTCCTTTTTCCAAAACTATATAATTTTACAACATTATTAAAAAAAGTTAAATTCATCAAAAACAACTATAGCATAGTTTAACCATAAATTTTATCTAATAACTTTCATTTTACTTCCCAAAATTTATTAACCTATAATTACCTCAAATTCAAGGATCATATAAACCCAAATGGTTCTTTATAAGTATATCCACAAAAGAAAAGATAATTATTACATGAATAAAATTTTCATATTTCTATCTTTAGGGTTACATATACTATAAAAAGTCTTCTTGTGTAATTCCATCATCATAAGATCCCTTATAATTTTAATCATTTCCCTATCCTAAAATATACCATAACACTTGTATCAATTATTTGTTTAATTCTTAATTATTCAAAAAAATTTGAGATTCATTAACCATTCCATTATAACAGATTCTGAAGTACTTATTTCCTGCATACAAAATCACTAATCGTATCCGAAGATTCAATATTGTCTAAGCATCAGTTAAGAAGTAATTCATACCTTCCATTGGTCATTGTTAGTTTCCTCATCCTCAATTGGAATGGAATTAGATACTTGTAATCCTATATTAGTATGATATTGGTGATCCCATTCTTAAACATTCTGTGCATGACATCTTTTTCTATAATGGCCATGCACACTACATTTAAAACATTCAATTGATCCCTTGGAAAGAACTTTTTTCCCTTTCATTGAGTCTACTGAATGCTTCCTTTTTTCATGGGAGGTTCTTTCTTTATGACCTTCACTTCCACATATATATCATCTTCTCGTCCCTTTAAAACATTTTCCTATGTTTTTCTTTCCACATCATTGACACATATGTTTATTATTATACTTACCCTTATGATCATTACCTGAACATCTGTGGGGATTAGTTTCTCACCTATACAACAGCTTATAAAAATACCCAAGGTTATGGTGGTCAATAATGACTCCAGATATTTTGTTAAGAATATTCACAATAGTTCTCATTGAATCTCCCATTTCATTCAGTTTCTTGTTCAGAAAACCATTACAGTTTTCTTAACATCCAGTATTACTTTGGTACCTACTAGATCCAGCCATTTACTAAAACCAAAATGTAAATTGTTAGTAGATCAGTAAAATCATCATATAGTATCTTATGATGAGGGTAAATACTAAGATGTACTTATTCATGTTATCTTAAACTCATTCAGTTTATCTAAAATAACTATGACTCTTTCTAAAATCCTAACCATTATGGCAATGTCACTTATGCATAATAAACACCCTAACCTCTAATGTTATCTAAACCGACCTCATTTACCAAATTAAGGACATAGCATTAAACATTACATAATCTTGAATTAAATGAATAATTACCATTGAGGATATTTTTAGTTATATAATTCTATAGAATTAGTCCATAACTATTACATTACATCTCAAAAATTACAATGTAGACACTTCTACTCAGTTTTAAATCTTTTCACAAAATAAAACCTCATAAAAAAAGATGTCTAGATCCATGTTTTAGACAACATGAATTTTCCATGATCTGATCATTGACCCTGTTTTTGTTTAGGTCCTATGAAAAACATTTCAAAAACATGGGATGAGCATAAAAATCTCAGTAAAGGATATAAAATAATGATTGAAAACATTATCCCATAAACAAATAAAAAATAATGAAACCATAATTTTCAATCATAACATACCTTATGAAATCATTATATTTATGAATAACACACAAAAATCATAAATCATAAAGATAAATTTTCGGATACATAAAATACATACGTTGTAACTATCACAGCTATGTAGGGAGTTACATTGGAATAACCATAATAGTATATTCCCTAAAACTCTTAGGAGAAACATTAACGTTTATCTCTGTCACGTTACCCAATGCATTGGAGAGCTATCTCAGTCTCACCCACGCTAAGTTTATCACGCAACCACATGTATACATAAACAGTGCCCAATAACAATAACATAATCATAACAGATAACACAAGAATAATGGAATGAAAAAATTTACACATTCTGATCATAATATATCAAATCAGGATATTGAAATAAACAATGATTTGTCAAACCATTTTCAAAACCATTTAAAACATTTAATAAAGTGATTTATAAATAAAAGTGTCCCATTAAACATTTTAGATTTTAAATTAATTATAATTTTAAAACATTAATGTTTATATAAATAAATACTAGAACACATTTTGAAAACATGGACATTAATGAGAAACTTTTAGAAAAAAAAATCTTTAAAACAATAAAAATTACATTTTAGTAAATGATTTTTTAACAAAATGAAAGATGATTGAATACAAATAAATGAAGAATAACATTTATTCAGAACTTTATAATACAATTATAATAAAATGGATTCATGGTATAATATTCCAAAGGACATTATATACACCATATAACAGTGAATTGGTGGATTACAACAATTAAGTCTCAACATCATGTAAATTGAGATGAAATTCCTTATAAAAACTGTTTCCTTATATTAATGATAAATAAATAAAATAATAATGTGTGAAAAATATAAATAAACACCATATGATTGGATATTTAGTGTAAATCAATCATATGTATTTCACACATGTTCTTTTTAAGACAAAACCAATGAATTTGATGTTAAACTCAATGAATGAAAGTTGAGTTTATATTACTCTTATCAAGTTTATGTCTATGACTTGATAATTTATAAATGGATGGAATTTGTGTAACAAAATTATATACACACAATGGGGATTGGAAATTACAACCTAAATAAATAAACAGTGATTCAACACATAATTATAGCATGACATAATTAAGAATTAGAAGATTAACCCATGGAATGGAAATTGGGTTAAAAAGATCCCTTAACGATTTGGTAACTTACGAAAGATACACCATATTAAATAAGAATAATATAATGAAGATGTAAATACCCATAAATTAAATTATATTATACAAATAATACAATCATTGTCAGTATATACACCACACAAAAGGAAATAATTCCATACAGAACATGAACCTCATGGGAATAAAAAGTGAGATGGAAACCCCTTAGCACGTTGTAATCAATCGAGTCGCATGAACAAAAGTTAATAAACACAAGTTGAATCATATAATACCATGAATATAAATAGAATCATTTTAATATATATCAAATGGAAGTACACAATACACCACATGTAATAAATAAGTGGCGGACAATGGAAATCTCATGGAATTAAAAGTGAGATAAGAAACCCTTACCTCATTTCTAACTTGACATGTTTGTTCTTTGTTCTTCCTAAATAATAAATGTAAGTTAATTTTTACTTAATTAAAAACCCTTTTTCATGTTTATTATATCACTTTTTACAATTTTATACACATTATTTAATCATTAAAGTTAATAATGGTGGTTTTGTTGATATTGGGTACTTGAGTAAAAAACAAACACCATATAATTACAAGTTGTCCATGTGGTCCAGATTCCATTATCTCCAGGAATATATTCATGATTTATATATCATATATATAATTTATATCTAGTATATATTTATATGAATTTATAATAGTACATAACATTTGGAGATAAAAAATGAAATGCACCGTTCGTGGAGACGATAAGACGTACTTACGCACGAACGCCACTTTAATCTATATTTCGTATTTAATGGAATGAAAACCTAATGATACATGATTATATTATAATTCCAGTTTAATATAATATATAATATCATTAAATAAATTCTTTATGTGTCCGGAATATGCCATTAACGAGTCATATCACTTTGAGGGGACGGTAGTCTGTCCTTCCTAAAATAAAATTTTTGTGTTTACCCATAATGAAAACCATAAAGGTATGATATAAATGAAAATAAATAGAAGAATAAGGAAAACATAATAATAATATATATCATATAAAAATATATTTCCATCTTAATGAACACCCTGGGAGGTGGTATGAGATAATTGAACAATCATCGTTTTGTGTGGCGTTAGTTCACCTTCTAAAGAAACAGTATGGCCTTTACCCATTAGACGAAGCTGTGTGTATGTGTAGTTCAAATACATCTCATAAAAACAACCTAGAATATTTAGGATTCTAGTGTTGTTAAAAAATAAAGTAATAAATATATTTCATAGGGTTGTATAAGGAAAATAAAACAAAAGAACTTAGGAGAAGACATTACCTTTAAATCGGGTATCTTCTTTTGGTTTGAACCGAATGGTTTACTAGAATTACCTCATACATAGTGGAAGGCTTCTAGAAGGAAGATACAGATTCGTGGAGATTAATTGGCCATATTTTGGACAAGCCAAGGGGCTTGAGAGGTGTGAGTAATGGGTTAGAGATGAGGGAATTTTATAAGGGGAGGAGGGGCACTTTTGTAAAGTGTGAAAATATTATTTTATTATATAAAGATGTGTGGTTTATAAAAATCCAAAACATATTAAATTAGAAGATAATATGACTCATGGTCTAAAAATAATAATCCAATAATAATTCGATAGTTTATGGATAATATTTTAATCTTTATAATCTTATTTATTTAAATAATTTATTAATGAGGTAAACACTGAAACATTATTGTGTCATTGATAATTTATTGTATTTGATGTCTAAAAATTATAAAACAAATACCATGAAGTAGGAAATCTCTTTATCTTTAAAATTATTATATGATAATAGATAACTTATATAACCCTAGGTAAAAAGTGATTTACTAAAAGATATTTATTTAGGTCATTTTTTCTTTTACTTTAAGTTAATTAATATAAAGTGTCATTATCACTCCCATGTAACCCCATGGGGTCCCAAAATCGACCCAAGGATTCCCATGGTCAGATATATATCAACCAATAGGATTAGAAAACATGTTAGGTTAATATAATATTATTATAATATTATTTGTTTACCCTTAATTACATGATTTACCTTTTAACCAGGGTAAATAAAATATTTACTGAAGTAAATATTCATAATGTCTAAAAATAAATGTTACCTATTTACACAATATGGACCTACTAATTACCAATATGGAATCTATTTTTCAAAATTCAAAACATAGACATGGCATAAATTAATTTAAAATTAATTCCCTTTGTTAAAACAAAAGCATGCTTTTAAAATAATAACTATCAAAAGACTAACACTTGTTTATGTCCAATTTCAATGTGGAATTTCATCCAATCACCAACATTGGATTAAATGGAATATATATTCTAATTAAAAATTAATACAAATTAAAAATAGAATCTAACCGTAAAAATAATATTTATTAAAATGCATTTTTGAATTAAAATATAGTATTTTTTACTATTCATTAAAAAATTAACTTTATCAAGAAAATACCAAAATTTAATACTAATTATACTTTGTTGTCCCAATTCTAAAGTATAATATTTTTGGTCAAATATAACATATAAAATTCAGGAATGACTATATTTAACAGGTTTTCTCCATAAAAAGGCAATAAATCGACCTTTTAAAGAATATTAGAGTATTTGTGCTTAAAATTGAATTCATTATCATTTTAAGCCTCTAAAATTTAATGGATAAATGTAAAAATATTTAACAAACATGTATAATAATATTTCAGTTAGTTCTATTCATTCCTTCCAATACAACGACTAGGTGTTAAAAACAATTTAAAATAATATTATTATATTATTAGTGTGAAGTGTAAGATTTCAAGAAACTCGTTGTTGTGTATTGGGCACGAAATTTAACAATGAATCCACATTAGAGTAAAATTAATAATTAATTTAAAAATATTAATAAATATGAAAATGTAATATTTTTTATTTACTTGGGATTTTACATAAATAGGGTCAATATTGCCCAAATTAAAACAATATCCATTTTTATGGCCATAAAATTAATTTTATAATTTATTATGGGTTATTTTAACCCTTATATTTTTTAGTTTAACCCCCTAGTAACCTAATTTTTACATGATCCATAGTAACTAATTTTTTACTAGATTCATAATTAATTTTTCTAAAAAATTATGATAACCATAATTGATAAAATAAATTAATTTGACTAAAAACATGCGATCCATTTTTAAAAAATTATTTTCAGAATATGAATTTTCTAATTTAATCTTAATCTTGAATATGTGATGAGACTATCAGTTTTAAATAGAAAATATTAAAAATATTACAAATATTTTACACTGAAATTCCATATATAACTGATTATAATGATTTAAATTTTATTAATTTCTATATAATGAAAATAATTTTACTTCAAAAATAATTTAAAATATAATTTCACATTTGAAATTAATTAAAATGAAATAAAATATTATATTAAAATTTAGTGTTTTCACTGTTAATCCAAAATTAAATCATTTCAAAATAATCCCAAAATGACACCGTAAACTAATTTTAATATTACGATCTCAAAAAAAGAATTTATTTATCCAAATAGTTTGGTAAAAGTTTTAATTATTATTTTTATTAGTGTTTATAAAAATAAATAAAAAGAATTTTTTTAGAAACTAGTATTCTCAAAACATATAAAGACTTTACTAGAAAATTAATTAAATTTTATCTGTATGTTTTAGTTATATAAATCAGTTATACATAATATTTAAAAAATAGTTATTACTAATCATATAACTATAATTAATGACTAGGTTATAAGGGGAACGTGTGAATAACTATAAAATTAATATAGCATAGTTTTGTTTACACTCAAGGTCATGTGTAAAGGAAGCTAACCCAGTGTTGAGTATAGTAGAAGCATAACATGGTGTTTCATGTAACACAAGATTATCTAGTGTTTCATGGAATAAAAAAATATCTTCGAGACTGTCCTTGTTTCATATAAATACCTCTGTATGATCAATAATCTAAACTGGTAGTTACTCATAAGGAAAATCATGCTCTTGCGGTATGACTTCTGAGTTTAGTACATATGAATGGTCAGCTATGTAAAAATCAAGAGGGATACGTGCAATGAACCGTGGACTTGGTAGAGGCTTTATAAAAAGTTACAATTTATAGGATACCATCCCTATATGATCAATAATTTCAATGGGACCAATATACCTAAGGCATAATATCCCTTCTATCATGAATATCATAACCATATTCCATAAATAAATTTATAAAAACACCTTCTCCCCAACTTCAAGTTCAAGCTCACACAAATGATTATCATTATAAATTTTCAACAGAGTCAGACCTACCATAATTAATTAATGAATATATCTTACCTTCCCTCTCTTTATTCAGTTACCTCATTTCCTAATAGATTTCATTATACAACTTCATTCTAGAATATCATATCTCTATGCATCATTACAAATAGGGCTACATAAGGTGCCATCAAAATTCTTCAGAGAATGATATTTTTGTAACAAATATCCACTAGAAAATTGATTTTATCTAAAAAAACCTTTTAAATCATAATAATAAGATATGAACATACCCTTTGTGGTTTGAATTGTTCTTTTAAAATAACCATCTATCTGAGGATGATGTACAGTGCATTAACTCAACACAGTATCAATATAATTCTAATTAATTCACCAAAACGTCAAAGTATACTTTAGATCATAATCAGATATAATGGAATATGGTACTCCATGGAACCATTCCACTTCCTCAATTCATATCATAAAAATCTAATCTAGAGAGAATACTTATTTGCTTATGATGAATAGTCATATCATTGTATGGAGATCAACTATAACCCAAATAGTGTTATTCCTTTAAGATGTTTTGGTTATTCCAATGACAAAACCAATGGTTATTTTATCTAATTTTAATTTTGGAATGGTTAATGGGTGTAACATATCCTTATACCTTTATCTCTTATCTTATACATTCTAAAATACAAAACAGTTATATAGAAACCCTGTGATATATCACTTTATTCCATCCCCCAAAAAATAATCATTCCAATCTTTACACGTCTTCATACATCCATGATTAATAGAGAATGAAGATGTTTGAGTTTCCACTTTTAGATCCATCAAATATGGTATGGATGGAGGAGAAATAATCATCAAGAACCTTACAATTCCATCATTATCAAGGTTAAGTGCCTGAATATTTGTAACATTCGTTTACTTCAATACATCGAAAATCTATGGCTCTTTAATCATCACTTGAATATAATTTCGAACATTTAATTAGGCAAGATAACATTTCCCCCATCATTATGATTTTTAGAATCATTATTTTCATGTTCAAATATATTGGATATTTTTTAATCCTCATTATAGATAAACTACTATATTTCATTTCACTCAATTAATCAACCGTCTTGTTCCCTTTACCAAGGTAGTAATGTATTGATAATTCATAATATTTTATCATCTTTAACAATCATTAATAGTTCATATTCATCTAATTCAATGTTAATATATACTATAATATTTTTTAATTAGCATATATAACACTATTTAAATATAAATATAATTTCCCCATATATTTAATGAAAAAATTAACACAACTATCTCCATTTCATTAGTTGGGTGATTTCTTCCATGAATAATCAATTTTCAAGAGGAATAATCTATATCTATTTAATTATACAAATGAACACATCCCAATCCATTATTAGACACATCATTATAGATTTAAAACCCTTCTCCATGACAATGTAATGTAGGTACTGGTGCACTGACTAATCTTATGTTCTATTCCTTGAAATTTACCGCACATTCATCTATATAGAGAAACTTCAATCCCTTCTAAGTTAAAATCTTTATTGGAATAGATATTCCTCATAATATTTTCAAAAATCATCAATAATATCTAGATAATCTATGAAAACTTTGGATTTATATCAAAATGGTTGTTCTAGGCCAACATTCAATTACATCCATCATTTATGGATCTACCGATATGCCCTATCATGTGATTATATGACCCAAATATTAATCAAAATCATCCAAAGGTCAAAATTTGTGATATTTTAAAATATTTTATACATCCATAGGGTTATCATTACAATTCTCAAGTGAAATTCATGGTCTTACTTTCTATTTCAATAGATAAGAATCGAATTTATAAATACTTCCACAAACTAATTATGGAAACCAATAAAGTCATTTTCATTAAATATATGATTATTATGGTGGAATTAGTAATACCAAATGGAATTTCTATATATTGATGGTCTTCGTACCATGTATGTATTTTTTTCATGGGTATATACTCCTACTTGACCCTCAATTGATGATATCCATAATGAATGTCATAATTAGAAAATTATTGAACTCCACATATTTGATCAATAAATTCATTAGTATAAGTAAAATGATTCTAGTTCATTATCATGATATTTTTCAGATATTGATAATATATATAGAGTCAAATCCATCTGTCATAATTTTTTTACAAAAATATGGTGTCCACCCTAATATGACACACTAAACATCTAAATCCCTTGTCAAGGTTCATTTTCAGTTGTTACTTAAATTTCATAAAATACAATGAGGGATATAATATGAAAAGTATACAAAATTTTTATGGTAGAATTAATTAGATCAATTGAGAAATCATCTTCATATTTTATTGTAAGGATAAGAAACTATTCAAGAAAGACATCAAAAATTCCCTAAAAATAGGCATATCATCAATTCCATTTTTCTCCCCAATGATTTGTGTTGGAAACCCCTTATGAATGGTATTTTAAACCCATAAAGTGTAAGTTATCTCTATCAGAAGTTAGTATTAATTGTCACATTGATAGACTTTTAAAGGTTAGTTTGGATTATCAAATATAACTTAAAACCCTTAAAAATTGTTGTGGGATGTATATATAGAATGTAATTGCATGCCTAGGATGACATCAAATTCAACACGATGAATAATTAAAATATTTACGAGAAGCACATTCCAAAAAAAGTTCACAAAATAGGAATCAAATACTTGAGACATGATCATTGTGCCATTATGGTAACATAATCCTTATTATACCCCAATTAATTTGGATGAAATTTGTATAACCTTAGAAAATTATTCAAAAATAAATGAATGCGTAGATCCATAGTCAACTAAGACATTGGAAGTTCAATATTGGATGGTAAGTGTACCTTTAACCATTTCATTATTTCACCCCTCATCAGAAATTGTCATCGCAAGAGATTACTACCTGATACGTGGATTTACAGGATTCTAACATTGATAATCATTATAAAAAATTTAAATTTGGAATTAGTTTTCATATTTCCCACACTCCTTGTATTTGAAACATTAGAGAGTTTAAGGGGCTTTAATTTCATTTTTATATCTATTCACATCATTAGGTAACTTCTTCCCCTTACATTGATAATCAATTTTCTAATAACCTACTCATCCACACATAAAACATTTAATAGGCCCCTTAAAACAATTACATCAATTTTTCTCCCACATATTGATTATAAAGTAAAATCATCTTCATATATCCATGATTTTTAGATTATCCATTGAACATAATCTTCCATTTATTTCCAAATCCTTCATATTGATATGTAACCCAAATTTTCATTTTCACCTTTATAGAACATCAAATAGTCTCTTCATCGATTTTGAAGTCTATTGTAGATAACAACCTTAAAATACATGGTTTTAGTAAACAGATGAATTTAAAAACATTACTTTTAGGTTGGATGACCATACCATAAGCATACATTGAATTTCTTGAAATTTATTTCTTATAGGTATAAACATATTCATTGTCCTTTTTTTTCTCAAGGAACTCATTCTCTATCCTTGGATAGATAATATAATTAATATAATTATTGAATAATTTGTTCTTCAACTCTTCCTAATATATGACGTAAATTTCATCTTGTTTCATAGTATTCTCAATGAGATTCCACTATTGAACTACTTCACCTTACAAATGGTATAAAATCAAAATTAATTTTTCATTTTTGAAACAATAGTGAAAAGAAAAAAAATTCAGTGATTTGGATCCATTGTTCCAAAAAAACTATATCAGATTACCCACTATAAGAATCTGAATGTTTCCCGATGAAGTAATTATCATAATGTTATTCCATCCATTGTCCAATTGATTGTGTAGAATGATTCATATATTCATAAAGTTGTGTGAGAATAGAAATGTGATTATTAATTCATAAATTCAATTTATTTGTATTCTCAAGATTAAAATCATTTAATTTTCTATCTCACTCAACATTAACATGCTTCCATCAAGTTATATCCATTAACTAAAACTAAAAATCATAATGTAAGAAACTATAATCATGAAGGGATCCACATGAACATGGAAAATAACTTATATGATACCTAAAACATATGACCTTATAAAATATATGACACCGTAGGTTTATACATTCTCATTTATAGAAAAGTTCTATTTAAATCATTTACGATTGTTCAAAAATTGTCTTTTATTTCCAAATAATATCCCTTAAGAGTAGAAAACTAGGTGGGAAGCAAGGCCCATTTTCAGTCATAATGGGAAAATCAAGTCAAGATAAAAGAACAATTTTTAATGTTTTTACACCTAGGTACTTCATTGCTAGAGACACCTCCACCTTTAATTTCTCTTTAGGTCTGTATTTTCTTCGAAACAACTCACTCTATCATTTACTAAAATTCCATGACAGTTCCCTATATTTTGACTCTTCCTTAATCATTTCCTATGACATTTAATCAGGTATTTCAGTAAGGTTTTGTATTCTAATTTTTAAATGTTTAACTATACCTATTAAATGATACAAAATAAAGTGACATAGGTTTATATTACAAAAATATTACATCAAATATTATGTATATTAATTATATTATATAAACTCATTTCAGAGGACTGAAATAGTTTAGGGTCTTTAGAAACAGGGAAACTCCAAAACCTTTTCCATTAGTATAAAAAATCATCTCCCACTATGATTTAAATGATTATAACCATTCTTAGAGATATCATATGTAATAAAATTATTCATAACATGAGGAAATAAAACATAAGAAAAGGTGATATCATATCCATAGTTAGGCTATAAAGAGAGATATAAAAGTATAATATGAATATAATTGTATGAGAACGTGAGACTAACATTTATAAAATATACCCTTAATTTCTAAGATCATAATATTGAGTCATGAAAGAAATATTGGAATCCTATAGGACATGAATCGTAAAATAGTCAATGAAAATGATCCAGAATAGAAAAACAATGGCATTATACATAGATTTTTTGTACATTAATTAGAATAGAAAATCACTTTTTTTATTAGTAATGGATTACATCAATGGATCACATAGTAGAATGGTTTCAATACACAAACCATTTTAGTAGTCATGGTTCTCTCCCCAGACCACCAAATTGCACAAATTCCATTACATGATCAGGTTCACTCCGCATTCCAATCTTCTCTATTTAAGAAGATATAAATCATTACATAGTGTGTTAGAGGGATATATTGGTGTCACCCATCAAATAATGAAAATCATACATTTGTGTCTTAAAATATCATAAAGAATTCATCATATAATAACCCATGAAATTAAATGGGTTTGATAAAAATTTCATCATATCATAACCTATAGAAAAATTATAGTTTTCATAATCATTAAATAATTTCATCATAGAATATCCTATGAAAGGATGTGCATTTTATATAATCATGTTATAACCCATGCAAGAGATATGGGTTTCTTAGACATCAAAAATAAATAAACCATTCATATAATGAATAATAATTTTATCCTAATATCATATCCTTAATAAGTAATATGTATCATCAACAGATGCCATCGTATATACAAAATGATTTTGAACAATAATTTATAATACTTCCTTAATAAAATATACTTATTACATTACAATAAACATTATAAAACATAATAATTTTTTTAAAATATTTTCTTTGAATATAACCTTAAAACCATATAAATAATCTTAAAAAAATAAATTTCTTTAAAATGGAAATTTTCATTCATGACGTGAATTTGAAAACAAGGATTCATTTCATATTTTTAGTAAAATATTAACAAGAATTGATTAAACAACTATATAAATATTCCTTTCAATACTTTTTTTAAAAAATCATCATGTGTAATTATTTTTTTTCAATAATACTATAATAATTATAAAATAAAACATTTTAATAATACATTGTTTTGGAAGAAAGTGTATTTCCGACCAAGGAGTGAAATAAAGTCGCCTATTCTAGAAAGAATTCACAGTTCTTTCAAGTACCACAATCTATAACAATAGTAATGTTACATAAATGTATCATGAATTAATGTAAAAGTTTAAAATTCATGAGTTTATTTAGATAGGTATTATAATATTTTAATGTCAAAAACATAATCAGAAACAATTTGGATATAAGAAGTAATTGTGACATAAAATCTCTTTGACTTTGGTAACAGTGAAATATAAAACCGTTATGGAATAACATAAAATGAAACATAATATATCAGTATTATATTTAAATTTATAATATTACCTATAAGGGGTTATGTATATAAAAATAATAAAATAATATAGGTGCATAATATACCATAGACCTCAATGAAGGGAAATTCAAACAAAACAATTCCTGTCCTTAAGTATTTAATTCTGTCAAACTAGTTAAAATATCATTTATATGAAATATAATATTATTATAAAAATATTAAAAAATATATTAATATATATAATAACACATATTATTTTCATATTCTCATTTATTACCCTATTATTAATAATTCTATGTTTATGTCATTATTCATGCAATAACTGATTCATTTTTCATGGATGTATTGGAATGTTGTTTTTTGTATTCATATATAAATCAAGGATTAATCATATATATATATATAATTTTGTCCATGATATATATATATATATAATTTATTCATTATATATGTCTTTAGATTAACTCATAAAATATAATTATAGAGAACTAAATACGATGTTCCTGGAGGCGGTAGGTCGAACGTACATATTAACTATGTTTCAATTTTTTATCGGATAGGAATATGGAATATTGAAAAAAATAATAATTAAAGATTCTTTTTTATGTAAAATATTCCACATATATCTAGGAAACTGATAATTATTACTTTCCATGTAAAGTGTGAATGAATCATAATTCTTTACGATGGGATAGTCCACAATAGATCCATGTAACATTATTGTTTTCCCATAAAATTGAATGAATGAAAATATGATTGATTTAACAATTATATAAGAAAATTAAAATCATGAATATTTAATATTAACAATAAAAAAAATTGTGTTAAACTGTTAGAGGTGGTAATGGAAAAATGAATGACATCGGTTCATGAGGCAATAGTTCGTCATACCCATGAATGATTTTTTCATTTCTCATTTGATAGAAGTGGATATGGTTTTTGTACATTACCATTATATGAATACATATTATTATATTGAATATAATCATTTAAATTTATCACAATTACAAAATAATAAGTGATTTTGGTGGAAGAATAAATAAAAAATACTCGTTGATGAATGTTAACTTTTATTCTGGATATCCTCCTTAGGTTTTCCACAAAATTATTTCTAGGATAGATTTATATCCAATATAAGGCTTCTATTAATATATTATGTAATTAAATAAGTTATTTTGGTATGTATTTTCTGAGACTAAAGCGTATTAATGTATAGATAAGAGAGTAGCGGGGTGGCCTTTTATAAGTAAGGGAGATAGCACAGTTGATATTTTAGAAAACAACTATTTCCTCTCACGTTTTTAATAAAAAAAATATAAAAAACTACATAAAATTATAACATTATATATGATAAGGTCTAAATATGTCCATAAAAAATATTGTAGAAATGTTTATAGGTAATTTTTGCACTTATCTTTTTAGTTTAACCCCCTAGTAAACCCATATTAACCTTAGTTATGTAAATTAATTTTTTTTTCAAAGTTAATTTTGGTCAAAATTTATGTTCAATTTATAAGACAATAGAAATATCTATTATTTTAAATATGAAATCCATTTTTCTAAATCCCATCCATAAAAATGGAAAATATTAATTTAATATTACTCCCACCAATGTGATGAGGAAATATACTTTTAAAGTAAAACTGTTCAAATATTTTCATTGGTTGTACATTGAAATTAAATATTAAATTTATTTCAATGACCTAAATTGGATTTATTTATGTACAATATATCTTATTTTACATTAAAACCAATTTTTGAGAAAATATTATTTTGAATCATATAATGACATTTCTAAAAATTATGTTCTATCATATCAAAATACATTATTTATATAACAAATTCTACCAAATATTTAAAAATTAGTTATTTTTATTGATCTCACTAAGTTTAATGGATAGGTTATAACAATCACATTTGAATAAATATATTAATAATATATCATTATTTTTATAAGACTCTAAGTCATGTGTAACAAAAGATAACCATGTATTGCATATAACACTATCTTAAAATGGTATTTATTAAAATTAAATATTAAAAAGGCATTTCATGTCATTCATGATATAAAATATATTTAATATAATGGTTAAAAGTAGTTCACAAAAACTCAGTTCGGTAATATTTGTAGCTTGGTTAGTTTTTAAATGTGTGATATAAGCGAGGCATCCTCGAATCTATTCCAAATATTTAGGGGTTCAATAAGAAGAAATTATAATTATTTCACTAGGATTATCTAGCTTAACCTCATTTTTCTCGTGGCATAGAAAATATCCAACAACGTTTCTAGAGGTTATAGTGAAATAAAAATTCAGAGTGTTCATATTTATGAACTTTTTTTATAAGTTGATGAAAATAATTTTAAGGCCACCGATATGGTCATCACACTATCGACACTAAACACATATGTAATCAAATTAACACTATGTGATTATTATAAGAAAGGTTTTAAAGATGTTGTGTGTATTTATTTGTTATGTTATTAAATCATTCTTCGGTCTACAAGGCATAAAAAGTTTGAAATATTTTCTAGGTGGTGCACTAAAATTTATGTCATCCAAATATTTAGGGGAATCCTAAAATTATTTTACCATGAATACTCATCCATAATGTAGAGATCATGGAGGCATATGGTTTCATCTATTTGGGTTTCCAAGATTAAAACTAAGAAATCATCCTTTAAAAATATTGAGTATGGATATATTTAATTAATGTCCACCCTAATCCTCATGATTATCCGCTTAACGGGGATGAAATTTACAATCCTATATTGTAATTGCACCTCCCTAAAAATGTATGCCTTGATAAGCATGTCAAGTTTAGACTAATGTTTGGAAGCTTGAGATGGTTGCATTCTCCTGGCAGCCTTTTTGAAACATCAGTGGTCATATTGTTTTCCTATGTGATGAGTATCCATGTTGGGTCCAAGTAATAGAATCTTTATAAAGTTATAGGAAAAAACATATAAGTGTTAGTTCATGAATGAAATAATCATGTCAATATTTTCTTGATTCAAGGTGTATCTCACCATAAAGGGCCTTTGGTCCACTTTAGTTCTCATATTTTACATCCAAATATCATTCATGTTAATAGATAAACCTTCCTCAAATTTCATAAGTTCATCCCTGATGATATTCACTTAATATTGCATCTTGATGTCTAATATAATTTTATAGGGATAGGTAAATATTATGGAGGATATAAATTACGGATGAATGGTGAGGGTCCCTCCCATATCCATGGGAGTTCCATTGCTTGGGTATCATAACAAAGAGAATTACAAAGTTTGATGAATTCATCTTCACTTCCATTTGGTGATTATGTAATGTTGAAATATTATATTATATAAGATTACATGGTAGATTTTATATTTTCCATCAATTCACAAGTGTTGTTTTCTTATATAGTGAGTACATTGATTTGATGTTTTTTTAAAATATAACATTTTCTTCAATGAATATTATTGTATACAGATGGGAAAATAATACTAGTGGTTTATAGTGGCCTAAAAGATTTTAATCCTTCTACTAGATTAGTTGTATAGGTATTATATAGTTATTTTTGAATAAGTTATATGGTCATGTAGGGGAGGTTTTAAATCCCTTTGGAGAAGAAAATTGTATGTCCTTATCTGTGATTTTTTCTACCCTTACATATTTTAGAAACCTTCATTAATGTGAAGGGTTTCAAATCATTTACTATATAATCTATATCCAAAAATCATGCCAAAATTTTCACTAAAGGTTTATATAAAGAATTAATTGAATTTTTATTACACTATATTGAGAGAATGATGTTTTGGTCCACAAAATTGTTTATCATATCATTTTACCTGACCATAAAATGGAATTATACACTAGGTAAATGAATTGTTCCATGATATTTATATTTATGATTGTATTTTAATCAATCCTTTTATACCATTAAATTCCCTTCCTATGTGAAATAAATCATCCTAACTCTATATCAAACCTCATTGGGTTTGGACCAGGATGAAATTGATCATGTAGTCATTATCAATTTGTTATCATTAGATGTAGAAATTAGTGTTTTCTTGATATGTATAGGGTAAAATTTTCCCATGATATTTACAATATCAATATTTATCTATTAATGAGATACTGTAAAAAAAGTTTACTAAATTATTTTAAGGTTGATAGACATCATCCACAATTAATTTTGTCTCAATATCATGGAGACGGTAGTGGTCATCAAAAAATTTCACCAAAATAACTTTTGAATGATGAAGACACTGTTGGATTGAATGATTGGAAAATATAGTTTATGAATGTTTAAATAAATCCTAATTTTCCACTAGAGGAATTTTCTTTGAAAAATGGGGTTTCCCCTTGTCATGTTACTTAGGGGATAAAGTGCATGGGGTCAATGGATCAAGATCTTATGAATAATTTTATGTAATATATGTTTCTAAGAGAGGTGATGAATATTTTATGCCAACTCATCTGGTTTGGTCTAATATTGTCACACATAACATACAGTCATCCAAAAAAATTGGTTTGGAAACCTTTTAGAATACTCCATGGTGACTACATCTGATGTAAAATCGAGTAGGTATCAACCACATATACGTCTTTGGTGGGGATGTGGCTGAGAATATAAATTCAAAAAAGGTTTCATCATCCACTATTCCCACAGATTATATATTCTCTAGAACTAGATCCATAGTTAGTTATGGGGAACATGGTTTTATGATTATATTCATCATCTAATAAGGGGAATACTATGTGAATGATGTGAGCATAATAAAAAAATCATTTCTATACCTAATTAATATTCTATTTTTAGGTGTGGTTATTGTTCTATAGATAATGAGGGTAATAAATCCAATGAATTATTGGCAAGTATTGTAGTAAAATTAGACACTAATTTAATTTCACAACTCTTCTTTTGAAAAGTATGCATACCTCCATAGGATGAAAATTATTCATTCTATATAGAAGGAATAATATTGGTTGCGACCATTCTTGGTCAGTGAAGTTATTCTCTAAGTATAATGCGAACCTAATCATATGTCATTTGGGTAATCTAATTACTGAAATCGTGTTCATTCCTATATAAATCATTCTCCCAAACACCTTATTTTTTTATTAGGTGGTGGAATCATGGGACACTAATTCTGCAGATTTTATAGGCATCACCTTTATAATGTTTACCATACCCTATGTGATGTATATGAATACAAATAATTATTTAATATTTTTTCCTAACCACATATGAAATGATAAATATCTAGGATGGTAATTAAGTAAAAATTAATTTGTATTTCGGGTATTATGTAACTTGAGGATAAATGTTTTCTAGGATTTAATGAAATAATAGTGAGAATGTTCAATATGGGAGAAATATAAAATATTATTTCATCTCTAATATCTTATGTTTCCATTATCTATTTTTTCGCTATTAATGGTAGGTTCTTGTACATTTGTTCCTCAAAAAGAGGTATTATATGGTGTGAAGCCTTGTTTTGTGTTTTGGTAGGCATTGTAGATATTTTGAGTGTGATAGTGATATCTTATTCATAGTTATACCTTTTCCCTAGTGTTGTATGAATTATTTGAATTTTTTTCTTGGGTCCTTGGTTGTGTAAAAAGCGGTTAGAATTTGATATGGATGGTTTGGGTTATAACTGTGATGTGTTTGGTTATGTGTGGTTTTTGTTGAGTGATTTCATGTGTGACTAATGTTTTTTGTTTATAGTGGCGTTTTAGTAATAAAATTATCCTTGAGAGGTACCTCATGAGATGGTTGTTTGAGTTTGGTTTTGATTTATGAGGTAGGAAATCATTTTATTGGAATCTGATGTAATTCTCAATACCATTATTCCTACTAATATTTGGAAAATTAAACTGTGGGAGTATCCATTATATGTCTCAAGGTTATTGGTTGATTATTGATGGAGTTGAAGATGGAAAATCCTACTTACAGAGGTGGTTGTGTGATAGGTTGTTTGGCTATGGTGTGGTGGTATTTTGTGGTTCTCACAATTCTGAAACTATTATTGTATAGTAGACCAACTATGATGTGGAATCCTGAAGATCGTTTTTAGTGCCACTACCAATATAGGCATGGTTTTGGCACTAAATCCTTAGTTTTACTATGGTTTTCAAGACTATTTTATAAGATGTTTATGATGTATGTTACCATGAAGTATGGATACTATATTACCTATAATTGTATTCGAATTGTAATGGTTGATGCACTATAATCTATTGAGTTTTTAGTGGTCTTGTGGAATGGTCCCCTGGGATTCACTATGATGTTATGTTTTACATTCTATTTATATATTTCTAGATCTAATAAAACATAACCACAATTTGTTAATTCTTCTCCTTTCATGGGTGAAAATAGTAACTCTTAAGGAAGGATTTTGACCCCCCATTCACTAGCCTTTGACTCTAATAATGAAAGATCAATTTTTGGTGGTTTGGGTGAGTCATTTCCTTCCTTTTAACAAATTTTCACTATGTTTTCCATCTATTCCATAATATATCAATGTGGTAACTGACTCTTTCTATTGATAACTGGTTTTTTTGGGATATTTTTCTAGGTCAAACTCAATGTTCCTCCTTTTCATGGTGTTGAATGTTGTATTCTCATCAATCATACTTTTCACAAAGAATCAAGAATCCTTGTTTGAGGAAGGTAATTTACTTCATTTCTAATTATGTGTATCATGATGCAGGGGTTTATTTTTATTATCTATATATAGATGGATGTATCAATATTTATAAGGATAAATTAATTATATAAATGAATATAAAAGGGTAATGGGAATGCGAAGAATTATCTTGTATATTTGACATTATAAATTTTTATATTGTGAATTCTGGGGACTTAATTCAAATTGAAAATCATAGCCCTTGGGGGTAGTTTCTTACATTGATTCGTTTAATTTTGGGGAAATTTTTTCTTTGTTTATTGGAATCATAATAATATTTTAAATTTTAATTACTTATCTCCAGCTAATGAAATGGTAGACCCATGATTACATTGATTGTGTGATTATTACCCTGAATAATTAATGGAATGTGACAAAGATACCATTTTCCATATATTAAAATAAATTTGAATGTTTCAAGTGGAATGTGTTTCTAAATGTGAGTTATGTTGTATGGGTTTTTTCTGATAATGTGGGGTATGAGAAGTAGTTTTTTATGGCATATGAGGTGGGGTATTTCTATGTGTGGTGTGACTTGTGATAGAAAGTGGTTGATATGTGGAAGGTAGAGGAATGTGGTGATGTTGTATTGTGGTGTTGTTTTATATTTTGTGAAATGTTTTGTGTGGTTTTATTAATATATTCTCACAATTGGTGTTGGAATGTGAAATGATAAAAAAGAAAGTGTAATGGCATGTGATGTTAAAAAGTAATTCATTGTAAAAATGGGTTTTGTGGATAAATATTGTCAGATTTAAATAGATTATTGGATTATAATAACAAGAAATAAATGGGTTGTTATGTAGTAATTGGATGGTAATTTTAAATTTGGAAAAATGGATTTATTATGTAAGAATATGAAATGTATTTTTTGTTTTATGGGGTGTTATTATAAATTTAGTTTTGGCGGAAAAAGTGGTGGTGGTTTTGAGATGATGTGGTTATGTTATGGGTTGGGATTATGTTATTTATATAAAACCACAGGTAGATATTATGTTCCATGAATATATATATATATATATATATTATTTTTATTGTATTTTATATATTTTCCCCACCCATGTCAAGCACCTAATACTGAAAAACAATAATTTTTGAGATGTTTTCCCAATATACTGGTGGTGATGATGGATGGATGACCACCCGATCATCTTTAATAATTTTTACAGAATACGATGACATGAAAAAAGAGTGATAGTCTGAATTTAATTTTGAAATATATATATATATATATTTTTTGGGATTTGGTGGCCCATGTTTTTTTGGGTAATGTGCGTTGTGATGAACAAGGTTATTTAGGTGAGGTGAGGAGATTTCGTATAGTAGGGATCATTCATGGTATGAAGAGGGAATGATGTTAACTTCCTTTGGGTTGATGATAACATATATTTATGTTTATGGTTTATATCTAATGGTATGGTCTTGGTGTTTACAGGTGAGATGGGATGTGATGTGATGTGATGAGTCATTACACAGATGACGTGGGATGACCATGAAATACATCATTGGAGTGTGGGTGTGTCTAATCCATGGGAAAGTTGTATGGGGAACCAATTATCAATACGCTTTATATTATGTTATTACTCATAGAATGAATTATTTGGTTAGTGATTCAATGTAAGGATGCAATTATTTAGTTTCCCAATTTAGGTTTTATTGTTTATGTCGATTCCTCATTGGTGGACTAGTATACTTCTTTCATATGTTCATTTGAGACTATAGTTTTTCTTATTTATTATACTTATAATATCACCCTACTTATATATATCGGATATCTAATTTCTTGTAGGACTACATGGAGCATGCGGGACTTTACTACCTTGGACTTTTTTATAGTTATTGTATCACTTCATTATATTTTTGGGGTATTTACATCAAATATTTTTAACTGTGTCTTTTTTACTTATACATTCATTGTTCGATGTTTTTTGTTTTATTTTATTTTATGTGATATTGTTTATTGGATTTTCTTTATCCTATCTCTGAAACAATAATTATTATTGATGAAATGCTTTCCATTTGTTATATTCTTATACCATTGGGGATATTTTCTTACCTAATTCCTACTAGGGGTGGAATTAGGGGTGATCATCTGTCTCCATTCATTATTTTATTTCTTGGGGGAGGGTCATTAAATACAATTAGTTCAAATTTTATGTAAACAAAGTATCTTTTCATGTACATATTTCCTCAAATGATCAAATATCTAATAACCATTTCAAGACAAATGTAGTTAATGAATGTCCAATGGTGACGAACCTAAATGTGATCCAATGAATATTAGGTTTATAAAGTTAAAATCATTGGTTTGTTTATGATTTTTATTGGTTGAACTAACTATTAACTATTTTTCAAGGTAAATGGGTTTATTTGACATGTTCAAGGAAATGTGAGGAATTGTTCTAAGAGTTTAGTAGGAGACTCATTAAATCCCCATTATATACCCTTTTAATAGGTATGGAGAATTTTTAGTATAGATTTATTAATAAAAGAAAATACATGGTTGTGTCCATAGATAGAATAATATGGTTATTTTCTATGAATTAAGGAAATTGAAAATCCTTGTATAGAACTATCTAATTAATGAACTTGATATAAAATCGAAAAAAATTTCATCGAAAATATTGAGACACTACCTCTATGGTGAATCATGAAATTTATATATATATATATATATATACATATGGACCATAGGATTTTTTGTGTATATTCTCTAAAAAGGATCTCAAAATGAGATAATGATTTTTTAGAACTAATCGTTGACTAATATTTCTCCACACACTACCACCCTAAGAAGGAAAACAAGGTGGTCGATTAATTTAGTTGGAGAGAACATGTTCTTCTTGCAATAATGAAGATAAATAATGATACTATATAGAGAGATCTAGTAAATATGGATATGATGATTATTAGTAAATGGGTTCCATCATTCATTTTCAAAAAAAAATTACAATATTTATTATAAAATAATTACATGTCCTTAAAGGATGACGATATCATAAAAAGTAACATTAATGCTATAAATAATGTGAAATTGAAAGGCTTCATACATATATAATAATTTTTGATGTTGGGAAAAATGTTATCTCTTATATCCTTACCATAATAGAAAATGGAACTATTGGATTTATCACTTGCATTAAATTTCACTATACACCATGGTAGCACAATGATGCATAATGATTTTGGAGAACATTTTTGGTGAAATTGTACAAAGTGAGAAATTATGGACTATGTGTCTAGATACAGACTATTCCACTATGTAAAGGTTGAAATATAACATCGTATGGGAGTCCTGGAACCATTTACTATACCTTAATTGAATTTAGAAAATATTACAACAAAAAATTTCACTATAATCACAAATACTATGATGAAGAATAATGTTATTTGGCTCATCATTGATTTTCATAATTAGTCTTATCATTTCATATAAATATAATATGATCCACCCCTTTAGATCCTTCCCCAAGATAATATTAGTGAAATTATTATGGTTTATAGTGCACCTTTGTCTATTATATATAATCATGATCATATTTTGACAACAAAATTATGAAATATTATTCAAAGTGATTTCAACGCTAATATTCCTTTAATTTTATATTATTATCCCCAAATTCATAGGTATATTAAATCAAAAATACAAACATTTCAAGACATTCTAGGATTATATTCTCTAGACTTGTTAAAAATGTGGGATTATTATCTATATTTGGTCAAATTTTTTCTAATAAAATATCACATTCGAGAAGCCAGAAGGAACGATAAGAATCACCATATTAGAATATGTTTCTTACTCCAACCACTTTGGACAAAGTCTGATAATGAATTCTAGATAGATCGAATAATATATAGGTTATGATTGTTATATTACAAAATGTTTCATATCGTATTGATGTTTTCTAGAGTAGTAAAAGAGAGATATTATGAGGATCTTACAATGGACACTTAATTTGATGATAGGAATCATGTATTCTTAATGGTTTAACTATGGAAGGTAGTTATATTATTTTTATAAATGTGGATGTTAATCAGTAGTAACATTTAGACTTTTGAGACACTAGAATGAATTGGAGTGGTAGCACACTAATTTTTTATACCACCAAACCATTCTAATGTAAATTATGTATTCCATGTTTGATTACTGGGGAAATAAATTATAGATCCAATCCATGTGCTAACATATGAGGTAATAGAGATAGATCATGAATTATATTATAATTAGGATAATATCTATAATCATGACACCAGAGAGTAGGTATTGTGGAATTAGGCATCTCAATTGGTGAAATTACTTGGGAAAAATCACCAACTAGAAGAGGAAATTTAGGGGCTCGAAGAAGATGTTATAAAGGAATATCTACATTTGTAAATAGTTAGTATATACCCCAATTCAAAGGATTAAATTATTTTTGTGGTGTAAATTTTAATACCATAGACTCTGATGTTTTGAAACACTATATTTCGACATATCACACAATGAACACTCAAAATATAATTTTTTCATGAGTGTGTTAAAAAGTTTCAATAATGAATTATAGAATTGGATTTTATCAAAATAAAATTATTTTTTAATTCATCAATATGAAATTTTATTATGATGATATTTTCTATTTCTTTCAAAAAGGAATGATGTTTTGGTGAATACTTTAAATACCATTTTTGAAAAAACCATTTCTCTTATGACATAACTATGATTCAATCATTAACTATGACTCATAAACCCTATTAAGTATGAAAACATTTATTTTTTTAATAAAATTATTTACTTTAAAATATTATTCAAACGTATAAATTAAATTTATGTCATAGAACTAACTATAATATTACTTAAATGAAATTCATTTTCGATATTTTATTTAAATATAGAAATTTCATGGTGAGATTATGTTTTGGATTTCATTGAAATCATCATCTTGTTTTTTATAAAAAATAAATTTATTTCATTAAAAACATTATTCATAATATCTTTATCTTATATATAAGTTTATATATTAAAAATTCATATTTCAAAAAAATTATTAAGGGATTAAATGTGTTTATATCAAAATTGAAATTTCACATTATTAGAAATTTATTTTTAAAAAACTTTTTCCATATTTTAAATTATATAAATATAATTCGTAAAGTGTTCAGAGAATAATTTTTTCTATTAAAATTAAAAATAGATTTCAAATATTAATTACTAGTGAAAATTAAATAAGGGTGAATAATAAAAAGTTAAAATAAAATGTCCCAAAAAATCCTAATTCATTAAAAAATGAATGGTTGAGGTGGGATTCAACCTAAATAAAATTTCTCTAATTTTATTTTTAATTTTGTGACTATAGACCCTTGAATAGTAGCTTTAAATTATTCAAAATTAAATGGTTACTACCAAAACTCCTTTTCCCATAAATTATAGAAGGGTAACACTTATATACCTTCAACACGCACATATCAATTGAATTTCTTAAAGATGATATATGAATTCTATCCCCATAAAACCCTCTCAGATGTTCAAAGTCTACTATTCATAATTACTTATCTTAATTACTTAATTTCTGTAGATAAATCCAAGGAAATTTTAGGTCCCCAATATAAGTATTATAAACTACATAGATTTATATAATAATTTTATTCATTAAATTTTATTCTATCTATAATAAAATAACGATATTAGTATCATTTATGTACTATAAATTTACATGTTTACATGTATTATCATTTTCTACTCATTTATTACATCAATAAAAAAACTAAATATGACTTATTTCTTTTGTTCAAACTAATAGAACCATGAGAAATGAAATAAATTTTTAATCACCATTAATAATTTATGGATCCTACAATGTATTAATATATTTAGCTATGATTTTATGTTATTTATTTTTAATTGATTAATCTGTTTGATAGCTTCTATTGTAGAGAAACAATGCTTAAACAAGATCCCAAATATATTTATTTTCACACAACCATTATAACCTAGTTGCTCAATTGCTGGTAATGAATATTATTAACCACATTAAGATATGTAAAATTTTACTACTCATTTTTAAACTTTTTTTATTTTTGATTATTCTTATAATATATAGTAAAGTCATTTTGTTGTTTAAATGTAGATTTTATGAAAAAAGGTATTTTTATTACATTCAATGAGATAATAAATATAAATTAATTTTTAAAACTTATATAAAATTAATTTAATAAAATGAATTTATTTATTTATTATGTCCAAATTATATTATGATTATTTTTAATAGTTTTCAGAAAAGTTTGATATTTTAGTGAATAGTTAAAAATATTATTTTTAAAACCCCTCATTTTCATCATATTTAAATGTAATTTTACGTTTTTAAATTGATCTCAAATTCACTTATGTAATTTTTTATTATATATAACCTAATTAATTAAATTTATGTAGTCTTTTTACCTTATTTTGTTATGAGAATATTTTTGTGCATTAAAAACATTTTCCCACAAAACTGTTTTTTGTTGCATTTTGAACCATTAATTTTATATATATTTCTGGAAATTCTATTTTATTAATTTTTAAAAATGGATTAAATATTATAAATCATGATCTACAAATTATATTATAAGTATTTCATCATTTTTAGGGAAATTGTTTTACCAAGGACAACAATATTTACCTTATTGTATGAAAAATAATGTACCAGGATAAAGATAAAAGATAAAAAGTTAAAATACCAAGAAACTAAAAAATTAAATGGGTGCTTGATGTTTTCATTTAAAATAAAATGACATTAAACATTAATTGTGATCCAATTTTTTTGTAATTAATTCCAACCAATTATGGTTTTCTTTAAATATAAGGTAATCATTATTTAATCACTTAAAACCCCCTCATAAAGTAAAAATACCACTACTCTCATCCAAATTTATCCTAAAAAATCCATGAATGTTTTCAAATATATTCTTAATCCCTTATTCCTCGCTCTCCCTACATCTGAGTGTTAACCGTCTCACTCAAAGACCAATTCCATGTTCCATAAGCAGCCCTTCAAAGTGGTGATATTCAAGAAGTAAATTTTTTAAAAAACCATTCATAACTGCAATATCATGTATATACATGAATTTGGTGTCACTAAGGTAATATATTATATACATACATATTATTATCTCTTCATATTGAATTAAATATAAACATTGTCCAAATTATGGTGGTTTATCATCTTCATGGATAAATATTGTTTTCTAATTACCGCCTTCAAGGATACCCATAATTGTATTTTATTAATCCAATAATATTTTAATAGGTATGTCATAAAAAAACATCACATTATATAAATAATATATATACATAATTTAATGTAAGAATAAACATGTTCATTATGGTCAGAGAAACTGTGAAATTAATCTAAACATTTAACATTAACATTGTATCAAATAAATCATCCTCATGTCAGAAATAAAAATGATATTGGGGACCATTAAAACATATGGATGTGCCTGAATATAGTTCATTTCATTTATGTAGTTTTATTTCAATTTTAAATTGAAGTTCTTAATTATGGAAAAATTATCCAATCATGAAACAATTATATGAACTCACCTAATGCAATGAAAATAATGAAATATTATTAATGATAAGGTGGTAAGATGTAATAAATATACCACATAGGGAATTATAAATATGATTACATTTCATATATCAATTAATCACATTATCGAAACATTTATATAGATTGTTAATTTATGAAGAAACTGAAAAAGCACGAGGTAAAGGTTTATCATCTCACATTTACTTATTTTTGATATATGCCTTACTCACCACTTATTTCTTGTTTAGGTTTTAAATATACTACTCTTTGATATATAATATCATGAATATTATTATATTCTTGGTATTAAATGTTTCATGTGATAATTCTTTATTGTATGGGTTATATGATTCTATTGATTATAATTTGGTATGAGAATTTATAACCCAATATCTATTCTTTGAGTTTAACTTTTGCATCTATAATTATGTCACACTGAGATTAGTTGTGAAAAAACAATTGAATATATTCTGTTTTATTTAAACTTTTTTTATGTTTATTTACATTAGATAGATGTATTCTATTAAATTTATTATTTCTCAATTCATGGATATAATATTTATAATGTTACTTTTTATAAAATTATCTTTTTCTAATATCCCTTAAGACAATATTTTTCTTCCTTTTCGATGATTTCTAAAAAAATTTCAAAAAAATCATTTATAATTATTTTATGAATTATTTAAATTCATTTTAAATAATATTTGAATTTTTACAAAAATTTTTGTAAGGAATATTTTTATAGTTTTCTAAATTAAATTCATTATGACTTTTCTAGAAACAATATAGAAGGAATGTTTTATTAACTTATATTTAATGAGGATATTTTCCAACATTCATGATTACTTACTTATTGGATATTTCCTTTATAATTTTACATGGTTCGTTTCAAAAAAATCATTAATAATTGTTCAACTCTTTAAAAAGAAAATATCTAAAAATATAAATTTTATTTTACATACAAATTATTTCAAGTGATATATCAAAATTATTTTCTATATAATATAAAATTATTTGATGTTACTTATTCTTTACTGAGGATATAATTCAAAAATAATATCCCTATTTCTTTATATTCATTTTCATGATATATATGAAACTTGTTTCTTTCCCATGGGTTATACAATGATAAATGTTTTGTTAACCCTAGTATATGTTCATGGATTATGATATAATGAATGGTTTATGTTCTCCTGGAACACATAAGTTTCATTTTCATTAGGTGATGGGTGGGATATATATCTCACTCTTATGTATTGCATAATTATTTTATATGTAATGATATAGACTGAATTTGAATAGGATTTGAAACTGGTTTATTAAATGAATATTTTCACAACGATTGTATTTGGAGTGAACCATGTATACTATGGTAGATTGGGGGGTAAACCCCTTCCAAAAAGATAGTCTTAGAAAAGAGACCTTACTAAAAAGAAAGTTATTATATATTCTTATGTTTATGATATATTCCATCCACTAATTCATTATTTTTCTGTCATGGATCATGATTTATTGTCATCAATGTCTCTTGAAATTAAATGATTAATTCCATAACACAATATTATGATAATTGATATGAAGGTTATAATTTTCAAATGTTATGGTCATATTATTATACCCTTATGAAAATTTTGTGATTGATATCTCCATTTTTTACCCTTCCATATCATCTGATATTAACCATTTCAGATATTTATTTTCCCTATAATATGAAAGAAGGTATTAAATTTTAAATGTCAAAAAGGGTTCAAGTTATGAAGGAATATATTGGAGATAATGTAGATGCTTTCTAAAAAATTTCTTTTCTTTCAATTTTTAAAAATAAACTAAACCCATAGGGTCATAGTTAGGTTTTCTATGTTATTCCATAAATTTTCATATATTTAAATGTAATATCTATGTAATAAATGATAAGGTCATTATATTTGTGACAATAGGGAGGTTCAATTATCCGTTTGAAACATGGATGAAAAAAATATTATGTAATATCCCTAATGATAATTCTATGATATGATAAAATCCTATAATTTTGGTAATAGTCATGAATAATCTAAAATTAAAAGCAATGTATCATAGATTTATATTTTATAATTAATTTTCCTTGATTATGTGGTTTTCCAAAAAATGATTACATTATCACGCACTATACATTTTGGGTTTAGAAAATTGATTGAAGCTAGAAAATTAATGTTTGTGGTAAATGTGTTGAAAAATGGAATGATCTTCCCTAGGAGTATCCTTATGAAGTAGGATTCAAATGAAGAAACCTTATTATTATGAATAATAATAAATCTCATTATATGATCTATGATCTCTACATTGGTGAGTTTATTGACCCATAAAATAAGATAATCATGGAGCTTCATGGTGGCCACAGAGTAAAGAAAGATAAATTTTCCTCACAAAAATAATGTTAAAAGAGAAATCATGGAGATTGTTTCAAATAAACATTAAGATTCATTGGGTGGGTAAAATTCTGGCACAAAAAAAGTAGTTTTGAAGGTTCGGTGAAAGGGTTAGTTAATGCATTATGTTATAATAATTGTATTCATAATTCATCTTCGATAGTTAAATTTTTTAAATGTGGAATGTATGAGAGTTATAAAAATTAAATCCATAGGGGTAAAGCTCGTGAATAGAATCATCATGTATTTTTGTGTGATTTTTATATATATGATGATGAGGATACTACAGGTTAAATTTGATATTGAACAATTGTTAAGGAATAAAATGGAAAAACCTAGTTAATTGTTTAATAGGGAAGTGGAATGATTTAATTTTATGTATTATAATTTAGGAGTAACATTTTACAATTAATTTTATATTATGATGGAATAATAAAATGTCAAAGTAATGTTTCACTATAATTTTTTTCCTTATTTATTAGATGGTATATGTTGAATTGTACTGGTAATAATGAAATTTTACTTAGGTGGTAAGGTTATATTTTTTATGAACATATGATTAAAGAAATGATGTCCCTTAGTATTTTCATTATTATTGCAAAAAAAATGATATAAATCAATTTTTGTGTCTGATAAAATAAATGGTATATTATTGATTACCTTGTAATTAATTAGTAATATTATTACATGGTGATTTATTGATTGTGTTTATTGTATTTTTTTCATTTAGGGTTTGAATAATGAGTTATGTTTTGAAAGAATTCATGTTTTCACTATTTTTTAAGGGTAATATGGTTATTACCATGTTTTAAATGAATACATGATAATGATCACCACATGGTTTTTTTGTGACAATTATAGTATACATCATGATTTTCAGGGGATTACTGTATGTTGATTTCTAATATTTAGTGACCTTAATTCGAATGTTATGAATTTTAATTTTTTTGATGTTTCATAATGGTAACTATTAAAAATATAGTTTACAATGAGAATTCGATAAGGTTTTAAAAATCTATGTATTACTTGACTATATGAATAAATTTTTGTATTTGATAATATATGATAAGCATTTTTTATGATAACTATAGATATGAGTAATGTCTAGTCATCCAATTATAGATATTATAATCTACTTGGTCTATTGGAATTAAAATTTCTACTTCATATCGTGGATTAATAAATAAACAGAAATTAGACAAGGCAAAACCAATGAGTGAGAATGTACTTATGAAATTAAATCAATTATATAGATATTATCAAATGAATTTTAAATAAAATTTTATCCTAAAATCTTCATTTTAGATGGTATTAACATCCATTTTCAAGCCAAGTTTTTTGTATGATTTTATTTATAATTATCTGTTTATTTTCCTTCATTTCTATCATTTTATATTAAAATTTGATAGTTAGAATTTTCTTCCATATCTATATTATCACTTTACACTAATATTCTCATAATTCTAATCCACATTTTATATTGTGTTCTTGTTTTAATTTCCCATTTTTATAATAATTTTTTTACCCTTTTTAAGATATGAGATTTCAAAAAAATTCATTAATGAAATATCCACCATAGATTTATTATGTGAAATTCAAAATTTTGAATTTTTTTTAAATTCATGATTATATCGAGAGGATAAGTTATTGATTAGCTCTTCCATTAAATCTCTCTTATGTCCAAGATGTTTTCCATATATCTATCTCTAGGGACTACATACATAATCTTTAACATGTAATAAACTAAGTGGTAATGCCATTACAAAAAGATGTTTCTTATGAAACAACTGTTACAGATTCCAGATCATGGATATAAATTTATATAAAACATGACCACATAGAGGATTATTATTTTGTGGTGGAACAACCAATTTTAGGAAGCAATGTTAGAACCTTAGGATGTGGGGATCCAGATGCATCCACATATATTTATACCTAAGAGAAAATTTTGCGGGAAAGTTTCTTTTTAAGGGGGATATAATGTAACACCCTAATATTTTATAGTATGTCTGTTGTTTAAAAAAAATAATCTCTTCGATAACTTATGTTTTAGAGAACATTCATGTTAGAAAAATACTAAAATATTATTATATTAAAATGATTATTAAAAATTATCCATTAAATTGGGATGAATGAATATTATTAACAAAAATATAAAATAGATAATTTTCCAACTCACTCTTAATGTATTAATTTATTCTTTCTGAATATTCTCACTATTTTTAAAATTTTATTTCATTTCTCAAATTTTTTTCTCTTCAAATTTTTTTTATTACTTTCTAAAAGAAACTAAATTTATTTATTTCTTGAAATTCTAGAAAAAGTTATTTTATAAAACTAACACCATTTTTGAACTTATAATTTTAAAATTATCATAGGATTAATTTATGATAATTTTTTAAAAAATTTCATTTCCCGATGAACACTAAAAAAATATAGCTTTTTATAAAACATTGATTTTATTTTTACATGGAAATAATTTTATGATTTGAAATTAAAATCAAAATAACATATGTAATTTTTATTTTGATATAAGGTAATTAATTATATTTAAAAAATATATATATATCTTATTTTGGTTTAAATACATTTATGGTAATAAAACAATTTTTTTTAAAATAGTTCGTTATTGCATTTTTTTACTGTTTAATATTAAATTTAATTTTTCAACTACTAAATTTTTTTTAATTATATTCTTATTCATATTTTTCAAACAATTTTTTTAAGAGATTTTCATTTTTATTCAGAATGTTTTTTACCATTGTAAAAATAGATTTACCCCAATATAGGTAACCTAATTTATCATGGTAAAGTTTTAAAGTTAAAATCTAAAAATACCTAAAAATTAAAATAAGAAATGGGTGTTTGTTAATATTATAGGAAAAAAATATCATTCAAAACATTAATTACAATCCAAATTATTGGGATTTAATCCCACCAAAATTTGGTTGGTATTAAATATAAAATAACCATTATTTAACAACATAACCCATCAAACCACTCTCCTCCACATGTAAAAATACCACTCATAACCACCCCAAATATCTTTAAAATAATTTAATACAATAAAATAACTTTCTAAATAATACCATACCAAATATCCCCACATCCCAGTGTGTCTGGTATCAAACAATGACCAATTCCATTATCATTAAGGGGTCTTTCAAGATGGTGATATTCATGATTTATCATTCACAAACAACCACACTAATTTTATTTTATTTTATACCTTCTGAAAAAATACATCAAAAATAAATAAATATTAAAACTATTATCATTTATAAAATTTTATTTTATTTTAATGATGTAATATCATATATCCACCCCTTTTATTACCTTCTTGTTTTCAAAGAAATGAAACAATTGTCCAAACTATGCTCGTTAATCGTCTCCATGGTTAATAATATTTTATTTTACATTGCATCATTTAATAAAGGCCATAAAATGATTATTATGGTAAAATATTATTTTGAATTTATATATTATATGTTCTTATATGTTCTTGAATTAATATATAGACATAATATAAAACAAAACTAGTTTGTGACGGTAGAAAAAAGGCTAAATTAAACTAAACCTTTATCATTAAATTTTTATCAAATGAATCATCCTCCTGTAAAAAATAATACATATATTTGGGACCATTTATGATTATGTTATTTTATTAATACCATTTCATTTATCATATGGATTTTTATTTCAATTTGACAAGAGATCTCGTATTTATACACAAATGAACCAATCCTGAAACAATGAAATGAACTCACCCAATGCAATTAAAATAATGAAATACTATTAATGAATGGGTGGTAAGTGGGTAGAAAAGTAACACATAAGATATTATATAAGCAATTGTTGTTTAATAAAAAAATTAATTTTGTTCCTTAAATCATTATATAGGAGGTTTAGTTATGCCAAAATAATGGGTTCCTAAGGTAAGTGTTTCTCTTCGCACTTTTACTTCTAAAAGATATATTTTTATTCACCACTTATATTTGTTGTGTGGTGTAACAGCTCGAGATTTTATGAAAAATATTCTTTTTTATTTCACTAATGGCTTGTGTTGTATGCTACACCAAAAGGAGCTTGCACAACATGCATCCTTGACTTGCCTTGCATTACACGCAATCACGACCTTCCTCGATAGCATGTGTAGTACGCAATACCGAGTTTCACTAAACAACGATATGCTATTAAAATATTATTATAACTAGCCGTTATGAATAGTAACAACCACCTTTTAAAATTTTAGAAATTTTAGCTCTCAAAATGGACTTCATTTTTGGATTCAGAGTATCGAATTTAGCCTAAGGTGAAATTTTGGTACTTTTCGGATAACTTTCATATTCTGATGAATAGTGAAAATTACTAAATTATAATTAAAAACAACTTTTTTAATCGAAATAATTAATAGTTATAAATCATTAATTTGAGTGGTTTTAAATTATATTTAGAATATATTTTTACAATTTAATACAATTTTGGTCATTGGATGTAATTTCACATTTAAACCAGACATAATCAAGTGTCAATCTTTTGATAGATATTGTTTCTTAAAAACACGCTATTTGTTTTAACAGCGGGATTTAATTATAAAATTAATTAATGCAATTTATATGTTATGAATTTGGTAAAATAGACTTCATTTTTGAATTTGGAATATGAAATATAGCTTAGAATGAAATTTTGGCATTTTTCTAAAAACTTTCAATTTTGGATGAATAGTAAAACCACTAAGTGGTAGGTTAAAAAATGAATTTTGCATAAAACTTAATTTTACCGCTTCTGTGAATGGAATTTTGAAAATCTGATAGACACGGTTAATATCAAGGACTAAAATTTGGTTCAATGAGATGAAAATAATTTTTGGTGAATAGTAACTTTTTACTTTTTTTTACCACGGTTAATAGTAAATAGGGTAACTAAGTGTAAATTTGATATTACTATTACCCTAACACATGTCCTAATTCTATTGGAAAAGTATAATTCGACCAAAAACAACCTTATAAATATAATATGACCATTTAGGTCCACTTGGATTAGATTATGACATTTAATATTATTTTATTTAATGAATAGTTAAAATAGTTAAAATCAAAGTTTAATAACTAAAACATTTTTAATATGGGGTTATACATAAGATAAATTCGACTATAAATATTCATTATAAAGATAAAAAGATTTCCTACATAATGATATTTTATTTATAATTTTTAGACTTTAAATAAAGTAATTTATTTATGACACAACGATGATGGAGTAATTACCCTTTTAAGGAAATATTAACATAATTGATGTTATAAATGCTCAAATGAATGTAATTTGAGACTTTTTATGAATTCCACTAATTTTATAGGTTACTATGATATATTAGTGTTGATTTAATCAACTTGGTTCGAACATATAATTCTTTTATGACTTTAACAAAAATCATATATCAAATAGTGTCAAAATTGACACAAAATAGTTTTTAAATCAAATATTATATTACTAATTGTTATTTTATTCCTAAAAATCTAAGGTTCGGCCAAATGACTTAGATAAGGATATATATATTAATAATAAACAATTTGGGGTTCGTTTGGCATGTTATAGTAAGTGTATTAACCATATAGTGAAAGAAAACAAAAAGACACGGTAAAAGTTAAATTATTTAACTTAGAGTTAAATCTAATTGATAAGGTTAAAATAATACCCAAAACTTGTCTAAATCCTATTGGTTGATATTATTTCGACTCATCCCCACTTTAGGTTCGAAATAAGACCCTTTGGAACCATTATAAACCGATTTTGTCATTAATATAAAATAATATTTTGAGGTATTCCTAAGGTGCCCCTCTCCTCCCTTATAAAAGGACACCTCCTCCACCTCCTCCTCACACAAAATTGAGCACTCAAGCTCGGCCAACCCCTGCCATTTTCTCCTCTCCACTTCCCTAGAATAATCCTAGAGGTCCTAGTCTTCTTCAAAGACCAATCTTAGTTCCCTAAGTGGAGGATTCAAAGAGGCGTTTCAAAGAAGAGGTAATATCCATTACCGATCTTTTCAATTTTATTTCTTCTTCAACTTCTTCTTCTTTAGATGTTTCATTATAAAGTAATATCATCAGTATTACTTACATACTGATATGTTATTATAAATATGAAACAACCCTAATTCACCTTCTATCCATCCTACGGAAAAAATGAAATCACCGCGCGTGCGTACGTACGGAATACTGTCTCCACGACGTGGTGTAATCTATTTTCCTCCACCACCTTAATTGGATGGGTATAAAGGTGTAATGAGTAACTATATATGATTATTATAAAGTGATATTGATACTGAAATAGTATACATACACTTCAACACAATTCCACGACCATGGGAACGATATCATCGCTCGTGCGTACGTACGGAACACCGTCTCCACGACGCGATGAGATTCATTCTCAATGATTAACCATTCATGAATGATTATAAAGTATATAAAATAAGTACTAATGAAATATATGTCCTAATAATGATACTGTAATTATTTATATTTATATTTATGTCATCTACTTAATTCCATTCAATTCAATAAGGAAACGAAAACAGCGTTCATGCGTACGTTCGGACTACCGTCTCCATGAACGGTGTATTTCTTTCCATTTACTGATTTATTATATATGTATATTCTGAATATATATATATAAATCATGTTTTATATTCTGGAATTAAGTAATCATGATCTAAGTACTCATATGAATAATTACAAGTTAAAAACAGGTACGACAAATGAGACGATTTTACCCAAAACGATTCCTTAACATAGAATTTACAAAAGAACGGGTAATATAATGTCATAAGTGAACCATATATTATATCATAACAGTGAATATGATTCTGTAATAAGTCAATGACATTATTTAAATCATATACAGGATGTTCGGACACTCACAAAGCAAGTCGGACCTAAGGTAAGGGAAATATCACAATCTCACTTTTATCTGAGATTGTTTTTACTTTGGTAATTACTAGGGTGTATTTTATCATCCACATCCATTTTTCCTCAATATGTAATATTATTTCCATCCAACTACAATTGTTTAAATACAATTTTACCCTTCGGTGAGTTTTTAGTAAAAAAATATGAAAGGAATCTTTTGACGTTTTTCATACGAGGTGCTTTTTGACTTTTCCGACAAAAGTACGAAAAATGTTTTTTTAACTTATACGGCATGAATGGATTTCTAAAACATTATTTCCAAGAATCTTCATTTACAAGTATTCAAGTTTATTTTTAATCAACTTATTTTAGTTTAAAATTGTATGACATGTTAAGAAAGGAAAAGTGTTTTTGAAGTTGAAAGGATATTTTCCTCAAGAATGAAGTTCAAGTATTTTATCAAAATTATTTTCCATCGAAGATAATAAAAGGGTTCTATTTTTGTCCCTATTATTACATGGATTTGATTATGTTGTGATGGAAATATTTTTATGAATTCCTTTATCTTATATGGATTGTTTTATAATGTCATGTTGTTTAAGAATCCCATTTTTATTACATGGTTTATGCAATTATGTATGTTTTATGATTGTGTGGCACACATAAGAAAGGATTCATTATGAGATGGGTGGGACCTATATCTCCCTCCAATGCATTGGGTAAAGATTTTATATCTCATGAGATAGACAGGGCTGGAACGGTAGGTTATACCGGTTCAGTGAAACAGGACTGAAACGAGGGTTACTCGATTCAGAAAGGGACTTTGTCCACTAAGATAGTCTTGGCAATGAGTCTTGACTAACAAGAAATGATTATCTATGATTATGTGTGAATGCCACAAAGTTTCATGTTTTAGGTTATGATTATTGTGATTACATTTCACTACCCTGATTTATCCCATGATATGAAATTATGATCTCTTTTGCAGGTTAAGATTTCCAAAAGTTATGTGCTTGTGTATATAATGTGATTGATATTTCTTTTGTTTACCTTTACTGAGCATTTGAGCCCACCCTTTTATGTTTTCTTTTCCCCAGGATATAAAGAAATGTTTTAGGTAAAAAAAAGGGGAAGATCTTTATGGGAGATATAGAAGATCTTTCACCACGATTAGAGGATTACGTTCCGAGTTTCCAAAGAAACTAAACTATTACGATCCTTGTGTGTGTGTTTTTGTTATGTACCAAGTATTCCGCAAAAGTAATGTAATGTCCATGTACGTAAAGCTTCGGGTCTCTACAGTTGGTATCAGAGGAAAAGTGTAGTCAACCTTTGGAAACTATGATGTGAAAACGTTAGTAAGATCCCTAGAGATATTTCTAAGGTATGTCTAGGGATGTCCCTAAGGATAAGTATACGTATAAGATATAATCCTAGAACTACGATAACGATCTTATAATTTTACCTAAAATGTTAGATATTAAGGGTACTCCCCCTTTACTATGTTGTTTTCCCTAGCATGATTTTTTCCTCTCACACTATTCTTTTGGGTTTTAGACGATGGCTGGAACCCGAAGGAACCGTGTTGATCAATGCAATGGACAATGCAATGATTGTCCTCCTGAACAAACAAATGTTATGGGAGATGGAGTGCAAAATCTTATTGCTATACTTACACAAGCTATAAATCATTCTGGACTTCCAAATGAGCAGAGAAGGGAACAATATTCTATTGAGTCCTTCATGAGGCAACATCCACCTTCTTTTAGTGGGTCTTCTGATCCACTTGTTGCTGAACAATGGATCAGTACCACTGAAAAGATATTTTCAGTTCATCAATGTTCTGAACATGATAAAGTCATCTTAGCAGTATATTGTTTGGAAGGTGAAGCTGATCAATGGTGGAATCTTATCAAGAATACAAGGCAAAGAGATGAAATTGAGTCCATGGAATGGGACGAGTTCAAGAACTTATTTTTCAATAAGTACTTCCCTCGTATTCTTCGAGCAAAGATGGAGAAGGAGTTTCTTGAACTAAAGCAAAAGGATGATGAATCTGTTGGTATATACGAAGCGAATTTTACAAGACTTGAAAGGTATGCATGTGGCATTATCATCCAACCTGAAAGTAAAGTTGATCGATTTTTCAGTGTCTTAAAACCAAGTCTTCGAAGGGCATTAGCTATAAGAGACTTCAGTAGCTATGAAGAAATTGTGCGTTGTGCTATCAAGGTAGAAATGGAAGTTATTGTTACATATCCATCTCATGGATTTGACAAGAAACGAAAGATGGAGTTCAAGGAGAAATCTCAGAATAATGGTGAAAAGAAGATGAATGTTTCCTTATGCACAATGTGTGGAAAGAAGCATGGTGGAGATTGTCTTAAAGGGACTATAAAATGTTTTAAGTGTGGAAAAGAAGGTCATCGAGCAGCTGAGTGTCGAAGTAATGGAAAAAGGGTTTCTAATGATGTGAATAAATCAAAAATTGCAGAGAACGCACCACCAACACTTCAATGCTTCATGTGCAAAGAAATGGGTCATTATGCTAATAAATTCCCTAATCCAAGGGTTAGTGATGATCAATATGAGCAACCACTGAAGGAAAAGGACAAAGGGAAGTCACATGGGATCACTATTGGCAATGTTGAATATGACAACGATGTGGTGGAATGATTAAGTGTTTATGTAATGGGATTCCAAAATAATGTTGTATCATTGAGTATTGCAATATTTATTGATGTGGTATTCAAAGTGATTGAGATATTTTTTGGAAATAAGATGATATGCGCATAATGAAGGGAAAACGAGAAAATGAAATGTTCAATAGTATTCATGAGCTCATGATTGATATAAGGACTAAGTGATATCATGGTTTGAGTATATAGAATTTTGAGGATTTTGGTATGTGGAAAGTGTTAACTTTAAACTTCATTCATGTTTTTACTAAGGTATTCAAGAGAATACATGATTAAGGAATTTGAATGTTTGGAATGTGACCAACAAAACATATCTTATGATGGTATTAAATCTCTGGTAATCGTTTTCACTATGTAATGAGAGTGGACTGCAGTATTATGGATAAGCCTAAAGATTGAAATGGATTATGTTGGACATAAGTGAGTATTGTTTAAGGATAGAAGTTTTTTTCGATATTATTGATGGGATGATATAGTAATGTAGTTTTAGTAAAAGGACAACCTGCAGGACGGGCGACAGCCCATCGCGTCGGAAAAGGCTGTGGGAATCGAACCCACAACCGAAGTGCGACTGGCCTTTATCGCCTACCACTGGCCTACAGGAAGTCCCTGTTTAGTAGAAACTAGTTTTATTACATTAAGCAGTATGATATATGAAGTATAAGTCCATTTTAGGAACCATATGTGATTAATCTCACTATAGATCGACTTATGTATATAATTTTTGCTAACCTTTTGTTTGAGACAGATGGAATGACACGTCATTCTATCACATGATCTGCTAACACTTCACGAATAACAAATTCCACTTCATTTATTAACGAGATGAAGTGGAAAATGTTCAAGGCATGAACAACAGTGAGATTGTACCAAAATAAAGAAAGTATTTATTCTAATTCAAATTTTCAACTTTAGGGAAATGATCTGGAAAACCAAAAATGTTGTCCAAGTGATCTTATACCTGATGAATCAGATGGTACCTTAGATCGTCACAAATTTATGGATTTGTGATTACTGGATTTTCCATAGCCATGTTCTCTACCACTCTCCATCAGAACATGATGATTAGATTTCTCTTCCATATCCATATTTTCACCTATGTGGAAACCCAGTGATTAGTTTATTTGGGTAATCGTTACATTTCATACTTTAGTTTTTAAAGCCAAGTTTTGGTATTCCTTTTTACGATGTGGGTTTCTATTAAAGAAACTTTCAAATAGTAAACCATTTATAACCCCGACGAATTTCGAGGGAGAAATTCATTTTAAGGGGGGTAGAATGTAACAGCTCGAGATTTTATGAAAAATATTCTTTTTTATTTCACTAATGTCTTGTGTTGTACGCTACACCAAAAGGAGCTTGCACAACATGCATCCTTGACTTGCCTTGCATTACATGCAATCACAACCTTCCTCAATAGCGTGTGTTGTACGCAATACCGAGTTTCACTAAACAACGATATGCTATTAAAATATTATTATAACTAGCCGTTATGAATAGTAATAACCACCTTTTAAAATTCTAGAAATTTTAGCTCTCAAAATGGACTTTATTTTTGGATTCGGAGTATCGAATTTAGCGTAAGATGAAATTTTGGTACTTTTCGGATAACTTTCATATTCTGATGAATAGTGAAAATTACTAAATTATAATTAAAAACAACTTTTTTAATCTAAATAATTAATAGTGATAAATCATTAATTTGAGTGGTTTTAAAGTATATTTAGAATATATTTTTACAATTTAATACAAATTTGGTCATTGGATGTAATTTCACATTTAAACCAGACATAATCAAGTGTCAATCTTTTGATAGATATTGTTTCTTAAAAACACGCTATTTGTTTTAACAGCGGGATTTAATTATAAAATTAATTAATGCAATTTATATGTTATGAATTTGGTAAAATAGACTTCATTTTTGAATTTGGAATATGAAATATAGCTTAGGATAAAATTTTGGCATTTTTCTGAAAACTTTCAATTTTTGATGAATAGTAAAACCACTAAGTGGTAGGTTAAAAACTGAATTTTGCATAACACATAATATTACCGCTTCTGTAAATGGAATTTTGAAAATCCGACAGACACGGTTAATATCAAGGACTAAAATTTGGTTCAATGAGAAGAAAATAATTTTTGGTGAATAGTAACTTTTTACTTTTTTTACCACATTTAATAGTAAATAGGGTAACTACGGGTAAATATGATATTACTATTACCCTAACACATGTCCTAATTCTATTGGATAAGTATAATTCGACCAAAAACAACCTTGTGAATATAATATGACCATTTAGGTCCACTTGGATTAGATTATGACATTTAATATTATTTTATTTAATGAATAGTTAAAATAGTTAAAATCAAAGTTTAATAACTAAAACATTTTTAATATGGGGTTATACATAAGATATATTCGACTATAAATATTCATTAGAAAGAAAAAAATATTTCCTACATAATGATATTTTATTTATAATTTTTAGACTTTAAATAAAGTAATTTATTTATGACACAACGATGATGGAGTAATTACCCTTTTAAGGAAATATTAACATAATTGATGTTATAAATGCTCAAATGAATGTAATTTGAGACTTTTTATGAATTCCACTAATTTTATAGGTTACTATGATATATTAGTGTTGATTTAATCAACTTGGTTCGAACATATAATTCTGTTATGACTTTCACAAAAATCATATATCAAATAGTGTCAAAATTGACACAAAATAGGTTTTAAATCAAATATTATATTACTAATTGTTATTTTATTCCTAAAAATCTAAGGTTCGGCCTAATGACTTAGATCAGGATATATATATTAATAATAAACAATTTGGGGTTCATTTGGCATGTTATAGTAAGTGTATTAACCATATAGTGAAAGAAAACAAAAAGACACGGTAAAAGTTAAATTATTTAACTTAGAGTTGAATCTAATTGATAAGGTTAAAATAATACCCTAAACTTGTCTAAATCCTATTGGATGATAGTATTTCGACCCATCCCCACATTAGCTTCGAAATAAGACCCTTTGGAACCATTATAAACAGATTATGACATTAATATAAAATAATATTTTGAGGTATTCCTAAGGTGCCCCTCTCCTCCCTTATAAAAGGACACCTCCTCCCCCTCCTCCTCACACCAAATTGAGCACTCAAGCTCGGCCAACCCCTGCCATGTTCTCCTCTCCACTTCCCTAGAATAATCCTAGAGGTCCTGGTCTTCTTCAAAGACCAATCTTAGTTCCCTAAGTGGAGGATTCAAAGAGGCGTTTCAAAGAAGAGGTAATATCCATTACCGATCTTTTCAATTTAATTCTTCTTCAACTTCTTATTCTTTAGTTGTTTCATGATAAAGTAATAACATCAGTATTAATTACATACTGATATGTTATTATAAATATGAAACAACCCTAATTCACCTTCTATCCATCCTACGGAAGAAATGAAATCACCCCGCGTGCGTACTTACGGAATACCGTCTCCACGCCGTGGTGTAATCTATTTTCCTCCACCACCTTAATTGGATGGGTATAAAGGTGTAATGAGTAACTATATATGATTATTATAAAGTGATATTGATACTGAAATAGTATACATACACTTCAACACAATTCCACGACCATGGGAACGATATCATCGCTCGTCCGTACGTACGGAATACCGTCTCCACGACGCGATGAGATTCATTCTCAATGATTAACCATTCATGAATGATTATAAAGTATATATAATAAGTACTAATGAAATATATGACCTAATAATTATACTGGAATTATTTATATTTATATGTATGTCATCTAATTAATTCCATTCAATTCAATAAGGAAACGAAAACAGCGTTCATGCGTACGTACGGACTACCGTCTCCAAGAACGGTGTATTTCTTTCCATTTACTGATTTATTATATATGTATATTCTGAATATATATATATAAATCATGTTTTATATTCTGTAATTAAGTAATCATGATCTAAGTACTCATATGAATAATTACAAGTTAAAAACACGAACGACAAATGAGACGATTTTACCCAAAACAATTCGTTAACATAGAATTTACAAAAGAACGGGTAATATAAAGTCATAAGTGAACCATATGTTATATCATAACAGTGAATATGATTCTGTAATAAGTCAATGACATTATTTAAATCATATACAGGAGGTTCGGACACTCACAAAGCAAGTCGGACCTAAGGTAAGAGAAATATCACAATCTCACTTTTATCTGAGATTGTTTTTACTTTGGTAATTACTGGGGTGTATTTTATCATCCACATCCATTTTTCCTCAATATGTAATATTATTTCCATCCAACTACAATTTTTTAATTCCAATTTTACCCTTCGGTGAGTTTTTAGTAAAAAATATGAAAGGAATCTTTTGATGTTTTTCATACGAGGTGCTTTTTGACTTTTCCGACAAAAGTACGAAAAATGTTTTTTTAACTTATACGGCATGAATGGATTTCTAAAACATTATTTCCAATAAGCTTCCTTTACAAGAATTCAAGTTTATTTTTAATCAACTTCTTTTAGTTTAAAATTGTATGACATGTTAAGAAAGGAAAATTGTTTTTGAAGTAGAAAGGATATTTTCCTCAAGAATGAAGTTCAAGTATTTTATCAAAATTATTTTCCATCTAAGATAATAAAAGGGTTCTGTTTTTATCCCTATTATTACATGGATTTGATTATGTTGTGATGGAAATATTTTTATGAATTCCTTTATCTTATATGGATTGTTTTATGATGTCATGTTGTTTAAGAATCCCATTTTTATTACATGGTTTATGCAATGATGTATGTTTTATGATTATGTGGCACACATAAGAAAGGATTCATTATGAGATGGGTGGGACCTATATCTCCCTCCAATACATTGGGTAAAGATTTTATATCTCATGAGATAGACAGGGCTGGAACGGTAGGTTATACCAGTTCAGTGAAACAGGACTGAAATGAGGGTTACTCGATTCAGAAAGGGACTTTGTCCACTAAGATAGTCTTGGCAATGAGTCTTGACTAACAAGAAATGATTCTCTATGATTATGTGTGAATGCCACAAAGTTTCATGTTTTATGTTATGATTATTGTGATTACATTTCACTTCCATGATTTATCCCATGTTATGAAATTATGATCTCTTTTGCAGGTTAAGATTTCCAAAAGTTATGTGCTTGTGTATATGATGTGATTGATATTTCTTTTTTTTACCCTTACTGAGCATTTGAGATCACCATTTTATGTTTTCTTTTCCCCAGGATATAAAGAAAGGTTTTAGGTAAAAAAAGGGGAAGATCTTTATGGGAGATATAGAAGATCTTTCACCACGATTAGAAGATTACGTTCCGAGTTTCCAAAGACACTAAACTATTACGATCCTTGTGTGTGTGTTTTTGTTATGTACCAATTATTCCACAAAAGTAATGTAATGTCCATGTACGTCAAGCTTCGGGTCTCTACATGTGGTATAAATATAATTCCATTTTATTAATAATATCATGAATCTTACTAAACTAATTGTATTAAACATTTCATTTGATAATTTTCAATTTTATAAGGCATATGATTCGACTAATTACAAATTAGTAAGAGAATTTTTAGAACAATTTCCATTCTTTAGGTTAATATTCTACATTTTATATTATTTCAGACTAAGAATAATTTTGAATTTTTCTTAAACATATTATGTTTTATTTATATTTATATTGTGTGTATTTCTTTCTGATACATTTATTAGATTCATTTTATTAATGATGTCAAAAATGATATTATATTCATAAGGGATATTATTAAAATATTATCTTCAAATAATTTCCCTCAAAATTGTCTTTTTCTTCCATGTCCATGTTTTCAAAAAAATCAAAAATAGTCTTACTATTATTTATTAATTTTTTTAAATTCATTTTTAATCATTTTTTTAATTGATTGAATGGAATGTTTTTTTATTTTTTAATTGATGTTCATTGTTAATTTTATAAAAAAATATGAGTTGAGTGTTTTTTTATTTACATTCATTAAGAATATTTTATATCCATCATGACAGGATAATTAAGTTTTGTTTCATTTATAATATTGCAAGGATCTCTTCAAAGAAATTTTTTTCCTTTATAATTGTGGACCTACTTAAAAAGTAATGATATAAATATGAAAATTATATTTTTCTTTAGAATTTTTCCATGTGATTTTAAAAATTATTTTTCATCTAAGATAACATTATTTAATGTTACAAATGATTTAATTGGGACATTATGTAACATCCTAGGTAAATAAATAAATAATACAATTTCATTTTAATTAATTTTTTGTTACTTAAATATTAATATTACTTTAAAGGTGGTTCTTTGTTCGATGGCATACCCGATATGCAACAAAGGGTTTTCATGAAATCTTACATTGTACTCTAAAAATATAATATTATTATTTTAAATGGTAGTTAACACCAATTCCTTGTAATAGTTGGAATGAACATAAATATCTACAATATTATTATACATTTTTGCTAATTTTTTTTACATTTATCCAATGAAATTTAGAGGCTTAAAATGTGAATTAATCTCATTTTAGGAAAAAAATATCTAATATTCTTTAAATGGTAAATTTATGGACTTTTGATTGAGAAAACACTTTAAATGTAGTTTTTGTAACTTTTATATGTTACATTTGACCAAATATAACTATTCTTTATAATTAGGAAATTAATATTTACTTTGGGAAAATTTGGATATTTTTCTGATAAATTTCAATTTTTAATGAAAAGTGAAAAATGATATATTATAATTCAAAAATGATCATTAATATAATATATTTATCTTGTTATATTATCTTTTTAATTGGATTTAAAGTTTAATTAGATTATGTTTTTACCATTTAATCCTAATATAGTTATTTTAATTAATTTCACTTTGAAATTTGACATAAACAAGTGTCAATATTTTTATAGTTATTATTTCTTAAAAACATGAATTTTGTTTTGGAAATGGGAATTAATTTTAAATTAATTTTTTCCACTTATGTGTCTTAAATTTGGAAAAACAATTCCATATTTGGAATCAGGAGGTCCAAATTATGAAAATAGTTAACTTTTATTATTATAAATTATGAATATTTACTTCGGTAAATACTTTTTTTACCATGGTTAATGGGTAAATCTCTTAAATAAGGGTAAATAAATATTACTATCAATCTTTTTATAGTTATTATTTTTTAAAAACAAGACTTTTGTTTCGACAACAGGTATTAATTTTAAATTATTTTCTACCACTTCTGTATTTTGAATTTGGGAAAATAGATTCCATATTTGGAATGAGGAGGTCCAAATTATGTAAATAGTTGACTTTTATTTTTATACATTCTGAATATTTACATCAGTACATATTTTATTTACCATTGTTAATGGGTAAATCTGGTAAATAAGGGTAAACAAATATTACTATAATAATATAAAATTACTCTAACATGTTACATAATTCTATTGGTTGATACGCTTACGATCATAGGTATCCTCATTCTAGGCTGTTTTTATGAGAAGGATTCTAACTAAACTTACACACCCCTCTATCTAATGGGTAATGAACATATTATTTCTGTGGATGGAAAACTAACACCTCATGAAATGATGATTGTTCAATTATCTACTACCACCTCTCATGGTGGCCATTATGCTGGACTTTATTTATATATGATATATATTATGTTTATGTTTTCATTATGATTCTCTATTTTACATTTATAGAATACCTTTATGGTTTCCATTATGGGTAAACGCGATAATGTCATTTGAGGAAGTGCAGACTACCACCCCCTCAAAGTGATATGTGTTATTATTACCATATGTGGGATGTATAAAGAATGGATGTAACGATATTATATATGAAATTATAGTAAAATTATAATATACCTATGTATCATTATGTTTTATTTCCATTAAAATAATAAATATTAATGAATGTAGCGTTCATGCGTACGTACATCTTACCGTCTCCATGAACGGTGCATTTCAATTTTTATCTCCAAATTTTTGTAATATTATAAATACATACATATACTGAATATATATGATATATATGATATCTAAATCATGAATATATTTATATAGATAATCTATTCTTAACCCCATGAACAACTTGTAATTTTAAAAAGTTCATTTTCAACTCAAGTACCAAATATCGACAAAACAACCGTTATTAACATAATTTATTACATAATTTTTATAACTTTGTAAAAAGTGATATAAAATGAATAATAAAGTTGAAAAAGCATCTTAATAAAGTATAAATTAACATTAGTTTATTATTCATGAGATTGATTAATGAACGGGTCAAGTCAGAAATGAGGTAAGGGACTTCGTCTCAATCTCATTTCGTTGAGGCATATTTTGTTTTAATACATGACTTTCATTCATATGTTGTATAAACACCATTGAATTTTTATCTCATTCAAAAGGATTATTTTTCTAGAAATCTTTTTACTAAACCACAAAAAAAGAGTGTTTCTTTTTAACGTAAGCGGTGACAACCACCATTTCTGCCGCCGTGAGTATTATTTGATTTGTGGCTTCCTTAACAAGATTTAATGTTATTAAAATGAAAATAAATACCATATACTCCTTTACATTTTTTTGTATTGAAAATAGTTTTGATAATGGTATTGTAATATCAAAATATTTAAATTATATATTGTGATTACGCTGTGTAAATGTTATCTTTCCATTATTATTTTTAAGTGCTATGAATGTGTTATGCTTATTGGGAATTGTTTATGTATATGGGTGTTTCTGTGATAAATCTTGGGCGGGTGAGCCTAATAGATCTCTCCAATGCATTGGGTAACGTGACAGAGGTAAATGTGAATTATTATTCTAAGAGATTTAGGGAATATACTGTGATGGGTATTCCAAATGTAACTCGCTATGTAGATATGATAGTTACAACGTAAGTATGTTATGGATGCCTCTAATTAACTTCTATTAATTATATTTACTATGTAAATCTTAGGATTTCTTGAGGTATGTTAAAGAACTTATTTTATATGTGTATTGATGAAATAATATTTTCATTCTTTGTTTTATAACCCTTGCTGAGCTTTTTATGCCCATACCAAGTATTGAAATGTTTTTCATAGGACATAAGGAAGAATAGGGTTGAGGATGGGATCAAGGAAAAGTCATGCTGTCTAAAACATAGAACTAAACATGACTCTCTTTTTCAATAGTTTTTATTTTGTAAAAAATGGCTACTGAGTAGAGGTGTCTACTTAGCAATTCTTGAGACGTAATGTAATAGTTAGGGACTAATTTTATAAAACTCTAAACCTGAAAAGGGCTTCAATTTGAATTATTCAATCAGTTCTAGATTATGTAATGTTTTATGGTCGGGTCCTTATAGTTAGTATTAGTGGTCGGTTAAGATAACATTTGAAGTTATGATACTGTTAAATTAATGTCCATGAATTAATTTATGTTAATATTGAAATGATATAGCATTTAAATTTTAACATGTTGTTTCACCTAAGATATTTTTGTGTTCAGAATGGTTTTCCAGAGAGGAAATCTAGCATCTATGCTGGGACGACATCAAGAAGGAGAAAACCTCCCAAATCAGTGACCTGAGATGGTCAGAATCAGAACTGAATAGATTGTTGTTGTGATGGCTTAGTTGACTCAGTCTATAAATGGTGGTGGTATCCATGAACGAGATCCTCCAGATCAACCACATAGGAACATATCAGTAGTAGAGCATTTCATGAGGCAACATCACCCATCGTTAAGAGGTTCATCAGACACTGTTCTAGTATAAGGGTTTTTAAAGCACTAGAGAAAATTTTCGATATTATGTGGTGTTTAGAACATCAAAAGGTTAGTCTCTAGGTTTACCATTTTGAAGGTTATGTTGACCAGTGATGGTCGATGGTAAAACATATCAGGGATAATGAAGAGATTGATCCTCTTGATTGGGATGAATTCCAATGTATGTTTATTCAGAAATATTTTCCTAAGGTGGTTCTTCATAGTATAGAAACACAATTCATATAATTAAGGAATGAGGATGACTCAGTGGCTACTTATGAAGACAAATTCACTTGACTGGCATGGTTTGCTCTAAATTTCATATGAGTTCTTGATAGTAAAATCAACTATTTTTTACTTCGGATTAAATCCAATGTATCGAAGGGATTTAGATTCTATTGAGTTCAAAAGTTATGAAAAATGTGTTCGATGTGCAGAGAATGCTGAAATGGAGTTATTGGATGATCAGGTGTTCTTTGGGAAACAACATAATTAGAGGTCAAGGTGGAAGAAGAAAGTGAATAACTCTTTGAAAAAGTCTGGTGGTAAGAAACCTAAGTTTACAGTTTGATAAAATTGTGGTAAAAATAATTTTGGGGAATGTCTTTTGAATACTAGTACGTACTACAAATGTGGTAAAATGGAACATAAATCTCATAATTTCATTAAATAAGATTATGGTAATGGTAATACAAAATATGATATACAATCATTAAAATGTTTTAAATGCAATGAAATGTGTCTTTATGAAAATTCATGTGCAAAGAAGAACTCAAATGAGGAAAAGTAGCCAGACTACAAGATGGAAGGGGTGTTGAAGACCTTTGAAACTACTTTAACATATGTTGGGCCATTGAATAAAGAATTCCCAGGTACTCTGTTTGTTTGTTCAGATTATGCCAATGTGTTGTTTGATTTATGGTCAACACACTCCTATGTTTTTAATAAGTTTTTAGGTATATTGGTAATTCCATCTCAATATATGAATCCTGAAATTTTCGTAAAAACAACAAGAGCAAATGTTGAAATAAAAATAAATTATAAGAACCTTCATGTCCTCATGTGCAGAAAGAATATACCTGTAACCTTATTGTTTTTCCTCTAGTAGAGTTTGATTTTTTTTGTGTATCTATTGCCTTCATTATTTATCATGTTATGATTAAATGCAGAGATAAATAGGTTTCTTTTCAGAAATATATTCAGTTTTTGTACAAGAATTAACCCTTACATTTAGTAACATATTATAAAGCTGAAAAAACTAGTAAAAGATGGAAATGAATGTTACCTTGGTAAAATTGTTGCAAATAAAGGATCTGTTCAGATTAATGATGTGTTAGTGTTGAATAATTACCTTGATGATTTATTGATGATTTTTCTGGTATTATACCTGAATGGAAAGTTCAATTTAATGTTGACTTAGTTTTTGATGCTAAAACAATTTCAAAATACCCTTATTGAATGGCTCAAATTTAGCTTTTAAAGTAAGAGAATAAATTTCAAGAGTAATTAGATAAAAGTTTTATTCGATCTAGTACATCACCATGGGGTTCTTCTATTTTATTTTTTAAAATTAAAGATAGTTCAATGATACTTTTCATTGATTATAGATCATTGAATAACATCACTATTAAGAACAATTTTCCTTATCCTCGTATCAATGATATTTTCTATCACCTCCAGGGAGCTCAGTATTTTATGAATATTGACTTGAGTTTGGGGTACCATCAGTTAAACGTAAAGTAAGCATACATTCCAAAGACTGAGTTTGGTAATAGATATAGCCATTATGTATTTTTAGTTATTCCCTTTTTTTTAACCATTAAACCTACTGTATTCATGGATCTTATGAAAATAATTTTCGGTGAGTTGTTTGATAAGTTTGTGGTTGTGTTCATTAATGATATTTTGGTTGATTCTAAATGTAAATAGGACCATGAAATTCATTTAAGGGTTGTCTTTAAAACATTAAAATAATAGACACAATTTAGGAAATTCATCAAGTCTGAGTTTTGGTTACAAAAAATTTCTATCCTTGGTCACATTGTTTAAAAAATGGAATAACTATTGATCATGCTAAAACAAAAGTTGTTGAAGAATTTCCAAGACCCAAAAATATTACAAAGATTCATATTTTTCTTGGTTTAGCAGGTTATTACCGAAGGATTGTTGATAAATTTTCAGGGTTATCCAACCCACTGAATATGTTAACTCTAATAGGTGTTAACCTCATTTGGACAAAATAATATGATGATTGTTTTCAAGAATTGAAAAGAAGACTGGTGAATTCTCTAGTATTGGCACTACATTTCAGATATGGAATGTTTTCTACTTTCAGTGATGATTTATTGAAAGGACTTGGTTGTTTCCTTATATAGAATGATTAGAAAAATTCCTTATTCATCACGTCAGTTGAAACCTCATGAGTTAAATTACCCTACACATGATTTGGAAATTACTTTAGTTTTTTTTCTTTAAAAATTTAGAGGAATAATTTGTATGTAGTAAAATATGAAATATATACTGACCACAAATGTTTGAAGTATATATTCACTTAAAAAGAATTAAATGTGAGACAGAGGAGTTGGTTAGAATTAATCAAGGGTTATGATTGCAGGATCCTTTACCATCCAAGAAAACAAAAGAATGTGGATAATGATTTGATTCGAAAAAGTATTGATTCATTAACCATGATACATTTGTAACTAGATCCTTTGGTTTTTGATTTGATGAACTTGGCATAAAAGTTTTTGGTGTAGGAAATTTTTCTGTTTTGTTTCAGGTCTTAGTGAAATTATCTATATCATACAGAATTAAGAAAGCACAAAAGGAAGACTCTAAGTTGCAGAAAAATGATGAGTTGGTTTAGAAGGGTATGTTTCTTGAATTTAACATTGATAATGATTGTGTTTTGATTTTTGGAAAGAAATTATTTGTGCCTTTTGATTCATAGTTGAAGAAAGATTTATTATGTGAATCTCATAATTCCATGTTTTCAGTTCTTCCTGACAGTAGTATGATGTACTGAGATATTAGAGAGTATTACTAGTGGGATGAAATGAAAAGAGACATTGATAATTAATTGTGATGTGTTTGATCTGTCACCAGGTTAAAGCAAAGTGGAAGTTAACGAAAGGGATGCTTCAGTATTTACCGATAGTAGAGTGGAAATTATAAAATATATCCATGGAATTATTTGTGGGATTACCAAATACATATCAATGTAATAATGAAATATAGGTTATTGTTGATCAGTTGACTAAATCTTCTCATTTCCTTCCTATTAGAGATACTATTTCTCTACATCAAATTTCTCAGTTGAATGTTAAAGAGATAGTCAGTTTTTATGGTGTTCCCCTCTCCATTTTATCTAATCTGGATCTTGGGTTTACTTTAATCTTTTGGAAAATAAAATCAGAAGTCGTTTGGTAATGAATTAAATTTTAGTACATCTTTTCTTTTGTAATATGATGGGCAGTTATAATGAACAATTCAGACCTTGGAGGATATTTTACGTTCTTTCTCAATGGATTACCAGGGAATTTGGGACCAACATATTTCTTTTATTGAATTTTTTATAATAACAGTTTTCAATCTAGTATATATACGGCTCCATTCAAGACATTATATGGGAATCAGGATCAGAACTCTAGCTTTTTAGGATAAAGTAGTTGAAAGGAAGTTGATGGGACCAAAATTTGTAGAAGAGATGGCCAAAAAAGTTTAGCTGATTCAGAAGCATATGAGAATATATCATAGTATACAGAAATGTTATACGGATAACTAGAAGAAGGGTCCCTCTTTTGATTTAGGTGATCATGTCTTTCTCAATGTTTCTCCATGGAAATGTGTGATCCGTTTTGGTAAGAAAGGAAAGTTGAGTCCAAGGTTTATTGGACCCTATGAAACATTGAAGAATTTTGGATCAGCTTTACCTCCATGTTCATACCAGGTACACAATGTTTTTCATATTTCAATGGTGGGAATGTATATTCTAGATCTATATCATGTTTTAAGTCCAAAGGTAGTTCAGTTGGAAGGGAATCTCTCTTATGGGGAACAGCTACTCCAGATTCTTGACTGAAGAGATAAATTGTTGCGGATTAAGGTAATTTACTAAGTAATGGGTTTATGTAAAAACCATATGGTTGAAGAGGCAACTTGGGAATCTAAAAATACTATGAGGGATAAATATTTCCATTTATTTGATAAGTGAATAAAATTGAGAGGACGCAATTTCCAAAAAGGGGGAAGGATGTAACATCCCAGGTAAATAAAGAAATAATAAATTTTCATTTTAATTAATATTTTGTTAATTAAATATCAATATTACTTTAAAGGGGTTTCTATGTTTGATGGAATACCCAATATGCAACCGCGAGTTTCTTTGAAATCTTATGTTTCACACTAATAATATATTATTATTATTTTAAATGATAGTTAATACCCAGCTGTTGTAATGGTGGGAATTAATAGAAATAACTGAAATATTATTATACATGTTTGGTAAATGTTTTTAAATTTATCCAATAAAATTTAGAGGCTTAAAATGTGAATTAATTTAATTTTAGGAATAAATACTCTAATATTCTTTAAAGGTTCAATTTATCACCTTTGATGGAAACCCTATTTAAATATATTTTTGGTCTCTATTATATGTTCTACTAGACCAAATAAAATTCTTATTTATATCTGTGACATCTAAATTTAGTTTGGGTAAATTTTTGGTATTTTTTGGATAAAATTCAAATTTTAATGAGAAGTAAAAAATGATATATTTTAATTCAAAACTACCTTTTAATATATTTTATTTATATTTTTAGATTATATTTTTAATTTTTTTAAAGATTAATTAGATTATATTTTTTCCATTTATCCAAGGATGGTTATTGGAATTAACTTCACTTTTAAACTGGTTACAAACAATTGTCAATCTTTTTACGGTTATTATTTCTTAAACACATGCATTTTGTTTCGACATCAGGATATAATTTTAAATTACTTTATTTATCTTATGTGTTTTGAATTATGGAAAAATGATTCCATATTTGGAATCAGGAGTTCCAAATTGTTTAAATAGGTAATTTTTTTAGTCTTTATGAATATTTACTTCATTAAATATTTTATTTACCAAGGTTAAAATGTAAATATAATAAATAAGGGTAAAACAATATTACAATAATAAAATAAAATTACATTAACATGTTTCCTACTCTTATTTGTTGTTATGATTCCAACCATGGTCATCCTTGGGTTGATTTTGGGACCTCATGCGGCCACTTGGGAGTGATAATGACACATTATTTTAATTAACATAAATTAATGATAAAAATTACATAAAGAAATATCTTTTAGTAAATAAATTTTTACATATGATTATATAAGTTATATTTTTTACTATAAATATTATTTATAATGATAAAAAGATTTACTATATCATGGTATTTTTTTTATACTTTTTATGGATCCAATTAAAAAAATTATTTATGACCCAATAGTGATGCATTGTTTACCTCATTAATAAATGATTTAAATAAATAATATTATAAATATTAAACCAATATCCAAAACCTATCCAATTCTTATTGGATGGTTTTATTTGGACCGTGAGTCATATTATCTTTTACTTTAATAAGTTTTGGACCTTTAGAAACCAAAAATAATTATATAATAAAATAATATTTGCACACTTTTCTAAAGATCCCCTCCCCCCTTATAAAAAACCATCACCTATAACCCATTCCTCACACCTCTAAAGCCCCTTGGATTGTCAAAATCCTACCCCAAATAATATTTTAAGATCCCTATATTTCTCTTAGAAACCATAACTTAGGTAGAAGGAACTTCAACAAACCCCTTCGGTTCAATCCAAAGGGGACATATAAATGTGGATTTAATGATATTTTATATGATATTATATTGGAATTATAATATTCCTTTCTATCATGACATATTAATTCCATTAAAATAAGAAATAGAAATAAAAGTAGCATTCATGCATAGGTAAGGATTATCTTCTCCATGAATGGTGCAGTTCATTTCTTATCTCCAAATGTTATATACTATTATAAATACATACATATACGAGATATATATATATATTATATATGATACCTACATCATAAATATTATTCTATAGATAATTTATGTTTGACCACATGAACCGCTTGTAATTATAAAATGTTCATTTTGGACTCGAGTACCAAATATTGAAAATCTAACCATTATTAACTTAAATAATTACATAATGTTTATAACATGGTAATAAGTGATATAAAAGGAATAATAATCATTAAAATGGATCTTTATAATGTATAAATTAACTTTAGTTTATTATTCATGACATTAAAGAATGAATTGGTCATGTCATACATGAGGTAAGGGACTTCATCTCAATCTCATTTCATTGAGGCATATTTTGTTTCAATACATGAATTTCTTTTATACGCTATATAAACAACTTTTACTTTTTATTTCATTCAATGATAATCTTTTTATACGATGCATTTTACTAGAAGAAAAAAATGTTTCTTCTAAACATAAATGTTGACAGCGACCTTTTCCACCACCACAAGTATTATTTGATCTATGGCTTCATAACAAGTCATATTATTTTTAAAAGGAATATAAATACAATATATTCTTTTATATATTTTGGTTTTGAAAATCGTTTTGATAATGGTTTTGTTATGTCAATATATTTAAATGATATATTGTGATTTCAATGTGGAAATGTTGTCATTCCATTATGTTTGTTCTATGTTCTATGAATATGTTAAAGTTCGTTGGCATTGTTTACGTATACGGGTGGTTACATGATAAACATAGGGTGGGTGTCCCTGATATATCTCACCAATGCATTGGGTAACATGATAGAGGTAAACGTGAAGGATTCTCCTAAGAGATTTAGGGAATATATAGTGATGGGTATTACAAATATAACTCCCTACGTAGTTGTGATAGCTATAATTTAAGTATGTTATGGATGCAACATATTACCTTTAATGATTTCTATTCACTATGTAAATCTTATGATTTCATGAGGTATTTTAAAGAGCTTATGTTATGTGTGTAAGGATGAACTAATGTTTTATTTCTTTGTTTTATACCCCTTACTGATATTTTTATGCTCATCCCATGTTTGGAAATGTTTTTCATAGGAGTTAAAGATTAATTGGGTCAAGGATGGGATCAAAGAAAAGTCATCCTATCTAAAACATGGAACTGGACATGATTATTTTTTTCAAGAGTTTTTATTTTTTGAAAATAATAGAAGATGAGTAGAAGTGTCTACATTGTAATTCTTGAGATTTAATGTAATAGTATTGTCCTAATTCTCTAAAACTCTAAACCTTAAAATATCCTCAATATAAATTATTAATTTAATTCAAGATTATGTAATGTTTTAAGGAAAAGTCCTTATACATTATTCAAGGATACATTCCTTTTCCTTTTTTAGTTGGTTTATATTTGTGATTCCGTGATATTAATCAAACATTTTTCTTTTCTGTTGGTTATGATATGATTACAATTTTATTAAAACATATTTCATTTTTCAGGTTCTAATAAAATTAATGGTCTATATTCTAAAAGAGAACATATGTAGAGCATTTATTTTCTGATGGGTGGGACCTATATAACTTTAAAATGCATTGGTTAATGATATTGTATCTCATGTCATACATGGGATAGGAATTTTAAGTGAAATAAGTTTCAATAAATGAATTTTTTCTGCTAATATATTATTGGGAGTAAACCATGACAACTACTATAGTTTAGGGTTTGAATACATTCAACTATTATATTTCAGTAAAATAGAATTTACTGCTATATAAATGATTTTATATTCTCATGTGTATTCCACAATCCATGTATTTTGAAATTAGTATTCTCTCATGGATCAAGATTTCTTATCATTCATATATTATGAAATTATATGATTTACTCCACGACTCAAGAATATTTTTATTGATATATTGTGTATAAATTTAAAATTTTATGATCATATTCTAATTCCATTATTCTTATGTATTGATTGATATCTCCCTTAATAACAATTACAGAGAATCTGAGCTCACCCCTTTCTTATGTTTATTTTCCCCAAGATTTGAAGGAAGGTATTAAGTATGAAATATAAAAAAATGTTCTAGTTATGAAAGAATATGAAGGATATGATATATATGTTTTACGAACTTGTTGTTTTAGTTTCTATGTTTCCAAACACACTAAACACATATGATTATTGTGTGATTTTTCTACATTATGTATTATATATTCATCAGTTTAGACTTAATATGTATCTATTATAAAATTTGAAAGTTATATTTAATTTTGAAATATTATTTCTAGGTTATCATTGTGGTTCTAATATAAAAAATTATAAAATACATTATTGATATGATCAATAAACAAACGTCATTAATTTAATCATTTAAAATAAGCCTCTTAAGGAGAAAATATTTTATTAAAATTCTGTAATATTTTCATATCCACTATTAATTTTATATATCCATTATAATTATAATATATAATATTACTAAACACAAAATATGATCACTTTTATTCTAGTATGATGATATTCAAACCAAACCACATTAGGATATGATAATGTTTTGCATGATTTAAACACATTCATGAGAAATAATATAATTTTGTATTATGAGTGAGTATAGTAGGATAATTACTTTTATGATATAATATATATGTGTAAATAATAGTTTGTTATTTATTTTGGGTAATTTTTATAAATACGTAACTCCTTAATTAAGAGAACAATATTCAATAAATATGAATCACTAAAATGTGATTTTTATAGATGTTATATTCCATGGTAAAAACTAAAATAATTAGTAATGGAATTAGAAGAATAATAAATAATTATAAATAATCAATAAAATAAATATAATGACCTAGTAATGGTGAAAGTTTTATTAAGATTGAATATAGACATCGTTATTATGAAATATATGAAAATGATCAATACTATAAATACCATATGTAGAAAATAAGTCATCTTTATATAGATATTGAATATTTATGGAGAATATGAATGAAAATGCGTATGAAAAATGTTCTGAATAAAGTGATTAAAATATCTCTATTTGTGATATTGGAGGAAAAAGCATGTTCAATGAATTTAAAGAAAGTGGTTAGGGATTTTCATCTCAAATTCAAGTATTTGGGACATGTTTGTTACTATGATCTTGATTTGTTTTATATTGTGTAAATAATACGTATTTTACATGTTACATTATGATGTTCATTTAATCATGGTATTTTATGATCAATTTTAAGCCTTATATTTCAATAGGATTGGGTTGAATTTCATCATATACCATAAGTTTTATTTTTTCATATCAATTTTCTTTAATTGATACTCATGTCAGATTAACCAACTACTTATTTTTTTAGTGGTGGAAAATATACATGGAATAATTTTTACCTTATGGTTCATGAAATTTAAGGGATTTCAGGTTTATATTTTTATCCCTCTATCATGTTACTTGGATTTAGGAATTTCCATAACCATTCCCATTTTGGAAAACACATCATATGATTTTTTTAATGAAATGTGTCTGTAATGTCCATGAATATATCAGCTTGTTAGGTTACATTATATTGGATGTGACTTTGTAATAGAATCGCCTTTGGGAAGTCCTCCTAAAAAGGGTTCTTAAATCAATAAATTGATCATCAACCACATGCTTAATGAGTTGGACAAAGACTACACACAAGCCTAACAAAATAAGGGTGATATGATTTTGAATATTCATACACACTTAATGAACCATAATGAAATATTTTTCTTACCTTATCCTTGGTATCATACCAATAAAAATAGTTGATCAAAATTTTTATCAACCATTGATTACCGAACACATTAAAAGAAACATTTCCTCTATATTTCATTATTAAGAATACTTTCTATTACATTGATGATACACCATGCATTCTAAGGTAATTATTTGATATTATCCAACATATCCACATTATTCTATTAGCTAGGGAATAATTTATTTTTATTATATCTCATTATATATATATTTATATACATGTATTTATTTGGATACAAGTTTCTTAGAAAAAGGAATAAATGGTTTCGATGACTCGTTGTTTGAATGCATGGACATACTCAGGAGACTACTGGTACCAAGAATTATATATCCCCTTTATTTAATAATAGGTATCATGAGACAAAACCCTTTGTGTTTTTTTATACATTTTTCCATATCTTTATGGTGTCTTAGAACATATCCATCATAATATTTTTTGATGTCCATTAATATTAACTTCATCGGTATATGATCAATAATTAGTGTTATCAATGTCTTAATTTATTTTTATGGATATAGTATACCAGATTTTTTATTTATTAATAATATTTTATTATTTATTCAATCCATTCCACTTATTCCATGTAGATGTTTCAATTGAATCTACTATATGATACTCCTTACTCAGAATCTGATCTCACACCTACTTTTGTTTTTTCCCTTGGAAACTAGTGAATAACTATGGGTAATTTTAAAATATATAATGGATGGGATAATAATTTTATTGTAGTGTGTTCATGTTGTATAATATGTTTTAAAATGTAATTTTTTATGTAACTGGTACTCAAATACTTATAGGATGTCAGATCCTATGGAAACTCCAGTATTCTGTAATTATAATGTAATAAAACTAATTTATCTGGGTTTCTTAATTCATGGTAATTGTTGTAAAAATTAAAATTAAAGGTATTAGGATAAGATAATAAAATCTATTTTTTTAAAATCATGTAAATAATTAGAATATTTTTATTATATTTGATTCAATATAATTATGTATCGTGTAATAATCAACATCACACCCAGTTTTTCAGGTCTTTGTTTTGATCTGGATCATTGGAAGTCTTGATCCTTTTCCTGGGTCTTGGGTGAGATTAATTTTGAGTTTTGATGTTTCATATATTTCAAATCATCTATATTTGGTTTCCTCAATTACATTTTTAGTGTTTTTATAGAAAGGGTGGTTACATTATTATTTGGGCCAAACCGTGGTCCCATTTCTAGATTTAAAAACATATTTTGTTTCTTTTATAAATAATTTATTTTTTCTGTCATTTTTGACTCATTACACATCCTATTACCCCCCCCCCCTAACATATTCAATCCTAAATATCCTTTTGTACCCATGATGAATTAATAAGCATGGTAAATATGTGTTACTTATTTAGGTATTAGGCCAGCCCGGAGGCCCATTTCCAGTTTTAAAAATATAATTTGTTTCTTTTATATCATTTTCCATTTTTTTATTTTTAAGTTATTATTCCTCCAATTATAATACCAAATACATATACTCACCCCCATTATCGATTTTTCCTCTTTGTAGCTCATTTGAATTGAATATTGGTGTGAAAGTTCTCTAGTTTCCTTAACACATCTAGAATTGAATCGATAAATTGTATCACCCATAAATCATTCAATTCGTACTATTTTTTTCAAAAATATTCTTTCTCTAGTTACTCCCGACCTTATTAGCCTCTCCAAAAAGTTCCTAGTTATTCCCTATTATCTATGGGACAAAATCTAATGGAAGATGAAGAGTTTTCTAGGTGGTAAGGTGAGATTCCTTCTCCTTTATCCTTCCCCTTCCTCCTACTTTCATTATTTTGTGATTTTCTATTCTCCCCTATTCATGTTAGACCTATGGTTCAGTTATACCATGATTATTTATGGGTTTTTTGTTCATTTGCGGTCGTTCGTCATAGGATTAGGGTTTATAAACCCTCAGATTGTGATGTTGGGTGTGTGATTCCATTACGCTAAGGATTTAAGGTAGGATATCACATTCACATGCCTTTATCATTTAAGATTCATAATTTTATCATTTTTAACATCTGATACATATTTTTATTTTATTTTTCTCCTTCTGATAATTTTATTGTTGTGAAAATTTGTTATTTAATCCATGTTTTTTGAAAGGTTGAGTTGTTTTGTCATAAAATTGCACACCAAGTGTTTATTTAAATGTTCCACTATCTTTCACAATTGTTTTTTGAGTTTTAAAACCTAGTTAATGGTATTTGTAACATGATACAGTTTATCTATTAAAATATGGCATGAAATTGGTTTTTATTCTCTGTCGAGATCTTAAAATAATTTGTTTTGTTTAAAAAGGGCATGTCATGTGTTCGGTAAATTTTCCGTTTGACTTGTATGTGTGATGTGTGATTTGTAAATTGTTTTTTTGGATTTATAAGTGAATTTAAATAATTACAAATGTTAATTTGGTTACTTTTATGTATTTTCAATTTTAATTTGGTTTTACAAACAAATGGGTTTTGGTTTACAATATGTTTTGGCACGAGTTGTTGGAAAATGCCATGTTTCAGATCCTTATGAAAATGGTTGTTTTTTTAATATGTAACCTGGGTATTTTAAGGGATTTATGAATTTTTTTCTACTATAAATTTTATGTATACACCTCCTTAATATAATTGAAATTCATACCATCGTCAAATGTTAGTTTTGAGAAAGGCTTGAAGGCTCGTTTGGCTTTTTTTGGTAAAAATGGTTTCCATCTCTATTTCATGTTATATCGTTTGGGGACATTTTCTAGTCTTTAAATGTGATTTATTAATTCGGTTTGGGGCACAGAAATCTGTTTTGTTATTTTATTGATGGTTTTATACCTTAAAAAAATTTTGAATGGATTTCTTGTGCAAGACCTTGTTATACAATTTGAAATTATTTTACGAAACTTTTTAGTGGTTTATTAATTTGTGAAAGAAAAGTGACATATTTTTTTGGGATGTTTGTGTTTTTATGGTTTGTTAATGTAATTTTGATGTAAAAATTGTATTTCATAATATGTTTAACTTGATTTAGCACTAAAGAGAATCCTGAATATCTAGGTGGGTGGACGTGTACTAGTATGCTAGTGATCTCGTGGGGTTTGGCCCCTGTTTCACATAGCAAGTTTTATGATGACAACACTAACTAAACTATGATGATGATGTTGTCATGGGACCACTATTTTATGGTAATTCTCCGTAATAGTGGCTCGTGTTCACGAGAATGAATATTTATTATGGTTACTTTCACTAAGATACAAGGTACTTGGGGCTCACAACTAACTAGTGCCTAAGGGTGTTCCTGTGACTTGTGCTGATTTGCTATTTTTTACTCACAGTTAGCATATGGTGTGTTTGGTTGGTAAATTAATTAGTGTGTGTGATTTTTTTAAAAGTGTAAATTCCTTAACGCAACTTTCTTGAAAACTATTTTCATTTTGAAGTTGCACCTCTATGAAAATTATTACTAGCATTCTTGTTTATAAAACATACGTGTTTTTGTTTGGTAATTTTTATATAGCATGGGACATAATTTGGAAAAAATACCATTATTTTTTTATTTAAAACATGAACTTTATGATTCTTTTATTATAAAGTATTTTTATTGGGAATATAATATCATGCTAACCTTTTGAGTTTTAATAATCATACATATGGTCTTCTTTTGTTTTTACCAATTTTGCATGTTTCAGCTTGAGTTCTATCACCTTGGATGATATGTGATAATTGTGTTAGAGAGTGACCAGAGGGGTCACATGGAGTTTTTTGGCTATCAATTTGGGTTAGTTGAGTTGTTGGTTTAGTTAAACATTCATTTTCTTGTACAAATAATGATCAGTTCGATTTTTATGTAAATATATTCCAGGATGTCCATTTCTTTTTGTAGTTTGTTTGATTGTTTATATTTTGGATAAATCGTTCCCTGGTGTACTCTACTAATTCCCTCGGTGCTTGTAACCATCCCATGAGGATCAGGAACTCCTCTTAGGACATGTTGCGGTCTGGCCTAGGTGACCAGTTCAGGGTCGAATCCCATTGGTTTGTGAAAAAATTGTATCAAAGGAGGTCAGCTCTTAGAATACGTCTTTTTTAGAGGGCCCGGGTTATTTTGGGGATGTCAGGGTATATATATTATGAGTTTTGTGACTTTTTTGGTAAGTGAGGTAAGATCGTCACGAACTCTTACTTGTTCTGATCCTCAATTTTCCACAGGATGTCCGGTTTTATTAGTTTCCATTGTTCTTGATGACTGGTTGTTGTTGGGATATGACAAGGCGAGTTTGACTAATGGCCTCTTTCGGCTCGCGGGGCCTGGAAAGCCAGGTGGAGTTGGGGCATGATCCAAATAAGTCTCTCTATGTTAGTGTTGTGTTTGACATATGGCCACCAACCATATGGTCAAGTCACCCACAGACAATAGTTCCCTTTTATGGGTTTCTTGGACCTTTCTTGAATTTGGTTTTGAAAATACTTATTTGAGAATTATCTAAATGGGTTTTAATGGAAGGATTTGATTTTGAAAAAGGAAAAAGTTTTTTTCAAAATAAAATATAAGAATTTTTTTGGAAGGTTTTGTTTTTTATCAACTTTTTGGGAGGAAGTAGAAATTATTTAACCGGATTGGATTTTCCCTAATCTAAACATGTGGTTTATTGAAATAAATGGTTTTTAATGTGTGAATTGTTTTAATGTAATTCTGATACTTTTTTTTAAATGGGGTGTTTTTTCCAGTTGAAATTTATTTGAATAAGATTGGTTGCTTTTGGGAAATTGGTTTTGATCGGATAGTGTTTTTCTCAAAAGGGGTTTTGTCCTTTGTGGTTGTCGGATTATGAAAATAGACCTTACTATTTTTATAAATTGGAAAGGGCTATTTGTAATATAATTGTTATTTTGGGAAGTTATATTAAAGGAAATGGACTGTTTTTCTAATAAAATGGTTCATGATGAAGTGTGTCTTGTCTTGAGAAATCTACAAATGGTTATTGATTTGGTGTTTAATGTGAGTTTGGAAGGTACACAATTATTTTTTTAATGATGATGTTTCGTTTTTTCATTCAGTGTTTTCATGGGTTCTCACATTATAGGTTTTATGGATATAGGGATGAATGTCTGGTATGGGATGGTATTTGAGTACCCAGGGTGGCACATAAATGTTCATGTGAGTGAGACTTAATGAAAAACCATTGGTGAATGTGAAAACCCACCATGTTAATTTATTTGTTTTTAAAAACTATTTTGAACTGAAAAATTGTGGTGTTTGTTATGAACTAGCGGTTATGTGATTGGTTTATCCCATGACTTTGAAGTATTGTCTATTCGGTATGATACCTTTTGATCAAGAATTCATACTATTGTAACATCTTTATATGGGATCTTGTTGGTGGCCCGGTTTTGGGGTAATGGTCAATGGATTTATAAAGATGTTTTGGAAGTTTTGATGTGGCCAAAAATGGTTCTCCAATGGAATGCTTTCAAGTTAGTCAACCTAAGGATTTGTTTCAATTGTTAAACCCACCTCTTATAATGACACATTAGTCGGTTTTTTGAAATAGAGATCTATTTGGGATCTATTTAAATTGTATTCCCTTTATGTTGATTCTCTCGGTTGTAGTAGTTGTGCTTGGTGATGTTTAGTTGGTGTTATTGTATGTCTTTTTCATTCTACTCATTGTTCAAAGTGAGAGAATATAGTGTTTTGTATATCCATGTTATTGTTTGGATAAAAATATGTTTTTGAGGAAGATAGTTCCATGGTGTCTCTTGATCTGTTGAATCTTCTTGGGAGTGTTATGTGGTACTATGTGGAACTAAGGGATGGATTATAAGTTTGGATTATCGAATCCTGACTATAACTCAAGAGATTTTATCCATTAGAGCTCCAACCGTAGGTTTTGGAGTGAAGCTGGAACATAGTCAGGAGTCCCAGGATGGTGGGTAGTATTTCTATGTTCATACCTATACCATTTTAGTGAGGTAGTTACTTTTTTTGCCCAGTTATTGGGTCCCCTTCCCTCCCCTCCCTGACTGGTGGGGGTTTAGATCCGTACAGAGAGTGTTGGCCCATTTCATGGATGCCTCTATTCGAGAGTGTGTGGATTAACTGTTCATGTTGTGTTCCTGTCAACTTTTGTTGGTAGGTTGTTATAGGAGAGATTTGGTGGGTTTGTGTTAGTGAAGCCCAATTCTATCTCATGCGGAATTCCCTTATGTTTGTTGCAAGATGGGTTCTAATGGTGGGGTGACCCACAACTGGTCTCGTTGATTATTCCTCCTAAGAATATATCTAGTGATAGTTGATTCTTAATGGTGGGGATTACATCCCATAATCCACTAGAATCTTCCATTTTTGTGATATCCATTTGGATTGGGTGATTCTTCGGTTCATTGGTATAAGGCCCAAAAACCGGTTTCTTGGTTTGGTTGTGGAGGTAGTAACTCGATCTTTCAGTTGATTCTCAGGAAATGGTTGAGAGTTGGTGTTTTGGTTGAGATAAGAGGATTATGTTACATTAATGGTTGATGGTGTGTTGTTGTATTAGGAGGACGGACCATATTGATAAATAAATCTTAAGTGTTTATCAATCAGCTAGAACGTGTTATGTCTTTCCGGGGGTGGAAAGCTTTAATGGTGGGGAGAATTGTCACACCCGGTTTTTCTTGTCTTTGTTTTGATCCAGTTCATTAGAAATATAAAACCTTTTCTTGGGCCTTTGGTAAGATTAATTGTGAGTATTTAAGATTCATCTATATCTAATTATCCATATTTGGGTGCCTCAAATTCTTTTTTTTTTGGTGTTTTTGTAAAAAAGGTTGGTTACTTCATTATTTGGGCCAAACGGTGAGCTCATTTCCAGATTTAAAAAAAATATTTTGTTTCTTTTTAACACATTCCTATTTTATCATTTTTTACTAATTCCACTTCATATTTATCCTCCCCTAACATATTCAATCCTACATATCCTTTTAGACCCATTAATAATTAATAAGCATGGTGAATTTGGGTTTCTTATTTATGTATTGGGCCAGCCCATAATCCCATTTCCTGTTTTAAAAATATTATTTGTTTCTTTTATATCATTTTTATTTATTATTATTTATCAGAGATTCCACCACCCATTCTAATAAAAAATACAGATCCTCACCCACATCATCTAGTTTAACTTATCCTATCTTAGTTGAATCGAATATTAGGTCAAAAGTTCATTGAATTCCTCAAAACGTCCATAATTGATAAGGTAAATTGATTCACCGATAAATCCTTCAATTTGTACTGTTTTTCCCAAAAATATTTTGTACCTTGTTCATCATGACCTTAATATCCTCTCAAAGAAGTTATAAGTCATTAAAATTTCTCTAAAGTTGTATATCTAAGGGAAGGTAAAGACTTTTCTAGGTGTCAAGGTGAGATTCTTTATCCTTTCTCCTTCATCTTCCCCCTCCTTTCATTATTTCTTGGTTTTTTATTCTCCCCTAGTTATTTTATACATAGTTTTATGTTATCCCGTGATTTTGTATTGGTTTTTTGTTCATTTGGGGCTGGTCGTCATAGGTTTATGGTTTATAAACCATCAGATAGTGATATTGGGTGTTCGTTTCAATTACGCCAAGGATTTGAGGTAGGATATCCCTCGCACACAACTTTATCATTTATGTTTCATAATTTTTTTATTGGTCACATCTGATACATATGTTTATTATTGTTTTTCATCCTTTGGATAATTTCCTTGGTGTGAAAAATGGTTGTTTAATCCTTGTTTTGTGAAAGGTAGAGTTGTTTTGTCATAATACTGCACACTAATTGTTTGTCTAGATGTTCTTCAATCTTTCGCATCTATTTTGTGAGGTTTAAAACCATTTTTATGGGATTATGAGCATTTTATAGTATCTCTAATAAAATATGGCTTGAAATTTTTGTTTTATTCTTTGTCAAGATCTTAAAATAAATTGTTTTGTTTAAAATGGCATTTCATGTGTTCGTTAAATTGCCCGGTTGAATTTTATGTGTGATGTGGGATTTAGAAATTATTTTTTTGGATATATAAATTAATTCGAATAATTATGAATGGTAAATTTGGGCCCTTATATTTATTTCCAATATTGATTTCGTTTTAAAAACAAAAGTGTTTTGGTTTTCAACATGTCTTGGCCCAAGTTGTTGGAAAATGTCATGTTTCACATCCTTATGACAATGGTGGTGTTTTGAATATGTTACTTGAGTGTTTTAAGGGATTTATGAATTTTTTTCTCTACTATAAATGGTGTTTATAAAACTCCTTAATAAAATTTAAATTCATACCTTGGTCAAATGTTTGTTTTGATAAAGGCTTAAAGGCATGTTTGTCATTTTTTTTCTAAAAATGGTTTCCATATGTATTTCATGTTATATCTTTTCGGGCCATTTTATGGTCCATAAAAGTGATTTATTAATTGAATTTAGGGATTAAAAATTTGTTTTGTTATGTTATTGATGATTTTATGGGCTTAAAAGATCATTTTTTAATATATTTCAAATTCAAGGCCTCGTTATACTCTATGAAATTGTTTTACAAAACATTTTAGTGGTTTATTAATTCACGAAAGAAATGTGACACATGTTTTCGGGTTATTTGTCTATTTATGGTTTTGTAATGGAATTTTGATGTGAAAAGATTATTTTATAATATTTGTATCTTGATTGAGCACTAAAGGGAATCTCGGGTATCTAGGTGGGCAGACGTGTACTAGTATGCTAGTGATCTTGTAGGGTTTGGCCCTCGTTACACATAGAAAGTTTGATGATGAAAACGCTAAATAAATATGATGATTTGGATGTTGTAGGACCAATAGGATATGGGAATTCTCTCATCTAGTTACTTGTTTGCATGAGAAAGGATATTTATTACGGTTACTTTCACCGAGAATCGAAGTACCTAGGGCTTACAACTTACTAGTGACTAGTGGCGTTCCCGTGACTTGTGCTCATTGGATATTTTGTACTCACCATCAAAATATGGTGTGTTTGGTCGGTAAATTACATATTGTGTGTGATTTATTTAAAATTTTAAATTCTTTAAATCAACCCTCTTGAAAACTATTTTCATTTTGAAGTTTCACCTCTTTGAAAATTATTACTAGAATTCTTGTTTATAGATCATGCATGTTTTTTTGTTAATTTTTTTATATCATGGGACCTCATTTAGAAAAAATACCTTTATATTTGTATTAAAAATATGAAATTTATGTTTCTTTTATTTTAATTTATATGCATTGGTAATAGAATATCAGGATAACCTACTATGTTTTAAAACTCGCCCCTATAGTATTCTTCTATTTTTAGCCCTTATGCATGTTTCAGCTTGAGTTCGGTCACCATAGGTGATGTGTGATCATTGTGTTGGAGAGTTACTAGAGGTGTCACATGGATTTTTTTGGTTATCTGGTTTGGTAATTTGAGTTATTGGTTTAGTTATACTTTCTGTTTCTTTTATAAATAATGTTTCATTCGATTTTTATGTAAATGTATTTTGTGTTGTCAATTTCTTTTCGTTGTACTTTTGATTGTTTATATTTGGGAGAAAATTTTTTATGGTGTACTCTATTAATTCCATCAGTACTTGTCACCATCTCAGGAGGATTAGGAATGCCTCTCAAGACTTGTCATGGGCTGGCCTAGGTGACCAGTTCAAGGTCAACTCTGTCTGGTTCGTGACAATCTAAGTAATTTATTTTTTTCAATAAATGTTTTAAAATATTTAAATTTTTTTCAACACCTTTCTTCTATATAAATTTTTTCTATTTAATTATTTAAGTTAAATAATATATTAATTACTTGTATTATATTATATTTATTTAAAGTAATATCATATTTATTTTCCCCAAGAAGTGTTTTTACTTTCATTAGTGTGAAACAGGCCTTTTTAATATTTATTTAATGAATAAGATTTCCCACATTCATGAGCATTAAATACCAAGGTGGTTCCAATAAAATTGTTATTAACTATTAAAAGAAAATTGTATTTCAAATTTTAAATAAAATTTTCCTTTTATGAGTTTTCAAAGGAAAATGATATATCTTAAAATTTTGAAATGAAGGACAATAGGTCTTATATGTATGTGTTTGAAATGATTTTTTATCATTTTTATGATGAAAATACAATAGTATATGTTTTTACATATTTTTTGGTCCATGTAAATTTTCAAGATGATTAGTGAGCCCGATATAGCTCTCTAATTCTTTGTGTAATGGTTTTTTATCCCAAGAATATATAATGGAATTAACCAGGTCTGTTATTTCATTTACAAGAGTGATTATAATAGTTTTTATAAAAGTTATATGAAAATGATTTCATAAGGTACCTACATGAAATGTTTATTATTTTAAATGGGTATTCAGGGAATTATTTTTATTTCATAAGATATTCTATTTAGTATATGTTTAAATGAATTTTGATACTGATTTTAATGTTGAGAAGTAGGTATTTCAAGAAAAAAAATTCATAATTTATATTATTTAAAATAGAAACATACCATTATGATTTCACCTTTAATATTTCTTATTTTATTTTTTATGAAATGAATTGGGATGTGAAGTTGATTTTTTAGTATTTAAATAATTATTTGGATCTCATTGTAAATTATATATAACGGTATTTTTTCTATGATATTTAATGATTTTAAAAATAAATGAGCATGTTTTGGACTTTTTGTATCCTTTTTCGAGTTTTTTAATCATCCAAAATTTTGAAATATTTTTCAATGGGATTAAGAGATAATATGAACTATATAAGGAGTTTTTACATTATGTATTTCTCTTAAAATAATTAAAATATATATTTAATTCATTTTATGTACCATAGAGTGCCTCTATATGGTTTTTAAAAAATTTGTGTTGAATTGAAAATTGATTCATGTTATTTAATTGGGGATTTTTTTTTCCTTACATTAGGGAGTCAGTTGGGGGTGGAATAACTCCATCAAAAAATGTTTAGAATATTTTTTTCTTCATTGGTTGTGGTTTTTTAATATTTTCATAGGATAGTGATTTTTCAAGGTATGATTATGGAAAAGTGTAGTGGAACTTCCATGGATGTTTTTTCATGGTGTTCACTAGGTGATTATACATTATAAGACATTCATAAAATATTTCATTCATAATTAGTTGGGATTTTTCATATAATGATATAACTAGTTATAATTTAGTTACAATAAATTACATTATAATGATCAAGTATATGTTAAGACAACATGTATATTGATAGACACTTAATATACATGTATTGTCTTGGAAAAATCTATTGGTATTTTCTTTGATTTGGGTTATATCTATTTTGAGGTAGGCGGTCTCCAGTACTATACCACATATAACTATTTATATATTATTGGAATGTGTGTGTGGTTTTAAAACTTCTATGAATGAGCATTAATTCTTAAAATTTTTATGAATAACATGTAATGAATAATTATTTAATGATCCTCAAGTCATAAATAATTAAAAGAAAAATTCCTAAATATTTTAAAAAAAATTGTTGGCTTCAACAAATTTACCATGTCAACTAGCTTGATGTCGCCCTCTGATTGTTGATTCTATTCACAAGTGAGTTCATTAGAATATATGGACCCCTTTGGGTATTTGTTTTCTACATAAGACTATGTTTCTATGAGACCCAATCCTGATTTAGATCACATGTGTTAGTGTTTGTATTAGTGAGGCCTAATACATAGTATAGTCTCATGTGGTGTGTGTGGTCACCATGAGAAATAAGATAGATTTTTATAAAATAAGGTGTGTTTGTGTATATTGTGGGAATAATTAATGAGTTTCATCGCATGTGGTGTGTGTGTATAGACCATGAGACCAATGATATATATGATTCCCATGTGGTGTTAATGTGTAACCCCTGAGATCCATGTTTGATATTGATCACATGTACGTGTGTCATTAGATATTAAAACTCATATTTTTTCCCTTGTTTGTCAATATATATTTTTAATATATGACTACACTATTTCCATGTGATTTATTTGGTATATTATATATAAATATTATTAAATTCATAGTACAAGAGTGGAAGATTCAACTATCACAGCTCAGGGTATCCAGATAAGAGTACATTTAAACAATTCATGTGACATAATATTAAATCTAAATTATTAAATGTGGAATGGTGGCCTTTAATGTATTTTATTGGGTGTATGATGGTCTTCAGTGTCATAACCTGAGAGGAGATAGTGAAAAGGGGGAATCATATCCATTTTCTGGATTGACCAGTGGATTTCGGCCTATGTATAGGGTAAGATAGCCATATATGTATTATCATGTGCACTTGGGACTATAATTCTCCTGATAAGCCATATTGATGGATCCTCAACATTTGTTGTTCCCCCAACCATTCTGAAATTCATCCAATATAGATATCAAATAGGTATGGTCAGGGTGGGTGTCACATTTTTCTATGCTTTAATACTCTACATATTGTTGATTATTTCTTTCTTGTGGCTTGGTGATTAATTATTATGAATTATTTAAATTTTTATTTCCTTTATAATTTTACAACTGAGCATATCACATAAAAATAATTATATTTTAATTGTTATGTAATGGACCGTGTTGGTGGTTCCCTTATAAATTTTCCTCACACCCTTCTGGGGTAGCTTTGGAAAATGGGTGCATGACCATCCCTCGCTTGTTTCATTTATCGGTTGTTCTAAGGAATAATAATGATATGGGGAAAGATAAATTTCTATTATTATAGAGACTTTGAGGTGGTGTGTCTTGGTTTTTTGTGGGAGATCTCCCTTTTTTTCCTTTTCTATTATGTTTATGGGATCACTCCACAAGGAATCTATTTTATTATATTAGTATTGAGTATATTATATCCACATCCATTCATACCAATGGTATGTTATTGTTTTCTATTTACTATTATTTATTATTATTTCATGACTAGTTATTTATTTGTCATTTTGAACTCTTATTTCGGGTGTATTCTCTCCAATGATTGAAAATAGACCCTCTCTACAAATCATATGCCTCATATGTGTGTATAAGAACACCTTATGAAATGTGAAACTCATGCGTGGGCCCAATGAGTTAGTTCTTGGTGTTACATAATGGTATCAGATGGGTATTTTTTTTTCTTGGTTTGGGTGGTCGGTATATTGTTGGAATTCTAGTATTTTTAAAACTGTGATGAAATTCCACCTAGTGTATGAAAAACACCATTTTTCAGGGGTCACTAGATTTATATTCCTAGTTTTTACTCATATGGTTATATGATTTTACCTTATGTAACTCACATGGTTTTTAAGGTTTTTGATTTCATATGGATTTGACCAATGGATCTATTGACAAGAGGAATCACATGCATCATATAAAAAACATAGGATATATATACATCTATTATCTAATTGAATAGATGATGGTGGCATGGATTCTTGGTTATTAACTGTTTATAATTTTTTAATGAATATGGACATGGTGATTTTTTATTCATCTGGACACCTATACATTTTAAATTCTAATGATATTTTATGTGGGACTACGGTGTGGTCCATCTTGGTGATGATGATTATGATAGAAATTATGAAGCAGTTTTTATATGAATGAAAGTTTTAGAAACCATTTATTGGATATTATCATGGTTTTATTATATCAATGATTAATCTTGAATTAGTGTCTATTATATGGGTCCATATAATTATGGATAAATTAATAGCCTATATGGAGTATTCTTTGTTGTACCCAGTGTCTTTCATTTTAACTAAAATGGGTGCTTATGACCCCTCTATGTATATGGAATAAGGAAAAAATTTCATATCATATCTATGGATATATTCCTAGAAAAATAATTCTTAGATGTGACCCATAGTGATACATTCTTTTGGGTCACGTGTAAAACCCTTATGGAAATATATTGTAAAACTAGTTAATAGTTTGTCAGTGCCTCATGTTTTTATGGGTAACTGGGTAAGGATATTCCTTGTGAAGGGATTTCCCATATTACTAGTTTTCTATGTGTGGATTCCACTAATGAATCTCATTATATAAGTGTGTAACCTTTATAAGTATTATAGGAATTCTTTTTGAATATCCTTATAACCATGGATTATAGATCACGTTGAGTGTTACCACTTTTGATATGAGGATGGGTTATGGAACCCATAGAGAATTATATTATTCAATAAAGAGAAAATGGATATGTGTATTATTAGTTTGGGATGTTTTTATCACTATATAGAGTTTAAATATCATTAGATATTAGGCCTAGATGATATAGATCGTTGGTCATTGCCCAATGGTTTTAAATTAACACATGTCTGAAAGGTGAAGAAAATTGATTCTTGTGAAAAATGTGGTGTTGATTATGATGAGTAGAACTAATGATGATCCTATTATAAGGGAATTTTAATCCATTATAGCATTATTACTTCAAATGGCCTGAAGGCATAATATTTTTTTCATTTTTTATAATCCCCCCTTTAAAGGTAAATTGGGAACTATTACATGGTGTGTATACTTCATTGCATTACTTGATCCAAAGGACATAGAGGAAATCATATTGAATATAACTACAAGGAAATTCTCCCCCTTAGTGTCTACATCATGATGTCAGATCTCCACCTTCCCAGGGCTATTCATCTAAAAATATCACGCATGAACAATATGGGCCTGATGGCAGTTTTCATACCCTCCCATTATTCCAAAATTGTTATCTCTTCTATGGAGAATGTTCCATTCTCTGAATCCTAATTTAGATCATGCTCTTTGTAGAGTATTTCTGTTCTATTTAAGAACAATTACTTGTGTTCTGAAGGCTTTGATGTGGCCCAAATTCCTTGTGGTGGCCCAAGAGCCTTACTAGCTCGAAGGATATGGGTGGCCTAGAGGCCATAATGTACCTGAGTCCTCACCCTGGAATATGTCTCTACAATTACATGTGTCCTGAAGGCTTTGATGTGGCCCAAATTCCTTGTGGTGGCCCAATATCCTTACTAGCTCGAAGGATATGGGTGGCCTAGAGGCCATAATGTACCTGAGTCCTCACCCTGGAATATGTCTCTACCCATATTTGACCTCGGATCTCTTGGATGCACTTGAAAAGTCCCCACCAACCGGGCTGATCGAATATAATTCAAAATATGGAGAGTATGTGGATTATCAATGGATCACTTTTCATGAGTGGTTGAGTGGAAATATCATTGGTTTTTTGGAAAATTATGTTCCATTGGATATGAGTGACTTCTACTTGTGGTTCCACATTTCATTTAAAACTATTTATCGATCTCGACACAGCAATTATATCATTTCAAAAGTAACATATGAACAAAAGTAACACTATGGTAAAGGTTATGTGGTGGTTTCAGTTTTGTATGTCTCATAGAGTAATGTCACCAATGGGTTTGTGTAGCACTAGAAGGCTGGTCAATCAAGTTTAATCAGATATACATGGTTATTATTGTATTCAATGATGAACTAGTCATGGGTTAGATAGACCGATGTATGAATTTCAATGTGATGAAAGAGAAAATTCTATATTGGGGAGAATTGAACTTGTTTTGAGTGATGGAAACTATTTTATAAAGGGTTGTGGGTTTTGGGTAAAACATACCTTTGAATAGGTGGGGTTTATCTCGAGTAATTATGTTAAATGAAAATAAGAGAAAACAATTCCATACAAATCTCAAGATATTTAATTTCGAGGTGTAATTAGATAGAGACAAAATGTGTATAATTGAATCAAGGTGTAGTTGGTATGTTCTTGGAAAGGAATTGATCGATGGTGTGTTGGAATAATACTGATAGTCTTATGATATATGTGAGAGTTTGGTGAACCATTTGCGAAAGTTTCTTCATATTAAATTACTATTTTAATATTGATATCAGATCGATTAGATTATTCATATGAGGTAGAATTCATTATGATCAGTATCTTCATAGAGCACCAGTTGTTTAGGATGTGTACCTTTATAAAAGATTGGTTTGAAGGGTTCAAAATGGCGTTTGTGAAAAAAATATTGCATCTGGTGGGTTATAATTGCATCAATTTTGTCATTTTCATTAAGACCAAGGTGGTTAAGGATCATTCTATCCTGTCTACGAATGTGTAGCATGGTAATTTTATATTGTTTGGTAGATACTAATTGCTCTGGTCTAAAATTTGGAATGAGGTTTTGGGGTTGACTTTAAACTTATTCTTTGATTGGCTCGGTTTAGGAAGTGAAATCCCAGTTGTGACACATTTCATGGGGTGAAAACCAGTTTCTCTATGTTATTAAAATGGTAACCCATGAAAATAAATATAGTGAAGTATCTCTTTTTGATGAAAATTATTGTTAACCATGGGGTTTTTGTTGGGTGGGATGTGACATAATTGAGACCATGTATGTGTGGATCAATGGTGGAAATGTTGGGTTGGATGTAGGCATGTATGTAAAGGAATTTTTTTTTGGAATGAACAATCATTTTAGTAAATTTTTTATAGTGGAGGACCAACTACTATTCTTTCTTAAGCTTTTACATTTTATTAGAGAACCATATTGAGAAATTGATGTGGTATATGGTTAGCGGGCTCATAGATACTGGAGTAATGGTTCTTTGTAATAGATTATTATATAGCAGAGAACCATTTTTTGATATCATCCATATCTAATAGAGTCTTATATTTGTGGAAACATAATCCAAAACAAGGGCCTGTAGTAGACTCTGTTGTATACCAGAAGAGAGGTAAGTGTTTATAGTTATCTCATTTTTTTATTTGGGTGATGGGTATATGGAACCATTTTAGTTGAATAGTACACATTTATTGCTGGTGATATTAAAGAGAATATGTTTTGGTGTTGAAATAATGAACAAAAAAAATTCTCAAAAAAATCACTCATCGAGCTTAGAAGATTTTTTTGAGAATTTTCATGGATTCCCAAGGATGGGAATCATTATCATAGTTTAAATATAATAACTTATGTCATTGTGGGGTTTAAATTTGCAAGGAAATTTCATTTTCTTCATTGGTAGATGGTTTATTTTCAGAACTGGGGATTAGGAAGGTAATCTGATGCTTTTAATACCTCTGAACTATCTTTTTAATAATGGTTTAAGTCTTTTAATATTTATGATATTCTGGGAGAAAAACAGGATTATTTTAGATGGGTTTATAAAATATTTCTATACTATATTAATGACTCAAGGCATGACACATTGGTCCATGTTGTGAATTATTAAGGAAATTCCATAGTGAGGATCTTTTCAAAATTTTCACATTGTGAAAATAGTTCTGACAAAGTAAAATTGTCCCATGATGTATTCTGGGTGGCTTAAAATATGGTTTTTTATCTTCATCACAGTCATTTATTTCACTTTATTCTCGTGTATGATTTTGGATGGAAATAATGAGTTTTTGCCCCTATATTCCCCTTTGATCTCATTTTCTCACTAATTAAAGTGACATTTTTTGTGATGGATTCCACATGGTAAGCCATGTCCCTTTGGATCTCTAGATATTCCAATTATATTTTGATTATTCTTCATCAATACATCTTGGATTTATTTTTATTAATTAATTAAATGGAAATTCCATTGAATATTGTTTGAATTTTCCAGGGACAATAGGGATTTTTATTTCCATGGAAAGAGGGTATCCAGATATGATAAAATCCTGTTTTTGATGATTGTTTTGTCAATTAAACATTCCTTTTTGTTTCCTTTTTTCAATCGAGTTAGTTTTTTTATTTTATCATTGAACTAAAATGGGAATATTGTGTCCCTTAAAATTTGGAGTGTGTTGTGAGTTTCTGAACTCTATTAGAAAACATTTAGGAAAAGTTACATTTCCTTGTTATTATTTACCATGGTTTATAATAAAATTATATGGAAACAATCATTTAAATTTATTCCTTCTGATGGGTTTTTTACTTGAGATTATTTTGGGGGAGTGTTTCAATCCATCCATGGGTGGTTCATTTATTTTACCGATAATCAATGATACATTGTTATTATGTCTTCAAATATTCATTTTAACTTTGGTTATGAGTATTCTTATAATAAATTAATTATTTATAATTTGGTTATAATTAATTATATCTGAATACTTGGGTATGAGTTATGTCTATGTGGTGATTGATGGAGACCAAATAGGCATGTATGATCTTGTAAAAATCTGTTGGGATTTCCATTGATGGGAGTTTAATTTTTTGGAGGTAGGTAGTCTCAGATACTCTACCCCATGGTATCATGAATAGTTTATTATCATTTGATATGAGGGTTGGAATCATATAAATATGATCTTTAATTCAAAAAAAATTATTATTATCATGTAATTATGCATTAGTTAATAATTAAAACATCTTAAATAATTAAGGAAACTACGACTAAATAATGTAAAAATTTGCTAATATCTAAGAACGAAACATTTTTTACCAGATTGATACTGGGTGCTTATAAATTAGAATTAATCATTAGTGGGTTCCAAAAATTATGTAAACCCCCTTAGGTGTGTGGTTTCTCAACACGATACCATGTTATTATTGGACTCATTCTTGATATTGATCAAACATCTTTCAATGAGTTGTTTTTAGAAATATAATTTAGTATGATCACTTATGGTTTGTGTGTTTCATCCATGAGACACATTCTTGATTTTGATCACATATGTTGTGTGTGTCTAGACCAAGGGACCTATTATTGAGTTTGATCACATGTTTTTTTTGTGTATCCTATGATACCTATGCATGGAATTATTCACATGTTGTGTGTATAGCTCGTGAGACTATGGGTTAATGTTGATCACATTTGTGTGTGTGTTAATATATATTATAAATCTTGCATGTTGTTTTATAAATCTTTTTATAAGTGAGATTTATTATGATAGTGGTTTAATTTGATTTATTTAGTATATACTATATATTTTTCTAAGCATGCTACCAATGTGATAGGTGGACCCATCATGCCTCTGTTTCCCTGGAGGGGGAGTGTGTTAAACCACTACATGTTAAATGATAAAAGGATTGAGTTAGATGACATGGAATGAGAAACTTGTTTGTCCAGAACCATGGGTATAATGGCCTTTGGTTACCTGACCAGAGCTGTAGTAGGGTAGATAAGAGGATGATAACCATATGTAGATTGACCCATTTCTTAAGGCCATCACTTATATTTTCCATCCTCGTGTTTTTTACCCAAATTATGTTTTTTCTTAGACTATTTCTAAATTCATGAAACATGGAGACAACAAAGTTGTTATGTCAGTTAATAGAGGAATTTCTAGAACATGGATTTTCAAAATATGATTGATTATAGGATTGTTTTTTGGTAATTTATTATTAACCATTTGTAGTTTATCAGAAGTAGAAATTTTGACTGTAGACATATCCCAAAACCATGGATATAGAGGTGAAAACCATGGATATAAACTATATCCATGGTTCTAGGTTCCATGGAATGTTCGGCATGAATATAGTTAACATATATAGATAAGGTTCTAAGGGTTGTTACCATGGTTTTCCATAGTGGGAACTTAATAGCTCCCATATTTTTACACTAAAGAAATTTATCGAAATACATGGTTTAAACTATTGTTATATGTTTGTTTCTATGGTGTAAAAACACGGATATATATCCATTAAATCATTGATATACTCATAAATAATATTTTCTTGATTGGATTTGATCACTTCACCTCACCTACGAGATTCAACCACATAACCACTACACCACAGAAAACATTAAGTTTATATATATATATATTATTAAAAACATTAATATAGCATGTAAAACATGGAAATAGACCATATCTCCATTTTTATGGTTTAATTTTTTTCCCATACAATGGTTGGAAATTTATGGCTTCGATATTTAGAAATCATCACTATTGAAAAATTATATAGCCATTGTTAATCAATAATGTGGATATATCCTTTGAATAAATTCCTATACCCATGGTTATGAGAAATAAATTTCTCTGGGTCCCATCTGTAGCCATAGTATTTGGGAAAACTATGGTTATAGGGATAATTTCTAGTTGTGTGTGTATTTTCTATCTTATTTTACATCTCATATTATCACAAATACATACACTAAATTCTAGATGTTAAGAATTGTCCCTTGTTATTGGTTTCATAAATATTTGTAATCACATTATATTTATATGTCCCTTTCACTTTGGTATCCAAGAATGCCTCACTTTTTACAGTTACAGGTAGGGTTGGGGATTGTGTTTGATTATTGACTAGAATAGCATGATATGAGTCCTGAGACTAAGAGGATGTGAGACAAAGAGTTGGTTATGGATCCTTTTTTGATTATTTTTATTTTTAATACTTTTATGTAGTTATACTAGAGGTATATCGGTTTCCATGTATTTGGTTATTGTTTTTTGGTTTTCACATTCATGTATAAAAAATTTGAATTATTTGTATCTATGTATTCTAATTTCTTATTAATACATGTTTTGTTATTTTTTATTACACACACTAATAAAGGGTATAGTCATCATATGGTTTTACATTAGACCCATACAACAAATTAGAATCCTCTTGAATATGGGGATGAAATATTTAGGTAATGTAGCACTTCATATCATACCTAATGATTCAAGTCGTTATGATACAATGCTCTTATTCATAACATGTATAATAGAAACAAAATAAAGGGGTGATTTTGTAATTATAGTAAGGGAAACATACAACATAATTTCTTTAAGTGGAATCTCATAACCAAATGAGAAATAATGACCCTTTATTAAAATATTATTAATAATAAAATTCAATAATAGTTATTTTCCATAATCTATGATAAAAAGACTTATAATATCAAAATAGTAATAATATTTCAAAAAATAATGATTTGGAAACATGAAAAAATAAACATTACATATATATCATCATAATAAGAAGAAATAATAGTAATTTTATGTAAATGATTCATAAATGTAATCTTTTTAACTTACATAGGCATAAGAACTGTTGAATAGTTTAGTAGGAATCATTAACAATTTCCCATAACTTAGTAATATTAGAATCAGTACATGATTTTGATATTACAGTAGTAATCACTTTCTGATTCCCCAAAATATAGTTGATAAGGCATCAATATGTGATTCCCATAACATAGTGGAGTAATAATAACTACATTTTCCTCTAGTGAGGTGATATTCAATACCCAAATCCCAGAATTATCTCATTAGATATAAATATTCAACCTATTCAATAAAGTTACAAATAGTATCCTATTAATTATGATGAATAAATATTTGTTCCATATGATATAAATCATTAATCACATAATAAAGAAAACATGGAATTGAAAATGGTATTGAAGAAATTTCTATATCTTATCACAAAAATTTACCACAATAATAAAAATAATTGATACCTAGAACTCAATCACCTAAACATTTAATTTCATAACAACTTTTAGAGGGTGGTACAAAAGAATAATTTCAATAAAAATAAATCATTTATATATAAATTTGAAATTTCATAAAATTGTAATTATTTTTTATTAATGAATTTTATCTTTTCTTTAAAATATTTGGTTACAGTCATAAAAAAATTCATTTTTAAAATATTTAATATTTATATTTTAAAAGGAATAAAATTTAAACATTATTATGTGGAAAGAAGTTCCAATAATGAATCCTTGAGATGATATAATGGTTTTAAAATGATAATGTGAAAATTATTTGAACAATTAAATTTTAAATAAAATATTCAAAAATGAATCCTCGAAAAAAAATTGTAGAAAAAGGTAAAGTGGAGTAAAGGGAAAACATTTATTTTTAAAAATAACATCAATGAAAATTCATTTAAATTAAATTATGGTTTTCAAATGAAATATGGAATAAAATATATATCATTTTTTTCTAAATGGATTGAATATTTTTTTTGAATACATATTTTGAAAGCCAATATCATTAAGAGTGTAATGGAACCACCTTATGAAAATATGATAACCCATATATGATGGTCACATGAGATAAAAAAATATGTATTTCCCAACAAAATGGGTAACTTTATAATTAAAGGTAAAATATGGAAAAGGATTGAAATTCATTATTAAATAGGATGATATTTTATCTCAAAAAATCATATAATTTTATTTGGGAAGGCATTCATAAAGGAGGATGTTTTTGATAAAAAGTGTAATTTTTTCTAGATAAAATGTTTATGCACAATTAAAAAGAATATTAGGTTAGAAGAAACAATTCATGGAATAAATTAGTTCAATAATAATAATTATAACTCAATGAAGGTAGTTGAGTGGACTAAAACACTTACATTTTTAGAATATTTTTAATTGAATAAATTTTAAATAATGTACATGATATGGATCATCACTCATCATGAATCTCATGAATATGTTAAAAAATACCATTAGGTAGTATTCACACCATTTAATTTATATCATGGTGTAAATTAATAAATATGTCTTAAGAAATTAATATTGAGACAAAACCCCTCTTAAATTATATAATTCCTTTCACTAAAGTTCTTGAATCTCATTGGGGACATGAGTTATTAGTTATAAGACTACATGGAAATTGATATATTAGTATAAAATCATCTCCAAAAACATCTTTAATTCCAAAACAGATTCTTTGGGAAGAGAAAATATTATATCATAATTTATAAGCTTAATAATTTGAGTGTTCATGAAGGGGTGGTAAGAATACCAATTCTATGAGGTAAGAATATTTTTTTAATATTTGAACTTAATATAAAAAGGCAAAATTTCGGAAAATTTATATAGATGTTAAATAGAAAATATTTATTTTTTGGTATTAAATATTTTTAATAATACAACATTCATTCATTTATATATGTGTTTTGAAAATATATTTATTTCTTTTACTCTTAGAATTTTCACATTTACCTTTTTTTTGTTTTACCATGGAAACTAATTTGTACATTTCTAATTGAATTTTAATTTTTAAAATAGAAGGACCAATATTACTTAATTTTTACTAAGGTGGTAAAAAATGAAATCTATTTTATCATATAAAATTTATATATTCAATAAAAATATATTTTAGATTTATCAAGCATAAATACTAGTTTTAAAAAGAATTATGCTTAAAATTTATGTGTAAGATAAAATTATCAGTGTATTCAATTATCCAAATAAAAAATGATTTGTTATGAAAACAATTATTTTCCCTCACACTAATACAAAATCCATTTTTTTGAGAAAAATTATTTAACTAATGGAAAATTAAATTAAATTTTATATTATTGGAAAATAGTACATATGCTGTTAATTATAGGTTTATATATTCAGAATAATATTTAAATATTTATATTTTTTTATTTAATATATATTTAAACATTAAAAATATTTCATAAGTTTTTATATTACACTTCTTCCTTGATTTAGTCATAAATTATGTGATATTAGTGAATATTTAATTTTTCCCAGTTCAATATAAAACCAATTCTTTCTGAAAAAATAAAAAAAATATTAATATAATTTATTAATCAAATTTATTACTTATATATATTAATATATTCCTATTTTATAAATTATAAATTATGTATCAAAAATCATGTAAAAATATAAATAAATATTCTTTTATTAAAATATATCATTTTTAACATTAAGTGTTGATATTACTACCGAATAATTTATAATTTAATTTATTTTAATATATCAGTTAATATATTTTAATTTAATTTATTATCCTTATAATCATTTAAAAAAAATTAATTTAATATTTTATTATGTTAAGAAGTAATTTTGAGATAAAAAATATTTTTGTAATATTTTATAGTTATAATTATTTATCTACTAATTGTAACAATTTTTAGTTGATAAGTATTGTGTAATTAATAGATTATTTATTTAGATTATGCTTTCTTAATAATTTTCATATAATATATAAAGCCTCGTTTCTGTTTAGGGTTGCATGTTAAAAGAGATATTGAAAAATTTATTACGTTAACAAAATAAAAATTTCAAAATCTCTCGGTGTTAATTCTCCACCATTAAATAAATTTTGCTCTCAAAATAATAATTATCATCTACTGATGAATTTATATAAGGTTATCTAAAATATATATGTCACACCAGATACAATTTTTAGATATATATCAACATTACAATCATTTGAAACATATCATTATCCAAAAAATAGTGTTATCCCTATCACAGAGTTTTTCTATAACCATTTAATCCAAGGGTCTATTATTATTCAGTATGAGGACCCACACTATATAATTTTCTACTGTATGTGTTCATATTCATCCTATCATTGATATAATAAAAAAATTATATAAAATCTGATCTTCTAATTCTGAATAAATTTGTACCCTCTAAGTAGAGAGAACCAACAAAAATAAATTCATCCAATTCAAGAATAATATAATTATAATATGGAACACTCACATAAACATCATCTCATATTACAATAGTTATACTACTACATATTTTTTGATATTAAAATAAATTTGGATGTTATTAATTCCCTTTAAAAATTATCTTGACATACTATAGTTTCTAGAATCAAAAACAAAAAAATAAATTCAGTACATGTATTAGAGTATAATTGTGAATCAATCAACATAATCCCTATTAGTGGTAGTAATATTATAATCATTCCCTTGTTCCCTTGTCTTATGTGGTCTTTGAAGCCTAATTTTCTCATTCTCTATTGGATTTGGGAATTGATTTTAATAATTCTCAAACACCTTGTAATTTATGGACAAGAGTGTGGGTGTAATGTGTAATTTTAGTTTCTCTTCCTTGATGATGTTAATTGGTATGTTTAATTCCCATAGTGTTTGTCTACAAGATTCCTAACTCTACCATATTGGAATCATTTACTAATCCTTTTCAAATAATTATCTGGTTTATTTAAACCATATTATTGGAATGTAGGTAATTTTACATTCCATACTCCATGATATTTATCAATTATTTATTATAATATCCTATTTTACATTTCATCTTTATAAAATAACAAATTTGTAAATATTATGTCTCCACAGAAACCACAGATCAAACTATTTCCCCATATCTAGAAAAATAAATGGTAATAATTTTTTTTTCATAAACCTGAATTTATGATACTATATAATAATTTCATTTTACTCTCTATGATATTAAAAAACATACAGTCCTAACATGTCGGCATTGTGATGTTTTTGAGTAGGTTCCACTGGATTTATTATCATTCAGTTTAACCTCTTGAAATTCATGCTCCATTTTCTGTAAAGGTCTTCAAGGAAAATATTTTTTAAAAAATATTTTCTTAAACATCGTAAACTCAAAAAAATATAATTCCTCCTACTATTATATTTTCAAAATTAGTTCCCAACATTACTAAACCACATTGTACATTAGATAAAAACAAATTTCAACCTATTCATTTTCAAGGATCTAGTGGAAAAAATAACTACTAATTTTTTTTATTCATTTGACAACTACAAGTGCATTGGATAATCAACTGATGGAGGGTGGATATTTTAAAAGGAATAAACTGATAGAATAATTATCTTTCAATGGTGAAGTTTTTAGATAAACATGATCTTTGTTACAATTCATAGGCCGAGATTTTTTATTAAGAATAATAATAAGATCTATACTCCTTCTCCCATCATGTTTGGTTTCTTACTTGGATAATAACATCATTTCAAATCACAACTATTTTTATCTCAATTCCTAATTGTTCCATAATTAATATTTAAAAATGGATTAAAATGGTTTATAAAAACATAAGTCAAATAAAAAATATATAAAATGAAAAGCTCATCCTTGAAATTTTTTAGTCATTGAAATTATCACATTGTATTTCAATTCAACCAAAATCACCCATGACTCATTCTAGTTTTTATGGGGTTGGACTCACAAATATTCATTAAATTAAATCCTTAAAATAATAAATTTAAAATAATGGATCATAAATAAAATTTTAATTACCAATCCATATATCATAAGAGTGTCAAACCAGGTGTTCAATTTTTCCTTTTTTCATGAACCATGTGATGACTAAGATAATGCACAACATTCAATTTTCAGAGTAATTATCCCTAGTTACATCTATTCTAGATCCTATATACACATGTTTTATCCAAAAAAGTTTTTTATTTCCACGAAAAATATAAAACCACCAATTTACCAAAAAATTGGATGTTTTCCATCACATAGACATATCCCATATAATTAGACATTAGAATTATGTTTTTTACTAATTCTTTATATATTAATTCCAAGAAAATAAACCTTCTTTTAATAAAATATGTGGGGACCCAAGAAAAATAATATCACATATTTTATTAATTTATATTAATAATTATTTATTTAAAAAAACTATTATAAACTGGAGAACAAAATGATTAGTGACATGGAATATTAGTTATATAAAAATTTCTTTTACAAAAAATATGAACTTTTCTCTATAATTGAATGACATAAGAATTTTTTATAGACTAATTATAGGTTTTACTCATACTCTTAGATTGGTTTATATAGGAATAATAAAGGGGTGATATTTAATTTTTGATAAGTGAAAATATCATGAATAATTCACCAATAGATAGATCATAAGAATATGAAAAAAAATTGGAAGGGTAAAATATCATATTAAAAACAATGTGGAATATTATGAATTTTCCAATGTAAATGATAACAATACATGTAATCTAAATATAGAAAACATAAATCATGAAATAATGGTGTGGAAACAAGATAATATACACATGATCCGTGGATCATATTTATAGTAAAAGAGATATATAATTTCATGGGAATGTAGAATAATATTAAATTTTGGAAGTAACATTGGAATAATAATCATATAATAATTTATCACGAATAATTATTTATTTTCAATAACATAGTCGACAATTCATTAATACATGAATCCCATAGTGATGTTCCTATAACTATATCTTTCCCATAAACATGGTTGATCAAGAATCATTAACATATTATCTTTATATACGGTAGTAAGTATCACTTCCTGATTCCTTACATGGATCAAGAATCAATAGATTATTCCCATAATTATCTCTTAACTAATAAATTAATAATTTATTGATTTTAATAAATTATATGATCCATCTTTTCATAATCCATACATTCTTGTTCCACTTGTAAACTACCCATACTCTTTTCATAAATAACCCTTTGAAATAAAAATGGGTTTCAAAACATTTCTTGATGGTATCACAAAAATTGATCTCATGAATATAAATAGTCGATAACCAAAATAGACTCAAAAAACATTTATTTTATAAAAATATTTAGAGTTTTATTAAAGAAAAATAAATCCCAAAATAAATTATATTTAGAGAATAAAATTGACATTTTTATTTTTCCATAAAATATTTGTTTAATTTAAGTTATAATTATTTTTCAAAATTTAATAACTGATAATTTTAGAAGTAGTAATTTTAGAAAAAAAAATATTTGGAAAGAAATAGAAATTATGCATTCACAAAAATACATTATGGTTCTAGAAATGTGAAGTGAGTTAATTTTAAAATCATTGACATGTAAAAGTATTTTTTAATAAAGAATCCTTTAAAAAATAACATTTTCAAATAGTTTAGGTGATATATTTTGAAAAGAGATACATTTAAAAAATAATGTGATTAATATTTCCTTGAATTTACATTAATATTACCAAAATTAATGTGGATTGGAAAATAGACCATTTTATTTTCATATGATGGTAAAATATATTAAAATACAATTTTTAAAAACCCAAATGAAGAAAAATAGAAATAAGATATACTTATCAAAATAGGATTTTAGAGATATGAAATAAATACGAGCTAACACTGGATTAATTATCTAAAATTAAAGGATAACATTGGTTAGAATTTAAAATATTAATAGTGAGGTAAAATTTCACTAAATATGGTGAGAATTATTCTCAATAATGATAAAAAATTTTGAGGAATACATTCATTGAGGATAAATTTTTGAATAAAAATTTTCATTTTATGAGGGAGAAAGATAATATACCATGAAATAAAATATAAGCATGAAAGAAAAATATCACGAAATAAATCTATTCTATAAGAATAATAATAACTCAATAAAGGGTATTGAGTTAATTAAAACCCATCCAATATTGGAATATTTTTAATCAAAGTCCATATGATAAAATAAAATGACATGGATCTTCAAAACACACGAATGATAGGATAAAGGATAACCATTAGGTAGTGATCAAACCATATTAATAATTATATTGTTCTTTATGAGACATATGTCTCAATAAATTAAATATTGGATAAATAACCCCCTTACATTTTTTGACCTCTATTAAATCACTAGAACATTGGTGAGGGCATGAGTTATTCTTTGAAAAAAATCCTTTGAAACAGAGGGCCTAGACTAAAACAATGTAAACTGATGATAAATATATTAAAATTTATGTTTAATGGAATTAAAATATATTAGAGTTTCCTAGGGAATCCAAATTTTTTGTGTTTAATTATAGGGGTGGTTAGAAGACACATTATACTTGTGGATAGTGTATTTTTTTATAAATATATAAATCTTGAATAAGGATAGTACATTTTTAACAGATCATCCATTTCCAAAAAAATCATAAACAATGGAGTGTTCTAATTATATATGTTTTTTAATCACTTATCCATTCATTTTAAAACATGTTTTAAATATATTTTTATATCATTTTATCATTGAATTTCAACTTTATCTATTTGTTGGTTTTACCATGGAAACAAATTTTTACCTAGGTTAAATAATTTAACTTCATAAAAGCAAATGGACCCTAATACATTATTTAGAACTTTTGATTCAAAATATTAAAACAATATTTCCAAATAAAAATAAAATTTGTAAGATAAATTAATTTAAACATTAACATCCATAGAATCTAATTTATTTTTAAAAAATTTGTCTTTATGCTTAAAATTTATGTGTATTAAATAATATTAATGTATTCTATTTTAATGGTGTAAATATATTTTATTAAATAATATTATGTTTTTTCTTTAGAAGTTACAAAACTAATTCTACTATAAGTAATATTTATTTACAATAAATGGAAAAATGCATTGAAAATAATAATTATTTTATTTAATATATGTTGTATAAATTCGTAATAATATTTACAAATTTATTATTTTAATCGGCAATACATATTTAACTATGAAATGTGATTTATATTTTATTATTTTGTTCTTATTTCTTGATATAGTAAAAAATTTATTTGTCTTAGTAAAAATTGTGATTTCAATATTCATTTAAAATCCAATGAATTAATAAAAATTGAAAAACATAACACTAATTTAATTTTGAAATTGTTAATTTAATAATTATAATGTATTTATCAATTTTTTATTCTAAAAATTATAAATTTATCTTTCAAATAATATAAAATATACAAAAACACTTATTTTATTGAAAAATATCATTTTTGAGAATTAAGTGTTCTTGATTTAATTCCATACTTATTTCTTATTAAATAATTTGTAGAATATTAATTTATATATTAAGATATTATATATTATCAAAATAATTATTTTAATGTGGTAAATTATATGTATTAAAACAATAAATAGGTATCTGAGAAAGAATAAACCCTATTTAAGAATTAAATCATATGAATTATTTATCCTCTAAATGTAAACAAAATAAATTGATTACTACATTTTTCATTGATAGAGGCTTTATTTATCTTGTAATTTCTCAATAATGTTCATCTTGTTATTCATGGCCCATTTTGGTATAGTTTTTCATTTGTATAAATCTATTGAAAATTTTATTTATTTAAAGAATAATGTATTCCAAAGTCCTAGGGTGGTTTAGAGATTGAGTTTTTTTTACAACAACAAAGATAGGAATCAGTCTATTTTGAAATAAATGAGAAATATATATATATATATATTTATATATATATATAATAAAAGATAAGTGTTATAAATTTACCCATGTGATAATTGTGGTATGAAATATCATAGAGAGTGTCTTATGGAATATTTCAAGTGTTATCAATGTGGAATAATGTTATATTTTTGTCATTGTAATAATAAATGGAATCATGGTAATTGTTAGATAAAATATGATAAGGATTTAGTGAGATTTTTTAAATTAAATAATATCTTCCATTATTTTGATGCATGCCTAAATAAAATAATGAATTATTAGAATCATCGTGAACAAAAGAATGAGGCTCTGAAAATTTCATTCATGACTACCATGGGGAATAAAGGGACATCCAATGATTTGGTTACTAAATTATTTCATGATTACATAGATTATTCCAAAGTTTTTCATGATCGGAGGTTTACACATTCATTTATTTCAATGATTTTATTGAAAAAATCTATGTATTACATAAATAAAGAGAATAAATACTCTTAGTAAAACCTAAATATTGTATTATTAATGAATAAAATATTTATAGTAATCTTACAATGATTATATATGGATTGTATTTTCTTAAAAAGTATATTTTCTTTCCAATAATTTATTTAGATTTTATTCATGGTATAGATTGCATTTTAGACAATCATATTAAGATATATTGTAGAATTTTAATATATTTATATTTTTAGTTTGATTTTGAATTTTAATATTACAATGATTTCATACTTATTATTAGATATTAATAATATAAGAAACTAAATAAATATTCAAGTGAATTATATCCTTTTCATATTAATAAACAGAGGGATTTTGATCAAATTAAAGATGTTCTAATAGTAAATAAATATTATAATGTATTTCCAAATGAATTTTTCATTGTTATAACTAATAGAAAGTTTGAATTCATTATCTATGAATTTCCAAACCAAGATAATTTCATAAGACCCTAATTAAATGGATCCAAAAGTGTTATTTTATTTGAAAAAATAGTTAAATTGTTACTTGAAAATATTATTATTCAGAATAAAACTTCACTTTATGGATATCTATTTAGGGTTTATAAAAATAAGTATTGTTCCATGACACATTATGTCAATTATAGAGAAAAAAATTTCATCTTTATTTAGAATAATTAGTTATTTCACTATATAAATAACTTATTAGATCAGAATTAGGGAGTGTAATATTTGATAACAATTGACCATAGATATATATATCATCATCTAAAAGTAAATGAGTTCTTTATCCAAATGATCACATTTTATAATAGGTATGGGCATTATGAGTTTTCATATGCATTTAATATATACTAATACACCCATAATATTTATGAATCTTAAGAATATTGTCTACCATAAGTATTTTTATAAAGTTTATTCTTTCATTGTTAGGGAAATTATATTATATTCTAAAATCTATGAGGATCCGAAAAAAGATATAAGTATGTTTATATAAACCATGAATGAAAATAATTTAAATTAAAAATTATATATATATTAATTTTGGTGATAATATGCTTCATTCATGTGGAATATTATTTTAAAAGATAGATTAACTATTGATTCGGTTAAAACCCAAGTGGTGAGAGAGTGGTGATGACCTAAAAATGACTCTAATATTTATAGTTCTCAGGGATTAGATTGTTATTTATAATTGTTTGTTGAAATTTTTTCTTAATTATATATATTTATAACTAATTTATTACATAAGGGAGTTAAATTTATTTACACAAATGAGTGTGGTAATTTTTTAAAAAAATTTATAAGAATATTTCTTAAAGATTCTATGTTATCCTTTCTATAGGTAAATGGTGAATTTAATATTCATACTAATTCTTCATTAATGACCCTTGGCTATATACTAATGAAACAAATACTCTGGTTATTTTTTAATTTTTATGAGAAAAAGACCCTCATTAACATAATTATATAATAACCTAGAGCTGTAGTAGCTTTTTTTCATTAATAATTATTATATTTATTCTATATCTCTATAAATGTGAAATATATAAAAATAAATATTTTTTTCGTTTACATATTGAATTTTAAATAATTGAACATGAGAAATATGATATGGTTGAACCTAATAATGTATTATGGAATTGTGATCCCCTATCAACCCTGAAAATCTACTAATTTTATCGATTCTTTTGTTAAGGAGAATAATGTATCACTGACTATTCAACAGTTGAAATTTGAGCCTTTACTTAATTTTTTCATGAATTTTCTAATATAAATTTTTAGAAATATAAACCCCTTCTCTTTTTTAAATAGGGATAAGTATTATTATCCTTGTTAAAGTAAATTAATAAGAATAATAAATATGATCATAGTTTTATAGAAGGAATGTGACCTGTAAACCATAATAATTTACTCATAGTTGACATTGATTGAGAAGGTGTAATGAAATTTGGGATTGCTTTTTATGTATCAAGTTATTTCTACATGAATAATGAATTATTGAGTGTGGCTTAGAGCTCTCCTTTTTTTATTTATCTTGGTATCACTATGATTTATAGAATCATTCATGAAAAATATCTTTTGGATGGAATTATGACGAATTTTAATGTTTTTATGATAATTTTTTTTACTTATAAGTAGGATATATAATAAAGACAATTATTGAATAGGGTTATTAATCATTTTCTGGGGACATATTTAAAATTATGGAATACATACGTGGATTTCATGGTGGTATTACTAAATAAATTTCAATATAATAATTTGATTTTGGGTTATTATTGATTTATTCACTAATATTTGCATTTTATTCCTATTATATATATTATATCTTTGTAAATAAATTCCTGACATTAGAATAAGGTGGTAGTTGTGTTATATGAGCTCCAACCACTATTTTATGTAATTTTAATCCCAAGATTACATATAATTTTATAAGGTAAATCTGAAGTCTATGGGTGTTGAGTAACATTTTGGTACAAAATTTCATCAACACTATAATAAGAAATCAGTGTAGAAAAATCAAACAATGGAGGTTATTCAACAGGATTTCTCATTAGATTATCAAGAAAGTTTATATCAACATCATATAGTAGAACAATATTCTTTTAATAGTGATTTTAATTCAAGTATATTGATTAAACCATATAACGAACTATTTGGAATGTAGAGTCAAACTCTAGAATCTTGGGATAATGTTTCTAACAAGATATTCTATGTTCTAGAATTGGTATAGGAGGTGGTCGAATTAGAATATTTTATAAAACATTATATAAGGGAAAATATGAATAATATGGTGTGTTATGTTGATAACTAGATCAATGATTCTTCATTTGAGGTTGTTGACCATGTATCTATTAAAAAATATCCCTAAAATGTTATGAATTTTCATAAGATATAAAAGTTAAACCCATAATATATTTTTCTATTCAAAATTAATGATAATTGTATACTTGTTTCTAACCATACAGTATCACCTCTTAGCTTCTCATTGATATATGATATGTTTCGATATTCATTTTTTGTGAAATATCTAATTTGTTAACCCCTAAAATATTTCCTTAAGTGGATTATATTTATTTTGAGGAATATGTTGTAAATTTACTAGATTAAATAGAACGATTTTTATACAATAAGGTAACTCGCCAATTTATATATAGTGGAATAACAACATGATTTAAGAAAGAACCTGGGAACATTAAAATTCTATGAGGGAATAATAACCCTACTTGTATAAGTTATTAATAAAATTTTGAGGATATAATTTATTTAAGTGATGATAATGATAAAACAATAAAATATTAATAATAAGTTAATTTCATATCTAATTTATATTGTGGATTAAAATTTTTAAAATCCCATTCATTACAATAATTTAATTTTTTTTATATAAAAATATTATTATTTTAACTAAATTTTTTCCATGTATTGCCTGATTTCATTTAAAAGCAATATTCTATAAATTAAAGGATTAATTTCATAAAACAGAAATCAAATTTAAAATTATCATATAAAATTTTTCCTATGGGAATTTTGGATATTTTTCTAAAATGGTCCCGTTTTTTTGAATAGTGAAAATTAACATATTTATAATATACCTTGTCTTTATTGGAATCATCATGGTTTAAGATTGATATAAAAATTAATAAAACCTTTATCTGAACCAAATATGTGTTATGGGGTAAAATAAATCATTTAAAAATATCGGTTGGATTTTCAAAACCCATCCCTTTCTAGTACTAAACTAAAATTTTATTCTAATTTTAAAAAATTATATCTTTTCTTTCAACAGTGTTTTTAGAAGATTATATTAAAATTTGGAATCATATAAATTTCATTAATCGTTAATATTTTTTTTATTAATCAAATTAATTTGTCAAGAATAAATATTATTTTTTATTTTAGTGTCAAATAATTTTTCCTCTTATAAAATTTATAAAAAAAATTAATTCAAATATTGATTATTATATTAATATTAACTTCATCCAATTATAATTATTGAATTAAAATATTAAATTTTTAGATCAGTTAAATTTAATTTATTGTGATAATTAATAGTAATGATAGTAAATTTTCATCACCATATTAAAGGGGAAACAGGTAAATTAGGGTTATTATTTGTGATATGGTCAAAAAACCTCAACATAAATCCAATTTTATATATTTTTTTAACCTTATAGAATTATGTTAAAAATTGATTCTATAGATCCACTTGACCCTGATTAAGACCATTATAATATTTAATGATTATAAATATTTATAAGAGTTCCTCTTCTGTCACATATAAAATGGAACCTCCCCTCATCAATTATTCAAAATCATTCATCACACTATATCAAAAATTCTTTTCCCAAATAAAAAAAAGTATCATTAATATTTCTAATATTTTATATTCTATCAAATATAAAAACCCATATTCACTATAGTATATTTTGTTGTGTGGTTTCCAAGGAATATGTTTAATACTTCTCCTATTTGTTAGTGATTATTTCTACTTGTACCTCATTAAATACAAAAATGAAAATTATGTTATAATATCATAATTGTATCAAATATACGAAAAATTAATTAAATTTATGTTATAACTAATATTAATATAATTTTCCATCCCAAGGGGATGTGAAAACATTTCTCGTGTGTATATGTGGAAAACCACATGGATAAGATGATGATGTTTTTTTTCGTCATTGCCCCATATAAAAGGTTATTATGATGTATTTAATGAATTTATACAACAATTATGAAATAATTATAGTTATTTAAGGATAATATAATATCTATTTTCTTCATTATATTCATTGAAATATAATTATATTTCAAATGCGTATCTGTGGACTACCCTCTCTATGAAGTTTTGTGATTCATTTTTCATTTTGTCCATTCATGGTTGGTTAAAGAATATTATATTTTCTGTTTAGAATATATAATTATGAGATGAGTTAATTATTATAGATGATTCATCAATGAACCCTTAGACCATGGTTGACTTACCATTGTTGTTTTCTGATTATGAACAAAACATCCTCCAACGTCCAATATAAACACAACCAATTTAGTAATTATAAATAACAATATAATAAATAAAATAAATGGGGGTAAAAATGTTATAAACCTAAAAAATGTTCATAATGATGTAAATAATTAATATATGTTTATTATATAATAGATAAGGTAATTAAGTATTTATTTAGAATGGAGGGAATGTATTTTCTTTGAAACATTGTTTCAATGGTGTTATTTCAATCTTTTGACTCTTTTCCCTTAATTTAAATTTTTAAATTTCCATATAAATTTTTAATAATTTTTTATGGAAATTGTATTTTGTATTTTTTTTGCATTATAAAATTTTTAAATTTAATATCTATTTTTTAAAACATTAGTATTTTTTAATTTCATTATAATGTATGAAATGAATGTTTTTTATGTATTTGAAATCAATAAAATTTCATTCAATCATTATATTTTTTTTATTAATAAGATTCCGAAAAAGATTTGGTGATTTTATGACTAATATATTATTTCCTTTTATTAAGGTATTTTTTTATTTTTAATAGTTTTCAATGTAAATGGATATTTCCACATATTTTTACATGAATCCAAAATGTGTTTTTTTGTAAGGTTTCAAAAGAATATTTTATTATTATTTCTAGGATGAAAATGCAAGATTCAATATGTGTAGTGAACCCAACCATAGTATAATGATTCTAGTATTTACATTATTAAAATATCATAAGATAAAAGTAACCAGATCTCAATGTATTGAATAGATTAATAGTCTTGATGAACAAGATACGTACATGATTCCAAAATTTTTATTTGAAAAGAAAAAAATTGAAATAACTTTGTTCTAGGAACAAAATTAGTTTGTATAATATTTCATTACAAATCAATCATAGTACGCTTCATGAAATTAAGAGAGAGGTAATAAAATAATGGTGATACCAAATTATTATTAAAGGTCATCTACATTATAATAAATCATAAATCTATAATAATAATCAACATGGAATAGTAATTAACTGATCACAAGATCAATTTAAATAACATGAATATGATGATAATATAAAGCATAATCAATATCGAAATGTAAATAACTTAAAACACATTCCATTCTATTAATAACTGTAAATGAATTGAATCTAGAGATAATATCATTATGAAAATATCATGTAACATAATATATAAATTCTTAATAAAGGACATTATTAATCATTGGGCATTATGATATTAGGCATCATGATACCTTTATCATCAAGACCTCTAAAAAGATAGTTCAAAACTATAGGATAATTCCATTTAATACTAGCTTACTGATTTTTATCATGAGACCTAATGATTCATTAATGGGATATATAAATTTGGGCCCAACATGTAACTACAGGTCCAAATAATTCCTCATATATCAAATAATTTATTTAATTCATGAAAAATCCACATTATCATCAAATATTTGTATTGTGTAAAGAATATAGAATTATTAGTATTTTCCTAAATAAATAAATTAAAGTACTTGTAGAGAAAAATATTTAAAAAGTATTTATGGATTAATCAATACACATATTGATGATAAAAAATATTTATATTTATAAGAAATTTAATGTCTAGAGATCACTAGAAAGTGAATATTACAAGGGAAAATAAATGACTCCAAAAATGATTCAAGGTAGTGAATTTCAAAATATTAATTGTTCAAAATTATAAAAAATCATCAATATAATGGATAATGATGGTATCAATTCAACACATCCAATGTGAACAAGAAGTGGAATGGTGAATTTTATCATTGATGAATATAAATACCATAAAATGATCATTAAAACATTTTGATTAAAATATCCATTTTATTTTAAAATACAAATTTAAAATTTTACAAAACAAATTAAAAAATATTTTAATTAGGAAAAAATTTTATTTTATAAAATATCCCTTAAACCATATAATTTATTATAATAGTTGTATATTCTATTCATTAAAAACATTCTAAAACAATATTTCCCTACACTTTTTGGTAAAATGTAAAATATAATTTTTATGAAAATGAGATGAGTATTCCATTATTATTTTTTAAAATGTAAAAATGAGTAAAAAATCATTAATATATAGTTTTTAAAGTGTTAAAGACATTTTTGAAAATATTTTTCTAAAACATGGATTTTATAGTAAATACATTTCTGACATAAAAGAGAAATGATGTTTGATTTTCATAAGAACATTATATAGATTATTTTCAGTTAGAAATAGTGATAAAATAGTAATATTACATGGAAATATCAATAATAATGATTATATATAAATTAAAGTGTATTATTAGAAAATGATGAAATAATTCCCTTCAACTTAAGTCCAATAATAAATAATCTCCATTGGAATTATATTGTGAAATAAACCCCTATAATGACCATAACATTGATGTGAGGTTTAATAAATGAATCAATTATGTGTATCAACTATAAATACACATAAAATAATCAAAATACAACATAATATTATCAAAAATAATTTCATACATAATCATATATTATAAAATATGATTAATATTTAATATAACCAAATGAAATGAAATTTACTCATGACATTCTTTACCACTTGGTAAGTCAAAAGTCAAATAAAATTTGATAAACTTATTAAAATTGAAACTCATAAAAAAATGAATTATTACGGAATCATGATATTACCTATAAAATGGGTTTTATGTACCATATATAAAATAAATTATTTTCATAACATTATAATATGTCTCAGTAATGTGAAATTGAGACGATTCCCCTTACCAAGATCATATAATTGAACTAGATTTTATTCAATGAATTGATCATGTGTATAACTTTTATATCCAAATAAAACAATTTAAAATATGATATAAAATAAAAATATATTGTTTTAGATTTAATCATATCATCAAATAATCACTAAAGAATAATTTTAAGCCAATAAATGGAAATTGAGTTAAGAAATTCTTTAGTTCATGATTCTGTTTGGTTGAACATTTATTAACCTCAGGTATAGATATTTTAAACATGTTTATAACTTATAAATATATACATACTAGTACTAATAATGTCATATATAATCATTTTATAACATATTATCACCCTTTTGTAAATAATATTTTATTATTTTCATTATTTTGGGCGTTAATTTCCTTATTTTATCCTTCATGCTTTTTTATGAAAGTTATATTTCATTGGTTTATTATATAGTTCCATAATATCTATAATATTAATCATGAAATATTTATAAAACTAATATATCAAATTTAATTTTATGTTGAATCATCAAATATAGTTTTGAAAAATGAATTATGTCACAATCATGGAGAGAGTAGGCCTTACATTTTCATGGGTAAAATTTCCAATATTCAATAATCACTATGGAAAGAAGGAAAATAATATTATATCATTCAAAATTTATTATAATATCATATATATAAAATTATTTTTTATTTGTACTTATATATTTCATCTATGTAGTTAAGTTATGAAAAGATAGTTACATAGCTATGTGAAGCTGGCAGTACACCCGTACATGAACAATGTAATCATTTTTTATTATAAAAAATATTTTTTATTTTCAAAATGATAATTATTTTACTAATATCATAATTACTTAATTTATGTTAAATATATTAATTCACATCATCTTTATATGCTTCAATGTAAATCATTAGTGAAAAACGAATAACATTGCTTCATGAGGCGGTAGTTGGTTGTACACACGAGTAACATTATCGTATACCCTAAAGAATGGAAATTAAAGAAAATTTTATATAGTGGGTCCAAAGGAATAATTATTTCATAAATATCATATATATATTATATCCATAAATACATCCAACCTAGATAGGTTGTAACTGAAAAATGAATGACATCATTTCTTGAGGTAGTAGTCTTCTATATAGAAAAATAATATTTTCATAACCAAATTGTAAGAAGTGGATGTGTTTTTAGGACATTAACTTATTATAATATAATACAAGTATATTAAAAATTCATTGGTAATTATAAGATCATGATTTGATAATAATTGATTACTTTAAAGGAAAAAGTAAAATACAAACAATCATTATAGAACATTACCTCTTCTCTGGGTAACCACCATAGGTTTTCACTTAAATCCATCCTATGTTGGATTTAGTCACAGATAAATCCTTATGTGATGAGGTTACATATTTTGGGAATTAATTTTGGATGGAATTTTATGAACCAAAATTGTTTTATAGTGTGAATTAGATAGAAGAGGGTGGCATTTTTTAACTAAATTGAGTAGCAAACTTGTAATTTCAAGAAAATTATTGTAACCCCATATTCACATGAAGAAGGGTAAAAATGAATTAATCATGATCCATAGAAATTATAAGTCTGAAATATGGGCATAAAATATATTCTATAATAAACATCGTCATTTTTAACCTTTTATTTTTAGTTTAACCCTCCATGAAAATCCATTTTACCTTAACCATGGTAAATAATTTTTACAGTTTTTACTATTTATAATGGGAAAAATTAGTTAATCTTATTATATAATAAAATTAATTGTAATTAATAATAATTATTCTATTTTTACATTTTCCACTCTTAATAGTAGGAAAATATATTATAAAATTAATTCTTCATACGTGATGAGAAAGTTTTCAAAGAGAAAGTGTTTAATGTTTACAAAGTATTTTTAAATAAAAATTAAAAATAAAACTGATTCAAGTGACATAAATTGGATTAATTTATATATTATATTAATAATTTTACATTAAAACCAATTGATAATAAATTTTATGTTTATAAATAATTTAAATTAAAATAAAATTTTCAATAAAAATTATATATATTTTACTATTCATCAGAAAATGAAATATTTTTGAAAAATCCCAAAAAACCTCAAAAACAAAAAAAATAGTAATATGATTTTAAAAATTAAGTTATTTTTATACAATAAATATTCTTAAAAGTGGAAAAAAATAAATTTTTCATTATGTGCACAAAGAGTGACCAAACCCTCTGTTAGAAAAATAGAGTTTTCAGAAAACACTCATTTGTTATTTTAATGATTCTTGTTTTATTTAAAATAAATTGATAAAAATAATTTTCTTAAGTTAGATCATACTATTAATAACATTCAATTTAATTCCCTATAAAAATAATAATATAATATATACAACTTTTTATTTGTACTTGGTCTTGCATAATTTGAAAACTATTAAAGAGATTAAATTGAATTAAATATATTTCATTGATTGATTAAGCTCGGTGTTTCATGTCTAATATTTTATCAAATATAATTTTCATATTTTAGAATTTATGGGTGTAATAAAATTTATTTTATATGATTTTTATTTTTTTATTTTTTTTCTTATGATTTTTGAGCATGATATATCTTTATAATACATTAGGTATGTATTTTTTTCATTGAAAACAAATAATTGAATCAATTGATTAGGTTATTTAATTTATTAGATTCAAGGTCCTAGTGATTATATTATTAATATGAATATGTTGTCCTAATAAACCTATATTATTTTTTTAGTGAATTGTTTTTCAATTAACTAATTTGATTTCAAAATTAAGATAATGAGAATATGATTAATTGAGTTTTTAGACAACATTTAGGGGTGAAAAGTATTTTTTTCATAAATTTTTTTTTTTCCATGAGTACTCATGATTTACCTGATGCCATCATGATCATAATTTTTACATTATGATTTTCACTAAAATATTTCATCAAAATATTTTGGAATCATATTTTATTTTCTTATAAATAAATTTATCATTTAGAGGTTACTATTAATTATATAAACAGAAACTTTTCTATCGGATTACATTATTTTTAAAATGGTCTAGTGGGTTCATTTTTTTATCCCTTACTAATAAATTTTTCATCTCACAAATTTTAAAATGTTTTTCACTGGGCTTAAGGATGATCCAAAACTATATAATTATATTTTTTCTATTATAGAGATCTACATGAAATAATAGAATGTATTTTCTATGATGAAAGATATTATATTTTAAAATCATGTTTTTGTGGAAAAATTGTTTGATGAGTTGATGTGTTAAATTTATTTTCAATTATTTGATATGTAAGAGTTCTTAATTATTCAGTAAAAAGATAAAACTAAAATATTATTATATTCATATAAAATTATTTATTTGAAAATAAACGCATAATTATGGTTTTAAAATGGTATGGGGTATTATAAAATGGTCCATAATGATTTTGTAAATAAGTGGTTTTTCCATTATCATATCTGTACCCACTCAACGTTATTTTTTAAAAATTAACATGTTGCTTTAAAAATTTGTCTTGGGAAACTTTTTCTTGTATACAACTAAAATTGTACTCCAATACTATAATAATATAAAAATAATATCTGAAAATAAAATTTTGATGCACGCTAATCAAGAAATAAAAAAAAATTACACAAAATTCCAATGTATATGCATCAAACTTTTCAACACTAATGAGATATGAAAAATAATTCACATATAAAATCCTTTTAGGTCAATGCCTTAATTGACCTTATATGTCTAAACTACTATCCACAACTCCATTCATGGAGATGTTTTGACAAATTCACTCATTTAATGAACCCACTAACATGATTTTATTTTAGACCACCTATATGTTTATCAACAACAAAAGATATATATTCCCCATGAAATAGTTCACCTGATTCAAAATATATAGAAAAAAATCATCTATAAAATTTTCTTCCCTTAAAATATTATCATCTATTTTATTAGGATAATGTAATAGACTTATTATAGACATAACTCCAATGTTAAACGCACTCAAACAACCATGATAGAAAATGTAAAATTTATCTTCGTATTTCTCCACCAACATCGAATATGGTAACTAAACTATAACCAACATTAAAATTCTAACACATCACATTTGAGAAATCACAATATCAATCATATAGAACAAAACACAATAATGTTTTCTGTAATCTAATATACATTTGAGTATAATTTGAAACCCATTATTAATTCATCTTAAATGTTATTTAATTATTCTATCTTTACTTCTTGGTCATGTAATCAAATATTTTCCCACAAACCTTTGAAAACTATGATGTTAAAATTTACACAACACCATTATATTTGAGTCATGATATTTATATTAATATTTTATATGATTTTGTAATACATATTTTCACAGATCAAAAAATATAAGCCCTATGAATATTACATTTAGAAAAAAAATCCATAAAAGTGAAAATGAAACTCAAAATCCTTGGATATGGAATGTACATATGACCATTAATTAAATTAAATTTAATTTACAAATAGAACCCAATATTATAACATATATAAAAGCAAGTATTATTCTTGTTACTCAATATGATCTCTACTAAAAATTTGAATGATATATCTGTTAGATATTCTATAGACTAATAGTCATTACATTAGACGATAGGGTTCTATCCTACATTATAGCGAGTCTCATTTTTTAGTATAACATGTTAAGAATTAATGATATTATTATCCATCCAATATAATTAAACACTTAATATAATTTAATTAAAAAAAATTCTATACCTCATCTAAATATGTGATACAACAATATCATGATAAGTCCCCATATGAAAATTCTTGGGTTGGTAGAAATGATAATATTGACCCAAAAACACTAAATTCAATAAGAACATGTCGATACAATAAATGTGGGTTGAAATCACACATTATTAGAGGAATTTCCTTTATAATTGTAGAAAAAATAAAAAAATCCCTCAAACAATAACAACTCTTCAATTATAATGAACCAGTCATCCAAAATTATTGAATATAGTGTCAAATATGAAAATAAATTTCTTCAATGAAAATAAAAAGGAATACCCCATACAATGAAAACTTATACTCCAACCCTAATAACTGTGTCACCAGCTATTATTATAAAAATCGATTACCAACCCTATATAGGATATAAATATAGATAAATATTCCCAATTACAAGTGGGGTGAATTGTAGGTTTATAAAATTAGGTTTTTATCCTTAATTAAATCTATGTTTTACAAAGTTAAACAACTAAAATTTACAAAACCTCTTTGGTGATTATATATAAATATAATTGGAAGTGCTTAGGTCCAATTATAGGAAATATAAACTTAAAAAAGTTAAACTTGAGAAAACATAAGTAGGTTTTACTTAAAGAATTTTTCTTCCTTAAAGTATATAGAATATAACTTATATTAGAGTTAAACAAGTATAAGAAATTATAATGAAGTTATACTTTCTTTATTTAAAAAAATAAAGTGGAATGAAAACTAGTAACCAAGAAAATAAACAAGTAGAAAATATTTTAACACATAGAGAATGGTATAAACAACCATGAATAAAGATCCCCTGATTTATACATTCAAGAAGGTTTATCTTACCGACAGTAGGGTAAGTCCTCGATAAGAATATTAGAGTTTTTCTTATTATCCTCGCAAGCCCTCAAACTTTAAGGAAGTAGAAAACTCTATCTTCCTATCTCCATAATTCCTATAACATTAAGGAAGTAGAAACCTATGTATTTCTATCCCCTTAATCCCTCGATTGTATATAGTAAAAATCGAATTCAAAAAAAGCTGAAAATTTTTCTCATGGTTGAACAAGATGTTCACAAATCACAGAAGGCATGAGAGTTTCTCACTCTAAAAATCACTTCACAGCATGTAATCTCTAAGATCATCAATCTATTTGTATTTCGAGATTTCTCAAATGATATCATATTTATTGTAAATAAAACTACAATAGTCGACTCCTCCCCCTACTGTGATATTTTTTCACGAATCTATGAGGGACCTGTACAGGTGTCACTCAACTAACAATTAGTTTGAAACAAATTGCATGACATTATTTCATTGTAAAAAACATCTGTAAAGAAATATTATCATATAATAATAAAATTCTTATTTTTATTAAACTTATGTAAAATAGGATCAAAAAAATTTGGAATAATACTTTAAGGAATGGAAATAACTATTAGGAAAACATTTAATCAAATTATTAAGGAATTAAAAAAAATAATGAAGTCCAGAAAAATTGATATTCGGTGTTTTTCACAAATAATTCATCTTCTAGATTCTATAGCCTTAGGATTCTGATTTCTGAGGAATTCAGAGTCCAAATTATAAGGAAATTGGAGTCTGAATTATGATGAATTCAGATTCTGAATTATAAGGAATTTAGAGTTACAATTATAAGGAATTCAGAGTCTAAATTCGGGGTAGTTAGAAGTTTGAATTTAGAAGAATTTGGAGTATGAAATATACAGAATTTAGAGTCTATGTTTTGAGGAATTAGGAGTCTAAATTTTAGAAAATTCTAAGACTAAATTTTAGGGAATTTGGAATTTGAATTTCAATGAAATCAAAGTCCTAATTTCATAGAAATATAAGTATGAATTTTAGAGAATCTGGAGTTCGGATTTCAATGAATTATGAGTCTTAATTACATAGAATTTGGGTTCTGAATTACAGATAATTTGGAGCCTAAAAATAGATAATTCAGTGTCTGAAAATAGTAAGACTCAGTAGATAAGGAGCTGTAAGATTCTAAGGTTTTTGATTAGGATTAGAAATTTTGGCTTAAAAAAATGAAAGACTTAGTTTTTAGAAGACATTAAATAAAACATTTAAAAACAATTTAAGGTTAAAAATTATCTTATAGAAAGAAAAACATTCAAAAGAAAAAAAATCTTAGAGAAAGATAGTTTTTATTATGAAAATGTGTTTGTGATTTTAAAAATATATAGGAAAGAAAAAGTCATAATGAAATATTATTGAATCAACAATTTCACCCTTTTTTTAAAGAACAAACAACCTTTCAAACTAGATTATAATAAATAAGTATATAGATTTTATAATGTTAAAAAATATTCTCTCCATTTACATATGACATATGATGAATACGACTAACTCCCCATTATGTTTTGAAATCCATAAAGATCATATTCTTTTATTTCTTAAAAATTATTTTTTAAATAGACTCCCCCTTAATTAATATCCCCTTTCTTAGGGAATTCCATTCTTTTTTACATAATATTATTTTGATCATTCTTTTCTCACCCTTTTTTATTTTCAAAAAGGAATGGAGGGAATAATAAAATTGTACATGAAAGGATAAAAATATACAAAATAAAATAATGGAATGATAAAAAATTTCATTATGATACAAAAAAATGTTACAAGAAGAATAAAACAAAATATTAGAGTTGTATAATAATAATTCATCCTTATTTTCCTTCATCATGAGATTTTCAAGGTTTTCTTTAATTTCATCATCTCTTTATGATCATCCTCAAACCTCTTGAGAAACTGATCCTAATCCTAATTCTTCTTTTTGAGAGCCTTGACACTTTATTCTTGAGACTTTTTAATTTACACCTTGTACTTTACTACCTCCTCTTATTTTTTGAACATTTCTTCTAAATATTTCTTGATTTATATTTCTCTATTTAACCTTATGGAAATTGAATTGAGATTTATATTTAAGTCTTTGTCCTTTTGAACCTAGGATGATTTCTCGTTATTCAACTTGTTTGAAATATTTGTTAAAATCTTCTTTCATGATGTCATCTGAATGATCAAAGGAATATTTTTCTGAGTCACAAAAATCAACTATAATTTTTAGAACCGAAATTATTGACTTTTACCATTTCGTTATTTCCTTACATGATCTTTTATATTCATTATAACCAACAAGAAAAGTCTTTAAATCCACTTCAATATTGATAAAAATTCTCATGGGAATACTAATGAAATTTTACTTTGGGTTAAAATAATCCTCAAGAAACTGACATCTCAAATTTATTCTTTCAAATAAGGGAATTTTGTTCACTAACGTCTTCAAAGATTGAACAAAAAAACTTGTCCCAAAGAAAATGAAAATTCAGAAGATAATTCATTTGATAGCAAGGAAACTTCATTTATCTCTTCATATTTCCTTATAGATATTCCACAAAAATCTTTCATAGCATTCCAAACCACAACCATTCTAGGAAAGTCAACAAACACCTATTTTCCTTTATCAGATTTAGAGATTGCCTTTCCAAATTTTAGATTCTCATGTTCACTATCTGAGACATGTATTATCTCATCTTCCTCAATATATTTTTTCTCAGTATCACCCTGAATATCTTCAGTTAAAATGAAATCATAGATATTTCTCTCATCATCTTTTGGTTTATTAACTTCATCATGTCCATCATCATCTTTCCCTTGAGAGATTATTTTAGGGGATTCAACCTCGGAATTTCTGATCGATAGCTTGTCAGAAGGAATTTCCTTCTCATGATATTCTTCCACTTGTTTTGACCATGTCTTCACTCTCTTCTTCTTTATCTTATTCTTTTTATTCTATATGAACTGTATCTTCTTCTATAATAGGTTTCAAAATTGACATTTTCTATCTGAGAGTTTCTATTGGAACTAACTCTTGAAGTAATAATTATAGTACCAGGATATGTTCAGATGCATCCTAAGTATCTTTTAGAAAATCATAGACATGTTCAGCTTCTTACAACTTCTCCTTAATTTTCTTTTTCTTAATCTTGTTTTCCAAGCTCTTCTGCTGCTTGAATCTTCAATGATTTTTCCTCAACAGGTTATAAACCAAATCTTGTATCTCCCTCCTTCTACTTCGGCTCTCTCCACTTTTCTACTACTTCATCATGAAAAGTTTTTTTCTTTTTTGTATTTGGTGGAGATTACATGGTTTCTGGAATGGGTTCTTTTTATTTTGATTCTCATTTTTCTCTTTTGTATTCTTATATGTTTTCTTGTATGTTTTTCATAATTCCTATTTATTGATTTAATATTGAACCTAACTTTTATAATAATAATAAAAATCTTTCGATATGATACTGAAAACCAAATTTCCTTCCCTAAAAAGTGTCATCACTCAACAACATAATATTGAATGTTCTAGGTTTTAAACTCTATGGAATTTTAAATGATTCTAGATTGATAATAATAATCTTCGACAATATTTCAAGATACATGATTATCTGAGACATAATGGTTCAATTATATGTGTTAGTGATGGTTAGAAGTATGTAATTGTCTAGGATTAACTTTCTATGATTAACCAATAAGTCCATCATAATGATATCACTCTTCTTAAAGGAGTCCTTGTATCTATTTCTGAGAATAAGAAATCCCTATATCCACAATTCTATCAAAAGATAGTTGGTTGTAAGATTATTTAATGTCAGAGATATGAATCCTTTGAGTCCATGTAACTCTATTGCATCTTCCTTCTCAAAACAACCTTTATTTTTTGGTAGATTGTGACAAAAAAATACTACTTCAACTTTATAAGGAATACCTATAATATGTTGATCTATGTTAAATGATAATGAATAGGTTATTCCATAGAACATAAAGGAAAACTTTTCCCTTCCTCCTTCTTTATAAAAACATATTGAATCACAAATTTCATTGAGATTATCTGGATAAACCAAATCTGAATTTGTTGTATTGGCTACACAAAGACATTCCCAACTATTTTTCATTATAACTTTCGAAATTAAGGAATTATAATTCCAAAATATATTTTGTTTATCCATCCATTATCTGTTTTTTTCCTACTCATTGATTTCCATGTTTGGTGTCATCTAATTTTAAGAGGAAATTTCATGTGACTTCCAAAATGTATGGAAACTATGAAATATGAATGACTAATTTGTAGGATTTTAGTGTTTCGGTGAATTTTTTTTTTTGAAAAAACCCATGTTGGACTCGAATATGGGAACCATTTATATAGGCTTTACGATGGTAGTTCACATTATTTAATCAATCCAATGGTTATGATTAACTTGATATAATATAACAATTAAGATGAATGACAAAGAGGGATTTAGTTGGTTCTGATCTTTTGAGTGTGTGATCCCTAAAAAAGGTATGCCTAATATCTATGTGTTTTTTATGAGAGTGATGTGTATAGTTTTTTCTTAGGTAAATAGAACATGTATTATCACACAATATCTATGTTTGGGTAAAACTCACATCATAGTCTATGAGTGTGTGTTGCGTCCTCAACACTTTTTCCCAATAATGTTTAGCTGCTATATATCCAGCCTCAGCTATGGAAGTACTACTAAGTGTTTCTTATTTCATAAACAAGAAACTAATGAATCTTGTATAAAATTTTAGGTTTTAAATGTTCTATTTCTATAAATTCTACATCCCCAAAAATATGGATCTGAAAAACATTTTAAATCAAAATCATTTCTAGAAGAATAAAAAATTACTACGTCCATAGTTCCCTTTTAAGTAGTGAAAAATTATTTTCACTGCTTTTAAAATTTATTCCTTTGGATTAGATTGATGTCATTCAAAATAAGAATACTGAAAACATTAACTTTCAATAACTATATGTTAAGTATAATAAACTTCCTATCATACCTCTAATAGATTTTTGATTTACTGGTTTACCAACTTCTCAAATGTCAAGGGAAATTGAGGTACCGATTTGAGTACTTATACTTTTGGTGTTGTCACAACCATACTTTTTAAGAATATATTTAATATACTTATTTTGAGATATATAAGTTCCTTCTGGTTTTTGATAAATTTAAAAACCTAGGAAAAATGGTAACACACCCATCATAATCATTTCAAACTCATATTTCATAAGATTTACAAATGAATTAGATAAATATTGTTGAGTTGATCTTAATATAATGTCGTCATTATAAACTTGAACAATCAAAGAATTTTTCTTATCTTGTTTTTTATAAAAAATAGTTGGATTAGTAGTTCCTTTAACATAATTTTTTTGTAACAAATATCCCATATGTCTATAATACTAGGCTTTATGGACTTGTTTAAGTATATATAATTCTTTGGTAAGTTTGAAAACATGTTCCGTATTTTTTTTTGTCTTCAAAACAAAATGGTTGTTCAAAAGAAACTTCCTCTTGAACATATCCCTTAAGAAAAGATCATTTCATGTCAATTTGAAATTTTTTGAAATTAATGAATGCTACAAAGGAAAGAAGAATATTAATAGATTCTTGTTTAGATACTACAGTGCATGTTTTTTTATAGTCTATTCCATCTTGTTGATTATAGCCTTTTGAAAATACTCTTGATTTATTTCTTATTAGGATTCTATTTTCATCACATTAATTTATAATGACCCATTTTACTCCAATAATAGAATTTTCCATAGGTATTTCAACTAAGGTCTAGAATTGTTACCTTTCGAATTTATTTAATTTATCTTTCATAGCTTTTATCCAATCATCATCACCTAAAGATTCATCAGTTCTTTTTTTCTAATTGGGAAAGAAATTATCCGTGTTCTACTTCATTTATTAACGAACATCTAGTCCAAATAGGTGGATTCCAACCACCAATGATACTATCACGGGGATGATTCATAATAAACAACTCATTTGGGTTTTCCAAATCTTGTTTATCAACAAAAGGTAGATATTATGTTGGGTTAAATACATTAGAAACATTTTCTTGAGAATATTATTTATTAGAGAAATTTTCCATCAAATATTTATAATCAGTTTTGGAAAACACATCCATGGATGTGGGGTAGGTGTTTTTAGGAAAATGGATTAGTTATCTCAAATTTAAGATGAACTGTTTCATCAATAGTATAAGAAGTTTTATTAAAAACACTATAAGACTTAGAAGTAGTGGAGTAGCCTAAGAAGATTATTTTATAGGATTTAGGTGCGAATTTATTTAATTTATCTTTAATATTCAAAATCAATACTTTTCATCCAAATACATTGAAGTAATAAAGCTTATGTTTTTAATCATTCCACAATTCATAAGGCGTTTTGTTGAGAAAATGTCTGATTAAAACTCGATTTATAGTTTAACAAGTACAAATACAATCTTCATCCCAAAAGTTTTTAGCAATATAATATTCACTCAACATGGTTATAGTTATATATTAGGAAATAATATTTATTCTTTCAACAAAACCATTTTCTTATGGATTTCTTGGGGATTAGAAGTTATGAGCACTGCCTTTCTAACTAAAAAATGTTTCAAAATCGAAATTTTGAAATTCTCCTCCATAATCACTAAAAATCATTATCAATTGAATTTTTTTTCATTTTTAACATGGTCTCTAAAAGTTATAAAATAAAAAAATATTATGATATATTTTCTAGAAAATTAACCCACGTAAATCAAGTTTCATCATCTATTAAGACAAATACATTGAATTACCCTCCAATAATTCTATGTTGTATTGGACCGAAAAGATTCATATGCACTAGATGTAATGTATTAGAAGTTGAGACTTCAATGATTGATTTAAATCTTTACTTATGTTTCTTTCTTTATTGACACAGATCAAAAACTTTTAGAGAATCAAATCTATGATCTGGTATATCCTTAATAAGTATTTTCTTTGAGAGTTTTCATAGGTTTATAATGTAATAGTATACTAGCCTTCTATTTCATAGCTAAGATATATCATCCATTGAACTAAGGAATGGTGGCTCTTGGATCATTCAGTCTTATATGTTCAGGGTATAATCATTCTCATTCTTATGAGAATAGTAAATGAACTCTTCCATTGAATTGTGTACTAAGAATCTATCATTCTTAAAATTCCCAAGTGAACCTTCATCACATTACAGGATTATTCTTATAAAGTGTTTCTTAAGACCTTTAACCAATTAAACATTTGAAATTAAATATTTTATAAGAATAAAAGTTTTACCTATACGAACAATTTGTCCCTGAGCATTATCTTTAAAATTTACATTTACTCCTTTATTCTTGATACTCTATCCAAAGATGTTTTTTTCTAGTTATGTACGGGGAGATACATTATCCATGTACCACAAATTGTTATTGATACTTATTTTATTTTTTTAAACTAGATAGACTTCTAAAATCAAACTTTTCTTTGATCAAGAATTTTCCAAAAGTAAAATATTATAAATCTACAATTTTGTTGAAAAATAATCTTTATGAAAACCTAAGTATTGGGTTTTATTTTAAGAATAACTTATCTCCCAATGTCCACCACATTAACAATTGGTGAAAATAGTATTAGTTTGGGGGAAAATAATTATGACTAAATACTGGGATTGAATGAGTATAACCAATTCTTGAACTATTCCTTAGAGGATGAATTTTTGAATAAATTTTATCAAATTGTTTCCTTCCAAAATTTACATTATATAAAAGTTTATTTAAGGAACAAATTTTAATTTTAGTAATATAACCAAATTTTTATCCTCAAATTCATTAGTTTTAGAACACGAGTTATTCTTTAAAACATCTTTCCTAGAAATAACATTTTTAATATCCTTAGAATGTTTATCCTTGTCAGAGTTAATTCTCTTAAGGATTTTAAAAAAACATTCTAAATCAAGAGTTTTTTATCAATATCTTAAGAATGATTTGATACTTCTTTTGTTAAAACATAAATTCTAGATTTTTAATTCTCTATATTATTTTTTATATTACAATTTTCATTCCCATGTAATTTAGAAACTCTAGAACTTCTTCAAATAATGGAAATGTATTATCATCTAATGAGGAAGATTCTTCAACTAAAGATTCATAATATTCTTTATTATAAAAATTTGAATTTATTTAAATATTGGTTAAGGATTCGTCATTTTGTACCTTATCCATAACATAATGATTTTTAATAGGTACTATATCTATAAGACCAGTATTCTTCTGACCAGAAGATTCAAAATTTAATGATTCATATGAAGAGTCACCACTACTATCACTCTAGGTGTCATTAGATTTTAAGTATTTCTTAGCCTCAAATTAGTAGTAATTCTTTATGTTACTTTTAGAATTCATTTTTATTTCTTTCTTTTCTCTTAATCATAGGACAATCAGGTCTGATATGTCCTACACTTTTAAATTCTTGACAGGTTACTTCATAATATTTATTGTCTTTTCTATCTTTCTACTTGTATCTATACTAAAAATATTTATTTCCCACAATCGTTTTAATCCTTCGAGAAATATTAGAAAATTCGTTCCAACACTATTAACCATTACATTATTCAGATATAATAATAGCTTTATTATAGTTAGAACTAGTTTCCCTTTCTAGAGTCTTAGATTTAGACGTATTAGTGAAAGCTACACATCCATTGACATTCTTATGTTAGTTGAAATCAGCATCTCTCTTCATTCTTATATCATGTTGATTAACAGTTCCAAATAACTCATAAAGAGTAATGTTTGATTCTTTTTTATTTTCAACAATAGTTGTCTATTTAGATTCCTATTCATTTGGTATGATATCAATTACCTTTTCCATAAGAAATTTCTCATCAAGGCCTTTCTCTCCCATAGAATAAAGACTATTAAAAGTAGTTATAAATCCTTTTTGTACATTGAAAATACGTTCTCTATCATGAAACAAGAATCCATGATATATATCTCTAAACATAGCTCTTATAGTTTCTATCACATTATATATTACAAAATATATAACTTCATGTTTCATATAAATACCAATAAAAGCTTCACAAGAATATATATTTTAATATATTTTCTAGGGGATAGAACACAACAATGTATTGTATAGTTTGTAGTTTAATTGATATTCTTTTCATTTCTTGGTTGGTGAAAGTTTTAACTTCTTTTTCTTGAAATTTGTAATCTTCAGTGAGAATAGCAAAATTGTTTACTCTAGTGTAAATTACAAAAGTCTTCATCCTTTCTCTTCATTAATCCTAATCATTACCATAAAATATTGGTGATCTGGTGGAATCCAGGTTTTCTATAGAACCAGTATTTATACCTTCCATTATTATACCAAAATAATAATTATTTTCCACAAAACATGTTAATAGTAAAATCTTATTAACAATGATACAAAATCATTAAGCAATACTTTAGGAAAAAAAGTTAAGAAAGTAAATTTTGAGCAATAAATACTTGAGTAAAAAAACATACATGTAATTATATGTATCTCAGAGACCTTCCTCTAATACTAATTGTAGGATTAAAATATAGATGAAGATTCTCAATTATTAGAGGGTGTGAATTTTTGTTTTAAAAACATTTTTTTTAAACTTAAAGAAATCTATTTTTAACAAATTTATACAACTTAAATTCATAAAACCCTCTCTAGTTATTACATAAACAGATAATTGGAATGCCCGAGGTCTAATTATAAGAAACCTAAACCTAAAAAAGGTATGATTGAAAAAACATAAACAATTTTTACTCTGAGAAATAATCTACCTTAATGTGCATAGATTCTTATTTATATTAGAGTTAATAAAGTATAACAATGTATAAGAAAGTAAAAATTTATTTATTTAACAAAATACAGTAGAAATAAATAATGTAAAAAAGTAAGTAAGAAGTAGGAGATCCTTTAAACTCAAGGGAATGGTATCCAAAAACCGTTGATAATGTTACCTTCATCTATACTTTAAAAAGGTTTGTCTTACCCACACTAGGGTAAGTCATCAATAAGAATATCGAAGATTCTATTTTAATCCCCACAAACCCTTGAACTTTAAGGTTGGTGGAACCTCTATCTTACTCTCCCTATAAGTCTTATAACTATAATGTAGTTGGAAACTATGTCTTCCTCTCCCCAGAATCCCAAGATTGAATACATCAACATTCATAATCACAAAAAGATAGACAAGTTGTTCGTTGTTGAATAAGATATTCACAAATTTCACAATTAAAAATAGTTTATCTCTCTAGAAATCACATCATAGCATGTAATCTCGAGTATAATCAATAAATGTGTAGTTTTAGATTGAACTAATGAGCTCATATTTATAGGCAAAAACATCAATGGTCATCGCCCCATTGATCATATTTTTCCTTCAATTTCAGAGGGACTTGTACATGTTTCACTGGACCAATGGTTAGTTTGAAACAAATTGTATAAAATCATTTAATTGTAACTAAAAAATTTGTATGGAAATTTTATCTAGAGAGAAAACATATTCTTCTATTTAAGAAACATATGTAAAATAGGATTTAATAAAGTAGGAACAATACTTTAAAGAAATGAAATAACTATAAGGAAAACGTTTAATCATATTCTTAAGAATGTCAAAACAAATCTAGAAAAAGTGGTATTTGGATTTTGTTTTATAATAAATTCGGAGTCTGAATTCGATAACATTTAGAGTTTGAATTCTATAGAATTTTGATTCTGAACTTTGAGGAATTCGGAGTCATAATTTTAGAGAATTCAGAGTGTGAATTTCTGATAATTCATTGATTGAATTTCAGAGAATTTAGAGTCTAAATTTCAAATAATTCTGAATTTTAATTTCATATAATTCAAAGAATGAATTTCAGTTAATTTAGAGTCTGAAATAGATAATTCAAAGACTGAAAACAGTAAGAATCGGTAGCTGGGGAACTTTAAGGTTTTGAAGTTTTTGATAAGGATATGAATTGTTGTCTTAATAAAAAAAATGGATAGACTTGGTTTTGAGAATAAATTAACTGAAACATTTAAAACAATGGAATGATAATACTTTTTTAGGGAGAGAAAATTTTCCTTAAGAAAATAATTCTTGGAGAAAGATAACTTTTCTAAAAAAATGTATTTTTGATTTTCAAAACATAGAGGAATGGAAAAGTCATAAGGAAACCCTAATAACTCAACACCCTACACTATAAATCTATTATATATATATATATATATGATCTGGATGGGTATTAATTGTAAAAAGTAAATTATTCTCTAATGCATGGGTTTTTACGAAGAACATTATTTTTATAAACCATATGTTAATAATTATAGAATATATTTTTATATTTTTTAAATGAATTGATATTATCTTTGAAATAATCCATATTATATATGAGTTAATTTGATAACACTTTATTCATTCATAAGTGGAACGTTATAAATAGATCTTATCAAACTATGGCTTACACACTATGGATTATTATTCACCATAGGTAAAATAAATCCACTAAAGGTTAATAAATTAATAGGATACAATAGATAAAAAAATAAATTCATTATTAATATGAAATATCATGAATCATATTCAACCATAAGGATAACCAATAGCCTCAAATTACCTATAATGAGGAAGATCACCAAAAAATAAAGATCATTATACAAAAAATTATAATATGACACAACAAATATACATTAAAATGGGTAAGTGTAATGAAAAAAAGTTTTAGAAAGTCCATATTTCGGAATGAAACCATGTATTTGATAATATGGCCTTTCACCATATATCTAGTAGCTATACTAAATTTGTGTATTATTAAGTTGTTAAAAGAAATAATATTACTCATAATCAAATATTAATATGATTATAAAATAATGTTTTTATATATATTTATGTGTTACATATAAATATAAATAATATTAATATTAAAATATGATATTACCTATATAAAAAATCAATTAAATATTTTAACATTAATGAAGTAGTCAAATTAAATTTTTTAAATAGAAAAAATATTTTAAACTAAAGTAATAGATCTTTTAAATAAAATTTTTTTATGTATTTTGTCCTCATAGATAAATTAAAAATTTATAAAATATTATTATATACAAACTATCATATCAAGATCATCAATGTTCAAAATCTATATAAAATAATATTATAAACACATAATATTTAGAACATCATTTTTCAAATAAAATAATTTTTTAATTATATTTGTATGTTCATTTAAAAACTAAATATATAAAATTTTTAATAATAATTTAATAAAAATTTATTTTATTTTTGATATAAAATTTTTAAATTTATTTATCATTTGATAAATGAATTTTCTAAAAATTTTAATTTTTAGGTGAATTTTTTAAAATTTTATTTTTATAAATAAAATTAATTAAAAGTCATTATTAGTATATAAGTATTAATTATAAATTGATGACACCTTTTTATAAGAATATATATAGTTTTTATAAGTGAATTTGTAATTTAAAAAATGTTTTTAAATGTTTATAAACAAATATTTGACATTTTAGGATTTAAGATTTATTTTATAAAAAAAACAATACCTTAAACAGGTCGTTCTTTAAAAAAGGTATATCTGTTTTAAAATTTAATAAAAATGTGATTTCACATTGTTTATCTCAATATAATATTTAAATAAATAGTTCCATTTAATATTTGGTCATAGGGGATAAATTATGTAGGTAAAATATCATCACAGTGATGAAAAAAATGTTAAAAAATGTGTGGCCTAAGAGGTAAAGGGATAAATATGTTAAAAGTTTATCTTAATTGAGTTTTTTTTCATATTATTAGTGATATATATTATTCTCTATATTATTTTATAATATTTAATATCCCTTCATTTTTTTCAAATAAGATAGAAAATGACATTTGTGTGTCTTTAGACTACTGCCTCTATAGAATGTCAAGTTTCTTTTTCCTTAACCAAAATACATGAATATTAATGATTTTAAAAATAGTAAATAATTATTATATTCATAAAGAAAATAGTTAAAAAAATTATTCTTTTCACTTTTTGTATGGAAAATTAAATCGTTAACCTTCTGTATGTATCGACAACTAACTCTATGGGATGATTGATTTTCATTTTTCTTTTCATCATTGTATTAAATGGTTTGTCATGATAATATTGTTAATTGAAATATATTATATTTATGATTTCATTGTGTTTTTTTTATGATAGATTAGAGTACATATTAATGATTTAATTGATAAATTATTATCATTAATTCAACCCTTAAAATCAAGCATACATGGTGAAAAATAATTAATTCAAATTATTTAATATTTTCATATCCATTACAAAAATATTATAAATATTATAAAATTATAATAAATCACAATAATAAACCCTAAATTATTTAATTATTCTTCTAATCAGTGAGATTCCAACTAAATCACCACATAATCATCAATAATCGTGTTGTGTTCCTTTTGGGGTTGATTTTACCACCTATAGGAAGAATAATATGAAATTAAATCTTTTATTATTAATAAAACATTATTTATATAATTATATGATATAAATATATAAATAACAATTTATATTTGTTTAAGAAAAGATAAAAAATATTTAACTCGCTAATTAAGAAAACACCCCTTATTTGATATCTCACTATGAAATGTGCATTATTGATTTCATATTCTAGAAAAAAGAATAAATTACTAATGAAATGAAATATAAAAATAATAATAAATTATATTAACTATAATAAACATGGAATGAAAATCATTGGGAGAATAATCAATAACATCAATACTATAATGAAATCACATTAAAATGATCAAAATTACCTAAAATATACATAAAAATAATAAATAAGTTACCTATGTAAATTTAGGGAATAATTATAAATTACTTTTATAAAAAAAATTAAATATTAAAAACATTCATATATATGTTATCTTAGTATTTATGTTTCTTATACAGGATCTTGTAGTGCACTCTTTTTTATAGGGAAACATGGTAATGGGTTCTTTATCCAAATATAGTATCATTAAACATTATTCTTAATATGAACCCTGATATAATAAATATGGTATGATTACTGCCAATGTAATTTCTCATTTCATAATCATTTTTATTAATTGTCCATGACATGTGATTTATTTAAATTTCCATCAATTCAAAACAAAAAAAACATGAAAATATTTTTGATGGAAATGGTAATAAAATCATAATGGGTTCATGGGTGATATTATTTTAAATTAAATATTGTTTTTGAAAGATAATATCTCTAGGTAAGTAGTATTATTTATAAAAATTATACTCATTTTGATTTTAGATATGTTGTATTCTATATTTCCCCTTGGCTTAAATTTTACGTGAAGGTTTCTTGAAAGTGAAATTGTCCTCATAAATTTCATTCAATCAAATATCCCACTTTAATATGTCTTAATTCATCATATTCATTGTCAAATGTAAATACAATTTACTTAAGTCATTACCAAAAGCATTATCATTATAAAATAATTTTAAAAAAAAATAATTTTTTAATATGTGTCATTTTCATCAAACTGTATGAAAATATATTTTTATCATTTTCTTGGTAAATAACCCTTTATATCATCATTATATATTGATATGATAAATAATTTGAATAATTAATTGATTATTAAAAAGAAAATATAATTATTTTTTATTAATAAAGAATTTTAATCTAAAATGTTTTCAAAAGGATCATTGTTGTCTCTTCTTTCTAAAGAAATTTTTTCTTAATGATCTTAAATAAGTTTTATATCTAAATAATAATTCATAGACATACATTATTATTTATCAATGATATTATTATGTAACCATCAACATTATTTATCTATATGACTTATTTAATTTCCTTATATTTTGTTGAAATGATCAACCACAGAATTTATCTTGGCAAATCATTTTCAATGTATACATGTAATTTTTCATCTAATTCCTTTCCTATTTTAATAGCATATTATTTGTATATTTTATTTATGGGTGTTCACTAATATTTCAAAAATCAATTAATTGGGTAGAATTATTGACTTTATCATATATACTTTATCTATACATTGTAAATACCATATGCATTATTATCCCCATTGAATGGAATTTACCAAGAATGTTGCATGAAGTCAATGGATACCCATTTATTTTCCATGGGTTTATAATTCTATGATTTTTGATGAAATTATTAACTATTTATTGAGGAAAATAAACATTAAAATGATTTAAAACCCATATTATTTCTATGGGATCTTTATAATATGTTGAATGAATCCCATTTTTTGTTCCATTGATTCTTCTATTGGTAATGAATGATTTATTTTTCTATGGAACTCATACATATGGATGGTGATTTTTTTAAAATATATATCCCTAAAATAAATTTTTAAATTTTTTTTATCTTAGGATATAATTATTCCCATGTATTTAGTATGTTCTTATAATAATGGTCATTGATGGTGTGGCCCCTGAAATCTTTGTTCCAAATAAAATTATATATTACATATTTTAAAGATATTTAATATTTTAAAAATTATTATGTGGAACATTATACCCTCTCATGGATCACGTTTACTAAATCACCCTTTTGATTCATGTAATATTTAATGTTATGATTTACACTATGATGAAAGACAAAAGCCTTTTTTGGAATGATTTTTATATGAATCATGAATATACTCATGTACTAAAATTATTCGTACTTGTTATTTTTGTTTTTTATCAATTATGATTACTTTTACTAAGCATATGACCTCACCCCCTTCAAATATCTTTATTTAAATGTTTTATTGATAAATATTTTACATAATAGGTGTCTATAGGTGTATATTTTTAGAATAATTTATGGGATATGAATAATGAATTGTATAGATTAAGATATTTCTCTCATAGTGGAATGAAAAATGTGTGTTAGTTGATAATGGATTGAGTTTTTTAATTTATTATTTCAAATAACACTCTAAAACTCTTAAAATAAAAATTCCAGGGAATTTATTATAATGAAATATTTTCATTATTTTAGGTAATTATCTGATGATTAAATCTGGGATATAATTTTAAGAAGTACATAAGGGTTTATATAACATTGTAAATTAGGATGATATTATTTCAGGATTTACTAAGAGTTTAATATGTCTTAAAATAATAATAATTTAATGTTGATTATAATTTGAATGGTATAGATTAACCTTTCGTTCACTTGAGGTAATATTTCATGGATTATGATAAGATAATATTATTGGAAAACCTAGGGGTAAGTCTATGGAATTATCTTATATATTGAATAACATATAAAAATATACATAAAATATTAATTTGATGTTTTTACTATAAAATTAATACTTTTCTAAAAACTATAATGTGAATGTCATATATGGGATAGTTGTAACTACTTGTAATAACCCCAAAGTGTGCATGTTGTGTATTAATGTAAATGTGGCCAAGTTCTAAACAAAGAGTCATATCTGCAATCTTGGATATAAACACCTGGGGAATATTCCTTGTATGATCATATTATCTTTAAGAACCATTGTGATCGATTTATTTCCTAGTTACATTAAAGGATTATCTCTTGATGTATTTGAGCATACAAATTAAAATAACCAAGGAAGATATAATGGAGTTTTAGGATTAACCAAGTATCACATATTTTAAATTAATGTATCATAAGTTAAAATGAAGGTTTCATTGGAGGATAAATCTTAGGATTTATATTTCATATTAATAATCTTTGATTCTTTATGATATTATCATAACAATTTTTTAATTATTTGTTTGAAAAAATATCATAGACATAATTATGGAAATAATTATATATAATAAACTATATGTATTATAACAGAATAACGGAGAATACATTAATAGTTTTGACTCTTAGTATATTTCAATTATGATAGAAAAGGTGAGTTTCATAGTTTTAACTAAAGTATTTATGTTGATAATGTAATAGAAAATAATTTATAATAATCATATACATTTTCATTAATGTGGTATACTTATCTATGGTTATTTGGTATATTATAAAATTTAATTTTGTTATTTGAAACATTTAAGTATTTTTCATCAATGGTTCTTCTTTATAATTCTTGATAAATATATTAAATGGAATCAATATCCTAGATAACTTATTTAATGACATGGCTATATGTTTTTGGATTTATACTTAATAACACATGATTGTAGCCATGATAACTATTATGATTAATATAATCATAATGATGAGGTAATAAATAGGTGATTCAATTTGATAAAATTATACTAAATAGTATTAAAAATAATTATAGATTTAATGAAAACACATTCCATGATTTTTTAATGATTCTTATTTAATTTTTGGGATGATGATACATATTGAAAAGATTCTGACGTTATGTAATAAGGATTTATAAATTTAAGGTTTCAAATTAGATTTTATTTTTTGGATGGATATATAATATCATATTGGTTTAGTTAATCAATTATTTAAATGGATTTTGTCGTAGTAAGTTATAGAAAAATTATTATTTTGATATATATATATTAGGGAACATTATTTTATGAATGATAAATGTTCTTTGAGGAATGATAGGTATCTTGGTATATCCTTAGAATGTTAGGTTAATTTAATATTAGATGTTTTCTACCAAATCATGAATATATCAATAATACCCATACATATATTCATTAGTTATTATCCCTTAAAATTGTGAGGATTCATTTAATTATAGGGGGAATATAATGCCCCATGTTTTTAAGATGTGTATTATTTTTATAAACCATTTATTTATAAATATAAATCATTTTTTCTACTTATTTCTTGGAAAGAATATTTATTGAGGAAAAACTCATATGAGATATGAATTAATATAACAAAACTTCATTCAATTATAAGATGAACCCTATAATAAAATAAACAAAAATTGTTCCATAGACACCATGGATTATACATACCATAAATAAAATTAAAATATTAAAAGTTTATAAATACTGAGGGTAAATAGATAAAAAATAATAAAACATCTATGAATATAAAATACCATATATAATATTATTCCCTGAGGATTGCTAATAGCTATAGTAAAACTATAATGGGGAATATCACAATGAAATTATAAATCATTGTGTAAAATATATAACATGAAATAATAATTGCCCCTTGTGAATCTAGAGTTTAATATAAAATGATTTTTTTGGATTTTATATAGGAATGAAATATGTCCATTATACAAATGGATATTAAAAATATGGTATTTTCCAATGTGGTCATTGAAAATATAGTCATTAAAAATTTTTCCATTAGATATATATCCAACAGGTATACTGAAGTCATGTATTGTTAAGTTGTAAATTAAAATAATATTACTCACAATGAAATAAAAAAATTATATTATGAATTTATAAATATACATACTATAATTTTTTATGTATAAATATTTATATCATTATTATTAATATATGAAATTATGAATATATAAAACTCAATTAAATATTATCATATCATTGAAGTAGTAATCTGAAATTTTAGAGATTAAAAAATATTTTAAATAACTATAATATTTATTTTTAAAAGAACCATTTTGTTAATTATTTTATGGTAATTATTTAAATTTAACACATTAAAATATTATTATATATCAATTAACATATTATAATCTTTTAAATTATAATTTTAAATGACAAAATATTATAAAAAATCAATATTCTAAAACACAATTTTTAAGTAAAATCCTTTTTATTATTAGTATATTCATTAAAAAATATCTTGAATTAGATAAAAATAAATATATTTTTGTATTTATAATGTAAATATTATCTTTTTTCAAAAAATATTGATTTTTTGATCAATAGTAAAAAATAAAAATAGTATAAATAACAGAACTTTTAATACATTATTTGTATATAAGAATGAATTAAAAATTTATGAAAACTATTTATAAAAATATATATATATATATATTATTTGAAATTATTATAATAAGTTATTAAATATATAAACACTTAATTTACATTTTAATATTTAAGTTATATTTTAAAAACAATTAATAAATTATATGTTTATTATATTAAAATTAAATTATTTCACTTTTACAAATTTATTCAATAAAACTATTTTAAAATTTTCTAATCAATAAGTTCAAATTAATTAATAACTACTATTTTAGTTTTGGTCATCAGTAAAAAAATTAAATAGGTTAAGACTATTTATTTTTTTGAAACAAAAAATTGAAACAATGAGTAACCTAAGAGGTAGTGGGTGAATAATGATTAAAAAATCGCTAAGTGTTTGAGGTGTTTTTATACCTTATCTCTAATCCTCTATATTATTTTTCAATTTTTTATCCATTTTCCTTGAAAGTGACATTCCTTTATTCAAAATGATTCTTCTCTAACAAAAATTTCACTCATTTTAACTTATAAAGAATTTATATTTTTAAGAGAGAGTGGGAAAGGTGGATTTGTTATCCATCCTTATCTCTTTTATAATAAATATTGGGGTTCATCATAAAACCAAAAATTTTAAATTGGAATTGGTTATATTACTAAACAATGATGGGGGTGTGAAAGATTTAACTGAATTAAAAAGAATTATATCAAAAAAACTTAACCTGGAGTAAAATCACATTAAAAACACAATTATACCATTAACCTAATTAAAAAACATATGAAGATAGAAAAAAACTATTTCTATATATATATATATAAATTATCCCCACAAATATTGTAAAACTACAAAACTACATACTATTAATATATTTTCATTATAATTTCCATTTTCTTCATTTACTAACAATATGAATCTATTTTAAGAATATATCTACTATATTAATTAATTATTATAACCATTTATTATTTATCATGTTTTTAATAAATATAAATTTTATTTTTTATATATTCTTCCACTACATTAATTTAGTTTTTTGAAAACTATATTTATCAAACAGAAACCATTCATATTCAATATTATTTATATATTTAATTTATTTCATCATATTTTCATAATCTTGATAAGCTAATATACACCATGTATATCAGTATTTCCACACCACCACATCGTAAGACAATGCCAACATCTCACAACATTACATCCACCGACTATAGAAAAATAAATCATACTATTATTAATAAATTTCAATTCATTATATGCATAAAAGGAAAACTTTCATCAAATTCTAGATGAAATCATTATTAATGATATTATTATTAATTTATTTTTAGAGGGTAAAATATTATTTCACATATTGAAAATTTAAATACCTAAAACAAAGAATAATTTAACAAAATAATTAAACAAAACATCATTAAACTAATATAGAAGTTACATAAATCATACTAGACACACATCCCAATAATACCCCATTAATTGATATTTATTAAAATGATATCATATCCATATAAAAAGATAACTATCAGATTATTAATTAATATTGAAATTTCTTTAAATAATAGATAATTTGAATCAAAATTATGAAATGAATATAGAATATTACAACAATGTGTAGTGGAAGAAATCAACAATGTAATGAAAATAAACTCAATAGGATCTCCCACGAATATAATGTAAAATTTTTCCCCTAAAAATCCATCCTTATAATTATATTAGTTAATACATATACATACCTAATGAAAATATCCCTTTTTATTACACTTTATATATCCTTGGATTGGAATTTTACTGAGACCAATCCCTCAAGGACGTGGAGAGGAAATTTGGAGAGGTATTTTTTAAGATAGTGTTTACGATAGTGTGAAAAATGTGTGTGGATATGTGAGGTTAAAATGTTCCATTTATTTAGAGAGATGATTTGAGACCTTGTAAATATTTTGAACCTCAAAATATAATAAATAAATTTCTCAATGGATGTTAGACCAATTTAGTCATATTTAAAATAATTGATATGTTATGATTTCAATACACTCTAATTGTCAAATTTATAAATTGTTTTTGGATATTTGGACCCATGTGTTTTAGTTTAGACCATTGCTTAACCATATTAACCCTTAATATGGTGGGAAATTTTACCATCGTATGTATTTGTTAGTTCTAAAAATGAAATTGAAATCAATACCAAAATATAATAATTTAATTCAATATATAGAATCCATTTTCTATTATTTGATATCTAGAAGTGGTAAAAATTAATTTTAATATAATTCAATAAAACTCAATAAAACTATATATTTTCTAAAACTCCTTTTAAAATTATAATAATTATTCTACATCAAAACAAAAAAAAATTGAATTTTGGATAATTAATTTCATTATTTTCAATAAATATTGATAATATAAATTTAAAACCAAAACAATACAAAATGAAACCTTATAATAAAATAAGAAAAGTGAAGAACCAAAAATAGTATTTATTGAAATAAAAAAATTAATTGGATATATAAAATGTAAATTATTGATTTATAAGTACCAAAATATATATTTAAATTTTTTAATGTATATTGTAAAACATTTTTTCAATAATTGTTTTCAAAAATTATCATGTCATTGTTACATTATGATAATTTCATAAAACTTATTGTATTTCTAAAGCCATTATTTTATATTTTTTATTAAATAATTATCTATTTTTGAGACCAAAAATATGTGATAATATTATTTTCACATTATGATATAAAAATTTATTTTTAATTTATCAATTTAATTCTATAATTTTAAATGTTTTCATTTTTATAAAACCATACAATAGATGAAAAAAAGATTTTATTTATATAAAACAATTCATTTATGGATTGATAAATTATATAAAATTATTCTATATACTATGATGAATATAAATACCAACAATGAATACTTATATATAATAAAATTATTTTATTTCTAGGATTGCCTCGTTTTTCACCTTCATATACTAAATTAAATTTCATCCTCATAATATTATTCTTTAATTAAATAGATATGGGCATTTTCCCCTTAAAACATTTTATTATTCCTTTTTTTCATCTTCAATAATATGGTTCATCTACAAACAATAAGTAAAATTATATTTTTACCATATGTGAGTTTCTTTATTTTGTAACAATTTCACTTTAGGTCTCAATACATGAGTTTAATAATGTATATAGTTCCTTGAAAATGAATCATTCTTTACATTAACACATGAGTTAAATAATAAGGTAAATCTACTCAATGAGAAATTGATACTACTTTCCACAAAATTTAATATGAACTAATATAACGTGAATATAATTTTTATTTCTTTAAAAAGTAAATATAATTTTTTTAAGAATATAACTTATTTAAAACATTGTACCCTTTTTTGGAGTTGACCTTTATTTCTATATAATGCCTCTGATGGCTCTATATGTTTTCAAAAATGATAAATATTATTACAAAAAAAATAAATAAATTAAATATATTGATACCAAGTTATTTGGTAATATAATGAAGATTCACAATATATATCATCCAAATTATGAATTTATTACTTCATTAATCTATCAATTTATGGATGCATATTTGTAATAAAATTCATAGAGTACACAATGAATTTTTTTTCTCCAAATATTTGATTTAAAGATGGAATTATAGACATATATAATAGTGTAAGGATTTAAGACCCTAATATTTTAATACATGATTTCCTTTAGAATATTCCACAAGATCGATATATTTCCCCACATATAACCCTGAATATAAAAAAAGAGGGAAATAATTGGATAAAATAAAAAAAAATGTATGATCTTTAAAACAAAGGTAATTAATTAATGGTAGTGAATAGTATTAATTGATGTGTAAAATATTTATAAAATGAAAATTATGGATAATTTCAAATTTATTGAAATTCAATTTTTATATAAAAATTGATATATAATATCACTTTAAATATATAATTGTATTTTAATAAATAAATTTCTCTTTCTAAACTACACTTTTTATCAGGAAACCATTGATTAAATGATTATAATATCTAATGATATGAATAATTTTTTAACAATAATTGTTAAATAATATGAAATAAGAATAATAATTGATTGCATTTTAATGATTAATTTTATTTATAAAAAATTGTTTTTTATTATACATTTTAACTTCATAGAAATGTCAAATTTATAAATTTTCAAATTTAAATTTTATATAATTAATTTAATTTTTTTATTCCTCATTGTAATTTTTTTAAGATGAATTTTTAGGAATTATTTGAAAAAAATGTTTTTTAGGTGAAAAGTGAACTATACTGTTTTTATAAATACAATGATTTAATGGTATTATTAGAATATAAGTATGTTATAAAAATTATTTAACCATTTTAAAAAAAATTAAAATTGAAAATGTTAATTTCAATATATTTATTCAAGTTTGCAAACCCATATCTGATATTTTAGAATATTATTAATAATTTTCACCAAAAATTATATTATTACATAATTTATTTATTATTTTATAATTATTTTTCAACAATTATATAAATTTAATAATAGTAAATTACTTGAAAATTATGAATGATTTTATCAAAATTCTGTAATAAGGATTATTTTATTGAGTCGTGGATAAATTACTTTATTAAAAAACTACTAACAATGGTAATAGAAAATTAAGGTTAAAATTATTCAACACAGTAATATAGGATAATATATGTTTAAAAAGATTTCATATTGTGTGGTTTAAGACTTTATTTACTTAATCCCTATCTTAGTTCAATTATTTCCCAATTTTGGAGCCACTTTACTTGAGAGTGACATCCCATTATTAAAACAATATGTGTATTTACAAAAATTACATCCCATATCACTTATAAAAGAGGACTCACAAAACCCCTTAAAAATCACTGATAAAATTATTTTTCCACCTAATATTCATCAATTTTACCTTCTCATATATTCATATTATTCTACCATGACTATCTAATCACAAGATATTTCAATAATACCTCATTTTCTAAATAATTCATTTGGGAAAACTCAAATATCTCAATGTAATTAATGATGATTCCTTAAATTATTTCATATATTTATATATGTTGTTGCTGGATGATTTATCATCATAAAATATACAAGGTAATAAACTTTTGAATATGATTATTATTTCTTCTGCAAAGCTGGGATGGGATAATCTGGTGAAACACGCATGGATAGTGTGAACCTATAAAAAACGAGTGATTTCATAGCCTTCTAGAGGTCATGAGGATGGTTTTCTGTAGTGAAGAACCTATATGGGATCTCATGAAGTTCTATTTATGATTCATTCTATTCTAGTGAAGTGGTCCAGGACACATGTTTGTCATGTGGAAGTAGCCGGATGGGATCCCCTATGTTATCTTACTTGTCTATTGGTAGGTTCTTCACTTCCATCAAAAAAATCTTGTAAACTAAGGTGAAATATATCTTAAATGTGGTATCCTTAAGAATTCTTAGACATCATGTGATGTTCTTCATTTAGTTATCATGAAATGTGGAAGCCCTAGCAACATGACCACTATATCCTGTAATAATCTGTTGGCATATCACTCTAATCACACAAAAGGATTGAGACATGTAAATCTAGTCGCGTGCTACCCCTTTTTCTTAAAATAAAATACCTATGGTTTTCCTATTATAATGATAATTCATTGAAATGAGACACCTTTTTATTAATGTTACACAACACCAATGAGGAGAGCTATTTTCATTGGCAACACCCAAAAAACTCATAATACCTTAGACACATGTAAAATAAACAAGGAAATAAAAAGAGGTTATGGGGGAGACTTTTCAAGTCCTAAATCTAATGACATAGAATTTTTCACTCTATAATACTTCACAAAATCTCGTTGGAATGATTCCTAGATCACAAGATTTCCCCTTGTTAAGCCATCTTTTCTTTATGAAAACTCTCAGATAAGTCACTTCAAACCAAGAAAATGCCATTCAACAGGAATCTGGATCATGTAAAGGCCCATAAACATTTCATCCTAACCATAAAAAATTCCCATGTAATTCCAAATTTTTTTGAAAATACCCCATTAATTGGATAAAATACAATTAATTGGGTGTTGAAGAGATGGTTTCATTTTCACTAAAAATCATGAGATACCCCCAAAATAAATTATTATACGATCTCACGAAACACATTATATCAAATCCTACCGCCAACCCCAACATCAATTTAAACAATATTTGTTGCACATTGTGGGGAATAATCAGGGTGGTGAGGACAATATTTTCACCCCAAAATTTAAAAAAAAATCCTTTTATCCTTCAACTAGAACACCTATGTAGTAGAAAAAAACTTCTCAGAGCAGTAGATTCTAGGATCAAAAATGTTTTCCATCTAGTAATGTATTGGAAACAACATAATCAATAATGGAAAATTCATACGTACTTGGAATGATCAATCATAGATCATGATAATGAATTTATATGGGATATGTGAAAGGAATCCAAAATATTTTTTGATCCATGTGGAATTTAGTAAAAAAAATAGTAAATAAATATAAAGAATATGACATAAAAGGTTAGAGGAGAGACAAAAAATATGGGAGACTTATGAGAAAAACATATACACATATCTTAAATATCATTGAATGAACCACAATGGTCATACAACAGTACTATGACATGTCCTATAGATCATACGATGCTTCCATGGTATACTATAGGAATCATGTGAACCCCTTGGACATGTTAGATCACATCACATGGTTACCCCTAGGAATGCCACCCGAGTATCATTAAATACTCTTGGATATCCCTCCATACCTTTTTATTTCATTAATAAATTTAACCTGAATCATATAGAGGCACAAATACATGTAAGATGGGTCTCGCAATGGAACCAATATATTCCAACTAAGCCTCACAATCACACTAGAGGATTTCAATTGGATCTAACAATTCCCTCGAGAAAATCCAGCTATATCTCATGATAGAATTCAAGGTATGTCACCTATATATTGTGATTTTATCTAGAAATATAACATAGATTTTGCGATGAATACCTGAAAATTTTGTCTTGGCATGAATCAACCTCCAAACATCTCATGCTCACTCTCACAACACTATCTAATAATGTCAACCAGATTTCATGATGGAACCAGGGAAAGTCTGTTGGATCTTGTGTAACCCTTTTAGAATATCAATTGATATCATGTGATGTCCCCTAAAATTATCCAAATAGGTCTTGAGACATCCTTCAGACAAGATATCTTTGGTCATGTAATAACCATCAGACATAACATCCAAATTAAGGTAAATCCCTCAAAAAAGTGAAATATATCATGTGATTTTCTTTGGAAGTTTTAGTAAAATATCGTCTAATATTTCAAGAATAAAATTGATTGATTTTAGGAATAAAATTAATTCTTGTCAGGCAGACAAGATGGTCAGGTCAAGCGTGCATCCTAAGACATGATAACATTTTTCAGGAATCCATATCTATGAAACCTCATTGTTTAAACCCTAATTTATTTAATTAAGAGAACAATAATTCTTTGTATAATAGGAATACGGTGGAATTCCTCATAAATTTTATGATAAAATGGGTATCCACATCAATCTAGGTCCCACCATGACTCTAAAATTTTAATCATTGGGGCCCAATCATTCCCATGGTCTTATCATTTTACCTTGTCCATCATCGGACTAATAAATGTACTAAACTATGTGAAATATGATTCATGCAGCAAACAAGATCTGTAGGATACCTTCATTAGGCTTAAACTCCATATTTGACCTCTAAAGGATTGTCCCTATAAATATATCATGCATCCATCTACAGTGAGACTAACTACATTTGCTACCTTTTTTACACTAATCATGGATCTTATTGTCTTGTCAAATTTTAATGGTCATATCATTTATATAATAAATATCAATCATCCCGGGACACTTCAAATCCTAATTCCCAATAAATGACACAATATTACTCCCTCCATATAAGGACATGTACAAATAAACTAGTCCTAAGAGCAAGATTGACTACAATAACTCTGATTCCTCCATAAATAAGATATGTAGGATGTATCCTAGAGACCCAACCTCAAATAAATAGGGTCTATGTACCTTCACATATTTCCTTTCCACATGATTTTAATCTATATGGGTTTATTGATCTATGTGTGCTTTAATTCCCACCATAAACATGATACATAGGATACCTCATAGAGGCTTAATCTCATCATATACATATTAAATTCCTCCTTATGTGGAATCAAATATGAAAGTTCAAAAATATATGAATTCAACATATAGAAAGATAAAATTCATAGTAAATGGATGAAGAAACTCAGAGACATGAAAATGGAGTCACTAAAACATTTACCTTTGTTTTCAAAAGAGATTAAACCTCGGTCATTTTGTGAGGGAAAGCGATTTTGTATCAAAATTGGAAGGAGGTTAATTTTTTTGTCATTTTGCATGGTTATCCAATTCATTATCAGGATTAGTAATACATTCATTAGAATATATTAAATCTATAATATATTCCTGAATTAAAATAAAATTCACCCCAAAATGGTTTGATGATCCCAACCTCCCATCCTCTTGATCAATGTGTCTCCCTAATTTACATTGGGTTTGAAACGAAAACTTGGCCACATAAATTTAGGATACCACCTTAGTAGCCCCTAAAATAAGAGGAAATATTTTTTATCATATACCCACATTATTCAACAGTATCTCATAGTATATAGTCGAGGAAAAAAATGTGAAAGCTTAAATTCATATCCAGCATTACTAAAGTGTCATTACACCATAATTTACCTACCCCAAAGTATGAATCCCATCATAATATTCCAATGAAACAAGGAGGAAATATGTTGTATCATATACCCACATTAGTAACATATATATGATATTATATGTTAGAGATAAAAAATGTGCAAGCTTGCATTTCTATCTAGACTTTACTAAAGTTTCATTGCATATTAGCTATAGTTGAGGAATTCCAATAGAATATTCTAAAAATGTTATAGATATAAGGACATGAATATATTCATGTCCCTATAGATAGAGAAGCACTACAATATGATCTTTATGAAAAATTGGTTTATATGGATAAAGCACACATTCTTGCACCCATCCAGAAGGATTTTCAACATGTTACGATAAAGGATGAGGCACTGAACTGGGCTCACATTCTAGTTCCAACTAGAGAACACTGTGTGAGATAATAACATATCATGGGATAGATAAACATTCTCATCGAATAAGGCCGATAAAAAATCCAAATTCCTAGGATCGTGGTCATATTCCCATTTTGGCCATGGCTTATCAAGGGAGATTGGAACATGCATCAGGACAGTCACATATTCTTGTTAAAGGAGACCAAAAATATACTGAGGGGCCCATGATAGGGCTGATATACCCATTCTATATGGTTCTCACCAAGTGATAATATCACATGAATTGGTATAGTATAACATCCCTTTAAATGAATATTCCTAAAATATTACAATAGATAACCAAAGCTAGGCTTTTATCCCAACATCCGCTAATGAACAACTACATTATCATCCTTAAGAGACTATACAAGAGGAGGATCATAAACCTTATCCCATTATAGAGTTATTTTAGAATATTTTAATGGGGAATAAATATTCATACTAGGATCAAACTATATCTCCAACTATCTCTCACTATGTGAGAGAGGAACAACCTTTAAGGCAGGCTCATATTCTTATCTCGAATGACTAGTGGAATATTCCAAAGTCTCGGGATCTATCTCATATGATTATTCTGACTGAATCGCACCTAGTGATACTAGAATTTATATTATTACATCTTCATATTAATTAAAATAACAAATATTATCATTGTCATATTATATCATCTTCTCAGTGGAGGGATCATATTACCGGAGTGGGAAACAGTTTTAAAGAATGACCAAAAATAGTTGCATCTAATGATCATAACCCATCACAATTTTTGAAGTCTTTTAATAATATTTTGTTCATGAAATAGAAGAAAAATAATAATATTAATCTTATAAATGTAATTTTCCTTGAGGATGTTCAAGAAAAATTCACAACACCCCATAGGTCCCTCAGCTATAGTTCCACATCAACATTATAATGTACTCTACTTCTATCAGCAGGAAACCCCAAGATGAATCTTTTATCTTCAAATCGGATAGAGGTGTAAATGTATAAGGAAGAGTATACAAACACTGATATATGGGGAGAGTTATCCAAAAACAACCTCTACAGCATTTTCTGGTCTCTTGCTACTTCTGACTATGAGGTCCATTGTGAGTTATTAATGGAGTTCATTATTTATCAGTTCCAAACTATTTGGGGTAATCATTAGCAAAAAAAGGCTATAAATATCCCTTATCTAGGATAAGAGTATCACCATTATAACCTCAATACACTCTGTTGTCATCTAGATATGGAAATCGATTCTGTATACCAGAACCTGTGAATAGAAGAGCACATCGAAGGCCTTTGTAGGGTTTGCCTCTACATTATGACAACTCTCTAATAATGGGTTTCTGGAGTATCGAAAGACATACCAATTTATGTATATAATGAATATAGATCATTTCACTCCACTATATCCCCAACATTATAAAACACCTTAAATATTGCGTCTTATAATTTCATATACTCTGGGAAAAGTGGAGGACCAGGTAACGTCTGATCTAGTTGGTAACTGTAGAATAATTCCCCACTTTAAGGTTCCGATACATTATGAATGAAGGAAGAGGATATTCTGGAAATAATTGAACTAGTCACCTCGAAGAAAAAAGAATTCATTTTAGACATGAAATCTAAATTTTTAATCATCTCAACATATTCCCAAATAAATTTTCTCACAACATGGGTATCTTCTACACCAAGATCTTATACTAGAACAATTATACCACATCAAATAGATTTCAGTAGAAACTGCTGTACCAACTATCTATTATAAAATAATTCCAACAAGGACTGATGTATATCTTCCATCACCTCCACCACTCAGATGTTCAATTCCCAAAATGATTTAGGACATATCTTCAGTTGATAAAAACCCCCCATCCATATATGATGGTGAATTTATATCTCAATCATTATCACTTGGTTCATTGTCATCTGACAAGATCCTAGGGAAAATGGTGGTTCTAGATCAACCCCCTCCCACTCAGTTAGGGGAATTTATATCTCAATGTATGTCCCAATATTCCTAATATGACCAACTAGAATCATTCGATCCTAAATAATTGGTTCAATCAATATCAATCGAATCCTTGAGCAATACTCAACATGTAGGGATGGGTGCATTTTCATCATCATCACTACCACTTTATTAACTATTCATCTTCTATATGGGTGGAAAATATCAATGTTCATCATCCCATCCTTTCCTCTAAGCATAATACAAACCAATATTATTTGGGTCTCATTTTGCAGTCTTGACTAGAAACTCCCTCAAGTGAATTAGTCATTGGCATAAATTTGATAAGCTTACTATAAACGAAACTAAACCCCACTAACATCACAATCCATAAAGGGACAATAAAGAAAAGGGTTCACGAAATGACCATAATTTAGGTAGTGTAGATTCATCTTTTTGCATTCGATGTAATCAAACAACCATTATTTCTTGATATACCTTGGAAACTCTAATCACTTTCTACACAATAGATAATGTTGATCAATATGTGGATAGAGGGGTACAATATAGAAAACATACCCCAATAGGAGGGTTATTTGGATGAAAAAATTGGGAATCAAGAACCCAAAATGGTACAATAATATAAATCCCAGAACCTATGAATAGCGATTTTTCACCCCGATGGTGAAGCATTTTAAAATAAAAAGATAATGGTGTGGAAACATCCCAGTCAACTCATAAGGGAATGGAGACTCCATCCATGGATAAAAAAATTTCAGAATATTAGAAGATGAATCAAACAATCATAAAACTCATTGAGGAGATACTTTGTGGAAATATTCTCATTTTTTATCATCCTTGGGCATAGACGATTATTTATCCTCTTATGGACAATTTTCATACATAAGAATAATATGATTGATAGATTGGATATGGATCCAGGCAGCTAGTCTATATAAATGAAAAACTTTAAAATGATTATGAATTCTTTCCATTACAATGATAGCCTCTCTCTCAATTTTTTAATCACTCATTATTCCTAGTGATCAGGAATCGGGAAGAGATGAAAATGAGACCGCCACTGCAAGCCTCACCCACTCCTTGTAGAAAGGAGGTACTCAGAATGTTGTAACTCCAAAATCTATCAATGAAATAAAGTCCCTGACTACTCGAATTGAACTCATGAAAGGGAGAAACAAACCATTTCATCCTGGTAAAATCCATATCTTGAATGGTTGAATGACAATTTACCTCTTCCCAATTTTTTAAACCCTACATTCTCCACTTTAGATGGTGCAGGAGTCCCTTAATAGCATCTCACACACTTTTTTCCCGATGTGGGATGATGATAGTCCCTGGAGATCAACAGGAGACAAAAATGCTAAGGTGTTTTGTACATAAACCTTTCGGACTAATCATTATTTGGTACATCATCCCTCTAGCAGGATTTTTTTCTGGTTGAGAATACATTTTTCATCAATTCATTTTCTAGTTCAACCCCATACATAGGAAAACACAATTAACGACATGATGAACAAATATAAACATGAAAATGAGAAGATTTATGACTCCATATATGGATAGAAAAGATTATCCTATTCACTCTGCATCCCTCTCTCATTTGAGAAATTAATGGAACTATATACAGAGAATATATGGGATGAGTTATAAACCCCTCTAATCTCAATTAAGTATCCATGTGGGTTTCATGATTTCACATGTATGGAATAATGATTGTAATAAGACATTCATAGAGCCTGATTAAAATCTCAACTCATGCCCTCGACACGTGGAAAATTTCCTTGAAAATAAAAAATTAACCTTGACACTAGACACTCCTTTGGGGACTAGAACGGTGAGTGTACATTATTGAAAGGAGTTCCCTCTAGAGGTTGGTGGGTGTCACTTCTTATGGTACCTATATTTCTTAGAGATGATAGGTTATGATGTCATTCTCGAAATGGACTGGCTAGTTCCCTTCTAGGTAGTCGTTGTATATTATCACCGTAGGGTGAGTTTCACTTCTCCAGAGGGCATATCATTTCTACATAAGGGAGAGTGGGATGTCCCGGAGAGCAGAGCGGGTCTAGAACTTCATGGGTTAAGAATAGTTACATCCCATATTTCTAGTTTATATCTGAATGATTAGGGGACTTCTCAGTTAGACTTTCCTCCATTGGTGGATGGTTTCAGGGATGTCTTTCAAGAAGACTTTTCGAGTTTTCCTCTGTAGCATGAGGTAGTCTTTTCTATTGATCTTATGCTAGGAGAGGCCATGTTTCCCATTCCTCCTTATAGGATAGATACACAAGAGTTGTAGGAGCTCAAGAAAGAGATGGAGTAGTTGTAGGAAAAGGGTTTCATCTGACCCAATACTTCTACTTGGGGTTCTCTAGTCTTATTTCGAAAAAGGTAGACATCACCCTCAGAAATTGTGCGGATTATCGAAAGTTGAACTATTTGATGGTAAAGAACTGATATCCTTTACCAAGGATTGATGATCTCTTTGATTAGTTTCGTGGAGCCTGGGTATTATAGAATATTTAATTGAGTTATGGCTATCATTAGTTGCACGTTATATCATCTAATATACATCTCATAGCCTTCCGAAGCAGGTGTGGTCTATACGAGTATATGGTTATGTAGTTCGGTCTCATGAACACACCTTCCGTTTTTATGGCACTAATGAACCGAGTGTTTTATCTATACTTGTATTCTTTCATCATGGTCTTTGTGGGCGATATATTGGTGTACTCTCACACTTGACACAACCATGCCACACACCTTGAGATCATTTTGAGTTCACTGAGAGCATCAGTTATACGAAAATCTCTCAAAATGACACTTTTGGATGGATTAGATTCACTTCGTGGGTCATGTTATCTCAGAGTCAAGAGTATCAGTAGACCCAGAGAAAGTGAGATCCATAGTTTTCTGAGAGAACCTGAAGAATGTCTCTGAGTTGCGGAGTTTCCTAGGGCTGGTTGGACACTACAAACGTTTCATACGAGACTTTTCACACTTAGAAACACCTCTGAAGAGTCTTACTAAGAAGGGTGCAATGTTATTGTGGTGAAATTCATGCAAGTCAACCTTTCAGGAGATGAAAAAAAGGTGGAAATCAGCACCGATACTAGTCTTTCCAGAGCCCTCAAAGAGGTATACTATATACTTTGATGCATCAGGTATCGTGTTCGGAGTTGTGCTTATGCAGGGATATGGAGTCATTGCGTACGTGTCTCGGTAGTTGAGGCCACACGAGAGGAATTTCCCAACGCACAATCTGGATTTGGTAGCTGTTGTTCATGACTTACTCTGTTGGAGACATTATCTTCTTGGAGAACATTTTGTGGTTTTCACTAACCACAAAAGTCACAATTACATCTTCACTCAGCATGATCTGAATTTGAGACAGTGAAGATTGGTTGTGTACCTTCAGTCCTTTGACTTTGAGCTTGCTTATACACCTGGGAAAGGCAATGTAGTGGTTGATGTGTTGAGCAGGAGGATGAAAATATAGGGAGTTCAGGAGGCCAATAGTGAGTGTCAACTTATGGCTATATTCTCTATGATGCATTTGGAGGTGCACAATAGTAGGGAAAAACTTTTCTGTCTTCTGTAGCGGTTACCTCTACCATTTTTGATCAAGTTTGAATGAGGCACCTATCAGATTCTAAAAGCCTAGTCATATGGGAGAGCATGTCAGGAGAGGACCCTATTCCTGGATGAACCATAGGTGAAGATGAGATATTGCGTTTCCAGGGGCGAATATGGGTTCCAACAGACATACAAGAGGAGCTGATATGAGACTCTCATTCCTCGGTTTGGGTAGTTCATTTTGGTGTCACCAGGATATATCATGATCTACACAGTCAGCATTAGTGTCCAAGTATGGAGAGGGATGTTTCTGGTTTCTTCATGAGGTGTTCCACTTGTCAGCAGGTGAAGGCAGAGCATCAGCGACCAGCAGGGATTTTATATCAATTATCCATTCCTGAGTTGAAGTGGAATAATGTTGTGATGGAATTTGTGACATTTTTTCTGAGGTCTCCTTGAGGGAATGACACAGTTTGGGTTGTCATTGATAGTCCCATGATGGTTTCTCACTTCTTGTCGATCAAGGAAACCTTCAATTTTGATGATTTGTACGGTTGTACATCTATGAGATTGTACGTCTACATGGAGTTCCACACTCCATCGTTTCAGACAGGGATGCCTGTTTTACTTCTCGGGTTTGGCAAGGGCTTTTGAAGGCTTTGGGTACACAGGTACATTCCATACAGCTTACCACCCCCAGACTGATGGCCAGTCCGAGCATATAATTCAGGTGCTTGAGGACATGATACAAGCATACATCCTTGATTTTGGAGGTTCTTTGTAGAAGTACATACATCTTGTGGAGTTTTCCTATAACAATAGTTTTCAAGAAACTATTCAGATGGCACCTTATGAGGCTTTGTATGGTAGGCCATTCTGATCACCCTTCTGTTGGCTGGAGGTAGGAGAGGTGGTTTTGCTGGGTCCTCGTCTTTTTCAAGAGACCACAGAGCAGATAGAGAGGATTCAGAAGAGGATGGCAACTGCACAGTCTCGACAGAAGACTTATGTTGGTCAGTGGAGATAACCTCTAGGGTTCGAGGTTGAGGATCTGGTTTTCCTACATGTCACACCGAGGTTAGAACACAAGAGGATCATGAGACTGGGTAAGATTTCTCTGAGGTATGTCGGGTCGTTTGAGGAGTTGGATAGAGTTGGGATGGTTTCTTGTTGGTTGCCATTACCTTAGAGTTACCGAGCTATGCATGACGTTTTCTATGTTCCTCATCTTCGACGTTACTTCTCAGAATCATCTCATGTTTTTCAACCCGAGGAGATTGAGTTGGAAGTGGATGCATCATTCGAGGAGCATCCTATCTGGATTGTTGATTGTAGTAAAATGGTTCCATGTGGCTAGATTGTTCCTCTAGTACAAGTTTTATGGAAGCCTGGGCAGGTACAAGATGAGACATGGGAGAGATAGGCCGATGTACGAGCCCAGTGGCTAGAGCTGTTCGAGGTTTCTTCTTCTACGCCGCGCTAGAGAAATTTGAGGATGAATTTCATTAAAGTGGGATGTTTTTAAGAACCAGGATATTCTTTTAAGGTATTTTTTTCTTTTCTGGTCATTTTTTAGGAAAAAGTAAATTCTAGAAATTTTCTATGTGCACATTGTGTACATTATGAGTACACTCCGTGTACTTCCTTGCCGCATGAGACAGTGTGCTGGCTGTGTAGTAGCCACACACACGGCCGTGTGAAAGTAACTTGGAGGTTGCATAATACAGTGTAAGAAAAAGGAGATTACACACCATGTACTTCAAAATTACATTTTCCGTACTTTATTTTTTTACTTAAATGCATTGGGGTCATGTATAATCACCAGAACACACTTCTTTTTGGTCTCGTTTGACGGAGAGAACCCGTGCAGTTGCGGAACTTCGATGAAACCCCGAGCCTCCATCCGTCCTCTGATTTGAACACCTTTGATTGCGTTGGAATTACAATGGTGAGTTATCCTTTCTCCTAGAGCATCACCTTCTGATTTCTCCTATATTGTAAGTTCTCATGGGTTGAACGTTTTATAATTTTTTGTAGATCTATGGCGTTCTAAGGTCATTCAATCTTCGAGGTTCAAGTATATTGATCTCCTATCCTCGAGGTAGTTGGTTTGTGCCTCTCTGTAGATAGTCCTTGAGTCTTATATTCTAATTTTCCCAATACCCATGAATGGGGTATTGCGCATTTACAGGTTTAGATCAATTGTTTTCCTGCTATTCTTATATGCTTGAGTTGTGGATAATTATTTGTGAATTGGGTGAATTTTTGTGATTTTGATGTATTTTCCTTGTATGTTTTTCCTGTATGGACCTTTGGGTCTTGATTGCCTGTTAGGCTGCTGTTTACATTCCCATGCCTAGTATAGTAGGATTGTGTGACTATTATTCTATTATGTTGTTGTGTTGTAGAATGCAAGCCAAATAGTTCTTAAAGTTTACCTAAGCCATTACACACTTCTACACTTTCTTGAATTACATGGGGTCGTGAGAGCCTAGTGTATAGACAATAGGGAGAATGGAGGTTAAGAGATTCTTCAGAGTGTCTTTATAATTTACGATGCGTGAAGACATGAGGAATTGACATTGAGTGCTTCCTCAGAGTATATGTAGTTCCTTGAAGTGGGCCATAGAGGGATTGTGATGTAACTGCTTCTCTAGAGCGCCTTTAGTTATGATACGAGACTATATGGGGAAATGATGGTGAATGCTTCCTAAGAGAGTCTCTAATTAAGAGGAAACAGAGAGGTTAGACTGAGTGTACAACAAATTGGGTTGCTTTAACATGTTAGGTAGAAGCTGAGGGGATAGGTTATGAGTACATCACAGAAGGTTACCTTATTTTTAGCTATTTCTTGTCTTGTTAGGTATGACTAGAGGGGTTAGAATGAGAGTTCTTCCCATAAGTTTACCTGTTTATTTACCTTCTTGTCGGTTATTGATTGATAATAAACTGTGGATTGTTTACTATTGATTACCTTTCTTTTTACTACTTTATGTACTTTTGTCTTCCATATACTTAATGACTGTTAAGCAGAGATCTCGTGGTGGTTTCCTGCTGGGATTAGTCTCACACCCTGTTTGGACCATGATTTTTGGCCCAAATATATTATATTGTTGCAGGTATAGATAAGGTCATGCGCCCTTCTACTTCACGTACATGACATATTATGGAGCTTGATAGCATGGGACAAAGAATTAGGCTTGCTATGTTGTGGAGATGATTACAGTTTTTCTTTTGTACATGGTTTTGTACTATATTTCAGCAGTATGCTTTGTTTCACTACTTTCCTAGACATATGTATCATGAATCAATATATATATATATATATTCTCCTTTTAATTTTATCAATTTTACACTGATTTTTTGCTATGATATCATTATATCCTACACTCTTGTATGTATTGGTTTACATCCTCTATGTACTCTGTTAATGAGAGCATATTTTCCCCACTATCACACCCAAGGCCCTCACTGCTAGTCGGCAGCCTCTGACATTTGGGGAAATGTGCTTGAGGCCATGTGACCAACCGGGTCCAGGGCACCTTTGGGTGGCTTTCAAAATTGGGATGTTACATCATTATCAGGACCCAAACACTTTGGAACATGATTTACAATCCATGTACCTAGACTATTTGAGTATATTTTCCAACCTCAACATTACCCCCATGATGTTGTGTACCCTTTCTCAAAGAAGGGATGTGACACTCCATTCCCAAACCTTTTGATGGCCCACATCATGTGATTTGAAATCACCTTGTGTAGGAATCTAGCTTCATAATTAAATATATGAACTTTCATATTGTTCTAAATCCTTTATCTAATATCCATTATATTTATAACCAACCTCATCATCTAGATGGTTAAGTATTCTTAAATCATTCATACCATTCAAAAGGGAGTGGAGATCATCTTTTCATGACCATGATATTGAAAAATAAGTGATTTAACGAACCTATTTAATGAATATACTCCTTACTGGAATGGTACGCAAATCCCTTTTAGCATTTGTAATGTTTTCGTAGAACATGAAACCTTACAGTTTTATGGTTCATTCCTAAAATTTCTTCCTTGTCCAACGTTCATCAACTCAAAATTTTGGGTTACTACTTACATCACCCATATTCTAAATATATAAGAGGAAGTAACATCAATAGTATTTCTATCTTAACCAATATAACAAATATAATTTTTCTATGACCCTTGCAGTAGAGTGGAGGAATCATTTTGGGAATGTGCATTCACTTTTGTTTGATTACTTGTTGGTTTACATATGATTTTTCATTTAAAACCCATTCCCTATTTAGATGATTTTTGAAACAATAATTAATTTATTTTTTTGATTCTTATCACATTGTAAATATTGAATATTTATTTATATCTCATTATTTAATGAGGAAGTCTAAAAATTCATTTTCATTACTCTAAAAATTCAATTAAGTTGCAATTGGGGTTTTAGAAACTCTTCAATTCTTAGTGATAAAAATTTTGTAATTTTTTTACTAAAACTTCTAGTGATATTGTATTTTCAGGAAATATGATTTCATAAAAAACATGTTTATATTTATTTCATTAGTTAACATAAAATTCAAAAAGGTTTTTTAAGGGTGATTATATTGTTTTAATTTATGATTTTATTTTTCACTACTACTATTTTACATATTGTTTTTGGTTATATTATTAGATGATATTTTGATTCGTAGATAATGGTTTAAATTGATTCTTGATTCATTTGAATGATAATATTTTTTCTCTAAAAATATGTATTTTTCAAAAAAGTAAAAATAATTCTATTTAGAGCCCTTACAAATTTATTGATTTTTGTTAAAATATGTTGTCAAGTTTTTTCAAAAAAGTATGGGAAACCTTGCTTTCACAATAGTTAAAAGTATGGTTCATCAAACCTATGTTACTGTTCATCATCAATATGCTACATTACTGATCATGACTTGTGAAAATTATTTTTCATCAACCCTACATTACTATTCATCATCCATACACTACATTCATGTTTATAAATAGTACAAACAATGGTTCATCAACCCTACGTTACTATTCGTCATCACCACACTATATTACTATTCATTCCAAAAATTGTGGTTCATCAACCATAATTTACTGTTCAGTATCTCTATGCTATATTACTATTCATACCCTACATTACATTACTATATATTCCCAAAGATACAGTCCATTCGATGTGGTTTTGCTAAAAAATGATTTTCTGCATATATATGGATCATATTCAAAAAACATTGTACATGATTAATTCTCATTAAAGTAAATGATTTTTATCAAATATTTTTAAATTTTTTTAGTGGTATATTTATAGATAAAAATAATAAATTATTTCAACATGTTTTTTCAATTATTTGTGTGTTTTTAATATTATTTAAAGTCAATATTTTGAATTTATATTAGGTTTTTGTAGCTACTTTCTAGGAACTATTTTGACTAAATTTAAATTAGTTTGAATGTATTTTAATAATATTTGTAAATATTTAATCACTACTATTATTCCGTGGATATTTTTTGAAGTCATATTCAAAAAAAATTTAATTCATTTTATGATTTATTCTACTAGAATAAAGAGGAAACGTTGCTGTGTTTTTAGGGAGATATTTATAAATGATATTGAATCAATGTATTATCAAAATTTGAAGGAAGCATAGCTATTATAACTGCTAAATATCTAATGTATATATATCTTTATCTTTTTTAGGATAAACCAAGGTAGTAAGATGAAACTGTCAAGATCCATATTAAAAAAAATTATACTTTATTTTTTTCAAATAGAAAGTGTTGTGAACTTTCAACCTATTGTGAAACCCACAACATCCTATGAAACTCTATTTCATCACCTCCATGATATCTTAAGTGATGAATCTTTTCTTATTATAGAACAATTTATATGACGATATGATCTAATCTATCCCTCAATAACCAGTAATTTTTCATTCATTGTTTATCATCTTTTTTCTGGTTCTAAGTATGTAATACTTATTCCCATTTCCCACACACACTCTATTTTTACGTGTATGCTTTTAATCACAAAATCATTATTTGTTATTTATTTTTCTTAGGTGGTGACTACCAGATTATAATTTTTGTGTATATGGGTTGTGAATCCATGTATCTAAATTCCGGATAGTAAAGTTGAGACTAACATTGTATAAAGTCAAGTTTGTAGTGGATGTGACTCCCCATACAAAATTTAGTGTCATGGTTATCTCTTATATATAAAATTATATTGTAATCAGGATATGATTCCCCCATAAAAATTATTTTTAGTTCACACGTATCTCTTTCCGAGTAGATATGTATTAAATTAAATTAGGCTTGCTTAAAATCGAACTACTTTAAGAAACATCTTTATGCTTTTTTAATTTTTCTTCTCTGAATTAACCACAATAATTTTCTATGATAATTATTTTAAATAATCAATTTGTTTTTTTGAATTTTCAATCTTGTCTACTAACCCCCCCCCCCCCCCCACTCTAGACTATCAACCATTACCCTATCTGACAAAACAATTGGTACCAAAGGTAAAGACTGTTTATAATTGATTATAAATGGTCTATCATGTAATATCATCGAATTTTCGTATATTTTTTTTTAAATTTTATGGAATTATTTCAAGACAACATGATTTGATGGAAAATGATTCTGAGGCCTGGTGAGGGAGGAACAAAATTCTGACCTTTGTTAGTTCATTTAAGTAAACATGCGAGCGTATTTTTCTAAATTTTAAACCATTTCATAGATTGAAATTCAAAGGGAACTTTTGCACTCATAATGTCAGGATTCTCCTAGAAAAGACATAACTTCGACCAGTAAGGGTTGAATAGAAATGTTGGTTTTTGGACTTTTCAGAAAATAAAGAAAACATAAAAAGTTATTTTATTTTATTTCATACCATTGAGAAGCATAATATGGTGCTATGGTGTATTGAAGATTCACATTTAAGGAATAGCTTTAATGGCTCGTTTAAATGAAAGCATAAAAGATAAGTTGTTTGATTAATGAAATAGTGTAACAACACGACATCCCAATATAATAGAAACGTTGTGATGTGTGTTATTTTAAAAACACATTGGGGAAATCAATTGGTGGAGTATCCTCCAATGAACATATAGAGAAATACCTCCCCTGAAATGAGTGAATAATTCCAGCAAGATCACTAGCAATGTTAACGCTTTGTGACAAATTGGATTGGGAAGTGACGATTGACAATGAAGCTTCATTCCTCGAGGGCAGAGAACTTCAATGATAAACGTTGACCAAGTTTGGGGTTTATTTGTTTTACATTTTCCCTGTTCTCCATTCTAAATGATGAATATGGATTAACCCATGAACAGGTTGAGTCGTGGATCATAAATTATTGTGGGAGGGTGATGTTTCGTGGGTTTTCTATTTGGGATTAAATTACTATCGACAGAACATCACCCCCAAACTTCCTCTTATTTTAAAACTGTAATGTGGAGAGCATAGGATGACACGAACAAGTCTTGTGCCCCTCCACATGTGTGTTCTCTGTGGCCAGGAATTTTTAATGGAGAGGCAAGGAAGATCTGTTGCCTTTGTAGGGAAGGTGATACCCCACAGAGGTCAGGGGCACAGTCGATGAGACCAACGGACCACCGGTGCAGACCTGGTGGTCCATGGATGAGCCTATAGGGGGTGGCTGGTGACGTCATTCATGGGATAGAGGAAACATGCCATGTTGGATAGCTTGGAGAAGCCACCGGCTGGGCTGGTGGCTAGTGGCAGAGCCATGATCCACGATTTGTAGAAGCACGTGGTATTTTGACTGTATGCAAGAGTTTGGATGGATACATAGTAGCAGCTGTGGTTTCCTGACAACAGCAGGATGCACTGGCCCCAAGAATGACATGCGAGGTGTGGGGAGCTATACGCAGTAGCCTGCTACATCCTGGCCAGGCAGAGAACTGGTCCGCCTCTGCGGACAGGACAGGCCAGCAAGCCGAACCCATGGCCCAACAGGCCAAACCTAGGTGGGGCAGTGTCTGGGATGGGCAAGAAGACCTTGGTCAGGTCAGTGGATCTCGGTCCGGGCCCTGTTAGGTCAATCTGACCATGTCGGACTGAACCCGGATCCAACTACCCTTTTTAGGAAAAAGCCTATATCATGAAAATTGGGCATCCAATTGAGGACCTGTTTGTCATGTTTGAACCATCGGGATGACATGGATATTTTTTCATACTCTATGGAGTATTTTATGGATGTTGAAATTCAAATAATTTCTTGGGGAGTGGTTCTCCCATGATCAATCATGAAACATGGAGAAACCTAGAGGTTGGCTGAGCCCTAAAGACTGTGGATGAGCGACCCTGTGTGGATCGAATACTATAGCACTGTGCGAAGTGGCTGATGTGTGACATCATAAGAGCACTATAGAGAGTAGTTTTGTGTTACTTAGAAGACCCACATTACACGAGAGGATGAATAACTCAGTATGTCCATTGGTGGGAAGTGGATTTTGTGTGACTCAATAGGCCCACGGTGGGGAGAGGCTTCTGTGTGATCTAGAAGACCCATGGTAGTGGATAAGAGGAGCACCTCACTATAGTCGTAGGTGGTAAGTAGATATTTTGTGACCTGGTAGGCCCATAGTCGGGAGCAGCATCTCTGTGACATAGCATACCCACAATACTCAATAGGGATGATTACCACAATAGTCTTAGGTTAGTGGAATGTGGCTTCTTTGTGACCAGGAATACCAACTAAATTCTTTGAGGAGGAGTTCTCCAGTAGCCCATGGTTTTCAAAAATGTGAGTAATGGTTCTACTTTCCTACTCTATAATATACTTGTGTGAGAATTATTGCTTCTTGATCATGCTTGGAGATCATGCTTGGTGGTTTTTTTGTATTTCTATGTGGTAATTTCTTTCTGTTTGGGGGTCCACAATGATTGTATTGTTACTCACCCCATCACGGGTTTCACCCACACATGTTGTGTCTACTGAATATGACTAATGACTTGATGGAAAACATAGTGGCTCAAAATTCGGTGGTTCCTAGTGAGAACAGCCAGGTGGGGTGAAATTCTATGGATTCTAGTAGCTACTCTATACATACCCATCTTTTGGGGTTTCTAGTAGATGACTTCTAGAGTTTATTTTATAATTTTCTATTTTCTCGTAAATATTTTGCTGAGTTTTTATTCTAGCCCATTTTAATTTAAGTTGTACTTATATTCAGTGTTTTTTAGTGACATTCTTGTTTACTTTTCTAGTTTTGGGAAGTGGTTGTGTGTGCGTGCATATAGTTTCTTAATAAAATGCCTCCCACTTTTAGTTTGACGCCTTCAGTTCTAGTTTCAAACCCATGGACTTCAAGGGGTGGGCTTAGGGTATGTCATGGCACATGCCCCAGGGGATGGGTCATGACAAAGTGGTATCAGAGCTGGTCAGTTATACCAAAATACATAGAGTCTTTTGATTTGTTTTTTGGGAAATAGTGTTGAATGTTTCGAGTTCAACGTTCAAATTTGGGGAGCACAATGTTGGTGTAGTGGATGACATATCCATACACCAGGACCCTGAATTCTAATTTTGGACTATATACATGAAAACACAAGTTGAATAAGTGTCTCATTATGATCTTCTTGAATATGAGTATGATCACCAGGTATAATCTTCTTGATGGTGGTACATCTTGATCTGTTTCAGGATGCCTCTACATAGAAATCAAGCTAGTCATTTGATACGTGATCTCATGGACAAATTGCCTAGTGATGATGCATCGGTTCAGGGACCAGAACTATAAATCGATCTTTCGGGTGGTGCACCGGTGTTTCCACCCCCTGTTGATCAGCAGTTACTATCATTGTTACCAATAGAGGTTGTACACAGATTAACTTCCTTGAACAATTTTTAGAGACAGAGACCACCCAGGTTCATGGGAGAGACAAATCCTCAGGTCACTAAGGACAGGGAGGAGATAGTGACGTGGGTATTCTTCTTAGTGAGGACATCATGTGACCAGATGAAAATCATGGCCACGAGCCTTCTGCAGGGCTTGACAGGGATACGGTGGTGCTTGACCTTCTAGATGCATGATGAGGTGACCCTCACCTGGACAGACCTCTATTGGATTTTGTAGGAGGATTTTTTTCCCCTGACCTTGAACTCGGTGCGCATATAAGAGTTTCTTCACCTATGTCAGGGCAGCATGTCGGTGGATGATTACTCTAAAAGGTTTACAGACCTATCTCGCTACTCTAGAAACATGGTGTGGAACCCATTCATCAAGGCCCATACCATTGAGTAGGTACTTACTAGGGATATCAGGGAACCCATGGTATCCCTCAATATCCCCACTCAATCTTGAGTGCTGGAGAAATCCATTCTTGTAAAGATCTTCCTAGTAGAGCAGGCACTGATATATGGATCCACCATTAGACCTCAAGTAGTAGAGTATTTAGTAGTCCGCAGCAAGCAGTAAAAACAAGGGGCCATGTAGGCCAAGTCTTTTACGGGAAGACCCCAGCGCTTAAGGTCAGCAGTACGGGGCTCCTAGAGTAGATGGAGTTGGTAGGAAACTAGTTTTTTCTTCACGTGCAGCGAGTAGGGACACATGGCTCATGACTACCTAACCCATCACATAGATAATTTTTATATGGTTGAGGGACCTCTAAGGCAGAGTCAAAGGTTTGATCGATGAGGTCAGTAGGGTGGAGGAAGTGTCATAGTTTTAGGCAGAGTAGTAGGACGTCGACGAAGGTTTGAGGTGCTACCACCCCCACCCCTAGGTTTTCCACCACATGCTTAGGGAGCTGGTGGACATGGGCAAGGACAGCTTCAAGTGATGGAGGCCTATGACCACGGTGCTCCAGATATGATTACAGGTATGATTTGTGTCTTCTCCACCTTACCTATAGTTCTTATAGACACAGGTTCTTTCCACTATTTCTTTTCCACTGACCTCGTTCAGGGCTCAGAGATTTCGATGGAGCCATTGGGTTGATCCTTATGATTAGAGACTCCTATGAGAGAGGATTCGATGATTACACATTGGTACATGATGTTTGAGCATAGTATATGAGGATATATCTTTGGGTGGGATATCCAAGTAGTGGCTTCGAGGCCTTATGACATCATATTGGGCATGGACTAGTTATCTACAATCCATGCTCAGATTGACTATATTAGGCATAAAGTGTAGTGTGTCTGTGAGTATGGGACCAGGTTTTCCTTCACCAGTGAGAGGGGAACTTTTGCAGCATAGGATAGACATTCTCAAGGGAGGGTGTGGAAAATATCTCAGTAGTTATCTTGCCTCACTCTCAGTTTGTTGGACAAGAGGATTCAAATCTTTCCTATAGTGGTGGATGAGTATGAGGATGTCTTTCCTGATGATGTTTTGGTACTACCTCCTTGCAGGTAGGTAGAGTTCGGAATTTATTTATACTCAAGGATGGTATCGATATCCACCCTGGAATATTGGATGGCTTCTACAAATCATCATGAATTAAGGGTATAGCTAGAGGACTTTCAAGAGAAAGGTGTCATGAGGGCCAACATTTCACCATGGGCAGCCCAAGTGTCGTCTTCCAAGAAGGTAGATGAGAGCATGATGTAGTTCATTTAATTTTTATTCCTGAACCAGGTGACCATGAAGAACAATTATCCTCTCCTGAGGATTCATTTCCACTTTGATTAGCTTAAGGGAGTGAGGTGGTTCTCGAAGATAGACCTCAAATCCACCTATCACTCTCTTTTGGTACAGGATGAAGATGTACTGAAGACAGGCCTAATATGCCAATATTGCCAATAATAGTTATTGTATATTCCCTTCGACATGACCAACTTCCTCGTAGAGCTAATGGGACTAGTGAATAGGATCTTCTAGCATTACCTCAATGGTTTCGTGGTGGTCTTTATTGATGACATCTTGGTGTACCTGACATCGGAGGACGAGCATGCTACACACCTATGAGTAGTCCTAGATTAACTCCAAGAGCACCAGTATAACAATAAGATCTCAAATTTCCAATCTTGGATTCGGGAGGTCGACGTTCTAGGACACATCATCTCATATTTTTGAATTTTTTATGGATCTGGTGAAGATTGAGACAATGCTTGCTAGGGATACACCCAGGAGTGTGACAGAGGTGCGGAGTTTCTTGGGGTTGTCCAGATATAATCAAAGGTTTGTGACCAACTTTTCCATAGTAGAAACACCTTTATCAGTCTTGAAATGTAAGGTAAAATCCATAGTTTGGATAGATAAGTTCTAATAGTGTTTCTAGGAGTGGAGGTGGTGAATGAAATTTTCCCCCATCTTGAGACTACCATAATAGGTCATTCGGTATGTAGTATTCTACGATGTATCAAGGAATTGAATGGGTTGTGTCCTGATGTATGAGAAAGTAGTTATATCCTATGGTTTATAGTAGTTGAGGCAGCATGAGAAGAACTATGAAACCCATGACTATGAGTTAGCAGTAGTGGAATTTTCCATGAATATTTGGTGGAACTACATGTGGGTGAGAATTTTACCATCCACTATGACCACAAGAGTCTCAGTTATATCTTCTCATAGAAGGACCTAAAATTGAGACATCATCGTTGGCTGATGTTCCCCTAGGACTATGACTTTGAGATCGTTTATACTCTTGGGAAGGGGAATGTGGTGGCAGTCACGCTCAACAGAAGGTCTGGCTTATAGTTTCTGAGTGAGACAACATAGTAGCTAGCCACGATGCAGATTTTTTTCATGGATGGGGATGGATAAGCTTACCTTTAATTGATTACTGTCACTCCTCCACTCTTATAGGACGTTTAGAAGTCACAACTTGTGGATGTTGACTGCGAGGCTCGACGTGCCCAGTTATCCTTAGGACATGCTCCTGATATATTTTTGATAGGTGGGGAGCAAGTCATTCTTTTTAGAGGATGCATCGTAGTGCTAGTGATGTTGCGGGATGAGTTATTGAGGGAGTTCCCTACATCCCCTTTGGCGGTATATCCTATTGTGGAGAAGATGTACTGGGACCTCCGATGTTAGTACTGGTGGCTAGAGATGAAGAAAGCAGTGGCCATGTTTTTTTCATGATGCATCACTAGTTAGCAACTGAAGGCTGAGCATCAGGTCCCAGTAGGATTGGAACAAGCTCTTGAGGTACCGGAATGAAAGTATGATGGTTTATTCATGGAATTCATTATGGGGTTACCACACACTTCTGGGGACCACTATTCTATCTGTGGGGATCTTTGATCGAATCACCAAGTCGGATAACTTCCTACTTATCCAGGAGTGGGGATCGGTAGAGGGCCTAGGATACCTCTATGTCGTGGAGATACTGCAGCTTCATGGGGCACCTTCAATGATAATATTGGACTGTGATTCTCTCTTTATATCCTGGTTGTCGAAGAGATTTCTGGAGGCGTTTGGGACATAGTTGCACCTGAGGAAAACTTTTCACCCCCAAACAGATGGTCAGATGGAGTAGACCATACGGACCTTGGAGGACATGCTTCGTGCTTTATAATTGATTTTGGTCGCAGTTGTGATGACCACCTACCACTGGTGGAGATTGCATACAACAATATCTATAAATCCACCATTGTCATGGAACTATTTTGGGCCCTTGTACAAACATCCATAAAGATCAACTCAATGATGGAGAGACCCAGGGGAGTTAACACTCATGGGACCAAAGATGGTACGAGATACCACTGAGATGGTGTAGATCATCCAGGAGTGGATGCGGATATGAGGCAGAGACCTTTAAAGTTTGAGGAGGGAGACCATGTGTTCCTTCAGGTCTTACAGTGATAAAGGCAGATGACAATTGGCCAGGGTGGCAAGCTATCTCAGAGGTTCAGCAGACCTTTCCAAATTCATAGCAATGTTAAAAAGGTGGAATGCCACCTTCATCTTCTCCCATAGATGCACTATGTGCATGATGTTTTCCACATGTCACAGCTGAGGAGGTATGTGCCTGATCCATTGTGTGTTATCGACTGTGGTGAGATGAACATTAATGATGGGGCGATAAGTGTGGTTTTCTCAGTGGAGATAGAATATTGATAGGAGTGGGTCTTTTGTGGACTATTGATTCTTCCTTTTTAAGTTTTATGGTCGTATGGGAATCTTTGGGAGATTACATGGGAGAGGGAGGCTCAGAAACATGCTCAGAACCCCCATTTGTTTGTTTATCCTTTGTTTTTCCTTTCAGGGATGTAAATCCCTATGGTGGGAATAATGAAAGATCTATGAATTTCCGTATAATTTTTTTTAAAATATGTATAATTATTTTGAAACCAAACACATTGACAGCACATGATTCTGAAGCCTGGTGAGTACAGAATGAAATTTTGAACTTTCTTTAGTTCATTTAAGTAAATGTGAAAGCATGTTTTTATATCTTTTGAACCGGTTCACAGATAGACAATATGAGGGAATTGTTGAACTCATAACACTGGGATTTGCCTAGAAATGACTTATCTTTGACCGTCATAGTTCAGATAGAAAAGTTAGTTTTCATTATTTTATAAAAATAATAAAATAACATAAAAGATTATATTATTTTCTATTGTACCATTGAGAGGCGGACAACGACGTTGCATTTCGGTGACGAGGTGCATTAAAGGGATCTCTTTAATGGCCCATTTAAATTGAAGCATTTCAGATATGTTATTTCATAAATGTAATTGAGTAACGATGTGATGACACAGCGTAACTGAAATGATGCAACATGTTTTATTTTAATAACACATAGGGGAAACCAATTAGTGTAATTTCCTCTAACGAACCTACGATGAAATTTCTCCCATACGACAAATGACGGAAGCTGAAAAGATATCTAGTAATATCAAAGCTTTATGAATAACAGGACTGGTAAGCAAAAATGCCAACAGATCTTGAATCCTAGAGGGCAGAGCGCTTCAATGGTGAAAGTCGATCGACATAGGGGTTTATTTGTTTTATTTTTTCCATGTTCTTCATTCTATAAAATGAATGCGGATCAACCCACAAATTGGTTGATCTGCAAATCATACAATACTGTAGAAGGGTGATGTTTCATAGGTTTTCTATTCATGACTGAATTATTATTGATAGAACAACATCCCCAAACCTCCCCTGTTTTAAAACTCTAATGCAGAGGGCGTGAGCCGATATGTTCAATGTCCGAGCCCCTATGATTGTGTGTTCTTCATTGTCGAGCATTTTGAAATGGGTGGAAAGGAATATTTATGGTCTTTATAGGGAAGAAGATACCCCACGGAGGCCAGAGGCATAGTCGGTGTGAAGAACAGACCACTGGTGAGGACCCGGTGGTCTATAGAAGAGCCTTCCAGCATACCGGTGCCTACGACAGTGGGCTGGAGGTGGGTGACAGTAGAGACATGGCCCCTCAACCTAATAAATGGAGTGGATCATAGCTACAAGTCACGGTTCATAGGAGTAGGTGGTCTCTTGACCATGTGTGGGAGTATGGATGGCCAGACTGGCTGGTCACGTACAAAATCCATGGTCGTTGGACTTCAGTGGGAGGTGTCGGCCCCACATACTACCCACGGTACAAGGGGAGATAAATGCGGCCAACAGCCGCATCCTGGATAGGAGAAATGTGCACGACAGTGGGCCAAACCCACGGCCCAATAGAACAAACCTAGGATGCACCGAGTCTGGGTTGGTAAACCCTAGGATGAGACGGGTCAGACTGGAACCGAACCCAACTGGTCCCTTTTTGAAAAATTCCAATATATTGCAAACTGGGCATCTAATAGACTATCCGTTTGAAGATTTGGAACCCTCACTATGATTTGGATCATTTGGAATTAACTATAGAGATTTAATGGAATTTTTTATTATATGAATTTCTTGGGGATAATTTATACTAAGATGAAGCGTGTTTCATGCGGAAACCCCACTATTATTTGAGGCCGAAAAAATTATAATGAGAAACCCTATGTGGATCAGATATTATGGCCCAGTGGGAAGTGGCTTCTGTGCCACCCAGGAAGCCCATGGTGGGGAGAATCTTCTGTGTGACCAGAAATACACATGGTACATGACAAGAGGAGTACCTCAGTATGGACATTGGTGGGATATGGATTCTGTGTGACCCAACATACCCATGTTGGGGAGAAGCTTCTTTTTGACGCAAAATACCCGTGGTACTCATCAGGGATGAGTCCCAAAATAGTCCTAGGTTAGTGGGAAGTGAAATATGTGTGACCTGATAGGCCCACTTTTCTCATTGTAGAGATGTTCTCCAGCATCCCATGGTGTTCAATGATGTGAAAAATTGTTCTATAGTCCTACTCTTGAATAAACATAGTGTGGCTTGTCTTTCTTCATGATCATTCTTGGTGATCATGATTTTTGGTTTCTTTTGTATTACATTGTGGTGTTTCCTTTGTGTTTTGGGTCCTTATTGAGTATATTGTTACTCACCCCTACACGGGCCTCGCTCGTACGTGTTGTGTCTCGTGCACCAACTCCTTGACGGAGGACTTGGTGGCTCAGTATTTGGTGGTTTCTAGTAATATGAGGAGGGTGGGGTATACATCTACAACATTCGGTAGCTACTCTATACGTACAAATCAGGTGCGGTTTTTAGGGGATAACTTCCATAGTTTTTTTACTTTCTTGTTTTTCAATTAGTATTTAGATGGTTTTGTATTCTGAGCCATTTGACTTTCATTTGTACATGTACTCAGTGGTTGTTTGGTGGCATGCTTGTTTACTTTTCAATCATTGGGATGAGGTTGGGTGTGCGTGCGTAGAGGTACTGAGGAAAATTTCTCACTTGTAGGTTGACACCATCGATGCTAGTCTCCAACCCCTGGCTTTTGGGATTTGGGCATGGGGTATGTCATGGCACATGCCCCAGTGGATGGGTCGTGATAAATCATGTCAAAATATTACACACTGCCTAAAGTTGACGTAGACACTATTATCTGAATTGATGCAACTATATATGTTTAAAATTAAAAATTTATTATTATTCTATATTGTCATATCAATAGAAGTTTTTTCAATCATGTTTCTCCTTGTAAGACAACTCATGAAATTTGTATGATTCTAAAATTAACTCCCCTTCACTCTGAAAAATTGATAAAAACATGATTGGAATGCTTTGTAATGTGTACAAAGACTTCACGATTGGTGAAGATGAAATAGTCACCTAAATATTCCACAGATTCACAAGTATTTTTAATAGAATGAATTCATTTAGAGAAGACATATAAAAACAAGTAGTAGTTTAACATGTCCAATGATCCTTACCAATGAAATGACATGCCAAGAAAGTTGAATTTGATGAAATAAAAAATTTCAAGGATTACACCCATGATGAACTGATTGGATCATTTGTATAGTATGAATTATAACTAAATAACATAGCTACTTAGGAGGCAATAAAAACAAATGGCGTAGATTTTAAATCTTTGATTGTTGTTTATACCGACTCTTCTAATTATGATCTACATTATTGTGAAGAAAAGTTATGGATCATATTGTGACTGGTGTTTATAGAAGAAAGAAAAATATATGATTCAATAATTTTTTAAGAAGAAACCCTTAAAAAGAAAACTACAAGGTAGATAAAAATGATGTTATGAATTATAATGCTTTAGATGTAACTTGTTATGAGTGCAAGAAGAAATTTCATATCAAACCTAATTTCCCTAAAATAATGAATAAACACAAATTAAAAAAATAAGGACAAATGGAATTGACCAGTAGTTCGAATTGTATAGAATAATATGATTCTAGTGAAAAATCTGAAAATGAAAAAAAAAGTTATAACTTGTGCTTCATGTCATCACTGGATATTGTTAGTAACTTTTTTTATTCTGGATATTCTGATACTATATGTGATTCTGAAAACTCTAATGTTTTTGAATTATATAAATAAATTGAAATGTTAAGAAAATTTATTTTCAAATATGATTATTTATATAATAATCTTAATGAAAATAATTTGGAACATGTTTATGAAAATAAAATTCTTTATAATTGGAATGAAAAACTAAGTAACACATCTTCTGCTTCTCATTGAAAATATTATGAAATTTTGAAATTTGGATAAGATTTTAAAGAAAATTTGAAAAACAAAGTTAAATATCTTATCAAAAGTTTATATAATTTTATTCATGTTCATGAAAAATATCATGAGATGATGTATTTGAAAAAAAATAATAAAAATAATGATTGTTTTTGTTATGACATAAGAATACCCCAAATTTACAAAACTCATTTTTTTTAAAAGTAAAAAATGGTTGTACTTCTACTGTTACTTGTTTTAATTATTGTTTGAAATGTCATCATGAAAATTAATATTCTCTTGGATTTAAAAAATCCTTGGGGTTTCCAAAAACTAATATTTATAAATCCTTATTATATAAAGTAACTTACAATACATGTTTAAATTCTATATGGGAACCAAAATTTTGTATAACTAATCCTATTGGACCCAAAGTAACTTTGGTACAAATATTGTAAAGTAATGTATTTTTATAGGAAAATTTCCATTGATATCTCAATAATGACATATTGTACATGGAAGGTGGATGATCAAGGCATATAACTAGAGAACCATAAAATTTTACCACTTACTACAAATGTGATGGTGGAATTGTTACCTTTGGAGACTATTTCAAAGGAATTGTAAAAGGTTTTGGTAAAGTTGGTATTTCAAATTCACCTTTTATTTCTAATATTTTCTATATTGAATATTTAACAAATTATTTAATTACTATATCGCAATTATGTGATGATAGAAATGAATTTAAATTTCAAAAAGATAAATTTTTTATTTTAATGATAAATTTTTATTATTTTATTCTAATCAAAAAGATAAAATTTATAAAATTTATTTTTCTGAACTAACTTTTCAACATATATTGTGTTTGTATGTTGTACCAAATCACAGCATCCTTTGGCATCAGCACTTTGGAAATTTTAATTTCATATTTCTTCCTAAGCTCTCAAAACCTGAGAATGTGTTACATCTTCATTTCTTAGAGAAAGAACGTCTTCATGTATGATACACCTTCATAAAAGGGAAGAAACAAAGAATTTATTTTTAACCAATCAATGAAATAATTTATATTATTCATTTATAGTTAGTAAATACTGATTTATTCAGTTCCAATCAAATTTCCAACCTTGGTGGAAATAAATATACCTTATTTATTGTTGATGATTATAGTATATTTACTTGGGTATACTTTCTTGCTCATAAAAATGATACTTTGACAGGATTTATTTCTTTTTGTAAATTTGGTCAAAATGAAAATGGTTGTATGATTATTTATATTAAAAAAGATAAAATAAGTGAATGTCATCATTTAGATTTTGTTTTTTTTGAAAAGAACATCTACTCTCATAATTTTTGTACTCTTATAACACCAAATCAAAATGGTGTTGTAGGAAATAAAAATAGAACTCTTATTAAAATGGATCGAACTATGTTTTTTGAGTATAATAATCACAGATATTTTTGAGATGAGGCCATTTTTGCAACATGATATATGTAAAATATAATTATTATTATTCCTTTGTTAAAGAAAACTTCTTATGAAATATTGTAAAATAAAAATCCTAAAGATTATTAAATAAGAGTTTTTTATTGTAACGTTTTTATTTTAAATTCAGAGGATAATTTAGATAAATTTGATTCTAAGAGTGATCATGTTAGATTTCTTGGATATTATAATAATAGAAAATCATAAAGTGTTTATAATAAAATAACTGTGATTATTGAAGAATTTTGGAATGTTATGTTTGAGGAAAATAATGTTAAAATAAAGTATGATTCTAATGATATTAATGAAGAGTTTGGAGAAATTAATTCTGGTAAATAAATTAATTAGGATAATATTGAATCAAAATAGTATGAGCATACTCATTCTAAACCAGATCCAAAATAATAGAAGCTTTATACTGGTCTTCTTGTTGAAAATGTAATTGTAAGTGTTAATTCTAGTGTTAATACTAGAAATTCTATTTTCAATTTCTGTTCCAATTCTTCTTTTTTCAGATTTAGTTCCTTTTAATGATAATATTTCTTTGAAAGATCAAAACTGAATTGTTTATATGCAATATGATTTAAATCAGTTTGTTAGAAATAATTTTTTTACTTTAGTATAATTTATTATAGATAAACAATTGATTGGAACTAAGTGGATATTTAGAAACAAACATGATGAATCTGGATAAATTGTCAAAAATAAGGATGAGATTTTTTTCAAAGATACTCTTAAGAAGAAGGTATAGATTTTAATGATTCTTTATCACCTATTTCCAAGTTAGAAGAAATTAGAATTTTATTGGATTTTTCTTGTTTTAAATGATTTTAAGTATAGAAAATGGATGTAAAAAGTGATTTATTAAATGTATTTATAACTGAATAAGTTTATGTTTCTTAACCCCTTAGTTTTGAAAGTGAAATATTTCTTAACAATATTTTTAAACATTGTAATTAATTTTATGGACATAAACAAGAACCTTGTGCTTTGTATGAAATACTCTCATTGTTTTTACTAAATATATCTTTCAAGAATTTTTTTTTGATCAAATACTTTTATAAAAATAACTTATGATGATATTTTAGTTTTTCAAATTTATGTTGATGATATAGTTTTTGAATCATCTAGTTAAATACTCTGAAATAATTTTTCATCATTAATTTCTTCTGAATTTGAAATGAGTTTAATGGGGGAATTAGAAATGTTTCTTGGAAATTAAAATCCTCAAATAAAATATGGAGTTGTTCTTAACCAATATATATATGCTAAGGAGTTAGATAAATGATATTGTCTTGATTTTGTTAAATCTATGAAGAATATTATGGGTACTAATTTTAAATTAGATAATGATGCTTTAGGTAAATATGTTGATTTTAATGTTTATAGAAGTATGATAGGTTTCTTTCTATATTTAAGTACATCAAGACCCATCATCATTTTTAGTGTTTTTTTATGTTTTAGATTTCAAGAATATCGTAAATAAATTCATATTAAAGTTGTAAAAATAATAACTATATATGTTAAATGAACTATTGATTATATTTATTTTGTCAGGAATATATATGTTTTGAGTTAACATCTTATTCCAAATCTAATTTTGAAGGATGTCGAATTAATAGAAAAATCACATCTGGTATGTGTAATCTTTTGGGAAAAAGTTAACTTTTATGGTCTTCTAATAAATAGAATTCTGTTGGTTTATCTACTGTAGAAGCTGAGTATTTCTCTATTGTTAGTAGTTATAGTCATTATGTATGGGTTAAGAAAAAATTATTTTATTTTGGTATTTTTTTTAATAAACTAAATATTTATTCTGATAATACTTCAATAATTTATATTTCTAAAAATCTCCCACATAATTCTATAATAAAGCATATTAATCTTAGATTTCATTCTACTAGAGATCATGTGAACAAGTGTGGTATTTTCTTCGAATTTATATCTTTTTAAAATCCACTAACAGATATTTTTTCAAATCCGTCAGCCTCTTATAAGTTTGAAAAAATTAAATTTGAACTTAGTATGTTATAATTTTAATTTTTATTAATTCATTTGTTTAGGGGAGATTTTCTTTCTATTTTTTTATTTATTTAAAAGGGGGAGAGATATTTTGGGATTAAATGGAGATAAATAAATAGAGATAAATAAATTAGTTTTTATTGTTTTTAAAATTGGTTTTAATTGTTCAAAAGTTTTGGTTTTGTAATAAAAAAGGATGAGATTTTTTGTGCAAGTGTATTCTCTTTTGTTTGATTACTTGTTTGATTATATGTGTTTTTTTATTTAAAACCCTTTCTTTATTTTTATTATTTTTAAAACTATAGTGTATGGATTTCTGTGATTCGTATCATGTTAGATAATTAATAGATTTACTATAATTAATTATTTTATAATGAAGTCTGAAAATTTAATTTTATAACTCTAAAAATTTAATTATGTTACTACTGCCATTTTTTAAACTCTACAGTTTTCAATTTTAAATTTTTTTTTATTATTTTACATCAAATTCTATAGATATCAAATTTTCATTAAACATGATTTTATAGAAATACAATATGTTTATAATGATTCCATTAGTTTCCAATGACGTCTAAAATGGTCGTTTGAATGGTGATTAAATTGTTTGACATTTTGATTTGATTTTTCGGAACTGAATTTTAACATAATATTGTTGGTTCTATTTTATTGATGAAATTTGGATTATTATATCATGGTTTTATCTGATTGTTGTTTAATTTTAAATATAATATGTTTTTCAATAAGTAACTCTGGTTTCCCAATGTCTAGATCTTCTTTTTGAGCACTTTAAAATTCGTTGAAGTTTGTTAAAGTAAAATGTCTAGAGTTTTCTACAATCTATTGGAAATCTGAATTTTTCAATACTTCAAATTATGGTTCATCAACCATATGTTACTGTTCATCATCCATATGCTACGATACTATTAATGAATATTACAAAGTATGGTTCCACAACCCTATGTTACTGTTCATCATCCATACTCTATGTTACTGTTAATTCTGAAAACTATAGTTCATCAACCCTGTGTTATTATTCATCATCCCTACACTGAGTTGTTATTCATACCCTACATCACATTTCAATAAATTTCTAAAGTTACAGCTCATTCCATATGTTTTTTCTGAATATTTATTTTCTACATATATAAAGATTATTTTCAAAGGTTTTTTGGTATGGTAAATTCTCAATAAATATAAGGATTTTTATCTACGATATATGAATGTTTTAGTGATTTATTTAGAGATAAAATTTAATAAATTAATTAAATCTATTTATTCCATTAATTTTTGGTTTCAATATTATTTATATTCAGATTTGATAATTTTCATTGGTTTTAATGCTACTTTCCAGGAAAAAATTTGACAAAATTTTAATTGGTTTGAATTAATTTAAAAGGGGAGTTTTAAATAATTTAATGCTTCTATTATTCTGAAAATATTTTGGAAGACATATTCAAATTAAATTGAATTGTTTTTAATATTTACTATATATGAATATATAGGTAATGGTGATGTATTCTTTATGGAGATTTTTATGAACATTCTTGACTCAATTTATTTTGAAATTTTGAAGGAAGCAAAGAGACTATAAGTGGATAATATCTTCTCGATGTATCTCTTTCTCTTTTTATGTCAAAAAATAGAATGATTTAATTTTCTAGACACACGTTATCATTTTTTATAATCTATTTATTCAAAGAGAAGTGTTGTGAACATTTTACCTTCTGTGCAATCTATAATATGCTATGAAAATCTGTTTCATAATCAGAATAATATCTAAGGTGATGAATCATTTATACTTCAACTAAAATTACATTGATGAGATGATTCAATCTAATCCTCAATAAATAGTAATTTTGATTTCATTATTTATCATCTTTTGTTTGGTTTTGAGTTTGTAACAATCTTTCTCATCTCTCATACATACTTTATTTTTCTGTTTATTTTTTTACTCCAGAAAGAATTATTTCTTATTATGTTTTCGTTGGTTGTGACACCCAAATTCTAAAGTTAGGATCTATGTTTTATGAGTCCATGTGTATAAATTCAGGACTATTTGAGATGTGAATCCAGTGCCAAATGTCAGGGTTTAAGGGTTTTGACTCCCCATACAAAATTCCTTATATTGGTTATCCCTCCACTAAAAAATGATTTCTTAATTAGGTTATGATTCCCCCATAAAAATTATTTTTAGTTTACGTGTATCTATCACTAGGTAGAGATGAATTAGAGTAGATTACAATGCTATAATGGGAGGTTTTCTCCACTCTTCTTTACCAACGGGTTTCTTAAACTGTTGGTAAAGAAGGGCCAGGACACCCTTTGCCAACGATTTCCTAAAACCGTTGGTAAAGGGGTGTTCAAACCACCCTTTCCCAATGGTTCATTAGAACAACTGGGAAAGGGTACCTTGGCAACCTCTTTACCAACGGTTTCTAAAAACAGTTGGTAATTTTTTACCCCAAATACACTTGGTCTCTCCTCTCCCCCATTCGCGAGACAGAACCCTAAATCTGCAGTGCTCCTCTTGAGAGTTTCCCCATCTGAACATCTGAAAATCAAACAAAATCAACTCAAATCAGGTATTTTCTTCATTATACACATAAAATATTTAAGTGCTACCTTGTTTTTATTGTTATTCATCTAATATTTTAGTTTAATGTTTTGATTTTGATGTGTATATCATTTTTTTGTGTTTTGATTTAATCTAGACATTCTCCATTCCAATCCATATAATTAATTATGTCTTTAACCCTCCATGGAAGAAGAAACGTCTCAAATTCATTGCAGTTAGATTCCAAATTTTCTATGTTTGTGTTTATATGCTTTATCTTTATCTTGTAATTAATTGTTACATGGAAATTTATTTATATGTGTTTATTAATTTTAAGAAAAGTTTCTATTAATGTTTTACATAAAATTACTTGTGAAGTATTATTTAACCCTATTCTCAATGAATTGAACAAGTCATGAATTTGAGGACTATGATTTTGACATCTTTCAAGTATTTATTAATTATTCAATTCCTTGACTGTTTAGATTTATTTTCAAAGAATATTTAAAGAACGAATTGTTGAAATTGAGTCTTTGTCTTGAGTTTTTATTCAAATAATAAAACAAATTGATTTCCATGAAATGAGTTTTCATATTTAATGTTTTCTAAGTAGTCTCGAATGATTTAATTTGTGAAATGACAATGAACCCTCTTTGAATGATTTTTTTAAAAATAATATTTCTTTGGTAATTTTAAAATAGATATGTATTCATTTGTAATTAGGTTGTAATCCAATGTTTTGAATTAATATTGAGAATTTTTAATTGTAAAACATCCTTTAATTCCTTTGTGATGTTTTGAAATAAAGTATTTGTTAAAGGCCTGTTTAGAATTACATGGTAGTTTTTTGAAGGATGTTTGTATAGATAACCTTTCTAAATATTGAATTAAATATGGGGTTTTGAATTGAATTGATGATTTTTTACCACTCAGATGGAACTGTATGAAGATCCTCAATTGTAATAATTCCTTATTGTATCTTTCTTATTTCATGTAATTACAATTGATGGATATTGAAAATGGGATTATTCACATCGATGTAGATTGGAGTGAGATTGAGATATGATTTGAGGTCTGAATAATAAGATTGATATTGATAAGGATCCTCATTGTGATCCTCATAAATTCATTATCTTACTCACCTATTTTGACTAGTCATGGTGACTTATATATTTAGATGAGAAAATCTAGATTTATGATTCACTAGTGGACTCATACTTCATCTAGTGGAATCCACTACTAGAAATCTGGGTTTTCCCAATGCTCCTATACCAACTGTTCATTAAGGAGGCCTTTACCAAGGGTTTCATAAAACCGTTGGTAAAGGAAAACATAGGTGATTTAGAATGGATTTCGAATGAAATTTTCAAAAATGATTTAATCTTGAGGAAAGTGTATTATTAAAATGATAATTTTTTTAATAAGTCTTGTGTAATGTAATTTGTTATATTACACTTGTTATGTGACTATGTTTGGTATTTAGTATCACATAAGATACTGGTGAATGTGTTGTGAAAGATACTCCTTGGTTGGTTCAAGATTTTATTTACGTTTTGAGCCTATTAATTAGTTGTTTTAAATATATTTTGAGATATTTACCTTATGTTTATTGGTGAAAACTGGGAGTTGTAGAGTTGGTTCATGATTAAGACATATAATTACTGCTAATAATGTAGATAAACCATGGATAGTAGTGAATTCTTGAAATGTTTGATTTTTTAGCCCTTTTTATTTGGATTTTCTATTGATTCTGATGTTTATTATTGATACCTATGATGGGAATTTATTTTAGTTTCTAAATCGGCTGAGACTCCCCAACCATGCACAGTGTATGCAACCTCTACCCTTATTTAATCATTTTGTTTACACAACCTTTGAAACCTCTACCCTAATTTAATTAGTAAACTCAATTCATTAATTCATGCCTTCATTCTCACTACCATGTAAGAAATTAAATGACGTAAACCCATCCTCACATGATTTATTACCTTAGATAGTTTCAATCATATGGAATACGACCTTTTGAATTCATCAGTTAACCAGGATCATATATTCCATTTCCCCAAAGATGACTGTACTAATATAACATTAGGGTCAATTACATATGGTTCTCATTTTACGTTGTATATTATGTGTCCTTATTGTCCAATACTCACTTTTATGAGGGTGGTGTGCTTTTCACTAGCCATGCTGGCATGTCTAGACATCCATAAAAATGTTAGATAAGTCACAAGTTTAATTCAGTAATTTTGTTATCATTGACATACATTATTATTAATCTCAAATTTAAAAAAAATCTATACTTTATGAAATTAAATATTTTTACAATCCATGAACAACCAATTTGTTTAGAAGCCTAAAATTTATTCACCCATGGGGTGCACTTGTCTTGGGGAAGTAATTGGGTAATTAAAGGTATGGAAATAGAGGTGCCAATAATGAGTTATTGAACATGAGTGAATGATTTGGGATTCTTATAACACATAATGGGACCTGAGGCATGTGCCTCTTATAGATCTAATGAAAATGAATATAAATAAATATTAATTTAATTTATGAGTACTTGTTATTTACATTATTTTAATAGTTCACTACATCGACTAGAAACTTCTTCCTTTATCTTTTACTTAAATGTATTTTTTATTAAAGTTCAATCCAATTGAATTGTTTATGAAAAAATGAATTATATAAATTCTTTTTATAGAATAGCCATAAGTTAGATGTATGAAACCGATCAGATCTCAAGCAATTTTCAAAACAATTTGGAGAGATTTATAGATTTTTCATTTCACAATGCTTTAGATAGTGGTCGCATACACTGTCCATGTTCCAATTGTGTTGGTAGGCCTTGGTTGAGTCATGAAGAAGTCAGTTACCACGTAACCAAATACGGTTTTCAATCAAACTACTTTGTGTGGTATCAAAATGGGGGGGAAATGAAATCTAAAATTGGTGATGATCAAAATGAAAGGACTGGATTGGAGAATTTGTTAGATGATCAGTTTCTGTTTATTCTTCATCATGAAAAATAATGGATTTCAACTCAAGAAGACTTCAATATGAAGATGGATGATGCATCTAGTGAAAATGATGATATTTATAGGGTGAAAAAATTAAACGATGCTACCACAACTCCAGTATATTGACAATATGATAAAATGAAAAAGCTGGAATTTTTACTTTGATTCTTTCATGGGAAAACTACGTATGGGATTTCTAATATAGAAATCGATTAAATTCTTACCCTCATGAAATATTTAATTCAAGATGATGCAGATATTTCCTCAAACCACTATATGACATGGAATTTAGTTGAGGAACATGGATTTTCAAGAAACACACTTCAGGATTTCCCAAGAATATTATAGTTTATTCTAGAAGGAAACCGCTGAACGAAATGATTGCATAAAATGTGGAACATCCCGCTGGAAGTCAAAATCTAATGGAACACCATCCTACATTCAACAGAAAGTAATGTGGCACTTTCCCTTGATCCCCAGACTCCAAAATCTTTTTATGTCTCATGACATATCAATAAAAATGAGATGGAATGATACTGAGATAAAGAAGACTAATGATGATTTGGTTCATCTGGCAGATGGATTTTCCGGGAATAGATTTGATTCTCAACATTTTAATTTTGTAGGTGACATGCGTAATGTGAGGATGGGTCTTTCATGCGACAGTTTTAATCTGTTTGGGAATATGCTTACTTCGCACAGCACATGGCCAGTTTTTATACACATTTATAATCTTTCCCCATGGTCGTGTATGAAAATACCTTTCTCTTTCAGGAGTATACTCATATCTGGTCCTTCTGGTCTTGGTATTGATATTGATGTATACATGCAACCTTTAATAAAAGAGTTGGAACTTCTTTAGGATGTGGGTTTCCGCACATATGATGCATGTTTGAAAGACATTTTTCAGATGTGTGTTGTGCTTATGTGGACAATTAATGATTTTCCAGCTTATGTAATGATGTATGGATGGAGCACGAATGGAAAACTGTCATGTCTATTTTGTATGAAAAATACATGATCCAGAATACTGCAACATCACTGGAGTTTCCAATTTATGGGACATTGATGATTCTTGCCAAAGGATCGTCTATTTAGAATGAATCATTGAAGATTTGATAATACCATAGAGATCGATTATCCACCTCAGTGTATGTCTGGAACTAATGTGCTTAATGAATTGAAAGATTTCAGTTTTTCATTCAGGAATGGTCAAATGAAATCTAGAAAGAGAAAAAATGTTTCCACTGAAACCTATTACAATTGGAGGAAGATGAGTATCTTTTTTTATTTTCCTTGTTGGTCAACCAATTTGATACATCATTTCTTAGACGTAATTCATATTGAAAAGAATATATGTGAAATGTTTCCTTCAATTCCTCTAAATGTCAAGGGGAAGACAAAAGATGATTTACATTCTCGGCATGACTTGGTGGATTGGGGAATCATACCAGAATTGATTTCTGTGCATATAAGAGAAAATAAATGGCAACTTCCATGTGATTCTTATGTGATGACACCTATGGAAAAAAACAATTTCTGGAAGTATTAGATACTATTAGAGTTCTTGAAGGCTATTCAAGCAATATATCTAAACAGTTCAACAGTAGAGAGTTGAAGATAAAATCATTTAAGACTCATGATTATCACGTTCAACTGCATGAGTTGCTTCTAATAGTAATTTGGCATCTTTTGTCCAATAATTTAACGGTGACTGTTATTCGTTTGTTCTATTTGTTTAGATATCTTTGTGCAAAAAAGATTTCCATGTCTCTCTTGCAAAAAATGTTGACAGACGCCCCATTAATTTCGTGTGAGTTGGAGAAAATATTTCCTCTATCATTTTTCACATGCATGCTGCATCAGACTGTCCATATTCCGACTAAAATACTTCTCAGAGGACCTATTTCTTTTTGTTGGATATATCCAACTGAAAGAAATATGTACACATTAAAGTCTTATGTCTGATATAGGAATCATCCCGAAGGTTCAATCGTGAATGGTTACTTGGCTCAAGAATGTACGGATTTCTGCTCAATGTATTTGTCTGATCTTACTACAAGAATGAACAGACCAATGAGAAATGAATAAGAATAGTTTGAGAAAATTGAGCCCAGTTTTCCATCACTTCCTCAAACATGAGCAATTCCTGGATCTTATACAATGAATATATTAAGCCATGAAGGGCATGAGATGGCACATCACACAGTTTTGTTCATCTGTGGTTTGTTAGATGACTATATCAGGTAACTAAATTTAAACTGTATATATTACATATATATCTGTTAAACTATTCATATTTTTTATCTACAAGTAACATAAAACAATGATAAATAGAAATCAGAATTCTTTATCTTTGAGAAGAGGAGAGACTTTTCATAGGAATGAGTTTTCGTCCTGGTTAAAATTGAAGATAAAAATATTATTGTTTAAAATAATTTTATCAATATTTAATTAATTTTAATAGGTATTTATATTGCTGGTATTGATTTTTTCTGCTGACTCTATCACTGAGGAAATAAGATCATTGCCTTTTGTGCCTAATATCGTGGTTCATGACTATGAATCAATTGTTATCATGGGTAAAAACATATTGTCACTGAATGAGCAAAGAAAATTAGAACAAAACATGATGGTGTTATGGTTACTACAAAGACAGATTGTTATGCCAGTGCATCAGATAGTAGACCATGATTTGGAAATGTGGGTTAATATGGAGTCATTGAGAAAATAATAATATTGGATTATTACTCTCATGGATGAGTCACAATGATGAAATGCCATTGGTTTGATTCAATGACAAGATATGGAACTTTAATTGATGATTATGTATTTCGAGTAATTAATATGACTCAGACTCTTGATACCGAAGAACCATATGTGTTGTCGTCAATGGATAAACAAGTTTTTTATGTCAAAGAAAAACTCTGACCTGAATTTAGTGTAATAGTTGAAGTAATTCCAAGATATACTTTGGATGATGGTGATGATGTAATTGACAATTTCCTTAGTTCCATTGGAGCCAATCCATTTATTTCTTTTGATGACTTCAATAGCTTAATTGTGAGAGTTAATTGAGAACCTGAAGTTGTGGTCGAAAATATATAGAATCATTCATCCATGCTTTCAATTCTTTTGGTTTACCTCGATTTGGGTTGTTAAGGTTGGTAATATTCAAATTGATTTAGTATTGATCACAAATATGTTTTATTTTACTTGACCGTTATGTGAATTTTCAATTTTATTGGTTGTAATTTTATTTTAATTGCATTTTATAATTTGGAATTGAACTGTATTCAAACCTAGTCAAACAATATTTCTAACTTGCTGAACATTACAACTTGTATAATTTATTAAATCCATTCAAGATCTTCTCAACCAATTGATAGATAAATTAATAATGAATCCCCGTATTCCCTCATATATTTAGTTTTTTGGTTTACACATTAGTTTCCTTTTTCTAATTAATTACATATTTGTTTTCAAAAGCAGGAAATGCTACCAATTGGAGAGAGACAAAGGAAAAAAATGATGGAGAACTATCATCGAATGGTGGAGATTGGATTTCCACCATTTTTTCCTATATTGAGTACTTTATTTCAAATATATATATATATATATTTAAAAAATATATAATGTCATGTGATTAAATTTTTTGGAAAAAATTTTGTAGGATCCACCTATACGTCGACAGTTATTTGGTGAGGAGCCTAGTACTGGTCCTAGTACTCAGGCCGGTGATATGAGGAGGGTTCGTACTAGAGGTTGACAAGCAGCTTCGCGTACTCGACTAGACCATGCCCCTCCCACTGACTTGTCATCCTTCCCACATTCTGATCCCGGTGTATCGTTAGGGACAGACGGGATATTTAGGCCTCCCATTTTTTGCCACCATTTGCATCTTCTAGCCCATCGTTTTCATATCCCATGATGATTCCCACTCCCCAGCCAGAATATGGTCATACAGTTGTCTCATTTTATTTTCCTTATACTTCTATCTCTCCGAGCTTCAATATTCCATCTTCTTCGACTCCTATTCCACTACATGGTGTTTCATCAGTTTCTGTGGATCTTGCGGTGCTCAGCGATCATACTGACGCATGTATATGTATATAACCCTAACAAATTTTTATATAAATATTTATATTCATTATAACATGTTTTGATAAAATATTTGTTTTTCGTTCATGATAGATACATCTACTGACAGGAGGCGGGGGCGGGGGCGTACACGCATGCGTGCGGTGTGGGACTGCAGCACACAGGTAATGGTGGATTATAATCAAGACAACCAAATGGTTGAGAAAATATGGCAGCAATGTCGGAGTTTTTTGGTGACTGTTGGCGCCAAAATAAGGTCCGAAAGAAAGGAACGAAAAAGACGGTTGGCGCGCTGCCTCGCGAAGCACCGCCGCGATGCGCCCCGATCATCGCGGCCTCGCGAAGCTCGAGAGGTGGTAACTCTCCGCGAACATATTTGACGTTCGCGAGCCCGCCGCGAAGCTCCAGAGGTGGTAACTCTCCGCGAACACATTTGACGTTCGCGAGCCCGCCGCAAAGCTCCAGAGGCGGTAACTCTCCGCGAACTCATTCGACATTTGCGAGACCGCCGCGAAGCTCTAGAGGCGGTAACGCTCCGCGAACGCATTTGACGTTCGCGAGCGCCCCACGAAGCACCCGAGGCGGCGCACGATTTCTGCATCGCGGCGCCCCTTCCCTATAAATACTGGACTCCCCCTAAGTCCCGGGACAGACAATCCGACCTTTCGTCTTCTCCTCTCCCGAATCGCGAAGCACTCTTTGCCCCGGGAATCATGAACTCCGCGAGGTACTTCTACTTCACGAGACGCCTTTTCTTTGTCTCGTTTTGAGCCCCTCTTCCGAGAGGGAGGCCCTTCACGAAGCTCAATGGAATTTGCGAAGGACGGGGATTCCCAAGGGAACCCGGGCAGCCACGGAGCACTTATGCTTCGTGAAACACCCACCCTGTACTAGGGATTCCTATGCTAAGGCAGGATTTCTACACATCGTGAAGCACACTGCTTCGCAGGACCCTTCTTCGTGAGGTATCCCTTCTTCGCGAGGAAGTGCTCCGCGAACACTGTTCCACTCCGCGAAGAACCCTCCACTCACACCTATGCCCCATCCTATGGCCAAGTCACTCCACTTCGCGAAGCACACTCCTTTGCTTAGAAATTCCTCTTCTCGTGCAACCCTCCATGTTTGCACGATGTGATTTCAAATTCCCATGGACAACACCACCCGTAGCGTTGCTTCGCCTAATGCTTCTTCGCATAGGTATGCTAACGGCTATTGCTTCTTCGCATAGCCACGCTAACGTGGACCCCTTGATGGTTCGTTCCACAACCCCCCTTGACAATGGACTTACTGGTACCTTCCCTTCCCCAAGGACCAGAGGGTACCGGTTATGTAAGTCCTAGGGGTGCGGAGTGAACCCACCTCGTCCGAGCTACAGGACGTTAAACTGCCAAGCACCACGTCCTCAACACATAATGTTAAACTGTGACCCGACCTCAGGCCTCTCACGAAGGGTCCCCCCCAGCTCGAACATTTTTTACGCCACTCGTCTCCACGGGAGTGGAATCACCCATCCACAAGGTGTGATATCCTCCTTATTACAGTGGCGTATGTTCTCAGGAGAAGGGAGACCCTAGTTCCCCAACAGATGGCTGCACCTCTGCATCTCCGTACTTCCCCACTACCAAGGTCAGTGGAGGGCGTGATAGGGAACGAGGCACCACCCCCCCCCCCCCCGCTGGGCCTCCATCCTGGAGTAAGTCCCAACACCATGGGCCGCCTAACGCGTAAGCCCCTCTTCACTTCTCATGGACACATCCTTCGCGACGTGATCGTCGGGTCCTTGAAACCTCTTGTTTCTCACACCGAGCATGACTCATGTGGGATTAGAGTGAGCACCGACCCTGACACCCCCACCCATAGTGAACTACGAGGACTTTGATCCATGTCAAGGCATGGTACGTAGGAAGCCTCCATGAGGTTCAAGACACATTGCTCGGTCGTTCATTCACATCGAGTTTCTCCCTCTTCCAGCATGACGGTAAATTGCATGCCCTCGTCCAGCATGACGTTAAACTGCACGCCCCGTCCCGCAGGATGTTAAACTACATGCCCTTGTCCAGCATGACGTTAGACTGTATGCCCCTTGTCCCGCATGACATTAAACTGCACACCAATTCCCAGCGAACTATGAGGACTTTGATCCATGTCAAGGCATGGTATGTAGGAAGCCTCCATGAGGTTCAAGCCATATTGCTCTGTCGTTCATTCACGTCGAGTTTTGCCCTCGTCCATCATGACGTTAAACTGCACGCCCCGTCCCACATGACGTTAAACGGCATTCCCTTGTCCAGCATGATGTTAAACTGTATGCCCCTTGTCCCACATGAAATTAAACTACACACCCATTCCCAGTGAACTACGGGGTCTTTGATCCATGTCAAGGCATGGTACATACGAAACCTCCCCAAGGTTCAAGCCCACCACTCATTGGACCATGGTCCGCCTTCACATCGGTTCACTGACAAAGCATCCATTTGAACTATGAGGTCTTTGATCCATGACAAGGCATGGTACGTAGGAAGCCTCCAAAATGTTCAATCCCACCCATCATTCATTCACGTCGGGTCCCATCCCCATCCAGCATTACGTTAAACTGCATCCCGGTCTGACGAAAATATGTTGTGACTCATCCATTCCGAACTGCGAGGACTTTGATCTATGTCTAGGCATGGTACGTAGGAAGCCTTCAAGAGGTTCAATCCCACCACAAGTGGACCCCCGGGTCCACCTTCTTGTCGGTTCGCTGACGAAGCCCCTTCCAAACTACGTGGACTTTGATCCATGTCAAGGCATGGTACGTCGGATGCCTAACCAAGGTTCAAGCCCAACAATCATTGGCCCAAACCATCTCCTTGTCGGTGTGCCAAGCCCCCATTTTCACCTGAACTACGAGGACTTGGATCCATGTCAAGGCATGGTACGTAGGAATCCTCCCAGAAGTTCAAGCCCATCTCCCATTGGACCAAGGTCCCTCATTTACATCAGTTCACCGACACCCATCGCCCGTCGTTTATTCACGTCAGGGTTCGCTATCATCCCGCACGACGTTAAACTGTATTCCATCAATCCTTTGAACTACGAGGACTTCGATCCATGTCAAGGCATGGTACGTAGGAAACCTTCCCAAGGTTCAAGCCCACCACCAGTGGACCCACGGGTCTGCATTCACGTCGGTTCACCGATGAAACCCTTTGAACTACGAGGTCTCTGATCCATGTCAAGGCATGGTACATAGGAAGCCTTCCAGAGGCTCAAGTCCCCCACTCACCAGACCAAGGTCCACTTTCACGTCGGTACGCTGACGATGCCCATCAGACCAAGGTCCACCTTCACGTTGGTTCGCTGACGACATTCATCGGGCCAAGGTCCACCTTCATGTCGGTTTACCGGCACCATCCCGAACTACGCGGACTTTGATTCCCTGCCACGGGGATACGTAGGAAGCCTCTCCAAGGCTCAAGCCCAACCTCACCGTCTCCCCTGCAATGGTCCCATTTCACTCCCCCTCCGCTCCATTCATCCACCTATCACTGATCCCGATTCTCGCCCGGACCGTCATATCTCGATGAGACCATGTCGGTATTCTCCTCTTTACAGCCACCCATGGGCTGGCCCTAGTATCGGCATCCCTTCAAGGGGAATCCCTCAATCCGATCTATCCTAGCTAATGCTCTGATCGGGCTGATCCGTCTCCGCTGGACGTTAAACTTGCGGCATACCCTGTGTTAAACACGGGAAGCTGAGGAAAACCTCAGATATGTGTCTATGGCATATAATTCCCCGCTTCCGATGTGGGATGCCTCGGGCTTCCACACCCTCGAGAAGCCTTGTGAACAGGGATAACAGACTTTCATGCCAGGTTCCCCTGCATCCAGACACGCTACTGATGCCTCAACATGACTACTCCCCTGACTGAAGGTTGCTGCCCTGACTGGACCCTTTGGAATGTCCCGACAGAAGCAGTGTAATTAAGCGGCGTCCATGGAAACATGGCACTGGAAAGATTTTCACGAACTACGTATTAAATCTATGAGGGAGACCCAGACTAGGTGATGAGTTCTGAGGAGGAGTCCCCAAAATGAGGAGCTGACATACAATCATCCCTTTTTAATCAAGGACCAGACGACCTTGAACAATGAGCAAATGTCACCCGCCTTTGGAAAGAGGGAATGCAGGGCAACAAGCGCCGCACGTCCTCCTCCGCGGACAGACGGGTGCGCGCGCGCCCCGACAAAAGTGTCGGAAACATAGATGGTGAACTCGACGTGAAATTCATCTCCTCAATATAGAGATTAGTAGCGTTGGAGACACCAGTAGATTGACGTGTCACCAGATCCAGATATCCGGTGCCTGGTCCCGCCAAGCAAATAGCGGGCCTGTCGTGAATCTCACCGGATGTCAGGGCAGTAGAACGTGGGGCACTCTGTTCTGCAGCGTGTTGGCGTGGATCCTTCTTACAGACGTGGAGAATGGAAGGACACTGGGGCACTGGCTATCAAACCTTTTCCTCTCAGTGCTGATGAGTTGATCCCTTCGTTTCTCAAGAACCAGGTTGCTGTTACCGAGACGCAATCACAGCCAGCTCGCCTACGCAGGGGCAGGGACAACATTTCCACAGCCACCCCACATGGCACCGCTACCGCCAAGACGGCCGCCACTTCATGGAATACGGGGCGCCCACGTCCCCTTTCCCCATCAGAGGTCATCCAGCGAAGGGTGATCAACAACCTCGTGCGTAGGTACGAGGAGGAAGGGGTCATCCCAACTCGGGATATGGCCCACCTAGACCTGGAGGCGTCCAGGCCCCGCCGTCAACGCCGCCCTAACAGGACGTGTAGGGAGCCCCTGCTCCCCACCCCAACGTTCAACCATTTTAGGAGCCTGTCCCCGGAACGCCCTGACGACTCCTCGCCTTACGCCGAAGAGGTGGGCGCTGTCCGACTGAGCCCGCTCAGGGTCCCGACCCAAGGGCTCCAAGCGAGAGCTCCCGCCCGACCGCGCCAGCGCCACCGTCCGACTCCACAGGAAGAGCAGGAAGGCTGTGTCCCTTCACCACCTACACCAGCTCGCCTGACCCGACATCAGCGCCGGGCCCAGGCTGAGGACGCTCGCCAAGGCGCGTCGACGTCGACAGCTACAGTGGCCCGAGCCACCGCTGACGTGCATCATGAAGCCCCCGCATACACAGATCAGGGGCACTCCTTTACCCAACCAGGATCGATACCCCAACCGCCCCACGGGCATGCTGGGTTGGCTCTCCGGGTTGTAGGACCAAGTGGTGATCGCCGCGAACATACCCGCGGTGATGTCACCCCGTACGGAGGTCCTCCCCGTACCACTACTCCATAGAGCGTGGGCCTTCCCCACTCCGATGTTCACCATGGAGGCATGCCTTGTGCTACCCCCACCCCGAAGGAAGACCTGCCCCGCGGAAGTGACGCTCAGTGCGGAAATCTTTCCCGTGCCCACTATACAGGGTATGGAGTCCGTCCTCGTGCCCCCGAAAGCCGATCTGAAGGCACCGTCCATCCGGTCCTTCTCCAACGTGGAGGCCCTCCCTACGTCCTCTCTGTAACCGGAAAAGGTCCTCCTTTCTCCAGCAACTCAAAGAGTGAAGGTCAGACTCGCTCCTCCCGCAGCGACCATGGAGGTCCTCCCCATGCTCCTGCCAATTCCAATAGAGGGTCCGCCTACATGGTTGTTGTTCATGGAGGTCCTCCCCATGTCCCCTTCGACATTTTCCCCAGTGCCCCTCGCACCTCGGCCATCTCGAGTGGGGGCCCTCTCCGCCACAGCGCCAGCGCCGCCCCGAGACTGCCTGATAGGGATCAACCCTATTCCGAAGAGCCACCCCGGGGCAGGGGAGCGGGTCGTCGCCTCCACAAGAATAATCCTAGGAAGGCCCGGGTGGAGATCAAACCTGCTCGCTTCTCCGAATCTAAAGCAGAGTGCGACTCAGCGATGGAACCTTCTCCCCGCTCCTTTGTATCAAGGATCGGGGTAGGAACCAGACGCGTTAGCCTCATTCTCCCAGAATTTGAGGTCCACCAGATTCCCATCTCTCCCCGCAGGTACATACAAGATTAAGAAATCTTGGGAATTCTACAGGTCTTGATCGCGCAATCACCGCCATTGTCACCAGAGGCGCCCTCTACCTCTACCAGAGATCACGGAGAGCTATTTTGGGGTCCAACGGCGGTAGAGCGACGACACGACCTGTCGCCGGTAGCCGTGATTCTTGTGCTGGAAGCTGTGGCTATCAGCCCGTCATATCGTGACATCGTGGCCAGGTCACCTCACTCTTCGGAGGATGGCCCAGAATTCGGCGGCCAGTAATCTCGTTCACCGTATTCCCCACCGCCGAGCTTTCTATCCCAGAGGTCCTCCTCGGTACCGCTACTGGTCCCTCACCCACCCCCGGTTGACGAGTGGGGAAACACAGGGTCAGACCCTGAGTCCGAGCCCATGAGCTTCTGGAGTATTCTCGCAGCGGATTATTTCCCAGAGAAGTTCTGGCCGACGGCGGCGCTGAATTTTCGCGTACCAGAGTCTCTTACCTCTGAAGAAGTGGGGTGCTTTTGTCGAACCCTATGGGAGACACACTTCTGCCTTCGTTAAGAATGGGTGGTGTACCCCAGAAGTCGAGAGCACCTCGATGAAATCGGCGAGCAGTGCCGCCTGATCTATGCGGCCGCACTTCTTGTGGCCCAGCACCCTGAGTCGCTAGGCCGCCAGAGCGCGCTTCAACGGAAATGCGTTCAGAGTTTTAAGGCACTCTGCAGAATCGTCAGGGAAGCCACCCCCCATGTGCAAGTCCGTGGTTGGGGACACTATGCCGCTCTCATCTTTGACCCTATCCGACGAAAGCCTGATTTGCTATGCGACATCGAGGAAATGCCCTCGAGAGGGGTCACAGTCCACATGGCTGACAGCGTGGACAAGGAAGACGAGCTCGATTCTTTGATGGAGACTTACCCCTGGAGGGCCTCGAGAGGGGTCGCAGTCCACATGGCTGACAGCGTGGACAAGGAAGACGAGCTCGAATTCTTTGATGGAGACTTACCCCTGGAGGGCCTACCGCCACTGCTGGACCCATCAGGGAGGGTAACCCGTCAGCAGAGGAACCTGCTAGGGCTCCCCGTACCCACAGAGTCGCTGGTACTCGATCGAAACACCGGAAAGGGTAAGGAGCATGTCGGAACTATTAAGCACTCTGACACGTCTGCCTCTGCGCAGAAAACGGAAGAGGATCTTGAGAAAGACACGCTACGCCAACAGCTTGCTATGCAGAAGAGGCTGGTTGATGAACTCTTGGCTGAGCGCGCCGTAGAGCGGCGACCCGACTACGGTGATCACAGTCCGGAGCAGCAGGGGCATGAACAATTTCCCCCCGGTGAGATGCCTCCGGGAAACCCTGATCATGCTACTGCTGCAGACAGGGCGGAAGCCGGAACGTGTGGCAAGAGGGAGTGATACGTCTTGCCAACCCCCCGAGGTACAGGGCAATCTGAAGAACCCAGTCCGTGTTCCCCCAATCGCCCCGCAGGTCATTCCGCTAGTTGATCCACGAGCTGCCGAAGCCGTCTACCGTGTTGAAGAACCTGGAAACGCACTTGTGGATAGAGATCCCCATCAAGAGAGGGACCCCCGCCTGGATGATCTTATTGTGGCACTCACAGCCCGCCTTGAAGCGTTGGAAACGCGGAAGGTGGTGGTTCCACCGGATGGCAAGCTGTATCCCGCGTGGGTAGATGATATGCCCGCACCTCCGGGTTTTGGGAACCCCACTTCTCACCCTTCAACGGGACAGGGGACCCACCCCAGCACTTGGCACGTTTTTCCTCCAGGTGTGGCCCCATGCTGGGGACCCCGGCTCAGCAAGAAGCCGCCAAGCTCTGATTCTTCGTACAGACATTGGATGGTCCGGCATTCGTCTGGTACAGCCAGCTCCCTATCGGATCGGTGACCGGTTTGGAGGATCTTCGCTGGCAGTTCTTATACCAGTTTAGCTCTACCACACAGAAGACTAGCATTTCAGACCTCTTCAAGTGCAAGCAGAGGCCTTATGAGCGAGTCACAAATTCCATCGCCCGGTGGAAGAGACTTACGTATTCCCTCGATATGCCACTGACTCAGGAGAAATTGCTGACGATGTGTGTGGGGAATGTCAAGACAGAGAAGGTACCCTCATAATTCTCCAAAACTACCCTGGAGGGTTCAAATATTTCTCGGAAAAGGCTCAGCGCCTTGAGGAAGCCCTGCAACAGGCTAGTCAGGCACGTTTGTTGCCCCCTATGATCCCAGCCAGGAGGACCGCCAGGGTTGAACCCGCCGCGGTGGCCCAAATAGATGCCCCGAGGCAGCTGGAGTTACTGTCGGTGACACCACCCCTACAAACCCGCTGAGGTCCTCCACCTCTAGCACATGCTCCTGCCCAGCAGCGACCGCCTCAGAACCGACAGGTTCCCCCGCACAATGCGCCACCGCCACCTAGGCGAGACAATCAGGCGCCGCCTCCTCGGCCGGCCCCTTTGGCCCCTCATCAGGGCCAGGCCCCCAGGTCCCCCTATCAGAAAAAAGGCACCAAACTTATTCGTTCAACGAAAATCAGGTCCTTGGCTACTTCCGAAGTGCTCTAGAGCAAGGGATTGTGTGTTTGCCCGAGTGCAGAAGGCCGGCAGAAGCGAATCTCACCGATCACCCCAACTACTGCTCTTATCATCGGATTCTTGGGCACACCCTCAAGAAATGCTATGTGTTTAAAGACTGGATTCAAGACCAGGTCAACAAAAACATAGCCAAGTTGGGCCCAGCACCAGCGCAAGTGGCGGGTGTCTCTGCAGGATCAGAGATCGGCATCGACAGGGAAGGCGAGTGGCAGTAGGTCCCCAGCCGCGGATCCCAGAAATACGATTACTGGATGGCTCGAAAAACCGTCGTTCATGCCCAAGGTATCATCTGGGCACGCCTGAAGCATCCGGAACCTTCAGAATAAGTAGTCGGTGCCTCTGCATCGTCTTCACAGTCGACCTCTTCCCAAAAGGGCAAGCAGCGGTGACACAAGAAGAAGCAACGCGCACCGCCAGTGCCGTCGTCATCCCGCACTCTCGGCGACTTTATGCCCCCTGAAATGGGGATTCCTCCCAGAATCTTCCCAGCGGTGGATGACTCCTCGAGTGACAGCCAAGGGTACGCTTCGGTTAACACCGTGGAGCTGGTAAAGCCCTATATAACTCCCGACGAGGGGGAGCGCCATGCAAACCTCCCCAACGTTTCTATCTGACGTCAACGTCAGCGGAATCGCAACCGCGCCGATCATCGAGGTATGTCAGCGGGCACTTTCAGCCAAGTCGTGCACGCTACTGAGACCAGACAGCAGGCTCAGCGCAGAGCCCAGCACGCGCAACCCCATCTAACGCCCTCGGCTCTACCTCCGCCGCCGTTCGTGCTACTGGATTGGGGAGAGCTGCCTCGTCCTTATCACAGTTAGTCTTGCCCGGCTACAGGCCAGCCTCCGCTGCCCAATCCTAGTTTGGCGACTAATCTCCAGGCTTCTACTAGTAGGCAGCAAGATGTATCCAGTACTAGCCAATCGACGTTTCATCCAACAGGGCCCGCTGTGCCTCCAAATGTCGAGCGACCTCATGTAAGAAGAGGTTCGTGTTTGGCACGAAAGTATGATGTCATGAAGCACCTGGTCGGAATTCCAGCGAGACTCTCCATCCTTGAGGCCCTTCGCCTATCATCCATAATTTGTGAGGCACTTTCTAAGGCCCTAAACAGCCCCCTCCAGTTCGAGACGGTGGTAGCAGCTCCAGAAGCCTTCCATACTGAGAGGATTGAAAATACCGAATGTCATGCGGTTATCTCGTTCTCCAGTGAAGATGAGGACCCTCTTATACAGGGGCACATTCACCCACTGTACATCAGTGGCCACTTCAATGGCATGGAATTCCGCCGCTACCTCGTTGAAATGGGCTCCGGAATCATTCTAATTCTGACCCGGACATTGCAAAAGATGGGTCTATCTGAAGGTGATTTAACTCCCTCTAACCTCAGGATCCAGGGGTATGACAGGACCGAGCAAACCCCAGTCAGCAAGATCCGCCTGAAGACTCTGTTTTTTGGCTTAATTGCCAGCACCGAGTTTATGGTCGTCTCTCAGGACACCTCCTGCAACGCATTGATGGGTAGGCCATGGCTCCATCTGCATGCAGCGATCGCTTCGTCGTATCACCAGTGCCTGAAGTACTCGCTCAACGGTCATGTAGGCATGCTCCAAGGAGATGCGTCCCCTTTCGCTTCTTGTGAGGCCCGCTATCTGGATGCGGGTTATTACAAAAGTAAGGATAAACAGATCCTAGTAAGTGAGGATGAACCCTCCCCGGTCACAAGTGATCCCTGGGAAAGCATGGATGACGCCTACATCCTCCCTGTAACATCCCAAGTAAGTATGAATAATAGATATTTTTATCTATGTCTATTAATGATTAAGATAGTGTTATAGAGGCTTAAAATAAAAATAAATACAATCTTATGCATGGAATACACTAATATTCTTAAAAGATTATTTTACTGCCTTTTGATGGTAAACCATTTTTGAATCTATATTTTGACAATCTTATATACTATGTTTGTCAATATAAACTTATTCTTTATGATTGGAACATCAAAATTTACCTTGTGTGAATTTTTGGTATTTTTCTGACAATGTTCATTTTTTAATGAATAGTGAAAAATACTGCATTTTACATCAAAACTGCTTTTTAATCTAATTTATTTATATGATTAGATTATGTTTCGAATTGGTTTTGAAGTGAAATTAGAATATATTTTTACCATTTTATCCAATTGTGGTCATTGGAATCAATTTCACTTTAAAATTAGTCTTAAACTGGTGTCAATCTTTTGATACTTATTGTTTTGTAAAAACACGCTATTTGCTCTGGCAGCGGGAATTAATTATTAAATTAATTAATGTGACCTATATGTTTTGAATTTTGTAAAATAGACATCATTTCTGAATTCGGAATATCAAATATAGCTTAGGGTGAATTTTTGGTGATTTTCTGAAAAACCTCAATTTTTGATGAATAGTGAAACCACTAAGTGGTAATCAAGCAAACTGATTTTTCAGTTAAATGAAATTTTACCACTAATGTGTATTGAATTTTTAAAATCCGACATACATGGTTGTCATTAAGAAGTAAAATGTGGTTCAATGAGATTAAAATAATTTTTTGGTGAATAGTAACTTATTAAGTTCTTAATCGCGATTAGTGGTAATTAGGGTAGTTTAAGGTATAAATAATGCTTTAATAAAATGAAATGACCTAGACACATGTCCCAACCTCATTGGTTGTGTCATGGCCGACCATGACATGCCATGGGTCAACTTGGGGACCCCATGGATCCACTTTTGTTGGGAAATGACATAAATTACTATTTATTTAATGTTAAAGTGAAAATGACACAAACATGATATTTTTTGCGAAAACAATTTTGAAGTGGGGTTATACAAGTCCCAATTTTAATTATAAATATTCATTGGAAAGCTAAAAAGATTTCCTATATCATAGTATTTTTTTATAATTTTTAGACATTAAATAAATTTAATTATTTATGACATACTAATGATGCAGCGATGACATCATTATTTGACGATTTAAATAAAATAGAAAGATAATGTAAAATCTATGAACTACACATGTCCAAAACCAATTGGATGAATGGATTTCGAACCCTTATCACCTTATCCACGAATTATATCAATGTGGGACCTTTTAAAACAGAAACACATTTTCAAATAATGTAATATTTCTTTACTTTCCAAAAGTTCCCCTCCTCTCCCCTTATAAAAGGCCCCCACCTCTACCTCATTTCACACACTCTTCAAGCCTTTGGATCGGCCAACCCCTGCCCATTTACTCTCTCCACATTCCTCTCCTCATCCTAGAGGATTCCCTTTTGGCAGAATACTTTCAAAGGAAGCCTTTAGGCTCAAATCAAAAGGAGTTACACTTTTAAAGGTAATTCATTCTCTCTTATTCACTTGTTTTATTTTTCTTCTCCAACCCTCTAAAATATTTTTATTTAATTATTTTGTAACAACACCAGTATCTTCAATATACTAGGATGTTGTTATAATATTTATTTGAGCTACACTCTCACACAACTACATCAAATGGTTAAAGAACATACGGTTTCCGTGGATGGCGAAATTCTGCCTCCCGAAACGATGATTGTTCAACACTCATTTAACACCTTCAAAGGTGGCCATTATGATGTCACTATTTTTATATATGATATATAATATGTTTATGTTTTCCTTAAGCTTCTGTTTTTTTCATTTTTGGCATACCTTTATGGTTTCCATTATGGGTAAACACGATATCTTCATTTTAGGAAGTGCGGACTACCGCCCCCTGAAAGTGATTTGATTCGTTAATACCATATGTGGGATGTGTAAAGGATAAAGTTAACGATATTATATATGTTATTATACTGGAATTATAATATACTCTTATATCATTATGATTCCATTCCAAAAAATATGAAATAGAAATGGAAGTAGCGTTCATGCGTACGTACGGCTTACCGTCTCCATGAACGGTGCATTTCATTTCTTACCTCTAAATGTTTATGTAATATTATAAATGCTTATATGTACTGGATATATATGACATATATGATATCTACATCATGAATACCATTCTGGATATAATGAACCTTTGACCAAATTAACAACATGTAAGTGTAAGAAGTCTATTTTTGACTTAAGAACCAAATACCGACAAAATGAACATTATTAACTTAACTGATTACATGATGTTCATAACATGGTATTAAAGGAATAATGAACTTGAAAAAGGTTCATAAGCAAGTAGATATTAACTCAAGTTTATTATTCAGGATATTAAAGAACGGTCGGGTCAAGTCGGATACGAGGTATGGGACTTCGTCTCAATCTCCTTTCGTTGAAGCATATTTTATTTTATGCACAACTTTCTTTTATACGGTGTATAAACCCCTTTGACTTTTACGTTTATTCAAAAGGAATCTTTTTTATACGAAGCGTTTACTAAACGACAAAAGGGAATGTTTTTTTCATACGTATGCGGCGACAACGACTTCTCCACCGTCGTAACCGTTATTTGAGTTTCGGCTTCCTCTACAAGCCATACCTTCTTTTTTTTTTAAAGAAAAATAAATACCATGTTTTACTTTGGTATTGAAAATGGTTTTCATAATGTTTTTATTATATCAATGTGTTGTATTGATATCTCGTGATTGAAATGTGGAAATGTTATGTTTCCTTTATGCATGTTTTATGTGATATGATTATGTTATGGTTCTTGGGCATTATTATGAAGACGGGTGGTTACGTGATAAACTAAGTGCGGGTGAGCCCGTTATAGCTCTCCAATGCATTGGGTAACGCGATGGAGTAAAACGTTAAGGTTTCTCCGAAGAGATTTTAGGGAATATACTGTGATGGGTATTCCAAACGTAACCAAGAGGGTTACTCCCTACGTAAGAATGTTATGAATGCCTCAAGTTACCTTTATGTCTTATGATTTCTATGATTTATTCATGATTTTATGAGGTATGTTAAAGTGCCTATGTTTTATGGGTATAGTATGATTTCATTCTTATGTATATATGAACTCATGTTTCCTTCCCATGTTTTTATAACCCATACTGAGTTTTTATGCTCATCCCAAGTTTTTGAAATGTTTTTCACAGGTCAAGGGAAAGGTAAATGATAAGATGATAGAGTCAAGGATGTGTCAAGAAATAATCCATGTTTTATTTTAAAAGTGTTTCCATTGATGGGAATGAAGAATACTATCTTTATGTAACCACTTTGTTTATATGTGGAATGTAATGCAAGTTTTATGATCTAATTCTCTAAAACTCTAAACCTGAAAAGATCCTCAATGTGTAATCTTGTAATAACTCAAGATTAAGTATGGTTTAAGGCTGGGGCCTTATAGTTGGTATCAGAGGTCGGTTTAGATAACTTTAGGAGTTAGAAATCTATTAAATGATTATCCAAAAATATTTTTTTTTCGAAATGATATAGCATTTAAAGATTACCATGTTGCTTCATCTAAGACATGTTTGTTCAGAATGGTTTTCCGCAGAGGAAACAGGGAAGCAGTGCTAGGAAGGCATACAGAAGGAAATAACCTTCCGAATCAGCATCCAGAAATGGTCGGAATTGGAACTGAACAGTTTGTTGCAGTAATGGCGCAGTTGACTCAAGCGATAAATGGCGGTGGTATCCATGCACGAGATCAGCCAGATCAACCGCAGAGGAACATGTCAGTGGTGGAGCATTTCATGAGGCAACATCCACCATCATTCAGAGGATCATCTGACCCTGTGCTAGCTGAAGGGTGGATTAAAGCACTGGAGAAGATTTTTGATGTCATGGGGTGTTCAGACAATCAAAAGGTTAGTCTTGCTATTTACCGTTTGGAGGGTGAAGCAGATCAGTGGTGGTCTATGGTAAAAAATATCAGGGACGCCGATAAGATTGATGCTCTTGACTGGGATGAATTCAAAGGAATGTTTCTTGAGAAGTATTTTCCTAAGGCTGTTCGACTTAGGATGGAAAAAGAATTCTTGGAATTGAGGCAAGAGGAAGACTCAGTGGCTGCCTATGAAGAAAGGTTCACTCGATTGGCAAGGTATGCTCCAAATTTTATCCGGGACCTTGATAGTAAAATCAATCGTTTTTACTCAGGATTAAAGCCAATGTATCGAAGGGCATTAGCTTCTCGTGAGTTTAAAAGTTATGAAAAGCTTGTTCGATGTGCTGAGAAGGTGGAAATGGAGTTTTCCGATGACCAAGTGTTCTATAACAACCAGCAGAAGAAGAGACCGAGGTGGAAGGAGAAAGGTAAGAATTCTTCAAAAAAGTCTGATGGTAAGAAAACTAAGTTTCCAGTTTGTGATAAATGTGGAAAAAGGCATGCTGGGGAATGTCTTCTGAATTATGGGAAGTGCTACCGATGTGGTAAGATGGGACATAAGGCTCGCGATTGCACTGAAAAGGATCAAGCTGAAGGTAAGAACAAATTTGATTTACAGTTAGTGAAGTGTTATAAGTGCAATGAGATGGGTCACTATGCAAACGAGTGTCCGACAAAGAGCTTGAGTGATGGGAAGCAGTTAGACTACAAGCAGAAAGGGGTGGTGAAATCCTTTGCAACTACTTCAGCAGATGTCCGGCCATCAAATGAAGTGGTATCAGCTCCAGGGAGCTCAGTTTTTTTCAAAGATTGACTTGAGGTCGGGGTACCATCAGTTGAAAGTAAAAGAAGCAGATGTTCCGAAGATTTTGTTCCGTACTAGATATGCCCATTATGAATTTGTAGTTATGCCTTTTGGGTTAACCAATGCACCTGTTGTATTCATGGACCTTATGAATAAAATTTTCCATGAGTTCTTGGATAAGTTTGTGTTTGTGTTTTGAGGTTTGTGAAGAGGTTATGTGTGCCTTGTGATTCATAGTTGAAGAATGAGTTGTTTTTTCATCCTGGCAGTACTAAGATGTACAGGGATCTGCGGGAGTATTACTGGTGGGATGGAATGAAAAGAGATATTGCTGATTTTACTGTGAAGTGTTTGACTTGTCAGCAGGTTAAAGCAGAGCAGCAGTTACCGAAAGGGATGCTTCAGCCTTTACCAGTGCCAGAGTGGAAATGGGAGAATATATCCATGGACTTTGTTGTTGGATTACCGAAGACATATCGAGGTAATAATGAAATCTGGGTTATTGTTGATCGCTTGACCAAATCTGCTCATTTCCTTGCTATACGAGATACTTTCTCTCTTGATCAACTTTCCCGTTTGTATCTTAAATAGATAGTAAGGTTACATGGAGTTCCTCTCTCCATTGTATCGGATCGTGATCCCAGGTTTACTTCTAACTTTTGGAAAGGCCTTCAGAAGTCGTTGGGTACTGAATTAAATTTTAGTACAGCTTTTCATCCTCAATTAGATGGGCAGTCAGAACGAACAATTCAGACATTGGAGGATATGCTACGAGCTTGTTCTATGGATTATCAGGGAAGTTGGGACCAACATCTTTATTTGGTTGAGTTTTCATATAATAACAGTTTTCATTCCAGTATACAGATGGCACCATTTCAGGCATTATATGGGAAGCGGTGTCGAACTCCAGCTTTCTGGGATGATGTGGGTGAAAGAAAGTTGATGGGACCAGAATTGGTAGAAGAGATGGTAGAAAAAGTTCAGCTGATTCAGAAACACATGAGAACAGCTCAGAGCAGGCAGAAGAGTTATGCGGATAACCGGAGGAAGGATCTATCTTTCGAGGTAGGTGATCATGTTTTTCTCAAGGTTTCTCCTTGGAAAAGTGTGATGAGATTTGGTAAGAAAGGAAAGCTGAGTCCAAGGTTCATTGGACCATACGAAATTCTTGAGAGAGTTGGATCAGTTGCATACCGAGTGGCTTTACCTCCGAGTTTATCTCAGGTACACAATGTTTTTCACGTTTCAATGTTGAGAAACTATATGCCAGATCCATCTCATGTTTTGAGTCCAGAGGTAGTTCAGTTGGAAGAGAACCTATCTTATGAGGAACAACCTGTCCAGATTCTTGACCACAGGGAGCAAGTGTTACGGAATAAGGTGATTCACCCGGTAAAGGTTTTGTGGAAAAACCACATGATTGAAGAGGCAACATGGGAATCCGAAAATGCAATGAGGGATAAGTACCCTCATTTATTTGATAAGTAAATAAATTACGGGGACGCAATTTTCTAAAGGGGGGAAGGATGTAACATCCCAAGTAAGTAATGAATAATAGATATTTTTATCTATGTCTATTAATGATTAAGATAGTGTTATAGAGGCTTAAAATAAAAATAAATACAATCTTATGCATGGAATACACTAATATTATTAAAAGATTGTTTTACTGCCTTTTGATGGCAAACCATTTTTGAATCTATATTTTGACAATCCTATATACTATTTTTGTCAAAATAAACTTATTCTTTATGATTGGGACATCAAAATTTACCTTGTATGAATTTTTGGTATTTTTCTGACAATGTTCATATTTTAATGAATAGTGAAAAATACTGCATTTTACATCAAAACTGCTTTTTAATCTAATTGATTTATATGATTAGATTATGTTTTGAATTGGTTTTGAAGTGAAATTAGAATATATTTTTACCATTTTATCCAATGGTGGTCATTGGAATCAATTTCACTTTGAAATTAGACTTAAATTGGTGTCAATCTTTTGATACTTATTGTTTTGTAAAAACACGCTATTTTCTCTAGCAGCGGGAATTAATTATTAAATTAATTAATGTGACCTATATGTTTTGAATTTTTTAAAATAGACTTCATTTTTGAATTCGGAATATCAAATATAGCTTAGGGTGAATTTTTGGTGATTTTCTGAAAAACATCAATTTTTGATGAATAGTGAAACCACTAAGTGGTAATCAAGCAAACTGATTTTTCAGTTAAATGAAATTTTACCACTAATGTGTATTGAATTTTGAAAATCCGACATACATGGTTGTCATTAAGAAGTAAAATGTGGTTCAATGAGATTAAAATAATTTTTTGGTGAATAGTAACTTATTAAGTTCTTAATCGCGATTAGTGGTAATTAGGGTAGTTTAAGGTATAAATAATGCTTTAATAAAATGAAATGACCTAGACACATGTCCCAACCTCATTGGTTGTGTCATGGCCGACCATGAAATGCCATGGGTCAACTTGGGGACCCCATGGATCCACTTTTGTTGGGAAATGACATAAATTACTTTTTATTTAATGTTAAAGTGAAAATGACACAAACATGATATGTTTTGCGAAAACAATTTTTAAGTGGGGTTATACAAGTCCAAATTTTAATTATAAATAGTCATTGGAAAGCTAAAAAGATTTCCTATATCATAGTATTTTGTTTTATAATTTTTAGACATTAAATAAATTTAATTATTTATGACATACTAATGATGCAGCGATGACATCATTATTTGACGATTTAAATAAAATAGAAAGATAATGTAAAATCTATGAACTAAACATGTCCAAAACCAATTGGATGAATGGATTTCGAAAACTTATCACCTTATCCACGAATTCTATCAATGTGGGACCTTTTAAAATCGAAACACATTTTCAAATAATGTAATATTTCTTTACTTTCCAAAAGTTCCCCTCCTCTCCCCTTATAAAAGGCCCCCACCTCTACCTCATTTCACACACTCTTCAAGCCTTTGGCTCGTCCAACCCCTGCCCATTTACTCTCTCCACATTCCTCTCCCCATCCTAGAGGATTCCCTTTGGGCAGAATCCTTTCAAAGGAAGCCTTTAGGCTCAAATCAAAAGGAGTTACTCTTTTAAAGGTAATTCATTCTCTCTTATTCATTTGTTTTATTTTTCTTCTCCAACCCTCTAAACTCTTTTTATTTAATTCTTTTGTAACAACACCAGTATCTTCAATATACTAGGATGTTGTTATAATATTTATTTGAGCTACACTCTCACACAACTACATCAAATGGTTAAAGAACATACGGTTTCCGTGGATGGCGAAATTCTGCCTCCCAAAACGATGATTGTTCAACACTCATTTAACACCTCCAAAGGTGGCCATTATGATGTCACTATTTTCATATATGATATATAATATGTTTATGTTTTCCTTAATCTTTTGTTTTTTTCATTTTTTGCATACCTTTATGGTTTCCATGATGGGTAAACACGATATCTTCATTTTAGGAAGTGCGGACTACCGCCCCCTGAAAGTGATTTGATTCGTTAATACCATATGTGGGATGTGTAAAGGATAAAGTTAAGGATATTATATATGTTATTATATTGGAATTATAATATACTCTTATATCATTATGATTCCATTCCAGAAAATATGAAATAGAAATGGAAGTAGCGTTCATGCGTACGTACGGCTTACCGTCTCCATGAACGATGCATTTCATTTCTTACCTCTAAATGATTATGTAATATTATAAATGCATATATGTACTGGATATATATGACATATATGATATCTACATCATGAATACCATTCTGGATATAATGAAGCTTTGACCAAATTAACAACATGTAAGTGTAAGAAGTCTATTTTTGACTTAAGAACCAAATACCGACAAAATGAACATTATTAACTTAACTGATTACAAGATGTTCATATCATGGTAAAAAAGGAATAATGAACTTGAAAAAGGTTCATAAGCAAGTAGATATTAACTCAAGTTTATTATTCAGGATATTAAAGAACGGTCGGGTCAAGTCGGATACGAGGTATGAGACTTCGTCTCAATCTCCTTTCGTTGAGGCATATTTTATTTTATGCACAACTTTCTTTTATACGGTGTATAAACCCCTTTGAATTTTACGTTTATTCAAAAGGAATCTTTTTTATACGAAGCGTTTACTAAATGACAAAAGGGAATGTTTTTGTCGTACGTATGCGGCGACAACGACTTCTCCGCCGTCGTAACCGTTATTTGAGTTTCGGCTTCCTCTACAAGCCATACCTTCTTTTTTTTAAAAGAAAAATAAATACCATGTTTTACTTTGGTATTGAAAATGGTTTTCATAATGTTTCTGTTATATCAATGTGTTGTATTGATATCTCTTGATTGAAATGTGGAAATGTTATGTTTCCTTTATGCATGTTTTATGTGATATGATTATGTTATGGTTCTTGGGGATTATTATGAAGACGGGTGGTTCCGTGATAAACTAAGGGCGGGTGAGCCCGTTATAGCACTCCAATGCATTGGGTAACGCGAAGGAGTAAAACTTTGAGGTTTCTCCGAAGATATTTTAGGGAATATACTGTGATGGGTATTCCAAACGTAACCAAGAGGGTTACTCCCTACGTAAGAATGTTATGAATGCCTCAAGTTACCTTTATGTCTTATGATTTCTATGATTTATTCATGATTTTATGAGGTATGTTAAAGTGCCTATGTTTTATGGGTATAGTATGATTTCATTATTATGTATATATGAACTCATGTTTCCTTCCCATGTTTTTATAACCCATACTGAGTTTTTATGCTCATCCCAAGTTTTTGAAATGTTTTTCACAGGTCAAGGGAAAGGTACATGATAAGATGATAGAGTCAAGGATGTGTCAAGAAATAATCCATGTTTTATTTTAAAAGTGTTTCCATTGATGGGAATGAAGAATACTATCTTTATGTAACCACTTTGTTTATATGTGGAATGTAATGCAAGTTTTATGATCTAATTCTCTAAAACTCTAAACCTGAAAAGATCCTCAACGTGTAATCTTGTAATAACTCAAGATTAAGTATGGTTTAAGGCTGGGGCCTTATACTCCCGATCCACCGGTTGGAGGCCACGACCCCCGACATGGGGAAATGTTTTGTTGTTTCGGGTATGCAAGGAAGGCATGTTCCCGTGTCCAAGCGACGGCAGAAAATCACCTCGTACTCCTACATCAACCAGGCTCAGGTGATCCCGGAACCTCCTACCCTTGTACGGTACCGGGACGGCAAGCTTATGACAACGGCGGTGCGCCATACATGTCTCTTCCGCCGGGTTGGAATTAACCGACTCAAGCCGACACGCCACCACTGCTTTGATATCATCAAACGGGGCCCCTTAGGCCGAAGGCCAGATGGGATAGGGTCGACTGCTTTCATTGCAATGGTCTCAATGGAATGTGAGTCTCCCGATGTGATGACCGCTGCAGCCGAAGCCGGCACTAGCTTCCCCTTGGGTTTTGATAGCCCAGAAGTATCTTCCATCATGGGAAGTTCCCCCGCGGGTGGGGAGGAAGACCTAGAGGATGCTCCCCCCACATTTGAAGAAGGCATCTCTACGATGGTTGATGAACTGGTACTGGTGAACCTTGGTAGCGAGGAAGATCTGAAACCCACATTGATCAGTGTAGCCATGTCCCCCGAGGAGCGGCAGCTGTACGTAGACTTCCTCAAACAGAACTGTGATGTGTTTTCTTGGAGTTACAACGAGATTCCAGGGCTAGATTCCCAGGTACCCGTTCACCGTCTGGGCCTCCCGGAAAACCATCGTGGGTTTAAGCAGCCCCCCAAGAAAATGCACCCTTCTCATGGTGCTATAGTTGAGGCCGAAGTTGACAAGCTTATCAGAGCCAACTTCGTTAAAGAAGTCCAGTACCCCAAATGGCTTGCCAACATTGTGCAAGTCAGGAAGAAGAATGGGCAGATGAGAGTCTGCATCGACTTCCACAATCTTAATCGCCACTGCTCAAAGGATGACTTCCCACTCCCGGTGACGTAGTTATTGATTGACACCACGGACGGGTTCCAAGCCCTCTCTTTCATGGATGGATATTCCAGGTACAACCTGATCCGGATGGGCCCCGAAGACGAGGGGTCCACTGCCTTCAGGGCTCCCCAAGGTACCTTTTTCTACCAGGTTATTCCATTCGGTTTGAAAAATGAAGGTGCCACTTATCAGTGGGCCATGCATCGCATATTCAAACCGATCCTTGGGACATTGGTGGAATGATACATGGATGACCTCGTAGTCAAATCATGTCAGCTCCATGACCATCTCAAAGACCTTGAGAAAGTGTTCGGTTTTCTCCGTTCCCATCACCTGAAGATGAACCCGCTGAAGTGTGCCTTCGGGGTCACCTCTGGGAAGTTTCTAGGCTTTGTTGTCAGATACCGAGGTATCAAGATCGACCCGAAGAAGATCAAGTCCATCAGCCAAATGCCTCCCCTGAGCAACATTTAGGAGCTTCGAGGCCTTCAAGGACACTTAGCCTATATACGCCGATTCATCGCGAATCTGGATGGCAAGTGTAAGCCCTTATCCTGGCTCATGAAGAAGGGCGCCTCCTACGAATGGGATGAGGAGTGTCGGACCGCCTTCGAGGAAATCAAGTAGTATCTGCTCCAACCTCCGGTCTTGATGTCGCCTGTCTCCGGAAAGCCGCTGGTCCTTTACGTGACCGCCCTGGAATGATCCCTCGGTGCACTGCTCGCCCAGAAGAATAACGAGGGTACTGAGAACAGTCTCTACTATCTCAGGCGCATTCTTCTCGATACAAAGGTCAGATACTCCCCCATCGAAAAGAGTTTCCTTGAGCTCGTATTCGCCGTGTAGAAGTTGCGAAATTACCTGCAGCACCATGAGGTGCAATTGGTCTCCCGTGTAGACCCACTGAAGTACATCCTGAACCGCCCCATCCGACTAGCATGGTGGGCGGTGATTCTCCAGCAGTTTGATATCAGGTTTGTACCTCAAAAGGCCATTAAGGGACAGGCGTTGGCAGACATTTTAGCTGCCCATCCAATCTTCGCGGATCAATCCCCAGACCTGGATTTCCCTGACGAGACAATCCCCTTAGTCAATCATGTTGTCCCGTGTTGGAAAATTCATTTCGATGGCGCCTCCCGGAGCCCCACCAGTAGGAAGCTCAATGATCCCAAGCTCAACAAAGTGGGCCTGGGTATTGTCTTCATTACCCCAGCGTAGGCCGTCCTTCCATACTCGTTCCTGTTGTCAGAAGGCTGTACGAACAACGAGGCAGAGTACCAAGCTCTCATCACTGGCCTCGAGCTGGCCCTTGAGATCCATGTGCACCATCTACATGTGAAGGGAGATTCTGAGCTGGTAATCAAACAGGTTAATGGCGACTACGTTGTAAGGAATCTGGAGCTTGCACCGTTGCTGGAGTACACCCTCTGCCTAATGTCCTAGTTCTCTTCTCGACTAGAGGTTACCCATGTCCCACGGTCGCAGAACGGCCAAGAAGATGCCCTGGCCGGCTTGGCCGCATCGCTCACAGAACCAGAGCAAGATGATTTGATCATACATGTGGCACACCAGAGAGTCATTGCCCCCGTCACCCAAGAGGTCAATGATGGCCTGCGGGTAAGTCATCTCACTACCGGACCCTCCACGTCAGGGGTCCCGGGTTCGCCAGATACAGTGATTGAAGCCACTCCCGACTGGAGGGAACCTTTTGTCGAGTATCTCCAAAATGGTAGCTTCCCGGACGACCGGGCCGAGCGCGAGCAAATCTGACGCCGCACACTACAATTTACCCTCCAGAGCGGCCCCAGTCTTGAACAAATCCTTTATAAGCGGAGTTTCGATGGTGTCCTCCTCCCTTGCATCCAAGGAGTAGAGATACCTAAAGTTATGCAAGAGGTTCATGCCGGTTCCTGTGGTGCCCATCAAGCTGGGCCGAAACTGTCCCATCAAATCTGGAGGTTAGGGTACTTTTGGCCCTCTATGATCCACGATTGTATTGGGTATGCCAAGAGATGCCACGCGTTCCATGTTCACACCAACTTCCTGCATCGGCCGCTGGAGCCCCTCCACCCCACCAAGTACTCTTGGCCATTTGCGGTATGGGGTCTTGATGTAGTGGGACCATATCCACCGGCAACAGCCCGCCAGTGTAGGTTCATCCTGACTGCTACAGATTTCTTCTCTATGTGGGCAGAAGCAGTTCCGCTAAAAGAAGTCAAGACCCATTCCATCGTTGACTTTGTGAGCTCCAATATTATCCACCGGTTTGGAGTCCCTCACGCCGTCCTCACCGATAACGACACCAACTTCCGAGCGGCTGAACTAAAGAACTTGTACACCTAGTACGACATCCGGTCAAACCATACCTCCCGCTACTACGCGCAAGAAAATGGACAGATCGAGGCGTTCAACAAGACCCTCCCTAACATTCTGTAGAAGATGGTTGGTCAGAACAATAAAAGTTGGCCGGAAAAGCTCCCCAACTCCCTCTGGGCTTACCGGACGACGACTTGCAACTCTACCCAGGTGACCCCATATTCCCTGGTGTATGGAGCTGAGGCCGTCCTATCCATTGAGATTCAGCTGCCGTCGTTACGCACTATAGATTATGATCACCAGACATCAGATGAAGTAGCCGAGATCCGTCTAGCTGAATTGGAAGCACTGGACGAGAACCGGCTTCGTGGCCTACACAATCGGGAAAGGCATCAGGATAAGATAGCGAGGGCCTTCAAAAAGAAGGTTCGTCTCCCTTCTTTTCTACAGGGCGACCTGGTACTGGCCCTTCGAGCGTCAATGATTCTCGGTAGGAAACCGCCCAAATTATAACCCAAATGGGAAGGGCCTTATATCATCCATAAGGTTTACCCCAATAGAGCATACTCATTGGTGACCACGGATGGAGAGCGTATAACCCCTCCCACCAATTCCAAGTTCCTCAAGCGATACTTTGCCTAGGGAAAAATGGTCATGCACGACCCTAAACTGCGATATGGTCCCGCACGACCCTAAACTGCATCCCCGTCCTTACTGCAAGACGTTAAACTGCAAGCCAGTTAGGCCTTCCTGACCGAGGCTCATCCTCAGGCCCCTTGGCCTTCTCGAGCCCCAAGGCCCCCTGTCCTTACTGCAAGACGTTAAAATGCAAGCCAGTCAGGCCTTCCTGACTGAGGCTCAGCCTCAGGACCCTTGGCCTCCACGGGCCCCTGGACCCCCATCTTCACCGCGAGACGTTAAACCACAAGCTGGTCAGGTCTCCCTGACCGCGGTCCGGCCCCAGGCCCCTTGTCTTTTTCCCTGACTTACCCTCTTACGGGATCGTACGGTGTGGTGTAGGACTACGTCCTCGTTCACGTCAGATTACTTGTCGTACCATACATATCCCCAAATGGGATGCTCCTCGTCCCTCATGACGTTAAACTGCATGTCAAGAACTACGTGTGGCTTGATTCCCGTCTTCATGGGATACGTAGGAACGCTCGGATGCCTCGTCTTGATCCCAACCCCAAGATTTTCTCTGCCACTATCCCCCTGGGAATAGTTTCCTTGGAGGATCATTGTGTAGTAGGGAGTAGGCTTTCTTAGCCCCGCTCATATAACCCCGCTCACACAAGGATTGTAAGGGTCACACCATGTGCCCACTCCTGTTCTTCTATCCTCTCACGTCCCCACCGCACGACGCTAAACTGCATGGCCTTCAAGAACTACGTATGGCTTCATTCTCATCCTCATGAGATACGTAGGAATGCTCAGGCATTTCGTCCGTTGGCCCATCCCAAAAGCCAAAATCTTCCCCTCGGGTTAAGACATGGCGGGGTGCACACTTTTTCCCCAACTCACATCGAGCAAGCCTCGACCCGGCTGCACATCCCCCGGGAGATGTCTGCCTCTTTCGTGGATGGATACAACTATTCTTCACCCACTACTTGACTGGGATTCCATCGTTTTTACACACTCAGAGGGACCCCCAAGAACGGCCTGTACACTAAGCCCAAGGGCTCTCCTACCGTTACGGGCCAACCCCCTTGAGGGTTTTCGAGTAACAAGCCGATACAAGTCCCGCGTTGCGAATTTGGTCAGCGGTCGACGCTCATTTGTTGCTCCCATATCGGGTCACCATAAGAACGCTGTGTTTCGAACATGGTCAACAGTGTCCTGGATCTTCGGGTACACCCCGAGATGTCCCAGACATCGAGTGCAGTGATTTGTTTTTCCCCATCCCCAAGTGACAAACCTCCCCCCGGGTGTTGCTAGCGATCAGGCCCACATCCCAATTCTCTTATAGGGGTGTACGGTGTGGTGAAGGACTACGTCCTTATTCACGTCGGGATCATGTACCGTGCTGTACGCATTCCCTTACGAGGCCCAGCCTCAGGTCCCTTGGCTTCCTCGGGTCCCCGACCCCCGTCCACATGTAAGACGCTAAACTGCAAACCAGTCAGGCCTTCCTAACTGATGCCTGACCTTAGTCCCTTTGGCCTTCTCGGGCCCCCCCGGCCTAGGTCCCCTCTTTCCCAGGGTGTACGGTGTGGTGTAGGACTACATCCTCATTCACGTCGGGATCATGTACCGTGCCGTACGCCATCCCATTACAAGGCCCAGCGTCAGGCCACTTGGCCTTCTTGGGTCCCCGACCCTCGTCCTCATTGCATGACGTTAAACTACAACCAGATCAGGCCTTCCTGACCAATTCCTAACCATCAGGACCCTTGGCCTTTCCAGGCCACGACCCAGGTCCTCTCTTATAGGATTACATGATGTGGTGTAGGACTACATCCTCATTCACGTCGGCTTCTTCGCCATATCGTACACCTCCCGTTTTAGGGGTATATTACTCCCTCCTCATCCCGTATGATGTTAAACTACATTTGGAGAACTACGTGTGGCTTGATTCCCATCCTCATGGGATACGTAGGACCACATGAATGTCTAGGATTCGGGTCCAGCCCCATCCCTCGGGAATCTTCATCCCATCTTGGCCCCTTGGCCTACCCTTCCTCCATGAGGGGATTATATGGTGTGGTGTGGGATTATGTCCTCATTCGCATCGGTCTCGTAATGACCACGCCATATACCTCTCCCTACTGAGTTGTTTCGTCGATCCCTTTTCGGCAGTCCACTGATGTGCCTGGGAGTACTCTTGTTTATTACCCGGAATTCCATGATTTACTCGGACATGTCCGCACCCGCTTTCTAGGCTTTCTGTATCCCTGCATCAGGGCTTTCATCATCCTTCACACTCGGAGGGACCCCCAAGAACATCCTGAATACTACGCCCATGGGCTCTCCTACCGTTACGGGCCAACGCCCCCAAGGGTTTCGGACAACGTATCGATAAAATCCCGCGTTGCAAATATGGTCAGCAGTCGATGCTCGTTTATTGTTCCCACCTCAGGCTAACGCGATATGGATGCTGTGTTGCGAACATGGTCAGCAGTTTTCCTCTATCGCTGCGCCAACCCATTAGGCCCAAAATGCCGGGTGCACAATTCACGCCCTTCATCTCTTCACCGTGTCCGAATGAAGTCTCGGAACTTTCAGTACTTTTCCTTCGTGCACGTCTGTGTGTTGGGGGAACAAGTCGTGTCAAAGGTGTCCTTTGGGGCTCTACCAACTCTCATTTGACTTTCCCCAAAGTATTTCAATGAGGATACCCCCCTTTTTTCCCACACCGAGTTTAACTCACCTGGTCTTAGGAATCGGGTTGACATTTGTGCTTACTCGGGAAGTTGTCACCATTCACGGTCCGAACTCTAAGACCATAAACTAAGATTATCATCTTGAACTACATTCAGCTTGATTCCTATCTTGATCGGATACGTAGGAATTCCCAAACCCCTTGTATTTGGGTCCAGCTTGAGTTCAGCAAATTCACCTCTCTGGTCCTGCCTCTAGGACCCCGATTATGGGACCGCGTGGCATAGTGAGGGATTATGTCCTCATTCATGTCGGGTTTGCAATGGTTGCACCACGCACACCCCCGTTCTGCCCTCCTATTACTTGTCCAGCATGACATTAAAAGGAACCCTTTAGAACTACGTGTGTCTTGATTCCCATCTTCATGGGATACGTAGGACCGCCCGGACGCCCTGTCATCGGGTACATCCCATTTGAGGAACCAGTCTCCCCCCTGTTTCACCTATTACCTCTATATTGGCCCCTCGGCCTAAGGTCTCCCTCTTCGATTGGCGTACAATTTGATGTGGGATCATGTCTCTGTCAATTTTGTTGTATAAAACTACGCACATTCCCCGCCTAGCATCTTCTCTGCTACGTCTGCGCTGCATGATGATAAAATGCATGCTTGGTCCTATCATACGACCATAAACTATGACATTATCATCCTGTCTGCACCACGAAAAACGGCACTGCATTGTGGTGACCTCGTTGTAGAGGACATCACGTTGGGTATTGGTCACGTGCCATGCCATTTCTCAACGTCCATTACGGCTTGATCCGTGTGGCGACACCACGGCCTACTACTCTAGGCCTGTCGTTTCAAAAAAACCATTCACCATAAAGAAAAAACAAGACTAATCAAATTCCGCTTATTTTAGTGCAAGAGCCACGGCCGCACTCCCTCTTTTCCCCTGGCATAGGTACCTTACCGTGCCACCCTTCAGAACTACGTATGGATTGATTATCATCCTTATGAGATATGTAGGAGCGCCCGAGGACTTCCCCGCAGGCCCAGCCTAACCTTCGTGTTCGCTCCCTCGACTCTAGAATTTCCCCAGAGAATGCATGGAATGTAGGGCTTAGGTCCTCATTCACGTCGGGTTTTGCAACCACCTTTCCATGTATCCCCTACTCCCCTTACCCATCCATGGTCCGAATTCTATAACCCTAAACTAAGATCTCCCCATGGGAAAGGAATCTTCTCCCTCTCTCTAATACATCTCGTTGTCGTATTCAGATGTGTTTCGACAAAGAGCCCGAAGTGTGGGATTTTCATGGGGACATTCCCCTCGTCCCATGACCAAGCTTCGTGAGCTCGCTATTTGGATCCTCATCCTCTTCCACATCCAAAAGGACCCTCGGACAACATGGATACTAGGCTTAAGGTCTCTCCATGAATGCTGGACCTAAGGGCCCTCCAATCGTCTCAGGCCAACGTCCCTACGGATATTTGACAACATTTTTGACATGGTCCCCTGTTTCGAACATGGTAAACAGCCAACCCTCGTTTGTCTGTCCCCATTCTAGGCTAACACGACAGGATGCTGCGTTGCGAACACGTTCAGCAGTTATCCTCCATCGCCATGCCTCTATCATCATGATCTGAATCTGGACTGCCATGATTCACACATTTCCACTTCCTCATGTTCAAGTGTAATTCCATCATACTCGTCTCTTTCTCTTCGTGCATCTAGGTGCGCTAAATGATCGTGTTAGTGTTATTGGGCCGGTATTCACCGAGCGTCCCTTTGCCCTATCCTGCCCTTTGTTGTGTCGGGAAGTTCCCACCACTACTGATTGTTTCCCACACCGTGCATGACTCATGTGGGCTTAGTAGTTTTGGCATGATGTGTACCAACACGGCGAGGCTTCTTATCGTCCCGCATGACGTTAAACTGCGCTTCCAGAACTACGTATGGCTTGATTCCCATCCTCATGGGGTACGTAGGAATGCCCGACCACTCTGCTTCGGGTCCAGCCCAATCCTCACTCTTGGTCCCTCGACCTGAAAAGATTCCTCCAGGGGTATGTGGTATGATTCGGACTCCAAGTCCTCATTCACGTCGGTTTCAAATCTACCGCGCCACACGCTCCCTGGGATCTTCCCATTTATTCCGCATCCTATCATATGACGTTAAACTACAGGAGTCCATGTGTACTCAATGCATGACACTAAACTGCGGTTCTACCCTGAACAAGTTCAGGATGCCCCAAGATCCCATTGGGAAGTGACAGATCCCCTCGTCATAGGGGCCTTGTCTGAAAGAAGGAATGATCCATGATCAAAAAAATGCGCCTATATGGTGTACTCCCACCATGGTGGTGTGACTACCTCAGTGTTAGATTCTATTCACACAAACCATCACTCCATATTCCATGCTTTGTGTACCCCTTATTCGGACCCTCGTCCCCTTTCATGTCTCACGGGACCCCCTAACGGCCTGGTCTCATGCCGCATCGGCTCACCTACCATCCTGGGCCAATGTTCCGGAAGACCGGTCATGTCTGAAAGGACCCCCTAACAGTATGGATGTCTGACCTATGGTCTGCCAACTGTCCTGGGCTAACGTCCCGAAGGGTTGATCGACAACATTTGTGACATGGTCCCGTGTTTTGAACATGGTTAGCGGTCGACCCTGATTTCTTGTCCCCATTACAGGCTAACGCAGTAAGGATATCGTTTCTCCTCCATGGTCAACGGTTGTCCCCTATTGTCATGCCATCCCCACAGTGTTCCGAATATTGGGTATCGTGATTCACACTTCCCATTTTCATCAGTTTGGACCGATTTCAGCACCCCTGGCGTTGCCCCGTTTGTGCATAAGAGCACGCTGAAGAAACGGTGATTCTGTTATCCTGAAATTTCCTTCTCCGATCAAGCCTCTCCCGTCATTCAGAAACCCGGACTGGTAATCCGAATCCCGGATGCCCGGAGCGTGATCCCCACTCCAATGTTAGGCGGGATGAGAGGGCAGCTATCTCCTATTTATCACATCGGTCTCGACCCACGTGGGCTTGGGGAATTGTCGCCGAATGTCCCGCAAACATTGTAGGGATGTAACAAGGTTATTCAAACAGTGGAACTCGTGCGCGCTGCGGCATTCAAAACAACGAAAGGAAAGAAATTGAAGCACGAAAGTACCAATAAAAGGGTTTTGGGTTTGTTACAATACCCGAGGGTCGATTCCCCCCATGGATGGGTTGACCCCGTCAAAAGAGCGTTGCAGCTCTGCCACCCATTGGCTTGTGGCATCCAAGGCTTGATGCCGCTTTCTAAGCTCCAGCTTCTCCTCAGCAGTGGTAGGGCGCATTTCGTTAGTCCTGGATTTGGCCCTCTCTACGTCATCTTGAACGGCATCCATCTTTCCAGAGGTCTTCCTCATATGCTCTTTTGCCTCTGCCAGATGGGCCTTCAACCGTGAGACCAGCTCAGATTGTGCATCAAGAGAGGATGAAAGCTCATCTGCCCAGCTCTGCATCTATTGGACCTCGCCTTTACACTCCTGGAGCTTCTTGATGCTGGTCGCCTTCCTCCGCTGCCAGACCATGCTAATCCCACGATCATGCTCCCAGATCTTCTCAGCCATAAAATCTCGGATGAGTGCATGAGGACGTTGGGAATCCAATCCCCCAGCACATAGTTCGCGCAACCGCAAGTGGAGTATATCCATTTAGTCCAGCCATTGTGCTTGGGGAGTGTCCTTGATAAAGCGTGTGATCAGCTTCCACGACCAGCGGCAGACTATACTGTTGTCTTCCTCGTCGGAGGTCGTTTCGTCCCAGTCCGCGCGATTGACAGGCTCGTACGCAGGATATACCCGCAAGAAATCCTCAGCAGGATCTACATCTGGTGTTGAATCTAGTACGACACCTATCACCGAAGCAGGCGCGACAGGGCTAGGACCGACCGGTTGATCCTCTTCCTCGGTGTCCACCTCAATGACTTCGGGTACAGCCCTGCTGGTGGTCCCGCCAGTGATGGTGTGCATCGCAGCTTGAGGAGATGGCGAGACTATCGCCACCATCACCGGCATGCCCCTAGGGGGGGACGCCACCGGACATTCCGAACAGTCTTGCCGCAGCAGCCCACACCAGTCGAAGAACAGTACAACAAAGAGCAACATAAACGTTAGTTGACATGGTCTACATGTGACAACGAGGAGACCGGTAGAGGAGACTTACGGAGATCGACCTCCTGGCACTGCTCTTGAGCAGGTACTGACAGGACCCCAAGGTGAGGCCCTCCGTATACTGTTGGAAGGTCTGAAGATTCCGGAGGAGCCACCTCGGGTGCTTTGGTCCCACCAGATGCAGAACTGGACGCAGCTATAGGCGCAGGTTCTAATGGTCCCATATCATCACCCGCCAATGAGCGAGAACGAGGCATGCGAACAAGTTCCTCCTGCATGGCTCAAACATCGGTGAGAAGTCCATAGTGACCCAAGAATGGATCGTAAGGAAAGAAGTTCTGAATGCTAGCTCGAGAGCCTCCACGAAATCGTCGGATTCTGAGCCTTGGTCTCCGACCTCGCCCTCCTCCTACGGGCTCCTTCCCCCAGCCTCATCCTCCCGAGAGGAGTCCTCTGTTTCTTCCCGTAAGGGGAAGCGCTCCCTCAGATCGGTAGCCGATAACTGTGGGGGGACCGCCTGATTCAACAGTACCCTCACCCGGTCTGTCATTGGGTGAGGGACACCACTGGAGTGGACGTAATCCTCCAGCTCGTCCAGGTACTGTTTTTCCTCCGCCGGAGATGCCATGAATCCATCCCGAACTAGGCCTATGCCCGGCAATTCCCTCCCGAGGCGATTCAAGTGCGCCCATATCTCAGGTGGGCTGAGGAATTGTCGGTTGACATCCCAAATGTCCCAGGCTTCCGAGAAGACAGCATCCTCGGTCATGTTGATATGACGCAACCGCTTCCTCGGAGCCTGAGTGGATATCCTACGAAATCCCATTGGAGGCCGCCCCTCCGGATGGCCCTGCTCTTCTGGAATCACCGGATCCACCGTTGCTTCCATACCCTCGGCCGGTGCGGGTCTCGCCGCCATGGTAGCCCCACTACCGCGAGTAGCCCTAGCTGCCCTCCGACCCCGACCTCGGGATAGGGGAGGCCCACCGTCACCGACCCGGATAGTTGGTTGCTTCAGCATCTCCCCTGGGTAAGTATCCTCCCAACTGATGGCATACTCCCTCACCAATCCGAAAGCGGCTGTGGATGGAGGCAATGTAATCCACATCGTCCCATCTTCCCGTGTGAACATGAGCCACAACTGCCTCATCACACACTGATGATCCTTGTAACGCACCTCCCAGTACACCTGTGGGGTCAGCCGCTGGAGGCGCTGAAACTACCTCGCAAACCGATGCGGGGTGTATAGTTCGCAGAGTGGCTCACGATCTATCTGTGCCACCAAAAATCCATCTCGAAAGGACATGTGGTACTCTCGATGTTCTTTCGTTCCCCGCCCGTCATCAGTAAGTATCCCCGTCGGTAATGGGAAGGGGTGGAAGTTAAACTCATCCGCCCTCCGCACCCGATTAAGCACCATCGGAACGGCTAGTTTGAACGGGAAGCTCCCGACCGCGTTCAGGATGGAGGGGCAGAAGTTCGATCCCTGCGGCGAAATGGGGTTTGGATACTCGTAAATACCCCTGATATGCGCTGCGATCCACCCATACAGGAGGTGGAATGGCCAGCATATCCTTTGCGGCTTCTTGCCGTCGCTAATATGCCACATATTTCTGTACAGTTTAGTGAGCATCGGAAACCCCAGATTGATCCGCTGCCCCATGGCCAACATCGACGCCATGATAAACGAGCTGGGTCGTACCCCATGCTTGTATCTCTCACCGGTAGGATCCAGCCACAGATGAGAGCCGCGATGAATGCCACCAGTCTTACTATAGACTGTTGTTCAGTACTGACACTGAAACCCCAAGTCTTCCATTTGATGTCCTCCAAGACCCGCCAATACAAGTGCCCCATACCCCGTTGGGCCGCTCTTGGACACGTTCGAGGCCTCGGAAGGAACTCTCAATTATCTGGGAAATTCAGGAAGCATTTGAACCATCTTCTAAAGTGGACATCCCTCACTGCCTCATTGTCCTCTCTAGGGACAAGTGCCATCAGCGCTGACGCCAGTCGCAGCATTTGCTCCGTATCCTCCCACGCGCTGATGACGGGGAGGAACTCGTCATACATAGCCCCCAAGATCGGGACCCCAGAAATTTGGTGGACATCCCACAGGCTGATTCCCACCTCCCCGTGATCCAGGTGAAATGTATTGGTCCTAGACGACCATGTGCTCAGTAGTTCCGGCATCAGTTGCTTCGGTTGGTAAATGTGGAATTGGGAGGCCCATGCCGCCTCATACAACCCCACTCTCCTCAGCTCGGCCCCAAACTCCTCGCATGAGGCGCCTACCCAGTAGGCCCAGTCATTAGAAAAGATGCCGCCCTGGCGCATGTCCCACTCATTGGACCATCCCTTCTTCGAATCCTGCAAAGCCGCCTTCAACATGGTGCAGTAGAGGGGAGGGGACGTCTCCGGTTGCAGTGGCCTCCCATCAATATCATTCACATGGTTGTAGAGATAGTCAGCGGTGACGGGTGTGATGTCCTCCAGCGCATGACCATCGGCTGCCCTGAACCATTAGTGCTGACATGGTGTGCTCCTGAACCAGCACGCAGGTTCGTCCCTACTCGCCTCCGGGATGAAGACGCCATCCCTCAACCTGAAGCCGTACAATGGCAGTTTCTTGCACTGCGGGTAATTCTTCTGACCCTCTGACAGCAGATCCTTCAAAGAAGTGTGGTCTGAGTGGCTTCGGACCATCTCCCCCAGGCCTGGATAGTTGGACATCTCATCCCGATGATTAGCATCTGCAAGCACCCCCAATACAGCCTCTTGATGGGCCATTTCGTTTCTGGCCCTCAGAAAAGAATTTTTTCAGCTGGATCGCGAAGCTCAACCGCGAAGCTCAACCGCGAAGCTGAATCGCGAAGCCGGATCGCAAAGATGGGTCGCGAGACAAAGCCGGGAACTCTGGCCGAGGACGACAAGCAGAGGTTCGCTTGGCACGGACGCGGAGTCGGTGACCCGCGGTTCGCCGCGAAGCTCGATTCGCGGAGGGCTGTCGTGGAGTACGCGGAGCTTCGCGAAGTCGAGAGCACAAAAAGACAAGTCACGTGAAGAAAAAAGAGGTCGAATACCCTATTTATAGGCAGAAACCCTGGAGCATCGCGATGCGCCTCACCCGCGCGGAGCATCACAGCGCGTCCGAATCAGTGGCCCCGGTCAACAACACGGGCCCCCCTTCGCGAAGCCGCATCGCAAACCACTGACAATTTTGGCGATTTTCCCTCAGACTTTGACCCTTCTCCCTCAGCGGCTCCAAGTCTGAGGGGGGGTATTTGTTGGCACTAAAATAAGGCCCGAAAGAAAGGAATGAAAAAGATGGCTGGCGCACTGCCTCGCGAAGCACCGACGCGAAGCACCGCCGTGAAGCGCCCCGATCATCACGGCCTCACGAAGCTCCAGAGGCGGTAACTCTCCGCGAACGCATTTTACGTTCGCGAGCCCGCCACGAAGCTCCAAAGGCGGTAACTCTCTGCCAACGCATTTGCCGTTCGCGAGCCCGCCGCAAAGCTCCAGAGGCGGTAACTCTCCGCGAATGCATTTGATGTTCGCGAGACCGCCGCGAAGCTCCAGAGGCCGTAACGCTCTGCGAACGCATTTGACATTCGCGAGCGTGTCGCGAAGCACCCGATGCGGCGCGCGAGTTCTGCTTCGCGGCGCCCCTTCCCTTTAAATACTGGACTCCCCCTAAGTCCCGGGACGGACAATCTGACCTTTCGGCTTCTCCTCTCTCGAATCGCGAAGCACTCTTTGCCCCAGGAATCATGAGCTCCGCGAGGTACTTCTACTTCGTGAGACGCCTTTCTTTGTCTCATTTTGAGCCCCTCTTCCGAGAGGTATTCCCTTCGCGAAGCTCAAGGGCATTCCCAAAGGACGGGGATTCCCAAGGGAACCCGTGCAGCCACAGAGCACTTATTATTCGCGAAGCACCCAACCTGTACTAGTGATTCCTATGCTAAGGCAGGATCGCTACACACCGTGAAGCACACTTCTTCATAGGACCCTGCTTCGCGAGGTACCCCTTCTTCGCGAGGTAGTGCTCCGCAAACACTGTTCCACTTCGCGAAGCACCCTCCACTCATACCTATGCCCCATGCTAAGGCCAAGGCACTCCACTTCGCGAAGCACACTCCTTTGCTTAGTGATTCCTCTTCCCGTGCGACCCTCCAGGTTTGCACGATGTGATTTCAAAGTCCCATGGACAACACCACCCGTAGAGTTGCTTCGCCTAATGCTTCTTCGTATAGGCACGCTAATGGCTATTGCTTCTTCGCATATCCACGCTGACATGGACCCCTTGATGGTTCGTTCCACAACCCCCCTTGACAATGGCCTTACTGGTACCTTCCCTTCCCCAAGGACCAGAGGGTACCAGTTATGTATGTCCTAGGGGTGCGGAGTGAACCCACCTCGTCTGAGCTACAGGACGTTAAACTGCCAAGCACCACGTCCTCAACACATGACGTTAAACCGTGACTCGACCTCGTGCCTCTAACGAAGGGTCCCCCAGCTCGAACATTTTTTACGCCACTCGCCTCCACGGGAGTGGAATCACCCATCCACAAGGGGTGATATCCTCCTTATTGGAGTGGCGTATGTTCTCAGGATAAGGGCGACCCTAGTTCCCCAACGGATGGCTTCACCTTTGCATCTCTGTACTTCCCCACTACCAAGGTTAGTGGAGGGCGTGATAGGGAACGAGGCACCCCCCCCACTGGGCCTCCATCCTGGAGTAAGTCCCAACACCATGGGCCGCCTAACGCGTAAGTCCCTCTTTGCTTCTCACGGACGCATCCTTCGCGACGTGATCGTCGGGTCCTTGCAACCTCTTGTTTCTCACACCGAGCATGACTCACGTGGGCTTAGAGTGAGCACCGACCCTGACACCCCCACCCATAGCGAACTACGAGGACTATGATCCATGTCAAGGCATGGTACATAGGAAGCCTCCATGAGGTTCAAGCCACATTGCTCGGTCGTTCATTCATGTAGAGTTTTTCCCTTGTCCAGCATGACGTTAAACTGCATGCCCTCATATAGCATGACGTTAAACTGCACGCCCCGTCCCGCATGATGTTAAACTACATGCCGTTGTCTAGCATGACGTTAAACTGTATGCCCCTTGTCCCACAGGACATTAAACTGCACACCCATTCCCAGTGAACTACGAGGACTTCGATCCATTTCATGGAATGGTACGTAAGAAGCCTCCATGAGGTTCAAGACACATTGCTCGGTCGTTCATTCACGTCGAGTTTTTCCCTCGTCCAACATGACGTTAAACTGCACGCCCTGTCCCGCATGACGTTAAATTGCATGCCCTTGTCCAGCATGACGTTAAACTGTATGCCCCTTGTCCCGCATGACATTAAACTGCACACCCATTCCCAGAGAACTATGAGGTCTTTGATCCATGTCAAGGCATGGTACGTAGGAAACATCCCCGAGGTTCAAGACAACCACTCATTGGACCAAGGTCCGCCTTCACGTCGGTTCACCGACAAAGCATCCATTTGAACTACGAGGTCTTTGATCCATGTCAAGGCATGGTACGTAGGAAGCCTCCAAAAGGTTCAAGCCCACCCATCATTCATTCACGTCGGGTCCCATCCCCGTCCAGCATGACGTTAAACTTCATCCCGATCCGACGGCAAGCTGTTGTGACTCATCTATTCCGAACTGCGAGGAATTTGATCCATGTCAAGGCATGGTACGTAGGAAGCCTTCACGAGGTTCAAGCCCACCACAAGTGGACCCACAGGTCCACCTTCATGTAGGTTCGCCGACGAAGCCCCTTCCGAACTACGTGGACTTTGATCCATGTCAAGGAATGGTACGTAGGTAGCCTCCCCGAGGTTCAAGAACAACAATCATTGGCCCAAACCGTCTCCTTGTTGGTGTGCCAAGCCCCCATTTTCACCCGAACTACGAGGAATTTGATCCATGTAAAGGCATGGTACGTTGGAATCCTCCCAGAGGTTCAAGCCCATCTCCCATTGGACCAAGGTCCCTCATTTACGTCAGCTCACTGACACCCATCGCCTGTCATTTATTCACGACAGGGTTCGCTATCGTCCTGCACGACGTTAAACTGTATTCCATCAATCCTTTGAACTACAAGGACTTTGATCCATGTCAACGCATGGTACGTAGGAAACCTTACCGAGGTTCAAGCCCGCCACCAGGGGACCCACGGGTCTGCTTTCACATCGGTTCACCGATGAAACCCTTTGAACTACGAGGTCTTTGATCCATGTCAAGGCATGGTACGTAGGAATCCTTTCATAGGCTCAAGTCCAGCACTCATCAGACTAAGGTCCACTTTCACGTCGGTACGCTGACGATTCCCATCGGACCAAGGTCCACCTTCACGTTGGTTCGCTAACAAAATTCATCGGGCCAAGGTCCACCTTCATGTCGGTTTACTGGCACCATCCTGAACTACGTAGACTTTGATTCACTGCCACGGGGATACGTAGGAAGCCTCTCCAAGGCTCAAGCCCAACTTCACTGTCGCCCCTGCGATTGTCCCATATCACTCCCACTCCGCTCCATTCATCCACCTATCACGGATCCCGATTCTCGCCCGGACCGTCATATCTCGGTGAGACCATGTCGGTATGCTCCTTTTTATAGCCGCCCATGGGCTGGCCCCGATATCAGCATCCCTTCAAGTGGAATCCCTCAATCCGATCTATCCTAGCTGATGCTCTGATCGGGCTGATCAATCTCCGCTGGACGTTAAACTCGCGGCATACCCTATGTTAAATACGTGAAGATGAGGAAAACCTCAGATATGTGTCTATGGAATATAATTCCCCGCGTCCAATGTGGGATGCCTCGGGATTCCACACCCTCGAGAAGCCTTGTGAATAGGGATAATAGACAGACATGCCAGGTTCCCCAGCATCCAGACACGCTATTGATGCCTCAACGTGACTATTCCCCTGACTGAAGGTTGCTGCCCTGACTGGAACCTTTGGAATGTCCCGACAGAAGCACTGTAATTAACCGGCGTCCATGGAAACATGGCACTGGGAAGAGTTTCACGAACTACGTATTAAATCTATGAGGGAGACCCGGAATAGGTGACGAGTTTTGAGGAGGAGTCCCCAGAAGGAGGAGCTGACATCCCATCATCCCGTTTCGATCAAGGATCAGACGTCCCTAAACAAGGCGTGAATGTCGCCCACCTTTGGAAAGCCGGAATGCAGGGAAACAAGCGCCGCACGTCCTCCTCCGCGGACGGAAGGGTGCGCGCGTGCCCCGGCGAAAGCGTCGGAAACAGTGATGCTTGCCAAATACTCAAAAATCATTCCCATCAGCATGCTATCATGGAGATAGTTTCCATATGAGGTCAAGGATAGATCTTGGGAAGAGATATGGGTAAAAAATCTGTTGTTCTAAATGTCATGAATAATTTTTGTATTTATGTGAATTAATATTTTTGGTGTCAGGTTCGATTTAATTTTCCTGATGGTGAGGGTTCATGATCAGAATGTCTGAATGATTTAGGTGAGATTTGGAGAGCCTAAATGCATGAGTTTTATGTTGGCTATCGTTCTACAGTTGACACTGAGTAAGAGGCGGTACCAGTCTTGGATGATTGTCCTATAGAGCATTATCGACATATGATTACCCATTGGATGAATACTCAGTTTAAGGTATTAATTTCATTTGAGATATTTAAATAATATCTTTAATGTTATTCATTAATATTATCCTTTTCATTATCGAATTTTATTTTGGAATCATCTGAAAAAAAACATTGATGTAAAAAAATACCTCCACACACTGGGACGTACTACAGTGCTAGATCATGAGAGAAAGCTAGTATGAAATTTTTTTTACAAGTTTTCTTTACGTCTTATAGTTTCTTTTGTTTCCTTAATTATTTAATTGTTTGCAAAAGTTTTCATATAACTTTAGTTTTCAATGAAATTGTAGAGGAAACAAGTTAATATTGAAAGACATGTGCCTCGAGAAAAACTGTTTTGCTCGAGTAGACGGAAAAAGGATGGAAGTGCCATCAACGAACTGACTCAGCAGAAAATTTTATGTTTTAAACTATCGATTTTATATTTTAATATCTATTTTATAACATAATAATATATTTATATTTGTAACAGGCTGCTTTAGAGGCCCTCGATGCCCATGAACTAGAAAATTTTGGGTCAACTGATCAATTACATCAAGTGTTGGGAGAGGAGCATTCTGGCAGAGTATGCTGCCGACCTAGGATAGCCCCGACGAAGTATTGGCCCTCATGAGGTACTATTTTTAGTTCCTACGAGTTGTAGAATGTTAGGGAACAGGAAGAATAGGCTGAAAAAAGGGTCATAGAGATGGCAGAATAGTCTACATGGGCCAATAATGCATTTATGAAATTTATTCAAGTTCTACATCCAACACTTCCACCAGAGGCCAGAACAGCTTCTGATGAAAATATGTCATTGATACGTTCTATATATGGTGCACTAGGTGTCATTTCTAGTGGTGGTCAAGATGATGTCCAGTCTGATGATGATGATGGCGAGGAGTTTGATGTGGAATAGGAGGGAAAGGAGGAGGGAGAGGCGAAGGAGGAGGGCGAGGCGGAGGGCGAGGGTGAGGAGGAGGGTGTTGAGGAGGGCAAGGATAATGATGGAGACGATGAAGAGGGTGATGAAGATGGTGATGATGGTGATGGAGATATGGGAAAAATTGACCTGTTACATTTTTGACTAATATGACTAAGATTTAATGTTTGATCTATTCTAGTTATTGGTTTTATCTAGATCCATAGTATAGTATTGGAGTTGATTTATTTTTATATATTGTCTGTTTTTGGGGATGTTGATGTATTTTAGTGGTTTCGGTGTATCTTGAGCATGTTTATACATTTTTGTGTGCTTGGGAACTCCATGGATAGCCCCCTGCTTCCTGGACCCTGGAGAACCCCCCACCATCCCCCTTGGACCCCGGACAGCCCCCCGAACAGCCGCCCAGACAGCCCCCCCACCCTCATCCCTAGACCCCAGACAACCCCCCAGACAGCCCCCCGAATAGCCCCCCCCCCCCCATCCACCTTGCACCCTGAACAGCCCCCTGAACAGCCCCCGCATAGCCCCCCCACCCTCCTCCTTGGTCCCAAGACATCCCCTCAGATATCCCCCCGACAGCCCCCCACCCTCCTCCCTAGACCCCAGACAGCCCCCCGGACAGCTCCCCCCACCCTCCTACTTGGACCCCCAGACAGCCCCCCCACCCTCATTTATTTCACATGCCTTTTTCTATTTCTCTGATCATGCAATGTTATTTAAGATTATTCCATTTTTTTAACTTGAATTATATGAATGTCTTGGTAAACTTATTAGCTCATGCTCATCAAATGCATGTGATTATATGCTTTAATTTGAATACAAAGCCTTGTACAATCTCCATGTTATGTTAATTATTCCTTATTTGATTTGGTTTACTTTTTAATTGTTAGTATAAGTCATGGGTTACATGTTAAGGACTCATGGGCGGACTCATCATGCTCAGGGAATTTAGACTTGAAATTCCAGGATGAATGATTTGGTTTCTAGGTGAGGGCTACCAGGATGGTTTCTATTACACATGAGTGATATAGGTTCCTTTAAGATAAATAGAGGATATGTATATTTTTTAAGATGGTAATACCATGCCTCATGTGTGGCTGGCACCACTAAAAATGTCTCACGTTTATTTGAAATAGACAACATTTTAAGTGAAAATAACAACTGGCATATGGAAAACTGACCAAACGCATTTGTATTCTATTGATACATAATCACAACAATCCATGGGTCATATGTGACGTTTACGAGTCAAATTTGGCTCAATCTAAGGGGCAGTGTGGCCGTCACCATTTGAAGTATCTCACTTTTGTTTGAAATGGATAACATTTTAAGTGAAAAGTACAACTGACATATGGAAAACCAACCAAACGCATTAGGATTGTGTTGATACTTTAGGAAAATGGTCCTTGGATCATTTGTGATGTGTATGATTCAACCCTGCCTCAATATGAGGCCCGGTGTGGCTGGAACCACTCAAAGTGTCTCAGGTTTATTTGAAATGGACAACATTTTAAGTGAAAATAACATCTAGTATATGGAAAACTAATCAAATGCATTCATATTGTTCTGATACATTAGCACAACGATCCATGGGTCATATTTTATGAGAAAGAGTCAACCTAATCTCAATCTGAGGCACGGTGTTTCTGGAACCACTCAAAGTGTCTTTCTTTTGGTTAAAATGGACATCATTTTAAGTGAAAACAACAATTGACCTACGAAAATCTGACCAAACGCATTTGGAATGAGTTGATGCTTTAGGAAAATGTTTAATATTTCATTTGTGACGTATAATAGTTAACCCCATCTCAATCCAAGACGTGGCGTGGCCGGCACCACTCAAAGTGTCTCTCTTTATTTTAAATGGACTTCATGTTAAGTTAAAACAAAAACTAACATACGGAAAACCAACCAAACACATTCGGATTCTGTTGAAACTTTAGGAAAATGATCCATGGGTCATATGTGACGTGTACAAGTCAACTGTATCTCAATATGGGGCTCAGTGTGTCCAGAACAACCCAAAAGTGACTCTTATGTTTAAAATGGACAACATTTTAAGTACATACGAAAAACTAACCAAACGGATTCTGATTGTGTTTATACATTAGAAAAACAGTAAATGGGTCATAGGTGATGTGTACGAGTCAAACCCGCCTCAATATGAGGTGCGGTGTGGCTAGCACCACTCAATGTGTCTCTCTTTTGTTTAAAATCGATAGGATTTTTAAGTGAAAACAACAACATACATACGGAAAACTGACCAAAAAAATTCAGTTCCTATTGAAACATTAGTACAACAATCCATGGGTCATATGTGCCGTTTATGAGTCAACCCTGGCTCAATCTGAGGCGTGGTGTGGCCATAACCATTCGAAGTGTCTCACTTTTGTTTAAAATGGATATCATTTTAAGTGAAAAGTACAACTAACATACAGAAAACTGACCAAACGCATTTGGATTGTGTTAATACTTTAGGAAAATTATCCATGGGTCATTTTTGATGTGTAAGAGTTAACCCTATCTAAATAAGAGGTGTGGGGTGGTCGGTATCACTCTAACTATTTCTCTTTAGATTAAAAAGGATGTGATTTTGAGTGAATAGAACAACATACATACGGAAAAACAAACAAAGGCATTCAGATTCTGTTAATACTTTATCACAACGATCCGTGGGTCATATGTGACGTGTACGAGTCAACCCCAGCTCAATATGAGGCACGGTGTGGCTGGCACCATTTGAAGTGTCTCACTTTTGTTTAAAATGGATATCATTTTAAGTGAAAAGTACAACTAACATATGGAAAACCAACAAAATGCATTCGGATTGGGTTGATACTTTAGGAAAAGGATCCTTGGGTCAATTTTGATATGTATGAGTCAACCCCACCTCAATCTGAGGCCTAGTGTGGTCGGAACCACTCAAAGTGTCTCAGGTTTATTTGAAATGGACAACATTTTAAGTGAAAATAACAACTAGCATATGGAAGACTAGCCAAATTCATTCAGATTGTGTTGATATATTAGAAAAATGATCCATGGGTCATATGTGACATGTACGAGTAAACCTCACCTCAATCTGAGGCACGGTGTTTCCAAAATCACTCAAAGTGTCTTTCATTAGTTTAAAATTGACATCATTTTAAGTGAAAACAACCACTAGAATACGGAAAACCAACCAAACACATTCGGAATGTGTTGATGCTTTAGGAAAACATTCCATGAGTCATTTGTGACGTGTTCAAGTCGACCCCGTCTCAATCCAAGATGTGGTGTGGCTAGAACTACTCAAAGTGTCTCTCTTTAGTTTAAAATGGGCATCATGTTAAGTGAAAACAACAATTGACATAAAAAAACTGACCAAACACATTCAAGTTCAATTGAAACTTTAGGAAAACATTCAATGAGTTATTTTTTATGCTTACAAGTCAACCTCGCCTCAGTTTGAGGCATGGTGTGGCTGGAACCACTCAAAGTGTCATAGGTTTATTTGAAATGGACAACATTTTAAGTAAAAATAACAACTAGCATATGGAAAACTGACAAAACACATTCAGACTGTGTTGATACATTAGAACATCGGTCCACGTGTCATATGTGACATGTATGAGTCAACTCCACCTCAATCCAAGGCATGGTTTCTCCGGTACCACTCAAAGTGTCTTTCTTTTGTTTAAAATGAACATAATTTTATGTGAAAACAACAACTGACATACGGAAAACCGAACAAACACATTTGGAATGTGTTAATGCTTTAGGAAAATGAAGCATGATCCATATGTGATGTGTACGAGTCAACCCCATCTCAATCCAAGATGTGTTGTGGAAGTCACCACTCAAAGTGTCTCTCTTTAGTTTAAAATGGACTTCATGTTAAGTGAAAACAGCAACTGACATACAGAAAACTAACCAAATGAATTCGTATTCTGGTGAAACATTAGGGAAACTATAAATGGGTAATATGTGATGTGTATAAGAATCCGTGCATCAATCTGAGACACAGTGTGGCTGGCACCACCCAAAGTTTCTCTTATGTTTAAAATGGACAACATCTTAAGTACAAATGGAAAACTGACCAAAAAGATTTTGATTGTGTTGATACTTTAGAAAAACAATCCTTGGGTAATATTTGACGTGTATGAGTCAACCCCGCATCAATCCGAGTCATTTTGTGGCCGAAACCACTCAAAGTGTCTCTCTTTTCTTTAAATTGGACTTAATTTTAAGTGAAAACAAAAACTGACATACGGAAAACTGAACAAATGCATTTGGAATGTGTCGTTTTTTTAGAAAAAAGATCCATGAGTCATATGTGATGTGTACAAGTCAACCCCGGCTCAATCCCAGACCCGTTGTGGCCTGCACCACTAAAAGTGTCTCTCTTTTGTTTCAAAAAGACATCATTTTAATAGAAAACAACAACTAACATACCGAAAACTGACCAAACGCATTAACATTCCATGGAAACTTTAGGGAAACAATCCATCAGTCATATGGGATGTGTACGAGTCAACACATCCTCAATCTGAGGCACGGTCTGGCCGGAACCACTTGAATTGTCTCTCTATAGTTTAAAATGTACAATATTTTAAGTGAAAACAGCAACTAACATACGGAAAACCGACCAAACACATTTATAGTCTATTGAAACTCTAGGAAAAAGTTACATGATTTATTTTTGAAGTTTAAAAGTCAACCCCGCCACAATACCAAGCCAGGTGTGGCCAACACCACTCAAAGTGTTTCAGGTTTATTTGAAATGGATAACATTTTAAGTCAAAACTACTACTGACATACGGAAAACAGACCAAACGCCTTCAGATTCTGTTGTAACTTTTGAAAAACGATCCATGGGACATATGTGATGTGTATCTGTCAACCTAGACTCAATATGAGGCATGGATTGGACGGAACCACTCGAAGTGTCTCTCTATAGTTTAAAATGGACTTCATTTTAATTGAAAACAAGAACCAACAAACGATAAACCGAACAACCACATTCGGATTCTGTTGAAATTTTAGGAAAAATATCCATGGGTCATATGTGATGTTTACGAGTTGAATGCGCCTCAATCCAAGTCATAGTGTGGCTAGGATCACTATAACTGTCTCTTTTTTGTTTAAAGTGGACAACATTTTAAATACATATATAAAACTAACCAAACGGAATCTGATTGTGTTGATACTTTAGCACAACTATCCATGCATCATATATGACATACATGAGTCAACCTTTCCTCAATCCAAGGCATGTTGTGGCCGATATCACTCCAAATGTATTTATTCTATTTAAAATGGACATCATTTCAAGAAAAAACACATTTAAATGTGTATGTTTAAATGAATTGTGTATGATTATAATTAAGTTATGAATTCTGATTTAATTCTAGATGTGTATAGTTCCAGATTCATTATATGTTAAATGTGTATGCATTTGTTCTGTATATGTATGTGTTAGTTGGTTATTGCAGGTACATTAGTCAAAGAGGAGATCGAAGAATTACCTGAATGGATGGACACCCTACCAGTGCTGTGCAAATTGCAAGCTGTTGTGCAATTTGCACAACATTGCCTATGCCAACCGTTTCAAACCGTTGGAATAGGTATCATTGAAAGTTTTTACCAATAGTTCAAAGGGAACCGTTAGTAAAAATACATTCCCAATGGTTTATAAAATCATTGGGAACCATTGGAAAATGTTGGTTTTGCCAATGGTTCAGGGGAAACCTTTGGGAAAAACATTTCCCAACGGTTCCAAAAAACCATTGGAATGGGCTAATTTTTCTATCCTATCCCAACGGTTCTATGTAAACCATTGGTAAAAGATATCTCAATGTCTTACTTACCAACGGTTCACATAACCATTGGTATACGATATACCAATGGTTTTGTGGCCTTTCCCAACGGTTCAGAACCGTTGGAAAATAATCCTTTTCCAGTAGTGTTAATCCAACTTCACACTAAACTACTATAAAAAATTCATTGTGTTCTTTACTATTTTTTACTAATTAACATCAAAAATTAACAATGATAATTACTTTAATTAATCAATTTATTTGTTTAAAGTTTCAATTTGGTCTGTTCACCCCCCTCTAAACCATCTACCATTACCCAATCTGGCCAAACAGAACCTCTTCTTGAAAATGTTACCAACATTTACGGGCTTTGACAAACCCAATAGAGTCATGTCCTCCTTGTAGTAATGGATCACAAATCTAAATGAGCCTCAAAAGAACCATAGATAAACTTAGCATCCAAGAGTGTTTTGGGACATTCCTGGCATGTATTCCCCGTATTTTATGATCATTGATCATGTTTTTCATGTAAGATGTAAAATATAATAGGTTATCAGGGTATAATCTAAAACACCATAACTTATTTTAATATAATTTTTGAGCTAAAATACCCTAAACTATAGTAATGGAAGTTCCATTATAAAAAAGTCCTAAACTACAGTGATATAAGACACGAGGTAAAAGGCCCTAAACTACAATAATATATAGTCCGACCTAAAATACACTATACTACAAAAATAAAAGGATCGAGATAAAATATTATAAACTATAGAAATAGAAGTTCCAAGATAATTATAAGGCCCCTGCCTTAAACCTTACTTAATCTTGAGTTATTACAAGATTACACATTGAGGATCTTTTCAGGTTTAGAGTTTTAGAGAATTAGATCATAAAACTTGCATTACATTCCACATATAAACAAAGTGGTTACATAAATATAGTATTCTTCATTCCCATCAATGGAAACAGATTTAAAATAAAACATGGATTATTTCTTGACACATCCTTGACTCTATCATCTTATCATGTACCTTTCCCTTGACCTGTGAAAAACATTTCAAAAACTTGGGATGAGCATAAAAACTCAGTATGGGTTATAAAAAAAAACATGGAATGGAAACATGAGTTCATATATAAATAAGAATGAAATCATACTTTACCCATAAAACATAGGCACTTTAACATACCTCATAAAATCATGAATAAATCATAGAAATCATAAGACATAAAGGTAACTTGAGGCATTCATAACATTCTTACGTAGGGAGTAACCCTCTTGGTTACGTTTGGAATACCCATCACAGTATATTCCCTAAAAATCTCTTCGGAGAAACCTTAACGTTTCACTCCTTCGCGTTACCCAATGCATTGGAGAGCTATAACGGGCTCACCCGCCCTTAGTTTATCACGGAACCACCCGTCTTCATAATAATGCCCAAGAACCATAACATAATCATATCACATAAAACATGCATAAAGGAAACATAACATTTCCACATTTCAATCACGAGATATCAATACAACACATTGATATAATAAAAACATTATGAAAACCATTTTCAATACCAAAGTAAAACATGGTATTTATTTTTCTTTTTAAAAAAAAGGTATGGCTTGTAGAGGAAGCCAAAACTCAAATAACGGTTACGACGGCGGAGAAGTCGTTGTCGCCGCATACGTACGACAAAAACATTCCCTTTTGTCGTTTAGTAAACGCTTCGTATAAAAAAGATTCCTTTTGAGTAAACGTAAAAGTCAAAGGGGTTTATACACCGTATAAAAGAAAGTTGTGTATAAAATAAAATATGCCTCAACGAAAGGAGATTGAGACGAAGTCCCATACCTCGTATCCGACTTGACCCGACCGTTCTTTAAACTCCTGAATAATAAACTTGAGTTAATCTCTACTTGCTTATGAATCTTTTTCAAGTTCATTATTCCTTTTATACCATGTTATGAACATCATGTAATCATTTAAGTTAATAATGTTCATTTTGTCGGTATTTGGTTCCTAAGTCAAAAATTGACTTCTTATACTTACAGGTTGTTAATTTGGTCAAAGGTTCATTATATCCAGAATGGTATTCATTATGTAGATATCATATATGTCATATATATCCAGTACATACATTCATTTATAATATTACATCACATTTAGAGGTAAGAAATGAAATGCATCGTTCATGGAGACGGTAAGCCGTACGTACGCATGAACGCTACTTCCATTTCTATTTCATATTTTCTGGAATGGAATCATAATGATATAAAAGTATATTATAATTCCAGTATAACAACATATATAATATCATTAACTTTATCCTTTACACATCCCACATATGGTATTAACGAATCAAATCACTTTTAGGGGGCGGTAGTCCGCACTTCCTAAAATGAAGATATCGTGTTTTACCCATAATGGAAACCATAAAGGTATGCCCAAAATGAAAAAAACAGAAGCTTAAGGAAAACATAAACATATAATATATCATATATAAAAATAGTGACATCATAATGGCCACCTTTGAAGGTGTTAAATGAGTATTGAACAATCATCGTTTCGGGAGGCAGAATTTCGCCATCCACGGAAACCGTATGTTCTTTAACCATTTGATGTAGTTGTGTGAGAGTGTAGCTCAAATATATCTTATAACAACATCCTAGTATATTGAAGATACTGGTGTTGTTACAAAAGAAGTAAATAAAAAGAGTTTAGGGGGTCGGAGAAGCAAAATAAAACAAATGAACATGAGAGAATGAAATACCTTAAAAAGTGTAACTTCTTTTGGTTTGAGCCTAAAGGCTTCCTTTGAAAGGATTCTGCCCAAAGGGAATCCTCTAGGATGAGGAGAGGGATGTGGAGAGAGCAAATGGGCAGGGGTTGGCCGAGCCAATGGCTTGAAGAGTGTGTGAAATGAGGTAGAGGTGGGGGCCTTTTATAAGGGGAGAGGAGGGGCACTTTTGGAAAGTAAAGAAACATTACATTATTTGAAAATGTGTTTCGGTTTTAAAAGGTCCCACATTGATGGAATTCGTGGATAAGGTGATAAGGCATAGAAATCCATTCATCCAATTGGTTTTGGACATGTGTAGTTCATAGATTTTATTTTATCTTTCCATTTTATTTAAATCGTCAAATAATGATGTCATCGCTGCATCATTATTATGTCATAAATAATTAAATTTATTTAATGTCTAAAAATTATAAACAAATTACTATGATGTAGGAAATCTTTTTAGCTTTCCATTGAATATTTATAATCAAAATTTGGACTTGTATAACCCCACTTAAAAATTGTTTTCGCAAAACATATTATGTTTGTGTCATTTTCACTTTAACATTTAATAAAAAGTAATTTATGTTATTTCCCAACAAAAGTGGATACATGGGGTCCCCAAGTTAGGCCATGACTTGTCTTGGTCGGCCATTACACAACCAATGAGGTTGGGACATGTGTCTAGGTCATTTTATATTATTAAAGCATTATTTATACATTAAACTACCCTAATTACCACTAATCGCGATTAAGAATTTAATAAGTTACTATTCACCAAAAAATTATTTTAATCTCATTGAACCACATTTTACTTCTTAATGACAACCATGTATGTCGGATTTTCAAAATTCAATACACATTAGTGGTAAACTTTAATTTAACTGAAAAAAAACAGTTTGCTTGATTACCACTTAGTGGTTTCACTATTCATCAAAATTGGAGTTTTTCAGAAAATTACCAAAAATTCACTCTAAGCTATATTTGATATTACGAATTCAAAAATGAAGTCTATTTTACAAAATTCAAATCATATAAGTCACATTAATTAATTTAATAATTAATTCCCGCTGCCAGAGCAAATAGCGTGTTTTTACAAAACAATAAGTATCAAAAGATTGACACTAGTTTAAGTCTAATTTCAAATAGAAATTGATTCCAATGACCACCATTGGATAAAATGGTAAAAATATATTCTAATTTCACTTCAAAACCAATTCAAAACATAATCTAATCATATAAATAAATTAGATTAAAAAGTAGTTTTGATGTAAAATGCAGTATTTTTCACTATTCATTTAAAAATGAACATTGTCGGAAAATTACCAAAAATTCACACAAGGTAAATTTTGATGTCCCAATCATAAAGGATAATTTTATTTTGACAAACATAGTTTCTAAAATTGTCAAAATATAGATTCAAAAATGGTTTTCCATCAAAAGGCACTAAAACAATCCTTTAAGAATATTAGTGTATTCCATGCATAAGATTGTATTTATTTTCATTTTAAGCCTCTAAAACACTATCTTTATCATTAATAGACATAGATAAAAATATCTATTATTCATTACTTACTTGGGATGTTACATCCTTCCCCCCTTTAGAAAATTGCGTCCCCGCAATTTATTTACTTATCAAATAAATTGGGGTACTTATCCCTCATTGCATTTTCGGATTCCCATGTTGCCTCTTCAATCATGTGGTTTTTCCACAAAACCTTTACCTGCTTAATCACCTTATTCCGTAACACTTGCTCCCTGTGGTCAAGAATCTGGACCGGTTGTTCCTCATAAGATAGGTTTTCTTCCAGCTGAACTACCTCTGGACTCAAAACATGAGATGGATCTGGCATATACTTTCTCAACATCGAAACGTGAAAAACATTGTGTACCTGAGATAAACTTGGAGGTAAAGCCACTCGGTATGCAACTGATCCAACTCTCTCTAGAACTTCGTATGGTCCAATGAACCTTGGACTCAACTTTCCTTTCTTACCAAATCTCATCACACTTTTCCAAGGAGAAACCTTGAGAAAAACATGATCACCTACCTCGAAAGATAGATCCTTCCTCCGGTTATCCGCATAACTCTTCTGCCTGCTCTGAGCTGTTCTCATGTGTTTCTGAATCAGCTGAACTTTTTCTGCCATCTCTTCTACCAATTCTGGTCCCATCAACTTTCTTTCACCCACTTCATCCCAGAAAGCTGGAGTTCGACACCGCTTCCCATATAATGCCTGAAATGGTGCCATCTGTATACTGGAATGAAAACTGTTATTATATGAAAACTCAACCAAAGAAAGATGCTGGTCCCAACTCCCCTGATAATCCATAGAACAAGCTCGTAGCATATCCTCCAATGTCTGAATTGTTCGTTCTGACTGCCCATCTGATTGAGGATGAAAAGATGTACTAAAATTTAATTCAGTACCCAACGACTTCTGAAGGCCTTTCCAAAAGTTAGAGGTAAACCTGGGATCACGATCTGATACAATGGAGAGGGGAACTCCATGTAACCTGACTATCTCTTTAAGATACAAACGGGAAAGTTGATCAAGAGAGAAAGTATCTCGTATAGTAAGGAAATGAGCAGATTTGGTCAAGCGATCAACAATAACCCAGATTGCATTATTACCTCGAGATGTCTTCGGTAATCCAACAACAAAGTCCATGGATATATTCTCCCATTTCCACTCTGGCACTGGTAAAGGCTGAAGCATCCCTTTCGGTAACTGCCGCTCAGCTTTAACCTGCTGACAAGTCAAACACTTCACAGTAAAATCAGCAATATCTCTTTTCATTCCATCCCACCAGTAATACTCCCGCAGATCTCTATACATCTTAGTACTGCCCGGATGAACTGAAAACGGAGAACTATGAGCTTCACATAACAACTCTCTCTTCAACTGTGAATCAGATGGCACACACAATCTCTTCCCAAATCTCAAAACACAATCATTATCAATGTTGAATTCAGGCAACTTACCTTTCTGAACCAGCTCTACCCTTTTCTGCAACTCACTGTCTTGCTTCTGTGCTTGCTTGATTCTATCTGATAGAGAAGATCTCACTGATACCTGAAACAAAACAGAAGGACTTCCTGCACCAACAACTTCTATGCCAAATTTCATCAAATCGTTAACCAAATGATCACGTTCCAAACGCAACATTGTTAATGAAGCATTACTTTTTCGACTCAAAGCATCAGCCACTTTATTTGCTTTTCCCGGATGGTAATGAATTGTACAATCATAATCCTTGATTAATTCCAGCCATCTCCTTTGTCTCATGTTTAACTCTTTCTGAGTGAATATATACTTTAAACTTTTGTGATCGGTATAAATTTCACACTTTACTCCATACAAATGATGCCTCCAAATTTTTAAAGCAAAAACAACAGCAGCTAATTCCAAATCATGTGTAGGGTAATTTACCTCATGAGTTTTCAACTGTCGTGAAGCATAAGCAATTACCTGATCATTCTGCATTAGGACGCAACCAAGTCCTTTCAATGAAGCATCGCTGTATATAACAAAGTCACCATTCCTGGAAGGTAGTGCCAAAACTGGAGCATTCACCAATCTTCTTTTCAATTCCTGAAAACAATCATCACATTCTTTTGTCCAGATAAACTTAACACCCTTCCGAGTTAGCTTAGTCATTGGACTAGATAACCGTGAAAAATTTCTAACAAACCTTCGGTAATAGCCCGCCAAACCAAGGAAGCTACGAATCTCGGTTACATTTGTGGGTCTTGGCCATTCTTCCACAACTTTTGTTTTTGCAGGATCAACAGTTATTCCATCTTTAGAAACAATGTGACCAAGGAAAGCAATTTGTTGCAACCAAAACTCACACTTGCTGAATTTCCCATACAATTTCTTTTCTTTTAAGGTTTGCAAGATAACCCTTAAATGTTTTTCATGCTCCTCTTTACTTTTAGAAAACACCAAAATATCATCAATGAAAACAACCACAATCTTATCCAAGAACTCATGGAAAATTCTATTAATTAAGTCCATGAATACAGCAGGTGCATTGGTTAGCCCAAAAGGCATTACTACAAATTCATAATGGCCATATCTCGTACGGAAAGCGGTCTTCGGAATATCTGCCTCCTTTACCTTCAGCTGATGGTACCCCGATCTCAAGTCAATCTTTGAAAAAAACTGAGCTCCCTGGAGCTGATCAAACAAATAATCGATATGAGGCAAAGGATATTTGTTCTTAACAGTGATATTATTCAAGGCTCTATAATCAATGCAAAGTCTCATAGAACCATCTTTCTTTTTAACAAATAAAACAGGAGCACCCCATGGTGATGTGCTAGGTCTAATGAAACCTTTCTCTAATAAATCTTGCAATTGCTCCTTCAACTCTAAAAGTTCAATTTGTGCCATTCGATAAGGGGGTTTTGAAATTGGCTTAGCATCAGGAACTAAGTCAACAGTAAACTCAACTTCCCGATCTGGTATTATTCCAGGCAACTCATCAGGAAAAACATCAGGATACTCATTTACCACTGGCACATCATTAATCTGAACAGTTCCTTTATTTTCAACGACGTGTGCAAGGTAACATTCATTTCCATCTTTTACAAGTTTCTCGGCCTCTTCATATGTTATCAAAAGTAAGGGTTCATTCTTGTAAACAAACTGAAAGTCTTTCTGAAAAGAAACTTCTTTAGCTCTACAGTCAATCTTAGCATGGTAAATAGAGAGCCAATCCATACCCAGGATAACATCAAACTCTACTAGAGGTAGAACAATAAGGTTTGCAAGTAGGTTCTTTCCACAGATAAGGATAGGAAGATTCTTATAAATTCTTTTTGCCTCGACACTTCCCCCAGGTGTTTTTACCAAAAGTTCAGGAGTCATTTCTTGAGATGGTATTCCCATTTTACTAGAAAAGGTCTCAGAGATGAAAGAATGTGTAGACCCCGAATCAAACAACACACTGGCATACTCTGAAAAAACAAACAAAGTACCTGATACGACTTCATTTGATGGCCCGACATCCGCTGAAGTAGTTGCAAAGGATTTCACCACCCCTTTCTGCTTGTAGTCTAACTGCTTCCCATCACTCAAGCTCCTTGTCGGACACTCGTTTGCATAGTGACCCATCTCATTGCACTTAAAACATTTCACTAACTGTAAATCAAATTTGTTTTTACCTTCACCTTGATCCTTTTCAGTGCAATCACGAGCCTTATGTCCCATCTTACCACATCGGTAGCACTTCCCAGAATTCAGAAGACATTCCCCAGCATGCCTTTTGCCACATTTATCACAAACTGGAAACTTAGTTCTCTTACCATCAGACTTCTTTGAAAAATTCTTACCTTTCTCCTGCCACCTCGGTCTCTTCTTCTGCTGGTTGTTATAGAACACTTGGTCATCGGCAAACTCCATTTCCACCTTCTCAGCACATCGAACAAGCTTTTCATAACTTTTAAACTCTCGAGAAGCTAATGCCCTTCGATACTTTGGCTTTAATCCTGAGTAAAAACGATTGATTTTACTATCAAGGTCCCGGATAAAATTGGGAGCATACCTTGCCAATCGAGTGAACCTTTCTTCATAGGCAGCCACTGAGTCTTCCTCTTGCCTCAATTCCAAGAATTGCTTTTCCATCCTAAGTCGAACAGCCTTAGGAAAATACTTCTCAAGAAACATACCTTTGAAATCATCCCAGTCAAGAGCATCAATCTCATCGGCTTCCCTGATATTTTTAACCATAGACCACCACTGATCTGCTTCACCCTCCAAACGGTAAATAGCAAGACTAACCTTTTGATTGTCTGAACACCCCATGACATCAAAAATCTTCTCCAGTGCTTTAATCCACCCTTCAGCTTGCACAGGGTCAGATGATCCTCTGAATGATGGTGGATGTTGCCTCATGAAATGTTCCACCACTGACATGTTCCTCTGCGGCTGATCTGGCTGATCTCGTGCATGGATACCACCACCATTTATCGCCTGAGTCAACTGCGCCATTACTGCAACAAACTGTTCAGTTCCAATTCCGACCATTTCTGGATGCTGATTCGGAAGGTTATTTCCTTCTGTATGCCTTCCTAGCACTGCTTCCCTGTTTCCTCTGCGGAAAACCATTCTGAACAAACATGTCTTAGATGAAGCAACATGGTAATCTTTAAATGCTATATCATTTCGAAAAAGAAAAAAAAATATTTTTGGATAATCATTTAATAGAATTCTAACTCCTAAATTTATCTAAACCGACCTCTGATACCAACTATAAGGCCCCTGCCTTAAACCTTACTTAATCTTGAGTTATTACAAGATTACACATTGAGGATCTTTTCAGGTTTAGAGTTTTAGAGAATTAGATCATAAAACTTGCATTACATTCCACATATAAACAAAGTGGTTACATAAATATAGTATTCTTCATTCCCATCAATGGAAACAGATTTAAAATAAAACATGGATTATTTCTTGACACATCCTTGACTCTATCATCTTATCATGTACCTTTCCCTTGACCTGTGAAAAACATTTCAAAAACTTGGGATGAGCATAAAAACTCAGTATGGGTTATAAAAAAAACATGGAATGGAAACATGAGTTCATATATAAATAAGAATGAAATCATACTTTACCCATAAAACATAGGCACTTTAACATACCTCATAAAATCATGAATAAATCATAGAAATCATAAGACATAAAGGTAACTTGAGGCATTCATAACATTCTTACGTAGGGAGTAACCCTCTTGGTTACGTTTGGAATACCCATCACAGTATATTCCCTAAAAATCTCTTCGGAGAAACCTTAACGTTTCACTCCTTCGCGTTACCCAATGCATTGGAGAGCTATAACGGGCTCACCCGCCCTTAGTTTATCACGGAACCACCCGTCTTCATAATAATGCCCAAGAACCATAACATAATCATATCACATAAAACATGCATAAAGGAAACATAACATTTCCACATTTCAATCACGAGATATCAATACAACACATTGATATAATAAAAACATTATGAAAACCATTTTCAATACCAAAGTAAAACATGGTATTTATTTTTCTTTTTAAAAAAAAGGTATGGCTTGTAGAGGAAGCCAAAACTCAAATAACGGTTACGACGGCGGAGAAGTCGTTGTCGCCGCATACGTACGACAAAAACATTCCCTTTTGTCGTTTAGTAAACGCTTCGTATAAAAAAGATTCCTTTTGAGTAAACGTAAAAGTCAAAGGGGTTTATACACCGTATAAAAGAAAGTTGTGTATAAAATAAAATATGCCTCAACGAAAGGAGATTGAGACGAAGTCCCATACCTCGTATCCGACTTGACCCGACCGTTCTTTAAACTCCTGAATAATAAACTTGAGTTAATCTCTACTTGCTTATGAATCTTTTTCAAGTTCATTATTCCTTTTATACCATGTTATGAACATCATGTAATCATTTAAGTTAATAATGTTCATTTTGTCGGTATTTGGTTCCTAAGTCAAAAATTGACTTCTTATACTTACAAGTTGTTAATTTGGTCAAAGGTTCATTATATCCAGAATGGTATTCATTATGTAGATATCATATATGTCATATATATCCAGTACATACATTCATTTATAATATTACATCACATTTAGAGGTAAGAAATGAAATGCATCGTTCATGGAGACGGTAAGCCGTACGTACGCATGAACGCTACTTCCATTTCTATTTCATATTTTCTGGAATGGAATCATAATGATATAAAAGTATATTATAATTCCAGTATAACAACATATATAATATCATTAACTTTATCCTTTACACATCCCACATATGGTATTAACGAATCAAATCACTTTTAGGGGGCGGTAGTCCGCACTTCCTAAAATGAAGATATCGTGTTTTACCCATAATGGAAACCATAAAGGTATGCCCAAAATGAAAAAAACAGAAGCTTAAGGAAAACATAAACATATAATATATCATATATAAAAATAGTGACATCATAATGGCCACCTTTGAAGGTGTTAAATGAGTATTGAACAATCATCGTTTCGGGAGGCAGAATTTCGCCATCCACGGAAACCGTATGTTCTTTAACCATTTGATGTAGTTGTGTGAGAGTGTAGCTCAAATATATCTTATAACAACATCCTAGTATATTGAAGATACTGGTGTTGTTACAAAAGAAGTAAATAAAAAGAGTTTAGGGGGTCGGAGAAGCAAAATAAAACAAATGAACATGAGAGAATGAAATACCTTAAAAAGTGTAACTTCTTTTGGTTTGAGCCTAAAGGCTTCCTTTGAAAGGATTCTGCCCAAAGGGAATCCTCTAGGATGAGGAGAGGGATGTGGAGAGAGCAAATGGGCAGGGGTTGGCCGAGCCAATGGCTTGAAGAGTGTGTGAAATGAGGTAGAGGTGGGGGCCTTTTATAAGGGGAGAGGAGGGGCACTTTTGGAAAGTAAAGAAACATTACATTATTTGAAAATGTGTTTCGGTTTTAAAAGGTCCCACATTGATGGAATTCGTGGATAAGGTGATAAGTCATAGAAATCCATTCATCCAATTGGTTTTGGACATGTGTAGTTCATAGATTTTATTTTATCTTTCCATTTTATTTAAATCGTCAAATAATGATGTCATCGCTGCATCATTATTATGTCATAAATAATTAAATTTATTTAATGTCTAAAAATTATAAACAAATTACTATGATGTAGGAAATCTTTTTATCTTTCCATTGAATATTTATAATAAAAATTTGGACTTGTATAACCCCACTTAAAAATTGTTTTCGCAAAACATATTATGTTTGTGTCATTTTCACTTTAACATTTAATAAAAAGTAATTTATGTTATTTCCCAACAAAAGTGGATACATGGGGTCCCCAAGTTAGGCCATGACTTGTCTTGGTCGGCCATGACACAACCAATGAGGTTGGGACATGTGTCTAGGTCATTTTATATTATTAAAGCATTATTTATACATTAAACTACCCTAATTACCACTAATCGCGATTAAGAATTTAATAAGTTACTATTCACCAAAAAATTATTTTAATCTCATTGAACCACATTTTACTTCTTAATGACAACCATGTATGTCGGATTTTCAAAATTCAATACACATTAGTGGTAAACTTTAATTTAACTGAAAAAAAACAGTTTGCTTGATTACCACTTAGTGGTTTCACTATTCATCAAAATTGGAGTTTTTCAGAAAATTACCAAAAATTCACTCTAAGCTATATTTGATATTACGAATTCAAAAATGAAGTCTATTTTACAAAATTCAAATCATATAAGTCACATTAATTAATTTAATAATTAATTCCCGCTGCCAGAGCAAATAGCGTGTTTTTACAAAACAATAAGTATCAAAAGATTGACACTAGTTTAAGTCTAATTTCAAATAGAAATTGATTCCAATGACCACCATTGGATAAAATGGTAAAAATATATTCTAATTTCACTTCAAAACCAATTCAAAACATAATCTAATCATATAAATAAATTAGATTAAAAAGTAGTTTTGATGTAAAATGCAGTATTTTTCACTATTCATTTAAAAATGAACATTGTCGGAAAATTACCAAAAATTCACACAAGGTAAATTTTGATGTCCCAATCATAAAGGATAATTTTATTTTGACAAACATAGTTTCTAATATTGTCAAAATATAGATTCAAAAATGGTTTTCCATCAAAAGGCACTAAAACAATCCTTTAAGAATATTAGTGTATTCCATGCATAAGATTGTATTTATTTTCATTTTAAGCCTCTAAAACACTATCTTTATCATTAATAGACATAGATAAAAATATCTATTATTCATTACTTACTTGGGATGTTACAATAATTCACCCTATATTACATTAATAATAGTTCACAGGTAAATGACCCTCAACTACATCACATCAGTGACTTAGTTTCCCGCTATGTTCAGTAGCATAGGAAAAAGATTAACTACTTTCCTCCTAGATTATATATTCTACCTAGTTTTCTTTCTATGAGATATATAATCTAATTATAGATAGAGAAGATATATTAGTAATGAATCTCATATTGGGGGGAATTAATGATTATTTCAAGATAAAAATATGTTATTATTTAAATATTAACATGCCTAAATTTAGGTATACTTGGTATGATACAAAATACAGGTATCGTTGAAGATTCATGTTACATCGTACCAATAAAATATCATGCACATCATGGATAAATGGATCTGGAAAACAAAAATTAATGTTCATAAGATCAAATCTTTGATAATATGGAAAAGGGGGTTTATCCAGATTTTGGAGTCTCACTAATAATTTCAATAAAAAAATTCATATTGATAATATAACTACAATAATATTTGTTCAACTATGGGGGACATGCCAGAAAGAGTCTGGTGATAGGTGTCTATTGAACACTTATGTGTATCTCACCCTACCTCTTCGAGTTTTTCCATTGTACAGAGGGTGTAAATTAAATTATTCATCTCCTAAACACATTTTTGAGAAGTATCTTATGAGGATGATGATGAAGTGAATTCATACATTATGTGAGCTATGATTTTCTCATATCTCCATATCTGTGTTTTCCAGGAAACCATCTAGGCTTGAAAATTATATATAATCTAGTTACTCTACTCAAATTCTTCCAAATAATCATTCAACAATTCATATAAGGGTGTCTCATCTTCAAGATTATAAAATACTCTCATTTTTGTGTCCAAATCATGGATAATCATGATATTTTTTATCATGACTTCATAAAGTGGTTTGTGATCAAGTCCTTCTTCCCCCATCCCATCGAAAAGTAATCATAATAATTCTTCTTGGTCCTAAAATGTTTCCAAAGGATTATTTGTGATCATCAAATAAATTTTCTTCCAGATCATCAAGCACCATGTTTGAGCTTAAATAACTTTTGAAATGGGTATTTTAGTAGGAGTAACAGTTAATTGAGAAAATAATAAAGTAAGAGAGGAATTCCCATATATCTTACCTCAAAATAAATGTCATATTTTTCTTATGTCGAAGTGATAACATCCTCAATGGGTTCTCCCCCACTGATGGGGTAGTCCTATTCATAACAATGGAACTTCCTCAAAGTATCATCAATGTACTAAATCAAATCCATTGATGTTAAAGATTTAGGGTTTTGTGGGGAAATGTTTTATTCCCATTTCTATCTAGTTGGTTTAGTATGCCACCTAGGTAGGCTAGTACCCAAACTTAGGAATACATTTGAGCAAGAAATGACATAGCATTAGTAAAAGGAAGTTTGATCTTAGTATTAGTGTTTTAACACAACGTCATCATTAAAAATTGGTGAATGATCATGGGTTTTCAAACTCCCAATACTTAGGATTATGGAAGGGGGAGACCCTTTTATTGTGGCTAAACTGACAAAAAAACAGATAATATTTATATGGATTGTAGACGATCAGCTTATCCATCATAGCTGTAAGAACCCTATACCGAAGGGAGATCTTGTATGACCTTTCTCCAAGAGAGACACCACCATTTTCAATGATTGTACTGGTAAATGTATTATAATGGGTGAAATAAAATATATCAAATCATCTCAACATATCAATAACCTCTTCAGGGCCTAACAAAATGGCCCAACCCTATGTATGTTTAACAACATGGGATGAAATAAAGCACCTGGCACTAGGGAGAGTTATACAACATATTATACAACCCCTGGGACCGTTATGAAACCAATTGGGAATCCTTATAAATTTTCATTTGAATGAGGTCAGGAGAAGTGAACACCCAAGAGGATGGAAGGTTCTAGTCTAGAGAATGGATGGAAATATCTTCCAGTAGGCCAAACCCTTATAGAGTAAGATGGTATGATAAAAGATATTTATAGATCTTGTAAAGAATAATCACTATCAAAACCTAATTTCCAAAATGAAAAATATATCTAGGATCATAATTAAAATTCCTAAAAAACATATCCCTTGGGTTATCTAGGACCCATGAAGTCTGATGAGAGCTGAATGTTATCTTCAAAAAAGTATGAAGTGTACATCATATGAGTGAAAGCTCATAAAAATAAAGGACCAAATACTATCATCCCCATTATAATTTGATGAGTTCCCAAGGGATTAAAAATAACCTAAAAACTCAAAAATCACCTCGCACATGAAGATCCCAAGGATCGCATAGATTCCCATAAAATCCCATGATCTATATAATAGTAATTTGGTCATGTGATCGAGCCAAAATATATTTTGAACCCTTTAATATGATCTTGTTTTTATATATCCAAATTCAAACTAATTTCTAAATACATATATGTGGTCTATTTGGAAAACAGCCTCTAAAAAAATTCTTGCAAAAGAGTTCTCATGAAAATACTCTCTTAGACGGGTCTCATGATCAATTTTTATTGTAGGGTCTTGGAGAGGGTCGTGTAGTGAAGGTAGGGTACTAGAGATATAAGAATGTGATATCCATTAAGTGATTTTCCCTCAATTTACCTATTTATATAAAATCCAATGGAATATAAAACATCTCTTGATAGAGCAATTGTCGCCTAAGACAATGATGGGCGATAGTGCCAATGTCCAAGTGGGGCCATTTAATTTCAACAGAATTGAGACCTTTCCCTCGAAAACATCACTCTTGTTGGAGGGGGGGTTGACATCATCCAAATAATAATTTCATAATTGATACACGAATAAATTCTCGAATAAGGATATTATTTTGTCTATAAATTAAAGGAAGAAAAAAGTGGAGAAAACTCACGCATATTTCACGATCCTCTAGAATATTTTTGATTGCAAGACCGTAGAGATCTCATATATATGGTATCTTATATTACATAACAAAAATGTGTTATTATAAAGCCTCTTTGATGAGTTTCATTTCTATTTCAAAGGAATTTAGGACACTCAATAATCATTTGGTGGCATCCATATAGGTTCCCCCATGCCATGACACTTTTATAACAATAGGCACCTGAAAACTATAAAAAAAACTTTTAAAATAAGTAATAAAATATCCCAGATTAGGGGGATATTATGGTTGAAAACATCATGATATGTTCCCCATGCTGCTGTCAAGACACTACAAAAGCATGAGTGACATGACCACCTCACCGCCCAAGAGCCCGCTGTCATGCCACTCTCATCAAATATAGAAATCTGGTCTTGTACATCCAGTCCTATGCACCCCTTTGAATAAAAATAAAATATTGAGCGTTTTACCATGATACTTCTTGTACATATTCATATGAACCATTTTTCATTTGAAAAATCACCTATGATGAGAGTTATTGTCTTAGACAAAAAAATGAGAAAACCAGTGACACCCCAGGCCCTTGTAAAATAGACTAGAAAATAAAAAGTGTAAAATGTTGTAACCACTTATAGTTATAAACTTCACATGATGAATTTATATGTCACATAATACCTCTCAATATACCTTATTTATGAAATACTAATCTCATTACGACCCCCTAGAAAGTCATCTTTTTCAAGTAGAAAATCTTTAACAAGTCACCTCGAATCACATAAAATCTTTTTCAAAAGGCATCCTAATCTCACGAAGACCCATATAGATGTCACCCAGGCCTTGTAAAAGAACCTTGTAATGTCCACATGATTAGAAAATACCCATTAATTTTCTATAATTCCATAAAGGGGACATTAAAGGGTTGATCTCATGATAACTAAAAATCATGTGATGCGTTTAAATGACCTGCAATAGGATCTCACGAAAATCATGGCATCAAATCCCTCCACCAACTAGAGAATTTAGTTTCTTAATTTTTCCCATGTAATGAGGTGAAATATTCATATGGTGAGTCCTATAAACTCAAAAACCAAATATTAAAAAATTCATCCTTGGATCCATTTAGTGGAGGACACATGTAGTATAGAGGATTTCTTAGAGTTGCAGATCTTGTGATAAGAATGTTTTTCCATCAGTTTGTGTCCTAAGAATAACCTAACTAATCATGTGACATGCTTAAAAACTCTATATGATCACTCATAGATCACGGAAATGAATTATGATGAAATATTCTTGGGAAATCCCACATATCTACTAAACCACATGAGAATTAAACAAGCTACCACATGTTAAATTTAGATAATATGCAATAAAATGATAGAACAAAGACTAAAAATTTGGTAGAAATATGACAAGAAAATATATTTTGATATTCATGTTCTTCGTATAAACCACCCAGGTCATCAGAAAACACTAGTATATGTATTTGAAATCATGTTATGGTTATTTTTATCATAATTTGATCATGAAAAGTCCCATAAAAATGTCAAAAAAAGTAACATGGAACCCTCTAGGCGTGCCAAAATAGTATCGTGAAACCCTAATGGATCTCCATATCAACTATGTGATGTCATTCAATTTGGTAATGAAAATAATATTGTAGAATGAATACATGTTAAGTGAGTCTCATGAAGGAACTACTATATTTCAGTTGTGTCTCGTAATGGCACCGAGCCATTTCAACTGGCTCTCATGGCATCCTCTCAATAAGCCAAATGGATCTCACGATACCCTCAGAGCATCATCTAGTTCTTGAAATGTCCTACAGACATGTCATCCACAGTGATAACGAAGTAATTAAAGAACAATACTTTTTCATATTTATTAATAATTATGAATTAGATGGTAATTTTACTTCAAAAATTATTCTATGTTTGATAGCATACCTGACAAGCAATAATGAGTTTCTCTGAAATCTTATATTTCACACAAAATTGAGTTGTACCGAAAAAAATATATTTTTAATATTATTATTTTAAGTTTTAGTAATCACATATTCATTAAAATGGAAAAAATTAATGATATTAACTATATTACAAAAATATGGTTCACACATGTTTTTATAATGATTCATTGGTTAGAAAATTAATTTGGAAAGGAAAAAAAATTTATTGAATATAAAGGATGTGTTTTTATGAAAATCTATTTAAGTGTGAATAATTATGTTTATAAAATAATGAAATCAGTATTTTTTTATTATATTAATGAAATATAAATTAAATATTATTTTTAAAATTTATCTAATATTTTCTCTAGTTATTATATAAGAAGAAATTCAATTTTATGAATTATAGATGTCTTTTTTTAAATACTTTTTTCCACATTTTGGTGGAGAAACCTTTTTAAATATAATTTTTTTTACTTTTATATGTTATATTTGAAAAAATAATCATCTTCTTTGGAATAGGTACATCAAAATTTAATTTTGATTACTTTTTAGCATTTTTTCTCATAAAATTTATATATTAATGAATAGTGAAAAATACTACATTTTAATTCAAAATAGACATTGCATCAAATTTATTTATATAATTAGATTATCCTTTTAAATTATTTTAACATATAATTTGATTACATTTTTATCATTTAATCATATGTAGTTAATTTTAATTTTTTCAAATTAAAATTAAATAAAAAACTATATGAACTTTTGAACGTTTTACTTAAAAATATCTTTTTTCTAGATCCATCGATGGTATTAGTGTTCAACCTAATTTAACAACATCTATTAATTTAATTTTTTTTAAAATACATACATGGTTGTACTCAGAATAAATTTTTTATCTAATTAGATCAAAAAATTTTTTTCTGAATAGTATCTTTAGTATATTTTACCATAGTTAATGGTAAATATGGTAATTAAAGGTAAAATTAATATTATATCATTATAAAATTAACCTAAAACTTTTATTAATCTTATTTAATGATTTATTATTGACCATGAACATCATTCAGAAGATATTATAACCTTTGGAATCCACTTGAGTGTGATTATGACATTTATAGAATTTAATATAAAGTAAATGTGATTTTCTTTTGAGAATGGGGGGAGCTCGTGCAGGATCCCAATGGAGATTCTCTAAACCTACAGTGATAAGACCGCCACGACCCCTCCTCCCATAGAGGAGGGGGGGTCTCTGCCTCCTAATCTTGATTCTAGATCTGTGAAACCGAATAATCGTGACCTCTTTCAGTCCTCGTCTGATGTAGGTTTCTTCTTTTCTGAAATCCAAGTTGCTTTGAAGGTCCCCGGCTGCATCTCAGGTCCGCCTATTGTTCCGGTTATAGTGGAGGAGCTCTCTAAAGCATCGTCGCTACTCTACATGGCTCTGATTGTGAGATTCATGCGCGGCGACCACTTGTGGAGGATTTTGACAAGGTCATCAATATCGAATGGGGTTTGAAGCGTCGTACCCTGGTAAGTATTCTGGGGCCGTGGAAATTTATCATTATCTTTGCTGATGAAGAAGACTTGGGTAGGGCTTGGTCTCAAAATAGTAAATCATTCTCTGTTTCCTCTTTCCATCTTCTTCGATGGTCTTTTGATGCTCATATGAATCATGACTCACCCAATATAGCGATTTGGATCCAACTGCCTGGTATTCCCCTTCCATTTCAGAACCTTGGGTTACTGAGATCAATTGGAATTTCCATTGGGCGATTCATATGTAGTAATCAAAGGATGACATCGATGACGCATCCGATGACTGCGAGAATCTGTATTGAAATGGATCTTTCAATATTTCCACTAGAGATTATCTGGATTGTTGTTGAAAATGAATATAGGTATGCTCAGTCTATTATTTATGAATCTTGAACTCCCTTCTGTTTCTGTTGTCATAGAAAGGGACATGATGAATCTGGTTTCCACAAGAAGTTTGGGGGTATCCGACTTGTTGATCTCCCAGATGTGGCCAACGTTGTCCCATTGACAGGTGGTGAGGCTGCCCCAGGTGATGGGTAAAGGGGTGACCATACACCATCAACTATTCAAGTGTCTGAGGCCTCAGTTGGCCCTACTGTTGGGAGTATCAAGTCACCGAAGCTTTATTGCAAGGATGGGTTTAAGGGATTTGACAGTGAAGTGTATGAAGGTCCTCTAGGTGTAGCAGCTAAGCAACAGTAGGAAGGGGTGTTGCCTCCCGAACTGAGGGTCAATGAAATATTCAATAGGTTGAGACATGACTTGGCAGGCCCTCCAGGATCTTATGAAGTTGAATGGGTTTCATAGAGTGGTGGTGATCTACATGTGGGGAGGAATTATGGCTCGGAAAACCACAATGCAATGGAAGTGAGTGCTAGGGTTAATGTTAGCCTAGTCCAAGACACTGTTGCAAATCCTCAAGAGGCGGAGTCTGATTTGGATCCGAATAAGGAAGTGGGGGATCAGTAGGATGGAAATAATGATCAGGCTATTAGCAGTAGGGTTGAGGGGGTGGAACTTGTGGTAGTAGAGAAAACAAGTCTTGTAGTGCATGATGGCCTTACTGTGGGGGCTTCAGAGGGATGTGTTGAGAAAAGTTGTCGGAATAAAGATGATGGAGGGGTCCTCATTACAATTCCCATAAGAAACTGTTTTCAGGGTCTGGATCAAGAGGATGTAGAGGTTAATAACCCAAGAAATACTGGTGCTAATGCGGAGACTATACCTCAAGAGGCTAATGATGCAAATGAAGAAATGAGGATGGTGTTGTATGAAGATCATGAAATAGTTGATCAACCGCAATGCTTAGCATTAATTGATGTTAATGGTCAGTTTCAGCAGAATCATTCATCATATTATAAAAATGTGGTTCTTCCTGGGAATTGGGGGGAAGTCTCTGAGAGTGATAAAGAAAATAATGGTGGTCTGCCGAGGCCCTCGTATAGAAACATTGTCTAGGGGGGAAGATGAAGGTAGTTGAGAACCAGGAGGTGAGGACTGCCTCACCATGAAGGCGGTAGAGGAAGGATTACTCCACTTTTCCAAAGCCAATGTCCACTAGTTCATCAATGAAAAGGGAGATGGGGAAAGTCTATGTAATGTTATGAAATCTCCTAATTCATTTTTTTATTTGGAGCGGTTGAATTAGAGGAGTAAGTACGCCAAAATCCTGAAGCATTATGAAATCTCAGAATGGGAATCAGCCATTGTAGAGGAATATTTATATCATCGATGTGGAGATGGATATGGTTTTGATGGTTTCTAGTTTTTGTTTTTGGGATTGTGTTCTTCTGTACTAAAATTTTATTTTATTTTAATAAATGGTTGGAGGTTAGCATCTGACTGACATTCTGGGTATAAAGTAAAGGTAAATACGTCATAAATTTGTCCCATTTTTATAAAGAAATTATAAAATGTAGTTATGTAATCGATAACATAGAAAATTAATAGTCCATATAAATCTAAAAATATTACATAAATCTACGTAAATAATTAATAATTTTAGGAATTAAATAATTAATTTAATTTTTACACAGAGATGATGCATTAATAGATTTATTAAAGAAAGAATGAAATAATTGATATTAATCTTATTAAAATATATATAATTTGAAATATTTTATTCCATACACAAATTTTATGGATGAATATAACATTTTATTATTAATTTAATATAGTTTTTTATAATGAATCCAGTTTTTATGATATTTTAAAAAAGTCATGAAATGAATACTCTCAAAATTGACATAATTAATATTTTAAAATATAAAATATTTACTTATATGATATAAATTTAATAAAATATAATATTAGGAATAAAATTTTTATATTAATATAAAAATTTCATTAATGACTCATTAGTTAGACTTTTGACATCATTTTATAATTATTTTAACCCTTTAACTTTAAATTACTTAATAAATAGTAACATTTAAAAGGTGTCAAAACAAAAAGATAAGGATTAAAAAATAATAACATTAGTATGATTTTTATTTTATGATTAAATTTAGATCTATACTCATACTATAGTCAAACTAAATTAGTTTGGATCCATTTTGAATCTAAATTCAATTTATATTAATTTAATATTTTTAATAATTCTAAAGGTTTCCCTCCACTCTCCTATAAAAAGGCACTCATTCCAATTTATTAGTCACACTTCCATGCCCCTTTGGTGAGTCCATGATATAACCAAATTAATTCATAGAATACCTCCCCAAATTATTTAATCCTAATTTTAGGTTGGAAACTATCCATAGAGCTATTAAGGTGTTCTTCAAAGGTGATCAACCAAAGAAGAGGTATCATTTTCCTTAAGTATTTCTATATTATTTCTTATTCCACTTATTTAAAATCTTATTATTCAAAGATGAAATAAAAAATATACTATACTCAATATAAATATATTTTATCATGATAATATCATCACCAAAATACATCACCATTTCCATTAAATGAAAAATGAATTAATCGTTCGGGCATACGTGTGAAGTATCACCTCCACAAACCGATCTAATTCATTTTACATAATTTTAATTAATGAGAGGTTATAAGAATGTAATTAATGATTATATGTGATATTAATGACATATTATTCATTCTATGATAATAATATATCAATTATATTCTTTCTTTTAATTCGTATAAAATTGAAAACATCATTCGGGTGTGCGTCTGAACTATCACTTCCACGAAGTGATGTGACTCGTTTTTATTAATAATATAACTTGTATGATATATATATATATAAGTATATTTAATTAATTAATATGTTCTTAATAATGTTAATATAACTCTTGAAAGATAAAACAATACTTAACACCATTCCATTAAAATCAATGAAAAATGGAAAACATTACTCATGTGTACATATGGCTTACCATCTCCGTGATTATAACATTGTTAATTTTTCAAAAACACACACCATGGTTTGACATAAAGGTATAATTTATGTATAAAAATTATAAAAATTTCATGAATTTTATTCTGGAGATGAATTACATATGACCGCAAAGACTATTGACTTCGTACCAAGTTCATTTTCGACACAAGTATCGAATATCAACCAAACATCTGATGTGAACTTCAGTAATTATATAATTGTTAAAACATCTTAACAAGTGATATAAAATGAATAATGAACATAAATAAGGTTATCAAGTGATTATAAATTAACCTATAATTGTTATTCAGTAAGAAAAAGAAAGTATGAGATGATTCAGACTTGAGGTAAAGGATTTCGTCTCAATCCCAATTCATTGAGGTATTTTTCTTGATAATATGAAACATTAGTTTTTTATAAGGTGTGTATAAATCCACTATGACATTTCATATCCATATTTTATCTATAATAATGTTATTTAATGTTTGGTTAAATGTATTAATTCATATATATTATGATTTAAATGTGTAAAGTGGTATGGGACAACTTGAATGTTTAAAGATTTAATTATCAAATCATTTTATTCGTGATATTAATTTTCATATTTATTAAATCGATATAAATGGAATTTAAAATAAATTTCTATTTATTTTAAATTTAATTAAATTAATTTAAAATGGAATCATTTTTCATGTTTTATATAAAATTGTTTTCCAAATGACAAAATGAATGTTCTTTTTACCATATATGGCAACAAAGAAAATTTCACCATAATAATTATTTAATACATGGATTACCATATAAGCCTTATCTTTTTTTAAAGGATAATAGATTACTTATTCTATTTTTTGGGTATTTCTTTATTGAAAATGGTTTTGGAAATTGATTTACTATTTTAATATATTGACATGATTTCTTGTGATTTCAAATGATATTTTGCAAACGAATGTCAATAATCACAATATTTTTTGTGTAATGATTATGTAATTGTACTTGGAAATTTGATGGTTCGTTACATAATAACCCAAATATAGTTTGTTACGTGATAAACTTAATATGGGTGGGTCCATGATAAACCAAGGATGATTGGTTACATTATAACCTCCAATGTATTGGGTATGAAGGTTGGTTTTATGGATATTCAATTTGTAAGAGTGATATGTGTGGAAGTCGACCGTATGGTTATTCCATTAAATTGTTATTATTTACTAAGTTACATTTATATGATATATGTTCCTTATATTGATTTTATAGAAATATTTTATTTGTAAAAAAAGTGTTGGCAATGATGTTATATATAGGGAAGTGTATTTATACTACTAAAAGGTGAAAAGTATTAATTTATAATAATGTATTCATGGTCTACAGGTTTTTGTAAGACAAATAGTTTTCCATCTTTGTGTATTCCTTCCTGATATTTTTATGCTCATTCTATGTTTTTAAATTTTTTTCACATGATTTAAATAATAATTAGGTTAAGGATAAGATCAAGGAAAAATTATGATTAAACATGAAATAAATCCATATTTATTTTTAAGAGTTTTTATTTTATAAAAAAACGATAATGAGTATAAGTGTCTACTTTGTAATATTTTTGTTGATATATATGATTTATGGCCTAATTATTAATATCTGTAAACATGAATATATTCTCAATGTGAAATAAGGTCAAATTATTTTCTTACCTAAATATTTTGTAATGTTTATGGTTTCCTTATAGTTGGTACCAAAAGTTGGACTAGATAAATTTAGAGTTTAGGTTGATATTTAAGCACAAGTTACCAGTTACATATAACCACAATGGTTATCAAAACAGAAAGAATCGTAGTTACTTGAGATAAATTGACTGAGTTTTTGATAAGATGAATAAGTATATCTTATTGTTTATCTCCCTCATAATATAGAATATAATGATTTTATTAACACAGTCACACTAACCTTTTTGGTTTTAGTAAATGGTTGGATCTAATAGGCACCAATGTTATGAAGGAAAATGTAGTGGTTCTATGAATAAGAAACCAAATGAAATGGGAGCTGCAATGTTAAATCTCTTGGTTATTTAAAACCAATGGCTGATGGTATTGATTAATCCCTTACACATAAATGATTTTTCTGATGCATCATATATGTTAGAAATGAATACCTATATTAGTTCATGTAATAATGATCATAAAGGTAATCATATTCATCAACATATGTGTCTAGGATATAGAAATAAATACTAGGGAAAATGTTTTAAAGGTACGAGAGGGTATTATAGATTTGGTAATCAATTCCATAAAGCAATAACCTTTGATGGGAAAATAAAGTGTTCAGTTGAATCCAAAATTTGGAAAGAAGTTATTTACAAGTTATTAATTGAATGTTTTAAATGTGTAGAGTATGGTCATTATGAAAATAGATTCCTAAAAAGAAGTTTTGAAAATGGGATCAACCAGACCATAAAGATATATGTTTAGTAATACCTAATTCCATTCAAATTGAAGATGAGGAAACTGAAAATAAACTTTGAAATGTATGGATTATTTTTTCACTCATGTTTTGACGTTATTGAATATTAGGACATGATTCATGTTTTTTTTTGTAGGAAAGAATTATTTTGGAATAACATTGAAAATTTTAGTTAAGGTATCATGAATAATGATGAATGATTAACAAGTCTACATATAAGGTATTCAAGTGTTTTGTTAGATCTATGGATGATGAAATGTTTAAAATTATTAATGCTCTTTTGATGATGGGATTGCTTTGGAAGAATTTTTCTAGTATGTGTAACCATGAAGATTGTAAGCTGGACATTTTATTTTATTAAGAATTATATTATATTATGTTGAAATAATTATAAATTTATGAATAACCTTTAGAGTTTATATGATCTTTATTCTGAAGTAATTATGGGATATTACATTTTTCGATGAAAAATGAAAGGTATGAGATAACCTTTGAGGTTAAATTATTTTTTGGTTCATTATGAGGATTTTATCTCATTTTACGAAGGTTATAAGAATTATAAGAATCTTATAGTCTTAGAAAAAGTAAAACCTACAAGATGGGTGACCTCCTATTACTTTAAACAAGGATATAGGAATTAAACCCACAACCGAAGGGTGACAAGGATTTATCACGTACCACTAGCCCAAGTAAATTCACTGGTATGTTTGACTTTTTCTATTTAGTTTAATCATTGATGAAATAACAATAATTTGATTCTGTTAGAATATATTTTAACAAATTGATATCATTGGTATTGAAAACTTATTTTTTGATTAAGTGATATATATTATTTTGGAAGATGTTCACTATTTTTGGGAACTTGATATGATTAAGGTAACTAGAATACTACGAGAATTTATTTGAGGAGTAATGTTTGAATTATATTTTGAAATAATCTATTATTTTTAGTAGTATTATTATGGTAAATTAGGTTATTTATGGAAATGATTAACCTATTAGGGAGGATATGAGATTAGGAAATTAGTTTTTGGTACGAGACATTAAAAGTGAATTAGGTTATTTGGAGATAAATGTTAACACATATCTTGGAAGACTATGTGATCAAATCCTTCTTAATTTTTAGTCTCAATCATAATTTGTATAATCTGAGTAATTTTAAGTAATTTTATTTATTGAATAGTATGTGTTTAACTTTTGATATTACAGTCGAATTTTGGAGATAAAATGTAGTTTTTCAACATCCAATGTTTTATTATTTTTATAGATTTTTTTATCTTTTCCCAACCATATTTTTTTAATGTTTCAAGACAAGAAAAATATTTTTTTAATCATTTATGGATTATGTTATTCCATAAAAGTTGATTATAATTCTTCAAGATTGAAAATTTTATCTTAAATAATAATCATTTGGAGATTAAAAGGATTTTATTGTAGAAATTGATGAAAGGATTAAACTTTACTTCTTTAGTAATTATATTTACTTATGTTATTATTCTATTTAGTAAAAGAATTAATTATGTTTATAAAAAGTATTTTGAAGAAAAAATGTTTTATGTTTACTTTTCCTACAATGAAATAAATGACTATTTAACCCATTATAATTTTTTGGTTTTATAATTATTAAATTTAACCTAATCATGTTTTCTATCACTCTCCAACAGAACATGACAGTTCGTTTTTCTTCCATATAAATTTTTTCATACATGTAATCCCACAATGTGTTATCTTGGGAGACCTTATTAATTAAATTTCATTCGTTTAAATTGTTATTTTAATTAACTCTTATTTTGATGTGAGATTTAGATTAAGTAAATTTTAAATGCCAAACCCTGGTTATCGAGCCCAATTTAAAATTGTGAGGATACAACTTCCAAAAGCCATAATAACGTAACATCCCAGGATATTATAGAATAATAATTTTTCATATTTATTAATAATTATTAATTAAATTTTAATTTTACCTTATAAAGGATGCTATGTTTGATAGCGTACTATACACACAACATTGGGTTCCTCTGAAATCTTACATTGCACATAAGATTGAGTTATACTAAAACATAATATTCTGTTAATAATATTTTTTGTTGTAGTAATAATGAAATAGCTGTTAGAATAGAGGGAATTAACTATATTAACATTATTATGAAAATAGGGTTTATATTTGTTTTTATAATGATTCATTGGTTAAAAATTTAATTATAAAATAAAATAAAAACTAATTGAATATAAAGAAGTGTTTTTATGAAAAATTATTTTAGTGCGAATAATTATGTTTATAAGATAATAAAATCAGACATGTTTAATTATATTAATGAAATATCAATTAAATATGATGTTTAAAATTCATATTATACATTTTCTAGACATGATATAATAATAAATTCATTTTTAGGAATGAAATTAATATTTTTCAAAAAAGTCATATGTACCACCTTTTTAAGGAGAACCATCCTTAAACATAGTTTTTTTTCACATTTATATGTTATATTTGAAAAAATAAACTTATTTTTTGGAATTGGGACATCAGAATTTACTTGGGTTTAAATTTTGGTTTTTTCTGATAAAATTCATATTTTAATTAATAGTGAAAAATACTGCATTTTAATTTAAAAATGCCTTTACATATCATTTTTATACATTTGTAGATTGTAAATTTACATGGTTTAAAGGTTTAATTATATGATGTTTTTATTTGGTAAATCAATTTAGTTCATTAGATATTTTTTCAAATTTATATTAAATTGAAAAACTATGTGAACTTTTGATCTTTTTATTTAAAACCCCATGTTTTCTCAATCCATCAAAGGGATTACTATTAAAGCTGATTTAATGACTTCTATGAATTTAATTTCAAAAAAACAAATGGTTATACTCAATACAAAAATTTTTATCCAGTGGGATTCAAAAAAAATTATAAAGTGAATTTGGTATTTTTTTTATCGCAGTCAAAGGTAAATAATGTAATTAAAGGTAAAATTAAAATTATAATATTATAAAATTACCCTAAAACTTTTTCTAATCTTATTAGATGAATTATTATCTACCATGACCATCATTGGGCATAAATGGTGAACTTTAGAGTCCCCTTAGGTGTGATTATGACATTTAATTTAATGTAAAGGCAAATATGTCATAAATATGTCTCTTCTTACGAAAATAATTATAATATGGGGTTATGTAAGAGATATATTCAAAAATGAATAGTAATTTATAATCTAAAAATAATATCTGTTTCTTAGTAATTTATTTATAATTTTTATTAATTAAATAACTAAATTAAATTATGATACAAAGATGATCTAATAAAAGATTTATTATAGGAAGAATCAAATAAATGATATTAATAATGTTAAAATGAAAATAATTTGAAATATTTGAATCTATAAATGAATTTTATGGATTACGTTGAAATTTTAGGATTGATATGTCTTTTTTTCAATGTAATAAAGTTATTATGATATTTTGAAAAATTCATGTAATGAAGAGTGTCAAAATTGACATAATTTATATTTTAAAATATAAAATATTTAATTATATGATATAAAATTTATAAAATATAATATTTAGAAAAAAAAGATTATATAAATCCAAAAATTTCATTAATGACTCATTAATTGGACGATTTTCATGATTTGGTAAATATTTTAACCTTCTACGTGTAAATTACTTGATAAAATTATAAGAGTTAAATGGCGTAAAAACCAAATGATAAGGATTTAAAAAATACTAAAACTTTTCTATTTTAAATTGGATTTTTACATTTACACCTATACTCATACTATCTATGAAATAAATGTGTTTTCCCATTTGGAATCGAATTTGAATTTATATTAATTTAATACTTTTAATATTTCTACTGGTTCCACTCCCCTCTCAAATAAAATGACACCCATTTTTATATATTTCTCACACTTACTAATACTTTTGTTTTCGACAAGATTTACCCAAAACCATTCTTAAAATCCATCCCCATATTATTTAATCCTTCTTTTGGGTATAACACCTTCCTTAGATGTGTTAAGGTTTTCTTTAAATGAAATCAATTGAAGAAGATGTATCATTTTATTTAATTATTTATATTTTACTTCTTCTTCCCCTTATTTACAATATAATTGTTTCTATATGAATTAATAAATCCATTATACTCAATATAAAAATATTTTATCATGATAATATCATCACCTTAATCCACATCCACTTCCATTAAATGTTAATGTAATTAATTTTTTGTGCGTACGTGTGAACTATCACCTCCACGAACTGATCTAGTTCATTTTTCATAACCATCTCTCAATACTGGTTATGATAATGTAATTATTGCTAATAAGTTATTTTATTGAAATATTAATCATTATAAGTCAATAATATATCAATTGTGTTATTTCTTTCCATACAAATAAAAATGATAACAATGGTCGTCTGTACGTATGTACTATCATATCCATAAAGCGATGTGACTTTTTTTTGTTCATTATATAACATGTATGATATATATAAGTATATTTAAAATATTAATATGATATTAAAGATGTTATTATAATTTTCTAAATATAAAATATTACTTAACAACTTTTCATAACAATCAATGAAAAATGGAAAATGATACTCATGTGTATCTACGACTTACCGTCTCTATGATTGTAACATTGTTTACTTTTCATAAACACACATCATGATTATATTTAATGGTATAATATATGTAAAAAATGATATTAACATCATGAATATTATTTTATAGATAAATGAAATATTACTATATGGACTATTTACATCATTAAAAGTTCATTTTGGACTCATGTATTGAATATAGAAAAATATCCAACGTGAACATAAATAACTATGTAATTGTCCTAACATGGAAATAATCTATATAAAAGGAATAATGAATATGAAAACAGTTATAAAGTGAGTATAACTTTAACCTATTTTTTTATTCTAGAAGATAAATAATGTATCAGATGATTCACACTTGATGTATGAGATTTCATCTCAAACTACTTTCATTAAGTCATTTATTGATAATATGTATAGTTATACTTTTATAAGGTATATATATATCCATTATAACATTTCATATCCATAGTTTATCTAAAATATTGTTTTTTAATGTTTTGGTAAATGTACTAATTTATGGAGATTAAGATTTAAATGATCAATGTTAAATTGGAAACCTTGAAATTTTTAAAGATTTAATTTTCAAATATTTTTCTTTATCATATTAATTTAAATATTTAATATATGGATAAAAAATATTTTAAAGGAAATATTATTTATATTTTTAATTTAATTCAATGAATTTCAAAATGAATTTTTTAAGTGTTTTAGACGGAACATTTTGACAAATGAAAAAAATAATTTTCTTTTTAATCTATAAGGTGAAACAAAATTCTACACTACCCTAACCATTATTTGATACATGTATTCCTCTATAATACTTAATGTTTATAAAAGTAAAAAAAATCACACATTCCCTTTTTCTTGTGTATTTTTTTATTGATAATGGTTTTGAAAATGTATTGACTATTACAATATATTGAAATTATTTCTGGGATTACAGATGAAATTTTATGAGTGAATGTTGATAATTCTAATATTTTATGTGTTAGGATTATATAATGTTACTTATACATTTAAAAGGTAGCTACGTGATAAAGAAATAAAGGAGGTTGCGTGATAAACCAAAGATGGGTGGTTCCATAATAAACCAACAATGGGTGGTGATGTAATAACCACCAATGCATTGGGTATGGAAGTTGAGCATATGAATATTCCATTTGTAAAACTGATATGTGTCGAAGTAGACTGTATGGTTATTCCATTTAAGTATGATTATCTCCCAAGATAACTTTATATGTTATATGTTCTTTATATGGGTTTTGTGGAAATCTTTTGATTATAAAAAAGGGTAATAAATGAGATTATATACCATGAAGTGTGTTCAATACTTAATAGAGGTAAAATGTATTAATTTATGACAATTTATTAATGGTGTACAAGTTTTTTCAAGAATAATATTTTTCTTCATTGTGTATCACTTAGTTAGGTTTTTATACTCATAATTTGTTTGGAAATTTTTTCATAGTATTTAAAGTAGAATATTTACAATGATGGGATCATGAAAAATTTATGTTTTAACCTTAAACGAAACCAATTTTTTAAAAAAATTTAGTTTTATGAAAAAATGGATAGTGGTTAGAAGGTTATAATTTGTAATATTTCAGTTGTTATGTATGAGTTATGCTTTAATTATGAAAATTTATATACATAAAAAATCTTTATTATGAAATAAGTTAAAATTATTGACTAAACTCAATATTATGTAATGTTTATTTCTAGGTCCCTATATATATATTTTGTGATAACACTAGAAAATTCATCTATTACATGCATCACCTTGAAAACAAGTCACACTGACTCTCACGACACCCTCCAATCATGTTTTCCAACATTCATGATGACATCAGGTCAAGTCATATGAATCATGAAAAGACCTCCAAAATGTAGTAAATGATTATGTTATGGCCAATACGATCAGAAAACTAGCTCTTGTGATGTACTCTGTAAAAGTAATCCTTAATAATGTGATAACTTTCAGAAATTAAATTTAGATTATGAGACATCCCTCAAATAAGACAATGGTATCATGAAATTTTATTTTGACATGTGAGGGATATATCCTCTACATTTCATGTATATAACTGAGGAATGTCAGTAAAACAATAAACTTATGATAGAAATATAATCAGGTCTATTCAAGAGGGCTTCCCATGACTTCATAACCTTTTCCAATCCTCTATATTAGGGAAACGTCGCCTTGTAAGCCATGATTTAAAAAATTATCAGAAATCTAATTCCTACTATACCTATGATAATTAATATTTCTTTATAAGCACTAATCTTAAATGGGAATCCATATCAGTGTAAATCCTACCATGTCTCTAACTTATGTGATATCGTGTTTCAAATATTCACATGGGATTATCATTATACCTAATCCATTATAGGACTGAAAATGTATTCAACTAAGAGAACTATGATTCCTTTAATAATCAGTATATGTAGTATTCCATTCTAATGCGTGCTTTCTATATTAATCCTCCAATGGTTTATCTCATTACATAAGTCTTTCATCCATATTTAGTGAGATTAACTACTTATTATCCCTTATTTATCACGCTGATCTTGGATCATGTGGGATTAGAGAGTGGTAATGGTATATCATTCACATCATGAATCACCACCACCTAGTGAAACCTAAGATTTTAATCCCAAATTACTAGCAGGATAGGATTCCTTTTATATAAGGACATATAATATGGGACCAGCCCTAAAGGATTGATGAAACTATGATAAATAGGATTTCTTCCATCGTCAAGATATATAGTATGTTTATTTAAAGCTCAAGGTCAAATACATGGTGCTTAATTTCCCACACAAAATACTTTTATACATTATTCCTAACTTCATGGGTTTATAAAACTATGTGTACATTGATTCCTGCTTTAAACTAGATATGTAGGAAGACTCATAGATTCGTATTCCCATTCTTGATAGATTAAACATCTCCCTGTGTGGAACAAAATTCAGATGTGTCTTTCTATAATGATTCGACATATAAGGAGGTACCCATCATGGTAAATGGATGAAGAACCTCAAAACATACAAATAGAGTCAATAAAATATTTATCTTCATATTTAAAAGATATTTAACTATTGATACTTTTTTGAGGGAAACCAATTGTGTATCAATATTGGAATGATCCTAAACCTATGATCTTTTTCATGGGGTAACTAGTTTTATATCAGTATAAGTATGAGAATCCAGAACATATCCTAAACCTATAATAGAATCCCATAGTAAGGAAAAAAAATATTCCCAAAATGGTGTAATGATCATGACCTTCTATAAGACCCTAGCCTTAAACATTACATAATTTTTAGTTTTGTTATGAATTCACATTGAGGATCTTTTTAGGTTTATTGTTTTGGAGAATTAGGCCATAGGTATTACATAACAACTCAAATATTAAAAATTTGGGACTTCTAATCACTATCTATTTTTTTACAAAATAGAACTCTTTAATATAAAACATTATTTCGTTTTCCTTATAAAAATAGTCATAACATTCATCTTTACTTATTCAATTCTCTTACCCATTTCTATACCCTTTGAAAATCATTTCAAAAACATGGGATGAGCACAAAAATCTCAGAAATGGAATATCAAATATGGAAATAAAATGTTATTCCATGAATACTTATAAACTCATGTAATTAATAATTTCACCCATAAACCATATCCTCTTTAACATACATAATGATATCATAAGATTATTGAAATAACATAGAAATCATAAATCATAAAGGTATCTTGTGGAATCCATATAATACCAATAATTTAACTTTCATAACTACATATGGGGTAACCTTCATGGCTATGTTTGGAATAGCCATCACCATATATTCCCAAAATCTCTTAGGAGAAACAAGTCCTTTAACTCCATATCATTACCCAATGCATTCGAGAGATATCATGGGATCACTATCCATAATTTTATCACAAAACCACCCATATTTAAAAACAATTCACAAGAACCATAACATAATCATAACACATAAAACAAGCATAATGAAAAAATAACATTTCTACTTTGCAACCACAAGAAATAAACTCGTGATATTAAAATGATAAATATCTTCTCAAAACCATTTTCAATAACAAAATATATTTAAATGTAATATGGAATTTAATTTAATTTTAAAACATTATGGATTATATAGGAATCCAAAAATTAAATAATGGTCAAGGCGGGGGGAATGTGGTTGTCACCGCATATGTCAAAAAACAAACATTCATTTTTCCTTTTAGAAAAAAAAATCCATATAAAATTATTCCTTATGGATAAATTCGAATCAAATTAATATTTAAAGGGTATTATTTTACACCTTATAAATTAATTTGGTGTATATTATCAAAATATTCCACAATGAAATTATATAGAGACGATGTCCCTTACCTTGAGTCTGAATCATCGTATACAATCATTATATTCCTGAATAATAAAGTTTGGTAAATTTATACTTTCTTTATAAGCCTTTTCATTTTAATTATTATTTTTATATCACTTATTATCATGTTATAATAATTTCATAATTATTTATGTTCATATTGAATATTTTGTCTGTATTCGATACTTAAGTCGAAAATGATCATCAAATAATGTAAATTGACTTTGTTTTCACAAGTCCATCATATATAGAATAATATTCCAGACATAAAAATAACATTTATACATCAATTATACTATTAAATCAAACAATTTATTTATATTATAAAAAATTAATAACATTATATTCATGTAGACAGTAGGTAATATGTACGCATGACTAACGTTTTTCATTTTTCATTGATCATTATGAAAATATAGATATTATTATTTTATATTAATAGAATTAATATAAAATTATTAACATCACAATAACAATTTAAATACACCTATATATATCATACCAGTGATGTGGTGAAAAAAAATGATTCACATCACTTCGTGGAGGTGATAGTTCACATGTATGTACGAACAATGTTATAATTTTTATGTCTATAGAAAGTAAGATCATAATTGAAATATTATTATTTTAAAATGATAAATATGTCATTAATATAATATATGATCATTTATATCATCATTATAACTATTCATTATATATGGAAATGAAAAATACTATATAGGTTCGTGAGGTGTTAGTTCACTTTACACACGAACGAAATGTTCATGTCCCATTTGAAGAAATTAGAGATAGATTAAGTGGTGATATTAACATATAAAATCTAATTATATTTTGGATAATTTATATATCATTTCATCAATTATTAATGAGATAAATTGAAGATGGATGAAAAAATAAATTAGAAAATCTTAAAAAATGATACCACTTCTTCGGTAGATCACCTTTGAAGAACACATTAAAATCTCTAAGAAGGGTCGTCTACCTTAAATAAGGCCTAAAGAATATGGGTAGGTATTTTAGTAAAGGGTTGGGTAGATCATGGATGAAAAAAATGGTTCTTTATGTGAAATTATTAGAGAAGAAGGGGTACATTTTTATAGGAGAGGGGAGGGGAACCGTTGAAAACTATAAAAACATTTAATTAATATAAATTAATTTTTAACTCTAAATGACTCCAAAATTAAGTATGTATAATATAATTTTGTTTGTTTGAAATCATATCATAAAATAATTTTTATACATGTATTGAGTTTATTTTAAACCTTATCTTTTCGGTTTACCCTTAAATTGTTTATTTTAATTTTAATTATGTTAACAACATTTTATATATTAAGAGGCTATAAATTTAACTTATATTGGATAAATTTCACATAATTGGAAACTTTATGAAAATTTGGAAATTATTATATCAATTTTTTAATTTCAAATTTTTTTAGAATTTTTTAATACTTTAGTAATTTATTATTTTTATAAAATATCAATTAATTTAATTTGAACATTATATATTTTATTGAATTTAAATAAAATACAAACAGTGATTTAATTTCAAAAAAAACATTAAGTATAATTATAACATGTCATAATAACCTATAAAATTATTTTATGTCATCAAATATTTAAAATTATATTTATTTTAATATTTTTAGTATCTATTAATTGATTCTCAGTTTAATAAATCTATTATTCCATCATCATTGTGTCATAATTTAAATTAATTATTTATTTCCTATAAATTATAAACAAATTTACATGATTTAGGAAATAATTTCAGATTTATAATTAATATTTATAGTCTAAGATATCACTTATATGTCAACATATTAAAAAAATAGTAATAAAAGACATGTTTATGATATTTTTATTTTTTACTTTAAATAAAATGATATTAATGTCAGAATCACAACCAAGTGGCTTCCAAAAGACACTATATCATCCCAATTATTTTATGGGTCATCCATAACTCATTAAATGATATTATTACAAGTTTTAGGGTAGTTTTATATTATTATAATTTTATTTTTACCCGTATTTACCTGATTTACCCTTTAATAGTGTTGAATAAAATATTAAAGTTAACATTAAACAAAAGATAATTTGATCCAATGAGACAAAAATTTTCATTCTTATTACAATTATATATGTTAGTTTTTGAATATTAAATTCACATAAGTTGAATATTTTAATATAAAATAAATTTTGTTGTCAGAATGAGAGAATGATTTTATTAAGTAAAACATTCAAAAAGTTCAAAAAGTTTTTCTATTCAATTTCAAAATGAAATTGCTTCCAAGGAACTACATTAGATTAAATTATTAAAACATAATATAATTGAACTTTAAAAACATTTAAGAGTAAAATCTAACTACACAAATAAATTATAAAAAAAAATTAATTTTGAATTAAAATGCAGTACTTTTTATTATACATAAAAAATCAATTTTATCTTAAAAACTTCAAAATAAATCTGAAGACAACATTGATATCATGATTTCAAAAAAGAAGTTGATTTTGTTATATATAACCTATAAAAGTGTCAAAAGAAAAATTTAAAATGGTTTCTCCATCAAAAGGATATAAAACTAGATTTTTAGAAATAACAATCATTTTATCCGTAAAATTGTATTTTTCTAAAATAATGTCAAAAAAACACATAACATGTATTTTAAATAATATATAAAATAAATATTTCATAAATATAAACTATCAAGATTGATTTTTTTTATTTTATAAACACAATTATTTTCACTTAAATAGTTTTTAATTAAAACATATCCTTTTTATTTATTTGGGTTTTATTTACATTTTTAATTAATTTTATAACCAATGAATCATTATATAAACATTTGTAAACCCTATTTTCATAATATAGTTAATATCATTCATTCCTATCATTCTGACATCTATGAGGTAACTAGAATTAAAATATTAATATTAATAATATATTATTTTTCAATATAACTAAGTCTTGTGTGCAACATTTGATTTCAGAGAAACTAATTATTGTGTGTCGGGTACTCTACAGACATTGAATCACTTTTATTGTAAAATTACTATATAATTCGTAAATATTAATAATTATGGAAAAGTATTATTCTATAAATACCAAAGATGTTACATGATTCCCCTTTTTTAAATCTTATTCCATAAAATTTCAAAGTTAGGCTCCGAAATTAAGATTTCACTTTTAAAAATTAGTTCATCGCAATCCCACACTAGAAAAAGAGTCAATAAATTTTCCACATTAAAAGAAAGAAAGTGGAATACAAAGGTCACTCAGGATAACACATACTAGGATTCCATGTATGAAAACATGGATATGAGAAAAAAAACTAATAATCCTATTATGATAGAGAGTGGTATAAATCATGATCAGTAGGTAGTTAATAATTAGAAAACCACAAACATCTGATGGGATAAATGGTCTTTGATTTTAGAGTAGGAAAATTAACAAATTTTTTTTAAGATCCTTTTCATAATTTTTTGGAATTAATTTATTAACTAGACTAATATCATAAGTAAATACACTTAATTCACATGTAAAACATCATCCTTTAATAAAATTCCACCACAAACTCATCTTTTTACCCAAATGATGAGTATTTAAGTGAATTTTTTTTTCATACATTAAAAACTAGAATCAACTTATATAAAATCACATAATCCACAAAATATTAACTATCTATTAATCATGTATTGAAAAATTTACAAAAATGAAAAAATTTGGGATAAAAATAATATAATTCCCCAAATATAATAAACATTAAAATAAAGACTACTTTTAATCTCTAACATTAAAAATTAATACCCAAATTACAACATAGAGAATTCAATAACTAATAATACATTATATTTCTAAAAATATATTAACTTATATTAAATATAAAAAATCAAAAGGATTTAATTAAATATTCATCCATGTAAAGTTCTAACATTTAACTCTAAATAACATCAACCACTCTTAATGTCTCATACCAAAAATGTAATTTCAAAAATCAAATATTATTCAAGATAGGTTAATCATTTCAATGAATTACCATAATCTATATATTTACACAATAATAAACATATATTCTTCCAAAATAAAAATCATCCCTACCCCTCAAATAAAATTACATCATATTCAATTTTCTGTAGGCATATAGGGATCCAAAAATTGTCAACAACTTCCTAAATAATAGCACCACAATCCTTTTTTTAATATTTTTTCAAAAACCCACTTTATAGATTAGTGGGAACCAAACCATCTAAAATCCAAACGATTTGAAAAAAATTACAGAGTTCAAAACATCCACCATGAAAACGAGTTAAAAATGTAAAATGTTAATAGCCAAAATCATGAAAGTCAATATTTAAAAAAACCATCTTCCACGAGATCTGATCCAAGATATACCTCCTACTTCATGTCTAATACCATCATATGCAATCAAGTACTACACCGGGAAGAATTGATAATTTAAAATTCAATCCCATCAAATTGATTACGAACCATGGGTCATAGTACACTCTAGAAACCCAACATCAAACACCTCATTGACATCATCACATCACCGACACAAGTTGCATCATCACCAACCATTGTTATCATCTTGTCAGATCTTGACACATACACACCATTGATGTTCGAAACGTAGTCACCATCCACCTCTCGATATCACCCGTTTAGACTCAAATACCAAAGACCCATGAATACCAACACAAAACTCCACCTCAGAGAGAATGGTGGGATCTAGATATAGAGGAGGGGAAAAATTGGGAAGATTTAGGGAAAATGGAATGATCCTTGGAACCGTCGACTCTGAAGAAATTCTCACCATCGACGCTGAGGAACAAATTTGATGCCATAACAGACAACCTTGAATTATTTATTCACCGCATCCTTCCCAACAGAAACTGAAAGTAAACAACCATCAGCATAACCACACCATATCAAACCCATCACAAAACACATCCAAAAAAAGGTCGAACACCGTATCAATTATCTTAGTTTCACTTTTTCCCAGTGATTCCTCCTAATCTAATTTCCCATAGCATTTAATATTTGGATTCACTATGATTTCAATTTGATAAAACATAATTTCCCAAAATTAACTTATTCTTATTCCATCAACTTGTTTAACTAAAAATAAAATGACACTGTAACCAGGGACTTCTTGTAGGCTAGTGGTAGGTGAAAAATCTTTGTCAAACTTTAGTTCTCAATTCGATTTCCATAGTATTTTCTGACACAATAGGTTATCACCCTTCCTATGGGATTTCATTTTCCTAAAACTATATAATTTATTAACATTCCCAAAATTATCATAACATGTTTTATCATCAAAATTTATCTCACACCATTCATTTTGAAACCCAAAATGTAATAACCCATAATTAGCTGAAATAGAAGATCATATAAACCCTAACGGTTAACCACTTCGTTGTAATTATTGTCGCACAAAAAAAGATAATTACTTATCAAATAAAATTTTTAAAAAAATCTTTAGGGTTACACATAATATAAAAAAATTCTTCAAATATTATCCCATCATTGAAAGAGGACTAATACTTTAAAACATTTCATCATCCATAGATCTAAATAACTCATGAATCCCTTATATGTAGACTAATAAGTAATTTAGTGTTATTCATGATAATTTAACCATTATTTTTCATATTATTATTTAATACTTCTATCTTACAAATAAAAATGGGAATCATGTTCTAAGATTCAATAATGTTATAAAATGAGACAATAATTAAACCATACCTTTCATATTTCATTTTCAGCTACCTCATATTCAACAGTAATGGCATTGGTTTTTTAGAAAAATATATTTTTAATGTCCTTCTGATCCCATTCATGTACATTATTCATAATAAATTGGTTTTAGTAATGACCTTAATCATCAAATTTAATATATTAAATTGATTTCATGGAACGAATTTGTATCCCTCTCATGGAGTCAACTGAAAGATTCCTTTTTCTTTGGTATGTTATTTCTTTATGACCTTCATTACCACATCTATAACATCTTATTATCCCTTTAAAACATATTCCTAGGTTTTTATTACTATATCCTCAACACATATATCATTGAATATACTTACCTTTTTAATTATTCCCTAAAATTCCATAGTGATTCATTTCTCTCATATATTATGAATTAGAAAACTCACTAAGGTTCCAATGGTTAATCATGACTCCTGATAGTTTGTTTAGAATAACACTGAGTGTTCTCATTATAGAAACTATTTTATTTGGTTGCCTATATAGAGAACCACCACATTTTCCTTCACATCCACTGTTATATTAGTTCATGTTGGATCTATCTATTACCTAAATCCAAAAAACATATTGTTAGTATATCAATAAAATCATCATCTTCTATGTTATGATTAATTTAATCACTAAGATAAAATTATTTATGTTTTATCAAACTCAGTTAATTTATCTAAAATAATTATGAAACATTATATTATGCTAATGATTATGGTTATATATAACATGTAACTTCTGCTTAAATTTTACCCTAACCTCTAATGTTTTCTAAAAAAACCTTTAATACCAACTATAAGGCCACAACCTTATTCATTAGATAATTTTGTGATAATTAATGAATTCACATTGAGGATTATTTTAGGTTTATATTTTTTGAGAATTAGGCCATAATTATTAAATAACAAATCATATATTACAAAGTAGACACTTCTACTCACTATCTATTTTTTAACAAAATAGAAATCTTTAACATAAAACATGATTTATTTTTATTCATAAAAATATTTATAAAACTCTTCTTAACATCTTCCATTCTATTACCCATCTATATACCATGTGATAAGATATTCCAAAAATAGGGATGAGCATAAAAATCATCGTAATGGAATATAATGTAATGAATGAAAACTTTATTCTATAAATACATATAAACCCATGAAATTGTTCTTTTCACCCATAAAACATAATCTCATTAACAAACCTCATGATATCATAAGTGACACATGCTTGTAGTGGGGTGTTAAATAAAAACAAATACTAACTAAGTTAAAATTTAGTAGAGTGGTTAACATAAGTTTTCTCCAGAGAGGAGTTCACAACAATTATGTTTTTCACTTAAATTTAAGATACAAGATAAGGTTGTTTTTTTTAAATTGTTTGGGTTGAAAAATAAAGAAAGAAATAAATAGAAAGGATGAACACTAATGGATAAAGGGAGTGATGGGGTTAGGGAAGGATTCACTATTTCAATGTCATCATAGTAATGAAGATCATATTCCCTCTCTTCCTTTCAAATAACAAATGAAAGACTCCTCAATCGAGTTATTAATCACCCTTGGTTAAAGAAACAAATGAGACTCACTCCTATGTGTGTGGAAGTTCATAAACAATCCCTAAAAACAATGGAGAGTTACGATTGAGTGGTATTTTTCCTCAGAACTCTACAAAAGGTTTAATAGTTTCACACACGTGCCAACGATCGCTAGACACTCAGCACCTAACACAATCTGCTCGATCGAGACAAATTGCACTAGGCGGAGGAAGATTAAAAGACTTTAACCAAAGTTATTAACAATGAATACAGCAAACTCAAAACATGATCGCATTTAGATAATTGGGAAATAGTGATAATAGAAGTTATTCAAAAGAATAAGAGGATTTTATATTTAAGCACAGAATTCTGACATTACAAAAGTGAAACCACCCCTTCCCCGATCACTCAAAGGTTTTACCCCTCCATATGAAGGGTAATAGAGTAAAAAGGGGAAGAATAAGGAATTAAAAAACAAAAAAATAAATAAATTAAAAAGAAATTTTGAAAAGTTGTGACCAGCCTCCCTCGGTGGAGATCTCCTCCTTGGTGCCTTCATGGAATGGAATGGAGATTGGGATGCTTTTAGAGGGTGGAGCTCTCCTCCTTTTATATCCTGAATTTATCCCCCACAGTTTTATAAATTGTATCCCCATTAAATGACATTTTCACATATTTATACCTTCTTTAATGTTGTTCATAATTCTCTTGGGCGTTTATCCTCAAAATATCAGCGGATTTGGAGAAATAATACAAGACTTATGCTCATTTTACTCTCACAATTTATTCTGTCTAGTGAGACGCGCCAAATCGCTAACCTCCTAGTTAGGATGCTTTAATAACCCCTAAAATGGCCAATTCCTATGGCCTTAACTTCATGAAAGATGTTCTAAAACTCCTTTTGAATCCACCCATCTAATATCCCAAGAATTAATCCCACAAAGAATTATTTATGGACCTCAAACCAAAACTCGGCAGAACTGTAAACAGTTTTCATGAGACAACTTGTGAGCTTCTTTTGAGCTTTCATATTGTCGATTAAGCCTTTGGTCCAAAATATTAAATGAATCCCTAGATGTTTATAATTTGGAAACGAAATAATTTTTGAATTTGTATTAGTGTAGAATATGTTATGGACAAACTACAGAAATAATTTAAAACAGTTAAAAAACCGAAATGGACCATTTTTAATGTTCAGCTCAAAATAACACCAATATCATAAAAAATGAATCAATTCATCTTAGAGTAACACTTTTGTGGGTTTAAAAAGATAAATGCAATGTAAATTTAATTGAAAATATTTTCTCTATCAATAATATTCTGTAAAAACTCATAAAAATCATAAATCATAAAGGTAACTTGTTACATCCATATCATACATACATTGTAGCATTAATAGCTATATAGGGGTGACCTTTATGGATACTTTTGGAATATTCATCACTGTATGTACCCTAAATCTCTTTGGAGAAGGCTTATAGTTTAACTAATTATTATTAAACAATGCATTGGAGAGATTTCATGGGCTTGATCACCCTCATTTTATCCCAGAACAACCCATATGCATAAATAATTCCCATGAACCATAATGTATTCATAACACACACAAATATATAATCGAAAATTAAAATTTCTATATTATAATCAAAATATATCATTTCAAGATATTGACATAATCAATACCTTATCAAAACCATTTTAAATAAAAAAAATTTGAAAATGGAATATGGTATTATTTTTTATTTTAAATAAATTAATTCTTGTAGAGGAATCCAAATATCAAATAATGGTCACTATGGAAAAAATTTCAATTTCACCGTGTAAATTAAAAACATAGATTTCTTTTTTCATTTATTAAAATGATTTGTAAAAACATATTACTTTCAAAAAAATTGAAATAACATAAAATTCAATGGTATTTATTATACACCGTATAAAATAAGGTGGTGTATATTATTAATATATGCCTTAATGAAAGGAGATTGAGACGAAGTACCTTACCATGAGTCTAAATCATCACATAAAATCGTTTTATTCATGAATAATAAACATTGGTTAATTATTAATTTCTTAATAACCTTTTTCCCATTTATTATTCCTTTTATATCAGTAAACATAATGTTATAAAAAGTACATAATTGTTTAAGTTCATATCAGGCGTTTTGTTGATATTCGGTACTTGAGTCGAAAATGACCTTGTTATGATGTAAATATTCCATGTGTTCAAAATTATATCAACTCCAATATAATATAAATGTAATAATAATAACTCTTAAACATCAATTATACTGTTAAATAAAACTATTTATTTATGGTCCGAAAAGTGAACAATTTTATATTCCTAGAGTTGGTAGGTCATACGTTCGCATGAGTAACATTTTCCATTTTTCATTGATCATTATTGAAATAATTTAATTATTATTTTATATTTACATAATTATTATAATATTATTATCATCATAATAATCATTTAAATATACATATACATATCATACAAGTGATTTAGTAAAAAATTAATTTCATCACTTTGTGGAGGTGATAGTTCACACATACGCATGAAGGAGGTTATCATTTTTATGTGTATGGAAAGTAAGAAAATAATTAAAATATAAAAAATTTAAAATGTTAAATATTTCATTAATATCATATAAAAAAATTTATTTAATCATTATAACTAATTTCAATATACATTAATTAAAAACAAACTATATCGGTTAGCAAGGCGGTAGTCCGTCGTACACATGAACGAAATGTTCTTTTCTCGTTTGATGAAATTGGTGATTTATTTAGGTGATGATATTAAAAATATATAATCTCAGTATATTTAATATACTATATTTATTAGTTCATAATGGATGAAGTATATTTAAAGGAAATGTAATAAGAAATAAAATAGAGACACTAAAAATGAGACCTCCTCTTTGGTTGATCACCTTAGAAGAAAACATTAACAATAATAATAATGTGGTTATGAAATAACTAAAACCTATAGAATGTTTTTAGATATTATATTAAAGTTTTTGGGTAGATATTTTACAAACCAAATTGTTATTTATGTTTGAGTATTAGAGAAGAGTGAGTACTTTTTTATAAGAGGGGGGAGGGGCACCCTTGGAAACACTTAAAATATTAAATTACTATAAATTAATATTTTTATCCAAATGAATACAATATGATTTATTTCTATGATATGATAATTATATATTTAAATACTCTCATCCATTAATATTTAGACATGTATTGAGATTATTTTCAATCGTATCTTTTCGGTTTACCCTTAAAATTTCTCTTTTATTTTGAATTTTAGAAACAAAATATTAAATATAAAGTGGCTATAACTTTTAATTATTTGGGTTAAATTTTCAATAAATTGAATCTATATGAACTTTTAGACATTATTATTTCAACTTTTAATTTTAAAATATTTTTTGGGTTTTAAAATAACTTAATAAATTATTATTTTTTAAAAATATCAATTTTTTTAATTTTGACACTATTAGTTTTATTGAATTTAAATAAAACGCATACCAAGAGATAAATTTGAAAAATAAACCATAAAAAATACATATATCATGTCATAGTCACCTATATAATTCATGTATGGAATAAAATATTTAAAATTATATTTATTTTAATATTATTAATATCATTTATTTGATTCATCCTTTAGTAAATATATTATTTCATCATTATTGTATTTTAATTAAATTTAATTGTTTATCTATTAAAACATATAAATAAATTTTCATGATGTATTTTATGTTTTTATCATAATAATGACTTTTTATAGTCTAATATATCACTTTTATTACACCATATTAAAATTGTTTTAATAATAAGAGACATGATTGTGATGTTTTTATTTTTACTTTAAATAAAATGTTTTTAATTTAATAATTACACCCACATGGATTAAAAAGGACAAAATTTAGGCCATGTTATTTTATATATTGGGAATAACTCATTCAATAATATTAGTATAAGTTTTAGGGTAGTTTTATATTATTATAATATAATTTTTACACGTATTTGCCTGATTTAGCTTTTAACCGTGGTAAATAAATTACTAAATTTTCTCTTCTGAAATTTTTATTTTAATTCTATTGGAATAGTTTTTTCATAAATATTATAACCATATATCATAGTTTTTAAAAATTAAATTCCCCAATGTCGGAAACACAAATTTAAAATTAATCCCATTTAAAAAAATGAGAAAATGAGTTTTTATGTACAATGTTCAAAGGTTCACATAGTTATTTATATTCAGTTTCAATATAAAATTACTTTAAAATAAATAAATTATATTAAATTATAATAACATTAATAAATTAGATGAAAAATAACTTTTGAATTAAAATGTAGTGATTATCACTATTTATTAAAAAATTTATTCTATCCAAAAAATATCAAAACTAAACCAAAGTAATTTTTATTTCCCACTTCCAAGTAAGAAGTTTATTTTTTAAATTTAACATATAAAAGTTTCAAAACCCATATTTAAATGGATTCACCATCAAAATTTAGTAAAACTCTATATTTAGAAAAACACTCATTTTATCAATAAAATAGTATTTATTCTTATATAATGTCTAGAAAGGACATAAAATGAATTTTAAATATTATAATAAAATGATATTACATTAATTTAATCTCACAATATTTATTTTATTAATTTATAAAAACAATTGTTCTTAATTAAATTGTTTCCCATAAAAACGCATCATTTATATGGAATTAGTTATTATTTACATTTCTAATTAATTTCCTCACCAATGATTCATTATATAAATATGTGTAAACCTTATTTTTATAATTTAGTTACTGTTAATCATTCCCTACATTCTAGCTTCTATGAGATAATTTCAAATTAAAATTATAATATTAAAATTATATTACTTTTTAGTATAACACAGTCTTGTGTGTAATGTAATATTTTGGTGAAACCCATTGTTACATGTCAGTTTCACTATTAGACATAGCATACCCTTTATGTAAAATTAATATCTAATTAATAAACATTAATATATATATATATATAATAGTTATTCTATAATCATCTAGGAAGTTACACGTCCCATCCTCTCAAAAAAATTTGTTCGTGAGTGTCATTGGGTTTGAAACCCCAACAGAATGAGATCCTTGCTAAAGTAGGTATGTTCCCAATTACATAAGTGGTAACCCTTGGGATTTTATGTTAATAAAAACAATGAATACACCCCCTATTACTGATGTAAAAAAATATGGTGAACCGATTCCAAAACATTTATCCATGGCATCTCCTTCACATGATAAAAAAGTATAATCTACTTAGTTGTCATCAAACCGTCTTATTCCTTTCATTAGGGAACCCAAAAAAGGTCATTATCATCTTTTCCATCAAAAAAATAACATAATATGAAAATTATAATCTAAAAATACTTATCTGAATAAATCATTATTGGTTATGTACATATTTTTATTATATTATTCTAATAAACATTAACAAAATTTCTTCTATTTCTATTAAAAATTGTAAATGTAAATTATGGGTAGGTGTCAACTATCACCTCCATAAAAAATCTTGGTTGTTTTCCTTCACATCATATCATGTATAATGAAAAAATGAATTTCAAATAAATTATATTATTAATAAATTATTTTATATTCTTAAATTATAAAAAATTTTACTCCATTTTCTTGTTCTATAAAAATGACACCAACACCCATGTATTTGAACGAACTACCTAATCCATGGAATGATGTATTCCTATATTCATCAAATCAACTAATGTATTCTTCTATGAATGATTTTAGTGAATAAATATGATTTTCATGATATTAATATGGTAATTGTATGAAAATTTTGATAACATATTCATGATATGATTAATAAGTGATCATCGTTAATCTAATAATTTAAAATAATCATACTATGATGAAAATTTTCTTATTCATATTATATAGTTTTTTATATAAATTACTTTTATTATTCATCTTTATAATTATAATTAATAATTATATTAAACAGTAAATAATATTAACATTATTTTTTATAATTATATTAAAACTAAACAACCACTTAATCTCCCATTAATCAGGGTATATTCATTTTTGGGTCTGTTTATCTATTGACATGAACACTACTGTAAATTTATATCATGTATGTCTTTGGGAAATTAATGAAGAATAAAATATGGTCTAAATATGGTAATTATTGTTATTATTATTATTGAATTTTATCATTATTAATAAAAACATTAATTAATACAAAACATTTTTCATTATGAATCATAAAAACATGATCATCATTGATTTAATATTCCTATATTGAAAAAAATATAAAATGGAATGAAATTATAACATAATAAATAAAATTTTAAATCTAAAATAGTATATTTCATTTTATTATGGTGATGAAATTTCTAATAATAATTAATAATGAAACCATTTTCCGCAAACCAGTTAAAACGATCAAGAATACATGCACTGATACTGAACATGGGTAATAACTAATTAAAATTAAAATAAATAATGATTATAAATAATATTAATAAATTTAAATTATATCATTATGTTTATGAAATATTTTTTGTAGTTTCACATGACTTTTATACATGATTTTAGACTTCATTCATTGATTTCATGATAAAATGTAAGGGTTTTTTTTAGTATCAATTTTGATTTGTTGAGACCTAATACATTTTGTGCACTATATTTTCCCTTTTTGGTGAATTTACATACCCTAGATTTATTTTTACCAACATATTTTTTTTAAATCCTATGATATATCAAGACAAATCATATTCCATTCATTAAATTTATTTTGGTTCAACGGTTACACTATTGGTCAGGATTTTTGGTAACTCAATGTTTGTTCATTGAGTTATGATCATTATCTTGAACATATTTTATATATTTTGATTAAATTGTCCCCTTGAATATATTATGTGGTATTATCTCATTTTTATATATCTATTTACATTCCTACTTTATATGTACTTCTTTAATATTTCTTAATATATGGATTATGATGCTTGTATGGGATATTCATAGCTCAAATGTCCTTTCATAGAGTTTTTTTACACTTTATCTTGAACATTTTTCTTCCATTAATGGGTGATACCTCACTATTATATTATTATATAGTTTTCTGTTATCCTATTTTTATAAATTATTCTTTAATATAGTGAATTTTTTATAATTTGTTTTAGAATGTGGGTTTTCAAAAAGGTAATTTTGATGTATTAAAAACATTCCTTTCATAATAAAATGTTTTATCATTAGATCCAAATTTACTAACTAAAATTTATGATATTTTCAAAGATCTATAAATGGAGATTATTTTTCAATGTAATAATTTTTAAAAATCATAAATTTTCATTTTCAAAACATTATTTTTAAATTTAACTGTAAGTTAATATTTTACATCTATGTTAGAAATGTTTTCTTAGATCACTTTTAAATTTTCACCTCGATTTTTCATATCATTCTCAAAATAATTTACCCTCATTAGATTTATGCTTAGAGATTTTTGTAATATATATAAATATATAATATGAGATATTGAACTCATGGTATCAAATAATTCAATTCGTGGCCCCTTCTTATGTGATACTATTCAAATCATTTTTTTTCAAGGATGTTTTTTATCTATGACAACATCCTTCTAATTTTCCTTTATTAAATTGGGGTTAGGTTCTTTTTAAGCCATAAACATTCATTCTCTTAAATTATTATGGAATTTTATTATCTATTAATGATATAATCCATCACATCCTTTCTTATCCCTATATATCAACCATGAAAAGCAATAAAATTTCATCCAATCCCATTACATTATGAATACATTTTTCAATTTTATTTAATAAAGGGTGTTTACATAGATTAATTTCATTAATTTAATAGGGAAATTATTAACTTAATATTATAATTGTTACTCCATACGATGATAGTTTTAGGTATTTTTACATATAAATATATTTTTTATTATTTATTTGGAAACTATTTGAAATACAAATATTTGTTATTTTGTTCAGATTATTATTGATTAATTAGAAAATTTGACTATGTATTGTATATCCATTAAAATTATTTATAAAAATGGGTTACGATCATGTTATTAATTTTATTAACATGGTGGAAAGTCTTTTCATTTGGTATCTTTCTATTTCAATATGAATGATTTTTTGAAAACATGACTACCTACTATTTACTCATTATATCATATGATGAATGGATTGGTCTTAAAAATAGATATGTGGGGTTTTTATTATGTAGTGTCTATATGCATTAATAATTCTCATTAGGAAAACATTTTTGGTATTTTATGTATTTCATACAAATTTAGCATGATTTATTGAATGTATTCCTAATAGCAAGAATAATGTATTAGATGAGTCATTGGGTGTATGATTATGATTTCTATAATTATGTATTCTATCACCATGAATTCATAAAATATTACAAATTTGATCTATTCATTTTAAATTCCATCTAGGGAGATATTATTGTCTTAGTTATATTTGGTTATGGAATTATTAAATTTAATTATTCTATCTATATTACTTATTCCATGACTTCCTTAAGTGTATATTCTTTCTTCCTGAGTGCCTGAGCTCATCCCATATTATATTTCAATTTCACTAGGTTATGATGCATTATATTAAACATGGTATGAATTAAAGAATTTTTCATGTGGTGTAATGACCCGCCAATTATCATTGGCTTGAGAGCTCTACAAGTCATTACTAGGCCTTAAGCGACATCCCCGAGGCACCAAAGGCTGGAAATAAATGCCGAGGGTTTCAAACAAGTGGGGGACGATTTACCCTTTTTGAACATCCATAGAACCAACAAACATAACAAAACTAACAACTAAATGATGCATGATAAAAGCTAAGACAACTCAACCATTTATTTTATCACAAACCAACCAAGATTAGCACAGTAGAAACCAACACAAAATCAGAGTAAATAGCGGAAAGAAAAACTACAAGACTACAAGTCGACAACCCAACTCCATGCTTGAAAAGCTCCAAAATCCAACATCACAAACCATCCCAAGCATCACGAAGTAGTATGAAACACTTTACATTTTCCAACATCCCGGTACATGACATCTGCAAAAGAACCAACGTTCCAAAGCAGGGGGTGAGTAATGAAACTCAGTAGGTTTTCCCCGATGACTTCCCAACCCATGATCTAGGATAAAACATGTTAGCACATTTATATAAAACAATTCCAAAACAGTTCACAGTATAATATGTTCCATGTCAAAAACCATTTTCCAACAAAAATCATCTTTTTAAAGAAAAGCAACCATGAAATGTTTCCAATCAAATTCCCATTTCCATTTTGGTACATTCATTCCATTCCAAAAATCCACATAACAAACAATGCATGCAACCTATACCTCCCTATACTCGCGTGTGTTGAGTTATCCTTCCACTAAGTTATCACTTAGTGAACTACCTTGATGGGGGTACTTCACGACCTTATCCGCCCCTTTTGATTGGGGTACTTCTCGCCCTTATCCATCCCAGCCTTTTTGATGGGGGTACTTTTTTCCCTTATCCATCCCAATACATATGAACACACACCACAACTCATGAAAATCTATGCCCAAAACCATGTGTGTTTAAAACCTTTCAATAAAGCATCACCCTATTATTGAAAACCATTTCATTAGAGCATCAAAACCATAGCCAATTTAAAATCACCATTTTAAATTAACTTCAACAACCACTTTCCAAAAACACACAATTTATATCACCCATTACTAAAAAGGGGTTTCAACTATTCTTTCATAACAAATAAACAAATCATTTCAATCAAGGAAGACAATTTGAAACTAAGACTTCAAGTTCTATGAAAAAGGAATCGATAGTGAGTCCACCTACCTCAAAAAAATAGGTGAAACCAACCCAGAACAAGGTAAAAACACCATGAAACATCATTATATTCCTTCCCCTATCACCAATAAGACCAATACCCAACTTAAAAGTTATGCACTAACTTAGATCTACCCACCATAGGCAAAAATCTAATTATCCATTAAGAGGGAAGAAGGAGAACTAACAAAACTAGAGGAAACGAGACTTAACTCGATCAACCAGCCTCTAAACGCTAGGGCAAGCCTTCAGGTTGCTTCAAAAATTCCTGGTAAGTGTTCTCCCACCTTCACCAGAGAGAAATCCTGAGTTAGGGCCATCTTGGAGAAAAAACGAGTGGTTTTAAGGATAAAATGAATTAGATCCTTAAAAATAGGATGTAAGTTGACTTCGTGCATGGTTAGTCCACACGGTTAGTCAAATTGTGCACTAACCGTGGGGTAGTCACTGCTAGGAAGGGGCGCTCCGCACGTCCTTCTCGCATGTTCTTCCCAAACTGTGCGCACACCATGCAGTCTCCTCTATCCAAAGTGACCACACCAGCACGGCTTCCGCACGGTTTTGGAAAATCTTCCATATCCCATGTGTGCCCACATTTTACCCTTTTACGCTTTAAAATCTCCACGATTTCCCAAACCATTTCTCATATTCTTCATGTACTTAAAAAGAATAAAACAGGGGCTAATTACCAGAAACCGGGGGTACTACATTATCCCCACCATTGGCCTTTACGTCCTCAAAAAGTAGAAAACAATTTCTTTCCTGAAAGAGTTATGGCCGCTGCTCTTTCATCTCATTCTCACGTTGTCAAGTCTGTTCCTGAATCAGACCATGCTGCCATAATACCCTCACTAGATCGATGCTTCTTCCAGGCAAGACTTTCTCTTGCCTATCCACAATCTGTATCTAGATATGTATCAACAAATCATCTGGCTCTATGTTAATTTGATCCCATCTGATCACATGGTCAGGATTGGGATGATACTTCTTCAAATGAGATACATAGAACACATTATGCACTGCATTGAACCATGGTGGTAATTCCAACTGATACGACACCTCACCAACCCTTTACAATATCTCAAAGGGGCCTATATATCGAGGAGATAATTTTCCCTGCTTCCCAAAATGACGTTGTCCAAGCATTGGAGAGATTCTCAAAAATATATGATCACTCACCCCAAATGACAAATGTCTTCGGCGATGATCGACATAAGATTTCTGACAACTCTGAGCCATCTCCATCCTATTTCTAATCAACTATATCTTCTCCGTTGTTTCTCAGACAAATCTTGGCCCAACTAGTGAAGTCTCACCTGTTTCCACCCAGCATAGTGGATAACGACAAGGACGCTCATACAATGCTTCAAACGAAGCCATGCATATCGAGGCTTGAGAGATGTTATTGTATAATTACTCCGCTAATCGTATATGCTCCCCCCAATGATCCCCCACAATCCATTACACAATCCCGCAACATGTCTTCCAATGTTTTTATCATCCTCTCGGATTGTCCATCCGTCTGAGGATGATTCGTCTTGCTCATCGTCAACTGAGTCCCATGGTCATGCTGTAATGATTTCTATAAATGAGATGTTAACCACAGATCTATATCTAAGACTATGGATAATGGTACACCATGCCCCTTTACCACTTCTCGGATATAGATTTTTTAAAGATCTTCCACCGTATGAGTTTTATGAATAGGGATGCAATGGACCAACTTGGTTAGACGATCCACTATCACCCAAATGGCATTGTGTTTCCAGACCATTCTTGTAATACCTGTAACAAAATCCATTGCTATCTATTCCCATTTCCACATTGGGATAGGTAATGACTGCAACATACCTGTTCGCCGCTTATTTTCTTCTTTAACCAGCTGACAAGTTAAGCATCGTGAGACGAGCTCGGCCACCTTCTTTTTCATGTCACTCCACCAAAACAGCGCCTTCAATGCCTTATACATCTTCTGTATTCCTGGATGAACAACCCATCTGGAATGGTGGTAAGCATGAGAGAGTTGTTCTTGAGCAGTTTAAGGTACAACCATTCGATCTCAAAACTGCAACACTGAACTACCATCCAACTTCCATCCCTTAATGGTCTCCCCACCATTGAGTTTTGAACTCATTGCAACATTGTCTAAATCGGATTATTGTGCCTCCTTTACTATCTCCACCAAATCAGTTACAAACACAAATGGAATGAAAACTGCAACATCATATCGATCTTCACATTCCATACACATGTCGGCTAGGATCGACATCAACTGCCACTCATCTGAAGCTTCTTTCTCCGACTGAGTATATGAATTCCTGCTTAATGCATTAGCCACTGAATTGCCCTTACCCGGTGTATACATCATGTCAAAGTCGAACATTATAAGATACTCCATCCATCTCCTCTTCCTCATATTTAAATCTCACTGTGTGAAAATGTGTTTCAAGATTTTGTGATCCGTAAAAACAGTAAATTTATCAACAAAGAGATAGTGTCTCCATGTTTTCAAAGCATGGACGACTGCATCCAACTCCAAATCGTATGTTGGGTAATTTTTCTCAATCACCCTCAATTTCACTGATCCATACGCAACCACATGGTAACCTTGCAAGAGAACACAAATCAAACATGTTCCTGAAGCATCACAATACACCACATACCCATTTCTTGATTCCAACAAAATCAAGATGGGTGCTAATGTAAGGGTAACTTTAAACTCTTGAAAAGATCTCTGACATTACTCATTCCATTGAGATAAATTTCTCTTCTTTGTCTACGCTGTCATGGGTGAATCTAGTCATGATAAGTCATAGACAAAGCTTCGATAATAACCAGCTAGACCAAGAAAACATCGTATTTCAATGACATTCTTTGATGGTTTCCAAGAATGAACAACTTCTATCTTTTATGGATCCACTGAAACACCTTTCTCAAAAACAACATGCCTTAGAAAGCATACCTCTTGTATCAAAAATAACACTTTGATAATTTGGAATACAATTGATGGTCTCTCAATATTTCGAACACTATCGTCAAGTGTTTCTCATGCTCAGCCCTTGTTCTTGAATACAACAATAAGTTATCCACAAACACCACAACAAAAGAATCCATATATCGCTGAAATATCCAATTCATCAATTCCATAAAGACTGATGGTTCATTCATAAGACCAAAAGGCACGACTACATATTCTTAGTGGCCATATCTTCTTCTGAAGGCTATATTCGGAATATCCTCCTTCCGAACTCGCAACTGGTCATATCGTAACTGCAAGTCAATCTTGCAGAACCACTAAGCTCCGATCAATTGATCAAACATGCCATAAATGTGTGGAAGTTGATATCTAATATTTATTGTAACTTGGTTAAGTTTACGATAATCCACACATAGACTCAAAGTATCATCTTCTTTCTTTACAAACAAAACGGGTGCTTTCCACGGAGACACGCTTGGCCAAATGAAACCCTTTCTTTCCAGCTCCTCTAACCGCACTTTCAATTCCCATAACTCTGTTGGTGTTATCCAATAATATGGAATTAAGATAGGACTGGTCCCTAGAAGGAGCTCAGTCATAAACTCCACTTCTCTTATAGGTGGTAACCCTAATAAGTTTTCAGGAATAACCTCAAGAAATTGATCCACCACAGCTGAAAATCTATTTTTCATGATCTCTTCCAATGATGCCAAAGTCAACGATGCCAATTGGTAAGAAATTTTTCCCACCAATGGTTCCAACAAGCTCTTTTCACTTTTCTTTACCATCCTCTCTCCTCTTAAGAGATGCTCAATGTCGTCATCGGTTGTGAAACTAATTGTTCTCCTATAATAGTCGATGTGAGACTTAAACATTGTCAACCAATCCATACCAAGGATTACATAATAGACATCCATATCCAACATGGAGAAGTCCCGTTTCATCTCATCTCCATCAACAGTTATAGCACATGCACTGCATACAAAGGCGTGACATTCCCTTTCACCCAGAGGAGTTTGTAATTTCATGAAAAAAAGAATCATTTCCAGTTTTAGACATATGATGTCAAAATCACGAGAAGCAATGAAGGAATGTGATGCACCAGTATCAAACAACACTTTCACAAAGGTATAATTCCAAATAACCGTACCTCTTACTGTTGATGGTACTGGATGATCATCAACAATCATCTGCTCAGCTCCATACAATTGGTTTGTCATTTCATTGTTCTCATTTTTTTCTTTGTGAGATTTCCCTAGTTGAGGAGTCATGGTATTTCGAGAATCACCATGGATAGCTCTGTTATTCTGATGAGACTGATTCTGCTGTCCTCGTCCTGTCGAAGAATATGATGATCGCGACACCTGAGAAGTTTCACGTGATCCCGACCTCGGAGCATTCCTAAAATAGAGTTGTAGATGCCCCATCTTCTTGAAATTGTGACATTCTCTAGGTTTATCCATACACTGTCGCTTTATGTTGTCAGTCGAGCCACATTGAAAGCAACCTGCTCTACTTTGGGGTCATGGAGGAAGATTCACTGGTCCAACCGTCTGGTTTTGATTTGCACTCCCACCATGGAAGTAGGGGTCCATCTTCCACTTGTTCCCACCCGTTCCCATGGGTATCATCATACATTCTCCTCCCATTACTTCTGAGATGTATCTTTCAGCTACTGTTTCTCTTTTTACCATTTCCATATAATCTTTAATACAGATCACAACTATCATTGATAGAATCTCCTATCGCAACCCTGATTCAAAGATGTATGCCTTCAGCGACGCACTTACATCAACTTACAGTTCAAAGTGCACTAAATTCATGAATTTATCTCCATACTTCATGAAAGGGAGATTCTTCTGCTTCATGCTGAAAAAGTATATCATCCTCTGGATCTTCAACTGTGAGGATAGAATTTTTTATTGAAAAACTCCTCAAATTCCTCCCAACCCAGGCCTTGATCCACCTTAGCCTGCACCACTAGCTCCCACCACTGTCGTGCAAGATCCTCAAGCATATACATCACAAAATTTACTTTCAGTTATGCTGGTGTGCTGATGAAATCAAAGATATGATTCATCCTACTCAGCCACACCTCTACCCTTTCTAGTTCAGAATCACCCTGATAGATGGGTTGATTTTGCTTCTGGAACTGAATGGAATGGTCTACATGCCTTGATTCTTCCCTCATATTCCCCGTTTTCATAGCCTGAAATGCTTGAACTATACTTTGGACTAGCTGTTGGTAAACCTGTGGCTCAGGTGCGACCACATTCTCCACAACCTGTTCTTTTTGGTTTCTACGATGCCTAACGGGTTCCATTTTCTATACATACAACGCACGTTGTTAGTCTCACTTCCTAGAAACTGAAGGGTTAGCATTTCAAATTCTATCACAACAACTATCACCACATTGTTTTTCAAAAAAACCTTTTCCCATGTTCAACCATTCTTGAAAACATCCCACATGCTTTTTGAAAATCTGACCATTTTCAAAATACACCAAATATCATGTTTTTAAAATCTTTTTAGTTGAAAACAATTTCTGCATTTTTCAAAAGTTGGCACCTTACACAAATTCCTTACTCATTCCTCAAAATGAATTATGAAATCCTTGTAAGAAGTAATTCCTCTATAATGAATGTCATGCGCATCTCATTGGCTAAACCCATGCAATGAAATTTCCAACATTCTAGAAGTGTATCCAAAACACTTATGTACCCAACACCCTGGTAACTTGAAGTTCAGCATTAACGGGTTAGTTGCTTCCTTTTATGCTATACATTTCAAGTTCCAACAATCCTACTCCTGTCTAAGATTCCAACGCAAGGAATAGACGAAAAGAAATTTCAACTCCAAAACCAATAACATCGATGACCACTTGTTAGGCAAGGACCGAGCAAACTGATAGCATTTGTAATGACCCACCAATTCTCATTGGTTTGAGAGCTGAACGAGTCATTACTAGGCCTTAAGAGACATCCCCAAGGCGCCAAAGGCTGGTAATAAATGCCAAAGGGTTTCAAACATGTGGGGGAAAAATTACCCTTTTTGAACATCAATAGAACCAGAAACCATAACCAAACCAACAACTAAATGATGCGTGATAAAATCTAAGACAAGTCAACCATTTATTTTATCATAAACCAACAAAGAGTAACATAGCAGAAACCAACACAAAATCAGAGTAAACAGCAGAAAGAAAAACTACAAGACTACAAGATGACAACCCAACTCCATTCTCCACAAGCTCCAAACTCCAACATCATGAACCAGCCCATGCATCATGAAGTAGTATGAAACAATTTACCTTTGCCAAAATCCTGGTACATGACATCTGCAAAAGAACCAACATGCCAAAGTAGGGGGTGAGTAATGAAACTCGGTATGTTTTCCCCAATGACTTCCCAATCCTTGCCTCTAGGATAAAACATGTTAGAACATTTATATAAAACAATTCCAAAACAGTTCACAATATAACAAGTTCCATGTCAAAACCATTTTCCAACAAAAACCATATTTCTCAAGAAAAGAAACCAAGCTATGTATCCAATGAAATTCCTATTTCCATTTTGGCACATTCATTCCATTCCATAAATCCACACAACAAATCATGCATGCAACCTGGACCTCCCTATACTCGCGAGTGGTGAGTTATCCTTCCACTAAGTCGCCACTTAGTAAACTAACATGACGGGGGTACTTTATGACCTTGTATTCCCCTTTTGATGGAGGTGCTTCTCACCCTTATCCATCCCAACCATTTTGATGGGGGTATATCTCATCATTATCCATCCCAATATATATGAACACACACCACAACCAATGAAAATATATTCCCAAAACCACATGTGTTCAAAACCTTTCAATAAAGCATCACCCAATTATTGAAAACCATTTCTTTCGAGCAGAAAAAACATAGCCAATTTAAAATCATGATTTTAAATTTACATCGACAACCACTTTCCAAAAACACACAATTTTCATCACCCAATACTAAAAGGGGGTTTCAACCATTCTTTCATAAAAAATAAAAAATAATTTCAATCAACAAAAAATTGAAATTAAGCCTTCAAGTTTCAAGAAAGAGGAATCCAGAGTGAAGCCATCTACCTCAAAATAATAAGCGGAACTAACCAAGAACCGGGTCGAAACACCATGAAACCTTTTTAGATTCCTTCCCCTATCACCAACAATACCAAAACCCAACTTAAAATTCATACACTACCTTAGATCTACCCACCATGGGCGTAGATCTAAGGATCCATCAAGAAGGATAAAGGACATCTAATAAAACTAGAGGAAACAAGACTTACCTCGATCAACTGACCTCTAATCGCCATGGAAAGCCTCTGGATCACTTCCAAAATGCCTGGTAAGTGTTCGCCCACCTTCACCAGAGAGAAATCCAGATTTACAGCTGTCTAGATGAAAAAAGGAGTGTTTTTAAGAATAAAACGGATTAAATACTTAAAAATAGGATCTAAGTTTACTATTCGCATGGTTAGTCTGCACAGTTAGTCAAAGTGTGCACTAACTGTGCAGTAGTCACTACATGGAAGGGGTGCTGCACACAGCCTTCTCGAATGGTTTTCCCAAACCGTGTGCACACTGTGCAGTCTCCTCTATCCAAAGTGACCACACCACCACGGCTTCCCCACAGTTTGGGAAAACCGTGTGTAGCCCGTGTGTGCCCACATTTTTCCATTTTACGCTTTAATAGTCTCCAAACATTCCCCAACCATTTCTCGTATGATTCATGTACTTAAAAATCATAAAACAATGGTTACTTACCAGAAACCAGGAGTACCACATCTGGGGTATTTTTGGATGATGTTGAAGACTTATTATGGATGTATTAGTTTCTTAAACTTTATAAATAAATCTCAATTAGATGTAAAAGACATGGGATTTATTATTTTATTATTTTTCCTAATTTTTTAATGCACTAAGATAAAATGTATTGGTAATGTATTTAATAAAAAAAATTATGTTGTGTAATTTTGGAATAGTTATCTCCAATAATCTATTTTTCGTATTTATGCAAGTATGTATCTATGTTTTCATAGAATTAGATCATGGAGTGTGATCCTGGGGTGCTACACATGCTATCAGGGATGTTTTATATAACATAAGATATTGGGATATTTCTGGAGTATAATAAAATGGTTGATAAGTTATAGTAAACTGAAATTTATAAAGTATATATATCCCTTTTGGGTAGTATATTATTTAATATTTTGGGAAAAACATATTTTATTTGGGGGTTGAGATAAAATAACATTATGTAAAATCATTATAATAAGTCTTAGTGTTGGATGACATAATGATGTTTTGGTAACATATTTAGTATATTTTTTTCCTAGAAATTATATCATTTTTTGGATACTGGAAATTGGATATGGCTATTAGGAATTTTCATATAGGGGTAATCACTATGAAAAAAATAATTATGGATTGACATGATCATTACTATAGTGAAAAGTTAATGAGCCTATGATGGAAATCTATGATAGATATTCCTAAGGGATACTATTTGGGGAATTATATTGACTTTGGAAACCACTACAATGGATTTATTTCCCTATTAATTCATGATATTATGTTATGTAGTGTGATAAAACCTACAAAAAGAGTAAATTATGATGAAAATTTAATGATATTGGTTGATCCGTGGTTTATATAGGTTAAACTAAGAGTTATTTAGTTTTGACTAAAATGACATAAGTATAACACAACATGTTTGGTATTGTATAATATTTTGATTATAAATTTTCATAATTCTCTTGTGATATTAATTATTGATCACTTATGTCAACTCATTTTAATTTTACTAATAGATTCAAATCGAAAGAACTTAGTTCAAAATGGTTGTGAGAGAAATTTTATTACTCTATCAATGACAAAACCATAAAAAAGGGATATATAGTGAGAAATAATATATTACTCCAAACCAACTATCATAAAATATTGTTAACTACATGAAAATAGTTAAAATCGTAAACACAACAAATAATAAAAGTAACGAGTCTCAAGGAAGTTTTGGGGATGAATATGATGAAGGGAGGAAGAATCAATTTTTAAAATGTAAAATCTAAATATATAATATTGAGGGAAATTTAAATAAAGGGGTAAATTGAAGATATATTTTGGGATATGATTTTTATCAAACTCATATATGTAATGGAAAGAGAAGATTCAAAAATATCTTACTTAAATTTCAATAGGGTTGTGAATTATGAGACTCAATTTCCCAATACTTGTTACAATGATGGATGTATTCCCCAAAAACACTGAAAAAAATTAAAAATACCTTAAAAATACTATTAATGTTGTTTAAAAAATGTTTTCCCACTATATTTTTTGATGTTTGATGTCATGAATTTTTCACCAACTTATATATATATAATTTAAAATTAAACACCATATTTTATGATTGTAATTAAATAAATTCCAGGGTTTCATGAATGTTATTACTTTTAGACCAAGATCTTATTCCCATGGTGGAATTCAATGTCAAATTAAAAATGGGTTATCTCCCTTTATAAAGTCCATATAATGATTTTCATATAGATAATTATTACTCGACATCATATATAAATCAATGACCATTTAATATATTATAGTATGTGATGATTTACATATAAAAATCACTTCAATATTAGATATCAAATTTATTGGATGAAATTCATTAAGGTGGTGAGAATTTAAATACCTGATATTTTTATATATTATTACCTTTAAATAATTCAATGTTTTCTGTATATTACTCCATACAAAACGTAAAACATAAATGAAATCATGATATATTTATATAAAATATAATCATTTACATATGATTATTAAAACATAACCATTTAATTATCACAAATTTATATGAGTAATTGGTTTGTGAAATATTAATATAATGAAAATTATATCTAATCTTAATAATAATAAGATTCAATTAGTATATCTAAATTGGATAATAAAATCATTTTAATCATAAAAATATAGTTTTCTCATGGAATTTCCATTTATGAGATATAATTTTTATAATAAGAAATTTATGATTATTTTAGTAATATATATTCATATAAATAGTTTTTTAAAAATATTTAGTAAATTAAATGAAATTATAAAAACAATAGATTTAGTTCTAATGTGTCTTTTCCCTATATAAACTATTTTAAATTATATTTCATAATTTCTTTAAAAAAACAATTCATAACTTTTAGAATTATAATTGGTATAAATTATCATAAATTTCATATCTATCAATGTAATATTTTATATACTAGAGTTTTTGGTTTTTTCCGTAAGGACAGATTTTGAGGGGTATAGTGAAATATAAAATTTTTAAAAGTTCCCTAATTTAAGGACATTATTAATATCTAAGTATTTTTTAAAAATATTTAAAAACCTTTTTGATAGAAAATAGGAATTTTATAAATGAAATTATAAATTTAAAAATAGTAGTTCTACTTTAAAACCCAATTATTATATTTTGAACCTATGAAATATTTTAATTTTGATATTGTTTTTAATACATAATACAAAAATTATTTTATAATTATTTTTTTATCAATTTTATAATTTAGATAAAATAAAATGGATCCAAAATTTTGAATAAGTATGATATAATTATATAACATGTACTCATTTTTTTTCTATATATATAATAAATTACATAGGTAATCAAATAGTTTCCCCAATTAGATTAAATTTGAGTTAAAATGGTCTAATATGGATTGAAAGGATAAAAATTCTAAATCAATGATTATAATATTTTTTGCGGGCTTTATTGACCTTATATATTCCAAAATAATTAATTTCTCCATTTTAAATCCACTTACATTGTGAGCAGCATCCAATTATAAAAAACATATGGGTATCTTCAAAAATTTCATCCCTTATCACCTACAAATGAAGGTTTTCATAACCCCTTTAATACCACTCTTAAAACTAAATTTTCTCCCTAAACCCTACTATTTTCCTGCATAGAACTACCTTTCACCATCTTCAGCTTCTGACCAAAATAGATTAGCCTATATCCTACTTTTCTAATGAATTATCTAAAGAAAACTCAATGTTCCCATCCTGAGTAATCATTTTTCATTATCAAATTTCATTTATATGTTACCCTTTCAATTATAGTTTTAAATTACCAATCTAATTAAATAGTTTTTTTATATACTAAATTTTACTATGTTGAGTTAATAACCATTGACCAAATTCCCCCTCTTCCATGAAGAAAAAAAACATATTTTGTGCATCTGTGTGGATTACCTCCATTGCAATGAAACACGTTCATTTTTCTTAAATTTTTTTGTGGATTGTAAAAAAATTGGAATTTAATATATAATTTTTATATTTAAAAATTATTTAATATTATTAAATGATAATCCATATTACTATTTTCTCTCATTCAAATAAAATGAAATCATAACCCTTGCATGCACACAGACTACAACCTACATGAAATTATATATTTTTATTTTTATGTATAGTTTAAAGAATGTGTTTAATGTATAAAAATTATTATTATTATATTATTATTTTTCATATAAAATATATTATATAACTCATTGATGATATGATCAATAAAATATAATCATTAATTCAATCATTTAATTCATGTGTACTAACTGGAAAATATATTTATTTATGTTGTTTAATTTTTTTCATTGTCACGTCTCGCCTTCACCAAAAGGAGGGAAGGGTCAGCTGATTGCCAGGCCCTTCCTTATTTAAGTTGAAGGAGAGGTAACGACCCCTGAAACCCGCCTTCAATAGGTCCTGGAGTGGCGACTAGAAACAAGGGTATAGAAAATTCTCACAAATGGAAGGCATTACTCCTTTTATTTTATAGGATCGAGAGATAAGGAGAAGAAAACCCAACAACACCAAGGTAGAGAGAAAAGTAATGCCAAAAAATAAACCATTCCCAGATGCATGTGTCAAAAGTAAAAGACAAAAGGTGCAAAAAGGTGACTACAAGGTAAGTACCAAAAAGGAAAACAAAAACACCAACTGCTCCAAAAGTCCGAGCTAGTAAGGTCCTGCATAATCCACGAAGTCCTCCTGGAAACCTGAAAGCAGTTTTATATACGTAGGATGATCATACAAGTACACTCAGTAGGGAAAACCAAATACTATCGTGCACAAGTGGGGGAACGTGCTAAGGTCCCGTGAGAAAAGAGTAAACTAATCACCTATCAAGGTAAACTATCCACCCCAGGCCTCACCAAGGCACACTCCCCAAATAACACAAGTCAAGTAATTTATATAATAAGAGCACATCGATGTTTGGATACCCCGTGCCACTTTCGCACTGGTTATTGAGACATCCTACGCATCGGACCAATCCTGCCATTCTCACCACAGTCCCACTGCCACACCCGCCCGCACACACCTGGGCCACAACTGCATGCATTCCCACTGCTGAATCCCGCCCGCACACACCTGGGCCACAACTGTCACACGTAACAATACCTGCAAACACCTAGGCCAGAACAACCACCACCACGCCCAAAGACACCTGGGCCTCATCCTGAAGACACATGGGAAACCACCTGCCGCACACACCTGGCCATCCACCACACTACCCAGCCCGATGGTTCTTGGGCTAATAATGGACTTCAGGCCATCACAGCCTGCCCGAAGATACTTGGGCTATTCAGGAAAGGAAGGAGAAAAGGAGCTAATAACCGGCCACTAAGAATAGTGTTGGTAAAAACACCCTCCCCCATGAAATTTGGGTATTCGACATTAGGTTCTCAACTTAGGTGGGGCGTGAATAAGAAACACAAAATTACAAGTATTGATATAGGTAATAAGCACTCACCCAAAGCTAGGTTTTTTTTTCATCAGACAACCTATAGATCACAACAACACTCAAACCCGAGTCACGACTCATGCTAACAACCCATCATCCCATTCTTGTTTCATGTTCAGTGATAATATTTGAGTTAAGCACTACTGGGCATCTAGTAGGCATAGGCATAAGTCCAGAAAAGTAAATAGTCAAACATCAACCAAAACGTCCACACCTGGTTCTCAACAACAGAGGATTCCACCCCAATTTGTGATATGAACAAGTAACCACCCGGATATAAAACTCACAACCACAGAATCCACACCAACAAGAGATCCAATCCCCAAAAAGAAAATCACATGACCAATGAGAGTATAAAAGAACAGGGGATCCCATCCCCTCCCACATCTCCAGCAATCTGCCCAAAGGGAAAACAACCAACTACCACCACCAACACAAGCAGTTCCTTGCATGTATTTTCATATTTAAACTACTTAACACACTCCATGATTCAAATTCCGTGTGTTTTAACCGGGGGTTATCACAAAAGGAAAGATCCTGGTGCCTCAATTTATTTGGACGGATATACGTGATTAACCGATTCACTTTTCACAGCAGGAGTATACAACCACAACAAGTTATTTAAAACATTAGCAGGGGTTCATTAGTGCACAAACAACGACCAGCAACGGCCTCAATTTTCAGGAGGCGTAAGCCAGCACAACTCAACAAGATATTCATAAGAGAGACAACATCAAAACATAATACCGTATCAACGATCACAACCCCCCCTTATTTCTTTATAGAATTCGTTCGTTATCTTTAATTAGGTCTGGTTTATCCAATTCTACAGAAACAAAAGCATGCCCACCCCACATGATACACAAGAAGAGAGGCAAAGGAGAAATTCCCTACTTGTTGATAGATGATCGACGTTTAGGCCGGGGACGCGGAACTTTGCGGATAACGATGCGGCTGGTCCGATGCACCAGAAGCTGTTTGTGAAAGTCACGATGGAAGAAAGGAGAAACCACGACTATCCCTTAGTTTATAGGATCCGGGGACGGTTGAGGTGAAAATGCGAATCTGCTTAAGGCGCGGGGGTCGTGGGTTGATCACGCGGCTCCACTCATCACAAAAGGGGTCGGGTGGTTTAAGTCGACTCATGAATTGATGAAGCATTTAATTAAAACTCTTATGGGCGTTACGGGTCTTAAACACGGTTAAACGAGTCAGAATAGGGTTTAAAACCTTATTTACGCAAAGGAGCATTACTAGAAACAACTTGACAAGGCTGGGTGACACCGATCGGTCTCCCCGATCTGTCTCACCGATTGGTTGCGCCGATAGGTCTCACTGAGACGCCACTCCTTTAGAACCGGGTTTTTTGCAAAGGGAAGGACCAAGAGAGTCTGAGTCATCACATTAGATACCTCTCAAACTATTATCATCCCCGAGAATTTAGATAACAGAAGGGAAGGGTGGGTCCGAACAACCACCACAAAAGATACCTCTCAAGAGCGAACCTCATTGCTAAATAAGAACATATTCCTGTCACGAACCAAGCAACATACCATGCCAAACTGTCCGGGTACGTGGGCTGGGGAGTCTCTTCCCCCATGTCAAGATATTATCCGCTTTGGGCGGAACTGACTCACCCGCACGGGTTTAATCGCATCCACCTTAATGCATCTTGATTATGGGTCGAGTTTTCTCCTTCCCTATAGCTGGGGGTTTTCACACACAAGCAGAGGAAAGAAACCAGTACATTTCATAGCCAAAGGACAAAACATTCTACCACAACAGGTACAACAAAGAACAAAACGCAAAATAACTCTGGGTACTGGGTACACATTTGTGATTCCCTTTCCCACGTACTCTCCTCAAGCCCACCATGTCTTAACAACACGCGAACCAAGGGAATGGTTCTCCCACGAAGCACTTTCTCCTTGCGATCCTCGATCATCACTGGTCTCTCCACAAAGGTCACATCGTCCTCGATGTCCAGCTCGCCCCAATCAAGGACGTGCGAATCGTCATGTAGATACCGACAGAGTTGGGACACATAAAAGACATCATGTATCCATAGTAGTGGTGGTGGCAACGCTAGCTGGTAAGCCACTTCGCCGACCCGCCACAACACTTGTAAGGGTCCGATAAACCTAGGGGAAATCTTTCTCCCTTTACCGAACCTCTGCTGCCCACGCCGAGGGGATACCTTCAAGAACACATGGTCCCCAACCTCAAACTCCAAGGGCCTCCCCCTGGTATCAGCATACGACTTCTGTCGGTCTTGGGCTGCCTTCATCCTTTCCCGTATGAGCTGAACCGTCTCTGTCGTGTTCTGCACCACCTCCGGACCAAAGATGCCTGCCTCTCCTACTTCGGTCCAACACACAGGCAAATGGCATGGCCTCCCGTACAAAGCCTCAAACGGGGTCATGCCGATGGTAGAGTGGTAGCTATTATTGTAGGAAAACTCTACCAGAAGCAAGTATTTCACCCATGACCCTCCTGAGTACAGAACACATGCTCGCAGCATATCCTCCATGGTCTGGATGGTGCACTCCATTTTCCCATCTTTCTGGGGATGGAAAGCAGTGATAAGGCGTAACTGGGTGCCAAACGCATGTTGCAATCCTCTCCAGACACGCGAGGTAAACCGTGCAACCCTATCCAAGACTATAGACCTCGGAACTCCATGCAACTTCACCACCTCATCCACGTACTTTCGTGCCAAAGCATCCACAGCACTCGACACCCTGATCTCCCGAAAGTGAGCCGATTTCATCAACCTGTCCACTACCACCCAGATGGCGTCGTACCCTCCTTGGGCCTTGTGTAGTCCCGTAATGAAATCCCTTGAGATGCCATCCCACTTCCACTTGGGGACACCTAGGGGCTGTAGTAGGCCGACTGGAACTCGATGTTCAGCCTTCACTTTCTGACACACTAGGCACTTGGCCACAAATTCTGCCACTGCTCGCTTAACTACAGGACACCAAAACTACCTCTTCAAACCCTGGTACATCTTGGAAACTCCAGGGTGTACCGCCAGGGGTGATTTGTGGAACTCACCGAGAACCCTGCCGCTCATCGCCTCTGGGACAAACAACCTCCCCTGGAAAAGCATCCGGTTCTGACCATCCTCGGTCTATCCCTCCAGAGCATTGCCCTGGTTAACTTGGTCACTCATCACTTCGCACTCTAGGTCTCCCCACTGAGACTCTTCCACCTGTTGAAATAGGGATGACTGCACTATCATCTGATATAGGCAGCCTCTGCCGCTATCCAGCTTTTCAGCCAGGTGTATGGCAGCCAACTCTTCCATTGCCTTCCAGGCATCCACCGACTCTCAGACCGCATCATTCTGCGTCCTCCTACTCAATGCATCAGCCACCACATTTCCCTTGGCTTCAGTATAACAGTTCTCTAAGTCGTAATCCTGGAGGAACTCCACCCATCTCCGCTGTCGCAAGTTTATGTCCCAATGGGAGAAGATATACCTCAAGATTTTATGATCTGTAAAGACCACAAAGCATTCCCCACTGAGGTAGTGTCGCCATAACCTTAGCACAAAAAAGACCGCTGCAAGCTCTAGGTCGTGGGTGGCGTTATTAAGCTCATGGGAACACAGCTGCCTCGACCCGTAAGAGATCACCCCTCATCGCTGCATCAAAACGCATCCCAGGCCCTGTACCGACGCATCACAGAATACCTCATAGGCCTCCCCATCTTCTGGTAATCTCAGCACTGGGACACTGACCAAATTCTCCTTCAGATAGCTGAAGGATGACTGGCACTGCTCACTCTATACGAACGCCTGGTCCTTCTTGGTCAGAGCTGTCAAATGGGCTGATACTCGGGAGAAGTTGGGTACGAATCTCCGGTAGTAACTTGCCAACCTGAGGAAACTACGGACTTCAACCACATTGTTGGGTGCTTCCCAAGAAGCAACAGCTTCAACCGTTGATGGGTCGACCGCTATCCCCTGATCCGACACTATGTGCCCGAGGAATTTAACTTCTCATGTCCAGAACTTGCATTTTGTCAACATCCCATATAGATGGTGTCGTTGGAGGACCTCCAAAACTGTCCTTAGGTGCTCTTCATGGTCCTCCTCTGATCTAGAGTAGACCAGGATGTCATCGATGAACACAACCACGAACCGATCCAGGTACTCCCAGAAGATGGAGTTCATAAGCCCCATGAACACAGCCGGGGCGTTCTTAACACTGAAGGGCATGACTACGAACTCGAAGTGTCCCTACCTGCTCCTGAACGATGTCTTCAGGATGTCTCTCTCTTGTACCCTCATCTGGTGGTACCCAGACCACAGGTCGATCTTTGAGAACCATCATGCCCCTTTCATCTAGTCAAAAAGATCATCTATCCTTGGGAGAGGTTAGCTATTCTTGATCGTCACTGGATTCAACCTCCTGTAGTCTATGCACAGCCTAAGACCTCCATCTGCCTTCTTTGCAAACAAGACTAGAGCACCCCACGGTGACGCACTCAGACGAACATAACCCCTCTCCATTAGGTCATCAATCTGTATCTGCAACTCCCGTAGCTCCGAAGGTGCCATCCGGTAAGGAGCCATCGAGATTGGATGTAACGCCCCAACCCCAGCTACCCAGAGCCGGTACATTACTTCGTAACATTGGCATGATCACAAAAGATGAAGTCTCGAAAGGCCGATTAGTTTAGTAGCCTTGGATACATTAGATACATTCGTAAGTCTTACATTACATAATAATGTGAAAAACTAATAACAAAGTCTTCATAGTCCACACTCATATCCTCTTCTGACTATCCCTGCAGGTCATTCATAAAATACTTCTTCACATCCTGGAAAATATTAAAACATTGAAAGGGGTGAGCTCAGATTCTCAGTAAGGATAACAATATTACGGAAGCTTTCATAAATAAACATAAACATTTAAGGCAATGTGTAACTAAAACAAATGCCTTATTGAACTTGAACTTCAGCATAATATGGAAAAAGTAAAATGAGATAATTCCATTACTTACTCACATGGATATTCTACTAGACGAATAATCACATGAAATATCAATAACCACTTTCATAATGAGGGAATGTATAATGACGGACATTCTGAAACATTTTGTCAAGGCCTCGACCAAGACGTCTAAAATGATTAAGGCCTCGGCCAAAACCATAACTCAAATTGGGAAAGGGCCTCGGCCAATTCCACATCTAGTTGTCTCATGAGACAAACCGATGCATCGAGGAGCTATAGCAGGCTCCACCCGTCACTTATTAAGTCCAATACATTCCTCATATGAACAGGTTTAAACATCTCATAAACCATAACATAATCGTATCACATAAAACATGCATAAAGGAAACATAACATTTCCACATTTCAATCACAAGATTTCAATACAACACATTGATATAATAAAAATGCTTTTAAAACCATTTTCAATACCAAAATAAAAGAAAAGTATAACATGGTATTTATTTTTCATTAAAAAAAGGGTATGGCTTGTAGAGGAAGCCGAAACTCAAATAGTGGTCACGGCGGCGGAGAAGTCATTGTCACCGCATATGTACGACAAAAACATTCCCTTTTGTCGTTTAGTAAATGCTTCGTATAAAAAAGATTCCTTTTGAATAAACTTAAAAGTCAAAGGGGTTTATACACCGTATAAAGGAAAGTTGTGTATACAACCAAATATGCCTCAATGAAAGGGGATTGAGAAGAAGTCCATAAAAAGATCATTTTTTAAATAAATTACATCTATAATGTGTATTCACTATAAGTACACATAAATAATGTACAAATACAAGATAAGATATAAAAATATCCTGACATAATTTGAAAGTAGGAGATTAACCCAAAGAATAGAAATTGGGTTAAGAAGTTCCCTTACCTTGCGTCCTGTCCTGACTCGACCGTTCTTTAACCTCCTGAATAATAAAATAGAGTTAATTACTATTTACTTAAGAACATTTTTCATGTTCATTATTCCTTTTGTATCCCTTATTAGCATGTTATGAACATTATGTAATTATTTAAGTTAATAACGGTCGTTTTGTCGATCTTTGGTACTTTAGTCAAAAATAAACTTCCTATAATTACAAGCTGTTCATGTGGTGAAATATCCATTATATCCAGAATTATATTCATGATGTAGATATCATATATATGATATATATCCCGTATATACATTCATTCATAATGTCACCTAACATTTAGAGGTAAGAAATGAAATGCACCGTTCATGGAGACGGTAAGCCGTACGTACGCATGAACGCTACTTTCATTTCTATTTCGTATTTAATGGAATGAAATAATAATGATATAAATTTATAATATAATTACAGTATAATATAGTGTATAATACAATTTAATCCATCCTTTATACATCCCACATATGGCATTAATGATTCAAATCACTTCGAGGGGGCGGTAGTCCGCACATCCTAAAATGAAATTATTGCGTTTTACCCATAATGGAAATCATAAAGTATGCCATAAATGAGAAATAAAGAAGAATAAGTAAAACATAAACATATTATATATCATATATAAATATAGTGACATCTAAATGTCCACCTTTGAAGGTGTTATATGAGTGTTGAACAATCATCGTTTCGTGAGGCAGAAATTCGCCATCCACAGAAACCGTATGTTATTTAACCATTAGATGTAGGTGTGTGTAAGTGTAGCTAGAATACTTCTTATAACGACATCATATTATATTTAGGATACTGGTTTTGTTACAAACGAAATGAATAAAAAGATTTTAGGGGGTTGGAGAAGAAAAATAAAACAAAACAACATTAGAGAAGACATTACCTCAAAATCGAGTAACTCTTTTTGATTTTAGCCAAAGGCTTCCTTGGGAAGAGTTCTGCCCAAAGTGAGGCTTCTAGGAGTAAGAGGGGGAATTTTGGAGAGTATTTGGGAAGATTTTGGCCGAGCCAAATGGCTTGAAATTTTGAATGAGGTGGTAGAGGTGGGGGCCTTTTATAAGAGGAGAGGAGGGGCTCTTTTGGAAAGATTGAAATGTTACATTATTATACAATGATTTTCGGATTCTAAAGTTCCCACACTTATATAATTCATGGATAAGGTGATCAGGGTTCGAAATATACCCATCCAATAGTCTTTGGACAATTGTAAGCCTTGTATTGTACATTATCTTTTCATTTTATTAAAATCGTTAAATAATGAGGTCATCGCTGCATCATAATGATGTCATAAATAATATAATTGATTTAATGTATAAAAATTATAAAACAAATACAATGATGTAGGAAATATTTTTAGCTTTCCAATGACTATATATAGTCAAAAATATGACTTCTATAACCCCATGTAAAAATTGTTTTAGTAAAACATTTCATGTTTGTGTCATTTTTTACTTTAACATTAAATAAAAGGTATTTATGTCATTTTCCAACTAAAGTGGCTCCATGGGGTCCCCAAGTTGACCCATGGATTGTCTTGGTCGGCCATGACTCATAAAATTGGACTAGGACAAGTTTCATGCCCATCTCATATTATTAAAACATTATTTTTACCTTAAACTACACTAATTACCTCTAATCGTGATTAAGAACTTAAAAGTTACTATTCACCAAAAATTATTTTGATCTCATTGAACCACATTTTACTTCTTAATGACAACCATGTATGTAGGATTTTTGAAAATCAAATCACAGAAGTGGTAATATTTCATTTAAACGAAAAATCAGTTATTTAACTACCACTTAGTGGTTTCACTATTCATCAAAAATTGAAGTTTTTCAGAACAATGCCAAAATTTCACCCTAAGCTATAATTGATATTCCGAATTCAAAAATGATGTCTATTTTACAAAATTCCAAACATATAAGTTTCATTAATTAATTTTATAATTAATTTCCACTGTCACAACAAATAGCGTGTTTTAAGAAACAATTTAAATCAAAAGATTGGCAATTGTTTATATCCAATTTCAATGTTAAATTAATTCTAATGACCACCATTGGATAAAATGGTAAAAATATATTCTAATTATACTTTAAAACCACTAAATAGTATAATTTATCACTATAAATTATTTTGATTAAAAAAGTTGTTTTTATGTATTTTTCACTATTCATAAAAAATTAGAAGTTCTCAGAAAAATACCAAAAATTCAACATAGGCTAATTTCGATATTCCGAATCCAAAAATGAAGTCCATTTTGAAATATAAAATTTCTATAATTTTAAAAAGTGGTTATTACTATTCATAATGGCTACTTTGATTAGTCGCGTTGTTTTAGAACTCGAAGTTGCGTACAATGCAAGCTATTGCATTATTGAATGAGAAGCGTATCATGGAAGCTCGGGGTGTTACATTCTCCCCTCCTTCAGTAAATTGCTTCCTCACAATTTTAAAATTTTCATTGAAAATAAAAGGTTCAAAATAGAAAATACCTTTGTGGAAAACCCACATCGGAAATAAGGTTAATAAATATATAACATTAAAAGAAAGCAAGATAAGTACAAAGGTCACCCAATATAGCCCATTCTAGGATTCTATGAAAATATGGATATAGAGGAGAAACAAACCATCAAGGTCTGATGGAGAGTTATAGAAAACAGGATTAGGAGAAAGTTTAACTACAAGAAAATCACAAACTTGTGATTGGTTAAACGGTCATTGAATCCCCAGTTGGAAAAGTTAAACGACAACATTTTTGTTTTAAGATACCTTTTATAATGTTGAGGAATTTATTTAGGAGATTTACTAAGAACGTAAGGGAATATACATACTTATTATGTATACTTTCATTCGTTAATAAATTTTTACCACAAACCCATCTTTTAATCCAAATGGTAATGGAACTCAGAAATATTCTTTTTATCCTAATTGTATAATGTTCCAAATATTAACACATACCATTTAGATTAGTAAAACTATTTTGTAATAACCAGGGACTTCCTGTAGGCTAGTGGTAGGAAATAAAGGCCTGTCGCACTATGGTTGTGGGTTCGATTCCCGCAGGTTTATCCGACGCGATGGGTTATGCCCCACCCTGCAGGTTGTCCTTTTCCTAAAACTATAGTATCATAATATTCCAAAAATAATCTTCATGAATTTTTTTAACCTTAAACAACACTATCCAAAGATCAATTTAATCTACTCCAACCTTTATAGTTATCCAAAATACCTCTATCCAGACATTCCCTAAAAGGTCTCTTAATTCCAAAATCAATTTATCAGATTCCCCAAACAAAGTAAAGTTTCTCTTATTTCCACATACTAAAAATATAATTACCTTCATCATATTAAAACCGTACTGAAATAAACAAGTACTGCAGTACAATCCTTATATATATATATCACATTATTCTAATAACCAGAATATAATCCATGAGTCCAAAATCACCAATACATTAGTTATTCTGCTTCAACTGTAGTAACAGCATAAGATTGTTGTCACGAACCAGCCAGGGTCGACCCTGAACTGGTCACCCGAGCCGGTCTGCGACATGGCCCGAGAGGCGTTCCCGATCCTCCCGGGCTGGCGACAAGCGCTAGGGCATCAACAGAGGCTATGGGAACGTTTTCGCCCAATATAAATAAATAAGAATGCAAAGATAATACAGAGCAGCGCAGAAAAGATAAACCAGATAAAGTGACTAAACAGGAACAAACAGGAAACTAACTAACCAAACACGACGTGCGAACAAACTCCGTGCGACCTCGCGGGTCGCTCTCCGACTCAACGATCAAGCGTCGCCCTAGGCGAGCGCACTCAAGCTATAGCCTGCACAAACACTAAAAACAGAAAAGAACTATAGGCGTGAGTATTAAAACTCAGTAGGCTAGCCCGATATCTATTCCCAATGCACTACCTTTAAAATAAAATAAACATCATTTCAAGTTTGAACTACAATTTATAAAAGTATGTTTTTCTAAGAATTTTACTTAAAAACAAAGTACGAACCATTGCCCTTATCCATTTCAAAATTCGGGTTCATTTCATTAGTGTCAATGACATTTCAGGAAAGGGAAAGTGATGTTTAAATTTTCAAATTTGTATAACGGCGATTAAACACTTTCATTTGAAAACAATTTTTCAGAAACCTAATCAAAAGCAATTTACCATTTTCCAAAGAAAACAATACACCAGAATGCACAAAGTAAAACACACAGCAAGGGCAATGTAGGTATACATGTGAGTATCATAATCAGTACTGCAAGCAATAAAAGCTGAATAGACATGGGTGAATCTAGGAGATCGAGAATAAACCAGAAGACACCAATACATGAGAAATCATCCTTATCGACATGTCACGATGAAATCAAAACGCACAATACGCTCGATCATCCACTCACAGGCAGGTCGTGGGCAAATCCCATAGCAATAAACCCAATATATCCACCTACTATGGGCCACTGGTCAGTACCATAACCTACCAGTGCAGCAATCGTTCTTAGAATATTCTCTCAATATGCCAGATTCCCATGTCTCATGTGTTTGAAAAAGGGGTGAGCCAACTAATGCCAACCGAGAATCCAATCACATACATATATATATATAAAGCACAACAGGCATCACCCGAGCCACTCCGTGGAACAACCTCATGCCTTTTACTATTCAAGTACCTGGGAGCCTCTAAGCGCGGCCTCCCAAACAATCAATTGCAACCAAGGCATGAGAGTCGTCCTAAGAGGGTTTTTATAAAAACATTTTCATCGCTTTCCATAAAGTGCCAAATGGGCATTTAATACAGTTCACAACCACTAACAAAACCAGTTTAAAACTATTTAAAGAACCCGCAAAACACTACTTCACAGGTTGCCAATATTTTTATAAACCAAACCAAACCATTTTCTTTTTCCAAATCACTTTAAGAGCCAACCGGGCAATTTCTCAAACGAACCAAAGTATTTGTTCATGCTTCAAAAGAAATCATTTCTCATTAAACCAGAACTCTGTTTTACATTCCGTGAATTATGTTTAAAATCCAATCGGGCATTCTTTCATTATTGGGTGTCCGCTCGTCAAAAGGATGTTTCATGTGGCGTGTATAAAATAAACGGCTCCTTCTGACATTAAACGACCATTAAAAAAAATTAACCATCTTATATTAAAAATTAATTATCATATATTATCTAATATTTATTACAATTAATAAAATATTGATATTGAACAATTAGGGTGCGCAAACAGCATGAAATAATATAACTTAAATTTTAAAAGCAGTGCAAAGGGAAACTACCTCAAGACGCATCTCGAAAAGAAAACGACACGGCGCCAAACTCCCGTTGCGTAAAGGGCGCATCAAATTGCGCCGTCAAACAGGTCCTGAAGTAGAATACCGTAAAACGGGTTTAACGATCAATAATAATAATATAACAGTAGTAGCCAATATATAAAGTTAATATCAGTAATAATGTAATAATAATAATAACATAGCCATAATAATGAAAATAACACAAATAATATAATTATCATAATGATAATATATCAATAATAACAATAATGATAATAATGTAGTAATAATGATACAACATCATAATAATAGTAATAATAATATTCATAATAGATTGTTAATATTAATAATAATAATATAAAAACATAATATAATAATAATAGTAAGGATAACATAATATAATAATAACAATAATAATAATAATATAATAGTGATAATATTAGCAAAATAATAATAAAAATATAATAATAATAATAATAATGTTAGTAATAATAATAATAATATGAAATGATAATAACAATAACAATAATAAAAATACTAATAACAATAATATAATAATAATAATAGTAACATAATAATAATAAAATATTTATAATATTATTAATATGATAAAAAATAATAATAATAAACGTTATAAGATTAACAAACAAAACAAAATATGAAATAAAAATAAAAAAACTCACGGAAGAGCGGGTAAGGAAGGAGGCGGCAGCCAGAGGTGGGGCGTGGCGGCCGGGCGACGCAGGTCGGGAGCGGGGCGGAGGCCGGCAGTTGGCTGGCAGAGGAGCCCGGCGCGACGAGGTTGCAGGCCGGAGGTTGGGGAGGCGGAGGCGGCGAGCCGTTGCGGCAGACGGCGCACCGGGGTGGAGCAGGGGCGGAGCAGGGCGGTGTTCGGGCCGCCGGACGCTGGTGCAGGGGGCGGAGCAGGGCGGTGTTCGGGCCGCCGGACGCTGGAGCAGGGGGCGGAGCAGGGCGGTGGGATGGGAGGAGGGTGCGGGTTGCAGGTGGGGGGTGCCGGAGGGAGCCGGCGGTCGGTTGGCGGAGGAAGGGAGAGAGCGCAGAGGGGGTTGCGGGAAGAAAGGAGAGAAGGGAGAGGGAAAACCTAGGGTTTTGCACATATATATATATATAAGATAAAACATAATAATAATAATAATAATAATAATAATATACCAGAATTTTAATACAATATTTAAGATAGTAATAAAACACTAATAACTCATACTAATGTCATTAAAATCATCAACCTCTTTAATAAAAATAATAACCACAACTTTAATAATAATAAAATTTCAACATAAAACATTAATTTTTAAAACGTAGGGCAAACGCATGGTCACTGCTAGCAATGCGGTGATCGCGCACCGGCACGAAACCGCCCACACGACTAAATGACAAGGATAATAATAATAATAATAATAACAACTTAATAAACATTAATAAAACCAATAATTATAATAATGAACATATATTTATGTATAAAAATATATATATATAAACATATATAAACCAACTTATACAAACATTGATAAATATATATACATATATATATATACATAACTGTGTGTGTGTGTGTATACAAACATATAAATAACATATATAAACACACACATATATATAAACATATATACACATAATCATACAACGTTAAAACATATTTATTTATAAAAATATATGTATATATATATATTCACATATGAATATGTTTACACATGCATATATATGTACACAACGTTACCACATAAAAACATAACGCTAAAACTGGATGACCGTACGGTATTCACGCACCGTACGGTACCCAAGCGGACTGCAAGTGGGCTACGCATGCCCAAGTGGATTGCGCGTCGTAAACTTACGGTGTCCGCGCACCAACCCAAACCATAAACACATCTCAACATTAAAAAAAATTTAAACCGGGACTCACCCGCACTTACGCAAAAACACCCGACACCAAGAGAAATAAAATAAATAAAAAGACTAAAAAAACGGGTGTGACAATTGTCCTTGATCACTTGGCCTTTTCTGAGGTAAGTTTCCCTGAATCTTAGGACATTCATTTGCATAATGACCCATTTCTCTACAATTGTAGCATTCAACTTTGATCGCCTCTTTCTTTCCCTTTCAATCACGAGCCTGGTGACCCTTTTCTCCACATTTATAACAAACTCCCATTCCTTTTAGGCAAGTACCAGGGTGATTCTTCCCACAATTTTCACATAATAGAAAATCCTTCATTCCCTTTTTCCCTTTATCTGTCTCTTGTTCCACCGTTCTCTTCTTCTCTTTCTTTACTTTGTTGTCATAAGACTTAGAGAATTCCTTTTCTGTCTTGATAGCACCCAAGACAATATCTTTGTATGATGAGAAGGATTGTGATACTAAAGCTCGACAGAGAAATGGTTTTAACCCATCACAGAAATGATCAATCTTACTCCTTGGGTTACGTATATAATCGGCAGCATGCCTCGCTAACCTTGTAAAGTTAGCCTCATACTTTGTGACATTCTCATCCTCCTCCTTCCTTAGACTCGGAAATTGTCTTTCCATATGTGCTCGATGGTCACGAGGAAAGTATTTTTCTAAGAAAAGATCTTTGAACTCCCTCCATTCCATATTTTATATTTCATCAACTTCTTTTGTGTTTTGAATCAGCGACCACCAATGATCGACATCTCTAGTGAGGAGGTAAAGTGCCATGACAACCTTCTCCCTTTCGCTACTCACCAAGGCATGGAATATTTTCTCTAAGGAGTTTATCCATTGCTCAGCTACTATAGGATTTGTACTCCCATTGAAGGTTGGTGGTTGTTGCCTCATGAAATGGTCTAGCATTGATCCTCCATGTTACGGATCAGGGTGCTCCATACGAGTAAGGTTATTATTCATAACCTGAGTGAGTTGCCCCAGTATGGTAATAAGTTGATCAGCACCAGTTGTATCTCCAAATCCACAATAATTATCTTGAGCAGGAGGGCATTCCCTACACGAAGTTCGTGCATTGATACGGTTTCCATTCCTTTTACTAGGCTCCATTTCTAAACAATGGCATAAACTATATTAGTTTATGAATCAAAATACATAATTCCATACTTGTAAAACACTTTACATAAATTGAACTATTTATGGATATAATCCATAATCATAAAAAGAAATGTTTTCTTTGAGGAAGTATATACTCATAACCCTTCATAGTGGTTTGTAAATAAAATGAGAATTATCCTAAGCATATCCCCCGGGAGTGTCGTAACCAAGAGTGCAGCAAGGCCCATTGTCGTGCACCAGTTCCCATTCGAGTCTAGTTCAAAGCGGTGTTTTCGGGTTTTACCCCTAGGTACATATGTGCCAGAGCCACCTCTACCTGCTCGTATCCAGACAGGGATGTATTGCTCGGAAAACTCATAACATCTCTATAATACCAAAATTCTAGGAAGTTCTTCTATACTAATCCTCAAAGTCTATCTTCGGGCTATGTGCTCTAATCAGAGTTTATCTAAATCTAGCTTCCAAGGTTAGTAATAAACTGTCTCTGATACCAACTGTAACGCCCCGACCCCAGATACCCAGAGCCGGTGCATTACTTCGTAACATTGGCATGATCACAAAAGATCATGTCTCGAAAGACCGATTAGTTTAGTAGCCTTGGAAACACTAGATACATTCGTAAGTCTTACATTACATCATAAAGTGAAAAACTAATAACAAAGTCTTCATAGTTCACACTCATATCCTCTTCTGACTATCCCTGCAGGTCATTCATAAAATACTTTTCACATCCTGGAAAATATTAAAACATTGAAAGGGGTGAGCTCAGATTCTCAGTAAGGATAACAATATTACGGAAGCTATCATAAATAAACATAAACATTTAAGGCAATGTGTAACTAAAACAAAAGCCTTATTGAACATGAACTTCAGCATAATATGGATAAAGTAAGATGAGATAATTCCATTACTTACTCACATGGATATTCTACTAGACGAATAATCACATGAAATATCAATAACCACTTTCATAATGAGGGAATGTATAATGCCGGACATTCTGAAACATTTTTTCAAGGCCTCGGCCAAGACGTCTAAAATGATTAAGGCCTCGGCCAAAACCATAAATCAAATTGGGAAAGGGCCTCGGCCAATTCCACGTCTAGTTGTCTCATGAGACCTATCGATGCATCGAGGAGCTATAGCGGGCTCCACCCGTCACTTATTAAGTCCAATACATTCCTCATATGAACAGGTTTAAACATATCATAAACTATAACATAATCGTTTCACATAAAACATACATAAAGGAAACATAACATTTCCACATTTCAATCACAAGATATCAATACAACACATTGATATAATAAAAACACTTTCAAAACCATTTTCAATACCAAAATAAAAGAAAAGTATAACATGGTATTTATTTTTCATTAAAAAAAGGGTATGGCTTGTAGAGGAAGCCGAAACTCAAATAGTGGTCACGGCGGCGGAGAAGTCAATGTCGCCGAATACGTACGACAAAAACATTCCCTTTTTTCTTTTAGTAAATGCTTCGTATAAAAAATATTTCTTTTGAATAAACATAAAATTCAAAGGGGTTTATACACAGTATAAAAGAAAGTTGTGTATAAAACCAAATATGCCTCAATGAAAGGGGATTGAGACGAAGTCCTTAACAAGATCATTTTTTAAATAAAGTACATCTATAATGTGTATTCACTATAATAACACACAAATAATGTACAAATACAAGATAGGACATAAAAATATCATGACATAATTTGAATGTAGGAGATTAACCCAAAGAATAGAAATTGGGTTAAGAAGTTCCCTTACCTTGCGTCCTGTCCTGACTCGACCGTTTTTTAACCTCCTGAATAATAAAATAGAGTTAATTCCTATTTACTTAAGAACATTTTTAATGTTCATTATTCCTTTTATATCCCTTATTACCATGTTATGAACATTATGTAATTATTTAAGTTAATAACGGTCATTTTGTCGATCTTTGTTACTTGAGTCAAAAATAAACTTCCTATAATTACAAGTTGTTCATGTTGTGAAACATCCATTATATCCAGAATTATATTCATGATGTAGATATCATATATATGATATATATCCAGTATATACATTCATTCATAATGTCACGTAACTTTTAGAGGTAAGAAATGAAATGCACTGTTCATGGAGACGGTAAGCCGTACGTACGCATGAACGCTACTTTCATTTCTATTTCGTATTTAATGGAATAAAATCATAATGATATAAATTTATAATATAATTACAGTATAATATAGTGTATAATACCATTTAATCCATCCTTTATACATCCCACATATGGCATTAAAGATTCAAATCACTTCGAGGGGGCGGTAGTCCGCACTTCCTAAAATGAAATTATCGCGTTTTACCCATAATGGAAATCATAAAGTATGCCATAAATGAGAAATACAGAAGCATAAGTAAAACATAAACATATTATATATCATATATAAATATAGTGACATCTAAATGGCCACCTTTGAAGGAGTTATATGAGTGTTGAACAATCATCGTTTCGTGAGGCAGAAATTCTCCATCCACAGAAACCGTATGTTATTTAACCATTAGATGTAGGTGTGTGTAAGTTTAGCTCGAATCCTTATTATAAAAACATCCTAGTATATTGAGTATAATTGTGTTTTTACAAAAGAAATGAATAAAAAGAGTTTAGGGGGTTTGAGAAGAAAAATAAAACAAAACAACATTAGACAAGACATTACCTCAAAATCGGGTAACTCTTTTTGATTTGAGCCAAAGGCTTCCTTGGGAAGAGTTCTGCCCAAAGTGAGGCTTCTAGGATTAAGAGGGGGAAGTTGGGAGAGTATTTGGGAAGAGTTTGGCCGAGCCAAATGGCTTTAATGTGTGAATGAGGGGTAGAGGTGGGGGCCTTTTATAAGAGGAGAGGAGGGGCTCTTTTGGAAAGATTGAAATGTTACATTATTATACAATGATTTTCGGATTCTAAAGGTCCCACACTTATATAATTCATGTCTAAGGTGATACGGGTTCTAAATCTACCCATCCAATAGTCTTTGGACAAGTGTAAGCCTTGTATTGTACATTATCTTTTCATTTTATTAAAATCGTTAAATAATGGGGTCATCGCTGCATCATAATGATGTCATAAATAATACAATTTATTTAATGTCTAAAAATTATAAAACAAATACTATGATGTAGGAAATCTCTTTAGCTTTCCAATGACTATTTATAGTCAAAAATATGACTTGTATAACCCCATGTAAAAATTGTTTTAGTAAAACATTTCATGTTTGTGTCATTTTTTACTTTAACATTAAATAAAAGGTATTTATGTCATTTTCCAACTAAAGTGGCTCCATGGGGTCCCCAAGTTGACCCATGGATTGTCTTGGTCGGCCATGACTCATCCAATAGGAGTAGGACAAGTTTCAAGCCCATCTCATATTATTAAAACATTATTTTTACCTTAAACTACACTAATTACCTTTAATCGCGATTAAGAATTTAAAAGTTACTATTCACCAAAAAATTATTTTGATCTCATTGAACCACATTTTACTTCTTAATGACAACCATGTATGTCGGATTTTTGAAAATCAAATCACAGATGTGGCAATATTTCATTTAAACGAAAATTCAGTTATTTAACTACCACTTAGTGGTTTCACTATTCATCAAAAATTGAAGTTTTTCAGAACAATGCCAAAATTTCACCCTAAGCTATAATTGATATTCCGAATTCAAAAATGATGTATATTTTACAAAATTCCAAACATATAAGTTGCATTAATTAATTTTATAATTAATTCCCGCTGTCAGAACAAATAGCGTGTTTTAAGAAACAATTTATATCAAAAGATTGGCAATTGTTTATGTCCAATTTCAATGTTAAATTAATTCTAATGACCACCATTGGATAAAATGGTAAAAATATATTCTAATTATACTTTAAAACCACTAAATATTATAATTCATCACTATAAATTATTTTGATTAAAAAGGTTGTTTTTAAGTATTTTCCACTATTCATAAAAAATTAGAAGTTCTCAGAAAAATACCAAAAATTCAACATAGGCTAATTTCGATATTCCAAATCCAAAAATGAAGTCCATTTTGAAATATAAAATTTCTATAATGTTAAAAAGTGGTTATTACTATTCATAACGGCTACATTGATTAGTCGCGTTGTTTTAGAACTCGAAGTTGCGTACAATGCAAGCTATTACATTATTGAATGAGAAGCGTATCATGGAAGCTCGGGGTGTTACATTGGACGAGCATCGGGCAACAGGTCTATCCTGAACTCGATGTCACGTCGAGGGGGTAGAGTCGTCACCTCTTCAGAAAAGATGTCCATAAACTCACGGATGATCTCTGGCACTTCCACCATTTCCGCATCTACTGATTCTACCGTCAGCTCGGTCAACAAGGAGAGGAGTGGTTCCTCTCCCCTGTTTCCCTTTGGACTGCTCCTCTCGCATGTGAAGGTAACACTCCGGCTATCCATGTCTGAGAACACAACCCTTCTTCGAAAATATTCGATGACGACGCACACAGAAAATAGCCAGTCGATGCCTAGGATGACATCGTATGGCTGTATCTGTAGCAGAAGAAGATCCCGAACCGAATGATGTGGCCCTATAATCAGTCTACATCCCTGACAAACGAACAACAAGTCGGTCTGACCTCCAACTAGTGTGCTCAACACTAGGGGCACTGGAAGTCTCTCGGCATCTCGACCCAAAGCACGCGCTAGACTGGGTGCCACGAAGGAGTGCGAAGCTCCTGTATCGAACAAATCATAAGCAAGAGTGCTAAACAGACTGATCGTACCTAGAACAACCTCTGGCCCTGCTGGGACTACTACCTCTGCAGCGTGCAACTATCCACGCCTAGCTCCCCTGCCCCTCGGCTGTCGGACACCCCCCCCCCCCCCCCGACCACGCCCTGGTCGAGGTCCCTGTAGAGCACCCTAAGGTCAGCCTCCTCCTACGTCTGCCCTCGGAGAAGCGGGAGCTCGCTGTCCCTACTGCTGCTGTTGGAAAGGTCTGGCTGGAAGTTGCTGCTGGGGCGGGTGCTGGGGCTGACTTCCGCTATTGTACTGCACCCGGTCTGCGCACTGACTTCGGAGATGCCCAGGGCTCCCACATATGAAGCACCGTGGTCCCGGGCCCGTAGGAAAAGGGCGAGGGCTGGGGGATCGAAACTGAAACTGATGCGGCCTACTACCTGCGGTTCAGAACCTAGAGGGTCCTGACGCCGGAGGCCTGGTGCTGACGGCTTTCCCCTTTGATTGTCCCAGCTGGGTCCCCTCTCGCGACACTCCCCCTAGATCATGCATCCGCTCCACCACTTCGGCCATCTTCTGGACCTCCAAGTACGTCGGCAGGGTAAAGGGGGTAACAACATATTGGAGGGAGGGTTGGAGTGCCTCCTCCAAACGTCTTGCCCGATACTCCTCGTCGGGAAAGAGGTCCGGAGCAAAACTTAGGAGGTCCTTGAACTTGATCCCTAGATCCCTCACAGACATACTCCCCTGCTGGAGGGAGAGTAGTTCCTGCCTCTTTTCTACTTTCATCGTCGAGGAGAGGAACTCCACCTGGAACTCCTTCTCGAAATCCACCCAAGCCACCTCATATTATCTCCTCTCACCCAGGTAAAGCATCCACCACTGACGTGCCGCTCCCCGCATCTGGATAACGGCCAGGGGAACCCAGTAATCAGCCGAGGACTGAATCAGGCCGAAGGATATAACTAGCTCCTCTAGCCAGCCTTCCATCTTCATATCAGAGGTGCTGCCCTCATACTTCTCGAGGGCCTGTCGCTGGAAGGATCGAAGAGTCCTCTGCCACTGGTCATCCTCTTCCTCTCGATTAGCTCTCCGTAGATTGGCCAATGTAGTCTCAGGGGCCTCGATCGCCTGTACCACACATGGTCGCCTTCCAGGTGCCATAGCTGAATGGTAAACAAGGAATGCCTTAGCCCAAGTAGTGCAGAATATCGTTCTTAAAACTTCTTAAGATTTAAATTTAATCTTAATTCCCAAGACATCCCAGAAACACAATAACACAAGTCATTATGATGCATGTACCTTTCCTAGGGTCTCTACCCTGCAATCAGTGTGGCCTCACATGGTCGTTCGGTAGGTCCAGAGTCCTTTCATCGGATCATGGGGGGCCCTAAAATCTCGTGTCCTAGCCGGTCTTCCCTGGCCTAATTCACGGTCCAAGGTCACCCAACACCGTTGCCATACCATCCCATTCAATCCTCACTGTGCCTAATTCCATAATCCATCCTATCTCTCAACCATCCCGCTCTGATACCATTTTGTCACGACCCACCTTCACCAAAAGGTGGGAAGGGTCAGCTGATTTCCAGGACCTTCCTTCATTAAGTTGAAGGATAGGTAATGACCCCTGAAACCCGCCTTCAATAGGTCTTGGAGCAGCGACTAGCACCAAGGGTATAGAAAATTCTCGCAAATGGAAGGCATTACCCTTTATATTTTATAGGATCGAGAGATAAGGAGAAGAAAACCCAACAACACCAAGGTAGAGAGAAAAGTAAAGCAAAAAAATAAACCATTCCAACATGCATGTGTAAAAAGTAAAATCCACACGATGCAAAAAGGTGACTACAAGGTAAGTACCAAAACGGAAAACAACAACTGCAACTGCTCCAAAAGTCTGAGCTAGTAAGGTCCTGTGTAATCCCCGAAGTCCTCCTGGAAACCTGAAAGCAGTTTTATATACGTAGGGTGAGCATACAAGTACACTCAGTAGGGAAAACCAAAGACTCTCGTGCACAAGTGGGGGAACATGCTAAAGTCCCGTGAGAAAAGAGTAAACTAAACACCTATAAAGGTAAAATATCCACCCAAAGACTCGCCAAGGCACACTCCCCAAATAAAGCAAGTCATGTAATTTATATAATAAGAGCACATCGATGTTTGGGTACCTCGTGGAACTTTCCCACTAGTTATTGAGACATCCTACGCATCGGACCGATCCCGCCATTCTCACCGCATTCCCACTGCCACACCGGCCCGCACACACCTGGGCCACAACCACACGCAGTCCCACTGCCGAAACCCGGCCGCATACACCTGGGCCTCACCCGCACACATTCCCATTGCTGAAACCCGCCTACACACACCTGGGCCACAACTGCACGCAGTACCACTGCTGAATCCCGCCCGCACACACCTGGGCCACAACTGTCACACGTAACCATGCCTGCAAACACATAGGCCAGAACAACCACCACCACAACTGAAGACACCTGGGCCTCATCCCGAAGACACTTGGGAAACCACCTGCCGCACACACCTGGCCAACCACCACACTACCCAGCTCGAAGGTTCTTGGGATAATAATGCACTTCAAGCCATCACAGCCTTCCCGAAGATACTTGGGCTATCCGGGAAAGGGAGCAGAAAAGGAGCTAATAACTGGCCACTAAGAATAGTGTTGGAAAAAACACCCTCCCCCATGAAATGGGGGTGTTCGGCACTAGGTTCTCAACTTGGTTGGGGCACGAATAAGAAACACAAAATTACAAGTATAGATATTGTTAATAAGAACTCACCCAAAGCTAGGTTTTTTTTCTTCAGATAGCCTATAGATCCCAACAACACTCAAGCCCGAGTCACGACTCATGCTAACAACCCATCATCCCATTATTGTTTCATGTTCAGTGATAATATTTTATTTAAGAACTACTGGGCATCTAGTAGGCATAGACATAAGTACAGGAAATTAAACAGTCAAACATCAACCAAAACGTCCACACCTGGTTCTCAACAACAGAGGATTCCACCCCAATTTGTGATATGAACAAGTAACCACCCGGATTTAAAACTCACAACCACCGAATCCACACCAACAGGAGATCCCATCCCCCAAAAGAAAATCACACGACCACCGAGAGTATAAAAGAACAGGGGATCCCATCCCCTTCCACATCTCCAGAAATCGGCCCGAAGGGAAAACAACCAACTACCACCACCAACACAAGAAGGGACTTGCATGTATTTTCAGATTTAAACGACTTAACACACTCCATGATTCAAATTCTGTGTGTTTTAACCGGGGTTTATCACAAAAGGAACGATCCTGGTGCCTCAATTTATTTGGCTTGATATATGTGATTAACCAATTAAATTTTCACAGCAGGAGTTTACAACCACAACAAGATATTTAAAACATTAGCAGGGGTTCATTAGTGCACAAAAAATGACCACCAACGGCCTCAATTTTTAGGAGGCATAAGCCATCACAACTCAACAAGATGGTCATAAGATAAACAACTTCAAAACATAAGACAATATCAACGATCACATCCCCCCTTATTTCTTTATAGAATTCGTTCATTGTCTTTAATTAGGTCTGGTTTATCCAATTCTATAGAAACAAAAGCACGCCCACCCTGCATGATACACAAGGAGGGAGGCAAAAGATAAATTCCCTACTTGTTGATAGATGATCGACGTTTAGGACGGGGGCGCGGAACTTTACGGATAACGATGCGGCCGGTCCGACGCACCAGAAGCTGTTTGTGAAAGTCACAATGGAGGACAGGAGAAACCACAGCTATACCTTAGTTTAGAGGAGCCGGGGACGGTTGAGGTGAAAATGCAAATCCGCGTAAGGCGCGGGGGTTGTGGGTTGATCACGCGGCTCCACTCGTCACAAAAGGTGTCAGGTGGTTTAAGTCCACTCATGAATTGATGAAACATTTAATTAAAACTCTTATGGGCGTTACGGGTCTCAAAAACGGTTAAATGAGTCAGAATAGGGTTTAAAACCCTATTTACGCAAAGGAGCGTTACTGGAAAAAACTTGACAAGGCCGGGTGACGCCGATCGGTCTCACCGATGGGTCCTGCCGATCGGTCTCACCGATCGGTCTCACTGATCGGTCTCACCGATCGGTCTCACCGATCGATCTCGCCGATCGATCTCACTGATCGATCTCACTGATCCGTCTCACCGATCGGTCTCACCGATCGGTCTCACCGATCGGTCACGCCGATAGGTCTCACCGAGACGCCACTCCTTTAGAACCCGGTTTTTGGCAAAGGGAAGGACCAAGAGAGTCAGGGTCATCACATTCATATCCAAAAAAATATTCACAAAAATTTAAAAAAATTATAATATATCACACTAATAAACACTTAATAAGATTATTATGATTTTGGTACAAACATATTATATGAAAACCACCACATAATCAACCACTAATCATATTATGTTTCTGATTGCATTGGTTTAAAAACCAACTTGAACAACTCTATGAATTTATACCATGGGTGACTATTGGTATATAGTTAATTGAATAAATGGTATAATTTTATAAAGTATTACTATTATTGGTTTGGGATTGGTAAAATTAATATTAAACTCTTTAATTAGGAAAATATATTTCTCTGGATAAGAATCACTGAAACATGATCATCTTCAATTTCATATTCTATTATTATATAACAAATAACATATAATGATGTTGTATATTTATAAGAATCATGGTACATATGTTATATTACAATTAGTGATCTCATGATGGTGATTTTTTAACAAGAATGTATACAAACCCTTTTTATTTGACAATGTCCAAAATGATCATGATTACTTACACTGATATTGAAAATATGTAATAAGTAACTAGAATTTTTATAGATATTGATTATATATAATTATAATAAATTAAAAATATATTAATAAGCTTATGTGATATGTTATAATTATTTTTATGTTTTTTATAATGATATTTAATGTGTTTTGTAAGATAGGATAAAATTTAAGAATTTTTGTAACCACAATTCCAATTCAATGAGACATAATAAATTGTGTGCACCAGGTTTTCCTTGTATCATGTTTTTACTACCAATAGATATATTTTTGTCATAATTTTTTTATCTATTAAGATATTCCAAGACAAATATTATTCCAGTCCTGAAATTTTTATTTATTCAATTGTATCCCCAATAGTGAAGGATTTTAGTAACTCGCCATTATTTCATTGATTTATGATTATTCTATAGAAATTATTTCATGCGTGTGGCCTAAATTATTCCCTTGAATAATTATAAACTATTATCAAATTTTTTAAATTTATTTACATTATGGTTAGATTAATACTGGTTGAATAATACTTAAATTGTGGAGTATGTTTCATGTAAGGATAATAGACTTCTCAAATCCCTTTTCAATGAGTTATTCTATTTTTTATTGAACATTAATAATCCATTATGGGGCTCTCCCACCATAATATTTTAAAATATGATAATTTATATTCCACTTTACGTACATAATGTTTTAAATCAAATAATTTTTTTTAATATTTTTCACAATATGGGATTTTAGAAAATATAATTTCAAAGTATTACCAAATTCCTTCATAATAAATTATTTTATCGTTGGCTCCACATTTTCTATAGAAAAAATTAAAATATTTTTAATTATCCATTATTTTATATTATTTTGTAATATAATTTTTTTTAAAACATTTCACTTCATATTTTCTAAAGATACTTTTTATGGTAACATATATGTTTTCATTTAATATCATCGCTAAAAAATTAATAGTACTTTAAATTTTTACCTCTATTTTTATTTTAATATTCAAAAGGATTTACACTCATGTGATATATGTTACATAGTTTATCAACCAATATATATATATATATATTAATAATTTATTATATTGGACTTGTTTTATCAAACAGTTCAAGTATCGATCTCTTCTTTTATGGTATCTTCAAATAATTATTTTATAATGATGTTTTTCATGAATATAAATAACCTTTCATGATTCCACTGTTACACTGAGGATTATTTATTTGGATACAATCCACCTTCTCTATATGGATGGATTATATAACATTATTCCTTATAAATAATGTGATTCATCACTATATTTTTGACTCCAAAAAATCCACCATGAATATAAAAACATTTCTACTAATGAATTTGCATTATGAATACAATGCTTTCTATTCATTTTAGTGATTTATATTCCCCAATATTCTATATAGTGATTTATTTTTTAAATTATTGACTTAACTATAAAACCTTTACTATATATGGTGTTTTTTTATTATTATATATAAAGATACTCCATTTATTGATTTTGGAACAATTGAAAATCTATTTTTATTTGTTTCTAGTACAGAGCTTTATTCATTATCATAGAATCATGATTATGTATAAATTTAAAATTAACCATATTTCATGAAACTAGTGAGTAACATGTTATCATTTTTATTGACATGTGAAAAATTATTGGTATTTTATGTTGTTATTATAACACTTATGATTTTTAGAAATGCTTATTGTCTATTTTTTAAACATTTTCTAATATAATGAATTAATTAGACATAAAAACTGGTTTATGGTTCCTATCATTATATAGACTCTCAATATATTGGTGACTATTATGATAAAAACATGTATGAGTATTTGGGGTATTCTTTTTGAATTCAGTAAAAAAATTTAACACTATTTAAAATGGTATGAATATTGTCATGGTTGAGTCATTGATGGTATGATCTAGATGTCTAGTAATATGTATTCTATCACTATAAATTCATCTGTTATTAAACATGTTATCTATTCATTTTCATTTCAATAAATGAATATGTTATAATATATATTTTATTTTGTCATAACATTTTGTTAATTACTTATTCGTTCCATTATATTTTTTATATTTTTATGTCATGATCTGCTTAATTTTATATGTTTTTCCATACATGGTTTTTGTGATCACCACTTCTTATGATTCTATTTCCCTTGGTTATAAAGAAATGTATTAAGAATTTTATGGATATAATAAAATAAGTTTGGTAGGATTTCTAAGAGTATTTGAATATGTATTTTGGATTAAGTATTTTCTTATATATTGAAACGTGAGCATTAGTTGGTAAAATATGATGGATTTATTTTTTATCATTTTCAAGAATTATCTAAATCTATATACCTAAAACATTATGAGAATATATTTAATTCAATATATTCTTTAGTTCATGTAATAATGTGATAGTTATATCTGGGAATATATAAATTTTATTGAATCTAGTATGTAAATTGTCTATTAATGACACCCGATCTGGGACTGTGGGTTTAGGGTGCTGTAAAATATTACTCTATATAATATAGATAAGTGTTGATGTTAAATTTTATTATTATTATACAAATATATAGTATCCTCAATTAGAATAAAATACATTTAATTAGTAAACAATCAATAATTACACAAATCACATTTTTACCATGATATTAATTTGGTTATCCACCCATAAAAACAATGATTATATTCTCATATTTATATTTAGGCTATAAAAATTAATAAATCAACCCATTTGGTAGTTTATTCCCTTTATTAACATATCTATAATTAAATAATTTCATGTCAAAATAAGTATTTTCTTTATTTATTAATTCCCAATAATAATATTTATTGTATTCTCAATGTATCTTAGTACTACCAAGATGAATTAAAAATGGATATTTTTGGTCTTCGCTATATAATTAATTTATAAACTAATAATTACATAGAACACATAAGCACTTTACAAAGATTACGAAACCATCATTGAAAGAATTATACTTAGGCAAGATATCATTCTTAATAAATTCAATCATCCCTTGATGCCCAGATTTATCCTCATAATCCTACACAATTATTTCTAATAATGATTATTTTAATAATAATATATACACCAATAGATAAGGGTTTTCTTTATACATAGTTTATAGAATAATGTTTATTAAATTATGAACTATTTTCTTATATTCCCATCATTACATGGTTATGGATTCTATATCATTTCAAATCAATGAATCTTCCACCGTGACATTTTTATATGGATGATAGTGAATCTTGCAATAATAATTTATTATTTTAGCCAACCACCTTCATTGCATTATGATTAACTCTTTTGGGGAGAATTTTAAATTTAAATTTTTATGATATGTATATATTTCACATTTCTCTCCATAAAAAATATTCCTACATTTTTTAAAATAATAAATTAATACATCGAACTAAATTTCGTTTGTATGATAATTTATCTCATTGAATTTCAATATGCATAATGAATATGAATATACTCATTCATAATTCTTCGAAACACAACTATGGTCCTTCAATAATAAATTAATACAAATAAAAAAACAACATTTCTAGATGGAAATGATAAAATTATATAATTAACCAATTATCTAATCATTTTATGAAAACATTTATCACACTCCTTTTTTCATTTGAATATATTTAAAATTAATGTTAAAAAAGTGAGCTACATAATTGAGAAAACTTTTCAACATATAGTTTATAGTAATACGCTAATCCCTTTTATATTTAAAATATAGAGAAATTTGTATCTCTTCCCACTGTTTCCCACCCATATTTTTAATATTTGTGATTTTTACTCCTTCTCATGGAACAATATCCTAATGAATTATAATATTCTATATGAAACTATAACATTTTATAAAGATTCCATAAAAATTAATTTTCTAGGTCTGTTAAAAACCCTTCATATGTATCTAAATGTCCTAAAAAATTATAGAATATGATATAATTTCATCAATGATTACAGCCATAAATTTAGCCAATTACTTACTGAAAAATAAATTCATTAGATCTATAAAAATTGCAATGTAATTTTTATCCTGAAAGGAATAACCCCAAACTCAAAATTGATATACCTAGTATAAAATATTGTCCTCATAACATTCTATTATTTATCTTTTTTACTGATGGTATAATGATTTTAGTTTATTCAATGAAAAATAATTATCAACTTATAGATGATGAAAGAACTCATTTATATGAGGACATAGATATTTTTTGATATTTTTGTTATTGAGTTCTTTATAGTCAATGTATATCATTATAAAATAGTCATTTTTTTTAAAAAAGTAACAAAATATCACCCCATGATGATGTGTTATGTTGGATGAAACCCATAATAATTAATTTTTATAACTTTTTAAATGTTTTGAAATTTACAACAATATCCATTTGGTAAAGAGGTTTTTTAATTGGGTTATCATCAGATAGTATGTCAATGTTGAATTGAACCTCTCAATCAATAATAACACTAGCCAGGTTATAAATAATTAAATCTGGAAGTTAATTAACTATATAAACATGTTCAAGATGAACATTTCAATTCTTTCAATGTCATGTTAATGTTATATTTCACACCAACCATTAATCAATTCATCAACTTCATAATATATTTTCTCCAATATGAACACATTCACATAAAAGAGTCAATATTTACTAGAAAAAGTGAATATGACTTATTTGTTGATATAATTTCTTAGATCATGCTATAATAAAATCTAATAATTAAATAGTAAAACATTAGGTCATAATAATGGTTAGATAACTTTGTTTTTTTGGAAAAAACATTCCATATAAGGAAATAAGTCAATTAATATTAATATATGTTTCATTAATACTTTAATGAGGATTTTTTGAAAAATATTATATATATATATATATATTTGATATATAAATTTCCAAATTAAACATCCTATAAATAAAAATATATATTGAATCCAAAAAAATCATTGGCATTATCTGAGTAAAAAAAATTTAATGTTCCTATCATTGCTTTATTGGATGGTTAAACATTTACTAAGGTTATAGGAAATAACTTTTCCACTCATGTATACTTATGGTGTTTATGATATTCATCAATAAAATTTTTCTCTGTACACTCCAATACATAATGTCTAATTTAGTTTTAATAAAAACACTTTATTTGCATCTTTTCATCATTTTTCTGACAATTTCGTATTTTATATTACTTTAAATGATGATAAACATGTACAAAGTTAACACATTGATAAAATTTCCTAAATTCATAATATAACCACAAAATTTATTTTCCCATATTTTACATAATTTATTAATTAAATTTTCATAGATTCTGATTTATTTTATGAATGATCGCTTATTTCTTTCCATGTAGACCACTTCTTCTCATTATTATAAGATCTGATGAGCTCTACAATGACCTTCTCAGTGCAATGATAAATATCAATAAAACTTATAAATTCATGAGTAACTAAATCCCATAATAACCTTAGTTTTATCCAAGAGAAAAATATATAAATTTTAATATCACATACTACTATAAACATTAATTAGTACTTATCCAATGTTGTAAAATTTGTTTAGTAAGATGAAATAGAATCAGCCTCCCATTCTTATAACCATGGAATATTCTTTTCAAATTATACTCAAAAAATTAAAAATATTTCTGAAGGGAAATATACATGAATTTATTCAACTCCATTCTATCAATATCATTATTTTTCATAATATTATAAATTAATAACCATAAATGATTGAATTCACCATCAAAATGCTAAATTGAAAAAGTTACTTTTTGATGCTATGAATATCTCAAGACATCAATTACATTCTCCATTGATATAGTTAATCCTTTAGATATTGTTGTATATGAGGCTCCGACAAATCCAGTAGTTTTTTTTAGAAATTATCCACTATATACATGTTCCTTTGTGGAGAATATGGTCACCACCTTGAATGGGTTCCATAATTGATATCCAATGTAAAATGAATTAATTCACCAAAAATAATTTATGTTTAAATTTCTTCCATGTATGATGTTTATTCGAAAGGATATAATTTTCTTGTGTTCTTATTACTTCATTCGAAATGTTTCCCTTATTTAATATGAACCTGAAAAACCGTTGTACATCTTATCTATAAAACAAAATCATATGTTAAAAGTAATATTTCATTTATAACACTTTTTATTAATTAAATTAATTTCACCATTGTCCATGATAAAATTTATACACATGAATAATCCATGTAAAAATAATTTCATCACATGAAATTACAAAATAAATAACATTTAGCATTATACAAGGGACATATACCAATTAATACATTTTATAACCAAGAAAATTCATAATTTTTTTCCAATTTAACAAAATCATATACGATATGAAATTAAGATTTACTTACTCATAAAATTTACATTATTTAAAAATGTTTATAATAATATGTTTTATAGAAATACTAGGGCAAAAAAATAAACCATGATAATTTATTTATAAAATATGAAAACTCAATAAAATATTTCCTTAAAAAACAATCATTTTCCCTTTATATGATCATAATCATTCCATTCGACAAAAACAATTTTTCATTCCTAGTGAAAATATAGTATTCATTAAAAAATCATTGGAATCATTCAAAAAAACATGTCAGAATATTGGGGCATTTTCCTTACAAAAAACATTACAGTGGAATAAAATTAAAAGTATTTAGAATAACTCTTTTCTTAAAAACAAAAAATTACACAATGAATTGGTGGGATATTTTAGATCTACCAATCATAATATTAAATAAATAATTAATATAAAATGATTAAAACATGAAATATCAGCCATATTAATTTTAATTTTTACAAGAATTAGAATTTGGGCATAGGAACAAAATCACTTTCTGTTCTCTCAGGTAAATGAAAAAAATATCCACTTCTCAAGAATACATTTTAAAAACTAAAAATTTATAATAAAATGTAATATGATCTTATGTAAAACCCCATAAAATTTTTATAATAATATTGATGATGGATAATGAAAATGATATAGGTAAAATGTGGTGATGTAGTAAGAGTAATGAAATTTAATAATTTTTCACCTTTTTAATGAAAGTATAAAATAAGTGTATGGAATAAATTACAAAGATGGATTTTTGTATCCTTTAAAAATAATTTATAAAAGAGTTAATAATTTCCATTAAAAATATTTTATTTAGAAATATTAAAATTCATGAAATATTTACCGAAACCTTTAAATAGAATAGAATGTATATGAAACTTGGTGAAAAATATTTCTATAAAAAAATCAATTATCTCAAGTCTCGGTTCACCAAATAAATCTTTTAATTTATTTAATAATAAGGTTATATTAATTACATACTTTCATAACATCCATTTTATTCTTAATTACATTATCCTTATCAAATTTTCCATTTAATAAAAAGTTTTATTTAGTTAATAGATCACTAATTTTCAAAAAAGACATTTTTTGGTCATTCTGCACAAAATAGTGTTGTGGTTTTGACCCCAATAAAAGGGTTCACTGTTCCATTTTCAATAGAATATTCAAAACAACCAATTTATACTATCTATTATATATACTTTAGGTTATATATATTAGGTTATAATGGAAAATGATATAAATATTTCATTGACATGGTAGTATGCATGTACAGTTGATCAACATTTTGGTGTTTCTAAAAGATAGAAGAGAAATAAAGAAGAAAACATTTTATCTGTATAGAATTACAATTATATTAAAAATCATATTTATTCATTAAATACTAACATTTTAACAACCATTGTTTTATGTGATAGAAAATATATATCTATTTATTGTGGCGGTAGTATGCATAGACACATGTGGGAAATTTTTCCTTTTCTAATGGGTTGTAGGGTTAGAAAGTATATTATGTTCTATCTCCAAAGAATCATTATTATTTTAAAAATATTATATATATCTATTAAGTATATCATTATAAACATCATTTTCAAGTGCTATTTATAAATTAAACACATCATTTTGTGGAGGCAGTATTCCACACATATAGACAAGAGATTTCCTCGTCTTCTATTTGTTGGTAAATAGGTTAAAAATAAATGTTAAATGAAAGTAATAACATTTCAAAATATAGTAATTATACTAATGTAATTGTATTACTATATATAGAATAAATTATAATTGGTTAGAATATTAATTAAATGGGAATAAACAAGTTTTATATATATGTATCCTCCTTGGATATAATCTTTTGGCTTACACCTTATCCATTATTGTATTGGATTTTTGTGAGATTAGGACAACTAATAAAACGTTATTATAGACAAGGGATTTTTGATTATCATGAATGACATATAATTTTAGAAGTACGTGAGTAATTTAGGAGAGTATGATTCATATTAAAGGATGGGGGAGTGGAATTTTTGTAAATATTAATAACATTATATTTTATTTAAGTTAATTCTCTAGAAAGTGACTCACATTTATTCTAATTTTGTAGATATAAGTATTTATTTATAAAATAAACTTGTTTAATAAAATCTAAATGTGTTTTATGCATTTTTTGAAGCCTTATCCTTGTATTTATCAAGCCCTTTAACTCTTTTAATCTTTATAGTGGAGAAAACCTTTTACCCTCATAAATATTAACTATGTATATAAAAGGAAATTGGCATTATTAAAAAATTAATCATGATAATTTAGAATTTGTAATATATTCTATAGGATTTATTTTCTATTAGTTATAAAAATAAAATTTAATATATGTATTTAAAACATAATAAAATTCTATTTATTGAAAAAATCTTTTTTAAGCATAACTTTTTTTCAACAAAATCAAGTATGGTATTTATTTATATGGAATCAATTTTATTCGGTTAAATTAATGGAAAAATATTTTACCATTAAACCAATAAAAACCCAAAAATAATATTTAGAAATCTTTATAAAATTATAAGAATATTAAATAGTTTTATTCTAATAAAAACATTTAATATATATTTCAAAATTATCAAATTTATATTTCTATGTTAAACAATATATATTCAAAATCATAATATTTTGTGAAAATTTATACATATTATCTCTTAAATATAATTCCTCCAAAAGAAGTGAGGAGGATATGTAATGTGATTTTGGTTCATCATAAGTTTATGTTCTGGAGGGTGAATATCTTGATGAGTTATCCTGTAATGGAGGTGGACCATGGATGTCAGCCAAGATGTGTAAAAGGGGTCTCTATCCTTATGTATAGGGTGGAAGAGCCACTTTTCAGATTATAATCACATGGTATTGAGCTTCATGGTCTATTCCATTATTTTTCTATTTCTTCTACATATTTTTTTCATTTTATTCAACTCTGCTTTGTACTTGTTAGTCCTTTAATAAATAGGGCATGACCCAAAACCTCTTAAATAAATATTTTAGAACAATATTAAAAAACATTCATTATATTTTGAAATGTTGATTTCAAAAATCAGTTCCATTTATCTATATGTTTTTCTAAAATCAATATATTTAATATTTATGTAGAACCATGAAATACATGTAAAAATCATTAAATAGAAATTTTATTTTCTCAAATCAAAAAATAATTAAAATTATTTAAAAAATTATGATAATTATTAATCCATAGAATTCATATTTATAAATCATAAAATTTATTTAATTCTTGGATTACAGGGTTTTCGTAAAAAAATTAGATAGAGGATAATTATAATAAAACCTAAACATAAAAAATAAGGCATTTATTTTAATTTTTTTTAATGAATATTATAATAAGAATGTAGTGAGGAGGGGTAGAATCAATAAACATATGTATTATGTATTATAATTTAAAATATAAATTTTTAAGAACCTGATAGATCTATTAAGTTCTGTTTCTTAGATAAAAACATTATTTAAATACCTATTATCTATGATGTGATTGTGATTTTCTTAAAAATATTTAATATTATTGGTTAATTTGTTTTTAAAGTGAAATATTGGGAAAAAAATTGGTAAGTGTCATTTAAAATTTGTAATACTTGGTTATGAATCATGATTTATGAAATTAATCCATTATTGGTTTATGAATTAAGCATTATAATACAATATTTTATTCAATTTTGGCTATATATAAAATCTTTTATCCCTTTTAATTTTTTTAATAGGTAAAATATCTTTATATTCCTGAAAAATTACATTATAGGGTTTCAATATTCATTTAATTTTTGGATAAAAATATAGATAGATGGAAACACATTTTGGAAGTGAAATAATTTATTTAAATGACTATATTATTTTTATATCAAACTGAAATCATAAACGCCGAATATATATATAGTTAATTGTGTTATTTACTAGAAAAAAAGATAAAATGGATTATAAAAAAAACCTCCTTAAATAATATCAATGTGATGATTCAAAAAATTTAATCTATTTTAATGAAATCATGCTACCACTAATGAATATTTAATTACCAAATATAATTACGAAATACATTATAAAATACTATTTAATGTTGTAATAAATAACATAACCATTGGAAGGATTCATATAATATAATATATTAAATATGTAAATTAATAAGAGATTATTAAGATAGACAGTTACTTATTTACACATTAACATCAAATATACAATGGTAATTTATTATGATAAAATTAAAATTCAAAGGAATATATAAATATTCTAAAAAATAATAATCCAGTTACCTTTTTAAATTTTTATAATGGTTATCAAATTGATATGTTACTTTTATTTCAGCTTATAAATTATTGACAATTATATTCTGATAACTACCTTTAAAAAAAATTAATTTCCCATATAAGAAAGTAAAACTATTTATATAATTTTTCATTCATGAATACATATTTGTTAAATAAAAAATTATTTTAGGAGTCTATGGGTAAAGGAAAATATATTGAAAATTCTAAATTATTATTTATATATATTTTAAACATTTATATACATAATAATAATGAATATATACTTCTGACTTTAAATTATTTATATTAAAAAAATAATATCAATTCTATTCACAACTTTAAATAAAATCATTTTTGATGCTTGAATTATGACATATTATAGTAATAATTATCCCATGCATGAAAATGGAAACATTAATAGTTTTTTATATTTTTATGTCATAAAAAATAATTTAATTCGGCGGTAGAGTCTCTTCCCGCAAATGGTATCTAGGGAAATAAAAATGATTTAATTATATTCAACAGAAATACTTATTTTTCACAAATAAGATATTACAGAAAATGTTTATTTCTATCACAGATAACACATTTCAATGGAAATATTCATTTGATACCAATAAACTAAAAATAAAAATAAAATAAAATACATTTGGAAATTATAAAAAAATTAAAATTTTATAAAACAAAATGTTAAGTCAAAAATTTATATACCTTTATAAATAAGGATTAATGACCATATTACACAAAATATATTTATAGAAAATATATCATATAATGTTTTTCAACATAATATATCAAAACCATATGAGGTGGTAGATCAAATGGAAGACTGTGTGAAGGGAACTTCATTCCTAAACACTATGGAATACTGTTTCATGCATTATAACATATTCTTATGTAACAACTCCTTCTATTGTATATAATGATCCTCTTACTAATACTAGTGTTTTTATACCTCCTCGAGTACTATGAATTATCTTTATAACCTCATTCTAAGCTCAAATATTATCATCTTACTCTGCATACAATAATGATGACTCTTCATGAACTCCTATATAGATGGATGAAAATCACATCATAGTTCTATATTGACTATAAATTATCAATTAACATACATCACCAACCCCTAAAACATTCTAAATACCATACTAAGTCACTTTCACTAATTTTACCTCATTAAATCCAAGGACACTAGTGTCCTGACCCTTGGTCTCACCCAGACTCTCATCTTGTTTGTGAGATATCGTGGCATCAGATTCCTTCTTAAAATGTGAATTGAAATTCTGAATGTTAAAATATTAATTTTAGTTAATTTTAAAAAAATATTATTGAAATTTTCTGATCATATCATCCACCGATAATCCCTCATGTTGCAGGATTAATGTATATCCTCTTAGAAACATCAAAATTTATAACATCAAAATTATCAACATTCAATGGGAATATTAAATAAACTTTTTAGATTTTCATTGTGTGAGAAATATTAAATAAAATCGATCATTATATGTCATCAATGAATATTAAATATATGACCAAAAAATCTTTGTGAGGCATCATGTATCCCCTATGTCTGTCAGTATGATGATGAAGTCATCTGAAATCTATCTCCTATAAAATAGTAGCCAATTACACCCCAATAATAATGTAATATTTAATAAGATATATGGTTTTAGCGATACTGATAAAACATTATGACTCCTAATTCCATTATATCTCTCTCTCTCTTACTTTGTAAAAATCAATGACAACGTTCTGGCATACAGAACTACCGAAAATACTATATAGGTGAATAGATTATTTCATCGATGGGATAACACTAAAACCAAAAACATTTAACAATATTTAGTTAATAATTATATAAATTTGAACATAATGAAGTTCCCAGTCAGGATCCAAGTATCCCTGAGAGGGGGAGGGGGTGAATCAGTGATATCTTTTTCTTTTTATGTTTCCTTCGAATAGAAAAAATCCCTCACCTCCTGTTAAAAATTTTCTTCTCTTCTGAACAGACACAACCATGGGAACACAATATTTACAAGGTTCACTACTCAATAAGAGTAGCTACGTCCTTGTTATGGTTTGGAAATAATCCAGTACCACGTAATCCACTAGAAAACAATATTTTAATGTGGAATGCAACGAGTAGGATATACCCTTACATTCGTGTAACACTTTGAAAACAATATGCAAGTGTGTGTGCACCCTTTTAGCACAAATAGGGAATTATAGTATTTTAGTGCTTTTTTACAATTGAACAAATGTATTCCCTAATGTACAGATCTTCACTTTCCTACCCAGAAGCTGGTAAGAACTCCCATACGCACAACTGAATATGTGTGCAGACCTCAAATTTTTCTCACAACCTTTAATATACCATGTGCGAACTCCAATGTCTTGCGTGTAAAAATTTCATTATGTCACGAAAAACATTTTCACACAACTTTCCTTTTTCACGCAACATTTTATCGTTTCTCACAGTTGTCATCTTTTCGAGAAAATTCCTTTCTTTTCACGCAACTCACTTAGCCTATAATTTTACACGCATTAGAGCTTGGGATTTCTTCTAAGTGTCGAGCATAATCAAATGAGAGGCGTTCACCTCATATTTATAGGCATTTTTTACCCCATGTGAAAAAACACTAATCTGGGTGAAAAACACTAATATGCACTTAAAACCTCTTTCATGCATGTAAAAAAACTTTCATGAAACTTCATATTTCACGAAATGCTTCAATATTTCTCTCACCTCATGCCTTTGCCAATTTTCAAACTTCTGATTATGAAACACCTTTTGCGCGAAAACATTCTTTCTACTATTTCGCACAGCACACCAAAACATCATGCAACTATGGTTTTTTTCCACACATCTAGCTACTATTTCATGCATCCCACTGTTATTTCGTGCATCCCGTTGATATTTTGTGCATCCCGCTACTATTTCGCGCATCACATTATTTTTCAGCGCAACTTGTCTAAATTTCCGCGCACTCCATGCCTTTTTCATTTTTCAAAGTTTTGACCTTCAATCATGCCTTGCACGCAAAAATCTAAACCATATTCCATCTTTCATGATCCATCCATTTCCAAACACATTCCTTCATCTCATGATTTTCAGGCCCTAAAATTTCGCCAACACTAGAGAACGGCGCCACCTTAAACTGTGCTTTTATGCAGCCCCCAGATTGTTCATTGTTTTGTTATTTCTCTCTCCACTTCTTCCCATAACCATTATATTGCTTTTATCACAAATTTCACTATCGTGATATGTGTACTTTGATAGACCAGATCTACCATTTTTAGAATCACAATGGGAAGTACTGAAACATCCCATCTTCCAGTAGCATCATTCCTTTCAATCAAAACTGTGTATGATTGGAACCATCAATTATCCCCCTTTCCATTATGAGGCTTGCATCAAAAGTTATTCTAACTTATGATATTGGTGAAATAAAAATCATCAAAGCATCATCTGGTTTCTAAGTCCTTTACAAAGTGAATTGATTTAGCTTCCTTGACAATAAAAGGCAACACTCTATAACAGTAAACTTTTCTTACTTCCTTATCCATCCAACATGGTCCCAACAATCTCCCCCTTTGTATTTTTTTGTCAACCATGATTCATAAATCAATAAACTTTTTAACCTTAAGCAATGTATTACTTATCAACAATTCTAAGCCTACATGAGCTAACTCATTAGAGGAAACAATAATTATTGACAGTCAAAACCATGATGTCCAAAAGCAGTGACTATGAAATCTCATGAACATATCTCTTCAGCCTTCTTCAAAACATCATTCAAGCTTCGACTTCAGCATTCTTCACTTCTTCAATAATTCTCCTCATCCTTCTTCAGATCATATTTCAAGAATTTGCTTCAGTATTCTTCACTTCTTCAACTTTCCTAGAAAAAAACATTGTTTCCTACAACCACTCCAGCAAACAGTTAGAATAGTTCACACACATACATGTTGAATTCACAGCATACCCACAACTCCCCTTTTATGCATGATTCCATATGGATAGATTTATGAAACAATTATCCCCCTTGACAACACTATCCAAAGGTATGACGAGAGAGGGGACAGACAAACGTACCTCAACCTTGATGAGAAGGAGGCATGTTCAACTTCAAATTTTTATATGGTTCTTTTAGTAGAGGTTTTGTGAAGATATCGGCAACTTTTTCAGATGTAGGAACATACTCTATCCTCAATTCATTCTTCTCCACATGCTTTTTGATGTAGTGTTACTTTATGTCAATGTGTTTTGAAGGAGAATGTTGTACTAGATTACTTGTAAGATTGATTATACTCTGATTATCACAACCCAAGAGCAATGGTATTTTTACTTCAACAAGTAGATCTTCTAGTTGACTCTACATCCACATTAGTTGAGATGCATCTTGAGTAGTAGCAACAAACTCATCTTCATCTGTGCTAAGAGTTACTGAGTTCTATTTCATGGTATGCCAACTAACTCAACTTTTGCCCAGAAAGAAAACTCTACCAGATGTGGATCTTCGATCATCAACATTTCCATTCCAATCAGGATCAGAATACCCGAATAGATCAATATTTTCTGAGCCATCATACCAGATTCCAAAATTTGTTGTTCCTTTGATATATATGAGAATTCTTTTTCCCGCGATCATATGTGATTCTTTAAAATCACTCTGAAATATAGCACATAAAGTGACAACATAGACAATGTCGAATCTTGAGGCAGTCAAATACAGTAGACTTCCAATCATCTTTTGAAATTCTTTCTGGTCAACTTCCTTGCCTTCTCCATATTTAGACAACTTGGTTCCCACTAAAATTGGTGTGGAAACTAGTTTTGAATTTTCCATGTCAAACTTCTTCAGAAGTTCCTTAACATATTTTTCTTAAGACAGAAAATTGTGATTCTTCTTCTATGAAATTTGTAGCCCGAGAAATTACTTCATTTATCCTAGCATGGAAATATCAAATAACTTTTTCATCTCTATAGAAATTCTTTCACATGATCTTTCATCACTTCCCGAAAAGATAATGTCATCGGCATAAATAATGAAGATAAATGAAAACTCATGACACTCCTTGATGTAAAGATTGTTGTCAACTCTACCTTTCATAAATTCATCTTCCACATGCATGTATCTAATTTAGAATACCATGCTCTTGGAGCTTGTTTTATCCCATACCTTCTTCAACCTGCACACATAACTTTCATCCTTTCCAATAATAAATCCATACGGTTGATCAATGTAAACTTCCTCATCCAGGTCACCATTCAAGAATGCAGATTTTATATCCATTTGAAATATTTTGTAACATCGTTGTGCAGCAATAGAAAGAAATATTCTGATTGTTTCTAATCTTACCACCAGAGAAAAGGTTTCATCAAAATCAATGCATTCAATTTTTGAATACCCTTTGCAAACCAATATCGCTTTTTTTCTTATTACTTAACCTTATTCATTCAACTTTTTATAGAAAACCCACTTTGTACCAATAATGTTCTTGTTGTCCGGCTTGGGTACAATTTCCCAAGTATCATTCTTCTCTATCTTACCAAGCTCTTCATTCATAGAATGAACCCATTCTGGATGCTCAAATTCATCACTTACGTCATTCAGTTCAACTTTTGAATAATGATAAGTATGTGATATAGCATTCATTGTTCTTCTTATTTTAACCCTATGATTTTTTTCTCCAATAATGTTCTGAGCATCCACATGTTTCCTCAACCTAGTATGAGTTGTTTGAACTTCATCCCCATCACTCAATATTTCTGAGTCAGATTCCTCTTGTTGAGTAGGATTAACACAGTCTGCAGCATTATCAGAATTGTTAAAATAATCTTCTCTATCTAGCTCGACTTCCAAATCAACATATGACTTCTTTTCTTTCTCAGAATTTTCAATATCTTTTACATTTGAAGAATCAATAATTCTTCATGTTTCTTTGTTGATGAATTTATATCCTCTTCCTTCTGGAGTATAGCCAAGAAAAACTCCATCATCTCCTCTTTGTTCAAACTTTCCCAGATTTCCACCTTTCTTCTTTATAATACATGGACTCCCAAAAACTCTCAAGTGTTTCAGAATTGGTGTTTTCCCATAGTACATTTCATATGGAGTCATATCTGAGTTTGGCCTATAGAAACATCAGTTCTGAATATACACAGTATTGCTCATGGTTTGCCTCCAATAATAATGAGAAAGACTACGTTCATGTAACATAGTTCTCTTCATTTCCACCAGACTTTGAATCTTCCTTTCAGCAACCCCATTTTGTCGATGTGTGTATATTGATCTGAAATCATGCTGAATTTCATGTTTCTCAAGGTAACTTTCAAGCTCTTCATTCTTATACTCTCCACCATTATCAGTTCTAAACTTCATCACTGAGTACTCACATTTGTTCTCTACTTTCCTCCTGAAACTCTTATACATTTTCAGAGCATCTGCCTAATGTCTCATGTACATAACACAAGTAATGCGAGTAAAGTCATAAATGATAGTAATGAAGTAATTATCTCCATTTGTTGATTGCTTTATCTTTGGTCCACATATATTAGAATGTATAAGTTACAAGGGTTGTTTTGATTGAATTTCAACTTTCTTATGAAAGGAGTTTGCAATCTTCCCTTTTTCACAAATAGTGCAGCCCCAATCTCTTCTTTTTTGATAAATTAGGCATATCTCGGTAATTGTCTCATGTGGATAGCTTGCACATATTTCACTGACACATATGCCCGAGCCTTTTATGCCATAACTGAATTTCATCCGCTACACCCATGTAACAAGAGTTATGCACTTCACCAACTTGCAACAAATTCCCTCTTGTACGTTGGCCCCTTGTAACAATATTTCCATCATTTTCACTTTTCATAAAAAATCCATCTTTTCTGAAGATCACTTTGTTTCCCTCATCACAGATTTGTGACACACTAAGCAGGTTATGCTTTATCCCATTAACATATAATGTTTTTCTGGATTTCATCTTTTATTTTCCAATGATGGCTGATCCAAAACCTTTGATCCTTAGAGATTCATCATATCCAAATTTCACAGTTCCTTCATTAAAGTCTTTCTATAAGGCCCCAACCTTAAAAATTTCTTAATCTTGAGATATTTCAAGAATACACCTTGAGGATCTTTTCAGGTATAGATTTTTAGAGAATTAGATCATAAAACATGCATTACATCCCACATTTAAACAAAGTGGTTACAATAAAATATCATATTCATTTTTCCCATCAATAGAAACATATTTAAAATAAAACATGGATTCTTTCTTGATACTTCCTTGAAACTATCATCATATCATGTACTATTCCCTTGACCTCTGAAAAACATTTCAAAAACTTGGGATGAGCATAAAAAGCTCAGTAAGGGTTATAAAAAATATGTAAAAAAACGTGAGTACATATATACATAAGAATGAAAACATACTTTTACCATAAAACATAAGCACATTAACATACCTCGTCAAATCATGAATAAATCATAGAAATCATAATACATAAAGGTAACTTGACGCATTCATAACATTCTTACGCAGGGAGTAACACTCTTGGATAAGTTTGGAATACCCATCACAGTATATTCCCTAAATATTTTCGGAGAAACCTTAACGTTTAACTCCTTCGTTTTACCCAATTCATTGGAGAGCTATATCGGGCTCACCCGCCCTTAGTTTATCAGGGAACCACCCGTCTTCATAACAATGCCCATGAACCATAACATAATCGTATCACATAAAACATGCATAAAGGAAACATAAAATTTCCAAATTTCAATCACAAGATATCAATACAACACATTAATATAATAAAAACATTATGAAAACCATTTTCAATACCAAAATAAAAGAAAAGTAAAACATGGTATTTATTTTTCATTTAAAAAATGATATGGCTTGTAGAGGAAGCTGAAACTCAAATAATGGTCACGGAGGCGGAGAAGTCCTTGTCGCCGCATACGTAAGACAAAAAAATTCCCTTTTTTCATATAGTAAAACGCTTCATATAAAAAATATTCCTTTTTGATAAATGTAAAATTCAAAGGGGTTTATACACCGTATAAAAGAAGGTTGTTTATAAAACAGAATATGCCTCAATGAAAGGAGATTGAGACGAAGTCCCATACCTCGTGTCCGACTTGACTCGATCATTATTTAACCTCCTGAATAATAAAATAAAGTTAATTTATACTTTCTTAAGATCCTTTTCCAAGATTATTATTCCTTTTATATAACTTATTTCCATGTTATAAACGTTATGTAATCATTTAATTTAATAAAGTTCGTTCTGTCGATATTTGGTAATTAAGTCAAAAATGGACTTCTCACAATTACATGTTGTTCACGTGGTCAAAGGTTAATTGTATACAGAATGATATTCTTGATTTGGATATCATATATATCATATATATCCAGCATATACATGTATTTATAATAGTATATAACATTTAGAGGTATGAAATGAAATGCACCGTTCATGGAGACGGTAAGCCGTATGTACGCATGAACGCTACTTTTATTTCTATTTTGTATTTTAGGGAATGGAATCATAATGACATAAAGGTATATTATAATTCCAGTATAATTTCATATATAATATCATTAACTTCATCCTTTATACGTCCCACATATGGCATTAACGAATCAAATCACTTTGAGGGGGCGGTAGTCTGCACTTCCTAAAATGAAATTATCGTGTTTACCCACAATAGAAACCATAAAGGTATGCCAAAAATTAAAAATACAGAAGCATAAGGAAAAAATAAACATAATATATATCATATATAAATATATTTTCATCATAATGTCCACCTTTTAAGGTGTTATAAGAATTTTGATCAATCATCTTTTCGTGAGGCAGAAATTCGCCATCCACGGAAACAGTTTGCTCTTTAACGATTAGATGAATGTGTGTGTAATTTTAGCTCTAATAATTCTCATAACAACATACTATTATATTTAATATACCGGTTATGTTACAAAATAAAGTAACAAAAATAGTTTAGGGGGTTGGAGATGCAAAATAAAACATAAGAACACAAGAGAAGACACTACCTTTAAAACGGGTAACTATTTTTTATTTGATCTCAAAGGCTTCCTTGGAAAGACTTCTGCCCAAAGTGAGGCTTTTAGGAGTAATATATGGATGTGGACAGACAACATTTGTTGGTTTTGGCCGAGCCAAAGGCTTTAGAGGTGTGGGTAAGGTGGAAGAGGTGGGGGCCTTTTATAAGAGGAGAGGAGGGGCACTCTTGGAAAGTTATAAAATGCTACATTATTATAAAATGCTTTTCGGATTTTAAAGGTCTCAAAATTATATATTTAGAGGATAAGGTGATAATGGTTCTAAATATACTCATCCAATAGGTTTTTTACTTTTGTATGTCTTATATTTTACATTATCTTTTCATTTTATTTAAATCGTAAATAATGAGGTAATCACGGCATCATCATGATGTCATAACTAATTTAATTTATTTAATGTCTACAAATAATATAAAAATACTATGATGTAGGAAATCTTGTTATCTTTCCAATAACTATTTATAGTAAAAAATATGACTTTTATAAACCCATTTAAAAATTGTTTTAGTAAAACAATACATGTTTGTATCATTTTTACTTTTACATTAAATAAAAGGAATTAATGTCATTATCTTACCCAAGTGCCTCCATGGGGTCCCAAAAATCGACCCATGGGTTTTTTGGGTCGTCCATGAGACATCAAATAATGTTAGGACATGTGTCAAGGTCATTTCATATTATTAAAACTTTATTTTTACCTTAAATTACAGTAATTACCTCTAATCGTGATTAAAAACTTAAAAGTTACTTTTCCCCAAAAATTTATTTCAATCCCAATGAACCACATTTTATTTATTAATGACAACCATGTATGTAGGATTTTTTAAATTCAAAACACAGAGGTGATAAAATTTCATTTAAATGAAAAATCAGTTTTTTAAGTACCACTTAGTGGTTTCACTATTCATCAAAAATTGATGTTTTTCAGAAAAATACCAAAACATCACCCTATGATATATTAGATATTCTGAATTAAAAAATGATGTCTATTTTAGAAAATTCAAAACATATAAGTTACAATAATTAATTTAATAATTAATTCCCATCGTCAGAACAAATATCGTGTTTTTATGAAACAGTATATATCAAAAGATTTACACTAGTTTAAGTCAAATTTCAAAGTGATATTAATTCCAACGACCACTATCGGATTAAATGGTAAAAATATATTCTAATTTCACTTTAAAACCAACTCAAAATATAATCTAATCATATAAAAAAATTAGATTAAAAAGAGGTTTTGAATTAAAATACAATATTTTTCACTATTCATTAAAAAAACTTTATCGAAAACATACCAAAAATTTACAAAAAGTAAATTTTCATGTGCCGATTCTAATGAAGAATTTTATGTGGTCCAATAGAATTTATAAGAGTGACCAAAACTATATTTAATGAGGGTTCTCCATTAAAAGGGGATAGTTCTACCTTTTAGTGAAAATTAGAGTATATATGCATAAAATTGAATTCTTTTCGTATTTTAAGCCTTTATCCTTTTTTAGATAAATATAAAAAAATTTAACAAACATATATAATCATATTTTATTTAGTTCTATTCATTCCCACCAATACAATGACTACTTGTTAACTACCATTTAAAATATTATTATTTTATTACCATTGTGCAACTTAAGATTTCAAAAAAACTCTTTGTTGCGTATCGGGTACGCTATCAAACATAGCAACCCCTTTAATGTAAAATTAATATTTAATTCTTAAATATTAATAAGTATGAAAATTTATTATTCTTTATTTACCTGAGATGTTACATCCTTCCCCCCTTTTGGGAATTGCGTCCTCGCAATTTTAATCACTTATCAAAATAAGTGGGTGTATTTATCCCTCATAGCATTTTTAGATTCCCATGTTTCCTCTTCAACCATATGGTTTTTCTACAAAACCTTTACATGATAAATTACCTTATTTCACAACACATTCTCTCTATGGTCAAGAATCTGGACTGGTTGTTCTTCATAAAAGTTATTCTCTTCTAACTGAACTACCTCTGGCTCAAAACATGAGATTGATCTGGCATATACTTTCCCAACATCGAAACATGAAAAACATTGTGTAACTAAGATAAACTCGGAGTTAAAGCCCCTTAGTAAGAAACTGATCCGATTTTTTCCATAATTTCATATGGTCCAATGAACCTTGGACTCAGCTTTCCTTTCTTACTAAATCACATCACACGTTTCCACGGTAAAACATTGAGAAAAACATGATCACCTACCTCGAAAGATAGATTTTTCCTCTGGTTATCCGCATAACTTTTCTGTCTGCTCTGAGCTGTTCTCTTGTGTTTCTGAATCAACTGAACTTTTTCTACCATCTCTTCTACCAATTCTGGTCCCATCATCTTCCTTTCACCCATTTCATCCCAAAAAGCTGCAGTTCGACACCACTTCCCATATAATGCCTTAAATAGTGCCCTATGTATACTGGAATGAAAACTGTTATTATATGAAAATTCAACCAAAGAAAGATATTGGTCCCAACTTCCCTGATAATACATCAAACAAGCATGTAACATATCCTTCAAAGTTTGAATTTTTCATTCTGACTTCCCATCTGATTGAGGGTGAAAAGCTGTACTAAAATTTAATTCAGTACCCAACGACTTCTGGAGGCCTTTCCAAAAGTTAGAAGTAAACCTGGGATCACGATCAGATACAAAAGAGAGATGAACTCCATGTAACTTGACTACCTCATTATGATACAAAAGAGAAAGGTGATCTAGGGAAAAAGTATCTCGAATAGGAATGAAATGAGTAGATTTTGTCAAGCGATCAATAATAATCCAGATTTCATTATTACCTCGAGATGTCTTCGGTAATCCCACAACAAAGTCCATGGATATATTTTCCCATTTCCACTATGGCACTGGTAAATGCTGAAGCATCCCTTTTTGTAACTTCCACTCTACTTTAACCTGATGACAAGTCAAACACTTCACAATAAAATCAGAAATATCTCTTTTTATTCCATCCCACCAGTAATACTCCTGCAGATCTCTGTACATCTTAGTACTGCCAGGATGAACTGAAAACGGGGAACCATGAGTCTCACATAACAACTCATTATTCAATTGTGAATCACCAGGCACACATAATCTCTTCCCAAACCTTAAAACACAATCATTATCAATATTAAATTTAGGCAACTTACCCTTCTGAACCAGCTCTACCTTTTTCTGCAACACACTATCTTTCTTCTACATTTTCTTAATTCTGTCTAACAGAGATGATCTAATTGATACCTGAAACAAAATAGAAGAACTTGATGCACCAATAACTTCTATGCCACAGTTCATCAAATAAAAAACCAAAGGATTTCGTTCCAAATGTAGCATGGTTAATGAAGTATTACTTTTTTGACTCAAAGAATCATCCACTTTATTTACTTTTCTCAGATGGTAATGAATTGTACAATCATAATCTTTAATTAATTATAGCCATCTCCTCTGTCTCATTTTCAATTATTTATGAGTGAATGTATAATTTAAACTAATTTGATCTGTATATATTTCACACTTTACTCCATACAAATGATGCCTCCAAATTTTTAGAGCAAAAACAACAACAGCTAATTCCAAGTCATGTGTAGGGTAATTTACCTCATTAGTTTTCAACTGACGTGAAGCATATGAAATTACCTAATCATTCTGCATAAGGAAAGAACCAAGTCCCTTCAACAAAGCATCACTACATATAACCAGGTTTCCATTCCTAGAAGGAAGTGCCAAAAATGGAGCACTCACCAATCTTCTTTTCAACTCCTGAAAACAATCATCACATTCTTTTTCCAGATAAACGTAACACCCTTCTGAGTTAGCTTAGTCATTGGACTAGATAACTGTGAAAAATTTCAACAATCCTCATGTAATAACCTACCTAACCAAGAAAACTATGGATCTTGGTTACATTTGTGGGTCTTGGTCATTCTTCAACAACTTTTGTTTTTGCATTATCCACAGTTATTCCATCTTTTGAAACAATGTAACCAAGGAAAGAAATTTGTTGTAACCAGAACTCACACTTGCTGAATTTTCCATACAGTTTATTTTCTTTTAAGGTTTTCAAGATATTCCTTAAATGACATTCATGCTCCTCTATACTTTTAGAAAACACGAAAGTATCATCAATAAAAACAACCAATATTTTTCACCTGAGTCAACTGAGTCATCACTGCAACAAACTATTTAGTTCTGATTCTGACCATCTTAGGATACTGATTTGAAAGGTAATTTCCCTCTGTATGCATTCCCATAAAATCTATTATGTTTCCTCAACGAAAAACCATTATTAACACAGAATGTCCTAGGAGAAGCAACATGGTAATCTTTAAATGCTATATCATTTCAATTTGACCATAAAAAAATATTTTTGGATAATCATTTAATAGAATTCTAACTCTTAAAGTTATCTAAACTAACCTCAGATACCAACTATAAGGCCTCAGCCTTAAAAATTACTTAATCTTGAGATATTTCAAGAATACACCTTGAGGATCTTTTCAGGATTAGAGTTTTAAAGAGTTAGATCATAAAACATGCATTACATCCCATATTTAAACAAAGTGGTTGTAATAAAAGATAGTATTCATTTTTCCCATCAATAGAAACATATTAAAAATAAAACATGGATTCTTTCTTGACACTTCCTTGACACTATCATCATATCATGTACTATTCCCTTGACCTGTGAAAAACATTTCAAAAACTTGGGATGAGAATAAAAATCTCAGTAAGGGTTATAAAAAATATGGAAAGGAATCATGAGTACATATATGCATAATAATGAAATAATACTTTTCCCATAAAACATAATCACTTTAACATACCTCATCAAATCAATAATAAATCATAGAAATCATAAGACATAAAGGTAACTTGACGCATTCATAACATTCTTACGTAGGGAGTAACCCTCTTGGTTACGTTTGGAATACCCATCACAGTATATTCCCTAAATCTCTTCGAAGAAACCTTAACATTTATCTCCTTCACGTTACCCAATGTATTGGAATGATATATTGGGCTCACCTGCCCTTATTTTATCACAGAACCAACCGTCTTCGTAACAATGCCCAAGAACCATAACATAATCATATCACATAAAACATGCATAAAGGAAACATAACATTTCCACATTTCAATCACAAGATATCAATACAACACATTGATTTAATAAAAACATTACGAAAACCATTTTCAATACCAAAATAAAAGAAAAGTAAATCATGGTATTTATTTTTCATTTAAAAAAAAGGTATGGCTTGTAGATGAAGCCGAAACTCAAATAATGGTCACGGTGGTGGAGAAGTCTTTGTCGCCGCATAATTACGACAAAAACATTCCCTTTTTAAATTTAGTAAAACGCTTCATATAAAAAAGATTCTTTTTGGATAAATGTAAAATTCAAAGGGGTTTATACACCGTATAAATTAAGGTTGTGTATAAAACAAAATATGCCTCAATGAAAGGAGATTGAGACGAAGTCCGATACCTCGTGTTTGACTTGACTTCATCGTTCTTTAACCTCATGAATAATAATTAAAGTTAATTTCTACTTTCTTAAGAATATTTTTCAAGATTATTATTCCTTATATATAACTTATTTCCATGATATAAATTTTATGTAATCATTTAATTTAATAATGTTTTTTTGTCGATATTTGTTACTTAAGTCAAAAATGGACTTCTCATAATTACATGTTGTTCATGTGGTCAAAGGTTCATTATATCCAGAATGATATTCATGATTTGGATATCATATATATCATATATATCAAGCATATACATGTATTAATAATAGTATATAACATTTAGAGGTAAGAAATGAAATGCACCGTTCCTGGAGACGGTAAGCCGTACGTACGCATGAACGCTACTTTTATTTCTATTTCATATTTTATGGAATATAATCATAATGACATAAAGGTATATTATAATTCCAGTATAATTTCATATATAATATCATTAACTCCATCCTTTATACGTCCCACAGATGGCATTAACGAATCAAATCACTTTGAGGGGGCGGTAGTCCGCACTTCCTAAAATGAAATTATCGTGTTTACCCACAATAGAAACCACAAAGGTATGCCAAAAATGAAAAATACAGAAGCATAAGGAAAAAATAAACATAATATATATCATATATAAATATAGTTTCATCTTAATGTCCACCTTTGAAGGTGTTAGAAGAATATTGAACAATCATCGTTTCGTGAGGCAGAAATTCGCCATCCACGGAAACAGTATGCTCTTTAACGATTAGATGAATGTGTGTGTAAGTGTACCTCTAATAATTCTCATAAAAACATCCTAGTATATTGAATATTCTGGTGTTGTTACAAAATAAAGGATTAAATAGTGTTTAGGGGGTTGGAGAAGCAAAATAAAACATAAGAACATAAGAGAAGACACTACCATTAAAACGAGTAACTCTTTTTTATTTGAGATCAAAGGCTTCCTTGGAAAGACTTTTGCCCAAAGTGAGGCTTCTAGGAGAAAGATAGGGATTTGGAGAGAGAAAATGGGTAGGGTTTGGCCGAGCCAAAAGCTTGAGAGGTGTGGGTAAGGTGGTAGAGGTGGGGGCCTTTTATAAGAGGAGAGGAGAGGCACTCTTGGAAATTTATAAAGGGTTACTTTATTATAAAATGATTTTCGGATTTTAAAGGTCCCAAAATTATATATTTCGAGGATAAGGTGAAAATAGTTCCAAATATACTCATCCAATAGTTTTATGACATGTTTAGGTCTTAGATTTTACACTATCTATTCATTTTATTTAAATCGTTAAATAATGAGGTAATCGTTGCATCATCATAATGTCATAAATAATTTAATTTATATAATGTATAAAAGTAATAAAAAATATACTATGATGTAGGAAATCTTTTTATCTTTCCAATTACTATTTATAGTCAAAAATCTGAATTTTATAACCCCATGTAAAATGTTTTTTAGTAAAACGATACATGTTTGTGTCATTTTTTTCTTTTACTTTAAATAAAAGGCATTAATGTCATTATCTTACCCAAATGGCTCCATGGTGTCAATAAAATCGACCCATGGGTGGTATTGGTCGGCCATGACACATCCAGTAAGGGTAGAACATGTGTTAAGGTCATTTCATATTATTAAAACATTATTTTTACCTTAAATTACACTAATTACCCCTAATCGCGATTAAAAACTTAAACGTAACTATTCACCAAAAAATTATTTTAATTCCATTGAACCAAATTTTACTTCCTAATGACAACCATTTATGTCGGATTTTTGAAATTAAAAACACAGAGGTGTTAAAATTTCATTTAAACGAAAAATCAGTTTTTTTAAGTACCACTTAGTCGTTTCACTATTCATCAAAAATTGATGTTTTTCAGAAAAATACCAAAACTTCACCCAAAGCTATATTTGATATTCTGAATTCAAAAATGATATCTATTTTAAAAAATTCAAAACATATAAGTTACAATAATTAATTTGATAATTAATTCCTGTCGTCAGAACAAATAACATGTTTTTGTGAAACAATATATATCAAAAGGTTGACACTAGTTTAAGTCCAATTTCAAAGTGATATTAATTCCAACGACCACTATTGGATTATATGGTAAAAATGTATTCTAATTTCAATTTAAAACCAAATAAAAATATAATCTAATCATATAAAAAAATTAGATTAAAAATAGTTTTTGATTTAAAATACAATATTTTTAACTATTCATTTTAAAAAAGAACTTTATCGGAAAAATAACAAAAATTTACAAAAAGTAAATTTTGATGTCTCGATTCTAAAGAGGAATTTTATTTGGTCCAATAGAATGTATAAGAGTGACCAAAACTATATTTAAATAGGGTTCTCCCTCAAAAGGGGATAGTTCAACCTTTTAGTGAAAATTAGAGTATATATGCATAAAATTGAATTCTTTTCATATTTTAAGCCTTTATCCTTTATTGGATAAATATAAAAACATTTAACAAACATATATAATCCTATTTTAGTTAGCTCTATTCATTCCCACCAATACAACGGCTACATGTTAACTACCATTTAAAATATTATTATTTTATTACCAGTGTGCAACGTAAGATTTCAAAGAAACTCTTTGTTGCGTATCAGGTACGCTATCGAACATTGCAACCCCTTTAAAGTAAAATTAATATTTAATTCATAAATATTAATAAGTATGAAAATGTATTATTATTTATTTACCCGGGATGTTACATTTTCACATTTTTCAGCAAATTTAAGTCTCCTATCATATAAGACGAACATCCACTATCAAGAATCCATGGACGTTCTCCTTTTCTATCTTTAAAAGAAGTTTCAAGAACAAGTGCATTTTGTTCTTACCTTTCCTTCACTTTTTGTAGTGATTCTTCCAATTTCCTAGCCAAATCAATGTGTTCTGGCCAGACAACCATGCATTATTTCTTTTCGGACTTATCAGACATGTCCCTTTTAGATTTTAAAAACTCTGGATTTTAAGAATTATTTAGAATCTTTTGTTGCTCTGGTAACACACTAAGGTAGCCCTTGGAATGATGTCCAGGTCAATCACATCTTTCATAAATAGATTCCAGCAGTTGGAACCTATTCTCAACTTTCACACCAGTCGTCCCAGATATCTTCTAAAATTTATTTGATGACTTTCTATTTTGAAAGGACATACTACCCCTCAATACTTGTCTTTCAAAACTTATGGAATAGTTGTAATGTTGTTGGTTGAACCAACACATATTTACCATGTCTCCGAATCCACCACAATACCAGCAGTAACCATAGAAAGAATATTTTCCTCTGGAACTTCTATACTGACCAGATTTGTTAACATGCTTCTCAACAACCTTGTTAAAAGAACTATGCCTATCATCAACCTTTATGTTTTCATTTGTAACTCCCTTTCTAAGTTCAAATTTAATAGGATCATATGTATTAGATGCCTTTCTTGAATCATGATTTTTATGCACTTCTGACTTTTCATCATTGCTGACTTTGACAACATACTTCGTCTTTCCAGCCTTGTTCTTATCAGAACCAGTTTTGCCTTTAATTTCAACCTTTAAAGGTAACTTTTGTGGATTATTTTTTGGTTTATTCTTACTGGAACATTCGCCAACTTCTGACATAGAATTTTTGGAACTGATATTCATTTCTTTTTCTTTATACAGTTTCTGTTGGAAATGTTCCAACTCTTCTTCTTTTTCCTTCCGCTTTACTTCAATTTGATCATTATTATTCTTTGTATTCTCAAGAGAATTTTTCAGATCATCAATCTCCTTTTCCATCTTGATTTTCTCATCAGTAAAACCTTCTTGATTGTTTAATGTGGAATTTTCATTTATCAACTTCTTGTTTTCTTTCTCATGATTTATGATCTTCCTCAAACATTACTTCAGATCTTCTTTCAGATACAGTTCAAGTTGAGTTTCTTCTTCTTCTGTACTACTACTCTCATAATAATCATTATTCACTATTTCAAAAAAGGTACTCTCTCTAGCTTTCTCAATAGCATATTTTTTTAATTCAGTCTCGCTATCATCAACTTCTTTATCTTTTGAGAAAAAGCATCTTCTTTTTGATTTAAAGAACTATTTATTCTGAACTTTACCATAATATTTATCTTTTCAACCCTATTTCTTCCAGGACCTTCTTGGTCCTCTGTCTTCTTCATCACTAACGTCATCTTTCCCTTTTTGAGGTTAACTAGCCGAAAAATGGTCAACTGATCCACATTCAAAACATTTCAAAGGGAGTTTCCCTTTGTATTTCCTTGTGCCTATTTTAACATTTTTAGAAAACAAATATCAAATTTCATCAAAATTTTGACATAACTCATTTTCAGAGTCAGATTCACCAGCTTCTTCAATATAAATTTTCATCGACTTCCCTTTCTTTTCTACGTTGAAATACATTTCTCTATCGGATTTTGCTTTTCTATTCATGGTCTTGTCCCTTCTCATCTCATAAGTGATGTGAGTACTATGAAAATCATCAAGAGATAATGTTTCCGGGTCCCTATATTCCAGTGATAAACTTTAGCATAAAATTTTTCAGGCAGAATTCTGAAGATATTTCCAACAACTGTATAATCTTCCAAATTTTCTCCAAGACATCTGATTTTATTGAAAATGTCATTAACCGTGGTAAATAATTCCCCAATAGATTCAGATTCTCCCATTTTCAAGTCTTCATACTTCAAACTTCAGATTTTTATTTTTTCCTTCTTCACTTGTGTATTTCCTTCATAGATATTCATTAACTTATCCCAGATACCTTTAGTTGTAGAGACACATTTGAATCTTAAAAACTCACTCTCAGAAAGTGATGAGAGTAATGCATTTTTAGATCTTCCATCATTCTCAAGATTCTTCTTATCGAGAGGAGTAAGAGGATTCTTGCCATCAATAGCATGTAATCCATCTGTTGTAGTTTCAAGAAATTAATATCCTAGAGACATAAAATAAGGAATAATTCTTTCCTTCCAGATGTGACAGTTCTTTCCATCAAAAATTTGAATCCTCTTATTGTTCATGCAATTTAGATTCTCCATCCAAACTTCTCTTCAACCACTTCAGCAAAGAATAAATGAGGGCAACTTCCCTATGATACCAATTGCAGTTCCCAGTCAGGATCCAGGTATCATTGAGAGGGGGAGGGCTGAATCAATGATATCTTTTTCTTTTAATGTTTCCTTCAAATTGAAACAACCTTCGCATCCTATTAAATATTTTCTTCTCTGCTGAACACACACAACCACATGAACACAATATTTTAAATGTTCACTACTCAAAAAGAGTAGTTAAGTCCTTGGTATGGAATAGAAATAATCCAGTACCACACAATCCACTAGAAAACAATACTTTGATGTGAAATAAAATGAGTAGGATACACCCTTACACTCGTGTAGCACTTGGAAAACAATCCGCAAGTGCGTGTGCAACCTTTTAGCACAAATAGAGAATTAAAGTATTTCAGTGCTTCTTTACAATTGAATAGATGTATTCTCTAAAGTACAGATCTTCGCTTTCCTACCCAGAATCTCGTAAGAACACCCATACACACAACTGAATATGTGTGCAGACCTCAAATTTTTCGTGCATCCTTTAGGATACCTTGCACGCAATTCAAATGTCTTGCGCGTAAAAATTCATTTTTGGTGTGAAAAACTTTTTCGCGCAACTTTCCTTTTTCACAAAACTTTTTCTATTTTCGCGCAGCTGTCCTCCAATCGTGAAAACTCCATTCTTTTCACGCAACTCTTTAACCTAGAATTTTACGTGCACCAGAGCTCGGGATTTCTTCTAAGAGTCGATTATAAAAAAATGAGAGGGGTTCACCTCATATTTATAGGCATTTTTGACCCCGCGCAAAAAAAAACACTAATTCGTGTGAAAAATGCTAATCCATGCGTAAAAACTCCTTCATGCGCATAAAAACTCTTCCACACAAATTCATATTTCCCGCAATGCTTCAATATTTCATGCACCTCATGAATTTGCCAATTTTTGAGCTTCTGATCATGAAACACCTTTTGCGTGAAAAACTTATTTCTTCTATTTTGTACAGAACACCAATATTTTGTACAACCATGGTTTTTTTTCACACATGCAACTACTATTTCACGCATCCCACTATTATTTCATGCATCCTGTTGATATTTCACACATCCCGCTACTATTTCGTGCATCTCATTATTTTTCTGCGCAACTTGCCTAAATTTCTGCGCACTCCATGCCTTTGTTATTTTTCAAAGTTTTGAACATGAATCATTCCTTACACGCAAAAATCTAACCCATCTTCAGTATTTAATTCTCCATCCATTTCTAAACACATTTTTTCATATCCCAATTTCCAGGCCCTAAAATTTGGAAAACACTGGAAAATGGAACCACCTTAAACTGTTCTTTTATGCCTCCCCCTGATAGTACATTGCTTTGTCATTTCTCTCTTAACTTCTTCCCATAACCATTCTTCATCTTTTATCATGAATTTCACTATCCTGATATGTATCCTTTGATAGACCAGATCCAGCATCATCCGAATTACAATGGGAAGTACTGAAACATCCCATCTTCCAGTACCATCATTCCTTCCAATCAAAACTGTATATGTTTGGCATCATCATTTCACCCCATTTCCTTTATAAGTCTTTCATCAGATGTTCTCCTAACATATGATAATTGTGAAATACAAATCAGTAAATCATCGTCTGCTTTTTAAGTCCTTTGTAAAGTGAATTGATTTAGCTTCTTTGACAACAAAAGACAACACTTTCTAACAAAAAAATTTTCTTACTTCATTATCCATCCATCATGGTCCCAACACATAATTATTAATTTTTATGTACTATAATATTATCATACATGTTATGATGACTATTAATATGAATTGGATCCCATATCACCAATGGTCTGGGAAAATAATTTTCTAAAATCTTACCCCCTAAATACCAATAACTATATGAGAAAAAATGTGAAAAACAAAAAACAATCAAATAGTTTATAAATAAATAAGTTAATGATAATTAATGAGAACTAATGAAAATTAACTCATTTACATATCTAAACATACCTGTGTATGTGTAGATCAGAATAAATAGGTGTACGCTACTCGAAAATCAGGCTCAGAATCATCAATCTCACTAGACCACGAATCCTTGGAGTCTACGATAAAATACTTGAAGCTTGTGGGTTTTATGATGAGAAATCAATCTGTTCATTAGGAAGAAAACAATATTCTAGGTTATGAATCATATCATCAAAATCATCCAAAGACATATAAAATAAAAAATTAATGTCATCTAAAAATAAATTTAAAATTGAATTATATTTTAATTAGAACTATAACTAGTATTTAATTATGTCAATATTCATATTCATCCTCATGTTCATATTTTTTGGTGTTAATATCCTCATCTTTATCCTTATTATCCTAAAATTCTATAAGATATTCAACATCATGATATCTTGTTGATTAAAATTATTTTTTACAACATCGATATTATCAACACCATCAATATATAATTTTGGGTTGTCATCATCAAAATATCTAAATCATTATATAAAATATGTCTTTAGAGTTGAATATAGAATAATTTCAGTTCATTTCACTTCAATGAAACAACTTTCACATTGCATTATCTGATTTTTATGAAATCAAAAAATCTATAATACTTCACTAGTTAATTAAATCTCATTAATACTTATAATAACTTTCATAATATATTTTATAAGATTTATGGGCAAATATAAATGGTTTTTTTCTAAAACAAGTATTTTATATTTAATTTTAATATTTTCATCATGTGGTTGAATGCACAAAACTATATCAACATCAAACCAATGAAATTTAAACATTCATGCGTAATTCTATCCAAGATAACACAACATAATTTATTTCTTCCATAATTCCTTAAATATCACCTTCACATTCTATATGATGGTATCCCTTTCAAAAAAACAACACTATTTTTCATTATTTTATTCAATATATACTTTTGTATGAAATAGAATACCATTCACCACATATGAATTATAATATTTAACCAATTTGGATGGTGGGAAACTCAAAACAAATAATTTGTTATCAATTTTATATGAATGTTTTGATACCTACAAATTTGAAAAAATATAAATATAAATATTAATAAAATTATTTCATTTATTTAACCATATAAAAATTATTTACCAGCTGTTGAAACTGTATGAAAAATTAGGTTGTTGGCATTTTTGAATACCAGTTTGTAAAATTATTTGGAAATATTTCTTCAAATTTTCATGATATAAACTATAAACTAAATAATATGAATTTTCTCAAAACCATATATATATATAATAGGTTAAAGTTACACTTAGTAGATAAATTATTTCATTTATTCCCAATTTAGAAGAAAACTTATTTATGAGATTGGTGTTGCTCAACCTATCAAATCAATTTTTCATGAAATCCATCATTTGTATGCTTATTATTATTAGAAACCCATAATTGATGGTAAATTTTTTCATCAAAATTTCTCCTATTACATCCCATTCAACATTGTTTTTAAGGATATTTAGGATCAATATACTGATAGAATAAAATTAAAATTTCATATTTAAAATATTATTTTGCAATTGACCAATGAATTTACTCTTTGCTACATACCTTTTTCGTATATTTTTTTTTCAGGAATCCTTCCAATGGTTACATCCATTGGAAGATTATTTTTTAACCAAAATTTTTTGCACACAAATGTAAAATTAAATTTTTCATTAAATTCATGAAATATGGGGAAAAAAAATTTATATATTAAATGAAAAAAACACCTTCTTACATCCAACTCAGCTCATCGTAGTATACAATAAATTTCTTGGAAAAAAAATGTTATTTCTATTTTCATATCCCAAATAAAGTAATTTAATAAACAAATAAGTCCTGTCAGTTGTATTATTTCCATTATAACAATACAATCATGAAATTTTAATCTAGCAATATTGCTATTACTGATATATCGATGAAAAATGTAAACAAAACAATATGTTAACATCAAATCAGTAATCCCCTAATAGAATAATAAATCATCTTCATTTGAAATTGTGTAAGATTTTTTTTGGCCTCTTTAAATTTTGTTATATGTCATTATCATATGAATTATGTTCTAAACACATGAAAAAAATTCAATACCCAATTATTACTTCACATTATCTTTTGTCATACTAGGTGTGTCAAAAATTGAATGAAATATCTTATCATAATAATTTGTCCCTATCTGAATGACATCTACCATGCGAGGAACCAAAAAACTAACTAATATAGAAGATACCAATGAATATACTATTTTTTTAATTAGGATCTTTCTCAAAGACATCTATTTTTTTCAGGTTATAGTCGGTCTAAATGCTCGTTGATATAATGATGATGCGATAGATGCTATATTAATACCAAATATCATTAAAAGAGATCCATCTATATGAATTGTTTCTTTTATGATATTATTTCTGTTCCTTGTGAGAATATGGTTTTTAGGAAGATATCAATACTGACAGTAAAAAAACTTGGTTAACATTAGTTGACACTCATAAAAACCTTTTTCCCACTCATATAGTATGGAAATGAATTTAGAGCATGAGTACATAATCTAAAAAACATTGCAAACAATTTGAACTCACTAATAGTCCACATTAATCAAACTTCCATTATAAAATTATTCTTCGAAACTACATAACATTTATTTTCACCATTACCCCAAAATAAATTTAACCCATAAATAAATGGCTTAAAATAAACATCAATATTCAATTCTATATGTCTTGGAATTAGTAATTTCAAAAACATATATGGTAATCTCATCAACATCCATGGATTAAAATTTTACAAAGTTATAATGATGGTCTAAAAAGAATATTGAATATTTTAAGAACCTAATGGATCGAAACAATCAATAAAAATACCCACTCCATAGTTACACGATTTATAAGTAAAATACAGATGCACCTAATAAAAATCATTGCATGAATCACCATCATAATGTTTATTTAATCTTTTTCTGGTGGAAATATTTTATTTATGTCATTCCATTAATAAAGTTTTGTTATGTGACGTAAAAAATGCTACAATCTAGTTAAAATTGGGATATGACTCAATTATTAAACAGTAAAGAATCAGGATTTTATTTGTTCTAACTCTTTGTACCTCTACATTCCATATGTTGTAAAATTATCTAACGACCTCTTTTCACTATAATATAGCATAAAATCATTGGAACATACAAGGATGTATTGATTACCATGTCAAAAATTAAACACCAACCTCTTTATTGCATAAATAATTATAGAAAACATATTTCACTTAAGTAATAGAGATTAATTCAACGAAAATATTTCATCAAAATAGTTATTTTACATTCCATTATATGATTTAATAGCAATATATTTTTTAAAGGATTCAAATTTTATTATATTTCAATAAGGATATAATGTATCCTTTTTAGACTTCAAAAACTCATAAAATTTAGATGGTTCTAACATAAAAGTATAATTATCATTCTGGGTTTCTATTTTTTGAAAAGATAGGCCAGAAACCACATGTACTGATGTTTAAAACCATGATGGGTGTTGAACAAAAAAAATTATATCCTCTCTAAGATTGTGTTCAATATGTTGAAACTAAAAATAATAATTGATCCTAAAAAATATTATAAATGGACCCCAACATTATCAAATGATTCAAATATCCTCATATAACATTTCATATATAGTTACTAAATTATATATTTTGAAAAAAAAAACTAGTTTTGATGATGAAACTGATAAACATTTCTCAACTCCATCAATATATATTGGATTAATGTTTTAACTTTTTCAATATCTCCAATGATTTATCCCATCATAACCATATAATAAAAATTATTTTCTACTTCATTGTTACATTGTTCTTAAAAGGTATATAAAATAAAAATATTTCATATGATTAATCTAATATAATGAAGGGATAATTCAAGAAAAAATATAATAATTAGAAAATATTAAAATATACTTAAGTATTACTAATTATAAATAATTATTGGAAATTAAAAATATATATCCTAAATTTTTCCTAACTAAAGAAATAATTTTGAATATAATAATAGTATACTAATTTTCTTAAATTAATAAAAAAATTATTATAAAGTATTTTTATTTTCGGTAATTATTAATAATTATTACTAATTATCATTACATATACATAATTACTAATAATTTTGAAATTATTTATAAAAAGGGTTAGTTATTGGTAAATATTACCAATAATTTTGAATTAATAACAATTAGAAAAATTATTCATAATTATAACCAATTATTACAAATTATTATTAATTATTTTTAAATATTCATAATCATCAGTGATTATTAATAATTATCTATATTTATTGAATATTATGTGTAATTATTTTTCATTATCACTAATTATTCTTGATTGTCGTTAGTTAAAAATAGTTATCATTAATTATTACTAATTTTTATTAGTTATTGATAATTATCTCTAATTATGTATAATTATCATTAATTATTTATAATTACAAATAATTAAGGATTCTTATCATTATTTATTGACAATTACTGTTAATTGTTACTATTTATCGTTAATTACTAATAATTTCCGGAAATTATTAATATTTATTTGTAATTTATTTTAATTCACTATAATTAGTCCTAAACATTGATAATTATTGCAAATTATTATAAATTATAGCTAATTATTGGTAATTATTGATAATTATCAGTATTTAATTCTAGTTATTTTTAAATTTTGTTAATTGTTGTTAATTATTACTATTTACTTGTAATTTTCTTCAATTATTTGTAATTATCAATAATTAATACTAATTATCGCTAATTATTGTTAATAATTAGTAACTATTACAAATTATTAGTAATTATTGGATATTATTACTAATTTTCATTAATTGTTGGTAATTATTTATAATTATTACTACTTATTTGTAGATATCACTTATCTATTACTAATTAATAATACTTATCACTTACTATTAACAATTATCACTAATTATTACTATTTATTTCAAATTACCAATTATTATTACTAATTATTAAAAATTATCACTTACTATTACTATCTATCGATAATAATTACTAATAGTCACTAAGGTTTACTAAATATTATTAATTATTACTAATTACCGTTAAATAATGGCAATTATTAATAATTATTACTAATTTTCTCATATTATTTATAATTATCATAATTATTTCTAATTGTGAGCATTTATTGCTAATTATCGACATTTATAGCTAATTTTCAGTATTTATTGCTAATTATTGGCAGTTAAAATCTAATTATCAGTAATTATTTCTAACTGTTTGTAATTATATCAAATTATATGTATTTATCATTAATTATTGGTAATTATTTGTACTTATTACTAGTTTGTGTTACTTATTTGTAATTATTTATAATTATTACTAATTATTGATAATTATTGATAATTAATACTAATTATTGGTAAATATAACATAGGGGTACTAATTATTAATATTTATCCCTTATTATTAAATATTATTACTAATTATCACTTATCGTTACAATTAATTATTAATTATCACTTATTATAACCAATTATTACTAATTTTTTTTAATTTTTAAAACTTATCAATATTTACTAAAAAAATATTTAATTTTTACTAATCATCGGTAATTATCATTAATTGTTACCAATTATTGATAAATACTGTTAAATTTTACCAATTATATATGATTTTTAATAATTATTACTAATTAACATTAATTATCACAAATTTTCATAAATTATTACAAATTATCACTATTTTTCTTTCATTATTATTAGTTATTACTAATTTTCATTAATTCTTTATAATTTATTAAAATTTTTTTTAATTATTGGCCATAGTCACTAATTCATTGTAATTTTTACTAACTATTAGTAATTATTGGTAATTAATTGTAATTTTATTAACTATTTATATATTTTTTAATCATTACAAACTTTTGATAATTATTACTCATTATTATTAATTATTAATCATTATTAATAATTTTTACTAATTATCATTAATTAATAAAAAAATATCAGTAACTTCTTGTAAATTATAATTAACTTTTTATAATTATAGGTAATTATAACTAAATAGTAGTAATTAATTATAATTTTCACTTTTTTGTTAATTATTACTAATTTAAGATAATTATAATTGTATATCTATAATTACAAAATTTTTTGGGTAATTATTACTTATTATGTGTAATTTTTATTAAGTATTATTATGTATTACAAATTTTATTTAATGAAAAAAAATTATTGGTAACAATTACTATTTTTTAAATTCTTATTACTATTTTTATTGATTAATCCTAATTATTGGTAATTATTTGTAGTTATTAAAGATTATTGTAAATTATTATTAATTATTAATAATTATTATTATTTATTATTAACTATTGTTAATTATTACTAATTATTTCTAATTATTTACTAATTATTAGTAATTATTTATTATTTATTTAGTAATTATTGTTAATTTTTAATAATTATTGTTAATTATTAATAATTGTTATAAATGTTATATAATTAATCCTAATTACTACTAATTACTAATAATTACTAATGATTAATACTAATTTTTCTTAAATATTACTATTATAAAATAATGTAAATAAATTAAAAATTCTAATTGTTTAAAATATATACTTGGAAAAGAGATGGTTAACGGAATAAAAAAAATGATGTGATCCTAAAGGCATCACTATAAAAATTCACTATCATAAAATAAATTTTATACAAAGAGAAATCAAATAGAAAATAGAACATGGGACAAAACATGTGTTGGATGAATGGTCGGGGAGGCATTATATATGATATATTATATGGGATAGATTTCCCATTTGAAAACGGTTGTATTTGAAATAGAAATCCACCATAATAGTTCACAACATGAATACTCAAAATGATGATAAAAATTTATTTTCAATAGATTTGGTCATCCATATCAAATATTACTCATCAAAAATATGAATTATTGACCTTATCGATGGAGTGATTGTACCAGAATTCCTTTTTTGTTGTAAATAATATTATTTGTGATGGGATTATAATTTCGGTCATAGAAATCCCTTTCACATGGTATGGCTTATGGTGGCACTCAAGTGGGTCAAAATTATATGCAATCGGAATCATTTCCCATTGTAAATACCCAAAAATATAATGTTATTTTCTATAATAAATATTTCTCAGTGCAAATAACTTGAACTTTTTAATTTTTTTGCAATAGGTCCCCAGTACATCGCAAATGAAAGATCACAAATAACTAAAACTTTTCGATTATTTACAAAGGGTCCCTAGTTCATTATAAATGAGACTTCACAAGTATCTATATTTTTTCTACTATGATTTCACTATGTAGTTTGCACGATTTATTTATGATTCAGTTTTATAGTCACACTCTTTATAATGAAACAAATAATTTTTTATGACATGCTAATATGTTTTATGAGAAATACACACAGACATAAATATATACATTGTGTGTTTGTGTGTATATATAACCATGACTTTTGGTACTATTATAATGCATAACACAACAAACTATAATATTAGTAAATAATTAAAGTAACTTGAATCATTATAGCACGACCACATGCTCAAAAAAAATCTCATAATCTATATAAAATAAATCCATGATATTTCATCAAATATGCATATATATTCTAACTAAATTAAAAAAATTATTTTAGATATTGAATAATTACTATTACAACATCAAACCAATTTATTATTAATTTACTGTTAAAATATTCACTATATTAGTTTCACTTGTGACATAAGAAAAAAATAAAATTGATTACATGATCAAACAAAATAAATTCATTTAATAATTCAATATGAGTTGATCTTTTTAAACCAAAATTCGAATATTTTGTAAAATCATTAAAACACTATATTTTATTGATAATTGTCCTGTAGAAATCCATACATAATGTCACGAAATAATACAAAATTAAATTCATGATATATAGAAAAAAACTAATATTGAACAATAATTAATTGATATTTTTTTTAAAATAACTATTTTAACTTTTCTTCAATGTTCATGTATTATAATGAACCTTTTTCCATAAAATCCATATTTTTCCAGTACCTAATAACCATAATTTTATATAAAATTATCATACCGTAAAATTGATTCATAAAATGGGTTATAGAAAAGGACACTTACATCATATAAATTTCAGAAAAGGAATGAAAAAATAGGGTAATCACTCAATTAGATAATTACACTGAGAATCAATTATTAATAAAAAAATTAACTCATAATAAGTTACCTATATACTGATATAACAACTATAAATCCTTCAATTGAGTTCCAATCAAGTCATTTCCTCACATAAAATATTATTTATAAAATATAAATACATATTCTAGCCCCCGAGTTCTGTAGAAACTTCAAAGATGAATTAAAAATAAATAATTTCATAATTTTTTTATAAATCCATGAGTACAAATAATAAATCAGATAACTGAATGTTATAGAATTATAAAGAAATAATTAGCTGTTTTCATTAGAGTTATAATAAAATTATGATCCCTTGTATTGAAGATGGACATTGGGAGGGTTGTCAAAATCAATATAAAGAGGGTGATGACTATGGGGGAAGGGTGTGGGTCTCAATCCACTAAAGAGAAGAGATAATTCTTTTCATAAACTAAAATATGTTATTATTAATCATATATATAGTTTAAATTACAATAATATAAAAAATATAATGACCTAAATTATGATTATAAAATTATTTTCAATTCATTTTATTCTCTTCTTTCATTGGCCTACTCTCTAAAAAATAATACTCTATGTTTTTTATATATTCAATAGGAACCTATAACATTAATTATTATATGAAATCACTCTATAATAGCTTGTTTGTTTAGGTGAGACTTTGTTGGTCATGTATATTAGTTTTTGTTTTAATTGTAAAGTTTATCGCTAGAGGCTTCGCGTTGGGTTTTTAAGTGTTTATCCTAGTGTGAGACATATTTTTCCAAAAATATTAATAATCAAGTGGTCAGTGGAAAGATATCAGCTACCAAGTATTCCTAAGGGTTATTAGGGTGGTTTTTTAGGACCGACATCTAATTATTAGACTTGTGATGTGTACCTAGTTCGTACCATATATGTTGTGAAATGTGAAGAGATACTCAAAAACCCACATATTATTTTTTAAAATTTAATGTGTTTTTAAATTATCTTGTTTAAATTATGATTTACAAATTTCTTCAATTTAGTGTCACTTGAAACTATTCTCCTTAACCTCAATTTTTTCACATCATTATGGGGATTTCATCTATTCATAGTCCATTATTGTTCTGTCATTCATAGGGGTCATTGTGGGTTCTTATTAGCATCAAATATGATATAATTATGGTTTTTTCAAAATTATGGTAATTTTAAACAAAAATATACATTTTAGGGTGTTTTTTATAGATTCAAAATGTCTTCCTTTAATAGTAGAATCTAGTGATGGGGTATGATTACTAGGATCCTATAAGTACAAATTAGTTTGTCCATATATTTTCTAAATTGAATATATTTTTTTCATCCATAATATGTAATATGGATAGTGATTTCATTCTTTCTTGAACTTGGGTTGTTTTTAAAATAATATTCTTGATACCTTTGGTCTGTGTGAGAAAAACCAAGGCCTCATGTTGTCCTTGCATATTTTTAAATTAAAACAGATATCATCAATTTCCATTGGTTGTATAAAAGGGTTATAGTAAATGTGAAATTGCGGTGTAGGGGATGTTCATGGATACATAATACTTATAGAGCTCCGGGCTATTGGGAAATAATATCCACTAGAATGGGATAGGGTGATGATGATCATTATCGATGGTGGGGACTAAGGTTCATTGGGTTCATGGACATGTGATATTGGTAATGTCACACACTATTGTGGATAAGCCCTTTGGGCTTGTGATGACATTGGTGAAGGTGGTTTGATATTCAAAATGATAGTTAGTATGGTATTGGTTATATATATTATTTATTGAGATACTCATGAAGTGGATTCATCCATGGATTATCATACTAGGATGACTTAGTATAACATCCTTTCTTATTATAGGTATAGATAACACCCATGGAATTATTTTTTTGGAATCGATTATCATAATGAATCTTTGATAATATTTTCATGAATCTAAGGAATAGTGTGAAATTTATGATGTATATTATTAGAAGATGATAATTTTTTAACCAGGACATTTAGGTCAAGGATAGTATTTATGAGTGGATGTCTATGAAATTTTTTTGGTCAATTTTATCAGTTAAATTTTTTAAATACATTGATTGTAGACCACGCCCATGAGTTCAATCATCTAAAATAATCACAAACATCAATCCTATATTTTTCAATTAAGATAATTGGTCTATTTTTTCATCATTATTTTAAATTGATGTGATCTCTAATGCGTGGTTATTTTAAGATGGAATTAATCTTTCTATCAATGATAAAGCAACAATATTCATATTATCTTTATTTTATAATGTGTGGAACTCATATTTGATATCGATGTATAATTTATGTTATGTAAGTGCATCCATAAAAATTCAAGATGAGAGTCGATATCTAGAGTTACTATAAGATATTGGAACAAGGGTTTTGAAGAGTCTTAGATGGTTAGCCAGTGCTGGTGGGGGGGATTTCATCTTTAGATTGGATTATCATATTTTTGTTGTAAGTGATGTTGTCTGGGAAAATTTTGAGTTCAATTTGATCAACCTAAAATGGTGTGTAAAGATAATTGGATGATTGGTTATTTTAATCATTTTTTGTATTCTCAACACTCCCTAGTGGTTGTGGATCTTTCCAAAGTTAGAAATATTAGGTATTACTGGGAGTACTGTAATAGGGTATCTTTTGGAGTTTATATGACCTATATAGAAATTAAATTGGGAAGTATGATCAATAATAGTGTAAAATTGTAGACACAAATGAACCATATATGGATGTTAGACATCAAGAGGATGGTGTTTTGGATGGTTTCTTGTTTTTTCACAATCCATTTTCTACCAGTTTGGATATTCTTTTATGATTATGAGTACCCCAAGATTGTTTTAGTTCTATTTTTTCATTGTATATAGTGGTACTCAATATACATTATATTAAAATCATATACTGAGAAATTGATATGGTTTTTAGCATTGATAATTTTTTATGGTGAAAATATTTCATGTGGTTAGTATGTCTGGGGTCTAGGATAATGGTTTATTATGATTCCTTCATCATACTTATTAGTTTTTTTGGTATAACCGGGTAGGTGATTCTTTTTTTCAAAAGTACACATATTTTATATTATCCTTTAATAGTGTATTTCATTGTTGTAAATTATATTTTATTGATGAATTCAAATTATTCAAAGTTATTTTAGAGATTGATGTCTGGATTTTAGCAAGGGTAATTCAGGGTTATGGTCTGATTCAGATTTGGGGTCACCAGATCTATGGTTGGGAAGTTTTATTGGAATAGGATTTGAGCTAGGTTATTTTTACACAGAGACATGCCTAACCGTGTGTAATATGAATATTTCTATTTTCATAGGTTTTAACTACAAAAAAATTTCTTGGGTCAACCTACCATGTCACCTAAAAAAATCAATCAAAAGGATCAAGGTGTGTTCTCGATCACCACAGAATGGTGAAAAGTCTTAGGTCCTAGAAAACATGTGTAAATTCAATGACCCTAAGATAGATGATAAATAATTAGAAGACACTTACTGATAATTTAATATAGTGTATAATTAGATTCTATATCCATGCATGAGATGTAGAAAATTATATTTAATTAATGAAACTAAATAAATCATTTGCAATTTAAATAAGAAAAATCAATTTTATAATTATACAATCATATAAGACTCATAATAAGTAATAAAATAAGGAACATACCAAAAATATAAATATCATTTCATAAATTGGATGATTGAAAATGTATTGAACATAACCTAAAATATAAAAAATAACCTCAATGTGATCCAAAGAATTTTTTGATATCCAAAAATATCCATCATTACAAAAATAATTAAATCATTAAATGTGATATTATAACCAATGAACATATTAGAAAACATACTAAAGCATGAACATGAGTTTGTAGGATGTGAGATAAAATCACAGAGTAGGATATTGAAAAATAATTTACACAATTGTTTTATGAGAAATATTATAAATTATAGTATATAAAAAATTTAAAAAATGTTTTAAATTTCATATATTTTAAAGAAAAATATTTTCATATTATTTCTATTGAAATAATTCTTTTAAATAATTTTTTTTCAATAAAAAGTGGTTCAATGACTAAAAAACCAAAAATGATTCTTCAAATGGTGGACTTCTGATTATATGAAAAATAATATTTACCAATTTTCATCATTTTTCTCAAGCCCCATATCTATTAAGTCGAGTTGAAATAATAACCAAAGAACATAATGTGGAAGTGAAAATTAGAAACCATTTTCATCATCTCAAGGGAAAAAACTTTTTGTAACATATTCAATATACAAAATTTACCCAAGAATCATTGTTTAAGTAATAACATCAAAATGTAGAATAAATCAAGTATCATAATTGAAAATAATTAATATAATCTAATAACATCGAGGAAAACTCACTATATTTTAAGATGATATAATCCTACAAATACTCTGGGGGAATAAAATAATTTTCTAGGTTGATCTCTAAAAGAAATTTCCTATAAAATTACTCTCAAAAATATCATGGAAAACTCCACTAGCCAATATATGAACTACACAATGGGATGTTATCTAGTGTAGTATAAATCTAGATTTCTTACTTGTTTAGCTCAGTTTCCCCTGGAATAACCAAAATGTTGGTGAGATAAACACAAAATATTATGATCACCAATATTATTAACAATAGAAAATAATTAATAATATTAACTATAATATCACAAATTATGAAAAATATTCCTCATCACATTGATAAAATGATCAAATAATAATTGTATTCATCACAAATTTATATAAAAATTTATATATGACAAAACATAAAGGGTATCTACTAATTTTTTTACTAGTTCCCATTAAACCCATTTTTATAAGGTCATAACCATCCCTTTAGATCCTATATTTACATAAATGATATAAAAATCTATTTAATGATACAAAATAATCAAGAAACTCAATAAAACAACGACCAAATAATATATGGTCATATAAAAACATAAACATTCAAAAACATCTCCAATATCTCAAACATATATTCAAACAAACCAGACATCCATTTTGACTGTGGATAACTCTTATAAAGATAACTTTTGGATATAAAATCAAAAATTGATTTAAAACCCCACATTAGCCACAATCTCCACTTAAAAATAAAAATTTATGAAGCTATATAATCACCTAGGATGGAAATTTTATTTTTTTTAAATGTATATCTCTACCTAATTATAAAAATTTTATTCGAACAATATAAAACATTATAAGTAATAAAATAAACCCATTAAGGGTATCAAATAAAAATATATATTATAAAAGAATTGTTTTATAAAATCCAATTATTACATAAAATTTCAATGATATGGAATTTTTAAAAACACATACCATGGATCACCATAATCTAGTCCCTATCAGTTGAATAAAAAATAAATGGTTACAATTACCAATACCAACAAATGAAATAAAAGACCTCAATATTAGACACTCTCAAAATCTATATCTGAACATTATAGAAGTTTTGGTTAATGGGATAACAATAATCCACTAATAAATATCTATAATATTTTGAGAAGAAAAATAATGAATAAAAATTTATTTTAAAATTTAAAATCGATGTAAAATCCATCAAATAATGGAATCAATGTTTGGAAGATGGAGAATTAAATATCAAAATGTTCTCTAAATCATTTAGTTTAGAGAATAATGTAGTAAAGAATTAATATGGGATAAAAAAGAACCTGAAAATATAAAATTTATAAAATTTCAATTCTAGGTAGCACAAATAGTTTAGGTACTTGGTTTACCAAATTGTTCTCTTATAATACATATCAAACTAGAATTAAACTAAAAAACTTATTATATTATTCTAATACCTTTTCAATCCAAGAATTGTTTCCTGAGTATATCTCACCATTAATTTGATGAAACAACATAGTTACTCATAACCATGTGTTAATTGGGATACAAACCACGAAATTAATTCACATGCATAATAATAATCTTCATGGTTTCTCCAATATAAAATAAATATACATGCATACTACTATGATGTTTCTCCATTAAGGATTGTTCTAAATTGTTACTCTAAACAATTTAAAACCATTATTATTTCATTTAATATGTCTTACCATATTTTTATAGGCCATAAATTAACTCATAATCATGTAGTATCAATATGGTACTTTTAACATGCATATTATTTTAATTTCAATGTCTCAATTCAAATGATTCAAAAAAAATCAATACAACCTATATTTATATAATATATCTTACAATGTTTACTTGGGGTTTCCTAATTTACCCTACCATACCAATTTATACCACCATAATTTCATTGTTGAATGTAAAAAGGAATCAATCAGTGATTAGATACAAATAATAAATCATAGAGAATGATATTTTACATGTTTCAACATCACCAATTGATATAAATAATGATTGAAAATGACAACCCATTTCAGTAAATAAAAATTTAAATAGGGTTGGGAAAACCTCAATGAGGATTAATAAATTTTGAATATAGTCCCATCAAATCATCAAATGATTCATCATAAATTATAAAGGTCAAAAAATAAAACCCTCAAATATTATTAGACAATCACATGCATAATGAAAATAAAAAAAATTGAATCTTAATAAATTGATATCAATTATAAATTATCATAAAAAGGTGAATATATATTGTTTCTATAGGTAACCCTTCAATTTATAATTTATATTTTGACTATAAAAAAATGACAGACATCTCTATAAGAAAAGTAACACCAAATTTAGCATGTCTGGAAAAAATTCAAAGGAAATGATAGCTCTACACATAACAAAAATGAAAACTCAAGAATTGTTTTCAAAAATTCTATAAGGAAGTACAAAAAAATAAAAAACAAAAAATTATTGGATTAGAAACAATGGTTAGATACTTTACCCAACATTAAACAACATGGGCTCTGACTATGGGTCATAGAGTTAAAAATAAGTGTAACATAGATCCTTTTTCATATAGTAATGACCCATAGTGGACCTGATATAAATTCAACTCCCAATTATTATTTATGCCTTACTAGGTGACTACCCCTTAGAAGGGTATTATTTTTATTAGGGACACCACTGAGTGGATAATATAATCTAGTATAACACTCATCCCTCTAACTCAAGTTTGTTCCCATGGCTTCCCATGTTCAACTAATCTGAAACAAATATATCATCAAAAGGATAATATCATATATAAGGTAAAGGATCCTTATAAATCATTAATTTAATTTTGTAACCAAACTTAACGACCATATCATAAAATAATATTAGAGGAGACACCAAAATAATGCACAAAGTATAATTCATGATATTTTAAATGTATGTTAAATTAAATTAGTATTATGTTTTTTAGAATGTACCACATGAAAAAACATGATTGAATAAAAAATTATTAAATAAATATGAAAGTTATAACCTAGTTTTTTGGATTCGCATATATGAATATGCATAAGAAAATTAAAAAATTGAGTTAGAATATTTATTCTAAAAAATTATTAATTAGTTCTTAAGAAATATGTACTAAGATTGGACAGATAATAATAAAATTAAGAAAATATAAAAACAATTAGTGTTTAGAAGATTTATATCTCTATAAATAAAGGGTCTATTTATATTTTATATATTAAATTTTCAAGATAAATTTATCTTGTTTACAATATTAAATTTTCTAAGAAGTATTTATTTATAAATGCGAAATAATGAATAATATTTAATGTAATTATTATTAATTTTCTATAAATGAAGATAAAATCACTAAGTATTAACAAATATATATTATTATCCCAATGATGTTAAATACCCCGAGAGTGAGGGTGAGTAAAACAATTATCTCTCGTCGATCTTGTTTGGCCTTTATACCAAACTCCCTTTTATCTATCATTCTCATAGAACCAAATGAATGAAAATTAAGATATGTACATGAAACAAAAAATTTACTTATTTCACCCTCCTTTGAATATATTCAATTTGATTTAAATATAAATGTATAGATTTACCAAATATAATTTATCCCAATGTTGTTAAAAGGTTTAGAGAGGACTCATTATCCCTCCTGGTTTACAACCGATCACAAAAATGAAACCTCACTGTGCTCTCAACTGATGTGTGAATACTGATACATTAGTAGATTCATCCACATATTAAAATCACCTCAGAATAATTTCACACATATATTATTTTTCCATTAAGGTCTATTTTAACCTAACTGATGAAATAGAATTCACTACTTAACAATTAATTTTTGAAGAGTCCTTTCACAGTCTATTTTTTTCATCCATGAAAAATTTTAATCCCCTTGTGATATACTTTCTCCACATAGTTCAAGTAATTCATGAACATTATTTACATAACATATATATGTTTATTAATGAACCACCACTCATGCAATAGTTATAATGCACGACAAACAATGCTCCTCTACAAACTGAACATCCATTTTAAACCACTTCCTTCATGAACTCAACTCTATTCTGAACTATATCTGGATTTCACTAAATTTTTCTAGCTATGATTATAAAATTTATTTATATATTATTTATAATTTTCATAGGTGTCCTCTTTATATGTAATGAAACCTAAAAAACTTGTGAATCAAAATTACATTAAAATCTTATTTGAATTATCCTTCCCCTGGACTGAACATGTAATATGGTTCACATAGCATATAAATATATTTTTGATGGACTCTAAACAATAATCCATTTATAGTTGCCTCTAACTAACTAAATTCATATTTAAATGATGATAACCCTTTGTGGTGACCTCTAACACATTGTCTTCAATCGCAAATGATGAACACCATTTGTGGTTCACATAGAATTATTATTATCTATTTGAATTTCTATTAACAATGTTTTTTTGGTATCACACACTTGTTATGTGGTTTGAGAATAAAATATATTATTTTTCCAACATGTCTCTCTTTAGAATTCATCATAAACTCCTTTAGGTGTTATGTGGTCTATCGATTTTCCAATATATGAATCCACTATTTGTAAAAAAAAAATATGCATTTTCATGCCCAAAAATATAGGAAACAATGGGAGGGTTTTCCACCTTAAATACTATAACATCACAAAAAACATTTCTATAATATTTTCATCCAACCTTACCAACAAACCCATGAAACCTAAAAACACTGAATCTATTATTATATAGGTATTTTTACCAAATAATAGGTTTTTTAAAATATTTTTGTGATAACAATATTTTAATGATAATAAATTAAAATTAAATATTTTCATTGATATTTTTATTAAATTTATTTATAATATATTATATATAATAAATTATCAATAATATAATATTTTCTAATAAAAAATAAATGAGAATAAAAACATCTTATGCTGTAAAAATATATTTTTTACAAAATATTTTTTAAGCATTTTGTGTGTGCAGATTACAATTATTTTATAACACATTTTGGTATATAATTTTATTAAACAAATATTATTTTTAGATTCACCATATTCAATTTTTTGGCATAATTTTTTCAATATTTCTGAAAATATTTATTTTTGGGTTAATGATGAAAAATATTGATTTTTGTAAAAACTAACGTTTGTTTTTAAGTTTTTAAAAAGACCAATTATATTTTTGTTTAGTTTTGAAATTAAATAATACCAATTCTAAAAAGAATAATGCATTTAATTACACATTTATCATCATTGAACTTTATTTTCATATAATTTTTTATTCTTTAAAACACATCTTGTTAAATGATGGGTTTTTATTGTGTTTTCAATTCTTATACTAAAATAAATTTCTAACACATCTGAAAATCAAATGTTAAAAAATGGATTACATATTTTCAATCAATGGGTAATAAATTATTAATTATCTCAATTTAATTTTTTGTTATAATGAAAAATAACCATGGTAAAAATTAATTACCATGACAAAGGGTAATCCATGATGGTTATGTTAAAAAAAGTATCTTAGAAACAAAATATTTCATGATAAAAATTTGATTAGGTTATTTTGACCCTTATCACCGTATATTCTATATTTTATTGATCTTTATCCACCTAAAAATAACTAAGATAGTTATAATATATAAAATTTAGGGATATTTATAATTTGGACACTCCCCAAACATATAAAATGGAACCTCCTCTCTTCACTTATTCAGAAATCAATTTTACTCAATATTGACCAACATATACCCATATCAATTAAAAACTTCCTTACCGATTTACAAGAGGTCCTGATATAACCAAAACACAATCCTATAAAGGATTTTGTTGTGATATATAAGATTTTTTCAAAAAAAAAGAGGTATAACATTTAACCATGTTCTTTCATGTATTCTTCTTCTACTAAAACCTACCAAAATATCGTAAAATTATAATAAAATAACATCACTATGTGCAAAAAAATAATTTTTTTGGGAATAAAATTTCATCATTTTATTTTCCATCAAATGAGAAATGACATAATCACTTGTGCATATGTATAGACTACCATCTCTAGAATGATACGTATTTTATTGTTCATCCCAACTTCTCATGGATAGTTAAAATGATATATCAATTCAATATATACAATATTTATCACATAATTATGATTATTTAAAGATTGTATATTACTCTTATTTTCACCCTCCAATCCGATGGAAAATGGTGTTGTCGCTCATTGTATGTGTGAACTACTACCTCCACAATGTGATGTGATTTAGTTTTCATTACTTCTCCACATGGATAGTCATCATGATCGAAATAGTAAAAAATAATTCATGTATAATATACTTATTATTTTTAAAAATAAAAAATATTCTCTAATTTATTTCTCTATACACATTAAAAAATTAAAATGGCATTCATTCAATCGTATGAATAACCATATACATGAAACAATGTTCTTCATTTTTCATTAACCCCTTGTATAGATGTTACTAAAAGTATATTGACTCTATAATAATTATATTTATATAATTATTAACAGTTATTATGATGAAACTTTCAAATCTCGGACCATAATCAACCAACCAATGTTTTTTTGGATTATAAGATGACCACCATCAAAACATATGACATGAAATAACCCTACTTACTAAATAATAGAATTTTATTACAAATGAATTAAAAATAATAAAAATAATGGAATTTATATGTAAAAGGTTTCTAATAAAGTATAAATTAAATAGAATTTTATTTTTTATGAAGAAAAATTAAATACATAGAGATTTGGGATATGAGGTGAGATATTTTTCATCTCAATTTCAATTCATTAAAACTTATGTTATTCTCACCATATATATTTTGTTGTTTATAGACTATCATATGGATATATTTTATCAAATATCCTGAAACTCATCTAGAATAAAGATACATTTTTTGTTCTCTTCTTCAATGTCATTTTTATTCAAAATTTACCAAATTGAATAGTCATTTCCTTTAATAATTTATTATAAATGTTTTAAATTACATTCCTTCATTGTCCATATTCATTTAATTATAGAAATAATTTAATTATTCAATATTTTATTTAATTATTATGGTAATTTTAATATTACCTGAATTTTTTTTACAATGTTTTAAAAAGGAATCTTTTAAATGTTTCCTATATGGTTTATTTTGATTTTATTTGTAAAAATAAAATGAGAATGTTTTTGTAATGTTTAAATCGTGAAATACATTTACCTCCATCATAAATTTTATTCATTATTAAATTTACTTTATAAATTTCTTATGATTTTACAAATAATAATATGTTCTTATTTGTTTTGGAATATTATGTTTTGAAATATTTTCAAAAGAAAAATGATATTTCATCTCAATTTTAAGATACAACTAGAACTGATTTTTTTGGGATCTAATGAAAAAATTAATTGGTTTTATGATGGAAATGAAAGAATATATATATATATATATATATATATTAATGATATAATTCAAGGATATTTTTCACAATGATGGGTCAGAAAGATATAGCTCTCCAATGCATTGGGTACTGTGGAAGATGTTTTTAGATTATACCTTACTCATATGAATTGGAGATAGTTTTATATTTATAAGTTTCTCATATGAAGTTCTTTTAGTTTCCTATTTATAAAATACTCTTATGATGTGCATGTAGTTAACTATTTATATGTTACTCTAATCATGTAATTGGAGTTGACAAGGTAGTTTGTTCTTTTTGAAAGTAATTTTTAGAGTGACATGAATATAATTTCCAAGGTTATGTACATGTATAATATATTATTTTAATTTTTTTATAGAAATAATTTCATTTTAAAAATAATAAAGAATTTTTATGATTTAAATAAGGATTATGGATTTTCTAAATGTATATAGGTGATTTTCATAGAAAATTTATCATTTTATTCAAGAAACCCTCATGAATTATATTTTACATTTATTATTGATTATAATATGTTTTATGAAATATTTGTTTTCTGAATTTTATTTCATGAGTATGTAAATTATTATTTTACATAAAATTGTATTATGAAAATTGAAAGAAAAATTCATCTGGGTTTTTATGACTTTCAAATTTACTAATTGGTTACATTTATTTTTATATACTTAATACCATATAAAAGTGAAACATAAATGGATAAGTGTTACTACCCATTTCAATAAGATTCGCCTTTTTTCAGGAGTCTACCTGATTAAATATTATTAGTTAAGATGGCTTTTCCTGAAGTAGTGATTAGAATGGGTGACCTTCTTGGATGTTTCCCAGGGTTTCTGTGAGTGATTAATAAACACCATGGAAGAACATCTGTTAGACTATAATTATTATATAAGAGTAATTTGAGAGATAAAATAAAGGAATAAAATGTGTCCTGATTGAAATAGGGTTGTAATCATAGGGAACATATTTATGTGGAAAAAGTATACTATACAGAAATTCCCACATTTAATTAATAATTTTCCAATTCTACAAATCTCTCAAACTAAAAACCCTGGAAATATTATAAAGTAAAAAACCAAGATATAAATCATGTAATTATGTGTTTATTAGGAATTATGTAATTAAATTTGGTATCATGTAACATGGTTAGATAACTTTATAGGCTATGTTGTTGTTATATGAGAATAATTTTAAATATTTAAAAATCATTTAGGGAAATACAATGGTTTGGGATCAAAATTAAAATGTCTTTTATAACCTCAATGGTTTGTATGTTATAGATATTTATAGTTATTATTTACCCAAATGAAGGATATGAATAGAATATTTAATGGATAATTATATACTAGTATATATCATTCCCTTAGGATGGATTATTATGAATCTATTTAATATACTCACACTAACCATTTTTCTTTTTAGAAAATTGTCGGAACCAGTAGAGACTATATTAACAATAGACATAATAAACAATGTAGTGGTTGTTTGAATAAGAAATAGAATTATATGGGAGATATAATAAAAACACATGTGGTTATGTTTACCCAGTGATCATGAGTTGTAATTAGTAACCAAAGAATATGTGAGTTTCATGACACACCAAATAAGAGAAAACAATAGTTTCATGGATTTTCAAGTGATAATAATACTGAAGGTAAAAATATTCAATGTCATAAATGTCAATAATATTAGAATAGGAATCTAGGTAAATGTATGATTGGAATGGTACAATGTTTTCAAAAGTGTTAAATGATTTTCCCCAGTAATAACCAACCAAGGAAAATGGATGTTTTTAGTTAACTTTGTAAAGGGGGTTAAGTTATTTAAAACATATCAATTGAATGATTTAAATGTGGTGAGTATGGTAATTAGTGAAATCAATTTACATGGATAAAATATCATTAAGGGGTTCATTAAGAACATACGAATAAATGATTAACGTTTTTATATACTGATAATGAAGAAATATATGAGTAATGTATAAAATGTATGGATTATTATAATATTTTTTATTGTGTTTAAGGTATCAAATGTTTTTAAAATGAGATATATTTATGTTATTACATGATTGAAATTTTTTATAGTATGGAAATATCAGGGAAGGAGATGACATAGCATGTTTAATGGACAATTTTGGATATTAAATGATTGGTGTGTCAATATATATGTACATTCAAGAGTTATTAGGTAATTTAGTTTTTTTAATTATTGATACATTTATGTATAATTTTATGTTTCAAGTATTTAATTACATTTTGATGTTTTATATGATGTTTTTAAGATGATTCTGGATACTTTAAGAAAAAATTAAGGGGTTTTGATACACAATTGAGGTATAAATAACCCTTAGGTGTCTCCAGGGTAATATAATGAAGGTTATATGGTAAGAATGTTATTATTTTTGGGATAAAAAGAAAAACATTAGAGTTGTTGTCATATTTTATATTTAGGTAATAATTGTTAACTAGGACAATGGTTTATTTGATTTTTGGAATATATGTTTATTAATATAGATAATTATTTGATTAAAAATTTATTTAGTTAATAAGTGATTAATTCCATTTTTGATGTTCATTAAATTGGGAATGTTATATAATTATTGTAAATTGAATATGAGGTATAAATATTATGTTAATTTAGTGATGGGTATATTATGTTATTGTGGCTTGATGGTAATTTAGATTATTTTGGGAAAATATTATCATATTACATATATTATATAATTAAGGAATATTCTTTTTTGGTATATGACTATATAAGTGTCTGATGTTTCTTGGAGAAAATTGATAACATTATTTTGAATGAATAATTGATCAAATATTCAGGTTTTTGGGTTTTAAATTTCATCTAACATATTTTGAAGAGTTTTAATTATATTTATTCATGGAATGAGTAATGTTTATCTTTGGTTATTAACTTCTTTTTTCTAAATATTTTTGGTTTTTTTGACTTTATAGTGACATGAAGAATACATTTTAATTTCTTATATGAATTATATGACTCATTCAAAGTTTATTTTATGACTAAAATTTCACCATAATTATTTACAATCTTAAATATTAGATGATACATAGATGGAAATCATTTGAACGCAGAAAAAAAGGATTACATTATTCTTATTTAATGGGAATAAATAAAGTAAGTATATTATATCATATCCATTATATTGATGGTAGATTAATTTATCAACCTAATAAAGAAGATGATAAATCTCTCGTGTATTATGTGGGAAAGAAAACCCAATTATCAAGGTATGATTTATAAAACCCAGTCATAAGAATCAGTCTTAGAATGGTAAATTTTTTTTTTTGGAAATATTTTTCCATGTCTTAATATAGACATTAAATTTACTTTCAAAATGAAATTATGTTGATGTGTATTAAAAATTTATTTTTTAAATTTTTTATATTTCACTTCCACAACATTGATTTTTTTAAAATGTTTTACGAACTTTTTATTATATATGATATAAAATTAGGACTCAATTTCCTTATTGGGTATATTTAAAAAAACAAACATTTTAGATTTTTTATTCAATTAGATAAATATTATGTTCAATATCATGTACCACACAAAACACTGAGATTAAATGAACTAAATCATTATTACTTAAATATAACCATTATAAGCTCTCAATTTTTTTAGTGTGTATCAATATGTGTAAACTATTAATGAAATATATATATTCCTCGAATACAATTTTATTTATTTTTTATATATAATTATTTTTTCAACTTTTAATGATAATAATGATTTCGTATAGGGTTAAGAATAATTAAATATTTAAAGGATATATTTTTAATGAAATTAGGTTTCCATTATATAGTAAATTTTTTATTTTATTGTTAAATTACACTCATTTATTTTATTATATTTATTAAATTAATATTTTTTTAAAAACTATACAACTAAATAATAATAAATTAATTCATTATAGAATATGTAGAAAGGAAAATAAAATCATTTGGGGGTAAAATGTGATATTTTATAGAACTATTTTTTATGATAAAAATATAATTTTATTTTGAGAAAATAAATTTACAAATATTGATTTTTAATTTTGATAAAATTCGAGGATTAGTTATTAAATAAATTAAATTAATAATAATCTAATATTTATTTTATGAAATGTAATAATGATAAATTCATTTTATGCTTTGAAAATGTATTTTTTTCAAAACTGGTTTTAAATATTTCTCACATGATTTTAGAATTAATTTATATAAATATTTGAAATTTTATTTGATTAAATAGAATTTATTTTTGAATTCAACATCTCTCATTTCTTTAAGTGTTAATCTATTTTATTTGTTTTATATTATTTATTTTTTGTATGAATGTTGAAAAAAATATATTTTTATAAAAAACTATCATTTTCAAATATTTAACTTATAAATTTTTTTTTGTATTAGTTTAAAACTAAAAATAGTAGAAAAATAATTCATATAAACAAATTATTTATACAAAAATAAAAATTATACTTTATTTTGGTATAATTCATTTTTTATTCTTAAAGATGTATTTTTTTTAAAAAAATCTCCATTTCATTTTCAGTTGTTATATAATGATTAATTTCTCAAACTTCTAAAAAATAATTTTGAAAATTTTATTCCATTTTTTGAATTAGTGTGTTCAAATTTAGTAATTTTTTCAATTAAATTTTTCTTCGTGATTAATATTTACCATAGTAATTGTTAAAATAAATTAATTAAGGAAAAAATTAAGTGATATGGTCAAAAAATATTTTCAAAATACATAATGGTTTGTAAATTTTCAAACCTTATCATGTAGATTTAATATTTGTTTTATTTATTTACACTTGAACTTGAGTAGGGAATTTATAATATTTAAAAGATGGGTATATTTTGTAGACTGACATTCTAGTTACTTATAAAAGGTGACCGGTTATCCTCATATATCCATAATCATTGATCTATATAACCTAGCCTTTACCTTCCAAAATCCTATCCTATCATCCTTCTTAATTTACCAGAGGTCCTAGTATAACCAAAAGTCCATATTATGAAGTATTAATGGGTAATAAAATGATATATTTCCAAATAATAGGTATGACTCTTAACATAGTTACTTAATGTTTATTAATTCTTATAAATTCTTTAAACCAATCTTAAATATTAATATATAATAACATAAGTATATAAAATATATTGAAATATTGTTATGTGTATGATATAACCCTATTTTATCTCATTTTACTCAATGTGAAATGGATGTATCACTTGTGCATATGTATGACCTACCATCTCCATGAAATGATGTATTTCATTATTAATGATATCCACACATAGATAGTTAAAATTATGGATAAAATGAATATAAATAAAATTTATAATATAATTATGATTCTATAAATATTATATATTCCTTAACTTCTTTCCTTCCAAACCATTGGAAAATTATAATGTCACTCAAGCATAAGTGTGCCCTACCACATCAACGAAGTGATGAGATTTGTTTTTCATTAAATATTATTATTTCAGGTCATAAGGACGGACATAATGACTAAATATGAATCGTAAAACACTATGATTCTTTTGATAAAGTTAATTATTTTATTCCTTATTTTTTTCCATGAGGTAAAAAGATAATATTTTTTTATGTGTGTGTACATACTACTATCCCAATCAATCAATGTGATTATTTCTTCATGACCACCTTTCAAAGATACTTCTAAAAGTATATTAAATAAATAAATAAAATTATTATAAAATTATTAATATTATGGATATGATATAATAGTAATCCCTACCACCACGGTTATCCTACTAAATTTGTTTTGGGATTTTGAAATAAATTTTCTCAAAACATTCAATATAAACATAAAACATTTATTAACTAAATATAATGGTCTATTATTGAAATAAAAAGAATAATTTTAAGGTAATAAACATGAAAATGGATATTATAAAAAGATCTGGAATCAAATTAAATACATGGAGAGTCTATATATGAGGTATGGTATTTTTTAAAATGTTTCATTTCTTTGAGAATTATTCCATTTTTAATTCCCTAACCCCAGAACCGATCTGATCTAAATTTTCGTGTTGAATCATGTATGTATTCCAATGTTATAGAGGATGATCCCTAATGGTTATAGCCTAATCCATATAGTCAAGATGATATTTCCTTGAATGAAATTAATATAAAAAATGGAAAAAACATTCATACTCATCCCTCACACACATTTTGTCTATAAACCCATCAAGTTTCACCATCCTGATCCACAATATGACTTGTTCACTAAAATAATATATAAATATAAGGATTGTATTAACATTGAGATTCTTATTTAGTTTGTGAGTATAAAAATAATTTGTGTATCACCAAGAACCCCTAAAATAATCATTTATATGTGTGTATATGAATGAGGAATATAAATAAAATAAAAATTATAATTGACTCATCATATGCTAGCTAGGAAACAATTACACATAATGAGGTACACACACTCATCACATATTCGGGTGCTAACTAGGACACCACGACCTCAATTATTCATTGTTAACAGTTTTTTGAAATCCACAAACATATTAGTTTCTTAGGAACATTTACTATATTTTACAAAAATTCTCCAGGGTGTGGAGAATCCAGTATCTTGACCATACACCTGTAAACCATGTGCATGCTCATACATTTAAAATCCTCGACCCATCCTTAATCACTCAAGGGAGGTCCATCAATCATTTATCATACCAATACCTAGCCCCATTGGGTGGTCAATAAAAAATTACACAAAGAAACAAGAAATGCATGAACATTGACCTAAACCACATTTGGAATTATCTTTGACCCCATACACAAGAATCAAGGCATAATCATCTGCCAACGGATCCACACATACACTAGGAAGGTCCATTACGATATGTAACATCCTGATCCCAAGATAAGATCTATCAAAAAATATATTTTTGGTTTATGGAATTTATTTAGAGATAAATATAGATCTTCAGGGATTTTGGGAGTTTGGGTATGGTAAAGATGAAAAATGGACTAATCAATTGTGAGAGCATGGTTGGAAAACTATTAGTAAAGATCATGATCAATAATCATGAAGTCTTTTGGAGGGGGATGCATGGTTGAGGAAACCTTTTAGGGTGAACCAAGAGATAATATGGATTGATCTCCTTCTTTTACAATGGTGAGCAATAGCCACCACATGGTTTTTCAAACATGTGGATGGAAATCCAAACTATGTGGATCAGTTTCCTCTTGGATAGAGGTAATCACATGAATAGAAAATGGTTTGGGAAACAATGTGGAAATATATTGGGAAATTAAAAGGTAGATTTTTACTATTTTCCCATATCTACACTATTTATTTCTTCCCAAATATTTCCCTCTCTTTAAACCCCTACATTAATGGTGATTAACCAGAAGCTCATTTCTCTTACATGGATGTTTTTTCTCCTTTATTACATGTTTGGAGTGCCGTTTGGTGTGAATAAAATATCTAGGGAAGTCATAAACTAAATTTCCTTCCATATTTTGGAATAGTACTCATGTAGTGTCATCTATAAATCAAAAACACAAAAACCTAAAATTTACAGAATATTTTATGTTGTGTCCTTGAAGGATATTTGAGTTAAATTCAAGGACTGTGATTAATATATAAATTTCCAATAGAAATGAGGTAGGTGGTCTTAATTATATTTCTCAGGGTCACGATGTGTTGTATGTGTATGTACTTTTTCTAATTTGTTTCCTACATGGTTTTCTATTTATTTGGTTTGTAAAATAATTTCTTCTATAAACTGATGTGTGAGATATTTGGAGGACCTTTTTGGGTTCATTGATGATGTGATACCAAACCTATAGTAACCCGTGGTGTAAGGAAAAACCATTAAAATGGTAAATTGTGTTGTTAAACATTGGTTTAGAGTAATTATGAAATTTAGTGGGTTTTAATGGTTAAATTTTTGTGGAATTTTTTAATGGGTAATTGAAATTTTTTATACAATTTTTTAAAATTGTTATAAGTTATTTGAAATTGGGTGAATGAAATGATTTGGATTATGATTACATATTGGTTTTAAATTAGGGAATCTGATGTTTTTAAATATTTTAATGTTTTAAGAGGTGGGGTTTACCTCAATGAATTAGAAAATTGGGTTTACTTATTATCTTTCAAATAATGATTTGAAATGGGGTTGTGGATCCCATTTTTTTGAAAATTATTAATAACTAATATGAATGGCTAGAAGTGGAAATGAAATCTTTGGGAGATGTTTTTGTTTTTTCAAATTGGAAGAACCGTTATTTAATCGATGGCTTCAAGAAGACTTTAGATAAGTATTTTGATTATTTTGGACATGATTTTGTCTTAAAAGTAAATTGGGACATTATTAATTGAAATAATATAATCTTAAAGGTTATTAATAGTTAAAAAATATTATCCATGTGAAAATTTGTATGAAAATGGTATTTTATTGACGCTATACTCCCATAGGTGGATGTAAACCAGTTCCATAGACCCACCCAATTTATTTCTCAAGTTTAGATTGCAGAACGAGGCTTTATACTCTTAAATGATGGACTAAGTATCCTTAGTTTCATTTTTGCCTAGTATAATTATCTATAAACACTGATGTTTTCCTATATTAGGATGATAGATATAGGATCTATTAACCTAAACATGGATTCTTATGGGGTATATAACTATGGTTTCTTACTCCCAACCATATGGACATTTCTAGATTACTGTACCAAAGCTACGGGGTATGTTGAAAAATTATTTAGTTCGTAAACTCCCCTTTGTGACAAAAAAGTGTGTGTACCCATTTTTTGTTATCTATTAGACTCCAGGGATGATCTAATCTCGTTTTATTATTTAGTATACGCTATAGAACCTAGAAGTGAAACATATCAAATTAAAAACACATTGGATGTGAAACATGATTTTATTTTTTTCCTTCATTATTTATTGCATCTTGATTACCTATATACACTATTATACAGACTAGTTATTACTTTAAACACTATTACGGGTGTCCTACAGAGATTTGCTCGCACCTTGATCAGAACACTATAGAACTTGTGTACCGGAGAAGATGATAATTTTTTGGCATAAGTTCAGAATGGGGAGATAATAGTTGGTTTGTGCATGGGATGATGGGATAGAGCATAGGATATTATGATCAGGATGGGAATTGGGGCATTTTTCATGTTCTTTTATGGATACATTATTTTTGGAAATTGTTTTATATCTTTATGACTTATAATGTATTTATTGTTTTTTCATCAAAAGTGTTACTTTGTTACATGTTGGATCTTGTCATATGTTGTCCATTTTGTATTCTATTTGTTTATTATAAAGATTAATACTATTTATGGAGTTTTTTTAATCTCATAGTTAGGTTTAGTATCCCCATGTAACCTTTATATACCCACACTACTAGTTGGAATCCTCTAACTTACGAGGATGTGTACCTGAGGTCATGTGGAGAACCGTATCAGGATACCGATTATAGTGGCTCCCGAGAAGGGGTGTTACAAATTAACATCAAATGTTGTGACATTTGAATTTTTATTAGGGCATGGTATATTGATGACTGTAATCTTGTCAGGACATGGTAATTAGCTTGTACTATGGTGCATGTAGCCCCACATATGTGCGAAAATCCATGTTTCTATGAGTGAGAATCGATTTTTTTGTTTTGTGATTTTATGGTTGGATAGTACTTATACCTCTAGTGGTTCACTTGGTTGTGATGTTATTTATTTATGATGTTTTACCACATAGATTGCTTTGGAGAAAGGGGGTATGTTGGTCCATTAATAATCCTAGGAAAACAGGATGGATAAGTCATCTGTATGATTCCAATGATTGATTTTTGAATCGAAATCAAATATGAGAGTTTTGGAAAATGTTGTCAAGGAATGGTTAGTTAATGAAAATTTGTTTAAATATAAATTTGAAAACAGTGTGATATTTTAGGTTTGTTTGATTAATAAAACCATTTTTAAATGGTTAAATCCGTGGGTTTTAAAATTGGAATGATTTGACATGTGAATCCTAGTGTTTTAAAATGGAAATGTTTAAAAAAGTATGGAAATGGGAAAAATATGGGACCCTTATAGATGATGGTGTGATTATCAATTGTGTTGAAATCAGACGTTGTTTGTGGGTTGATGGGACAATGAGAGTTCCCATGTTTAAGACCTTGGTTATGGGTTGTGATGAATTTTTGGGTTTTGATGTTTGGATAGAGGGTTATTCCTTATTGTAACTTTTGTAGGGATGATTCCTTTTGGGTTATGAGATATTGTCAGGTAATGTGGGAGAAGTAATATATATGGGTTAAGATGATCATTGTTATTTTTTGTACCATAGATTTAATGTTTGGACTGTAGTGTGATAGACTAGAATAATGTACGATTTCTTATTCAAATTTCAGTAATTTTTTGGTGATATTCAATGTTAAAACTTCTGAATTTCAATGTTTAAATTAAATGTGGGAACATAGGATGATAGGAATAAAAATTATTTTAAGAAGTGTAAAATGATTTTTGTTTTATATTTGGAATTTATTTATGAAATTTTGATGTAATTTTGATTATGGTTTGTAATTTTTCAAACTCTTTTAATGATTTTTTTTGTAAAAATAGGACTGGAGAAAGGACGCCACCCCATGGATGCACCGTTGCTTACTGCCACCCCAGGTATGCACCGTAGTTCTCCTCTCTCTACTGCCTCATTATTTTACCATTGATCACCACTCACTCTCACCATAGGCATTCAATATAGCTTGTCAATTTTCACCACCACATGCATGCAATGTCTCATGCCGCTCCCTACCACCCCATGCATGCATCGCTACTCTCCCCTCACCGTCACCATAAGCATGCACCACTATTCGCTTCTTTCCACCTCCTACTATAAAATCCAACTAAACCAAGACCATGAATCGTCGAGCACCATTGCTTGAGCCTCCATTTATACACCATTATGTCATTTTTTATCACCATTCATGTCACCACCCCACCACTACCACTTGCCCCTCTACTCTCTACATTCATCGAGTGTCGCGGCATGCGTGCTGTTAGCGATGTCCCTCCATTATCAATAACTTATCCACCACCATTATTGTATTCTGTCATGTTGAATAGATTATGATGATACTTGTTCTCCATTACTTCTCGAGAACCCCCAGCAACCACTTCTCACCCAACGAGCACCTACATGTCACTGCCACCTCATTGAGGATGCCTACATGAATTCTTCCAAAATAAATATTGAATAACCTAGTTCCATCTGGTTATTTTAATCTGCATTAATTCCAGGTAGAATCATTATTTACCATGGGTCCTGTGGTGATTTAAATTCTAAAAGATTTTTTTCTTGATTTGAGATATCTCTGATTTCTATTAAGGTTGATGTACTCAACCTTGCCTATATAAAGGAGCCTTGCCTCCATTTCATACCATTGGTTGACCATTGATGAGGATATATCCACCAATGAGCCGCAATACACCATCTTCTTCCTCCCCTATTTTTTATTCTTCTTCATTTTTTCATTATTTTTTTATTTAGTTTCACATTTAATTGTAATTTAAATATCATTTTAGTATTAATAAAATAAATTCTTACATTTTTATTTTATTTTTCAACCATTCATTCATATTCTCACTTCATCTTTTTATTTTATTCAATTAAATATTTTTAATATTATTAATATTATTATTATTATTATTATTAAATTAATAATATTATTAAAAATATCATTTTAACATTCTTATTTTAAAATTATTTCACTTATTTTCTTGTTTTTATTTTTCTTCTTTAATTAAAATAATTTTCCTAATAATAATTGTAATATTATTATTATTATTATTATTAGTATTATTATTATTTTAAAACTCTTTATAAATTATATAAATTATATTTCTTTTATTTTCTCTCTTCTTATATCTCTCTTTATCTATCTATCTCTTTTATCATACCCCATTCTTCCATTTTTATTTGATTCATCCACCATTCTTTATATTTTATTTTATTATCCCTATTTCTCATAAATTTTTATCCACTCTACCATTGTGATCTCTTTCTCTTGGAAATGTGAGGTTGAACCTGAGGCTTGGATCGGGGGGAGGTCAAGCTGTTTATGAATTTTCCTAAAATATTAATTTTACATTTGTGGTAAATTTGAGTAGCATGCATAGTGAGGAGAATGTATCTAATTATAAGAATTCACACAAAAAACATGAAACCCAATTTATTTATATTATTTTATTTACTCATGTTTCCCTCTCTCCATTGGTTAGTTATTGACATGTTGTATTTGAAATAATCAATTAATGAAACAGAATCTATAGAGATAGTTCCTAGAAGATGAAACCTCTTATACTAAGGATTTTTATTAACCTTTATTAAGGGATCGGGTGGAATTATTAGTGCTTAGGCATTCAATGATATTCTATGATTTCTAAATAATGAATAGTAGTCAAAACATGATATTTCTTGTTTTAATTATCAAACACATAAAGGATAATAATTATTTAACATTAAACCAAACCTCAAAACCAAGTAACATATTATTTAACTCATTTTATTTATATTTTCATCTTAGTATAAATTTAGAAATCTTATTTTACATGTCATTTTTTTTAATAATCAATAACCCAAAAATATTTTCATTTTTTCATTAAATTAATAAAACATTAAAAATTAATAGACTAATTTATTCAGAAATCGTTGAATAAACAAACTAAAATGCTCCCTAAGTGATCCATCCCTGCTCATCCATTGTATTGTACTAGGAAAATAGTATATATTTTTCCAGACCCTATTAGAGGAAAGGGTTATAACAGGTGTTGTTGCTGGGGATCCAACTAGTTATTCATGTACTTTTTTCTATTTTCACATTTTAGATTGATTTCATTGATTTTTATTTAAATATATAATAAAGTAAAAACATCTTTTATGATGTAAACATATGATTGTTTTTTCAATTCATGGAACATAAAATACTCTCATGTGAAAGAATCAGCAATTAAAGCACTATGGTCTATTGAAGATAGTGTTTCATTATGGGGTAGAAAATCAGGGGGGAAAGAGACAAATTTTCACCGAGGAGGAATTAAAGGACATCATCCAAGATCTCAAGGAGAATATTGGTAAATTAGTGGTCAAATATTGTCCAAATAGCTCACCTAATTCTATTTGTACATCCCATAATTTTGTCAATATGTTTCCAAAACATAATAAGAGTGATCATAATTTCTTCCAAACACTTTTAAAGAAGTTACAATAGAATTTTTTTAGGATAATGTTGGAAAACACAAACTCAAGTACAATATTCAAGAGCTTGATAAAAAGATGCATGGTCTCCAAGCCAAAATAGATTGGATACCTATATACTTCCAAGAATCATTTGAAGAAACTAAACATGAATATGAACTTGAACGAAAAGATAATACACTTTAATTACCTAAGGAGGAAGACTTTCCTACAATGATTCATGTAAAAGATCAATAATAATTGGATGAATTCTATAATTACTATGAGGAACTGCTTGATCTCCCTAAACCATGAAAAGAGAAATATCCAGAACCACTTGAGAAAAACACCACCAAATTAGTGTATTTTGAAGTGAAAATGGAGAATATCAAATGCTATCCTCTATTCACTAAGAATCTACTTCAAGAGGAAATAACCACTGGGGCATTTATTAAATATGAACCAAGCTAAGGGGTTGATCATTTCTCAAACTCAATATCATCTTATTTTATTGAAATAGAATTTTACATCACTTTCTACTATTTTGAATATGCAGATTCGAAAAATCTTTTCTATTTCTTAGAGGATAATAAATAAACTATATATGCACCTGTTGAGGAACATGCGAAGGTCATTGATTTAAGGAAAAAACAGTAAAGGGTCCCCATAATAAAGAAATCGAAGATGTTAATCTTGAGGAAATAAAATAAGAGGATTATCTTATTGAAGGGGGAAAATTAATGATTAAAATTTAAAATTTTACTCAAGTAAAGATACTAGTTTACTTTCCCTTTTATTATTTAATTTATACATCTGATGATAAGATAGCATTATAAGAGAAGAAAGTTGTACACGTAGCTACCAAGAAAAAAGATGATCCTTAATTAATCCTTCCACCTCCATCCATGATATACCTAATTGTGATGGAGGAAGACCTAATATACTATAGAAATGGATCATTCCTCACCTAGAAGGATGATGCACAAGCTAGGAAAATCCACATGTCATGGCTCAAATCAAAGAAGCTTCATCGACCATCTGACTTTAGATAACAGCTGGTAATTTTCTCATGAGGTAGTAAAAATTTAGGTCCTAGTTGGGGGATCATACCAAGACATATCCCTTTCATTTCCTTTCAAGTAATTTAGATTTCAATTTCTATTCATTTAAGTAGTGTAGATTACAGCCCACTCCCTTCTACTATTTTTAATATTTAATGTCATGATCCTTCTATGTAATTGTTTAATTATATTTTATAGTATCGTAATAGAAGAAGAATGCCTAGAATAGTGAAGGGGAAATACCAATCCTCATGGGAAATGTAGTTCACATTTATTTGTTTTTTCTTATAAACTCTCTAATTTTTTTTCAAAATCATGTTTTGAGTTATAAAGTAAAAATTGCACTCACATATGCATTTATGATTAACTTGACTAATCCAAGAGGCATGAGTTTATTAGAAATAATAGTATTCCATGTTTTAGATGTCATTTTTAAAAAAATTAAATGATTAAAATGGATAATTGAATTATTAAAGTGAAACATGGATATCAAAATTAGGACTCATGATTTAAAATATTTAATTTAATGATGTAAAAGAAATTTTTCAACTCTTATTTTTTCATTATTTTAATTTCTGAAGTTCATATGAATTGATTTGTTATTATAAATCATGCCTTTAGTGATTTTCTAAAACAATATTTGTCATTCCTATGATTATTTCTATACCATTTACTTCTTATTATATTCTTGAGCATATTTTTTATTGATCTTAAGATATGCCACATACTAGAACTTGAATTTGAACGTGTCAAAGCTGAAAATGAATGAGGGATCTTTTGAAAATAAAAATTTTCTAAATATAAAACCATTACATTAATCCTTTTTTATCCCATAGATACCATGAATGATCTTGTTTTGAATGAAACATGTCTCAAGCCATTATTATCTAGTCCTACCCTCATCTTAGTAGTAGCATGATATTTGAAAATTGAAGTGTAGGGGTGAAGGAAATCACGATAAAAAGGATAATTTACATTGTAAGTAAAAAGTATGGGGTGACTATTATGGTAATTGTAAAAGGTTTTGGAATCATTCATTATACTCTAATTTTTTCCCATATAAAATATAAAATAATGAAAATGACAAAAACTAAAAAATATGTTAACATCGGTTCTGATTTAGAAAAAAATCACCCTAACTATACCGATTGTTTCTATAATATGTTTTTAGGTGGTGGATGTGATGTATATTCTAAATAATAACATTCCAAAAATTGAAAAAAAAAGTTCATTTGAAAAATAAAAAAATGGTTATAAAAATAGAAAAAAAAACCAAGAGAGGGGATAATTAATTCATTACCCTTAAACTAGTCATGATCATTTCATTTAATTTTGAATAAGTTGAGAGTTGTTATAATTTAAAGGGGATAATTTAATTGAACTTTTTTAATTTTAATATCATGCTTTATTATTTAATATTTACACCATATCCTTGAGACTAATTTAAAAAAAAATTTCTACCAACCTTAAGACTTAGAGGCATTTGATCCTTATTTTAAATACCTCAGATTTTATATGGATTTTGTCATTACAAAATGGTGAGTGCTGGACTATGATGGTGTTTTTCATGATTTTACCGAGGTTTTGTATTTAAGTTTATGTTTCTATGGATCTTGTACAGTACTTTTGGATGTTTGTGGGTGAGGAGTTTCGATATAAAGAGTTGGTCAGTTTTTAATTATTGTGAGATTTATGTTTGAATGTCCTAGAGTGGTTTGATGGATCCTGCAATTATCCCTCTCAAATTTCAAATTTAATGATTCATTTTATATGCTACATATTAATCATATTTTTTATTTCAAATGTCTTCGGCCATCAGTGGGCTCCTTTGATCCGCTAATTTTTGCATCATGTGGTCTACATGACTGCACGATGGTAGGTCTTCTCAAATCAAAACATATAATATTTCTGTTTTCATTTGAATATGATATGATCATTTCATGGTCTAATAAACCTCATATGTGTGATGAATCATGTTTTCATATCTTCAATTGGTCATATGATTTTCATATGAAGTGATATTCAGCAACAATCGAGTTTTGGGTTTGGTTTCCAGAACATCCAATTCACTATCAAAATCCTTTGATCCTTCATTTTCTTGAAAACCTATTATGGAATTTTCTCTTCTCATATAGTAGTACTAGGGTGGAGTGTCACACTATTTCACAGAGGTTTGTTGTTGAAGCTGATGTTTCTAAAGAATTGATTGACTCCTTTTGTATTGTTTAGGATGAAGAGTCGATATAAATAGTTGGTAGTTTTTGAATCGTGGTGTGATTTCTGTTCAATGTATAAGAAATTTTGGCATAGTATTGATGCCTGCTGGCATAAGAGGTTGATTCTATAGGGATCTAGTTTGGGTGATCATGAAAATCATTCCCCATGTGGTACTTATGTTGATCGTGGAAAGCTCCTAGGTTTTGGACTGTAATGTGGAAACTGAGGGACTTGAGGGCTATGTTCAAATTTCTAGCAATGGTGTTAGTCTTATGAGTTTCGGTGATGCAGTGATGATGAAACAAACACATATGTTACCACATCATTCGAAGCTCAATGGAATTTTTTATAGGTTGAAATGAGACTTGATTGTGGTAATATCTTTAATAGAATTTATGAATCAAGGGGTCTATAAAATATTTTAGAGAAATTCCAAGTAGAGAAGTTGATCATCAAACAAATCAAGATCCTCCAAGTGACATTGAGGTTTTAAGGGATTTAAATGCTAGTGAAATGGTGGGTGATAATATATATATGTATACCGGCTATTTTAACAAACCTTATGCTACTTAAGTGGATAGGAATTTATTTTTTGATCAAACTATTGGTGATGAAACTCTATGGGATGAGTTTACTCATCCAACAACACTGGCAAGGAGGATAGTGGTATGGTTGAAGATGAGGATGTTGGCCACAAGGATTGAGGGCCTATTAGAGCTAAACAATGTAGTCATAATGAATGAGGTAGCCAGTTTTGTTATAGAAACTCATGTAGATCTACATGTATTGGTCTTTGAAGACACTAATATATAACCCCAATTTATGGGATGTGGATTTTTGCAGCTAAAATGTTCGTATATGAAAAAACAAGACCCAAGATATGGGGATAATGGCACAAACACACAAATAAATTAATTTCCATGAGGATATTCATAAACATTATAACTCTTCGTATGTTTCTGATAGGTGGTAGAATGTTACTGATGATTATAAGGAAACTGAAAGAAACCCCCCTCAAGAACCGAGTTGTAGTAAAGAATCATTCAAAGGAATTTTCACAAATAGGAAGAAAAAGATGATTGATGGTGATGGATTCATCTATTCTCCCCCAAAAAGAATGTTAAGGAAGGATTACTCCATATTACCAAGGACTATATCCAACAGGTCATCTTTTACTGTGTCTAGAAGGATTCATACTAATATGTTTAAGATTTTCAATCTAGGTAACTTTCTATATGAATGGAAAAAAACTAATTAATACTGTTATGGGAATTAATTATCATATTATGATTTGTAATAATGATCTTAATGGTAATGGGAATGTTTTCAACCCCATAAACTCCTCTTATCCTCTTTTTATTTATTATTAATAAATGGTTAGATTCATTTTACTCTAAATTGACTTTCATGTTCAGTTATTTTACAATCCAATGGATAAGAAGATTTTTCTCCTAATATGTGTATAAATACACTTGATTTTTATCATGAGAGATGAGTGAAATGATTCAGGTTAAGAAAATCATGATTTGGAATGATTAACATTCCAAAATTGAGGAACTTAAATTAATGAAAGAATCTGTTCCATCATTTTTCTAAGGGGAAAAGTAAAATACATGAATTTAATATTTAATTGAAAAATTTAAACATGAATTGATATTTTATGTGAATTTTTTTGAAATGTTTTTAAAATTGATAATCATTTGTTTTTATTAGTTTGAAATATTAATATTGATAAACAAATGTTCCCTTTTATTTTACTTATAGATATTTTATTATTGAGGTCATGCATGGTTTATGTGTGGGGGTATTTGAAATACCAAAATAATCTTCAATTTTCATTCAAATTTCAATAATTTTTGGGTGATTTTAAATTCCAATACCGTTGCATTTCAATATTTTAATTAAATGTGGGAATTTATGATGATATGAATAAAAATGATTCTAAGGAGAGTGAAAAGTTATTAGTGTTAATTTTGAATTTGTTTATGAAATTTTGATGATATATTGATTATAGTTTGGAAATTTTCTACCTAATTAAATTATTTTTTGTAAAAATATGAATAATGGAAGGCTACCACACATTGTATGTGCCGCCACTCGCCGCTACCCCATGAATTCACTACCGCTCATTGTCACCCCATACATAAACGGTTACTCATCGATCCCCATCACCATAAGAATACACTACCACTCCCTGCTCTGCATGACCCCATGCATGCACTGCTACACACCACTCTCGAACATCTCATCTATGCACCTCCACTCACCATCATCCCATCCATACAGCACCTCTCACCATTCGTGGCCTACTACTTCCAAGAGACCCACCTCCACCATGTCCATGCGCTATCGAGCACCGTAGTTCAAGAAATCATTGTTGAACCTCCAAGCCAGCTTTTATCACAATGTATGGCACCGCCCCTCGCCATTATAGCTTTAACACTCCCCCATCCACCCCCATCGAGTGTAGATGCATGAAAATAGTCATTGATTCCCTTCCATTCTTCACCTCATGGCTGCATCCATTACTATCACATGCCGTGTGGAATATCCCATGTAGAACCTTGTTCTTTGCTGCTGCTTGAGATCCACTGGCCAATGCTACTTTCCCACCAGTTTCCTAATATCCACTTCCACCTCAATTAGGACACATGTGTTAATTCTAAAACATTGAATAAATATTAATCTTGACTCTTCTGGCAATTTAAATAATCATTGATTCCACATTTTAATATTTATTGACCAAGGGTCCTGGGTGATTTAAATTCCACGTGATTTCCTCCCTGATTTGAGGGATCTTGAAATTCCATTAACGATAATCCACTACCCTTTTCCTATATAATGGAGTATTCCCTTCATCCCACACCATCAGTCAAATACTGAGGAGGAGATCTCTACTAAGGAGTTGTGATGCATTATCTTCTTCCCCCACCATTTCTTTTTCTTCTTAATTTTTTTATTTCCTTTATTTTTTATTTAATTTTAATTTTTTATTGTAATTTAAATTTCATTTTAGTATTAATAAAATAAATTTATACATTTTTTTTATTAAATTATTCATCAATTCATCCATCTTCTCCCTTTTTATTTTTCTTTTATTCTTTTATATATTATTATTATTATTATTATTATTATAAATATCCTTTTACCTTTCATATTTTAAAATTATGTTCATTATTTTTTTATTTCTCTTCTTCTTAAATCAAAATAATTTTCTTTTGATTTTTATCATTATTATTTTAACATGGTTTATAAATTATATAAATTTTATTTATTTTATTTTATCTCTTCATATCTCTATCTTTATCTCTCTCTCTATCTTCTATCTCTCTCAACTAATCCCTCATTCTTCATTTTTTATTTTATTCTTACACCTTTATTTATAAGTTATTTTTTTCTATATAATCATATTCTTCTTCCATCCACTCCAATATTGTGATCTATTACTCTCATAAATGAAAGGTTGGCCCCTAGGTTTGTCCAGTGGGAGGATCATGTGTTTTTTAATTTTCCTTAAAGTGTATTTTTATGTTTTTGGTAAGTTTGAGTGGCATGCATTGTGATGAGAATGTTTTTTATTAGACTAATCTTCACCAATAACATGACTCTAAATTAATTTATATTCTTTTATTTAATCACTTTTCCCTCTCTATTGGTAAGTTCTTCAGACATTGGATTTGAACAAATAAATTGATAAAATAGAATTGATATAGATGTGTCCTGGAAGATGACACCTCCTAGGCAAAGGAGTGTCATAAACCATTATTAAATTAGGAGGTGGAATTAAGAGTAAAATGGTATTATATGATATCCCACAATTTCTAAATAGAGAATAATTGTCCAATATGCATATTTAATGCTTGGATTGTCAAACTGAAATAAAATAAAAAGGAGAATAATGATTTAACATTAAACCAAACCCCAAAAAGAAAATACTTTCTTCCTTAACTCATTATATTTTGATCTATATATTACTATATATTTATAATTCTTATTTTAAATTTAATCATTTTAAATAATAAAAAAACAAAAAAAATCATTATTTTCATTAAATTCATAAAAAAATAGTTTTGGAGATTTAGAATAACTGATTATAAAACCAATAGGCTTATCAAGTGAGATGGCCCTGTTAATCCACTATTATGTACTAGGAATATATAATAGCTTTTTTAATTCCATGTGACATGAGTGTGTTATATTTTCAATGTATGTATGTGGGTATCAGTTGTGTGAATCATATAATATTTAGTTTCATGGGTGTGTTAGATGTAGTGTGTTTTGGAATGGGGGAAAAAGTAAGGTCCCAGATTTTCCATATATTATTTTGAAATATTATATAGAATTATTTCAACACTAGGCCTTGAGACAGAATGCTATTCTATGGCCCGATGTGCCCAGAATAAATTTTTTAAAAATATTTAAAATAAATCACAAGCCGTTTTCCAGAAATATTGGAATAAATTCTAAAAAGGTTTCTAGATCAGAAATCTAAGCGCACCGTTGCATTTTAAGTTATGACTTTACATTAGGTGAGGACTAACATTGGCCGACACTAGTTAGCTATGAATTTTAGTTCTTGGAAATTTTAATGGATAAAATAAATGAGAATTTATTTTATTTTAATGTTTTATAGTAATTCAGTGATGTTTTTTTATCATTTTTTATCAGGGATATAGGGTTAGGCTCGTAACCCTGGAACATCATGGAGGCTAAAATTTATGTGTTGTACCCAAATATTTTTGACTAGTTATGTTTTTGGATTTTTGGGGACCTAAATCCCTAAGGTGGGAGATTGTAATATCTCATATTTTCCATCTATTATTTTTCAAAATTATATGGAATTATTTTGAGACCAGGTGTCTAGACGGTGTGTGATTATGAGGCCTGATGTGCCCGGAATAAATGTCTGAAATATATTAAATATATTTAAAACCATGAATGAGTGGTTTTCATGAAAAAATATAATAATTTCTAAAAGGTTTCCCAAATCATAAAAATGAGGTCTCCATTTCTTTCAAATCATCTACTTAACCTTAGGAGAGGCCTAACATCGAATATCATGTGTTGGCTGTGAAATTTAGTTTTTAGACTTTTTAAAGGATAAAATAAATTATGAATTTACTTTATTTTAACGTTTTGTAGTGACATAGCCACATTTATTTTAATTATAATTTTTAGAAGGTATATCGGGTTAGGAAAATAACCCTAGAACTTCATATAGGATCTATAGAGAGATTAGATAATTCTCTCCACCGAAAACAACGACGAATCTTGGATTGGAGATCGACGTGCACCTTTCTTGGTGAATATCACCAACAACAACGATGTGGTGATCCAACCTATTCATCTAAATATCCAATCCCAAGGTAGATATTTTTATTTCAATTCCTTCTATCTACATTCTTATAATTAAGTACAATGGTGGATCAACCCAAAAACTGGTGGACTTGTGGTTTGATCATTCTTGAGAAAGGGTTTGATTGCAGGAATTTGGGGATGATTATACTATTTTGTTATCTTGATCATACTTATAGAATGGATCGATGCAGGAATGAAAGAAATATGATTTTCATTTCTTAGGTTGTTCCATGTTCTTTTTCTCCCCCAAAAGTCTTTGTTTTCTTTGTGTTATTCATGGTTTACGAAGAAACAATTGATGCACCTCCATTTCATTGCACAACGATCCGAAATTGAAGAATCAGCATCAGTACGACTTGAAAAAGGTGTGACAATAGTTTCGGTAGTGTATCGAATGATGGTGGGTACCTATTTCTCATTCTTAATCATAAATTAATAAAGGAGACGATCTTCTTTTCTATGTTGATTTAAGGCATGAATCATTATGATTCAGTGATGAAGGGACCAGGTGACCCCAGATCATGATTTTCCCAACCAGAGGGGGGCTGAAAATGATGGGTAGATCCATATAATAGATGATGGAGCATAAACCAAGGTTTCTATAATTTCCTAATGAACATGTTTTGTATTCATAAATAGCTATAATGTGGTCCCCATTGAGTGGTGTCTATGGTTTCGGAGGAATTAGTGAAGATTCACACTGCTTGTGAAACCTGTCACAAGGCATGTGGGTCCTTCCCTGGGAATTTTCATGTATCTTGGATGATACAAAGGCATGGGGTGGAGTACATAGCTTTAATACACAGTGTGTAAACTGCCACATAGCTTGGTCGTACCGGTTACGAAGATTACCTCTTGTACTGGTACACAGACAGGAATACACAAGTTAAAGTCATGTACTAGAACATGGCCATCATACATGGAGAAAACCCTGGATATTAGGACATTGTGTGTAAAAATTTATAAACTCCACGTATATGTCTTCTACTCGATATGTTCTGATGACAAGGGCCATTGAACACGGGCGGTACCTAGGGTAAATGGACACAACATGTGACCCTACTACACACCATGTACTCCTTTATACATGGCTTAAATCTCTTGTCCACCATATCATAGAAAATATTCATTAGGTTTGGTTCCCTTTCTCATTCCCTTGAAAGTCATTTAGTATCGTTTATTATTCCACGGAGTATGATCCCTTCAGTAGGACTTTCTGGATAGGGAAGTTAGAATCCCCTCTGAGAGGCCCATAGAAGGATCTTATATCCATTCTTGGGCCCTAAGTAGAGTCTTCGTATCATCACCACCAGTCCTACCAAACATCAATCAATTACCAAGATGGTGAATATAGATGAGTCACGGTACAAACACATGGCCCTGGCAGTGATCCCCATCAAGGTATCATGATTGTTCGTACTAATTGATTTAGTTATCCAGAAACAAGTGTATTGTATTCTACCTTCATATCATTCTTTGTATCTCTCTCGTGCTGATTCCTGATGAACTGTACTTCTCAAGTGGATGTTATGAGTAATATCAGACTTAAAAAAATTTCTTCTAAATGAGATCTTTGTGGAATCTTTGGACTGAATTCCTAGTGGTGATGTACAGTAGTTGTGAATTACCTATTGACTATAGGTCTAGGTTTTAGTATATCTGAATATCCTTGTTATATTCAATAGACATGAACTTATATAGAGATGACTGTAAATTTTTTATGAGTTTATTTTTTTTGTTTTGGGGTGTCCTATTGAGTATAGTTATTCTCATCCAAAAATGGTATTTTCCTTCACGTGGCATGTCTTATGAAAACAAGCGACCTTTTGATGGAATCTAGGGTGGACCGTGACTAGACAAAGATTTGTAAGTTTAGAGAGGCCAAGGTATTTCTACGACATCATGCAGTAGTCTTAGTACCTATTTGTTTATAGGTTGGAATCTGTAGTTTACATACACTTTTGTTGGGCTTGTATTCTGGCCTAGTATAATTTACATTCATTACTTTGGTTGTACACTATTTGTTTGGTTTAGAGATATTCATTCATTTAGTCCCTTGAGGTTTTTTACATTTATGAATTTTTGGAATGGAGGCATTTCTGTGTGTATTGGTACTTGGTAAATCACTCCCACATTAATGATATGCCTACTCGTTGCTATTAACCATCCCCTAGCCTATTGGAGCTGGGATTGTGGAGTCTCTACATGGGCCTCACTGGGACATGTCATGGTAGGAGCTATGTTGACAGTGAAAAGCAATTTATTTTTGGTTTGTCGTATGTGGCTCAGAGGGAGATACAATAACCATTGTAAGATTTGACTCAATTTTAAGGAGTTGGAATCGGTTCATCTTTAATGGTAAAGGTCGACACTATGTTCCATCACATGGATTAAAAAGTTACAACAGTATATTCCTTAGAATGAAGAGGAGAAAATATAGTTAAATATATGTTTTTTTAATGGATTAATATTTGGTTCTCCTAAGGTTACCCAAATCATAAGCAGTGTGTAATTACTTGTGTGCCTCATCACTTACGCATCACCTCGTCACTTGTGCACCGTGTCAGCATCGATTAGGGTACCATATTTTCTTATAAATAGACCCTTGTGGACTTCATTTTATGTATGAATTTCACTGAAGCCCGATTGTTTCTCAGTTCACCCAAGTTCTTTGCCTTATTCTTCTGAAACCACCAAGGTAGTTCCTCAATGCCTAATGTGATGGAATTAAATTAGTGTAATAGTACTTAAGTCTATTCAATGTAAAAAATAAATAACACTTTCCCAGCTCAGTCACCAAACCTCCCTGATTCAAGAACACTTGTGTGCCCTTCATTCCTCAAGGAGGAACTTACAAACCTAACTTTTGGGAATACATATTGAGACTCTTGAAGGATCAAACAATGTTTCAAAAAATTTAGTCATCTAGGTTTTTCATCACATAAGGTGATATCAGGTCTCCCATGCTTACTTGTGCACCCAATACCTATGTGCCACCCAATAGAGCGCCCTTCCTTGATGATCAACCCCACCCCCCCCATAAGACTAAAAAATCCATTCATGAAGCCTCATCTAAATTCATTAATGATAGATATTCTCCTTCATTGGATACCTTACCAGAAATAGATCATGTTGAAATATCCACCAAGACAACAAGATCTACCAAAACTTTTGGAAAGGCGCATGTCTTCCATTATTATTTCACTATTTATGGTCAGGGTTTTCCCATACATGTCCTATAAAAAGATAAGGGATTTCAGGGTGTCATTGGATTTGGATATCTAAGTTCAGGTAGACCCTTACCCCAGGGATAGTGTCAAAGAGTTCTTGGTCATGGATTTTGGGGATAAGACTCTATCCCCAACTTCTCATCTATAAGAACCAGAGCCACAGGTTCCTATCATGGAAGATAAGGATCACACTTTAATTCCCCTTTCATATGGGATTATATATTCACTTGATAAGAACCCACTTTTAGGGAATCCATCATAGAATAAGACCCTAGAATTTTGGGATGGAATTAATGAACTTCTCCTTCATTCACATTGAATGGTTCGTTACTCCACTCCCCTCTCTACAGTCACCCATGATTCTTTCACCGTAGGTCAATCCTCTTCCATCAGTGGAGGAGATGTTTTGAGTGGTTTTTTGAACATTCACAACCTATTTTTTCTCACATTAATCATGAATCATGTGGTTTTAGAGGTTGGTAATGATCACAACATCCACCAAAATGGAATGAACTAGAAGAAATCTTATTCCAACCATAACTAGGATACGTAGGAAGCCTTCTCTTGTCCTGAGCTACACATCATATCATCCAATATATGAGAAATCATGCCCCCCTATATGGGACTCCTCCAAGGTGTAAGACCCAAATGGAATGAACTATGAGAACATTGATTCCCACATTAATTAGGATAATTACAAAGCCTTCACCTAATGCTTGAGCTCAATGTCCATTCTTCTCAGGAGTCAAACCCTAATTCCCATAATCAGGGAATTCTCCTCAGAAGTGAGACCTTAATTAATTTACCCTTAAATCTCAATGTGATAAGAATATCTCATGGACCCTGTTATTAGATAATCCACTTTAGTAGTAAGCCCCATCATATTTCACTCAATGGGACATACTCCCCTTTGATGCATATCAAACTATGTGGGATTTTATTCCCATACAAATGGGATATATAGGAATCCTCCCGGAGGTTCAAACCCAACATTCCAAATCAACCTTGTTCTCTTGGGGTCATATACCCATTAGGTTCTATTTCAACATGGTAGCTTCTATTCCATCCATATTCTCTGGGATTCCTAGGCATAACTCTTACACCAATATTTGACTAGGAACCTTCCACATAGATGTCCTTAGCACAAGACATTAAACTATATAATTGGGTCCTTATCACATGAACTTAAAACATACGATGTGTCCCATTAAGTGGAACTGAACTACGTGGGTTTGGATTCCTTTCACGATGATACATAGGTATCCCATCTATGGGTTTTATCCCAAAATCAAAACAACTTATGTATCCTTGGATGAAGATAAACTCTATAGTAATATCTACCTACCTGGATGATAATAAACTCTAATGTAATGTTATGCCTCCCTAGATGATGGTAAATTCCATACTGACATTTGTCCTCCAGGATAACCATAAATTCCAAAGTGCCCCACTGAGTGTCTTAAAAACCATCTTTGTCGTAATAAAAATAAAATAATCACTAAGTAGTATATGAGAGGATACCCTTTATGGAGAACATCGAATGCATATAGATATCTCTATTGATGAAGAACCTCAAATACATACTGTTGATTCTGAATTCCACACTTTCTAACAATCAATTGAAATTTTTATGACATTCCTATATTATTCATTGTAAATTAATAAGGATTAATGAACATATCTTAAATTTATAAGAGATTCTTAGAATAGGAAATAATTTCCCCCAAAAGGGTGTGATGAGACTGAATTTCCATATTCTTGACCTATATATGTTTTTATATATTGTAGGTCAAAAACCTAATGAACACATACCCTGGAAATAAGGTCCATTTGGATACAGAACCATTCGGTGTTTTTGATTCCATAAAAAAGTATTGCAAAATGTTCATAAATAGTGATTCTTAACCATAAAACGCATTCCGAATGAAATAGTAACCATGATTATGGTCAGCCTAGTGTTATAGATACCTTTGAATATAAAACATGGGTGAGTTCATCACAGATGGTATTAATGTAATGTTGATGACATAGTGTTTTGTTAAAAAGTTAATGATCATTCCCTGGTTTCCATATAAGAGGATAACATGAATTATTATGGTTTATTTTATGGGTATTTTCGATGTTCAGTTTCTTTTAGAAATCTAGTCTTGTGGCAGCAATGTTTTTTGATGTATAAATCGATGATAATTTTTGTAATACAAGATATTGGAAACCAATGCATGGATTGAGTCCTTTTTTATAGAGGTGACACTCAGGTTGTGTATTGGTAAAGCTATTGGTATTTTATGTATTAATGGTTTGTCTTTTCGATTAGAAAATTTAGAATTCCTCATGTATAATGATTTTGAAAGGCCAGAGTCATAGTTATTTGTGTAAGTGAGTGTTGTTCCTAGATTTGGTGATGTGAGAATCATATAACCTAGAGTAAGTTAAAAAATTTCATAGGAATGTGTGATACTTAAATATCTCTGGTGATTCTCATATGTGGGAACATGTTGGGAAAAAATGGTTCCATTTGGGATGGGTGAATAGGTGTCTCAAGATAAGTGTATTTAATTTATGTGAAAACAAAATCGGAAGAATGGTTATGCAAGAGTCCATTTCGTTTTTGATGGGTGTGATGGATAATTTTGTTTCTATTTTTAATATATAGGTTCAATCCAGAATAAATTGAGTGGGGTAATGGTAGTAGTTCCAAAGGGAATGTGGGATCATGAGTTCTTGTTGGAGTGTCATGAAGTGGTGGTGAATTTAGGGGGTCAATCCCATATGAGTGGTTGTTGTTGAGTGTGGATGATATGCTTATCGGAAGGTAATCTTGAGATGTTATATATGTTAATGTGTGCCTACAATATATCTGACATCGATAATGGAAAAATTGTGATGTTATTTGTCTAATAATTCTTAGAGAACTCCTAGTTAGTGATGATCATTCCAAATATGTTAACATTGTCTTGGGTATGTTGAGAGAGCTCGATCTTTTCACCTAGCTATCTAATTATTTTTTGGTTGGATATGGTGAATCTTATAGGTTATTATCTTAGAGCACTGTAGGTATATATTCATGATTTGATATAATCCATCAATTGGTTATGGGTGAGATACACAATATGGAAAAGATGTAGATGAATTTTGTGAGTTATATTCTCAAAATTCAGAAACATGTAGCAATTAATGTTTTTTTTCTAGTGGAAGCAAGATTTCCAAGTCCATATTTTGGGTTTCATCTTGTGGTCAAAGTGCGATCCATGGTTGTTGGAATATCTTGAAGAATATAGTGGAAATTACAAAACTATGTTAAAGATTGATATGCCATTCTTGTATTTGTGGAGTAGTTAGTGGAGTAGATTTTGTTTCATTGGGATGCCAATGAGAAACCTATGAGGTATATGTTTAGAATCCTTTGGTAAGCTCATGGGATCCTTGAATGGGGTGGTTGATCAAGATTGGAATTGGAATATGGATCAAGTTGGTTCTGAAGGAAACCCGGTATGTTTGTATTAGGGAAATTTTAATAATTGTAGTCTAGCACAAATATAGTTCTGGAAGCATTTGATTCCATAAAAGAGGAGTTTAAATTGAAATTGTGGATATTATTTAGTAGTTACATCAGATGATAGTGAAATTACATAAGTGATAAGCCTCCTTGGATGGTTGATGTGGTAGCATTCCAATTGGTGGGTTTGTGTGTTTGGGGATGAGTCATTCTTGAATGGTCTAACACATCATGGAAAAAGGAACAAAAGTGGTGAGTTGTAATCCTCTTTTGGTGGATATTTTTATTTATAAGTGCATTATGGTAATAAAAATAGATTTTGACGAAGAACCATGTAGTCCTTAGTTTTTTATTGACGGTGGAGGTGTTTCCAATCATGGGGGTTTTGATGAAGTTGGATAATGATAATTTTAGATGGTGTTGTTGTGGATGTCTGTTAATAGTGAGTTAGGAAACGTTTCTAGTATGTTATGTAAGATTTATTTTATGTTCTAGTTGTCCTTTTTTATGGTATAAGTTCCCAACACTGTAATATGGTGACTGTTAGATAAATAATTTGACGGGGAGTATCGTAGCGTCCTACTGGTCGAATGATGATGTGACCGATGTTTCGGTTCAGATGGAATAAGTTAAGATACATCGTAGTGTTTCAGATTTATTAAAGGGCCTTGCCCTAGGTTTTTACTAGTTGAGTACCTAGAATTTAATGTTATTCTTCTATTGTGATTCATATTTTTGGATGTGGAATGAGGTTGTGGACCTTGATTTATGGACCGACGTAGGTCATGTAAATGTGGTTGGAAAACCATGTGTTTCTTTGGGTGATTTGATCTTGGGTTAGTGTTAGAACTTTAAAAAATAGCGTATGTTGGTGCCATGAAATTTAGACTATGATTTGCGGAGAAAATCATATCAGTGGATTCCTAATTGAATCTTCTAATACAGTATGATTCTATTTCTGTCATTTCCTTTTGTCGTGATTTAGGAAGTGTGGTTATGGATTCGCTCTATCAATCATGTAGTTGTTGTTGGCTTTGATATTGATGTGTCCTTTGATGAGAACCAGGATCATTATTTTGGATCATAGAAAGACAATTATTTAGGGTAGGAAAATTCTATTAGATCTAGGTTGGTGATGGCATGATCGTTATCATGAAGAAATTTTGGAAATTAATAATGATAGGTGGGCCTTGTGTCCTGGCCTTTTGTCTTAGAGGCTTGGTGATAATTTAAAATGTGGATCAAGGAAGATCCATTATAAGGTGGTGATATTGAATGATCCCAACCATAAGATAATGCATGTAAGAAATTAATTTTTTGGTTGATGGGATGTCTCTGGAGATTAGGATAGGTCTCGGGGTGTTATGAGGGTTCGGTCCATGTAAAAGATTAAAAATGCACTAATCTATACTAAGAGCATGGTTGGAGAATAGTTAGTAGAAACTGTGATCTATAACCATGCAGCCTATAGGAGGGGGGCATGGTTGAATAAATTGGTTGGGATGGTCATGGAGACTGTGTGGCTTGATATTTCCCTTGGATAGTGACGAACACATAGATAACACCTAGTTTTTCAAATGGTGTGGGTGGAAAGACAACCCGTGTGGATCAATTTTCTCATTGATACAGGGGATTTTTGGGTTTGTAATGTCTTATAAAACCATTTTAACAAATCATGTTCCACATAAAAAATAGCTATTTAGTGTTTTCCCTCCTGACCCTTTTTTCCTCGGTTTTCACCCCATTCAACCACCTAAAACAAGGGTGGTGATCAAATAGCCCATCCTACATCCATGGATGTTTCTCCCTCATTTCATATGAATTTGAAGTGTCAATTGACCTGAATTACATCCTTTATTAATTCATTGAATCTATTTCCTTCCATTTTATGGAAGAGTCCTCATTGGTTATCTTACCACATTAGGAAACCCTAAAACCTCACTTTTCTAGAAGATTCAATGTTGTATCTTTCAAGTTTTTTCAAGTTCAAATAAAGTATAATATTAATATAGTGGTTTCCAACATAAAATATATAGTAATTATTAATGATTTTACCCATATTCTTGATATGTTATATGTTTATATAGTTATACTAATTCACTTCTTTATTTTGTTTTAATTTCTTTAGTTAAGGAAAGTAATTGGGATTTTATATTGAGGTGCGAGAACTTTCATGAACCCCATTGGGTTTATTTATTATATGATATTGAACCTTGGGATACCCGTGGGGTATGTCTAACCCTTGAAAATCATAAAATGACTTGGTCGACATTGGGATAGATTAATTAAGAATGTGAGCAATTTGTAACTGTTAATTTGTGTGTGTTATTTGTTTTAAGGTGTAATAGGAATGTTTTATGCTAATTTCATTGAAATTCATAGGATACCATTTTAAATTTTTAAATTATTTGTTCGGACTATGATCTGAGCATCGATTTCAATACTAAAATATGATGTTCTGAAAGTTTGTAATTTTTAAAAAAGAGATTTTCACATCAATGGATTTGAAAAAGTTGATTTCACTTATATTTCAAATAATTATTTGAATTGGGGGTTTGGTTAATTTTTTTTGAAAATGATTAATGACTATTTGTATGGTGGGAAAGGGAAATTAAATCTTTGGAGAATTATTATTTTTTCAAAAGAGGAAGACCTGTATTCTAAAGGGTGTCTTTAAGAATATTTTAAATGATTATTTTTTTAATACATGATTTCATTTTAATATTCATTTGAGACCTTAGTTATTGAAATGATATATGGATAAATGTGAAAAATTATTAAATAATAATGTCAATTTGGTTACTTTTATGAATGGGTTATTGGACTGAGGTATTACTCCCATTGGTTGGGCTATAACGATGCTCTAGGAAACATATATGTATTTCACGAGTTAGGATGCACAACCGAGGCTCAATGGTTCGAACATAAGGACAAATGTATCTCATTTTCGACCTGATATGGACCGATTCTCTAGTAAAATTTATTTTTTAATTGTTTATATTGTCAGAATAAATCTATATGCTCTTAAAATTGGATTTTTTTTGGATGTCGGACTGAGCCTCTATGCTCCCAAATGTATGGAAATGGCTTGATTACTAAACCAAATATATGAGTTATGTTGTTAAATTATTTGGTTAGTAAATATCCCTTCATGACAAAAATTGTGTGTAGCCCCTTATAAGTTATGGATCAAGGAACTACCATGACCATAGTAAATTCTTTTTTGGTTGAAACTATTGAAACTATAATATGGCAATGGATAATAAACATTTTTTTTACATGTGAACCATGATTTCCTTTGTTTCCCTAATTAATTATTTCACATGGATTACTTGTATACATTATTTTATAGAATTTTTATTTATTTAAACACCATTGTTGGTGGGATACTATGTTGTATTCACACCCTGGTCAGGCCACCAGGGAATATGGGTACTAGAGAAGATGCTACTAATTTTATGGAGCATGTTCAGGACATCGACCCGGTAGTTGATTTTCGGAAGGGATGATGGGTTGGAGCTTAGGATGTTAAGACCAGGTTGGGACTTGAGAATATATTAGATATTATTTATGGATTTGGTATTTTGGACATTTCTATATAATGTTCATACATGTAGTGTGTTTAACATATTTTTCATTCTTGTGTTACATGGTTACTTATTATCTCTTGTTTCATGGTGTTCATTTATTTTCTTTTTTGTTATTATATCATTTGATCCAATTTCTATTATGGTTTTACTTTTATGTGATGGTATATTCTCGTTATTGTACCCTTATAGACCCATGCTGGTAGTTGGAAGCCTATGACCTATGGGAAGGTGCACCATAGGTCATGTGGTGAACCATATTGAGTAACTAGTTATAGTGTCTCCCAAGATGTGGTGTCACACACCGACCCATCACTTCAAAATTTTGTGTGTCCATTTGACCAACCCAATTCTTGTAAGAATCTATCATGTTCATCTTCTAACCAAATTCTCTGCTATGATGTCCCAATGCATGATGTATCATCCTCACATAGACTGGAGAGATACCTAATCAACCTAACTCATCCATGAAAAATATAGAGAGGTCATCCAACGAATCTTAATCCAACACTCCCCATGAAATTTTCCCTAATCAAAATTCACCTAGGCCAGCAACACATCACCTAAGTTTCCAGCTAATCCTAGGTTTCTAGTATCTCAATACCTAGCCCCTCATCATAAAGAGTCTCATGTCACTGAACATGGAACCCACTAGATATTTCATATCTATCTTGGTATCTCCTCTCTAATTACATTATATAAATTTCATAAACTAGTGACATCCCTACCTAAAGGCATTTCATAAAAATACCCCTAATTCTTGTCAATCCTCACCAAAACAACATAGTTTGCCTTTTACCACTACCCATAGATCATCCCATGAAATCACATTATATGTGTCCTTTTCATCAAAACCTAAGGTCCAAAATACAAAGACATGATAATAAGGAATGATGATACTAAGTCCAAGATATCTATCGAGACCCTGATGTGGGTCTCATATCCCATATCCCACAGAAGATCCCTCAACACATCACTCAGAGGAAACCCAGTTTGTAATCTTATTCCATGCCCTAAAAGATGTATCCTACTCATCTTCTACACCAACTGTCCCCTATGATATCAAAAGGGAGGTATCATCATCCATGATACATATAGTTGTCCATTCCATTATCATATGGCCCTTGTCCTTTCATGTCTAGCCACTAAATCTATATAATTTACCCTAGGATATCTATTTCTCAACATGAACCTTGAGACATTTTCATGATATTTCATCAACATAATATTACCCTTTCCCTTTGGAGATCCAGTTGTCACGGCAAGTCCAAACTACCGTGGAGATAAAAAAAATTTCCTCATCCCAAGAGGCTCAAATCCACCCTATAATCCCACATAAGGACCTTACCTATCCTTATACCCCAAGCTAGTGACCCATGAAACATGAATATATGAACACCCATACATAAACATACATATAAAATTATATTGTAATATCTACCTACCTAAAACATGGATTTTACCCATCATTATGATCCACCGAGCTATTCTCATGAATCTTCCAAGCTCATGCATGCTTATTATTGGTTCTTTTTGACTAACATAGCACCATTCATACCCCAAGGAATCTATCTCAAAGTAAAAATCACAAATAATTATTTATAAAAATTTAAAATTATTTATATATTTTAATTTAAGTAGTAATAATTATTAAAAGAATTTCTTAGAATCACTGTCTCACCTAAACCATAAATGTAGGCCCATAGAAAGCTCTCCACACCACATTGAAACCATTCCAGGAAAAGAACTACCACCCTATAATGATTGAATCGTCAATTTTATTTAATTAGGTTTAAATTATCATTTAAATTCTTCGAAAAACAGAACTAAACTGAAATCATTTCGGAAATCTTTTACCAAACATCTATTGACATACTCCTTTAAAGTATATTGAAATTTATATATGATTTGATTGATTCCACCATGCTCCGGATGATTCAACACCCAAAACCTACCAAAAAAGGAGATAAATATACATTATAAAAAAAGTGTACTAAATGAAAATAAAAATAGATAATCATACATTTATTCATCATCTAAAACCATCCACGATCATTACACCTCATATTGAATTCAAGGAGATGATGTGGGGATGTAATTTAGCCAAAAAATTCCTCTCCCAAGCCCCCCAAAACCCTAAAATTCAACGTTGTCGCAACCAAAAAAGGTTATAAATTACCCTAGTTAAAAAAAATCACCCATGAATCTATGATAATGTAGATAGATTCCACGAACAAGATTTTGGAACCAGTGGCTCACAGTTTCTCTGCCATCAAATAGTTGGTTCACAAAGGAAGAACCCTTTCTTTTTGTCCAGCCCACCAGCTAGTCAGTGTGTGTTATAGAATTGTTGCAGCCCTTCAACCACCTCATAAATTTTTTTATCACTATTCATAACATCATTGAATCCCTAAAACCTCAAAAAACATAAGAAAATATTATTTTACGATTCTCAAACTCTCAGAATCACATATGAAGACCTAGTTTTAAATAAAACATCCAAATGATTGAAAATTTTAGAATCCATCTAAAAATTTAAAAACGTGAATATTTGAAACATTAAAAACACACAAAAATAACACTTATCATCCCCAATAATCCATTAAAATCATAAAAAAATTATATTCCCAACTGTAGTCTCTCATTCATTGATAACTCACCATTTTCCATTCTGAGATAACTAGTGCGCTTTACTACACATATCTAAATTCCAAGGCACACTATTTACATCGATCTCAGAACTCCCCACCCCCATTGCTATAGGTATCAACACTATTATGTTGTTCACCCACATCCATATCTACTAGGAATTGAGGAATATTCCACCAAATCAACTTGTAGATAATAGACCACCCCAATATAACCATTTTCCCATAAGGACCAATCTCAAGATATGATGATCCCCACCATAAAGACCTCCTATTGAAATGAATATTTCTATATTCTACTGACTCACTAACCAAATTCTAAACAACACTACGTTTTTGGTCTCTACCTAACCATTTATAAAACTACATGGAATCCCTATATGGACTTCCCAATGAAATTTTCCAGAAATCAATGATAATCACACTAAGTTGTCACAAAGACTTCTTTCCAATCATGATTCCCAACACCCAAAATAATAACAAGATATTATAATAACCAATGGTTAATTAAGAACCTAACTCCCAGTTGGTTCCTTTAAAAATCATGTTTGGGTTAAGAATCCCTGTTTTTGAATGGTACCCACCTGATTTGTTTATGGAACTGGAAACACCCAATGATTATGTAACCAAATGGACCTTCATTCTAAAGGTATATATTTTTTATGTTTTTTGAAATATGATACATAAAAATTCACATTGGTTTAGAGGATGGTAGGTCACTCTCATCGAACCTTTTTTGGTAGAATTATTGCCAACTCCAGGATTCTCCTATAGATTTAATATAAGTTCATGAATATTTATTAATTTACCAAGAATAATTTAGGTTTCCCTTAGAATTTTCAATCACTTATTAGAGTGTGATGAATTCAAAAAAAACTATATTTATTAAATTTTATTTATCAATGGAGAAATATATATGTATTAGAGGTTCTCCATCGATGGTATCATCTCATATTCTACTTATATATTCTTTGGTCGTTATTACAACAACTCTAGTTTTTAAGACACTATGTGGGGAACTCTATAATGTGAGGTAATCTCGGTAGATGAATTTCACTCACGAATTTTTCATCATCTCGGGAGATAGAACTTTACAATGGAGTTTATCTTCATCTAGGTTGATAGAGATTAATTTGGAGTTTATCATCATCCAGGGAGGCAGAAGTTGTTTTGATGTTGGGATCGAACCCATAGATGGTCTACCTACATATCCTCATAAAAGTAATTACAATCCACTTAGTTCCATTCCATCTAATGGTACAAATAATATCATTTAAGTTCAAGTGATGTGGACCCAACCATACAGTTTAATGTCGTGTGGTAAGGACATCCAGGTTGAAGGTGCTTAATCAAAACTTGGTGTGGGACTTATGCCTACGAATCCCAAAACAGTGGAAGGAATATGAACTCTCATGTTTAATTAGACCCTGATGGGGATATGACTTGAATATAATAGGGTTGAATTTTAATTTTAGGTTTTAACCTGAGGAAGTCTTCCTACGTATCCCATTTGGATGGGAGTCAAAGACCGCAGAGTTCGGTAAGTCTCATAGGAGAGTATATCCTTTTGAGAGAAATAATATGGAACTTAAACCTAAAAAGGATGCCCTTATAATAGGTTCTATGAGAGATGTCTTAACTCATGGAGATTTATGGGGGACTTAATTCAGGGCATACTATTAATTATAATGCAATGATTATGGGTGTCAGGTTAGACTCCAAAGAAGTATGCCCAATGATCTTGGGCCCTGTGTGAAGGCTTTATATATATCCTAGTAATGGTGTGAATTAGAGTTCTATTACTTCATTCCATTTGTGGGTTAAACCTAGGAGGAGGCCCATTTATGGGGGCATGATTTCTCATTTCTTGGATGAGATGTTGTGGAGCTCGGGCCTTGAGAATGATTCTTATGTGTCTGCATTATTATGGGAATCAGAGTTCTCATAGTTCATTCTATTTAGGTGGATTTTTTCAAATTAGGAGACCTCTAATACCACATGAGTTATGCTCTATCTGAGAAACAAGATGATGTAAAATATTCAACAAACCACACAAAACTTTTACTCCGCTAATGGTAGAGGATGGGCTATGGAGAATCAATCCAAAGAGATGGTAGATGAGGGTGTGGAGCCATGAACCATTCAATGTAAAATAATGGTTATGGTCATTATGTCTAGCCTAAAAGGCTGGGGGATTATTACATGAGGGATAACCTAAAAATTTTCTCTTAAAAAGGGAAGATCTAATCCCATATGGAAGTGAAAACTAAGTGTGATCTTTATCATACCTTCTAGGAACCTAAGGCTCTAGGTCTTAGATATGAGAAAGGGAGGATAGAGTCAAATACCTAGAATCAAATACTAGGAACTCCTTGACATGATCCTTGGTCTTGGGTTCTATGTGAAAAAAATATCCACATCCATGGACACTTCAATGACCCTTATCCTCTCGTTGGACAAGTTTAGTAATCCCCTGACCATAGATATCCAAATCCCAATGGGAGGCACATAGATGTTCTTTACCAATGGATTCATATATCTGGAGGACTTGGTGGAGGTTTCTTCATGATCCTTTTTAGGTATTGGAGCCATTGAATTAGAGTCTCTTCCAAGAATGGATTTATAGGAGGCTTTATGAAAGACATTTGTAGGCTGAAGAGATGGGTGAAGATCAAGGAAGGGCACTCAAGTGGGTGGCGCATAGGTATCGGGCCTGAAAGTAAGCTTGAGAGATTTGATTTCACCTTAATTGATGAACATATATGATGACTAAACATGAGAAAATCATGTTTTGAGACTTCAAGAGCCTCTATAGGTATTATCAGAAGTGAGGGGTGCACGTTCCTCCTTGTGGAATTAAGGGCGCAGAGGTTTTCATGAATCAAGTAGGTTGGGAGACTAATTCATCCAAGTTTTATTTATTTTTTACACTAATTAGACTTAATTATAATTATACTCATTTAATTCCATCACCTACGGTATTAAGGAAATACCTTTGAGGTTTTAGAATACTTGGTTGAAGCACTAGGGTGACCAGAACAGAAATCTGGCTTTAGGAAAATTATTCCATAAATATGAAAACCCTGATGGACTATTTATAAGAAAATATAGTAATCTGGGTTATCATGACTTGGAAACCAAGTGATGAGGTGGCACACAAGTGATTATTCATGAAATTATTGGTATTCCATTAGTGATTCGAGCTACCTTGGGCAAACCATATCTTAATAATTTGCATAATTCGACATTTTCCATATATTTTCCCTTATTTATTCTAATACATTAACCTTTATAACTTTTTCATCCATGTGATGGAATTGTGTGTCAACAAAATCCACCCTCAAGATTGGATCTTAATTAAAATTAGGTATAATGATGAGGTAAAATGGAATGAAAAATGAAATAGGTCATGTAATTTTCTATAATTCAGTGAAATATGGTGGCACACAAGTATTCATCATCATCTATATATAAGGGCTTAACTTTAGATAAAATCACAAAGGATTAGAAAAACTCACCTTTCTGCATGCAAGTATAATGCCCCGATATTTTCATTTTCTAATTATTTTCCTATTCACACAAGTTAATTAAGTATGATACTTTCACACCCAGACATTAGTGACATACTTTTGTGCCACAATTTCTCTTGTGTGCCTTAGTGCCTTTATCATATTTTCATGATTTTCAAAAAAACAAAATTAACCCACTTTTAATGAAATTTGACATTTCTTTGTAGATTCATATGGTTCCCAAGAGAATCAAAACTTCGGATGAGTTAGCTTGCAATAGAATTTACGATATGATGAATATCAATGGACATGATTACTACTATTTATGTGACACCACTATTCCCTATCTGGTGAAGTATCTAGAAAATTATCACCGAGATTTTAGAAGAATTATTTATCTACGACATTACAGTTATGTCCATATATAGAAACTCAATTTAATGATTACGAATAACTATCTCCCAGTTTCTTGGTTTCAAGACCATACCAAATCCTATCTACTAGCATTTTTGTTGTGGTCACATTTATCAATGTTAGGAGAAAAGATAATGCCCATTTCATACCTCATAGCACATGTTCTATAGATTTAAAAGAACATTTACCCAAAATAATGTCAAACTATTATTCATCCATTTTCCAATATTCACATATAGTTCGGTTTACAGGTCGGAAGAAATGTTGATATTTTTTCCCCGAAGGGGTTTGTAAGCATGTATGGATGTGGGCATATTAGGATCCCTAGACATGTGTAGAGTTCAAATATGACCGAAAGAGTGCTATAACTTATGAGTCTATATGGGTTGAAAAAACCTATGAATATAAGAATAATTATTTTAGGCTAAAGATGTTGGGTCATTGGTGTCCATAGACAAATTCATTCCATTTGACACATAGAGAAGTATGCATCAGTTTGTGGGATGTTTATAAGATCTTCAGAGATCCAATTTCTATAGATATGTATGATGAATTTATTCCTACAAATAAAAAATGGAATGATGTATAAAATACACTGGCCTCAGTGTGCGAGTTATTGAATATAGCTCACAAAATCAAAAATACAACTGAAAAATATAGCACAAGAAGGGATATTCATCCAAAGGAGTGTATTGAAGAATTTTTTATGAAGAATAATGAGTAATTTTTCACATGTAAACAACCAATAGGTTTTCTATATGGGGAAAAGATTGGTGTTCCTGACACTTTCTATCCAATATTATAGAAGGGAGAGATAAAAAAGTGGGGGTATGATGAAAATTCCAAAATTCCAACCAAGACGTGTCTTGGGGGTTTTTTCTAACCAAGTGGCTTAGTGTCTATTTGTTACCGATCAAATATTCCAAGGCTGGTGTAAGTCCAATAACCTTTTTCATGGAGGTTAAGATGGTAGAGAGGAATATAGTGTCATTAGAAACCCCTATCTTGGAAAAGATTCATAGTATCTTTTTTCATATCCATGAAGAGTTGTATCCTTTTAGAATAAAAGGATCATTCCATGTTTTATAGGGATGGATCGTGAATCATTTCAGAACCTATGTTGTGCAGAGTGGGATCCAAGTTCATGGATGTTCATTCTAACCATATGTTAAATAATTCTATGGTATTTCACACTTATTATGGACACCTCTTGACATTAAGACAATGTTACGTATGTTTAAGTAATTCCACTTCCTTCCTTATGGGAATCTACTTACAGGACAGTTTTTTGATGATGGGATAGAAAACATGGAACTGATGGTGTATATGATAGTTTGTAAGGATGGTGTACTAGAAATAAAGATTGGTGGTGAAATTATATTTGAGTCTTATGATCCTTATATATTTTCACAAGAATTCAAATTCTTGAAAAAAAATTGTGTCTCTTCAATTTAATGTTAGACTAGAGAAATATCTAATTGTGTCTTGAAGACTATGGTTGTAGACATCCATGGAGAAGATAGGGTCAGTGATTAATTTACCTGTAACTGATGCAAAAAAGCAGTTTTACCATTTAGTATATTGATACTTGGGTGGCATCATACCCTGAAGGGGGGCTAAACTATGATGTTACTCTTGTTGGAGTAATGAAATGGGGCAGGAAAGAACATTATAGTATGGAAGGTACTTCCTCTCCTTGAGAGACTGAATCATTATAATTAGATGATAAATATGAAGGTGATTCTATTTTGTTGAAGAGTCCTCAGACAAGATACAATCCACCAACTATAGTCAAGAGGGCTACACCATCATCACAGGTTGAATTTTCACCTAAGAGATCTAGTAACCATCTCCAAGAAGATCAGTGGGTTCCATTTTCTCATCCACCATTTGTAAAAGTATGAATTTAGAATCCTTTCAGATCTAAGACTATAATATTATTCCCATAGCAAGCTGAATTGTACTCTGAATATGTATGACCGTTGGAGGTTCAAACTTGGTAAAGCTTTTATTGTGATTTAGAAACCATGTGGGTAATTTTATGTGAAGGGTTTTGTATTCCTAGAATAGGAGATCATTGGTTCTCATTGGTATTCATTTTTAGAATAATCTTGATTAGGTAAGATTAAAAATTTGGGACCTGTAGATTCTCATATACAAAATCAAAAATTCAATCCCCGAAATAAAATTATTGAAGTAGATGATAGATTGTGGAGACACTAAAGGGATTGACCATTTATTGGAGTAATGGTGTGATTTTGTCAATCCTGAAGATGTACGTTTTCTTCTTCTCATATTAATTTCTACTTTGTAATTTAAATTTTTACAATGTATTATTTATTAGGGAAATACTATATTAAATTTCATCTGTTCAATGGAAAAACCATTGAAGTTATATCTCCATAGTATATCCCTAGTGGTACCACAATTTGGGTTGTTGATCCACCTAGTGAATTGGGAGATATATCTTCATGCTGACATGACCTGGTGAATTAAATGGTGGGAGACTTGCGGTCTCCAATGTCGATTTCTAGAGATTATGAGTCTCCTAATCCTAAGAAGAAAATAGAGAAAATAAACCAAAGGAAGAAAGTTGTGGCTAAACTTTTTATTTGCGGCGTTAATTCTTCCTCGCATCATTAACTTCTGCCTCATCTATAGAATGTATTTATGCTTCATGGAATTATATGAATATCATCTATTTCTTCCCATAGGGAAGTTATTAATGATCCTTTGGGATCTATAGAGGGGCCTTCTAATCAAGTGAAATTATTTATTAATGAAATACTTCCTTTGAATGAAGAAGTATCTAGGCCAAAGGAATCCATATCTGCTCCTAGTACTGCTATTATTCCTACTGCTGGGGGAGAGGAGGCATATTGTATGTTAGATGTACTTCCTGGGAAGCTATATAAAAACAATTGTCATTAATTTTTGTAATATTTCTGGTTTATCACATGCACCAAAACATCCTACAATGACTGATAATGACTCGAAAGTCGTCACTTAGGTGGTGGTTCATGGTCTAATGTTGTCAGAGGGGGGTCATGAACCAACCACTCCAAGAATTACCATGGGTAAGACAAACATAAGTCTTGGGATGTCATTGTATGATATTTTAAATCACGGAATGTATTTTTAATATGTATTCAAACATGTTAATATGCCTACTACTGTAGAAGAGTTTCGGGCACCGTGCATAGAACCAAATGGACGTGTGTTTTTATTTTTGGTTTGTTAAATATTATTATGTATGATTTCTTAACCATGATTAGTTTAAATACATATCTATATCTATATAATCTACTAAAATAATTATAATTAAGGGATATGTAGAAAACACCATTAATCCCACTATTGAGGAGGAGCCAGCTCAAGTGAACCTTAAAATAGAAAATCTTTCTGAGTTTTTTCTGAAGATTCCTGAGCAGGTTCAAGAAATCACCCTTCATGATGAGGTTTCAAAAAATATTGTTGATGCTAGGAGTGTTGGTGATGAGTCTTATTAGGATACTAACTTGTTTCTAGGTTAGGGTTACCAACCATTATGATTATGCCTAATATATATATATTCTTTTGAAGCTAACCATTACCGTGATTTATCATATAGGATTATATGTTTCTATGGATAGTTCTAAAGGTGATGCTTCTATATCGTCCCCACCACCATTGAGTATCCAGGAATCCATTATTCAAAAGGGTGTTTAATATGGAACTTCTTTAAGTGAATTAATTTGGGTGTACATCCCAGCATTTGATGTTGAATTTTATTTAGATCCAGATTTACAGAATGCTCTCAACATCACATGTCACAACTCAGGGCATGATATTTAGAATCTTATCACTGATACATCTCTAAAAGAATTCTCTTTTTGAATCCCATGTCTTTAAATGTTATTAATCATGATGGTATTTGTGGCCTTTGATATCTGTGCAATCTATAAAGTTTTGAAGGAAATCATTCGGAGTCTTGAGAAAGAGCACGCACATCGGCAAGATCTAATAATATCCATATAGATTGCTATCATTGATGAATTTCAAGTATAATTATCTCAAGATAATTCTAGTCATATTAAAAAATTCGTAACATTCAACCAGAATATCAAAGAGAAGATTGTTAAATTTTCACATCTTCCAAAAGACTTGGATAATGTTATAGTAGAACTTAAACAACTCCACTTCTCATTAGTAGAAACTCAAAAATAAGGGTAAAATCCATTATAGATTCTATGTAAGCTCTTCAACAGGGCAAGGATACCGAGGTTGGTTGATTAATTTAACTTCTACATGCAGATGATGGGGTTGAGGAGGATATTTAACAAATGAAGAATTATGTCTATGGATTTTGTAACTTATTACAGAGAGATTCCAATTTGTGGATGTACCTCTAGAGAATTATTTCCTATAAATGAAAATAATTTTGGTTCCGATCATCTATATCTGCATCCATATTTTCTTTCTATAATCATAACATTAAAAGTTATTTTTAGATAATTACAACCTTATGTCAACTAACTATATTTACATTGATATGGATAGGGATCCATTAACTTTTACCTTATCCAAGGGTCCTAGTAAGTGAGGTTTGACTGTTACTTAGGTCATATGGACTACCCTAAAAACATTTTTTCATTTCTTATCAACACCCAATATGGAGGGGACGTAGATGGTGACACTCATTTGTTTTCTTAGTCTTTACCTTTTTGGGTTTTCATCCAAATAAATTGTCCTTTTAAATTTTTATCACTCAGTATTTCCTAAATCGTACAGAATATAGGTCTAGTGAGATGAGACTTGACTTTTTTCTTTGGTAACCATTGTGAGTTCTCAACCTGGTGTGTACTACGTCTCTTTTTTATGGAAGTTTAAATTCATGTATGTCATACTAATAAACAAGTGTTTTAGGTCAAATAGATTTGAACGTGAATATTGAGATTATGACTCAAACAAGTCATGATGGATTGGAATATCCCAACATTGTTTTAGATATTTCCAAGAGGAATCTTGAGTTCAAATTTTTATGGTAATAAAATTTAATGCTCGAAGTGTAATAATATAGGAGGTATATTCCAAGAACGAAGTTGATGTTATTTGAAAATCACATTATGGGGTTTGTGTTATACAGGCTTGGTTAGGGATTGTGCTACATAGCCAAATAGTGGCATCCTTTGGATGACATACCTATTATGTTGGATAATTTTATGAAAGAACAACATGGCAACATACTTTATAGTCTGTTAAAGGAGTCCCAAAAAAATTTATATTCTATTACTGATAGATAATGGGGTTCAGGATTTGGATGTCTCAAGACCTTAGTGGGTTTTTTTCAAGGAACAATGTTTGAGAATAAAGGATCCATCTATGTTGGCATAATCCATGAATGGGGAAAACACTTGTACACAAACATAGTGTATGAAGGAGGGTAAATTTTTCTAAATAACCCATGTTAGGCGGAAAATGTTCTTTTCTAAAAAAGGATACTTGGGTTGGGTAGTTTATTTTCATACAGTGAGAAAATTATGTATTATAGTTTAAGGTTGTTCATCAAAGACATTAATTTGTACAGTTTAAATACATGATGCAAAGACATTAAGGGAATTTTAATAGTATGTTGTGAAATTTAAATTCATGCATCAAAGCAATTATGGGGGGATTTAATTTATGTTTTTTAGCTTTGAGAAAATGTTCATGAGTCTCCAATTTCATGAAATTTTTTCTGGATACATGCTACCATATTCAGTTATAGAAAGGAATAATTATAAACTGAGATTGGAGAATTCTTGGATTTGAGGAATGACATGGGGAGAGGGATAAAGCAATTATAGGAGGTCTCTTCTATGAACAAGGATATAGCAATTTGAAAAACCTGGTATGGGGGTGTATTATACAAGACTAACTAGGGTGTGTGTTGCATTTTCAATATTGGCATCCTTATGATGGTAGGCCCGTTATGTAGGTGGATTGTATTCAAGGCCAACTGGGGAAAATTTTACATAGTCAACTAAAGAATCTCTCAGGAATTCTGGAATTATATTCCTAAAAGATGATCAATGTTTAAAGATATTTGTATTTTTTCAAGCACAAAGTTTGGTTTATGGATAAAAGTACCTAAATAGAGGAAGAGTACTTACAGACATGATTTCCAAATTATCGGAGGAATAGTATTTCTATGAAGGTCTGATACAAACATAGGAAGTATAGTGTCTATAGTTTTAGTTCATATGAATATGACCATAATATTATGGAAACATATAATTATGTGTGTTCAAATGACCCAATGTTATTTTAACATGATTTGAACAAGTGAATGGGATAGAAGTAAACCATGGTCTTGATGACATTCATTTTGGGAGAAAGGATATGCATGAAATACACAAAGTATGAATGCTTAGAAATCTAGGTTCTCGCATACTATCATCCAAATTAGAGGGGATATAAGAGAATTCTCCCAATAAAAAAGTTACCACTATTTGAAAAACCCATTATGGGGGTTGTATTATGCAGAGAAAACTACGTAATATACAACATATCCAAATAGTGGAATTTTTTTGATGATAGGTCTGTTATGTGGGAAACTTATGTCATTCCTTCTAGGGGCACATACTACATAGTCAGGAAAAATAGCTCTCAGGTATCAGACAATCTATCACTAAAATATGAGGAAATATTATGAATATATGAAAGTATTAATGATTAGAAGTATGAAATATTAAAGAGGTAAGTTCAAATGCATAAGGGAAGTGTTTGGACCAATATTGTCCATGTGATCGAATTCCCTTAAATAGATATGACTCATATGTATAATGGGAACATCTTCTATTTCATTTATGCAGTATCTAAAGAGAGAACCCAAAATAAAGGCTCATGTATAGATTTTTAATTTTATGTTGGAGGTGGGAAATATTTTTTATCCCGTGGTTGGGACTGGGATCTCTTAGTCTTCACTACGTACCTCAATGTAATGAGAATAATGAAATACATATTTTTCTAGGGAACATGCAGTTTAATGTCATGCGGTAAAGACATTAGGTTGTGTTGTTTAAAGACATGTATCATAGATGTTAGGGGATTTGATATGAATAGAAATTAAATATTGCGGCTGAACTAGGGTATAAGGTCTAAGTGTCATGATGTATCTTGTCAAATAACAAATCAAGACATACATAGTTCAATCAGATACAATTTCATGTCCAAGTTGAAAACATTTATTAGATCTTTCAATGAATATCTGACTTGAACATGGGAGAAAATAGGCTTTTTCATGCCATGTTTTAGTTGGACCAAGGATTGAAAATATGGATGCCACTATGTATCTCCTAAATATGGGAATCAAGCCATGCATAGATTTCGTAGTTGCATTCAATTTATCATTATGTAGCGAGGATGTAAAGTGATTCTGACATAAAAAAAGAATATTGTGGTTGGACAAAATAATAGGACCTAGGTGTCACTATATATCTTTATGGGGTAATAATCATTCCATCTGTAGTTCTTAAAAGGGTTTCCCATGTGGTTATGATCCATACAAAGGGAGTGGGGATTTTTATTGATTGGGGATAAACCTGAGAGAGATGATCTGGGTGTCACTATGTATCTCAACAAAATGATAATCAAGCCACACATAGTTATTTTTAATTCCATTAAGTTTAACATCATGTAGAAAGGATGAATTTGAACTGATGTGAAATGACTATATATCTCATAAAAATGAGAATTGAATCGCACATGGTTATTTTTCTGAGAAGATTATGTAGTTTTCATCATGCGATGGGGAAATCTATTGTGTCTTTTAAGGTCTTATAGCCAAGACCATTAATAACCCCAAATAAGAATCGAGATATCTTGTTTATGTAGAGAAGTCCTTTAGCATATTCCAGAGACCACATGAGCTATGAAGAATATGAGAAACAAGGGGTGGTAAAATATTCTTTTTTTAACTCAAAGATAACACAAGTGAAAGATAGGGGTTTAATGTTTGAATGGTGGCTAAACCGGGATATAGGGTTCAGGTGTCACTACGTATCTTTTGAGGGGAAAGAATCAAGACACATGTAGTTATTGAAATTGATCCCTATATCATCAGGTTTTGATGTGGGGAAGAATGGTTTTTATAATTTTTTGTCTGATGGTTGGGCCTAATGTAGGAAATCAAGTCATCACCATGTATATCCTTGAAATGAGAATAAACATACAAATCCTATAAGATCTCCCTACACATATATAACTCATGCATGGGGAAATGGATGGGGTTTTGTTTTCCAAAATCATTGCTAGACATTGATTTGGATATTTGGGCATCACTATGTATCTCATTGAGATGAGAATCAATCCACACGTAGTTCATGGAATGTTCCTTATGTAGGTTTGATTCATACATATAGTGAATGAAGTAGATGTTTTTGTTTGTTTGGACCCATGATTGGATATTTGATCTTCACTACATATCTCATTAGTATGAAAATAAATTCCTACATAGTTCTTGAATATGATTCCCCCAAACTAACTAGATTTTGATGTGAGGAAGGGGTTTTTTAGTCCTAGATGGGCCCAAGATTGGAGATTTGTACATCTCTACATATCTCAAATGGATGAGAATCATGAAATACATAGTTATTTTTGTGCATTTTATCATCATGTGGAAATGACGTGGGTGACATGATGTGAATGAAATATTGTGGTTATACCAAGGGATAAGACCCAGGAATCACTAGGTATCTTGTTAGAGGTGAGAATCAATCCACACATATTTTATGATAGGTTCTCTATGTAGATATGATTTATACATAGAAAATAAATGGGTTTAATGGTTAATCATAGTTGGACACAGGATTTGAGATATGGGTGTCACTACATATCTTGTGGAGGCATGAATCCGGCCACATGTACTTTGTGAAGGTTCTCCCTGTGTAAGTTTGATTCATACACACATGGGTGAAGGGACATTATCAACATTGAATCTGGACCCATGATAGGGTATTTGGGTGTCACTGTGTATCTTTTTGGGGAAAGAATCAATCCACACATAATTATTTAAATGTTTCATGTAGTTTAATGTCATTTGATATGAATGAAGATAAACCGACGTGAAAAGATAGGAATATTGTAGTTGGACTAGGGGATAAAAATCGTGTGTCACTATGTATCTTTAAATAGAATGAATCAAGACATATGTAGTTATTGAGGATGGTTCCCCACACCAATTGAATGTTAATGTGAGAAAAGGGGGTTTTAATACTTTCTAGAATAATTATCAGGCCCAAAATACAAGATTTTATGAGAATCAAGCTATATTTTCTGGAAAGGTACCTAGTATAGAATTGGCTCATATATAAGGAAAGGGGTAATTTTTTCTTTGGTGGTTGTGTTTGGGCTCACAATAGGAGATCTGTATTTCATAATGTATCTCATTGGAATGAGAATCATGCCACACATAGTTCTTCAAATAGAGGGGCCTATGTAGATTTAATTCAATCTTAGGCAAAATGGGGTCTTTTTCCACTAATGAGTGGTAATGATGTGAATACTAATTACACATGAAAGATACTCATCTTTTAAATGACCAAAAGTAATATTAATTTTAGATATCTTGTGATATTTAGTAACATTAAATGAATAATAAATGAACTATATTTTTTAATGTCATGTGGTGTGGGAAAATGGTGTTTTATCTATTCAGGTCATGCGACGTGGACCTCATGTCGTATAGTCTAACATTATGAGACAAGGAAAAAGATACTACATAGTTTAACATATTACATCAGAGACATATGGTTCAATGTCATTTACAATCATGCAACCAGTACGTTGGTTGTTAAATAGTTTAATGCCATGAAACCAATATGTACTCTGTGTGATTACAAAATGTATTTCATCATAAATCAAGCATTAGATTGAGTTTTAATTATTTATACATCCATTGAGATTAGGGTAGACTATATTGATAGAATAAGTTCCTTCACACTTTTTATCATGTTTTGGAGGCTTCATTCTTGGTATCATTGGAGTCTTAAAGACCAATACCAATTATCCTTGGATAATTGAACATAGATAAACTTTCTTGTTGAAAGATCATGTTATTCAGTTTTGATAGGCTTCCAAGTTATGTAAGGTATGCAATATTTTTCCATCCAATCGGTCCAAATCATCTATTAAATTTTGAGACTACTCATCAATAGTTATCTGATCACAAATAACAACTCGGAGTGAATGAAATTGAACTTCAATGGGAAGAACTACTTCTATCATGTATACCGATTAGTATGGGGTTGACTGTGTGGCAGTATGGGTAGTAGTCCTATGATCCTATAAAACATGAAAATGTTTATCAAGAGAATATTTCTTATATTTATCAACCATATTCTAGAGTATATTTTATAGGGTCTTGTTGAAAGAATTTGTCTGTCCATTGGCCAATACATGATAGTGAGATGAATGGTTGGATTTGATATTAGATTCTTGATATAACTTCCCTACTTAAATAGAATAGAAACGGGTAATTTTTTCCATTAATATGGTATGAGGGACACCAAATATAGTGATTATATTATATTTTATAAAGAAAACAATGATTTTCCCCATCTTATTTAAGAGGTATTTCCACAGCCCTTTTTGAGAAAAAATAATTTACAGTATAAATTTACTTGAACTGCTTAGTTGTAGCTGGAGGATAAGGTCCCACTACATCCATTCCCCATGTAGTAAATGTCAAAGAGTATTTGTTAGTATTTAAAAAATTTGGGTATGGATTAATGATGTTGTATTGCACAAGGAAAGGATGACACAATGTAGTTAAATACACTCAATTCTGCACCATCGAAGTATGGAAGTATCCAAGCCTTCAAATTTGATCAGAAAACCTATGCCCGATCTTTTGGGAACCACAGACGCCATCATGTACTTATTTTATGAAAATAAAAGTCTCTTCTCCATCAATGGAACTGAGGAGGATTCCATAAAATCCTCATTTGTAGTGGATCTTCTAGTGATTTGGGCCATCATAAAGAGTGAAATTAACCGCCTTTCACCAGATATTCTCTCTTTTAACTCTATCAGATGGAAGTAAACCATTTTTTATATATTATATTATGGGTTACATTCATCCTGTGGTATGACCACATAGCTTAGAAATGGGTCTGATTTCATTGATTTCCTCTATTCTTATTTTTTAAAAAATATGTGAAACCACATGAGGATTGGAAATGATGATGATTGTTTCATCATGATTTGGATCTGTGAAGGTCGTGGTTGCAATTTCCAATGCTCCATCTTTGGAATTTTGTGACCATATGACATATGACAATGTTGTTTATGAGGGAAACTCATCCATTAACACTCGATCATAATAACATAGAGGGATTAGTTCTTCTTTTCTAATGCTGTAATCCTTGTTGATATTCTTGGTTACCAATTCTAAATCACCTATCAATTCTATGTGGTTCACTTGTACTAGGAGTGAAAATTATTGGACTATAATGAGATCCTGATATTTTGCCTCATTGTTGGTTCCACCTTCTAATAATAGGAAAGAGTATGACAACACTACCTCTTCTAGGGAGATAATTACAATTCCTAACCCAATATTGTTAATCTTAAGTTATTCCATTATATTCCCCATTGGACTTATGGAAGCACAATCAAAGTTCATTTCCCAAGTCTAGAGACCAACCTGTATAGAGAATATTTCTTCATTAAGAAGTTATTTATTCAAGAATGTTTCATCCACAAATTGGTGTTCAGTAAGGAAGTATTCCTAGGCATGGGCTTTTACTACTTTCTAAGGTATCGATATTATATCCAACTACTATAGAATAACTACCCAATATTCCAGAAGTCCTATCAACATTGGATAACTGAGTTTAAATATTTACAGGTTATTATGAGAGACCAAGTAGACCTTATGATGTTGCAGGTATTGCCCCGGCTTTTGAACTGTAAATATTAATTCGAGGAAACTATTCGCAATATCTAAATATCATGTATGTGTGACAAGCATGGTTTGACAGAGAAAATAAAGGATGCTTTCATTCCCAGCATCATTTCTCTGCGCAAGGAATGCATCCAGTAATCACTCTAAGGTTTTCACAAAAATAATAATAGGCTCTTCTTCAATAGGTCTCGTCAATATCAGTGGGATCAAGACGAATTTCTTGAGAGTATAAAATTCCTCTTTGAAGTAATTAGTTCATTTATATGTGACCCGCTTCTTCATCAATTTGGTGAAGGGAAAACACTTTCCTGCTAGGTTGGATATGAAGTGTTGGATATATGTTAAGTTTCCTTGAAGTAATATCAACTCTATCAAGTTTCTAGGAGGTGACATGCCCAGAATAACTTTTTTCTTCTCGAGATCAACTTCGATGATGCGATTCTATATAACAAAGCTGATAATTTTTCCTAAGGGTACCTCGAAATCACATTTCATGGGATACATCGTCATATTATGTTGCTAAAAATTCACAAATATGGCCTCAACATCAGCCAAGGGATTAGAAATTTTCTTGTATTTAACCACTAGATCATCAACATATCATTCAATGAATTTTCCTAAGATGTATTTGAAGATATAGTGCATTTCACATTAATATTTATCACTATTATTCTTCAAGACAAAGGGAATTACCTAATTGAAAAATATTCCTTGAAGAGATATAAATATTGTATATTTCTCATCTTCTATGGCCATCTATATTTAGTTATACCCAGTGTTTTCATACATGAAAAAGAGAGATTTGTAGGTAGCTATTGCACCAATCAAGAGTTCTATGATTGGAACTATGAATTTATAATTGGGGAAATTTCAGTTGAGATCTCTTAAATCAATGCAGACTCTGATTATTACATTTATCATTTTCACAAGGAAAATATTGAATAATCATTTTGGAGATTTTACCTCTCGATTGATGTTATCTTTGATTGGTTTCCTACATCAACCTTAATTTATGAGGTGTCAGTCAGGTGTGTTCTTATTGTTGGTTGTTTAAATTCCTTATGTTCTTCTAGAAAACCCATACAATGGGTGGCCAAATTGGGTTATGTCCTATCATCTATTTTTAATTCAAAGAATACACATCCTGGTGTTGCATTAGAATGCAAGTATACACCTTCTTATCTTCTTGATTCATGGTCTCACTAATCATATTGGAGTGTGGATCTTCATTTGTACCAATATTTATTTCTTTGAGTTTATCCAAAGTTGTAGATACATTATCCTCAAATATTGGAGGGGTGTCCCTAAGGACTTCCTCTTCTTTTTCCTCTTCTTTTTTATTTTTTTCTTCTTCTTTCTCTTCATGATGGGTAGGTGATGATGCAATACTTTTAGAGCTAGAAGAGGAGTTGGTATTTGGACATTCTGAAGAGGAGGCCCCCATTTCTGGCCCAACTGATGATGGAGGGTCTTTTTGGTGTTCTGAAGGGAAGATGATGATATGAGAATCAACATCCCTATCTTTTTCTCTGAGTGTGACAAAATTTTCTAGCCTAGATGATGAAGAAGAGACTTGGTGAAGCTTGATGGATGGCATGAAGACATGTCCATTTGGCCTTTCATCACTAATTCATGAATCGATGATTTGTACTACGTTATTGGGATCAATTTCCACAACTGACATTATGGAATCCAATAAATGAGTTCTTGGATTTTGTCCAACCCTTTGAATTTGATTATTGGTAACACATAATCTAAATTGAGATTCTTGAATGGGTTAGATGGGATATTTTATAGACTATTCAGAGCATTGATTCTAAAAACATCATTCTTTAAGGACTATTTTCACTTTTTTTATTGATATATTCTATATTTTTCTAAGATTAACATGTTTTAAATGGGGCCTTATCACCATGAAATGTCTTATTTGGACCATTTACAAAATATTTTATTCATTTATAGTATGATGAAGGAATAGATGTATGTGTATGTTTCCAAGGTTTCCCCAAAAAAATGTTGAAAGTTGTGTCCTATTGGACATCCATGAACTCTAAATGAGATTTGAGATCCCCAACCTAAGTTATGATCATAATATCACTGAGAGGTTCTTGATCATTCTTATCATAGCCCTATAACATCAAATTGGTGGGAGAAAATTGGATTTAGTGAGGCCCAATCAGAGATTCTTCTGGATAGGAATTAAGTTCACCCCTAAGCCATTATCCATGAAGGAACATTGGATGTCAATATCATTAATCCTTCCAAATATGTACAAGGGACTCAGGTGTCCATGTATAACAACATCCTCATCATAATCTGTGAAAGATATGATTGCATGGAATTCTACTGGGTCATTCTCTATATGGTAAACCTCTACAGTAAAAACCCAGGATTCAAACTCTCAAAGGATTGAGAATTCCACAATAAGTTCTTCCCTGATACCTTTTAATAGATTCAGAGCATCCATTATTCATAGATTGGTTGGTACTTGGGCCAGTTGTTTTAACACATCATACATTTGATCCAGAGCACTATTTTTTCCATATGGACATGTAGTTTCTCAGGTGCCATGTATGTTGATGATCCTTGTGTGGATGGACCATTTATTGGGAAAAAGGAAGGAAATAATTATTCTACTAGTCTTTTATACTAGCTAGGTCTACCCACATGCTAAGGAGGTTATTGTATGACCTTCAATTGGTCTTCTAATATGATCATGTCAGGGAAGACCCTATCATGTGTGGGTGAATTGCCATGTTCCTATTGAGCCTTTTAGATTGATCTCCCCCAAGTTTATGCTATATAAATGGTTCAATCATAGGTGTAATAGAAATAGTGGCCTCTATCATACCCATGTCTTCCCTTGTATCCTTGAACATGATGACCACTTCCACCAGTTCCCCAATAATGTATGGTTAACTCAGGTTCATAATCAGAATCATCATTTTCATAGGGATTTGTTAAGTGAATAATGTTAATAGAACCGAAGATCAACACCTCATCTGATTAAGATTCTTCTTGACAAGTCAATTCGTATTGTTCTATCTAGCGGGGTGGTGCTCATGCTTTTTAGATAGTTGGAATGAAATCTTCCAAATTCATGGACATCTTTTGCCTTGAAATTTGATAATCTTCATTCACATCATCCTTATTCTTTCGACCATGTTTTTTCTTTGAGTAATTCCCTACAGGGGATTAGGAATTTTACGAAGATGAGTTGGCTACAGTGGAAGTGACATGTTGTATATTTAGTTGTTCCAGTGATGTTCATATAATGTCATGAGTTTAATGATTGTTTTCTTGACCATCCAATCATTGAATTTTTTATCATTCTTATATTTGACTTCATGTGACTCACCAACTTTCTCTAGATCAGTAGCAGTAACACATGATACCTAGGTAGGTAAATTTTTTGACTTCACTTTCCCAGATTGCACCGTCTTTTATAGGAGGTCTTTAAAAACAAAACACTCCATGTTTGGGTGCCCAAACATTTAATGTAGGGGGAAGTTTTTTTGGTAGATCCGCATATCCTTATTTGTTCAGATTCTTGGACCTTGGTAATTGGAATAAATTGTTTTCCAAAGATGAGATGAATTAGCTAAGGACATGGTCATTTTGAAAATAATAGACCTTGTTTTTTAACTCATTAAAATGTCTCAGCCCTTTATATTTTTCATCATCTTGGTGTAGAGGTCATTGCTGCTAATGCTCGAGTTGTGGATCCCTATGGTAAAATGGGGGCATTGAATTTGGAGCAGGTATAGGGGCCTACGTAAGTGTATCTGTATCTGTATTTACTTTACCTTATATTCTTTTAAACCCTGATGGGATTACCCAATATTTTTCTCCAGTCTTAGTTAGGTAGTTTTCCACTTATTGAGAAATTGAAGAAAGATCCCTAAACCCTCCTATGTATTTCATAGGGATTAATGGTGTTCAAAAATCATCACCATGGTTTACAACACAAATGGTTAGAAACTACTCTAGAGGGAGAGCTATATTCATGAATTATGTTAATCCTTTACACCGAGAAAAGAAATCGGAAATTCTTCCATTCTCCCTTTGCTTTATGTTTCTAAGAACGAATACTCTTATCTTCTGTAGTTTTTATATGAAATAGAAAAGGAACTTATAATGGAGATCTTCCCATCTAGTAATCGATCAATACTAAAATCTTTTATACTAGATGAAGAATGGCCCTTGAAATGATTGCATGAATCATCTGCGTTTCACTAATTCCTATTGCTCAGGGGTCCCCATTATGGGATCACATTGAGAGAACAAATGAATCAAGTACTTATTTGGATCTCCTAATCCATTGAATATTGAAAATATGAGATTCCCAAAGTTTGGAAGAGGAGGCGTTTGATCTTCCCATTCTAGATAGACATTCTTTTCTTATTGAATAGGTGCACACCGTTCTTCCATAACTTCAAATTGATTTGTTAATTACTCAATTGTGTTACTTATAATTCAAGGAATATCTAGTCAATCCACAACCTGTACATGTATAGTAGCTAGAGCCTAAACTTGTATGAAAACTAGAAAGACCATAGTTGGTGGCTCTGCTGGTATTTTCTTTAGATAACTCAAGGTGATAGGCATGTAAGGATTCGATTCACCTCGTTCTGGCTGTGTACCCAATACAGGTAACTGATTATCCATATCATTAGTTTAAATAAACCCCATTTTCTTAGTTTCTTATACTATAAGTGAAAACTAAGGATCTCTTTGCCGAGCATGCCTGGTAGGAATACTGCTTCGGAGTATCTATGCAATGAGTCTCCTAAAATCCTTCATATCCTCCTGTTGTTGAGAAAATATTTCATCCAACAGATAGTATTGGCACTATTTAAGGAGAATATGAGATGTAGTCTAATGTTTTTCTTTTACCCTATTAGTTTCCTTTCAAAATGGTGTATGTGGATTATTTGTGGGGATTACTTGATTCCAAACAATCCTATGATTTTCGGTATGCACGCCTCTTTCATTTTCATTGGTGTGTACTATATTATGAACAAGAAATTCATCCTATGACTCCCCGGAACTTGAATCCTTTTTTATAGGATCTTAAATAACTACATTAATGAAATTTTTCTACACATAATGCATTAATAGTATTCTGTCAGTATTTTTTTGAGATTTTCTTCTTAATTGTCTTCTAAGAGACTTTGTTCTCTTATTTTCCGGTCCCACAAGAACTGTTTGGAAGATTGTAATATAAAGGGAATCTTCAGATATCAAGTTTATGAATTCAATATTTGAATTCTTCCCTAATCAAGTGAAAAATGACTTCCACTGAGGAGGGGATTGTGAATGTGAAATATCCCACAGTCATGTGGGATGGGTCTGTTCATGTTCTTCTTTCACAAACCTATAGAATTTGTTTTTTGACTCTGATGGTTGGATTAAAAAATCCCACATCCCTATGGGATAGGGTGGCTCTCGAACTGCTATGTCTGACATCAACATAATTGCTCTTCTGATTTTATGAATTTAGGTCCAAAAATTTATTGTGTGCATTATCCGAAACACACTTAAATCTCCTCCTTTAGATGAGCATTGTTCTGTTTCAGACATCTGTGAAATCTTATGGCTGAAATTTTCTAATAGGGAGGCCTACTTTGTATTCTAATACACTTGATACAGAAGTATCTCAACAGACTACTCTCTTCGAACCTGACTTCGGAAAAAACTAGTTGTGGCATGCTTTGCTAAGAATGACATCAGTCTTGAAGAAAATGTGTCTATTGTAGCTATACTGGGGAAATAACATTTCCTAAGACCAATTTCAGTGGGAATTTCAAGTTTTGGAGTGTAGTGAAATGAAATTTTCAATGTGAACCGCATTCTCTAATATTAACACCTTATCAGCTGTCTACGATCAATTTTCGCATCCTTTTTTATTTCATCATAGCATGCACATTAAAGGGGATCCTATTTATTCTTGACCAATTGATGTAGAGAATCCTAGAGATATGTAAAGTCAAGTTGGCACTGAAACCCTTCTTTTACATTGACATGAATTTGATATTAATCCAACTGTAATACTTTGGCTTTCAAATAATGGAGAATCATCTTTATGTTGAGGTGCTTATCATTAATACAATCTTTTACCAACATATCTAGAATGTTGTATTGAAAGGTGGACAAAGACCAAAAAATGACTGGTATTTCACCCTTTTCCAATTTTTTCCTCATATACAACATATCGTCTTCATCATCTTCATCATTTTCCATAGGTTTCTCAACCTGGTTTGAACAGATTAGATGCTTCTTGATTTCTTTACCACAAGAAATGGAATTAGTAGGTGTTTCCTCTCCTATATTAGAAGGAGAATGTCCTAATAGAGGTTTTAAGAATGACTATCTACATAGGTTATCATTTGGATAAGAATGTATTTAACCTACTAATAACAAGGCATCATACATGAATGGTCTTATGTTTGAATGTGCCTAAAGATAAGAAGGCTTTATCATTACTACATTGTAAGCTGGAGTATTCTATTAAAAATGTGAAAAAAAATTATAGAGATAACTTTCACAGCAAATTCCATAATTGGAAGGACTGCCATGGTGGATTGCAATAAGGGATACATTCTCTTTCTCCTTGGTCTTATGAGCACACGAAGGGTTGTCGTGGATATCATCTAGAGATGGGTTCTCGAGATTGATCGAATTGTCATGAAGAATCCTTTCATGATGAAGTGCATGATGATTAAATTCATAATAACCAATACTAATACCATAATTTTTTAATTGGAGGGTATAATCTTGATCTCCAATAGATAAATGTTTGAGGGATTTGAGAACTCTAATATTAAGAGAAGCCTAAACGTAGGTCAACACTTGGTTATCCAACTGTGTTTGGTGAGACTTATTCTTAGATGAATTCATACATGTAGATGGGTCACTTATTGGGAAAAGTGGTTTTCATGAGTAGGTGTATGTGCATACTTGGGAGTGTCCATTAAAATAGGCTTGTTATATCCAATTGGAATGGGTGAAAGTTCTTAATCTAGTTGTCCATATGATATGGGGGAGTTTACCCCATATACATCCTATAATGAAATAGATTTGTGTATCTACTCCAAGATGTAATGTTGATGAGTTATCCCAAGTATGGGGAAAGAATTATTTATCTGTCCCTCTGGTACTGCTAATGTTTCCATTATGATATTATGGAAAACTTCTAGGATATGGGCATGAATTTTTCTCTACCCTTTCACCATTTACAAAATTTGTTTGGTGACTTCAGTGGATGAAATGGGAATATATGTCCATTACTTATCTAGAGTCGGTTTATGTACCTTCTCTTGTCCTATGTTTCCTATAAGTGGATACTGACTATACTCGTGTGTGGGGGAAGAGATTTGGGTCTTCCCTAGTTTTCCATCACATTTTCCAACTGACTTATATGAGTGCTGCCAAATGAGACTATTTTTGGGATTGATGGATGATATATGGTGTATGTGTCTTCTGGATATTTGTAGTCATGAATTGTCGGCATACTTCTTTAAGCACTACCAGACGATAATGTTGGAAGGCTTGGTGTGTGCCGACATTTGTATGTTCCTACTTACATGTTGTCACCACATTTGGTTGAGGGATTCCTTTCAATGCAACTAGATGAGTCTGTTGACTGGCTGATAGATTATAATAATGTGTATGTGCCTTCTCATGACATTCCACTTTATTTTAAAGGTGGGATTAGTTGGGCACTGTAAGAAAAGTCTTCTAGACTACGGAATGAAGTCATATGGGTGTATGTTCTCATTCGTTGTTCCCAATGAACTTGGTTAGTGGACATATCTAGAGGTGGAAAAGGTAGGAACCATATCCCTATTAGCCGGTTGCTATCCCCAGTGGTTCATCTTGTGTGAATGGGACTATGGGACCTAGTCTGCATATCCAAAGGTAACACTCTCATCATGTTAAGGGTTTGCGGCCGCACAACATTGGCAGTAGTGATTTTTGGTAGGTTCCCTTGGGAAGGACCACTGTGTCTCCAGGATAAGTTCATAGGTGGACTCTTAGTCAACCTCCCAGGAATTGGGGTGGGATTGTCAATTGTCTTCCAGGGATAAAATCCCAAAATTTTTGAAGATGGTGGTTCGAACCATCTTCTTTGAGACCAATGATCATGAGTGAATGGATGACCGAGGGTTATTCTTGATTTGGAGGGCATGTCAGTAAGCCTCCAAGGTCACGATAGTACCCTGTTGAAGGTACTCCCAGACCATTGCATTATAGTACCATCATTAAAGATGTTTAATTGGTGAAGGAATCCTCCGAGTGAATGAGGATCCATCTTGAGCAGTAGTATGGGTATTCAAAGGTGCAAACATGAAATAATCCATTTGTAATGAAGGGATTTATTGGTGGAAAGTGCATGTATATATGAAAAATACAAACAATGAACTCTTGTAAAGAGATGTCTTTTTGGATGAACACATGCATGATTGATTTCCTTGTTTGGACCTCTATTATCAATTTATAGGGGCCTAACAATTGGTCTATACTATCATCTTGGTAAAGGATTCTCATCAGGTTCAGCATATTTTGTTTCCTTCAGAACGTGTGTCCTGGTTAGGGATCGCTATTTCTGAATGGTTTCTAATGGATTTTCTTATATAACTGGAAACACTCAATGGTTATGTATCCAAAGGGACCTTTTTTACAAAGGAATGAATTCATTAGGTTTTTTGACCTGCAATACATAAAAACTCACATCGGTCGAGAGGAAGGGAAATCAGCCTCATCATTCCCTTTTGGGGGAAATTATTACCTACTCTAGGACACTCTTATAGATTTAATATATGTCTACGAATCATTATTAATTTAACAAGTGTAATGTAGGTTTCCATTAAAATCTCCATTCAATTATTAGCATGTGTGGAATTCAGAATCATATGTGTATATTTGAGATTCTTATTTAATGGAGATATCTATATATATTTTTTGTACTCCATTAACGATATCCTACCATATACTACTTAGAGATTCTTTACTCATTATTACGAAAATTCTGGTCTTTATGCCAATTAGTGGGGTACTATTGAATTTATGGTCATCCGGGTAGACAAATATCACTCTAGAATTTATCATCATCCAGGGAGACAAAACAGTACTCTAATTTTTATTCTGATACTAGTAGATAGATGTTAATATGGAGTTCATCATCATCTAGGGAGAAAAAATTTGTTTTGATGTTGGGATTGAACCCATATATAGGATACATACATATCCTTGTGAATGGAATAAGAACCCACATAGTTTATATCCACTTATTGAAAAAAATCATATTTTTTATAGCCTTGTGATAATAACTCATCTGTACAGTTTAATTTCTTATAGTAAGGATATCTAGGTGGAAGGTTCCTAGACAAATCTGGGTGTGGGACTTATTCTTAAGAATCCATAAGAACTTGTAAGGAATATGAGATCCCAAGATGAATTATACCCTATTTGGGATATGACCAGAAGATAATACAGTTGATTTGGAATGTTGGGTTTGAACCTTAGAGAGGATTTCTATGTATCCCATTTAGATGTGATACAAATCCCATATTGTTCGGTAAGTCATGCTGTGGAGTTTTGACCATTGAGAGAAATTGTTTGGGGATTACTCCTAAAGAGGATTCCCTTGTAACAAGATCCACATGAGATTTCTTAACACATAGATATTTAAGGGGGATTAATTTTGTGCTTACTCCTCAGGATAATTCCTAATGTAATTAGGGTTTGACTATTGAGAATGATGTCCAGTGAGATCGGGCCCTAGGTGAAGGCTTCTTATATATCCTAGTGGTTGTGGGAATCAGACTTCCAATAGTTCATTCTATTTGGGGATTACACCTAGGAGGAGTCCCATTTAAGAGGGCATGATTACTCATTTCATGGATGAGGTGATGTAGTGCTTGGGCCTTGAGAAGGCTTCCTACATATCCCAGTTATGATGGGAATCAGAGTTTTCATGACTCATCCCTCGGGGCCCATGATGTGACTACCCCAAGCCCGCCTTCTATAGGCCAGGGGCTGGCGACTAACACTAGAAAGTTGTATCCCTTAAATGGTAAGGCATTTCCTTTTTAACCTGTACAAACTCACAGTCCAAGAACACAACAAGAAGCAACCATATAGACAAGAATGCAATAATATTAAACCAAAAAGTAAACTATTGTAGTAAAATAGTGCTGAAAGTAAAAAAGGGGATAGAATACAAGCCCCAATATAAAAGTACAAGTATGACTGGAAGTACCATACAACTGAAAGAAAAAGGAAAATATCTATTGAGTCATCCTTCAATGTTTCTACCTGTAGGGTAGGTACATATTGCCTCCTCGGCACTCCACATCTGTAAGTCTCCTCCACATCACATCACGCAGAATGGTCCACCTCTGAGCACCATCCAGTCCTAGCCCCCTCAGCCTTGATCAACGCTATATGTCATCTACACCAGACACAACATGGTGCGGGCGAATCCAGTGCAGGGGTGAGTATAACAATACCAATTAGGGACCCCAAGACCCCTGCAGGTCTCCTCGAGTTCCACAAAGGAAAAAACACAAATCAAGACATCAACTCTACTTAGGTATATGAATTACATATTCCAATGTTATCAAGATATAATCATCTCATACATGAGGGAAAGACACTACATAGGTAACACCACGAAGGTAGAGGTACCCAAATGGTAACACCATGAAGATAACACCATAAAGGTAACTCCAAGAAGGTAGAAGTACCACACAGGTAACACAAAAAAGATATAAGTACCACACAGGTAACACCAAAAAGATAATACCACAAAGGTAGAAGTATCACACAGGTAACACCGCGAAGATAGAAGTACCACTCAGGTAACACTACAAATATAGAAGTACCACATAAGTAACACCGTGAAGATGATACCACAAAGGTAGAAGTACCACACATGTAACACAACAAAGATAGAAGTACCACACAGGTAACACCATGAATGACAGAAGTACTACACAGGTAACACTGTGAAGATAGAAGTACCACACATGGAACACCACAAAGATTGATGTACTATACAGGCAACACCACAAAGACTGAAGTACCACATAGGTAAAAGACTCAACTCACAATAAGGTATAACTGAAGTACATAAGTACATATTATTAGTCATAAACTATATTAACTTATTCTATTAAGAATTACTGCTGCAGACCCACACACGATCGATAGGTTACTAACCCCGGCTGACCCACATAGGATTGACAGGTAAGTAACCCCTACAAAACCACACAGGATTGGTATGCACTGACCCACATAGCATCTTTTTGCAATTAACCACACAGGATATAACCCACATAGGATCGATAGATGCTAACCCCCTTAAGATCGATGTTCTTTCTTCACGTTGCAGCCTACAATAGGTTTCCTCGCACCCGGTGTGCTCGAGTTCTCTAGAATCTGTCCCTCGACATATCGTTCATACCTCAACTGCCACTAATATTCAAAAATAAGTAACCCAAAGGACCGCCATGATGTGAGGGTTCCAACGCAATAGATGGCACGTGAATCAGACGTCCGGTCTGTGAGTTATAAGCATTTTAGTTCTGAGGGAAGAGTTGGATTCAGGTTAGATTTTACCCAGCTGTACTCCAAATTTCACCAAATCTCCGGTGAATTATACCAAAAGTACCTTCATGATCCAAGTACCTCAATGCAATAGACAGTTCATCAAATAGACATCCAGTTCTCATGATATGCCCCTTTAAGTGTTTCTGGGTCCGGTTGTGCCCGGGTCCAATCCGACCTGGTCGGACCCACCAAGCCCGACTCCATTTGGGATGGGAAGGAGTAGACTCGACCCGCTGGACCAATGTCTGGTCGGACCCACAAGAGAGGCGGCCTGCAAGGGCGTCCCATCCAGAATAGGGTGGCCTACAAGGGGGCGGCCCGACCAGAATAGAGCGGCCGCAAGGGGGAAGCCTGTCCCGCGTGGGGTGGTGGCCTAGTCTGGGGTGACGACCCACTGGGGGGCGGCATGCATGGGAAGTGGCACAGTCAGAGGGAGGCATCCCGATCCGAGGGTGGAGGCCCACTCTGGGGGTAGGGGCCCAGTTCGAGGGCAGCGGCCAGGGCCGAGGGCGGTGGCCTGGTGCAAGGGTGGCGGCCCTGGGTGAGGGCGGCTGCCTGGCTCGAGGGAGACGACCCCGAGCAAGGGCACCGACCCGAAGTGAGGGTGTCTCCCTGGCTAAAGGGTGGTGGCACGACATGAGGGAGGAATCCCAACTCGATGGCAGCGGCCCGGATTGAGGGCGGCGACCCGGCTAGAGGGCGGCGGGCCAATGCGTGGACGGTAGCCCGGTGCGTCAGCGGCGGCTTGGTGCAAGGGAGGAAGCCCGGTGGGATGATAGTAGCCCTGCTCGAGGGAGGTGTCTCTGTTCGGTCCAATGCAGGGGTGTAACCCCCCTGTCACCCAGATTCCCTAATGCCCTGGAGGCCGTTCGGCTTATGAGGCATCGGCACTGTGTGGGTGCTTCTTGGTCGCAGTGGAACCTACTAGAGGTGGGTTAGGCCTCCGTCGTGGCTTTGGCTGCAGCTTCCATTCATCGTCGGCGCATCTGTCGTGCCTCCATCCTTCCTGTGGCTAGCCGTCGTGCCGGCCACCTCCTCTGTTCATCGTGGTTAACGATATGTGACCCTCCTCTTGAGGCGTGCGTCAATGTCCTCACATTCTTTTGAGGTGGCATGAGGAAAGAAAGATAGCAGAGGATTCGGGCTGGGTTAGTTAGCTCACACCCTCTACGATAGCTCGTAATATGGATGATATTAAGAGAGTTCAATAAAAAATTGTATTGAGAACAAGATTAACCCCACAGGATTCCCTGCAATAACCACTTTTAAAGATGAATGGATGGTGGGTCAACACATTAGTCGGTCAACTATAATTCTTCATGTTATTCAAGAATGGAAAATAGGAAAATCGTTTGAATGCATAAATTAATTAAACCCCCTACCTAGAAGATACTTCCGCTGACGACGGTCATCAGAACCTCCTTCATCATTGTCGTTCGTTCATGACTCGGTGGTGATCGTCACCGCTCATTGGATCCTGTCTCATCCTCCAAGTGGTTGGCATCGCGATACTTTTCCAGGGATCCATCGCTTGGTGAAGTTGTTCCAACACCCCTCCCTGAGCACCATATAAATAATAGAGAAGAAGGAGTGTGCAATGCTTGGGGAATTAATTAGGTTCATTTAATTAATGAACCTCTAAAATTGCCAACAGTGCAGTTACAGGAAAAGATATGTTGATCCATTTATTAGCTTGACACATCATTGGTCCCACCAGCGTCGTTCATCCATTAGAGGAAAAAATGAAAATAAAATAACAAGACATGTTATTTCATTAATCTTTCAAAAGTCCAAAAAAATAACTTTTTTACCCGACCTACTATGGTCGAAGTTATTCCAGCCTTAAGTGAATCCTGGTGCTGCAGATTCAACAGTGACCTCAGATTTTAAATCTGAGCAATGTTTCAAAAGTTAGAAAACTCCACTCATGCGTTTACTGTATGTACCCGAAAAAAGGTCCAAAAAATTATTATCAGTCACCCTCGACCCGCACCGGTCGAGGTTAGGCTCTTCCTAAGTGAAAAACGCCCCAATGAACCCAACAGTACTCTCGAATTTTCAATATTATTTACCATATAAAAGTCATGGATTTTACAATAAAATAATTGTCACATAAATATTTTATTTACAGCCAAAAACTAAATTTCACTGGTGGTCCACACTGGCCAATGTTAGTATCTGTATAAAGAGTTAATTCTGTCAAGAGTTCAGCGGTAGTCTCAGATTTGTAATATTAGTTACCTTTCGGGAGTTATAATCATTTTAAAAATAAAATAATTTTTATTTAATTATCTTATTTACGGTTAATCCATTTTCACGATTTCTCATAGGATTCCCACGCAGACTAAACTTAAGACGTTCCTAGGGTAATCCCACCATCTTCAGCGCAATGGTGCCATAAGATTTTTGATCTGAGTAACCGTTTTAGAGTTATTCCACTTTTTCGTGAAAACTACATAAATGCAATAATTAAAGTTTAACAAACCTTTGACGGATCATTCCGGGAACTCCAGGCCTTGGAATCAGGTGTCGTCATATTTCTCAGTCTTGAAATAATTTCATATAATTAAAAAAAATTATACGGAATTTTTGAGACATTACATTCTCCTCACCGTAGGTATTTACGTCCCCGAAAGCCACAAAATAGACTAAGGAATCAAATGGGGGTACTATGAACAGATATGAACCCCTTGCTCTAATGTGCTCTCCTAGAGGTTCATGTGTTTCCAGCGAATGCGTATTAGAGGTATCAACCACCCATGAAGAACCCACTCCTGTCAATCATCAATCTCTACCAAAACCTCCGCAATCATCACCCCATCATCTAAGTCCAGTATGCCATGGTCGAGTACTTGATAAGGGTCATGCACGTATCTTCTAAACTGAGATTTGTGGAAGACATTATGAACCCACTCCAACCATGGTGGTAGTTCCAAGCGGTATGCCACCTCACCAATCCTCCGAAGTATCAGAAATGGTCTGATAAACCTTTTTGATAACTTTCCGCCTCAACCAAGGCTCTGTAGTCTCTGAAAAGGAGTGACTCGCAAGAAAACATGGAACCCCCCTCCTGGAACTCTAAAAGTCTCTATCTCCTGTCATCATAAGACTTCTGTCAGCTCTGTGATGTCTTCACTTGCGGACAAGTGAGATATCGTGATACAAACTTTTCCACTTCTTTCTTCATCCATGGACACCAGTACTGATATCAGAGGTCCCACTACATCTTCGCCACTCTAGGATGTACCGTTAAAGGGAATGTATGGAATTCCCTCAAGACATCCTCTCTAAGCATCGTTGGTACTATGGTGCGTGATTTGAAGAGAAGACGTGCCCCCACCTTCATAAAATAATTCAAGAGACCGTCCTGAGGATATCTGAGCACGTCAGGTCACATAGTCAACATCCCAAGTTGTGCCTCCCGAACATGATAAATAAGTGGGAGAGTGACTGTCATAGACTGGAGGTATGTATCTCTATCACTATCCACAATGGATATATGCAATGCGACTAGCTGCTCTGTCGGATCACTCAGCAACTACAGACCAGACCTCCTATTGAGTGCATCTGCTACCATGTTCCCCTTCCCAGGAGTATAGACTATCTGAAAGTCATAGTCTTGGAGGAACTCTAGCCATCTTCGTTGTCTCTGGTTCTAAACATTCTGAGAGAAGATATACCTAAGACTCTTGTGATCAGAGTAGACTGCAAAACGTTCTCCCATCAAGTAGTGCCCGAACATCTTTAGCGCAAAGACCACTACTGATAACTCCAGGTCATGGGAAGAATAGCTCTACTCGTCAGTCTCTGTCTCAGCTCTTGAAATCTCTTCTAACACTTCTCCATTCATAGGAAAGGCTCCCCATTTTTCTCCAAAACTGATAGGGGTGCCGCTACCCTGGAGATGTCTGGTCTAAAACTCTTGAAGTACCCAGACAAAGCAGATGTCCCTCCCCCTTTAGGGAGTTAAAACTAGAAATATCTTCTGAACAAATGTCTCCCACACTTTTATGCTTCTATTGGAAACTCAAAATTCAAAACTCCTGCTGGAATGAGGGTAGGTCTAGATAACTCAAGAGTGATTAGTTTCACCCTCCTTTGCATGAGTTTTTCATGTGCTGCCTAGGTTTCCTTTTTCGCCAACCATGTAAAATATCATTCAAACATTGTATGTAAACCACAACCTTTTTTCCTAATACAGTCAATTTGAGTATGAACTGTGGATGTCAATTCCATACCAAAACTAACGTTGTAAGGCCTCGATACTGCCTCCCAGAGATTCCAACCTAAACTCTTGCCTCACGTGTCCGATCACACCATCGGTGTAAGTGTGATTATCGAGTCTCCTCCCAAAGGTATCTCTAAAAGTGAGGGTCAAGTCAATGGATTAACTAGAAACTATAGGTTATGGACAAGATTCGTGGAAGGAAGGAATGATTGGTACCTATGTCTATTAATATGGAAGCTAGTAGTAGACACAGAGTATTCATCGAATCATTCCTAGAGGCCTTGGGTCTCACTCCTTGACCATATGCAGCTACTTTCTTCCCCTATCCTCCAGCTCCCTGATCCTGGTGTGGACTAAAAAGGGGGTGGTTATAACATGTCGAAATTTAGACCATCTCATGTTGCTCTCCAAACACTACTTCCACGTCTACAGCCTTACAGATTCATCTATCCCTAAAACATCTTCATCCCAAAACATTTTTACACACCCATGTCTATGAGACTGGTGCATGCTTCATGCTTTCCCACCACTAACATTCACTAGTTGTATCCACTCAGCCAAAAAACATCCAACCGTAGAGATTCCACTAGAACCCCAACATAGGTAGGAATGCATAGAAGAATAGTGGTGGCTCAGATGTCCTTAAGAACACTGTGCTCTAAAGTCTAAGCACCGATGAAATGATCGTATCATATTCATAGGGTATCATGAATGGTCGGTATGCCTCGATGAATACTCAACTACTGACATGTCATCCTATCGAAGTTGTAGATGATCTAGAGAAATCCCAGCAACCTATTTAAGCCAGTCCTCACCCGCCTATGAGTTGGGATCTCCTCGAAACCTAAGGGGTATCTGATACTGAAACTCGTGTAAGGCACTAAGACTAAATGTGTCCTCTACCATTACCACCGATTTTAACTGCTACCCAACGGGTGGTGGTGCTACTGGTACACTCACTGAAGGTTCCAAAGAAGTAGTAAGGTCATGCACCGGAGCCCCATCGCTTGGTACGCCATCATCGTGTACTCTCTCGAGAATCCTGGGTGGATGTATTTGTGGTGGAATTCTAATAAGGAACAGGTGAACCATGTTAATTAAGTTATACCAAGTGAGATGACTCCAAATAAATCAAAAGAAAAACTTTTAAAAAACACACATAATCATTGTTTTCATGTGCTGAGTCAGAAATCGGAATTCAGGGTCTTGGTGTATGGATACTCTAGCCACCGCACCAACACTGGACTCCCCGAACTGAAAACCACACTCATAACACGTAAAATCATTGCTTCACAGAAAAGATCAGAGTCCTAGTTCTTTGGTAGAACTGAACTCCTCTAATACCACTTTGTCATGACCCTTCCCTCGGGGCCCATGTCGTGACTACCCCGAGTTCGACTTTCATAGACCAGTGGCTAGAGACTAGCACCAAAATGGAATATCCCTTAAATGGGGAGGAATTTCGTTTTAAGTTTGCATAGAAAAAATAGTCCATGAACACAACAACAAGAAACCACATAGACAAGAAAGAAATAAGATGAAACCACAAAGTAAATTTTTTGTATTAAAAGAGTGCTGAAAGTAAAAAGGGGTCTGAATAAAAGCCCAACTATAAAAGTACAAGAATGACTGGAAGTACAATACAACTGAAAGAAAAATGCAAACATCTACTAGGTTTTCCTATGAGGTTTCTACCTATCGGGTAGGTACATATCACCTCCACAATACTCCATGTCCTTCAGTATCCTCTGCGTCACGTCACGACGAATGGTACACCTCTGAGCATTTTCTAGTCTTAGCCCCCTCAGCCTCGATCAACGCTATACGTTTTCTGCACCAGACACAACAAGGAAAAGGTGAATCCTGTGCGGGGGTGAGTATAACAATACTGAGTAGGGACCCCAAGACCCTCATAGGTCTCTTAGAGTTTCACAAAGGAAAAACTACAAATCAAGACATCAAGTCTACTTAGGTATATGCCCATACAGATACCTAAGTTATCAATATATACTCATCTCATACATGAGTTAAGGAAACCACATAGGTAACACCACAATGGTAGAAGTACCCCACAAGTAACACCACGAAGATAAAACCACGAAGGTAACTCCATGAAGGTAGAAGTACCACACGGGTAACACCACAAAGATAGATTTATCACACCGGTAACACCACGAAGACAATACCCCAAAGGTAGAAGTATCACATAGGTAACACCACGAAGATAGAATTACCACTCAGATAATGTAAAGACCTAGATTTCCCTTGGAATTTAATTTTTTAATACATGGGATTTTTATGAGTCGGAAAAAATTTATGGAGCTTGATTTCGAGGCCCTGTGTGCCAAGAATCAATTTCTAAAGTTTTGTTCGGGTATGTTCAGTAAATGTACGATCAGTTTTCTAATAACTTTTGAACCGGTGCCCGAAACTAAAATATGAGGGCACCGTTAAACTCATGGTGCTGGTATTCGTTTAAGAAGACTTTCACCTCAATGGTACATGGAAGATAATGAATGTTAGTTTTTGTGTTTCTTTTAAAAAAAGTGTAAATAAAAATAAGTGTGTAGCTTATTTTTATTTTTTTGGTTAAAACCACGAATAAGTGGTTATAGGTGGGGGCCACCACACCATAACCTCCCATGAGAGGTTATGGTGGTGGGGCACACCCGCACATAACCTCCCTTGGGAGGATATTTTTCAGTGGGTACCACCCGGGCTTGTAACCCCTTGGAACCCCCCATTTAAGTGGAGAAACCATTAAACTTCCCTTTTTTTAATTTTTTTTGCCAACTCTCTTCACTTAATTGAAACTCGTAACCTCCCCTAATTTTAAATTTGAGCCACCTCCACCCCATTAATGTAATGATTTGTCTCATTTAATTGAACACAAAAATTTGAATTGGCATGCCAACAAATAATAGACGTCTTCTTCTATTAATCTTTCCTTGGAATTTTGGTGGAGCTTGGGGAGGAGAAGAACTCTCCAACGAAGAACTCTTGAAGGAATAATGCTCTCTCGATGAAGAACGATGATGAGGGATGCCTTCAACTATGAAAAATGGCCCCTTCCGACCTTCTTCCTCAGACCCCTTTGATGTGGGATGTGTTCTTCTACCACGGATCGACGACCATCTTTCTGTGATGTCAACGAACAACGAATGACGAAGCTGGTGTAGGGGGTATTTACTTGTTGAAATTGTAAATCTTTCCTACCTTCTTCAAAGGATGATAAGGGTTTATTGTGGGCAGGTTGTTGAAATTTATTCTTCACTCTATGAGCCAAATGTTTTCAACATCTAAACATGGAGGGTACGGGCCAACTAACATGGAATGAGTCCCTCCGCCGATCTTGTTTTTTATTGTTCTATGACATGGTGATGAAGCACACTACCCCCACGGTTCCCCATACACCCTGGCCAAACACGCACACTCGCACCACCCACGCGCCCCAGCAGAGGCCCGAGCCAGCCTGCGCCCTGCCAAACTCGCGGCCAGCCTGGCCGCACAACACCCCCCAAACTGGCCGCCTGCGTGGCCGCCGCCTGGCCGCCGCCATGCGGCCCGCCTGGCTGCCCCCTCACTGCCTCACCGCCCGGCTGGCCTACCATGCCGGTCGTGCCCTACCGAAACGGCCGCCCGCGCTGTCCGCGGCCTTCCGAACTAACGACCCCTGCTGGTCGCACCATGCCCAACCGGCCACACGCCGCCCCCCTTGCCGAGCCGCTAGCCGGCCACCCCGAGCCCCCCTCCGTGTGACCTGTGTGACCCGGCCACCCCGAGCTGGCCTCCACACAACCCAGCCACCCCCGAGCCAGCCTCCATGCAACCCGCTTGCCGCTGAGCCGGACCTTCATGCGACCTCTCGAGCTGCCTGAACTGACCCCCTTGCGGCCTCTAGACCGAGTCGTGCTGAGGCGCACCGGGCTGCGCCCTCGTGGCGCTCCAGGCTGAACTGCCCTCACGGTCCGCTGGGCTGAGGCCAGCTGACCGGGCCAAACATAATGGGCAGACCCAACCAACGTGCTAGGTTAGACCCAGCGAGTATGACCAGGTTCACCCAGAACGGGTCGGCCCAGACTTGGTTGGGCCGAGTCAGACCGATCGGGTCGGACTGGACCCAAGCCCACTACTGACCTATTTCTTACTTTGGCCATAACTTTGGCACCGGACGACTGTTTGACAAACCGTCAGGGGCGCTAGTATTCTTGAACCAAATCCATCCCTTTGAGAATACCCCACTAGAGTTCGGGATATAGTTGAGATACGGTCCGGTTGGATCATACACGAATCTAACCGGGGCCCCCAAGACTAAAAAGCTAATAACACATAGACCGGGCGTTCGATTGACGCACCGTCAATTGAGTTGAGATCAGTATGATGAGGTGGACCTTTTAGATACTTCTTGCCTGTACATCATGGCAGTTGGATCATCGAACAGTAGCTCGTGGAGCGGATCCTCTCTGGAGTTGAGCGATCTTAGTGCAGATAACTAGTAGCTGGCTAAGACCTGACAACTGTTGATCAATCGACTCAGAGTGTTTTGACTAGCCCAGGGGGAAGTGTCTCTATGTGATAAGGCATACCCACAGTGGGAAGCCCTTCTATGTGATGGAGCATACCCACGGTACTCGACAGGAGGAGTACCTCAGCAGACTACGAGAGGGAGCGCCTCTATGTGACACGGCATACCCGTAGTGGGGAGCACCTTTGTGTGACATAGAATACCCAGGGTACTCAACAGGAGGAGTACCTCAGCAGTCCCGGACAGTGGGAAGCGCCTATGTGTGATGTGGAAGGCCCAAGATACTCTATAGAGGTGGATTACTTCAGCAGCTGAGGTTTCGACAGTTTGACTACGGATAATACCTGATACTACCCCCCTTGAATAAAATCATGTATTGAGCTGAGTCAGTAACATTGTGTTTACTTCATGACTAAGATGGATTAATGGATAACATAGGTATATGTATGGGAATATATCTAAGTGGGGTTATCTGTTGATTTTGTAATTTTTAGTTTATCCTTTTTGGATTTTGTGAGAACGTGAGGGTCTCGGGGTCCCTACTAAATATCGTTATACTCATCCCTGCACGGGCTATGCCCGCAGTTTTTTGTGTTGGTTGAAAATGATAGAAAACGCTGACTAAGGCAGAGAGTAGCAGGACTAGAAGGTACCCGGAGGTGGACAACTCGGTGTGATGGTACACGGAGGAGGAAAATATATGTCGAGTGTTGAGGAGGCCATTTGTACCTACCCTTCAGGTAGGAACCCCAGAGGATGACCTAATAGCTTCTGTACTTTTCTTTCTTTTGTCCTTGTTTTTAGTTGTACTTGCGTTCAGTTGTACTTTTACTTTACATTTGGGCTTGTATTTCTGGCCCATTTTACTTTCTAGAACTTCTATTGTATACAGTTTTACTTAGTATTTTGCTTCCAATTGTGTCCTCTATTGTTTGTGATTACTTTTTATAAATGAAATTCCTTCCCAGCTTAGGGATTTACGCCTTTGGTTTTAGTCACTACCCCTGGCATATGGAAGGCGGACTTGGGGTAGTCACGTCACGGGTCTTGAGGACGGGTCGTGACAAATTGGTATCAGAGGAGTCGGTTCTACCACAGAACATAGAACTCTAATATTTCTTTTCTGTGAAGCAATAGTTTTAAGGGTACTGAGTGTGGTTTTCAGTTCAGCGAGTCTATTGTTGGTGTGGCGGCCGACATATCCGAACATCAGGACCCAAACTACTGATTTCCGCTTCAGGGCATGAAAACACTGATTACGTATGTGTTTTCAAAAGTTTTTTTAAGTAAGATCAACCAGGTTAGCTCTCCCAGTATAATATTTTGACCATGTTGCATCTTTTTCATTAAGGATGCCTCCCTGTGGATGACCAGATAGAGACCCAAGAGTTTCTTGGACTGATAGCCCACCGAGCGACGAGGCCTCGGTGCAGGGCCCTTTACAAGCGAAGGCACCAGAAGTACTACTCCCCGTTGGGACACCAATTCCACCAGCCCCAGCAGCAGACGATGCGTGCCGCTTGAGTGCATTTCATTAGTTCCAAATCCAGAGGCCACCCCAGTTTAGGGGAGAGATGGACCCACTGGTGGTTGAGGGTTGGCTGGAGCCTATGGTGAGAGTCTTCATGCTGGTACGGACACCCGCAGACCTTATGGTGATCCTTGCTGCAAGTCTCTTTCAGAAAGCAGTAGGAATACAGTGGATTCTGATGCTCGAGGTGCATGATGAGGAAACACTTATATGGGAAGATTTCAAGATCCTATTCCAGGAGGCATTTTTACCAGCCACCCTTCATGCGGTACGGATACATGAGATACTTCATCTGCAGTAGGGAAGCATGACAGTAGCACAATACTCAATGAGGTTAACTGAACTCTCGTGATACTCCAAAGATATAGCTCGAAACCCATTCTTCAGGGCTTAGACCTTCGTGCAGGGGCTCACACAAGAGATCAGATCCTCGATGAACTCTCTCATCATTCCGACATAAGCAAGACTGTTGGAGCGAGCCCTCTTAGTGGAGAGTTTCCTTTCTGAGTAGTCTCCGACAACGAGACCCACCACTAGTCGACACGCAGTGGATTCTTATAAAGCTGGTAGTACACAGATTATGTAGAGGTCTAAGAGGACCATACCCACGGGAGGATAACCACATGACTCAGGATCAGTTGTTTGGGGCACCTGGGGCAGTGACATACATTCCAGGAGTAGACAGTGCTACTCATGTGGTAGGAAAGGTCACATGGCTCGTGAATGTCTGACCCGCCGTGTTGATGATCATCAGACAGTTGAGGTATCTCTTAGGTAGAGGCAGATATTCGATCAACGTGGTCTTTAGGGTGTAGGAAGACGTGGTAGAGGACATGGTCAAGTAGCAGGCGGTGGGCGTTGATTCGAGGTGTTACGACCACCACCACTAGGAGGTCCACCCCAACCGCAGGAACAGATGGATAGGGGAGATCTCAGCTCCAGGAAGCAGAGGCATATGACCATGGTGCTTCAGAGATGATTCGAGGTACAATCAGTGTCTACTCTACCTTAGCTGCAATTCTTATAGACACAGGTTCCAGTCACTCTTTCATTTCCACTACCCTCGTTCGGAGCTCGAAGATTCCAATGGATCCGTTGGCTCGATCCTTATGGATAGGGATGTCTATGGGAGAATACTCTATGATTACGCACTAGTTATAGTAGTGTGATCTTACTCTAGGTGGTGATAGATTTGGCTGGGATCTCCTCGTAGTGGCGTCAAGGCCTTACGACTTCATCTTGGGTATGGACTGGTTATCTACAGTCCATGCTTAGATCGACTGTATTAGGGGAAAAGTGCGGTGTGTCCATACGGATAGGTCTAGGATCACCTTCACTGGTGAGAAGGGAGCCTTTACAGTGCCAGACAGACTTAATCGGAGGAGGTTGCAGCTGATCACTCACCATTTGGCTTGCCTTACCCTCGGAGTAGTATATGTGGAGAGTCTGACTAATCCTGTAGTGGTGGACCAATACGTGGATGTTTCCCTTGATTATGTTCTAGGACTACATCCTCACAGATAGGTGGACTTGTACATTGAACTTCAACCCAAGACGACACTGATATCTACACCAGCTTATCAGATGGCTCCCATGGAGGTTTGCAAGTTTCGGGTACAGCTATAGGACTTGCAGGAGTATGGATGCATCTTGCCAAGAATTTCTCCTTGGGAAGCCCCAATTCTGTTCACCAAGAAGGCAGATGGGAGCTTGAGGCCCTGTGTAGACTATTTTCGCCGGAACCAGGTGACCGTGAAGAACAGGTATCTACTCCAGAGGATTGAGGATATCTTTGACCAGCTGAAGGGAGCATGGTGGTTCTTGAAGATATGCCTCAGATCTGTCTATAAGCATCTCTGAGTTTGAGATGAGGATGTATAGAAGATGGCCTTCATATTTTGGTATGGCCAGTACATGTTCTTGGTTAAGCCTTTTGGCAATACCAATGCTCCATCAGTGTTCATAAGTCTCATGAATATGATCTTCCAGCCGTACCTCGATCACTTTTTCGTAGTCTTCATCGACGACATTCTGATCTTCTCTTCTACTGAGGAGGATCATGCCTACCATTTTTGGGTATTACTAGACACACTTCGAGAGCACCGGCATTATGGTATGATCTCAGAGTGCCAGTTCTAGATCTGAGAGGTTCACTTTCTGGGTCATGTCATCTTGGTGGCTGGATTTGTAGTGGATCCAGTGAAGATTGAGGTGGTACTTGCTTTGGAGCCACCCAGAAGTGTGACAGAGGTACGGAGTTCCCTGGGTTTGGCTACATATTATTGAAGGTTTGTTCCAAACTTCTCGAGAGTTGAAACACCACTATCAACCTTAACGAAGAAGGGGAAACCCTTCATGTGGTTGGATAGATTCCATCAGAGCATTCATGAGCTGAGTCATAGGCTGACTAGTGCCCCCATCTTGAGGCTTCAAGAGGAATGTGTAGGGTACATAGTTTACTGTGACACATCAAGGATCGGACTTGGGTGTGTCCTGAAGTAGGAGTGAGTATTGATCACTTATAGTTCTCGTCAGCTGAGACAGCATGAGCAGAACTACACTACACATGACCTGGAGTTAGCAGTAATGGTCTTCGCCTTGAATATGTGGTTGCACTATCTAATGGGAGAACGTTTTTCTTTGTAGTCTAATCACAAGAGTCTCAGGTATATCTTCTCTCATAAGGACCTGAATCTGAGAAAATGTGGATGGCTTGAGTTCCTACAGGACTAAGACTTTGAGATAGTCTATACTCTTGGGAAGGGGAACATTGTTGCAGATGCACTTAGTAGGAGGACTAGTATACAACTTCTAGGAGAGGCGACAGAGCATCTTGCTACCTTACAGATATCCTTTATGAATTGAGATAGAGCAGTTTTCCTTCAGTCTCTTACAGTGACTCACCCTCATCATCAGTGAGTCAGGGAGGCGCAGCATGAGGATGCTGACTGTGAGACACGACGTGCTCAGATATCCACAAGGTAGGCACTTGATAGATTTTCTGAATGTGGGGAGCACAACATCCTCTTTAGAAGACATACCTTGGTACCAGTTTCACTTAAAGAGGATGTGTTGAGGGAGTTCCACACTTACCCACTAGTGGTACATCTAGGACTTGAGAAGATGTACCAGGACCTTCGACGACAGCCCTAGTGGAATCGTATGAAGAAGGCAGTAGTAGATTTCATCTCACGATGCCTCACTTTTCATCAAGTGAAGGCAGAGCACTAGGTACGAACAGGCTTGATTCAGCCCTTAGTGGTCCTAGAGTGGAAGTGGGATGGGATATCCATGGAATTCATGATGGGTCTTCAACATACATCTAGGGGTCACGAATCTTTTTGGGTGATCGTCGACCGACTCACCATGTCGACCCACTTCCTACCGACCAAAGAGCAGGGTTCAGTAGAGATATTGGGACGCCTCTATGTGCAGGATATTCTGCGTTTACATGGGGTACCTTCTTCAATTTCCTCCGACTGTGACACATGCTTTACTTCCCGGTTATGGAAGGGGTTGCAGAAAGATTTTTGGACATAGCTTCGTCTAAGCAATACCTTCCATCCTCAGAAGGATGGCCAAACTGAGTGGACAATTCAGACTCTCGAGGACATGCTCTGTGCTTGTGTCCCCGACTTCGGTTGCAGCTGAGAGGACAATTTACCTGTGGTGGAGTCTTCCTATAACAACAACTATCACTCTACCATTGGTATGGCACCTTTCGAGGCATTGTATGGACGACCCTGCAGATCACCCATGTGATGGACAGAATCTAGGGAGTCAGCACTGGTGGGACCAGAGATGGTTCGAGCTACCACGGAGAAGGTGAAGATCATCCAGGAGTGGATGAAGACTACAAAGAGCAGGATGAAATCGTAAGCTGACTAGAGACGGAGACCTCTGGAGTTTGAGGAAGGAGACCATGTCTTTCTATGGGTCTCACCTCGATGAGGTCTATGGAGATTTGGCCGAGGCGGAAAGTTATATCTGAAATTCATTGGACATTTCCTGGTCCTTAGAAAATTAGGCAAGGTGGCTTACCACTTAGCTATTCCACCTCAGTTGCACCGAGTTCAAGACGCCTTCCTCGTATCTCAGCTGAGGAGATATGTGCACGACCCTTCCCACATCATCGAACATGGAGAGATGGACATCGACGACAGAGCGACTTTTACAGAGGTCCCAATGGAGATTGAGAATTGACAAGAGAGGGTCCTACGTTTATGGTCGATACCTCTGGTGCACGTTCGCTGGCAGCACGAGAACCTCTAAGAGAGCACATGGGAGCGGGATGCTCAGATGCGTGCTCGGTACCCCCATTTATTCCCTTAGTTCGAGTTGTAGCTTATGGGGATGTAAATACCTGAGGTGGGGAGAATTTAAATACTTGGATTTCCCGTGGAATGTTTTTTAACACATGGGATTTTTACAAGTACGCAAAAATTTACGGTGCTTAATTCTGAGGCCCAGTGTGCCCGGAATCAATTTCAGAAGTTTTGTTCAGGTATGTTCAGTAAAAATACGAGCGGGTTTTTATAAATTATGAACCGGTGCTCGGAACTGAAATTTGAGGGCACCATTGAACTCGCAGAATCGTTATTCACTTAAGAAGACTTTCACCTCGATGACAGTAGGTCGAGAATGAAAGTTAGTTTTTGTGTGTTTTTTTAATAAAATTTTAAATTAAAATAAGTGTGTAGCTTATTTTTATTTTGGTCGTTAAAACCTCCAAGAAGTGGTTAGAGGTGGGTTCCACCACACCATAACCTCCCATGAGAAGTTATGGTGGTGGGGCCCACCCACACATACCCTCCCTTGGGAGGCTATTTTTCGGTGGGGACCACTCGGGCTTGGAACCCCTTAGAAACCCCCCCCATTTGAGTGGAGAAACCATTAAACTTCTCTTTGTTTAATTTTTGTTCCGACTCTCTTCACTTAATTGAAAATATTCACCTCCCCTAATTTTGAATTTGAATTAACTCTACCCCATTAATTAAATGAGTTTTCTAATTTAATTAAACACAACAATTAGAATTATTGTGCCAATAAATAATAGACATATTCTTCTATAATTCTTTCCTTGGCATTTTGGTGGAGCTTGGGGAGGGGGAAAACTCTCCAATGAAGAACTCTTGAAGGCAGAACGCTCTTCTGATAAAGAAAACCAATGAGGGACACCTTCAACTATGAATAATGACCCCCTTCGACCTTCTTCCTTGGACCCCTTCGTAGTGGGACGTGTTCATCTACCACGGATCGACGACCATCTTTCTGTGATGTCAACTAACGACGAATGACGAAGCTGGGGTAGGGGGTATTTACTTGATGGAATTGTACCTTTTCTATACCTTCTTCAAAGGATGATATGGGTTTATTTCAGATGTGTTGTTGAACATTCTTCTTCACTCCATGAGCAAGATATTATCACCCTCTAAATGCAGAGGGTGCAGGCTAACTAACATGGCCCGACTCCCTTCGCCAATCTCGTTTTTAATTATTCTACGGCTTGGCGATGAAGTAAGAGGAAATGGTGGAGGCAACGACAAAGGCCACGCTACATCCGACCTCCATGAAGCACGCCACCTCCACTATGCCCCATACACCTCGGTCGAACCCACGTGCCTCGGCGGAGCCCCGCACAGTCCTGCACCCTGCAGAACCTATGGCCCGCCCATCCGCGCACCACCCCCCGAACTGGCTGCCCGCATGGCGGCCTCCTGGTTGCCGCTTGGCCACTGCATGGCCACCACCTGGCCACCCACGTGGCCGCCCACTTGGCCGCCCACCTGGCCGCCTACCTGGTCGCCCACCTGGCTGCCCGCGCTAGTCGCGGCCTGTCGAACCGGCCGCCCACGCTGGCCGCACCCTTCTGAACTGGCACCCAGGGCCCCCCCTGGCCGAGCTACTGCCCGGACACCATGAGTTGGCCTCCATGTGACCCGTGTGACCCGGCCACCTCGAGCCAGCCTCCACGTGACCCGGATGCCCCCGAGCAGGCCTATGCGCGACCCGCGCGCCCCTGAGTCGTCCCTCCACGCGGCCTCCCGAGCAGGACGAACTGGCCCCCTTGTGGCCTCTAGACTGAGTCATGCCGAGCCACACTGGGCCACGCCATCACGATGCTCCAGGCCGAACTAGCCCTGAGCCCAGCCCGAACCGCCCTCACGGTCCGCTGGGTCGGGCCCAGCGGACAAGGCCGAACTTAACGGGCTGACCCACCCAATGAGTCGGGTCAGACCCAGCAAGCCTGGCTGGGTTGACCCAGACCGGGTTGGCCTGGACTAGGTTAGACCGAGTCGGACCGACTGGGTCGGACCAGACCCGGGCCCACTACTGACCTATTTCTTACATTGGCCATAACTTTGGAACCAGATGACCATTTAAAGAACCATCAGGGGCGCTGGTATTCTTGAAGCGAAGCCGTCCCTTTTAGAATACCCCACTGATGTTCGGGGTATAGTTGAGATATAGTCAGGTTGGATCGTACACGAATCCAACCGGGCCACCCGGACTAATAATCTAATAACTCACAGACCGGGCATTCGATTGACGTGTCGTTAGTTACGTTGAGATAATTATGACGGTGCGGACCTTTGAGATACTTCTTAATGGTACTTAATGGAAATTAGAGCATAGAACATTATCTCATGGATCAGATCCACCCGAGAGACGAGCGAGCATAGTGCGGATACCTAGTGGCTGGCTGAGACCTGACGGCTGTTGACCAATCAACTCGGAGTATTTCGACTAGCCTAATGGGAAGTGTCTCTATGTGACGCGGCAGACCCACAGTGGGAAGCACCTCTGTGTGACTCAGCAGACTCACGGTACTCGATAGGAGGAGTACCTCAGCATGCTATGAGGGGGAGTGCCTCTGTGTGATGCGGCAGACCCACAGTGGGGATCGCCTCTGTGTGATGCGGCAGACCCATGGTACTCGACATGAGGAGTACCTCAGCATTCTAGGTCAGTGGGAAGCACCTCTATGTAATGCGGCATGCCCACGATACTCTATAAAGGAGGAGTACTTCAGCCGCAGAGGTTTCAACAGTTTGACTGGGGATGATACTTGATACTACCCCCCGTGAATAAAATCTTGGATTGAGCTGAGTAAGAAACTTTGTGTTTACCTCATGACTAAGAAGGATTTCTTGATAACTTTGGTATATGTTTGGTAAAATACCTAAGTTGGGTTATCTATTGATTTCGAACTTTCTGGTTTATCCATGTTGGATTTTGTGACACCTGGAGGGTCTCGGGGTCCCTAATTAATATCGTTATACTCAACCATGCACGGGATATGCCCGAACCTCATTGTTTTGGTTGTAGATGACGAACAGCGCTGACGGAGGTAGAGTGTAGTAGGTCTGGATGGTACTCGGAGGTGGACCACTCAGTGTGATAGTACATGGAGGAGACAGACAGACGTGGAGTGATGAAGAGGCCATCTGTACCTACCCTTCAGGTAGGAACCCCAGAGGATGACCCAGTAGCTTCTTTACTTTTCTTTATGTTGTACTTGTTTTCAGTTGTACTTACTTTCAGTTGTACTTGTACTTTACAGTTGGGATTGTATTTCCAGCTCCTTTTACTTTCCAACACTAATTTTTATACAGTTTTACTTAGTGAATTACTTCCAGTTGTGTACTCTGTTGTGTGTGATTTCTTTTTATAAAGTCAATTCCTTCTTAGCTTAGGTATTTACACCTTTGGTGCAAGTCTCTAGCCCCTGGCCTATGGACGGAGGGCTTGGGGTAGTCGCGGCATGGGTCCCGAGGATGGGTCGTGAAAGATAAAACCATGAAGATAGAAGTACCACACAGGTAACACCATGAAGATGATACTACACAGGTATAAGTACCACAAATGTATAAGTACCACACATGTAACACCATGAAGGTAGAAGTACCACATAGGTAACACAACGATGGTAGAAGTACCACACAGGTAACACCATGAAGATAGAAGTACCACAGAGGTAACGCCAAAAAGATAGAAGTATCACACAGGTAACACCACAAAGATTGAAGTACCACCCAGGTAAAAGACTCAACTCACAATATGGTATAACTTATGTGCATAAGTGTAGATGATTAGTCATAAAACTAGATCATCCTTTTCTGTTAATAATTACTACTGCTGACCCACATGAAATATTTTGGTAACTAACTCCCGCTGATCCACACATGATTGATAGATAACTTACACACACTGACCCACACAGGATCTGACCGACAAAGGATCAGTATGCGCAGACCCACACAGGATCACTGAGCACTACCCACATTGGATCTGACCCAAAGAAGATCGGTATATGATAACCCAGATAGTATCGATGATCTTTCTTCACATTGCATCCTGCCACAGGTTTCCTCGCACCCGGTGCGCTCAAGTTCTGTAGAATCTTCCCCTTGAGATATCGGTCATACCTTGAACACCAATAAGTTGCAAAAATCAGTAACCCTAAGGACCGCCATGTCGTAAGGGATCCAAAATGAAAAACAACGTGTCAATCGGACACCCGGTCTGTGAGTTATAAGTGTTTTAGCTACGAGGGCCCAGTTGGATTCGGGTTCGATCCAACCCGACCATACTCCAAATTTCTCCAAATCTCAAGTATAGTATACCAAAAGGACATTCTTGATCCAAGGATCCCAATTCTATGGCCAGTTCGTCAAACAGACGACTGGTTCTCATGATATGCCACTTTAAATGTTTTTGGTTCTGGTTGGGCCCGGGTCCGGTCCGACCTAGTCAGACCGACTCAGCCCAAATAAATCTAGGCTAGGCCAGGGTGGACTCGGTCCGCTAGGCCGATGTCTGGTCTAGCATTCAAGAGGGGCATCCCACAAGGGCGGCCCATCTAGAATAGGGTGGCCCGCATGGGGGGCGGCCCGCAAGGACAGCTCGACCAGAATAAGGCAGCCCGCAAGGGGGAGGCTCGACCCGCATGGGGCAGGGGCCCACTTGGGTGGAGGCCTAATTAGGGGCGGTGGCCCACAAGAGGTGTCTTACTAGGGCAGCAGCCCAGTGCAAGGGTGGCGCCCAATTCGAGGGGGATGGCCCGATGCGAGGGCGGTGGCCCAGTGTGATGGTGACATCCCGGCTTGAGGGCGGTATCCTGGTTCAGTCTGACGTAGGGGGTGTAACCACCCAGTCACATGGATTTCTGAATGGCCTAGAGTCCTTTCGGTTGGTGAGGTGGCAACACTGCGGAACCCGCCGGAGGCGAGTTCTTCCTCTGTTGCGGCTTTTGTTCGTCGGCGGGCAACGGTCGTGCCGCTATTCTTCACGTGGTTAGCCATCATGTCTTCCGCCTCCTCTATTCTCTGTGGTTAATGAGTCACAACCCTCCTCTTATGGCGTGTGTCGACGTGATCGCGGTCTTCTGAGGTGTCATAAGGAATGATAGATAGCAGAGGGTTCGTGTCGGGATCGTTAGGCCATCATCATCCACATTATATTGTAATATGGAGGATATCAAGGGAGTTCAATAAACAATTGTATTGGGCACAAGATTAACCCCTCACGATTCCCCGAAATAACCTCCCACTAAGATGAATAAATCATGGGTCAACTCGTTAGTCGGTTGACCCATGTTCTTTGTGTTATTCAAGAACAGAGAAGAGAAAAATCATTTGAATGCATAAATGAATTAAACCCCCTAACTAAAAGAGACATCCATTGATGATGTTTGACTGAACCTTCTTCATTTTTTTCATCCATTCATGACTCAGTGGCACTTATCATTTCTCGTTGGAACCAGTCTCGTCCTACAAGTGGTTGGCGTCGCGGTACTTTTCCAGGCCTTCATCTGTTGGTGAAGCTATGCCAACACCCCCTCCCCGAGGTCCATATAAATAGGGGAGGATAAGGGGTGTGCAATGCTCTGGGAATTAATGAGGTTCATTAAATTAATGAACCACTATAATTCTCAATAGTGTGGTTACAGGAAAGTAAGATTCAAGCCATTTACTGGATTGAAACATCGTTGGTCCACCAGCATCATTTTCCCTTTGGTGGAGAGAAAGAAAATAAAATATCAAAACATGTTATTTTATTAATCTTTCAAAAGACCAAAAAAATATATTTTTTACCCGACTTACTACAGTCGAAGTAATGCCTACCTTAAATGAATCACGGTGCTGTGGATTCAACAGTTCCCTCAGATTTTAAATCTGAGCAACTTTTAAAAAGTTAGAAAGTGTTTCTCGCATGTTTACTGAACATACCCAAAAAAATGTTTGGGAAATTATTAACAATCACCCTCATCCCAGGTCGGTCGAGGTTAGGATCTGCCTAAGTGAAACATGCCCCAACAAAGCCAACGGTAATCTCTGATTTCCAATCCTATTTACTGTTTAAAAGTTATGGATTTTACAATAAAATAATTGTCACTTAATTATTTTATTTACGGCCAAAAACCAAATTTCACTGGTGGCCTACTCCAACCAAAGTTAGTATCTGCCTAAAGAGAGAATACCCTCACGAGTTCATTGATGGTCTTGGATTTTTTATCCGAGTTACAGTTCGTGAGTTATAATCATTTGAAAAATAAAATAATTTTTATTTAAATATTTTATTTATTGTTATGCCATTTCGGTTTTTCTCAAAGGAGGCCCGTACCGACTAAACATAAGCCACACCTAGGGTAAACCCGCCATCTTGAGCGCAACAGTGCCCTCAGATATCTGATCTGAGTAACTGTTTAAGATTTATTCCAATTTTCCGGAAAACTTCTTACATGAGATAATTAGAGCTTAACAAAACTTCAACGGATCATTCCGAGCACTCCGAGCCTCAGAATCACGCGCCGTCAAATTTTGTGGTCTCAAAATAATTTTATATGATTAAAAAAATTATATGGAATTTCCAGGACATTAAAATAGTTCCCATTGTTCATTCCATTTAGGTGGATGTTGTGATCATTAAAAAACCTTTAATCCCATGTGATTCATGCTCGGTGTGAGAAACCAAGAAGATGTGAATGATTCAAAAAACCACACAAACCTTCTCCTTCAATGATGGAAGAGGATAGGCCTATGGAGAAAGAATATGGATAGATTTTGGATGAGTGTGCAGATAAAATAACCTTTCAATGTGAAATGAATGTGATGGCCATTAAGTCTATCCCAAAATTATAGGGGCTTATTCTGGGTGGGATATCCTAAAATTAGGTTATTAGAATGGGAGAAACTAATCCCATGTGGAAGGGAAAATCAAGTGTGACCCTTATACTCCCTACTATGAACCCAAGGATCTGGGTCATAGATATGATAAGGGGAGGAAAAATTCATATCCCTAGAATCCAAGACTCATTAATCCTCCACACTTTCCCTTGGTTAAGGGTCTACGTGACCATAGATTTCCAAATACAAAGACACTTTCAGGACCTCATTCCTCTTATAAGAAAATTTTGGGAAAACCATGAACATAGATATGCAAATAAAAATGGGAGACACGTAGATGTTCCCTTTCCAAATGTTTCATTGATCTTGAGGTCTAGATGGAGGATTCAACATGATCTCTTTCAGGTAAAGGATCCAATGAAGGAGAATCCCTACAATGAATGGGTTTAGAGGAGGCTTCATGAAATGATTTTTTAGGTTGAAGGAATGGGTGAACATCAAGAAAGGGAACTCAAGTGGGAGGTGCATAGGTATGAGGCACACAAGTAAGCTGGGGAGACCTGATGTCTCTTTAAGTACCAAACATCCTGGATAAATAAACATAGACAGAGCTTGGTTCATGCCTTCAAAAGTCACTATAGGTTTTCCAATAAGTGATGTGTGCAAGTTCTTTCTCATGGAATGAAGGGTGTGAAAGTGTTATTGAATCTGATATGTTGGGTGACTAAGTCACGCCGGTGTTATTTATTTTTAAGACCGGATCAAATTCATTCCAATTATCCTCCTTTAATTCACTCACTATAGTTGTTAAGGAACTACATTGGAGGTTTCAAAAAACTTTGGCAATGCACTAGGGATACTTGAGTAGAAATCGGGCATCGGGTAAATTTGACAGTGCCAATGAAGACACCAAGGGTTTATTTATAGGCATATATTGTACACTGACCGATGGTGACTCGGATCACAAGTGATAATGTGGTGTCTAAGTGATGAGGAATGAATGTAATTATGCAGCACTTGTGATTTTTGATACCTTTGAAAAAAATCATGATTATTTTCAAAATTTTATGTTTCCCATATATTTTCCCTTCTTTTTTTGAAGACATTCCATTTTCTCACTTTTTCATCCATGTGATGGAACAGAGTGTCAACAATAGTGTAATTCTATGGTTGTATCACCAATTTCATGATCTAGTAATTGTGATCCTACCATAACCACTAGGACGCCCTCAATCTGACTCATGGTCGGATCATGCCAAAACCACATTGAGTATGATTCTTGTTCACTCTAACAAATACCACACCAAAACTCCAAAACTGATATTTACCAGGGGATCATGATTAATTGGGATCACAAGTGCTCTAGCATTTAAATTCTTCCTTGTCCATATGAGATCGATATCACCTCCAAGTTTCCTTCAACACTATAATCATTATCATATAACCAGTACGATTCTCCCCCTAAATAAGTATCATAATTATTGTTCATGGAACCATCTTCCTAATATCCATAAGCAATCCTCCATCCATCTCCACACACAATGGCTGGACACGACCAACCCACACAAACTTCTGAACCATCCCTAAGCACCAACTACTATCTATTCTTTAATAAATTGGAATGTAATTATTAGCAGTTGACAAATAACATCCAATATGAGTGTCACACCCTCCAACCAAAAAATGGTTCACTCCCCGCAATATGGATATCTTTATACCACCCCACAAGTGTTAACCATAAAAGGTCACTAAACCAAAAACGTATCTCTCTTATAAAACCATGATCTTTAATATATGAAAACTATCATCAAGAACCAATCTATGATTGAACATAGCATTTTATTTTGACATTTTAGCAATTTCACCATTCACGACCAAGAGGAATCTCTCATTTCTCACAAAAAGACCCATTCCACCATGCCATCATGAGACATACAAAACACACTAATCACCTCACCATGATAGTGAATTTGAACCAAAACCACTATAGAACCATATCCATCATACCGCTTGGATTCATGAAAAACTCTAACCATTTCAAAGAGACCCACACATGGTCATTCACTCGTCCAAAAACTAACCAACACCCTAAATCACCCCCACACCCCTACCCTTTAAGGCCATAAAATTTACAATAAAGGTCTCACCAATTCCACTCAAATCCTATATGGAAGTGTGATTCAAAAAGAATCCTCTTACATGTTCTATCCCTGTACAAAAACAAATCTCAACCAAACCCAACAATTGAAAGATCCTTTGAAACTCAATAAAACATCCCGAATCACACTAATATGATTCCCAATCCTTATATTCTAGGATCATGAAGAAAACTCAATAAATATTACCCACACATATGTTATAATCAAGAAAAATGGTGTACCCTCGGTGATCCTCATAAAAATTAGGACATTTACCCATGACCCCTCATAGCACATGATCACTTGAAAAATGGGAATCATTCTAAAACCTTGAAAAAATATATGTTCTCCCACAAGGCTGTATAAAACCACATCAAAAAAATTAATCCAACCACCAAACTAGTATTTTCTTTTGAATCTAGCCTTGATACTAACCACAAGGCATTATATATTCCTCTACACAACCCATTAGGGTTCCGTAGTATTAGGGAAACTATGACATCCCTTGAAATACATCTTAGTCATTCATTCCCTCATCAAGCCATCACCAAGGAAATAAATTCCCAAACAGAACCACATAGGGTATCCTCACATCACTCAATGAAGGGGAAATATTTCCATCAACTAGGAAACTCCTTCTATAATATTCATACAAACCATGGTCAAAATAAAATACATGCTCCCCAGTTGAGTAGAATTCCACTGAGAATTTATATTGTAAATTTTCATATAAGTTCTTATTAAAATTTTAAATAGTGTAACTCTTGTCAGAAAATAGTCATATTCAAGTACACAAGTTTAATGTGAATCCTAGGTGTATATTATTATGTCGGTACATGATCACTTTCCAATAATCCATAATCCAAACTATGGTCTCTTTCTAACCTGACAAGAGTTAAAACCAAAAAAAATCTAAGACTGTAAATCTATTTTAATTTCATATTCCAAATCACATAACCATATTCTCACAAACCGATAATAATAATCCCATTCCTTGGTAAACTAGAATGATTTCCAAAAAAGGTGTTATCAATGGATCAGTATAGTATCCATCACTGGATATGACACATATCTAGACTATGAGTCTACTATATCCCCTATTCATAAAAAAAATAATCATATCATATCAATTTGTAATGTCTATACCTCAAAAGACATTTGATGTAGATTTCCATATGGAATTAGGGGGAACCTCCCTGTATGTAAAAGGCCAGTGACTAGCAATGAGGGAATAATCAATATATCAGGGAGACCATTCCCTAGAATTATAGTAATATAATTTGTGTACATAACCCTAAATCGTTAACATTATATCAGACTAGACATGTAAATAGACAGAATCAAATAACCTACTGGATGATGTCCAATAAAAGATATAGTTAATCACTCAATGTTATGATCCACATTAAAAAAATTGAGTATATAATGCACACACCCTGGCACTACTTCCTTCCTCATACCTCACATAACCTACCTCTGTAATTCCATCTAGTTGTGTCATCATGTTCAACTTCTCATCCCATGATATGGCCTAAAATATTATAATATATTCTACATTCACATCAGGATACTCATGTATCATGTGACAATGAAATCAATTAGGTATCACCAATAACCCCAAATATATTTCATAATTTGTGTCTTCATAATTATCAGTCCCCCACCCAAAAAAAATATAGAAATTTAGGAATAGATATAATGACATCTGAGTCCTACCATTAGTAGGCCTTGAGTTGGATAAAAGCATTGCGGGTATAAAAATATCTAATATGGGAGGAATTAACCACAAATATAAAATAGTATTAGTAGATAAGATAACAAACCACAATAAAAATCTTGAAGACAACATAAAATTAAACCCAAAATTATCCCATAATGCATGAACAAGGTAGAAAAATGAAAATAAAAACTCAAGTAAAATTCCTATGGTCAATTCATATGTCAGAAGCTCAATATAAACTCCAAACTGAGATAATAAGGTATATATTGATCCTAAATGTCCTCCTTGAAACATGAAATAAGTTTTTTTACATACGGTGAGCATACACGTACACTTAGAAAGATTATACCTATGGTCACAAGTGCACACGTGAAAAGTACATGATTCTATACTAGTGAACAAACAAAAAAACAAAAAAGTACAAAAAATGTCAACTAACCATTATTATCATCACCATGGATCACCTAATAAATCACACATCCAATATTGTAATATCGCATCAAGATCATAACAAATAAAGGTTCCTCACTCCTTCTTCCCTACTGGTTTTATACTCTCACAACCCAATGTCAAACATTTTGTTCCCCCAGTCACTCCATATATATCATATTTCATAATACATCTTTGATGTGGATCAAGACGCATCTCTAACTACCCCACCCTCGCAAGTTATAGCATATTATGGAACCAACAACCACCATCACATCACATCTCATCACGCTTAAAGACACATGGTCTATCACACCAAAACTCATCGCATAACAGGAGAATTTGGGTATCAAGAATGTGAAAGACATCAACCTCGTTCCTGCCACCTACCATGCATGACCCCCACTACATTACAGATTTAATGAATTTATAAATACATCCATTACAAAAGAAAATCTTTCTTAATTACATAACTGGTTATTTTATTAATTTATCATCCCATTCATTTATTCTTCTCATTTAGAATTATTATTTAATCCATTTCTACCTAGGTAACTAACACAACCACACCCCAAACAGATCCCCACATCCCCCAACTTTCTCCACAACACTAAAACCACTATCATCAATAATACACACTAACCAAGCCATCTTACTACAACAACCATGCATCAAAAGCTCTACACAACCAAGACCATTTCACACCATAAACACTAAGAACCACAACCAATGTCCACCAAAACTACATCACAACACAACCAATACACACCATAACTACTATTAACCATAAAAACTATTCACCCAAACTACAACACACTAAATCCATCAATCATCACAACTACACCACTTCCGACATCATTTCCATGCCATAAAACTACTACATCATAGCCCCCACTCGGTCAACACCATCACCACATGATAGACTACTTTTGAATAGAATTAAAAAAAGCAACCAAAAAAAAACAAAAAACATATCCCAACGTCCATTATTTATTTAAGGTCTTTCGTAACATTACTTCTATACAAAGAAATGGAATTGTTACACAATCCTTGATTTCATGGGAAACAATTTTATGAGAAAATTACATGTTATTTATACTTTTATATGTGGTACAATCACACAAAAACATAGAAATGGTTTCATAAAAAATAATATATAATGAAAAAAGGCCCCCAACATCCATTATTTTAGAATTGGTAACAGGAATGCACAATATCACCAATAACATCATCAATATAGTAAAATTATGTGAATTCCCCCTTATACATGAATTATTGTTACACAAATTTATTATCTGGTTATTCTGACCCTTACTATCCTCCCAATGGAAATAAAAATCATGTAATAACCACACATTGAACGTGTAATCGGAGAGAAAAAGGCCCCCTGACTAAAAAATCAATTTTTGATTCACTACACATCGCAAGGTGAAGATGAAATTAAATATTAACTGGAACCACACATGAAATCCCTAGATCACCATGTATCTCACCAAATGGTGTTAAAAAAACATATCCCCACACACAACTTAATCAAAATAGTATGACACCTATGATTATATGAATAATAATTCAAGATAATTAATAGGTAAAAGGATGTATAACTCACATAATATTGAAATAACTAAATCAAAAATACCCAAGGATCAGGGTGATGGAAGATGGGATATAATGCCTTCCATGGTCACCTAGGGTTCACCCTACACCAATATAGGAATAATCAAATGAGAGGAAAATTAGTTGGAAAAGTTATAAAAAAAAGGTTGTAAATCAACTCATTTACACCATAAATTATATATTTATACTGTAAATTCAATATATTCTATTTTTAGAAGACCTGATACTCACTTTAAATCCATGAATCCCTTGAAACCTCAACACCTTCCAAACAACATGAAACCATAAAATGAATTAACATACATTATAAATTCAAATCTTATGACATAATAACTTTTAATGAATTTCACCTAGCTAGAAATAAGTTTTAAAAAAGTTTTACACACAATCCATAAACCACACACTTATCCCATAAAACCCTCTTCTATATAATGAAAACCTACTATAGTAATATTATAGATCTACCACCCACCTAACCTCCTATAAACTCCCTCAAACACTCTTTAAACATAAAACAGTAGCTTAATGGGATTGGAAGGCATGAAAGATTACATTAGATATATTTAAAACAAATTTAGTCCTAAATAATCAAACCAATACCAAAAAAAGAAATGTGTTCAAAAAACCACCCCATGGGACACCTATCGAGGTTCTCATTACACATCAAACACTACCTCCGACCAACACGTGAAACCAAAATTCCCACTAAACACCCCACAAAACCACATCACCACGTCTTATTGGGAATAACTCTATGTAATCTAAAAATATACATGAACCACCACATACCACATCATCTTCCACAAATTGCAAGAAATATATTGGTACAACCAACACACAGAACTTCACTGATCAAGAACATAATGTAATGAATCTAGTCTTCCGTGTCATGATATTATTTACTTCAGGTGGTACTAACTAGCCTGAATGGTTTTAATTACATCAAATGTATAATTCATACTCAATATGATTCAGGTCCACACATTTTCATATGTTGGAATATTTATCCCAGATCACACATAACATCATTAAATAAAATATAATGTCACATAAAACATCAAGATCAAACCGTCATATCATAACAAAAAAAGACTGAAAAAATCAAAAAAAAACACTCCATACTAGGCACAAATCCATGTATTGAACTCCCATGTACTATCCTCCTAGAAATATGCTTCCACAATATGTGAACCAAGGGAATGGTTTTCCTATAAATCACCTTCAATTAATGTTCCTTAATTTCTACTAATTTCCCCATGAATTTCATAACACCCTCGATATCCATCTCTCCCCAACCATTGAAATTGGAGTCATAGTGAAGATACCGATAAGCATAAGACACAAGGGAGATTTATAGTGTCCCGTCATGCTGTGTTTAAATCGTAAAATGATACACTAGTATACTAACATGATTCAATAACTCAAGAGTCCCAAAAAATTGGGGTAAAATCATACTACCCCTGCCAAAACTAAACTGCCAACATCGAGGGTAAACTCTCATGAACACATAGTCTCTAAAATAAAACTTCCAGGGGTCCACATATGGTAAGATATGGGTTTATGATGATCATGTTCCTCCCTCATCCTCGCTCAGACTAACTGGATCTTATCAATCATACAATGCACCACATGTGGACCAAGAACTACATACTCCACAATCATTGTCTAGCATAATAGAAAACATCATGGTTTCCTATAAAATTCCTCAAATAGATCTGTGAAAATGAATGGGTGATTTCTATTGTGGTAGGAAAAATATACCAACAAAAAGTTACTTACTCATGATCAACTAATTAATAGGATTAAATCGTGAAAAATATCCTCATGTATATAGATAATCCTCTCTTCTAGCCAAAATTTTTATGGGTGGAAATAATTTCTAAGGAAAACCTACGAGCCGAAATCTTTATGTAATCCCCTAGAGACTAGTGAGGTAAAATAAAGATACCAATCAGAGATGATGTTTTTCAGTATCCTATGAATACTAACGACATCATCCACATTCCCCCTAACAAAAACATCCATGACACTTGATATATATATATATATCTATAAAATCATCAAAAATTGGCAGTTAGTCCACTATAACCCAAACTGAATCATCATATCCCAGATCTCATGGTACCTCATTGATTATGTATATTGATATTTCCTCCAATTTAAACTTACGAACATCATTGGACTAGAACAAAACTCAAGGAACATGTTTTTATTATTTTTCCTCATGATTAACCAAGCACCTTAACATAAACTTTTCTACTCGCCCTTCATCCATGGGCACCAATGATGTCTCTTAATGTGATGATATATAATTCTCACACTATGATGTCACTAGAACAAAAAATGGCAATAGAGGCATTTTATTTGTTGCAGTTTCTGAAACAACTGCTAATTTTTATTCCAAATAATTAGAGGGGGGCCTTTAAAACCCTTTTTAAATAATATAAGTTTAAATAATGTAAATCATCTACCCTCTTGGACTCCCCCTCTCCACACCTCCCTCTTTCCCCCAATCCCCTATCCTTGATCTAGATTTCCTAATGCCATATTCATCTCCACACACTATCATCGATGTCACCCTTATTCTATATCACCACCACACCCATTCCCTCCAACGCAATTCCCTATTCCCCATCACCACTAATCTTCAATCCTTTAACCTCTCCCCTCACAGTCTCCCTCATTACCCCTAGGCCCCACCCCCATTCCCAGGAACCACTTCCCCACCCACTCATTCCCTCAATCCCCACATCCCTCTCTCCTCCTCTCATTCTTGATTCATCACAACCCATGGATGAACCCCAATGAATTTAGGTTCTTTATTTATTCTAATTTTTGGTTTATACTATTTATGAAAAGTGATTTGAGACCTTTTATGAAGATTTTCATTGATGGAAAAAAGTTTCTTCCCAATTTATGTTTGGGTTTTTTATTTTTATTCTATTTTGGATCATATTAAATTAGTAAATTTTATATTTTTAGGTTCTTTCTAACTTTTAGGGTGTTATTGGAACTTTTGAGGTGAAATTTCATCATCATTTTCAAGGGAAGTGAGTTTCATGTAATTTAATTATATTAAATAATTAATTAAATTATAACCTTATTCATTTTTATATCATCATTATTATTCATTTTAATTAATGTTTACTAATTTTAATATTTTTTTGTGGGTCTATTTTTTTTGGGTCAGTAAATGTTTTTTCAATTCATGATCACATATCTATTTTGATGTAATGATAATAATTGATGGTTAATATCAAGTAGATCGATAATATCCAAAAGTGTCATGTTAGATTTTTCATTTCATTACAGATTTAATACTATTCAATATTTTAACATATCCACCAATGGGGTTCCAAATCAAAGAGTGATTATTCATATGTTTTTTTAATTATTAAAATGATATTAATTGTTTACTTTTAATATCATTATTAAAAGGAATTTATTTAAATTCCAGAATTATAAAAACGATATTAATTATTTATAAATATTACATTAAATAAAAATAAAATCTGATCAAAATCTATAAAAGTTTTATGTGAAAATTGTACACCATCACTCACTTAGGTATTGTAGAACCACCATAGTGATTAATCTTTTGGGAGGGTTTTCAGTAGGAGACACTAATATGTATCTGATTTAATGAAACTATTATATTATAACTAAAATATTATCATAGAGTTAATTTTAATGATTACATATATTTTATAATGGGAAATAAGATAATCAAAAGGAAAATAATTTGGTTTTGAATAATTTTACTTGAAAAATAATGTTCTTTTAAAAGGGTCTTGATGAGAGGGTATTCATAATATCTCAATAATAATAGAACCAAAGGATTAGAATACCATGTAATTATAATATATATATTATATAAATATGGTTTGATATTATATTTTAATTAAATAGTATCTAAATAAATGTGTCAGATAAAGAACCATTACCATGCTCTTCGAGACACCTCTATTAATAATCACATTGAATTCTCTTTTTATATGTTTTTTTGGTAATTTAGAGAAAAAATTTGGAAATTATTTCACATTGATATAGTTAATGTGATATTATTATTGTGGGTTATTGAGGTTTGTTTTAAAAATATTATTTTAATTTTTTTTAACCAATTATGTACATTTTTCAAAATTTATGAATCAAAAAAATGTGTATGTTTTAAAAAAATCACGTTTATATTGTTTTGAAATTGAATTTCTTAATATATAATTTTGATATATTATATAAGAAGTATGATGTGAGTTGAATGATTAATTTCAATCAGTTTTTATGGATTAAATTATGACTCATGAGAAGTGGGATAAAGAAAATATTGAAAATAAAAAGAGATTTAATAGAATATTAATTCTTATGTTAGAAGTTTAACATTAATGGTAGAATTTTTCATTGTTATTTTTATCATAGCGATAAAAAGGTTATTTTTTTCCTTATAATAAAAATATAGAAGTGAAATTATACATGTTAATTTTTAGAAGATATGTGAGTATCATAATTTTTGAATTTTTCACTCATCATTTTGATTTTTGGGGATTTTTAATTATTTCTTTTTGATTAACCTTTAATGAATTTTTGTTAAAGAGAATGTTAATATTAAAATTTTAGGAGAAATTTTTCTGGTTATTTAATGATATTATTCCAACAATGATAATTCTAGAATAAATATAATGTGGTTTTTGATAAATATATTATGTTCTTTTACTATGGAAATTGAACGTGCTGTATTGTTTGAAAAATTTGATATGCATTTATTGAATTTCTTTAATAAGGAAAACTAAAAGTATATCATGAGATAAGAATATATATATATATTTTTTTTTTGAATCTTGTTGCAATGTGTAGTTTTTTTATTTTAGATAATAAAATTTATATCCAATTGATAAAACATAAAAAATTTATAGACTTTAAATGTTTAAAAATTAATACTTATATTTTTTCTATAAGTTATTTTTTATTCCACATAAATAATTCTCTATTTTTATAACCTTTTGTAGTCCATATTACATTAATTTTCTTCTGTTTAGTAATTAATTATCATAGATATGTACATTTTGGTTGTATGTACTTTGAAACTGTTATCATTTCTTAAATTTTATTTCTATGTGAATTTTAAGATATATATGTTCTAATGTTAATTTTATCTGATCAAGTTATAGGAATTTCAAGGAAGAAGAATTTTAATTATCGCAGTGTACTCTTAGTGTATTTTACTTCGACCACATTGATTGATGATGATCTATTAGGATCCCTCCCTATAACATTTGAGAAACCCTCCATTTTCCCCGTCTACTATAACAACCCCGGTCTTTATTACACACTTAAACATGACTTATTACATAAAATTTATATTAATATAACTCTGAGGAACAATAGGTCTAGTTTTTGGAAAATTTAGGAACATTACATAACAAATTAGAACATTAAACTCGAATATTTATTAAAATCTTCTTTTACATGACCACAACATTACTTCATACATAGCATTGCATGGGATAACCTGAGGACATGCATAAGAAAAGGGTGAGCTATAAATCATAGTAAGGGAGTAAAAAAGTCTTAACATGAATAATGTTTTACATGTTATTAAATATATATATTAATGGAGCATTAGAGAAGCATTAACATAAAGGCATGATATAGCATGATTATCAAAACATGGAAATGTAGCAACAACATTTTTCATGATATTCGCATGACCCAAGGCTCATTTCACATGAAACTTGAGTAAACCCTCATTGAACTTTAATTTTTATGATTAAACCATCATTTCACTTTATGTATCACGATACTAATCTTTACCCAATGCATTGGAGCTCTATCAGGGCACACCCTTCTTAATCATTTCATTTCTTGCATAAGTGTGCCACACAGATCATACAACATGGATTTCTTAAAAATCATCATTTATTCCATGATAAAGGAATGTATAATTTTATCATGAAAATATATAATAAATAAGTAAACGTGAATAAATTTTAATTCCACTGATAGAGAAATGGCATGGTATTCACTGCATAATGAATTTGGCTTAGACAATCGCAGTGCAATTTCGGTAGCATAACAGCGTGACATAAGAATTCATAAAAATGGTTGATGAGATAGAAAATGGTATCTCAACATATATAAATGAAATTTATAGTAAGGGAGTAATATAGATACATGTCCCAATATATGTAATTGTCACGACCCGTCCTCGAGGCCCGTGCCGTGACTACCCCAAGCCCGCCTTCTATAGGCCAGGGGCTGGCGACTAGCACCAAATGCATAAATACCAACAAAAAGGGAAGGCAGTGCCTTTATAAAACGAAAACAAAAAAAAATAGAGAACAAGCAGAAGATACACTATGTAATCAGTAAAACAAACGTGATGAAAAGTACAAGGGGATGGAAATACAAGCCCAAAATAAAGGTACAGCTACAATTGAAAATAATGTAAAACTCAAAGGACAACAGCTGAAAGGTGACAAGCTGCTCCTGGATTGTCCTCCGGCTTCCTAGCTGAAGGGTAGGTACAGATTCCCTCTTTAGTACTCCATGCATGTCCGTCTCCTCCAGGTACCGATTCGTCATGAGATCCACCTCTGGGTACCGAATCATAATGAGATCCACCTCCGGGAACCGACTCGTCATGAGATCCACCTCCGGGTACCATCCAGCTCTACAAGCCTCAACCACAATCAGTGATGTCTGTTACCTGCAACCAACACAACAAGGTGCGGGCAAATCCCGTGCAGGGGTGAGTATACGATGCTCAGTAGGGACCCCAAGACCCTCAAGGTCTCACTAAATCCAACAAGGATAATCACAAAGAAAGTTCTCAACAGATAACCCTTACATAGGTATAAGACCATACTTATACCTAAGTTACCATGTAACCCATATCAACCACGATGTATCATATAGATATGAAGTCGATGGATAACCACCACTTAGGTATATGCCCATACATATATGTAAGTTATCTAGTAACCCATCTCAATCATGAGAAAAACACAAAGGTCATTAACTCAGCTCAAACTAGGATTTTTATTCACGATGACGAAAAATAGGGCTACTGGGGAACTCATCCTCTGTCGAGTACAGTAGTACTGTCATGATTCTGAGGTGTCACTCACTAACCTTAGACTGATGAGGTACTCCTCCTGTCGATTACAGCGGGTCTGCCACCTCACAATGTAGTGCTCTTCTACCATGGGTCTGCCACCACACACAGTAGTGCTCCCCCTCATAGCCTACAGAGGTACTCCTCCTGTCGAGTACCATGGGTTTGGAACCTCACAAAGTAGTGCTCCTCCTCCATGGGTCTGCCACCTCCCAAAGTAGTGCTCCCCACTGGGATATGCAAGTCACTCTGAATCAAATTGGACAAGCAATCATCACGTCTCAGCCAGCTACAAGGTCATTGTACTTCGTATGCTCGCCTCCAGGAGGATCCAATCCATGAGCCACTATTTTATACTCCATGTATCACAAAGTCCCATGAAGAAGTATCCCATAGGACCGCCTCGTCATATGGGTCTCAACGAAACAGACGGCGCATCAATCGGACACCCGATCTGTGAGTTATTAGCCTTTTCGTCCTAGGGGCCTGGTTCGTTTCATGTATGAACCAACCTGACCGTATCTCAACTCTACCCCGAACTCACCTAGGGTATACTCATAGGGACTGTTTATCAATATGATCACCAACACTGCTGACGGTTCGTCAAACGGACATTCAGTCTGAAAGTTATCGGCTTTTCCGTTCTAGGGGCCCGGTTGGATCTCGGGTACAATCCAACCTGGCCATATTCCAAATGCTTCTAAACCTCAAGTGAATTATGGAAAAAGTTCCTTCTCATTAATAGGAATCCAACAAATTAGATGGCATATCAATCAGACATCCGGAGATCAAGATATAAGCGTTTCCGCTTTGAGGGCCCGGTTGGGTTTGTGTTCAAACCAACTTGGACGTACACAATGTTCTATGAAACTATGAGTATAATATACTGAAACGACCTTCTTGATTCAAGGATCGCATCTCAACTGACTGTGCATCAATCGGAGGTCTGTAGCCCATGTTATGGGCCTTTGAACAAAAATATTCAAAAATAGGGGGTTCGGGCCTAGTTAGACCCGGCCCACTACCCCTTGGGTCGGCCCGAACCGGGTCAACCCGACCCGAGTCCGGCCCACTAGAGCACAGCCTGGCCTGGCTGGCGTGGCCCGGCCGGGCGTGGGGACCCGGCCCGAAGCGGGCGGCCCGGCCCGGTGAGGCCGGTTCGGCCCGCCACGGGCGCCGCGCACCGCGCGAACACGGAAGGGGGGGGGAGCCGCCACCCCCTCGGACTGAACGGCGGACCCGTGGGGGTCCGCCCTTCCATGCTGACCGGGGGTTCAAGCCCCCGGTTTTTCCAGATCTGGCCGGTCGTAATGGCCGGCCAACTGTGCCACGCGGGACCAGCCGGTCCCGCCTCCTGAGCGCCAACGGCCAGCAATTCCGAACGCCCTCCCCTGCTCTACCATGGCCCCGCATCGGCTGCGGCCTCTTCTGGCCTCAATGGCGCAGTGCGATAGTGTGGCGCGATGACGCCGCACGCCTATGTTGCGGTGGTATTCTTTGTTCCCGCGCGGTGCCGTTGTAGCACGCTGCCTCCATCCAAAACCGGAATGGTGAACATTAACAAAAAGGGGGAGGAGGATTGGCCGTGTTCGTGCGGTCTGACCTCCTCCTGTTAAAATGATAATAGGTAGCCCAAATTAAAACAACTTCGACAAAGCAAGCACAAATTTAATCCATTAAATTTTAACTTAAAACCCTAAGTTTTTCCCCGCAATCAAATATTCCCAACCCGCAACATATTCTTTCACTTATCAACTTAATATTGAGTTGACCTGCATTCATTGTTTTAGAAGAAAATAAACATTGGTTTATTAACATTCACAAATTAATCCCCTGCCTCATGTCGTTCGTCATTTTTTGATGATATCGCTAGAGGGTAGATGTCGGCTCGTCGATGTCGTCCCAAGGGAGGAGATAAATATGCCAATGGTTGCTGGCATTCTTCGCTTCTGTCGTCGTCGGTGTGCACCCGAGGAAGTGACATCTCCTCTCTTGTTGCAAAGGAAGAAGAGGATGAAGAACTGTTCTTCGTCGAGGGAGGAAGTAGTTTCTTCGTGGATGAAGGGAACTCTCCTCAAATCCTCCCAAAGTATTAGCCAACCCCAAAATCTCATAAAGTTTCCCTCTTTTAAAATATCACTAATCAATTTAAAAAGGAGTCAAGAGGTGAGAAATATAAATTAATAAGGTTATTAATTATCCCAGTCTGTCTCATTAATCTTGGGAGGTGGAGAGGCTCCACCACAATAAATGTGTGGAGTTGCGATGAATTTAAACAAGGGGGGTGAGTTATGGGGAGTTCAAGGGGGTTATGGGGGGTGAGGAGTTAGGGTCTCATGTGGTCCATATCACACTAAACTCTCCCATGAGAGGTTAGGTGGGTGTGGGCCCCACATCTAACTCCCCCTTTTTGAAAATAACCACCTTCCATGAATAAAATTTGTGCACGAAAAATTTTATTTAATTCAACTAAACCCCAAATATTAAACCTCAACCTGCTCAAAACACAACTACAAAAAGGTCCCCTTAAGCAATTACCGACATTGGGGTTTCATCGGTGCCCTCATATTACAATTTCGAGCACCGGTTAAAAAGATATAAAAACCCGCTCGTTCGTTCATTGAACATACCCGAGCCGAACTTCAAAAATTGATTTTTGGCACACCGGGCCTCGAAATCAGGTGCCATCAAAAAATGCGGACTTGTAAAATTCCAAATAAATTAAGAAAAAAATTTCCCTGAAATTTTTGGGTCATTACAATAATGTAATTTATATTCATAATAAAAAATAATTGCTTGAATTTAAATGAGAAGAGAGAAATTCCTGACTAAATTTCAGCCTTGTAACAGGTGAGAATAGGAGGCATTTATGAGATATAAGGAGGTCTATCATAATTAAAACATAAGGATGGAAGTATTCAAGAGGTGATAAATCATACCTGAACATTTTTAATTGGAAAAAATGGTGTAACAATATAAATATATTTGGAAAAAAATGAGAATATAACAAATCCCTTACATAGAATTGTGATCCCAAAGGTTTGGGAGAGGATTGAGAGAGGATTCTAGGGAGCTTGGGGAACCTTGGGAGGATAATAGATATTTGAGGGAATAGTTCACTCTATATACAAAGGTTTTTAGTGAAGAGTAATGGGATATTGAGTGGGTTTATATATGAAAGGAAAGGGAATTATTTATTCTTTAGGTTTTGGACACCTCATATTAAACTAATCAAAACCACAAACCAACCCATGGTTTTTCCCATGCTTTTTTTGAAAAAGGGGAGTGTAAAAATATTTTATATGTCCAATGGCCAAACATATTAAAATATTAGGCTTGCTTATGTGGATGTGAGTCACACTCTCAAGGAAATCATTTTTAAAAGATAAAATATTTTATAAGTCATGGAGGGTCCACTAAGGCACCATCAAATTAATAAAACAAATCTAAAATCACATTATTTTAAAGGTAAAACATATATTTTTTGAACATACATTTTATAGTTTTTCATTACATTACTATTGGGTCATTATGATGTCATAAAAAACATTATATATTAAAACTCTCTTTAATGTTTACCCAAAAATTCGATTGTCTCAAAAAATTGGGGAAAATTCATCATTGGATAATTTTGACATCATGATTCCAAAAAATAATATTTATTTAATCTAAATAATTTTCCAAATATGAGAATTTTTACATTTAAAATAAAAATCAACATTTATTGAAAATTTAAGGGTTTTGACAAAAGTAACATTTAGACCTTAGGAAAAGTAACAATTGTGTTCATAAAAATTATATGATCATTTATAGATAATAAAAATTAATTTAGTAATAATATTTATTAACATATAATTTAATTAAAAAATCCACTAATTCATTAAAAAATATTTCTCAATTGAATTTGTATATTAACTAAAAATATTATTTGTTCCTTAAACCCCCTTTACAAAGTAATAATAATAAAATGAATGTATATTATTTATAAAAAAAATTATTCATGTAATCTTATTGTTAGCGTAATGTTACATACACCCTTATAAAACCCACATAAGACATAAGTCTAAGGTGTGTGGTGGTGATAAAGTCTTTTGGTGACTCAGATAACCTTGCTCAGGTAGTAATCTCAATTAAATTCCTCTTTTCCCATAGGCGATTCAGTTCAAGATTAATGTGTTGAAGTACAACTTGGACTTGTTAAATAGAAAATCCCACTGAAAGTACCTACTTTCTAAGCTCTAACAAATGGGATTTTTATGGGGAAATTATACTTTATGAGTTCATCGCTTCCTTTTTCTGAGTAAATTAGATTTGTTAAATCCTTATATTTATTCTAATCATGTGATCACTATTCAACAGTTATATTAGCAGTGGTAACAGTTCATAATAATATTTTAAAACCCAAAGACATAAAACCAAGGAAATGAATATGTTTTATATAACCATTTTACATAATAATACATTTAATTAGATCAAGATGAATTTTCATAAATAAATGTTTGGGACCTTACAATCTTCCCCCCTTAAGAAATATCACCTATGAATTTCTTTCCCACACTAAAACAGATAAGGAAAATCTGATTCATCACTTCCTCTGATTCCCACATTACTTCTTCAAACATGTGGTTTCTTCACAACACCATGAAGAGGGGAATTGTCTAATTTCATAGAACTTTTTCCCTAAAACCTAATAACGTCCTCAGCTTATCTTCATAGGAGAGGTCATTCTCTAATGGTACCACCTCTATATTGAGTACATGTGATTGGTCTGGTATGTACTTCTTCAAGAGTGATACATAGAATACATATTGTACTTGAGATAGGTATGGTGGGAATGCTAGTCGATAGGCCACTACTCCAATGCGATCAAGGTTCTCAAAAGGGATGATGTACCTTGGACCAATCTTTCACTTCTTCCCAAATATCATAACTCTCTTCCAGGATAATGTGCAGAGGAATACCATGTCTCCAACATCAAACTCAAGGTCTCATCAACCATTATCATCATAGTAATTTTTTCAACTTTGGGAATCTTTAATGTTCTACTAGATGGTTTTAACCTTCTACACCATTTCTTCGGCCATTTCTTGACCTAGAAGTTTTTTCTCCCCAACTTCATCCCAACATGCTAGTGTTCTATACTTCTTCTCATAAAGGCCTTTATAAGGATCAATTTTGATGATTGGGTGGAAACTGTTCTTGTAAGATAACTCAACTAGAGAAATATTTTGATCTTCTCCTCCTTTGAAGTCCATTGATCATGATCTCGACATATCCTCAAGTGTTTGGATTATCTTCTTAGATCGGCCATTAGTTTGAGGATGATAACCCATTCTAAAGTTCAGCTTAGTATTTAGAGTATGTTGGAGTCTCTTCTAGAACATAGAGGTGAATCTTGGACCCGGATTGGATAAAATTGATAGTGGTACTCCATGTAGCCTTACCACATCTTTGATATATATTCTCACCAGTTGATCCAATGAGAAATACTCTCTAATTGAAATGAAGTGTGAAGTATTTCTAAAATGATCCACAATAACCCATATAGCATTTTTTACTTTGATATCTTCAGAAGTCTATTGACAAAGTTCATGGTGATGTTATCTCATTTCTATGTTGTTATGTGTAATGGTTGCATCATCCCATTAGACTTCGGACTCTCATCCTTCACCTTCTAGCATATTAGGCACTTAGATGTATACTAAGTGATCTCCAACTTCATGTTATCCCACCAATAATTCTATCAGAGATCTCGATACATATTTATGTTTACTAGGTGAATGGAGAAATTTGAACTATGTGCATCATCAAAAAGTTTATTCTATAACTTTGGATTTTATGGAACATATATTCGTGACCCAAATCTCACAATTCCCTCCTCAATAACATTGAACTCCATGGATTTCCCTTTTTTGATAGTTTCCAAATTTTTCTGAATTCCTACATAATTCTTTTGAGAATCCTTTAACCTTTAAAAATGAAATGGTTGAGAAATAATTTTTGGAAGGATTTATGATGTTACCTTGTTTATTATTCCCATTTAAATCTTCATCAAATCTAAGAATATTGGTTCTTTTTTAATTCCCATCAATGATAGAATCATTGGGTACTTTCTACTTAGAGCATGATCCACCTTTTTCACTTTCTCAGGGTGGTAATGGATTGAGCACTCATAGTTTTTTATCAACTTTAACCATATTCGTTGGCACATGTTCAACTATTTTTGTGCGAATCTATACTTGAGGTTTTTGTGATCCATAAATATTTCACACTTCTCCCCAAAGAGGTAACGCTGCCAAATTTTCAAAGCCAAGATTACTGCATCCATCTCCATATCTTGTGTTGCATATCTTTTCTCATGAAATTTTAATTTCCTTGAAGCATAGGAAATGAACTTTTCATTTTTCATCAACACGCAACACATTCCCTTCATTGAAAAATCACTGAATACTTTTAAAAGTTCTCCTCTTATGGGTAGTTTGAGCAAGGGTGCAGTGATAAGCCTTTTTTTCAACTCCTTAAATCTCTCTTCGCATTCATCACTCCTTGAAAACATGACTCCCTTCCATGTTATCTTGATAAGAGGGTTTTAAAATAATGATATATTTCTCACAAATCGGTGATAATATCCATCTAACCCCAAGAAGCTACGGATATCTGTCATCGATGTTAGACTTGGACATCCCTCGATCGCATTTGTGTTGGAGGGATCCATAGATAACCCATTGCTTATGATGATATGACCCAAGAATGAGATTTCCTTCAACCAAAACTCGTATTTGATGTACTTTTCATAGAGAATATCTTTTCATAAGGTCTCTAGTACAGTTCTTAGATGCTCCCCATGCTCCTCCTTGTTTTTTGAGTATATTAGAATATTTTCTATAAATACTGCAAAAAATTTGTTGAGGTAATATGTAAATACTCTATTCATCATGTCCATGAATATTTCTAGAGAATTATTAAATCCTAAAGTCATTACTATGAATTCATAGAGCCCTTACCTTGTACAAAAAGCAGTCTTAGCGATATCATTCTTCTTCACCCTTTGTAATATCTTTTCCACAAATCCACCATGGAGAGGTATTTTAATCCACGTAGTTGATCAAACAAGTCATAAATTCAGGGCATGGGATGCTTGTTCTTTATCGTGATATTGTTGATCTCATGATAATCGATGCAAAGGTGCATTGAACCATCATTCTTCTTGACGAAGAGCATTGGAGAACCCCCTGGTGAAGCACATGGGCATATAAACCCTTTATCAAAATTCTCTTATAGTAGTTTCTTTATCTCCTCATGCTCCACAACATCCATTCTATATGAAGTATAGGTTATCGGAAACACCCTAGGTATAAGATCAATTGATAATTAAACATAATATATATGATAAATACCATGGAATTCCTCGGGAAACACTTCAGAGAAATCCCTTCACAATAGGCATTTCTTCAAGGATGGTTGCTTCCTTAGAATCAATCGTCTAAGAAAGATATACATGCTTATTGGGTAGTAATATCCATGCTGGAGATGATGGTGCTAAGGTATATTCATCCTTCTCCTTTCACTTGTACAGAATTAAGGGTCGATTCTCTATATAGAGAGTGATTTACCTCTCATGGAAATTTATGTTGGCTCTATATATGGAAATAAAATACATAGCAATAATTGCATAAAATTCATCTAGAAGAAGTATGAAGAGGTTTGATGGGAGGTCAAATCCATAAATTGTGACAGGGGAGGAGTTATATTCATGGGATGTAATGATTTCCCTATTTTCCATTCTCACTAACATCTTTACTTCCATGATTTTTGGTGGGTTTGGTATTTTTCTACTAAACTTTTGAGATATAAAAGAATGCGTAAAAACAAAATCAAAAAGTATGTTCTCTATTCTTGAATGAATAACTTGAATACATATCACAACTTCATTTTCAGGGTTCTCTTCGGTATTAGTGATGAAAAAATATCACCCTTGCTACCATGGAGGTTGTTGGTTGCCTCCGAAAACCCTTAGCATAGAGAACTGGTTTGAAAATTTCTCAGGTTCTTTGCAGTTGAAGCAATGAACAATGCGTTGAGGTTCGAACAGATCATTCCTCTGCTCTCTCACTGAAGAAGGTTTTTCTTGTTAGTTGTTAATAGGTAAGTGCCCTTATCTTCCACACCTAAATAATTTCCTCAATCCCTTCATGAAATTTATGGTGTGCTTCTTTCCACACCTCTGTCATGTAGGGTACTGAAATTTCATAGCACCGTTGTATTTATCCATCAGACTGCCAGATTTAATGTCCACCTTATTCTTCTTATCCCCATGATACCCCTAAGATTCGTCGATCTCTATTTCGACAATGAGGGAACATCAGACAATTTATTCATATCTCTCGAAGTCATTTATCATTAGGGATTTCTGTATGATAGGTTTTATGCCACCAAATAGGCGGTAAACCTTGAATTTGGGGGTAAAGACAAAGGTGGGGACATATCGTGCTATCTTTGTAAAGTTTTTTTTTCTTATGCTATGATGGATTCATCGTCTTTTTCCTTGAGGTCAAAGAAGTCCATTTCCATATTATGTTGTATGGTGTGAGTAAAATATTTATTGAAAAATCATTTTCCAGAAATCCTTCTATTCCAACACCTTGATCTCCTCCTCAGTCTTCATATTTTTATCAATGTCCAACATTGATCAGCTTCAACCTCTATACGATAAGCATCCAGAAGTACATTCTCTTGTTTATAACATTGAAGGATGGAGAATATCTTCTCAATGGAGTTGTTCCATTGTTTGACTATGGAAGGATTGGACGATCCATTAAAAGTAGGAGGCCTTAAACTCATGAATATCTTTATTTTATATTGTTCTTTCTTAGGGGTTTGAATTTCACTCTTGACTTATGTTTCTATTCAAAACATGATTTAATTGAGAGAGTATCATTATAAAGTTTGTGATTCCCACTCCCATTAGATTTGGCATCTCCTTTGACTATTCATCACATTGATCTTCATATCATTAGTTAGCCGGAGTCCTCCTATTACAATCCATTGTCTGGAATAGAAGGAAATATATGGCTAACACATAAAGAGGAATCTAGTGACAAAAAGGGTTAACTTATAAATTACATTTATTTCTCTAACTTATCTATCTTATCCATGATCTAATTCCCAACATATATTCTCAGGTGAATTTTTTAATTCTCTCAATAATGGTTCATACTAATCTTATTAATTTACCAAATAATATCCCTCACGAGTTTCGTAACCAATAGTATAGCAAGGCCCGTCGTCGTGCACCAGTTCCCATTCAAGTCTAGCTCAAAGCGATGTTTTTGGGTTTTACCCCTAGATACCTCTGTGCCAGATCCGCCTCTACCTACTCATATCAAGACAAGGATGTATTTACTTGATAAACCACTTACTTAATATTCACCAAAATTTAGGGATATTTTTATTTTACTTATTCTTATCCCTAATGCTTTTACTAGGTTTTTCTAATCCTAATCCCAAAAATAACTAAACATCTTCTCTGATACCATATATAACAACCTTGATCTTTATTACACACATAAACATGATTTATTATATAAAAATTCACTTAAGTAAACTCTTACGGTTGAGAGGTCTAGTGTCTTGGGAAATGAGGAACATTACATAACAACTTAGAACATAAAAACCAACATCTTTATTGAAAACATCTTTTAAATAACCACTACATTCCTTTTTAGTTATCATTGCATGGGATAACCAGAGGACATGCATAAGAAAAGGGTGAGATATAAAGGCTAGTAAAGGAGTAAACAAGGAATAACATGAATAATGTAGTACATGTTAGGCAATAGGCATATCAATGGAGCACAATAGAAACATGAACATAATGTCATGTTATAGCATGATTATCATAACTTGGAAATATGGAAGCAACATTCAACATGATATTAACATGATCCAAGGCTCTTGCACATGGAGAATGAGTAATCCCTCATTGAAATTGAATTATAATTATTAAACCCTCATTTCACTTAACATATCATGTTAATAATCTTTATCCAATACATTAGATCACTATCAGGGGGCACCCTTCACAATCATTTCATTTCATGCATAACTGTGCCACAGAGATCATACAACATGGATTCATTAAACATCATAATTTAATCCATGATAAAGTAATGTGTAATTAATATATGAAATTATATAATTAATAAGTAAATGTGAATAAATGAGAATACCCTTGATAGAGAAATGGTCATGGTATTCACTTCATAATAACTTTGGCTTGAAGAATCTGGGTTTAATTTCAGCAGCATAACGGCATGACATATGAATACATAAAAATAGTTTATGATAGTTAAAGGGGTATCTCGTCATGTTTTGTTAAATTTAATGTAATGGGGTCATATATATACAATTACCAACATATGAAATGGAATTTAGATGCATAATATAAAATAATTTCTTAAATGTAAATTAGAAGTTAAAAATTTCTTACGGAATTTCGGCTTGGTAATGGGTGTGAATATGAGGAATTAATGAGAGATAAAGAGTTATATAATCATTAAATCATAACGAGGGAAGTATTGGGGTGGTTTAAACTCATAACACAACGTTATTAAATGAAAAAAAGGTTATAACAATATAAATAAATTTTTTAAAAAAATTGAGAAAGGAAGAAATCCCTTACTAGGAAGTGTGGTCCCAAAGGCTTTGGAGAGGCTTGAGAGTGGATTATAGAGGGATTGGGGAGAATTTGGGGGATTATAGAGATAGTAGGTAAGATTTTAGTCTAGATCCAATGGTTTTTAGTGAAAAGGAATTGGAGATTGAGTGGGTTTATATAGGAAATTAGAGGGAATTCTTTATTGTTTAGGTTTTGAACACCGCACATTAAACTAATAAAAACCACAAAACATCCCATGGTTTCTACCCATGAGATTTTTCCAAAGGGGGGTAGAAAATATTATTTTATAAGACCAATGTCCTAATTTATTAAAATATTATTCTCTCTTATATGGAGGTGAATCACACTCTCAAGGAAATCATTTTAAAAAGATAAAATATTTTACAAGCCTTGGAGGGTCCACTAAGGAACCATAAATTTAATAAAACAAAACTAAAATCACATTATTTTAAAGGTAAAACAAATATTGTCCGAAAATACATTTTATAATACTTTATTACATCACTATTGTGTCATTATGATGTCATAAAACACATTATTTATTTAAATGGTATTTAATTTTTACCCAAAAATTCGACTATCTCAGAAAATTATAGAAAATTAACTTTTGGATAATTTCAACATCTTAATTCCAAAAATAATATTCATTTTATCTAAATAAAATTCTAAATATGTTCATTTTTACTTTTAAAATAAAAATTGATATTTATTAAAAATTTAAGGGTTTTTAGAAAAATAGTTTTCAAACATTAATAAAGGTTACAATTGTATTCATAAAAATTATACGATCATTTATATTTAAAAAAAGTAATTTTGTAATAATATTTATTAAAATATTATTTAATTAAAAAAACCATTAATTCATAAAAATAGATTTGACAATTGAATTTGAATGTTTACTAAAAATACTATTTGTTCTTTAAACCCCATTTACAAAGTAACAATAATAAAATGAATCTAAATTATTTATACAAAAAATAATGCACATAATAATGGTGTTGGGTTCTTGTAACATAACACCTTATAACACCCTTATGAGACCTAAGGTTAATGTGTGTGATGGTGATAGACTCTTGGGGTGGCTCAGATAATATCGCTTAGGTGGTAATCTCTATTAACTTTCACTTCTCTCATAGGAAATTTTGTTCAAGCTTAACGTGTTGAAGATCAACTTGGGATTGGTCCAGAGTGAAGCCCAGTGACGCTACCTCCTTTCCAACCTCTGAAAAATTGGATTCTAATGGAGTTATTATAATGTTTGAGGTAATCACTTCCTTTGTCTGAGTAAATTGGATTTCTTAAAACCTTATATTTGTACTAATCATGTGATCACTATTCAACGCCTATATTAGCAACAGTAGAAATTTTAAACGGTATTTTAAAACCCAAAAACAAAAAAACCCAGGAAGTTCATATGTTATATATAACCATTTTACATAATAAGAAATTTAATTATATAAAGATTAATTTTTATTAATAATAGTTTGGGCCGTTAAATCTACCATCTCTCACACCCTTAATTTTGTCATCATTTTCCACACCCTCAATCAGCATCCCAACATCTTATGAGAAATCCCCTCTCCATTAATTAGCATTAGCAGTTAGGTAGTAGTTCAACACTCCTATTTATTCATGAGGGTATTGGTGTCTGATTACTATAGGTACAAATTTTAATATGAATAAAGTTATTTCAAGTTTTTATACTACTGAATGTTTTCTCATAAAAGATTAAAGAAATGTTACTATAGAGAGAAACATGAATAGATAATATGATTGGATTCTAATGTATTAAATATAACTAACTCATTTAACTATTATGGGTTCCCTAAAAATGAACTTGTAGGATTATTTGGCCAGATTCTAGGCCAGCTGGAAGAGGAGCTAGTTAGCCTTCAGATTACTTATGATAATTGAAGTCATATACCTCAATAATAGAAAAATGATGCCTTTTATTCAAAGATAAATGTAATTTTTATACATTAATGTGTAATTGAATGTAATTATGTTATTAAATTCAATTATTTTAAATAATTAATCTCTTTTTATATATATGTTATTCTACATTTCTGTTGTTGATCTCATAGAATGAAAGTGTACATTGAAAATTTTTGGTAATAATTTTACGGATTTTAATGATTATGGAATGAATTCCCCAAAACATTGTTCATCACTCAGAATCAGTATGATAAGTTTTCCAAAGGGGTAGCTATAGTGAAATGGAAGATTTTTTTTATATCTGTTTCCAATAGAATTACATGGTATTGAAATATATATTATATGTGAATCTCATTTTACCTATATACATTTATATGACAAGGATATGACATTGAATACATTATAATTAAATTACATGTCATATATTTCAAGATGTTTCTTAAAAAATGCATTAATTCAAGATAAACAAATTATCCCTCACACTATCGGGTCAGAGAGTTTTCCAGAAACAGATAAATTCTTGTCATATTTTTATCAGTTTACATATTTATAAGAAAAAAATATCAATTCCATATGTTAATTTTTATTATTTATCATTTTATGATGTGTTCAATTAGTTTATGGAAACAATTCTCCCAAAAATAATTGTTGTTGGGTGTTCATAAAAAATTTGATGGGAGTTATATTACTTACACTAATAATGAAGTTAGGGTTTGAAATTAATTTTAATTTTAATAACATGATATTTGTTGTTACTGTGTTAATATGATTGCATAAAATATTAAAAAAAATAATTTATAGGTAAAAATAAAATAACTATTTACTGTAAATCCATTGCAGACCTTCCCGATCTCCCAGGATGACCCAGATGGTCATGTCCTTGGGATGGAGCATCATGTTCAAGTGTGTGTGATTGGTATGGGACCATCCCAATATATGGTCCCTAGCAGGCCACTGGGGATTTCTACAACATATAATTTTGGTTTTATTTACTCCATATCTCAAGATTCTTAGAGGTAATTTATTGTAATTAAAAACACAATTCCAAAAAAGGAGACTCATAGAAAGATGCAATATGAAAAGGTCTTTTACCTACAAAAAGCATTGATTAAAATATATTATCAATCTAATTGATCTATCCCTGGTGATATAACATCATTGGATATTAATGAGTAGATAAATCACACAACATCAAAATCATTTGGTAAAAAACATTTATTGGTTTTATGTTTTAATTTAAATATACAACACTATTTAATTATCAACCTAATTTTCATGTAGGTGCTAGTAGTAGGAAGTGGATATAGATATAGAGAGGGCCTAGATCAAAGTTCATTAGGTAATGATTAAGGTTCACTTTTAATTTGAATATTTTGTGTAGATAAACTATATGATCTCATAGTTTGGTGTGGAGAACTTGGATATGATTTCAAACATATTTTTTATTTTCTATATCTAGAATTTGGTTACTTCATTATAATGAGTATGTTTGTTTATATAGTTCCTAACCTTTGTTTAATCATATAAAAAGTTTATTTTATATCAATGTTGTTTCTTTGATATTAAGTATATGTATTTCCAAGGTTATATATTTTGTTATTATAGACATCATGAGTAGGCCCACTGGTCATTACCATATAGAAATCATGTGTTTTGTGATCCAATTTTTTTTCCTCCATGTGTCAGTATAGTTTCAACTAGTTTTATCTATTATGATATAGGTATTATATATAGAGTAGAGAATTTGGAACCAAAATAAATGTGAATTTTTACATTTTCATATACATTTTCACCTATGGGTTTGTGTTCTTATCAATATTCATATATTTTTTTATTTAGATCTTATGGTGATACAGATTTTAGATTAATTCTTAAATGCGATATAAATTGGCAGTTAAACCCACAATTATTTAAGTTAGATAATTTAGTGATGGGTTCTGCTACAAAATAATGTTGTTGATATAGCTACGGTTTAAACCACTGCTATATCCTCTACATTTTTGGCAGCATAAATGTCCACTAAAAAATATTTCTATGATGGTTTCCAATAACTTCTTCTAAATGGTCATAACTAATGCAAGTTGGATACCGATGAAAAATTTTGTTCCATTGTTTTGGAAACCATCATAGAACTATATAGAAGATGTTTAAATATCCTCAAAATAAAAAAAACATAAATTGGACAATTTTATCATAGTGTGTATTGATAAAGGTGATCTATGAAACTCATAAAGAACTTTCTAATGCACTTCCAATAGAACTGATAAGCTTCTCTAAGATAACCCAATGTTCTTACTATCCTATGGTCATCCCCCAGGGGTATCTCTATAACCAACACAGTCAAAAATCACCCCTTCTATAGAGTCTCCTAACAAAAACGCATCCACCCTCTACAATAAGGATAACTCCATGGTTATCTGGTGAATAAAACCTTAGCCACAACTCTCCCCCATATCAATCTTCATTTCAAAAAGCTCCTTTATCCCTTTTTAAATGTCGAAAGTCTCTCAATCAACATATCCTTGTAATTTTCAACTCAATAAATCAACAAAAACATTCCGCTTTCACTATTTTTAAGAGATACTAAAATCATAATCTTCATTAATCTAAATCCATCATTGTTGGCATAAATTAAAATATTGATTGTAAAAGACTTATTGGAGGATCTTATCGACTGTGAAAACCACAAAGAGATCATCAATAAGGTAACTCCACCACAAATTTAGAATTAAAACACCTGACACCATATATATATCATGTGTATAATAATTAGTAAAACATACTAGAAGCTTCATTCCATCATTTAGGTTGGAAAACATAAAATTTACATTTCATGCTTTGTTAGTAATGAAGGTAACCAAATTTTCTAAATTTACAAACATACAACATAAAAATTTAAATATTGAATTATTGTCATTCTAAATGAACTTTTAGGTTTATAGATTTAGAGAATAAATAATAAATAATAAATAAAAATATCCATGAATTCAAGAGAGTATCTTTACCAATATACCTAAATGATCATATTAAATATTAGTTCATCAACATCATCAATATAAAAACATTCTAGACATAATTATTTTATCATTATTCTTGATAACTAGGAGGGAAGGAAACTTGTGAAGGGTAAGATAATTTCTTAGTAAGGGTAAAAATAAGCATTAATAGTTTAACTTAATTTGTGGAAAAAATTAGGGTGTAAGGGTTTGATGACATAATAACATTCCATGAGAAAAGCATAAGAATATTCCTACCCATAAATACTGTAATCATCAAACATAAATATATTGAATAAATATTTAAATAATGAAAATTTCATTAGAATCTATAATAATAAGACATGTGACATAAATTTTGATCATAAAAAATGATGAAACCATAACAAGAATATATAAAATGTTTTGGTATCTTTAGAATATTATTATCATATCACTCTTAAAAATGGAATTTCTAATATGGTAGAATTACATCTCAAGAGTACCTAATTCTTTGAAGGAATATAACAGACCCAATCATTCAAGTTTTACCATACAACCACCCTTCCTAGGTTAATAACATAAAAAACCCATCATTATAACCAATTTTTGTGAACTGTGTCATGAATATATTATATAGGGAATTTATTTTATCATAAACTCCTTGAAACAAGATTTTTATTTTCAGAATATTGTTAAATTGTATAAAAAAAACAGCTTCTATAATAATTTCTTTAAAAAATGATTAACCTTAGAAAATGAAATGGATTCCATAACAATCACATTGAAACATGATTGTCCCATGAGAAAGAAACAGGTTCTATAAAAATATCATTGATACATGATTAACCCATGGAAAGGAATTGGGTTACAAAGAAATCTCTTTGAAACAGGATTAACCCATTGAAAATAAATGGGTAAAATTTCAATCTATTTGAAATAATATTAATCAATACAATGTAAGAATGATTATTCTATCATAAAATATACCCACATTCTTGAATATGAAAAAATAAGGGTTTTTATGTTGATTTATGGAAATTCCATTAAAATACCATTAACAAAAAATTTGAAAATAAGCTTCTTTAATTTGAAAATATATTTTATAAACTAAAACATCAATAAATATTATGAAATTCCATTTATTTAAAGAAAAACTCTAAAAAATAAAAGATAAACCATCAAGAAAATTAATGGACATGAATACGATAAAATCCATTCAAGTCATAAATGTTAAAAATAAACATTAATCTCAAAAAAATTAAAAAAGTGAGCCAAAAGTTACCCATTTGGAAAACAATAAGAAATTTACTTTTAAAATAATTTAAACCAAGGTAAAATATGATATAAATTAGATTTATGAAATAATTTACTTTTATAAAAATACTTTTTTAAAACAATTTTAAAATATTTGGATAAGGTATATAACGATACTCAATATAAATGAAAAATACATGATCGATATCACTTAAAAATGAATTTCATGATGTTTATTTCATAAAAAAGGATGAAATGGAAATTAAAAATTCAAACCACATTAATAAAAAAAGTAGAATAATAGTGATTTGGTTCAAACAAATAATATCATGTGATTTCTTCCAAAGGAATATTGAGCATAAACAATCTAGGAATAAAGAAGATCGCAACATAAAGCCTTTACTAATTTTGTAAATCATCAGTTATAATCCCCTTGAATGAATAACATAAAATTATAATTTAAATATCCTAGAAATATTTATTTAAATGATTTGACGTTTTAAAGGTTAGTAGATACTCTTCATAAAATATTATTAATAAAATAACATATGTCCCAAAGAAGACAATTTGAGATGAGTAATGCTTACAATGATCAGAACATTTTAGTGATAATTAGACATTGAATAAACTATTTGTATCAATTTGAAATCCAACTAAAATAATTATAAGTACAACATAACATAATCAAGAGTAATTAAACATGTATTCTTATAATATCAAAAAAAATTACTATAACCTAATGAAAAGAAATTGAGTTTTAAAATTCTTTATGACAAGGAAAAAATAAAGTCAATTACCCTTCGATAAATTAATTAAAATTAAAACATAAAATATCATTATGTTTGATGGATTCATGATATTACATGTAAAATGGTACTATATAAACTACCCAATAAAAACAATAGGTGAATTTGAAATATATCTCATAGAAGTAAAAGAAAGATCATAAAAAACATTACCTCAAGTCCAAGAATTCCTTGTATGTCCTTTAACTCATGTTTAAAAATATTATATAAATTTTAAGGTTTATAAAGAAAAAAATACAGTTCTAATAACTTCTACTTTAATTATTAATTTTTTTCTTTATAATTACTTATTTCAATACTTAATCTGTTAATTCCACATCATGTGTTTTCAGGACGTCCAGTTCATTATTTGAAAATGAATTCAGTGTGCTGACCATTATCAAATTGTGACAACTGGGTCCCGGTGATAGCACATCCACCCCGCCTTAACATGGTCGTCGGGTCCTGGCCCACTAGGTACCACCAGTTACCCCGCAGACACGTGGGGCCCACCCTAGGGTCCACCCACATGCCTGAACGAGTCATCCGACTAATATGATAGTCCCCACAGGCTAACACATGTCCTTTCTAGTGCACTTTGTCCTCACCCACACACACTCTAAGGAACTTCCCTGGAGGTCACCCATCCTTAATCTGTTAATTCCACATCAGGTGTTTTCAGGACGTCCAATTCATTATTTGAAAATGACATCAGTGTGCTGACCATTATCAAATTGTGACAACTAGGTCCTGGTGACAGCACAACCACACCGCCTTACAAAGTTCATCGGGTCCTGGCCCACCAGGTACCACCATTTGCCCCGCAGACACGTGGGACCCACCCTAGGTTCCACCCACATGCCTGAACGGGTCATCTGACTAATATGATAGTCCCCACAAGCCAACACATGTCCTTTACAGTGTGCCTTTTCCTCAGTCACACACACCCTGAGGAACTTCCCAAGAGGTCACCCATCCTGATCACTACTCCAGGCCAAGCACGCTTAACTGTGGAGTTCTAACCAGACAGGCTCCCGAAAAGGAAGGTGCACCTTGTTGACATGAGTCATATCATTTAGTCATTTAACCCTTTATCATTTGGGGATGTTACACCAATAGTCCATTATTTCAACATATCGTAAATAATAATCATGAAATAATTTAATATTTATTAATCTAATTTTCATATGAAACAATCGTGACTAATGGTTTTTATGAATGAACTATGTTATGATCATGGAAATAGTAGGTCGTACGTACATATGAGTAGCATTTTCATTTTTCAATGATTATTATAGAAAGAATATATGTATTATTTTATCTATATATAATTAAAATAATATAATAAATACCATATTATTTTATTTTATATACTTATATATATAATTATTATAATTTGGTGATGTAAAATTAATTGCATTGCTTCTTAGTGGCAGTAGTCCAGATGTACACAAAGTACGTTATCATTTTTCATTATAAGAAATAAAAAATATATATTATATTTCCATAAATATAAATCTTTAATTTTATTTATTATTATTACATTTATATTAAATATATAACTAAAATTTATCTTTATTACATTCAATGTGAATCATTACATAAAATCAAAGCTCATTGCTTCATGAGGTAGTTGTTTTCCTTACACACAAGCAATGTTATCGTATCCCCCACAAAATGAAAATTAATAAGGTTTGTGATATATTAACTATAAATGTATAGATATGTCAAAAATATTATATATATTCGTTAAATTTATCATTAAAATAATCAATGAGAGGTAATTGTGGAAGATGAATGGCATTGGTTAATGAGGCAGTAGTCTGTCATACACATGAATGATGATTTAGTATATCATTTGATTGTTGTGGAGATAAATTTAAATTATTACATTAATATAGTAACATATAAGAATATAGTAAATAATTTTTTTATCATGTGATCATATTTTAAAAATATTATAAGTATATATAAGAATAAATAAACAAAAACACATATTTAGGTATTTTACCTTTTCTCATACAACCTCTTTATGATTATACCTGATGTATTCATAGAATGAATTGTTTTTAAAAAAATATTCTTATAAAATAAGTTTATGGATTTTTTTATGTTATTTTTATGAGAATTTTTGAAAAAATAATAATTTTTAGAGAATAGAAGAGAAGGGGTGTCCTTTTATAAGCGAGGTGAGTGGAAGAATTATAATTTTTAAAAAGTAAAATGTGTACCCTTATTTTTCTTAAGAAAAAATGATGCAGAATTGATAATTATAATGACTTAAAAATTATATTATCAAAATATGGAAATAAAATATGGATTAGAAATGTTTTTATGTCATATGATTCATTATATTTTTATTTTAACCCCTCTGTAACTCCTTTTCACCTTAACCTCAGTAATTTATTTTTACTATTTTCACAATTGATTATGGTAAAAAATTATTTTTTCCATATTATATAATAAAAATTATTGTCATTAAAAATATGGAATAAATTTTATGAAATTATAATCATAGATTTGGTAAAATTAAATTTATAATTAAACCTGTCGATATTAAAAAAGCGGGTTTTCAAGAATTTTATTTTTCAAGGAAAGTGATTTTAAATTAACTTTATGTATAATAATACTTATTTTATAAATATAAATTATTATTTATTTACATATAATCTATAAATTTAATTTAAGTCATTCCTATTTAGGTGTTATTTTAATTAATTAAAAATGATAATCATAATGAACTCTAAAATAGTATTCAACAAAACCATATTTCTAAATCCAAAGACAAACCTATACTAAAATTCAAAATGAATTACATAAAAAATAAATTTATTAAATTAAATACAATAAATAATATTAATTTTAATTTGAATGTTATTATAAAAATAATTATTCTTTTAAATTAATTTATTTATTGAAATGAAATGACATTTTTCCCAAAAAAACAGCATTTTCCATATTCAGTGAAAAATCCAAATTTACCAAACCAAATCTCAAAAATTCACCCATAGTAAACATTGGTATTAAAATTTCAAAAGAATTAATATTTTATCAAATAAATTTTCTAAATTTCCCAAAAATTAATAAAATATTTTTTCAAGATAATTAATAAAAATCCTTTTTTGAATAAAACATAATTTTCAAGAGTAAAATAATTATACTAAAAATTTATTGATTATTTACTAAATATGTATAAATAATTAATTTTTGTACTAAATATAGATATACCCCAAAATAAAAGAGACAAAAAATTCCTGCTTGTAGGAAAATATATTAAAGAAAATTAAAAAGATACAACAAAATAGAGTCATGGAACATTTCAACAAGGGAGAGAGTAGACCTCAACACTAAGGTTAGCCAGAACACAATAATTACAAAAGTCAGGTAGGACACATGACCAACAATAACCAACCTCAAAAATTTCTCTCTTAGAAAGAGCATCAGTAACCCGATTAACCTAACGATAAACATGCGTAACTTTAATGGAAATCACCTCCACCATCCAAAGACATTCAATCCAAGCTGGTAGGATCGTCCATGGTATATTCCAGGAATGATCCCTAAGAATTTGAACAACAATAGAAGAGTCATATTCCAACCATAATTGATGTCAGTGAAAATGTATAGAATATTTGATTGCTTTGATCATGGCCTAGTGCTCAGCTTAAATGTGATGGCCATTTCTTATAAAATGGAAGAAGCAACCTTTCACAAACCCTCGGGAAGATTGACAAACACCACCATATCCAGCAGGGCCTGGAGCACTCAAGGATACTCCATCAATGTTGACTTTGATCCCTCCAGTTATGGGTGGTATCCAGCGGATATAATTCACCATTAGCTGCTTCTTAGACCTTCCATTCACACCAAGTGATCTCAAAATAACAAGGTTAGCAACATTATTATTCATATATACTTTTTTAAAAAGATAGGAAATCTAAATGGTGTGGTGTATGAACAGAACACCATTACGGAAAAATGGCTTTCAGTTGTGTGTTGTGTGTCGAATACACTATCGAAAATAGTTATGTTCTCTAAAATATTTTGGTGTTGCATACAACAACCCATTAATAAATATAATCCTATAAATTTTAGCTTTAGCTTAGAAAAAAATGATTGATATTTAAACATTCATTATTTTTAAAACTCTGATATTAAAACGGGTTAACAAAGAATTATCTTGATTAAAGAGAAAGGGAATTATAAATTTCAACAAGAATAACACATTATATGATTACAAATAGGATAACATAGGTGGTATATTATTACTTTAACATCAAATAAAAGAATAAAAAAATTATGGGGATTGATATAGATCAATGAACATATTAATTTGAATGATCTAAATAAAGTTAAGGACCTAAAAACCAAAATAAATGTGATGAGTGAAAAGGAAATTTGTTAAATAGAAATGAAGACACTAGGATAAATTTTTTGTTTCAAGATGATTATCCTATATTTAAGGAATTATTTCACTGTATTTACTAAATTGAAAATATAATATACTTACTTGACATGTTAAATTTCATCATTTATCTAATTTCAACCACAAACTACTATTTGTTTCAAACTATTTTTATTAAATATTATGTTTTCATTCCTAAACCAATAAAATTTAACTTTAAATACCACATATACATAAGAGGTATAATCATGTTATTCTACCTATTGTTAATCATTAACCAAAAACAAAATTTTTATCACATGGTAAGATAACTCATAGAATGAATAAACCATTATATGATGAAATATTACATTAATCACTAAAATTAAAAAGTAAAACCCAATGTTATAATTAAATAATTACATAAAAAATAACCCTATATCCCAAATAACCTCAATAACATTAAAATTAATGAGTTTTCAATCCTCAAAAGTTATCTTAGACCACTTATCTTAAAAGAACAAAAATATGGTGACATCCATTTCAAAATATATTAATTACTTAGTCACAAAATAACTTTTGAATATCATTGTTATCCATATTATAAAACTTATGTTCCCATAATTACCTAAACATAAAATATTTTATAAACCCTAAAAGTCATAAATACCTTAAAATTTATGTACAAATTTTTTTATGCATAATTCATGTTAAACCAAAGATATAGAAATACTTAGACATAATAAAACACCTCCGAAAAGTTCACTAATAACTATAATATTTAATTGCTTAAAATTTAAATTGGTGATTGAGAAATTGAACATATTATAAACCCTAATATTATACACTAAATATGGAATCCATAACTCTTAATGTAACCCCATATAAAAACATCTAAATATCCAAAGATATATAAAAATGTTCTATAATAAGGACAATAACATCCAAAAATCTACACTCACAAAACTTGTGCTAAAAAAATATATGTTACATTTCAATATTTGGTACTAGTAAAGGTGACCCAATTTTCTCCATCCAAAAACTACAACATGAAAAGATTAATATTGTATCACTTACATTGTCTAGGAATTATTAGATTTATAGGTTTATATAATTATAAAAAACACATACATAAAAAATATCCATAAATCCAATAGATTATATTTACCATTATACCAATATGTTCATATTTCAGATTAGGTCATCAAAATAATCCATATTAAAACCTTTTAGAAATAATTCATTCAACATTATTCTTGATATCCTGATGAAAAGGAAACATATTTAAAGAGAGATAAAATGATCTATAAGGTTAAACATAGGTATTAATAATTGAATTAACATATGAATTGAATAATGGTATGATCACATAATCAATGTGCATGAAAATAACATAATAATATTCATACCCATCAATACTCATATCATTAAACATGAAAACATAAAATAAGGTTTTAATAATGGAAGGAGTCATCAGAATCAACAATAATGAGACATTTAATATCAATATTGATCATAGGAAACATAAAAAACACCTATTAATCATATATATAATCAATTGGTATCTTGGGAACATTATCATTATATCACTCTTTCAAATGGAATACAAAATATGACTCACTTCCATATCTCAAATTTTGAATGAATTAGAGGTCTATAAATGAACCAAACCCATTTTTGGTTTATCTTGTAACCACTTATCTATTATTAATAACATAACCACCCATAATTATAAATATTAAATAATAATTTTATGATAAATAAGGTAAATAGTTCAATTAACTCAACATAAAGTCATTGAAACAACATTTATTCTTTTCAGAACATAATTAACATGGAGAAATGATTTTAGTTCAATGAATATATTATTGAATCATGAATAATCTATGGAAATGAAATGAGTTCCATAACAATATCTTTTAAAAATAATGAAAAAAATATATTTTCTATGAAAATATTCTTTAAACAAGATTAACCTATAAAAAACAAGCAGGCTCTATAAAAATATCCTTGAAACATGATTTAGCCAAGGAAAATAAATAGATTCAATTTCAATCTAATCTAATCAATCCTAACCAATACATAAAATTATTGAAGATAGTGTCATTAAAAAATATCTTCATTTTAGAAAAAGTAACATAAGGGTTTTTGACATTGAAGACTATAAATAACCTTAAAATATCATTAAAAATATTTTATAGGACAATAACTTCTTAATTTTAAAAATCAATTTTTAAAACTATAACTTAAAAAATTATTGAAAAAATAATTTTATTTTAAAAAATCCTTGGGTGCATATAATTTAAACCTAAATTCATGTCATAGATATGATGGTGGTAAAATATTTTGATGTAAAAAATGTTAAAAAACATTATTTTCAAAAGATTTTTAAAAATGAAGAAAAAATCAGACCCATTTAGAGAACTATAATAAATTTAACTTAATAGATTATTAAAATAAGTTAAAATATCTTTTTAAATTTAATTATTAAAAAAATTATTAATATAAAAAAAATTAAATCATTTTAGTAGACTTGGATACGAAATAGAATGATACATGGTCTAAAATCAAAAAACATGATCAATATCACTTACAAATAACATTATTGAATATTATTCTATACATAGGGGTTGAAATGGAAATTAAACATGTGAATCACATTCATAACCATAGGGGATGAAAATAGGTTTTTTAAGGAAAATAATGGAATATGAATTCATTTAATGGATTCCTGAACATAAACAGTCATAGAAGAAATGATATTGTAATATAAATCCATTTCCAATTTGGTATCTCTACAATCGTAAGCCCCCTAAAAAATAACATAAAATTATACATTAAAAATACATAATATAATTATTTTTATGATATAACATATAAAATGTAATTATATACACCTAATAAAATAATATATGTGAATAATATAACATATATCTCCAAATAGATAATTTGATACGAGCGTCCCCTACAATAATGATATCATTGATGTGAGAATTAATAAATGAATCACATATTTGTATCAAATTTAAATCCATATAGAATATATGGAAATAAAAAATAATATAATCAATAGTAATCTCACACATAATCTTATAATATCATATACAATGAATATGTAATATAACTGAATGAAAATACATTGAGTTATAAGATTACTTACCACTTATTAACTTTGAATTAAAATCACATTGGTTAGATTAGATCAAATTGGAACATAAAAAATCATGATGTATGAAGGAATAATTAAATTACATATAAATGGGTAATATATTTACCATATAATAAAATTATGTGGTGAACATGATATATATCTCATAAATGTAAAAGTTAGATGAGAAAAACATGTACCTCGAGTCTATACATTCCATGGATGTACTTTAAATTTGGTGTAATAATATTACATAAGTTATTTTATTTATTAAGATAAATATATTAGTTTAAAACATATACCTAGTTCATTTACTTTATTTCTCAATAGTGCTATATTGTTATACTTTATCAGTCTAGTCTAGGTCGAGTGTTTTAAAGAGGTTCGGTTCATTTTTCAAAATGACTTCAATGTGTTGTCCTTGGTTAAAGAGGAAATTTTTTGAAAATAAGAATAATAATAATCATGAAATAAATATCATATTTATTCTTAAATTATAATTTTAAAAGTAATCATGAAAATTTCATAAGAAAGATGAATTATGTTATGATCATGGAGACAGTAGGTCGTTCATATACATGAGTAAATTTTTCACTCTTTGATGAACATTATTAGAATAAAGTATGTATAATATTTTATTTCCAGAATTATAATAATACCAAAATGTCCATATTATTTTTATAAATATACTTATATATTATTCATTTAATTTGGCGAAAAAAAATAATTTCATCGCTTCCTGAAGGTGGGCTTCCATGCGTACATGGATGACATTATAATATTTAATATATGAAATAAAATGATATATTATGTTGTTAGAATGATAAATATTTCATTAATATAATTATTATTCCTTTTATGTTACGTATATTTATTAAATTTAATCTTATTACCTTCAAGGTTAATCGATAGTGAAAAACGAATCACCTCACATTGCGAGGCGATAGCCCACTGTAAATATGAGCAACATTATTATATCTCCCATAGAATTTAAAGTAATAAATTATCTAATATAATAATTCAATAGGTATAAATATGTTACATATATCATATATATTCTTTAATTCCTCTGTTACAATAATCTTTGAGATACGATGATGGAAAATGAATGACATTGTTTAGAGAGATGGTGGTTCTCCGTACACAAGAATAATGGTTTTGTATCCAATTTGTTGGATGAGGAGATATATATAACATATTTAGTTTTTATAATAACACCTAATTATATATTATATAATATTTAATTCATGTTATCAGATTTGAATATGTTTTTAAGGATATTGAAGAATAATAAAAACAAAAACACATATTCATGATTTTTTCGTCTTCTCAGACCATCTCGTTAGGATTATACATAAAGTATTCCTATAAAAAATTTTGAGAAAAAAATTATTCTAATAAGAGGGTACTAAATTTGGGATTTTATTTGGTTATATTGTTTCAAAAACAAAATATTTTTACAGTGTGAATAAGAGAGTAGAGCTGAGGCCCTTTTATAATTGAGGTGAGTGGTACACTTGTATGTTTTGATAAAAAAAGGTGTAATAACATTATACACATTAAAAAAGGATCAAAATGCATAATTATATATAAATAAACATGATAATAAATAATTATGTCCAGAAATTCGATTTTAGACATGTTTTTAGGTCATTATACACTAATCCTTTTAGTTTATCCCTTTGTAAACAGGTTTTCAGCTTAACTATGATAATTTATTTTTAATTTTTTCAAAATTAATCATGGTAAAAATTTAAAATAAATATATTAGATAATATTAATTATGATAATTCTAAATATTGAATCCATTTTACAAAATTAAATACATATAAATTTCATAAATTATTTTATTATTGAACCCACGGACTTGATAAAAAGATTTGTTTTTAGAAAGTTTATTTTTCATGGAAAAGATGATTATATGTTAAGTCAATGAATAATAATAATTATTGTACTATTTTAAATAAATATTTACTTATATATTATATCGGAATTTATTTTAAATCATCCATAATTACTGTTTTTAACTAAAAAATGGAATCTTCAGGAATATTAAAGTAGTTTTTTGAAAAACAATTTCCTAAACATAAATAAAAACTTATACTAAAATACAATATGAAATTTATTAAAAATAAATTAAATGGATTATATAAAAATAAATAATTATCATGTTATATTAAAAAATATTTAATACATAATTTTAATTCTTAATTTATTAATTTATTTAAATGAAATAAAATTTTCACAAAAGTTTGTATTTTTCACTATTCACTCAAAAATCAATAATTTCTGGAAAAACCCAATCTTTCACCCAAATAAAATTTTGATAAGAAAACATAAAATTTTATTTACTAATTATGAAATAATTTTTCTAAAATTTATAAAAAATTATAATAATTTGTTTCTTTAGAAATAAAAAAATCATCTTTGATGATAACAATTTTTTGGAAAATAATGTTACTTTACTAAAAAATGATTGTTATTTAATAAAAATTGATAATTAATTTTTATTTTTTTGGAAATATAAATATATATATATACACACACTCATCATGAAGTAGTCAATATTATTCATACCTTCTAATTTAATGATTAGGTTATAATGATTTTTTATATCACGATTCATTTAAGTTTGATGTTGCATATAGAATACACTATCAAACATAGTTTTCATTTCTAAAATATGGTGTTTTATGTTTACTCTCATGTGTAATTAACTACTTAGATCCATATGATATCACCTCTTTCTTCTAAAACAACATGTATCCCAATACCAGGAAGGAAAATTCACATAAAATTTTAAACATCAAACCCTCTATGGTAAAGTGAAGCAATATATCACCAACAAACATTAAAATGACACACTTATTTGACTATTTACATTTCCTATTCACCTATGGTATCATCCTACAACATCATTCTATTGTCTAGGTACCTTCTGATAAGGAATATCATAAGTCTACTCTTAGACAACTACACTTTCTATCAGCTACTAAAAAGGCACAAGAGTTCCCAACTACTAAAACTACCTCAAAGTAAACTTCTACTGTAACACCTCGATAATTTTAGAATTATATGTTTTGAATTAATTTATTTTGTTGATATTTTTTATTTCACATAATACTTGAAATAGTTCTTTTATATAAATATAAATATATCTGTATATATATATATATATATTAAAACACTAAGTGAAACTTTCATTTCCCATGACAATGACTTGGCTTTCGCTACATGCAACACTGACTTGTCTTGTGAAACATGAAATACCACCTTGGAATGTACTACTTGAAACACCAACATAGAATATGTTACACACAACACCAAGTTTCTATGAAGCATCATTTTATTATATTTTTTTAAATGATATAATTATAACCTATATGTTATACATAGTAAAATTAATATTAATAACTACTTTTAATTTATTTTTTATAACGCTTTTAAATAAGTAAAACATATTGATAAAGAAATATACAATTTTTTGGTAAAGTCCTTATAAGTTTAAATTTAATAACAACTACATTTCATGTACTTCTATAAAAAACATTAAAATTAATTTTCAACACATATAGAAATTAAATTTTTAAAATACACTTTATATTTTAGTATAGAATCCTAAAATTTGATTCGGGTGAATTTTTGGGATTTTTCGGAGAAACATCATTCTTTGATGAATAGTGACAAAAATACTTTTTCATAACAACTGCCTTTTTGTTTGAATAATTATTAATGTTAAATTATATTTTAAATTTTTTAAAGGTAATATTAGATATATTATACTTATATTAATATAATTTGGTCATTATAATCAAGTTCAGTTCTAAATTAAATTCGAAAACTTAATAAACATTTGAACTTATTTCTACTTTAAAACCCCGTAATTTCATCCAAACTATGGGATTTGCATAAATCTTAATTTTTCTGCTTTTGTGTTTTGAATTTTTAAAAATTGACATAAACCATTATAATCTATATAATATTTAAATTCTAATTAAATCATGTTTATTGTTGACAAAAATGTTTAGTAACAGTGACTGAGATTAATCACAGTGATTAAGGTCAAATTAAGGTTACTTAGAAAATAAACCTTATTATTAGGAGCCCAAATTACATAAAAACTTGTCCAAAAAAATTTAATATACATTTATCATCCATACACCTTCAATTATTTTTTTTTGTTTTGGTATGAGTTCTTCTAGGTAATATCATGTGTACACCTAACGTGCTCTCAAAAATTAAAAGTGATGTCTTCTCCTTCCCTATAAAAGTCCATTGCCTCTCCCAAATCCTCACACACCACAATCCTCTTAGGTCCTGCCATGATTTTCCCACTACACTTCATAATATCCCTCCCATACTTATAGAATCATTTCCTTAATAAAAATAACATCCATGTAAGCCTTTTGGCATATTTCAAAAGGAGTTACCAGATTAAGAGGCAACATCTTTTCTCAAGTCTATTCTTTTTTTTACTTCCCCAAACCTCCACTATATTTATTCCACAATTGTATTAAACCACTACTATCTTCAATATACTAGGATTTTTTTACACTAATGGTTTTCACTACACTTACACACACCTACATCTAATTGGTAATGGACATATTGTTTGCGTGTACAATGAATTATTACCCCACTAAATGATGATTGTTCAATTTTCCTTACCTCCTCTCATAGTGGAAATTATGAAGAAAACTATATTTTTATCTATTATATATTATATTTATTATTTATTTAGTCTTATGTATTCCTTTTAAAACACATAAATTTTTACTTTCCATTTTGTGTTACTATAATAATTTCGTTTGAGGATGTGTAGACTACTGCCACCTCAAAGTGACGTGATTTGTTAACATACAACACACAATGTAGTAAAGATGGATTTAGTGAAAATATATTATATATTTTATATTATAATGATATCGTAATAATGATATATTTATACACACACACATAGATATATATATATATATCATTTACCATATTTTTTTCAATACGACAACAAAAATGAGAACAATGTCCATACATATGTATGGCTTACCATATCCAGGAACAATGTATTCTATTTCATACTTCTATATTCTATAGACTATTTTTTTCATGACCCATCCCAGAGGGTCTCATACTGTTACTACTCCATTCCACCCTCCAATAGTACAGTGGCAGGTGACTAGCTTCTTGTTGGAATATCCCACAAATGGTAGAAATTTTCTTAAGTACTTGTATGCACTCTAAAATATCAAAGAAAAAATGCAGAAATGAAAAATAACTAAGTAAAAAATGCATGAAAACCACTATATTCCATAACCAGTGTAAAACAGTAAAAGTACAGAAAACTAAACAAGGCCCAAACAAGCCCACGAAAAGAAAAAAGTCTACAACCACAAGTCCAACCTGTAATGTAAGAGGTAATCAGACTATCGTTAAAAAAGATTCCTGAACAAACATCATCATGTCCAGTCACACAAAGCACTTTTTTGTTCTGGTCTTCTTGGAACTCCATTTAAGAGTCGATCATCTACACAATAAATGACACATGTGGACATATCCCATGTTGGGATGAGTAAAAAATACTCAGTATGACACCATGAAACCACAAAGGAATACCAAAAAGGAAATACCATAAGGGAAATACAATGAATTAAATACCATGAAAGAATACCACCATGGAATACCATAGAGTAAATACCATGAACAAATACCACAAAGGAGATACCACTAATTAATAACACCAAGGAATACCACAATATAATACCACCATTAAATACCAAAAAGTAATTTATAGTCATATCTATATAGATATATTTATTGAGAAAATATATCAATAACATCAAGATATACTCAGTCAAATAAGACACATAGTCTCAAAAAATACACACAGTATTCATAATACACACAATCTCTATAATACAGATAGTCTCGATAAGACACACAGTCTCTATAAGACACAGAGTCTCTATAAGAAACATAGTCTTTAGGTCCCATCCATCCATAAAATATTTTCTTAAAGAATTATCATTCCAAGATAACTCAAAATTCAATCCATTAGTTCATATTCACATTCCCACAAAAACCAACATTGGATATCACGAAATGATCATCTCATCATAAGGTTCCAAATTCTATAGATGAATTGTCAAACGAAAGTCTAGTTTGAAGGTTATGGTCATCTGAAAATTTTATATGGGGGTTCACTAGGTTGTGGACTGACAGTAGTGGTCGACCCTCATGGTCAATGGCCCCGCAGCAGCTACCATGGCCCGGTCCGGCCACCCTGGTCTGACTCGAGACCAACCCGGTTTGTTGGGTTAACCCGGCCCACTATGACTACACTTCTCTAAATGGGCACGACCCAACCTGGCGGCCCGACCCACATGTCCACCCCAATTCATTTTCTGAGTCGGTCTGGATCATGCTATCACCTGTGGAAATCGCTACCTATCCACACTTCCACCCCGCCATGTCATGCGGTCACCCCTCCCTTTCACACAGCCACCCAACTTCATCATGTGACTACCCTAATGCATCACGTAGTAACCCCTCTACGTCACACGACCACCCCGCCATGTCACACATCCATTTATGATGGTCGCGACCATGTCGTGTTCTTTTACCACCATGTCCTACAAAGCACCGAACACATCGTACCACCATTCAAAACTGGACATCATCACCCTTTGATTTTCTATCTATTATTATTTTTATGATCCTCCTATATATGAAATTAAAACACCTATGTGATCCTCAGGTCCTTAGCTACATTAATCTAGCCTTTATTTCATCTTGACTCCAATTTGGGGACTTGATCACGTACGGAGCCTCTTGGAATTTCAAGAAGCGATCGCAAGGATCCGATGGTGATGAACTACCAGAATAAGGGAGAGAAAGCCCAAAAATTCCCAAATAAGAAACATTTTCCTTTATTCTTTTCTACCTCAATTTTTTCTCATTATAAGGATAAATAAAGGGGATAAACAAATATCATAATAATACCAACACAATGATCAAACTGTGGATCAATATGTTTATGGATTGACCCACGTTCAATCGTGGATACAAATAAAGGGGAAAATAAATCATAAATAAAATTCCATACTTGGGATATCAATCATTCGTTGTCAAGGATTGATTTTCGTTGGTTATTCATCAAGAATGATCTCTGATCCAAGTGTTTTTTATCTTTCCCAATACAATTTTCTAATGATTCTCTCCAAAGTCCCTAGGGAATTTTCAGGTCAACTAGCCTGAACATGGGTCCCTTCCAAGATTTTAATTTAAACTAAACAGCATCGCTACATTGGCGTAATGTAAAAAAAAATCTCACAATTAATTTTATACATTAATATAGCCAAAAACTATTTTTCACACCTGCCCCATATCATTCGATGTTATACCTCACCTAGGTAAAACATTACATTATGAACGTAATGGTGGTCTCTTATTTAAAACCTGAGTCACCATTAATTATTTATTATGATTTTAAAATAAAATAATTTTAAATAAATATTTTATTTATGGTTACTTCCTTGGTGACTTTTTCATCAGATGACTTATGATGACTGATGTTAGGTCACACCTTGGGTAAAGTTGTCATTCTGATATCAACAGTGCCCTCAGATTTTTGATTTGGGCCCCCATTTAAAATATATTTCTCTTTTTCAGGAATGCCACATGTGTGTTCTATTAAAAAGTAATATTTTTTAATGAATTGTTTTGGGCACACTGGGGTGCATAATCACATTTCATCTCAGAGAATAATCTCATAATTTTCCCAAATAATTTATAAAAATAATATCTATTAAATCTGAGTCATTAAATTTTCCCCACCTTAGGGATTTACATTCATGAAATTCCAAAACAAGGGATACTAAAACAAATCATAGTATTGACCACATATTTGAGCCTCCTTATCTCATGTGCTCTCCTGAAGGTTCATGTGTTTCCACTGGAAACACACTAGAAGAATTTAACAACCATAAAGTATAATATCATGTCGATCAAAAGATATCTACTAGGTACTCAGAAAAATTCTCTCCATCATCGATTTCCTGCTCACCCTAGTCAATGACTTGTGATGGGTCATGGACATACCTCCTTAGATGTGACAGGTGGAATAAGTTGTGTAATCACTCTAACTGAGAAGTTAGATCCATGTTGTACGCAACCATTCCATATCTAGATAGTATTAGGAAAGTTTCGATGAACATTAGAGATAGCTTTCTACCCCGACCAAATCTCTGTAATATGTGTCGAGGTGAGACCTGGAAGAACTTGTGGTGTCCTTCCTCAAACTAAAAAAACAGCATTCATCTATAAACATAAGACTTCTGATGGATCTCTATAGTCCCCGTCCACTCTTGGATAATTTGTACATTCTATATAGTCTCCTACAAAAACTCTGGGCCTAAGAATACTAACTCTCCTGGGTCTATCCAGCAAAGTTGTGACCTTCAGGGTCGCTCGTACGAGGACTTGAATTGCTTCATTCTTATGGTGGAATGATAGATTTTATTATATGAAAAATCCATATAGATTAGGTGATCCTCCCAACTACAGAAAAAATCTGACATGAAATCTCGTAACATGTCCTCCAGAACCTGTATGGTCCCTTATGTTTGATCGTCCATTTATGGGTGAAACGATGTGCTCAAGCATAACTATGTCCCAAATGCCTCCTATGATCCCCTCCACAACTAGGATGTAAATATATCATCACAATGTGAGATTGTTTTTGATGTAACTCCAGGGATTCAAACTATCTCATACACATAGAGGCGTCCCAAGCTCTCTACTGAACTATGCTTCTGAATAGATAGGAACTGGGCTAACTCTATGAGTCGGTCAATGATACTCAAATGGTATTGTGTTCCATGTAAATACATGGTAAGCTTATCAAGAAGTCCATCAAAATAACATCCCACTTCCATTTTAGAACTGCAATGGGTTGAGTCAAATCCATTGGAACCTAGTGTTCATCCTTCACCTTCTGACAAATGAGGAATTGAGAAACAAACTCTTCAACTCTCTCCTTCATACATGGCCCCCAAAACTATCGTTGGTGGTATTGATACATATTTTCCACACCTAGATGTACTTCTAAAGGGGTTGTATGGAATACAATCAAAAACTCCTCCCACAACACCACGGGTGCTATTGTGAACCTTTTATAAATAACTTTGTTCTCCCCACCATTTGAATATCAATCAGGGGTGTTTCTTATAGACGTATGCACACATAAATTATTGAAATCTGTATCCTTATACTATGCCACCCTAACTTTTTGTATGAGTGTAGGATTAACTACCATCGAATGGAGGTAAGCTACTCGATCCTCATCAGAAATGGGTATCTTTAATGAGGCCCACTACTCTGATGCCTCGTTCAGCAACTGTAAATTAGATCTCCCACTGAGAGCATCTACCACCATGTTCCTCATACCATGAGCATAGACAATATTAAATTCATAGTCCTCAATAAACTCTACCCATAAACTCTATATCAAGTTCAATTTTTTTCTGAGATAAAATATACTTGAGACTTTAGTGGTCAGAGTAGATAATAAACCACACACCAATGAGGTAGTGTTGACAGATATTTAAAGTGAAGACTACTATAACTAACTCATGATCATGGGTTGAATGGTTCTGATCATGTTGTATCAACTGGCATGAACCATAGGCAATCACTGCATTCTCCTATATCAGGACACAACCAATCCCAATTCCTGATGCATCGTATAAAACTATGTACTCGATACCTTCATTTAGAAATACCAATATGGGAGCACTCATCAATATCTTCCTCAACTACTTGAAACTCTGCAAGAACTTCCATGCCTAAGAAAAGGTTTCCCTTTTATGTCAAACATGTCAATTGTGCTTCCAATATAGAAAATTCAGGTACAAACTTGCAATAGTACCAAGCCAAACCAACAAAACTCCACACCTCGGTAACACTCATGGGTGGCTCCCAAGAAAGATGTGCCACAATCTTTTCTAGATCTACTGCAACTCCAACCTCAGAAATGATGTGTCCCAGAAAATAGACCTCTTGAATCTGGAACTGAAACATTAGGAGATTCCCATAAAGTAGGTGCTCTCAGAGTGTGTCTGGGACCATCCTCAAGTGTCTCGTGTGCTCCTCTTCAGACACCGAGTACACTAGTATGTCATTAATAAGGACCACCATGAATCGGTCTATGTAAGAATAAGATATCCTATTTATGAGTCCCATGAACATTGTTGGGGCATTCAACACACCCAAAAATATCAACATATACTCATAGTTGTCGTAACGACATCTGATGGTCTTCCTTCATATAACCGCATCTCATACTCATGGTTGGTGATATCTAAATATGAGGTCTATCTTCAAGAGCCGATGTCCCCCATTCAAATAATCAATGTGGCCATCGATCCTCAATAGTGGAAACTTATTCTTCACATTCTCATTTTTTAGGAACCAGAAGTGGACACATAAACTCAATCTCTCATATTCCTTCTTGGAAAACAAAAAACTGGGGCTACCTATGGTGAAACACGAGGTCTCGTGAACCCCTTCCATGACCAGTCCTCCAACTATACTCTCAAATCATGAAGCTCTGAAGGAGACATCTGATATGATTGTGTACGTATCAGCTAATCCTGGGTTATTGATCATTGTAGAAGTATACCTACCTATAAGTATTTAATCCTAGAAAATTATTATGAAATATGTCTTCATACAATGAAACCATTATATGAAATTGTCAACTCAAATCATCCACACTACTGAGGGTCAGACTATTCAATTGATGAGTGATTGGTTACACCCTCCTATGTGTGAGTCCATTCAATAATGGATGCATTTTATTTTCATCAAAAAATGAAAATCGGTTCCCATAACTACAAACACACTATAATTTGTGCCTAAAACAATCAATCAAAGTGTGAACAGTGGATAACCATTCTATACCTAGAATGATTTCGTAAGGCCTCTACATTGATACCAAGATATATCAACCATAACTCTAACCTCCAAGAGTAATTCCACACTATAGACACTAGTGTTTGGTTATAGCATCCCACCTTTTATCACATAAACTTTCATTACATTTTACAAAACTGAGGATCTTTAAGGTTTAGTGCCTTGGAAACCAGGAACTTAATTCATGATGACATAAAAAATTCTTCCTAAATACTTGAAAGGATCCTTCATTTGTTCATCCTAGTTCATTACGACATCTCATAACCTGGGACCATACATCAAAGGTAAGGGTGAGTAGATTTCCTAGTAAGGGAATCAAGGTAAACATTTTACATGTGAACTTGAGATACATCAAAAGTCATGAAAAATAACATTAAGGCATGAGAAAGAAATCATGAGGCATATCATAAAAAAATAACATGTTTCATAACATGAAGATGTGGCTACAACATTTAACTTAGACAATCATGAACATATCACTAAGGTCCATCCCCATGGTGTCATTTGAAAATTACCAAGGCTATTCACCAAGGTATCGTTAAAATTGTAATCTCTAGTGGTAACATCATTACCCAATGCATTGGATCGCTATCAGGATGCACCATTAAATTTTCCTTTATTATCATGTGATCCACATATATAATCTTGAAAAATTTCATAAATAACCCATATAGCATAAAATAAATGGGTTTCCTTTCATAATCATAACGTTTTAAAAACTACTTTAATGACATGATCTTTATGTCACTTTAAACCCACGGAAAAGGAAAAGCGGGTTTCATGTACGTAAATACCAGAATTTAAAATAGAAAATTTTGATATATATGTGAATACCCATATAGAATAAAAATCTTTTAGTATTCAATTAATAAAATAAAAGAATTTGAGAAAAAAAGAGGGGCATTTTGAGATGAAAATTCTGCAGCATAACCGCAATGATAGAGGGTTTTAGAAAATATTGAAAAGAGAGGGGGCATGGGTCACCCACTCATCAATGATCCATAAAACTGTAGAGGGACATAATATAATGGATATAAGAACATGGTAATGAAATTTTAAATACATACCATATGAAATGAAAAACATTGAAGAAGGCAAGAATAAGATATCTCTTATGAAAATTCGGCAGCCTAACGACATCATTTAAAACTTCAAAAAATTGAATTGACGAGATCAAATAGGGTATCTCATTATATGAACATAAAATTTCCGTATGATATATATAGAGATCATACCCCAACATAATAAAAAGAAACTTGAAAGACCTGACATGAAAATAGATCTTGAAAACGAGAAGGGTGAAAGAATCCCTTAAAAATTCTGTAGCCTAACGGCGCCACTTAAACATTCATAAAATGAATTGATGAGATCAAGAGGGGGTATCTCATCATATGAACGTGAAAAGGACAGTAGGATGAATATAAAAGAACATCCTCCAACATAATAACATGGAGAATAAATGATATTATATAAAAGAGAGTACTTGGAAAGAAAGAGAGTGGTAGGATCCCTTACCTTAAAACATAACTCTTAAAACTCAAATTTTGGGACCTTGAGGGATTAGGGGAACCTTGGGAGGACTCCATGGGAGGTAAGGAGATCTTAACATCGTTTAGGATGATTTTGGAGTCGAAAGGATGAGAGAATGTCTTGGTATTTATAGGGAAAGTGAGGGGACAAGGCATTAATGACCAAGGGACACCTCATTGGTGGTATTGGCAAAACCATGGGTTTTCCCATGGTATTTGCCCATGTTATTGGCCACTTGAGACACCTCATACCTTATATTACTATTAATAAGTCTACCATATTGATTACATACTTAATACATCATTTAAGGATGTCAGTAAACACCCGTAACTTAAAAACGATATTTTCACTATTCACTGAAAATTCAACTTTCTCTGAAAAATCCCAAAATTTCACCTTAACCAAATATCGATGCTCGGATTTCAAAAATGAACTCCTTTTTATAAAAATAATTTTCTAAATATTTTTAATTTAATTTTTAAATAAAGACACTATTCACTAAAAATTTACTTTTTTCAGAAAAATCCCCAAAAATTACCTTAACATAATATCGATGCTCTAAGTTAAAAAATGATCTCCATTTTATAAAAATAATTTTCTAAATATTTTTAATATAATTTTTTCTTAAAAAATGACATTCACCTGAAAAAACTGATACTTGACTAATAATTTCTGAAACAGTTATTTCTTTATTTTATTGAATCACATTACTTAATCAAGGTGCCTAGATTATATTAATACTATCTTTAAGTGAGACTACTAATCCATTTGGTCACATTAATAATCCTAAGCATAAAATCACTATTCATAATTTACTATTCCTCAAAAATCAAGTTGATCTTATTAGACTCTAAATTTCCTACTGAACATAATTTTAGAAGACCATTTTTTGAAAAACATTACACATAATTAATTATTTAAGGTTTACATAAATATTTTCAAATATCCCTTTTCTATAATTCATCAAAAATATACATACTATATTTATCTGGACATTTGAAAATTCACAAACTTCATCATAAGAAGAAATATCAATTTTTATTTAAATCAAAGGATTACACAAGGCAGTTACAGTCTCCTTACATAGCCCCTTATAACCCTAGCATAGGACCTAAGTGTAAGGTGTGCTAAGGTTAGAGAATCTGATGGCGGCTCGGCCAACATCGCACGAGTAGTAATTTCTATCAGTTTGAACTTCTTCACGAAGGTGATTCCATTCTAGCTTCACATGATGAAGTTCGGGTTGGGTTTGGTCCAGAGAAAAGCCCAGTGGTGCTACCTCCTTCCCAAGTTCTGTTAGACGGGCTTCGATTGGCCCAAGACTACTGGATGAGGCCATAAAATATTTTTTCTATATTAATTAACCAAGATCACTTGTATTTAAATACAATAGTCGCAACATTTAGTTTCCAACGGTCATACTGACTAACGGTCATATAATATTCAAAACCCAATAGTCTCATTTTAATTATACTCATTTAATTAAATGAAAAAGTTTTGTTGAGTATGAAATAAAATAACACACAAAATTATGAAACAAGATTTATTCAAAATTTCAGGTCATTACAATCTTCCCCCCTTAAGAAATTGTGTTCTCACAATTTTTAAAATTGGGCTTGGATATTTCGTTGAAATGACCACATTAGAAAAAGAGTAAGTAACACTATTATTTTAAAAGAATGAAAAGGAAGTAAAAAAGGTCACCCGAGTTAACCCATACTAGGATTCCATGTAAGAAAACATGGATATGGAGGAGAAAACGAAGGGTCAAGTTCTGAGGGAAAGTGATGGAAAACATGTCTAAGAGAAATCTAATCACCAGAAAACCATAACCTTATGATGTTTGTAAATGGTCTTTGATTACCCATTAGGAAACATAAATCAACAACATTTTTTATATTCCTTTTCATAATTTTGAGGAATTCATTTACTTCATAGAATAAATACACAAGGAAATATACCTACCTTCAAGTAGAGTTTCATTCTTTAATATGTTTCTACCAAGACTAATCTTTTCTCCAAACGATGAGCATTCAAAAATACATGGTCTAATCAAAGCACAAGAATCATCTTCTAGAGAATCACGTAATCCAAAAAAGAATAACTATCTACCTTTAAACATTTTTCCTAAAAACAGAAAGGGTAAGATAAAAAAACTCTTCAAAAAGAAATAACCCCATATGAAGGGAAACTAATTTAAATCTTCAAAGTTCCACGGTACTACCCAAAGTTCACCATAGACCATTCCATAAATAAATGTCCTTAAAATTCCTAAAATAAACCAAACTATGACTGAAACCCAAATATAAGAAGGATTTGATAACATAGTCATATAAGATAAACTTTATCGTTCATCTCCAAACAACATCAACCACTCGTAACATCTTATAACAGAAGTAACTAACCTAAACATATTTTATCCCAAGATAGATTAATCATTTCCATAAGTAACCAAAATTACTATAAGTTCACCTTAAATTTTTTGATTCTTCAAAATATAAGTCAACCTTTACTCATCAATGAAAATACTGTACTAATCTATTTACCTCGATCATATAGGGTTCCCAAAATAGAGAACGTTTTCCAAAATAATATTCATCTTTTAATCCCCTAATCATTTTTTTTCAAGAAGAACTACATCACCAAATCAATATGTGATTCATAACAATAGATGTTTTCCTATATTTAATATTTTCATTAGTAAACCTTGTAATGTTTTAAAATCCTAATTTCCGCAAATAACTAAACCATCCTTTATTACCAACTATAATTTCCTGCCTTTTTTATCACATAAACATTCATTTAATTTTACAAAACCGAGGATCTTTAAGGTTTAGTGTCTTGGAAACCAGGAACATAATACACGACAACATAAAACATTATTCTTAAATACTTGAAAGGCTTCTTCATTTGTTCATCCTAGTTCATTACAAAATCTCATAACCTGAGAGAATACATCAAAGGAAAGGGTGAGAAGAATACCTAGTAAGGGAAACAAGGGAAACATTTTACATGTGAACTTGAGATACATCAAAAGTCATGAAAAATAAATTTACGGAATGAGAAAGAAATCATGAGGCATATCATAATAAAAATAACGTGTTTTATAAATTCAAGATGTGGCTACAACATTTAACTTAGACAATCTTGAACATGTCACCAAGGTCCATCCCTAAGGTGTAATTTGAAAATTACCAAGGCTATTCACCAAGGTATCGTAAAAATTGTAATCTCTAGTGGTTACATCATTACCCAATGCATTGGAGTTCTATTAGGGAACACCCTTAAATTTTCCTTGATTATCATGTGAGACACATATATCATCATCAAACATTTCATAAATAACCCATATAGCTTAAAATAAATGGGTTTCCTTTCATAATCATACCGTTTTAAAAATTACTTTAAAGACATGATCTTTATGTCACTTTAAACCCACAGAAAAGGAAATAGAGTTTCATGTATGTAAATCCCAGAATTTAAATTATAACATTTTGATATATATGTGAATACCCCTGTATAATAAATATCTTTGAACATTCACTTAATTAAATAAAAGAATTTGAGAAAAAGAAAGTGTCATTTTGAGATGAAAATTATGCAGCATAACGGCTATGTTACAGGGTTTTAGAAAATATTGAAAAGAGAGGGGACATGGGTCACCCACTAATAAATGATCCATAAAACAGTATAGGGAGAGAATATAATGGATATAAGAACATGGTATTGAAATTTTAAAGACATACCATATGAAATGAAAAATATTGAAGGAAGACAAAAATAAGATCTCTCTTATGAAAATTCAGCAGCCTAATGGCCTCATTTAAAACATAAAAAAATGAATTGGCGAGATCAAATAGGGTCTCTCATTATATGAACATAAAATATACATATGATAGATATAGAGATCATACCCCAACATAATAAAAATTACCTTTAAAGACTTGACATGAAAATAGATCTTGAAAACGTGAAGGGTGAAAGAATCCCTTAAAAATTCGACAACCTAACAGCGCCACTTAAACATTCTTAAAATGAATTGATGAGAGAAAGAGGGGGTATTTCATAATATTAACATTAAAAGTAAATTAGTATGAATATAAAAGAACATACTCCAACATAAGAACATGGAGCATAAAAGATATGACATAAAAGAGAGTACTTGGAAAGAAAGAGAGAGGTAGGATCCCTTACCTTAAAACGTAACTCTTAAAAATCAAAGGATGGGACCTTGAGGGATTGGGGGAACCTTGGGAGGACTCCTGTTGAGGTAAGGTGACCAGAACTTCGTTGAGGATGATTTTGGAGTCGAAAGTATGAGATAATGTCTTGGTATTTATAGGGAAAGTGAGGGGACAAGGCATTAATGGCCAAGGGACACCTCTTTGGTGGTATTGGAAAAACCATGGTCTTTCCCGTGGTATTTTCCCATGTTATTGGCCACTTGGGACACCTCATACTTTATCTTACTATTCATAAGTCTACCATATTGATTACATACTTAATACATCATTTAATTATGTCATTAAACACCCGTAACTTAAAAACTGTATTTTCACTATTCACTGAAAATTCAACTTTCTCAGAAAAATCCCGAAATTTCACCTTAACCAAATATCGATGCCCTGATTTCAAAAAATAAAATCCATTTTATAAAAAAAATTTCTAAATATTTTTAATTTATTTTTTAAATAAATACACTATTCACAAAAAATTTACTTTTTTCAGAAAAATCCCCAAAAATTACCTTAACATAATATCGATGCTCTGAGTTCAAAAATGAAATCCATTTTATAAAAATATTTTTCAAAATATTTTTAATTTATTTTTTAATTAAAAAACCATATTCACCTGAATAAACTAATAATTGACTAATAATTTCTGAAAAAGTTATTTACCAATTTTATTGAATCACATTACTTAATCAAGGTGCCTAGATTATATTAATTCTTTATTTAAGTGAGATTACTAATCCATTTGGCCACATTACTAATCCTAAGTGTAAAATCACTATTCATAATTTACTATTCATCCAAAATCAAGTTGATCTTATTAGACTCTAAATTTATTACTGAACAGAATTGTAGAAGACCATTTTTTGAAAATCATTACACATATTTAATTATTTAAGGTTTATATAAATATTTTCAAATATCCGGTTTCTAGAATTCATCAAAAATATGCATACTATATTTATCCAGATATTTGAAAATTCACAAATTTCATCATAAGAAGAAATCACAATTTTTATTTAAATCAAAGGATTACACAAGGTAGTTATGCTCTCCTTACATAGTCCCTTATAAACCCAGCATAGGACGTAAGTGCAAGGTGTGATAAGGTGAGATATCTAAGGGTGTCTCGGCCAACATCGCAAGAGTAGTAATTTCTATCAGTTTGAACATCACACGAAGGCAATTCCGTTCTAGCTTCACATGATGAAGTTCGTCTTGGGTTTGGTCCATAGCAAATCCATGTGGTGATACCTCCTTCCCAAGTTCTATTAGATGGTCTTCGATTGCCTTGAGACTACTGGATGAGGCCATAAAATCTTCTTTCTATTTTAATTAACCAAGATCACTTGTATTTAGAGACAATAGTCGCAACATTTAGTTTCCAACGGTCATACTGACTAACAGTCATATAATAGTCAAAACCCAACAATCTCATTTAAATTATACTCATTTTATTAAATGAAAAAGTTTTTTTGAGTATGAAATAAAATAACACACAAAATTAGGAAACAAGATTTATTCAAAATTTCGGGTCGTTACAGTGATAGTGTAATCCATTCTCATAAAAGTCTCTAAGCTTAAGGGTCAAGTCAATGGTTCCACCTAAATCTTTGAGTCTCGAATAGGGTTTGTGGCAATAATAGAATGATGAGAACATGTGTCTATAAAAATTGTACCTAAGGTGTTAAATACATATATCATACCTCTAATAATCCTTGAATCCTCAGGTTCATTAGTCTCCCTCACCTGTAGATGGCCTCATCCTTCTCCACCAACTCTTTAAGCCAATCATAGAACACCTGGTTATCTTTTTGGTAATAGATCAAAACTTTGAACACCTCTTTATTCCATACCTTCTCTTCTTATATAAAGGTCACCATACAGACCAGCCTACTCCTGCTTCCACCTCTACCTCAGTGGCCCCTTGACCATCTCATAGTCATCTGAACGATGGGTCAAGAAATATCATGCCAGAATTCCTCGACCATAGCACGAGTAACAGATCATGTCCCTTAGCTGACTTGAGTAGAATTGGGATCCCTAAACCACTGATATTGTATCCTAGGACTTTCTCCTAAATCACCTAACTAGATTGGGTCCCTGCAACTATCTTCATCTACCTACTTCATAGGTCTTATCTACATGGTTCCTACTTGTAGCTTCCACTGCTAGTGCCTACTTTGCTAAAACTCTCTCCACTATAAGGGCTCACTCAAGTAACACAACATTTGTAGGAATTATAAATGATATCATAAATTCCCTAATATCCTGGTGTAAGTCCTATTTGAAGGTATGAACCATAAAGAATGATTCTCATTACATATCCATGGAGTAGTGAAAATATTAGTAAATCTCACTGAATACTCCACCACTATATGAATTCCCTTTATTAGATGAAGAAGCTCATGTATGAACACCGAACATAATGTGGCCAGAAATAAATCCTCTATAATGTGATCCTAAATGCCTTCCCAAGAGAGAGTCATATCATTGTGTGTTTGGGATACTAACTTATACCATTTCCCTACAAATACCTTTAAATGAATCATGGTAGAAGCTTTGATCTGGTCGGAAGGCATCCTCAGATGGGTAAAGACACGGCTAAATTCCTCTATCCAATCCTCAGCTACCTAGGGGTCTGGATCACCCTGGAATCTTAGAGGTCACTGTCTTTGAAAATAGTGAAATTTTCTCAGTCTGTTCGCGTCCTTGGCTGGTAGTGTTTTCAGTAACTACTGCTCGATGGGTGGTGGTATAGCTTCTAAACACCCTAGAGGTTCTGTCTCAGGTACATGACCCAATACTGATACCTCATCTCTAGGAAAATCATCCTCATGATGAAGCAATGAAATCATGGATTTTCATCTATGTTGAGGAATCCTGTAATAAAAAAAGATATTCCACATTCAATAGATTATATATGGAGAAATGACTTAAGAAGTACATTGAATACACAACCCAATCATACATGATGCATGTAAAATTATTTTACCTACAACTAGTGTTTTCATTTAATGAGTCAAAAAGTAGGTTCCCATAATCTAGGTTTATGGATACATTGGCCTCTACACCAAAACTAGATTCCCTGGACTAAATTCCAAACATGTAACACTTAACACTGTTTCCTCAAACCAACCTCACATACTCACGGTTCAAATGTAGAATTAAAATCTTCTGATTCCTCTCTCTTATGACCCATACTATAGGGGATCATGTGGTGGCTACCCCAATCCCACCTCTAATAGGCCAGGGGCTAGTAACTTGCACTATATAGGAAGATCCCACATATGGGAGACATTTTCTAAAGTAACTGTATGCACACACACATCTCCAATCTACAATTGCTGAAATATAAAATCACTAAGTAACTAATGCATGAAAAACACTATATCCCACAACTAGAGTACAATAGTGAAAGTATTAAAAATTAAATAGGACCAAAACAATCCCACCAAAATAAAAGAGTATGTAGCCATAAGTCAATCCTATAAAGTAATAGTTACTGGTATTGTCATCGAAAACGCTTTCGGAACACACCTTGACATGTCTAGTCTCACAAGGAACCTCCTGGTCCTGGTCTACCTAGAACTCCATCGATGATTTGATTGTCTGCACAAGATATGACATGTGTGGGAAAAGACCATGTAGGGGTGAGTAAAACAATACTCAGTAGGATACCCCAAAACCATAGTGGAATACCATAAAATTAATACCACAATAGAAATACAAAGAATTAAATACCATGGAGGAATACCACCAAGGAATACCACATAGGAAAACCATGAAGGAAAATCATAGAGGAGATACCATGATAGAATACCACCATGGAATACCACTAAGGAATACCACTAAGGAATACCACATTGGAATTAATTGTCATCTCTACATAGATATATTTCTACAAAAAATATATCATTAACAACCACATATACACAATACAATAAGACACAAAGTCACAATATGACACATAGTCTCTATAAGACACACAGTCATCATAAGAAACAGTCTCTATATTACACATAGTCTTCATAAGACACACATTCTCTATAATACACATAGTATGAAGGTAACTTCCATCCAAAAAACATGTTTTCTTAATGTGAACTCTTTCTGGGAGAACCCACTCTATAAGACATTAGGTCATATTCATACTCCCAAAAACCAAATTAGGATATCTTGAAATGGCCATCTCACCATAAGGGTCCCAATTCTGTAGAAATATCATCAAATGGATGTCCAGTGTGAATGTTATGGTCATTTGAATATTTTAAAAGTGGATTCACTTGGCCATGGACCGACAATGACGGTCGACCGTCATGGTCGACCACCCAGTCCCACCACCCCAGCGGTTGACTACCCCATGGAATCTAAAGCATCCATGGTGGTAAATTTTGTCTCAGGATCGACCACTATGGTCGATCGTTTTTCGGTCCGGTCGCCCTAGTCTGACTGGTGTCTACCCCGACCTACCCGGTCTGACCCATACCACTAGGCCCAACCTTCTCCAACTGGGCCTGACCCACCTCTCCAGTCGGACCCACTCTCTTATCCCAGACAACTTTTTAGTTCAGTTTGTCTAACCCGATCACCCGTGGAAACCTCCACTGGTCCACACGACCACCTCCTCTCATCCACATGGTCTCCACATCTCATAGTACTCTACTGTATCCCATGTGGTGTCATACAATCCGCACTACTATGCATTTCCTTCCCCCAAAAACCATCCTTTCATAGTCTATTGTTCTTTCTCCCATTATCTAATATCCAAAATAAAAACACCTCTATGATCCTTGGGGAACGATCTAGATTGATTGAGCCTCTATTTCATCTTGCCTCCAATATGGGGGTCTGATCACATTCAGAGCCGCCCTTTATGTCGATCCATGATCATAATGATCCAATGGAGAAGAATTCCAAGAATGGGGGAGAGAAATTACAATTTTTACTGAAGAAAAAAACTTTTCCTTTTCTCATTCTATCCTTGATTCATTCGTGTTATAAGGATAAATGATGAGGATAAACTAGTCTCTCGATAATCCTTCCACAACAACACTTCCCACAACAATGATCGAACCACAAATCAGTATGTTTTTTTATTGAACCATGTTAATCATGGTTATAAAGAATGAGGAAATGAAATATGCAATGAAATTCCATACCAAGGATATGAATTTTTTATTTTCATGGATTGATTTCAATTTGTGATCCATCATGAACAATCTACGATCAAAATGTTTTTCATCGATGCCAAGAGAATTCTCTAAGTATTCTCCATAGATCCTCCAGGTAATTTCCAAGGATGTGAACCTAACTACAGGTACCTACCTAGAACTTCATTTAATATAAATAGTCATGATGTATCAATGTAACATTCAAATAAAATAAAATCAGAGTTTATTTTATTCATTAAAATGACGAAAAATTATTTTTCACATCTGACCCACGTTGTTCAATGTTAGGCCACACCTAGGGAAAACCCCACATTAAGAACTAAAAGGTGGTATCATATTCCCAATATGATTCACCGTTCATGATTTATTAGGATTTAAAAATATAATAATTTTATTTAATAATTTTATTTACGGTTATGTCCTTGGTGACTTTTTCTTTAGATGACCACTACCAACCAAAGTTAGGCCCCACCTTGGGTAAAGCTGCCATTATGATCTCAATGGTGCCCTCATATTTCTAATATCAGAACCTATTTAAATGAAATTCAAAATTTTCAGGAAATTCATGTGTGTGTGCTATTAAAAGGTTAACATTTTTCAATGAATTATTTCTAGAACATCGGGTCATGGAATCACACATTGTCTCAGTGCCTGGTCTTGTAATTTTTCTAAATAATTTCTATAAAAATCAAGAAAAATCTGAGTAATTAAAATTATAATACACATATAATAGATATAAAATATATTTATTTCTTGTTTTACATTCTGGAATCATGATCTAAATATATGGACCAATAACATAACAAATTAAAACACAAATGGACACCATATCGAAGATTACTAGAAGTGATAACTTCACATAGAATAGATAAAAAGAGGCTAATATAAGGTCCTAAAAAAATTATATATTGTATTAGATATACTAATATTGTAATTAAAAAGGTTTTTAATAAATATATATTTTTTATAAATGTGTTTTCAATGAGTATGATGAGATTTAAGACACAAGGTATGGGGATTTCATCTCACTTTTATTTATGTAAGACACATGCTTTATTCACCACTCATTCCTTTTATGTGGTTTGTATACTAACCATGGATGTATTCAATGTTTATTATATTTAAATTAATGGGTATATACAAATAAATTCTATGAACTTCATTTCAATGGGTTTAAGTTTCAAAAGTTACCAAACCGGTAAATAAGTTTTATCTCAATTTTCCTTCATTAAGACACAAGTTTTGTTATGAACCTAAATTCATTCTAAGGTATATATACATCAATTTAACATTCTATATCATTAATCTCCATATTTTAATTATATTATAAGATTAAATTAATTTATTTTTCGTATGTGTAGAGCATGATCCCAAGTTATCAAGTGATAGGAGTTTTTTGAAACAATCTCATCGCTTTTCAGGATTGTTTTTGTTTATGCATCCTTTGAAAAAATATTATGATCCACAAGTCAAAAATATTCATGAATTTTATTATCCTATGATTATTAAAGATTTATATATATATTGGTATCATTTATTCTTATCTTTGGTGTATAATATAGTTTATAAACTACTTTATGAAAGCCTATATTTACCCTCTTTTGGGTCAAAAATATTTGTTGCTATAAAATCATGTATTTCCAAAATGGTTTACAAGAATTTTACACTATTATACAATGATAAATAATTTTTTTTTACACTTTTTATATTATTCCAATGTTTTTAAAGTAATATTCTTATCTCTTTCTGAATGTGTCATTTTTCAGACCATTTAATCATGAAAAAGAATGATCATTTTACCTTGCACAATGTGGATGGATTTATCAACTGTCAATCCATTGAATCTTCCTTTTCATATCTTAATGTTAATTTTTCATGAATTTTTTCTAAAATACATTTTCTAATAAATAGTTTTCAAAAAAATCATTCTTCTCTTATATGTTTTCTTGGAAAACAGTTTTGAAAATGATTTGAAGCCTCATTTATCAAGTTATTTTCAAATAAATGGGTTTCAAAACATTTTCAAGATTCCATCATATGTTTTAATGTAAAAAAAATTCATAAAATTTTCAAAATTTCATAATAAATTTCCAAATTATATTCAAAACAATTTCTTTCAAAACATTTTTAAGCATCAATCATAATTTTTCAAGTGAAAATATTTTCAAAACATTTTCAATATTTTTTATAAGTTTTTAATGTGTTTTCAAATAAAAATTATTTTAAAATGTGTTGATGATTATTTTATAAGTTCTCAAGGAAAAATATTTTCAAAATGATTTCATATTTTATTTAGATGTTTTAATTTTATTTTCATATAAAAATATTTTCAAAATATTTCATGTAATAAAAATATTTTTTTCATAGAAGAACATATATTTTCTTCAATAAACATTTTTAAAAGATATTTCAAACTTATTTTCTATTTAAGATAAAATATTTTGATGTTAATCATAGCATTCTAGGAAATGATTAAAAGGATACCTTCATATTCTTTCTATGAATGGGTTTTGTTTAATAACATGGTCTTTCTGAAACTTATTTCTCTTACACGGGTTATATTTCTAGGAAATTTAGATCTCTTTCATGGGTTATATGTTTAGGAAACCTATTTCTCTTTCATGGGTTATATTTTTATGAAAACCATTTCTCTTTTATAGGTTTTATATTTATAAAATCCACTTATCTTTAATAGGTTATTATTCTTTTGAAATGACTATGAAACTTGTATCCTTTCAACAGGTTATGATATGTTTACATGTTTATGACACCCATTTTATTTCCTGGGTTATGATATAATTATTTATGATATTTTGGAACACGTATGATTGATTTCATTATGAGATGGTTGGGATCTATATCTATCTCTAATGCATTGGGTAAAGATTCATATATCATGAGATATAATTTATAGAATGAGAAATGAACTTGGTTAAGTATTTTAGGGATGGAATGAGAAATGAAATCCGTTCAGTATTATAGGGATAGAACGAGGAGTGAACTCAGTTCTATAATGCAAGGCTGGAATGGGGTGTTAACCCAGTTCAGTAAAAGAATTTTTCCACTAATATGGCCTCAGCAGCAATTCCTTGACTACTATTGAAATCATTATATATGCTTATGTGTCTTCCAAAATTCAATGTTTTCTTCCTATTGTACACATTTACGGATTATGTTCATTATTTCTCATCTGATTCTTGTCTCATGAACATCCAATCTTAATTATGTTCTCTAATATGCATGGTATTATCTTAAAATATTATTCTCAAGTTTGACATAATTTTTTTCATGGCATTCTTATGAATTTCTTTTATATGAATTTCTAGGAATCAGATCTCACCCCTTTCATATGATTTCTTTACCTAGGTTATAAAAAAAGGTTTTTGGTAGAAGTGATAATGCTAGATAACTTTATGGGAGATGTTGAAGATATTTCACTAGGATATATAATTTTTTCCCATATTTCCACATAAAAAAATTATTACAGCCCTCAAGCATGTATTTATGTAATGTGATTTATACTCATCTAAAGTGATGTGATATCCTTATATGTCAAGAATGGGTTACTATAGTTGGTATAAAAGGAATTTTTTAGTCAAACATTAGAAACATGGATGATAAAACATTATTGAGATCCCTAGGTATATTTATAAGGATATGTATAGGGATGTATCTAAGTATATGAATAGTGATGAGTTAAGATTTAGAAAAATGTATTAGAGTTTTGTTAAAGGATTGAGTGAGTGTTTTCCTAAAAATACATCACTATATAGATAATACAAGTTTATGCGGCTCTGGAATAGATGTACCTAGGGTAGAAACTCCAACAATGTTTTTTAGGCATGACTCAGGTAATCTGGTATACAATAGCAGACCTTTTTTAACAAGAATTTTAATACTCTCGAGGGATATGCTTTGGTAATTAAAAAAATATTCATAAACCATCATGAAGGAATTAAATGTAATTTGGATATGAATAACCCAGTATGAACCTAGTGTGTCATATATTAAGGAATGTTTCATGATTTATACATCCTATTAGTAAATATTTTCATGACTATGTGGTTTTCTACAATGATAATTAATGCTACCACAATGCTTATGGTGTCATTAAATGGAATGAACCTAAATGAACTAGATTAATGTTGAATGTGATGGATGATTTTCTGATGAAAAGTAAAGTGATATGATTATTGGAATGAACAATTTCGTGATCAAGCTTAATTAGTTGTCTTGGAAAATGATTAACAATGTGTACCTTGACCAACTCCTAGACTCACAAAATAAGATAACTAAAGAGTTCATTAACTATTCGGGTAATGGATACCATGAAATAAAGAAGATTAGGTTTTCTTTATTTTAATGATATGGAAATAATCACCTAAGTGAATGTATTAAAGGAATAATAATATGTTTTTAATGTAGAAAAGAAGGACACAAAGAAAGTTACTGTAATGGAAAAATGAAGGGTTCAGTTAATGAAACAGATGAGAATGTTGGGTTCCCTAAGACATCATTGATGTTTAATTATATTATGTTTGGAGTAAATGGTAATTATGAAAATAAATTTCCCATGATGGAAGATACTGAAGGTAACCAAAAAATAGGTGTGAGTAATAGTTACATTATTGATGATGAAGATACTACAGATGAAATATTAAAGGAAAGAGGTATTGTGAAATATGATGAGGAATCCTGGTTAATGGAATAAGGATAAGTGAAATAGTTAATGTTTGTATAGGTTTGGTACAAAAACTTGTGTTATATAAATGGTGAAATATACATGTGTTGTTCTAGTTATGTTTTACAATCATTATTTAAATTTTTATGTTGAATGTTTCTCATGGACTAGTTATGTGATTTAATGAAAATGTGATATTTTGTCTAAGGGAAGGTAAACCTTAATAATTTATTTATGTTAATATTATGTTGTTATGAATAATTAAATTGGATGCTATTAATTACCTTGGGAATAATTAAGTATTTTTTTTACATGCATTTTATTCTATCATTGATGAAGTTTACTATATTTTTTAATTTATATAATAAATTCAATAGACATTGAATAAGAAATAATGCATATTTTCAATAAGGTTTTATGGTAATTTGGGTTATTACCAGGTTTCAATAGAACATATGATGGGTGTATTCACATGTTTGGAATGTGATAACAAAGAGACAATTTCTGATATATATGGGGGAATCAATTTTAAGATGATTTCATGAATTTCTTTATAATGTTTTGGATTTTCATATTTCAAAAGGGATATGAGGTTAACCATTCCAGAAAATATTATGTTAATCTTCATAGAAAGTATTTATGTATTGAGGTTTTATTGAAAACCATGGTTAGAAGAATATTTAGTGATTAAAATTACTTTGAGGATGTCTATATTATTTATTTTGGAAAATATATTAGTATGGTTTTAGAAAAGGACAACATAAATGTCAGGTGACAATGAATGAAGTCCATTAAGGTTGCGGGTCTTGACCCATGACTAAAGGACGGTCAGGGTTTCACGCCTACAACTAGCCTATGCTATATCCGGGTTAATGTATAATTATTTTTCCGGAATAATTACACATGATGAAATAATAGTGTTACCTTTTAGGATTATAGATTAATGTATTATCCTTATTTATTTTTCAAAATATTTATAAATTAATAGTTATTCATTTAATTCTTTGATGAGCCTTAATATCTGCTAAAAGTGTATTTTAGCACTTCAGGCATAAAAGTTAATTTTTTTACATCCATTACAAGAAGTAATTGAAGAAATTATAAATTGATAAATGCACAACTAAAGAATGATATTTTTCATATAAATATATCAAATAAGTATATTTATTTGTATTCTTTTTCAATAAAATAATTACTAAAATATAGGATAATGGTCAATAAAATTCAGAATACTGAAATTTTTGTTGAACCGATTAACTTAATCATCACTGATTTATGATTTTGAGGCCCTAAATTTTTTTGATCATTAACTTGTTTTTGATTGGTGACATCAGTCACTCTATATATATTTTTATACTTTTCTCCATTTCCAATCCTAATCCCAACCTATGTTCTCTTATTTAGAAGCCTAGTTATATATTACTTTTGGGTAACCGTTATAGTTCCAAATTTTCTTTTTTATGGGAAGTTTTAGTATTTATTTTTATGATGTGGGTTTATATGAATGAAACATTCAATTATTAAACCCTTTATAATCAATATTAATTCCATGTGTGAAATTCATTTTATGGGGGGTAGAATGTAACACCTCAATATTTTGGAAATTATTAATTTTCAAATTAATTTATCTTTTTTATATTTTTCTTTTCACATTACACTTAAAATTATTTTTTATATTGGTATATACTAAAAGTATAATTCAACCATTCCATTCATAAAACACTTATAAGTCTTATTCTAAACGAAATACCAACTTGGATTGTCCTACATGTAATACTGACTTGGAATTCCCTACATGCAACACTAACATTGTGTATGTTACATGCAACCTAAAGTTTCTGCAAAGCATGATTTAATTATATTTTTTAAATGATATAATTATATCTTAAATATTAAAATTACTGATATAAATAATAATAACTACTTTTCAAACACAGTTTATAATGATTTTATAGAAATAAAACATATTAATAAAAAATGATATAATTTTTTTTGAAGCCCTTATATATTTAAAAATACTATGAAACACAGTTAATTTCATTCTATAAAAAACAATAAAATTAATTTTAGATACATATAGAAATTTAATTATTTTAAACTAAACCTAATTTTTTAATTTATAATGTCAAAATTATCTTAGGGTTAATTTTTTGGATTTTTTGAAGAAACATTATTCTATAATGAATAGTGAAAAATACTACTTTTAATTAAAAACTTCCTTTTTGTTTAAATAATTATAAATGTGAAATTATATTTTAAATTTGTTTTATGGTAAAATTATATCAATTATACATCTATTAATACAATTTAGATCATTAGAATCAATTTAACTTTGAAATTGAATATAAAAATTTAAATATCATTTCAACTTATTTCTACATTAAAAACTCATAATTTCAACCCGCCTATGGGATTAGCATTAATCTTATTTTTTCTTCTTATATGTATTTTATTATGAAAATCTAACATTCACCATTATAATCAGTATAAAATTTATAATACGATTATATAATGTTTATTTTTCACCAAAATGATTATTAAAAGTTATTAAAATTAATCACAACAATTAAGGTAAAATTAAGCTTAATTAATGATTTTACGTTAATATTATGGGACAAAATGACCTATAATCTTTTCAAAAGACATTTTCTGTCCATATTTAATAAATAAACCTTCAATTATTGATTTAGGTTGGTTTGGTATGCCTTTTTTAGGTAAGAATATGTGTACACCTAACTTGTTTCCAAAAATTCCATGTGGTTCCTTTTCCTTCCCTGTGAAATGCCAACACCTTTACCACATCCTCACACCTAAAAAACCTCTTAGAACCAGATAATATCTTTCCAATACACATAACAACAACACTTAATTCTTCATATAAGTTTTCTCTTGGGTAAAAGTAAATCCAATGTATCCTTTTGGAATAAACCAAAAGGAGTTACCTGATAAAGAGGTAACATACACTCTCAAGTACCTTCATTTATTTTACTTCTCCACACCTCCACTCTATTTATTTATTCTTGTATAAAAACAATTATCCTCAATATAATAGGATTTTTTATGATAATGTTTTTACCTACACGTACAAACACCTCCATATAATGGGTAATGAGCATACTATTTACATGTACAGAGAACAACCACCTGACTAAATAATTATTATTAAATTTTCCTTACCACCTCTCATGGTGGAAATTGTGATGTAAAATATGTTTATATATGTTATATTCAAAATTTATTTTTGTTCAATTTTATTTATTCCCTTTATAACACATATCTTTTTTTACATTACATTTGGTGTAAATATGATAATTTTGTTTGAGGAAGTGTGGACTACCTCCCCTCAAAGAAATTTGATCCATTCACATAGTATATGTAATGTATTAAGAATTATTTTAATGAAATTATATTATATTTATAATATAATAATTATAATTAAATAATGATATACATATTTTCACGAACCGAATCTTGTCACCACGAATACTGGATCCAAATCCATCCATGATAAGGCCCGAAGGGCGTTCCATATCCCCACAGTCTGGAACAAGTGCACAGGTATCAATAAATTTGTTTTGGGAATTATTTTCCTGAGTATGAATGCATAAAACATTAAAAACAATCAATAATATGAATTTGAAATTTTAATGCCAAATATGACTTAATAGAAACCAGATCTGAATAAGTGGTTTCAAATAAAGTACAAAAGGTTCAAACATAAATAAAAACAGAATAAAATTATCCATAAAGACTCCACATGATATGTGGGTCATCACCCCTAATTTATCTCCACAACATTCCACCATAGGAGGGGACTAACAACTCAAACCAACCACACCCACGGATTTTACCTTACCTATTTCAAACATAATAATTTCTACTTTAACCCAAGGTGTGTAATTGGGGTGTGATCCTATTATCAATAGTACACCACCCAAATATTCCAAAGAGTATCAAATACAAGGTGAAAAAGCACGTAGTTTTAACATGTAAAGAAAAACGGCGATAAATTCCAAGAAATGCATCTATCAATTGTAAATACTTTTCGAAATAAAACATTCATAATGTTAAAACATTTAAATAATACATGTTATATACTATAATTTACATCCAAACAAACCATATGATAAAGGTAAATACCACAAATCCAATGAGCACCAAAAACGGGAACACCCCTAGTCACTATATAGTCTTAGGCCCTATGTACCTCGTAACTCGGTGTAAAATATTCATGTCACAATAATTTTACATGAAGGATGAACTATTATGGAAAATAACCATAACCTAGTGGTCCCCAAACATCATCCATATAGTTTATTTAGAGTTTCATTCATCCAAAATTCTATGTGAAACACGGACAAAACCCATCTAGATCACTAGTGTACTAGTACATATCCGCCCACCTAGGTACCCGGGCATCCCCCTTTGTGCTAAAACAATTTCATTATGCAAAATACATCCCTTTTCATATAAAAACACCACTATTGTTCACATAAAAACAATATAGTATCTATACACACTTTATACCAATAAAAACACACAACAAACCATTTTTATTTTTAATAAAACAACTTCTCCAAATCTCACATTGTATTGCACCCAAAAATCCCTCAAATTACTATTTTTCACACCATGTGCACACTTATAAGTAACCAGAACAAAAATTTAAGTCTAATAAATTTTAATGAAACCAATAAATCAGTTATAGGGAAGCCCCATATGAACCAAGAAGTTATATCTCACAAACATGGCACTTTAAGTTCATATTCTTCACAAACACCATTAAAAAAAACTCTTAGAAAAAAAAGGATACAAACATTAAAAACATTATTTTAGTACATAATAAATTTCTATAAAACAAAATATGTAGTTATAGGGTATCCCCAAATGAACCAATAAAATATTTCAATGAAAAACATAAAAATTCACACAAAACTGGCATTTAAACATCATTTTCTTTTAAAAATACCACTAAAACTAATTTTTTCACCAATAATAAAATGAGATAAACATGAAAATGTTATAAACATAGCAATATAAGTCATGAGGATTTCATACACATTGAATCGCCTACCAAAATTTTTAAAACTTTGAATCCTTTGTTTGAAAATTTAATCGTACCATCACCACACCACATAGAAGGTAGATTGAGCCTAAAATCAAAATGTTGGACCAAGAAAACCAAATGTTAGACCCTATGTTAGAAACCCTAACCTCTGGTTATTTTTAAATTCATGTAAATTGGAATAAACTTCATTAAAATCGTAGTAACAAAGAGGGAGAAACAATTACTTGAGATTGTGTAATGTTCCTCAACCAAATACCCGTTCAAAATAATGTTCCAAGGAGGGTTTGAGGTGCTTGGGAGGCAGAAATAGATGCAAGGGTTTATTGGGGGAAGAAATGTGAGGATTAGGTTTATTTTTGAGAGGGAAAAATATTTATTACAAAAATATTTTTAATGTGCTAGATACCCTGGGCGGTTTAGTAAACTATGCGGCCAAACCGTGCGGCCTGTTCTAGCAACCCAACAAGTGTTTTTTTGCCTCCAATAACAAAGGGGTTAAAAGTGGAAAACTTAGGGGGAATGATAGGACAAATATAGGGGAAATAATATCCAAAACAATACCACCTTTTCACCCAGAGACACATCCAACTCAATGTTACAAACCCCCTCAACAACATACCCTACAAGTGGTGCCACTAGGAGTGTCACAAATCCCACTACAAACCACATAAAACTCTTACCATCCATTAAAAAAAGTGGATTCAAAGTACCATATTATACCCCTAAAACAAAGGTCATAGATCATGGATACATGAGGCATCAAAACCATAAACCCGGAACACTTGGAAACCAAGAAAAGGATAAGAACCAAAATATTACTTTAAACAAGCATGGAATTGAAAATTCGGGTTTGAAAATTCACCCCAACATAATGATTTCCACCCCTGAAAATACACAACAACATGATATGTAAAAACTAATCCAAAACGATAGACCAATATAGACTCCCTTTACACGTTTTCACCCTCTTCCAAAAGTCCAAACACCTCCAATTGATCAAATAAAAGAAGATAATACTCTCATCAGCCCAAAACTTACCCCACTTACCTAAAATGATCAAACATATTCAAACTAAATCCCAAAAAACACCTCAAACACTACCAGGAGATGGTCAAGAAATCCACCTGAAATAAACAACAAACCTAAATAACTCTACCAAAACATTACTTAAACAAAACCATTGGCATGATTCAATAACACATTTACCCAACTAAAAAATTGGTGGATAGATAGAATCAAATGAAACTAACTTCAACCAAGATAACACCAAGGAGAAAATACAGTCATTGATACGGGGTGACCCAAATGGACTTCGAACCACAAGGGGCAACTTAATTTCTAAGACGAAATCAGGAGACCAATTAGGGGAGTCCCGAATGGTCTCCCCATCATAAATTGTAAACTAACATTAGAATTTTTCCAAGAGAGATTATGTAAAACTCATAGTGCGTCTCTCCACCATAAGAACCAACCATCTTAACCGACCAGCATGGGCCAGTACATAAATGCCCCAAAATTTAAAGAGTTGAGATGGATGCATGGTTAGTTCACATAGTTTTGGAAGTCATACACTAACTGTGAAAATCATTCTCTCTTCATGGATTCCTGGTACATAGTCACTACTAATCATACACAAACCATGTGCTCAACCTATCTAGCGAAATCTAAAACCTTTCTCCAAAAACCCAATGGAAACCAAAGGGGGAAGTAATGACATTGGGAGATAATATGGACACGAGGTCCTCCCTCCTCTTTCCATCGAATGGTAAAAAATCAAGATGAATACACCAAAGGTTTAAACTATCACCATAATTCATACTAAGGTTATGAATTTGTTCAAGGGTTTTAAAGACCCAAGGATTTACCCTGACTACGTGTTAACTTCACTCCGAGACCTATGGATGGAGATCAAATGATTGAAGCATATTCAAGCTCGTAGTTAGGCTTTAGAAACCCCCTTAACAAAAATTCTCCTTTCAGTTCTATGAAATCTATACCTTGATCCTAAATGGGTTCACCAAGATATAACACATTCCAAACTCACTATACCCTAACCCGATATTTCCCTAAAACCAGGGCATAGAAAATGCACACACATCACACCTTGTTTCTTCGAGTGAGAAACAATAGAATGAAAGGACACATAGAAACACCTTTCTCTAGAACATAAGATTTCAGAATTACCTAGAGGGAGACACGCATCCGAAAATAATAGGGACTCTCATAATATTTCACAACCTTTACCCTTATAGTTAAATGAAAACACGAAATCGCAAGGCATCGGCGAATATGACCCTTGTGGAAAAAAAACAAGGAGATAGACCTTGTTATGACTCCCAAATAGCACACAATTCCAACAAGTGGCTACAACAGCCAGTCTTGGCTAGATTTTCCACACTGGTGGCCAAACATTAACTCATTCTTTTATGAGGCAGACAAAATACCAGAAGGCCCTTTAAGACATCATTCTATACTGACAACCTTGAACTGCATTCACCTTCGACGACTCAGGAAACATAAGAAACTAAGGTCTATTTCAACCTCCTACAACCACTCTCCCTCTACAAGGGGAAACAAATAATCAAAAAAGAAGAGGGGAAAACTCAATCTCTAAATCTCAAGAAGAAAGTCCTTATGTTGATCAACTGTAGTATCATCTAATCGCGATTCACCATGGGCCACACATGAATGATACATTAACACTTCATGGGGGCATACCCTAGCCGACAAGAAAAAGCAAGGACCCAACCAACATAGTCATTTTATTATGAAATACCACAAACATGAACCGAACAAATGAGGTGAGACACCATATTTTCCTCACAAACTGTTCCACAAAAGACACCACTGACCAATGCTTCTTTCCAACTTATCGACGAAACACCAACCTGAAACATCATTTAAACAATATGGGTTCTTGAAATCAAAACATCCCAAAATAACAATCCCTAAAATACATAATCCACACCTCCCAACCACACATTATAAAAAAACACTTTCCTTCAAAATAATTCTAAAAAATAGTTTTGGTGGGTTGTGAATTTACAAATGGTATCTCATGAGCCTCACACATTCCGGTTGAAATGCCACACTGGGCACCCACCTTATGTCCATCCTGACTCTCATCCATTCATTTAATTAACCATCCATATTCCCATATAAATCCATGTATGTGGTCACCCTTGAGAACACCAAAGACCAAAACCAATCCATTCTTCATTTCAAAATCAATCATTTTTAACCACACATTCCCTTTCTCAAAACCGATAACCATAATATCAAAAACCAAATTAAATCTTACAAACCAAATTATAAAACCACTTATAATTCAAAAAAAACTAACTTTCATGCCTTTCCTAACCATTTCAATACATTTCAACCCATTTAAAAACACTTCTAATTTCATGAGAAACACCATTTCAAAAATATCCATTTAATTAAGAACTCAAATATTCTAATTTTAAAACAAGGTTCTAAAATTTCATAAAACTTTTCAAATGATCAGTAATTACCAAATAATAATCTATCTCAAACCCCCACACATATATTCTAGAACACATAATTCAATTCAAAACACATTTCCATGCTTTAAAAAATTCTACTATAAAGTCATTTTCAAAACCCCTTTCACATAATTCATACTTTCAAAAGAGGTTTAAACACATAATTTAGCCTTTAAAAATAATTCTAAAATTTCATCTCTATAATTTCAAAAAAAAACCATTTTCACATTACTAAAAAATAACTTCACAAAAATTCACACTCATTAAACTTAACTCATTTTCTCTTTAAAATCCAAGTTTCCAAGATTCCAAAACAAAGAGAAAAAAGATAAAATCATTTTGGTGGGTAACATGGAAATATGGTTGGCTTCTATACACCAATCACTTAACTATAACAAATAGTGTTAAAGGGAAATATCCTCAACTCCACATGGATTTCCAGGCCCTGCGAGCTCACTGATACCATTTGCCCAACTCTCTTTTCCTTTCCTCTAATCATCATCAAACTAAGAAAACCAAAGGACTCAAATAAATCCCAACTTTCCCTAGAAACATGTATCCTGTCATGTCGTATGCTGGCCAGGCACACTACCCATATCTAAAATGTCATTTTTGGACAATCTTAACTCTGGTTTATCCTGACTGTACCCCAAATAACATGACCCAAAGAGTTAACATGAACCTCCTCTCATACCATTTTGTAACAAACTAAATTTAGTTAGCACTTATACCGACACCAAATCCAACCCATGACAAGGACCTAAGTGATTTACTTATCCCCATGGGCTGGAACAAGTTCCTAGGTATCAATAAATTTGGTTTGGGAATTATTTTTGTGATAATGAAAGCATGAAACATTAAAAACAATCAATAATATGAATATGAAATTTTCATGCCAAACAAGCCTTAACAAAAAACAGATCTGAATACATGTTTTTAAATAAAGTAAAAGATGTCCAAAAAATAGCCTAAAATCATACACAAAAACTTCACATGGAAAAGGGGTTCATTACCTCTAAGTTGTCTCCACAACACCGCACCATAGGAGGGGACTAACAACTCGAACTGCCTTCACCAAAGGGTTTTCCCTTACCTATGTCAATCATAATCAACCCTACTTACACCCAAAGGGTTTAATTAGGGTTTGATCCTAATTACAATTGGATACAACCCAAATATTCTAAATAGTATGAAATAAAAGGTGAAAATCATGCATTATTAATATGTAAGGAAAAGCGGTGATAATTTCCAAGAAATGCAACTTTCAATTTTAAACAGTTTAAAATAAAACATCTTGAATATTAATAAATTTGAATAAGATATGTTATATACATTAATTTAATTCCATATACACACTAATACAATGTTAAATACCACAAATCCAATGAGCTCCAAAACCAAGAACACCCTAGGCAATAGATAGTCTCGGGCCCTATGTACCTCATACCTCGGTTAAAAATATACATGCCACAATCGTTTCACATGCACGAGCCACTAGTAGGGAAAATAACCATAAACTATTCTTCTAAAAATATCATCCATGTAGTTTAGTTAGAGTTTTCTTTATCTAAAATTCTAAGTGAAACTGGGACAAAACCCATCCGGATCAACATCGTACTGGTACATATCCGCCCACCTAGGTACCTGAGCTTCCCAATTTGTGAAAAAACAATTTCATTATTCTACATACATCCCATTTCATATAAAAAATCACTACTGGTCTCATAAAAACAATTTAGTATCTATACACAATTTATACCACTTAAAACACACACAAAAACATTTTAATTTTCAATAAAACAACTTCTAAAAATCTCACATTGTTTTGCACCCAAAACTCCTTGAAATCCCTACATTGCACACTATGTACACACTTATAAGTCACTAAAACAAAAATTTAAGTCCAATACCATTCAATTAAACCAATAAATCAGTTATAGGGCATCCCCATATGAACCAAGAAGGGATATCTTTGTAAAGCTTTCATTTTTCCACAAACATGGCACTTAAAGTTCATATGATTCACAAACACCATTAAAAAAATTCTTAGAAACAACCAAACGATATAAAAAATAAAAACATGATTTTTATCTCTAATACATTTCAATAAAATCAACTAAGTATTTATATCAAATTATCAAATGAACTAATAAAATATTTCTATGAAAAATGCCCATTTCACATAAATATGGCACTTAAACTTTATTTTCATTACAAATACCACTAAAACCAATTTTTAGACCAATAATAAAATGAGGTAAACATGGAAATTTTACTAACACATAAATCTAACTCACAAGGATTTCATACACATGGAATCACCTACCAAAATTGTTAAAACTTATAAAACTTTGTTTGAAAATTCAATCGCACCACCGCCACACATCAAGGAAGGTAGATCGAGCCTAAAAGAAAAATATTGGACCAGGAAAACCCAAATTTAAACCCTAGGTTCTAAACCCAACACTATGTTAATTTGTTAAGTCAAGGAAAATGGAAGAAACTTCATGAAAATGGGAGTAACTAAGAGGGAGGAACACTTACTTGATATTGTGTGAAGTTCCTTCACCAAATCCCCCTTCAAAATGATGTTCTAAGGAGGTTTTTAGGTGATTGGGAGGCTGAAATGGAGGCAAGCGTAAAATGGGGGAATAAAGAGTCATATTAGGTTTATTTCTGGGAGGGATAAATGGGAATTAAAAAATATTTTTAATGTGATGGACACCCTACTTGATTTGGATGCACGGTTTAGTAAACTGTGCGGCCAAACCGTGCGTCCTGTTCTGGCCACCCAAAAAGGGTTTTTTTCTTCTTCGATTACAAGGGGTATAAGGGGAAACTCTAGGGGGGATATATAGTCCAAGGATATGAGGATATAATACCCAAAATAAGATCACGTTTTCACCCCAAGACTCATCCAACTCAAGGGTACAAACCACATCAACAACATACCCCACAAGTGGTGCAACTAGGAGTGTCAAAAATCACACTCTAAACCACCTCAAAATCATACCATCCCATTGAAAATATAGGAGGAAAAATAACATACAAGACCCCCAAGACTATGGTCATAGATCAAGGATGCAAGAGGCATCAAACCTTTAAACCCAAAATACCCAGAAACCAAGAGAAGGAAAAGAACCAAAAGAGAACTTAGAACCAAGAATGGAATTGAAAATATGGGTTTAAAATATAATCATATATATATATATTTATTTAATTTACCATATTTCTTTCAATATGATGATTGAAATAGAAACAACATTCATCTGTATGTATAACTTACCGTCTCAATGAACGGTGTATTCCATTTCATACTAATATATTCTATATAATATTATAATACACATATAATGGATATAAATGATATTTATATCATTGTTTACATCTATAATAATGATATATGTATACGGACTGACAATATAACAAATTAAGACACATATGGAGAACAAAGCAAATATTACCTAAAGTGGAACCTTGACATTGGGTGGTTAACAAGCGGGTAATCTAAGGTCGTAATCAAACTATATATGTTATTAGATATAATAATATAGTTCTTTAAAATATTAAAATAAATTTATGTTTTTTATATAGGTTATTTTAATGAGAATGATTATGTTCAAGACCCAAGGTAAAGAGATTTCATCTCGCCTTTATTTCTGTGAGATACATGCCTTTTCACTATTGATTCTTTTTGTATTGTGTGTATAATGACCATGGATGTATTAAATGTATATTATATTTAATATTATGGGTATTAAAATATCCATTAAATGAATTTTATTTCAATGGGATTATGTTTCAAAATTCACCAAATCAGCAAAACAGTTTTATCTCAATTTTTCTTTTTTGAGACTCATGTTTTGTTATGTGCCTAAATTCTGTTAGAGGTGCATATAATTAAATTTTATACACTATATCATGAATTTAAATATTTTTATGATATTATAACCTTAATTTAATTTAAATTTCTTACATGGGGATCATAATCCATTGTAACCAAGTGATAAGAGTTTCTTGAAAGAATGTCATCACTTTTCTGGATAGTTTATGTTTATGCTACCTTTAATTAAATATTATGATCCATCTCTAAAAAATATTTGAGAAATTTATTATCTTATTTTAATTAATGATTCATTAATATATTGGTAGAATTTCTTCAACTCTTTGGTACATAATATAGTTAATGATGTTTTTTAAGAAAGCCTGAGTTTACCCTCTCTTCGATCAGAAATCAGTGTTACATTAAAATCTTGATTTCTAAAAAGGGTTTCCAAGAATATTATATTTCTCTCCAAAGATACTAAAAAATAATTTTAGACACTTTTTTCTTTTACAATGTTTTCAATTTATGTTTCCTTTCACTATATAAATGTGTCATTTTTTAAACCTTTTTATCATGCCAAATGAATGTTCTTTTTACCACGTATAACATGTAAAAATATATCAGTCGTCAATACTTTGATGATTTCTTTGGAAATTTAAATTCATATTTTTTAGGAAAATGTTTTTAAAGAATATTTTCAAATAATTTATTTTTCAAAAAAAATCAATCTTCATTTATAAGTTATCAAGGAAGACGATTTTTAAAATTATTTAATGCCTCATTTATAAGTTTTCAGTGTATTTTTAAATAAATAGTTCTCAAAATATTTCAACCTTCTTTCATATGTTTACAAGTAAAAAGGATTTAAAACATTTTAAATAATTATTTATAATTTTTCAATGTATTTTTGAAGAAATAGTTTTTAAAACATTTTAAGCTTATTTCATATGTTTTCAACGAAAAATGTTTAAAAAAATCTATCTTTCTTTATTATTATTTAAAGTGTTTTCAAAGAAAAATGGTTTTCAAATTTTTTGAAGTTTATTTTATGTTTTTTCATGGGAAAATGTTTTCAAAGTGATTTCAAGTTTTATTTATAGGTTTTCAAGGTATTTTTTAAGAAAATTATTATCAAAAGATTTTATATAATAAAATCCTTTTTCAAATATGAAAGGATATTTTCCTCATAAAATTTTTTGAAAGATATATAAAAATTATTTTCTATCTTAGATGATATCCATTGATGATAACCATGAAATTGTAGGAAATGATCTAAAGTTTCCATTCATATTCTTTATATGATAGGTTTCTACATAATGTCATGGTCTTTAGGAATCTCGTTTCTCTTTCATGGGTTATATATTTATGATATCTATTTTTTTCATAGGTTATATGTTCATGAAACCCATTTATCATTCACATGTTATATTTTTATAAAATCCATTTCTCATTCACAGGTTATATGTTTATGAAATCCATTTATATTTCATGGGTTATTTTTTGATGAAAATATTATAAAACCTGTATATTTTACACAGGTTATGATATGTTTACATGTTAATGAAAACTATTTCATTACATGGGTTATGATATAATTGTTTATTATATTGTGCAATATGTATATATGATTTCATTATGATATGGTTGGGTCCTATATCTCTCTCCAATTCATTGGGTAATGATTTATACCATATAAGATAGACATTGATAAAACGATAAATAAACTTAGTTCTGTATTTTATGGTTGAAATGAGAAATAAACTCGATTTTCTTATAGGGTTATAATAAGAAGTGAACTCAGTTTATTAATACAAGGATGTAATGAGGCGTGAAACACATTCAGTAATGGAATTTTTCCACTAAAAAGGACTTAGTAGTAATACCTAAACTACTATAGAAATCATTATATATGATTATATGTTCCTCAATTCCATGTTTTATCCCTATGTTCTGATTTTACGGTTTATGTTATTTATTTCATTAGGATTCCTATCTCCTGAACTTCCAATCTTCAATATGATCCCTAATAATCATGATATGATCTTCAAATGTTATGATCAGGTTCCATACCCTTTTCATCATGTTATGCTTAGAAATTTTTATTATTAACTTACTGGGCATCTGAGATCACCCATTTTTTATGTTTCCTTTCCAAATGTTATAATGACAGGTATTAGGTATAAGTAATAAATGTGGAGATCTTTGTAGGAGATGTTGAAGATCATTCACTTGGATATAATATTTTGTTTCCAAGTTCCCATAGACACTAAAGTATTATAGTCCTTGGAAATGTATTTTTTAATGTACTAAATATTCATATAAAATAACGTAATATCCATGTATGTTAAGACTAGGATGTTATACCTACTACTGTTAAAAAGGGCATGACCCTCATATGAAACTGGCCTCCCTAAATGGTATAACAGTGAGCCTATATGTGACCATGTCCTCCACATACATATCATAGAAACTTAAAACCCATGATAGGTGCTCTTAAATATCCTATCTCAGAAGGATGAGAAAATATTTTCTAGGGCTAGCTCCCCACTAGTCAAATCCATGACAACCATAACACCAATAGCCTACAACCTAAAACTCTTCTCCTTGAGGAACACTTTTGACCACTCAGCCCACGATAAAATCATATCTATATCATGTTATCAATAACTTATTATTTATTTTATAACTCTAGTTACATTTAAAGAATAAATGAGTTCACTTCATGCCACATCAATGGGAACAAGACCTCATCTGGGAACTATGTTTTTTAATCATCATATGGAGAGAAATAATTGGAAAATGAAAAATGTCATTAAAACTTATCCCAATATTGTACACTCTTTTTCTTGGATGTATAAGATAAGGAAAATCCAACCACTTTACTACCATTCACATTGATTAAAGGAACTTTTAATGGAACCCAATCCAAATTTTTGTCCACAACACGTTTTCATTCATTCAGTCACTAAGGTACATCATTCACCACTAACATGCTACTCCCTAAAACTAACTGTCAAAAGAACCAAAAAAGAGTCCTGCTCTTAGATCAAACTAAATTATATATGAAGCTCTTTCAACTAGAACTCCCTCTCTATATCCATGATATTCCCCTCACATATTCTCAAACTCTACCTCCATATGGGACGAAGATCCATTTGAAAAACCTCACTCTCTTATTTTGGATCGACTCTCTGATGATCAAATAGATTATCCTACTAAACCTTAACTACCCCATATTCTTATTGATGATAACTATGATACATTCCTAAAATACAATTAGAATATCCATATCCAATTTTAATTTATATTTTATCAAATAATACCTAATTTATTTATTTTTTCAATTAAAATTACACAATATCTACGTTTAGACACAATCACTACCAATCATATTTAATGTACCTAACTTAAGTATCTACCCTTAAAATAGTCATGCCTTATTATGTAGTTCAATAATCTCAGAGCCTGTGCACCAGATCACAGGGGTTGGTGGGGGATAACATCTAGTATCTTAGCTAGTCTCCCTATCCTATGTCATTTAGAAAGATCAATTGGAAGCATTTACATACCAATCCATGAAATCCCCAATGTTCCCAGCTCCAAACCCTATCATATCTCTCAACCATCAGCTCTGATACCACTATGTCGGGACCCCATCTCTCCAAAGATACTATAATGAATGAATAGATATAATGGCCCCATGTCTCTCCTCTAGTTTTCCCCAGGATGGAAAAGAGAAACAAGGGTATAAAAATATAACATATTGGAGAAATTTCCTTCTTATAGAAATCAGGATTGAGAGATAGGATAAATAACCACAAAGATACTATAGTATAAGATATTAAATAAACAAAAAAGCATCCCAAAATGAATGAAAAATGTAAACCAATATAATAAAAGTATCGAAGTAAAATACCAAAAGATAATTCATATCTCCCAACTTTTCATTATGTCATTAAAATTGTTTATAAAAATAGGGTCAAAATACAAGTATACTCAGTTGGATCATACCGAAGGTATTAAATGAAAAATTGAAAAGATATTTCTAATTCCTTATGAAAAAATAGTATAACCATAAAGCACATAAACTAGTCTGCTTCCTCACTATAGCTCACTCACCAAATCATCCATTCTATATAGTATTATAACATCAAGATCATATTAAAGTAGGGAACCCCTCTACCACTCCCCTAATAATTTTCCACTCTCACACCCCAACATCAATCTTCATGTCCTTCTATCCATTCCTTATGTATCACATCTCACAATATATCTATGATGTTGGTCTGGATATGTCCCTATCAACCTCACCCATGTATGTTCTAGCATCCTTTGTTAGCATCAAGAATTATCCCATCACATCTAATATTTACCAAAAACACATTGGCCATCACACCATAATTAATCACCTAAAAAGATAATTATGGTATCATTAATATATAAAAAATAACCTAATAACTTCATCCAACCACACATGACCCCCACCATATACCAGATTTAACAATTTTCCACAATCTCCTATTACTAAACCATTTCCTTCACAATTACATAGTTTATTATTTTATTTATTTACCAATCCTTCTTCTATTATTTTCATTCGGTGTCATCATTTATTCCATTACTAACAAGTAACTATTAAAACCAGACCACAAATAGCTCAACCACTTCACACAATTGTCTCCACAACACTTAAACTACTATCTTAAGTGTTCCACATCAAGAAACTTATATCACTACCATAACACTGAATCAAAAAACATGTAATAAAAACCAAGGTTAACCATAACCACTGAACACCAAAATGACTCACTCTATATCCACAATACACCACAACCTTTTTTCACTGCACCAATGTGCACCACAACTACAATGCACCACATCCACATCACCCAAGAACCACACCACTTCCCGCATCACATCAATGCGGAGCAACCACACATCACACCCCCTCATGGTACAAAACCCATCCAATCACCAGTATTACCACATGAAATTCTAGAACATACAAGAAAACACACAAAAAAATAATATTCCCACACTAACAACACATCCTATATTCCATAACTTTTTCAATGTCATTCATCATATAACATATTTACATAGTATGGGTATTATAAAAAAAACCCAATTACCATGAAAAAATAAAGTATTATTAAAATATATATACTTTAGCATTTTATTTATGGTTTTATCACAAAAAATGTATAAAGGGTATTCGTACATATCTTTTATGTTGAAAAAGTGTATTTAAATAACATTTATTTTTAGAACTGGAAACCATCGATCAAAATATCATCAATAACCTCATCTAAGAATTTAATGAATGGAAATATCTTTTTACCCACTAATTACAGTTATGAAAATTTATTATCATATTATAGAAACCTATACAATCCACATAATGGAAAGAAAAATCAAGAAATTTCTAGACATATCATGTATAAAGGGAGAGAACAAGAATCATATACATCAAATATACTTTTTTGATCCACTGAGCATCTCAATGCAAAGAAGAAATGACCTGGAAACCATAATCCCATAAAAACATTCCCTGGGAACTCCTGAGTACCACCAAAGAGATATCAATAATATATCCCAACACACATCCATATCAATTCAACATCACTGAATTGATAATTTGAGGAATAATTCAAGGGAAACAATAGAAAAATGGGGGTATAAATCACCTCAAATGATCAAAACTAAACCATTGGAACCTAAAGATCAAGAATAGGAATGGAAAACTAGATGTACTCCTATGGTTTCCTAGGGTTCACCAAACACCAAGAGTCGAAAGACTGAATAAGAGGAAAATTATCCCAAAAATATGTATAAATAGGATGTAACTCACCTTATCTATGTCGTAAATTATAAATCTACTATGTAAATTTTCGGAGTCCATTTTTAAAAAGTTATAAATAACACTTTGATGTTGTGAATCCCTAAAAACCTCAAAAACATATAAAAACCATGTCCCCTTAGAAAATATTAACATATGTTGGAAATTATTATCTTATAGTGTAAAACATTTTTACACTTTTCCCATCACCACAAAAATGTTGTAAATAAACCATCTACATGAGCCATAAACAGCAAACCTATATTGTAAACCCCTATTTTACTGCATAAAAAGCATCATACAATTATTCTATATCGTTATCCTCTACCGAACCTCCTTTAGCATCCCCCAAACACTCTCTAAGAACAAAACTATACATGTAATGGGATCGGTATGAATGCACCATTACAGTATAAATGATAAAAATAATTAAAATAAAAATTCTATTAGACTCATATTTCACTAACCTTTATTTTACAAAACTAGATGAGTTACATACGCCTATTGGGGAATTTTTTTTCTAACTAAACCAACCCAAAAAAGAATATTATATCTTTATCACCATGTTTGAATCCACATGTTTCCTCATTTCATCACACCAAAGACCAGACCGTACCCAACGACTTAGGGTAGAGAGGGGTCTAATATCTCATCCTCATACCTGAACCCAATAGGAAATATCAAATGTATAAAATCATCAAGTCTTACATAATCCCTCTATGGAGGTCTGTAAGTTATATTTTATTCCATGACCTAGCCATATGGTTGTCCCAGACTCAATCCTCCCTAGGTAATGGTCCAAATGATTAAGACCAATAGAAACTAACTCTTGAAAGATCTTCAACACAATACCCAAGCATTAGGGAACAGTCATCCATTGACCAATCCCCACTAAAACTAAGGAGTTCAGTTATATTTTCTGAATTCCATAGACTTTGGGGAGGCCATACCAATGACCTAATACCTAAAATAATAGGGGAAGATATTCAACTAACCAATGAATAAAATTCAAGTTCACTAATCTCACTAACCCATCCCCTTATACAATGTATAAGTTTATCAGAATCATGAACCATCCCATAGAATCTAGATTGTCCCACTCAAGCATCATGACCCAGGACTCCTTAATTAAATTTCCCTCAAGTACAAGCACACATAGTCATATCCCATCAATCAGCACACTAGTTGATCCCTTGGGACTTGTCACGTACCAAATCTGGTCGCCACCATTAATGGCACCAAACCCGGCCCATGACAAGGCCCGAAGGACATTCCCTATCCCCACGGGCTGGCACAAGTGCCCGGGTATAAAACAATATGATTTGGGAACGATTTACCCGAGTATGAAAGCATAAAACAAATAAAACAATCAATAATAAGAATCTGAAATTTCCATACTAAACCATTCTTAACAAAACCAGATCTGAATACATATGTTTAAAGACACTACAAGTGGTCCAAATACAAATAATGACAACATCAAGACATCCCCAATCACTTCACACAACAAGGGTGTCATCACCTGCAAGCCTTCTCCACAACTCTGCCTCAACGATGGGGACTAACACCCTGAAGCGCCATCACCCTTAGCCTTCCCTTTACCTGAGTCAAGCATAAGAAGTTCTACTTACACCCAAGGGGTGTAAGTAGGGTGTGATCCTAAGCCCAATAGGATACCACCAGAAGATTCCAAAGAGGATGCAATACAATGGGAACAAAACTAGCAATTTTAACAAACAAGGTGAAACAATGTTAAAAATTTCAAGAAAAGCAACTTTCAAATGAAAACAGTTTTCAATCCAAGAATTTCAGAATGATAACACATTAAATAAACATGTGAGCTACTGTAAAGTACTGCCAAAAGATCCCACAACAAGGGTAAATACTACAATTCTAATGAGCACATAAATTGGGAACACCCCTAGGCAACTAGATAGTCTCGGACCCTATGTACCTCGTACCTCAGTGTAAAGTATCCAAGTCACAATCCTTTCCCATGCACGAGCCACTAGTAGGGAACAAACCCATAATCTAGTGGTCCCCAAATAACATCCACATAGTTCAGTTAGTGTTGTCGTTATCCATTTGCTCAGTGAAACAGGGACACAACCCATCCGGTCCACTAGCCGTACTAGTACATATCCGCCCACCTAAGTACCCGGGATTCCCCCTTTTGTGCTCAAACAATTTCAGCAAACAACACACATACTTTTTCATGTAAAGTATCACTACTGGTCACAAACAAATAGTACAGTAGCTACACACATTTTATATCATTTGAAACAGTCAATAAAATATTTTGATCTTCAATAAAACAACCTCTCAAAACATCACATTGTTTTTCACCCAAAAATCTTTAAAATATCCACTTTTCACAGTATGTGAACACTTGTAAGTCATCAAAACAAAATTTCAGTTCAACACAATTTAATAAAACAAAAAATTCAGTTATGGGGCAGCCCAAAGTGAACCAAGAAATTATATATTTTAAAAACCACCATTTTCACACCAACATGGCACTTAATGCCCATTTGCTTCTCAAACACAATTTAAACAAACTTTTGCAGCCACAACCAAAAAGAATATATATTTAAAACATTATTTTAATTCCTAATACAGTTCAATAAAATCAACTATGTAATTAGAGTTCATCCCAAAATGAACCAATAAAAGACTTGCATGAAAAACCCTCAATTTCAACAAAAATTGTAACATAAATTTCATTTGCATTGTAAATGAAACTAAAACAATTTTTTACATAAACATTAAAATTCAATAAGCATTAATTCACCCTCAACACAGTAAGAAAATTCCCAAAGAATTGCACACACAATGGAATCACCTACCAAAAGATTCAAGAACCGCAAATCCTAGTGCGGAACTTCAACCGCACGACAACCGCGCCACAAGGAAGTGATATCAAACCTAAAACCAGAGGACTGAACCATAAAACACAAAATGAAACCCTAGGCACGAAGCCCTAGCTTCTGGAAATTTGGGGATTCAAGAAAAAAAAAAGATAAATCTCAAGGAAAAGGAGAGAACTAGAAGGATAGTCACTTACTTGAGAAAACTGGACGTTTTTAGAAACCAGAAAAGTTAGGCCCCAATTCGAGACAGATGAATTCTCCAAAGAGGGGGAAACGAAGCTGGGGGTGCGGCCAGGTACAGTGGGAGAAGGTGAGAGGTGGAATCACCGAAAAAGAATAAATATTAAATATTTTATGAAATAATTACAAAACAATTTTAAAACTGGAAATGGGCTTTCGGGTTGGCCCAATACCTAACTTGATCACCCAAATCCAAGATGCAAATGAATTTTTAAGGGGGCCAAAATTCATTGGTGGTTTTAATAGTTAAATTAAGGTCATTTTTGAAGTTGAATGAGTTAAAGATGTTGAAAAACGAGGGAGTTATTAAACAAACAAAATTTATTGTCAAAACTCGAAATGGGCTCTCGAGTTGACCCAAATTATGGAAACTCACCATTTCCTTCAAAAATGCATTGAAAACCCCCAAAAAAAAAGAAATAATGTAAATTAAATACAAAAATACCTTTAAAATATGTCATGTATGTGACAGGACTGGTCACTCCAGACCATGTCCCTCATCACAAAGTGACTCAACTCACAAAATAGTCAATACAATGGATCCTTCAAACCTATACATGTCTATCCTTGATGATAACATCATATATATTTCACATGCTGGTGAAAACAATTTCCTATGGACTTTCCAACCCATACACCTAGGTTCGGTCCATAACTTTTTATGACCCTTAGGGATCTCATTACCTCTACCCAGGGACCATTCCAATACATCATGTTTTAATAAACCTTGGTCTCAAAAATATGGGTTTATACTCCCATGTCGATCATATTAGGTATGTCGATTTCAATTCCTAAATAACTCTGGATACCCTAACTTGGGTCTCATATCACATATCATATGGAGGATCCATGTACCTATCTCCTAGAGGAAACCATCTCTATTATCAAATTCCTAGACTAAAATAACATATCTATCATGATTCATACACCAATACTCTCCTTTGAACATACATATATGTTCCCACTAGACATGAGTCGTATTATAGTATCACGGATTATCATCCAACCTCATGCCACACATGAATACCCATTAGATATAGGTAACACAACATAGGTTATCTATTTCTAAACAGGTTCCCTGAGACTTTATCAATGACTCATATCGTCTTAAAAATTATCTATACCCATGGATATCATGTTTTAAAGGCGATTCAATTATTAAATAATGATAAAGAGCATATAGCCTCATCCAAGGAGGCTCAATGGGACCCCATCATCTCACTTAAGTGCCTTGAGGATCCTTATACCCCATTCCTATTGCCCTTAATACATGTTGTCATGGACACCCATGTATGGACATAAATATGATATTATATTAGAGGGGTTTATTACCTAAAACATTGATTTATTCCCTTGTCAATATCTATTAATCCTCACCCAAGAACTAGCCAAGCTTGGACATGCCTCCATCATACTCATCTATGGTAACTGATTAATACTCACGTTCCTAAGAATCTACCCCACCTCATACATCATAAATGATTAATTATAACAATTTATAATCAATTATAAATTTTAATTAAATAAGGATCAATTTCATGAAAAATCATACAACATCACATTTTTTTAGAAACCATAACTATCCACCCATATATAGCCCATCACACCTCCTCGACACTATTTTAGATGGAATCCAGATCTCCTAACTCTAATTTCATCATCATTTTAATCTAATTAAATTTAAATTATTAATTAAATTTTATAAGAAATAAATATTTATATATAAAACATCTAATTACATGCAGAAATCATCTCAATATATCTTCTTCAACAGCATAGGGGAATCCCATCACCCACATTTGATTCAACCATGCTCTAATGGAATCGATACAAAAAACCAAACCCAAATTTCTCCAAATCAGAATCAAATAAAAGAGTGGACCAAGATTTAAGAACAAAGAATGATACTAGTCAATTAATCAACATGAAACATATGTGATGCTTAACTCTCATAGGGATAAAATGAGATGCATAGGGGATGGAATTTTCCATGAATAGCCAACCCCCTACCCCCAACTCCACTAAATCTCAAAAAAGGATTAACCAAAAAAGGATATAAATTATACATATTATAAAAAAAACCCTTAAGAATCCTCTAGAAAAATTTGGTGACTCCAGATTTCTTTTATTTCTATGAAGGACACTTGGGTTCTTTATATCCCACTATTGAGCTGGTTGGGCATATCATCTAGTAGGTTGGTGATACAAAATTAAAATATCTCTTCACCCACCTCATATAATACTAAAAAAAATTATTAAACTTGTAAATAATAATTTAAACCTCAAACCCCATAGAAAAATATTATTTTTTGATTCTCATCCCCTCATAATCCCATTCTGATCCCAATATTTCAAAACGAAGCATATATGAATCTAAAAATTCAAAATCCATCTCAAAATGTAACGACCCTAAATCAATGTGCGGTTACAAAATTATCATAGAATATCTTATTTTATATAGTGTATACACTACCATATAGATTACTTTTATCAAATTTCCAAATAAAAAAGTGGTTTAAAAATCCTGTAAATGTCCTCCACATCAATATTGATTAAAAAGTTATTAAACTGGTAAGGAATTTTTATTTAAACATTTCATAATGTTTAGACATCTTTCTATTCTATTTAAATATTATTTTAAATGGTTTGAAATGCTCATATTTATACATTAAAGGAATTATTATATTCATTTTCAAATATAATGAAATTTTATACAAAGGAAAAAAATGAGTCTTTTCAATTTTATCCATATTGGTTATTTATATTTTTTTTAGAAAAATGAAAGAAGATTTATTTTTCAATTATTACCACATGTCTGCATTTTCCTATTAGCATAAGGGATATTTTTTTTGAATTTTCTTTTAAATATTCCATGGTTTTTAAAATAAAATCATATTATTTATTATTTTATGAAATTTTACTATTTATTTTTTTTCAAAATAAATGGTTAGTTATTTTCAATTTTATGTGGAAACTAGAAGTAGTTTTTTTATGAGCACTAATGAAAAATTTTATGGGTTTTATGATTGATATATATATGATTTTATGTATAGTTTTTATGATATCATTACTATATATTTTTAATGATGATGGGTTATCCTGATATAAATATCCAATACATAAGGTAATGTTAATTAAGCTATATGATTATAATTTACTTCTATAAAGTAGATAGAGTTAACTATTAATAAGTTACTCCTATTAAGTGGATAAATTTAACTAGTTTTATGTTACACATATAAAGTTGATGGATTTAACTCTTTATTAGTTAATCCAAAGAATTAATTATAACTAACTATGTAGATTATTATTTTGTAAGAGTTATATAAAGATAATGTCTCAAGGAACCAACATTTATATTATATGCTTTCAATTGGGTTTTTATGTAAATACAATGATTTAATATGTTAATAGAATGAGTTTTTTATTTAAAGGATGGATTATGATTTTCTAAAGGTTAATGGTTTATTATATACGTAATGTTTTCATTTTTCCAATAAACCCTATAGAATAATGAATTTTCCATTACAAATTCTTTTAAAAAAATTCAATAATACATTGGGATTAATGTTGATATCTTGACTGTATAAATTATTATTTTAGTTCAATGATTACTATGTAAAAGATACAATTTTTTCTGGGTTATAATGATTTTTAATAGATTAATGGGATCACTTTATTTGTAAATCCCTTAATAATAATTTTTTCTCATACCTTGTTTTTAAATGTTTTTATAGGTATTAAGGATATGTTGAGATGATATGATGGTCAATGGGGGCATGTACTAATTGAATAAAAAGTGTAATGAATGAGAAAAAGAGTAAACAAAGGTACCAATTTTGTGGAAAAAATGTACACTTTGTTGAAATTTTCCCTTTTTTTCTGATTATATTTTCCAATTTCGCTAAAATTCTAAGTCTAAATGATTCCAAAAACATAGAAAAGTGAAACCCATATTATAAATAATTTAATAAGTCTATTTATAATAAATTATTCTTTATTCTGTGAAAATATTATATAAAAAAGTCAATATTTTCTTAATATATATAGTATGAATTCATTACCACAATATCATTTGTTTTAGGATATGTAATAAATTTCATTTTCTTTAATAAATAATTAAATTTTCAAAATTTTATAGAATATGTAGACCACATCAGTCAGTGGTTTTTAGAAATAACACATAGGTGAACATGGAATACCTGAGTATACCACACTAGATATCAACTTTAATGCCCAGATACCCATTAAGGGTAACCATAAGAAAGGGTGAGATTAGATAATCATCAAGGGTAAAAATAAGTGATATAAATAATTGATCAACTGTGAGCATAATATAACCATAAGGGTTTAAGAACATGATAAAGAGTTTTAATAATAACACACAATCAGTCAAATATTTTTTTCATGAAACATGGTGTATGGTTTTTTCAGAAAAGTGGAATAAGACATAAGAGTTCATAATTATCAACTATCAATCATGATCTATGAAAAAATATAATAAGAATATGAAATAAATTTTTATCATATATATAATAAATTAAACTCATTTTAATAGCAACAGTTCATTGTTAAGACTATCATAGTTGAATGGTTTCACACCCCATTCCATAATTCTGTAGTTATGGTTCACTCCCAATATTATCATATTAGATAGACTCTTTTAATAAATTAGGTTTAACCTCAATTCAATTCCTTATAATCACATTAGATACTCTTATTTACCAAATAAATTGGAGGATGTACAATTGAAGGCCAACCTGTCACATAGTGAAAATCATACATATCTGTGACACAATATCATAAAACATTTATTAAATCATTAAATCATAACCATTATAAAGGATATGGGTTTCATATACACTTCATCTTCATATGCATAAACCATATAGAGAAAGAAAATGACATTAACATTCGATCATACCCCCATTAAATCATAAGAAGAATCAAAGGATGTTTCCTATTATTAAAATACATATAAGAGAGGATAAAATAATGAACTAAATTAAATAAAAGAGATTATAGGGTAAAAATATGTCCATACAATGGATTTGTGACTAGTGTAATGTTCCTTTGGCCCTTGTGTGTAAGGTTTGTTCCTTTTTTTGGTAATCTCCCTCTTAATGTTATTATTAATTTTAATCACGTTCACTAATATTTTTTGTCAAAAATTTTTTGAACATATTATAAATTTTAAATTATTCTAATTAAAAATATAAAATCTATTTTTCTGAATTCAAATCATATAAGTGGAAGAAATTAATTTAAAATTTGATCCCCCAGGTGGGATTAAAATGTGTGTTTCTAATGAAAAAAATGCTCAAAATTTTTCTATGTGTTTATATATAATTTCAAAGTGATAATGATACAAATGAAATAAATTGTATTAATTTGTGAATAATAGATATAATTTTAATTTAACAAAAATTATAAATATAATTTATCCTTGTAAATAAATTGAACTAAAAAACCAGTTTTGAATCAAAATTTAGTGTTTTTCGCTATTTATAAAAAAACTAAAACTTCATTAAAAAAATACCAAAAAATCACCCTAACTTAATATTTATGTTTCTCTTTAAAAAAATAATTTCATTTTTACCTAGAAATTTTCCAAAATATAGATTTAAAATAGGTACCCTATTAAAAGGTTGTAAAACTACTTTTATTAAAATACATGTCGTTATGTGTGATATTAGGAATGTTCCTCCTTTATTTCTATAAAAAATATTCAATGAATGTAAATAATATTTGATTGAATATATAAAATATATAATTAATTAATATCAGTCAACAATAATAATTAATTTAATTTATTAGAATAAAATTCCTTTTTGAACATAAAATCAGTTTTTATAAAAACATATACTTTATTTTAAATTTGTTCTTATATTCGTGTATAATTAATTTGTAACCAATGAATTCAACCATGTAGTTTAATAAGTCTGTTAATACTATTCATAAAAACTAGAATAATATATAGATTATATCCTATTATATTAAATATTAATATTGTTAATAATATATTATTGTTTAGTACAACACGCTCTTTCCAGTTATGCAAAACATCGGAGAAAGACAGACTTATGTAAAACATAAGCTAACCTCGGTGTTCCATGTTTATTAAGATAACAATTATGTTACATATAGTTAAACATTAAATTTTTCTCATTTATATCATTATAAATACATAGTTACATAAAAAACAACTTTCAATGTTGTGTTAAATGAAAAATATCAAAATGAAAAATTATTTAGAAAAAATAATTTCAAAAAACATTCATGGTGTTACAGACCATACATAGAAAATATGGCTTTATTTTTTCTGCATTCAATTTTTACCCAAAATTGATAGTATCTAGAGCAAATATGATTTCTCAAAAATTATTTAACTCATCATAATTGATAAAACAATTCATTTATTTGGGGAAATATGCATATTATAGATCATGATCTTGTTAAGTTCTGTACAATCGATGGAGATTCATATTAATCCATATTTCATCATTATGAAATGTATAGGTCTTACCCATGGTGACACACTTGGATTAATGAATACATAATCATTATTTTCCGAGTTTTTTAAATCAATTCTTACAAATCATTGTCGGTCATTCTATATATAGTATTTTCAATAGTTATAGCAAGAATTATGGGTTCTATTGAAAAAATAACTTCACAATTTTTTTTTTAGAATTTCAAACTCCTTTGAAAGGACATCTATAGACACTCATACTATTAGAATATATTTTATGTTTAGTTTCTCCCCAACAATTAAATACATATACCTACCATTTAATAGGAATCAAGACCCATGAAATAGATGTAATTCCAATTGGAAGTTCATATTTATACTCCCACTGAAAGAAAATCACATGTTTGTTTGGAATAAAAAATGTGACATCACATATTTTTCATTTGACATAGGATTTATATAAATAAATTAAATTCATAACCACAGTCACATGAAATTAAACTAAAGTAATAATGAAGATATTTACATGAATCACGATCCCCCAAAAAATAAATTAGGAAAGAATAATAAACTTTAGATTTTATCAATATACCAGTAGGTGTTTCTACTACTTATAAAACAACAAAATAATATGGATACAAATATATACACCTTGAGACATTTTTATATAAATTAATTGATGTGACAATGATAAAATAAGAAACTTCAGTATTTGTATATACTTGTCAACACATCAACTTCATCATTATATCTTAAATTACTTACTCAATCCAAATTAGTTAGAAAAACCACAAACTACCATTAATTTGATTCATTAATCATGAAAACAATTCATAATATTTCTAAATATTATAAATTTATTTTCAATCTATGACACTGTAAATTAAACCAAGTTCATACATGGTAAATATAATATTCAAATGCATAATAATGGCTCTAAAAGAATATTTTAATATCTTATGCATGTCCCTCAGTATTGTCAAACCTTATTCACAGTAAGGAACCATTTACTATGACCCAAAATAATTCTTGAGATATACTATACTAATTCAATTAAAGGATATTTCCCCAAGATTCATCTATTTCAAAACCATTTCCACATGTAGTATCCATGGGGTAATGTATTTTCTTAGGGAAACCACACTGATTTTCTTACCATAACATAGAATTTTCTCTAATACTTAATCTTATCATAATATCTTACACTAAATTTTCTTATCCTTGTTTCTAAAAGTTACTAAATCTTTCTTTAATACAAACTATGTTTTTCAAAACCTATCAAATATAATTATTACATCATTTGAAATTAATATTCAATATAACTCACAATTATACATGTTTGGGGACTATTGTGGTTTCATTTATTTGTAAAATTGGATACATAAACAACTTTTACATAAATAATTTACAACAATTCTTATTAAATACATAATAACTTGCACCATTTCTAGAAATGTCATATATAAAAAAAATCTTTATAACATGGAGAAGGAAAAAAAAGAAATTTTTATCTTATTTTATTAGTAAGGGTAAAAATAAGAGACATAAATAAATGATAATAGGTTATCATAATATAATAATAAGGTAACAATAAAAAGATCAAGAATTACAATAATTATATCCAATCAGTCTAATATCTTTAATCATAAACCATGAAATAATATTTTTCTAAAAAAAATTACATAACATAAAAGCATGTAGAATCTTCAATAATTATTCATAATCCATGAAAAAATATCATAGGAACAAGAATTATATTTTTTAATAAAAATAATAACAATAAATCATTTTTCTAGTCAAGGATCACATATATTAATATCAAAGTGTATTGATTTCACTCCACATTACATCATTATTTAGTAAAGGTTCACTCCCAAGACTATCTTATTACATAATGTAACTTAATTAACTAGGTTCACTACAAATTATATTCCTTTTATCTCTTGGTATATCCTTTGATACACATTTCATTTTATTGATATATAATTCACGTACCAACCATCACATATTTAAAAAATACATATGTGTTCCATAAGATCAAAAAACATTAATCATATCATGAAATCCTAACCCATAAAAAAGATATTATTTTTATAATCATTTCCTCATAATAATCATAAAAAATCCATAAAAATAATAAATATAGTAAAATTGGATCATATTACCAATAAATAAAAATAATTAACAATGGATGTTGTTATAAATAATGAAACATTTTATAATATCACTAGAACAAATTCCTGAGGAGAATACCATTTTTATTTGCAAAAACATGTTGGAATCAAGAAATTTTTTAATTGTTATAAAATAAATTTATTTAAAAAATTAAAAAAAATTAAATTATTAATTAATATTTAATGAAACATGTATTCATGGTTGTGGTGAAAGTTTTTCTTTTATTATATATAAAAACTATAACTGCTTTTACATGTTCCTTAAAAATTCAAAAGTGCCACATTTGAATGATGATAAGAATTAACCTTTTAATCCTTGTAAATAATAAAAAAATTAATCAAAAATTAATTTAAATAATATTTTTATAATATTGAATACATTATTGAAAGCATTTACTGCAAAATATGGACTTGGAATAAATGATTCCCGATAGAAGGTAAAACAAGTTCTATTTTCATTAAAAATAATATTTCGGCCACATGAGTACATAGATAAATAAAAATTAATGGAAAAAAACTCTAACCTATATTGTAATAAATATATATTTATTATAAATATATACCAAAAACATAACAATACCTATAATAACATACATTGTTTACTTATAACATCTTATCACCCCTTGATTAACAATCATTCATTTTCATTATCAATTTCAAAGTCAAGAAAATCAATATGTTCTTAAATTACATGTTACTATATGATTGGTCTAAAATATTTTATTCTTATAATAATTTGATAGGTTTGGGTTAAAATCCTACACGTATGTCGTGGTTTAACCCTCGATAAACCTATTTTAACCTCAAATGTGGGAATAAAATGTTACTCATTTTACTATTTACTATGACCAAAAATTATGTTACTATAATAATTATATTTATTATCCTATTAAAAATATTGAATCCATTTTACCATGTTCAATTTCATTAAGTGACATGATTTAATTTTAGTTGAGGATTCAAACCATAGTGAAAACACATTTTTGAAAAACAAATTAAGTATAAAACTTAATGTACATATATTTCATACCATGTAAAAACCACAATATGAATGTCAACATATAAAATATAATGTATAATGTATAAATTTAATTAATAAAATTAATAAATAAATATAAAATTAATATAATAATATAAAAAACATTTCATGCATTAAAATAGTTTTTTCTGAAAATTGTGTTTGTAAACCCAAAAATAAACTTATAACGAAGTCAAGTTTAATGATTATTACTATTTAGTTGATTTGAAAATTTTTATTTAAAGGGGTATTAGGTTAATTTAGGATAAATTTAAAAACATAATGGTATATTTAATTGGAATGAAATTAATGTTTTTAGAAAAATTTCTATTTTTCAATATTCGTTGAAAAATAATCTTCTTAAAAAAATAATAATAAGTCACACTAAACAAATATTAAAATGTTGAATTTAAAAATTATATTATTTTTAAAAATTAAATTCTAAAAATGGTCAAAATTTATAATAATTGTTTTGTTAAAAATTATGATAAAAACAATTTTTGAAGAATTTGGAATTTTGATGTGTAAGATTACATTATTGAAAATTTAGTATACTGTTTATGAATTAAAAAATAAATTTTAATTAATAAAAACCATTAAATATGTTATTCATGAAGTGGTTATTATTTTTTATTCATTGCACTTAAAATTATTAGTTATAAAAGTTTACTACACCATTGTTCATATAGACTCGAGTTTGCGTGTAAGAAAAACTATCAAAAATATAATGGTTTACTTCAATGTAAATAAATTTAAAATAATTGGGTGTTACATAAACCATGTACTTATAATAATTTATTTCAGATTCCAATAGAACTGATCTTTGTTTTAGGAAATTATCTTATTTATTGAATCAATTTTTTAAAGAGTGAATAGTTACAAACTTATGAGGTAATAACACCAACTCATAGAAATAAATCGTATACCCCTTAACCATTAAATCACATTGATAAATAATCATAAATTAAATGTATTTATTTACCATTATATTCTTGAATTTTTTTTAACAAATATATATATATGCTTGTAAAATTCCCATGACATTTTATCTTACATGTGTTATTGGAATATAGTTTCTCACTATAATCAACTTCGTATTTCAAAATAAGAATATTATTGTTATCATATTATGTTTTTCATTAGTTTCTAAAGAAACTATGATCCTCTAAATCCTCTCTAAAAACTCCCTAGCCTTAAGAGAATCTTGATAACCATGAAAAATGTGTATGTGAGGATTAAAAAGGATATGAGTTGGGTATATGAGTAAATTTTATCTTAGTTCCACCACTAAATTTTTGATATAGTTAGATCCATAAATCAAAAGAGTCACACCCAAGTGATGACATGAGAAAGCTTGAGAATCTTCCCTTGAGAAATATTCTATATAATTCTCTAAGTCTATTTTATATGGCGTACATATTATAACATGAATCCTAACAAAAATTAATATATACCCCATATATTAAATCACATAATTAAAATATAGACAATGATTAACCCCCAAAAGAAAAAAATCTCATATGTTAAAACTCATTCATAGAACACCATATGAATTTTCCTTTGATAAAAAATAATTTAATAAAAAACAAGATATTCATTTCAAAAAAATGAAAATATTTATTATATTCACATATTTCAAATTATTCTAAATTATTTAGAATGTTTAGAAAAATAATTTTCATGAATCTACCAAACATTGAAATCCAAAATCCATTCTCACTCTCCCACTATATAATTAATAAAATACATTAATTTTAAAACTACAAGTTTCCCACTTTATTCAATGGATATTAATTTAAATAAGTTCCATGAATTTAATACTATTTTGCGGAAAATATTAAGAGAATATTTCATATACTTGAATAAATATTACATAAAATTAAAAAATATTTATAAAAAAATTAGGAAAATAATTATCAAACCATCCATTTTTTAAATAATTTCAATAAATCTGACATCATTTAATAAATAAATCATAACATCCCATTTTTAAATAAATATATTTAAATAAATTCCCTTATCCCCCAATAAATTTCATTTATAAAATAAAAATAATAACCTAAAAACAATATCAAACATAATCCTATGCAAAAATGTTAACAAATTATAAAAACACCACTTGTTGATAAAAAATGGTTTGATGCCCATTATATATAATTTGAGATACCAATGTTGTAAAATCAAAATAATTATAGGGTTTGAATATTTTTCATTTATTGGCCATGTAGTTGAGAAAACCATGTACTAAAAATATGATAATTACAAGAAAGTGTTCAAAACAATTAAAATTGTTTTGCAGGATATTCCACACCATATACCAATAATGCTCCCTGGTTACTCATCCATTTCCACCCCAAAATGATGTAAACACTAAAATAACATATAAAATCCTATTAAGGATAAAAAAATATTTTAAACAAAAATATATAAAACATTTTTCCAAAATGGAACTCGATTTCAAGACTCACATTCTCAAGACACATAGAAACTCATGTATCATCATGGATGGTGATGATTAGGAACTTAATCTTGACCTACAAGTTGATCTCAAATAATAATATATTTATAAAATAATTATTAATATTACCAATATGAGTTATCCTAGATACAATTTTGTAATGAAATATCATGGGATTACCATCCAGGACCCATTAACTGATTCACTACAAGTTTTGATGCATGATTATGATCACCACATGCCAGTGTAAAGAACCAGTGAGTCATGAAAAACACTATGTTGTAATATTTTAACATTTCAGTATTCAAAAAATAAGTAGTATACCCATAATAATAATTAAAAAATATTTTTTTGATACATCTGAATAATAAGTATAAATATCCAAATTTACTTTCAATATTGGAACATAAAAAATAATACATAAAAAGTATCAGAACAATAATTAAACAAAATATAAGTAAATTCGGAATCAAAATTACTACAAAACCTTATAGAAGGTACCATATAACCAAACTATAGAAAAATACCCTCCAAATGGCCCATGTATAACCGCCACATAAGAAACATCCATCAATAGACCAACTATATAATCATTAAATGTTATATCATAACTTTTGTGCCTATAAGAGATTTTAAGAGAAAATTAGAAACAAAGGTGTGTATAGTGGGTTAAATTTCATGAGCTCCACCCTCCAAATGTACCTGTCTTAGGTAATAAATGGATAAAGTGAGATAATTTTCCTTAAATCTATCCTCCAATATGCAATAGGTTGGAGGTTAGATCTGAGGTTATATCAACCTTATTCCTAGGAGACATTACCCTCAATAGATTATGAGTAAGAGATCAGATGACAAGAACCACCAACAAAAATTATACCTAAAGTAAAAAAGTAAATCTCAATACATGTAATTTTATAAATATACAAATAAGAAAAACTTATTTACCAAAAAATAGTAAACTATGTGGAGACCATGACCTCCATCAACTCCCAAAAAATACTCAACTACTCATCCTTTCTAGTAACATATTACCCAATATCAATCGTATTCTTATTGACCTAAAGAAATATTTTTTATATGTGCATGGTGATCATAATTTGTATAATCTATAGTATATTTTTTTAAACCACTCATAAAAAATGTGAAATAAGTCTTATATGGACCAATGAAAAAAAATGAAACCAACTCATAACATAAACAAGTATACTATTATTTTCGATCCTTGATAATTCACACTCACCAAATAAATCATATAAGTATAATTATTATCCATAGAATGATTATAATATTAAATTTTAATATGTATATTATTCTTGTTCTTTATTATTTATTATAACCATTTTTAGTTAATTTTTTACTTTGAACATTAATTCACATTATGTTTTTAATTCACTCTTAAAATGAACTATTACATATTAAATTTTTGAAACCCACTTAAAATAAATAATGTTCTTGATTTTACTATTAATATTTTATTTTTAGGTCTCCCATTCTATAAGTAACAATTCATGTTTTTGGAGCATTGGAAGATTCAAATTAGAAGACCACCAAAGTTGGCCTTGAAGCAACAACATTCTGTGAAAAGTAAACTACACAATATCCGAATAAATAAACTATATCGGCCACATTCCAAGCCCAATAATTCTGAAAATTGAAATTAAGATAGAGGATATAAAGGGAAAAATTTCATAAAACAGTGATGAGACATAATTCATGGTTTTAAAGGGTGTTTCATGCGGCCCAATTTCGAGATAAAATTCTAGGCCAAATTCTACAGCACATAAAAACATTCCATAAATTTATACATAGAACTCCAAAAAAAATTCATTTGGTCTACAATTTTTTATATATCTAGGATAAAACTGGGGATTCATTTTTTTATTTTATGTTCCACTCCAATTCTACAATCAAGAAGGACATTTAGGCACCTCTATTCGGTGGATAAAAGTTGGCTGCCACATCGCGTCAAGGATAAATAAGTCCACTCTCCCCTAATTTCCACCACCCTAGGCCTACCATACTCAAGTGGGATCCTTTTTACTATTTGGATCTCTACCCAATACTCTTAAAATTTCTATTTAATAAAGTTTTGGTAGATTTTTTTATCATATTTTGTAATTTTTTTCACTATAATGTTATGCTGCAATTTTGTTGTCTCAAGTTTGTCTTTCACAGGTATGTTGTTCAAATTCATCATAATTTCTTAATAAAAGTTATTCTTATCATTTTATTCTTTTCGTCTTCATATCAAGTTGATACCACTGTCTCAATGTGTGAATTTATTCACACCAAACCTTGTGAAATTATCACACAATGATGGAGTAATCGTTATTTCATTGTTTTTTTACTTCTCCATTTCCTCCCTTATAAGTCTAATTCCCACTTCCATTGAAGACATAGAATCAATAGAGGCATAACCCACTTATGGGTTTATCCGAGGGAGTATAAAGGGGTTGTATTTGATATTATTCATAACCCCATTAATGCCTAATAAATTCTTTTAATTGAGATTTGTTTTGATGATTTTAAAATTTATTTGTCCTTGTTGAATTTTAAGGCCACATACTTCAAGTGATAATACAAACCTTTACCTTGGAGTTCTCATAAATTTGATACTCCATGTGTGTAAGTGATTATTATTATGTTTTTCTGGTATAAAACCAATAAGTGATGAAGTTGTTTGATCAAATTGAATAAACACAACTCGAATGTAACAAATTGAAATTGTTAAAAAAATCATCCAATCCACCCCTTGTAATAATCTATGATCAACCCTTATCATAATTTGATTTCACTTAAGACGCTTAGTTTTTTATTAAACATATCTAAAATAAACTCAAATTTTACCACTTAATATCCAAAAGCATTCCATATAATGTGTGTGTCTATAGGTTTTTTCTTCAGTCTCCAAGGAATCGACAATACAAGCTACTCTACATTTGATCGCTTAACCCTAAAAACATGGGTAAATTTTGGCCAGAACAAATTTTGGTACCGTTATCAGGGACCCAAATAAGTCCTCTAAATACCCATTCAATTCTACCCCATTTATTCTATTCTCATCCAAATTATCTTATCTGTTCCCTCTCTCGTTTTTTAGCACATGTCCGCCTACAATCCTGACCAATAAAACTATCTTGTTTGGGTGGATAGTCCTGGGGTTGGGGAGTCAATTACACCAAGGTTACTAATTCCATTAGATAATAATCTTCCTAATAATCCAGAGTAGAAAATTGATCTCATTTCAATGTAAGTTCTTTAAATAAACCAACTCCTAAACCTGCGTTGGAACCAAAATGGAAATCTAAATGAGGCAGCTTCAAACTTGGAGAATATCGTTGATCAAACCATGAATGACTACCTCACACCTTCCTGGAACAATTCTCCCTCATGAATTAGAAACAATAAACTAGGATATCTCAACTACATCTTTAAACCCCAATTCCTAAATCAGCTTCCCACATTCAATGGAATGGAGTACAAGATTCCCTAACTTCACGTTAAGAAGTTCAACGACATTTTAAAACCATGTGTCCCCCATATCAACTTGAATCAGATAGGATGAGAATATTTCCTATTTATTTAAATTATTGATCTAAAAATTGTCTACAAAATATGATACCATAATCCATCAACTCATTGTACCAATTATAATGAGAATTATACAAAAAATACTTTCCCCACCACAAAAACAATTTCACTTAAAAAGAGCATCAAAAGCATTTTTTTAAAAAGAGGGAGAATCATTCCATGAATCATGGGAGAGGTTCAATGACACCCTAAACATGGTTCCACACCACGGTTCTTCTATTCATGAACAAGTGAAAATTTTATATGAAGGGTTGTGTCCAGAAAGCAAACAATTCATTGACATGATGTGCAATGGAACCTTTAAAAACAAATATCCATATGATGTTTACGAGAATCTAGATATCCCTTTAGAACAAAACCAAACATAGGTAGCATCACCTTATTCTGAAGATCCACAAAGAAATACTGGAATACATACACTTAGAGAAGAGAAAATGCTTAAGGTGAAACTTGCTGCATTCACTAGGAAGGTCGAGAAGATCGATCCTAGGAAGGTCCATGAAATTCAAATTGTTAACCCTGTTTTGCAAAGTTTGTGACAAACATGACCACAAGACTGACAACTGGACAACCATTCATTCCATTAAAGATGTTCTTCTAGGAGGACCACCTGCTGAAGTTAGTTCCCTAAACTTCAAAAATCCCCAATACCAAAGCACATTCAACCTAATGTATAATTACCACCCAAGCTTTTGCTGGAAAGATAACCAACATCTAACCAATCACAAAGACTAAACCCCTACCCTACACAAAATTTTCAAAACCATAACCAATTCCAACCACAACCAGCCCAATACCAACATCCTCATGTCCAATACCAATAACCAATTCAACAACCGAATTATCTTCCTGGGATAAACCAACTGGCACAAACCCCTACTCAATATGTCCATCTACCAATACTTGAATAGTTGGGTAAAGAAATGAAGAAAATGAACTCAAAAGTCTCATCCATTAAACATGAAATACAAATCATTAAAATGGAGAATGCACTAATGCCTACTCAATAAGAAACATCCTCAACTTAAAGGGAGAATCCAGTTACCCACAAACCTCTCATGAATAACTCAATGTAGTTGTTGTTTTAAGAAGTGGGAAATCCATTGAGAAACTTGAACAAACCATTATAGAACCATTAAATGCTTTGAAAATTCATGAAAATGATGAAGAATCACCCACAGATTTTGAAAAACCCAATGATAATGTGAAGGAACTACAACCACACAAAGAAATCAAACAACTCGATCCCTTCCCTCAACACGTGAGAGGAAAAACTAAACTAGAACGGAATAAAAATTTGAGGAAAATCTTCTCTCAAGTTTGGTTGAACATTACACTTCTCGATGTAGTCCAAACCATTCCAACATAATCAAAGTACATTATGTAGTTTTGCACTTTTAAAAGGAAATTTTCACATAAAAACCATGTACTTTTGGCTACTAATGTGAGTACCACCATTCAAGGGACCATTCCTCCCATGTTGAAAGATCCAGGATGGTCATACATCAATGTTAAGATATGATATAACAATGATGTCAAGTCCCTTTCCGATATTGGAGTTAGTGTGAACCTCATTCCTTATGCCATGTATTTTCAGTTAGGTCTCGAAGAACTCCAATCCACATCTTTCACTCTTCATCCTCCTGATCGTAGTGTTTGAGTTCCTAAGTGGATCTTAAAGGATGTTTTGGTTAAAGTTGAAAATTTCAATTACCTATCTCACTCCATTGTCCTTGAAAATCACCCATTTTTAGGTCCAAAAGAGAAAACCCCCATAATCCTTGGTCATCCCTTCTTAGAAACAATCAACTCAGTCATCCGAGTCTGAAATGGGAACATGAAAATAACCTTTGGGAATATGATTGTAGACTTGATCATCTACAATGAAAACTCTAAAATTTGGGATGATGATGATATCCATGAGGTTAATTGTATTAGTAGTGTTGATGGTCGACTCTTGGAACATCAATAAATTAATTAAGGATTTTTAAGTCAAGAAGAGTTTGATTTTCTATTTTCACAGGAGGTAAATTTATCTTCTTGGCTTGAATCTCTTTAAGATTGCTCTACTGATGATTTATAGAACCACCAGTCAATGATACCGTGGGTGAAATAAATAAAATTGAGTCCATACCCATTCCTAACACTATTATGGATAATTTAGAGGATGAAAATTCTATTCACAAGGAACCAATTCTATTTAGAAATCTGAACAAAGAAACTGAGTTCAATACAAAGTCTTATCCTTTCATAGAATGTGATATCCAATCTGATCTCAAATTTAAGGTCTTACCTTGATCACTCAATTATTTGTTCTTATGGGACAATTGAGACTTTCAAGTTATCATTTCTTCTTCTCTTGAAGCCAATCAAGTGATGATGCTTCTGGATGTCCTAATATATCATAAGAAAGCAATTGGATGGACCCTTTCTGATATTCCTGGGATTATCCCACTCATTGGAACTCATAAGATTGTTCTTGAATCTGAATACAAACCATGTCGTCAACCTCAGAAGATACTCAATCCAAGTCTTATAGATGTGGTAAGCAAATAACTTCTTAAGTTTTTGAAAGTGGGTATCACCTACCCCATAGCTAAGAGTGAGTGAGTAATCCAAATTCATGTTGTCCCAAATAAAGTGGTAATTATTGTGATCACCAATGAGGATGGTGACCTTCTCCTCACAAGGGTCAGTGTTGAATGTAGAGTCTATATTGACTATAAGAAGCTCAACTCTTTTACCAAGAAATACCTTTTCCCCTCTCCCATTATTGATCAGGTCCTCGAGCGAGTGGAAGGTCATCAATTCTATTGCTTCATAGATGGATTAATAGGGTATAATCAAATTGAGGTCTCCTTTGAGGATTAGGGAAAAACAACCTTTAATTTTTCATTAGGCACTTTTTCCTTCAAATACATGCCCTTTGGGTTATGTAATTCCCCTGGTATATTTCAGTGGTGCATGATGGGAATCTTCTCGGACATGGTGGGGGATTGTTTATAAGTCTTCGTGGGCGACTTCTTTATATTTGGGGATACTTTTGAGGTAAGCCTTCTGAATTTTTAAAGGGTTTGGTCAATATGTGAGGATAAGAACTTCATCCTAAATTGGGAAAAATGAAATTTTATGGTAAAGGAAGGAATTGTTCTAGTCCTTATGGTCTTTGGTAGAGGGATTAAAGTTGATAAAGCTAATGTTGACATCATTTTTCACCTTTCCTCTACTAAAAATGTAAAGAAGTGGGGTGCTTCTTATGAAATACTGGTTTCTATATAAGGTTAATTTGGAATTTAATCTTTATTTCTCGACCACTTTGTGCCCTATTGGTGAAAGTTGCTCCATTTTTATGGACAGAAATTTATAACGAATCAGTCTCTACACTCAAGTCATCTCTTATCTCTCCACCTATCCTTAAATCTTCATATTAGAAACTTCCTTTTGATCTCATGTGTGATGCTAGTGACTTCGTTGTAGGATAATTATTTGGAAAACGGTGTTATAAAACTCCATGTGTCATTTCTTATGCAAGAAAAACTTTAAATGACGTAAAAATCAACTACAACACCACTAAGAAATATTTTATTGCTATTGTCTTTGCCTTTGAGAAATTCAGGTCTTATCTATTAGGATCACCCATCATTGTATTCACTGACCATTCAACCCTGAAATACCTTTTCCAAAAACAATATGACAAGGCTATATTGATTAGGTGAGTCCTTCTTCTTCAAGAGTTTGATTTAACCATTAAGGATAAAAAGGGTGTTGAAAATGTTTTAGTTGATCACCTCTCTATTGTGGAATTAAAAGACAACTCACAACCCCTTTCTGTGTCGGATTAATTTCCTGATGAGAACCTCTATTTTGTGAGTGATTTCCCATGGTATGATGACATAACAAACCACTTGTTTATGGGTAAAATTCCAAAATTTCTTGGGACCCAAGATAAGAGGAAATTCCTTTATAATGTGAAACACTATGTTTTTTATGATTCTTACCTCTTCAAGTTCTATCCCAATAAAATCATTATGAGATGTGTTCCTAAGTCTAAGAAAGAGTCTATTCTAAGATTTTGTCATGCAGAGGCATGTGGAGACCAATTTTCCACAAAGAAACCCACTACAAAGGTCCTCCAATGTGATTTTTACTAGCCTAACCACACTATGGATCCCTTCCAATTCTGCAAAAGTTTTCCTTAGTGTCAATAATTAGGATCCATTACCAAAAGGAATCAAATGCCCCTCACTCCCATTATGTTCATTGATATCTTTGATTATTGGGGAACTGATTTCATGGGACCCTTCCCAGACTTTAGGGGATACCTCTACATTATCTTAGCTTTTGATTATGTCTCAAAATGGTTTGAGGCCATTCCCACCAAGTCCAATGACCATCATGTTGTGATCTGATTTCTGAAAGAACAAATAATATCTCAATTTGGAATTCCTAATACTATACTTAGTGATTAAGGAACCCATTTCTGAAACCTCCCATTCTCTTCACTCATGTCTGTGTATGGGATTTCTCATAAACTTACCATTATATACCATCCTCAAACCAATGGTCAAGCTAAGTTAGAAAATAGTGAGATTAAGCATATTCTTGAAATAACTATCAATCCTTCTAGGAATGATTGGTCTTAGAAACTCTTGTATTCTCTTTGGGAATATCGTACAACATTAAAAACTATCATAGGCATGTCTCCATATAGGTTGGTTTATGGAAAATAATTCTATTTACCAATTGAATTTGAGCATATGGCATTTTGGGAAATCAAAAAAATTAATTTCGACATTTCATTGGCTGAAGAAAAGATAAAATTAGATCTTAATGAACTTTAGAAAATTGGGATAAAGGATTATATGAAATCAAGGATAAATAAAGCTAGACTTAAAGCCTACCAATCTAGGAATATTAGTGTTAAAAACGTGTAACTGAGAAAATATATGCTCTTGTATAGTTCAAAACTTTATTTACACCTGGGAAAGTTAAGGTCAAGATGGTCAGGTCCATTCATAGTGCATCATATGTACCCCCATGGGGCAGTAGAGATCCATGATCCCACTAGTGGTCACATTTTTGAAGTCAATTGTCATAGGTTAAAACCATTCATTGAATCATTCAGCAAACAGGAAACCGAGGTTGAGTAAGCAGTGCCAACCTATGAACCGGAAAATAATTTTTAGATTTAGGATCTAGGTCGGGAAAACGACGTTAAACAAAAGTTTTATATGGTAGGAAACCCATTTTTTTCATTTTTCCAATCATTTTGAATCATTTTTTTAAATAGGATTAATGAATCATTTTGATATTTAAAAATAAATATGTTGTTGACCTATTATTATGTTATGAGTATGGATGGGTATGAAAGGGGTGTGCCATATAAATCTGTGTCATGTGGTGTGATCCTTATGTAATACCATACCCAAAAATTTAAGAATATGGCAATGTATCCTCAGTTTATTTTATTTTATTTTTATTTATTTGTAAGTTAAAATAAAAATATAAAAATAATTATTATTATTATTAAAAAAATATTAAAAGGGCACATCATAGGTCGTGGGGAAAACCCCGTCACAACCAGAGAAGCTATGGGGACTCCAACCCAAGACCGAATGGAGATAGGGAGCATTCCCACCACTAACATATGGCTTATAGTGTTTCCTTATTCTATTTTATTTATATATAAACTTAGATTTTAAAATTTATATATATATATATATATATTATTCTAATTTTTACTTGATCATAGTTTCATTCGTTGGTATAGTTAAATAAATAGGGGATGTTGATTTGATGGATTTTTTTCGGTGTACAAACATAAACTATCAACCTTAATGAAGCTTCTCTGAGTGACATGGAGGTCAATGGAGTAATCAGGAGTGTCATAAACTTCAAATTCAAAAAAAATGAGTGTCTTTGTTCGATGTTTCTTATTTAAAATTACTTTTAGAACTCCTATCCTTTACCAATACCCCCTTCTAAATTTTATTTTCATTAAACACTGGGGATATTGTTATTTTATGTTGGGGTTAGGGTGAACATGAAGAACAAAAAACTTTTTGTGTGTATAAAGACATGTGTGGAAGGAAAAATTTCTTTAACCTTGTACATGATAATACCCAATTCACACTTTTAAATTGAATATAAAATAATTTAGCATTCCCTTATTTTGATTCTAACCATGTATAATTTCACGAGTATAGATTTTGGAAAGTGTGGCTGTCCAATGTGATATTTCATCGTTTATATTTTCATCTAAATAAAAAAATCACAATGCACGTCCTTTGGATAATGGAGTATTAGTTTGATTTCATGGGGTACCACAAATTAGTATCATAGGTTTGGTTATCATTTTAGTATTAATATTAGTATTCAATAAAAAAGCAAAAAAAAATTCAAAAAACAACAATAAATTTGCACGTAAAGCAATGAAATAACCTAATGTATAGCTTTCGAAACTTGGGGACCGTGAATCCATAGTTGTCTGGCCTAGACTTAATAATTTTATCTCTATTTGTGATAATTTGACTTTGTTTTTGATTTATTTAACTAGAGTTGATTTTTGAGTATGTGTATTTCACTTGGTTCCCTGTGTTTTTTGAGCCTTGGAGTCATCAGCAAAGTCTTACTACATGGGTTGACTCTATTGAGTGAAATTTCAATTACCATAGAAAAATTGCGAATATATATATATATACACAATAAAAAAACTGAATACTCATATTAATATTGAAATATAATTCAACCTAGCGCTGCCATTATTTCCCCTTTAATGAAGATGAACCCCAATGTATATTATGTTTCATAACACATCATCATGCTTAATTAATATTAGATAAAATATGGCGATGAATTTGAACAAAATAACAGGCTAGGGATTGGTAATTTCTTATGAAACTATCTTGTATTAAAATATTTTTATGGGTTTCATGATTGTTTCGTATAAGTGTTTCTTGGTTATCATTGTGTATTAAAATGTTTTGGAAAAGGGAATTCAGATTTCGCATTTTTGAGATATATTTTTCATAGGACTAGAAAAACTAAAGTTGGTGGTGTGATTAGCCATTAAATGAGGATAATATTCATTTTTAATATATATATATATATATATTATTCATATTCTTTATTATTCATTAAAACCATTTTTTAGTTCATTTTATACTTTGAACATTAATTCACATTATGTTTGCAATTCTCTCTTAAAATACACTATCACATTGTTCATTTTTGAAAACATACTAAAATACAAAATGGTATTTATTTTCTTGTCATATTTTATTTTTAGGTCTCCCATGCTGTAAGTAACAATTCATGTTTTTTGAGCACTTGAATATTCACATTATAAGACCACCAAAGTTGGACTTATAGCAACAATATTCTGGGAAAAGTAAACTGGAAAACATCACAATAAATAGATTGTCTCGCCCAAAATCAAAACCCGATAATTCTAAGAATTGAACTTAATATAGAGAACATCAAGGGGAACATTTCATTAAACATTTACAAGAGATAATTTGGAGTTTTCAAGGGAGTTTCATGCATCCAAATTTGGAGATAAAACTATGTGCTAGATTTTGCGGGCCTAAAAAATATCCCACCAATTTAATCATATATCTCCAACCACAAATTCATATGGGATGATATTTTATATATAGCTTGGAGAAGTCCTTATATTCATGTTTTTATTCTATAACCCACTCCAATTTATCCATTTCGAAATAAATTTTAGTGCCTCTGTTCAGTGGATGAAAGTTGGCTTCCACTTCGGGTCAAGGATAAAGAACTCCACTCTCCCTTACATTCCACCACCCTAGGCCTACCATACTCAAGTGGATTCCTTTTTACTATTGGGATATCGACCCAAGCCTCTTAAAATGTTTATTTAAGGCAGTGGTGGTAGAGGAGTTTATCATCTTTGGTGCTTTATTTCATTGTAATGTTATGCTGCAATTTTGTTGTCTCAAGTTTATCTTTCACATGTAAGTTGTTTTAATTCATCTTAGTTTCTTTATAAAAGTTCTTATTATCCTTTTATTCTATTATTCTTTATATCATGTTGATACCATTGTCTCAATATGTGAATTTATTCAAACCAAACCTTGCTAAATTATCACATAATGGTGGAGTGATTGTTATTTCATTGTCTTTTTTTACTTCTCCATTTCCTCCCTCATAAGTCTACTTTATGCTTCCATTGAAACCATAGAATAAATGGAGGGATAACCCACTTATGGGTTGATCCATGGGAGTAGAAAGGGTATTTATTGTATGTTATTTATCACCCCATTAATTTAAAATCACTTCTTTTAATTGTGATTTTTATTTCATGATTTTAAAACTTTTTCGTCCTTGTTGAATTTTAAGGTCACATACTTCAATTGTTGAGAAGAACATTTAACTTTGAGTGATCATAAACATGATCCTCAAAGTCTATAGGTGATTGGTATTATGGTGTGTTGCTATAAAACTAGTAAGTGATGAAGTTTTCTGATCTTCTTGAATAATCCCATCTCAAATATAATAAATTGAAATCGTTAAAAAAATAATTTTATCCAATCCACCCCTTGTAATAACCTAGGATAAACCCTTATCATAATATGATTTCACTTAAGTCACGTAGTGTTTGATTAAACATATATAAAATGAACCCAATTTTGGCCAGTTAATAGCCAAAATCAGTCCATATAATGTGGGTGTCTATAGGTTTCTTCTTCGGTCTCTGAGAAATCGACAACCCAAGTTACTCTACATTTGATCGCTTAACCCAAAAAACATGGGTAAATTTGGGCAAGACCATTTACCATTGAATTAAAAAATAATGTGTGTGTGTGTGTGTCTCAATATTTGTGTGTGTAAATGTAACTAGCTTCTTTTTCTCTACTAGTTTCTCTCTCTCAAGACCCAATAACTATGTCATATTCTTATCGTTAATAAAAATAATCATCCGCATTATACAATAGTGTCACCTCCAATACTTCATCCTAAGTGGACCGATAACTTTAACTTATCATATCCCATTTTTAACTATATGTATGTATAGATTCAACTATAAAATTCATAAATTAAAACTCAAGCCATCATAACCCATGCACATACACTAGTGTGAAACTAAGGCCAGCATGACCTGATACTAGTATGTTTTGTACATTAATATGTTACAGCCCAACAATAAATGTATAGTAAACTATTTTCCATCACATCGTTGTTAATAATACACCCTATGCCACATGATAGTATAGTTTGGGATAAACCTACTCATCTTTGTCTAGAGGGAGGGTGGGTGGGGGGGAGGTAGAAGTTAGCAATCCATTCCATCTCTATCATAGATGTTAGAGAAAGAACCCCCAAAAAAATTTTGTATAAGTTTTCATATTTATGTGGGTGGGTAGAATATGAAATCATAAAATATAAAATAATATCACACACAACTATATTATGCGAACTACTAATCCATAGACACATCTTCTACTGTCATTAGATAGGATCCACAACATCCACTACTAAGAAATAGTTACCAAAAATTCATAAAAGCATAATGTTCATTTTAAATTAATACATTAAACTTTAATAAATAAATAGTTACTTTTTCCAACATTAATATTTTAATCATATTAAGATATTTATCACTAAAACTATTTATTCATCATATTACACTCTCAATTATTTCATCTTATTTTATAAGCCCCGTAAACAAAGACCATTAATTTATTAGTCGATTTAGTATTTCATAATCATATGAGTAATATTAAATATAGTCTAAGTTACCACATAAAGGATTCAGTAATGATATATAGAATAAAAAGTGTCTCGTAGTTGGAAACATATGATGAAAACATCATCCATACATCTGACCATCATGAAAAAATTATGAAATAATCAATAAAGCATTGAGCAGTATTTTTTATATATTTATGAAAATTTTATACTCCAATCTTATCTCAACCACCATGATTTTCCCCACTATTTCACATAGTAAATTCTATCCCACTTTCTCTGTCATCAGCCATCACTACAGCCCAAGAACCCAAACAATTTCTCATCCATCAAAAAAAATGTCAAAAACATAAAACATGGAATCTGTCTAATTTCTCAACTTGTTTCCCAACCACAAACAATCCTTCATCAATAACTATAATTATCTAAAAACCTAAATCAAAAAGATATATTTCAAAAAAAAATTCCACACATGTTAGAGGGTACTAAGAATATAATAATAAGTCCTTCTTGCCTCTGAGAACATTAAATTTTCACATTTTTCCCAAACATTAATTATAAATTCACCATCTATTCTAATTTCATCATGAATTAGCTAGATCATTATGATAAGGTTTTCTGTATGAGGAAAATTAATGTAATATTCTAACTATAGCTGATTATTGACATGATTTCAATAATTATTTCAATTAATCAAAAGTAAAAAGACCTATAAAAAATATTATTTTTCATCACCCATTAATTTGTATCATTTATAATTATATTGTTTTAGTTTCAAAAAATTATCCATTTAAAAATAAAATAATAAAAACGCTATAACAATTTTCAATCTATCTTAGTAAAAATCAGGATGCAGCATAAAAACATAAATCATAAGTGATCTCATTTACCAAAAATTTACTTAATTCTTAAAAAGAAATAATAATTATCATGGACATATGATAAGTCACTTTCAATTTATCTATTTATTGGATAATAAAAGATATCACTATAATACAAAACATTGATAACAATACCACATGTGATAAACTTAATGGTTCTTATAATTTAATAAATTTTAAGAATCATAACATTTTAACCTACAACATTGCATTCATTTTCTAAGATAATTATTGAATTGAGGAAAAAATTATAATGTGTAATTTGATTAAATATAATTAATAAATTAATAATGATAATACACAATATTAATTTTTTACTATATAATGTTTTTCTAAAAAAATTTAATCGTTTAACATTCTATCCCTTTCCCAAATTATTGTTTTATTAATTTTAGTCACACAATATTTTATAAGGGGATAAATCATGACTCATTTACACTATCAATTAATTAAATGAAGAAAAAACATATCCCTAATCAATTTCATAATCTCAATGTTCTCTGAGATAGAATAGAAAATTGAGAAACAACCACTATTTAAGGAATCATTAGCAATGACAATGGAAAAAACACTAAAACCTATACATGAATACAACAATCTATACCTACTTGAATAATCAAACTTAAATTGAGGAATACAACCAAAATTTAAATATAGATGGAATAAATAATAATGGAACTATAAATAGGGAATACAAATGTTGATATGTTGATTTGCAACATTGATATGTAGATCTAATGGGTTTAGACTCTTTAAGAATGGTTTGGAGGGTGGTGAGAGGTGTAGGGGTCATATGTGGTTTGGGAGGAGAGAAAATTTGAACCAATAATTACTAATCTTTACATTAATAGAGTATTCTCCAAGTACTTCACCACAACATGTTAAACATGCAAAAATCCCATGGTGCATTTAGTCGAATCATGATCTAGTTTCCAATGTTTTTGAGGACTATAGATAATGCATCTTTAAAACCATTTATCAACTAATTTGATTTCCCCATGTAATCTATTACTCTATTATGTCAAAACCAATTTTTTTACACTAACCATGACCATCACTATATCCTAGAGATCATTAAGTTACCCATGGTTGACAATTTAACTCAACAAGGTCCATGTGTATTATATCATCCTTAATATAGCATCTCATTCATTTTTCACATTCCTATATTCCATTAGTGTAAACCTGAGGAACAATTATTTGAATGACTGATATAAAACCTATTTTTCTTATTTTGGATCACTTTATAACCAAACATTTATCACCATAACCAAACATTAATCACTTAAGGCCCAAAAGGCTTCCCCATGCCCAAGCTTCAAAGAAACAATGAAACAAATAGAACCTCTCCCACCACAATGGCATAATGACCACTAAGACAGCCAAAATTCATTCTAGCCTTTATAAATCCACTAAAATACCACACAACACCTCATATCCCTCTGAAAACGTAAATTCATGGACATTAGAAATTTCAAAAAATACATTAGATACCGCTCAAACAATTTTATTCTATGATAACTTAAAAAAAAGTCCTGATGGAGAGATATGTAGGGTTTGAACAACCACCTCACAAGATAACACTTGAGGATCCAACTTTAACCTAAGCACAACCAACACACACAACATCAGGTAAGATGGGATACAAATTTAAAATCACCTAAAGAGGAGAAAAACAATCTCATATATCAACACAAGATCTAAATACATCATCTTATAAAAGGAAAAACATACAATGCATCCAAAAAAGTTAAATGTATTGAGTTTACATATGTGAATCCCACACCCATGTTCTATTTTAAAAACAATCATTTCATAATAAAACATGAACCTACGGTATAGAACACTCATGTGGAACCATCTCTAAAAGAACCTACATCTCGATAGGCCACTCTATGAAGGTCCCAAAATCATCAACATCCAGCTCACCCATGTTTATTACATGAAAATAATCCTAATTATATTATTGAATTTGTGATAAATGGAATAAATAATGAATTTTTTCACATGTTGAGGTATTTTTAAATCATTCCCAATGGGACCCACCTAGTATAACAGCTCAAATGGACCAACAATACTAGGAAAAATATTTCACCCATGACTGAACCTACAAATCCATGGTGATGAGAATCCATCACGAACTCATGATATCTATCATATAAATCCATATTCCTACTATTGTTTTCATTATATGACCTATAAATATTATAAGATACCTTAATTAATTCATATATTACTTGTAAATTCTCTTTTAATCTCTCTACCAAATATAGTATAAGAAATGTTTTATATCCATCCTTAGCCAAGAACAATAGAGATGGGTAAGGTTATAGATACTAATGATTGAAAGATGTCATACCTGTAATACGCTAGTATTTTTGGATATTTTTTTTCGAAATTATTTTAATTTCATTGATAGAGTGCACTACATGAAACACCATGTTTAAATAAAACATGAAATACTATTATAATATTATTATTATTTGTGATAGTTATTTTATAGAAATTGGGATAGTGGTTTGGAATATGATTAACTAGTTTATTAAAAAATATATTATATAAATTTATATAAATTATATTATTTTGTGACCATTTAATTATAAATGAAAATAATAACCATTACAAAATAAATTAAAAAAATATGTAAAAAATTATTTATGTCCATAAACACATTTTACCAAAATAAATTAGAAAAAAAATTTATGTGAATGATGTTAATAAAATTTATATACTATATATTCAATAAAAAAATTTATATTTATCTTTATTGTTTTCTATATGATACATACGAATGAATCCAAATTTATGCTTAAGAACAGTATTTTTCAAGAAAATAATTTTGTCGCATTATTAACACATGTTTTGAAATTAATTTATAAAAATTTCAGAAAAAATATTTGAAAAAATGAAATTCATATTTTAAATAATTATTTAAATATTATGTTAGGGTAATTTGTTTATTATTTTCTGATTATGTAAATTTTTCAATGAATAATGAAAAATACTGGTTTTATAAAAAAAATCATTTCATTTAAAGTATTTAAAAACATTAAACTTATTTCAATGTGGTTTTAAAAGTAAAATTAGTTAAATTATATATCTAATAATCTAATTTATTTTACTTTAACAAATTTAATATGAAATTTTGTATGATTCTTTTAAATCTTTTGATCATTTTCTCTTTGGAAAGCCATTTTCCTATCACGTCTTCGAGTTTGATTTTGAATTAATTTTTTTCAAATGTTTGAATTGGATTTATTAAAATTTATTCCATATTTGAAATAAAAAAAAAATAATATTGTCTAATAATTTCATATTAATTTTTTACCAAAATTATTAATAAAAATGAAAAAATTAGTTACCATGGTTATGGTTAAAATAGGTTTATTATGGGTTAAACTAAATAGATTAGCGATAAATAAAATATAAAACTCTAAAAGACACATTTTATAGAAGTATTTGGAAATTATAACATCTAAGGTTCTATAATTACCAATTTCGGATCCTTTGGGAAAGTGAAAAACAAGGATACACTCTATTCTTTTGGAGAATTCTATATGTGTCCTCTCACCGACTTAGAAAAATACACCCACTTTACTCCATTTTTGATACATCCAAAACCATTTATTTCATCCAATACATAAAAATAATACTTTCATTACATCCCTACTCAAATATAATAAGCCTTAATTTTTTATTAATCCCGTCTAGGATGTTTTTTTTGTAATACAAAATAGGCTCTCTGAAGAACAGGTAAAATTATTAAACTTTTGTTTTTATTTGACTTTATCTTACACCTTCTTTTATATTATTAATCTATAATGATATAATAACAAAAATATAAACCATATAATAAGATTTTATTATTTTAATGTAATAAAATATATTCCTCTCCACTTCTATAAAATAGTAAATGAAATTGATGATGGTGTGTACAGAGAACTATCGCCTCACATAACAATGATATTCATTTTCCATCACCCCTACTCACATATTGATATAATAATGGATTTAATATTTATATAATATATATATGATATTATTATAATTGTTAAATTATTATATCACACCAACCATGTTACCGTTGATCCCTTTAGAAAAAAATGACATCGCTCATGTGTATGGTAGATTACTGCCTCACAAACTGATGTGATGTGTTCTTCCATTTCCATTTTACTTGGATTGTAATAGGATATATCAAATGAATATATATGATATTTTTAATATATTTATTCCTCTATGAAACCATAAATACATGATTTAGATGGTTTCTTTCTTATGGGGGTTCTCATATTGGAGATGTTTCTCCTTAGCATGTGGATTTTTCCACAATATTTTCTTTTTAAATGAATCCATGTAACATGCATGGAGTTGGTGCTTAATATTTTAAGAACCAAGCTTACTTCATCTACATGATTTTTTTCTCGATTTAAATTTTCTATGGTGAGGAATTCCTCCACTGAGGTTTGGATCAGGCTTCATGAACATTATTAAATCCTTCGGTATCATGGGAAATTTCATGACATCCTCCTGAAAATTAGAACAACTATTCACCTATATATAGATAATGAGAATGTCTTATTGGAAAATATTAAAGGATTTGGATATATTTATTTATTATCTATATTCTCATATATACTATTATTCCTTCCAAACATTCTGATGATATTTATATTAGCGGTGAATATGAAAAGTGGCCACACTTCTGTTCTGATTATTTGGTTGGTGGTCATTCAATATAGGATTTCTGTAAGATTAATATTTGTGAGTGTTTTATCATGAAAATAAAAATTTTCAATTGTTTTAATATATAGGAAATTTTAGTTCACCACACATGCCTTTAGATTCAGATTGGTATTCCAAGGGTTCTACTATAGAAAGGGTGATGAAAATGGACAATTGGAATGCTATTATGGGAAGCATTATATTTTTTTGAAAGTAATGAATCTCATTATTCTTCAAAACATTCAAAGGATATTTCTAAAAATGGTATGGAGGATTCTTTTTATTTTATACACATTTACCAAAATAGTGATATGCATGGTGGGAAGTTTGCTAAAAAAATACATGTTGTTCAAAATAAGGAACTACATAGTGGTAGGTCTGCTAAAAAATGAATCTGAAACCCTCATTTAGAGATTTTATTTTATATTGACTAATGGAAGTTAATCTAATGGAAGATAAAACTAATTGTGAGAATGCTGATATTTTTTTCAAATTATCAAGTATGTATTGAGCATGAAATGGTTAATTCCTATAGTCAAAAGGGTAAGGTGACTTTGGAATGTGCGCCCAGAAAGTTCTCTAAGGAAAAAAGATTGAAACATTCAACATCTCATAGGATGGAGTCCCATGATATTGATTTAGTATCCATTTCATTTGGTAGTAAAAAGTATGTCAATTCTGAAAAGTCTAAGAGCATGATTAAAGGAGATTCATCCCTGACTATTGTTAATTTTGAGGTTTATACTAATGAAATGTAATAGGTGGTGAAGTAGGAAGACCTCTCCATGTGCAATGTCACACCATGTGGGGGTGTGGCTAGTTTAAAATCATGTTAGTCTAGTGTAAAGGTTGTATCCCCTGGTTAGGTTATTGTTGTGAATCAAATTAGTGATGGTGAGTAGGAAAAATCAATTTATAAAAAAACTTAATTGATGATGGGCGGTCTCAATTTCATATTTCTATAGATTTGGTGGTCTTTGATGCTGAATTGGAAGAAATGGTCCATATTTGAATGTAGACATCTTTAATTATAATGTTGATTCCTTATATAATCTATATGTGGATACTAATAAATCTTATAGAGTTTCGTACTCTATGAATGGTTCAAATGATGATGATTCCCAAGATAAAAAGGTAAAATCATCTACTAGGATTGAAATGGATGTTGTGGAATGTGATGAATCGGTCTAGTTAATGGTGGAAAAATATGATGTTAAGAGCTCTGTCTTGGAGAGTACTAACCATGAAGGCTTTGGAACTAGGAAAAAAACTTGTTGGAGAGGACAACACCCCAAATTTAATGGATGGGGGTTTGGTAATATCAACTGTAACTTCATTCATAAAGAATATTGTGCACTTAGTGATAGGATTATAAAAATGGAATATTATGTATTGATTAGGTATGTTTTCCAGGTTTACCCCCCCCCCCAATCTCCCGTATTTGTCATGTTTTCTTTAATTTTTAATAAAAGATCACTAAACATATATTTTCAAAAAAAACATCTTACATTCCATTCACTGGGGGATACGATAATGTTACCAGTGTGTATAGAAGAAAGCCATTATACGAAGTGATGTGATTCATATTTCTCAATATCTTTTCATGAAAGGTAATAAGAAAAAATTCAATAAATATATTTGATATATTTAAAATCATAATAATATGTTAATGGTGAATTATATTTAACTATTTTTTATTCATTAAAAAAATTGAAAAAATGTTGTTTCGTATGTATAGCTTATTGTCTCCATGAATGGTGTATTTCATTTTCTATATCTAACACTTATGGATTGTTCAACATAAATATTTAATATATATATATATATATGATATTTTATATCATGGTTAAAATTCTAAAGAATATTTAACCATGTTTAATGTAAGAGTATTAAAAATAATGTGTCAAAACATAAATTAAAAACAAAGAAGATGTTAACTTAAACGTGATTTTAACAATGAATTATTAATGAACATGTAATAAAATGTCATTATTAAATCAATATGGTATGATATATATATATATATATACGGTTCTTGAAAATATTTAAAATTAAACTATATTTTTTATATAGGAATTCTAAACATGTATTATGTAATTTGAGACTCAAGGTAAGAGATTTTTAGTTTATATTTTTTATGGGGAGTCTTATGCTGTAATCAATGATGGTTTATTTTTTGTAGTGTATATAATACAAAATTAAATGTTTAATAATTAATATTCTTCTTTCCATGATATTTAAATTTTAATTTTATATAATTATTTAATGGGACATATGATTCAACAGATTGCAGAAGAGGTAAAGGATTTTGGTCTTAATTTGTCTTATTCAGGACATACATTTTGTTATGCACCTATCATCCTCTATGAGGTGAATATGAAGGCTATTTTACATGTTATAACATAAATTTTTTTCTATTAATGATATTTAACATTTCTTTTTTAGGTTGTTATTTAATGATACTGATAATTCAAATGTTTCCAAAGTGGAAAGGGTTTTCTATTACGATCTAATTGTTCATCAAGATTGATTGTGATCATACATTTGAAGGTAAAATATTATTATCCATAAGTCAATAAACACATTAATTTAATTATAATATGAGTTTTCATGAAAATACACTTCTTCCCATTATTTACCTCTCATTATTTACCCAATAGATAAAAATAATTTTTTTAGAAAAATCATCTTTATTTCCCTCTTAGGTCAAACCCCCATTTTCCTCTATATTTATGTTTTCTAAAAATGAATTGAAAAATGTATAATATTAATTAAATGATACATTAATGTCATTTTTACCCATGATTAATTATTTTTAAAAAATTGAAAAATTAATCTTCATTTTTTTCCAAATAATTCTTAACTGTATTTTACAAAAACAATTTAATGGAATTGTTGTTTTAATGTGTAATAGTTAAAATTAATTTCCCTTTATCATGGCCATTATTTTCACTCATTTTTCATTTATAAATTTTCAAGGATATTTTCAATGAATAGAATATCCATATTATTTCCTGAATTTGTAATTTCTAATAGGTGATTTTTAAAGAAATGATATTTTCCTCCATATATTTTTTAAATGATTTTTAAAGGTTCCTTGAAAAATTTCAAAGGTTATTTTAAAATAACATTATTTTTAAAATGTTATGTTTTTTGAAAAAAAAATTATTTTGGAGATTATATTTTTCAAAAGAAATTTTTTAAATGATTTTTATATAGTCTTTTATAAGTTTTCAAGTTTATTTTCAAAAAATGTGAGTTTGATATTGTTTAAAAAAATTAAAATTAGAATGGATATTTTCCTCAGTAAAATTTTTAAAGGTTTTTAATTCTACCTTTATATATTGAAAATTTATTTTAAAATCAAATTAGTTTGAAAATGTTTTAGAAAGTTTTTCTGAATGTAGGAAGGCTATTTTTCCCAAGAATTGTCTAATGTGGCTTTCAAAATCATTTTCCATCTAAGTTTCCATCCATTGATGATACTTATTCATTTACACAGATATTTTCTAAGGATACCATTGTTATTTTTCCCTAAATTATTAATTTTTTTTATGGCATGATGCTTATAAAACATGATTCTTTGTTTCATGGGTTATGATGTGATGAAATGATTATGAAACCCAATTCTTTTCCACTGGTTATGTTGTGATGAAATGTTTAGGGAACACATTTCTTTTCATGGGGTATTATTTTATAAATGTTTTATGATATTTTTTCATATATATGTACACTTTTAATTAGGTGGTTTGTGAGGCCAATTTCTCCTTCAATTTCATTAGGTAAGGATTAATGTTCTATGATTTTATAGGGTACATGGGATGTTATCCCAAGAATAAAAATAGGGTACACTAGAGGTTATCCCAATCCTTAAGTAGGAAGGTGGGTTATTATCCCAAGCATAATATATCAGGAATGTCTTGGTGGTAAGCCTTAACAAGATGTTTTATATTCTTATGTGTTTTCTAAAACCCTATGTCATACCAAATATTTCATTCTACTATCTTATGTTCTTTTATTTCATTATTATTTCTGACTTATGTACATCAAATAATTTTTCCAGGACTTTTGATTTTGATATTTGATATGAAATTTATGGTTTTTATAAGTTATTCTCATTTAATTATACACTTATGCTCACATATTGATTACATATTTCCCATTTTTATACATAATGAGTAACTTATCTCTACCAATCTTATGTTTCTTTTCCCCATTTTATGATGATAGGTATTATGTGTCATATGTATAAGAAGGGTTCTATTAATGACGAATTAAATTCAAGATGAAGTATAATTATTATGAACGATTTGTTTGGGTTTCTTTTTTTGTCAATGGCGCTATTAATTGGATGTTATTGGGTGTGTGTTTGGGTAATGTAATGTGTATTCACTAAAAAATATGCAATGTCTATGTATGAGAATTTTGAGTCTCTATATTTTATATCAAATGATAGGTTTAGTTAACCTCTGAAAACTATGATCTAAAAATTTTAGTGACATCCCTAGGTATATGTGTAAGGATAATTACAAGGATTATTTTCTGTATTGGAAATTATACTAAAATATTAGTGATGGACATAGTGAGTTTTTTCCATGAAATTACATCCCTATCTAGACACTATAAGTGGATATAGATTTATAACAGTTCTACATATGGTTAAAAAATACAATAAGGGTCTATTTAAGTAGACTCGATTGTTAACTACTTAAAAAATTTAGAATTTCTACACACTTTTTTGACAATCCTAAGATATATGTAGTGGGGATTCATCAAATATTTATAACCCATCATGAAATATTTGAATAGATGATGATAATAAATGAACTAGGTTAACCCAAAGGTTCCACATATAATAAATAATTCTTTATGAATTATATATCCGAGAAGTCATTTTTCATGATTATGTGGTTTCCACAAGGAATATTATTTCCCACACTATTCTTTTTGTTTTAAATAATAGTGGGAATATAAACAAACTAGGTTAATGTTTAATTTAATCGTAAATGTGTTGATGAGAAACCATATGGTATGATGATTTGAGTAAAGGATGTTATTATTTTTACTAATATGTTATCATGATATATTAATAAAATCATTCACCTTAACTTACTATTAGACTCACCAAATAATTTAAGGATGGATTCTTCTTGAGAGTTCAGGTTGCGGAGACTAGAATGATGGAGTTTTTTAAGTGTTCGGTTGGTGGGGACTATAGATGAAATGTTATTCAGTTTATTATATTTCAAGAATGTGGTAAGAAAAATAAAGTGATTTCCTAAAGGGAATAAATAGTTATTTTATGTATAGAAGAAGTGAATAGAGAAAGTATTTGTTGAGTAAAAAATGATAATTTTAGTAATTTCAATGGATGGGAGTATTAGTCTCTCTAAGGTTTTATCAATAGATTACTGTTTTAAATTTTGAATTTATTTCCATTATAAAAATTGATGTAATAGGGAGAAAGATAAAGTGGAGGATCAATAAGGGTGTATTAGGTTTCTTTCCTGAGTATGTATAGAATACAAATGACATATAAAAGGGATAAGGTATTAAGGAATAAGATAATGAATCCTAGATAATTGTTTTAGAATGAAGTAGATTGATTAATGTTCTTATGTATTAGAATTCAATAATTTTAACAATCATGATATATATATAAGTATTGTTCTATAGTATTTTTTTCATTGATAATGTTCCATAATATATTGAACAGAAGAGATGAACAGAAGTGATGAACTAGAAAATTGATTTAATAGAAATGTGAAATTTTTGGGAAAACATGTGATTAATTAAAAATAATCCTTAATATATTCATTAAGTTAGAGAAATGTTATTTAGTTTAGATAATGAGATGAATGATATGGATAAATTAAGCTATATATTTTGGGGGGGGGGAATCTCCCAAGGTAACATTAAAGCAATTTTGGGATGATTTTGTTTGTTGACAAAGAGGGTTTCCTTGGTCAGTTGTGGTGTTTCAGATATATTTTTATCAATATATATTGAAAAAGAACCATGAAAACATAATGGTTGATCTGGATGTGGTAAAAAATATATATATACTGTGAAATTTTTTTCTAGTGTTTTCCATAATTATGGGTCTCAAAATAGGAAAATGAGGGTAGGTGTTTATGGAAAATTAAGTTTCACAAAAGAATTAAAGTGATTTGGAAACTTGTGAAAAAGGCTTTTTTGGCATCATAATGTCAAAAAATAGAGAATCTTTGATGTGTGTTAAGGATTTAGAAATGTGCAAGAAATATGAGGTTGTATGAAAAAAGTTTTCTCTCCCAATGTGACGTCATGTTGGGTTTTGCGTGCTCGGAGAGGATCTTTTGTAGAGTGTCAAATCTTTTGTGTACGGGTCATCGATGCCTATAAATAATAAGTGACCCCCATCATTTGAAAAAGCTTAAAACTTAGAGATATTTTGGGATATTAATCTTGTAAGAATTTTTTTCAAATGGAGTTTCATGAAATAATTGGATTTTTATGAAAGCTGAGGAAGTTGATGATAAGATTTGAGTTGCACAATAGGTAAGGAAGTTTTTCATAAGATTTTGGTTGTGTGAAAGTTAAGGAAATTGAAAATAATATTTGAGTTTCATGCAATATAATTAAGTTGAATGTAATATTGGTGTTCCAAATAAGAAGATGGATACACATAAGAATGGGTTTTGTATACAAGGCATAAAAGACGCACACAAGGCACAATATGGGTTGTGTGAAAGATTCAATGTTTCCCATAAATAATGTGGTAAGTGTTTTTCATAAATGGATGAAAGTGGGATTTAAATAGAGAATATATCTAAAGTTGAGGATGTGGAGTTAATTATAGATAATTATGGTACCTAAAAGTCTATAAACTATGTGTGTATCCCTTCCAAGAGTAGTGAACGAAGGAAGAGGAATACGGTGATCCTTCCCACTGGCAGTGAGCTAGAGGAAGAGACATAGTAAGTGACCCTTAGAAATGTAATCATCAGACTCTAAACCTTATGAAGGTCGTTATAATGGGTATAGAAGAGATATATACTAAATCATCATTATTGGAAGTGAGCCTTAGTGAATTTGGTATAATCGGCACATCATTATTGTTTGCACTTTGAATGTAGCCCAGTGAGCGTAAACCAAGTAAAAAACAATGAATCCTTGTGCTATCTTTAATACATTACATTAAAAGAATCATCATTAGGTAAACAAGGAAAGAATAAGATTATCATTAATATTTAAGTGCAAACAACGTAAACCTTTTTAAAAAGGTCAAGATCTAGTTGGGAAGGAAGAAGGTTAAAAATAATATCCATACTCTGATTCCCCCCCCCCCAAGGTATCAAGGCCCCTTTTGGACCTAACAATAGTATTTATGTTACCATAACTAATTATAGACTTATTTTAGATGTTTTATTTGTTATATTTGATTGTGTTTACATAATTTTTTAATTTTTGGAATATATTAAATAATATGTGGTTTTATATAAGTAATGTGGAATAAAGTATTTTTTTATTGAGTTTTTATAGTAGTTTTGTTATTACCATTATTTATAAAATATATTAGCAATATCTTCACATAATTGGTATTTAAACATTATGATATAATTAATGATATTTAGGGGATTAATGTTTTTTTTATTTTGAGAAATGTTGTGACCTTTTATAAATATTTAATTTTGGATAGGTTATAAGGTTAACCATTTATGGAATAGTTTATGTTAATATTTGGATGAGGTTTTAGATATTAATGTTTTGTTTCACCATATAAATATTTATGAATATTGGATATTCTGTGATAATCATTTTTTTATTATTACTAGAGATATATTGAATTACTTATCATTATTTTATGTATCTTATTAACATTGAGTCCTTCTAGCATGAAATATTTATCTAAAATTTGAAGGTGAAAATTTATTGAAGAACAACAAAATGATGAGATTTTTTTTAAGAAATGGAATGAAAATAAAAAAGTATACATTCTCAAGAAAATTCCTCACATTTAGGAAAAATGATCATGAAAAATATTTACCATAATACCTTCATTTCTGATGAACTGATGGTCTTTTCCCTTGTCAGGGATTTATAGAATTGTGGTCATCCAATTTTTTTAAGATCATTCACATTATTATGATCAATGATCTCTATTAGTCACCATAATTATTTAAACTTTCCGTCCATGTCCATAAAATTACCTCCCCCAAAGGTTCTGCTATTGGGAAACCTAGTAATGTGTTATTCAAGATCATATTTGTAATATTTTCCCCTTTTATCAAGACCAAGTTTTCTTGTCTCTTTTTATGATGTGTGTTTTGTATGAAGAAATATTAAAATTAAACCCCCTCCCACCCACACACAGATTTAAATTGTGAGAATTAATTTTATTAATATTTTATAATGAAAAATATGATATTTAAGAAATATAGTTTTCAAATAATTTTAATTTTTTTATAGATTTCTCTACATGTAATTCTCTGTTTTAATGAAACGTAATATACAACTAAAATATTATTATTTAGTATGATAGTTATAAAAAAACCATTAAAATTGGGTTTATGAATGAATATTTATAAATTATTAAAATAAAAGGATTAAAAATTTATTAATTTGAATTATTTGGTGACCAATTATTTAGAAATGAAAATTAGAACTATTTGGAAAAAAAATTCAAAAAAACTAGCTTTCTACATGCAAAAGCGAGTTACCTAAATAAATTAAAAAAAATTAATTTTCTAAATTTTTTTAATTAAATTTATATATTATATATTCAATAAAAATTTAACATTCATGCTATGTTTTCTCTAAAAAATATTTAATAATAAATCCAATTTTATAATTAATATTGAATTTTTTTAAAAGTAGTTTTGTGTCATTTGGAAAAATTATTTTATATTAATTTTTTTACACGAATAAAATTTATTTTAAAAATTAAATTATTTTTTTTAAATCATCATGTTAAAATTATATTAGGGTGAATTTTTTAAAATTTTATGAGAAGGTAGATTTCTCAAGGAATAATGAAAAATACTTGTTTTTATAAAGAATTTATATTCATTTTAAAGAATTTTAAAAATAAAAACTCCTTTTAGAAAATTTTAAAATAATAATTAGTTCAATAATGTATCATAAAATCCAATTTATTTCATTTTAATCTATTTTATATTCAATTTATATATAAAAACATTTCAAAATTTTGAATATTTTCTCGTTGGAAACCCACTTTTTCAAAGAGACTATGGGTTTTATTTTAAATTAAAATATTATACTTATAAGAAATAAATTTATAAAATTTGATTAAATATTTATATTCAGAATTATTAATATTATATAATAAATTCAACTTAATTTTTTATGATAACAAATAGTAAAAATAGTAACCATTAATTATCGCAGTTAATGTCAACAAGGGTTTACAAGGGGGTTAAACTAAAATGATAGGGGATAAAATGACTTATAAACTTGTCTAACACCCATTTTATGACCATATTTGGATTTTAAAATATCTTAGGTTCTATAATTAACAATTTTTGACCCATGTTTCATGTAAAAACATTATCATGCTTTATTATATTCAAGCATTCCATGTCTGTCATCTCCCCCACATATAAAAATTAACAACCTCTACTCTCTTCTTCACAAATAAGAATACCTTTGGTTAGGAAAATACAAAAATCACACTTTACTTATTTTCATCCTCTATTCCTATAGGCCGTATTTTGATTAGTAAGCCCTCTTAGGAAGGCTTTACGTGTAAACCTAATGAGGATCTCATAAGAAGAGGTAAAATTTCTAAACTTATGTTTTTGTTTTATTTCTTCTTCCAACTCCATTAATATTACTAAAATATGATTATATAAAAATTACAATATCAATAATATACTGATAATTTATTATTTTTATTTCATAACCTATATCCATCTTCACTTTCATAGAATGGGATACCAAAACGTCGATCGTAGGTACGACAGACTACCGCCTCGTGAATTGACAGTAGTCGCCTTATATCAAAATATCTCATGGATAGATATAAAGATAGAATTAATATTTATATAAGATATATTTCTTATTATTATACTTGTATAATTATAATATCATACATATATTCATACATTACAACCATTTGGAAAACAATAATGTCGCTCATTTTTATGATGTGGTACCATCTCGTAAACCAATGGGATATAATAATATTAAAATAATTATACCTATTTATTTATTTTATCACATATAAATTCTTACATTACATTCCGTGGGTGATATAACAATGTTTCTAGTCTGTACGGAGGACTACCACCACATGAAGCAATATAATTCATTTTTTCACTAATGATTTTCTTGAAAGTTAATAATGATAAAGTTAATAAATATATGTTAAAATTTGAAAATATAATGATTCTCTAAATTTTAATTATGATTTACCTTTATTATTTTAATCTGTTAAAAAAATTAAAATAGTGTTCATGTGTATATATGTCTTACCGTCTCCACAAATGGTTTATTTCATTAACATCCCTAAATTTTATGGATTACTATAAATAAATATATAGTGAATATAATATATATATATATATATATATTGTTTAATATTTATTATTTTATGGGAAAATGATTAATTTAAAAGGGTTGAAAATACCAAACCAAAATATTCATGAAAAATAAAGAAGTAAATACATGAAACATGATTTTAACAAGGAATTATAAATAAACAGGTAATGAAATTCATTAATAAATCATATATAGTGTGATATATATAACTATTGTTCTTTAATATATGTACAGTAAACCTATATTTATTATAACATAGTTTTGAATGTGTATGGAATTATTTGAGACTCAAGTATAGGAATTCTACTCTCTTTTATTTTTTGGAGACTTATGCAAAATTCACCACTGGTTTATTCTGTGTGGTGAATAAACTAATATTTAACAATATATATCATTAATATTATTATTTTCATGTTATCTATAGTTTTATTTTGTGTTATTATTTAGCGGTTTTTATGATTCAATAGATTACCAAAGTGGAAAGGTATTTTTTTCAATTTTTCTACTTTGGTGCATAGACTATGTTATGCACCTATCTTCTTTTATGAGGTGTAGATATAGCCAATTAGAAATTTTGTAACATAAATCTAATTCTATTTATAATATTTAATTTTTATTTTGATGTTATTTTTTATGGGGAATATGATTCAAATGTTACCAATGTGGAAAGGATTTGATTTTAGGTTCTCATTTTTTATTGGTTTTGTTTATAATAATACATTCGATGATAAAATATTAATATATATCTCTCAATAAAAACATAAAATTTATTATAATATAATTATTTCATTATAATTCATGTATTATCTTCATTTTTTCTATCTTTATGCACTCAAGAGTTGAAAATAATGTTTTTAATAAAAATTAAATTTATTTTCCTCTTTTTGTTGAAAACATATTTTTCACCAAATTTATATCTTCTAAAAATAAAATCAAAAAATATTAATAGTACCAAAACGATTTCATGATATTTTTACCCATTTATACCTATTTATAATTATTTTAAAAATACATCTTCATGTATTTTTCCAAAAAAAAATATCATTTGGATTTTTCCAAAAATATGAAAGCAATCTTTATTTTAACATGTATAGTATAAATTTAATTTACCGTTGTCATGAAAAATATTTTCTTTAAATATTACATTATTTTTTTCATTTTCATATTTAGATAGAATTATTTCCATATTATTTCATGAATTTATATTTTTTAAATAGCAATTTTCAAGGAATGTGTATTTCCATCAACAAATGTTTTAAATGATTTTTAATTCTTATTTTAGAAGTTTTAAAAAACATTTTTAAAGAAAATGTTTTTGAAAATGTTTTTCTTTTGTAAATTCCTTTTTAATGTGAAAAATGATATTTTGATATATATATATATGTGTGTGTGTGTGTGTTTTAAATTGTTTTTTATATTTCTTTATAAGTTCCCTAGGTTATTTGTAATGAAAATAATTTAGAAGATGTTTTTAAAAATATTTTTAAAGAGGATAGGATATTTCACTCAGGAAATATTTTTAAATATTTTTAAAATTATCATTTATATGTTTCCAAGGTTATTTTAAAATAAATGGATTTTTAAGGTGTTATACAAAAGTTAAAACATGGAATTCTTATTTTCCTTAATAAATGTTCCATGTGATCATTAAAATTCATTTTCCATCTAATATGATATCCTTTAATGTAACATATTTTTAATTAGGGATATTATCCACGGATACTATTACTATTTTTTTCTGAATGTTCTATTCTTATAATGACATGATAATTATGAAACCATATTCTTTTTTATGTGGGTTCGTCTATGATGAAATGATGAAATGATAATGAAACCGGTTACATTTATACAGGTTATGTTACGATGAAATGATTATGAAACCCATTTCATTTTATGAGTTATGATATTATGAATGCTTTATGAACGTATAGAACATGAATGTTTAATTTTTATTCTACGAAGGTTGGGAAATATAACTTCCACCAATTCTTTAGGTAATGACTAATGATTTATGAGCATAAAGGGTACATATGAGGTTATCTAAAGCCTAAAAATATTGTAAAAGGGATGATATATCAAACCTCAAGAAGGTACATGGGTGTCTATCCTAATACTAACATATTATAATGGTCTTCTTGGCTATCCTTGACATATGATTTTCTATTATTATGTGATTTTTGATGATCTATGTACTATTCCAATTTTATTATCTCATTGATCATGTTATTTGATTACCTTAATATTAATTTCTTAGTAATTTCCAATTATTATACCATGAATCAATATTTTGATCTTTGACAGGTTGGGTATGGTTTTCATATGTCAATATCATGTTCTTATACACTTAATCTCACATTATGTGGACATTTTTACCTTGTTAAAATTATTTTTCATCTGATCTCACACTTTATTATTTTTCTATTCCTTGGGTTTACATGTTATATGTAAAATAAGGGTTATAGTTTTGGGGAACTTTATGGGAGATGATATATAACTCTTATTAACCAGTTGTTTATATTTCAATGTTTTTAAATATAGTATATGATTATGATCCTTATGAATGTTTCTGTGTAATGTAATGAATAATCATCTAAAAATATGTAATATCTATCTATGATCAGTTTGGATCTCTATAATACTGATACTAGAGTGGTAACTATATATTTAGGAAAACTCAACAAATAGAAGTTTTCACACCCACATACTTACCAAACCTATAATACTCGCATGTAATGTTTCCTCTAGAGTCTCTATAGTCCACTTCATTTGACCATCCATTTAAAGATGAAAAGCAATGTTAAGTTTTAACTTGAAGCTAATTGTATAATAGAGACCTCTCTGAACCCTTGAGGTAAGAAATGTATAATTATAGATATTGTTGTATTATTAACCCCATCAATCCTCAATATCTCCCCCATGTACTTCCATGATAGCTTCTCTAAGTATCTTCACTCTATGATTGCTAGGAATTGGCATGACTCCTCAATGTGGTCCACAGTCACTCATATAGAATCATGACCACCCTATTGTATTTAGAAACTGTTAAACATGTATATCTCAATTTCATCCCTCTTACACTAGGGTAAATCATGTAATTGAAGAATACAATTGGTATTATAATGTTCATAATTCACCTTCTAATATAACAAACACTATGAGATAGACTATACACCTAATAACTTATGTTCACACCACCAAAATTTATTCCCTCGACAACAACACATCTTTCACATACTAGGATACACTAATAAGGTCTAGATATAAATATCATGTAGAAAACAATAATGAAATTTTGATGTAATAAAATTCTTTCCATGTAACATCACCTATTTTTTTCTATCAGCAAAAAAACCCTCATTACCATCATAAAAAACTAGATAATTTGAAAAAAAATACTTTCTAATCTATCTTCTATGACTTATAAATTTTTTGTAATATAGAGGAATTCATTACCATATTTTAAATAAATCATATATTATCCACTTATCCCATATCAATGTGAATAACTTATAACCAATCCATTATTTTCCAAGAGTATCTAGACTCACAAACATCATCACCTCATGAGTTACTTCTTAAGTAATCTCAAAAAATGGTCTTCAGCATGTGTAATAAAAATTTCATTATCATATTATTATTTGAATTATATAAATCAATGATTTCATAGATTCATTTTTGGCTTGGATAAGATATACATCAGGGTTTTAAGATCTTTTAAGGCCACATAACAATCACTAATGATATAGTGCCTCTAGAAAATTTGATAAAGCATGACAAAAAAATCATCAGATCATGGGTTGTTTGGTTCTATTCAGGAGGAAATAAACTCCCAGAACCATAAAATATATCTTTTATGTGCTACTTTAACATGCACTCAAAATCAATATGTGAAGCATCATCATAAACCTTGAAAGCAGCTCCCTCATAAAGAAGAATAATAATCGAATCTCTTACATGATTTTCCTTCAAATACTCAAAATATACATATAAATGGTAAGTCCACAAAAACATTGATCCTTTCCAAAAAATAATATTATTTGAGTTATAATCTATTTGGAGTTTTTTGTAAACCTCAATTGTTATCCATCTAGAAAAAGGAAACTATGAACCTCTATAAAATTATTTGGGGATATAAAAAAATAACCACCTCTATCATCAATGGATAAATCCTTAAACTATCATATAATATGTAATTCTTGAATAATAGTACCTCATTCACCATGAAATCAAACTATGGTAGCTTTTTGAGTAGCTGATGAAACCAAAGGATATCTAAAATAGCCTATAAAGTCTCTATACACTCATCCTATGAAAAAAACCATGATTTAGTCTATAAATACAACCAATAACCAGTTGATAAAATGAAAAAAAAAATCATTCATCAACCACATGAACATTACTAGAGAGTTAATTATAATGAAAAATACCATAATAAACCTGTAATTCCCATAACATCATGTGAAATAAGTGTACATGATATCTTCATAATTTACTCAAAAAAATTATGATACACATACTAAAATTGGATATTCAAGGGCCAAAATAATCCCATAAACTGATCGAATAAATCATCAATTTATTAGAGATTTTTGTGGTTCTTAACCATTACTAGATTCATATAGTGATAATTAATAAATGATCACAAACTGACATCCTCCTTCATTATATATAGTACATGTTATCCCAAATGTGACATATAAGAAACTATAAATCATCTTTTCAATAAATAATGATCCTCAAAATATAGCTCACTGAACCCACAAGGGTCTATTTGAAATCGAGAAATCAAAATCAGAGAAACACCTTGATGTACCTTTATCCCATACTCAACCTCTCATCGAGATATAAGGTACAAAACCTCTTCAGTAATGAAATATGGTTATTCTTCTAAAACCCTAGAAAAACTACATTCTAAACTTTTAATTAGGTGACCTTAAAATCAAACAAAAATAAAGAGAGAAATTCAACGCACCTCTAACCAATATGAGGGTCACCCTAATGTAAAAACATCACTTGTTATCTATCTACATTAAAGAAAATAAAATACATGTTGATGTAATCAATTACAACATACACTAAATGTTGAAAATCCATTCTAAGGATGAAGTATTATGGTAATATTAGTAAACATATGAAATATCCCTAGGAGATGTTCTTCCCCATCACTAATTCAAAGTCTCTTAAAAAATAAAAAAATAAATCATAACCTAATACTGGCGTAGTCAATTCCATGGTAACTAGTATAATTTCCACTTATAATCCCAACGAATAAATTATAGATGGTGAAAAAATGGAGTGTTTATATCCTAATTAAGATATTGTATAAACATAAGTTTTTAATTGGATGATTTTACATCATATAATGATTGGATCACCTAAAATTAGATGTGCTAAAACATATATTTGATTGCATCCTAATCCATGGACTATAGAGAAGAAATGATGACCATGTATACAAAAAATATCTACCAAATGTACTTACAAAAAGGGTATATACTGTGTATTTCCTCTACCTTCCACATCCTTGCACTACTAAATTAAATTGTGAATTCCCAAATGTTGCTCCTATAATTATAGTTCCCGTATTGGGTACCCAGCTACACACATAGTACTGAGAAAGGTCGATCACTCTCACAGATGATAATTTAAGCATTTATAAGAAAAAATATATATTACTAACCCACTGTAATGGGTCAAATAATAGATATTTTTGTGAAATGAGTTGAATTAGGATGAAACCAAATCCATACTAAATAAAACATTTTCTTATCATGGGACAACTTTGAACCCTTGATCATAGCCATACTCTAGAAAATTTCTTTGTGAATCTCATATACTGAAAGTTAAATCCAAGAAAATATACTATAAATAAACTCTCCCATATCAGTTACCTTGTAATATATATTCAAAATAAATAAAGTGACGTGGTGATGGATTTAGAGGGCACTAATAGTAGATACTGATATCATGAAAATTGTAACCCCCTTGTCAATGGGTAACGATCTCCCATTAATAAGTTTCCTTATCATTAGAGGATAAAAAATAATTTAAAAACTAATTTGTAAACATTTCAAAAAAAATAAAGAACTCCTCATACTCTACTTGGATCAAAATACACCACTTCGAATCTACCATATGCAACATCATCATAAATAATGAAAATCAGTGCTCTTTTCAAGAATGGATTGAATTTAAGGCTATTTCCATATCCTCCAACCATTCCTAGGTCTCCCAATATGAAACATAGCATTATTCATTCTTTATAATTTGTTGATAAATCTAATAAAGTGCATTTCTAAATGTCAAATTAATATAAAACTACACTCTTTGGATATTTGATGGAATATACTATTGAATATCATTTTTATAAAGCTAAAATGGATGTCAATCTGATTCAATGACTGTAAAAAACACCTTTCAATATTACATAACCTAGTAAAATATAACTTTTTAAGGATAATTAATTAATTTATCAAAAAAATAGAACCTATATACCATTTTCAACATTATTTTAAACATTGGAACACAACAATTATGAATCATGATCCATACCTAAGTCTCTAACCAAAAAGAAACATCACTTCTCAATGAATTTTTAGTAAGAATGGTGGTACCATCATTGGATCATATGTGTCTATATAATATCATTTCCTAGAGAGTTCCTTTTTTATTTCTCCTACTATGACTAGATGATATTGTTTCCCTACCAACCCAAAGATAATTTCTATTTCTTAATGAAAAACTCAATCATATATCTCAATCATTAACTTTTATATCACCCTTCCATGACCCCTTCTTCTAATGGTGTCCCTAATAGGTTGCCTTTGGGGATAGGGGAGAAAATAGCCATAAATAAAACATCTCATAGGACACAGGTTGGAAACTATCATCAAGGGTATAATAATCACAAGCATGGTATGTATTTCTATCTATAATGTCTAATAAGTTGGAGAAAATATGATAGTAACCAAAAAATGACACATTAAATAAAGGAATGTTAAAATCCCAATAAATTTAATGTTATATATAAACATAAAGTAAAATATAAAATAATAAAAAATAATTCTATTCAATGCTCAAAAACTCAAGAAACTCCTGAAATCTTCTAAAAATTCCTCCAAACTAGTAACATAAAACCCAATCTACAACATGTTTCTATTGATTGGAAGAAAATAGTTTGTATATATTTAGAGTGAGTATAAAATATATACTTAATATGATCCTCCTTGAATAATCTCATTATAAATAAAAAAATAATTATACTAAGGACTAGTTAATGAAAAAATGATACCAATTCGTATCATAGTATAATATTATTTTTCTATTATTACAATGGCTCACTCACCAAATTACTAACCAAAGTCATCCATTAAACAAAAACAATATATATATATATTAAGGTTCCATAATTTCAATTCTTTAATGGGTTGTTTCTCTCATTCCCTAACTCCTACATCCTATACTAATGCATTCAAAAAATCATCATTGACCTCTTAAAGTAGTATCATAGATATTACTGTATCTTGTAAAGCACAACATCCCATAATCATCATATCCTAGAATTAACCAAGTGTACATTTAGAATATTCCTCCTCATTTATGTCTATAGGGAGAGTGAGGGAGAGGGAGATGTAATCTAGATGTTCCCTTTCAATTCATATGGTTGGAGACAATACCCTGAAACATTTATGTTTTGGTTTCTCCACCAACATGGGTGGTGTAGTGTATGAAATCTACAAATATATAACAATATAATAGAAAACCAAACTAAGATAAACTAACTAGAATTAGACAAATTTATTATTATCACCACAAGGTACCTCCTTTAGGAACTGATGAGGCTTATATATCATAAAATCATACAAGAATAATGTTAAATATTAATTAATATATTAACAATTATGTAATCAACATTACCATTTTCCATTATTGATATTTTAGTCTTATAAACACAATTTCTTATGACTGTATTAATTATCTTTCTTATATTCTAGAGTATGCCATCATAATTTTGGAACACCATAAACCATAATCATTCATTTTTTTGTTAATTTAGTATTTTGTAGCCTTTTGGGTAATCTTGGAATTATAAAAATCTAAAACATAATGTATTCCATTATTTTATATACTATCAACTCCTACTAATATAAATTTACATTAAAACAATCATATGACCATGAATCCATCAAGAAATAATTGAGTTGGAATCAAGAAAGCATCAAGAATTATTAATTAGAAATGAAGGATAAATCTCCACTTTTATCTTTTCATGACTACCCATGTGCCTCACACTATTGTACATAGTGCAATATATTCTATTTATATCAGTATCATTCATCACTATTTACCAAGATCCCATCCTGTTACTCATCCCTCTGATCAAAAGTTCATAAAACATAACCCTAGGAATCGATCCCATTATTCATTATGGTTCCCAACCAAAACAAAATTATTATCAAGAACAATATGTCGCTAAATCCCTATAGCACAAAGATACAATTAAAATGAATTTTCTGCACAAAAGTGTTGGAACTAAGGTCATATCATGAATTTATTCATGACTCCCACAAGCTGGAACATTCTTATTCGATCCAAAACATTTATTCTTAATTGAAAAATCATTTCAATTTCATAATTAATTGATCTATTCATTAATGTTTGGTTATTTGTTTAAAAACATAAGGGAATTATCTAACCATTGCTAACTATAATCCTCATTTCATGACATATTTAAAATAAAAAAATCCAATATTATTAGTACAAAAAATACTCATGCCTCTTCCATTAATTATTATAATTTATATTTATGATGTTATAGTTTCATACAATTAACTATGCTAAATTAATAACAATAAAAACACTATGAAACACACATCATAATATCTTAGTAAATATCAATAGGCAATATAAAAACCTAAACCATAGGTGATATCAAAACCCAAAAAAATTGATTTAAATATCCAAAAGAAACATTATTTATCATTAAAATTTGATAATTCTATTTTAAATTCATTAATTGATTGTATTTTAAACAATATAATTATAAGATAAAAATAATATTACATTAAAATATGTGATAAACATTTCTTTTAGGATTTTACAATAATGACTATAAAATTTATTTTCTAAAAATTTCTTAAATTATACCTTGACAAACAATCAGAACATTTGTTTTCTACATTTAAAGGGTTAAGAAAAAAATTATCATATATATTTTACATTGAAATAATTCATTACAATTTCATTTTTTAAAAGAAAACTAAAAAACATATTTATAATAAAAAACTTTAGAATCATGAAATGAGGGAATTTTGTGTTTATGAAAAAAAAATTCATATTTTTCTTTTTGATAAACCTTTCAAAATTTATTTTTATGAAACAAAATATAAAATAATACCAATCAAAATAATGTGTATATTACAAATATAAGTGTTAATCATAGCCATATTAAAATATTGTGTAAGTTTTATAATAGAGATAAAAATTCACAAAAGTATAAAATTATAAATAATATCATCTCGTTGATGTATAAAATAAGGATATTCATAAATAATACATAATATGGTGTTCTGAATTCATGGGTAACTCACTAGGATCTAAAATGAGATAATATGAAAAATAAATCGGTGTAACCAACTATAATCTTATGTTTCATTGCTAAAAAATTACATCTCAACTTATGGTAACTAGTTTCATCAGAGGAAATCCCCTAGCGAAGGTATGAACTACACTAAGGGAATCTTTCCAAGGAACTAATCTAAGATATTGTATCACAAACATAGAGATTCTACATTGTAAATTATGGTTCCCATGGTATATCTAATTTACTTGTGTTATAATATGAAAATAATATGGTCATCACATTTATCATTAATAATACAAAAAAAATAATCATATCTCACATAAAACACCCTCAAATGAAACAGAACCTTTAAAATTTATATAATAATAAAAATAAAATTAAATTCATACTATATAATAAAATCTTACACTAGACCTAACACAAATGGTATCAACCCAATGGTTCCACGATCATCAGTAAAATACTTCTTATGAAGTGATAACTGGGCCTTTATATCTGACATAGAATACCATGTCATAATAACATCCCATGAATGATATATAAAAATTAACACTTTTAATACTACTTAAAAAAATAAATTAAGTTGTGAAAAATTCATAATCATTTAAAAACAAATAAAAATAACTCACACAACATAGAGACACTTTCAAATAATCCAAACATCCATTTGAGTTACAATAACTCTTTATGAGCTTAAATTTTCTTATTAATAAAATGGTGTAAAAAATCATTTTATTTAAAATACTCTTGAAAATTTATTATTATGTATTTAATTATAACTTATCAAGAAAAATAAATTTTAAAACAAATTTTAAAATATTAACAATGTAAAAAATTTATGTTATGTGACCACAGAAGCCGCACTACCACATTCACTATAGAAAAACATATTTTTTCATTCTTGTTTGATACCAACAAAATATAAATAACCTAAATATCCATAATTACATTATAGAATTTAAATATTGAGTATAATATATACACATAAAATTTTAGGTTGAGTGTTTTAGGGAATTAAGAAAAAAATTAACTAACAAAATCTCTATCATACCCATCAAATGGTAATTTTTTCCACTATAGATAAGACGCTTTATTTTTATATAGGTCATCAACATCCCACAAAATATTCCCAAAACTTGAATAAAATATATAAATTTCATATATAATACACTTTTTATAACTAGTTAAATTGAAATTATAATAAGGTTCAGATAAAATACTTAACAACGTGTAGAATCTAATAGATGCTATAATGGAAAAAAGAAGTAATTAATTTATAAGAATTAAATAATAATGAAATAATTCAATATAACATAAAATATTAGAATATGATATATCCATGAATAACATGAAAATGTAAATCATGTCATAAATACCAGTAACTAATATCATTGTAATGGTATAGATTGTCTTGGAAATTATAAACATATCAAGTAATATGTAATCATTTTGAGTCAATGACTAAAATAAATTATTTATTTTAGAGATCATAATATACATTATGTATATAAATGACTTAAACATAGTTTATTATTATGTTTTTATACCTTTATAAAATTATCTTCAGAAAAAGAAATTACAGGATAACTAAAACCATTTAATAAAAAACTAATAATCTAATGTTTCATACTAAATTGCATCCATTAGATTTAGAATAATTATACAACTTTTGATTATACTCCTCAGTAAATGAAACAAAATTCTTATTCCATTAGTTGATGAAGAATCATTAAAATATGTTATTATAACTAACTCCAAGTTTTATGGAATCCAATCATTGATTTTTGTTACAACATTGACTATAAAGATGGATTAAATTATTTAATAAAAAATAATTAATTTTAAATGGATTTATTAATTATCATTTAGATCAATCAGATAAAAAATTTCTCATAATTTTAATGATTTTAATTTTTTTATTGAATGATATTCTGATCATTATAATCTTTTAATTTCTTATTAATCTTATAAGAGCTAACATCATATAACATTAATTTTAATGATATTAGAAATTTATATCATAGTAATTATTTATTATTATCTTACATGATTGAGTGATTCTAGGCATTAATTTACTAAGTAATATCTTACCATCATGGTTGAGGGATTCTGTTTCTAGGAATACATAGCCTAAGCATGTCCACTATATAGAATTGAGTCACTATTGATAGGTTTATTTAAGTTATTACATGGATATGAATACATCCATTACAATAGGTATAAAATTAGTGATACCTTAAGACATTTAAAAAGTCATGGATACATTGGTTTCAGTTTAGAAATCAATTATACACCTTTATTTAAAAATATTTTTTAATTAATATATTTTTAGAGGACTATTTGGTTTGTAAATAAATACATCATGTTTTCTTTCAAAAGTTCATATCAATAACTCGTGTATTGTTTATTTTAGTATAAATAGTATAATTTTCTATTGTGTTGACACATTCATCAATAATGTTTAAAATATTAATAATTTTATATCTGCTGGGAAAACTATATTTAATATTATGTGTAATTACACTCTTTTCATCTATTTTTACTCTTCTTTATAATTTTATTTTAAATATAGAAAACTAATCATCATAATACTATTAGAAGATAAAACAAATATTTTTTTAACTACAATACTCCACCCTCTTGTATTTTATTATCCATCTCACCCCAAGAAAACATTTGGTATTAGAGCATTTTTTTTGCCTAGATGTTGAGATTTATAAGAAATATCTTACATAATTTATAATTTCTATTAGTTTATCAAATTTTGAACTCATATTCCTTACACTGTCATTATTTGTAGATGAGGGATATTTTATTACGACATATGTACCTGTTAGAACACATAAAAACATAAATCCAAGAAGACCTTTTAATTTTGATCAATTAATTTTTATTACATACATGATTGTTTGAAAGTATATTTCATTAATATTGGATTTGGAAATTTTACCATGATGGGAGGATATTATAATGTTTAAGATATTGATATTGTTCATTTTTTTATGACCAAAAACTATAATATCAGTTAAATACTAATGTTTGTAACAATTAATGATATAATATTACCATGAATATGCACATCCATATATCAAATTATTAAACAAAAAATTAATTTAGAGAAATAAATAGACTACACATTTAAGAAAACAAAATTTCATAGAAGCTCAAAGATATATGTTAAGAGGTGAATATAAACCATAATATTTTTTCCAAGGGAATGAGTAACTCATATGCAACAACCTTTTATGACTATTGTAAATAATTTACAATCATTGAGTAAAATATATTTATTGGGTTGTTAATTTTTCGAAAATATTATTGATATTATTTCTAATGAGTGGGATTTTAAGAGGATAAAAAATCTATGGAACTAAACATTTGAAAATTTTAAATAGATATGACTTAACATGAACATTAATTCACTATTAAATAAGGATTCAAAGAGATACTAAAAATGTCCAAATTTGGAATGGAGTAACATTCACTTCTAATTTACATAACCGAATTTATGTCACCTTTAATAATTTTACTAACACTTATAAATAAATTGTTTCATATGGAAAATTTAAGAATTTGGTTCAAAGTGATTTAGATGAAAATAACAATAGGAATTCTAAAATTGTAGAAAAAATAAACAATCTTGTTAGTAATATGAATTTCCTTAATATTGATTATATAAACATTAAATACAATAAAGAATATTCAAAAGTAATTTTATATTAATGTAAGAAGGGGGATTAAATTAGAACTAATTATAGAAATATAAAGAAGAAAAATAGAATGACATAATGGTATTCTAAAAGAAAAGGAATGGAAATAATGAAAGAGTTACACCCCTTGAGTTCTAGCGAAGTTCAAACGTCATTAGATAATTCTCTAAAGGTAGTCAAATTGAAATCTATAAAAATTTATATTCTATTCACATATTATAAGGATTGAAAATTTATTCATGAAATATATAACTATATAATCACTAAAAAAATTATTTATTTATAATAAATTCACATATAATACTGATTTTTTATTAAACTCCACAAAAATATGAAAATAATAATTCATCAGATGTTAAAAAATTAAATTATTCATAACATAATGTGAAATTACTTATAATAGCTCAAAGTTATAGATATATAACTCATATATGTTAGTAAATTAATAAGTTTATTAGTATCTATGACTTTAATGTAGAATAAATAAATAAATAAAATAAAATAATTTTGAAACAAACCTTAGAAATTTTAAAATGTAAAAATTAATCATATTCAAAATCTAATTCTTGTATTAATTTTATTGATCAAAATTTAGTTGATCTGAAATCCAATGATCAAAATTTGAATAATAAAAATATTCTTGTTCAGCTTAAAGATATTGTTTTGGGGTCTAATAAACAATTATCATGTATTACTTCTAGTTAAGAGAAGATTGATTAAATATATAAACAAATGATTCCCCCAATAATATCAAATTAAATTGGTTATACTTTTGATATAACTTATTTTATATCATATTATTTTATAACCAAAAGTGTACCTTTTTATAGTAAATGTTAATAAAACGTTCACTAGATTGAGTATTTAGCATTAAAATGGTAGATTTATTTTTTACCAAATATTTATTTTTTACCAAATATTTATTTTAGAATGACTAGTAGTTTTATAACATTAATTATTTCATTATATGGGGGTTGCTAAAATTTTATTTGTTTACAAAATTAGACCCAACCATGTTGGGTACCAAGAAAATAATTTTAAATTTTTCAATAAAATACGTTCAGTACTTTTAGTGTCAACAAATTCTCCATGAATAGAGTTTAAACTATATATATGACTATATTCAAGTACGATTTTATAATTTTAAATAAATTTTAATTAGGATGAGTCAATTTTGGAGACAATGCACATGATGAGATTTTCGAAATAAATGATGTTTATTTTCTTGAAAAAACATTAGTTTCAAATGATTTATATGTTTTTAGACATAATAATAACTCTATGTATATAAATTATTTATGTGATGAGGGATATGTTCTGAACATCAAGAATAATAAATACATTATTCATGTTTTAGAAGTTAGTTTTATTTTATCTTCAAATGAACTTGAAAATGATTACTCACTCAACATGGAATTATTAATTTAGCATATTTTTTCTTTTTTAAGTAGAACCATTGACTTTTAATTGTTATGTAATAAGGGATAAGTCATTTTAACATTCAATCATTTAAACAATGCTATTGGAAATAAAATATTAAGGATCTACATAAATATTATCTTAATTCAACTTGAGTATGTTGTTATTCTCACTATCCTAAATAAAATAATCATATTTTTAAATCGAAAATTAAATTTTAAATAACTTTTTATTTATAATTAGTGAATATTAATTTATTTTGTCTTATTAAAATAAGAAGTATTGGTGGAAAATATTATGCCTTTTTTGCGTTGATGATTACACTACATAATCATGGGTCTATTTTCTCAACAAAAAATTCAACGATTGTAATAATTTTATGTTTTTTCATGGTACTATTAAATATTAGAAATAGTTAAATTTGGTTAATATTTAGAGTGATTAAAATGGAAAAAATTTTAATTTTAATTTGAAACATTTTTAGTAAAAATGTATTACTCATAATTTTTCTACACCTAGTATGACACTAAAAATTTTGTTGTCAAATAAAGAAATAGAATTATTTAAGAAATTACTCTAGAATTTCTATGTGGGTATTCATATATAATAAATTATTAGGTTGTGTCTTTGAGTGGTTATTAATATACTATAAATTGAGTTTTTATCATAACTTTTCCTAATAAAATCTATAATGATTTTTGAATTATAAGAAAGCCAAGTATAACATATGTTATAGTTTTGGGGTGTTATGAATACATCATGAATACAATAGATCAATTACATATATTTGATCAAAAATTGATGAAGGAATTTTTATGTTTTATTATACATCTAGAAAGTATTGTAGAGTGTTTAATAAAACAACTAGTGTTTGTAGAGAAATGGTGCATGTAATGTTTTATGAATCAAATATTTTTTTTTCAAACATTGGAAATTCATAATTTTTTTTTCTTCAAAAATCCTTTATTTAGTTTCCCAAAAGATATTTTACAACAACCAAATACAAATCATCTAGAAGTAACACCATAAAACTATAGCTATGTGTAAATTAAATCAATATAAAATATAAATTCCATTGTTGAATATCAAGTTATATCTCTAATAAAAAATCAATTGTCCATAAAGAATCTTCCTTGTGATTATATTATTGGGATGTAATTCAATAGGTTAGATCTATAAATTCTCAATGAAATAAATGTGAGCATCATGATTTTTTATCATAAATTGATCTTAAATTATGGTTGATGATTTAAGTAATGAATGTTTGATACATTACATGAAATAAGAGATAAATCAATTAAAACAGAACCTTTTTATAACATAACTATATTTCATAAAGATATACTAGTAATTAGAGTAAAACATGTCTAAAAAAATCTTTCAAATTTCATATATTATTATAAATAAAAAAATAAATGTTAATTATGTCTAGTATAAATAATAATTCATAGATTATTATTATAACTTTTCATAGATAGTAAAAGTATATTCTATTAAGATGTTATTATCCTTTGTGGCTAAACTAAATTTTACAATTTTTCAAATTCATTTGGAAACTAATTTCCTACATAGTTATTCTCAAGAGGTAGTTTATGATGTAGAACCACCTAGTTTTAAAGATATATTATTTCTAGAAAAAGTATTTAAAAATAATAAAACAATCTATAAACATAAAAAATATCCAATATCTTAGTATGATGGAATTTGAAAATAATTTTTTCAAAATATGTGTTGATCTAACTATTTGGGTACTGAAAATTTCAAAAAACACCTTTATTATTCATATATATATGGAAGGCATTATTTTTTGTTCAAATCAAAAATCTATATCTGATAGTATTCAAAAAAATTATGAATAAATATTTTGAAATGAGCATAATGGGTTAACATGAATGTTTCCTTTGTATTTAAACATTTATTAAACTAGAATGAAATAATTAACTTGACATGAATATATTAAAGATTTACTAAAATTTATTCGTCATGGATATTTTAGAAACTTAACTACTTTGGTATAAAATTGTATCAAATTTTATATTCATGAAATTTGTAAATATCTAGATCAAAAAATTATATAAATATGATCAAATAATTATAATATCTTATATAAATTATATAATAAATTATATTTTCATTATTTTTATGTAGTTGATTTCAAGATAATTGAAAATAATATAAGTTGAAATAGGTAAAACATGTTTTATGATACCTCAATGAAACTTCATAGATTATATTATCTTATTTTTTGGAAATATTTTCTTAAAAAATGTTACTCTTATGCAGAATTTTGAGGTTGAAGGATAGATAAAAAGTATAATTATAGAAAATAACATTTCATAGGAGTGTATTAAATTTTATGATTCTATAATAAAGACCATTTAAATAAATTTAAACTACTAAAGAAGGATTTATAGAAGTTGGATGTAGTTGTGTTAAATTGTGTGGGATGAAATAAATACAAATATATATTTGTTTTTTAGTATCAAAATATGAATGTAGATGCTCAAATACAAGAGGGAAATGAATTGTAAGTTTAAAATCTTTCAATTTTTACCTTAAGAAAAACTGTGTTTAAAAAAGATAAATAAGGTAAATTCATAAGAGATATTTTAGTTCTACAAACATTCAAGGTTTCAGAAATATGGTTTAGGAAATAAAACTTAAGAAAATTTTACAAGGAAAATATTCTACCTTAAAGCATATAGAATCATAATTATTAGAGTATACAAAATTAAAAGAAATTATAAGAAGGTTATACTTTATTTCTTTATCAAAATACAGTGAAAATAAATTTAAAACAAAATAGGGAACAAGAATAAAATATTTTTACCCAGAGTGAAGGGTATCCAAAAACCTTGGATATAGGTCCCTTGATTTATACTTTCAAGAAATTCTATCTTACCCACACCAGGTTAATCCCTCGATAGGAATATTGTAATCTATCTTGTTATCTCTACATGCCCTATAACTTTAAGGTAGACGAAACCTCTATCTTCCTATGCCTGCAAGTCCTTGAACTTTAAGGTAGTTGGCACCTCTGTCTTCCTATCCCGGGAAGCCCTCAATTGTACATAGCAACAATCAGAGTGGAATGAAGCAATATGAACAAGATGTTCAGTACACACAAGGCATGAGAGTCCCTCTCTCTAGAAATTGCTTTAACAGTATGTAAAATCTAAACTGATCAACCAGTATTTCTCTATCTTGAGCTCATTCAAATGAGCTCATATTTATAGGCACTTCTCCAATGGTCAGTTTCCTCCTCCAACGGTCATATTTTTCCTCAAATCTTGGAGGAACCTATACATGTGTCACTAAAACAATGGTTAATTAGAAATAGAATGTACGACATCATTTTATAACTATAAAAAGTGTAAGAAAAATAATTTTTTTTACCAAATCTGAATTTTTTTATTCTAAGGAAAAGTAAATTTTGGAGTCTAACCAAATAAACATTCAGAGACTACAGATCATGGATATTCAAATTGTTTTACAAGGAATTCAGAATCTGAATTCTATAGATTTCAGAGTCTAAATTCCAATGAATTTAGAATTGTAATTATTAGGAATTAAGAGTCTAGATTCTGAGGAATTAAGAGTCTGAATTATAAGGAATTCGGAGTCTGAATTCTAAGGAATTTGGAGTTTGAATTCTCAAGAATTTGGAATCTGAATTATGTGGAATTCAGAGACTTAATTCTATGTAATATGAAGTCTGAATTCTGAGGAATCTAGTGTCTGAATTCTAAGGAATTTGGAGGCTGAATTTCACAGAATTCAAATTCTGAATTTTAGTGAATTCGGAGTCTGAATTTCAGAGAATTTGGAGTCTGAATTTTATAGAATTCAGAGTCTCAATTTCAAATAATTTAGAGTTTTAATTTTAGAGAATTCAGAGTCTAAAAACAAAATACTTTATAACTGAGTATTTATAGGATTCCAAGGTTTTAGATGTGAAACAGATTTATAGAATTAACAATAAAATGGGTTTGATTTAGAGAAACTATAAAATGAACAATTAAAATATAGGTAAGGATTATATTTTCTTGGGGAAGAAAAAATTATCCTTATTAAGATAATTCTTAGGGAAAATATAATTTTCCTTAAGAAAGGGTTTTTGTGATTTTCAAAACATAAGGGAATGGAAAATTCATAAGGAAACCTTATTGACTCAACAATATCCCCCTTTTGGGATAACACAAACATACTTATGAAAAATAATATAAGGACTTAGAGTTTTATTTATGGAATTGAAAATAAAAACATATCTTATTTTACTTATGAATCAAGGTGAATATGACTAACTCCCCCCTTTGGTTTTGAAGACCCTAAGAATTGTATTCTTGACTCCCTTAAATAGATTTTTTTCCTTGTATTAAGAAATTTTCTTCTATGAAACTCTCCCTTAGATTGACTCCCCTTTAATTAGGGAATTCACTTCTTTACTAAGTATTCCTTTTATTATTCCATTCTCCCCTTTTGTAATTTTCAAAAAGGAATAAAGGGAATGGGAAATAATTTCTTCCTGAAATGTTAGTAATAAACAACAAAATATATGAATAGAAACCAAAAAAACATCATTATGATTTAAAGGATTTGTATAAGGAAAGAAATTAAAAAAAATATCATATTGGAAAAATTATCCTTCTTTCTCCTTCAGCATTAACTTTTTCACAATTATTTTCAGCAACCAAAGATCCTTGTGATCTTCTTCAACACGCTTTAGCAGTTGATCCTGATCTTCACTTTTATTCTCCAAGGTATTGATCTTTTATTCCTAAACCATAGGAATTTATACTTGAGATTTAAGAAGATCTTCTTGCATATTTATTTTCTCTTCAAACTCTATTCTGAGATCCCTTTCCCTTTTCCAATTCAAAGCAACTGAATTCAGCTTCCCATTTAGATTTTTGACTTCCTACTTCCAGGTTGTCTGTTCAAGACATATCTTTTCCTCAAACATTTTAGTGAGATCATTGAACATTTCATATTTAGTGTCAAAATAATTCTTCACACATTTCTGAAAATCATCAAGGATTATCATCTCTTCAATTTTTTTCCTTGACCACATTGTAATTTCCTTGCATGATCTTTTTTTAGATTCATATCCAATGAAGAAGAATTTGAAATTGTCCTCAAGCCTGAAAAACATATCCTTAAGCATGGTGAATGAATCTAATTTATGATTAAATATCTTCTGAAGCAATTGTCACTTTGATTCAATACTCATAAATAAGGGAATGGTATCAACCAACTTTATCAATGATTGGACTATAATGTCATGTCTATGAGAGGATGATTCCAAATTATATTGTTTAGTTAGTGGGGATTATTTTTCTATCTCTTAAATGAGCCACCAACAACTTTCGTTCTCACAGTGGATTTCTTAGGTGTATCAACCAACACTTATTTTCCCCTATCATATTTCGGTGTTCTTTTTGCTGCTTTTGGTGATTCATGCTCACTATTTGATAGTTGAAATATTTTATCTTCCTCGAGATTTTATTTCTTGTCACCAGACATAAGATCCTCTGGCTAAACGAAATCATGATTTCCACTGTCTTCTTTAGATGGTTTATTCACTTCTTCATGACCCCTTTTTTCTTTTCCTGGGGTAGAAATTCTTGAAGATGCATCTTCAGAAGTTTAGATTAAAAACATCTCAAAAGGAATATCATTCTCATAATATTCTTCTACTTTCCTTATCATGTCATCTATACCACCTCTTCCTTCTTATTCTTTTTCTTCAACTTCCTCTTCCATAGCTATTTCTTCTTCTTCTAGTTTCGGAATTACAATTTTCTTTCCCAGAGTCAAGTAAAGTGATTCTTGAAAAAATGATTCCAGAACATGAATTTTTTCAGAGGATTTCTCAGAATCCTTGAGAAGGGATTGAAAAATCTTAGCCTATGACATATTATTCCTCTACTTATTTTATTTTTCTTTCTTATCAAGATCCTCAGCAGCCTTATACTTTACATATTTTTCCTTAGTAGGGTCTAAGACAAATTTAGGCTCCCCTTCCTTCCTATTCTTTTTTTCTTATCTCCACTTGGAAACTACATTATCCATAAAATTCTTTTGGTTCATTGGATTAGGTGGTGCTGATTGAGTTTCCTTAGTAATAGGAGATTTTTCTTTCTTTTTTGGTTTATTCACCTTTCTCTTCTTACCACCCTTCTTAGAAGTCTCAACAACTTCTGGTTTCTTTGATAATCCTTCTATTTCGGCTTCAGATAAATCATAAAATTTACTAGATTCACCATTCAATCAAACCTTCATCCTTTTGAGGGTGTCATCCCTAAGCAACATGACCTTGAAATTCCTTGGCATAGAACTAAAAGGGATTTTAAACGATTCTAGAAAAAGGACAATAATCATGGAGAGAATAACCAGATACACGAGGATTTGAGATTTCATATTCCCATTCTTGATATTCATGATTGTAAGTAAAACACACTTAACCAAATTAATCTTTTTGAGATTCACCAGAAAGTCTAAAGTATAAATATCACTTTTCTTCTGGGTATCCTTGTCACGTTTTCTTAGAATGAGAAATCCATAAACAAATAATTCAAGAATCCAGAGATTTTTAGAGAGATGGATAATCTTCAGAGTTTTTACCTATTTCAAACCAAGGAATTCCATAGTCTTCCCCTTATCAAACGATCATGATATATCTCGTAACTTATAGGTACAGAATTCAGCTTCACCTTTAAATGAAATTCTAATTATATTGGTAGCCATACTATAGGAAACAGAATAAGACATTCAATAAGTCTTAAATAAAAATTTGTCTCTCCCTCCATAACTGAATAAACTTATGGATTCATATAATTATACCAAAAACTCTAGATAAACGGGATTTTTTCCTTCATTTTGGATACACATATGTCTCCCACCCATTCAACATTATATTTTTCGAGAAAAAAAATCATAATTATCAAATAATTTCAGATCTACAAATATTTTTATTTATATATTCAATTTAGAGATTTTCTTTACTGACGACATTTTATTCTGAGGAGAACCTTCCACAGATATTCAAAATTGAGGAAACCCTAAAGAATCAGAACGGGAGTTGAGAAGAGTAGTAGGGTTTCATCACATCAAAGCATTGAAAATCGATGTGGGACAACCATAAAGGTAGATTTATATAAGAATTTGAGGTAATGATTCATTTTCCCAAAGAGATCCAATGGTGGAAATACTTTTGATCAAGTATGATGGTTGAGATGATAGCTCAAGAAGGAATTTGGTAGGTTCTGATTTTTTGAGGATTTTAAGATAAAAATTTGGATTTAAGGAAAATTGGATCTGAAAAATAATTCTTAAAAAGATGATTATGAAAATACCAAAATGTAAAAATATGAAAATACCAACAAGTAAAAAGGTGATTTCAAAAATTAATGAATTGAAACATACCTTTCAGAATGCTAGAGAAAAAATAGTAATAATGAAAATTCTTCTTAAAGATCTTTAGATTTTGGAAAATTTTCTTAAGAAAGGAAAATTTTGAAATTGAGAGTTTTTTAAGTATAAAAAATATTGAACTACTGGATAATTTGATTATGAAAAATTTAATTCCAAAAAAAATTGACTACGAAAAACATTTGACTAGAAAAAAAATTACTAACAAGAAAATGTACTCCCCCTATGAAAAAGAGTTTCTTACTATAAATAGATAGGTTTCAACAAAAATTTAATATGGGAGATTACCTGACAATTATCATTCATATCATTTTTTAATGTATTAAAATCTATCTGTGGGTAAAGATTTTGGGAAAATATCAGTAAGTTAATCTTGTGTTCCGATAAATTGAAGAATAATATCTCCTTTATGTGCGTGATCTCTCAGAAAGTGATGCCTTATATCTATGTGTTTTTCACGAGAGTGATGTGGAGGGTTTTTACTTAGGGAACTAGAACTAGTGTTATCACACAATATTTATGTTTTGGTAAAACTCATATCATAGTCTGTGAGTGTGTTTTGCATCCACAACACTTGGTCACATCAACATCCAACTGCTACATATTTAGCTTCAGCAGTGGAAAGTGCTATTGAGTGTTGCTTTTTGTATGACCAAGAAACTAATGAATATCCAATGAAATAAAAAGTTCCAAATGTACTTTTCCTATCCATTCTACATCTACCAAAATTAATATCCAAAAAACTTTTTAAAACAAAATAATTTCTTGAAGTATAAAAGAGTCCCAAATCCATTGTTCCCTTTAAATAGAGAAAATTTATTTTCACTACCATTAAATTAGATTCCTTATGATTAGATTGATATGTTTCAAATAATCATACTAAAAACATTAAATCTAGACAACTAGCTATCATTTATAGTAAACTTCCTATCATACCTCTAAATGATGTTTGATCTATTGGTTTTCTAGCTTCATCAAGATAAAGTGAATTTGAGGTACCAATGAGAGTACTTATAATCTCAGTGTTTTCATATCCATACATTTTAAGAATATATTTAATATACTTATGTTGTGATATATAAGTTCCTTCTGGTTTTTAAGAAATTTGAAAAGCTAAGTAGAATGTTAACTCACCCATCATACTCATTGTGAACTCATATTTCATAATATTTACAAACTAAACGGTTAAATATTGATGAGTTGAACCAAATATCATGTCATAAACATAAATTTAAATAATCAAAACATTTTTCTTATCTTTCTTTATAAAAAGGGATGGATCATCATTTCCCTTAACATAGTTTTTTGTAACAAAAATCATGCAAGTCTATCATACCATGCTCTAGGGGATTATTTAAGTCCATATAAAGTTTTGGTACTTTTGAAAACATGTTTAGGATGTTTTGTGTCATCAAAACCAGCCGGTTCTTCAACAAAAACTTCTTATTGATCATACAAATTAAATAATAGCACATTTAACATCCATTTGAAAAAGTTAAATGTACAAGAATGAGACAAAGGCAAGTAAAATATGGATAGATTAAAGTTTATCTAGTGGAGAATAAGTTTCTTCACAGTCTATTAATTCTTTTTAATTATAGCCTTCAGCAACCAATCTAGATTTATTTCCTACAATGATTCCATTTTTATTACACTTATTTTTGAAGACCCATTTTACTCCAATAACTGAAGTTTCCTTAGGTCTTTCAACCAAGGTCTAGACTATATTATTTCTGAATTCATTTAGTTCATCTTGCATGGCTTTAATCCAATCATCATCACCTAAAGATTCATTAGTGGTTTTTGGTTTTAATTGGGAAAGGAATGCTATATGTTCTACTTTATTTCTTAAGGAACTTTTAGTCCTGACAGGTTGATTTACATCACCAATGATACTATCTCTAGGATGATTCTTAAAAAGAAAATGATTTGGATTTTGTAAAACTTGTTCATCAACATATGGTAGGAAATATGTTGGGGTAAATGATTCAGAATTATTTTTCTTGAACATTCTCCTTATCATAAGGATCTTCTATGAAGGGTTGATATTCAGTTTTTGAAAACACATCTGAATATGTAAGTTGATTTTATTTAAAATCAAAAGGATCAGTTTCATCAAATTTGACATGCACTATTTCTTCAACAGTATAAGTATTTTTATTTAAAACTCTATAATCCTTATAAGATGTGGAGTAACCTAAGAGAAATCCTTCATCATATTTGGGTGATAATTTATGTAAAATAATCATTATTATTAAGAATGAATACTTTGCAAACAAATACTTTGTAGTTGGAAGGTATAGGTTTTCTACCATTCTATAACACATAGAGGGTTTTATTAAGAAAAGGTCTAATAAAAACTCGATTTAAAGTATAATAAGGTGTACTTATAGCTTCATCCCAAAAGTGTTTAGTTATAGAATATTCACTCAACATTGTTCTGCTTATCTCTTGAATAATTCGATTTCATCTTTCAACAACACCATTTTGTTGAGGAGTTCTCAGAGATGAGAAGTTATGAGTAATACCTTTTCTACTAGTAAAAGTTTCAAAATCTAAAATTTTAAATTCTCCTCCCTGATCACTATGAATAGTTATCAATGGGATTTTTTTTTATGATTTTTAACCTGGTCTCTAAATATTTTGAAATAAGAAAAATATTCCGATTTATTTGCTAGAAAATAGACCCACGTAAATCTAGTGTAATCATCAACTAATAAAAATACATAATATTTTCCTCAAATGATTCCAGTTTGTGTTGGACCGAAAAGATCCATATTCACTAACTGTAATGCATCAGTAGTTGAGATTTCACTGATTGATGTAAAACATGATTTATGTTTCTTTCCATATTGACAAGGATCGAAAAATTTTGACAAATCAAATTTAGCTCTGGTAGATTATTAAAAAGTCTTTTCTTAGAGATTTTTCATAGGTTCTTAAGGTTACAATTTCCTAACATTTTTTATATAACCAAGATTGGTCTTCCATTTCACTAAGTAAAGTTATATCTTGGCTCCTAAGGCCTTCTATGTTTACTGTGTATAAATTCTATTTCCTATGGAAAGAAGGAATAAACTCATCCTTGGAATTGTTTACTAAGAATTTATCATTTCAAAAATGCACAATTTAACCTTCATCACATATGTAAGAACCTGGATCTTCGTTCAGGTATGTTTTCCCTTTTTTTTGGAGTTTTTTAGAAAAATGGGATTTCTGGAAATTTCAGAAGTACACACCATGTACTCTGTTCTGGATTGAAGTTGTGTGATGGCAGTGTCCGAGCCACACACACGGTGTGTAAGGCTGAGGTGGAGGCCAGTTTTTTGGAATATGAAAAAATTGAAGTACATTCCTTGTACTCAAGAAGTACACACCGTGTACTTTATTTTTTTCCTTCAAACGGATCGTGGTTGCGTCTAACCCCCATATTCTTCTCCTTCATCAGTTTTCGACCGCCCGAGAGCGACCGTACGGCCAGATCTTCGACGAAATCCCGCCTTAATGTCCGTTATTTGATTCGAGCATGGTCAGTTGCGTTGGAATCGCAGCGGTGAGTTCTTCCTTCTTCTTTAGCCTTGTTTCTTGATTCCTCCTCATTTCCAAGTTAACGTGGGATGAATGTTTTGTGTGTTTTCTCATATCTACATTGTTCTAAGAGGAATCTGTCATCGAGGTTCCCGTATATCAATCTCCAAGGATCGAGGTAGGTGGTTTGTGCCTTTCTGTAGAAAGTTGATGAACATTTTGTGCAATTTCCACCAATACCCTTGAATGGGGGATTGCGTGTTTCCTGTTTTTCCCCTGTTGTTTCCTGATTTTCTTGTTTTCTTTAGTAGAGGTTATTTCTTGTGAGTAGTGTAATTTATTTTGTGCTCAGGTTGCTTCGCTATGCTTGTTTTCCTATTGGGCGTTTTTCCAGTTTCCATACCTTGTTGTAGGATAGTGTAACTATCTCTTTTGTTACTGTTGAGCCTTAGTTGATAGCCAAGTAGTTCTTGAGTTTTACTTGGACGATACACACACACTGAGCATGTTTAGTTATACTCAAGACCGTGAGAACCAAGAGTAGTAAACCAAAGGGAGAATTGATGGAAGGGCTACTCCATAGTGTCTTTTAATTACGATGTGAGACTATAGGGGAAATTGATGTTGAGTGCTTCCCTAGAGATTCTGTAGATCCACGACGTAGTCCACAGGGGGAAATTATGTTGAGTGCTTCCCCAGAGAGCCTTTAGCATGATACGATACTACAGGGGGAATTGACAGAGAATGCTTCCCCAGAGAGTCTGCTTAATTACGTAGCTGAACCAGAGGGGTGAGACTGTGTGTGCCTCCCAAAGGGTTTCTTGTACTTAGAGGTTGAACAATAGGGGTTAGACTGTGGGAGCTACCTAGAGGGTTACCTGTTTTCTTCTTGTTGTTGACTGCTTACTTGTGTTCTTTACTTGTTAGAACTGTGGATTGTAGCTTCTTGTGCCTTTCTGTTACTTTTTCTTGTTTTATTACCGCCATGTATTCATTGACTGTTAGGAAAAAATCTTTGGGTGATTGCCTACGGGGATTGTATCTCACACCCTGTTTGGTACATGCTTTTGGGTCCAAGCAGACTATGTTGCTGGAGGTATAGATAAGCGCAAGCGCCCTTCAACTTCAAGATCTTGACTGCATCAGGAGCTAGGGAGCATGGGGTCGAGCTGTGGCTCTCGATGCTGAGGAGATTATTTTGTTTTTCTTTTTCACTTGGTTTCAGTTGTATTTCAGCATGTTGTTGTATTTGCTTTTTTCCTTAGATACTGGTACCTACTACATCATTTTCATCATAGTTATATATCTTCATTTCTTCTGTTGTTTGGTTTCTGTTGTTATGCATGTCATTAACTGCTTTCTCTATTTATTGTTGTTTTCTTACCTGGTATACCTTACCGAATGAGGGCATAGTTTCCCCACCGACTCACCAAGGCCCTCACTGCTAGTCGGCAACCTTTGGCATTTGGGAAAATTCACTTGAGGTCATGTGGCGAACTGGGAACGAGGCACCCGTGGAGGGTCCCCAGACTCGGGACGTTACAAAGTGGTATCAAAGGAGTTATTTTCTCTTGATTTACTGTTTGGAGTCTTTATCGAGGGATAGGACGGATTCGGTACTTGGTATTAAGTTGTGCTCGGGAGTAGCTAACCCGTGTACAGGGAAAAGCCATACTACCTCGTTAATTAATGTTTTCTGGTTTTGAGATTTTATGGTTGGTATGTTTTCACCTAGAGTGATTCGTATGGATTGTGCGGTTAGTGTTTTGATATTTCGGTTCTATTTCTATCAGAAACTGATGAGATGAGGGTATTCCATCTCATTCATTATATAGGCACTTGTATAAATCACATGCCATGCATTCTTGCCATGCCATATAGGGTGCATTAGCGATTGCATGATGTTGTGATAGGCTCTGTGTAAATTATGCATGATGTTGTGATAGATGCTTGATAGATTTCCTGCTGTTGTGTTAGAAAAATATTTTTTTGTTCGTTGCTCAAAATGAATGCCAAATTTTGGTTCTTGAGGTGTTATGGTCCATCACGGATCAGAATTTGGAACTTTTCACCTTGTTTTTGTGTTTCTAGGAGTCTGAGCAGTTTCTGAGCTACATCCCAGAAAAATACAGAATACACAGCGTGTAATTTTTGGATACACGCCGTGTAGTTTTTTTAGGCTGTGTCACTGACCGTGTGAGTATAACACGGTGTCGTGGGAGTAACTTCAGGAACACGCCGTGTACGATTGGTACACGCTGTGTAAGTTCAGAGCTGTGTACCCGGCCATGTCACTAACAACACGGGCCGGGGAAGCTCAGGTAGAACACGCCATGTCCTTAGAGAACACACCATGTAGTCCTGTCTAGGTAACCGGTCGTGTTATGAACAACACGGGCCGGCATGACCTTCTTTTTCACATGCCGCGTTTGTTCAGAACACACCATGTAGTCTTGCCTAGGCACCCAGCCGTGTCACGAACAACACGGGACAGTGTCGCCTTCACCTATACATGCCGTGTTTGTTCGGAGCACGCCGTGTAAGGTTCATCCATGTAGACGGCTGTGTGCTTAACAACACGGGCCGCCGAAGCCCTGTCTAGTGAACACCATGTTTGTTTCGAACACGCCGTGTAGTCTGAGGTTGAGTCGGACCGTGTGGGTTAGTCGTGTAAGGAGACTCGGGCAGGGGAATAGTTTTCAAGTACACACCGTTTGTTGGGATCAACATGCCGTGTAGTTTGAAGTGTACACGACTTGTACGGAAGGAGTACACGCCCATGTTAGTGGTTTAAGAAGACTCACCGTGTAGTTTTATACACGCCATGTAGTCGTGTTTTGCAATCTTGTGTGTTTTCTTCCCATGTTCCCGTTTTGTACTCTTGTGTTCCTTCTCCTTGTTTTCCTAATCTATGGTGTGCTTTTGATCTTTCAGAGTTGTGCCTCTGAGACGTCCTCGGGTCGTACGTCTGTCATCAGGCAGTGATGAGACACCAGACAGGGATGATCAGAGAATTCCTGTCGATCCCCCAGCCGAGCCAGTCTTGGCACCGGTTGTTGTATCAGTTGCAGGTGATGATGCGCAGTTCAGGGAAGGTTTCATGAGGATGATGCAGGCCTTCTAGGGAGCTCCACCTCCTGTCACGACTATGTCAGACTTGACTTGGGTTTTTCAGTAACAACATCCACCCACGTTCTCAGGGGAAGGAGGACCTCAGGTTGCAGAGTCATGGCTGGAATCCATGCTGACTATCTTCGAGCATCTAGAGGCGCCTCCAGAGAGGTGGGTCAAGCTCACCACCTACATGCTCTGAGACTCTGCCAAAAGGTGGAGGGGCATGATCTCATAGGCGGGTCAGCAGCCGGTTATGAATTGGGAGGAGTTCCATCACGTGTCCAACGAATACTTCTACCCAGAGACCCTGAGGGCCGATCGAGCTCGAGAGTTCACGAGCTTAGAGCAGGTTATTCTATCTGTCATGGATTATTCCTCTCGTTTCACTGAGCTTCATTGTTTTACACACCTTTGAGATGGGAGTGGGGTGTTCTTGTCAATAAAGTTTGAGGATGGACTCAGGTAGGAGATCCGCTCACAGGTGAACATCTTCCAGCTGACTTCCATTACTTCCATTGTCAACCAGGTACTGATTGCAGAGTGCAATCTGTGAGACTCTGGAGCTGCGGGTCAGGGCGATTCTGCTTCCAGAGCTAGATTCCCTTCATATGACAGCAATAAGCATCGTAGGGAGCCTACCCGTGGTGATGCAAGGAAGTGAGACGCATCATCAGGCAGCCAGGTGACATGCTACCAGTGTGGACAAATAGGGCACATGAGGCCGCAGTGCCAGAGGGACCCCATGAAGTGTCGATCTTGCGGAAAGATGGGTCATTTTCAGCGTTTCTGGAAGGTTTTCTCCCCAACAGTAGGTGACCGACTTTCTTCCATGACTCCTCGTTCAGGATCATCCCCACCAGTATCTCACCAATCAGGGAACTGGAGTACTTCTGGTCGTTCGGGCCGAGGTCGAGGTCGAGGTCGTGGTAGTCAGCCACCAGTTCCTCAGCACCATTAGGGAGGATCAGCTCAGAGTAGTCATCCATGGGTGCAGGGTCGCGACACGGGCCAGTCTTTCGCCATGGAGCAGAATTATCATGAGCAGGATCCCGGCCCTTCTACTATTCAAGGTATGATTTTAGTAGCCACAGTTTTATCTTCATCCCTTTTCTATACTGGTTCCACACATAGCATTATCTCTGTTGTTGTTCTGGAGAGCCTTGGACACTGTGTCTTTTCTTCTGCCAACTCGTTGACACTAGACACACCTTTGGGAATGAGGAAATCTAGTGTACGCCAGTGTAGAGATTGCCCTCTCAGGTTTGCAGAGTATCACTTCTTATGGGATCTTTATGTCCTAGAGATGGCAGGCTATGATGTCATCCTTGGAATGGATTAGTTTATTCCCTTTTTCAGGAAGTCGTCGACTATTATCACCATAGAGTGAGTTTCATTTCACCAGAGGGTGAATCTTTCCTTCATAGAGGTGAATGGGATGTTCAGACGAGTCGGATGGGACTCGAGCATCTTGGGCTAGGAGGGGTGACAGCCGAGATTGCTAGTCTTTATCTGGATGATCAGGGGACTCCACAGTTGGATTTTCCTCTAGTAGTGGATCTCTTCGGGGATGTCTTTCCCAAAGACTTTTCAGGTTTGCCTCCGGAGTGTGAGGTGGACTTCTCTATTGACCTCATGCCAGGAGCAGCACCGGTGTCCATTCCTCCCAATATGATGGCCACACCTGAGTTTCAGGAGCTCAAGAAGCAGTTGGAGGAGCTACAGACTAAGGGTTTCATTTGACCCATTACTTCTCCTTGGGGTTCGCCTGTTTTATTTGCGAAGAAGGAAGAAGGTACCCTTCGGCTTTGTGTGGATTATCGGAAGCTGAACCAGTTGATGGTCAAGAACTGATATCCCTCTCCACGGATTGATGACCTTTTCGATCATGTTCGAGGATCCCAGGTGTTCTAGAAGATCGACTTGAGGTCCGATTATCATAAGTTGCACGTTAGACCATCCGATATACCTCTGACAGCCTTCAGGAGCATGTATGGTCTATACGAGTATACAGTCATGTCGTTCGGTCTCATGAATGCGCATGTAGTTTTCATGGCAATGATGAACCGAGTGTTCCATCTTTACTTGGACTCCTTAACTGTGGTCTTTGTGGACGATATCTTGGTGTACTCTCACACTCGACATGACCATGCCACACATCTTGAGATCGTTCTGGGTACCCTGAGAGAGCATCGTCTTTATGCTAAACTTTCGAAGTGCCACTTCTGGATGGATCAAATTCACTTCTTGGGTCACGTCATCTCAGAGGCAGGAAGATCAGTGGACCCAGATAAAGTGACAGTTGTAGTTTCCTGGGAGCAGCCAAATAATTTATTTGAGGTACGGAGTTTCTTAGGTCTGGCTGGATACTACAGACATTTCATTCAGGACTTTTCGTTCCTAGCATAGCTTTTGACAGGACTAACAAAGAAGGGGGTGAAGTTCTCATGGTCAGATTCTTGTGAGACATAGTTTAAAGAGCTGAAGGGGAGGTTGAAGTCAACCCCGATACTAGTCTTTCCAGATCTAGGAAAGAGCTACACTATTTACTATGATGCTTTGGGTATCAGGGTGAGAGCTGTGCTTTTGCAGGGAGATGGAGTCATTGAGTATGGGTCTCGGCAGCTGAGGCCACATGAGAGGAACTACCCTATGCATGATCTGGAGTTGGAAACTGTTGTTCATGCCTTATGTTGTTAGAGAAACTATCTTCTGGGAGAAAAATTTGTGGTCTTTACTGACCACAAGAGTCTCAAGTATATCTGCACTCAGTGTGATCTGAATCTGAGGCATCACAGGTGGGTTGAGTATCTACAGTCTTTTGAATTCGATCTTGCCTATACGCCGGGAAAGGGCAACGCCGTGGCAGACATGTTGAGAAGGAGAACTGAGATTCAGGCAGTTCAAGAGGCCAGTAGTGGGTGGCAACTGATGGCTCTGTTCTCTGAGATGCATCTGGAGGTTCACGACAGACGAGGACATACTTTTCTATCTTCTGTAGCTGTTACCTCTACGCTACTTGATCGGGTACGGATGAGGCAGCTTTCAGACTCAGAAGGCTTAGTCTTGTGGGAGAGTGTGTCAGGAGAGGACTCTCTTCCTAGATGGATAGTGGGTGAGGATGAGATCTTTCATTTCCAAGGACGTGTATGGGTGCCAGCAGACATACATGAGGAGCTGATGTGGGATTTCTATTCCTATGTTTGGGTAGTTCATCGTGGCGTCACCAAGATGTATCGGGACCTTCATCGCCAATACTGGTGGCCAGGTATGAAGATGGATGTTGCTGGTTTTGTCATGAGATGTTCTACTTGTCAGCAGGTGAAAGCAGAACATCAGCGACCAGCGGGGCTTTTACAGCAGTTACCCATTCCGGAGTGGAAGTGGAACAATGTTGCGATGGACTTCGTGACTGGGTTGTCGAGATCACCACGAGGAAATAATGTTTTTTGGGTTATCGTCGACAGACTTACGAAGGTTGCTCACTTCTTACCAATCAAGGAGACCTTTAGTGTCGAGTATCTGGGATGACTTTACATCAGAGAGATTGTGCGTCTGCAAGGAGTTCCACGCTCTATTGTTTCAGACATAGATGTGCTCTTTACCTCTCAGTTCTGGTAGGGACTTTAGAAGGCCTTTGGTACACATGTACTTTTGAGTATAGCATACCATCCCCAGACTGATGGCCAGTCCGAGTGCATGATCAAGGTGCATAAGGCTATGCTCCGGGATTGCATTCTAGACTTTGGCGGATCTTGGGATAAGCATATCCCTCTGGCGGAGTTTTCCTACAACAACAGTTTCCAGGAGACCATTCATATGGCGTCATATGAGGCTTTGTACGGTAGGCCATGTCGATCACCCTTATGCTGGATGGAGGCAAGAGAGGCAGCTTTGCTGGGACCTCGTCTTGTACAGGAGACTTCAGAGAAGATAGATATGATTTGGAAGAGGATGGATACGGTGCAGTCTCGACAGAAGTCTTATGCTGATCAGTGGAGACGACCTCTGGAGTTTGAGGTCGGTGATCAGGTTTTCCTACGTGTCGCACCGAGGTTGGGACACAAGAGGATTCGGAGACAGGGTAAGCATTCACTGCGATACGTCGGGCCGTTTGAGGTCTTGGAGAGAGTTGGGAAGGTCGCCTATCGGTTGTAGCTAGCTCATAGGTATCGGGCCATGCACGATTTCTTCCACGTCTCTCAGCTCCGACGTTACTTTTCAGACCCGTCTCACGTCTTCCAGCCTGAGGAAGTCAAGCTTGAAGCGGATGCGTCGTTCAAGAAGCATCCTATCCAGATTTTCGATCGTAGTACGAAGGTTCTCTGTGGGCGGTTTGTTCCTCTAGTACGAGTGCTATGGCAGCACGAGCGAGTACAGGATGAGACCTGGGAGAGGGAGGCCATTGTACGATCGTTTTGGCCGGAGCTGTTCGGGGATTCTTCTTCTCCACATCGTTAGGGATATTCGGGGATGAATTTTTTTAAGGGGGGAAGTTTGTAATAACCTGGATCTTCGTTCATGTATCTTTTCCCTTTTTTCAGGAGTTTTTAAGAAAAATGGTTTTTCTGGAAATTTCAGAAGTACACGCCGTGTACTTTTTGAGTAGACTCCGTGTACTCTATTCCAGATCGAAGCTGTGTGATGGTCGTGTCCGGGCCACACACATGGTGTGTAAGGCTGAGGTGAAGGCCGGTTTTTTAGAGTACGGAAAAATTGAAGTACACACCGTGTACACAAGAAGTACATGATGTGTACTTTTTTTTCATTAAATGGACCGGGGTTGCATCTAACCCCCCATATTCGTCTTCTTCTTCAGTTTTTGACTTTCCGAGAGCGACTGTATGACTGGATCTTCAACGAACTCCCGCCTCACCATCCGTTCTCCAATTTGAACACGATCAGTTGCGTTGGAATCACAGCGGTGAGTTCTTCCTTCTGATTTAGCCTTGATTCTTGATTCCTCCTCGTTTCCAAGTTATCGTGGGATGAACCTTTTGTTCATTTTCTCAGATCTACGTTGTTCTAAGATGAATCTTTCATCACGGTTCACGTATATCGATCTCCTAGGATCGAGGTAGGTGGTTTGTGCCTTTCCGTAGAAACTTGGTGAATATTTTGTGCAATTTCCACCAATACCCTTGAACGGGGTATTGCGTGTTTCCTGTTTTTCCCTTGTTGTTGCCTACTTTGCTTTATTTCTTTAGTATAGGTTATTGCTTGTGAGTAGAGTAATTTATTTTGTGCTCAGGTTGTTTTTCCATGCTTGTTTTCATGTTTGGTGTTTTTCCAGTTTCCATACCTTGTTGTAGGATAGTGGAACTGTCTCTTTTGTTAATGTTGAGCCTTAGTTGATAGCCAAGTAGTTATTGAGGTTTACTTGGATTATACACACGTGCTGAGCATGTTTAGTTATACTCAGGACTGTGAGAACCTAGAGTAGTTGACCAAAGAGATAATTGACAGAAGGGCTTCTCCAGAGTGTCTTTAAATTACGATGCGAGACTATAGGGGGAATTGACGTTGAGGGCTTCCCCAGAGAGTCTGTAGATCCATGACATGGGCCATAGGGGGAATTGATGTTGAGTGCTTCCTCAAAGATCCTTTATCACGATACGAGACTACAGGGGGAATTGACGGTGAGTGATTCCCCAGAGAGTCTTCTTAATTACGTAGCTGAACCGGAGGGGTGATACTGTGTGTGCCTCCTAGAGGGTTGCTAGTACTTAGAGGTTGAACCATAGGGGTTAGACTGTAAGAGCTACCCAGAGGGTAACCTGTTTTCTTCTTGTTGTTGACTGCTTACGTGTGTGCTTTACTAGTTAGAATTGTGGATTGTAGCTGCTTGTGCCTTTCTGTTACTACTTCTTGTTTTATTACTGCCATGTATTCATTGACTGTTAGGCACAAATCTTTGGGTTATTGCCTACTGGGATTGTATCTCACACCCTATTTGGGCCATGCTTTTGGGACCAAGTAGACTATGTTGCTACAGTTATAGATAAGGGCAAGCACCCTTCTACTTCAGGATCTTCACTGCATCAGGAGCTGGGGAGCATGGGGTCGAGCCGTGGCTCGCGATGCTGAGGAGATTATTTTGTTTTCCTTATGAACTTGGTTTCAGTTGTATTTCAGCACGTTGTTGTGTTTGCTATTTTTCGTAGATACTTGTACCTACTTCATCATTTTCATCATAGTTATATATCTACATTGCTTCCGTTGTTTGGTTTCTGTTGTTATCCATGTCGTTTACTGCTTCCGTTGTTTATTGTTGTTTTCTTACCTTGTATACTTTACCGACTGAGGTCATAGTTTTCCCACTAACTCACCAAGGCCCTCGCTTCTAGTCGGCAGCATCTGGCATTCGGGAAAACGCACTTGAGGTCATGTGGCGAATTGGGTACGTGGCACCAGTGGAGGGGCCCCAGACTCAAGACGTTACAACATAGTTGTCTTATGCTAATGAATTTATTCTTAAGGCCCTTAAGAAGTAAAACATTTGAAATCAATGTTTTTCCAAGAAAAATAATGTTACCGATACCAATAATTTCTCCCTGAGCATTATCTCTGAAAGTTACTTTTCCTCCTTTCATCGTGATAATATTTTCAAAGAATTTTTTGTTACCATACATATGTTGGGGACATAAACTATCCATATACCATGTATTAGTATTGGTACTATCTTTATTTTCCTGAAAATAAGAGTGTTAGACTATTGGAATCCAAACATTCTTGGTTCCGGAAATTTCAAAAAGAAATATTTTAGGTATCCACATTTTCATAGAAAAATAAGTTTTATGAAAACCGAAAGATTGAGATTTGTTTAAAGAACAATTTTTCACCCAATTTCCACCACAATGACATTTAGTGCAGAAATGATAAATTTCAGGAACATAATAGTTATTATTGAAAACTAGTTTTGAATGAGTATAACCAAATCCATAACTATTCCTTATGGGTCGAATTTGGGAATAAATATTGCCAAATTTTTCGTTACTAGAGAAAAAATTTGACAAAAACTTTATCAAGGAAAATATTTCTTGAATTTAGTTTTATAACCAAGTTTTTATCTTCAAAAACATTAGTTTTAGAACTAGAGTTAGTCTTTAAAATATTTTTCTTAGAAATTACATTTTAAACACCCTTAAATGTTTATCCTTCTTGAAATTAACTTCTTCATGATTATTTGAAATACTTTCCAAATCAAAAAAATTCTTATCAAAATCATTAGAAAGATATTATACTTCATTAGTAAGAATAATAATTCTAGAATTTCCTTTATCACGATTTTTTTTTGAGTTTTGAATTTTCATTCTCAAGAAGTTTAGAAAACCTAGACACTTCTTTATAATAAGGTAATATATAATCTTCGTCAGTAGAAGATTATTCATATGAAGACTTATAGTATTTATCATCAGTATAATTTTCATTCAATGATACATTGGTAATAGATTCAGAATTTTGTACCTTGTCCATTAGACAATGATTTTCAATGGGTAGTTTGGCTAGTAGATCAAGATTATTTTGACCATAAGATTCGTTCTCTGATGATTCATCTGAAGAGTCTACATCATTAGCACTCTAGGTGTCATTATATTTCAAGACTTTTTTAGCTTTATCCATGTAGTATTTCTTTATATTCCTTTCAGAATTATTCTCCTTTCTATCCTTTTTCGTAAGCATAGGACAATCTGGCCTGATATACCCTCCTCTTTTGCATTCATAACAAGTAACTTTAAAATATTTCTTATCTTTTCATTATTTCTTATTATATCTATACTGAAAGTCTTTCTTTCCAACTATCATGTTCATCATTTGATCAAGATTAGCTATATCATTATCACTATGTTCACTCTCACTAGATTCAGATAAAACAGTTACTCTCTTTGACTAGGATCTTATAACTCTTTCAGGATTCTTGGATTTAGTAGTAGTAAAGGCTACACTTCCATTACCATTTTTCTTTTTATTCATATCATAATCTCTATTCATTCTTGTCTCATGTTGAAAAAAAATTCCAAAAATCTCATCAAGAGTAATTTGAGATGCTTTCCCATGATCATCAACAGTTGTTTTCTTATATTCCCACTCATTAGTTATGATATCTATAATCTTTCCCATAAGTTCTTCATCATATAAACCTTTTTCACCCATATATTATATGTTGTTAAAAATAGTCATTAACTTTTGATGCACCTTACATACTAGTTCTAAATAAGGAAATAAAAATCCATTATATTCTTCTTTATGGATAACACTTCTAGTTTTTATAACTATGGATGTACCAAATTGAGTTTCCTCTAATTTCTTCCAGATACAATTATCAGCTTCACAAAAATAAATCTGAATATATATATTCCTAGTCATAGAACACAACAAAGTATTACGTACCTTGTAGTTTTGTTGATATTCTGAATTTTCTTGATTAGTAAAGGCTTTGACTTCCATGTTATAAATTTTTTAATCTCTATCAAGCATAACCAAATTGTCCACTCCAATATTAATAACAAAAGTATTCATACGATCTCTTCAATACTCATAATCATTCTCATCAAATATAGGTGGAATTGTAGGATTTATATTTTAAATCGATCCAACATTCATTCCTTCCATTCTAAGAAAATATTTTTCCATGGGAACTTGTTAATATTAAAAGTTTGTAAATAAGGATGAAAATTCATAAGGAAGAAAACTATTTAGAACATAAAAAACTTGAGTAAGAAAACTTATATGTGAATATAATTATTTCAGATACCTCCTTTAATACCAATTTTAGGATAAAATATGAATGTAGATTCTCAAATACAAGAGGAGGTGAATTTTATGTTTAAAAACATTCATTTTTAATCTTAAGTAAAACACTGTTTAGAAAAGTTAAACAAGGTAAATTCACAAGACCTATTTATGTTCTAAAAATTTTCAAGGTTCTGGAAATATGGTTCTGGAAATGAAACTTAGAGAAAGTTTACAAGGAAAAGATTATACCTTAAGGCATATAGAATCTTACTTATCATAGTATAAAATAGTACAAGAAAGTATAAGAAGGTTATATTTTCTTCCTTTATCAAAATACAGTGAAAATAAACATGAAAAAAATAGGTAACAAGAATGAAATATTTTAACCCAAAGAGAAGGGTATCCAACAAACTTGGATAAAGGTACCTAGATTTATACATTCAAAAAATTTTATCTTACCCACACTAGGGTAAGCCCTTGATAAGAATATCGAAATATGTCTTGCTATCCCCGCAAGCCCTCAAACTTTAAGGTAGTTGGAACCTCTATCTTCTTATCCTTATAAGTCCTTGAAATTTAAGGTACTTGACACCTATGTTTTCTTATCCCAAGAAGCCCTCTGTTGTACACAACAACAATCAGAGTCACACAAAGAATGCTAAACAATATTTTTAGTACACACAAGGAATGAGAGTCTCTCCCTCTAGAAACCACTTCAATAACATGTAAACTCTTGAGTAATCAACCAGTATTTCTCTATATTGATCTTGTTCTAATGATCTCTTATTTATAGCCACTTCACTAACGGTCAGTTCCCTCCTCCAATGGTCATATTTATTCTTGAATCTCATAGGGACCTATACACATGTCACTCAAACAATGTTTTTTTAGAAACAGATTGTACGACATCATTTTATAACTATAAAAAGTGTAAGAAAAATAAGGTTTCTTAACCAAATCTAATTTTTAGAGTCTAAGGAAAAATAATGTTCAGAGTCTAACCAAATAAACATTCAGAAACTATAGATCATGTATATTCTGATTCTGTTTTATAAGGAATTAATAATATGAATTCTATAGATTTCTGTGTCTAAATTTCAATGAATTCAGAATTGGAATTCTCAGGAATTAGAATTCTGAATTTTGTGGAATTTGGAGTATGAATTCAGAGGAATTTGAAGTCTGAATTCTGAGGAATTCGGAGTCCAAATTCTAAGGAATTCAGAGTCACGATTCTGATTAATTCGGAGCCTAAATTCCATGGAATTCTGAGTTTTAATTCTAAGGAATCCAGAGTCCAAATTTTTAGGAATTCAGAGTCTGAATTATACAGAATTTGGAGTCTGAATTTGAATGAATTTAGAGTCTGAATTTCAGAGAATTTGTAGTCTGTATTTCAATGAATTCAGAGTCCAAATTTCAGAGAATTAGGAGTCTGAATTTAATAGAATTAGGAGTTTGAATTTCAGATAATTTAGAGTCAAAAAATATAATACTTTATGACCAACGATTTAAAGGATTCTGAGGTTTTATATGTGAAAATGATTTTTAGAATTAAGAATAATGTGAGTTAGATTTAGAGAAACTATAAAACAAATAATCAAATCATAGGTAAGGATAAAATTTTCTTGGAGAAGGAAATTTTTCCTTATTATGATAATTCTTAAGGAAAATATAATTTTCCTTAAGATAGGGTGTTTGTGAATTTCAAAACATAGAGTAATGAAAAATTCAAAAGGAAACCTTATTGACTCAACAGGTTTGATTTTTACTAAAACTGAAATTATTTATGATAATTCTCATGGTATTTAATTTTCTAGAGACCCCGGTCATCACTCATGGGAAAAACACATAGATTTAATAATTTTGTTTCTTATAGATCATAGAAAAAAATAAGAAAATATTACACATAACTTTATGACAATACAAAATAATAAAGCTGATATTTTTAAAAAAATCCTAAAACATATTATACATTTGAATTCAATAACAAAAAGTTTAGGTTTTTACACTAAATAAAATAATTAGTCCACTTCTAGTTTTATCTATCTTCATACATTGAAAACTCCAATTGTAAATATAGAAAAAATTGTTAATTTTTTGGTATTTCATGTTATCATTTTTTGTTTTTTCATTTTTTATTATATATTTTTTTTCATTTTATTAGTTATTTATTTTATCGGTATTTTATTTTACTAATTTTTCATTTTATTTTAATTTCATGTTATGATTTTTTCATTTTATCATTTTTTCATATTGTTTTTTATGAGAAAAATATTAATTATTTTTCTAAATATTTCCTATACCAACCAGAAGGAGGGTGATCATACATTATTTTTAGAATAAAAAATCATTGAGATTCAAATTATTAAATAATGTCATTTAATATTCCCCTTATATTATTGTTTAACATATTGGAAGGGAGTAAGAAATTTAAAATTTGTTTAATTAATTCATATAAAGGGAGTCTATATTTTTTATAAAAAAATGTAAATTGCTGGTTACCCATTGACTGAATTTATTAATTTAATTCTTAAAGGAATCAATATGACATATGTTTTAGACTTTTATTTTTGTGAAATGATTTTAGAACCACTCATACAATGAATGAAAACATATCATATTATAGTAATATTAAATTCCAATATAATGATTATTTTTCAATATTCTACTTTCTATGTATATATTTTTTTATTAGAAATATCATTAATAGTGTCTATTTAATGAAGCTCATAATTCTATCTGTAAAGCTTAATTTTTTCATTGTAAATGAATAAATAGAATTAGATGTAACTAAAAAACTATTTATTCATTAGTGAAGATTGTTAACATTAATGTTTAATAATGTTTAATCATTTCCACTATTATATGGAGTTTCTTAATAATATCTATAAGACTAGTGGAGAAAGTGATGTTCAACATGAAAAAAAATTATAATAATATTTTTCAAATAGAAATCCACAGTCTAAATGGAATTGATATTAAAAAATATAATTACATTTACCATGATAAAAGGATTTTTTATAATGTTCTAAAGAGATGTATAAGTTTCTAAAGAAACAAAAACATATGATTATAGACTTCTAAAAATGAATTAAATTTCTACTTTTTAATTTTTTTTCTTCCTTATTTTTTTTAAATCACAATAGTGGATAAATTTATGAATTTGTTTATGTAATGATTCTTATATGTTAAACTCCTCTTATTATATTTTTTCTTAGTAATTTTTCTTCAAAGGGTGAGTAAATTTCATAATTTTTATAAGTATGTTTATTAAATCTTGAATCAATTATGGTGGGAGGATATTCTATATCATGACTATTATATATTTCTTTTATTATTATTTTTATTTCATCCTTTCAAATTTTATTTTTTATATTATTCATTTCATAAGGGGAATGAATTTTGAGAAAATAAATCATGTAGTTTTTTATTTTTGAAATCAAAATAAATATTATATATTATAACTTTATTACGTTATTTTCTTCTTAAATAGTTATACATAGTAAGAATGAACATCCAAAAACTGAACTATGAGAGAATAAAAAATTATTTATAAAAATATGATGATCTGAATTTTCAATACACATTAAATTCATTGGATTTAAATTCACTATACTATTTCAAACTAAACTCATAAGTATATAAAACAAAAATATGATTCGATGAGTAGATAAAAAATATGTTTTAAATATAGTTAAAAATAACTCTATGTTTTTCAAAATATTACTATTGATGTTTGTTACAATATTTCTTATAAATAGGGTTGTAACTTGAGTATTATAAGTTTCAACGATGAACAAATATATTGATGAATGATATTCTAGATTAAAAATTATGATTTTTTTAGTATTTTTTATTTTATATTTCTATGTGTAATTATGATCGGTATAATCTTTTACATTATATTGTTTATGTAAGAGATATCGTTATAATGTTTTCATATTAAATATTATTGAAATTTTAATTATTATCTTGATTTTTCTGGTCTAGTGTGATCGATGGATTCTGATTATAAGAAGACTAAAGACTTTTTTATTATCTTGACTGAGTGCTTATGTCCCTTATAATAAATATCTCATTTACATTAATTGTTTATAAGTGAGATACAACAAACTGGTTGAGTCTATGTATTTTTTGGGATAATAAAACATACCTTTTAATACGTATAAAATCAAGTATACCTTACGATAGTTTGAAATTCATGGATACCATAGATCCTATCCAAATATAAACTTTATATATTTTTTTAAATGTGTATTATTAATAATATACTTTTAATGAAGTATTTGGTATCCAAATAAATACTTAATGTCTTGATTTTGAATTTTAGTTTTGTTAAATCTTGTATCGGTTATCATAATGCTGATGGTTTAAATTTTTATTACATTAACACTTTTATTAGTAATACTTAATATAATAATCAATTAATTTTCTCTATGATACTTTTATTTCATAAATTTTATAATTTAGAAGTATTCATATATTTTTTAATCCGATCATTGATGTTATCAATAATATGTAAAATATTTCATCATAATACATGTAGAAGAAATTTTTTTTATGATTATATAAAAACTAAACTTATCCCCCTCTTGTATTTTATTAGGCATGACATAGAATAACAAATGTTCTAAGTCGTCAAACATTAATAATTATGGTTACCCCAAATTCCAATGATTGATTATCTCATCATACCTAACAATGCATCAAGAAGATATATAATTTCATTCCCCACACATCACTAATTATGTTCAATGAATTAATAATTTGAATAAATAAATAATCAATATAATAAAAACTGTCATACATTATTAATCAACAACCATTTTTATTTAAATAATTATTATAAGTAATGTCAATTTTTTCCATAGTTAATAAATGGAGAAAAATTCATGGAAATCACCCTTAAAAATAACACAGTATATAGAATTGGGTATACTTCAATAAAATATTAAAAAATATATATAAATGGTGGATGTGGTGTCAAATATATCTATGAAATTAAATAAAATTGACATGAAGAATAAAAATTAAATCATTATAAGAGACTAAGACTAAAAGATAACATAATTATCATGGAAAAGGTATGGTACAGACTATAAATTTATAAGATAATTTAGTTATCAAAAATTGATTCATAAATCTAAAATAGATATTTAATTTAGAGTTTGAGATGAAAATTGATGAGAAATTATAAAAAATAATCAATGAAAATGTTTTATATCCTTATAAAAACAATCTCTTAATACACAGTAAAAAAACTATCTCAAGGGGTGAAAAAAATTCATTATATTCCACTATTTATAAAATATTGAAAATATAGAAACCATGATATAAAATTTAGAAATACTAAATTTTGAGTATATGATAAAATATAAAAATGTGTAACGATCTCCATTTATTTCTTATTCTAAAAGATCAACCTTAATTTATTTTCTAATGAAAAATAAAAAAATAATGGTAATCATAATTTATTTGAAAATCATTGAACTATTAATAAGGATATTATTAAATAAATGATAAAAATATCTGAAAAAATTACTCAGGTGGTAAATATTATGAATAATATTCTATTAAAAAATTTATAAATAATGTAAAAATTTACCTATATGGAAAATGTTAGGAAGACTTATTCCAAACATTTTAATGAAAATGAATGAAAATAAAAAATAAAAGTAAACATTAAATAATTTATATATAAGAATATCTATGGAATAATATAATGAATATATATATTTAAAATAAATATTTTGGGATGTAAATAAGAGATTAAGATGAGTCCACAAACAAAAAACCATTTTCTTTGGTTATGAATGAAATGGAGGTAAATTTTCAAGAAGACTTGTATGTCATCGAATATATTTACTGAATAAAATATCATACGATCATATGTAAGATGAAATGAAACATACAAGGATGAAGTTCAATAATAATGATTACAACTTAATGTAAAAAAATATGCTAATAAGAACCCTTAAGACTTATGTAATGAATTACAGGAAATGGAATATAGACATGATAAATAAAAGTTTAATTATAAAGAATAACAATTGATTTTAGATATTAAACAAAAATATTAATAAATTTTTATAATTTAAATTTAAATTTTATTATAATATGGAATATGTCTCAAGGAACTAAAATTAGACATAGAACTCTTACTGTAAGTATCAACTCAATTAGTGCTTGCATTTATCCTCTTGATTAAACAAATTATGTTTATTAAATAATATTTTATGATAATTTTTTAGGTATATATTATTTTTAATGGTCAATTTTTTATCATATGATATTAATTTACAATATAGTTTTTATAGGTATTTACCTCCTAGGGTTGTTCGATCAATTTCTCCAAAATCAATTTAGTATGTTTACTATGTCTAAAATAGTTATAAAATAGTTTCATTATCACAATAATCATATATATCTATATACACACATTTTTTAGGTGTGATTTTTTCTATGTGAATGTGTTTTTTTCATTATAGTATCTCTAGGTAAATTTAATTAAATAGTTTTTTGAGAATTGAATCAAAATAAAAAAAAATGTCCCTATAACCTCATTTTAGATTGTAGAATTTGTTATAACCATTTATTTAAATATTATTAATTTAATGGATAATTTATCTTCTTTGAATCTTAATTATATCCTAAAAATAGTATTTATTCATTTAATATAATCTTATAACACTTTATGTAAGGTCATTATGCAAAATTAAATATATTTTCCATGGATCTAGTAGTATGTACATAATCCAAATGACATTTTCTATTTCAAATGGATTGGAGGATTGTATATAATAGTTCTACATCCAAATATAAAAATTAAAATATAATAAATATACTGATGTAATCATATTATTATTGTCACAATATAATTTTAAATGGTGGATGAAAAAATAATCTTGAAAGAAGTGAGGAAAAACAATTATGATTACCACTGATATCACTCTTTAAGATCTTCTTAAGCCTAAATATATCAAACTATTGGTGTTACCAAAACATCTAGGACAAGGGATACAGGGTTTGGTGTTTTTTTAGTTGTATTTGGTTTATTTTAGAAGCTTTAGTTGTGAGAGTAATTGAGGTGGTGGAGGGGTGCTTTTATAGATATAGGGGTGATATTTTTTTAAATACAAATTTATTAATAAAAAGTTAAAATAATGATTTGTGTATTTTGAAAAACAAAATTGATAATTACAGAGGAAAATATAAGATAAAATAGATAAATCCCCCATCCACCTATTGATATTGGATATTTTTTTACATTTTAAGACTTTAGAACTTGATTTAACAATTTTTCCTCAATTAAACCTTTAACATAGTGACTAATTTCTACATTGGTAACATATTTTAATAAAAAAATAAAATGAATTTATTACATATATTTTAAATTTTAATTCCAAAATATCAAATCCACTTTTATTTATTCCATTTCTAAAAGTGATAAAAATTAATGTTAATATAGTAATTCGTAATAGGGGAAATAATAAATAAAATGTATTTATTAACCATAAAGTGAATTTATTCCCATTATTTAAAAATTGAAAATGAATTAATTACTCTCAATATTTTTTATATATTAATTATTATTAAATTTCATTAAATTTACTATTTAAAATTAAAAATATATTGTATAAAATTAAAAAAACTAATATATAGAAAAATATAATTCTTTATAAACAAATTACGTTAATAAATACTAATTAATTATTTATATTTTAATTATTAAATTTCTTGAATTCATCATTATTTTAACACATTAAATTATTCTTTATAATAAAAATAACTATATCTAAAATAAAAACATTTTTTATATTATTTTTATTTACATAAGTTTTCAATTTTTTAGTAATCTTGCTACTGATATTTCAAAACATATTGTCACAGTGTATTAATTTTTATCATCTGTTGAAAATAATATTTCTCGTTATTTTATTTTTTTATTCCTGATAAAAATTATTCAACATATTATTTATATAAAGGAAAATTTATATTAAAATATCATGGTATTATATTCTAACCCCTTAAGTAAATTACATCATCTCAATTTTAGTTTCTCTCACTGATGAATATAGTTTAGGGAATTATTAATATAGACATGAATCATTATAGAAAAAATGTACTCAAATCCACATTAATAGTTTATGAAGATAATGTGTATCATAAATTGAATATTCCTCATGAGTGTCATGCCAGGTGTGCAATTAGGTTCTCTTATCATGCACTAAGAATATATTGAGTTAATACTCAAATAATAATTTTCAGTGTTATTGTACTAAGGAGCATAAGATATAGGGCCTATAACCACTTATAATATCCAAACATAGATTTCATTTCTTGAAAACCTCAAACTCATTATTTTACCAATATTTTTTGTTTTTTCATATATTTATATTTATCTATAGGGTTTTCATTATTATATTATAGTCCTAATTTCCAATAATAAAAAAATCAGTATATTTCTTGCTATATTCCAAATAAAATATTCTTTTAAAACTAAACTCCAATATTTCAATACTAACTATTATCCCCAAAGAAAATTAATATCTTACTAATCAATAAATACCATAAAAATATATACAAGTAAACATATATTACTCTTTACCCAAAATGACATGAATTTCCGTAAATTCATATTAGGCATTATCCCAAAGGGATACCTAGACCATTAAAATGTATTCTTCCAAAAACCTAATAAACATACCCAAAATATCATTAATCACATTAAAATCAATTCACATAATACCATAAAATGGGTATCATTTCCTTTAAACATATTATAAACAATAAATATATTAACCCATTATAGTATATATAATGCTTAAGTTATCTTCTAAAAAAGATTCCTAGCCACTAACGTTATCTAAACCCTACTTTAATACCAAATATGAAACCGTAAACTTACACTCCTATATTATAAACTAAAAATTTATTCGTTTTATACTATTTTGATACCTTCATTTGTGATTGAAATATAAATTCCTATTTTTAAATATCAATAACAAAAATTGAGTCACATACATATCTAATACTATTTAGGATTAGTGTTTTATATAATTAACAAAACATTAAATAAAAAATAAAAAAAAATTCTTAAGAAATGGTAATTTTTTAAATCATATTTAGGGATCCTTATTTAAAAATAAATCTTCATATTCTTCTATAATGTACTCAACACATGATGTACATACTTACATTTTAAATGTAATACTCTTCTTCATAACTTGTGAAAATAGAAAAATAATAAATTTGAGCTCAAATTCTCAACATGGGGTAGAAAACAATATATTTTATCATGGAATAAAAAATTCATAAATAATATGAAAAGGATGAATAATAATAAAATAATTCTATATAAATGATAATGTGAGTGTGTGACGTAACCATGGATTATATAATATTGTAAATAATTACATGAACTATAATAACTGATTTCATTGTGATGGAATTCATAATTTTTTACATCATAAAAATATTATAAAATACATGTCTAAGAACATCATACATAAATGGGTAAGACTTACACCAGATACTCAAGCTATTTTCCCTGATGAGAATCATAGATGAAACAAAGGGATATATAATTATTGACCCCACCCAACATTATTTACATAAAAATAATTCATCCTTTAATAGAATGAATATATAATACATTATATATCAACATTCCTTTATAATTAACAAACATTCATATTAAAACAAAAAGTTTATGGAATGTAAACAGACTCACAGTTAATAAAAGAATTTAATTTATTTATAAGAAACCTTAAAAATTTCATCATATTTACTATTGGGTATATATTTATGGAAATACTATAAAAACATTATAGAAATAGTATAAGAGATATAACATGTATCCATGATTTTAATTGAAAAATAAGATCGTTTAAAGTGTGAAAAATAAAGGGAAATACATGAATCATATCTGAAAAAGTGATAAAAATGTTAGGTTTTTAAGAGAAAATTTAAATAAAATTACAAAAAAAACATTTATAAATATTTTAAATTATGGTTAAAAATCAAACACCTAAGTTGAATTAAAAAAACTATTTGAATCGACGAAAAAAAACAAAAAAAATTTATAAAAAATAATTCAAAATATTTATTCCTTTAAGTTATATAAATTGAAAATTTTGAAATGTAAAGTTTATGATTAAAATATGAAAAATATAAATTAAATCTATTAATTTATTATTATAAATCAATAACATTAATTTCTAATAAAATAAAAAATTATAATAATAATGGGAAAGTATTTTTGTTGAAAAACTATATAAACATGAATAGTAATAATTATTAATAAAAATGATTATAATAGTGTGAAAAATATCTTATGTTATAAAATTTAAAATTGATATTTCATTCTCATTTTTTAAAGAAAGTTAAAGATGAACCATGTAGAAAATGGTAAAAATTCTTTTTTAAAGAAATTTAAAAATTTTATAAGATATAAAATAAAAATATATAATAAATTATGTTTAGAGAATAATATTATGATAAAAATATAAATAATATAGATATGTAGGAGAAATATTTTTGACCATAAATAAGAGGTAAGATCAAGTCAATGTACAAGAAAGTATTTTGTTGAATTTTGAATTAAGAGGAGGTAAAATTTAAATAATAAAAGAAAACCTTGGATAATAAAGAGGATAAAGAATATTGTACAATAATATTTTGTAAGAAACCAATAATTGATGTATGAGTTTCAATAATAATTTAAATAACTTAATGGATGTAAATTTTGTTAACAAAAACACTTATGACCTAGGTAGTGAATCAAAGGATGATAAATAGGGAGATCTCTAATGAACATGAAATTACAAATAATAATATGTTATTTAAGTTAGAATAATTATTTAAATTGGATAATTTTCACCATTTAAATTTAAATAGGTATATAATAAGAAACAAGTCTCATATAATTAAAACTGAGACAATGAAACCATAACTATTGTCATGACATAATTGTTTGTCTATATATACTTCAAAATATAAAAATTAGGTTTATTAAATACCTTGTTTATAAATTTTGTGATTTATATTACATTTTTCTGATATATTAATTATCATTTTTCATTTATTAATTGTATATCATTTTATCTCATCGTCAACTAGGGGTGGTTTGGTCAATTTTTCCAAAACTGCATTAGTATCTTGATCATGATCAAATTAGTTACAAAATAGTTTCATCATATTTATAATTACATATACATATATTTTCATTATCATTTATGTGTTATAAAAAAATGTATAGTTTAATATTATTTTTAAAATAGATTCTAATTAACAACAGAATCTCTTTTTTCTCATTTGGGGCTATTAAAACTATAATAAGAATTTAATCTATATATTATTAATATAATGGAACATTTATTTTTCAAAAATCATTATTATTTCATAAATATAATATTTATTCATTAATAACTCTTTTATAACTATAAATGTATTGAAGATATGAAAACTGAAATACACCATTCAAATTGGGGGTAGTCGGACCATAAGATGGGTGGCGTATTCATTTTCTAATGGATCGAAGGATAATAAATAATAGTTATTATATATAAAATTATTTTTATGTATACTAATGATGTTGATTTATTTATATAATTCTGGTTATAAAATATTTAAAGGATGTTAGAGAAGAAAGAAACATGGGTGAACTTCATTTAAAATATTACCTTTTCCTTTTGTATCATCCCTTAGAAAACTTATTCATCCTTCACTGGTCAGTATTTTTGTGAGACCAAATTCTATAATAATTTAAAAAGAGGTTTGGGGAGGTTTTTTTTAATTTAAATTCATGCTAATTTTATTTTTTTGTGAAGTGATTTGAGGCAGTGAAGGGGTATGTTTATAGGTGTGAGGGGTGGACGTTTTTTAAATGTTAATTTATTTTTATTAAAATACACTATTATTCTAGGAAAGTGGATGAAATGTGGAAATCTATAAGGAGTAAATATAATTTATTTATTATAAATACAATATAACCCCAATAAGATGTATATTTTTGCTATTTTGAGACATTACCACTTGATTTAATTCCTTTACCTCATTTTAACCTTTACCATGCAGAATAATTTTTAAATTAGTAAAATATTTTTATAAAAAAATATACATTTTACATGAATAAAATTTTACATATAAATTAATATTATTAATTAAATCTTAATTAATTTAATTTTAAAAATTAATTAAAATTAATTTTACTATAGTTACGCATAATACAGAAACATATGTTTTTAGAAAATTGTATTTTTAAATCATAATGTGTATTTATTATTATTAATTTACAAGTAAAATAAATTAAATTACTGTGTATTTATTTATATATATATATGTTCAATAAAATTAAATAAATTATTTATTTAATTGTTATAAACTTATTTTACTAAGATAAAAAATGTAATATAATGAAAAATACAATTATTAACGGGAAATACAAGAATCATATCTCAAAAGGTGAAATTTATAATATCGTTTAAAGGGAAATACATGAATTATATCTCAAAAAGTTTATGAAATGTAAACACACTCCTAGTTAACAAAAGAATTTAATTTATTTATAATAACCCTTAAAAATTACATCATATTTACTATTGGTTACATATTTATGAAAATAGAAAACTAATAATGTTGAGCTCAAATTCTTAGCATGGGTAGAAAATAATATATGTTATCATGGAATAAAAAATTCATGAATAATATTCAAGGGATGAATAATTATAAAATAGTTCTATATATATGATAATTTGAGTGTGTGATGTAACCATGGATTATATAATATTGTAAATAATTACATGAACTATAATAACTGATTTTATTGTGATGGAATTCATAATTTTTTACATCATAAACATATTATCAAATACGTGTCCAAGAACATCATACATAAATGGGTATGGCTTACACCAGATACTCAAGCTAGTTTCCCTCACAAGAATTATCAATGAAACAAAGGGATATATAATTATTGACCCCACCCACCATTATTTACATGAAAATAATTCATCCTTTAATATAATGAATATATAATACATTATAGATAAAAATTACATTATAATCAACAAACATCCATATTAAAACAAAACGTTTATGGAATATAAACACACTCCCAGTTAATAAAAGAATTTAATTTATTTATAAGAACCCTTAAAAATTACATCATAATTACTATTGGATATATATATATGGAAATACTCTAAAAACCTTATAGAAATATTATAAGAGATATAAAATGTATCCATGATATAAAATGTACAATGAAGTGTGAAAAATAAAAAAAATTATGATAATGTTGACGTGTGAAATTTAAATTTATAAGATCGTTTAAAGGGAAATACCAGAATCATATCTCAAAAAGTGATATACATGTTATGTTTTTAAGAGAAAATTTTAAAAAATTTACAAAAAACATTTATAAAGATTTTAAATTATGGTTAAAAATCAAAATCCTAAGTTGAAATAAAAAAACTATTTGAAGGGGTGAAAAAACCATAAAATATTATAAAAAACAATTCATAATATTTATTCCTTTAAGTTAAATAAATTGAAAATTTTGAAATGTGAAGTTTATGATTAATATATGAAAAATAGAAATTAAATCTTTTTATTTATTATTATAAATCATTGACATTTATTTCTAATAAAATAAAAAATTAAAATAATAATGGGAAAATATTTTTGTTGAAAAACTATATAAACATGAATAGTAATAATTATTAATAAAAAAAATTATAAAAGTGTCAGAAATAGTTTATGTCATAAAATTTAAAATTGATATTTGTTACTAATTTTTTAAATAAAGTTAAAAATGAACCATGTAGAAAATGGTAAAAATACTTTTTTAAAAAAAATTAAAAATTTTATAATATTTAAAATAAAAATATATTATAAATTGTGTTTAGAGAATAATCTTATGATAAAAATATAAATAATATGGATATGTATGAGAACTATTTTTGACCATAAATAAGAGGTAAGATCAAGTCAATGTACAAGAAAAAAATTAGTTGAATTATGAATTAATAGGAGGTAAAATTTAAATAATACATTAAAACCTTGGATAATAAAGAGGAGAAATAATATTGTAAAATAATATTTTGTATGAAACTAATCATTGATGTATGACTTTCAATAATAATTTATATAACTTAATGAAAGTAAATTTTGTTAATAAAAACCCTTATGACATAGGTAGTGAATCAAAGGATGATAAAGAGGGATATCTCTAATGAACATGAAATTACAAATAATAATATGTTATTTAAGTTAGAATAATTATTTAAATTGGATAATTTTCACCATTTAAATTTAAATTGGTATATAATAAGAAACAAGTCCCATGGAATTAAAACTGAGACAATGAACCCATAATTATTGTCACGACATAATTGTTTGTCTATATATACTTCAAAATAAATAAATTAGGTTTATTAAAAACCGTGTTTATAAATTTTGTGATTTATATTACATTTTTATGATATATTAATTACCATGTTTCATTTATTAATTGTATATAGTTTTCTCTCATCGTCAACTCGGGGTTGTTTGGTCAATTTTTAAAAAACTGCATTAGTATCTTAATCATGATCAAATTAGTTACAAAATAGTTTCATCATATTTATAATTATGTATACATATATTTCTTTTATCATTTATTTGTTATAAAAAATGTATAGTTTAATATTATTTTTAAAATAGATTCCAATTAAGAAGAGAATCTCATTTTTCTCATTTGGGGTGATTAAAACTATAATAAAAATTTATTGTATGCATTATTAATATAATGGAAAATTTATTTTTCAAAAATCATTATTATTTCATAAATATCATATTTATTCATTAATAACTCTTTTATAACTATAAATGTATTGTAGATATGAAAACTGAAATACATCATTCAAATTGGGGGTAGTCAGACCATAAGATGGGTGGCGTATTCAATTTCTAATGGATCAAAGGAAAATAAATAATAGTCATTATATATAAAATTATATTTATGTATACTAATGATTTTGATTTATTTTTATAATTCTGGTTATAAAATATTTAAAGGATGTTAAAGAAGAAAGAAACTTGGGTGAACTTCATTTAAAATATTACCTTTTCCTTTTGTATCATCCCTTAGACAACTTTTTCATCCTTCATTGGTTAGTATTTTTGTGAGACCAAATTCTATAAGAAATTTGAAAAAGGTCTGGAGGGGTTTTTTTTAATTTCAATTCATGCTACTTTTATTTTTTTGTGAAGTGATTTGAGGTAGTTAAGGGGTATGTTTATAGGTGTGAAGGGGTGGAAATTTTTTAAATGTTGATTTCTTTTTCTTAAAATACACTATTATTCTAGAAATGTGGATTAAATATGGAAAGCTAGAAGGAGTAAAAATAAATTATTTATGATAAATACATCATAAACCCAATTAGATGTATAATTTTGATATTTTGAGACATTAACACTTGATTTAATACCTTTACCTCATTTTAACCATTACCATGCAGACTAATTTTTAAATTAGTAAAATATTTTTATAAAAAAATATACATTTAGGATGAATAAAATTTTACATATGAATTAATATTATGAATTAAATCTTACTTAATTTAATTTTAATAATTAATTAAAATTAATTTTACTATAGTTATGCATAATGCAGAATCATATGTTTTTAGAAAATTGTATTTTTAAATCATAATGTGTATTTATTATTATTATTTACAAGTAAAATTAATTAAATTAGTGTGTATTTATTTTTATGTATATATATGTTCAATAAAATTAAATAAATTTTTTATTTAATTGTTATAAACATAGTTTACTAAGATAAAAAATGTAATATGATGAAAAATACAATTATTAATAAACTTATGTCTTTTCAAAACATAATAATTTTTATCTCATCCCATTAATTATATATATTTTCAATATTAGATTTATTCAACTATTTTTTATTAAAATAATTTAAACTTTTATTTAAATTGAATATAACTATTTTTAATACAATAAATTTTGACAATGTTTTATATTAATTAAGGATTAACATTTTATGTAATTTTAATAAACTTTTTCCTCATAGTATATTAATGTTAATCATAAATTGTAAAATACATCATAGTACACTTTTTTCATTGTTTCATTTGATACAAGATATTTGACATAATATTTATTTAAAGTGATATTTATACTGAAATATTGATGATTTCAATGTGATGTTTAGAAAGCACTGAAAATATTTCCCAAATCCATATAAATAATCACATATAGATATATTGTTTGATATAATTATTTTAGAAAGACAACGAATAACATGATATGGAAAATAATTGTAATTACAAAAAAAACACATACCAAAAATTACCGCAATCAAGTCCCCATCAGTGGTGGATGAAAACCTAAAAGATAAGATAAACTCTACAAGAATTAGACAACCAAGACCCCGTGTTTAGAGCATTACAAAACCTATGATTTACCCAAATAGATATCAATTATCCTATGAGAATAATAAAAAAGTAAAAATGGTTGGACTAGGGAGACAAAAATAAAAATGATGAAAAATTATAGGTTTACCTACTAAATCCACATAAAATCAATACAATAAGGTCTTGCAAGCATGGTAGAAGTAAAATATAAGAACCCTATAATCTATTAATTGGTAAGTGAGGTGACAGAGGGAGGAAGGATATAAACTTAAATTAATAAAACAGAGTTAAAAAAGTGAAATAAAAATTTCATTTTCTGGAATCATTCATTGTCTTCTTATATGGTTTACCAAATCATGTACTAAATGTGTAACTATAATTGGAATTAAGATGCACAAAATTTCTTGCTGAGATGAAATAGTTACCCAAAACATGTGAAAAATGAATTTATGTTACTGAAAGGAACTCATTGTATGTTATATGAGAGTATATGGTTACTCTTAATAATTTTCCAACCTTGCATAGCTATTACACTTTAATTCCCACGAATGTGAATAATATGTATGGTTTCCACCTATGTAAACTAATTATGTATGGTTACAACTATGATAAAAATCATTGTAAATCTATTCAACATTATTACTTCTAACTATGAAAGATATCATTCCCTAAATATTACCACATATTAATATACCAAAACAATTATATTAATGTCATGTAAACCACACCATTTAAAATTATTTACAATATGTAATGAAAAAATTAAAAATATATACTAATTAAAAATAAAATATATTTTAATAATATATGTAAAAACATTAGCATGGTGGTGTAACATCAAAAAAGTTTGGGTGTCATGTTTTGGGGTACTGGTCCTTGTGTGTGATATCCAAGATTGAAGAAAACTGTCATGGAGTAAAATGATGATTAATATTAGGTTCTTAATGAGTTCATGTAGAGATAGGGTGCATCTTTGTCATACTCTAGCCACCTAGTATAACTCTGAGTTATCCAATCAGTATGGAGTAGCTGGTTGAGGTAGTCCACATACAGAATGAACCTATATATTTTTTGTTAAATAAATTACTTTTATTCAGTTGTAAAATTATAAGGTTAAAATAAGGATTTTTGATTTTTCTTTATAGCGTTTTCCCTCAAACCTCTTCCCCGCTCTCTCATTATCTTGTCCCCCTGAGGTAAATTTCATTTATTCAACTATAATTATTAGTGTCTTTTGTTGTATTTAATTTCTATTTATTTTTTTATCTTACCCTACCATTTATTCTAATTTATTTCACTATTATAGAATTTCTACCATTATTTAACATAGTTTTATAAAAGAAAAATAATTTTGTAAAAAATTAATATTTTACACAAATACCTAACCAAAAACATAAAATTGTTTTTTAAAGAAAATAATAGTTAAACCCCCAATAGTTAATTATATTGATTTATATATCATCATGGTGTGTGTAATTTTTAATTTCCCAAAATAAAGATTAAAAAAATAAAAACAAATTATATAGGGGAATGGTCATTAATATTCATTTAAAAAAAGAAATGTATGATTTATTAATAGAGTAATCCTTTTTATAAGTATACACATGTATTTTATCTAATTTTTCTACATGATAAATCTATATATCATAATTTTTATGTATTTCAACAAGTTTCCCTTGAATAGTCTTTTCATTAATGAATGTTTACACAATAAATCATGGTGATATAAACTTATGGGTCCATATATAATATACCTTTTCCATAAATCAATGAAATACATGAAAATTAGTGTAAACATAAATAAATAACATAATTGTTTCATTATATGTGGTAAATTATCAGGGTTATCAAAAAAATTTAAATGTTTTTTTATTATTTTAGTGGATTATTTAGTAGAAACATATTTAAAAATTATTATAATTTAATTTGGTTGTTCTCTCTAATTTTTTTGAGAAATATAAATAATTAATGGGTTTAGTGGGAACCCTAACATACTCACTATAATCAAAAAATACCAAACCAAAAAAGGAACCCAAATAAATGAGAACAAGAAAAACTATCTACTAAGGGAAGAATCATCAATCATAAATAGTCTCCAAACAAAAATCATCAGTGCATTATTTTTTTGAAAGTTTCCTAATAAAAATATTCTAATAAATACAATGATTATATTCAATTAATTATATAATTAAATCCATAAAAAATGTATCCATTAAAGAAAAAAAGAGTAGGATTATCTTCATCATAAATTAATTAATTTTCGAATCTAATTGTTTTGTAAGATAACTATTGAGAGAGATTGGTAGAATTTATTATGAAACATTTTATGATACCCCAGGTTTCCCTTGATCATAACATTTATGATTTATTTGTATAACTCACCTATTGATTTACCAATGATATCAAAAGTGTCTTTAAATATTATGGCTATATGTGTGTCGAGTGATATACTTATTCATATATCTTATAATAAGATATAGGTATTCTCTAGTTTAACTCCTAAATCAGGGTTTTATGGGGAAACCATAGCTAACAATTCATCATAATTTTATTAATATATCATTAACACCAATGTATTTACCACCAACCTTGTATTCTTTGATATTATAAAATATGTGTAGTCCTTTGACTAGGTACTTTTCTTCCACAGAAACAACATATATACCTTTGGGTTGATGTGAAAAATTATGAAATTTTCAATTATAATTAAAATTATACTACTTGTTTAATGTCTTCATATTTTTTATATGAATATTGAGAGAGTTATTTTTTATATACTACTACACTATGATTTATGGTTGAAAAAAATATTGACTCACTAATAATATACATGATCCCCTTTTGAGTTACCTTAATGACCTAAAACATTAATAATCCTATATACCCCCATAAAATTTCAATTATATGTAAAAATATAACTAATAGGTTTGAGGGAAATTATTATAGATTCACCCCATAATTCTTGTACTATTTGTGAAATTTATAAAGCATCCTCTTGAGAACTATTGTCTACTGGTCAGTCACATTTAATTCCTCCAACATTCCTCACCACTGGTAGTTAAGCATTGATTTCATAAATTTTAGTTATCCTTTATTCACCAATAAGAGTTACATCATATTATTTTCTAACAATAGATGATCATGAACCATAAACCAAATAGTCATGAATCTTCCAATTGATATAATAATCCTTGTATGGAAACATACTCTTATTTCAAGGATTGCAAACCTCATTCCATTATTTTTTCATAGACTCTAATATGGCTTCAATTTACTTTGAGGATGATAAAAATATATTTTCCTCCTCATTTGATTTATAGTTATCCAACATTTTTACTTACATTTTTTAAATAACAAACCTATATATTTCCTTACTGAATAAATATTTAGTGTAATCCTAAAAATAATTTTATATTTTACTTCATGATCTAAAATACTACTTATAAACTAACTCTAGTATAAATATCCTTAGTAATTTTAATATGATAAGAAAAAATACCATGATCTATAGTGAACCTATTATTTAGAAAAATTACCCATATTTCTTTTATAAAAATGATGCCTAAGAGATTCGTTAAAATAACCATTTTAAGAAAATTATAATTGGTAGTGGTGTTTCACAATGATTTGGTTCTCCAATACAAAAATAATAATTAGTCAAAAATGATTCAAATCAATTTGAGTATAGAGGGGTTCCGTAAAAGAAGTCATGATAATGAGAGGCTTACAAAAACTATTTATGTTATTATGTTGATATTATTGTGAAACTTTTATATCCACTAGGACATATAAAACTAATATGATTTAAAATAAATTTAGTGCTTTGTAACACACATAAACAAGGATATTTACATATTTAAAATAAGTGGGTATGTGACAAGATTCAGAAATCCAATCTCCCACATAGATCTACATGTATTAATATTTATTGAAAACCCTATTTAACATGTAAATGGTGGGGGAACCAGAGGTCATATCCCATTATAATAGAGTCACATAAAAAACATTATTTCTTTAAAAGAAATTAGAGATATGTTGGTAGTGATGGGTTTTAATTGAAGAGAATAATAAATTATGGACACATCAAAATTTATGGAAAAAAACGAATAAGGTTCAGTTCTTTAATGGGGATTAATAAATAAAATAATTTTTATGGGATAATGATACAAATAAAATGAGTCCACTCACATCATGTGGGGGAACGACTGAGGATACCAACAAGGAAGTAATGAATGATACCTAAATAGTTAATGATATGTATACGTAAATATATATATATATATATATATATATAATTGTTTATGTATGATCAAATTATAAAACTATTTAGATAAAAAAAGGTTTACATAATTAAATATACTATGATTATTATTGAATATCCAAGTAATGGATGAACTAGGTATAATAAATATCTCTTTTCTTACAAGAAACATACGTTGTTTTTTACAAAATATCATCCCATGGTTTTAATGAATATATATATATAAACTATAATTTTTATTAATTCAATATTAATGGTAAATATTATGTATACAAAATTACATCAAACAAATTTAAGATAATAAAGGATAAGAAATCCAAAAGTAATTTATTTCATCATTGTTTGGGAAACTAAAAAACACACATCCTCAAAAAATATTAATGTGATAATACATAGAAATATTGAATGAAACAAATTTAAATTATTTAGGAGTGACTATGAATGGTTTTAGAAATAAGTATTTATGAATAAATATACGAAATCATTTATACATTTTTTATATATCCCATGGAATATATATTGTAAATTTTATAAATTTACAAATTAATAAATGAGTTACATACCAATATATTAAAATATTTAGATATTATATTTTACATAAAGTGTATAGAAGACATAAATAAATATTTGTTATGTTAAATTTGTTTTATATGAACTCATTTAGAAAATAAAATTATTTTCAAATTCTAGGAACATGTTTTCATTTTAAAGTAATATTTATAGGACTTTAAATTTGATATAATATATAAAAAATACTCATTTAAAGAATAAATTATATTTTAGAATATAAATTATATAATATAAATAATATAATACTATTTTATAAATATTAATTCATAAAATATATTTTGTATTAATGAAATATTAAATTATTAACCAACTAATTTTTATTTAAGAAAAATTAAAAAAATTATGACTATATTATTTCCAAATGAATTGTATTGATATAAATCTCTTTATATGATTCTTTTAATTTTTATTTAAAAAGATTTATAATAATAGAAATTATACATTCTATGCGTTTAACATCATCACACCTTTGTAAAGAACATATCCTTCTTATAAGTAAACGTAAAATTTGATAATTATTTTTTGCTAATAACCATTTTAATTATAAATTTATTATTTTTTAAAATGATCACTATGTATTTATAATGGAAGCATATTTTTTTCTTGAAGGTTCATATAAAACCTACCATGAGGACTACCCTAAACATCATACCACAATCATCTAACATTTTCATTAACCTTATAACAACCAAAATTATCTAAAAATATACTCCCTAATTACACTTTTCATTCTTCAAGTTCTCACATGTAGTTTTAAAATTTACACACAAAATATATGTCCTAATATTAATATTTTATTCACTAATTTTATTAATGTGGAACAATTATTATTTAATATATTATTCTTTTTAAAGATTAAATCAACAATATTTGAATGTCATGATTATAATTTTTTTTATTTTTTATTTCAATATTTAGTATTTATGTTTAGTGTATGTATTTTCTTCACAATATTTTATTTGGAAGAAATGATATAGATTTATTTATATTCCAAATTTTAGCATGAATTTTAAATCACTAATATAGATTTATTAAAGAACATCCATAATAATTTATAATGTGTAGTTCATATATTATCCCATTTAAATGAATTTTCAACTAAAGTATTAACTATAAAAAGTTGTAAATTTTTTTTTGAAGCCTGTTATTCAATTCCTCCCTGGATTCCATAATTTACTATTCAAAGATATTGTTAGTCTATAAAATGATCAATAGTTTAGTTTATAGGTATTAAAAACTACATCTCATTTATCAGAATTCTTATATAGCACAATCATAATGTATATATAAAAAATTAGATATAATCCATAAATGTTCAATATATACACTTGGTTAAGATTATATTTCACAATTTAATCAAGGTTGAAAAATAAAATAATAATGTCAATGGTTTGGTCATAAATCTAATTGTTATTCCATTACTCTTATTAAATCAAATATTTCAAAGAGTTCATCATAAGATATCATTGTATTCCAATTCCTTCTATATATGATCATATCATCCTTAGGAGTCAAATTTTAAAATTCTCAGTCACCAAATTCAAAAATTATAATTATATGTATACGATATATATAGATATTCAACCTATATTGTGTTTTTTATGTGTTATTAGATTGTATTAAACTTATTTATTGGATATTGAATTAATATTTTCCTATATGATTCCACTCAGTACTTATATATTTTAGAGTGTTATGCAGTGATATGATTAAACTATATATTTATAGGACACTATAGAATAATCCAATGGTTTATCAAGAAAAATGGATCATAATGTATGATAATTTATTGTGATGTAGCCTATAGTCTCACCACTTCATTTTTTAGAGGATTAAATTTTTATGAAGGTATACATTTTCCAAAATTTATATACAGTTATCTCCCTTTATTATTTAATCAATTAAAACACTCTAAAAATAATTTCCATTTAAACTTATCAAGGTTTGATAGTGAAGAAAAATTAACCCAAGAACCGTACCTCGAATAGGCCATGGGTAGACTATAAACACTGTGGATATAATTTACACATGAGGGGGTTATTTATAATTATAATATATTTATTATAATAATAGTAAAATTTCATAAAACAAATAAATAAATAAATAACCCATCATCCGAATATAATTCATATATTTTCATAAAAGAATAATGTTATAATCTAAAATGAAAATACTATAAGTGAAACCCCAATGATAAAAACTTTAATTTTATCCACCATCACCACTTCATGTGATAGTAATGTCTTGAATGATCACTAAATCTATAATATTAATATGTTAATATATTATATATAAGATATGAGAGACCATACTCATATACCAAGTATTTTCTCATAAAAACACTCATTAGAATTTTGACAAAACATACAAAATCCGCAATGAATTGGAAGTGAAAGTGACTATTACATATCTTTGGTCAAATAAAACCTAAACCCCCATCACAATTCTCAAAAAATGAATCTATATATATAAAAAGTAATATAATAATTCTAGAAATATAGATTTTGAGAAATAACCCCACAACAACATCCCCATAAATCTTTCATGATCATGTTATAATATCATAAGCCTTGGAAATCATATCCCCTCTATATCTAAACACCAAAACAGTATGCCACATAACAACCACATTCACATAACCACTACTACATACCACAAAACAACCTCAATAGAGTTTCTACAAAATTTACACATCATCGTCACCACATAACTCCAATATATATATGTCAACACTACAGTTCCATATATCCAAACTCTTTCAAGAATGTATAGTATCATGGGAGGGTATAAAACCAACTTCATCTCCCACATCATGGATTTTTTTGTGTTTATAATGAACCAAAAACCACATATGGGTATCAATTTCATTATATAAATTATGTGGGGGTGACTATGAATTAGAAAGAAACTATAATAAATATATAATAATCACATTCACTATACTATGGTAAATTCAATATTAAAAACACCACTAAAATTATAGACTAATGAAATACTATCTCAACACAAAATAATAATAACTACATGAACCCCTATACTCACAACATGCCAACACTATAATAATTTAACAACCACATAACTTCTTTACATTTTATTTTTCATTACCAAATTTCACATCCATAAGTTACAAATAACATTAATCAATTATTCATTGCATTCATTTATTATCCATATAAATTCCATTAACCATTTTTTATTTACCATGTCACTCATATATAACTATTATAAAAATTATTCAACAAACTATTTATTTAATATAAAACAAGCCCATTATTCTTTATATTAATTATTCATATATTTTGGCATTCTTCCACATTCCTAACAAACTAAAACATACCTACTATATCAACCTAGTTATTATACCTCAAAAAAATCATTGTTAGAAAACCACAACATATCCTCTATTAGAAACTCATCATCAACCTACATTGATTCTCATCTATCATACCAAAAAATATTTTTCACAAAACACCTCTTCTTATAAAATAATATAAATCAAAACACTCTTCTATTTCCACATCAACATTATAACACAATTACAGGATAATAGGAAAATATTCATTTATTCATATCACTAAAGGTAAAATATCACATATTCATCATAAAAAAATTAATTTCAATATTCCCATATTCTTTATAATATTACTATCATTAATTTATTTATATAATGAGAATCATTTTTTCACATATTTTTAATAAATTTCATTAATACACATGATAGAATATATAATTTAAATCATTAAAACCACATCATAACAACAATATACAAATCTTGTAATTTTGTTTGGTGAGTCTCAATTATAAATAAATTATATATATATATATATATATATTCATTACACTATTCTTATATCCCAATGTAAATAAAACAAATTAATAATAAATCCAAACTATTAATAAAATAATTAAAAGATATTATAAACCATCTACCTTGAACAATGATCTGATTAAACAATGGAATTAATAGAAAGAACCAAATATCAAATGAAAACAAAATCTAATAATCTCCCACCAAACCATTAGAAAAAAATATCACATTAAATGATCAAAAACTATAATAAATCAAAAACCAACCACTTATATTGCTCCCTAAGAGATATAAAAAAAATAAACAATTAATGAAAGTGATATAGGTATAACCTAAGAAAAAACAGACCCAATTACAAAAACACAAATCCTATTAGGTAACCTAAGAATTTAAAATCCAATTAATATATGATTGAAAGATATATATAGTTTCTGGAATGATGAAATAACCAAATGAAAGGAAGGGAAACATTGAATTTTTATTAGAATATAATATAATGAACCAATTTCATGGTGAAACATAATCATGACATTGTTTTTCCTTATCTATGTAAATCAAGAAACCAAAAACATCAAATGATCACTCCCATTATAAATATTATCTATCATTTCACATATAAATGAATCCATGACATATCCACCTTTTAAAATTATGTTGACCGTTTTTCCACACTTACAATAATAGATAAATAATAGATATATCCAACAAAACCTTTCTATTTTCCACCATGGATGTCAAAATATATATTTAATCCTTATAGTTTTATAATATTATTTTCCTTTAAATGGAAAAATTAATATTGGGACCATTCCATTTTATTTTATACATTGACAGAATCCAATGTATGAATAACTAGATACATCAAAAACTAATATTTTCTAAGAATATAGCCACTCGACCAAAAAAAACTACATCCATGAGAAACCAAAACACTAAATGAAATAAATAAGATAAACACATTTCATCATTTACATTAAGATAAATAAAAAATATATTTACTTATAAACCTAACTAAAATAATCTCCAAACACCACCAACACATACATAATAAAAAATAGAGGATGTAAAAAATATTATCCTTTAAATTTGATAGGTATAAAATGATTACCATACTCATGAATCAAAACAAAACATATAATTAATGTAACTATTTAAAAATAAAAAACTCTATATAAAAATACAAGTAATAATATAATTTTTTCAATCAAAGAGATCAAAGATAACATATATATAATGAAAAATGTAACCATATTAGTGTAAAATAAAATTTTAACATTGAAAAAATTAATAAAACTAAACATTGGATAGAAATATTTAATCTATGGTTTTTAGTCAAATTTAGATTCCTCAGGTCACCATTAATTAATAAGACATGAACCAAACAGATGATGAGTTCTCACTACACTTTACTATAATGATCTTATATACTAATAGTATATTTTGTAAAAGGATAATGTTGTTTACTATACATATCATCCCAATCATGTTCATATAATTCATCTTGAAATTTTCTCCAAATATGTTATATGAAAAGGTGGTATTGAATATGATCTAACAATAGAGGAATTACAAACTGGTATGATACTTATCCAACTCACTCCATCATCATTAAAAGTATATCACACTATAGAGAAATTTTTTTTTCAATATAAGAACTCCACTGGGTTGGAAGTGAGATTTTTTAATAAAAATATAATCATTTAACAACAAATCTAGAGTTTTCCTCCTATTATATACAAAATAATTCTAATTTTCTTAAATGTCCATTAATTTCTCATAAATAACTTGATTTTTTTTTAATTTTTATTTTACTAAAATCTAGTTCTATAATTAAAAAATCCATACTATGGTATAATAGATATCAGTAAGGTAACCCATTAAACTTTTCAAAATGATCTATACCAATAGATGATTTACTGTAATAATATAATAAAATTAATCCAATGAAATTTAAATTTCCCACAAAACTCAATAATCAAAAACAAATTCAAAAAACATTTATTCTAGTGTTTTGATCAACTTCTTTTTCTATTCATCCATTAGAGGAAGAAGAATAGTGTTAGGAAAAAATTGGTATCAAAAGTTCACTATATATACTTTTATATGGATGGTTTAAAATTAGAAACTTGATCAAATATGATTATAATTTGAACATATAAATAGTCAGTTCCTCACAAATAAAATGAATTGAAAAAAACAATTACTATTTTTATCTTAACAATCCCATAGAAATGGTCTGATATCATTTATAGATCCAAATTTACCTAGATTTTGTTATGTCAATCTAAATCTTGATGTTAAATTATATTGAAATCCATTAATATATCCCTTGATTTCAAGTAAGTAACTTTGAATCATGGTATAAAAACATATCAATATTTATGATCAAACGTTACTCATAGATAGAAAAATCACTGAGACATTAACTTAACCACTAACCTTATCATCCCATACCATCACAACTCATAACTCACATCATTATATGTCTTGTATATGGTAATATTCATGATAATTTTTATTTATAGAACTCATATAGAGCCACTTATTTCATCTCTTAAAGTAAATTACATTATCCTATGAAACAATACAAGATGTTGATAATCATATGGTTATCTATCTATATTACCTGCCAAAAAACATGTTCAATCTACACCTCCACATAAGGAATTATTGGTTGGGACTTCTACACATTAGGGAAGATGGAATAATTTTCAATACTCTAGTTTATAAAAACTCCACCTCTAAAAAACTGTGTATATAAATTTATGTACCCATGTCGAAGAGAATCATATAATCAGATCAATATTCTCAAGAAATATCTCTTAGTGAACTCATAATCAGTGAATTAGCTACAAATATGACATCCTTGAACCCAAACTCTATGATATGGAGATAAGAAAATAATAAATGTATCTGTGGATTTGATACTGATAAATGTGACCCAATTATAGGCATTCAAAATATATAACATCAAACTGAAATATTGGATCACTTATATACCCATGGGCCTTTTAGGTTTAACGTTTTAGATAATTAGGAAAAACTTTTTCAAAATAGGCACATCCACTAAGTATCCATTATTCTCACAACATAAAACTATTAAAATGATAAATGTTTTTATTTCATGAAATTTTTTCCTGACGTTTAACATAAACTCTTATTTTTTCTTAAACATATTTGAACCATATAAAAACATTTAATAATGTGGGATGATCACAAAAATATCAATTAGGGACATAAAATAATAAAAATATTATTTTAGTAAAAGGAAATGAAAGCATATAAAATATATACCTTTATAAAAATATTCTTTAATAATATTAAATAAATTATATCCATTTGAAAAATGAAGACATTTTTCTCATAAAAACCCATTTATAAGACATACCAAGGAAATTGAAACCCTTTTTGGAAAAAAAATAATTATATTTATAAAACCTATTAAACTCAAGAAATAATTAACCAAATCCCTGATAATCACATAGTATAAAATATGTTGTTTAACTCTATCCCTTTTTTTATAATTAATATTACCCAATGCATTGGATTTATAAAATAGTTATCACCCTTCATATAAGTTGTATCGCTCTCATATATATTATAATATTTATCGGGCTAACCCATCATCATAAATAATTAAAAAGTACCATATCAATAATAAAACCTTATATTCTTTCTCCTTCTCATAGTAAACCCTTGAAAACATTTTTTAAATCATTTTCAAAAGAGTTTCCATTTTGATCTAAATATTTATAGAAATTCCCTTTTTCTATTGAAAAATCTTTTAAATGAAAAAATCTAAAAATATTATGTAAATGATATCATATGAAAATAACCCTTGAATATTTTAAAGGAATAATTGAATAATTTAATATCTGTTTTTTTAATATGGATTGTTTATATGTTAAATAAAAACTTTCATTCACTCCTTGGTAAATAACGTCAAGTTATTCCATTTAAAATACATATTAAATAATTTTTAAAACTTTTATAAGATATTTAAAAAATAAATTAATTATTATTTATAATTTATTTCCATATAAGAATATCGATAAAATAATTTAAATAATATGTACATGTAATAAATTATATTTATAAAGTAAAACATTAAAACATCTAAAACAAGGTTTTAAGTAAAAGTGTCCCTTACCTTGAGTCTCACTCACCACATACATTATTTATCTTCGAAGATAATATAATTTTGTTAATTATTTTATTTATTAATAAATTTTTCAATTTTATTTGTATATTTATATGTTTATATTTTATATTTAAATACTTAATCATTTAAATTCATGTCAAGCGTTTTGACGATATTCAGATCATGTGTAAAAAAAGTATTTGGTAGGTTGACCCTAGTCAAAGTGGTCATTATTCCATCATCAATAGAATAAAAATAATTAATTAATTATCAATTATACAAAAAAATTAAAATTTTTAAACCAATAATTAAAAATGGTTCGTAAAAATAAGTTACCTTAAAATCATAAAGACGATGGGTGGTACGTATGCATGATTAAGGTTTCCATTTTTCAGTGATCATGAATGAAAGAAGGTAAACATTGTTTTAACATTATATAAAGATAATTATATCATATATAAAATATTATTCATTCTATTATACGTATATATATAAATATATATATCATCCATGTGATGTGGTGATTAAAAATGAATCTCATCGCTTTGTGGAGGTGGTAATCTAAACGTACACATGAACGACATTATAATTTTTCAGTGATTGTAAATGTAAGATAAGGATGATAAATTAATATTCAAAAATTTAAATTATATAATTAAATACATATATATAAATTAAATTCATAATTATGACCAATCATGAGAAGTAGTGATGCAAAACAGATTACCTCAATTTGTGAGGTAGAAGTCTAATGTACACGTGAATCATGGTTTCAATTCCCATATAATGGAAGGGGGAAGGGTATAAATGATAAATTAGAAATAAAAAATGTTATTTTATGTAATATACTATTATTATTATTTTGGAATGTTTTTATTATAATTTAAGCAGGTATAAGATTAAGTAAAACTAAAACATTCGAATAAAAGATGTACCTCTTATTCAGACAAACACTATATGTTTAAAAATAATCCTTCCTATGATGCCTTTATAATAAAAAAAAGGCCTCTATAATGTGGCCAATGGTGTTGGGGAAAGACTTGGGTAGGTATATGATGAACTAGATTTTTCTAAATTCGTGAATAAGAGAGTAGAGGAGGTTCCCTTTATCATGTTAGGGGATGGACACACTTAGAGTTTATTAAAGTATTAAATTAATATAAATTAATTTTCGTGGAAAAATAGATCCAAATTGATATATGATAATATATGTTTTTTTAATATGCTCATTCAATCTAATTTTTACACAGTTAGATAATTTTCTGACCATTATCTCTTTGTTTGAACCCCCCCCCAACACACATAGTAACCCTTCTGGAAATTATTATAATATAAATGTTTTTTACTTTTTAGTGATCAAGAAATTTACCATATAAAGAAGAATTGGCCAAAAATAGACCATGGTAAATATTTTCAAACATATTCAATTCAATTGACTAAGTATATATTTTTTTAATTTTAAAGGATTTAATGAAAATTTTTTATTATAAAATATCTTTAATGACATTTCTGAAAAAACATTATGTATTATAATATAATATGTGTCAAACTCATGTGAACTAATTCCAGAATGTTTTTTTATTAGAAGGAAGATATTTTCCTAATATAATCATCTAAAAATATTTTTAAATGTTTGGATATCATTTTAAATCTTCTATTTTCATTTATCACATCAGTTAGCCAATTTTAACCTTAATAATGGTGATAAATTTTAAATATTTAAGGGTTGAAATATTATTTATAAGTTTATAATTTTCTCATGAATATCCATGGGATAATATTTTAGACCTATAATAATCTTATTTTTCCTCTTGAAATATTTTTATGATTTTAAAATATTTTAATAAAATATTATTTAACATAAAACAAGTTAATGTCATTTCTGATACTATTCATTTTACTTAAATTTGAAAATAAAATTAAATCAAATTAATTAAAATATAAACCTTTAAAAAATTCATAATATTTTACATTTATCTATAATAATTTTGGGACACTAAAATTTACCGCCCAACATTTCATTAACAAAACCGAGGTCAACCATGAACTGGTAACTCGAGTCAGAATGCAACATGGCCCGAGAGGTATTCTCGATCCTCCTAGGTTGGAAACTAGAGTAGGGAATCAATAATAATTTTTTTAATGATTTATAAAATGAAATATTAATTAAATAAAATAAATAAAATAATAAAATAAATAATCATTGGAAACATAAAAGGAATACAACAACTAGAAATACTCAATATGATCACCTGGGTCGTTGCTAAAGATAGAACCACACTTTATCCCTGAGAGATCCAGATTTTGGTAGAAATAGAAACTAAAAATTATAATGTAGGTGTGAGCACAAAAATATTTAGTACGTATAACCTATGATAAAAAAATATCTATTTATTACCTTTAAATATAAATCATTATCATCTAGTTTGAAAATAAAATATATAATGATAATTTTTTTATTCTTTTTAAAAAAACAAAAAGTTGTTATTATAAGAACAACTATTTTTTCCACTTCAATTTCAAAAAAATATTAAATGAAAATAAGGAAAATTAAATTAAATTTTTATAAAAACAACTAGTTCCAAATTCATTCCTTCATATGAAAATCATAGTATTGATATACCTTTATAAAATTACTAGAAAATAAAGGAAAGTATTGTATATATTAAACTAGTGTCATTGGATTTAAGATACTGGTCGAAATATCCTAGGAATATGATATAAGTACTTATATGATCAATATAAACTATAAATAGGTATCCTTAAATTATTCTTAAAAATTTAGTGAAACCATCCTGGGATTGACTGAGGCGCACATCTCATAGAGAGGTAGGTTATCCACTCAGTTCCACATGTCAACGCATTATCTAAAATAGTCTAACATGTGTACTTAGGGATCCAACCTAACTACGAAAGATATCCCATGACGAATAAATGGAGGTGAGATTTATCAGTCTATAAAATATATAATTATCACATTCCATACAAAAAACCTTATCCTCCTTCTCACCTCGAATATCCCACCTTAAGTGAAACTCCTTTTAAAGCCAAATAAACTAAGATCTAGACTCTTCAATTGAAACATAACATAAATCTCACATTTAACACATAAATCTCATTTAAAATTAAAGGGGAATTCCATAATAGGGGTTTTCTATTTCTATAATACATTTGAAAGTGACAATTGTGCCATTACACTTTTAAAGATACACTATTACTTTAGAAAACACATTTTCCCAAATATTTTGTGTTCCAAAACCTAATTCCCATCTTATAGTAGTGTAACACCCCAGGTAAATAAAGAATATGAAATTTTTATATTTATCTATATTTTTTATTAAAATTTTAATATTAATTTAAAGGGAACACTATGCTCGATGGCTTACCCAATACGCAACAACGAGTTCCTTTGAAATCTTACGTTGCACTCTAATAATAAAATAATTTTATTTTAAATGGTTGTTAACACCTAGTAGTTGTAATTATGGGAATAAACAGAACTAACTAAAAAATTATTATATATATTTTTTAAATACTTTTTCTTTTTACAACAAATGTTAGAGGATTAAAAATGCGAACGAATCCAATTTTAAGCGTAAACATTCTAATATTCTTTAAAAGGTCGATTAACCACCTTTTGGTGGAAAAACTCTTTTAAATACACTTGTTGACAATTTTATGTGTTATATTTGACAAAATAAAATTCTTATTTAGAATTGGGACTTCGAAATTTACTTTGTGTAAATTTTTGGTATTTTTCCGATAAAGTTCAGTTTTTAATGAATAGTGAAAAATGTTGTATTTTAATTCAAATCCTATTTTTAATATAATTTATTTATATGATTAGATTATATTTTAAATTGGTTTTAAAGTGAAATTAGAATATATTTTTACCATTTAATTCAACAGTGGTCATTGGAATTAATTTCACATTGAAATTCGACTTAAACTAGTGTCAATGTTTTGATATATATTGTTTCATAAAAACACGGTATTTGTTCTAACAGTGGAAATTAATTATTAAATTAAATAATTTAACTTATATGTTTTGAATTTTATAAAATAGACATCATTTTTGATTTCGGAATATCAAAAATAACTTATGGTGAATTTTTGGTATTTTTCTAAAAAACTTCAATTTTTGATGAATAGTGAAACCACTAAGTGGTAGTTAAAGAAACTGATTTTTCATTTAAATGAAAAATTACCACTTTTTTGATTTGATGTTCAAAAATATGACATACGTGGTTTTCATTAGGAAGTAAAATTTGGTTCATGAGATTAAAATAATTTTTTGGTTAATAGTAACTTTTAAGTTTTATTCACGATTAGAGGTAATTAGTGTAATTTAAGGTAAAAATAATGTTTTAATAATATGAAATGACCTTGAAACATGTCCTAGCTTTATTTTATGAGTAATTTAAGATCCAAAAAATCCATGGGTCAACTTGGGGACCCCATGGAGCCACTTTGGTAGGAAAATGACATTAATACCTTTTTATTTAAAGTTAAAATTAAAATGTCACAAACAAGTGTTGTTTTACTTAAAAAAATTATATGGGGTTATACAAGTCATATTTTTTACTATAAATATTCATTAGAAAGATAAAATTATTTCATACATCATGATATTTTTTTTTTTAATTTTTATACATTAAATAAATTATATTATTTATGACACCATGATAATGTAGTGATTACCTCATTATTTAAGGATTAAAATAAAATGAAACGATAATGTACAATATAAGAACTAAACATGTCAAAAACCTATTGGATGTGTGTACTTAGAACTATTATCACCTTATCCTCGAAATATATAATCTTGGGACCTTTAAAATCGGAAAATAATTTTATAATAATGTTACTTTTCAAGACTTTCCAAGAGTGCCCCTCCTCTCCTCTTATAAAAGGCCCCCACCTATACCACCTTACCCACACCTATCAAGCTTTTGAGAAGTATTAGAGCTACACCTACACACACCTTTTTCTAATTGTTAAAGAACATACTGTTTCTGTGGTTAGCGATTTTCTTCCTCACGAAACGATGATAGTTCAATATTTTTTTAACACCTTTAAAGGTGTCCATTATGATGTAACTATATTTTATATATGATATATATGGTATTTGTTTTTAATATATTCTTCTGTATTTTATATTTAAAACATACCTTTATTCTTTTCATGTTGTGCAAAAGCGATAATTTTATATGAGGAAGTGTGGACTACCGCCCCCTCAAGTGATTTGACTCGTTCATGCAATACATGGAATGTATAAAGAATGAAATTAATGAAAATATATGACCTAGATAACATATATATTATACTATAATTATACTATATATATATATATCTCATTTATTTTTAATTCCATTAATATGACAAAAAAAATGAAAGTAGTGTTCATGCGTACGTACAGCCTACCGTCTCCATGAACGGTGCTTTTCATTTTTTATCTTTAAATGTTATGGAATAGTATAAAATGAATATGTACTGGATATATATGATATTTTAATCATGGATACTATTATATAAAATATTTACTTATAACTACATGTTCAATCAATTTCAAACAAGTTCATTTTTTTTACTCATGTACCAAACATCGGCAAAAACGTCTCATATGAACTAAAATTATTAAAAAATAAATATAACATTATAATATGTAATATTAACTGAATAATAATATTTAAAGTATTTCCTTAAGAAATTATAAATTGACCAAAGTTTATTATTCAGGAATATGAAGAAATGAACAAGACAAGTCGGACTTGAGGTAAGGGATCATGCCCCTCTCCTTCTTTTTAAGTACACTCTTTTATGTAATTCCTTTTAAGCTCATCTTTATTATGATTGGGATGTTATTTTATATTACTATTACTATAATTTTTATGTTCATATGATGAGATACCCTATTTTCTCTCATCAATCCATTTTGGAAGTTTTGATTGGCACCGTTAGGCTGCCGAATCTTCGTAAGAGATCCAACCTCTCTCTTTTTTTAAGTACTCTCCTTTATGTCACTTATTTCAAGATACTCTTTGTTATGTTGGGGGATGTTATTTTATATTCATCTTTCTGTAAATTTTATGTTAATATGATGAGAGACCCTATTTGATCTCATCAATCCATTTTTGGAAGTTTTAAGTGGCGCTGTTAGGCTGTTGAGTTTTAGTAAGGGATTTTTCTTCTCACTTTTGTTCCCGTGAGATTTATGCTACATTTTCCACCATTTCCTTTGAGTGGTATATGTACTGCCCATTATTATACTCTTTGTGTAATATAATTTCATTTATGATTATTTACATCAATGTTGTATTGTCCTTTTTTCATGGGGTGTATGTTTCGAAAGATACCCATGTCGGTAAGGGAACCTTTCACCCTCCTCTTTTTAAAAGGCTTCTTTTGTTGGATCTTTTAATTTACATATTATAATGTTGGGATATGTTACTATATACCCTTATTGATGTAAATTTTATGTCCAAGTGATAAGATACCCTTTTTATCTCTCATAAACTCATTTTCTAAATTTTGAAGTGACGTCGTTAGGCTGTCGAATTTTTACTAGGGAACTTCTTAACCCAATTTTGATTCTTTGGGATAAACTTGTACTCCTTGAATATGTTGTTCAGTGAATATGTGTTAATTAACTCTGATTGTTTTACACTAAATATCCACTTATATTTGGTTTATTCTTTTTCCACATATAATTATGTAATTGATTTATCCTTAATCCAAAGATACAATGTTTGTAAGGGACTTCATCTCAATCTCCTTTCGTTGAGGAATATTATGTTTTAAACACAACATTCTTTTATATGGTATATAAACCGATTTTACTTTTATGTTTATTCTAAAGGAATCTTTTTATACAAAGCGTTTACTAAATGACAAAAGCAAATTCTTTTTGTCATACGTATGCAGCTATAACGACTTCTCCACCACCGTGACCATTATTTGAGTTTCGGGTTCCTCTACAAGCGATAACTTTTTTTTAAAATGAAAAATAAATACCATGTTTTACTTTTTTTTTATTTTGGTATTGAAAATGGTTTTCAAAATATTTTTATTATATCAATGTGTGGTATCGATATCTTGTGATTCAAAGGTGGAAATGTTATGTTTCCTTTATGCATGTTTTATGTGATACGATTATGTTATGGTTCTTGGGAATTGCTATGAAGATGGGGGGTTCCGTTATAAACTAAGGGCGGTTGAGCCTGATATATCTCTCAAATGCATTGGGTAACACGAAGGAGTTAAACGTTAAGGTTTCTCCAAAGAGATTTAGGGAATATACTGTGATGGGTATTCCAAACGTAACAATGAGGGTTACTCCCTACGTAAGAATGTTATGAATGCCTCAAGTTACCTTTATGTATTATGATTTCTATGATTTATTCATGATTTTATGAGGTATGTTAAGGTGCTTATGTTTTATGAGTAAAGTATGACTTCATTGATTCTTATGTATACATGTACTCATGTTTCCTTCCCATATTTTTATATCCCTTACTGAGCTTTTTATGCTCATCCCATGTTTTTGAAATGTTCTTGACAGGTCAAGTTAAAGGTACATGATGTGATGATATGGTCAAGGAAGTGTCATGATAGAATCCATTTTTTTAAATATGTTTCCATCGATGGGAAAAAATGAATACTATCTTTTGTGTAACCACTTTGTTTAAATGTGGAATGTAATTCATGTTTTATGATCTAATTATCTAAAACTCTAAACCTGAAAAGATACTCAATGTGTAATCTTATAATAACTAAAGATTTAGTAATGGTTAAGGTTGGTTCCTTATAGTTGGTATCAGAGGTTAGTTTAGACAACATTAGGTATTAAAAGTTTTTGTTAAACACATGATTAGTCCCTATATCTATTATTTCAGTTAAATCCTTGTTTTTATAAATTTTCTCAGGTCAATTAAAGTCAATTATGAATGGAAGGAGAAGGATCTCAAACAATAATCCTATCTCTTCCTGATGACATTCTTGCAATAATTATTGCAATGTCATGTTCAGATGATTGTGAAACCTTTTCTAGCATACAACTCACTTTCAAGTAGTTGTTTGAGATATCAAACTCCTCCAATATACCTCGTTATCATCACGGATCATGGGTTGTATTTAGACAAATACTATTTTCACAATATTCTCATATATTCAATAAAGGTAATTATTATCAAGGTATTTTCAAATATTTTACCTTATCACAAGAATTTGAAGCATATTATGATTTTAAAAATGGTGCTGAGAAATGAGACCCTTGTGCAACCTATTTATATTTCCTTTTGAAATATAGTCTCTCGCCACATACTTATGGTATTTTAAAAGGACCAATAATTGAAAGTTTCAACTCAAATTCTGTCAGACTATTTTATAGAAATCATGTTTTATCAGATGTTTTGGAATTATATGTCATACATGATTATTTTCCAAAACTATTTTTCTGTGAACACCCATATGACCCATGTTGTACAAGGTGTATTTGGATGGAGGAAGCAAGCGATTTTGATGGATCTCTAAATCATTGTTTTAATGCATGGGACTTCTACCTATGTGAGCAAGATGACAATGAAACCGAGTGGACTCCATGATCAAGGTATGCTGTTATTCATTTTGGGAATTGTTTTATTTTATTTTATTGTGGTGAAATAACACTTCAAGAATTAAGAAGTAGAGATCGTAATGAATTTGGATGAAAATGAGAGGTAAAAGAAAACTATTGTGGTTAAAACATGTTAGGTTTATTTTTGGACTTATAAAAAGGACAAAAAACAGACCGTTTGACAACTCGCCGCGTCGGACAAAGCTGCGGGAATCGAACCCAAAACCAAAGTGTGACTGGTATTTATCGCCTACCACTGGACTACGTGAAGTCCCTGGTTAGTTTGATTAATTATTTTTAGTTATATGATCTTTTTAATCTAGAATAAGTTGATTTTGGTGTATCTATGGAAATTATTAACTTATCATGGAGGATATGTGACTAAGTTAATTACTTTTCAATATGATACTTTAAGAGAAACTGATGTTATTTGGATATAAATTTTAATTTTTTACTTGGAAGACTATGTGATCAAATCCTTCAAATATTTGGGTTTCAATATTAGTTTGGTTTACTTTGACGAATTTTATGGATAGATGTTTATTGAATGGTCTTTGTTGAACTTTGGGTATTGTTTGAAAAATTTTGCAGATTAAGAATAGATTCTTTTTATAAAGGATTATCCTTTTTCAGTATTATCTGATCTCATACTAACCTTTTCGGTTTTAGTTTTGGTTAAGGTCTAAAGACATGGGAAGTAAATAGTTCTCTTTTGTGCATTAGGTGATTCTCTAGATGTTGATTATAGCTCTCTTAATATGAACAAGTCATCCTAAATACTCATATTTTGGAGAAAATATGAGTTCGTGTAAGAAATCTAGTAAAAGATGAAAGTCAACATGACATGTTAGTATGTTTCATTATGTTTTAGTTAAGCTCGTAAATAAATACCTCAATGAAAAGTAACTTAAAACAAAATGTTGTATGTTAAATTTTCCTACTGGGGAATTGAATACCGTTTAACCCATCACAAGTTTGTGATTTTCTTGTGGTTAACTTTCTTCTAAACATGTTTTCTATCACTCTCTCTCAGAACATGACCCTTTGCTTTTTCTTCCATATCCATGTTTTCCTACATGGAATCCTAGTATGGGTTAATTCGGTTGACCTCTATACTTCTCTTTCTTTATTTTAAAGTGATTGTTTTACCGACTCTTGTCCCGATGTGGTACTTTAAATGATGTTTTTGAGCCCAATTTTAAAATTGTGAGGACGCAATTTCCAAAAGGTGGGAAGGATTTAACACCCCAGGTAAACAAAGAATATGACATTTTTATATTTATCCCTATTTTTGAATAAAATCATAATATCAATTTAAAGGTAATGCTATGCTCGATGGCTTACCCAATACGCAACAACGAGTTCCTTTGAAATCTTACATTGCACTCTAATAATAAAATAATTTTATTTTAAATGGTTTTTAACACCTAGATTTTGTAATGATGGGAATAAATGGAACTAATTAAAAAATTATTATATATGTTTGTCAAATATTTTTACTTTTTACAATAAATGTTAAAGGATTAAAAATGCGAATGAATCCAATTTTAAGCGTAAACATTCTAATATTCGTTAAAAAGTCGATTAACCGCCTTTTAATGGAAAACCTCTTTTAAATCCACATGTTGACAATTTTTTGTGATATATTTTACAAAAAAAATTCTTCTTTAGAATTGGGACATCAAAATTTTCCTTCTGTAAATTTTTGATATTTTTCCGAAAAAGTTCATTTTTTAATGAATAGTGAAAAATGTTGTATTTTAATTCAAAAACTCTTTTTAATATAATTTATTTATATGATTAGATTACCTTTTTAATTGGTTCTAAAGTGAAATTAGAATATATTTTTTCCATTTAATCCAATAGTGGACATTGGAATTAATTTCACTCTGGAATTGGACTTAAACTAGTGTCAATCTTTTGATATATATTATTTCATAAAAACACGCTATTTGTTCTGACAGCTGGAATTAATTATTAAATTAATTAATGTAACTTATATGTTTTCAATTTTTTAAAATATAAATCTTTTTTGAATTTGGAATATCAAAAATAGATTAGGGTGAATTTTTGGTATTTTTCTGAAAAACATCAATTTTTGATGAATAGTGAAACCACTAAGTGGTAGTTAAAGAAACTGATTTTTCGTTTAAATGAAACTTTACAACTTTTTTTATTTGATTTCCAAAATATTGAAATACATGGTTATCATTAATAAGTAAAATGTGGGTCAATGAGATTAAAATAATTTTTTGGTGAATAGTAATTTTTAAGTTTTAATCGCGATTAGAGGTAATTAGTGTAATTTAAGGTAAAAATAAAGTTTTAATAATATGAAACGACCTTGACACATGTTATAACATTATTGTACGAGTCTTGTACGACAAATACAATCCATGGGTCAACTTAGGGACCCCATGGAGCCACTTTGGTAGGAAAATGACATTAATACATTTTTATTTAAAGTTAAAATTAAAATGTCACAAACAAATGTTGTTTTACAAAAAAAAATTACATGGGTTTATACAAGTCCTATTTTTTCTATAAATATTCATTAGAAAGATAAAACCATTTCCTACATCATGATATTTTTTTATAATTTTTAGACATTAAATAAATTATATTATTTATGACACCATGATGATGCAATGAATACCTCATTATTTAACGATTTAAATAAAATGAAATGATAATGTAAAATCTAAGACCTACACTTGTAAAAAACCTATTGGATGTGTGGATTTAAAACTATTATCACATTCTACTCGAAATAAATAATTTTTGGACCTTTAAAATCCAAAAATCATTTTATAATAATGTTACTTTTCAAGACTTTCCAAGAGTGCCCCTCCTCTCCTCTTATAAAATGCCCCCACCTCTACCAGCTTACCCACACCTCTCAAGCCTTTAGCTCAGCCAAAACTGGCCCATTTTTTCTATCCACATCCCTCTCTTACTCTTATAAGCCTCACTTTCGGCGGAAGACTTTCCAAGGAAGCTTTTGAGATCAAATCAAAAAGAGTTACCTGATTTAATGGTATTGTCTTCTCTTGTGTTCTTATGTTTTATTTTTCTTCTCCAACCCCATAAACTATTTTTATTCCTTTATTTTTTAACAAAAATAGTATCTTAAATATACTAGGATGTTTTTATGAGAAGTATTAGAGCTACACCTACACACACCTTCGTCTAATGGTTAAAGAACATACTGCTTCTGTGGTTGGCGATTTTCTGGCTCACGAAACGATGATTGTTCAATATTATTTTAACACATTTAAAGGTGGAAATTATGATGTCAATGTATTTTATATATGATATATATGGTATTTATTTTTACTATATTCTTCTGTATTTTATATTATAAACATACCTTTATTTTTTCATGTTTTGCAAATGCGATAATTTCATATGAGGAAATGTGGACTACCGCCCCCTCAAGTGATGTGACCCGTTCATGCAACACATGGAATGTATAAAGAATGAAATTAATGAACATATGTGACCTATATAAAATATATATTATACTTGAATTATAATATATATATCTCTCTCATTTATTTTTAATTCCATTAATATGACAAAAAACTGCAAGTAGCGTACATGTGTACGTACGGCCTACCGTCTCCATGAACGGTGCTTTTCATTTTTTATCTCCAAATATTATGGAATAGTATAAAATGAATATGTACTGGATATATATGATATTTTAATCATTAATACAATTTTGTAAATTATTTACTTATAACTACATGTGCAATCATTTTCAAACAAGTTCATTTTTTTTACTCATGTACCAATCATCGACAAAAATGTCTGATATGAACTAACATTATTAAAAAATAATTATTACATTATAATATGTGATATGAACTGAATATTAATCTTTAAAGTAGTTAATTAAGAAATTATAAATTTACCAATGTTTATTATTCAGGAATATAAAGAAACGAACAAGACAAGTCAGACTTGAGGTAAGGGATCCTACCCCTCTCCTTCTTTTTAAGTACACTTTTTTATGTCATTCCTTTTAAGCTCATATTTATTATGATTGGGATGTTATTTTATATTACTCCTACTGTACTTTTTATGTTCATACTATTAGAGACCATATTTTCTCTCATCAATCCATTTTGGAAGTTTTTATTGGCACCGTTAGGCTGTCGAATCTTCGTAAGAGATCCAACCTCTCTCTTTATTTAAAGTACTCTCCTTTATGTCACTTATTTTAAGCTCCACTTTGTTATGTTGTTGGATGTTCTTTTATATTCTTCTTGCTATAAATATTATGTTAATATGATGAGAGACCCTATTTGATCTCATCAATCCATTTTTGGAAGTTTTAAGTGGCGCTGTTAGGCTGCCGAGTTTTCATAAGGGATTTTTCATCTCACTTTTATTCCCGTGAGATTTATGCTACATTTGCCACCATTTATTCTGAGTGGTATATTTACTTCCCATTATTATACTTTTTGTGTAATATAATTTCGTTTATGAGTATTTACATCAATGTTGTATTGTCCTTCTTTCATGGGGTGTATGTTTCGAAAGATACCCATGTTGGTAAGGGAGCCTTTCACCCTCCTCTTTTTAAAAGGCTTATTTTGTTGGGTATTTTAATTTACATATTATAATGTTGGGATATGTTCTTATATATCCTTATTGATGTAAATTTTATGTCCAAGTGATGAGATACCCTTTTTATCTCTCATCAACTCATTTTCTTAATTTTGAAGTGACACTGTTAGGCTGTCGAATTTTTGCAAGGGAACATCTTATCCCAATTTCGATTCTTTGGGATAAACTTGTACTCCTTGAATATGTCGTTTTATAAATAAGTTTGAATTACCTCTGATTGTTTTACACTTAATATCCACTTATATTTGGTGTATTATTTTTTCAGACATAATTATGTAATTGATTTATCCTTAATCCAAGGATGTTGTCTTTATAAGGGACATCGTCTCAATCTCCTTTCATTGAGGCATATCATGTTTTATATACAACTTTCGTTTATACGGTGTATAAACCTCTTTGTCTTTTATGTTTATTTGAAAGGAATATTTTTTATACGAAGCATTTACTAAACAACAAAAGGAAATGTTTTTTGTCGTACGTATGCAGCGATAACGACTTCTTCGCCGTTGTGACCATTATTTGAGTTTCGGCTTCCTCTACAAGCCATAACTTTTTTTTAAAATGAAAATTAAATACCATTTTTTACTTTTCTTTTCTTTTGGTATTGAAAATGGTTTTCATAATGTTTTTATTATATCAATGTGTGGTATCTATATCTTGTTATTGAAAGGTGCAAATGTTATGTTTCCTTTATGCATGTTTTATGTGATAAGATTATGTTATGGTTCTTGGAAATTGTTATGAAGATGGGTGGTTCCATGATAAACTAAGGGCGGGTGAGCCCGATATAGCTCTCCAATGCATTGGGTAACGCAAAGGAGTTAAACATTAAGGATTCTCCAAAGAGATTTAGGGAATATACTGTGATGGGTATTCCAAACGTAACCATGAGGGTTACTCCCTACGTAAGATTGTTATGAATGCCTCAAGTTACCTTTATGTATTATGATTTCTATGATTTATTCATGATTTTATGAGGTATGTTAAGGTGCTTATGTTTTATGAGTAGAGTGTGACTTCATTGATTCTTATGTATAAATGTACTCATGTTTCCTTTCCATATTTTTATATCCCTTACTGAGATTTTTATGCTCATCCCAAGTTTTTGAAATGTTTTCCACAGGTCAAGGTAAAGGTACATGATGTGATGATATGGTCAAGGATGTGTCATGAAAGAATCCATGTTTTGTTTTAAATATGTTTCTGTTTATGGGAAAAAAATGAATACTATCTTTTATGTAACCACTTTGTTTAAATGTGGAATATAATGCATGTTTTATGATCTAATTCTCTAAAACTCTAAACCTAAAAATATCCCCAATGTGTAATCATCTAATAACTCAAGATTAAGTAATTTTTAAGGTTGGGTCCTTATAGTTGGTATTAGAGGTCAGTTTAGACAACTTTAGGGATTAAGAGTTTTTGTTAAACACATGATTAGTCCCTATATCTATTATTTCAGTTAAATCCTTGTTTTTATAACTTTTTTCAGGTCAATTACAGTCAGTTACGAATGGAAGTAGAAGGATCTCAAAGTACATTCCTATCTCTTCCTGATGAAATGTTTGCAATAATTATTGCAATGTAATGTTCGGATGATTTTGAAACTTTTTCTAGCATACAACTCACTTGAAAGAAGTTGTTTGAGATTTCAAACACCTCCACTATACCTCGTTATCATCGTGGATCATGGGTTGTATTTAGACAAATAATATTTTCACAATATTCTCATATTTTCAAGAAAAGTAATTATTATCAAGGTATTTTCAAATATTTTACCTTATCACAAGAATTTAAAGCATATTATGATTTTAAAAATGGTGCTGAGGAAGCAGACCCCTGTGCAACCTATTTATATTTTCTTTTAAAATATAGTCTCTCAGCACATACTTATGGTATTTTAAAAGGACCAATAATAGAAAGTTTCAACTCAAATTCTGTCCGACTATTTTTTAGAAATCATGTTTTATCAGATGTTTTGGAATTATATGTCATACATTATTATTTTCCAGAACTGTTTTTCTATGAACACACATATGACCCATGTTGTACAAGGTGTATTTGGATGGTGGAAGAAAACGATTTTTAAGGATCTCTAAATCATTGTTTTAATGCATGGGACTTCTACCTACGTGAGCAAGATGACGATGAAACCGAGTGGACGCCATGATCAAGGGATGTTGTTATTCATTTTGGGAATCGTTTTATTTTATTTTATGGTGGTGAAATAACACTTAAAGAATTAAGAAGTTTAGATCGTAATGAATTTGGATGAAAATGAGAGGTATAAGAAAATATTGAGGTTAAAACATGTTAGGGTTATTTTTGGAGTTTTATAAAAAGGACAACACGTAGACCGTGAGACAACCCGTCACGTCAGACAAAGCTACGGGAATCGAACCCACGACCAAAGTGTGACTGGTATTTATCACCTACCACTGGACTATGTCAAGTCTCTAGTTAGTTTGACTAATTATTTTTAGTTAGATGATCTTATGAATCTATAATAAGTTGATTTTGGGTTATCAATGGAAATTATTAACTTATCATGGAGGATATGTGATTATGTTAATTACGTTTCAATATGAGACTTTAAGAGCAACTGATGTTATTTGGAGATAAATGTTAATTTGTACCTTGGAAGACTATGTGATTAAATCCATAAAATATCTGGGTTTCAATATTAGTTTGGTTTACTTTGAAGAATTTTATGGATATATGTTTATTGAATGGTTTTTGTTGATCTTTTGGTATTGTTTGACAAATTTTGGAGGTTAAGAATAGATTCTTTTTATAAAGGATTATCCTTTTTGGGTATTATCTAATCTCATACTAACTTTTTCGGTTTTAGTTTTGGTTAAGGTCTAAAGACATGGGAAGTAAATAGTTCTCTTTTGTGGATTAGGTGATTCTCTAGAATTTGATTATAGCTCTCTTAATGTGAACAAGTCATCCTAAATACTCGTCTTTTGGAGAAAATATGAGTTTGTGTAAGAAATCTAGTAAAAGATGAAAGTCAACATGACATGTAAGTATGTTTCATTATTTTTTAGTTAAGCTCATAAATAAATTCCTCAATGAAAAGTAACTTAAAACAAAAATGTTGTTTATTAACTTTTACTACTGGGGAATCGAATACCGTTTAACCCACCCCATGTTTGTGATTTTCTTGTGGTTAACTTTCTCCTAACCATGTTTTCTATAACTCTCCCTCAGAACATGACCCTTTTCTTTTTCTTCCATATCCATGTTTTCCTACATGGAATCCTAGTATGGGTTAACTCGGGTGACCTATGTACTTCTCTTTCTTTCTTTTAAAGTGATTGTTTTACCGACTCTTGTCCTGATGTGGGACTTTCAATGATGTTTTTGAGCCCAATTTTAAAATTGAGAGGATGTAATTTCCTAAAGGGGGAAGGATGTAACACCCCAGGTAAATAAATAATATGACATTATTATATTTATCCCTATTTTTGAATAATATTTTAATATTAATTTAAAGGGAACACTATGCTCAATTTCTTACCCAATACGCAACAACGAGTTCCTTTGAAATCTTACGTTGCACTCTAATAATAAAATTACTTTATTTTAAATGGTTGTTAACACATAACTGTTGTAATGACGGGAATAAACAGAACTAACTACAAAATTATTATATATCTTTGTCAAATATTTTTACTTTTTGCAATAAATGTTAGAGGATTAAAAACGCGAATGAATCCATTTTTAAGCGTAAACATTCTAATATTCTTTAAAAGGCCGATTAACCGCCTTTTGATGGAAAACCTCTTTTAAATCCACTTGTTGATAGTTTTATGTGTTATAATTGACAAAATAAAATTCTTCTTTAGAATTGGGACATCAAAATTTACTTTTTGTAAATTTTTGGTATTTTTCCGATAAAGTTCAATTTTAATGAATAGTGAAAAATGTTGTATTTTCATTCAAAACCACTTTTTAATATAATTTATTTATATGATTATATTATCTTTTTAATTGGTTTTAAAGTTAAATTAGAATATATTTTTACCATTTAATCCAATAGTGGTCATTGGAATTAATTTCACTTTGAAATTGGACTTAAACTAGTGTCAATCTTTTGATATATATTTTTTCATAAAAACACGCTATTTGTTCTGACAGCGGGAATTAATTATTAAATTAATTAATGTAACTTATATGTTTTGAATTTTATAAAATATACATCATTTTTGAATTTGGAATATCAAAAATAGCTTAGGGTAAATTTTTGGTATTTTTCTGGAAAACTTCAATTTTTGATGAATAGTGAAACCACTAAGTGGTAGTTAAAGAAACTAATTTTTTGTTTAAATGAAAATTTACCACTTTTGTGATTTGATTTTCAAAAATCCTACATATATGGTTTTCATTAGGAAGTAAAATGTGGTACAATGCGATTAAAATAATTTTTTTGGTGAATAGTAACTTTTAAGTTATAATCACGATTAGAGGTAATTAGTGAAATTTAAGGTAAAATAGTGTTTTATTAATATGAAATGACCTTGACACATGTCCTACCCTTATTATATGAGTCATTTCCGACCAATAAAATCCAGGGGTCAACTTGGGGACCCCATGGATCCACTTTGGTAGGAAAATGACATTAATAACTTTTTATTTAAAGTTAAAATTAAAATGTCACAAACAAGTGTTGTTTTACTAAAACAATTTTTACAAGGGGTTATACAAGTCATATATTTGACTATGAATATTCATTAGAAATATAAAAATATTTATTACATCATGATATTTGTTTATAATTTTTAGAAATTAAAAAAATTATATTATTTTTGACACCATGATGATGTAGTGATTACCTCATTATTTAACTATTTAAATAAAATGCAAAGATAATGTAAAATCTAATACCTAAACTTGTCAAAAACCTATTGGATGTGTGTATATTAAACTATTATCACCTTAACCTCGAAATATATAATTGCGGGACCTTTAAAATCTGAAAATCATTTTATAATAATGTTACTTTTCAAGACTTTCCAAGCGTGCCCCTCCTCTCCTCTTATAAAAGGCCCCCACCTATACCACCTTACCCACACCTCTCAAGCCTTTTGCTCAGCCAAACCCTACCCATATTGTATCTCCACATACCTATATTACTCCTATAAGCCTCACTTTGGGCAGAAGTCTTTACAAGGAAGCCGTTGAGCTCAAATCAAAAAGAGTTACCTGATTTAAAGGTAGTGTCTTCTCTTGTGTTCTTATGTTTTATTTTGCTCCTCCAACCCCCTAAGATATTTTTATTCCTTTATTTTGTAACAAAAAAAGTATATTAAATATACTATGATGTTTTTATTGGAATTATTAGAGCTACACCTACACACACCTTCGTCTAATGATTAAAGAACATACTGTTTTTGTGGTTGGCGATTTTCTGCCTTAGTAAACGATGATTGTTCAATATTCTTTTAACACCATTAAAGGTGGACATTATGATGTCACTGAATTTTATATATGATATATATGATATTTATGTTTACTATATGCTTCTATATTTTATATTTAAAATATACCTTTATTCTTTTCATGTTGTGCAAATGCGATAATTTCATATGAGGAAGTGTGGACTACCGCCCCCTCAAGTGATTTGACTCGTTCATGCAATAAATGGAATGTATAAAGAATAAAATTAATTAACATATTTGACCTATATAACATATATATTATACTGGAATTATAATATATATATATATTTATATCTCTCATTTATTTTTAATTCTATTAATATGACAAAAAAATGAAAGTAGCGTTCATGCGTACGTACGACCTACCGTCTCCATGAACGGTGCTTTTCATTTTTTATCTCCAAATGTTATGGAATAGTATAAAATGAATATGTACTGGATATATACGATATTTTAATCATTAATTCAATTTTGTAAATGATTTACTTATAACTACATGGGAAATCATTTTCAAACAAGTTCATTTTTTTTACTCATGTACCAAACTTCGGAAAAAACGTCTGATATGAACAAACATTATTAAATAATTATTATAACATTATAATATGTGATATGAACTGAATAATAATTTTTAAAGGAGGTCCTTAAGCAATTATAAATTGAACAATGTTTATTATTCAGGAATATTATGAAATGAAGAAGACAAGTCAGACTTGATGTAAGGGATCCTACCCCTTTCCTTCTTTTTAAGTACACTCCTTTATGTCATTCCTTTTAAGAACATATTTCTTATTATTGAGATGTTATTTTATATTACTCTTACTGTAATTTTTATCTTCATATTATTAGAGACCCTATTTTCTCTCATCAATCCATTTTGTAAGTTTTGATTGGCGCCGTTAGGCTGCCGAATCTTCGTAAGAGATCCAACCTCTCTTTTTTTTTTAAGTACTCTCTTTTATGTCATTTCTTTTAATCTCCTCTTTGTTATGTTGGGGGATGTTATTTTTTATTCATATTTCTGTAAATTTTATGTTAATATGATGAAAGACCCTATTTTATATCATCAATCCATTTTTGGATGTTTTAAGTGGCGTTGTTAGGCTGCCGAGTTTTCGTAAGGGATTTTTCATCTCACTTTTATTCCTGTGAGATTTATGCTACATTTTCCACCATTTCATTTGAGTGGTATATGTACTGCCCATTATTCTACTATTTGTGTAATATAATTTTATTTATGAGTATTTACATCAATGTTGTATTGTCCTTCTTTCATGGGGTGTATGTTTCGAAAGATACCCATGTCGGTAAGGGATCCTTTCACCCTCCTCTTTTTAAAAGACTTCTTTTGTTGGGTCTTTTAATTTACATATTATAATCTTGGGATATATTCTTCTATATCCTTATTGATGTAAATTTTATGTCCAAGTGATGAGATACCCTTTTTATCTCTCTTCAACTCATTTTATGAATTTTGAAGTGATGCCTTTAGGCTGTCGAATTTTTTCAAGGGAAATTCTTAACCCAATTTTGATTCTTTGAGATAAACATGTACTACTTGAATATGTTGTTCTATGAATATGTTTGAATTAAATCTGATTTTTTTACACTTAACATCCACTTATATTTGGTGTATTCGTTTGTCATACATTATTATGTAATTGATTTTTCCTTAATCCAAGGATATCGTCTGTGTAAGAGACTTCGTCTTAATCTCCTTTCATTGAGGCATATTATGTTTTATACACAACATTCATTTATACGGTGTATAAACCCATTTGAATTTTATGTTTATTCAAAAAGAATCATTTTTATACGAAGCAGTTACTAAACAAAAAAGGAAATGTTTTTTGTCGTACGTATGCGGCGACAATGACTTCTCTGCCCCCGTGACCATTATTTGAGTTTCAGCTTCCTCTACAAGCCATAAATATTTTTAAAAATGAAAAATAAATACCATGTTTAAATTTTATTTTTTTTGGCATTGAAAATGGTTTTCATAATTATTTTATTATATCAATGTTTGGTATCGATATCTTGTGATTGAAAGGTGGAAATGTTATGTTTCTTTTATGCATGTTTTATGTGATATGATTATGTTATGGTTCTTGAGAATTGTTATGAAGAAGTGTGGTTACATGATAAACTAAGGGCAGGTGAGCCTGATATAGCTCTTCAATGCATTGGGTAACGCGAAGGAGTTAAACGTTAAGGTTTCTTCGAAGAGATTTAGGGAATATATTGTGATGGGTATTCCAAACGTAACCATGAGGGTTACTCCCTACGTAAGAATGTTATGAATACCTCACGTTACCTTTATGTCTTATAATTTCTATGATTTATTCATTATTTGATGAGGTATGTTAAGGTGCTTATGTTTTATGAGTAAAGTATGACTTCATTGATTCTTATGTATACATGTACTCATGTTTCCTTTCCATATTTTTATATCCCTTACTGAGCTTTTTATGCTCATCCCAAGTTTTTGAAATGTTTTTCATAGGTTAAGGGAAAGGTACATGATGTGCGTATAGAGTCAAGGTAGTGTCATGAAAGAATCCATGTTTTGTTTTAAATACGTTTCCGTCGATGGGAATAAATGAATACTATATTTTATGTAACCACTTTGTTTAAATGTGGAATGTAATGCATTTTTTATGATCTAATTCTCTAATACTCTAAACCTAAAAAGATCCTCAATGTTTAATCTTGTAATAACTCAAGATTATGTAATGTTTAAGGCTGGGTCCTTATAAGTAGGTACACCTTGATTTATATGTAGGAAATATTTTTTATAATTCACAAATCACACTCATTATGAGTGAATATATAAAAAGTAGGTACTCTTATATATATCAATATATTTTTATGTATGTCATTCACGTTCAATAAGTCACAATATTTTAAATCCTATCAAGGATTAGTAAAAAATTCAAACCAAGCCATTAATATATTTATAAATTCAAGAAGAAATATCAAAAAAACCGTTGTAAATTTTCATTATTTATGATATAAACCATTTGGAAAATCATTATAACATTTATGGTTAATTAAAATTATAATTGTTATTTAAAATTGGATTTAACCAAAGAAACCCATATTGAAATCTTAGGGGGAAACATAGAAAAAAAAGTGAGATTCCATTTACAAGAACCATTAACAATTACATAGAAAATTCATCTCATTTAACAAGGAAACACACTTTAAAAACACCAAGAAATCATTAATTTTAAATTAGAGGGATTGATATAGGGAACCAACCTCAAATAATGTTTCCTTTGATGATGGAAACCCAAATCCATCTTAAAGAGGTGTATGGAAGAAAGGTAGACCAGTAAGAACCCAAAAAGAAATAAAACCCCAATTCTGAATCAAAATAACCTAAAACCTATGTGACTAGGTCTAGGGAATAATTGTAACATAGAATAAAATGAAACAATAAAGAATAAAGAAATTTTGGTAGGTAATTACCTTTAAAATTCATTACAAAACCTTGAAGAATCCAAGAATATTATTCCTGGGATAGAGGATGGACTAAGGGATGTGGGAGGATATATATGGGATAGTAAGGTCAAATTGGGGAAGAAAGGTGAGGTATTGTTTAAAAATAGAAAAAAAATACTGAATTTCTATTTTTAAAAACTGAGATAGGCATCATGGTTTAGCCTCATGGTCTGTTAGACCATCCCCCAATCATGCATGTTCTTCTATCCCAAAAAATAGATTCAATAAGATTTTTCCAACATAGTTTAAAAGAATATGTGGATAACTGTGTAGGTTCCGGTTATATTTATCTTGGGCTGAAATATTCTTCTAGGGAGTGACACATTCTCAAGTGGCAACCTAGTACCTCTGTATGGGCCACACAGTTTGTATAGTGTTAGTACATGGTTCCTAATAATCAAGTACAATTTGTGTGCCAACCTCCTACCTCCCAAAACACTTAATTTCATGAAAAACACCTAGAAATAATGAGAAGTATAAATAAATGAAACCGTAGAGTAATGTCAGGTTAGGGTGTGGAAATTCTTCCCACCATAACACTTTATGAACTAATAAAGACCAAAATATTTGATTAACAGAGACATGTATCAAGAAGAAAACAGATCACAAAATGAAACATCTATCACCCAAATACCAACAATGGGAAAATTTATTTCATCCCATGACACATAAATTTGATATCTATAATATACTAGTAAGAATGTCCTCAAATTATCAATGATAAGGATGTACTCGAACAATAAAATGAATGTAAAAAAGATAGAGAGTATCACCTCTCAAAATTCTATCTCAAATCAAGGAGAACCATGACCCCTAACATAGAAATTACTAAAGAAAACCAATCATGTCCAGTTCAAGATCTCTATGAGAATCTATCATATGACCCAAAATCCAAGCCACATTGATCTGGGATGGGCATGGAAAGAATAAAGAAACTATTTATCTAGAAGGATTTGTAATATGAGTTCACCATGATCTCATTCTATGGTGGCCTCCCACCATATTAAGAATATATTCAAACACCAATTCCCCATCACTAAACAACCACATAGGTCTTATAAAAACCCAACACTATAGAAGACCCAACATGGTATATAAAACACCACCATTATATAGCCATAATATTAAGAGTATCTATTGAGAGTTATTTCTATTTGGAACTGGATCCCAAAATATTCACAAGGATATTTAATCCACACCTAAAAAAGAAACACCATGGATCACTACCTTAAAAACAATAATCATTTTAAAAAAAAAGAAATGTTAAGTAGATCACACATCAGTATAATGATTATTCAAATGGGTTGGGGTCCTTTGAAGGGGTGGACCAAGATCGATGTCTCTTCCTATAACCTTAGAAAAACTATTATAGATAACCTTATCATCTATATGTATAGAAGTTATTTAGTTCATATAAACAAAAAATAATTATTTTCTATAACATTTTACACAGATAGAACACCCGGAGCATAGTCCCAGACAATTCTAGTGGAAGTAAACACATCATCCTTTCCATACTACATCCCAATAAGCAATGATTGGATTTAATTCATTTCCCTTTACTTGAACTACCATCCCTACTCCAAGAGATATGTGAGACATCAACCTCTATTGTCTCATCAAATAAATCTAGATTTTCTTTAACAACATTCATTAATTCTTCATCATAATTTTCAAATAATGTGTAGACTTCCTAAAATATTTCTAGATAGATACCCTTTTCATAGAATTCAGCCTTCAAGGATTCATCTATTTTAAGTTATATGAGATATGGAACCATATCAAAAAAAACATTAACATACTCCAAAATAACTAAATTTCCATGCTTTTGATAATTAAATTACATCTCCTATGGTATCTTTATGGTTTTGTGGAGATACTATAATATGAACAAGGCCTTGAATCTTTCCAATGAATGGTCTCATTATTGTATAGACTGGAAGGCAAACTTACACCACTTAAAACATATTCCATCATACATAATATTCCTGAACATGAGCTTAAGATTCTCAGATATCACAATACAACGAAATATCTCCTTAAGGATTTGAAAAATGTCCTCGACTTTTCCTAGTATGTTATATGTGAAAAAATGAGGACAATTGGATTCTTAGAACATATGAAATAAATCTTGAAAATGTGGTAAACCAATATCCATATCAATAATATATGAAATAGATTGTTGATATAGTATATGATTACCCAAGGAAATGTGGTGGAAGAGCCACCAACATATCCTCTTCAAGATTCATTCAATATTATTAGTGGAATTCTCTAAAAAGGAGGTATGAAAAAGAATCAAAACACAACACAAACCACAAACCCATATATTAGTCACCAAAAAAACAAAAACTCAAAACAAAATCTAAAACATTTCATTATAATATAACCCAAAATTCAAGAAAATAAACTTTAATAAAACCCACCAATGAAAACATCGGAATCCCATTTCAAAAACATTTCCAAAAATAAAAATTATCTTAAAAGGATGGACTCTTAGAAATTGTATTCCATGAATCCTTACATATATAAATGCTCACGCTTACTTAGCCACACATCCACACATACCAATAAACATCAACATACCAAATTTATACATCCAGGTCTATTAGCATTCATTGGAATACAAGAGGTCAATAAAAATATAGGATCACATTACAAAAATATCTTTTAAATACCTAAACCAATTTTTTATTCAAATCCACATAATATAATAAAAAACATCTTCAACATACCTGTTCAATTTTTCTATTCAAAACAGACAAAACCATTCAAAATATAAAGAAAATTATGTTTCTTTTTCAAAAAAATCCCATTTAATTCTTAATGATCTCAAATATTCTATTTTAGAAATCTAATTTTGATTAACCAAACATAATTTTTATAATCCCTAAGTAACACTTTAAAATCAACATAAACAAACACAAAAAATAAAAAAAATGAATTTTAACACTATTTGGATGAAAATTCAAAAAACATAGAAAAACAACTAGTATACAAGGCATGACCATATGGTTGGGATGTTTGTGCAGCAATTGTGTGAGTATACAATAGGTCAATAGAGGAAGATTCATTATCTTCTAAACCATGAACAAAAACCATTAACTCTTTAAATTGGTCCAAAAATCCACTCTAATTATCATATATTCTCAAAAAATACACCAATTAACAAATCTAAACACAAACACTCAAATAGAAAAAAACATCTAAAAAAAATCCAGATACAAGCATGTATTTGGAGGAACAACCATCCCAAAAAACCCTATAAATTCAGGTGGCCTTCATAATAGGTTTCGATCAAGAACCCACATGTTATTGGCCACATTTATTCACACAATCCTAGTTATGAATTACAGTACATCCTCAAAAAGAAGTTCATACCACCCCTGATACCATTTTATCATGAACTATCCTAGTTAAACCTAAAAAGGACACCCAATAAACACTAAAACCTATACCAAGAGGCATTCTCAATTCTATGCGGTAGGAAAATAGTGTAAGTAATCAAGAATAACTCAATTTAGAATTATTTATAAAATTAAATTGTAGATAAATAACTAAAAATGGAATAATAAAATAATAAAAACATACATTGTAAAATAAATACATCCACAAAACATAACTTCATATGACCACATGTGTCATCCCCAACCACAAAACTACCCTCACTCTATGACCGATCGAGAGCTGGGTAGAATAATAAATTGAAAATTATAATGTTTGAATGAGCACTAAAATTCTCAGTAATTATTCATGAGGATAAACAACACCCAATTCCATACTGTTCAACAGAAATATAAATCACTCATGTTTGAAAATAACACATATAAATGTAGTATTTTTTATTCTTATAAATTTTTTTATTATTCTAATAAAAACCATTTTCATATATTAGTTTTATAATAATCGTCTCCTTGGAATCGTATACAATTCTGTGAAATCATTATAAAAGTAATCAGTTCCAAATGGGTGTATAATTATGAAAATTATAGTAGTGATGTCACTTTATAATATTACTAAAAAATAGATTAATGTAGTGTACATGTAAAAAATATTTTACAGGGTCTTATATACTGGTCAAGATAACCTAATAATATTCTGTAAATAATTAAAACATCAATATCTAATGGTGTTTGGTATTATCAAACACTTCCCAAGAACTCATCAACACCCTCGTTGGTTCAACCGAGGGTCACATCTTATCAGAAATTAGTTTATCTGCACAGGGTCAGTAATCAGTGTGTAATATCAACAAGTGTAGAATGTGCACCCAGGGCTCCAAACTAACTACCAAAGTATTACTATTAAAAATAAATAGATGTAATTTTTATTAATCTATAATATAAATAATTTTATCACATTATTTACATTAAAAGTCATCTGTCTTCTCTCCTATGATCTCACAGCATAAGCACAACCCCTTTCCAAATCCCAAAAACTGAGAACAAGCCTCTTCACGAAGAAAATATCAAAAATAACACATTTTACATATAAGTAATATTTCCAATTAATCGTTAATTTATTATAAAGGAATTTATATTTTGATAAAACATTTCAATGTGTGAACCGGGCCTCAACACATTTAAAAAAATAATTTTACTTTAGAAAACTCATTTTCCCAAAGATTTTGAGTTACAATATATTTTTCCATTAATAAAAAATATAAAAAATTACTTATATTTTAAAATAATGATATTTTAAAACAACACAATGCTCAATAGAATATTCCCCATACAACATTATGTTTAAAAATACATGATATAATATTAAAATACTATTATTTAAACATGATAGATATAACATATATGTTAAGTTATCGAGTATGAATAGTATTAAATATTTTATAATATATATATATATATCCTACTCAATATAAATTTATATGAAAAAATATAATTAATATTAACTCAACTTTAGAAATGATATTTTATTCTCTAAGAAAATATGATTCCTTCAAAAATCATTTTTATTGCTTTTGTGAGAAAATATTATAAATAATTTTTGAAAATTTTATAGATTTTATTATATTGAATTAATTTAATTTTTGAAATAATTTTATAGATGTTAACTTAGTTTTTAAATTTTTGTATTTTTTTGAAAAAAAATATTTTCTTAGTGAATTACGAAAAATTATGATTTTTTGTAAGACTTTCATTTAATTTTTATAACTTAAGTAATTTAAATGTACTTTTAATGAATTAATATTATTTAAAATTTAAAAATTTATCATTTATTTATTTTTCATCAAATTAATTAAAACATCTTTATAATTTATTTTAATATAATTTAATTTTTTAGATTTTAAACAAATTTTTCCTAAAACTATTTAAGTGTATAATATTTCTCCACTGTAAATATTTAAAATAAAACCTAATTATGAATAACTTAAATTAAATATATAGATTATATATCTATAAATATTAATTTAATTTAATTTAATATGATTAATTTTCATGTAGTTATTATAATATCATCTTATTATTCAAAATCACATTTCGTGAAAAAAAAATTTTCTCGACACATACATTCATTTTGTTTTAAAGTAAATTTTACATATTTTATTAATTTTATTTCATTAAATTTATCACATAATTTAAATAACCATAATTTATATTATATAATATGTTCAACCTAATTTTTTCATAATGAATAGTAAAAAAATAAAAAAATAATTAAGGTTGTAAAAAAATTAAAATTGTAAAAGTGAGTAACATTAAAGGTAAAGAAGATAAAAATTTTAAAAAATGTTTAGTATTATTTTTAAAGTTTTTTTATAGAAATTATCACTAATATTATCCTTTATTTTTCATTTTTTAGGCACTTTTCATGAAGGTGACTTCCCATTATTGAATATTTTTGGGTATTTACAAGAATAGCACCCATCTACAATTATAAAAGGTCACCCCTCCCCTTATTTATTTACAGATATCAGTCCATTTGTCTCAATAAAAACCTTAAAAAATATATCCCAAAAACCATAATCCATATTATATGTCTTATTTAATTACAAAAATACCAACCTTAGGGTCCTTTATAAGAGACTCAAAGCAGGTTCATCGAAGCAAAGGTATTCTTATTTAATAAGAACCTTCTTTTTTTACTTCTTCTTTTCTACCATAAATTGTTTATTAACTATTAAAATATAAAAACCCATATATATAATAAAAATTATACTTTATTATATTTATGTAATAATATTTATTCATTCCTCTTCCATAAAATAGGAAATGAAACCATCATTCATGTGTATAGCTGAATACCGCCTCATGAACCGATGCATTTTTTTCCATCATTTCCTATAATGAATATTTATATTTATATGTTTAATTTTTATAATTTATATTCATGAAATATTAGTTATTATATAAACTTATTATATCTTATACTTTTATCCCTTGCCATTCATTGAAGAATGATAACATCATTCGTTTGTACGGCGAACCACTGCCTCACAAAGTGATGTGATTCAATTTTATTATTCCTAAAACATGTGGATGGTATATGTATGTCTATTTAAATAAATAATATGATATTTATTATATTATTAAAATTATATAATGATAAAATAATTATTACCTTTTCCACGTTGATCATTTAGAAATGAAATTGTTACACAAGAATGTGTGTGGCCAAATATCTCAATGATTATAACACAGTTCTTTTTCCATTACCATGATTCATTACAAATTTTAAAAAATTATTTTCTTATAAAAATAATAATTATTTAATTACTATTATTCCATATATGATGGAACAATGACCCCTTTGACCGTGTTGGACACACCTATTCCATTTTGAAATTATGATCTGTGTATCCTCAAAATACTCGATGTGGGCATAACTGATTAATTAATTGAATATATAATTAAAATTGATGACGTAAATGGATTATTTATAGGGGATTAATCCTATTATATTTCCTCAATAGAAAAATAATTGTTATAAGTTTTTCATTTAGGAGTTAACATGCATACATGATAATCTTGGACTCAAGGTAAGGGATTCTGGCATAAAAAATACTTCTTTGATACACATGTCCTTTTTTACACCTATTTTATTTTTAAAAGGTGTATATGATTCTCATTATATAATATATCATGAATACTTAATAACATGTGGTTTATTAGCTAAAAATTCATCTACATCCTTCCTAGGAAGTTAGGATTCAAAATTTACCAAATTGGTAAGTGATTATATCTCAATCTCAGTTTAATCGAAATTGTTTATAATCTAAATTTTTATGAAGGAATTTATTTTATTTTTTTCTAGTAAAACCCTTTAGTTTTGTTATTCTATATTTATTAATTAATTTTTGAAAATAATTATACCATTTTAATTACTCTAGTACTTCAAAATATTGAGAATTTTTTTATGAAAAGCTAACATCATTTCTCTCTTCAGTCAATAATACTTTTTATTCCATATTAATATATTCAAAAAATATTTTCTGGAATATTTTTAAAATTCTTCAAATTAATTATTAAATAAATTTTCAACCATGTTTTAATTTTTACAAAATGAATTTGAAATCAATCTTCTACTCATTTTCTAAATGAGATAATTTATAGCCTTTTTACAATACTGTGAAAGGCATGTTTCTTTACACATATATTATATGTATAGAATTACCAAAAACCATGAATTTTCAACTATTTGAATATTACATTATAATTTTACATGATTATTTTTAATTAAATATTTTAAAATAATATTTTTGAAATGATTAGTTTTTCAAAAGTTATTTTTAAAGTGAAATAGTTATTTTCCACAATAAGGGTTTTAATGTTTTTAAAATTATAAATATTCATCAATAAAAATAATATGTAATGTTATGGTTGATTATAAATTCTATATATTTGTATTTTATATATGTCCCTATCAAAATGTACATTTAATTTATGGTTTAATACATATATTACAATCATTTCAAAAATTACTACATTAAGAAGTCTCTTTTATTATGATCTAAAGAAATATTATGTATCCAATTTTCTTTCCATGGGTGATTCTTATGTTTATTAATTATGATTAATTTCCTTATGTGTCAAACATATGGATGTAAATGATATTAATTTCATGGGTGGGCCTAAAATTACATTTCCTTACAATTAATTGGGTAATTTCTTACTCTTATAAGACGTTATAGATGAAAATAGGGATTGAACGTACTCTATTATGGGTCTCTATCAACCAATTGATGATATCTCAGTAGTTATCCTTGACTTATGTTTATGTCATGTATAATGTTACTTCTAAATTTCATATGATTCTTTGACCTTATGGTATCATGTTATTTATGTTATTCTTTTATGTGATTACTCATGTGCCTTCTGTTTCATGATATCATGTAATGCTCTAGTCTCACTTATTATGTTTTCTTATAATGTTTATTTTCATATAAGGATTTTTAGATAACACATTTTTCTATTTATTACTTTGGTTATCAGATGAGTTTTTTGGAATCAAAAGGATTTATGAGCACATTATAGGGAATAAAGTAATTTTTTTACTTATAGTCTCACTTTATTGTAGTATGAACCCTAAATTTTAAAGACAAAATTCCTCACAATCTATGGGTTTTAGTTAATGTATTTTTTTAAAAACTCTTGTAAAAATTTGTGTAAAATTATTATGTTTATATATATATATATATATATATTTGTGTGTGTGTAGAGGTTCTTATTATCCCAGTGCATATATACCACTCACTATGAGTGAATATTTGAAAATTAATCACCCATATAAATTTATCCATATATGTATATGTATGTAAGTAAAATTCATAAATTCATAAGATTAGATATCCTATCAAGGATTTATAGAAAAGAAAACCAATTCATTAGTCCCTTTATATTTTCAGGTTGAAATACAACAAATCCTTTATTCATTTTCACTATTAATGATATAAAACATTTTAACATTTTAGGTTTTTTACCATGATAATTAAGCATAAAAATATGCATATTCCAATTTATGACATATTAAAACCTTATGGGTAAATAATGAAAACAAGTGAGAATCCATTTCTAAGAACCAGTAAACCATTTAAATAGTTTGTACATTACATATAGAAAGTAAAACATACATTAGAAACACAAAGAAATCATGTATTTAAAATTAATGTCTTGAACAAAGGGATCATACCTCAACTTATTTCATTTTGATGAAAGAAACGTGAATCCACCTGATAGTGGTCTATCAATGTAAGATATTCCATGGAGAGACCTAGAAGACAAAAACACCCAATTTAGAATCAATATAACATAAACCCTAGGTCACCAAAACTATGGGAGAAGAGGTGCTCAATATAAAATGGAATAAGGGTGAGAAATAGAATCTATAATTGGATTACCTTGAATAATTAATCCAAACCCTTAATGAAACCATGAATATTTACCTTGTGATAGAGGAGGAACTAATGGAGAGGTGTTGGAGGACATCCATGGACAGGTAGTGATGACTTTGGGAATAAAGGGTGATTTGTCATTGAAAATAGGAGGTAAAATGGTAAAATAACATTTTTAAGGAATATGGACAATATTCATGGTTTGGCCAGAAAATCTACTTGACCTTATTCCAACCATGCAAGTAATTTTTTTTCTACAAATAAGAATCCACATGGTTTTGCCTTTATGATTTAAAAAACCATGTACCCAATCATGTTGGGTCCTCGTGCTCTTTCCTTAGGCTGCACAACCTTCTAGGGAGGGACTCATGTATGTGTGCCTAATTGGGTGGCTACCGAGTACATTTTCCTTGGCTGAACGATTTAAATATGGTTGGTGAACATTTTCTACTCACTCGGTTCCAACCATATTCCACCCACCTTCCTCACAAAAACTACCATTTTTTAGGGAAAAACCATGAATGATAAAGAAATAAAGTCAAAAAATAATTTAAATAATAGATTATAAATGGTTATGAGTTTAAAAAAGAATATTGCTATTATATTTTTTAAATAATATAATTTTTTCTACTATTTTTACAAGCATTGTTCCAGCATTTCATAAGAATTTCGGATAATTATATCATCATGGAAAACTAATAATAAATTAAACTAATAAAAATTCTTTTACGATTCAAATAACAATTTTTAACTAAAAATAAGTTATTTTTTCCCTATTACAAAATTAAATTTATATTAAAAGAAAGGGACTGAAATTTGTGACTTTATATATTCTGGAAATAATATATAATTAATTTTCATGGAAAAATGGCTCAAAATTGCCACAAATTTTAAAATTAGATGAGTATGGTTGAACCCCGCTCATATAATATATTAAATATAAGTGTTAGGTTTATTTATTGTCCTTATGAGATTATTTTTAACCTTAATTAGTTGATTTTCCCTTATTAAGGTGACAAATATTTACTATAGTTATTATTCATAATGAAAAAAATGAGAGGAAAAAATTAACCAAATTTGGGACTAATGATTCCAAGTATAGAATTCATTTTTATTTATTTATTTTCTATAATTGTAGAAATTAATTTAATATTAATGTGAAAAAAGAAATAAAAAATTTATAAAATTGTGATTCTGAGCCAAGAATGTACATATTCCAAAATAGTGTATATAAATGATTAATGTGTAAAACATTATATTATATATAAATAAATAATTCTTTTTTTAACATTGAGATAAATATAAAATCATAATTTTGATTTTATATCACATTATTATTTGAAAATAAGTGATCGGTATACAAAAAATATATATTTTATATTATTTACTAATAAATTTAAGTTTATATAAAAATAAAAAAAATTCACCCTTTTATGATTTTGATATTATGATTTCAAAAATTTTAACCCTTTAATCAAATATAATGAATAAAATTACTAGCAATTAATTATAATATTGTCTCACAAAAATAAATAAATATATTTTTTGAAGAAAAATTATTTTTGAAGCATGAGATAACATTTTTAATAATTGACTATAATTTCATAATAATTAATAAATAAATTTTGTTTTAGTATGATATTAATATATATTTCATAATTTGGTTATTATTATTCATACCAAATAATTCAACAACTTGGTTATAATGGACAAATTTAATTATTATCTTTTTATAGTTTATTTAATCTCATTGTTGTGTGTTGTATACCATATCGAACATAGCATTCTTTTAAAATCTTGAGTTTTTGCATCCCCCCCCAATAAATTGATTCCGCATAATTTTAACTTGATATCTATAATCAATGTTTTAATATTTGAAAATACCTATGTTGAAAATCCACATCATAAAAATGGTTAAAATCATCTTGAAAAGATAGAAAGGGGAATACAACAGTCATATGTAATAAAACACACTAGGTTTCTAAGTAGAAGAATAATAATTGGAAGTAGAAATATGATCATGGAGTAAAAAGTAAATTCTAATTAATTATGGAAACTGATAGAGAAAATTGCTCACAAGAATGTTAATAATCATGATAAATTAAATGAAAAAAAACAATAAATCAGTGGGGTGTTAAAAATACCATCGATTTATTAGAAATGAAGGTAATAGAACAACATTTTTGTTTCATGTTCCTCTTCTAATATTTTGGGAATTATGTTAAAATATAGACTAATAAAATAATGATGTAAACTTAATTTTCAACTTTAATTTAATCCTTTAATCAATTTCCAACACAATATAAACGTTTTCTCAAAATAATGAGTATTTAAGATAAAATTTTCATGAATAAAGCACTAAAATCAAATTCTAAAGAATAGAATAATGAAAAAAATGATAGCAATAAATTCATAATATCCTTATAAATTATTCAATTAAAAAATGGTTAACAAAAGGTAATATAATTCACAAAATTAATAAACATTCATGTGAATAAATAAAACATTAATCTTTAAAGCCTCAACAATAACACCTAAAGATTAGCATAGATCATTCGATATAGAACTACCCATAAAATTAATGTAAATATTCCCAACCAATATTGAAACCCAAAAAACATAAGTATTTAACCTCATATTTTTTCAAGATTAATTTAACATTTATATCCAATCATCATTAGTTACTCATAAATTCATATACCCAAAAATGTATATACCCTATTCATATAATCTCTGAGATATTATAATAATTACTATTGAATAACTATAAAGACACTTTAAAATTATATATGATTCAAAAATATAGTTTAAACATTATTCATTAATAAAATATCATCTTATCAAGTATATTTATATTTAACATAATCATATAAGATTCCCAAAATAGTAAAATTATTCTAAAATAATGTTATTCACCAGATTGCTATTAAATATGATGGTTATAGATATGATAAAACATATCATTCCAAATTTTAATAACCCATAATTACTTTAATATAAAATATCATTTATATATATTGTAGTCTATCTATTCACATTAAACTTATATCCACATACTGTAAATGAATTCATCCTCAAATATTACACAATGTTAAGCCTAAGGGTTATATATAACTCAACAAAATAAAATTTCTATAAAAAAATCATTAATCACATTAAAATACTATAACATAAACCTCAAAATGGATGTCTATGAATTTCAAATCCTGATCAACCTTAAACTCATAAATCCATGATAATATCCATAACTCATAAGATAATCTATCATAAAAACAACTAAATCTCTAAATTTATCAAAAAAAAGCTCTAATACCAATAATAACAGCCCTGAACCAGTACTCTCATATCCTATTCTAAAACATAATCCTTATATTTATAGATTTTATACCGATAAACGTGACCCAATTTTAGTAATACAAAACATAAAAAATCAAACTGAAATAATGAATCAATTATAATCTTAATAACAAATTAGGTTTTTTGTTCTATATAATTATGAAAAACCCTTTCAAAGTGGACACATACACTCATTATCCATTTTTACAAAATATAAAATTATTAAAATGAATCATGTTTTGTTTTAATTAAAAATATTCCTAACTTTCAAATTGACTTCTTTTTTATTACAAATATTTAAACCATAAAAAAACATTAAAATTTTTTAGATGTGCACAAAATTCCCAGTAATGGAAATAAAATAAATAAGTCTTTTAGTCTAGGTAGAAACATGAAAATAATTAAAAATTTGACCTATTTCTCAATATTATATTGTAGTATCATATAAATGATATCCACATTAATACCACACACATTTTTCTCAAATAAAACTTTTAAAATCCATAGAAGGAAAATATAAATGATTTTAGGTAACATAGATCATTTTTATTCAAAACCCATGTCAAACTATTGTTAAAAAATTATTATATCCTAATTAAATCAACAAGATAATCATCAATATCTAATTATCACCTGACCTCTTTTGAAGACAAGTAGAATTACCCAATTCATTTGAGAGAGATAATGGGGCACACCCATCGTATATGTTATATTAGGCTCATATATCTTATAATTTGTATCGGGATAACCCTTAATCATATATAATTCTAAAGTTACATATAGTGAGTAAAAATTTTATTTTTTAACATTTTCATCTAAAAACCATGAAAAAATATTCTGATCCGATAATAAAAACAGATTCAATTTTTCATATGAAAATGGGTATAAATTCCCTTTTTATCTTGAAAACAATTTAAAATAAAAAATTCTAAAAATATTATAAAAATAATTTCATTTTAAAATGAAAATATAAACTTTATATGTAATATTAAATAAAATTAAAATTCATATTTATTGAAAATTCTATTTTTTTGTATATTTAATAGAAAACATTCATTTCAAACCCTGGTATAGAAAGTCAAAATATTGTATATAAAATTGGTAAAAACATTCCTTCTGAAAACATGTGATAGAAAGTAAAATTAGGAATAATTTTTCCATTATAATTAATTTTTGTTAATATAAATATATAGACAAAATAATTTTAAGATTGTGGACTTAGAAAAAAATAAATTTTTAAAATAAATTTTTAAAACATTTAGAACAAGGTTTTAAGTTGAAGTGTCCCTTAACTTGATTCAGACTAGCCAGATATGTTAATTTTCATCCTAAATAATAAATTTATATTATTTATAAAAATAATTATTTTTTTATTAACTTTATTTATTTCAATGTTATATTCACCTATTGAGTCATTTAAATTCATTTCAGACATTTTGAGGGTATTCGACTCATATATCCAAAATGAATTTGATAGGATGACTACGGTAAAAGTGGTCATTATTAAATAGTATCCAAAATAAAAAAATTGACATAATTTTTATTTTTATATAAAAAGTATACATCTAAAACAAAACATGAAATGTGTATTGGAAAAAGGAATTATGTTACAATCATAGTGACATTTTTCATATGTATGAATCAGTAACATTCCAATTTTTCGACGATCATAATGGGATGAAGTTAGATATTATTTTATAACTAAAAAATGATAATTATAAAATAAATAACATATTATTTCATTATTTACACTTATATATACAATCCAAGTGATGTAGTGATAAATAATGAATCACATCGCTTAGTTGAGCTGGTAATCCACATGTACAGAGAAATGACATTATCATTTTTCATTGAATGAAGAGTCAAGAAAAATATGAAATAACAATTTTATAGGGTTATAATTAAGTCATGAATAATATATATTTATATATATTAAATAGATAATTATTACCTTCTATGAGAGGTCATGTTGGAAAATGAATTACATCGGTTCATGGGGAAGTAGTCATACATACACATGATTGAGGGTTTTATTTCCCATATGATATAAGAATATAATGATATAGGTTATTCCATTAACAAAAAAATATCTATGTACACGGAATATATTTTAGATGTTATTTCAACAGGTTTTTAGAATATTTTGAGTTATAAGAGGAAATAAAACTAAAACATTCAATTAAAAGTTATACCTCTTCTTCTAGAACCTCTTTAATATTTCAGCAAACGCCTTCCTATGATAGTTTTATAATCTAAAAAGGACTAGAGTATATGGGGAGTGATGTTGGGGGAGACATTTTATGGTATTTTATAAACTATATTTCTCAAATGGTGTGAGTAAGAGAAGATAGAATGTGGCATTTTATAATTGAGGAGAGAGGTACTCTTTGGCATTCTGAAAGTATAAAATTAAAAAAAATTACTTTTCATTAAAAAATAGATCCAAAATGATATAATTATAATATAAGATTATTATGGTTTAAAATAATCTCATAAAATAAAATTTGAACATTTTTAGATCATTTTTTTACCCTTATATCTATGGTTTAACACCTTGGTAACCCTTTTGACAATTACAATGATATCAATGTTTTTTACTATTTGGGGTAAATAATGATACTAAAAAAACATAAATAGAAAAAAATTATATGGTAATCCATATCACATTAAATTTTCCAAATATATAATTTTTATAAATTGAAAACCATTTGACAAAATATTTTTTATTAGATAATATATTTAATGTCATTTTTTGATAAACATGAAATATTATAATATAACATGAGTTTAACTCATGTAAAATGGTTCTGAACTGACATGAGTTAAAAGATAAGGATGATATGGTCTTAATATAATCATAAAATCAAATTTTTATAGTATTAGATTTCATTTTTGACTTTATCATTTGATTAACTATTTAGTTATCAAATTTTAACTATAACTATCGTTGTGTGTGATTAATATTAAAAGGTCATAATTTTACTTATAAGGTAAAAACTGGCTCATAAATTTCCAACTAATGAAATTTTAGACCATTTATCTTCATAATTTTCCACCTTAATGGAATTTATAATATTTAAATAATTGAATAATATATTATTTAACATAATATATCAACAATGTCCTTTTTTACAATATGCATTCAATTTGACACTAAAATCAACATTAAATAAGATTAAATCGAATATAAACCATCTAAACATTTATAATATGTAATATTTATCAATAAAATTTGTGGGATACTAAAAATCAAAAAACTAAACTTTTATAGTTTTTTTTAAAAAAAATTATTCCATTTTTATATATCTTGTACAAGCACAACACCAACGTTTTGTAAGTATTTATGTTAATTAATTCATCATAAAAAATTAAAATAAATTATCATGATAAAAAAAATATTGTAAGTAAAAATTTATAATATAACATATGATTTTTTTATAGCTACGAAAATATTTAATAAATGTAAAAAAGAATTAGAATAAAACTTTAGAGTTTATATTTATATAAAATAATATATATATTATTTTAAAAGTAAAAATGGAACAAAATTTCCCGAAATTATAATATTTTATGTGGATAGTCAAAAAATACTCATAATATATATTAAAATAATGTGTTAGGGTTATTTTTAGTCCTCATATTATTATATTTGTCCTTAATTACTTGATTTACTCATACAGAAGTTGAAAATATTTACTATAGTTACTATTTATTATAATAACAAATGAAAAGAAAATATTTAAAAAAATTAGACCTCATATTTCAAAATATAAAATCCATTTATTATAATTTAGTTTTTATAAGTTATTTAAATTAATTTAATATTAAATCATAAAATGAAATGGAAAATAGTGCTTAGAAAAAATAATTTTATAATCAAAAAATGTACTTATACTAAAATCAAGTTTAGAAATGATTAAAATTTAATTATTTATATTATATCAAACTAAATAATACTTATGTTAAATTTGGATCAAAATAAAATAACAATGGTACTTTTAAATTACAATATTTAATGAAACATATTATATTTTTCCAAAGATCAATATTTTCACAATTCACTAAAAAAATTTCCTTTCCAGAAAAATTAAAACAAATCAAACAAACATAGTTTTGGTATGATAATTTATAAAATTATATGATCTTAATGAAATATAATTTATAAAATTATAATAAATTATTTATAAAAATTTATTATAAAAATAAATAAACTTCATCTTTTAAGAAAATATACTTTTGAATCATAAATTAACTTTGCTGAAAATTTATTTCCTATTTAATAAGTGTTAGTAAAGAAATTTATATAGAGTATTACCCTAATATATATTTCATTATGATTTTATTACCATTAATACCCTTATAATTCAATGGATATGTTATAATATATATATATATTAATATTAATATTTAATGTTTTGTTTTTTCTCAGTGTTACTTGTTGTATACACTATCGAACATTGTGTTATTATAAAATATTCAGGTGTTATAAAAAAAATTCCTTTACAAGCAGCTTAAAATATCTTAATATAATTTTCATTTAGTGTGTTTATAAATATTTTCTAAATAATATTAAAATTCCATTATTTAATGATATACCCTAGTCTTTTCTATCTATAAACCCAAAAAGATTACTCACTAACAGTATAATGTTAAAAAAATAGAAAATTGTAAATTGTATTCATGAGATCAAGATATTAGTTTGAATAATTATACTTATGGATACATTAGAATTAAAACCTATAACATATCACTTCAATATCTAATAAACTTTTACTTTGGGTACTCTAATTCTTCTAGAATAATAACATTCAGTTTTAAGGGTTGGTAATTTTTTAATAAAAGTGATTAAATGTGATTAAATGTGAGAAAAATTGAATAAAAATATTATATAGTTGTCTATAATACAAATTATATTGAATGCCTCTATTTTATTAATTGGTTCTTCAAATGAATCAGTTTTATCTATCTATAAGGAATAAATCATCACAACCCATTGAGAGACAAGTTTTCCAAGGAGATAAACCTCATACATATATAATATTCACTTGATTATATTTACATTTAATTTATTTTAATAAACAACTCATATAATAACTATCAAATTCTCACCACCATAATCCTATGATATCAAATACATAAATACATCTTTGTTGAGATCTACACAAACTGACCAAGGAACTCATGTACCATTTAGTAAATTTGTCCCAATAATTCTACTGGTAATTAATAAATATAAAATCTAGTAATATGATCATTGGGTTCCAAAAAATAAAACTAATAGTAGTCATAAAAAAGTATTTCTACTTTACATTAATTTAATGTTACATGGATCTCAAAAAATATTCATGAACTGTTTAGCTTGATTTTATTGAAGGAGAATTTTATAAACCTAGGGTGGGTATAATTATTATTATCCATCACCTACTTCTAAAAAAATTATATATTAAAGACTAAAAATAAGAATTCAATTTCTTGAATAATAACATAACTCTTATATATTTTGAATTTCTAGGACATATGAAAACATGTTTATAGATCTTAGATACAAACTTATAACTCTCATTTTTTCTAAACGTACTATCCGGTATTGAGTTATATAAATTATAGATACTCCACATTGTAACTCTATTTTTAACTAGATTTCACATTAGATTGTGTTATATTAAAATTAGTTATAAAAAATTTTCATAAACTTCTTTATGAATTTATGAAACCTCATTTCCTATACATAAAATAGTTCTAATATAAACCCATATAATTTAGAAGATAGTTCCTCTAAAAAATTATGACATCTCTAATAATATTGGTTACTAAAAACTACAACACCATCAAATTCCATGTAGAAACAATTAACACAAAATTGATAACAATCAAAGTAACTCAATATATATTACTATCATTCCATGATGAGGAGGAAATTTTATGGTAATACATGTATGAAGAATAAATACATCACTAATTAATGATTCCCACTATTTTCTTACATCTCTAAAATATATAAAAAAAACAATGTCTAACTATAACTAAAATATATAATACCAAGTGATCTAGAATTTTATCCTCCCTGTGTACTAATGCTCAAAATAAAATAAGATGATTTAATAAGTTTGATGATCCGAATTAAAAAAAATTAACAATATCAGATATTGTTGAATATGAAAATATCTTAGGTGATCCTATTATAAGAACTTCCATAACATGAAAATGAGATTGTCCTTATCCTCTACATTTATTTCCTTGGTAAATTCCACTACCGAATTGATCTTAATCCCCTGTTTTCTAAGGATGGGGGAATATCCCATTACTCTGATATTATAGATATATCCATCCTCTATTTCTCATACGGTTAAGGAACCCTATACTTTTGAAAATGCCTCTGAGTCAACTGATGCTGATGATAGATCAGAATCTATGAAAAATCATCACACTTACAAGTACAAAATGTTGAATAGTGAAGGTATTTATGTTATTTACCACAAATAAAAAAGAAAAAAACATAAAATATCTTAGTTGAAGCCTAATAAATATCAACTATATTGAAATAAGAAAAATATTACAAATATCAACCCATTTATTTTTAAATCATGAAGTATATTGATATGTTATTACACTGATTAAGTTATTTATTTCTCATAATGCATTGATTTCATCTCTCTAATGGTGATAAATTTAATTCCAATATATTTTTGATCAATATTACCATCCCTAAGAACTCATGATATGTTAATATCAAAAAATAGAAGACCATATAATAGGTTTCCAAATACAAAGACACTATAAAATTACATACAATTGACTATATGTTGAAAATAATATTGGAGTCATAAAAAATTATCATGAACCTTACTTTAAGATTATATATATATATTTTTCCTTATAAAATAGTTAGAAATTATAACCACCACACCACCTTTACTATTGCAAATAATAACCCATCCAGGGACTACTATTAATCTTTTCCCATGTCATATCCAAATCCCCTTAATCACCAATGTATAGGTTCCCCCAATCAACATCAACACAATAAAATAAGATAGATACCAATAGAATCCAAAAGATAGACTACAATCATATCATCATAAACACTATATCATTTTTTATACCTACCTATCATTATCCTTATTATATATTATACCATCATGCATTAGAAAACTCTCATAATAAAACTAATGTATTGAATCCATTTAAGAATCATCATCGTCTGGATAAACCTACCAAATATCTACCATAGCATCCTACTAAACCTCACCATGTTGAACAAAATAAATGTGAGCTAAAAAAATTCTCCATATATTATAACAAAATTATGAATAGTAGATATGGTATTTAATGAAGTTCTTTTAAAAATGTTTTTAATTTTTAATCATATCCTATCATTCAAAAAAGTAGAAAACAATTCATGTTGAAATATAAAAACAAGGAATATATATCATTATTGGAATAATCATATAGTAATATGTTTTATATAATTAATTCCCATGCATTATGTAATAGGGTCCATGTTTGTATCCTATCTAATTTATCTTTCCTACATAATGTTTTAAGATCTAATGATATTGTTTTCCTACAAAAAAATTAATACTCACAAGTTCCTACCTCAAAAATCCATACTAATTCTCAATAAATTCTATGATAAAACTCATTTATTATTTTCCCCATAATAAACACTCCGTGTAAATTAGTGATATCATGAGTTTGGACTTTTATAAGTGAGGGTTGGGGAAAAAATAAAATTACATATAATATATCAATAATATATGGTCACTTTAATGTGTTAGTTGGAAAAATTAAAAATGATCCAAATATAAGATAATATAATATTGAAATTTAAAAAATAAATATTAATTATAAAATTTTATGCTTCCTTCCTAGCCTTATCTCTTATTTTAACCCCCACCCCTCCTGATAAGTCCATTTTTACCATAAATGTGGTAACAAAACTTTATTGTTTTTACTATTCATTATGAATAAATATTATTTTAAACCTATTAGATTATATTAATTATTTTTCTTATGAATATTTATTTCATTTTACTATATTCAATTTCAATAATTTTTAAAATTTAATTACAAATAATCACACAAAATTCGGTGATACCCCGTTTTTAGACAAATGTATTTTTAAGCATGAAACTGAATCTATATCAACTTATTACCATAAAAGACAATAAAATTAATGATAAATGTTTTTCATGAATATATAAAAAATAAATTAAATTAAAACCATTAATCATTTTATATTAATTTATTTTTTAGATGAAAACATTTTGTGCGCATAAAAATTGTTTTTAAAAAAATGTGTATTTAATTCCAAAAATGAAAAAAATACTGGAATTAAGTTTAATTCCAATTATTATGTAATTAATTAGATTATTTTAATTAACTTATTCATATTTTAATTTAATATAAAATTAAAAATATATTGGTACTTTTTAATTACTTAATTTAATGAAAAGAAATGACAATTTTGCAAAAGAAAACAATTTTTCACTATTCATTAAATCGTAATCTTCTAATAAAAATACTATGAATTCTCAAAAACCTAATATTGACATATTCATCTAAAAATTATATTCATGATCGAAAATAAATTTTTTAAAAATGGTATAAAATAATAATAATGTTTCTGTACAAAATTCTATAAAATAATTTTTTAAGAAAACTAAATTTTGAATTAGAAAATTGAATTATTGATAATTCGTTACTTATATATTATTTATTAATAAATATAATATAATATTATCAAAACATAATACTTATTTTATATAATGTGTTTAATCCTATTCATACTTCTTATTTAATAGATAGGTTTTAATAGTCAAATTTGAATAATATTCATATACTATATCATTATTCTCTTAAAGCTCAGGGTTGCGTGTAAAGAAATTTGTCGATCATAGTGTTAATTTAAAATAAATTATTCATTAAATTAATTGAATCCAATTATATAATCACATTTCTCCAATCAAAAATTCCTATCATAGAGTATCATTGCAACTATATCCTCTCAAAAAATCCTTAGATCTATAGGCCATGATCCTTGTGTTATCTATGACTCACAAGTAATTAATAGTAGTGTGCATGAATAATGAAAAAATTAGTGAAATAAATTATATTCATGTCGGATCAGGTTCCCCATGGGACACAGAGTGTACTCTACCAAGTTATTAAAGTATTACATTTATTATAAATAGACATGGGACTCATGTTATATGACCAAGGAATACATGTTTAATAATAATCACATGGGTTATCATATTTTAAATAATGGAATAATCATAAGAATTTATCCAAGGGAATGTTGCACATTATGTTAAACCCTATCAAATAAGCAATGTGGAACATATTTTCTAATAATTAAAAGTAAATAATAATGATTTTGAATATCATGTCTAACTATTTAAATAATTGATAATAAAAATTGAACATCTTGTCTAATTATATGATAAATTATAAGGAAAATCATTTCCAATAATTCAAATAATTATATGTAATGTTATATACAAAAATTATAACTAAATTATATAGAATATATTTTCTAATAATTATTATAATTAATTAGGAGCATCATTTCCAATGATTATAATTAAATGAAAATGAATGTTATGTACATCATCTACAATTCAATAATACCAGTATTCATTTCTTTAAAAGTTCACAAGGAACACATGAATGTATTTAATTTCATCTTGCCTTTATATATATGCGGAAAACCCAAGATTAACGTGAGAATAATCAATGAGGAACAAAATAAACCCATTTTATTTTCATCACTAAATAAATTCCACTTATTCATTCAATCATTTGTAATAATCTAGAAAACCCTTGAAGTGGATTTTTTTATATTGGAAAATATTGCACATAAATCAAATTTAATATCACATAACCTAAGGGGTTGTTAGAAATGAGGTCATCAACCTCCATTTATGTCAAGGGACTCAAGGTAAATATTATTTAATCATTAAATACCCAAATTTAATTAAATTTACATTTTATATAATGGGACACTTCATAATTTATCATGTTTCTAATAAATATAAATTCCCTATTATAATTCAGACATTAAATTAATTATTCTTTAACCAATTCCCACCCTAGTAGTCAATAAAAACACAATAAAGTAAGGGTTTTGGTCATTTAAAAACAATAGCTTATATGGGAAAACAACATAAAACACCCAAAATCGGTGTCTCATAATGATGTCATGAACATTGATCCATGCCTGAGGGGATTAGAAACTCATCAAGGTTGTGGTATAAGAATTTAATTTAAGGCATTTCAAATTTTAAAAGAAACACATGGGAATTATATAATGTGGAAAAAAATCACATTTTATAAATAATGAATCATTAAGGTAAGGTAAATAGACCAACAACCTTATAAACATGAATCTTCACTCCTCCATTCATAGACTTTGATTCTATCTAAAATGAGATAAATCTAAGAAACAGACAAATGCGCTAAAAATAGGGCATATAATCTCACAAGGATATAATATCTAATATGGAAAAGATACAATTATAAAATAAGTAATAGTAATAATAAAAGAAACTATGGTTATACAATGAAACTAATGGAATACAATTATAATGATAGATGAATGATATCTCTAAAAGCATGTGTGGGATGAGATAAGAGTTCTCTTGTGGTTATTATGTGTTCGAATAGAGGGAGATGAAAGGTAGAGGAAAAATAAAATGGGGAAGTATAAAAACAGTTATTTTCATGTCCTTTAATGATATTCAATGTTTGGCCACATGGTTAGGCTAACCATTTTCCTCTTGTGTAGTGCCATTATACTCAGGGAGACCCCCCTCGCACGGTTAGGTGCATAGTTAGGTAAACCATGAGCAATCCCTGTGCTTCTCCTCTAAAAGATATTTTAGATGGTTTGTATGACCATGTTGGATTAGTTACATCATTTAAAACCCCATGTTCCTCACTCTCAAGGTCACATAGTTTTCTTGTCCAAATCACACGTCTTAGAAAAATAGAACCCCTTAAAAAATAGGCCACATGGTTGAGCCATACTATTAGTTCTAACTATGTTCCAGTATTGTACATAGGTCGACCTCTCCTAGTATTGATCATTTAAATCCTAAAACTCCTAAGAAACATTTTAAATTCTAAGTCACCTCATGGGCTCTCAAATTCATCACAAAACAACACTTTAAATTGATAAAACTCTCGTAATAATATTCTGAAGAACAGTTTCACATTTGACCGATCAAACAGACAAAAAAATCAAATTTATTTCGAAAATTTCAACCCATACAAAACACAGGTCATTACAACCTCCCCATATTAGAACATGAAATCTAAGAGAAGCCACAATGGATAATGAAAACTTCATCCAACCTACTTGGGTTGATAATTTCAAAATATAATAAACATGTTTCATTTTTAAATTCCCTACAAACCTCCAATTGTCACCTTAATCTTACAACACTAAAACAAATAAAATTTATCCAACACTCATAATCATAAACGAAACACTATGATAGTAATTACCCTATTGTTTTTTACACAATTAATTATCACATAATTATATCATTTCATTAATTTCTCTATGGTGCTCCCTATCATAGGTCCTTGTCTTAAATTGAAAATTATGAACTATAGAACTCACACCTTCTACCCTCATTCCTTGATTTTTTTTCAAAATGGACAAACTCCAATTAGCCATGGCCATATTGGTCACACTAGATTTTCCTTCAAAAGACACATCTAGAATTTAAAATACACCCATCTCATATTAATGGCATGCCTTATATGGTTTCTCATTGGACACATAAAAATATTATGAGAATCTCATGGAGTACTACTTCTATTTGACTATTTCCAAAAATTCATAGCCTAAACAGCTGAAGTGTCACTAAAACCCCAATTCCGAGATCCATTACACTAAGGCATACTCGTATCATAAAGAGTATGATCACTGAATCCCATAACCATATTTTAGTGACATATCTAGCTAAACCACATCCTGGTCATTTATGTTATAGTTCTATAGCATAAACATAGGTGTCATCCCAATTCATAATACATGGATAATCACAATCTATTCATCAACTAAGACCCATTGTAATCCCAGCATAACCTTTGATTCAAACTACTAGAGCTGAGGGAACACCTACAAGGTATTATATAATCTAGATTTTGTAAGTAAAACATCAGTACATAGCTAAAACATCCAAACATCAAAGCCACTAATTATCCTAAAGGAGGTATTCACCAAGCGGTCATGTTGGTAAATTGGTTGGTGTTCATGAGTATATCAAATTCATTCCTACTCATAAATCCATGTTTATAGACAACCATTCCAATATATAAATCTAATTCCATGACCATATTCAAACATTAAACATTAAACAAATTTCATAGAATTTGCTGAAAAATGCATATCAACACTTTTCCATTTATCTAATGAAATAAAAGGTCCCAATGATCATCCAATGGTAGGTCTTTAAATTACATGGATCCTCATACAGGAGGGTCATAAACTGGAATCCAATGCCCCTCTCCCTACCTTAGGATAATCTAAGTCATTATACTAATAAATGACAATTATGGTAACCATAGTTCATGATCCATCCATATTTGAACATAATGAGAATAATGTCTACGAACCTGATCAATCGTGAGTTCTATCATAAACATCATCCCTTTATTTTTCCACTTTTTAAGAACTGTTACAATGGAATTATCTAAAATTCAATTCAAAATGAGGTTCACTAACCACCAAAGGCCCAAATGGTGTAATCCCAAACTTATGGATTATCTTCTACTACTCCTTGATCGCAACTCACAATGAGTCACTCTCATAATAGAAAAATAATATATATAGTTATTTCAGAATATAACTAATGATCTCCAAGAATATTCAAGATGATTTTATGATATGGTTAATGGTCACCTCTAAATCAAGAGTACAGGAACATTCCATTGGTAGGCATGTATTTATCTCCTCGAGCCACACTTACTTCAACCTAGCCATATATTCATTCATCCAACCACAGACACCATGTCTCCCAATCATGTGAGTCATGTTCTTCTCACATCATAATCATCTCATAGAACCTAGTTTAATTCCAAATTATCCATCATCATAGGAACATTAATTTTACCCAATATTCCTAGTCTCTATTCCAACATGTGTCATATTTAAAACCGTATATCCTTAGATTGTACCCAAACCCTCACCGATTTTCTATATTCAAATTTTAAATTGCATCACCAGTGAGAACTAGAAGTTCCATACACAGTGGGTTCACATCCCATACAACCCATTTCAGACCTAAATTGTTTTCCTAAGAGTCATCCATAAACATATACAAGATGACTTTTCTAAACAGAAAATAATTTTTTAACATGATAGGAGTTTTCTTGCAACCCCTCATCAAAATGAGGCACCTACCTAGGTCATATTTTATCGAAAAACTACTTGTCTCAAAGTGCTCTTTTAAAAACAATAGTGTCAACCACACAACTAAAAGAGTCCAATCTTACCCCTCTTCATAAAAAAATGGTTGAGTACACAACCAACCACCTCATCATTATACATTCTTGTAAGAAAATAAATACTACCAACCTATCATATATCCTACATCACTTATGTATGCTTATCATAAATATAATATCAAGAATCATTCCAAAATAATACCTATGTCTAAGATTTAATGCCACCTTGGATGCTAGAAAGATCAAATCTACCTTCTCACAATCTTCCAAAAGTAAATCAAACCATTTATAAATAGTCTTTTATGATTATGTTCCCTCCACCTAGATGGATAAACTTCTCAGAATTGATGTGATACTACACACCTTAAGAGTTTCCTAGTTATTATGTTCCATAAAATAGGAAAATCATCCCATAAAACATGCTACATCACCATCAAACGTGGTTCTTAGACATGTCTAAAATGATTATATCAAGAATAAATAATAATTGAGAGTAAAAAAAAATCCACTTATAAGAACATTATATGAGGTTTAATTTTAGGTACATGTGTGATGATCTTCCCAAGCCACACATTCAAGAAAAAGGGTGCAGATTTAGGAGGCATCGGAAAGGGGTTGGGTATTGATGAAGGTCCATCGGGTTAGAGTAAATTATATATTACAAGGGTTGTTAATGAGGTGAAATGTGGGTCATAGGGGGTAACCCTTTGGTGGATGATGTTTTCACATGCTTGTGAATGGGCCTGAGTGATCTGAAGGATCCAGTGTATGATACTTCAGTGCATGGCAATTTACATGTGATTCTGAAAGGGGTGTTTTCCTGCTTTATCTAAAACACCATTGGAAAGTCCCCTAGTAGAAGTTTTTCATTGTGAAAGTGGTAACTTTATGGAATTCAAGATACTTAAGTCTTTAGATATAGGCTCTAGGCCTTCCATAGCCACTTCATATGTAGAGGCAGTGCACACAGGAACTGGCTCTAGTGGAAGAGGTGGATCTTATGAAAGAGAGGGATATTTATTAGGTGGAAAGGGATTGTAGAAGAATGGGAGTTGGGATTCCTTTCAAATCCAGTCCAAGGAGGGAGTTCCTGCTATTAAGCTATAAAAACTATTTGAAGGGTTAGAGAATGAATATCTAGATCAGGAAATTTTTGCAGCTTATACTGATGAGTAGGGGGTGTCTAGTGATGAGTTTGTTGATACTTCAACTGGTGATTTTTCTATTAATTTTCATGGTAGATGGACACCCAGTCCAAGAAATAGGAAAAGTATAAAGTGAATTAGAAAAGTCCGAAAGTATTATTCATAATGACCTCTTCCAAGGGAAACAGGGTCTACTAAAAAGTCGAAGGATAAGATGATTGAAGGTGATCTCAAAGCCTCTTTTTCCTAGGATAAGCTAGTAGAACATGGGACCACATTCCTTCATGATGATTAATTTAAAAAATGGGAGCTAGGTGAAGCCCATGGATAATCCTTAGAGCTATATTTACATTTAGATGAATAGATTTTGGATAGTTTTTTTATGATTAATGCCACTAATGAGGAAGCCAACAAGATTATCGGATGGTTGTTAAATGTAGTTACCAATGAAGATTATAGTTCATAGATTAACAAGAAAGACCTTATATTGATAAAGGGGTTCATTATAGGAATGATTAATAAAGAGGAGTATATATAGATCTGGTACAAGTTGGCATTTTGTTTTGAATAAATCTTATAAGATGTTCCTGACACTCGGGTATCCTCTATCTCTTGGAAACGTTTTACAGATAATGCTTCTAGTAGGATAAAGTTCATTTTAAATGGATCTGTAATTTTATATGGTGTTTGAACTGGGTGGTTTCTCACTTTTTCCATAAAAGTGTTTTAAAAATTAAAAAGTTACTTTTTATAGATAGAATTAGAAGAGTTATAGGATCATCAAGGAGGATAAACATGTTTCAAAAATATCTAACCTGTTAAACTATAACATTACATGATTCTCACACCCCTAATAAGATTTTCATCTAATTTAATTGCCACCCACTCATCATGGGTGTCATTAAATTATCTAATATTCATGTAAAACATATCTTGTCATATATAAAGAAAGTACCATTACTAGAAACTCATATCAAAAGTCTATAATTCCACATTTTTTATGTTTTTACCACATCCAGGCTAACCCCACATCTAATCATATGGAATCGTCCTCTAATCTATATTATTGAAAAAAAATCACTCAAATATTCCTCCTAACCTTTATATCTAAATTAATTAAACTAAAAAAAGATAACTAATTTCCATGGAAAATGTATAAGTTACCATTCCAGGTAACTCTCAAGTATAGATTAGAGATAACCCTTAAATGAGTTCCCCAAATAATAACAACTCTAAAGGTTTCATTCAAGCCTTTAAATCAATTAAAAAATTTTATAACAATATAAATCATAAGATATATGAAATAGTAAGTACTTGTTGTAAGGGTAAAGGCTTTTTAAACTATACAGACCATTTTATTTAATTTATTACGTGCATACTTATAGTAAAATTATGAAATAATTTCCTTTTAAACTATTTATTTATCTATTAGTTCTCATATGGTGATTAGTTAAATAAAAACAAAAAAAATTAAGCTATAGAGGAAAACACTATTTAGGTCATAACTGGAATTTTAATTAACAGACTCCTCATACCAAATAATGTTAAAAAACAAACAAAAGGTATTTCATCATTTAAAGGGAATTATTCAAGTAATATTACACCATAAATTTGTATGTATGACCTTAAATGCTTTTTGTGAAACTTTAAATATCCATCCCATTTATCATTAATATACCCCATGTGTTTTAGAATAATGAAAGAAGAGAATCAAGGGATAAAAATAACGGTACTGTCATGACAATATCAATTATGTTATATGGGAATCCATTCCCAATTTATGAAGTCAATACTCTATAAATTAGAAATGGAATCTAATTTTATTCAAACCTAAAAACAGTTTATTTAGTAAATATTTATCACCTTCTTAGTAGGTTTTATCTTATATCATAAAATTATAATCCTAGCCTACTTGGGTGGATTCATGTATAATTACATAGATATATAGTTATCTATTCCCGTATTATAGAGGTAACAGAATTTATAATTAGAAATTTGAACTTTATTTTACATAAATACATAGTTAATTTCTTCAATTTATCAAAAAATCCAATTTCATGCCATTTTAAAAATACTAATTTCAAAATAATTTCATTTATTTAATGAATTTTAAGAGGGTTAAATATAATGTCATCATCAATCCATATGGTCAAACACTATTTAAGTTGATGAGGGAACTTTATTTAACCCACCATATATCATAACATCAATGAGGTATGCTATCATAGAGCACATAATATAGGAGAACATGGAAATATACTACATAAGAAGGGAATTATGATATATAAGTCAAGAAATCACATATGCATGTATATAAATAAGCATGATAATTTTTTGTGATTCATATGTGCCTAAAATGATGCATGAATACACCATGTCTCTTGATATAATGATCCAAGATTTAAATACAATAATTCAATATCTAGAAATACTATAAAAATCACTCTAGGTGAAAAAATAATCAATTTTAATAATGATAATCATGAACAAAAGTCCCATCTATGGAAACATGATCACTACCTCAGGTGTGGGTAGGATATTCCAAAACATGATCTATTAAGCATGGGATAAAACATTCTTAATATTTTTTCTAACAATGTGAAATATTTATAATAGGAAAAAATAATCCTTTAATACCACTTTATAACATCCATGGCCAATTTTACTCCGAAATAACCTGGTTAGGTAAGTTTCATGTCCTCAAGAACACCTCCTCATATTCAAGAGGCTACCAAATAGTAGTGAGGGTCTACAGTGTATGATGGGGAAACTACACAATCATAATCAATATGAATCAAAATAATAAAAAAAATGAAAAAGATAAATAGTGGATGAATAAAATCACTGATAAACTATACAATTCCATACCCATACATGAAAATGAAAATACATAAACATAGAGTAGTGAATCATACAATAGGTAATAAATAATACAGACCTAGAATGAAAAAATTAAATGAATAAAAGGCTCAAAATCAGTAAGGCATTCTGAGTGAATGCTCAACCACTACACTCACAAAAAGTCTAACCCTAGAAGATACAATAGATAGGAAGAAAACCCAGATCCTAATGAATAGTTAGGATATCTCTTTGGGTACCAAAAAGAAACACAAAAAAGGTGTGAGTAAGACTTAATATATCACCACAAAAAATGTATAATTCATTATTAATTCTATGAATATAAAATGATGTAGTTTGTAGGGATAATAAATTAATTAGTGAAATAAATGGTAAGCATATCCTCTTGTGTTCCACATGGGATACCTAATCCAATCTACCTACTTCAGCCTAAGTTGAAATGTCTCTGGTCATTTACATTTTTTATAAATAGACCTGAGAACTGAGGTATATAACCAAGGAATCCATGAATAATTATAAGCATATAGGGAATCATATTTTAAATAAGCTAGTCAGCCTAAACATCTATCTATGAGAAAACTGATCATCATGTCTAACCCTATCTAATAAGTGATTTAGAACATCATGTATAATAATTAAAAGTAAATAATAATTATATGGAACATTTTGTCAAATTATATAAATAAATAATGAGGAAAATCATGTCCAATGGTTATTATTTAATTATAAAGAACATCATTTGTATAATATAAAATTTAATCATACCTTTAATAATGTCTTTATAAGTTCCAAAGGCATATATCAATACATTTATTTCCATATATCCCTTATTTATAAGTTTAAAAGGCCCAAGCCTATGGTGGGAATAATAAAAGGGGATCATTAGCTACCCATTCCTTTTTAATCACTAAATCAACTCCATTTATTCATTCAATCATTTTTAATAAGCCAACACACTTTAGAATAGGGTTTGGATACATTGAAAATCCATGAATATATACAATATTTAATATCACATGCCTTAAGGGATGGTTTAATCTGAGTTCATCAACCTCTATTGACATCTAGGAACACATGGTCTATGAAATTTAATAATGTTATTCTAGAATTTACTTAAATTCACCTGTTATCTAGGAGGATAAATAATAATTTAACATGGTCCAAGTTAGTATACATGCCCTATCATAATTCAAAAAATACAGTTATTATATTTTAATAAATAACTTCTCTAAGAGATAACCTAGAATAACCTTAGGATGTGTTCTATAAATTTACAAAAAATGGACTACATGAAAAAACAATAGGACACACACAAAATGGATGGCCCGGGTTGAATTCACTAACCTCTAGTCATGCCTAAGGATACTAACAAACATCAAGGTTGTGGTATATGTATTTAATTTAAGGAATTTCACAATTTAGAAGCAACAAGTGGGAATTAATTAATATTGTAGAATAGTGCATTTTATTAATTATGAAACTTTAAGAGAATAGAATAAAGTCAACCTAAATTATACAAACTATGTTTAATTCATCCATTCCCATACTTTGATTTGATACAAAATAGATAAATCGATGAAACATTCAGAATCCTCAAAAATAGGGCATATGAGCTCCCATGGAATTAGTACCTGATATGAAAAGAAAAACTGGGAAAAGAAGTACAAGAAATAATAGTCTCACATATGAAAATACAATGAGACTGAGGGAATTTGATTCAAATTCAAGAAGAAGGAGATCTTCCAAATCCTATTTGGGAGGAAAGAGGTGCCCTCAGGGGATTTTGTGCATGGGAATAGAGGGAGAATAAAGGAAGAGGAAAAGGTAAAGGGGTGTGGAAAAATATTCATTTACATCACCTTTAACTATTCTCATAGTGTTGATTCATGGTCTATCTAACCATTTTATAACAATGTAGTTTAACAGTCCAAAGGGATACCTCTCATGTGGTTTATAATACTATGTGCAATTCTGATAGTACTAAATGTAAATACAAACAGAAAGTAATATCACTGAATGTGATTTTAATATATAATTAAATGATAGTTAAAATAAATTATTACATACCATTAGGTATAATTATGACCATGATATCGAACTTGACTCTATTTTTTAGGATCTTACATTAGAAGAACCACCATGTATGGAAATAGACATTAATTTCTAATTTAATGACTGTACATTTTAATGGAATAGGTGGTTTCAACTATCATTAAATAATATTCTATTGTAATCACATCCCCATTTTTACCCTTTTTAATGGAAGAAATCCATCCAATATTATACTGTGAATTCAAGAAAATGATTCATATAATATAAAATAGAAAGAATATTTTGTATGAATTAACACTAAAGACATAGAAAACCATTAAAATACATATGAAATGAGAAACTATAAACAAATAAACACTATATTGATATAATAAAGTAAACAAAATATAATCACATAACAACCATAAAGGGGTTTACATAAAAAATAGAATCATTCAGTAAAAAAATATGCTGGAAAAATCCCTTAAAAATACACACACTAATGGGAACTAAAATTTATATATCAGTAAAAACAAAAAATATGATAACTTAAATGAAATAATCCTTTTACTTGTAATTTTTCATCACAATAAATTCTATATATAATGAAGTATATAATAACCACTAGAAGACATGTATTGAACTATGACTAAAAAATAAATTGTAATTATGTTAAAATGAAATCTATTATTAAACATTTAAATTGGTCAATACACTATGATAATAACTAGATCGAGTGAATAAAAATATTTAAAAATGTTTATACACATATTGTTGGTTTATTAGAAAAAAATTAAAAATTTATTATTAAACTCATATTATAGTTTCTGAAAACTAATTATATCAAAATAAAAGTACATATTATATTTTGATATAAAAAAATAGTAATCCAAAAGAAACCTAGTTGAATGAATGAAAAAAACCACGAACACATTAAAATCATATATAATGTATCATATACAAAAAAATATATGTGATTGGTCTACATCATCAACCAAACATCTCATGCATAAAAGTATACCCAAAAAATAATGCATTGAAACATAGAAATTTGACACAAATAAATATCCTGGAAAAAAAATCATTTTAATTTCACCAAAATACATTTAATACCCTACACCAATAATATTGGTTTTTGTAGCAATATAAAATCAATCATGTCCAATTATAATATAAAATTTTTACTCTAAATGATGTGTCATGTAATGCAACTAATATAGGTAAAATATGTGAGATCTCTTACAAGAGTTACCGTGATTATTTTTCACATGTTTGGATAAATATATTACATTTTAAAATTAAAAATACTTTAGCATAATATAATTAAGTTTAAGAACTACATAAAGTATTTAAGAGGTGATTTTTTAGAATTCTTATAAAATAATTTATGAAAAACAAATATCATGTGGTTGGTAAAAATCATTCAATATATTAAGATGAAGTATATACAGTAGTTGGTAAAAATCATTCAATTATCTTTATATTTAAAATTTTATTGAAATCATAAGTGAATAGAAATTATTGTGTGGGAAATCACCTCAAGTGAATAAAAGGTAAATCATTATACAGTATCCCCTATTCATTTTCACAAGACATGGAATATTCTAAAACAAAAAACAATTTATTTAAAAAAATAGTAATTTGTTGAAAAAAGAAAGTGAGATTAGTATAAATTAATATATAAAAAATATATATAAGATTAAAAATGAAAATAATATATATAAGAATATAAATATTCAAACTATATATATAAATACATTTATTTATATATATACATATATTCAAAAAATATTAGAATGAATATTTGAGGATATATATTAAGAATATATATATATATATACATTATTTATATATAAAAACATATAAGGTCATCTAGGAATCTCATCCATGTTTTTATCATCCAGAATTGATTCACCCAAACTTTAACTCTATAATTCAAGAAATTTTAAATACCAACTTTCAATCCCAATACGAATAACCAAACAATTAAATTGGGATCCATTATTGGTAAGTTTTAGGCTTTTTTTGATGTCACCTATTGAAAACTAGTTATAAAACATATCACTCAAGTGATTCAATACAAATATTCTCATATTTATTATTTAAAAAGTATCATTTCCACTTATTTATTTATGAGGATATCATTCAATATTTATATTTCCAAATTTATCCTAAAAAATTATTGCTTATAATAACATGAAAACATTCTCAAGATCTTATAGACTGTCACATAATCCAAAATTATGATAAGTCCACCCATTATAGATAATCCTAGTAGACATAGAATACTAATAAGTGAAACTTGAACCTGAATAAAAATCCATTTAGATTTCCTGGTGTGGCATGGAAAGTTCAAATCATGATGATGATATAACTTTTCAAAGAAGAGGCAGAGTATTTTTAATCCAATGATCTAATATTTTTATATAAAAATAAAATTTTAGGTATTTAATGGGTTTTTAAGATGAATAAAACAAATAAAAATGATTCAAAAAAATGAGAATAACATTTTGAGAATATAACACTTGAGATGATATATAAAAATATAAAATTTTATTGTTATATTTTGTAATTAAAAACTTACACTTAGGCTATGATTGACTATAATTATTTGAAAGTGTTATAGATTCTCCTATACATAAGAAATGGAGGATTATAAAAAATATGAAAAAAATTAATAGATAAAAAATAGTAGTTGTGTAATGAATTATATTGCAATAATAGCATATACACCATCTTGAATATTTACTTTTCAGATCAATCATGTTTATATATCAAGAACAAACTTATTTGAATATATGAATAACATAAATATAATATTTTTCAAAGAATATATATACATTAATCCATTACTCATAGTAATTTATAAAGAACATACATTCTTGAATATATAAATAACATAAAATAGTGGTTTTCCAACATGTACTATTTATCAAGAATAGATACCTTCTAGAAAATAGTATATTATCAAGAACATACCTCCCTGAAAATAGTAGTAATTAAAGACCATATATTGAGATAATAATAGATACACTTGATTGAATATATACCTTCTCAGACTGACCATAGTATTTTATCAATAAAAACCCTTCTTGAATATATTAATAACATAAAAACAGTAGTTTTTAATGAAATATATATAACTTCTTATATTTCTAAGAGTATATTATTATGAACATACCTACTTATAGATATAAATGACATAAAATAATGGTTTTGAAACATTTATTATTTAAATAAGTGGTAGAAAATGTTTTATTTGATGTGATACACTTTTGTAAAAGAACTTATCATATTTTATATGTGTTACATATAGTTTTCAATTATTATTATCAAATATCCTCTTGTGAGATGGAAATATTATAGAAGTTCCCAAATATTTTATTATAATTTTAATATCAAGGTAATATTAGTACTATCATAATCTGGGTTGTATTATAATTTAAATGAAAAACAATAACTATTAGTCACAATTACAGGGTTATATAATTATAAAAATTTAATGATAATAATTATAAAAAAATTCATAGGTAATAAATTCCAAAAAAATAAAAAAAAAACAGATAATAACTTTTCCTAATTAACATGAAAATATAAAAAAACAATAAATACATTAACTTTACTCTATGTCTAGGGTTAAGGTAGAATGAAACCAACCAGAAAATAACATTGAACTAAACATACCTACATTATCTTACCATATTTATATATTAAAATATCATTATACTATTTTAGAATAGAATATTATTTCAAAATAAATTTCCATATAAAATGGCCAATCAAGGAAAATAATATTAAACCTAAAATAATTTATATTGTGAAATTATTCACTAATAACGCAAGTTAAAAATTAATTAAACTATACAAAAAAGTATAAAAATATTTAAATAATTATAAATTTATAAAAATAAAATAAAAAATTAAATATAACCAATTCATGAATATAATATAGTCTAATTAAGTATAGATAGTGCAAAATACGATTATGAAACAATAATAAAATAGGATCAAAATAAATCCTATTTCTAGGGAGAAAAATAAAAAATTGTATGTTCACTAAATAAATTCATAAATAGAAATCCATTTATAGTGGCAGATTGGGGTTAGAAAATAATAATTAGAATTATGTTACATTTAATCCTAGAAAATTCACTATTATGGGAACCCTAACCAGTTATAAATATTACATTCAATATAATAAAATTAGGTAATGATTTCACATCAATATAAGATTTTTCTTCAGTTTAATGAATTAGCTTAGTTATAAATCATGGGAGTAACTAGATCTCAATGGTAGGGTAGGGTAAAAGTGAGGAATCCATGAGGTAGGGTGATCACGTTAGAGGATAAGGATATCAGGGAGGTGTGGTTCCTATGATAGAATCATGTCAAGCCGTTTAGGAGGGGGAGGATCATAGGTAGGTGGATAGGGCGCCCAAGAGCTATGTTAGTTGGGATGTTTTGAGGCCACATCAATATGGATGTTGGTTGGATGTATTAGAAATACTATGGAGGAGGTTGATTATTGAGAGATAGGTAGCCAATGTCGAAGATGCATCGGAGGAGGAGAATCATTGGGAGGTGGTTGTTCATTTCATAGGAGTAGGGTTTCATTATGTAGGTATATATCTAGGGTTTTTTGTATCATAGGGAGGAAGAAGATCATGAAGCTTACTGGGAGGAGGAAGATCATGAGTGAGAAATATTGGGAGAGTGTGGTGGAATACTACCAAGATATGTTTATGTCATGTACCTATATGTTAGATATATCAATGGTTTTTATAAACTATGGTTATAATTTTTTAGTTGTATCCATGATTTCTAGAATATTTTTACTGAAGCTTCTAGTCTGATCCACCAATTTATTTGGACAAAAAATGATTTTATGGTGGTCTTATTTATCTTTGTTACCCTAGATGAATTACATAAGGTTCTCAGTCCTTATAAATCTAATAAATAGATTCCTTGGATACTTGGATATCAATATTTGACCTTGTTAAACAAATATCTAATAAAATCATTGGTGAGTCTCTAGTGATCTCAGAGTCCTCGTAATAAAGAGCCATTCTACTTTAATATATCTATAAGACTCTATCCTTTTTCTCTATTTATCTCTCTCTAACTCTCAATTTGTATCCGTATTTCTAGACAGATGGAAGATCGTCTTTAAATAGTATTTTCTTTAAGAAAATGTCTATTTTATCACCTCATCTCATCAAGGTTCTCATTAAAATAAGTGAGTTATCTAATATTCTAACTTGAAAAGTGATGAATCTTCTTCAAGTAGATTTCTTATCCCAACCATTAAAATGAAAGATAAGTGGAACAAGGTTTTTTTAAAACCAATGTAATTTAGTTCTTGGTTTTTCAATAAAAATAAGGTAAGTGACTCTTGGGTTTTTGTTAAAATCAAAGGAAGGTCTTAATAAGACATATCTCTCTAATTGAGTGGTGGAGACAATGAGGCACTTCATGTCCTATTACTGAACTTCTTACCAACAATATTTATCCTATTGAATCATCCAAATAATGATAAACATAATGTATAAAAATTCAGTATTACTTATTTTTATGTTTTTCTTAAATGCATAATTAACTTTCATAATATCATTAATAAAGAATGGATTTATATCTTTATTATTCGATCATATCAAAATAGTGTTATTTTAAAATTATTATTTGTATTTAGCATTATCTTTTTAAAAGGAAATAAAACCCATTCTATTTCAATTTTCCCTTACTCTGAATAATAATAATTTCTTTTAAAGATTGATGAAAACAATACATCATGAAAGATAATCCTTACGGAGAAAATATAATTTGAAATAAAAAAAATTACTACCCCTTGTAAATATTCATATAGATGATGAAGTGATAATTACTTTATAAAAAAAATTAAGAAGGAAATAAAGGACTTTTCAAAACATTATTATAAATAATTTCTAATAAAATATACCTAAAAATAATCAATAAAAATGCTTATAAATCTAGAGTGGTAAATAAAGAAAGAATTCATTTAATTATATTTTTTACCATTTAAAAAAATATCATAGAAAAATTAAACGAAATTAATTTCATAAATGGTGAAAAAACAAAAAAAATTGTAAATGACCAAACGTACTTGTATTTAATTAAATAAAACATTTTCAATTGAAAAAATATAGACAGGAAAGTTAATTTTAATCAATAAGAATGGTAGTTATTCTTACAAAAATTATAATTTTATTTTTTGGAAATTGTTTTATCAATGAAGCAGTTATTAATGATGAGAATTAATTTCCCTACGATGAAAATTAAATAACATATAAAATATAATATTAGTTTTATCAAATAAATATTGAATATTATATTCATGTATTAATAAAATTGACCTAGTGTATTTGGAATTGATTTGGTGAAACCCAAACATTGAATAATCACTTAATTGATCACACTCTTACCACTAGTAGAAAAATTAAATATATTAATCCCTAATTTAAATACCATATTCATAACTATAAAATTATTATAAAAATTATATATAATTATTATATACATGTATATTAGTTATTTATAATCTATATTCAACATCATGTGTGAGTAATTTTGACCAATTTAGACTTGTTTCATAATTAATTCTATTCATATTCATTATTCTCCCAAGTTTAATCACTCCCATCCCATAAAAAGAAATATTTTATTATGCTTTAGGATAATTTAAAAAGTTATAGTTTCATTATATTAGAGTTTTACTTATGATTCTTAGAGATGAAATTGTTTAAAAGCATATTCATGTGATTTTTAAAAAATGAACAGTGGTATCATAATTAAGAAGTTAAATGAATATATTACCAATCCAAAACCAAAAAATCAGTAATTACTTATTTATATCCAACATTATGTTTCCAAATCCGTACTAGATTTAAATTTATACCATTTTTCATATTAGTAGTTAAACTGATCCAACAAGAAAATGCATCAATCTATATATTAGTTTGTCTATAGGAGAGATTAATTTATTACAATATCACTATCACAAAAGTATACTAAAAATATTATATTTTATTATGGTATTTATTTATAATTGGTAATAATTATAATAATAAGTCAAATGAAAAATAAGTTTACACTTATAAATAAATTAATTTTCCTCTTAGTATATTTGTTTTTGGAGTTTAGTTTTACAATGATCATTTATTGATAATATTACTTAAATAATGCATAATTTATATCTCCATGATAAAAATCCTAATATAAAAAATCTATTCACTAAACCCATTTATATAACCATCTCATAAAAGGTGGTTATTAAAAAAAATTCGTTCATGGAGGTGATAGTCTGCACATAAACATGAGAAATGTCTTCACTTTTTAATTGAATAATAGGGGAATAAATATTTGTTATACCATTAATTTAATAAAATTTAACTATATTATTTACATTCATTTATTTATATATATATATGGTTATAATGTTTTTTGATGAGTTCATATGAGAAGGATAAAGAAATCAATGGAAAGTAATAATTTTGTTGAGAAGTCAGTTATTACCTTCAAGTATCCTTTGATAATGAAGGACTTAGGGAACTTTATTGAGAAATGTTGTTGAAAAAATATTACAGGGGACCTATAAGAATTAACTTGCATAGTTTTTCACTATAATTTATAACAAGGGGTGTGGATTGAAAATGGTGGAAGTGGTCTCCTTTTATAGGTGAAAAATATAGATAAATCATTGAAATGAATATTAGGTAAGGGATATGAGTGAAACTTTTTTATATTTAAGTTATTTATCTTGGATAATCATGGTAATAAATTTATCTATGACTTTCTATCTTAAAAAAATATTCTAAATGGATTGAGTGTCAAAAGATTTTAGTAAAATTTGTCCCACATTAGATTACCCATTTTAAAAATTATTAATATTAATCTTATATTAATCATGGTTGTTATTTTATCACAAAAGTATAAGATAACCCTTATAATAAAATTTTGACATCATAAATATGAATTTTTATTCCATTTAATCTAATTAAGTTTCTAACATTAATAATATTGACTTTTTAATGGAATAATATAATATAGGGGAATCCTTTTTTTCGAAAAAGATAATTTTAATCATTAAGGGTTATTAATCTTATTTAACATTAATTATAAATTAAATGAGTGATAGTTAATTTCTAAATATGTTTAATCTAAATATTATATTATTAATTTAATTTATATCCATATAATTTAAAATATTCACAATATTTAGAAAAATTATAATTATTTAAAAAAATAACCATTTTACCATTGTAAATAATAATTACCTTGGTAACTTAATTTTATAGCTGAAATTAAATTTACCCCAATACATAATGTTATCACGGATATTAAAAATATTCAAGTCATTTTATCTGATTCAATTTCTAAAAACCATAAAAAATAATTTTAATATAATTTCGCATAATGCATAAATAAATTAAGATTATTTTATCATTTAAACATAAAATGAAATTTTTTATTATACCCTTAGATATAGTTTCTATAAATTTGTTCCTTCAAGTGATACCCAAAAATTTAACTTCTATAATATAACTATAATATTTAATAATTTTATTAACGTACTATGGTCTTTTGTTTAAGTTTAGTTTTGTATGCAAGATAAGATACTCACATAATATTTAATTAAAAAAGATTAATTACTAAAATCATTGTTCATTAGATTCTACCCTACATAAAAATAATTTTAACTTCAAAATTTTATCTCCTAGAGGAAAAAAGTACGGGTACTTATCTCTCATCACATCCCCAGTTCCCCAAGTATTCTATTGAAATTTTTATACCACTATATAACTTTGACTATATGGGTTTTCATGTTCCTCAAATGATTATTTCATCAATCCATAATTACCATAGGTTATTCTTTATATGAAAAGTCATATTCGAATTATAAAACTTATATGCTTAGTACATGTGATGGAACTACTGTTTACATCATCATTAATTATATATAGAGCACTTTATGTGCTTTAGATAGGTTTAGAGGGATTACTAAGAGATAGGATACGACCCAAACAAGATCATGTATCCTAAAGGTAAAATTGTATCTAGGGATCAACTTATCTTTATTCCCAAATCTCATAACTTTCTTCCAAAGATATATTAATGGAACACCTTGTAACTAACTTCAAACTCTATATCTCATCGATAATTTTATTATAACAATTTTTTTAAGTTATGCCACGTTGATATGTCATTAATTTTTTTCGAACATTCTCTATCAATTACATGATATGTTTCAAATAGATCAGCTTCGTATCTCCAACTGTATCCCATTATATTAGGGTTTTACATATCTTCCCACAAAGAATATTATATATTTCCATGTAAATGCATCAATGGAAACTATTATGATATGATAACTTTATAGGGGGAGATCTTAATCACAACATCCTTGTAAATCCATATAATAAGACCTCAATATATCCTCCATAGTTAGAATCTTCCTCTCAGACTAATTAGTTTTCTGGGGATGGAAATCTAAGTTTAAAATCAACTATGTATCCAATTATTTTTAAAGACTTCTCCAAAACAGCATAGTAAACATCATATACCGGTCATATATAGTGGAGAGTGGGACTCCATGCAGCCTTACCATATCCCTTATATATATCTTCATGAGTTGGTTAAGAGATAAATCTTCTTTTATGGAAATAAAATATTTTGGCCTTGTAAGTCAATCAAATACAACATAAATAGAATTATGGAATTTAGATTTTTTGGGATTCTTATAATAAAATATGTGATGATGTTTTCTCATTTCTATACTTTAATGGGTAATGGTTGCATCATACCCATAAACATTTTCATTTAGCCATATCTTTCTTGCATAAAAAGAATTAAGATACATATTCTACAATTTCTATCATCATGTTATCCAACTATGAGTTTTTTAGACATTTATACATATTAATACTTCCTCGATGTCTAGAGAATGATGATCCCTGTGCATCATACAAAATCACCTTATTTAGTTTCAATTTTTATGGGACCCACATCTAGGTTCTAAACCATATAACTCCATATTTATCAAAGTTAAACCCCTAAATATTTGATAACTTTTTTTATAGTTCTATATCATCCTTTTGGGATTATTTTATCTTTATGTGTATGAACGGTTGTTAGATAAATTGGGAAATATTTTATTTATATCCTTCTATTGTGAATTCATGATTCACCCTCCATAAATCCATATGCATTGTGTCTTTTTTAATCCTCCTCATTGAAATAGTATCATGGAATTATCTACTTAGAGCATCAACCACCTTATTTTCCTTCCTTATGTGGTAATGTATTGAGACACTACAATATTTTATTAATTACTACCATATCCTTTTAGTCATATTATACTCCTTCTATGTTAACATATATTTCAAGATCTTATGGTAAATATATATATATATATAACACTTTTCTACATAGTGATAATTCCATCAAATCATTAATGAAAATATCATTGATGCCAACTCCAAATCATGTTTTGGGTAATTTTTCTCATGATTATTTAATTTTCATGATGCATAAGAAATTAAATTATCATCTATATGAATATTAAAATTAATACCTTTTCTAAATCATCACTATATATTACAAAACCTTCCCCACTATATGGAAATATAAGTATAGTATCATTGACCAACATATTTTGTAATTATTTAAAATATTCTTCACATTCCTTTATTCAAAGGTACATCCCTCCATTACATTTTAAAATGGTTATTGGATTTGAAATAATGATAAAATTCTCATAAATCTTCAAATATATTTAGCTATCCCAAGAGAACTATAGATCTCGATTACAGTGGTCAGTTTGGGACATTGTTCAATAACTTCTATTTTTGAAAGATCTACAAATATTCCCATATTGGTGATTACAAGACCCATGAACAATATTTTTATATAAAACATTTACACTTTATAAACATATAATATATTTTAACCTTTATTAAGGTTTATAACATAATCTATAAATTATTTTGATCTTGTTCATTACTCTTCTAATATATAAAAATATCAACTAAAATACTATCATGATTTTATCCTGGTAATCCCGAATTTTTTTTTATAAAATACATAAAGAGAGTAATATAATTAATACATCCATATTTTATAACTATAAATTCATAGTATCCATACCTTTTGTGTAAAGTTATTGTGGATTTTTTCACCCTTTTAACCCTTAACTGATATTATCAGGATTATATTTCCATCTTCCAAAAGTATTGAGATTCTTATAATTAATCAAAAAAACAACAGTATGTCGTAAAGGATACTTATTATTATTAATAATATTATTAATAATATGATAATAAATGAAAAGATTCATCACTTGATCCTATTGAAAAATAGGATGGGTTTAACCCACAGTAAAGTAAAAAGTAATATGAATCCCTTTCCCAAAACCCTTTTGTTTTCTTCTTTTATTACTCTAATTCAATGGGATCCATTATATATATAATTATTGAGATATGTATAGATCTAGGTATGATTTAGATTTAAAAATAAACCCCACTATATAGTTAATATAAGGTATTTAATATGAAAATAAATTAATATACTCTCATACAATAGGTATGTAATCAATATTGAATTTCCCCCAATCATTTGAATCAAGAGCCCCACAGTATTGTATATCATGTCACATATTATAGAGTGTTTTCTCAAAGGAAGTTCATGATTATTTCTATTTTGATACTTGATAATAGGATTATTCAGAATATAAAATTTAATATACATTCCCTAATAATTTATATGTTCTTTATGAATGTAAATCTAATCCATGGCCAATATTATTAGAAAACTTTTGGGATATAAAATAATTCTTAGGGACTTAAATTACTAAATGTAACCAGGAGAAATTATGAGCTTCAATGAAATATTCTTAAATGATGTAGATAACCTAACATATAAATATCATGGATTCAATCAAAACTATCTTTGTTAATTTTATATTAGGTTCCCTAAATGAAACATATTCAAATCCCTTATCAAGATTCATAAAGGGAGTATGAACTAACCAAATCATGTCCCCCGAGAGTGTTAAACCAAGTGTGTACTTAGCCATTTTTTAATACAACAAGTGATGATTAATTTGATACCCAATACACCCATTTCAAGGTTAACACCCCTAGGTATAACTATTCCAATTCTTGTATCAAATTATCATATACAGAAGGGGACATTATTTCCATGAAAAACAAACAATCTCTAATTTACTAAAATTTCATGATATTATTTTATAAATGGTATTATGCCAATGGGTTTCCCAAATTTTCTCTAAAATAATACCTAAAATAAATAACCTTTCATATAAAATAATAAAAACCTCTATTAATACCAGATAAATTTTCCAAAGCTAAATATAACACAAATAATACATTGATTTCAGGATTTAAATAATACATCTCACAAACCATCACATAACCTGATGGATAAAAGGATTAGTTTCTTGGATATTATATACATAAACATATTATTTTACAAAAACCTATTTAGATATCTCCTTAATCATTATCATCTACATCATTTTCTATATATCTCACATATTATAATAATATTCATAACCTGGTGACTAGAAACATAAGAAAGGGGTGAGCTAAAACACTAATAAAGGGGAAAACATAGTGTAATGTATTAGATCACAAACAAGAAGTAGGACAAAAGGAAGAAGATGAGTATATTATTATAAGATATTAATGCCATGTATGATAATTATATATCATTTTATAAAAATATATAATCATAAATAGATAATTAAATAAGAATAAAAGTTATGATATGGCACAAATAGTCATAAAACATATGAGGATGACATAAAAGTGTGAAATTATTTAATAATAAGGTGAAATCATGAATTAATATCATTTAATAGGAATTAAATACATCATTAAAATTTCGTAATACAAGATAAAAACAAGGAAATGTGTCACAACTATAATTATAGGATAAACTTTGTGAGAAAACACATTATGCCCACATATAAGTGAATACACTCATTATGTCCACATGTGAAAATGTGAGTAAACCCAGTATGTAGATGCCTATCGGAAAAAACTCCTTATTTCTATGTCTAAACATCTCATTATATATAGACATAAAACAATACATTAGAGGGTTATATTTTACCCCACCCATTAGCATCTATACATATGTGTGCCAAATAAAATGAATCATTATATCATAAAGAAACCATGGAAAATGAATGGGTTTCTTTAATATTTAGAAAATATGAGATAATTTAATCATACTAAATCATATGTTATCAAAGAACTCATTTTATAAAAGGAATAATATCATAATAAAGTATATAGGGTTATCAAAACATTAATTCATGACTGATAAACCTTGGATAAAAATTGAAGTTAAAATTCAAATGTTTTTAAAAAAACTTTTAAATTTTATTACAAAAGATGAAGTGAAAATTACATTCAAAATAAATTTTTTAAAAATAAAGTGAAAAAATTAAAAAACATTATTATAAATAGTTCCAATGAAATATCCTTGAAATGATTAATAAATCAATCAAATAAATATTTAGTGGTAAATAATGAAATAAATTCCTTTATTAATCATTTTAGGATATTTAAGAAAACCAATAAGAGAAACATTGAAAGAATTAATTTTGATAAAAGTTAGAAAGGAAAATATTATGAATATAAAAGAAAAACATACTTTTATTTCCTGAAATAAAATACTTTTGGTTCAAAAAAAAAGGACATGGAACATAATATTTATTAGTAAAAATGGGAGTTCTTCATACCAAATTTATAATTTTATTTTAGAAAATGCTTAATCAAAGAAGTCGTTATTGATAATTATAATTAATTTAACTATATAATAAGAGGAATTATAATATAAAATTTGGTAATTATGTGATAAAAAACATGAATATTTTATTCAATTAAGAAATACAATGACCTAATTAATCAGAAATTGAGTTGATAAAACCCATACCTTGAATTAACACATAGTCGATCACACTCTAACATAATGTATAAAAAATAACTATATTAATCACCTAATTAAAAATATATATATATATATATATATATTCAATCTTATTATAAAATTGTTCTCTATATGTCTGTTACTTAGTAATTTTTTATTTTCAATATTTGGTGTGAGTAATAATGATTTTTTTGGACTATATTATTTATTAGTGAGGTTTTTTATCATTATTATACCAAATTTTATCATTACCATATCTTACAGGGTATTTTATTTTAGTTATTATAATATATTATAAATTAATAGTTTAATTTTATTAGATTTTTAGTTATGGTTCTTTGAGATTAAATTAATGAAAAAAAATGTTTCTATAATTTTTAACAAAGTAACAATTGTACATTAATTATTTAGTTAAATTTTTATATTACCAATCCCAAAAAATGGTTATTTACATAATAATATCTAATATTAAGTTTTTTATTATATACTTGAAATAAATTTGTAACATTTTTCATGTTGGTGGTTATATTGAGTCAACAAGAATATGCATTAACCTATATGTCAGTATGGCTATAAAAGAAAATATTTTGTTATAATATCACTATCACAAAAGTATAATGAAATTATTTAGATGTTATTGAGGATTTAAATTTTAATTGGTAATAGATTTGAATATATGTTAAATGAAAGAGAAGTTTTCACTTATAAATAAATTGCTCTTCCACTTGGTATATTTGTTTTAGGATGTTGGTTTTATAGTGATTTTATTTTTATAAATTCATGAATATAACAACCCTTATTTCTATTTAACACTAAAACATGATTTATTACATAAACTATTCACCTAATAAAGCATAGAATATTGAGAGGTATAGTGTATTTGGGGATTAGGAACATTACATAACAACTTAAAACATGAAACACAACATCTTTATTAAAAACTTCCTTTACATGACCACTACATTCCCTCGTACTTAGCATTGCATGGGATAACCTAAGGACATGCATAAGAAAAGGGTGACCAATAAAGCTCTGTAAATGAATAAACATAGAATAACATGAGGAATACAATAAATGTTAGACAATAGGTATATCAATGGAGAACAAAAGAAACATGAACATAAATGCATGATAAATCATCATAATCATAACATGGAAATGTGGCAACAACACTTAACATGGAATTATCATGAGCCAAGGCTCATTGCACATAGAGCATGAGTAAACCCTCATTGAACATGAAGCATGCGTAAACCCTTGTTTCACTTGAATTAGAATGATTCAACACCCAATGTACATGATGTATCATGATACTATACTTTACCCAATGCATTGGAGTGCTATTAGGGTGCACCCTTCTTAAACATTTCATTTCATGCATATGTGTGCCACATGAATCATATAACATGGAATCAATCAACATTATAAGTTATTACATTATTAATTAATGTGGAATAAATACATAAATTACCATTAAATATGTATATGTTCATAAAGGTTAATACCCTTGATAGAGAAAAGGGTATGGTATTCACTACAGAATGATCTTGGCTTGGAAAAATGCAGTGCAATTTCGGCAGCATAACAGCGTGACATAAGGATTCATGAAAATTGTTGATGAGAAATAAAATGGTCTCTCACCATATGTACATGAAATGTATAGTAAGGGGTTTATATATATACATGTCCCAACAAACGTAATGGAATTTAGAAGCATAATACAAAAGAATTACTTGGATATAAAAGAGGAGAGAGAAATCCATCATGGAATTTTGGCATGGTAACGGGTGTACATGGGAAGAATTAATGAGAGAGAAAGGGTTCTACCATCATAAAAACATAAATAGGTCTGTATGGAGGAGTTTCAAAATCACACCCCATCATTTTTAATAGAAAAAAAGGGCATAACAACTTAAAGAAAATTGGACAAAATGAGAAAGGAATAAATCCATTACTTGGAAGTGTGATCCAAAATGCATGGGAGAATCATGAGAGAGGATTATTGGGAGCTTAGGGCACCTTGGGAGGATTTTGGAGAGGGTAGGTTAGGGTTTTTTTGAACTCCAAAGGCTTTGAGTGAAGAGGAAGTGGAATATTGGGTGGGTACATATAGGAAAGGAGAGGGAATTATTTATTATTTAGGTTTGGAACAACTCACATTAAACTAATCCAAACCACAAACCAGCCCATTGTTTTTTCCCTTTTTTTAAAAGGGTAGTGGAAAATAATATTTTATGATGCCAATGTCTGAACTTCTTAAAATAAAAGGGTTTCTTATGTGGAGGTGAGTCACACTCTCAAGGAAAACAATTTAAAAAGACAAAATGTTTTTTAAGTCTTAAAGGGACCTCTAATGCTTGTAAAATAAATAAAACAAATCTAAATCAAATTATATTAATGATAAAACATATATTGGAGAACATAATATTTATAGTATTTTAGTACATCACTATTGGGTCATTATGATGTCATAAAACACATTATATATTTAAATTGTATTTAACTTTTACCCAAAAAAATCGATTGCCTCAGATAATTACTAAAAACTCACCATTGGAAAATTTTGACATCCTGATTCCCAAAATAATATTCATTTTATCTAAATAATTTTCTAAATATGGGAATTTTTAGATTTAAAATAAAAACTGACATTTATCAAAAATTTGTGGGTTTTGAAAAAAACTGCTTTCAAACCTTAATAAAAATTACAATTACATTTATAAAATTATACGATAATTTATATTTAATAAAAATTAATTTTATAATAATAACAATATTTTATTAAAATATTATTTAATTCAAAAATCCATTAATTCATCAAAATAGAATGAATGAACATTCTTTATACATAAATAATTTACATAGTTTTAGTGCTAGTGTATTTTTACATAACCTCTTATAACACTCGCATAAGACTGAAGGGTAAGGTGTGTTATGGGGATGGACTCTTGGGGTTTCTCAGATAACATTGCTCGGGTGGTAATCTCTATTAACATCCACTTCTCCCGTAGTCGGTTCCGCTCAAGCTTAATGTGTTCAAGCTCGACTTGCGCTTGGTCAAGAGAGAATCCCAATGATGCCACCTCCTTTCCGAGCTTTGACAAATGGGATTGATATGGGGAAAGTCTACTAGATGAGGTCATTGCTTCCTTTGTCTGAGTAAATTATATTTGTTAAAGCCATATATTTATACTAATCATGTGATCACTGTTCAATTCCTATATTAGCAACGGTCACAATTCTTAATGGTTTTTTAAAATTCAAAAACATAAAACAAACGAAGTTCACATTTTATATATCCATTTTAAATAATAATACATTTAATCAGATAAAGATGAATTTTCATTAATGAAAGTTTGGGTCGTTACAATATTCTCCCCTTAATAAATTCCACCCTTGAAATTTCATTTTCCCACACTAAAACAGATGTGGGTAACTCTGCTTCATCATTTCCTCTGATTCCCACATCGCTTCTTCAAAGTTGTGGTTTTTTCACTACACGTTGACAAGGGGCATTGCCTTATTTTGTATAACTTTTTCTCTACAATCTAAGATCTTCACTGGTTACTCCTCGTAAGAAATATCATCCTCTAGTTGTACTACCTCTGAAGAGACTACATGTGAAGGGTCTGGTATGTACTTCATTAAGAGGGATACATGAAATACATCATGTATTTTGGCCAGGGTAGGTGGAAGTTCTAGTCAATAGGCCCCATCCCCAACACAATCATGAATCTCGAAGGGGCCGATGTACCGAGGACTTAACTTCCCTTTCTTTCCAAACCTCATAACCTTCTTCCATGGAGATATACATAGAAATACCATGTCTCTAACTTTAAACTCAAGGTCTCGTCAATGGTTATCATTATAACTCTTTTGTCGACTCTAGGCTGCCTTCATATACTGTTGAATGGTTTTCACCTTCTCCACCATTTTATAGTCCATTTCTGGTTTTAGAGGCTTATGCTCACGGACTTTATTCCAACATGTCGGTGTTCTTCACCTCTTCCCATACACAGCTTCATAAGGTTCTATTTGGGTAATCGAGTGGAAACTGTTATTGTAAGAGAATTCAACCAGAGGAAGATGTTGATCCCAACCTCCTTTAAATTCCATTGAGCAAACTATCAACATATCCATAAGTGTTTTGATAGTCCACTCAGATTGTCCATCAGTTAGAAGGTGATAAGATGTACTGAAGTTCAGCTCAATATCCAGAGCATGTTGAAGACACTTTTAAAACATAGATGTGAATCTTGGATCTCGATCGGATACAACAAATAGGTTTACTACATGTAGCCTTACCACTTCCCTGATATATATCTGTGTCAATTGATCCAATGAGAAATCCTCCAAAATTTCAATAAATTGTGAAGACTTTGTAAGATGATCCACAACAACCTAGATTGCATTGTTGCCTTTTGATGTCTTCGGAAGTCCGGTGACAAATTCTATGGTGATGTTATACCATTTCCATGATGGTATGGGAAATGGTTGCATCATCCCCTTAGACTTCTGCCTCTCTTACTTCACTTTCCGACACACCAGGAACATTGATGTATGCTCAGAGATCTCTTTATTCATATTATCCCACCAATAATACTCTCAGAGATCTCGATACATCATTGTGTTTCCTAGGTGAATAGAGTAATTTGAACTATGTGCATCATCCAAAAGTTCCTTCTTCAGCTCTGGACTTGATGGAACTCATATTCTTTTCTTAAATAACACAATTCCTTCATCATTAACATTGATCTTCGAGGATTTTCCTTTGCTGATTTCTTGCACTTTATTCTGAATTCCCACAACATCATTTTGAGCATCCATTAACTTTTCCAAAAGATATGGTTGAGCAATCATTTGTGAAAGTATTAATGATTTTCTCTTCTTTATGATTCCCATGTCCATCTTCATCAAATATAAGAATATTGCATCCTTCTCAATTCTCATCAATGATATAATCATCGGGTCCTTTCTACTTAGAGCATCTTCAACCTTGTTCACTTTCCCAGGTTGGTAATAGATTGAGCTATCATAGTCATTGATCAGCTCTAACAATCTTTATTGGCACATTTTCAACACTTTTTGTGTGAATATATATTTGAGGCTTTTGTGGTCCATATATATTTCACACTGCTCTCCAAAGAGATAATGTCGCCAAATTTTTAAAAAGAAGATCATTGTAGCCAACTACAAATCATGTGTTGGATAATTCTACTCATTAACTCTCAATTTCCTTGAATAATTTTCAATGACTTTGTCATTTTTCATCAACATATAGCCCAATACCATCTTCGAAGCATCACGAAATACCACAAAAATTTCTCCACATGTGGGTAAAGTGAGCACAAGTGCAGTAATAAGCCTCCTTTTTTAACTCCATGAAGCTTTCTTCACATTCATCACTCCAATTAATATTTACTCCCTTCCATGTTATCTTGGTAAGAGGGTTGTACAATCATGATAAATTTCTCAAAAATCATCGATAATATCCCAAGAAGCTACAGATATTCGTTACTGATGTTTGCATCAGTGATCTTTCAATTGCATCTTTTTTGGAGTGAACAATAGATATCTCACTGCTTGTGATAATATGGCCCAAGAATGAGTCCTCTATCAACCAAAACTCATACTTGTTGTTGTTGAGTCAATAAGGTTTTCCTTATGACTTTTCCATTCCTCCTTGTTTTGAAAATCACAAACACCTTATCTTTAAGAAAATCGCTTTTATAAGGAAAATTGCTTTCTTAAGGAAAATTTCTTTTATAAAGAAAATTGCTTTATTAAGGAAAATCGCTTTTATAAGAAAAATTATCCTTATCCTATTTTCATCCATATTTTTCTTATGTATGAAATTCGGATTCATTTCTATTTTCTCGGAATCATTGAAACTTTGATATAAAGCATTCTGTTTTAGGATTCGGATTCTGGATAAAAACTATAAGGATGTTTCATTCCGAATTCCTGATATGAACTCTGACTAAGTTCTATTCCTGATTCAGGATACGAATTCTGAAGAAGAATTCTCATTACGAATTACAATGAAGAATTCTCATTATAGGTTCTAATGAAGAAATCTCATTCTGGATTCTCATTACGAATTCTGATGAAGAATTCTCATTACGAATTCTGATGACGAATTCTCATTACGAATTCTGATGAAGAATTCTCTTTACGAATTTTGATGACGAATTCTCATTACGAATTCTGATGACGAATTCTCATTATGAATTCTGATGAAGAATTCTCTTTACGAATTCTGATGACGAATTCTCATTACGAATTCTGATGACAAATTCCCATTCCGAATTCTCCTATTAAACAGAATCTGATTATCTTTGTCTTATACACTCTGAATTAATTCAGACTCCGAAAAATATCTTTGTTTGACTCCGAACTTTTATATTGCTTACACTTCTAAAATTTGTCTACTCTTTACTATTGTTCCTTACACTCCGAACCTTCACTCTGAAGTTTTCATTCTGAACTTTTATGTTAGAGTTTAAAACGATGTCGTACATTCTGTTTCACTTGTTTTGTTATTAAACGACGTCGTCTGTTTTGTTATAAACTAACCGTTGTCTAAGTGACACGTGTACAGGTCCCTCCGATCTTTAAGGAAAATATGACTGTTGGAGAAGGAGCCGACCTTACCTATAAATAGGAGCTCATTTGAAAGAGATCAGTGCTGATGGCTGATAAAAGTACTGAAAGGCTGACTAATCTTCTTGAAGTGAAATCTAGAGAGAGATTCTCTTATTAACTCTCAAAGCTTCATGCGACTCCGAATATTGGTGATTAAATTCGAGGGCTTCCAGGGATAGGAAGACAGAGGTGCTGACTACCTTAAAGTTCGAGGGCTTTCTTGCTGAGGAAGACAGAGGTTGCCAACTACCTTGAAGTTGAGGGCTTGCGGGGATAGCAAGACAGAGACTCCGATCTTAATATCGAGGGCTTACCCTGGTGTGGGTAAGACATACTTTCTTGAAAGTATAAATCAAGGGACCTTTATCCAAGGTTGTTGGATACCCTTCTCTTTGGGTTAAAAGACTTATATCTTGTTACTTGTAGTTTTACTACTTGATTATATTCCGCTGCATTTTGTATTATAAGGAAAGTATAACTTTCTTATACTTCCTTATTTGTACTCTGTTTCATTTAGATTCTATATGCTTTAAGGTAGAATCTCATATTGTAATCATTTGTTAATATTCAATTTCCGGAACCATATTTCTGGAACCCTCTTTCGGAATCTCTTTCCTAGTTTGCATTCGGTGTTAAGAGGTGTTGTGAATTTGCTTAGTTTAACTTTGTTAAACTTAGCCTTTTCCTTTGCTTAAGGAAATCATAGTTATTCTTAACTAACATTAAAGGTTTCAAAGGAATTTTTAAAGTATACAATTCACCCACCCCCCTCTTGTATTTTGAGCATCTACATCACTATTTCGATCCTATAATTGGTATCAGAGGATGGAAGCCTCATACTCTATACCAATCTTACATTTGGTATCAAATGAGGTCTCTGAAATACTTTTACTCACATACAAGTTTTTCTTGCTCACTTTATCATTCCGAACTTACCAATTCCGAAACGTTTCAAATTCCGAACTTTTCTCATTCCGAACTTTGTGATTATGAATCTTTGCTACTAACAAGTTTGTGTGCAAAGTTATATTAAGTATGGCAGGAATTAATGTTGGATCTATTGACAATCTGAATCCTACAAGACCACCAATATTTGATGCTAATGACTATGAATACTGGAGAGATCGTATGGAGACTTTTGTTATCAATACTGGAGTAGACAACTTTGTTATGCTTACTAGTGATTATAAAATTCCTGACAAGGAAGTCAGAACTTTTACTAACCAGGAAAAGCAAGAATATCAACTCAACTATAAGGTACGCAACACTTTACTATGTTCAATGACCAGAAATATATATAGCCAAATTTCTTCTTGTGAAGCAGCTAACTATATATGGAAGAAGTTAGAGGTTACACACTTTGGGACTTCTAAGGTGATTGAGACTAGAAGAGCTATGCTTAGAGCTGAATATCATGGCTTCAATTTTCCTTATGGAGAACCTATATTTAAAGTTCAACAATGATTTATGACTATCGTCAACAGTCTACAATCTATGGGAGATAAATGTTTAGATGATGAAGCTCTTGTGGACAAGATAATTGATATTATGCCCAATGAGTGGGAATCCTAGAGAACACCTATAGATGAGAACAGGAAGGTCACTCAAATTACTCTTGATGAATTATTTGGAACTCTTCTACAACATGAAACCAGAATGAAGAGAGATGCTGACAACATCAAGAAGAAGAATGGAAATGGTACTGTTTCTTTTACTACAACTTCAAATAAGATGAAAGCTAAGACTCCTGAGAGAGTAACCAGATCCAAGTCTAAGAAAGTTATTTTCCAATCCGAATCTAGTGAGAGTGAAGTCTCAGAAAATGAATTAGAAAATCTTGTTCGAAGAATGAACAAGATAGCTGGACAGAGAAACTTTCAATCCAAGTATAAGAAAAAGGAAAGGAAAGATAAGAAAGATGGAGAAGTTACTTGTTATGAATGTAAAAGAGCTGGACATATTAGACCAGATTGCTCTATGCTCAAAAAGAAAGAAAGGAAGGAAAGACATTCAGACAGGAACAGGAAGATGTATTATAATGCATAAACTAAGAAAGTTTTGAAAGCTAATGACACTTGGAGTGCCAGTGGTGGTGACTCTTCAGATGAATCTTCTGATTATGAATCTTCAGGACAGAAGAATCTTGGTCTTATAGCCAGATTACCTATTGATAATCATTGTTTTATGGCTAAGGTACGGAATGCTGAATCATTGACCAATGTTTCTTTAAACTCTAATGATAGTAAGTATTATAACTCTTCTGATGAAGAATCATCTTTTGATCAGGAAAATACTTTACCTACTTATGAATAAGTCTCGAGGTTTGCTGAACTTCTTGAAATTTAGAATTCCAAACTCAACAAGAAACTTGATAAGGCAAACTCTAGGAATTCTATTCTTACAAAAGAGATATAAAATCTTTCTAAAGATCTTGATAAGAAAAATGCTGATTTTGAAAGTATTTCAAAAAATCATGAGGATGTAAGTTCTGAGAAGAACAAACATTCTAAAGAATTAGAAAAATTAATTTCAAATAAAAATGTTTTCGAACCTAACTCTAGTTCAAAAACTAATGATTTTGATGATAAAAACCTGGTTGTAAAACTCAAGTCCGATGTTTTTTCCTTAAATAAGTGTTTATCAAACTTTACCCATGGTAAAGAAAATTTTGATAAAATGTGTTCCCAAATATGACCTTTAAGAAATAAATCCGGATTTGGTTATACCCATGCAAAACCTATTTTTAGTAACAATTATTTTGTTCCTCAAAGTGCCCCATTTTGTACCAAGTGTTAATGTGGTGGACACTGGGAAAAGAATTGTTCCTTAAACAAAACCCAATCTCTAGGATTTAACAAAGATTACTTTTCTAAGAAGATGTGGGTTCCTAAAATTTTATTGTCTGGAAATCTCGGATCCAAACAAGTTTGGATTCCGAAAGTCTAATTTTCTTCTTGATTTCAGGAAAATAAAGAAAGTAACAGCAACAATACATGGTACATGGATAGTTGATGTTCCCGGCACATGACTGGTAACAAAAGCTTTTTTGAAAAGATTATCAAAACGAAAGGAGGAAAGGTAACTTTCAGAGACAATGCTAAGGGAGAGATTGTTGGTATTGGTAATATTGTTCTTTTAGGTAAAACCTTGATTTCAAATGTTCTTTTTGTTAAGGGTCTTAAGCACAACCTCATTAGCATAAGTCAATTATGTGATGAAGGTTACCTTGTGAATTTTAGGAATGATAAGTGTTTAGTTCACAATTCCGAGGAAGAATTTATTCTCTCAGCAAATAGGAAAGATAATGTCTACACTTTGAACCTAGAAGACCTCAGGAGCCAAGATTTACCTTTCCTAAGTGCAATGTAAGATCATTCCTGGTTATGGCATAGAAGATTAGGACACTGTAATATGAGAAACCTATGTAAACTCTCTAAGAAGAAACTAGTTAAGGATCTACCGGAGCTTAGATTTGATTCTTCTAAAGTTTGTGATCCTTTTCAATATGGAAAGCAACATAAATCTAGTTTTAAGTCAATCGGTGAAGTCTCAACAACCGATGCATTTCAGTTAGTGCACATGGACCTATTTGGTCCAACACAAACTGGAAGTATTGGAGGCAAATACTAAGTGTTTGTTCTAGATGATGATTACACTAGATTTACTTGGGTCTATTTTCTAGCAAAGAAATCTGAAGCTTTTTCTTATTTCAAAAGTTTTAGAGCTCAAGTTAAAAATGAGAAAAACCTTCCATTGAAAACTATTCATAGTGATCATGGAGGAGAATTTCAAAATTCTGATTTTGAAACTTTTTGTAGTAAGAAAGGTATTACTCACAATTTTTCAGCACCTAGAACTCCTCAACAGAATGGTGTAGTTGAAAGAAGAAATATAATTCTTCAAGAAATAACTAGAACCATGTTGAGTGAATATTCTATTGCTAGACATTTCTGGGCTGAAGTTGTAAGTACTGCTTGTTATACTATAAATCGAGTTTTAATTTGATCTTTTCATAATAAAACTCCTTATGAGTTATGGAATGGTAGAAAACCAAGACTTTCCTACTTCAAGGTTTTTGGTTGCAAAGTATTCATTTTGAATACTAAAGATAACTTACATAAATTCGCACCAAAGTCTGATGAAGGAATTTTCTTAGGTTATTCCACAACCTCTAAGGCGTATAGAGTTTTTAATAAAAATACTTGCTCTGTTGAAGAAACAGTTCATGTGAAATTTGATGAATCATATCCTTTTGTTTTTAAACCATCTCAACTTACATCTTCGGATGTGTTTTCAAAAACTGATTATCAACCTTTATTAGAAGAACCTTCTGATAAGGAAATTGTTCAAAAAGATACTTCTGAAACATTTACCCCAGAAGATTTTCTACCCTATGTTGATGAACAGGTTTTACAAAACCCAAATCAGGTGTTTCTTAAGAATCATCCCAGTGATAGTATCATTGGTGATGTAAATCAACTTGTAAGGACTAGAAGATCCTTAAGAAATGAAGTAGAACATCTAGCATTTCATTCCCAATTAGAACCTAAAAGCACTGATGAAGCTTTAGGTGATGATGATTGGATTAAAGCCATGCAAGATGAACTAAATGAATTCAAAAGGAATAAAGTCTGGACCTTGGTTGAAAGACCTAAGGAAACTTATGTTATTGGAGTAAAATGGGTTTTCAGAAACAAATGTGATGAAAATTGAGTCATAGTAAGAAATAAAGCTAGACTTGTTGCTAAAGGCTATAATCAGCAAGAAGGAATAGACTATGAAGAAACCTATGCTCCAGTAGCTAGACTTGAATCTATCCGTATTCTATTTGCCTTTGCAGCATTCTTTAATTTCAAACATTTCCAAATGGATGTGAAATGTGCTTTTCTTAACGGTTATGTTCAAGAGGAAGTTTTTGTTGAACAACCACCTGGCTTCGAAGATACAAAACATTCGGATCATGTTTTTAGACTTACCAAAGATTTGTATGGACCTAAACAAGCCCCACGAGAATGGTATGATAGACTCACTGGATTTTTGCTTCAAAATAACTATGTTAAGGGAAATGCAGATCCAACCCTTTTTATAAAGAAAGATAAGAAAAATGTTTTGATTGTTCAAATTTATGTTGACGACATTATATTTGGTTCAACTCAGCAATCTTTGACTGACTCTTTTGCAAGTCTAATGAAATCTGAGTTTGAAATGAGTATGATGGGTGAGTTAACATTTTTCCTTGGTTTTCAAATTTCTCAAAAACCAGAAGGAACCTACATATCTCAACATAAGTATATTAAAGATCTTTTGAAAAAGTATGGTTATGACAACACTAAGAGTATAAGTACTCCCATTGGTACCTCAAACTCTTTAGATCTTGATGAAGCTGGGAAACCAGTAGATCAAACATCTTTTAGAGGTATGATAGGAAGTCTACTTTACTTAACATCTAGTCGACCGGACTTAATGTTTTCAGTATGCTTATGTGCAAGATATCAATCCAATCCTAAGGAATCTCACTTAAAGGCAGTAAAAAGAATTTTTCACTACCTTAAGGGAACCATGGATCTAGGATTATTGTATACTTCTAGAAATTATTTTGTTCTAAAAAGCTTTTCTGATGCTGACTTTGGTGGATGTAGAATGGATAGAAAAAGTACATTCGGAACTTTTCATTTCTTAGGAGATTCTTTAGTTTCTTGGTCCTGCAAGAAGCAACATTCTGTAGCACTTTCTACTGCTGAACCTGAATATGTAGCAACTGGAAATTGTTGTGCTCAAGTATTGTGGATGCAACACACACTCACAGACTATGGCCTGAGTTTTACTAAAACTCAAATTTTGTGTGATAACACAAGTTCCATTGCCCTCAATAAAAACCCTGCACATTACTCTCGTTCAAAACACATAGATATTAGGCATCACTTTATTAGGGATCACACACTCCAAGGAGATATTATTCTTTAGTTTATCAGAACGCAAGATCAACTTGCTGATATTTTCACAAAATCATTGCCTTCTGATAGATTTGAATATATTAAACAGAAGTTAGGAATGATAACCGCAAGGTAATCTTTCTTAATTAACTTTCTATTGAAAAAGTCTCCTTACAGTAATTAACTCCTTTTCAAAGGGGGAGTACATTTGATTTTTTGTTTAACAAAGTTTTTCAAAATTTGTTTTCAAACTTTTCGGAACAAATATTTCCGGAATGGAACTTCCGGAACTAAAATTTTTCAAAATGGACATTCTCGTACAGAATACTTCTAGAATAGGAGTGTTCATATTAAAAATTTCCGGAATGGAAAATTACGTACTGGCAGCTTCATAACCAGATTTTTGTACCGATTTTTCTACGTAGTGTATTTTTCGTACTAAGTTTTTTTTCTTCGTACTGTTTTCCCCCCTTACTAAGTTTCTTTTTCATACTGAGTTTTTTTTTAAATTTGTTTTCCGTAATGAGTTTTTCGTAATGAGTGTTTTCGTTGTGAAATTGTTTTCCGTAGTAAACTTTTGAGAACTTTGTCTTTTCGTAATAAAGTTTTTTTTGTAATCATCTTTTTATATTACCCATTACGAATAATCCTCCTAATCCAATCCGAAAGGTATGATTACCTTACTTAAGTTTTCTTAGTCATATTTTCCTTGCTGGCATTTTTTTTGTATTATGTTTTCGGATTATAGTTTTCTTAACTCTTTGTTTTAATAAAAACATCAAAAAGATCGGATTCAAGTTTTCAACCGTCAGGTCTGATCTCAGCTCATTCTAACCGTTAGATCAACTATGGAAGGTGAACCGTCAACTCGTTGCCTATATAAAGGGGACCCAAATACTCGTCCCACATCGATCTCAAGCTCTCGCATCCTGAATCTCTACCTTTCAGTTTTAAGGCCGTTCCGAACTACAGTTGTCTCCATTCCGAACTTCTCAGAGGATTACAGATCCGAATGCCTGCGGAGTTAGCGTCTCAAGAAATGTCTTCCACCAAGCCTATTTCTCAGTGGTTAGTTTACAGAGAAAGGTTAGTCCATCAAGATTTCTTCAACAACTATGACTCTCTTATCTCAAAGAACATTAAGTTGAATGGCTGGGAAGATGTTGTTGTATCCAAATCAGGGACTCAAGATGATGTTTTTACAGAGTTACTTGTTGAGTTCTATGAAACTGTTTCCTTCTTCCAGGAAGATAATAGGGAGAAGTTTTCTTTTAAGTATTATGGAAAGACCTACAAACTTTCTTATACCATGGCAGCAAGCTTGGTAGGGTTGTCTTATGAAGGAGAAGACGAGTTTATTTCTCATGTATTGTCGGACTCTAAGGGTAGCTTCGACAAGGAAAAAGCATTAGCAACCCTCGGACTGGTTGATGACAAGGCTCTGAAGATTGCAAGTCTATCCACAAACTTCCGGATTCTAGAGTTGTGGGTGCAAGGACTTATCATACCGAGAAAAGGCGATAAAGACAGCTTGAAGAAGAGTGAGATATATATTTTAGATTTCCTGATAAATCTAAGTAAGTTTAACTTCATGAGGCACATTCTTATAACCATTTAGAATCTTAAGAAAGGAAATCTCAGAGCTCAAATCATAATGTACCCAGCAATATTATCAAAGTTGATAGTTCGGTGCCTAGAATCTTTCAAGGAAGCCTGCAAATCTAAGCCAAGGGTTTGTAAAATTTTGTTGGTTAGTGATGACACCCTTAAGAGGATGGATGTGGCTTTCAACAAAGAGATTGGTGAGTTTGTTGATTTGCCTAATCAAGAAGAAACGATTTCGAAGGCTGCTGAACCGGAATCATCCAATCCAGTGAAGAAAAGAATGTTAAAGGAAGTTGCAGCTGAAGTTGAAAATCCTAAGTCTAAGGAAATCCATTCCGCACCTCCAAAGCCTAAGAAGAAGAAAGCCTATCCTGATGAGGTTGTTACAAAGTGGAGAGCTGATAAAGAGAAAAGGAAAGTAGGGGATCCGCAGTTCGGATTGGACCTTGCGGAAGCTAAGGCATTAAAGGAGAGAACTGCTGATGAACTTGAAAAACAAGCAGAGGAAAAGAAGCTTAAGAAGAAGATGTCAGAAGCCGAGGCAGTCCAATCGTTGTTAAAGTTTAATGAGATGGTATCCGGAAGCATCCCAGTTCCGAGATCTTTCTCCCTAAAACCTCTACCTGAGACTCCAGGAACAAATCTTGATTTTCCGGAAGAGACTACAGCTGAGCATGTTGAGCAAATTGAGAAGATTCATCAAGTGGGAGAGGAAGAAGAAGTTGCTGAAGGAAGTGGTGAAACGGGAGATCTTTTGAAACAAGTGGATGATTATAAAGGATCACCTTCGGAACATCTATCACTCCGAACTTCAGAGGCTGAATCCTCTAAGTTAGTAACTCCAGAGAAGGATAATAATGGGGAAGATGTTATTCAGAAAGTTGTTGATGAGATTGTTCAAGTATCTACTGGGGAGCAGAAAACTCCAGATCAAGAATCAATTCCGAAGAAAGACAAGGGAAATCAACTCCTTGTTGAAACACTGAAATCAGTGGCTAGAAAGAAAAGAGAATATGGTGATTCGTCTAAAAGGAAGTTGGAGCTTATTGAGGAAGAAAACTCTCCAAGCAAGATTTCAGATTCATAGTCATCCTCGTTGGGGCATGATTTTGTTGTCCAGTCTTTAAAGAAGTTGGTGGGATCCATTCCGACATTCTCTAGTATAGACTCAAGATGTCAGATGCTCCAACATGCGTTGAATCATAAAACTGACTCCGTATCTATGGTTATGGACAAGTGCATTGAGATTGAGGCTCAGTTCAAAACGTTTTTTGTTGGTTACGAAGCTCATAGAAGATCTTGCAAGAGGATGACAAACTGGTCGAAGAAGACTGTGGAAGAGATGAGGTTGCTCGATGAGTTTCAAGACAATGTTAAAGATGCCTTTGAGACCGAGGACAAGAAGATAAATGAGTTAACTACATATTTTGAAGAGAAGCTGACAGAAGAAAAGAACATCCAGATTCAAGAAGTGAGAGATCTGAATGGGAAGCTGAATTCTGTTTCTCAAAACTGGAAGTTTGAAAGGGATCATCGGATTGATTTTGAAGAAAGGATGAAGGCTCAGGAAGAGAAAATCAAAGCTCAGGAAGAAAAGTTGAAAGCCTAGGAAGAAAAAATTGATGCTCAATCCGAAAGAATAGTTTCCTTAGAGAAGCAAGCTGAAGAAGATCATAAAGACCTGAAGAAGATCAAGACTATTCTAAAGGGGCTCATGTCAAAGGAAAAAGATCTGAAATAACCAAATCCGATCATTTTGTTGTAATTTTTTCTTTGTTGTCGAGATTTCAAATCTAATGAAATTTGTGCCTCTCGTTTCTTTTGTTGTCATTACTAATATTTCAGGTACTTTGTTATTTTTTTCCATTCCCTCCAATTCTTTTTGAAAATCACAAAGGGGGAGAAGGAAAAGATCCTTAAGAAAAAGAAGAACTCTAATAAGGGTTTATCAAAGGGGGAGAAGAAAAAGATCCTTAAGAAAAAGAAAAACTCTAATAAGAGTTTGTGTAAGGGGGAGATTTTTCATTAAAGAAGACATTCTTATCTATCACTCCGGAAATCTGAATACGATCCTTAGAGTTTCAAAGCCTAAGGGGGAGTTAGTCGTATTCATCAATATCCTTAAAGCCAAGGGAGATAAGCCTTAATGTTTTTCTTTCTTCTTAGAATTTCTTTTTTGAAAGTATGTTTTTGCTTTCCAAAAAGGGCGAGATTGTTGAGTCAATAAGGTTTTCCTTATAACTTTTCCATTCCTTCTTGTTTTGAAAATCAAAAACACCTTATATTTAAGAAAATCGCTTTTATAAGGAAAATTTCTTTCTTAAGGAAAATTGCTTTTATAAGGAAAATTGCTTTATTAAGGAAAATCGCTTTTATAAGGAAAATTATCCTTATCCTATTTTCATCCATATTTTTCTTAAGTATGAAATTAGGATTCATTTCTATTTTCTCGGAATCATTGAAACTTTGATATAAAGAATTCGGTTTTAGGATTCGGATTCTGGATAAAAACTATAAGGAAGATTCACTCCGAATTCCGGATATGAACTCTGACTAAGTTCTATTCCAGATTCAGGAAATGAATTTTGAAGAAGAATTCTCATTACGAATTCCAATGAAGAATTCTCATTACGAGTTCTAATGAAGAAATCTCATTCCGAATTCTCATTACGAATTCTGATGAAGAAGTCTCATTACGAATTCTAATGAAGAATTCTCATTACGAATTCTGATGAAGAATTCTCTTTACAAATTCTGATGACGAATTCTCATTACGAATTCTGATGACGAATTCTCATTACGAATTCTGATGAAGAATTCTCATTACGAATTCTGATGACGAATTCTCATTACAAATTCTGATGACGAATTCCCATTCTGAATTCACCTATTAAACAGAATCTGATTATCTTTGTCTTATAAACTATGAATTAATTCAGACTCCGAAAAATATCTTTGTTTGACTCCGAACTTTTATATTTCTTACACTTCTAAAATTTGTCTACTCTTTACTATTTTTCCTTACACTCCGAACCTTCACTCCGAAGTTTTCATTCCGAACTTTTCTGTTAGAGTTTAAAATGATGTCGTACATTCTGTTTCACTTGTTTTGTTATTAAACGATGTCGTCTGTTTTGTTATAAACTAACCGTTGTCTAAGTGACACATGTACAGGTCCCTCCGATCTTTAAGGAAAATATGACCATTGGAGAAGGAGCCGACCTTACCTATAAATAGGAGCTCATTTGAAAGCGCTCGGTGCTGATGGCTGATAAAAGTACTAAAAGGATGACTAATATGCTTGAAGTGATTTCTAGAGAGAGATGCTCTTATTAACTCTCAAAGCTTCATGCGACTCCTAATGTTGGTGATTATATTCGAGGGCTTCCAGGGATAGGAAGACAGAGGTGCCGACTACCTTAAAGTTCGAGGGCTTTCTTGCTGAGGAAGACAGAGGTTGCCAACTACCTTGAAGTTGAGGGCTTGCGGGGATAGCAAGACAGAGACTCCGATCTTTGTATCGAGGGCTTACCCTGGTGTGGGTAAGACAGACTTGCTTGAAAGTATAAATCAAGGGACCTTTATCCAAGGTTGTTGGATACCCTTCTCTTTGGGTTAAAAGACTTATATCTTGTTACTTGTAGTTTTACTACTTGTTTATATTCCACTGCATTTTGTATTATAAGGAAAGTATAACTTTCTTATACTTCCTTATTTGTACTCTGTTTCATTTAGATTATATACGCTTTAAGGTAGAATCTCATATTGTAATCATTTGTTAAGATTAAATTTCCAGAACCATATTTCTGGAACCCTCTTTCAGAATCTCTTTCCTAGTTTCCATTTGGTGTTAAGAGGTTTTGTGAATTTGCTTAGTTTAACTTTGTTAAACTTAGCCTTTTCCTTTTCATAAGGAAAACATAGTTATTCTTGACTAACTTTATAGGTTTCAAAGGAATTTTTAAAGTATACAATTCACCCCCCTCTTGTATTTTGAGCATCTACATCACTATTTCAATCCTACAGCTGTACTTTTCATAGAGATTCTACTTCCATAAGATCTCTAGTACAGTTCTTAGATGCTCCTCATGATCCTCCTTGGTTTTGGAGTATATCAAAATATCATTTATAAAGACTACCACATATTTGTTGAGGTAACCCCTAAAGACTATACTCATCAAGTCCATGAATATTGTTAGAGAATTAGTGAATCCAAAAGGCATTACTATGAATTCATAGTGGTTGTATCTTATACAAAAAGCAGTCATGGGGATATCTTCCTTCTTCACCATTAATTGATAATATCTCGACCGAAAATCCACCTTGGAGAAGTATTGTGATCCAAGAAATTGATCGAACAAGTCATCAATTCATGGGAAAGTATACATGTTCTTTGTCGTGATTTTTTTATGCTCACTATAATTGATACAAAGGCGCACTGACCCATATTTCTTCTGACAAAGAGTACTGGTGCACCTCATGGTGAAGCACGTGGGCATATAAAACTTTTATCCAGACTCTCTTGTAGTTGTTTCTTCGTCTTCTAAAGCTCCAAAATATCCATTATATATGGATTCATGGATATTGGAAATGCCCTAGGTATAAGATCAATTGAGAATTCAACATCTATTCTAGAAGGAAGACCAAGAAATTCCTTGGGAAACACATCAATGAATTCCTTCACAATAGGTATGTCTTCAAGGATGGTTTCCTCCTTAGACTCAATCATCTGATCCAGATACACAATCTCATAGGGAAGTAATATCCACACTTGATATGATGGAGCTAAAGAAGATTAATCTTCCTCCTTGCATGTGTATAGAATAGGGGGTCTATTCTCCACATGCAGAGTGATTTCCCTCTCACGAAAATTGTCAATCCATGCCAATAATTTCATTAAATTTCATTAGAGGGAGTATGATGAGGTTATCTGGGAAATTCAACCCACAGATTATGACAGGGGAGGAGTTATATTCATGGGATGCAATGATTTCTCCATTTGTCGTCCTCATTGAAATCTTTACATACATGATTTGTGGTGGTGTTTGGATTATTCTGCATAACGTTTGGGATATAAAAGAATGCATATAACCTAAATCAAAAAGTACATTCTCTATTATTGAATTAATAACTAGCATACCTATCACCACTTCTTTTTTGGAGTTCACTTCTGCAATAGTGATGGAAAAATCACTCCCTTGCTGCCTTGGAGGTTGTTGGTTGCCTCCGAAAACCCTTGGCTTAGGGAACTGATTTGTAAGATTTCCTAATTCTTTGGAGTTATATAAATGAACAACACGTTGAGGTTTGAACGAAGCGTTCTTATCCTTTGTTGCAGCCACATTTTTTTCTTTTTTGTATTTAATATCTAGGTGCCCTTCTCTTCCACACCTAACTCATTTCCTCATCCCCTTCTGCAAATTTCTGTGGTGCTTCTTTCTGCACCTTTAGAAAGTGGGGTGTTGGATCTTCTTAGCACCGTTGTATTTATCCATCGGACCGCCAGTATTGAAGTCCACCTTACGCTTCTTACCCCATGATACCCCTGAGGTTATCTAATCTCTATTTCAACCTTTATGTCACAATAGACAATTTCCTCATAGTTGTTGAAGTCACGGATCACCAGCGCTTTCCGTAGGCTACATTTAAGCCCACCAAAGAAGCGGTCAACCTTTCATTCAGGGGTAACGACATTGGGGAAGGTGTATCGTGCAATAATTGTGAATTTTTCATTGTATGCTCCGATAGATTAATCCTCTTTTTTCTTAAGGGCAATAAAGTCCCTTTCTATCGTAAGCTGGAGGGTGGGCAGAAAATATTTACCGAAAAACATCTTCTAGAAATCCTTTCATTCCAATGCCTCGATCTCCTCCTCAGGCTTCATATTTTTTATCAATGTCAACCATTGATTGGATTCACCCTCCATATGATAAGCAGCCTAAAGAACCTTCTCTTGTTTGGAACATTGAAGGATGGAGAAGATCTTTTCAATGGAGTTGATCCATTTTTTAGAGATTGAGGGATCAGATGATCCAATAAAAGTAGGAGGCCTTTGTCTCATGAAGCTCTCGATAGCGACTTGTTCTTTCTGGGGGGAGGTTTGAAAATTCTTCTTGACACATGTTTCTATTCAAATCTTGAGTTAATTGAGGGAGTAAAGTAACAAATTTCATGATTCTCGCTCCCATCGGATTGGGGATCTCATTAGAACAATCATCACATTGATCTTCACATCGGTTGTTATCCCAAGTCCTCCTATTACCGGCCATTGGATGGAATAAAAATATTGTTAGAGGTAACACATAAAGGATAATCCAAGTACAAAACTGATGACATATAAATAAATTTTATTTCTATAACATACGATTCCATAGGCTTCAATCTATGTTATTCATGATCTAATTTCTCATATATATTCTTAGGGGAATTTTTTTTAATTCCCTTAATAAGGGTTCATAATAAGATTGTGAATTTTCCAAAGAATATCCCCTGGGAGTGTCATAACTAATAGTGTAGCAAGGAATGTTGTTGTTCACCAGTTCCTATTCAATTCTAGCTAAAACTGGTGTTTTCTGGTTTAACCCCTAGGATACATTTGTGCTAGAGCCGCCTCTACATGCTCGTATCCAGAGAGGGATGTATTTTATTGATAAACCACTTACTTAATACTCACCAATACTTATGGATTTTTTTATTATACTTATTCTTGTCTCTAAGTATTCACTAGGGTTTTCTAATCCTAATCCCAAAAATAACTAAACCTATACTTTGATACCATCTATAACAACCTTTCTTTTTATTTCACACTAAAACATGATTTATTATATAAACTCTTCACTTGATATAACATGAAAGATCTAGATTTCTAGTGTCTTTGGGGCTTAGGAACATTTCATAACAACTTAAAACATGAAACACCACATCTTTATTGAAATATTCCTTTACATGACCACTACATTCAATCGTACTTAGCATTGCATGGGATAACCTAAGGACATGCATAAGAAAAGGGTGAGTTATAAATCCTAGTAAGGGAATAAACATGGAATAACATGAGGAATAAAATACATGTTAAAAAATAGTCATATCAATGGAGCACAAGAGAACATGAACATAAAGGCCAGATAAAGCATGATAATCATAACATGGAAATGTTGCAACAACACTTAACATGAATTAGCATGAGCCAAGTCTCATTGCAAATGGAGAATGAGTAAACCCTCATTGAAAAAGAATCACGATTAAACCCTCATTTCACTTGAATTAGAATGAGTCAACACCCATTTCACATGACGTATCATGATACTATACATTACCTAATGCATTGGAACGCTATCAGGGTTCACCCTTCTTAAACATTTCATTTCATGCATAAGTGTTCCACATGAATCATATAACATGGAATCAATCAACATCATAAGTTATTACATGATTAAGTAATCTGGAATAAATAAATTAAAGTACCATTAAATATGTATATGTGCATAAAGGTGAATACCCTTGATAGAGACATGGATAAGGTATTCACTACACAATGATCTAGGCTTGAAAAAACGTTGTTCAATTTCAACAGCATAACGGTGTGACATAAGGATTCATGAAAATGGTTTATGATAAAGAAAAGGGTGTCTCATAATATGTACATAAAATGGAAAATAAGTGGTTAATATAGATACATGTCTCAACAGATGTAATGGAATTTAGATGCATAATACAAAATAATTACTTAGATGTAAAAGATGAGAGAGAAATCCCTCACAGAAATTCGGCATGGTAATGGATGTACAAGGGCGGAATTAATGAGAGAGAAAGGGTTCTCCCATCATCCAAACATAAATAGGGTAGTATGGGTGGGTTATAAATCGTACCTCAACATTTTTAATTGAAAACAAAAGTGTATAACAACTTAATGAAAACTGGACAAAAATGAGAAAGGAAGAAATTCTTTACTTGGAAGTGTGATCCCAAAGGCTTGGGAGAGGCTTGAGAGAGGCTTATTAGGAGCTTAGGGAACCTTTGGAGGATTATATAGATATGAGGGCAGGGTTTTTTTAAACTCCAAAGGCTTTAACTGAATAGTAAGTGCGATATTGGGTGGGTTTATATAGGAAATGAGAAGGAATTCTTTATTATTTAGGTGTGGGACACCTCACATTAAACAAATCAAAATCACAAAAAATCCCATGGTTTTTGCCAATGTTTATTGAAAAATGGGAGTGGAAAAAAATATTTTATGAGGCCAATGTCTGAATTTCTTAAAATAATAGGGTTACTTATGTGAAGGTGAGTCACACTCTCAAGGAAAACAATTTAAAAAGACAAAATGTTTTATAAGTCTTTGAGGGTCCAATAAATCTTGTAAAATAAATCAAACAATTCTAAAATCACATTATATTAATGATAAAACATATATTGTCCGAACATAATGTTTATAGTATTTTATTACATCACTATAAGGTCATTATGATGTCTTAAAACACATTATATATTTAAAAGTATTTAACTTTTACCCAAAAAATCAACTGTCTTAGAAAATTATGAAAAAATTGCCATTGGATAATTTTGATGTCTTGATTCCAAAAATAATATTAATTTTATCTAAATAATTTTCTAAATATCTGAATTTTTACTTCTTAAATAAAAACCAACATTTATAAAAAATTTATGTGTTTTGACCAAAATAGCTTTCAAACCTTAATAAAAACTACAATTGCATTCACAAAATTATACGATAATTTATATTTAATAAAAATTAATTTAATAATAATAATAATATTTTATTAAAATATTATTTAATTCAAAAATTCATTAATTCATCAAAATATATTTCTTAGTTGAATATTAAATAAAAATACTATTCGTGCTTTAAAAACTATTTGTGCTTTAAAAACTATTTATAAAGTAACAATAATAAAATGAATGCACATTATTTATAAAAAATAATTTACATAGTCATAGTGATAGGTTATTGTAATAAAACCCATTATAACACCCATATAAGACCGAAGGGTAAGGTTTGTGAGGGTGAAAGACTCTAGGGGTGGCACATATAACATCGCTCTGGTGGTAATCTCTATTAACATCCACTTCTCCCGTAGTCAGTTCTGCTCAAGATTAACTGTTCATGATCTTCGTGGGCTTGGTCAAGAGTGAAGCCCAATGACACCACCTCCTTTTTGAGCTCTGACAAATGGGCTTCGTACGGGGCAATTCTACTGGATGAGGTTATCACATCCTTTGTCTGAGTAAATTGGATTTGTTAAAGCCCTATATTGATACTAATCATGTAATCACTATTCAATAGCTATATTAGCAACATTCCAAATTCATAATGGTATTTTAAAATTCAAAAACATAAAACCAAATAAGTTTACATTTTATATATCCATTTTACATAATAAGACATTTAATCAGATCAAGATTAATTTTCATTAATGAAAGTTTGAGTCATTACAATGAATACAATACCTAATTAATATTTATAGAATATAAATAATGGAATAAAAAACATATATATTCAATAAAACTAGTTATAAAAACATACTTTAAAATGTACTGATGATTAATGAAACATTGTTTCATGGAGGTGGTAGTTTTCACATGTGCATGATCAATGTTTCCATTTTTTATTGAATATTTTGAAACTAAATTATGGTTTTAACAAAAATATAATAAAATTTCAGTAAAATATTAATACTAATTTCATTATATACATATTTTTTAGAATTGTTTTTAGGATTGTGTATGGGAATGATAATGATAGGTAATTAAAGGTATGTAGTAATTACATTGAGAATTTTATTCTTCTCCCGGAGAATACTTTGGTAATGAAAGACATGGGAGAATTTTTTAGGCTATAGGTTTCCAAAAATGTTTAGGGGATATAGAATATGTAAATTGTTATAGTTTAAGTTGAATTTTGAATAAGGTGTGTGGATAGATAAGGGTGGAAGTGATATCTTTTTGTAGGTGAAAAAAAAGACAAATCCTTGAAAAATAATGTTAAGTAATGGGTAAGAATGTAATTATCTATGATTTAGGTGAGTTAAGTGATTTATATGGGAATTTTTCATGAGAAATATAGGTTTGGATTTTAATAATAATAAAGGGTATTCTATTTGGTATAAGTATCAAATTCATTTAGTGAAATTTGAGTCACATTATATTACACATTTTAACACTCTCTAATCTTGATCTAATATTTGTTGAGTCAAAAGTTTCTCTTATTACCTTTTTTGTATTTCTATTTTGGAAATAAAAAATATCCCATTTATTTATTAAATTATTTTTTAAAAATGTTTTTTAAATATTTTTATAAGAATTCATAATAATTTTATCCAACTTAGAATAATATTTACGGAGTTAAAAAAATATAATTTTTTTATGTTTATCATAATGAGGATAGATATGATAATAATCGTAGTCATATTTATCATACTCAGACTTATCAGATCGAAAATAATATTTCATTTTTTGACTTTCAAACTGAAAAAATTTTATTATTCAGATTTATAATGTTTTTAATTAAAATCATAGTCAGACTCAATGAATTAATTGTAATGACTATTTCATACCTGGAAAATGATATCTCTAATATAAAATTATCTTTTACACTACAAATGGTGTATGTCAAAATGACATTATACATTCTATTATAATATGACCATTGATGTTCTGGGTGTCCAATTTATCAAGAAAAAAACATGAATAATATATAATTATTAGAGGATCAAGATGAATTTTGGATGTTTTCCTATAAATAATCGGTCATTCGAAAAGTTTTAAGCGAAGTGAGTTGATCATTTATTTGGAAAAATTATTTTTGTGTGGTAGTTATGAAGAATATAAGAGTGAAATATGTGTTTCAAATACTTGTAATATTTTTGAGTTTGGAATCATAATGACTGGTCACATGATTACAATCGAGGTCTTGTAGGGATAACGAGATAGAGAATTTGATCATCATGTCGAGGGATTGTGGGGATAGCGAGATAGAGAAGTTGATCGTCTTATAGAAGGCTCATAGGGATGGTGAGACAGACTGATAATCATATCAAGGGCTTTCCCTGGTATGGAAAATATATACTTTCGTGTATATATAAATCAAAGTACCATTATCCTAGGTTATTGGATACCCAACTCTTTGGGTTAAAACAATTGTATCTGTTTTTATTAATTGTTTTATTACAAATATTTTATTTACACTTAAATTGTAACATAAATTGAATCTTTTTATATTCATCCTTCCATTTTTTTATTATAATACATTTTACTACTATATAATTTTTCTACCCTGTATTAATTTGTGAATAGTTTGTAACTAGATTACATTTCTAATTCTTACTAAATATGATTTTGTAAATTGTTTAGAAAGAATAATTTTATTATTACGGCATGTGGAATATATATCAGAATCTACTTGATTATGGTATAATGATTATTGGACCCAATAGAAAAGTATGATTACCATTTAAATACCTATAATTTTTTTAATAAGATTTTGTTTAACCATGTTAAACTATGTTTCTTTTAACATTAAAAAAGAATGTTTTTAAACTAGAAATTCACTCCCCACCCCTTGTATTTAGCCATCTTCATATACATTAAAATCCAATAATTGGTATCAAATCCAAGTTTGTTATATTGATAATAATATTTCATATCTGACAAGGTTTCACTTGATCATACTTTCTTCCATTATCTTCTTGACTTTTGTAATCATGTTTAAATTTTTTTATAAAATTTTTATTTATAAATATTTTCTACACTAACATGTATTATGGATTATATTTTTTGTATTTTTTTAAATATGCACGGAATAAATTTTAGTTGAATAGATAATCTCAATCCAAATAGACCCATAATTTTTTTATGGATCTGATTATGATTATTGGAGAGATAGAATAAAGAAATTCATTATAAATACTAGTGTTAAAAAAAATTCCTGTTATTTGGAGATTGTAATATCCCTAACATGTTGGTGACTTCTTTTACAAATAAGGAAAAACAAGAGTATAAATTTAATTACTGATTTAAAAACACCTTATTATGTTCAATGAAAAGATAAATTTAAATTCATACTTCTTGTTGAAAATATGCTAATATTGTTTTGAAAAAGCTAGATATTACTCATTTTGGAACATCAAATATTGTTCAAACTAGAATAGAAATTCTTAGAGATGAACATAATGAATTTTAATTTCCTTTTGGTAAACTTGTTGTGAAGGTTGAAAAATGGTTTTTGACAATAGTCAATAGATTAAAATCCATGGGAGAGAAAGGATTATAAGATGAAATCCATGTTTAAAAGATAATTTATTTTATTTCCAATGAAAGGGAATCTAAGAGAACAGTGCATGGTAAATCAAGGAAGATAAAAATTCCCACCCTGGATGATTTATTTAGAACCATTTTATAATATGGTGGTAGGTTGACAAGATATGAAAATAAGGTAAAAAATAATGGTGGATTTTATTTTAGTAATAAATCAAATCTGATAAAACCTCAAAATCATGATAATATTGATAATTCGGAAAAGAAAAAGAATTATATTGTCCAATCCAATTCGAGTTATTCTAAACATTATGAGAATGAACTAGCTAATATTACTTAAATAATGAAGAAGATTATTTTTATAAATTATTTTGAATATCTCTATAAGAAAATTAAAAGAGGATATGTATGAAAAGAAAAATTCTAAATTTACTTATTATGAGTGAAAAAAGAGATGGAAATATTTGACCAGATTTTCCCAAGTTGAAAAGAAATGGCAGGGAGGATAAAAATTCTAAAATTAATCATAATAATTTTAATAAGTCAAAAATAAATAATGTTCTTAATGATACTAACATTTTTTGTTCTAGTGGGGGTGATTATTAAGACGATTACTCGAATAATTAAAGTCCATATTAGAGGAATATTGGTCTTCTTTCTAAAATACCTATTCCGAATTAATATTTAATGGCCAAGGTACACAAAATAGATTCTTTCAATAATATGTATTTAAATAAAAATTATTATAATGAGAATAATTCTACATATTAGGATGAATAATCAACCTCATCTAGTGATGATCAGACTTCACCTTCTGATAAATAAGTTTCATTCTTTGAAAAACATTTATAGAATGAAAATTTTAGTGTTTGTAAAAACTGACAAGGCTATTTAAAAACATTCAAAAGATAATTCAATCATTGATATTTTAAAAAATAAAACATTATATCTATAAAAATATCTTGATAAATCCAATTCTGAGATAGTTATTATTTATAAATATTTAGAAAAAGTAATTACATAAAATAATACTTTGAAAACTAGTTTTGATAAACTCAATTACAAAACTAATAAAAACATGGATACGAATTTAGTTTTAAAAATCAAGATAGAAATTTATTCATTAAATAAATTTTTTTCAAGATTTACTAATGGTAAGGAATGTTTTGAAGAAATGTATAAATAAATCAATCTACATAATATTAGTATAGGAGTAGCATATACTTTTAAAAAACCTATTTTTAATAACAACTTCTTTAATCCTAAAAATTCACCCTTTTTACTAAATATTAATGTGGATTTCATTGGAAAAACAACCTATTTTATTCTTTAAATAAAATTCAATCCTACATATTTAAAAAAATAATATTCTTAAAAAAATGGATTCTTAAAAAAATATAATATTTTCGGACCCAGGAAGGTTTAGGTTCTGAAAGACTAATTGTTTTTCTTTAAAGAAAACAGAGGTAGTAACAAAAATAAGAATTCATGGTACATGGATAGGTGTTTTTCCATACATATTAATGGACACAAATATTTATTTTAAAATATTATCAATATTAAAGGTAGAAAGTTTACCTTTGCAGATAATGATCAAGGATATAATATCATTATATGTTTTATTGTTCTTCTTGGAAAAGATTTAATTTCGAATGTTTAATTTTTTATAGGTATTATGTACATCCTTATAAGAATAACTCAATTTTTTGATGAAGGTTACCTTGTAAATTTTTTTATTGAATTTTTTTTTGTAAAAAATTATAAGCATGAATATGTTCTTCCTTCCCATAGGCATGAGAATGTTTATACTATTAACTTAGAAGACCTTAGGATCCAAGTCCTATCTTTCCTAAGTTCAATTGAAGATCATTCTAGGTTATGGTATAGTAGGTTAGGACTTTGTAAACATAAAAACCTAATTATGTTAACTAGGAAAAAACTTGTTAAGGATTTATAGGATCATATATTTGATTCATCAAAATTATTTGACACTTTTCAACACAGTAAGAAACATAAGCCTAGTATTAAATCTATTAGTGATGTCTTAAATTCTGATGCATTTCAATTAGTGAAAATGGGTTTATTCATTCTTACAAAAAATATTAGTACTGGAGGCAATTATTATATTTTTTAGATGATTGTTACACTAGATACACATGGTTATATTTTCTAGAAAAGTAATCTAAAGCCTTTTTCTATTTCAAACTTTTGTATCCAAAGTTAAAAATGAGAAAAACCTTCCCTTGAAAATTATTTGTAGTGATCTTGGTAAATGATTGGTAAATTATGATTTTGAATATTTTAGTAGTAAAAAATTAGTTACACATAACTTTTCAGCTCCAATAACTCCTCCACAAAATGGTTTTTTTGATAGAAGGAATTTAATTATTAAATAAATTACAAGGACCATATTGATTGAATACTCAACTTCCAAACATTTTTGGGATGAGGAAGTTAGTACTACTTGTAATAATATAAATCGAGTTTTAATTTGACCTTTTATTCCTAAAAATCATTATTAGTTGTGGACAAGTTTAAAACTGAAATTTCATACTTCATAGTATTTGGATGCAAAGTATTAACATTGAATACGAAAGATAACATACAAAAATTTTCACCCAAATATAATGAAGCTATATTCATAGGTAATTACACTATTTCTAAGGTATATAATGTATTTAATAAAAGATATTATACTATTGAAGAGATAGTACATATTAAAGTTTATAATCTAAATGATTTTTTTAAACAAATGCAACCAATATCCTCAGATGTATTTTCCAAAACTGATTTTCAACCTTGGTTGGAAGATTATTCTAATAATGAAAATTCTCAAGATTTTTTTTGAAGTATTTACCTCATAATACTTTCTACATTATTTTGGGGAATAAGTTTTACAAAATCTAGGTTAGATGTTTCTATGTAATCATCCATTTGATAGTATCAATGGTGATGTGAATCACCAGTCAGTACTATATGATCCTATAGAAATGAAATAGAATATCTTGATTTTATTTCTCATTTTGAACCTAAAAATCCTCATGGATCTTTAGGTCATGAGGATTTGATAAAATCAATGCAGTATGAACTAAATAAATTTAAAATGAAAAAACTATAGACCTTGGTAGAAATACCAAATGAAACTTCAATAATTGGAGTAAAATGGATTTTTAGAAACAAATGTGATGAAAATGTAGTTTTCATTATAAATAAATAAAGACTTTGTAAAAATGGTTATAATCAATAATAAGGCATAAAATATTAAGAAAAGTATACATAGATAGTTGGATTTAAATATATTTTTATTCTATTATCCTTTGCAGCATTCTTTAATTTCAATATTTTTCAAATAGATGTAAAGTGTATTTTCCTTAATAGATATGTAAAAGAGAGAGTTTATATTAAAAACCCCCTAGTTTTGAAGATAAAAAACTTCCTCAATACATTTTTAAACTTACAAAAGATTTATATGGCCCTAAAAAATCCCCTAGATCATGGTAATATAGATTAACTAGATTGTTTTATAAGAAAATTGTGTTAAGGGAGCTGTTGATCCAACTCTTTTTATAAATAAATTAAAATGAAAAACTATTATTATTAAAATTTATTTTTAGGAAATTATATTCAGTTCATCTAAATAATATTTAACAAATTACTTTTTGAATCTTATGAAATCTATGTTTGAAATGGGTATGGTGGGTGAGTTAACATTTTTTTGTTTTCAAATTTCTCAAAAACTATGAGGAACATATATATCTCAACATAAGTGTATCAAATATATTCTTAAAAAGTATAGATATGACAATACTAAATGTATTATTACTCCAATGAGTACCTCAAATACTCTTGATATTGATGAGGCTAGGAAATTATTTGATTAAACAATTTTTAGAGGTATGATAGGAAGCTTACTATACTTAACAACGAATCATGAAGAAATAATTTTTCCAATATAATTATGTGTAAGGTATATAGATAACAAAATGGAATTTCATATAAAATAATTAAAAAATGATTTTTCTTTATATATAGAAAACTATAAATTTAGGACTTTTTTATTCTTCTAGAAATAATTTTGAATTAAAATGTTTCTCATATTCTGAATTTAGTGGTTGAAGAATGGATTGGAAAAGAAAATCCAAAACATGTGATTTTTTAGTAGATTCTTAAGTTTATTGGTATTATATGAAACAAAACTCATTATAACTTTCCACTAATGAAGCTGAACATGTGGCATTTGAAAGTTTCCAGGCTCAAGTATTGTGGATGTAACACACACTCATTGATTATGGCATAATTTTTACTAAAAATCAAATAATTTGTGATAACACTAGTTGCATTACATTAATTTAAAACATGCACCTCACTCTCATTAAAAACACATAGATATTAGGAATCAATTTATTATGGATCACACAATCAAAGGAGATATCATTTTATAATTCATTAGAATGTAATAAGAACTTACTGATATTTTTACAAAACCATTACCGCCCGATATATTTGAATACATTAATTTGAAGCTAGAAATGATAAGTGTTAAGTGATCAATAATATCTAAATTCTCTTTACAAATATTATTACATTAAATTACTACTCCTTATAGGGGGGTTATATATTAGTGTTCGTTTACAAATTCTTTTATTTTCAAATTTTTTGAGTTTTCATTTATATTTTATCGAATTCATGTTTTCATTTAAATATTATCATATCTGAGTTTTCATTTAAATTCTATTTCATTTGATTTTTCAGTTAAATTTTATCTTATTCAATTTTTCATTAAAATTTATCATATTTGATTATTCATATAAAATTATTGTTTTTACATTTTCAATAAAATTTATTGTATTTGAGTTTTCATTTAAAACTACCATATTCAATTTTTATTTTGTAATATGTTATAAAAGAGAATTAAAAATTATAATACTCATGATTTTACTTCAAAAGGTATTCTTATGTCATTTTTATAATAAATATTGTTTCATTTTAATTAGTTTTATCCTTTTTTTGTTACTATACAAATATTTCATTTTTCTTAAATAGTATCCATGAAATATGATAAAAGAATTTATAAAACCTCAAGAGTTAACATTTAATATATATATATATATCATATATTTTATTTACTATCATATCACTCATATTAAATCACAGATGTCATATTTGTTTTGGAAGGCCAATTATTGCTTCGATATTCTATATAAATGGGACCCCCTATGTGTCCCACATCATTTATCTCATATCTTCTTCCCTTGAAGTGATTCCTCATTTATGATCCCTAGTTTGAATTATTTTCTTCAGGTCTAAACCTTCCGTATTAAGTCCAAATAAAATGGAACATGTAAAGTATTACAACAATTGTTTTTCTAGGAGAGGTTATTAGAAATATCTTTTTATAAAAAGTATTATTCATCTCTTTTAAGGGTAATATATTTCCAAGGATATAAATCCTTATGTTTAGAATAGTCATATCCTAGTTATGATATTTTTTATTTGGATTTAGATTGATATTTTTATTATTCTATAATGTTATTTAATGAATATGGAAAAGTGATTTTTTTTCTTTCTAAATCTATGGAGTGTATTTCAAGATAAAAACTAAGTATGTTGTAGGTTTCCTTAGTATTTCAAATGAAGGAGATACATTTTTTCCATATTATAAACTACATGACTCAAAGGTAACATTTATCAAAGAAATAGGTGAAACTAATTGAAAAATAATGTATCAAATGATGAACTAAGGAAGGTCACCCATCTCATTAAGTACCATAGAGTTTTATCTCTTAAGATGTGTGGGTTTCAAATTCTAATAAAAGGAGGCAGATATACTTTGACATTATTAGTTATCTTTATTTTTATTATCTGTTAAACATGTGGAAAATCAATTTGTCACGTATTATTCTTTTTAAAATCAACAATATCAAATCTGGATCAATCAAGTCTCAGATTTTAATGTTTACAATTTTGATTAGTAAGATTATTGAATAATGTATGAAACACTTTATCATTGCAATCAAGTATGATCCTGTTAGAGAAAATATTATGTTTATAAGTGATGAAAAATGAAAAGAATGAAATTGGTGGTTGATATTGAATCAATTTTGTTTTTTACGAATACACAAATTTCTACATAGAAATTAGAACCTACTTCAATGTTAAAGAAATCCTCGAATATTAAAAATATGGAAGAGGTCAACTCCCACCCAGAAAAAGAAAGGAAACAAAATAAATAATCAAAAGAAGTGGCTGATGAATGGAGAATGAAGCAGGCTAAAAAAATATAAAGGAGATCCCTAATTCGGACTCAACCCAATAAAATCCTTAGATAATAAAATACATGTTGCTAAAGTTTTATAAAAACATAATAAGTAAAATAAACAAAATAAGACACTTAAATGTGAAAGTTTAGTTGACTCTTTGATGAAATAAGTATAAGATACTTCTTATAATGTTTTTTTCACCAAGTAGTGATTCCAGTTTTTATTTTTAAGAGATAGTTATTATCCATACTAATTTTCTCTATATGATATATAATGGAATGTCTGTTGTGGTTGATAAATAATCAGATCTATATAGTAAGACCGATTTAATAAAAATATTATATATTTGTGAAGATTTTATTAATGAAATGGAAGATGAATCTATAGGAATTGATTCTCTATCCAAAAAACTGATGTTTTTGAAGAAGATATTGTTTTTAAATAAATATAATAAAATGAAGAAAAATAAAAAGATGAACAAAGAGAAGAAGAAAAAGAATAACAAGAAAAAGGACAAGAAGAAGATGAAGAAGTTGAAGAGAGACAAATTACTGATTAAGAAGATATTATATATAATAATATTTCATTAAGGACTTATCAATACTCCTAAAAATAATTTCCTTACATGTTAATTCAAAAAGATAAATCTATAACTCTAGAGAAACAAAATTCACTATCAATTCAAGCAGTTGAAACTTTATCCAAGAAGAATAAAAAATTAGAACTGAAAATATGAATGTACTAAAGGTGTTAATATTTATTCCATTGAGATTTTTTATGTAAATAAGGATAAATAGATAATTGAAAATTTAAAGAAAGACCAATGTAAAATTGTTTAATAATAAATCAAAAACAGTTGTATCCTACCTTCGGAGGATGTTGAAGAAAATAAATTAGATTCAGTAAGAAACAGCTCTTCAAAAAGAGTTGATTTTATTATTCGGACCTTGAAAAGGATTAAAATAACAATTCCCAATTTCCCAAATCTAGAGTCTTGATGTCATATTCTTGATGATTGTTTTAATTAGTAATCAAATTTGAAAAAAATACTAATAGAAAAAGTGATCAAGTTAAAAATTGAATTCTAATCCCATCATGATTTTTATTGGGATCATAGAAAATATTTTATCCAATTGAATAAGTGGTATCAAAAATTAATTAATGATATCAAGGTTTACTGTGAGAATTTTGAATTGATAGGTAAGGACTTGAAAGATTTGAACAAAAATTCTATCTAATAATAAAGGATATGATAGAATGAGTAAATAATATTAAGTATTTTGAAGATTAAAGTAATATTTATACCAATATTATAAATGATTATAGTGGAAATATGAGGTATTTTGAGGGTCATACAAGAAGACACAAAATCATAATGAGGAATCCAGTATTCTAAATAGTGATATTTCACAAAAATATCAAATATAAGAAAAAAATAGTCAAAAACAATTTGAAAGGATTCATATTCAAGATGAAAGGTTACATAATTTAGAAAAGAAAATTCGGTCTAAGGAATAGTTCATTGAAAATTTAAGAGAGGAATATAAAGAGCTCAAAAATATGAATACGACTATGAGAACCTTGATGTTGAAGAAAGATTAAATTTTTTTAAAGTCTTGTCTTTTTTAAAACATTTTTCTATGATGAAATTAATAAACTATTATTCTCATTAAAATATTATTGTCCAAATTTTTTTATAATTATCATTGGTTTAATATTCTTTCATAATTTTTATGGATTATTAAATAGTTCATTTTATAGTTTTATTGTTTCTCTAACCATTTTTAGGAACCTCAAAATCTAATTCATAATTATTTTTGAAAATCACAATTGAGGATAAATTTATACATATAGAAAAAAATTATAGAAAGTATCATATGTTTTAATTAAGGGGAGAAATTTTATTTAAAGTGTGAATATAATCCTTACGGGGAGTTATTATCCTAAGGGGTAGTTAATTGTTTTCATTATTATATTCAGATGAGTTATAAACTCAATGGGAGATAAGTATAATTTTTAATTCTGAATAAAATTCAATGTTTCTTATCCATATATATTTTGTGGGTTTTCATTTATAAAAAGGGTGAGATTGTCGAGTCAAATGTTTTTCTTATAACCTTTTTCATACTTTTGTTTCAGAAATCAGAAACATATTATTCCTTTTTTTTCCTATTAGTTTAAAAAATATATATCTTTTTATGATAAAAATAATCTTTTTATCTTACATAGAATAAGATTTATGGAGTGATGAAAATAAAAAATTTCATTATGTTTATCATAATGTGACTGGATATGATAATAATTATCCTTAGCTTTATCGTACTCATCTTTATCATAATGAATATAAGATAACATGGTTCATCTTTCATACTAACAAAATATTATTATTCGAATTGATAAAGGTTTTAATTAAAGTCATACTCATACTCAATGAATTTATCATAATGAGATTTTCATACCCAAAAAACCTTATCTCTAATATTTAAAATACCTTTTACAATAAAAATTTTGTATGTAAAAATTAAATCAGGAATTCGGTTATTATATGATTGTTGAAGTTTTTGGTATCCATATCATCATGATAAACTCATAGAAAATATTATTGTTTGAGGATCAAGATGACCATTGGAATATTTCCTATAATTACTTGGACATTCGAAGAGTTTGAAGAAAAGTGTTCTAATCAGTTCATTTGAAAAAAAAACATTTTTGTGCGAGAGCTCTCACTACAAGAAAAATGACTTATACCAACAAAAATTCAATGACAGATAATATATCTGTTGGAAAAAATGAGCAATTCCAACAGATACTGAGTTTTATTGATAATAAATTTAAATACCAACATTTAATTTTACCAATAAATATATTTGTTTTTATTAATTTTTTAATACCAACAAATATTATACCAACAATTTTATTAGTCACATTATCATATTAACACCAACAATTTTTTTAAAAAAATTTATATAATGATTATTATTAATTACTATTACAAAAAAAAATTCAACATATAAACATGTTATTATTTATTCACTACAAATAAATCATTTAAAAAGAAAAATATTGGTTAATTCCAATAAGGTGTTTATTAATTTTTTTATATAAAAAAGAAAATAATTATAAGACAAATTTTTAATTTAATCGCTAAAAATTATATACACATTAACAATATGATCTTAATAAATATTTATCATAAATTGTAAATTTCATTTAAGATATATTTTATATGAAACAAATTAAAATTATATCTTAGATATATTTTACCAGGATGAGTATTAAAAAACATTAACAAAAAGTTAAAATGAAAAATAAAATAAAAATAACCAGTAAACCCATTCGTTTTTTCCCCGCATGGCCACACCTCCCGTATCTCGAGTTCTTTGTCAGCCGTGTCTCCACACAGGCCACCTCTACCAGCACAGGCTATACTCACATGCCCAGTTCCTCACCGTCACCCGTATCGACATCCATAACCTCGATTCTCCACTGCTTCCAATAAAACTCCCTCCACTGATTTTCAATAGATTTTTTTTCTGTTTCAACTATAATGTCGAGATGTTAGGAAGAGCATGGACCGAAAACCATTTCCCATTCAGTTGGTATATATTTGAGGCTACAGGCATGTATTCATTCTCTTCAAGTTTTAAGCACTTAAAATCATGGTAATATAATTTTTTAATTGAAATCCAGTTAAGGTTTCTTCGAAATTAAGATTAAACGAGTTTTCTTGTTTAATTTTCATTATGATTTTATTTTTATAATTACATAATCCAATTGTTTTGGTGATTTTATCACCTCCACATTTTTGGATCATTTCGAACCAGTTACTCCATTTTTAACTTTTGATGGCATCAATTGGATGTCTCAATGAACGAATACTCTACCATATTACTATCCTACACATTATATAAATCCACTGAGGGGGATCCACTGATGGTTCTCTTCAAGTTGAAATAATTTACCACTATTTGATGGGTTTCACCATCTACATTGAATCCCCTCTTCATTCTCTCAAGGTTCATGATTTGGATGGCAAGGTGGTTGAGTTTTAGCATATGTTTTTAAAAAATGATTTTTAATATTATTTTTGTGTGTTTCTCCTTATCTCTATATTCTATTAAGTGTTGAATATTTTGTGAAATTATTAATAACAAAGTTTTCAAGTTAAATAGTATTGTGGAAATGATAAACCAAATATTACTCCTTGCAGGTTTACATTGAAGGGAATGAATAAAAACTAGTTGTTATCTACACTTACCATTATATAATTATTAGTTGGAGATTATTTCCCATTAGATATCCTTGTGTATTTGGAAAGACATAAATAATGGGTTACTCTTTTATTCCAGCTCTCTTATATACTTGTCCTTAAAAAATGAGTTGTTTGTTATGACCACATTTGGTCCTTGTGAGAATCATTGACATGCCTGAAAATTACAACTTCCCAATAATGATTTATGCTTCAACAATTTTTTGAGCAACTTTACATAGAATCATTTTATCAAAATAAACATTAAATATTATCCTTTTTTCCCTGAACACTTGCAAGTCGTGATTCTTAATTTTGTTATGTACTAAGATATACTGGCGAGTACCACTGGTAAGAGATGATGGTTTAATTTTTAATAACTGGGGGTTTATATGGTTTCTCTACTTGAAAATACGATTTGATATTATCTTTTATCTAGGTAAGTTGGTATAATATTTTTCCATACCCACTGTGCAGTAGAATCCATGTTATTACAAAAATAATATGGTTTTCCATATGAACATAAGAGACTATTTTATTATTTACTCTAACTAAATGCACATGTAATAACACTCAGACCTTCCATTTGTGTTTTGGTATAAAATTCATTATTTCTAGATGAAAAACTGTTGGACTTGTACATTCATCATGACTTTAATTGTTGTAACATCAATATCAACTTTTATCTGTGTAATCAGAACACTTAAAACGATAATCTCTAAAACATTATTTCTAAATCCATATTCACTTTCTGTGTTAGATGAAAGGAGATCCCCAATTTATCCTATCATATCTGAAATGCATCACATCAACTCTAATTTCGAACAATGAATTGAAGTCACGGAAGGTTATTGAAAAGATGGTAGCACAACCCATTCCACTACACCACTCCGAGAAGAGCTAATAAAATTAATTTAAAACTTTTTTCTAATTGATATACCTTTCAATTAAAAATATTATTAAACATGATTCAATTAAATTAAAACAAGAGTTTAAATTTTTATCATGTCATTTTAAAATGTGATTTTAAAGTCATCAAAATTACTAAATGAGCAATAACAATGAATTTTATTTGAAATTAATAAATGAACTTCATTATAATAATAAAAATATAAAACATATTTTGTGTCTAAAATTTATATAATATTTGCAACCAAAACTTAAGTTAACACTAGTACCCCACCTGTGCAATTTCTCGGGACAACATAGAATGTAAATCAATGAAAAATTAAATCTAACTAATAAAACCCCCAAACATGCCTTAGTATGAGAAAAGATAAATCAAAACTTATAGAATAATGAAATATAGAAAGAACAAACAATGGAAGAGTAATTATTAGTTAATACAGAAAATGAACCAAAAAGCATTGAGTTTCATTCAACCATAAGAAGATATTACTACTAGGGAACCAATACATTTCAAGCAAATATTTGTCTATTCAAGTTTCATTTTCATCTATAATTTATCTTTATTGAATTTTCTTAATGTCCTGAAACATTGAAGTGTCTTTGGTGAAATCATTTTGGACATGCTCTCTTTTACCAAATCTCTCTTAATCGAAATCAAATTCTGTCTCTGCAAGGAATTTGTTTGTAGCATGTCAATCAAAGGTCATAGAGTAAAATGAGATCAACAAAGTAGTATATATTTTTCAATATGAACTCAGTGAAGTGAATCCCATATTTGTAATTTTATAGTATTATTACATGAATATATCCAGTTAGTCAATTGTAATCCATATTTTAATTGCAGTTTTTTGTAGTATATATCCATGTGTTTGTATTCTATTAGAGGGAAACTATTTAAACAGTCTATAATGTATCTGTGTATGGTTTCAATTACATAATTCATTTTCATAAATATATTGGTAAATTCTGTTATAATTCTTTAGGAAACAACATGTGTAACTCATAAGAATAAACCATATGAACATATGTGTAAAATGTATTCATATATTATACATGAATAATGTGGAATGAAACTTTACATGAATGATGTGGAACTCATGATACGGTACTCGGTAATATCAGAAATCAATCTCATATATCAGACGAGAATTTATACCCAATTCCATATAAGGAATTGGGTAAACCATTACAAAAAAAATTGTGTATGAGTTTACTGTATATACGGTATAAGAATGATGTGGATCATTTCTAATTGTATACATGTATGAGTTAACTATGTATATATGAGTAAATTGTATTCATATATCATATTAATCCTTAATCTAAAATTGTTGCATTAATTCATTGTAAAACTGTATGAATAATTTTGTTCTATAATTCATTTGAAAAATGTACACATATATCATTTACATATAGTGTTGTCCAAGTGAATAAATCATTATGCATATAGTTACATATTTGAAAATTTTCATTTTCATATTTAATTTGTTTATGGTTTCAATTATTGAAACATAATGATGTATACATTAAATTCTCGATTGATGTTATTCAAAAATTGCCATGTATAAATAAAAAATGTCATATATTTTATCTGCATATGGTTTCAATTATTTTATCTTTATACAGTATCTTAATGTAATTTTCTATAGATTTCTCCCAAAACACTTTATTTCCTAGCTGAATGTATTTGTTATGTTTTCCCCCTCATGTTAGGACATTTTTCATTGATGGAGATCCTTTGTATGATTATGTAAAATAAAAGAACATCGGATGTACCTTAGAATTTTCGAATCTATATTCATATTTGTGGTATGATATCCTGTCATATTTTACATGTGTCTCTTAATAGTAGGAATGCATAGATTTAAAATTCCATTTATTTGTATACATATTTTGGTGTTCTCTATCCATTACTTGTGTAATAGATATATTTTAGTTCCACAGGCTCACCATAGGTTAGTCTTTGGGATATTCTCATCCAGTTCGATGGGATTTTTTTATGTGATTCCTTTTAATTGATGTGGTTTTTATTTTTAGGATGTGTGGATTTTTTATTTTGGTTTAGAGACAAAAAAGAAGTGTTTCAATGACTTATCAAATGGTAAAAATATACCATTTACACATCATTTATCGTAGGTTTTAAAACACATATTTATTGTATATGTAGTTTTGTAAATGCATTATTGATTAGTCATGTTTTTTAATTTGTAATTTCTTATTTGGAGTCTAGTCATTATAAATCACAGGAAAGTGCATATTTATAGTAGTTGTAGTTTTGTAAATACACTATTGATTAGTCATGTTTTTGGATTTGGAATTTATTCTTTGGAATTTTAATCCATATTAGCTATGGTAATAGACATTTGAGGGTGTTGTGCTACTGTTACCAGTCATTTGGAATGTTATTGGTTGGGCATTTGGAATGCAGTTGGTGATAGGCATTTGGAGAGGAGGCCTGTAATGTTGGACACTGGTATTTTTCATTTTTTTTACAAACTGAAATACTGTTTTAATCATGGTTATTTTGGTTATTTCTAAACAATAAAATTTAGCCATTTTATATAGTTTTTGGTTGTTTCGGTTTTGGTTTCCAAAGTAGTAGGGTCAATTATTAAAAAACCATTGGTTGGTTATTTCAGTTTTTGAAAATTCTGAACAGTTTTAACCAAACCGACTATTTTCTCACTCCTAAAAGCATAATGGAGATATCTAATTTGGGTTTAATGTCCGTCTGTTTAGATTTATTTTTTAAAAGATTTACAACTTACATGCAGTGAAAAGACCATCTTCCACCTTTCATAGTAGAATGAATCAATACCAGAAATAATGTCAATCATTCCTATGATTTAACTTAGTCTTGTTTTCTAATTTTTTTTTTATGTTTCAATAAATCATATTTTATAAATCTATAGGCCTAAAATCCCAATATTCATAGTAGAATTCATGTGGCGGTAATGTCCTGTTATCTCCATCTGGCTTGGAAAATATGAAACTCGGGGCATATTTTCTTTAGTTTTCTAGCTCCAGTTAGTAACACCATTTTCCAATTATCCTAGTCAAAATATATAATTGTACTGGATGAATTCTTTTAGAGATCATAATAGTTGAATCATGGACTTGTATCACGAATTTAGTTTTCTGGTATTATCAACCTCCATCTTCTTGAGTCATGGCTTCAGTTTTTCTTACAGTACTTATACTTACAACATGTTTCTTTATTTGATACATTTTATGTATTTGATTTTTCTTTAATCTATAGATATTTCAAGGCCTCAATTTTTAAATATTACTTTCTTCATATGTTTTTCTCTTTAATTCATTAGCTCTATATTTTCATAAGCATGTTTAGTATTCAGCAATATCATACAAGGCCTCACTACACATCTTCTTTAGTCACTAACTGAGGTTTTTATATACTTAATGTTGCATTCTATTATCCAACTACCTTATTCGTGGTTTTTTCTTTAGTCTTGGTTTGTTCTGTAAGGCCGGAACTGATTTTTTTATGTACTGCAGGCCGCATTTTTTCTCCATATGATTGAATCATGGATTTTGATCTCTTTTTTAGTATGTGACATTCTCTTTTTAGTTATCTTTTTTATTAATATATTGCTTGTAGAATTTTTGAACATATGATTGTTGGGTATGTGTTTGGTATGTTGGAAGTTTTATGAAATAGGTAAAAAAGAAATAAGATTATTAATTATGTTTGACTCAATATTCAATTTCCTTATTTGTTGTGATATTTTATTTTTAAACATGTTCAACCCTTTGGATCTTCTTGATGTCAGTGTTAGATTGGAGGTGAACTGTTTTCATCCACAAGTGCATGAAAGGCGACGTGTGCATGAGTGGAGATTACTAGCTACTTCCAACCATCAGTGTGAACCAAGACAATGACAACTAATGTGTAAGATAAATAGATTGTGGATTAAGTGTCAGATATAACTCTCTAGCTGGTCCTTGGTGTTGGAGTTGGCATGGAATGTTAGAGATGACTAGTTGGTTAGAGCTGACTTGTTGGATGCTTTTGCTAACTCGATGGCTAGTCCCTAGTGTTGGATTTGGCTTGCTGGCATGACATGGATGTGAGGGTGGATCTTGTTGGGGGATCATGTTGAGGACCCAAGTTTTTTTTATTAAATTTCATTATTAATATAATTAACTTTTTTAACATGTGTGAAAACTGTTTTCTGTTTTATAATATGATAAATTAATAAATATAATATAAAATCTTATTAGAAATAAAATTTTATAAATTTTATTCAAATGTAATTTATAAACAAATATTATATGTTGATAATATTATTACCAACGTAAAAATTTGTTATTAGAACCTATTGCTAAACACCTTACCAACATATATATTATCTGTTTTTATTATTATAATTGTAACAGAACTATTTTATTTGTTGAAAAAATATTTAGAGATAGAGTTTTTACCAACAGCTTAGTGACAGGGACATATATGTTGGTAAAACGTTTTACAAACAGAAACTACACTTTTACCAATAGATATTCCCCCGTTGGAAAAATTAAAATATTTTTTAGTGTCTGAATCTTATAGGAGTGAACTACATAGGCCTCTTACTTGTGATCTTTTTGAGTTTATAATCACAACGACCAATCGTGTCAATACGATTGAGGGATCATGGTGATAGAGAGATAGAGAAGTTGATGATTATATCAAGGGATCAAAGGGATAATGATATAAAGAAGCTCATCATTGTATCGAGGGCTCATGGGGGAAGAGAGATAGACTAATTTTTGTATCGAGGGATTTCATTTGTAAGGGAAAAAAATTCTTATAAGTATAAAAAAAAGTGGTCTTTATCATAGGTTATTAGAAACTCTACTCTTTAGGTTAAAATAATTGTATTAATTTGTATTAATTAATTAATTACAAGTATTTTATTTATAATTTAATTGGAATATAAAGTTAATCCTTTTATATTTCTATTTCTATTTTTTTGTCATAATATACTTTCTTACAATACAATTTTTATACCCTATATTAATTTTTGAAAATGTGATAACTCTGATTACTTAACCACTAAATAATAAATATTATTCTATATATTATTTATATAGAATCAATTTTTCATTAAGACCTATGGAATACATATCGTAATTTAATTGATTACGATACTTAGTTTATTAGGCCCAAGATCTAAGTCTGATTACCATTTAAATACCTAATAGGTATTTTTAATAAAAAAAATTTAACCATATTAAACTAAGTATATTTTATAATTAAAAACGAATGTTTTTAAACATAAAATTCACCCCTCCCCCACCTTGTATTTATTCATATTAATATACATTATGATCCAATAATATTAATCATGGTTATTATCTAATCATAAAAAATATAATATAAACCTTATTACAAAATATATACATTATGAATATGAATTTCTATTCAATTTAATATAATTAAATTTAAAAAAACAAAAAATAACTTTTAAGTTAAATCATATAATGTGTTGAAAATTTGTTTTTTCTAGAAAAATGTATTCTTAATCCTTAAGTGTTCTTATTCTTATTTAATATTTATTAACGATTAAATGAGTGTTGATTTATTTTTATATATGTTTAAAAATCATGTTATAAACATAATTTAAAATAGATCCATATAATTTCAAACTGAATGAATAATATTTAGAAAATAATCATTCATTGAAAAGATAAATATTTTACCCTGGTAAGTAATATTTTCTATGGTAACTTATTTTTATGCCTAAATATTAAATTGGACTTGGTAATTAATTTGACCCTGGTTATTAGAAATATGGAAATAATTTTAAATATTTCAATTTATAAATGTTTTAATAAGTTATTTGAATTTTAGCACAAATAAGGTATAAAATGACATTTGTTATATTGTACCCTTTTATTTATTTTTTAAAAAGTGGTTACTTTTAGTGATACCCATAAATTTAACATAATAATTTTATTCAGGTAACATGGATTTTTTATTTATTTTAGTGTTGCATAAAAGAAAAGATACTGACATGATATTTAATAAATGAAAATTAATTAAAAATTGTTGGTTGTTATAAGAGAACACACCACATTCATAACCTACTACAATCTTATAGATAGGGATCCTAGAGGGATAGTACATAATTATTGATGTTATAATAAATTTTTAATTTCATAATTGTTTGACATTTGGTGATGATGTATCCACTCAAGATGTTTAAGAGGGTATTGATGTTTAAATTTTATGCATACAAATTTAAAATTAAACTTTATTTATTTTATTAATTATCTAATTATTTTTTATAAAAAAAATATTTTTTTTATGGGAAAATAAGTTTTAAAAACAATTATTGAATTATATATATATATATATATATATTTGTTTGAGGATGTTTAACAAAGGAAAAAAATTTATATTTTATGTAGTGTAATTAATACATCCATCTAGTTAAGAAAATGTACAAAGGTATACAGTGGGGAACTAATATGTCTAACTATTAATTTCTTTATTAATTTTATTAATACATAATATCTAAAATGAATTTTGGAAATAAAAAATTTTTCTGTGTATATTTATTTATTTTTGTATCTTTAAGGATGATTAAAAAGGAAAAATATCAATTTTTCAATGTGTAAAGAAAGACATGATCTAGCTAAGGACAAGTACAAGGGAACATAATGTGGAAATAAAATTTCCAAAACATAACTATTTTATTAATTTTTCGGAAAATAATATTTTTAATTGATTTTTAAAAACTAATATGTGTGTGTGTGTGTTTGAGGATAATTAACAAAGAAATAATATCTATTTTTTATAGTGCAAAGAATTAAATGATCCATACAAAGAAAAGTAAAAGGGAGCATTGTGGGGAATTAAGATGTCCAAATATTAATTTTTTATTGAATTTATAGGAACAATATTTAAAATGAAATGTATAAAAAATATATATTTTTGTATATTCATGTGATTATTTTTTATTGGATTATTTTTTTGAGGATGGTTAATAAATAGAAACATCTATTTTTATACTGAACATCATGACTTGATCTAGCTAAGGAATAGTACAAGGGAATAGAGTGGGGCACTATGTTTTCCTCATATTTATTTTTTAACTGATTTTATGGTGAAGTCTTATTTAAAATAAATTTTTGAAAATGTGTGTGTATATATATATATATATCTGATGCACACATATTGTAGGGAATTACAAATAATTTTTTTTTCCTAGTACAGTTTAGAGGTTGACCGGGTTCATCTCACTTGAGCAGCATCACTGTTGGTTCAATCACTAATTATATTTAACCTAATCAAAATTTTTATGTTATTATTATTTATTTAGGAAAATATATAATTTTTGGGTTTTGGGTTCTGTAAAATAATTTTAGTGAAATAAAATAACACTATTCTAACATGAAGATGAAAAAAAAGAAATTATGGAAGAATGGTCTTGGTCATTGTGTTTTATACTTAGGTTCATTAATTTTTTATTATATATTTAAATTCAATTTGAAAATACTCTTTCATCATAAATGGATTTCTACTCTCATCCTTGAGAGGGTCTATTTCTTACCTAGGAAACCACATCGTCGCAACAAAAGTTCACCTTCCTTTGTAGAAAGTATGAATGAATTTGAGATATGTTTTATGGTGGTTGTTTTCCACACATGTGTATTTATATCTCATCCAGAAAAAAAAAGAATCATAGAATCAATGAATTTGATGTACATTAATTATGAACATTTTGAATCCTCCCCCAGGTCTAATCCTTGTGTTACACACTTAACATTGTGAGTGACTAGAGAACATAGTGATAATAGATAAGAGAGAGAGAGAGAATTTGGTTAGGGTTGAAATATAAATAAGGGTGAATGTAAATAAAAATAGTTTAATTGAAAATATTAATGAATGATATTACATTAATAAAGAAAGGAAAATAAAATATAGAAAAAATAATGAAAAAATACTATGCAACAGTATCCCTACAATGCAGCGCAACGGTGGTCCTCTGGAATCGATCTTGTATCCTCTAGTATGGATTCTTATGTATTAAAGTTATTAAATAATGGGTTTTATTAATGGAATCCTAAATGCTTCAGAAAATATTATCAGGGAGTCATGAGGTCTTTAAATTTGTCTCCCTCATTAACTGCATCAAATTTTCCTATTTTTTCCCTGTCGATGCTTTTCACATTATGTAATTTTTAGACAAAATCTATATTTTTGGGTTGTAAAATATTCCATTTTGGTCTCATAAAGCCTTTACATGTATTTAATACAATTCTTGACAAGTAATTTGTGGGGCTATGAAACTTCTCATAGCATGTTTCATATCTTGTATTCCTTTTAAGCCACATATCATGAATATCTTCCATGATATGTAATATACTTTTCAATATGGTTTTGATCTATTTCATTCCATTTATTCATTTTCAATCTTAAAACAAGGTCCTAGGAATTCCATGGAATCTGTTATAGCATCAATCTACCTTCAAAATTCTAGTGTCGTGTTAGGTTATGAAGTGGCGCGGCGTTAAGTATCTTTATCCTTCTTAATTCTTTCATTTTGTTCGCTTTCCAAGAAGTTGTTGTATCCTTCCATAAATTTCAAAAAAAATTATAAATAATCATATATTAATGTCTAAATTTTTTTTGTTTTATATACCAAAATATATGTAAAATATGACTCTATCAATATATATAAGTATTTTTTAGTATTTATCAAAAGAGAAATATTTATTTTGTGTGATGAAATGCATGACATGATCTAGCTAAGGATAAGTACAAGGGAACATAGTAGGGGACTAATCAATATAAATATATTTTTTTATTAATTTAATGTAAAAAAATAATGATGAATTTTGAAAATGGAATATATATATATATGATTTAGTATGTTTAACAAAGAAAATAATATCTATTTTGTGTAGTGTAAGTAATGACTTGATCTTTCTAAGGACAAGTACAAGGGCACACATTAGGGCACTAAGATGTCCAAATATTAATATTTTTATTATTTTTATGTTAAAATATTATTTATAATGAATTTTAGAAAAGAATATTTATATATGTATGTGTGTGTATGTGTGTTTTGAGCGTGTTTGAAAAAGTAAAAATCTCTATTTTTATAGACCAGTGAGTTACTGATCAAGATAAGTACAAGTACAAGTAAACATAATGGGGAACTAATATAACTAAATATTGATAGTTTTATTAATTTTATGGTAAATCGATATTTAAAATTAATTTTATAAAACAATTATATTTATATATATTTATGTTTGAAGATGTTTAACAATGAAATAATATCTATTTTTAGTATAAAGAATGACTTAATATTACTAATGACAAGTACGGTGGAACAAAATAGTGAACAAAGTTATCCAAATATTAATTTTTTATTTATTTTATGAGAAAAAAATATTATTTATGTATTCTTTAAAAACAATATATATATATATATATATATATATATGTTTGATGATATTTAACTAAGAAAAAATAACAATTTTTTGTATTGTAATGAATAATTTGATCTAGCTAATGAAATGTACAAGGGAACACTGTGAAATTATAGAGTAGATCAAGATAATAAAATTTACTAGTGCATTTATTGGGATACTATGATGCCCAAATATTAATTTTTTTATTGATTTCATATAAATATAATATTTAAAATGAATTTTTGAACAAGATAATCAAAATATATATATGTTCGTGTTTGTGTGTTTGAATCTTTTTAAAAATGAAAAAATTTCTATTTTAAGTAGTGAAAATAATGACGTGATCTATATAAAGATAAGTATAAGGGAACACATTGGGGCACGAAGAAAACTGAATATTAATTACTTTTTTAATTTTTTGGAAAATATTATTTAAAATGATTTTAGGAAAAGAAATATATATGTTGTGTGTGTGTTTTATAATACTTAAACAAATGAAACATATTTATTTTTTGTAGTGAAAATAATCATTTGATTTAGAAATGGAATAGTATAATGGAATACAATGGGGATCTAATCTATCCAAATAATATTTGTTTTTACTGATTTTATGTTTAACAAAGTAAAGATATCTATTTTGTGTAGTGTATAGAATGTATTGATCTAGATAATGAATAATAGAAGGGTGCATAATGAAGCACTACTATTGTTGGTTGGAGTGGATACTCAAGAGGGGGTGAATTGAGTTCCAATTAAAATTTTTGTTAAAAACTTTTAGGATTAATTTCCCCCAAATTAGAATAGCCCAGTAAATTAAGGAATTAGAGATATAAGTGACTTATTATTCAACAGGTTTCTCAAAGGTTGATTACTCCTCAGTTGAATCAGTATGAGAACTAATTCCACTTTTGAAACAAGTTTACTAAACACATCAGATATACACACTAAGGAGAACTGATTATCAGCGTGAATGTAAAAATAGATCTCTGTCTTTGAAAATATAAGCATAATAGATAGATGTTAAATATAGTAAAGAAATGATGAACACAACAATTTAAACAAGAGGTTCAGTCTTAAGAGAAGACTCGGTCCTCTCCACATGGTGATCACTTGCCAGTATGCAATTATATTAAAAGTGATACACATCTTGTATCTGGCTTTACAACAGTTTTCACAAACTGTCCAGGTTTTGCAACCTCTACCACAGTTCTACGTGGGAAAAATAAACTACGAAGCCACACCAAGCTTCTTCCATAGTTATACATGGGAAACGAATGTAAAGATAGTTTGGTATGGGGAATTTTAGTATCCATTAGTTAAAGCACAAGAGTCAGTGCGTATAACACATACACACTGCTCACAAATGTATAGTATTTAAAAACAGTAGAGATAAAGATAGTAGGGATAAGTTTATAATACTCTATTGTGTTGGCAGATCATATTTTGACTTTTTGGAATGAAGTAAATGAAGTTTTTGTCCTTCTTTATAAGTTTCCTCCAAAACAGAGTGTCGCAACGTTCAGGTTCTGACTTCCAGAAGTAGAGATGATCAGCTTCTTGGGTTTTAATCTCTTTGCAGCACACAATGATATCTTCATGAAGATTCCTTCAATAGATCTTCATGAAGCTATATGTTCTTCTAAATGAGTGCATAAGGGTTCTTCTTGAGATTGTGTATGGTTCTCGCTTTATGAGTGTTCTGTGTATATCCAAAATGTTCACGCCACTTCTCTTGTTTCTATATGTATTGGATCATCCTCTCTCTGAATGTCTCTCTCTTATATATATACTCTTTTCCAGTTCAGCTTTGTTTTTCTTTTGGTTCAGCAGGGGCCGACAGGAAAGATGTTTTGACCATGTCTGGTCTTCCTCATACATCGTACTATTTCCCGATATGCCTACAAATAGAATTAAATAATGTCAGGTGTATTAATTTTTCCTGACAAGACCGTTATAATAGTATTAATAAAATTGATAAAGAAAAGAATGGAATATCATTAGACTAGTAGTGGATGCATGTCACACGGTAGAATTTAACTATGGTCTTTTCATCTGTGGACTTCATCAATAGGTTATTAAAAAGTAAGCTTCATCGGTAGGTTCTTTGTCTATAGGCGTGTAATGGTAGTTGTTACTATATTTAACAGTAGTTCCTCATTAGTGGACTTTGAGCAATAGTCGACTTTCTTGACAGTAGGAGTTTTCTAGCGGTATCCTTCTACTAAACATGTCCAACTATAGGCTTGAACAGTGAGGTTCTCAACAGAAGGATTGAGAAAGAGTCTGACAGTGAATTCCTAACAGAAGCCTTGTCACAGCAGTGACCTTGTGACAGTAACTCTTTGTCTATGAGCTTTGATAAGTAGATCATCGGTAGACTTGTGACAGTAACCGTGTACCGGTAGCTTCCAACAGTGACTGTAAATCTTCAACGGTGATCTTCTAGCATCATTGACTTAAAGTGATAGTAAGCTATAACGGTGACTTTGAACAGAACGCTCTTACTAGTAGCCTTTAACAGTGAACTTATATTTGGATAAATATAGACTGTAAGCTGATGCAGCGAAGTCATGAGTCTTAATAGTATACATTTTTTATAATAAGAAAATTATATATGTAGATTAAAAAGATTAATTACTGACTTAACATATCATTATCAATATTTAAACATGATTTGGGATTATCAAAATAGTTGAGTCCAACAATTATATCAAAATATAAATTTCATTTATTTATTTTATGATAAAATAATAATAAATAATGAATTTTTCAAAAAGTAAATGTCTATATATGTGTGTGTGTGTGTGTGTGTGTTTATGGATGTTTAACAAAGGAAAAATATCTATTTACACAGTGCTAAGAATAAATTGATCTATATAATGGAGGTAATAAGGGAACATAGTGGGGCACTAATCTCTCCAAATATTTAAATTTTTTTAATCTTATAGGAAAATAATATTTAAAATGAATTTTATGAAATTAAAATAAATATATATATATATATATTTCTTTGATGATTTTTAACAAAGGAAAAAATATCAACTTTTTTTAGTGAAAAGAATGACATCATCTAGATTGGGACACATACAAGGAAAAATGGTGGGGCACTAAGTTGTCTAAATATTAATTTCATTTATTGAATTTAAGGGAGCATAAAATTTAAAATAAATTTATGAAAATATATGTGCGTGTGTGTGTTCTTCTGGATGTTTAACAATGGAAATTAGTTTATTTTTTTATAGTGTAAATAAGGACTTGATCAAGATAAGTAAAAGTATAAGGGACTAAAGGGGGGAACTAAGCTATCTGAATATTAATTTATTATGGGAAAATAATATTTAAAATTTATTTTATTAAAGAATAAATATATATTTGTATGTATGTATATTGGAGGATGTATAAAAAATTAAAATATATATATTTTCTATAGTAAAAATAATGACTTTATCTAGCTCATGAATATTAAAAGGGCATGAAGTTATCTATAAATTTTTTATTTTATTAATTTTATGGTAAAATAATATTTTAAATGGATTTTGGAGAAGGAAAATGTGTTTATATATCTATATATTTGTGTGTATGTTTGGGGGTTTTAGGATATTTAACCAAGGTAAAATGTCTTTGTTGTGTTGTGAAAGGAATGACTTGATATAGCAATGGACAAGAACAAGGGCATAGAATGGGGTACTAAACTGTCCATATATTAATTGTTTAGTTTATTTTAAGGTAAAATTATATTTTAAATGAATTTTGGAATATATATATATATATATTTGATGATGTTAAAAAAAAGAATAATATGTTTTTGTAGTGAAAATAATGAAATTATCAAGATAAGGAAAAGTACAAGGGCACATTGTGGGGCACTACATTTTCCTAATATTAGTTGTCTTATTAATTTTATGGGTAATGTAATATTTAAAATGAATTTTGGAGAAATAGTATATATATATTTGTGTGTTTGTGTGTGTTTGATGATGTTTAACATAGGAAAAATATCTATTTTTTTGTTAAAATAATGACTTGATCTTGCTCATGACAAATACAAGGGAACACAGTGGGGCACTAAGCTATCCAAATATTAATTTTTTTCATTAATTTTATGGGAAATAATAATAAGAATATATTTTTGAAATAGCAAATTCCTATATATATATATTTATTGAGGATATTTAACTAAAAAAATATTATATATAGTGAAAATAATTAATTGACCTATCTATGGATGAGTACAAGGGCACACAGTATGGAATAAAGTAATTTGAATATTAATTATTTTATTGATTTTAGCGAAAATTTTATTTAAAATGTATTTTTTAAAATATGTGTGTGTGTGTGTGTGTCTTTGTGTGTTTGAGGATGTTTAATAGAGGAAACTTAACTTTTTTCTGATGTAAAAATAATTACTTAATCCACTAAGTACAAGTACAATAGAACAAAGTGGGGGTTCTAGTTTTCCAAATATTAATTATTTTATTTATCATTTAGGAAAATAATAATTAAAAGCAATTTTAGAAAAACAAAATGTATATATGTGTGTGTGTGTGTGTTTGAGGATGGTTAATATAGGAAAGAAATACATTTTTTATAGTGTAAAGAATACATTTATCTAGCTAAGGACAATCACAAAGGCACATGATGGGGAACAAATCTATCTAAATTATAATATCCTTATTGATTTTATGAAAAATGATATTTAAAATTAATTTTGGAAAAATAATATGTATACATATTTTTTTAGGATGGTTAATAAATAACAAATATTTATTTTTTGTAGTGAAAATAATGACATGATAAAGCTAAAGAAAAGTAATAGGGATTATTATGGTGAACTATATTGTTCAATTATTAATTTTTTAATATATTTTATGGGAAGATAATATTTTAACTTAATTTTGGGAAATGAATATGTGTGTGTGTGTGTTCATGGTTGATTAAAAAAGTAAAAATATTTATATTTTGTAGTGAAAAAAACGAATTGATATAGCTATGTACAATTACAATGAAATACAGTGGATAACTAAGTTTTCCATATATAAATTGTTTTATATATTTTATCAGTGAATAATATATAAAATTATTTTTTCAAAAAAATGTATATATATATAAATATTAGAGTATGTTTGAAAAAAGAAAGATATTTATTTTTTGTAGTTCAAATAAGGACTTGATCAAGATAAGTACAAGCATAAGGGCACATAATGGGGCACTTAGTTTTAAAAATGTTGATTTTTTAGTAATATTATTGGAAACTAATTTTTAAAATTAATTTTAGAGAAGAAATTTATATGTGTGTGAGATAGAGTATATGTTTAAAAAATTAAAATATATCTATTTTGTTTATTGAAAATAATGACTTCAAATTCCTATTGAAGAGTTCAAGGGAGCTGTAAGATCATATCTTTTCCAAGGGTATAGTGGGATTAAGTGGTGAGTTATAGCTGCAAAAAAATACAGGTTATAGAACCAATTAATGATGTGAATTGTTTTGGGTAGACCTTATGAATTTAATTCACAGCTTGAATTAATTCATAACTTCTAAAATTTACACCCCCTGTAATTATTTTTCACCACATGATGACATGTCATGAAAGTAGTTTTCTCCAAGTTTTTACATGTCATGAAATAAGATTACATTCCTTATAATTGTTTTTCACCATATGTTAACATGTAAAGAATGTATATTAAAAAATGTGTAATCCTTATTTATTTGTTTTATAAGGGTTGTGATGGGATTTCTTTGAAAAATCATGAATTAAAGTCATGAATTTTATAATACGTGAAATGGGAATTAAAGTCATGTAATTATGACACCCAGTATATTCAAGTCATAACTTCAGTGTCATGTAAACCTCCAAACTAACCTCTCCTACACTATATGGATTTGGAACCCTCTTTTTTTCTATAGATCCTTCAGGAACCTCCACCTTGGACCAAAAATCCTCATCACACCACTTCTTTGGACCAAATATCCTCCACACACCATCTTCTTTGACCAAAGTGCCTTTGCGCACCTCCCGGGTATGGGTGTTCTCATTTAGATCTATATTTCTCTTTCACTCCTCTTCCTAGATAAAAGAAATACATTTATCCTTTTTTGGTCCTAGATCTATATTTTTTGAATCTAGATGTATTATTTTTGGATTTAGATCTATATTTAAGAGATCTTGTTTCATTTATCTATGGATTTAGATTTCGGATCTAGACTGTGTTTTTCATTGCATTCTTGATTGATCAATTTTAAATTGGTATTATCCATTGGTGATAATTCTTCATCACCATTCATGAGGTAGGTGGTCTAAAATTTAAATCCCACAATCTTAAATACTATTATTTTTATTTAATTTTCTAATTTCTATTAGACGTTTATAAATTTCATTCTAGATTAAATTATTTAATTTGGTGAATTAATTAATTAATGGAAATGTGAAATTGGGATTTTAGATCATTAATAATTAAATGTTAAATTATATATAGAGTAATTAATATTGTTGAACTTGATTAATTAATTATATAATTAATTAATGGGGATTTTTGAGTTTATAAAATTATTTATTTGGAATAATTAATTGTAGGAATAATTATTGGACATTTTTATGATTAAGAAACTGTTGAATGATTATTTAATTAATTAACTAAAAAATAGGACTGAATGTGATTAATTAATTGTGTAATGAGTTAATCCAACTTATAGAAATAATAAATTGGTGAAGTAATTGAAAGGGGTTGAATATGATTAATTAATTTCAAATTAATTAATGATAGATGACATGGACAATTAATTAAGATTTAATTGAAATGGGTGAATATGGATAATTAATTTTGAATTAATTAATGAGAGTTAAAATAGATAATTTATTATAGAATTAATTGAAAGGGGTGATTGTGATTAATTAATTATGAATTCATTAATGAGAGTTTACATGGAAAATTAATTGAGTAGGATGAATAAAATTAATAAATTTGGGAGTTTATTAATTCAATGGATGTGAAAAATTAATTCGGTAATTAATTATAAGAAATTAATATGATTAACTAATGGAGGAATTAAATAATTCAATGGATTTGAATAATTAATTTCTGAAATTATTAAATGGATTGAGTTAGATTAATTAATCATGGAATAATTAATGGAAATGATTTGGATTAATTAATTGGTGAATTAATTAATGGGTATTATTGTGTTCAAGTGATTAAACAAGTTAGATTAGTTAATTTTTGAATTAATTAATGGTGGTTTTTTTAAGGTGCAACTGAATGAATTAGATTAATTGATTGGTAAATTAATTAATGTGGGTTGTTGATATGTTGAATTTATAATATTGCATAATTAATTGTTGATTAAATTATGGGACAATGATATTTGTATGCTGAATAATAAATTATTAAATTAAATGTGGGATATTGTGATATATAATTCCAAATAATTAATTGTATAATTAATTATTATGTATTGAGATTGGGAATTAGATAATTAATTGTATAATTAACTATGGGATTTTAATTTTGTGGATATTGATTAATTAATGGATGAGTTAATTAATTGGTTTGATGTAATTAATTAATTAATTAGGGCATTAGTTAAGGGAATTTGGGTGTTATGTTTACTATGTAATTAGAGATGACATTTATGTGACTAGTTTATTGTTATATAAACTAGAGGAATCGATGTGATTAATTATTTTTATAATTAATTAATGTTAATAATGTGATTAGTTAATTTTTGAATTCACTAATAGAAAGGAAATGATTAATTAATTTTTGAATTGATAAACTGAATAGAAGTGATTAACTAATTGGTGAATTAATTATTGAGAAATATATGGTTAATTAACTATTGAATTAATTAATGGGAATGGGTATTGTGAATTAATTGTTGAATTAATTAATGCACATAGATAAATTAATTTAATAATTAATTAATGGAAGTATTATTGGTTAATATTGATAAGAGGATTAATTTCATTTAATCATGGTTGATAAATGGCTTGTTAGGATTGATGATATACAGCCTTTATAATGATATAAAAGAATGAATAAATTGAGTTATTAATTATGGAATTAATTATGGGATATGGATGATACAAATTAATATAATTTATTAGGGAATTAATTATTGGATATTGATTCCATGAGACAAATAAATAATTCGTGAATAAATTATGAGATGCGAAATTATTGTGTTTGAATAATTTATTTGGTGAATTAATAATTAGATATCGATTTTTTTAAAATATTAATTAATTTTTGAATTATTTAATGGACATAGATTAATTAATTTTTGAATAAATTAATGGTTGGTCAAAGGGTTTCTAGACATGATGATCTAGGTCAATGAATGTTAACATTCATTATTGTTAAATGGTGGCTAGACATGATGATCTGTGCTAGTGATAGATCTACCTATATGGTTGAATGATGGGGTGGTAGACATGGCGATCTACACCAATGAGATATGCGCATAGTAGAGAATTGGGGTACTAGACATGACGTTTTATGACCATAATGTATATGCATGTTTGAGAATTGGGGTGCTAGATATGAAGTTATACTCCCATAGCATATATATGGGATTGATAAATAGGGATCTAGACATGGTGTTCTATACCCAAAACATCAACATTGGACAATGGTTATAAGTGGTCGTAATAATGATATTGAAATGAAATGAATAATGAAATTCAATTATATTAAATGAATTGTGAGTCAAATATGTAAACATTGTTGGTGGTGGCCTACTGAGTTGTACTCAAACCCTACTCGGGCTTCCAGTTCTGTACCTGAAAAGATTATATGTTTGTGGGATAGGTTAAGGGAAATGTTCATTTTTAAGAGGGTTGATTAGGATGAATAATAGTGAAGTAATTGGAAATCATTCATGACACTATTCGGATACATTGGTGTCTTTATTTACTTTTTCATTTAACACTTGGAACATAAATTAGCTGGATATATGTATTGTTTAGTTTTGATATTATATTTCTAGTTTTGGTTATCTTATGATATTGGTTTTTTCTATCATTATATATATATATATTCTTTAATATTTTTTTTATTCATTTTTATTGGTTTACTATGGAGATAAAAGGAAAAAAAAGACGGTATAGTGTCCCCATGATCAATAATAGACTCTCACATCTAGTTGGAAACCTCTGTCATACGATGAAGCACTCTTGAGGTCTTGTGACTAACCCATTCAGGGCACCGTTGCGTGGAACCTAGGCTAGGACATTACAAAGTGGTTTAAAGGGATGTTTTATTTCGTTATTCTTTTGTCTTACTATTTTGGAAAGGTAGAAAGGAGACTAGGAAGATTCGGGGCTTGGTTATGAGCTTGTGTATGGGAGTACCTTACCCATTTATGGGGGAGAACCTAAGTACCCAAGGTGGGATTGTTGTTATTTTTGTTTGATGTTATAGTCGAATATTATTTCACCATGGGTGACACACTTGTTTTCTAATGTGATTGTTGTTTTTCAGATTTTTTGATATTGACTCATTACCTTGAATGGCATGAGAGTTGAGTCTATATGTATCATTCTAGGCACTTAGGATTATTTTTCTACATGCATCATTTTAGACACACATAGGAAAATAATATATGGGTATGGTGTTGAACATGAAATGTTTTTTCTTTCTCGAGAAATTGAAAATAAAATGGTTCCTAAATTAAAATTCTAAAATATTGTAAAATGATTCAATATAAGAATAAATGGGTGTCTAAATTAGAAACATTAACAAATGAGAATGTGATTACCCTTGTTAACTTGTACCTAGGTGTACGATTGTTAAGGGTAGTGATAGTGCCTCGGTTTTGACCGTGTGGCGGAAAAAATGGTGAAATATTTGATATGGTATTGTGTAAATCCATTTTGATAATTTAGTTAATGTAGTGAAATGATAATCCTTTGTTTTGTTTAATTGGCCCTTGATGTGGGTGGTTTGGGTAGTCAGAATTACCTAGTTTGAGAACACGGTTGGGAGTTATGTTAGGGACATTCTAGTTATGGATAGTATGGTGAGATTTTAGAAGGATGGGAATCCTAAGGTTTTCAAATAATTAATGTGTTTCCATATTGGAGGTAACATCAGTGATGTAGGAATTGCATTGGTGTTTCACTGACAACTTCATAGTATACTTTTTATTATTTATGATCATGTCCCCTAACATGAAATTATCTTGGGTATAATAATAAATATATGGATTTACGCCTAGCTACCTAAAAGTGTCTTGGATAGATATGTGGTCCCTTGGAAGTTTTTATTATGAAGAAGCATATATGTGGAGCTGGAAAGTGTATTGTACGTCATCGAAAGTTTGTGTATAAGTTTCTCAAGAGGGACCTGAGGTTCATATATATTGTGGGCCATGGGCGGTTGTGTTTGTGTTTCTTAATAGGTGCTGTTAACAATGCTACTAAGGTGGGGGGGATGTGTAAGTATATGTTTAATAGAGAAATACCATGGGTTGGAACTGCTGGCATCAGAATTCTAATGAGGAACATGTAAGGTATGTGTTTCAATTCCTTAGGGAAAGGAAAGTTGGGTATTAAAGGTGGTGGATGTATGTACTTTTCAATAAGGCTTTGATGGGAAGGCTATGTGTCAATATTGGATTATGTTGTTGAGGTTGTTGGGAATATTGAGTTGGGAAACAAATTTGGTATGCTATGGAAGTTGATCTTTAGACTAATGTGCCCATTGAGGAGCATCTGATACATGTGTTGGGTTATTATGATAAGGTGTTGTGGAAAAAACTCTACTGATAGTTCATATGTTGTGGAAAATATGGGCATGTGTAGGAGGAAACATGGGAAATATAAAAGGATGTTTGGTTCAATTTCCCGATCTATTTGACTTAGAATCTCCAAGGTTCTTTAGAGCATAACTTGAGGATGAGTTTTTATAAGGTATAGAGATTGAAACATCCCATCTTTTCTAGGGGCTCAGCAGTATTATGTGATGAGTTCTGGATGTAGAACAAATACACATTATGGACCCAATTCACTATGTGAATTTTTTTGGGCATACCTTGTGTGTTTAATTTATATCTTGAATTAATTCAAAACTTCAAAAATTTATACCCCATGTAACATTTTTTCACCACATTTTGACATGTCATTAAACTAGTTTTTTCCACATGTCAATATCTCATGAAAGAAAATTCCATCCCATGTAACTATCTTTCACCACATGTTTACATGTTAAAAAAGTATAGTACACCACGTTTAATCCTTATTTATTCTTTATTTAAGGGTTGTCATAGGATTTACTTGAAAAATCATGAATTAAATTCACGAATTTAACAAGAAATCAAATGGTAATTCACGTCGTGTAATTTGGACACCCAATATATTAAATTCATAACTATATCATTGCGTAAACCTATGGACTCACCTCTCCTCCACTGCCGAAATTTGGAACCCTCTATTACTTTCTTCAGATCCTTCATTAACCTCCACTTTAGACCGAATCACTTTTATTCCCCTCCACCTTGGACTAAAGCTCCTACATGCACCACTATCATTGATTGAAGACCCTACACACACCTCCTGTGTATGGGTATTCTTCTCATTTAGATCTATCTTTCTCTTCTTCTCCTCTTCCCAGATAAAAAAAATATGTTTAAATTTTGTTTGATCTATATCTAGATTTTTTGAATCTAGGTGTAGGCTTCTTGGATTAAGATCTTTATTTAAGGGATCTTGTTATGTTTGAATATGTATTTATGTTTCAGATTTAGAATGTTTTATTCCTCACGTTCTTTATTTATTGATTTTAAATTATTATTATCAATTGATGAGTGTTATTTTTCACCATTATTCATGTAGGTGGTCTAAAATTCAAATCCCATAGTCTTAATTACAATTATGTATATGTAATTTTAGAATTTTTATTAGATGTTTAACAATTTGTTTCTTGAGGTAATTAATTACTTTGGTGAAGTAAATAATTTAAGGAAATGTAAAATTGGGATATTGGTATTTTAGATCATGAATAATTAATTGTTAAATTAATTTTTCTATAATTGATATTGTTGAACCTGATTAATTAATTATAGAATTAATTAATGGGTATGGTTGGTTTTATGAAACTGTTAAGGTGTGATAATTAATTTTACTATTAATTATTGGATATTTTTTGTTTAGGAAATTTTTGAATGATTGTTTAATTGTTTAATTAAATAATAGGATTTAATTTGATTAATTAATAATGGAATTAATTAATGAAACTTAAAAAAACAACTGATTTGTGATTTAATTGAAAGGGGTTGAATATAATTAATTAATTTTGAATTAACTAATGAGAGGTGTCATGGAAAATTAATTGGAAAATTAATTGAAAGGGGTCAATTTGATTAATTAATTGTGAACTAATTAATAAGCATTGACATGGATAATTAATTGGAGAATTAATTGAAAAGGCTGAATGTGATTAATTAATTGTGAATTTATTAATGAGAGTTTATGTGGACAATTAATTTGTGAATTAATTGAAGGGAATGAATGTGATTAATTAATTGGGGAATTAATTAATGCAACAGACATGTGAAAGTAATTGGTGAATTAATTTTAGTGAATGAATATGATTAATTAATATGGAAATTAAATAATGTAATGGATGTGAACAATTAATCGGTGAATTAATTGAAGGTATAAAGTTGGATTAATTAATTAGGGATTAATTAATTGATGAGATTTGGATTAAATAATTGGTGAATTACTTAATTGATGTAATGTTATGATTTCTGAGCTGGATTAATTATTTGAAGAATTTATTAATGGGGATTATTTTTTTGAATCAATTGAACAAGTTAGATTAATTAATTAGTGAATTAATTAAATGGGGTTGTTGTGATGGTGTAATTTACTGAATAAGAATAATTGATTGGTAAATTAATTATTGTTTCATGACCCCTCCCTCCAAAGATGCTCCTCTTTGGCTGGAAATAAAGAATGGGAGATAATGACCCTCGAGTCCCACCTCAAATAGGTTATGGGTTTGTGACTAGCACCAATGGTATACAAATCTCACAATATGGGAGGTATTATACTTTTTTATACAAGATCATTTGTTATGAAGGATTATCCACAAGAATAACTCCAAGACATATGTATAAATAAATCAAGAACTATCCCACATGCATGTTTAAAATATAATTGGTACAAATACAAAAGGTATACAAAGTAAAATAACAAATTTAAAGATAAGAATCGACACAAAAACTTTCAATACCTGAGATAGTAGGGTCCAGCAAGGTTCGCATAGTCTTTCTAGAAATTTGAAAAAATCTATATATACTTTGGTTGAGCATACAATTTTACCAAGTAGGAAAACCAAAGTCCTTTGTGAACATGTGAAGGAGGAATACTAATGAACCTGTGAGAAAATAAAAAGAACCAACTAGAACCGAAGAAGTTATACTAATCATCCCAACCTCACCAATCCACTCTCACTAAATAATGCATCTCAGGTGGTATAATATAAATCACATCAATGATAGGGTACCCCGCCCCACTTTCCAACTAATTAGCCACTCTCACACCCTAACTGAAAATACCCTAGCTTTCTCAACTCTTCATAACATATCACATAACAACCCGCTTGCACACACCTAGGCCTCACAACCACATCCCGCCCATAGACATCAGGGCCAAATACCACATCACATCTCACTCGAAGACACCTGGGCCACATAGTACATCACATCTCATCCATAAGACACATGGAAAGCAAAACTCATCTCACCTTAAGGACACTTGGGAAAACATAACTCATCTCATTCAAAAGTCACCTGGGAAGACACAACTCTCCTATACAGACCTAGGCCTCACAAACTACAACATTCCTGAATAATCTAGGGATACCACCTCTTAGAAGAAGCCATAAAGAGTGAGTGTCTAGCCATCCATTCTCCCGCTGGGATATTTGAGAAAGAAACCCTCCCCCATGATAATGGGGGTGTTCAGAACATAGTTCTCAACTATGGTCGTATGCATATAGAAATCCCAAAGACACATATTGTATGTATATATAGTATTAAGAACACAAGACCAACCAATGGGATTCATAATAAGAACTGTCCAACTCACAAAATGAAACCAACTTTTTTACTACCTCTATATGAATATATTTGTATCAGCAATGGTCACTTTGGAAGTTGATAAATTTAAGAAACTTCATAAATTTTCTTCACTTAACACCCATTCATTTCATTATTTATCTTTAACTATAGTTAAAAATGAAACCCATCATTTAACATTCCACTAATAAATTCCATCCCATTAACCAAAAACAACTCATGTTATCTTAATATTATTAAGTATTCACGTATTCCTTCACTACCTGTACAACTAATAATCACAAATCCCAACAACAACAACATATAAAGTTTTATAGAGGAAGAAGAACTAGGGTAAATTAACCCACGCCATATTTTTTTCCGTTTAATGTACACCCATTCATGGCATAACATATACTGATCTCAAGACAAAGTGGTGATTCCTTATGCATGTTATTAATATAAAATCACCCATACCAACCTATAACATCATAATTATTCAATTTCATCCTACCCAATCCTTCCTCTCAATAGAGAAAACCCATAACTCACAGCAACACCCAGCAACACATCTCATTACAACCATTTTTGGAGGTCCTACTACACAACCACACCACACCCATCATATCCCCAATGTAAAACCACATCCATCCACTTCCCTACATTCAAGACCCATAGAAAAACACATTTCACAACCATAAACCAACTTATTTAGCTATAAAAATGGGTATATCATTCAAATTCCTCTTTTTGAATTCAGGGTGTGATCATAGAAGCCATATGATCCTAAGGAATCTATTTAATTAACTGAATATAAGTGGTTAAACGATTTCATATACATGGTTGTTAAAAAAACCCAAAATCAAGAATTCACAATCCATCACAGTTTCACCAACAAATACCCCAAACAATGATGGTTTTCAGTGGGTATTTCACCCATACATATGAAAATATCAAAAGGGTATGACGCACAATAAGAACATGCATCACATTTCCCCACCCCCTCGTATATTAATCCTAAGAAAATTCAATTATCTTTATTAATTGGTATCCAACCATAATCCCAATGGAAAAAAAATTCATATACCTAACCAACATGATACACAATTAAGAGACATAAATTAAAACCTACTTAAAAAATATGTGTTATCTTTCTAATTTCACCAGGATAGGGGAGTGCGTAAGTGGTAGGAAAACACTAGGGGGACACGAACTAGAATCCACAACCAGATCTCATGACTCATATGGGAAGAAGAACTCTAGGTGTCTCATACTAAGGGAAAACAAAGATTAAGAACAAGGGTGAAGGATATATTGACCATGGAAAGATATAAACAAAGAATTGGTTTATTTATGCTATTGATTTTCCCTTAAAGGTGGATCTGGGAAATATAACACATTTTGACCAAGTAAAATCCTCTAAACACTTATAAATTTAATATAAGATTTATGGGCTTTCAATCAGCCTCAAAAACTTTCAAATCTTGCATTAAACTCATGTTATGTCAAAGTAGACGTCAAAAGGGAAAAATTTGAACTAGAAACACTGTTATCGATACACTGTTGGGTGCGGCACCGTTGGATGAGGCACCACTAGACGAGCGATCACTAGGGTGAGACACTGACAGCGAGCAACTGCTACAGTGAGATACCACTAGGGTGATACATCACTAATAAGTGACAGCTAGGGTTAACTATCACTAGGGTGTGACACCACTATAGAGTGACCACAAGGGTGAGACACCTCCGGTGAGAGACCTCTGGGGTGAGCTGCCACCAACAATTGGCCACCAAGGTGACACTACGAAGGTGACACCACTGGGGTGACACCATTTCCATGTGACACCTCTATGGTGACACCGCCACCAGTTGAAACCTCCAAGGTGACACTACAATTAGGTTATGTCATTGGCAAGGAACAATTAGAAAACATGGAAAATCAAGAACTTTTTAAAGTTTTGGAAAGAGCAACCTTGATCTCCTAGAACATGTCAAACACTAGATTACCATAGAGTAATGGACCAGAGAGGTCCAGATCATTACATTAGAAACCTATCAAACTATTTCCAAACATGATAATTCAAAACCAAGCCTATAAGAAAGAGGGGTCCGAACAACCACCCCACAATATACCTCTCATGGTTCCCACAACACTTGAAGCATTTATCACAATAAAACACTTCAACATCCAATGATAAACCACTCTATATTATTTAAAAGCTGGATTTAAACCTCCAAATCCAAGAACAGATCGTCCAACATCTGTTAACCAAAAAATTAACCCAATGACTACAAATCACATAGCATAGTTCAAAAACCACAACCTCGAACATATGAATCAGAGAATTATTTCCTCTATGTCATGAAACTATCCATTTTGGATACGACTAACTCGACCACATGGGTTTATTCGCATTACAGTTAATGTGTCTCGACTAGGAATAGGGTCCTCCCCTTTTTATATGTTAAAACTTTATGACACATTGCATCACACGCATCTCAACCTAATAAAAATAGCTCATTTCATATAAAACAAGGTTGAATCATTATATCATAAAACAAAAAAAATTATAACTCAAAAAAACTATGAGTACTAGGCATGCATCTGAGTCTCTTTCTCCCATGTAATATCCTCATGTAAACCATTCCTCTATAACACACGAACCAAATAATTTTTTCCTACATGGAACCTTCTCTCTAAGATTCTGACCTCCATTGGTCACTCAACAAACATCGTATCATCCTCAATAACCAACACTACCTATTCAAAAACATGTGAGCCATTGCAAACATACTGACAAAGCTGAGATACATGGAAGAAGACCTAGATCCTATCTAACTGTGTTGGAAACTCCATATGGTATTATACATCACCAACTCACCCTAACACCTCAAAGGGCCCAACAAACTTGAGAGGAAGATTACTCCCTCAACCAAACCTTTGCTATACACATCGAGGGGATACCTCCAAAAACACATGGTCCCCAACATAAAACTCTATGGAAAAATCATATAGTCACTATAAAACTTTTTTCCAATCTTGTGATATATTCATCCTTTCTCTGACATTTTTTACCTTCTCAGTCATTCCCGGCACCACTTCTAGACCAAGAACAGTTGCCTACCCAACCTCCATCTAGCACAATGATGAACGAAACAACCATCCATAAAATTCCTCAAATGGGGCCCCACAAAATGTAATAGTGATAGGTATTATTATAAGTTAACTCTGCCAATGGTAGGTATTATACCCATGATCCTCCAAAGTCCAAGATTCACACCTTCCACATATCCTCCAATGTCTGGGTAGTCTGCTCCATCTTCCCATCTGTCTAAGGGTGGAAGGAAGTAATGAGGCATAACTAGGTGAAAAAAACATACTAAAATACCCTCTTGACTTATGATGTAAACTGTATGTCCCAATCTGATAAAATGGTCTTAAAAACCCCATGAAACTATCCCACCTCTTCTGCATACCTTTTGGTGAAGGAATCCATTGCGCTCGACTCCATGATCGCTAAGAAGTGGGATGATTTCATTAACTCGTCAATTATCTACAATCTGGCATCATAGCTTGTATGATCCATGGGTAGACTTGTGAATAATTCCATTAAGGCTTAATCCTATTTACACTCAGGAACATCCAAGGGATACAACAAACCATCAGGTACACAGTGTTCGGCTTCACCGACTGGAAAACTATGCACTTTTCCACAAACTCTTCCATTTCCCATTTCATCCTGAGCCACCAAAGCTAAATCTTTAATCCATGGTACATCTTAGAAACTGTTGGATTTATTTCCAAGGGTGAGCTATGAAACTAAATAATTACTAAAATAAGAATCAACACCTGAATAAATATTTTTCCTTGGAACAATATCCAGTTCTGACCATCCTCTGACCATCCCTCTAGAGAATCCTCATGGCCTACACAATCACACATCACTTATGCCTCTAATCCTCCCCATTGAGACTCCCCCACCTGCTTCAAAGAATATTTCACTGTCATCCAAAAAACAACTTCTACCACCATCCACCCTCACATCTAAGTTTAAGGATTCCAACTCCTTTATTTCTCTCCAAGCATCTGAAGACTCCCAAACAACCTCCTTTTGTGACTTCCTATTCAAAGCATTGACTAAGAAAATTATCCTTCTTGTGGTATAAGAAATTTCAAAATCATAGTCTTGAAGAAAATCCATACACCTTCAATATCATATATTTAGTTCACCCTTGGAAAATATACCTCAAACTCTTGTGATCCGTGAAGACCACAAAGCGCTCCCCAAATAGGTAACGCCACCATAACTTCATCACAAACACAACTACTTCCAACTTCAGATCATGGGTGGTTCATTTATTCTCATGGGGACATAAATTCCTATAAACATAATAGATCACTTCTAACTAATTCATCAGTATGCATCCCAAACCTATATGGTAATCATCAAAAAAACACAACAAACATCATCTCTTTCTCTATAAATCGAAGCACTGGAAAACTGACTGACTTCCCTTTCATGTAACCGAACACTTCCTGGCACTAATCACTCCACATAAAATCTTGGTCCATCCTATTTCAAGTTTTCAATCTATCTCTTGTACACACAAATTATCAATTATGGAATGGATATAATTATATATTTAATATATCTAGTTTAGTGTTGGAAAATCGCACACAAACCCCAACCATATTTAATATTCTTAGTTGTCCCAATGTTAATTAAAAATAGTATTATTATTATTAATCACTAAAAATGAACATCACATCAAGAATATAAATAAATATCATTTATAACTAATATTACCATTAATCTTGGTCTTCTTTCCCTTATTTACAATTATCGATCCTCAAATAATGACTACTTAATTAAATAAATTTCACTACATTATTCTATAATAAATATAATATATATTACATTTTGTAGACTTAAAAATAAATATTTATTATTATTATTTAACTCGCTAATTATTTTGAATAACTTGTGAATAAATTATTTCAATCAACCAAACCCAAAAAAATATAAGTTATTCTAACCTTTTAAATTTATTACGATAATTTAACTAAGATTATTGTTACACTTATTGTGTAGACCTATATGCCCCTTTCTCGATAGAATTATGAATAATCACCTAATTTTAAATGTTTTTAACACCCTTACCCTAGAATCCCAGAGTTGGTGAATTATTTTAATACATTGGCATGATATAAGGAATCATCTCCCAAAGGACCGATCAGTTTCGTAGTCTTGGAAAATAGATTACATACTTGAACTTTACATTACAATTTATAACATAAAACATGGAATAGATAATCCTTTGATAATGTCATTATTCACCTATCTTAACCCTATATATCAAATTATAATACACTTCTTATCATCCTTGGAAAATAAAACATAATAAAGGGGTGAGCTCAGATGCTCACTAAAGGTAAATAATTTAGCCGAAGCTATAAAGTTTTAAGGAAAGATGTATAATAAAAAAAGAATCCTTTTAAACATAAAAATGAACATAATATGGAAAAAAGTAATCAAAAATTACCATATAAACGAGCACATGGATATTCTTCTAGTTTCATAATAACATGTAATAACTAATTTCATAATGATGGAATCCATAATGCCAGACATAATAACTACTATGTCAAGGCCTTGTGCCAAGACCATTCAAAAATATTCTGTCAAGGTATTGTTCTAAGATAGTAGTTTTTATCATGAGACCTACCGATTCATCGAGGGGTTGTAGTGGATCTCGCACCTCACATACTAAGTCCAATTCATTCCTCATATAAAAAGGTTGAAACAAAACATAAACATTCGTAATAAAATTAGCATACAAAATTTGAATAATTTAACCATAAACCATGAATGGTATAAAAATAGAACAACCACAATAAAACATATTATAACTCATTCAACACAATATGGAATATTTTTTAATAATAAATTATCCTTAATCAAGAATAATATCCCGTAAATGATGTTGACAAAGTTTAAAATGATTTGTAAAATTCTTTGAGAGAAATATCCATTTTTTAATGAAATCATTTAAAAGTCACGCAATTTATAAAGGAAGTCATTTAAAAGATATTTTTTAATCAATGTGTCCCATACCACCTTGAAACATTTGAAAGGAATTAATATTTTAAAAAAATCATGTCCATATAAATAAATCCTAAAAATCATTTTGAAAATATTGACATTAATTACAAATATTTAGAAAAATAAATCATTAAAATGTTTAAATTGATGATATAGATAAAGAGTCACTTACAAAAAATCTTAAAATATTTACTTTGAAAACATTTTTGTAAAACATGTACATGGATGATAAATATGTCCCAGTAAATACTTACACATAAAAAATCTCGGATAATAATGAGATTAAGGAATTAACTCGTACCTTGTACTTTCCTTTAGTTAAGGGTACATTTAACCTCATGTATAATGACCATAGTAGTTTACTAGATTAAAACAGAACCATATTAATATTTATGATATCATACATGATTCATCTATGACTTTATACTACCCATTTAATAATAATTTCCATGTTAAAGTAACATTTTGGGTAATAATCACTTTGTTTACCATACATGTTTTAACTGTTATTCTTGATCGTATCACTTATATCATGATTTACATACTTCTAGAATATAAAAAATTATTTATAGATAATATGAATTCAAAATATAAATATTTAGAATAGATAGATATATGAAATTGAATACACCATTTATGGAGACGTTAGGTCATACGTATGCATAAACATTGTTTTTGTTTTTATATCGTATTGAATGGAAGTAAGTGAATGAGATATTTGTAAATACATACATACATATACACATATATACATATATATACATATATATATATATATATATCTAGTAGCATTATTATTCCATATATTACATACTTATTAATAATATATATTTTTATAATCATTGTTGAATGGTGAGTTTGGAAATTAATCTCATCACATCGTGTAGACGGTAAGTCGTACGTATGGATGAGCGATGATATCATTTCCTTAATGATTAAATGGAATGGAATTGGATGTTATGTTACATATAAAGAAACATTATCATGTTATGTTCATTATTTATATACATAACATTCATCATTATATCCATCCAAATAACACAGTGTTGAATAACAAATTACACCACGGCATGGGGATGGTAAGCCATACGTACGCACACATGGTGACTTTGTTATTCATAGGATGGATAAAATAAAGAATATGGTTGTACCATATTTATAATAAAATATCAGGATGTATAAGGTACTGGAGTTACTATTTTATTATTTAAACAACATAGAAATAGGAAGTATAAGAAGAAAAGAACTTTGAAAGAGGTGATAAAATAATTACCTCTTCTTCAGGTGTTTCCTTTTAATTTGAACAAAAGGGCTCCTTTGGTTGGATTTATGCTCAAATTAATGACTATAGAATAAATTGAGGGTATTTGGGAAGAGATTTAGAATGTTTTTGGCCAATCCAGATGGATTTGGAGGTCTGAATTAAAAATTAAGGGAGGTTCCCTTTTATAAGAGAGGTGAGGGGAACTTTAGGGAAAATGTTGAAATATATTTGTTTATTATAAAATTATTTTATGTTTATAATAAATCAAAATTGATTTATTTAGAGTATAATATAAGTATGGGTTTAAATACTCTCAAACAATAGGTTTTATACATTTTTAGTTTATAAAATTATCCTTATCTTTTGGGATTAACCCTTAGTTAAACAGTTTAACTCTTACCATGTATTCTATTATTTTTATACAATAGGGTTAATTTAGTTACTATAAAATTCCAAGGTAACCTCAAGTGGATCATTAGTAACATTTTTATCATTATTTAACTAAATTTTCCAAGACTTACAATTTTAGGATTTTTATATCATTTAATAAAATAGTATTTGTTTTAAAAACTCATTTATGTCAATTTTGACACTATTTAGTAATTGATTTTTGTTAAATTCATAAAAACTTGATTACTTCAATCCAAAGGTATTAACTCATCCCTAATATGTCAATGTCATCCAAAAAAAATTTTATGGCATCCAAATGTTCAAATTGAATTTATTTTATTATTTATTATATCATTTATTTTAATCTTTCATTAATAAGGTAATTAATGCATCATCATTGTGTCATAAATAAATTTAATTATGTATTGTTTAAAATTTATAAATAAAATACCATGATGTATGAAATATTTTTAACTTTATAGTTAATATTTATAGTTGAATTTATCTTATGTATAACCCTATATAAAAAATGGTTTAGTTATTAAAATTTGAGTTTAACACTTTTAACTCTTCTTTAAATAAAATATAATAAATATATTAATTTAAACCAAGTAGATCAAAAATGGTTAATATTTTTTTATAAGGTTTATTTTGGTCTAAAAACATTTATCCAATAGAATTAGGACATGTGTTGGGCTAACTTTAAATTATTATAATATTATTTTTACCATTAACTACCATGTTTACTTTTAACCGTGGTAACTAAAATTCAAAAGTTACTATTCACCAAAAAAAAATTATCCTATTGAACCAAATTTTAATTACTGATGAAAACCATATATGTCATATTTTCTAAATTCAGTTCACATAATTGGTAAAATTCTATTTTATGCTAATTTCCAAATATACCTAGAAGGTGGGTATTTTTGCCTAAAAGGTGGGTAAAAAGAAGTTAAAAAAGTTCAAAGAATTTTCTTATCTAATTATATTATAAAATTACTCAAATGACTTACATTGGGATAATATCTATTATGTATCTATTTTTATTTTAAGATAAATTTTAATTAAAAATTATTATTTAAAAGAAAACGTCGGTTTTTATGTACTATGTAGTATTTTTACTATTCATCAAAAATTGAATGCTTTCAGAAAAATACCAAAAATTCACCCAAATCTAATCTTGATATTCCAAATTCAAAAATGAAGCCTATTTTAACAAAAGTCAATTTTTAATAGTTTCTAAAATTAATTTTAATATTCTTCACAAAAGTACATAAAAATTAATTCTTTTAAAAAATATAGTTTTTCTAAATATATAATTATTTTAAAAAACTTTTAAATTTAATAAATATGTTTTATTTATGTGAAAACATTTTAAATAAAATTTAAAATTTATTTTTTACTATTTATATTACAATATTAAATTGATAAATAAATATATCATTTAAATAATTATAATACTAATGTGTTGTTTCGAATAAACTCAATCTTGCGTTTAACACAAGCCAAGTTAGTGTTGCATGAAATATAAGCTATTAAATTACTTTAAAGAGATAACGTACAATGAAATTTTGGGGTGTTACACTCTACCCTTTTTTAATAAATTGCGTCCTCGCAATTTGAAATTTTTCTTCCAAAATAAAAGTTTGAAAATAGAAAATACCTTTCTGGAAAGGCCACATCCGAAATAGGGTTAATAAAATTTAGTCTTAATAAGAGGGAAAGGGAAATCAAAAAGTCACCACCAAATTATGATTTCTAATAGGATAATATTAGTGGAATTAAAGACACGTAATTGGAGGGAAAACTTAAATATTTCTAGGGAGTGATTGAGGTCATCAATCACAAACAAGTAAACAATAAATGGAAAATTGACAGCCTCAAATCCATATATCTATGATGATTTAAAGTATCATTGGTTCAAAAAAGCATAATGTATTAGGATAATACATTTTTTTAGATACTTTTTTTAAGAGGAGGGATTAATTTACTATTAAGATAATAAATCAAGAAAATATACTTGATTTAATTACCTAGAAAATTCATAATCTCATCATTTAGTTGTTCTTCAATCTATTTTCACTTTATACCTTACACTAGGAAATAAATGTTCAATTTGATTTTTTTATGCCTGAAGTGCATTTTATAAATCATAAGGTCCACAAGTATTATCTTAATCCTCTATAAGATTATTAAAATCCAAAATGTTAGGTCAAAGTATCCAATAAATTATACTTTAACCTCAAAAAAAATATCAAGTGCTCAACTTACTCTATTCCAACATTTAGACTTATCCAAAATAATTGTATCCAAAATCACAGTCCAAAAATTTATATGGGAGGTAAACATAATGAAAATATATTTTTGACACATAATAACATATGAATAACTTCATCATGTATTCTCTTAAGGCATGGTAACACCTTAAATTATCATAAAACTTTATTTAATGCAGTCATTCTCCCTTATTCCTTATAGAATACTATATATACTCCTTAAATCCAAATCAATCATCTATTATTCTAAAATCACTACCTTAGTATCAGTACCATATTATGGTTTATCTTTACCTTAACCATGTATTTTCCAAAAATTATAACATGATATTGAGTCACTTTTCTTAGTACCATACAATCTCAAATCTGCAATGAAATAGTAGTGCAGCACAATCCTTATTTATTTCCATAATTAATATAACCAATACATCATTGATACAACTCTAAAATGACATAATTCTTCAATCCAGAAGCACTAATACATTATTTATTCCATGTTAAATTTAGTAATATATTATGCTTGACCTTGATCCCTTTGATTCTTCTGAGCTATATTTCCTTGACACTTAGGACATTTATTTTCGAAATTCCCCATTTCACTATAGTTGAAACCATAAATATTAGTATTTTCTTTCTTCCTTTTGCATTATTTTTCCTGATGACCCTTTTATCCACACTTATAGCAACCAACAACAAGTCCTTTAAAGCACTTCCTAGGGTTATTATTTCTATAGTTATCACATGTGGTAAAATCCTTCTTCCCCTTTTTCTCTTTATCTTTGTTTTTTCACATCTATCTTTTTTTCTCATGCTTCCCTATGAAGTCGTAATACCTAGGATATTCTTTACATATCCTAATATCAGGTGATATTATGTACTCATATTATGATAATACATGGGAGTCTATTTCCCTTATAAATGTTGTCTTAAGACCATGAAATATAAGATCCTTCTTACACTTTGGAACATGTGTATTGTTGGGGTAGTTATTCCTTTTACTAGGCACCATTTCAAAACAATTTCATGAACTATATTAGGTTATGAATCATAATACATGATTCTAAGATGGTGAAATAATTAAAATAAATTGAAAAATTTATGCATATATAATCTCATAATCATAAAAATGGATTCTTTGCAGACATATTTAATCATAAATACTTTATAATTCTTTGTAATTAATATTTGGATTATCTTAAGAATATTCCCTGGGAGTTTCAAACCAGGTGTGCAGTAAGGTCCGTTGTCATGTACCAGGTTACCACGAGTCGGGCTCAGAACACCGTGTCGGAGTTGTTTCTCCTAGGTATATTTGTGCAAGAACCACTTCCACTTTTAGTATCCAGACAATGACGTATTTCTTGAAAAACTCACAAAAATATCTACAATACCAAAATTATAGGATGTTATTTTATACTAATCCTCATATTATATCTTAGGGTAATGTTATCAAATCATAGTTTTTCTAAGTATAGTTCCCAAGGTTATTGATAAACTTCCTTTGATACCAATTGTAACTTCCCAAACCCAGAAGACTGAAGTTTGTGAATTATTTTAATATATTGGCATGATATAAGGAATCATGTCCCAAAGGACCGATCATTTTAGAAGTCTTGGAAAATAGATTAAATACATGAGATTTACATTACAATTTATAACATAAAACACAATATATATAATCCTTCGAGAATGTCATTATTCCCTTAGAGTAACCCTGCAAATCAAATCATAATAAACTTCTTGAAATCCTAAGAAAATAAAACATAATAAAGGGGTGAGCTCAGATTCTTAATAAGGATAAATAGTTTATCAGAAGCTATAAACTTTTAAGAAAAGATGTATAAAAAAAGAGCCTTTTAAATATAAAAATAAACACAATATAGAAAAAATAAATCAAACATCACCATATAAATATGCACATTGATATTATACTAGTCGAATAATCACATGTAATAACTAATTTCATAATGAGGGAATGTATAATTTCGGTCATAATAACAACTAAGTCAAGGCCTTGTGTCAAGACCATTTACAAATATTCTATCAAGGCCTTGTGCCAAGACACTATTTTGTCTCATGAGACCTATAGATGCATCGAGGGGCTATAGCAGGCCCCTCCCATTATTTAGTAAGTCCAATTCATTCCACATATGAAAAGACAGAAACATAACATAAACATTCATATTAATACTAGCATATGAAACGTCAATATTTTAACCATAAACCATGGATGGTATAAAAATAGCACATCCACAGTCAAACATATTATAACTCATCCAATAATATATGAAATATTGTATTATAATAAATCATCCTCAATCAAGAATAATATCTAGTAAAATATGTCGACATAGTTGAAAATGATCAGTAAAACCCTTTGAGAGAAATATCCCTTTTCTCATGAAATATTTTAAAATACACACAATTTATAAAGGAAGTCATTTAAAAGATATTTTTGAATCAAATTTTCCCATACCAATTTGAAACTTTTTAAAGGAATTAAAATTTTAAAACAATCATGTCCATATAAATAAATCCTTAAAATCATTTTGAAAACATGGACATTAATTAAAAAGATTTAGAAAAATAAATCATTAAAACATTTAAAATGATGATCTGGCTAAAGATTACCTCCCATAAAACCTTAAAATAATACTTTTGAAAAAAAATATGAAACATGGACATTTATAATAAATATGTCCCAATAAATACTTACATATAAACAATCTCAGATAATAATGAGATTGATGAATTAACCCTTCCCTTGTACTTTCCTTTAGTCGAGGGTACGTTTAACCTTCTGTATAATGACCATAGTAGGTTATTAGATTATAACAGAACTATATTAATATTTATGATATCATACATGATTCATTTATGACTTTACACTTCCCATTTAATAATAATTTCCATGTTAAAGTAACATTTTGGGTAATAATCGCTTTCTTTATCGTACATGTTTTAACTTGTTATACTTAATTTTATCACTTATATCATGATTTAATTACTTTAAGAATATAAAAAATTATTTATATATAATATATATATTCATAATATAAATATGTATAATAGATAGATATATGAAATGGAATACACCATTTATGGAGATGGTAGGTCGTATGTACGCATAAACACTTTTTCCGTTTTCATATCATATTGAATCGAAGTAAGTGAATGAGATATATGTAAATACATAAATATATATATATATATATATAGAGTAGAAATATTATTTCAGATATCAAATACTTATTAATAATATATATTTTTATAATCATTGTTGAATGGTGAACATGGAAATGAATCTCATTATGTCGTGGAGAAGGTAAATTGTACGTACGCACGAGCAATGATATCATTTCTTTAATGATTAAATGGTATGAAATTGGATGGTATATTAAATATAAAATATCATTATCATTTTATGTTCATTATTTATATACATAATACTCATCATTATATCCATCCAAATTACATAGTGTTGAATAAAAAATTACACCACGGTGTGGAGATGGTAAATCGTACGTACGCTCGCACGATGACTTTGTCATTAATAGGATGGATAGAATAAAAAATATTGTTGTACCATATTTATAATAACATCTCAGAATGTATAAGGTACTGGAGTTATTATTTTATCATGGAAAAAACAAATAAATGGGAAGTAGAAAAAGAAAAGAACTGTGAAAGAGGTGATAAAATAATTACCTCTTCTTCAGGTGTTTCATTTTGATTTGAAAACAATTGATCCTTAGGTTGGCTTTATTCTTAAATTAATTCCTATAGGATGAAGTGATGGTATTTGGGAGAATATTTGTTTAGGTTCTGGCCGAGCCAGATGGCCTTGGAGATGTGAATTAAAAATAAAGGGAGGTTCCCTTTTATAATAGATGTGATGGCCACTTTTGGAAAAATGTTGAAATATTGATTTATTATAAAATGATTTTCAGTTTCTAATATCTTTAGATTGATTTATTTCGAGTATAAGATGATAGTGGGTTTAAATAATCTCAAAAAAATATGTTTTAGACATTTTTAGGTCATAAAATTATCCTTATCTTTTGGGATTAACCTTTAGTTAAATAGTTTAACTCTTACCAAGTCTTCTTGTATTTCTATACAATAAGGCTAATTTAGTTACTATAAAATGAAAATGGATCCTCAAGTGGATCATTAATGACATTTGTATCATTATCTAATTCAGTTTTCCAAATCTTAGATTCTAAGATTTTATATCATTTAATAAAATATTATTTGTTTTAAAATCTCATTTATGTCAATTTTGACACTATTTAGTAATTGATTTTGGTTAAAGTCAAAACAACTTGATTCCTTTGAACCAAAGGTATTAACTCATCCATAATATGTCAATTTCATCCAAAAAAATCGATAATGGCATCAAAATGTTAAAATTACATTTATTTTAATATTTATAATATCATTTATTTTAATCTTTCATTAATAAGGTAATTACTGCATCATAATTGTGTCATAAATAAATTTAATCATTTATTGTTTAAAATTTATAAATAAAATCACATGATATAGGATATATTTTTATTTTTCTAAATAATATTTATATTATAATTTATATTTTCTATAGCCCTATATTAAAAATGGTTTAATTAATAAAATTTGAATTTAACACTTTTAACTCTTCTTTAAATAAAATATAATAAATGTCATAATCTAACCCAAGTGGATCAAAAAAGGATCATATTTTTATCCTAAGGATTATTTTGGTCAAAAAACACTTATTCAATAGAATTAGGATATATGTTAGGGTAATTGATGTTATTATAATATTATTTTAACCTTTAATTACCCTATTTACTTTTAACCGTGGTAAATAAAATTCAAAAGTTAGTATTCACAAAAAATTATTTTCATCCTATTAAACCACCTTTTACATACTGATGAAAACCATGTATGTCAGATTTTTGAAATTTATTTCACAGAAGAAGTAAAATTTTGTTTTATACTAATTTGCAAATGTGCCTAGAAGGTGGGTAAATGTGCCTAGAATGTGTGTAAAAAGATGTTAAAAAAAGTCCAATGAATTTTTATATCTAATTCTTTTATAAAATGACAGAAATTACTTACACTGGGATAATATAAATTATGTATCTATTTTTAATTTAAGATAATTTTAATTACAAATAATTATTTAGATGAAAAAGTCGGTTTTTATGTACTATGTCGTATTCTTCACTATTCATCAAAAATTGAATGTTTTTAGAAAAATGCCAAAAATTCACCCTAAGTTAATTTTAATATTCTGAATTCAAAAATGAATTATATTTTACAAAATAAAATTTTTAGTATTGTCTAAAATTAATTTTATTATTATTCACAAAAGGACATAAAAATTAGTTCTTTTTAGAAAATAGTTTTTCTAAATATATAATTGTTTTAACAAAACTTATACATTTCATAAATATGTTTTATTTATGTGAAAAAAATTATAAATAACATTTAAAATTTTTTATACTATTTATATTTCAATATTTAATTGATAAATAAATATATCATTTAAATAATTATAATACTAATGTGTTGTTTTGTAGAAACCCAATCTTGTGTATAACGCAAGCCAAGTCAGTGTTGCCTGCAATATAAGCTATTAAATTACTTTAAAGAGATAATGTACTATGAAATCTTGGGGTGTTGTAATGTTAGTATCTAGAAACCAGTCAAATAATCCTTTTAGGATGAAATTAACATCACAATTAAGTCTAACCTCCTTTGAATGTTTACCATGTAATATAATCCTTTAATCAAAATATTTAAAATCAATCAGGTTTCATGATGGTGTCATTAACCTTTATGATCGATGTCTCCTTCATTGAAATTTCATAAATTAAACACACCTATCGAACACCATGGTAATGAAATTATTTAGGCAATTCCTTTCCCATCAAAGGGCCTGAGATAACAACTTTTATCCAAGAGAAAAAATGTATAAATACTTTCTCACACTATCAACTAATTTTATATCACTTGTTATGAACCCAATGCTTCATAATTCACTAAAAACACATGACATCATGGTTTTTATGAAAGAATAAAATAATGTGATTTATGATATCCATTAATGATAATCTTAAAGTCTAAGGATTAATACACACTCCGGTAGATAGAAGAATTCAATGACACATAGAAATATGGATTTCATATTTATAGGTCTATTACCATAACCTCTTATCTAAACTAGAATTAAAAAGGTTTAAAATCATTAGAAATTGTCTCAATGTCTCATGATCCTCCTACCCCTGATTGCATGTATTCTCTATTTCTCATTAGAGAATATCTTTCAGGCATAGAACAGGGTTCAAGGATAATGTTATGGAACCTAAAGGTTCCCATTATAGTAAGAAACTTCTATAACCTTTCAACGTCACATATACTATTAGTAAAGTATCAAATACAAATTACATAAATAAGAAAAAATGTAACATGATAAGAAAAAAACATTAATAATGAAAACATGTAATCAAGTAATAAAAAAGCTAGTTATAGGGAACCAAGTCTAACATAACACATTCCATTTTAGCCTTAAATTAAACCACAAAATATCCATATTTAACTCAATTTTTGTGTTTATTTTTTTTATTATGTTATTATATAAAATTGATTTTTAAATATAGGAAAATTAAACACTATTCAACTAATTTTTAACAATTTATACTTAATTATTCAAATCATGTAATCATACTTATTTTAATATAATCATTCTAAATATAAAAGTGTGTATTTAATATAAAGGTATGATTCATTAAAAACACGTACATGTACTTGAATAATAAAACTAGTGCATTCATGTTATGTCATGAGTTATGATATTGATTGTATCTTATATTACAAATGATATTCATGATTTTATATGCACTTTTCACACATGACATCATATTTTTAATTATTTAAAACTCTCATAAGCATAAAATGATAATAAATTTTATTTATTGTAGAGGAATAAAATAATATCTTTTCCTGTTTTAAATAAAAATATATATTTAGATAAAATCAAATCCACTTAATAATAATAATAGATAATTTATTATTTTTTTGTGTCATATATTAAAAATAGAATACTTGAATGAATATAAAATATTATTCAAAAAATTTAATAACTTGAAAATAATTTTATATAGATATTTCTCCATAATATAAATATATCTACATGATATTATAATTATTGTTGAAAAATATAATTCTTTACATAATTGAAAAATAATCACTTGCAATAATGTAATATGAATAAATAACTAATCAAAGATAAATATTATAATTAGAATGAAATATAAATTTTATTCGAAAAATTATTAGAATAAAAATTTTACATATGAAAATAAATTATCTTCTGATAAATAAATCATGTTAAAATAAATAAACAACTAATATATTTTAGAGATTATAAATCGAAAAAAACAAAATCTTAAAAATAAATCCTTAGAATAAATATTATTTTTTTTACTATTAAAATTTGAACATGAAAGTAAAATGGATAATGTCCCTTAATTAATTGCAGAACACTTCTTCTTCTTCTTCTAGGAAGAAAAACTCGCTAAAAAAATTCACTCGCACTCACTGATATTTGTGTGCATCATACGTATAATATGAAAGCATAAAAAACAGCACTTAAAAGGATAATAAAGTCTAAGCCAATCTATTGAGCAAGACTCTAGTTTATATCCTACTGATAAAAAATGGATTATATTTTATTCATTAATTTAGTGTGCACCTTACCAAGAAAGCCGTTATTGGTTCCACTTATATACATTTTTGTTTTTCATTGACCTTTATAGAATAGAAACAAAGAAGAAAACAACATAGTGATCAAACCAAATACAGATATCAATTGCATATGTAAATATATTCTACTTAGTTTTAATCTAAACAAAATATGCTTCTTCAAGAAGCTCAAACCTCATTAAAAAGAAAAAAATTAATTTTTTTGTTTTTTTATTATAGGATAGTGAATATACAGTTTTTGGGATACACAGATGTGGTATGAGAAGTTTCAGTGGATAAAAATGGGAAATTATAGACATAGAAAAACTGAGATTTTTTTTAACCCTTGGTTTCATTCAAAACATGAATCACTTGAGCCTTAGATTCGAGCCATGAAATATTTGGAGCCTTGATTGTAGCCTAGATTCAATATTTGATTCAAAAATGAGGAGTGTTGGTAGCTAGTCGCTTCCACAGAGAGCTTTGGATATCAGGAACTAGTTCGTGATGGTCAAGGTTCTTAAAATAGATTGTGACATTTTTATCAGCTTTTCTAAAAAATCTCTCATAAAGATACCATTTATCAGCACTAAGTTAACAAGTGCTGATAAAATGAATCTTCATCGGCACTAAAGTTTAAGCACTGATAAAGATTGATTTTATTATCTCTTTGTAGCGCTAATAAATCTATATTTTTATCAATTCTAAAAAAGTTCTAATAAATACTTATAATGCTTTTTTTAATATAATATTTTATTAAAAAAAGTATAATTATTATATATAATTATAATACTTATAATAATCCTTTTTATAATATAATATTTTTATAATTCTTTGAATATATAATTATTTATTTATCATTATACAAATAATCTTTTAAAAAATAATATTTATATAATTATATATATAATTATATATATATATAATTATAGTAAATATATTCATTATTTAAATAAATTTATTCTAATTTTATAATTATTTATTTATAATTATATAAATATATTTTAAACAAATATTATTTATTTATTTACAATTATAAATGTATAAAATAGTAAATATAAATTTATAAATATATTAATTTATAAATATTTTTTTACTATTGTATTGTTAACATTATTAATGAATATTTAATCTTAAGTGCATGCATGTTAAAAATGAGTTAAATTGATTAACTAAAAATGAGTACAATATTGAAAATTTTGATAATTTTGATAAATATAAATCATTAAGAAAATTTATATATATTGAAATAAATGGGAATATATATTGAAAATATTAAAACATAGTAAATATATATATATATATATAATAAATAATATAAATTGATGAAATTCAAAAAAATATGTTTTTGTGTGTTCATATATATATATATAATTAATTAATTACATAAATGTTACACCAATATAATATGTTTGATCTATGTTAAATTGAAAAATCAAACGACATTCAAATATGTCCATTACTCGATGCAATTAGTCAGTATTTTTAATTCATGTTAATTTTTAATTATAAACCATTATTCACTAAATATATTACTATTTAATATAAAGTATAAATCATATATTTTATTATACAAATAATATTTATATACATTCATATATATCTATATATTTAATATATACAATTTATTAATATTATCAATAATTATTTAATTAATAAAATTCATAATATTTTTCTCAATTTACCTATTTTAGATATCTGTTTTTTTTATTTTTTATTTTAAATATATCTATATAATTAATATATATTATTTATAATTTGTGTATAACATAATCAATTTATTCATTTTTTGCACTAATTATTTAATTAATAAAAAATTTAATATTATTTTAATAAAATCACTTTTATTTTTTAGTTATTTAATTTTTTCAATTTAGTCTTACTTTTATCAGCACTAAAAAAATTCTAATAATTAATTCCCTTATGGGTGATACAAATAAAGTGTTGATAAAGGGTGTCCTTTATCAACGCTCAATATAAAGTGATGATAAAGGACACTAATTATCAGCACTAAAAAAATGTGTTGATAAAGGTTTCATTTTATCAGTACTAAAAAATATGTGCTCATAATAGGTGTCTTTTATCAACACTATAAAAAACGTGTTGATAAATGGTAACCTTTATCTACTCATGTTTTAGCACTGATAAAGACCAGTGTTGATAAAGGCCTATTTTGTAGTAGGGATTCAAAAATAGAATGAGGTCATTGGTGATAAATGGTAATATATGTAGTTCATGTGATATATATGGATAAATGTTAGGGATTCTCTGTGATGATATGTATTATGAAGGGGAGGTTGTATGATTCCACATTTGGATGGTTTAAAATTTTTGAAGAAATTTGAATTTCTGTTACTAAATGTGTTGAATTTTGAATTAAGACGCGTATTGGATTTATATGAGTTTTAATGTCTCAAATGGGTGTTTTAAGAAAAGTAATGATGCTTGAGAGATTACTTAGGTGAATAGATGATCCTTGGAGGCTTTGGGTTAAGTTTCAGTAAGTTTCATCAAGCTTTTCCGGGGTGGACGGGTTGGTGTGCATGGTAGAGGATAAAACATGTTACACCTTGATGCTCATGAGGTTTTCTTATCATTTTGAATAGTGTGTGGTTGAGTTTCATAATTAAGTAATTCATTTTGTTAATCCATACAACGTAAAAGGAGAAACTGAGTGAGGTTGAGGAGGGTCTTAGACATAGCGCATGGCCTGCACATGGTTTCTGAAAAACCATGTACCTGATTATAGAAGTTGTCCAGTAGGGTGTGCATAGTTGGCGTACAGTTTGGAAAACCATGTTTCCAAACCATTTGGGGGTGTTGGATTGGATAGTTCCAACTGCATGGTTGGCACAGTGTTTGTAAAACCATGTGACTTCCATGAATTCATTAAATGGGGGATTTAACCAAAATTCACCCTTAGGTTGTTAGATTTCTCCACAAACATTCTTTCCCATTTGGTGTGCAAAAATCATAGGGATCCTAACCCTCTTCCTACTTACACCTTTTTATATATGGTGCATTAATGGCGGTTATTTAGTGTTTAAGTTGATATTTCTTTTCCTTCTCTTTCCCTTACCCTCTTTCCATGGTTCCTTCTAATTTTGGGTGTTTGGGCGTAGGGATTTGATTTGGATTCAACAAAATTGTGGTGTAATTGACCAAGAATGATATAGATTGTTGTCAAATTAGGTATATGAGATCCCGATATAGATTCATCATGTTTCTGTGTGGTATTTCATTAAGTTATGTGTTCACTATGGATTATCAGATATTTTTTCTAATGAATTAATTTATTTATGTTTTGAAATGGTATCATCTCTTAGTTATTTTCCTTAGAATAGTGTTGGGATTCTATTGTGGGCCTCCTGTGTCAGTTTCTTAGTCTTTTTATAAGAGGTGATCAACTGAGGGAGTTGTTATAAATTATTATGAGTTTGGATTTGATTAATTAATTATTTGTAAGTGATATAATTAATTATTTTTTATTTCTCGGTGTGAGTTTTAGGATTGGGTGTTTGAGATGACTATGATTAGGTGCTTAGGGGTTTCGATGATGCTTGTATGGGCCTTCTCAAGTCCATAGTGATTTAGATATGTTTTGGAAAGCTTCGTTGATGAGGTAGGTGGTCTAATAGCTTTACCTATATCCTTTTTAATTTATTAAAAAGTGTATGTGGTATATTTTTTAAATCTCATGTGTGGAGTTCTCTTCCTCTATTTGATTTAATGGTTTTGAGATTCAAATTGTTACCTTATACCTTTCATGGATCATGTCGGATTCGTTGGTGTTTATAATATGGAACCAATGACCGCTGATGGGGTGTTCCATTCCATAGAAATGGAATGTTAGTTTTAAATGGGTAATGTATGTGGGTTACAAGATTAATATGGTTCAACTCATTGGTTGGATGAATTAAATGGTTGTAGCTTGTAAGTGGATAAAATGTGGTGTTTTAAGGGTTACGTTTTTTGAAATGCCTATGGATATATTTAAATGGTCTTAACTATGTTTATTGAGTTTTGTCTTGGTTTTAGGTCACATAGTGGGAAACATATGTTTTAAAATGGACCTTGTTTTGAAATGAGTCATTGAACTCCATGAGATTTATTAAAATGGGAGTATAAATGTATTTAAAATGTTGGTTTCAAATTAATTTGTGGTTTACCTTTGAAGAGATTCCTTAATGGACCTTTTAATTAATTTATATATAATATGGATTTGGCCTTATTTCTGTACTGAATTCCTATAGGGACCTTTTTAAGTGTTAATTATTTAAAGGGGTTATTGTGATTTTTGAATGTTTTTCAAGGTTAAGGTATTGAACTTTAGTAACTGAGAAAAGAATTCAAATGGAATGTTTTAGATTCTATACAGTTGATCTAGGCTTAGGTGGTATACTATATGCGTAAGGTATTGGGAAAAGGTTTTATACACTAATAGTATACTTCATGGTTTGTGTTCTAGACCGATGCTCTATGTTATAATGGTATACCAAGTGTAATAGGATTTTTGATTGATGCTCCAAAAATTTTAGTCTAGACCGTACTGTTGTTATATGATCCACCAATGTTTATGTATAGATGTATGGTAGACTGAGTCTCTAATCACTATTGTTATAATTTATTATGGGTTGGTTAGACATGACACCCTATTTTGGTATTGATAGTTGTTTACATGGTTAGGAAGTATACAGTGGTTCCAACAACATTTGATATTGATGTTAATTTTTTTAGATTTTAGAATAATTTTCTAAGAATAGATTTCTTAGAAAATCAGATAGGTGTTGTCCATGTCTTTTATATTCCTAATTATGTTTAATGAATCAAAACAATGACTTTTGACTTCTATAGTATGTATCCTCTCATGTTATGCTTAAGATGTCTGGTCTAGTACATTGTAAGTTTGGTTGGTTGGGTAGTCACATTAAAACCCATGGTACAATGGGTACTAGATGAGTTTTTGTCTTCCATGGGTTTTATATCTTTTTATGTACTATTTATTAATTCTATTTTTCATCTAAATACAATATTGTACAGACTTTTATTTTATTTATACACTATTGGTGGAAGCCTACTGAGTTGTACTTGCAGCATTCTTAGGCCACCACTAGAAATGGGTGCCCGAGTATCTCTCATATTTTTATTACAGTCATAGGTTTTGGATGAGCCCCATTTTAAGAGTTTCATGGTCTGGTAGGATAGCTTAGATAGTATTATGTGACTAGAAGGGGTCTTCTCAATGATATTATGGAGATATTTTATAGTTTATTTTATTTTTTTATTTCATTTAACCGGCCTGGTGTGTGGTTGTATGTATGTATTACATGTCTATTAATTCGTTTACTATATTTAATTTTATAATAAAATGATCTTGTTTTAGTGTAAAGACCCGACCCTAGTACCCCAGATCTGATGCCTTAAATTTATTACATTGGTATAATAAAAATAATAATTTACATCCAAAAGAAACTCATAGTTTAGTATATTTTGAAAACTAGATACAAACATAACTATTACATAACAACATGAAATTAAATAACACATAGAAACTCCATTGTAAACACCCATAAACTCATAGATTATCCCTACATTTCATTCATAATATATAACTTCACATCCTAGGGAAAAATAAAACATAATATAGTGGTGAGCTTAGATTCTTAGTTAGGGTAAGAAACACGGTAGAATCTATTATAAGTAAATAAAATAAATAAGGTATGGTGAATAACTAAAAACACATTCCATTAAAACATAATATTGAGAATAATATTATAAAATAAAGGAAGATTAAATAATTCTATAAATAATGGCATGGGAAAGAAACATAAACATAGATATTATACTAGTATAATAATCATATGGAATATCAATTACAGGTATCATAATTATGTAATGCATTATCCTAGATGTCATAAACATATTGTTAAGGCTTCAGCCAATACATTATACATAAATGTGTAAATACTTGGTCTAGTTTTTCTCGTCAGACCTATTGATGCATCAAGGGGGTATAGAGGTCCCCATAAAGAACATAAAAAGTCCAATATGTTCCACATATGAATAGGGTAAAACATAAAAAACATATACAATATTTAAATTACATTCTTGAATGAGTAAACATAAGTAATGCCCATTCTGTGTAATACGGTGAATAGTATAAAGATAGCGCATCCATAGTAAAATTGATCATAAAATATTTAATAAAATATGGTAAATTATATCATAAATGATCAACCCCAATTAGGTTTAATTTTTAATAGAGGTGTTTCAAATATATGAAAATACCCTAATAAAATCATCGAGGAATTCTTGAGATAAATACAATGTATACATTGAAAAGAAGAATTCTTTTGGAAAAATCATTTTTATTTTTCATAATATCATTTTGTAAAAATGTATATCTTAGAAAATATAAGGTATGTAAAATTAAATTATGTTTTAGTAATAAATGATATCTGACTATAGGGAAAACTATTACAAATTGTTTTTATGAAACTTTAGACATTGGCCATTTCAGTGCGGTTTGAGGGAAATATAAAAGAGCCGTTAAAGCAGACTTAGGCTTAATTATTTAGATCAAACCATAAAAGAGATAATATAATATATCTTGATAAAAATATTTATATTAGAAAAATATTGGGTTCTTAAAATAGATTATGGATTGTACATGAAAATGGGTAAGATAATGAAAAGTTCCCTTTAATTGGGCTTTCTTATTAGGAGGAATTGAAAAAGGAACCTTATAAAACAAATAAATCTCCATAGAAAACATATAAACTAATATGGATAAATGAGTTTTAAACATATAAATAGAATATAGAATAATTATATAAAAATATAGAATAGTTATATTGGGGTAAAGAGACAGAAAGCATAACCAAAATGAAAAATGCAGGTTCATGGAGAATCTCTTACATTATGTCTGAAAGTATTCTTCACTTGTACATAATTTCTTGGATAATGAAATTAGATTCATTAATAATTTAACTCAAAACGTATTAAACATTTATTTTATTTATTATAATTTTATTAAGTTCATTTATGGTCTTTTTATGAGTTATAAGATTCAATTTTGTCTTTAAGAAGTGTTAGTTTCCTTAGTTTTCATGATTGGTTCACTTGTATACCTATATGAAAGATCATTTGAAAGGTCAATAGTTATCCAAAATTATAATTGTATGTTAATAATGAAATTAAATATGATTTATTGGTTTTATATATCCTTCTTCTATATATTAAGATGATTTATTAGTTAAAACATTAATAATGACCATTTGGATTATTTTGGTGTTTTTTATCATCACGCGGTAGTTTTTTTATTAATTAATATTATGTATATATATTAGTTCCATAAAACTAAATAAGTTGAAATATAAATAGTATAATATTTTTTAATGATAAAAATTGTTTTATGACCATCCTGGAAGGAGGTATTATAATATAAAGAGTTATTTCCCATGATGGTAGTGAATCGACACCTCACGGATGACGTTTTCATTTTTAGAAAAAAAGAGGGAAAATAAAAAAATTGATGGTGGATATCCCATTACCATAATAAAATTATAGTATATATAAGATAATGGATTTATCATTAATGTCTATACAAAATAGGTAAGAAAAGGATAAGAAATGAAATGAAATTGAGAGAAAATTAAAATAATGAAATCGAATTCATCCTCTTGAATTCCTCTCCTTAAGAACCACCTTAAAGAACTTTAAAATGGTATTCTGGTGAGAACATAAATACTATAACATGGGGGATATTTTTGGTAGTGTTATTGTGTAGAAATTGGACATAATTTAATGCTTTTTATGTGTGGGTATAAAAGGTTGTGAGGGGTGGTATTTATAGTTTTGGAGATGGGTGTTTTTTGATTATTTTATTCATTAAGATATTATATTGGATCAAGAAAATAAATATTATTGATTCTTATGACTAAATATAGTAACTAGTGCATATTAGTTTGATCTAATGGTTCCTTAATTAGTCATACATCATCCATTACTTTTAAATTCATGTATTTATCTAATACCATAAATTATCATATTTCACTATTCACCAAAAATTTAAATATTTTAGAAAAATCCAAAATATTCAACCTACCCATTTTTTGATGTGTAGAATTCATAAATTTACACCATTTTGTGAAAATGATTTTATAGTTATATGAAATTTAATTTTAAATAAAATCATTACTTAATCAAAAAAAGTATTGATTTTAATATTATAACTATTTTTATGACACTTTGAAAAAATAATTAAGGTCTCATAAACATACCTTATAATCATAAAACAAAAAAAATATTACTTTTTAAAACTATTTTATGAAAATAAATCATCATTTAAATCATTATATTAATTACAAAATTTTAAATAACCATTTATGTTTCATAAAAATACCAACACATAATTTAGCATTTTTTAAACATTTATTCACTTCTACCATGATATAAATATACCATATTTTCATTTATAAGTTATAATTTTTTTTATACATTCATAGATGAAGTTACTATTCTATTATTCATACTACTATTCTTAATGGTTACATTAATATTTCAATGGTCATATTTAATTGTATACTAGGGTTCTAAACTTGGTATTATGTGAATCATAAACTATCAAAGATGATAAATTTTGAAGGATATATACCATAAAATCATTGGGTGTTACATTTTCTCCTCCTCCAAAAAACGTTTTCCCTAGAATTTGTATAATCACACCTCATAAATATATTTGGTTAGTTCTTCATCATAAATTCCTCTGGTTCCCACATCGCCTCTTCAATTTTATAATTTTTTCAAAGTACCTTTATGATCCAAGACTTATGATTCCTCAACACCATCCCTCTAGTGTCTATAATATAAATTGGAAATTCATAGTAAAATAAATCAGGTTGTAATGATATTCTTTCAGAAGTGAGGACATGTGTTGGGTCTGTCAGGTATTTCCTTAATAACGAGATATGGAACACATTGTGCACTTTTGAAAGGCTAAGTGGCATCAACAAATAATAATTCATAGCTACAATTATCCTTATGATTTCAAAAGGTCCAATATACTAAGGGATCTGTTCCCTTTCTTTCCAAATCATATATCACACTTCCATATAGATGCTTTTAGGAAAATAATATCTCCCACTTGAAATTCCAAATCCTTCCTTCAATTATCAGCATATCGCTTTTTCCTACTTTGAGATTATTTAATATGGGTTTGAATAGTCTTTACCTTTGATGTTGTTTCCTCTACAAGTTTTAGGCCTACAAGATTCCTTTCACCAACTTCATCCCAAAAAGTTGGTGTATGCCATACCTATCCATAAAATGCTTTATATGGTGTCATTTGAATGCTATAATGGAAACTATAATTGTAGAAAATATCTACCAAAGTTAAATATTAATCCCACATACCTTGAAAGTCATGTGATTATGATCTCAACATGTTTTCTAATGTTTTAATAGACCTTTGAGAATGCATTCCAGTTTGACGGTGATAAGTTGTACCCAAATGAAGCTCAATGTATATAATTTTCTAGAATTTCAATGTAAATAATGAATCATGATCAAACCCAATTGAAAGAGGTTCTCCATAATGTCTTAAAAATTCATTAATATAGCATCATGCAGGGATATCCCGTAGAAAAGCCTCTCTTATAGTGAGGAAATGTGCAGATTTGGTAAGTTGGTCAATAATTACCCATATTGCATCATTATTTTTTTGAGTTATTAGTAATCAATTGAAAAAAATTCATAGTAATGCCATCCCATTTCCATGCAGAAATAGGAATAGGTTTTCATGACTCCTCTAGGATTTTGTCTTTAAATAATAATCTATTAAAAATAATCCCTTGTGCATGGATCTGAGAATTATCAAGGAAGGTGAAACATAATTACATTTTCAATTGGTTTCACGTCTATCTTTATTGGAAGTGATTAAAAATTCTCAGTCCAATGATGATAATTTTCAAAGGAAAACTAATGTTGTGGATGATGGGAAGTTGGAAGACTTCATTTATAGGGATGGAATTCTAAAATTTGGGAATATTCTTGGTTTTCCATCTATACCCAAGATAAAAAAATGAGTTATTAGATGATTACCATAGCTCTAATTTCTCTATTCACCCTGGAAGAAGTAACGTGTAAATATATTTGAAGGAACATTTTTTTGTGGGAAAATATGAAGTGGTAAAGACAACATGATCCTTCATAATCAACGTATCTACAGCCTTATTTTCCTTCACTAGGTGGTAGTGTATTAAACAATCATAATCCATGAGTAGATTGAGCCATCACCTTTTCCTCATGATGTGTTATTTTTATGAGAATATATATTTCAAGCTCTTTTTATCTATATATATCTCAAATTTTTTACCATATAGATGTTTCTCTATATATTCAGAGAAAATATTACGAATGCTAACTCAAAATCATTAGTTATATAGTCATTTTCATGATCTTTTAACTTCCTTGATACATAGGGAATAACTCTATCATTCCTCATAAGGACACAACCAAGTACATTCATTGATGCATCAGTATAAATCACAAATCCACCATTTCTCAATGGTAGAATCAATATCAGAGCATTCACTAATATCCATTTCAATTATCCAAAACATTATTCACTATATTTTTTCCATGAAAACTTAACCCATTTATTACTAAACTTGGTTAATGGGTAAGATAATAAGACAAAATTAGGAACAAACTGTTGATAGTAACCTACTAAACCAATGAAACTACATACCACATTTATGTTCATTAGTATAAGATATTCCTGAAATGTGTTTTTCTTTGAAGGATTTGTTGGACTCCTCATGTATTAATCATGTTTTAATGATCACAAATCTCAATAATAATTACAAATCTTATTAATTATCACAAATCTCACAAATCTTATTAATCATGTGTATTTATGTTTCAAGTTATCTCATACCTTATAATGGTTATGATCAATTCATTTCATGCATATTACTGTTTAATTCTGAATACAGTTATTTGTCAAAGAATAAGACACTATGAAGCCAGACACCGTAAGAAAGACACAGTGAGCCAGGCACCGTGACCAAGACACCCTGAACCCTGACACTGTGAAGCCTATGTCTCAGACACCGTGACCACGAGATACCGTGACACAGTAAGCCTAACACCATGAAGCAAGACACTAAGAACAGACACCATAAGCCAGAAACTCTGTTTGATTAAGTTCCAGACACAGTTAGCGAGACACAGTCATCAAGGTACCATAAGAAAGATACTATAAGCAAGATACTGTGAAGGATACACTGTGAAGGGGACATCGTGAAGGAGACACCATGAAGGAGACACTGTGAGGGAGATACCGTGAAGAAGACATCATTTTCATAATATATTGTGACATAGTTTCTTAACCCATTTTGTTGTCTTTAAATTTAACTTTTTAATGGTCATATTTGACGTCTTTATTACACTGACATAATTAATGTTTTTTTGTAGACATACTACAAGGTACGAGGTACGACATATATGGAACCTGTTGGCTAAAGCTCATGCATTGTGAAGATAATGATAAGTGTTCCCAAGAGCAAGACACAACACATACAATACAATGTGCAACAAATCAAGAAACGAGAGTGCACAGTACTCAACGAAAAGAAAGCCTGAGCATAACCATGAAGAACACATTGCAAGATTTTCAGAGAAATCATTGTCTCATGCATGAAATCCAACTCTACTGAAGAACACATGAAGTACACTGGGATCAAGAGAACATCTTCACTCGTGAAGAACACAAGCTGAACCATGACACTCTGTTTTTCAAGACAAAAACCAAAGAAGGACTTAGAAGAATTTCTGTCTTATCCAAGGAGTCCAGAGCTGCACTGCTAATCACTAGAGAATTCTAAACTCAAATTTACTCTCTCTTAGTGATTCTTTTATTTTACATTCGAGAAGTGTGTGTAATCTGTGTATTTTACACACACACTGACTCCTGAGAACTGGAGGATTTCAAAATCCTCATACCAAATTCATTACTCCTGTTTACCCATGACAACTGTGGAAGAGGTCCCTGTGTGGCCTAGTCATTATTTTGTTTACCCACGAGAACTATGGAATAATTCCTTGTGTGGCCTGGACAGTCCATGTACTGTTGTTAACCCCAATCTAGGGTGTAGATCAGAGTTTATTTATATAAACTGCTTGGTGGCTAAAACACCCGGCTGATTATCACCTATCAACCGGTCAAAGTTCTGGTGCTCTGCTAATGTGTATAGCAGCACTCGGGTCGAATCCTCGGCGATGATACTTCTAAATAGTTTATTGTTTTTAATTGATTGTATTCTGATTGGGGGTTTTTTTGTAGAGATTATGAAATAATTGATTGTATATAATTGATTTAATAAATTGATAAATATTGGGGTGAGTTCATCATTAGGTAGTTAAGCTTGTGATATCCTTGAGCTTTGCTATATATTTCATTTAAATTAACACCCACTTCACAAGTTGACGTCGATTAGAATTCCTAAGTGTTAAAGCTTTAATCCAAGCCTTAACTTAATTAGGATTTTAATCTCAATCAGTAAATGTTTATGATAGTGTATTTATGGTTCCAATAATCCATGGAAACCACATTCTAAACAAAATATGCCATTAATCAATGACATATTAAGTCCAACATACACTATGTTAAATTAACGAATACTCATCGAGCAAAAGCTCTCAATCGCTTAACATAAATAAATAATGACTCACCCCAAAGAAATATTTACTCATCCATTGAAATTATTAGTAATATGATTATAATTATTATGATGATAAATTAAGAAGATAAGAAAACGAAAGGGATAGGAAAAGAGTGGTGCGTCGAACACACACACGAAAGATTTTGAGAATCAAAATGGAATTTCAATTGAATGCGGAAGAAAAATGAGGGACTGTAATTTAAATTGATTAAAACTATTTTAAGGCTATTAATATTATACTACAAAAGGTGGATGAGAATAAGATATATTCATGAAGAAACTTGCATTAAAAAGGAATTACAAAAGAAAGGACATACAAAATTACAACAAAGAAGAACACAAAAGTAAAAGGAAACAAAGAGAGGAGGAGATGTCTCTCTTGTTGAAACAACATCAAAGAATATCCTCCCAGGCCCTTGGAAAGTCTCTAGTAATGCCAAACCACATCTTTAAGTCTTGAAATTCCCAACCTCATGGAAGGAGAGGCGAGGGATGTATTTATAGCCCAAGGAGTGGACTGTTTTCATTCCAAATCATTCCCTCCACTTGACCCGCATATTTACCAATATATACAGCTGAATCACGAGATTATGTCTTCTTCATAAATGTATATATGGATATCTTATGTCTACCCTCAAAATCTTGCGGTCATTGGACTTTTTTATCCAATGTTATGGCTATTTAATTAAACAAAGTTAAACTGTCCATTTCTATCCATGACTTTTCAATGAATGAAATTTGAATGGACTTTTGAATAGAAATATGCCATCAAATACAGATAGTTTCTTCAACAAAGTTGGCCACCAATATCTCCTATTTCACACTGTAAATTATCAGCTCAAATGGATTTCTAGATAAGGAGAAAATTCCACATTTGTGTGCTGATTTTAATTCCCGGACAGAATAGTGGGATGGACTTCATAGAATCATTTGGGCCACTTTTTGAAGACTTTGGGCATTGAAATTTTTATCCAAGATGAAAAGTATTTCCCACCGAATTATGGTGGAGAATCAACCATTTTGGACTTCTGGATTGAGCCCAGTAAATCAATCTTCAAGGCTGGTCCAGTTTGTTCACAGATTCATTGGGCCTTATTGTGTGGTACATATGAACCTTCAAATGGCAGAATTGGCACATGATCCATTCTAATGAAATGTTCTAAATTTAAATAGGAATGCTAAAAAACAAAAACCATGATATTTAGATCAGTATATTAATAGTTATAGATAATAAATTAAACTGACTCAAATATGGATTTATACAAATAGTGCTGAAAATTATATTTAATATTTAAATATGAATATTAGACAAAAATTATGCACTTTTCATATAAAATCAGTAAAGGGAGTTAGTAAAATTTAATGAATAAATGAATAACATCAACTCCCCCACACTTAGGATTGTGAATGTCCTCATGTGCAACAAATATAAAAAACATGACAAAATCATTTTCACTCACCAACAAATATTAAAATTTTATTTTTTTACCAATCAGGCGAGGTTCAGACCATTCCACTCATCCATATTGAATTCCACCACAAATTGTTACAGAAATAATGTTCCAAAAACAATTCATTTTTCATACCCAAAATTAGAAATAGAAAATGTGGGCACTCAAAACTTACTCCACTCAAGATGATAAAATTAATTTATGGAGCTTCACTCATTCACCAACAAAAAGTGAACATCTTAGAGTATGAAAGAGATCTCAGCTTCCATTATCCATTCTAAAGTGCACAAAAATCAAGAGGAATTTTTAGGGGTTTTTATGTGGCTATGGGACGGTAGGATTATAATGTCCAAAAGGGTGGAAAGAGGGGCTAAAAAACTAACATGGATAAAACAATGCACAATTTTTTGAAACTGAAACATGTATGAAAATGGAAACACATTTTTACAAAGGAAAAAATGAAGCATGACACAAAAGTGGAAGAAAATTTGAAGGGTATGAGGAGATGGAATATTTACAAAACACAAAGATTCTATCAATAACATAATTGTTCCTTTTTCTTTTCATTTTTTTTGTATTTTTTCGAAAGTTGAACTTGAAATATATCTCACACTAATCACCCAACCCATGTTTGATCTCCTCACGACACTAATTATAATAGTTATAACAAGATAAAAGGTTGAGGAAGAGTTATTTTTTACCTAACCAAGACACATCACATTCTTTGCATTTTTTTGTTTTTGAATTTTTTTGAATTTTTTTAACACTTTTCAATAATATTTGTAGAAAATGTCGTCAAGATGAGTCCATTACAACAAAACTCACTAAATTATGACCTCTCCCCCATACTAAAATGGATGCTTTCCCTCTAGCATATGACAACCCATTGAAAATCATGAAAAGGATACCCAAAATAAAATCCATCCTCCCCACACATAAATTTCAAGAAATTATGCAATGTAAATCCATGTATATGTTGGGTGGGACAAGGTATTGGGTTTGTAATGTGGCTATCAAAGAAAAGGTTTACATAGTATTGAAGGGGATTTCCAAAGGAGGATTAATGTATGGTAATGGGAGGCTATTTGGCCGTTGTGATTATCATGAGGTTAAAAAAATGCCTCTATCATATTAAGGCACACCAAAGTAGGAAATTCATCTCGAAGGTCCACAAACTCAAGACTCACTAATGGGGGTGAAAAACACACATTTTGAAAATATGGTCATGGGTGACCTTGGCATGAAAGCTAATGATGTTCCTCACTGTAGGGGTAAATCATTTTCTAAATCAAAAATTGGGCATTCAACATTTATTGTTCTTGACACAAAATTTTTTATCCAAAGTCATGATGAAAATGGATAAAATTTGAGATGAAAACATGTCTTTCGATTCCCCAAAAAGGTTCGACAAAATTTGAAAATTTAATGGTGAGTAATTATGACTCTCTTTTTTTTACCTTTTGTATTTTACTATTTTTTTAGTGTTTTTTTAATACATAGTCACACAAAATAGAACGATAAAAAGAAAGGGTTCGATGAAGAAAGTGGTAAAAAAATGAAAGAGAGAGGAAGAAGAAGAAATAGAGAGAGAGGAAGACAGAGAGAGAGTTAAAGAGAAAGAGGTGCCCCTGGTTTGGATTTGCTGGGTCTCTATACAGTGGTGGTTCTATTTAAGTGGATGGGGATTCGATGGAAGTCGACGTGGTTCCCGGATTGTGAGACTTCTCATGGTGATGCTTTAACCGATGTCTGTTAACCGTGAATGTCCTTTTGGAAGAGTGGTCTTGGACTTGCACTGCACCAAATGGGTAAACATTAGTAATAACAAAAGGGCCTTCCCAATGAGATTTAATCTTACCTGGGTGAAGTCGGAATCGAGAATTGAAGAGCATTACCTTTTCACCTTCATGAAATACCTTTCTCAGGATGTGTCTGTCATGGAGTACCTTAGCCTTCTCTTTGTACAGATTGGAATTCTCGTAGGATTCAAGTCAAAGCTCCTCCAGTTCAGCCAATTGCAACAATCTTTCTTCACCAGATTTTTCACAATCAAAATTACAAGTTTTTACAGCCCAAAAAGACTTATGTTTGATTTCAACTGGTAAGTGACACGCTTTAACAAAAACTAGCCTAAAATGAGACATCCCAATGGGTGTTTTATAGGCAGTTCGATAAGCCCAAAGTGCTTCACCAAGTCTTTCATGCGAGTCTTTTCTGGTGGTTTTTACAATTCTCTCAATCACTCTTTTCACTTATCTATTAGAAAGTTCAGCCATTCCATTTGTTTGGGGGTGATATGCAGTTTATGTTTTATGTACAACACCATTCTTTTTCAGAAGAGATTTCGTGGTTCTATTACAAAAATGGGTTCCTAAGTCACTGATCAAGGCACGTGGTGTGCCAAATCTTTGGAAGATGTGGGTCTTTAGGAACTCACTAACAGTATGATCATCATCCTTCCTAGTGGGTTTGGCCTCAACCCACCTTGAAACATAATCGACCGCAAGAAGAATGTATGAGAATCCATTAGAAGGGGGAAATGGTCCCATGAAAACAATACCCCAAACATCGAAGATTTCACAAAATATTAAGGGATTTTAGGGAATTTCATTTCTTTTAGAGATTATGCCAAACTTTTGGCATGTGAGACATGATTGACAGAACTCATGGGAGTCCTTGAAGAGGGAAGGCCAGAAGAATCCAGTGTTTAGGACCTTTCGGGAGGTCCTTTGTGGTCCAAAGTGGCCACCACCAGGCATTGAGTGACAGAATTCTAAGATGGAAGAATATTCATCTTCATCAACACATCTCCAAATTACCATGTCTGCCCCAGTTTTCCAAAGTTTATTTTCTTCCCAAAAATAGTATTTTGAAACACTTTTCAACTTCATTTTTTGTTCTTTTGAAAACTTTATAGGAAAAACACCAGAAACCAAGTAATTTAAAATTTGGGCATACCATGGTATTTTTGGAGTGAGATATGAAAGGTGCTCAATTATAAATTCAGGATCAATGATTTCAGAATGAGGAGAATTAGAAATTCTACTCAAGTGATCAGCCACATGGTTTTCTTTTCCAGGTCTATCTTTGATTTCAAGGTAAAACTATTGGAGCATTAGAATCCATCTTATTAGCCTTGGTTTGGAATCACTTTTCTTGAGTAAGAACTTAATAGCAGAATGGTCTGTGAAGATGATGATTTTGGAACCTAAGATATAGGACCGAATTTTATCTAAGTCAAAAACAACTGCTAGATGTTCCTTTTCAGTGACAGTATAGTGATATTGAGTTTCATCCAATGTTTTTGAGGCATAATAGATGACATGAGGAATTATTTCTCTTCTTTGACCAAGAACATCCCCAACAGCTCTATCAGAAGCATCACACATCAATTCTATGGGTAATGACCAATCAGGGGGTTGGATTATCGGGGCAGATGTGAGAGCAGTTTTGAGTTCAATGAAGGCTCTCTTGAAAACCTCATCGAAATGGAAAGTGACATCATTTTGGAGCAAACGAGTGAGTGGGAGGGAAATTTTACTGAAGATATGGATGAATCACCTATAGAAACTAGCATGACCAAGGAATGATCGGATGTCTCGAATAGAAGTGGGTTGAGGAAGTGATTGGATAACTTCAATTTTGGAAGGATCAACTTCAATACCATATTTTGAAACTATGTTCCCTAGAACATTCCCATTAGCAACCATGAAGTGAAATTTTTCAAAATTTAACATAAGGTTACACTTGAAGCACTTTTTATGGACTAGAGAGAGTGAATGCAAGCATGACCCAAATAACTCGCCATAAATGGTAAAGTCATCCATGAAGACTTCCATGCAGTGTTCTATGAATTCTGAAAAGATACTCATCATACACCTCTGGAATGTTGCAGGAGAATTACAAAGGCCCAAAGGAATTCATATATATGCATATGTTCCAAAGAGGCATGTGAAAGTAGTATTTTCTTGGTCCTGAGGTGCGATTGGGATTTGGAAGTAGCCGGTGTATCCATAAAGAAAGCAATAGTGTGACTTTCCGGCCAATCTTTCTAGAATTTGATCAAGTAATGGAAGAGGTTAGTGATCTTTTCGGGTTTCAACATTCAATTTCCTATAGTCGATGCACACACGCCATTTGTTCTTCACTCGAGTTGTGACTACCTCTCCATGTTTATTTGGGACAACAATTATCCCACCCTTCTTAGGTACAACTTGAATTGGACTAACCCATTCACTATCAGAAATTGGGTAGATAATACCAGCTTGAAGAAGCTTGGTGATCTCTTCCCTAACTACCTCAATTATGAGTGGATTGAGTCTTCTTTGGGGTTGTCTAACTAGTTTGGATGTCTCCTCTAGATGGATGTGATGCATGAAAAGGGCAGGGTTGATTCTTGGTATGTCATCTAGGGTCCAACCTAAGGATTTTTTTACCTCTAACACTTGAACAAGTTTAGACTCCTCGGTTTCAGTAAGTGTGGCAGAGATAATGACAGGATATGAGTGATCATGGAAGAGGAATGCATATTTCAGGTGTGCAGGAAGAGGTTTCAAATCAGTCTCATCATTCACTTTTGGGATAGACAACTTAGGAATAGAAGAAGAGACTTCAGTTGCTTTAGATTCATTTTCCTTAATACTGTCCAAGGTGGAGCATTAGACATCAGAATTGAGGTGGAATTCAAGAGAGTTTTCAAGTTCCTCTAGATTGATGGTGTCTATGAATGAAAGGTCCTCATCAACTTCATCATTTATGACTTAGTTAATCCTAGTGCAGATTTCACAACATCCAATCTCTTCAGAACCGGATGAACATGATGTAATGGGGTTCAATTGACTCTTAGAAGTGTCCTCGGAAGCATGTATTTAGAATGCAGAGTGATCCTCAGATGGGTATCGCATGGCTTGGAAAATGTTGAATTTGACCAGTTGGTCACCGAATTCCATGGATAAGATGCCAGAATGGACATCAATCTTGGTTCTCACAGTCATGAGGAATGGTCTTCCAAGAATTAGGGGAGCTCGAGAAGAGTTCGTCTCACCTTCCATGTCAAGGACATAGAAATCAGCAGGGAAGATAAGATCATTGACTCGGACAAGGATATCCTCAATTATTCCCTCAGGACTAGTTGTACTTCGATTGGCTAACTGAATGACAACACCCATTGGGTGCAAGAGACATAGACCAAGGTTGGAGAATATGGATTTGGGCATGACATTAATTGAGGCTCCTAGGTCTATGAGTGCATCATCAAAGTTGGAACTTCCAATTTGACATGGAACCTTAAAGGTCCTTGTATCTTTTCACTTTATGGGAATAGACTGCTTGGTGGAAACATTTTCGAAGGTCCTAAGTTGCCTCTTATGGGTACACAACTCCTTGAGAATCTTGTCATACATAGGAATTTGTTTTATGGCATCTAAGAGGGGAATGTTGACTTCAAAACATCTAAACATGTCGAGCATTTCAGGATCAGGTTCAAAGGACTTCATTGGTTTAGAAACAGCTTGTGGAAAAGGAATTGGATTCCTAAGTGGAATGGAAGGAGGTGAGGGAATGGATTCATGTTCTTTTTCAAGTTTCTTTTTCATTTCGTTTTTTAGGTCAACATTCAAAGGAGGGTTTGAGGATTTATCTTGAGGCACACCAATTTGCTTTCCCGATCTAAGTGCAATTGCACTTACATTACCCTTGGGGTTAGGTAACGGTTGAGCTGGGAGTTGGGAAGAATTTGATTGTTGTTGCTGGCTCAGGTGGGATGCAAGTTGACCTATTTGAGTTTCAATTTTTTTAAGGCTAGAACGAGTGAAGGAGGCAATATCTTCCACTGCACTTTCCCATGGTTTCTTGGAAGAAGAGGCTTGTCCCGGATTGGGATTACCTTGATTTTGGTTCTTGGGAAAGCGATTGTATTGGGTTGGGAATTGGGAAGGCTTATTCGAATAGTGGAATCCAGGTGGAGGATTCTTCCTTTGAGGTTGAGGAACAAAAGGATAAGGTTGATGGAAGTTACCAACACCTTGACCATATTGAAACTAGTTTGGGTTTTGAGGAGGGAATTGAGGGGGATGAGATATGGGATTACCATACCTAAGGCCTTGGTTATAGGAAGAAGAGAAGGGATCGGAGTGAGGTTGGTTGAAGTTTCTAACAAACTGACCTGATTGTTGAGGTTTGGGGTTCCGCTGAGCATATGCTGCATTGAGGTCCATTGGTACGGATGAATCAGATTGATCCTCTTGAAGTTGTGGACATGTGTCTGTTGGATGAGCTGGGGAGCTACAGATTCCACAATTCTTGACAGGTCTAGGGAATAGTGACTGTGGAGAAGATGAGGTTGGGGCTTTGGTGGCCACAGCTAGCTGTCACACAAGACCTGTAAGATCACTCATCCACTCGGTCATCTTGTTCGGCTCAATTTATTCATTATCTTGGGCTTGCTTTACTTGAGCATGTGCTCGAGTATGGAATTGTTGTGTGTTTGCAGCCATGTTACTTATGAGATCTCTTTCAGCTGCTGGAGTTTTGTCAACAAGAGCACCGCCACTTGCGGCATCAATGAGGGTTCGTTCCATAGCCAATAACCCCTCATAGAAGTATTGGATCAAGAGTTGGTCAGGGATTTGGTGGTGTGGGCAGGTTGCCACAAGATTTTTGAACCTCTCCCAGTACTCATGGAGTGATTCATTTGGGAATTGACGGATACAACTTATTTCCTTTCGGATGGAAGCGGTACGAGAAGTAGGAAACAATTTTTCTAGAAAGAGACGCTTCATGTCATTCCATGTAGTTATGGATCCATGAGGGAGGTAGTAGAGCCATGACTTCACAGAGTCAGCTAGGGAGAAAGGGAATGCTCAGAGTTTGATTTGTTCTTCAGAAACCCCTTGAGGCTTCATGGTAGAGCACACTACCTGGAACTCTTTGAGATGTAGATGTGGATCCTCACCGGCTAGCCCATGGAAATTAGGTAGAAGATGAATCAAACCCGATTTGAGTTCGAAGTCAGCCTTTATGTATGGATATTGAATACCAAGGGGTTGGTAATTCATATCAGGGGAAGCAAATTCTTTCAATGTTTGTTCCCTAGGATTAGCCATATCGAATTCAATTGGTAGGGAAATGATTGGTTCTTGGGTGATTTGGTTATCCCTAATGGTCCTCCTAAGTCGACGAAGGGTTCTATCAATTTCAGGGTCAAACAAATCCGAGGGATTGTTTGGGAGGCTACGGGGCATTCAGAGAGATTTTGAAAGGATGAGGAAGGCGAGTTTTTCTCGGTGTTATGTTTTTCAGTTTTTTTTTAAATATTGATTTTTTTTTACAAAAACTAAAAACTATCAACTACTTAAAGCACCATCCCCGGAAATGGCTCCATTTGAAACGCACGGTCGATTATCTCCTATCGACCGGTCAAAGTTCCGGTGCTCTGCTAATGTGTATAGCAGCACTCGGGTCGAATCCTCGACGATGATACTTCTAAATAGTTGATTGTTTTTAATTGATTGTATTCTGATTGGGGGTTTGTTTGCAGAGCTTATAAAATAATTGATTGTATATAATTGATTTAACAAATTGATAAATATTGGGGTGAGTTCATCATTAGGTAGTTAATCTTGTGATATCCTTGAGCTTTTCTTTATATTGCATTTAAATTAACACCCACTTCACAAGTTGACGTCAATTAGAATTCCTAAGTTTTAAAGCTTTAATCCAAGCCTTAACTTAATTAGGATTTTAATCTCAATCAGTACATGTTTATGGTAGTGTATTTTTCGTTCCAATAATCCATGAAAACCACATGCTAAACAAAATATGTCATTAATCCATGACATATTAAGTCCAACATACCCAATTTTAAATTAACGAATACTCATCAAGAAAAAGATATCAATCGCTTAACATAACTAAATAATGACTCACCCCAATGGAATATTTACTCAGCCATTTAAATGATTATTAATCTGATTATAATGATTATGATGATAAATTAAGAAGATAAGAAAAAGAAAGGGATAAGAAAAGAGCGGTGCGTCGAACACACACACGAAATATTTTGAGAATCAAAATGGAATTTCAATTGAATGAGGAAGAAAAATGAGGGACTATAATTTAAATTGATTCAAATTATTTTAAGGCTATTAATATTATACTACAAGAGGTGGATGATAATAAGATATATTCAAGAAGAAACTTGCATTAAAAAGGAATTACAGAAGAAAGGACATACAAAATTACAACAAAGAAGAACACAAAAGTAAAAGGAAACAAAGAGAGGAGGAGAGGTCTATCTTGTTGAAACAAGATCAAAGCATATCCTCATACTCCCTTGGAAAGGATCTAGTAATTCCAAACCTCCTCCTTAAGTGTAACACCGCAGGTAAATAAATAATATGACATTTCATATTTATCTATATTTGTGAATAAAATATTGAAATGACTTTAAAGGGGAAGCTATGCTCAATGGCGTACCCAACACGCAACAACGAGTTTCTTGGGAATCTTACGTTGCACTCTAATAAAAAAAAAATATTATTTTAAATGGTAGTTAATATGTAGCCGTTGTATTGGAGGGAATGGATATAAATAACTAAAATATGATTATATATGTTCTTAAATATTTTTACATTTATACAATAAAAGATAAAGGCTTAAAATACGGAAAGAATTCAATTTTTGGCGTATATGCCCTAGTTTTCACTAAAGGTTCACTTATCGCCTTTTAATGGAGAACTGTCATTAAATATAGTTTTGATCACTCATATACATTATTTTGGACCAAATAAAACTCTTATTAAGAATCGGGACATCAAATTTTACTTTGTGTAATTTTTTGGTATCTTTCCGATAAAGTTCATTTTTTTTAATGAATAGTGTAAAATGTTGTATTTTAATTCAAAACCACTTTTTAATCTAATTTATTTATATCATTAGATTATATTTTTAATTGGTTTTAAAGTGAAATTAGAAAATATTTTTACCATTAAATCCAATAGTGGTCGTTGGAATCAATTTCACTTTGAAATCAGACTTAATCTAGTGTCAATCTTTTGATACTTATTGTTTCATAAAACACGCTATTTGTCATGACAGCGGGAATTAATTATTAAATTAATTAATGTGACTTATATGTTTTGAATTTTTTAAAAAGGACTTCTTTTTTGAATTCAGAATATCAAATATAGCTTAGGGTGAATTTTTGGTAATTTTCTGAAAAACTTCAATTTCTGATGAATAGTGAAACCACTAAGTGGTAATCAAGCAAACTGATTTTTCAGTTAAATGAAATTTTACCACTAATGTGTATTGAATTTTGAAAATCCGACATACATGGTTGTCATTAAGAAGTAAAATGTGGTTCAATGAGATTAAAATAATTTTTTGGTGAATAGTAACTTATTAAGTTTTTAATCGCGATTAGTGGTAATTAGTGTAGTTTAAGGTATAAATAATTCTTTAATGATATGAAATGACCTAGACACATGTCCCAACCTTATTGGTTGTGTCATGGCCGACCAAGAGAAGCCATGGGTCAACTTGGGGACCCCATGGATCCACTTTGGTTGGGAAATGACATAAATAACATTTTATTTAATGTAAAAGTAAAATTGACACAAACATGATATGTTTTACTAAAATAATTTTTAAGTGGGGTTATAGAAGTCCGAATTTTGATTATAAATAGTCATTGGAAAGATAAAAAGAGTTCCTACATCATAGTATTTGTTTTATAATTTTTAGACATTAAATAAATTAAATTATTTATGACATCATAATGATGCAGTGATGACATCATTAATTAACGATTAAAATAAAATGGAAAGATAATGTAAAATCTATGAAATACACATGTCCAAAACTTATTGTATGGGAGGATTTCGAACCTTTATAACCTAATCCAAGAATTATATCAATGTGGGACCTTTTAAAACCGAAACACATTTTTAAATAAAGTAATATTTCTTTACTTTCCAAAAGTACCCCTCCTCTCCTCTTATAAAAGGCCCCCACCTCTACCTCATTTAACACACTCCTCAAGCCTTTGGCTCGGCCAAACCCTGCCCATTTACACTATCCACATCCCTCTCCTCATCCTAGAGGACTCCCTTTGGGCAGAATCCTTTCAAAGGAAGCCTTTAGGCTTAAATCAAAAGGAGTTACACTTTTAAAGGTAATTCATTCTCTCATGTTCATTTGATTTATTTTGCTTCTCCAACCCCCTAAACCCTTTTTATTTACTTCTTTTGTAACAACACCAGTATCTTCAATATACTAGTTTGTTGTTATAAGATTTATTCTAGCTACACTCTCACACAACTACATCAAATGGATAAAGAACATACAGTTTCCGTGGATGGTGAAATTCTGCCTCCCGAAACGATGATTGTTCAATACTCATTTAACACCTTCAAAGGTGGCCATTATAATGTCACTATTTTTATATATGATATATAATATTTTTATGTTTTATTTATTCTTCTGTATTTTTCATTTTTGTCTTACCTTTATGGCTTCCATTATGGGTATACGCGATATCTTCATTTAAGGAAGTGCGGACTACCGCCCCCTCAAAGTGATTTGATTCTTTAAATACCATATGTGGGATGTATAAAGGATGGAAATATGATATTATATATGATATTATACTGTAATTATAATATACCTTTATATAATTATTATTCCATTCTATAAAATAGGAAATAGAAATGAAAGTAGCGTTCATGCGTACGTACGGCTTACCGTCTCCATGAACGGTGCATTTCATTTCTTACCTCTAAATGATTATGTAATGTTATAAATGAATGCATGTACTGGATATATATGACATATATGATATCTACATAATGAATACAATTCTGGATATAATAAACATTTGGCCACACGAACAACATGTAATTGTAAGAAGACCACTTTCGGCTTAAGAACCAAATATCGGCAAAACAAATATTATTAACTTAAATGATTACATAATGTTTGTGACATGGTAATAAGTGGTATAAAAGTAATAATGAACTTGAAAAAGGGTTCTTAAGGATTTATAAATTAACTCAAGTTTATTATTCAGGAGATTAAAGAACGATCGAGTCAAGTCGGACCCGAGGTAAGGGATCTTACTCCTCTCTTTCTTTTTAAGTACACTCTTTTATGTCATTCCTTTTAATGCTCATCTTTCTCGTTATTGGGATGATCTTTTATATTAATCCTACTTTAATTTTTATGTTCATGTGATGAGAGACCCTATTCTCTCTCATCAATCCATTTTGTAAGTTTTGATTGGCGTCGTTAGGCTACCGAACTTTCGTAAGAGATCTAACTTCTCTCTTTCTTTTTAAGTACTCTCCTTTATGTCACTTCTTTTAAGCTCCTATTTGTAATGTTGGGGGATGTTCTTTTATATTCCTCTTGATGTACATTATATTTTAATGTGATGAGATACCCTATTTGATCTCATCAAATCCATATTCGGATGTTTTATGTGGCGCCATTAGGCTGCCGAGTTTTCGTGAGGGATTTTTCATCTCACTTTTATTCCCGTGAGATTTATGCTACATTTGCCACAAATTCCATTGAGTGGTGTATGTACTGCCCATTATTCTACTCTTTGTGTAATATACTTTCGTTTATGAGTATTTACATCAATGACCTATTGTCTTTCTTTCATGGGGTGTATGTTTTGAAAGATACCCAAGTCGGTAAGGGAACCTTTCACCCTCCTCTTTTTTAAAGGACTTCTTTTATTGGGTCTTTTAATTTACATATTTTTATGTTGGGATATGTTCTCATACATCCTTATTGATGTACATTTTATGTCCAAGTGATGAGATACACTTTTTATCTCTCATCAACTCATTTTGATGTGATGCCGTTAGGCTGTCAAGGGAACTTTTTAACCCAATTTCGGTTTCTTTGGGTTCAACTTGTAGTCATTGAATATGTCATCCATTGAATATGTGTGAATGACCTTTTATTGTTTTACACTTAATATCCACTTATATTGGGTGTATATATATTTTTCACACATATTTTTGAGATTTATTTGTCCTTAATTTAAGGATACCTTCTTTATAAGGGATTTCATCACATTTGGCATTTCTATTGAGGGCTCATTGTTGTTATAAACCAATTCACTCTTATATGGTGTATATACTGTCCTTTGGGGTATTATATCATGAATACTTTTATTCTCATGATATTATAAAATTCTGACTAAATGTTATTCCTCGATTATTGTATTCAAGTGTCTCTAATTTTGGTAAAACCCCTTTAACCAAAATATCGTTTTAAATGTTTTAATTATTTGTTCTTATTAATATACATGTTTTCAAAATGGTTTTATGGATTTATTTATATGGATATTAATGGTTTAAAATTTTAAGCTTCAAGGTGGTATGGGACACTTTGATTCAAAAATATCTTTATTAAATGTTTTAAATGGTTTTGGAAATGGTTTCTTTTTGTATGGATTCATTATTTCAAAATAATAAAATGTTATATTGTGATTGAAATGTGGAAATATTTTGTTTCCTTTATGCATGTTTTATGTGATACGTTTAAGTTATGGTTCTTGGGCATTATTATGAAGACGGGTGGTTCCGTGATAGACTAAGGGCGGGTGAGCCCGATATAGCTCTCCAATGCATTGGGTAACGCGAAGGAGTGAAACGTTAAGGTTTCTCCGAAGAGATTTTAGGGAATATACTGTGATGGGTATTCCAAACGTAACCAAGAGGGTTACTCCCTACGTAAGAATGTCATTAATGCCTCAAGTTACCTTTATGTCTTATGATTTCTATGATTTATTCATGGTTTGATGAGGTATGTTAAAGTGCCTTTGTTTTATGGGTAAAGTATGATTTCATTCTTATGTATATATGAACTCATGTTTCCTTTCCATATTTTTATAACTCTTACTGAGCTTTTTATGCTCATCCCAAGTTTTTGAAATGTTTTTCACAGGTCAAGGGAAAGGTACATGATGTGATGATAGTGTCAAGGATGTGTAAAGAATGAATCTGTGTTATATTTTAAATATGTTCCCGTTGATGGGAAGAATGAATACTGTCTTTTATGTAACCACTTTGTTTAAATTTGGAATGTAATGCAAGTTTCATGATCAAATTCTCTAAAACTCTAAACCTGAAAAGATCCTCAATGTGTAATCTTGTAATAACTCAAGATTAAGTAAGGTTTAAGGCTGCGGCCTTATAGTTGGTATCAAAGGGAGGTTTAGATAACTTTAGAGGTTAGGGTATTCTTTAAGCATAATGGACAATTACCATAATGGTTAGGATTTCAGAAAGAGTATTTGTTTTAGATAAAGTGAATGATTAAGTATATCTTATTATCTATCTTACTCATTAGTACATGATGGTTTTGTTGATATACTCACACTGACATTTCTATTTTTAGTGAATGGATGGATCTAGCAGGCACCAAAGAGACAACAGGTTTGAAGGAAACTCATGGTTGTTCTAAACTAAATATCAAGGAGTCATGATCAACCACTTCAACCTTGGTGAGTTCTCTAATACATCAGGTACGAGATGGCCAATTCGATGTGGAAATTCAGGTAATAATTATTAAGGTAACCATTATGGTTTATATGATACTTAATTTTTAGGTAATTATGGGTTACTATATGATATGATGGAAAATGAAAGGAATGAGATAAACTTGAGGTTAAAATATGTTATGATTATTCTTGAAGATTTTATCTCATTTTGGGGAATGTTTTAAGAATTATATATTTTTGGAAAAAGGACAACACACAGACCGTGTGACATCCCGTCGCGTCGGACAAAGCTGCGGGAATCGAACCCACAACCAATGTGCAACTGGTATTTATCGCCTACCACTGGACTACGTGAAGTCCCTGGTTAGTTTGACTGATTCATTCTAGTTATATTATTTTATGAATTAAGAGTAAGTTGATTTTGGGTTATTTTTGAAAATGATTAACCTATCATGGAGGATATGTGATTAGGTTAATAACTTTTCAAAACGAGACTTTAGGAGCAACTGATATTGTTTGGAGATAAATGTTACGATTTATCTTGGAAGACTATGTGACTAAATCCTTCAAATATTTGGGTTTCAATCTTATATTGGTTTACTTTGAAGAATTTTATGGACAAATTGATTATATAATGGTCCTCGTTGAACTTTGGGTTTTGTTGGAAAAATTTTGGAGATTAAGAATAGATTTTCTTTTTATAAAGGGTTATCCTTTTCAGGATTATCTGATCTTGTACTGGCCTTTTTGTTTTTGGATTTGGTTAAAGTCTAAAGACATGGGAAGTATATAGTTCTATTTTATGGATTAGGTGATTCTCTAGAAGTTTATTATAGTACTCTTAATGTGAACAAGTCTTCCTAAATACTCATCTTTTGGAGAAAATATGAGTTTGTGTAAGGAATCTAATAAAGGTTGAAATTCAATATGATAAGTGATTATGTTTCCTTAAGAATAAATTCCTCAATAAAAAGTAACTTAAAACAAAAATGTTGTCTATTAACTTTTCCTACTGTGGAATTGAAGACCGTTTAACCCATCACAAGTTTGTGATTTTCTCGTGGTTAACTTTCTCCTAAACATGTTTTCTATCACTCTCCATCAGAACATGACCCTTTGTTTTTTCCTCCATGTCGATATTTTCATAATTGTAATCCTAGTATGGGTTAATTCGGGTGACCATTGTACTTATCTTTCTTTATTTTAAAGTGTTTGTTTTACCGACTTTTGTTCCGATGTGGGACTTCCAAGGATGTTTCCAAGCGCAATTTTAAAATTGCGAGAACGCAATTCCCAAAAGGGGGAAGGATGTAACACCCCAGGTAAATAAAGAATATGACATTTCATATTTATCTATATTTGTGAATAAAATATTGAAATGACTTTAAAGGGGAAGCTATGCTCAATGGCGTACCCAACACGCAACAACGAGTTTCTTGGGAATCTTACGTTGCACTCTAATAATAAAATAATATTATTTTAAATGGTAGTTAATATGTAGCCGTTGTATTGGCGGGAATGGATATAAATAACTAAAATATGATTATATATGTTCTTAAATATTTTTACATTTATACAATAAAAGATAAAGGCTTAAAATACGGAAAGAATTCAATTTTTGGCGTATATGCCCTAGTTTTAACTAATGGTTCACTTATCGCCTTTTAATGGAGAACTGTCATTAAATATAGTTTTGATCACTCATATACATTCTTTTGGACCAAATAAAACTCTTATTAAGAATCGGGACATCAAATTTTACTTTGTGTAATTTTTTGGTATCTTTCCGATAAAGTTCATTTTTTTTAATGAATAGTGTAAAATGTTGTATTTTAATTCAAAACCACTTTTTAATCTAATTTATTTATATGATTAGATTATATTTTTAATTGGTTTTAAAGTGAAATTATAAAATATTTTTACCATTAAATCCAATAGTGGTCGTTGGAATCAATTTTACTTTGAAATCAGACTTAAACTAGTGTCAATCTTTTGATACTTATTGTTTCATAAAACACGCTATTTGTCAGGACAGCGGGAATTAATTATTAAATTAATTAATGTGACTTATATGTTTTGAATTTTTTAAAAAGGACTTCATTTTTGAATTCAGAATATCAAATATAGCTTAGGGTGAATTTTTGGTAATTTTCTGAAAAACTTCAATTTTTGATGAATAGTGAAACCACTAAGTGGTAATCAAGCAAACTGATTTTTCAGTTAAATGAAAGTTTACCACTAATGTGTATTGAATTTTGAAAATCCGACATACATGGTTGTCATTAAGAAGTAAAATGTGGTTCAATGAGATTAAAATAATTTTTTGGTGAATAGTAACTTATTAAGTTTTTAATCGCGATTAGTGGTAATTAGTGTAGTTTAAGGTATAAATAATGCTTTAATGATATGAAATGACCTAGACACATGTCCCAACCTTATTGGTTGTGTCATGGCCGACCAAGACAAGCCATGGGTCAACTTGGGGACCCCATGGATCCACTTTGGTTGGGAAATGACATAAATAACACTTTATTTAATGTAAAAGTAAAATTGACACAAACATGATATGTTTTACAAAAATAATTTTTAAGTGGGGTTATACAAGTCCAAATTTTAATTATAAATATTCATTGGAAAGCTAAAAAGAGTTCCTACATCATATTTTTTTTTATTATTTTTAGACATTACATAAATTAAATTATTTATGACATCATAATGATGCAGTGATGACATCATTATTTAACGATTAAAATAAAATGGAAAGATAATGTAAATTCTATGAAATACACATGTCCAAAACTTATTGGATGGGAGGATTTCGAACCTTTATAACCTTATCCGCGAATTATATCAATGTGGGACCTTTTAAAACCGAAACACACTTTCAAATAAAGTAATATTTCTTTACTTTCCAAAAGTACCCCTCCTCTCCTCTTATAAAAGGCCCCCACCTCTACCTCATTTAACACACTCCTCAAGCCTTTGGATCGGCCAACCCATGCCCATTTACACTATCCACATCCCTCTCCTCATCCTAGAGGACTCCCTTTGGGAAGAATCCTTTCAAAGGAAGCCTTTAGGCTTAAATCAAAAGGAGTTACACTTTTAAAGGTAATTCATTCTCTCATGTTCATTTGTTTTATTTTGCTTCTCCAACCCCCTAAACTCTTTTTATTTACTTCTTTTGTAACAACAACAGTATCTTCAATATACTAGGATGTTGTTATAAGATTTATTCGAGCTACACTCTCACACAACTACATCAAATGGTTAAAGAACATACAGTTTCCGTGGATGGTGAAATTCTGCCTCCCGAAACGATGATTGTTCAATACCCATTTAACACCTTCAAAGGTGGCCATTATGATGTCACTATTTTTATATATGATATATAATATGTTTATGTTGTATTTATTCTTCTGTATTTTTCATTTTTGTATTAACTTTATGGCTTCCATTATGGGTATACGCGATATCTTCATTTAAGGAAGTGCGGACTACCGCCCCCTCAAAGTGATTTGATTCTTTAAATACCATATGTGGGATGTATAAAGGATGGAAATATGATATTATATATGATATTATACTGTAATTATAATATACCTTTATATAATTATTATTCCATTCTATAAAATAGGAAATAGAAATGAAAGTAGCGTTCATGCGTACGTACGGCTTACCGTCTCCATGAACGGTGCATTTCATTTCTTACCTCTAAATGATTATGTAATGTTATAAATGAATGCATGTACTGGATATATATGACATATATGATATCTACATAATGAATACAATTCTGGATATAATAAACATTTGGCCACACGAACAACATGTAATTGTAAGAAGACCACTTTCGGCTTAAGAACCAAATATCGGCAAAACAAATATTATTAACTTAAATGATTACATAATGTTTGTGACATGGTAATAAGTGGTATAAAAGTAATAATGAACTTGAAAAAGGGTTCTTAAGGAATTATAAATTAACTCAAGTTTATTATTCAGGAGATTAAAGAACGATCGAGTCAAGTCGGACCCGAGGTAAGGGATCTTACTCCTCTCTTTCTATTTAAGTACACTCTTTTATGTCATTCCTTTTAAAGCTCATCTTTCTCGTTATTGGGATGATCTTTTATATTAATCCTACTGTAATTTTTATTTTCATGTGATGAGAGACCCTATTCTCTCTCATCAATCCATTTTGTAAGTTTTGATTGGCGCCGTTAGGCTACCGAACTTTCGTAAGAGATCTAACTTCTCTCTTTCTTTTTAAGTACTCTCCTTTATGTCACTTCTTTTAAGCTCCTATTTGTAATGTTGGGGGATGTTCTTTTATATTCCTCTTTCTGTACATTATATTTTAATGTGATGAGATACCCTATTTGATCTCATCAAATCCATATTCGGATGTTTTATGTGGCGCCATTAGGCTGCCGAGTTTTCGTGAGGGATTTTTCATCTCACTTTTATTCCCGTGAGATTTATGCTACATTTGCCACAAATTCCATTGAGTGGTGTATGTACTGCCCATTATTCTACTCTTTGTGTAATATACTTTCGTTTATGAGTATTTACATCAATGACCTATTGTCTTTCTTTCATGGGGTGTATGTTTTGAAAGATACCCAAGTCGGTAAGGGAACCTTTCACCCTCCTCTTTTTTAAAGGACTTCTTTTATTGGGTCTTTTAATTTACATATTTTTATGTTGGGATATGTTCTCATACATCCTTATTGATGTACATTTTATGTCCAAGTGATGAGATACACTTTTTATCTCTCATCAACTCATTTTGATGTGATGCCGTTAGGCTGTCAAGGGAACTTTTTAACCCAATTTCGGTTTCTTTGGGTTCAACTTGTAGTCATTGAATATGTCATCCATTGAATATGTGTGAATGACCTTTTATTGTTTTACACTTAATATCCACTTATATTGGGTGTATATATATTTGTCACACATATTTTTGAGATTTATTTGTCCTTAATTTAAGGATACCTTCTTTATAAGGGATTTCATCACATTTGGCATTTCTATTGAGGGCTCATTGTTGTTATAAACCAATTCACTCTTATATGGTGTATATACTGTCCTTTGGGGTATTATATCATGAATCCTTTTATTCTCATGATATTATAAAATTCTGACTAAATGTTATTCCTCGATTATTGTATTCAAGTGTCTCTAATTTTGGTAAAACCCCTTTAACCAAAATATCGTTTTAAATGTTTTAATTATTTGTTCTTATTAATATACATGTTTTCAAAATGTTTTTATGGATTTATTTATATGGATATTAATGGTTTAAAATTTTAAGCTTCAAGGTGGTATGGGACACTTTGATTCAAAAATATCATTATTAAATGTTTTAAATGGTTTTGGAAATGGTTTCTTTTTGTATGGATTCATTATTTCAAAATAATAAAATGTTATATTGTGATTGAAATGTGGAAATATTTTGTTTCCTTTATGCATGTTTTATGTGATACGTTTAGGTTATGGTTCTTGGGCATTATTATGAAGACGGGTGGTTCCGTGATAGACTAAGGGCGGGTGAGCCCGATATAGCTCTCCAATGCATTGGGTAACGCGAAGGAGTGAAACGTTAAGGTTTCTCCGAAGAGATTTTAGGGAATATACTGTGATGGGTATTCCAAACGTAACCAAGAGGGTTACTCCCTACGTAAGAATGTCATTAATGCCTCAAGTTACCTTTATGTCTTATGATTTCTATGATTTATTCATGGTTTGATGAGGTATGTTAAAGTGCCTTTGTTTTATGGGTAAAGTATGATTTCATTCTTATGTATATATGAACTCATGTTTCCTTTCCATATTTTTATAACTCTTACTGAGCTTTTTATGCTCATCCCAAGTTTTTGAAATGTTTTTCACAGGTCAAGTGAAAGGTACATGATGTGATGATAGTGTCAAGGATGTGTCAAGAATGAATCTGTGTTATATTTTAAATATGTTCCCGTTGATGGGAAGAATGAATACTGTCTTTTATGTAACCACTTTGTTTAAATGTGGAATGTAATGCAAGTTTCATGATCTAATTCTCTAAAACTCTAAACCTGAAAAGATCCTCAATGTGTAATCTTGTAATAACTCAAGATTAAGTAAGGTTTAAGGCTGGGGCCTTATAGTTGGTATCAAAGGGAGGTTTAGATAACTTTAGAGGTTAGGGTATTCTTTAAGCATAATGGACAATTACCATAATGGTTAGGATTTCAGAAAGAGTATTTGTTTTAGATAAAGTGAATGATTAAGTATATCTTATTGTCTATCTTACTCATTAGTACATGATGGTTTTGTTGATATACTCACACTGACATTTCTATTTTTAGTAAATGGATGGATCTAGCAGGCACCAAAGAGACAACAGGTTTGAAGGAAACTCGTGGTTGTTCTAAACTAAATATCAAGGAGTCATGATCAACCACTTCAACCTTGGTGAGTTCTCTAATACATCAGGTACGAGATGGCCAATTCGATGTGGAAATTCAGGTAATAATTATTAAGGTAACCATTATGGTTTATATGATACTTAATTTTTAGGTAATTATGGGTTACTATATGATATGATGGAAAATGAAAGGAATGAGATAAACTTGAGGTTAAAATATGTTATGATTATTCTTGAAGATTTTATCTCATTTTGGGGAATGTTTTAAGAATTATATATTTTTTGAAAAAGGACAACACACAGACCGTGTGACATCCCGTCGCGTCGGACAAAGCTGCGGGAATCGAACCCACAACCAATGTGCAACTGGTATTTATCGCCTACCACTGGACTACGTGAAGTCCCTGGTTAGTTTGAATGATTCATTCTAGTTATATGATTTTATGAATTAAGAGTAAGTTGATTTTGGGTTATTTTTGAAAATGATTAACCTATCATGGAGGATATGTGATTAGGTTAATAACTTTTCAAAACGAGACTTTAGGAGCAACTGATATTGTTTGGAGATAAATGTTACGATTTATCTTGGAAGACTATGTGACTAAATCCTTCAAATATTTGGGTTTCAATTTTATATTGGTTTACTTTGAAGAATTTTATGGACAAATTGATTATATAATGGTCCTCGTTGAACTTTGGGTTTTGTTGGAAAAATTTTGGAGATTAAGAATAGATTTTCTTTTTATAAAGGGTTATCCTTTTCAGGATTATCTGATCTTGTACTGGCCTTTTTGGTTTTGGATTTGGTTAAAGTCTAAAGACATGGGAAGTATATAGTTCTATTTTATGGATTAGGTGATTCTCTAGAAGTTTATTATAGTACTCTTAATGTGAACAAGTCTTCCTAAATACTCATCTTTTGGAGAAAATATGAGTTTGTGTAAGGAATCTAATAACGGTTGAAAGTCAATATGATAAGTGATTATGTTTCCTTAAGAATAAATTCCTCAATAAAAAGTAACTTAAAACAAAAATGTTGTCTATTAACTTTTCCTACTGTGGAATTGAAGACCGTTTAACCCATCACAAGTTTGTGATTTTCTCGTGGTTAACTTTCTCCTAAACATGTTTTCTATCACTCTCCATCAGAACATGACCCTTTGTTTTTCCTCCATGTCCATATTTTCATAATTTTAATCCTAGTATGGGTTAACTCGGGTGACCATTGTACTTATCTTTCTTTATTTTAAAGTGTTTGTTTTACCGACTTTTGTTCCGATGTTGGACTTCCAAGGATGTTTCCAAGCGCAATTTTAAAATTGCGAGAACGCAATTCCCAAAAGGGGGGAAGGATGTAACACCCCAGGTAAATAACGAATATGGCATTTCATATTTATCTATATTTGTGAATAAAATATTGAAATGACTTTAAAGGGGAAGCTATGCTCAATGGCGTACCCAACACGCAACAACGAGTTTCTTGGGAATCTTACGTTGCACTCTAATAATAAAATAATATTATTTTAAATGGTAGTTAATATGTAGCCGTTGTATTGGCGGGAATGGATATAAATAACTAAAATATGATTATATATGTTCTTAAATATTTTTACATTTATACAATAAAAGATAAAGGCTTAAAATACGGAAAGAATTCAATTTTTGGCGTATATGCCCTAGTTTTAACTAAAGGTTCACTTATCGCCTTTTAATGGAGAACTGTCATTAAATATAGTTTTGATCACTCATATAAATTCTTTTGGACCAAATAAAACTCTTATTAAGAATCGGGACATCAAATTTTACTTTGTGTAATTTTTTGGTATCTTTCCGATAAAGTTCATTTTTTTAATGAATAGTGTAAAATGTTGTATTTTAATTCAAAACCACTTTTTAATCTAATTTATTTATATGATTAGATTATATTTTTAATTGGTTTTAAAGTGAAATTATAAAATATTTTTACCATTAAATCCAATAGTGGTCGTTGGAATCAATTTCACTTTGAAATCAGACTTAAACTAGTGTCAATCTTTTGATACTTATTGTTTCATAAAACACGCTATTTGTCAGGACAGCGGGAATTAATTATTAAATTAATTAATGTGACTTATATGTTTTGAATTTTTTAAAAAGGACTTCATTTTTGAATTCAGAATATCAAATATAGCTTAGGGTGAATTTTTGGTAATTTTCTGAAAAACTTCAATTTTTGATGAATAGTGAAACCACTAAGTGGTAATCAAGCAAACTGATTTTTCAGTTAAATGAAAGTTTACCACTAATGTGTATTGAATTTTGAAAATCCGACATACATGGTTGTCATTAAGAAGTAAAATGTGGTTCAATGATATTAAAATAATTTTTTGGTGAATAGTAACTTATTAAGTTTTTAATCGCGATTAGTGGTAATTAGTGTAGTTTAAGGTATAAATAAAGATTTAATGATATGAAATGACCTAGACACATGTCCCAACCTTATTGGTTGTGTCATGGCCGACCAAGACAAGCCATGGGTCAACTTGGGGACCCCATGGATCCACTTTGGTTGGGAAATGACATAAATAACACTTTATTTAATGTAAAAGTAAAATTGACACAAACATGATATGTTTTCCTAAAATAATTTTTAAGTGGGGTTATACAAGTCCAAATTTTAATTATAAATATTCATTGGAAAGATAAAAAGAGTTCCTACATCATATTTTTTTTTTATTATTTTTAGACATTAAATAAATTAAATTATTTATGACATCATAATGATGCAGTGATGACATCATTATTTAACGATTAAAATAAAATGGAAAGATAATGTAAATTATATAGAATACACATGTCCAAAACTTATTGGATGGGAGGATTTCGAACCTTTATAACCTTATCCGCGAATTATATCAATGTGGGACCTTTTAAAACCGAAACACACTTTCAAATAAAGTAATATTTCTTTACTTTCCAAAAGTACCCCTCCTCTCCTCTTATAAAAGGCCCCCACCTCTACCTCATTTAACACACTCCTCAAGCCTTTGGATCGGCCAACCCATGCCCATTTACACTATCCACATCCCTCTCCTCATCCTAGAGGACTCCCTTTGGGAATAATCCTTCAAAGGAAGCCTTTAGGCTTAAATCAAAAGGAGTTACACTTTTAAAGGTAATTCATTCTCTCATGTTCATTTGTTTTATTTTGCTTCTCCAACCCCCTAAACTCTTTTTATTTACTTCTTTTGTAACAACACCAGTATCTTCAATATACTAGGATGTTGTTATAAGATTTATTCGAGCTACAGTCTCACACAACTACATCAAATGGTTAAAGAACATACAGTTTCCGTGGATGGTGAAATTCTGCCTCCCGAAACGATGATTGTTCAATACTCATTTAACACCTTCAAAGGTGGCCATTATGATGTCACTATTTTTATATATGATATATAATATGTGTATGTTTTATTTATTCTTCTGTATTTTTCATTTTTGTCTTAACTTTATGGCTTCCATTATGGGTATACGCGATATCTTCATTTAAGGAAGTGCGGACTACCGCCCCCTCAAAGTGATTTGATTCTTTAAATACCATATGTGGGATGTCTAAAGGATGGAAATATGATATTATATATGATATTATACTGTAATTATAATATACCTTTATATAATTATTATTCCATTCTATAAAATAGGAAATAGAAATGAAAGTAGCGGTCATGCGTACGTACGGCTTACCGTCTCCATGAACGGTGCATTTCATTTCTTACCTCTAAATGATTATGTAATGTTATAAATGAATGCATGTACTGGATATATATGACATATATGATATCTACATAATGAATACAATTCTGGATATAATAAAAATTTGGCCACACGAACAACATGTAATTGTAAGAAGACCACTTTCGGCTTAAGAACCAAATATCGGCAAAACAAATATTATTAACTTAAATGATTACATAATGTTTGTGACATGGTAATAAGTGGTATAAAAGTAATAATGAACTTGAAAAAGGGTTCTTAAGGAATTATAAATTAACTCAAGTTTATTATTCAGGAGATTAAAGAACGATCGAGTCAAGTCGGACCCGAGGTAAGGGATCTTACTCCTCTCTTTCTTTTTAAGTACACTCTTTTATGTCATTCCTTTTAAAGCTCATCTTTCTCGTTATTGGGATGATCTTTTATATTAATCCTACTGTAATTTTTATGTTCATGTGATGAGAGACCCTATTCTCTCTCATCAATCCATTTTGTAAGTTTTGATTGGCGCCGTTAGGCTACCGAACTTTCGTAAGACATCTAACTTCTCTCTTTCTTTTTAAGTACTCTCCTTTATGTCACTTCTTTTAAGCTCCTATTTGTAATGTTGGGGGATGTTCTTTTATATTCCTCTTGCTGTACATTATATTTTAGTGTGATGAGATACCCTATTTGATCTCATCAAATCCATATTCGGATGTTTTATGTGGCGCCATTAGGCTGCCGAGTTTTCGTGAGGGATTTTTCATCTCACTTTTATTCCCGTGAGATTTATGCTACATTTGCCACAAATTCCATTGAGTGGTGTATGTCATGCCCATTATTCTACTCTTTGTGTAATATACTTTCGTTTATGAGTATTTACATCAATGACCTATTGTCTTTCTTTCATGGGGTGTATGTTTTGAAAGATACCCAAGTCGGTAAGGGAACCTTTCACCCTCCTCTTTTTTAAAGGACTTCTTTTATTGGGTCTTTTAATTTACATATTTTTATGTTGGGATATGTTCTCATAAATCCTTATTGATGTAAATTTTATGTCCAAGTGATGAGATACACTTTTTATCTCTCATCAACTCATTTTGATGTGATGCCGTTAGGCTGTCAAGGGAACTTTTTAACCCAATTTCGATTTCTTTGGGTTCAACTTGTAGTCATTGAATATGTCATCCATTGAATATGTGTGAATGACCTTTTATTGTTTTACACTTAATATCCACTTATATTTGGTGTATATATATTTTTCACACATATTTTTGAGATTTATTTGTCCTTAATTTAAGGATACCTTCTTTATAAGGGATTTCATCACATTTGGCATTTCTATTGAGGGCTCATTGTTGTTATGAACCAATTCACTATTATATGGTGTATATACTATCCTTTTGGGTATTATATCATGAATCCTTTTATTCTCATGATATTATAAAATTCTGACTAAATGTTATTCCTCGATTATTGTATTCAAGTGTCTCTAATTTTGGTAAAACCCCTTTAACCAAAATATCGTTTTAAATGTTTTAATTATTTGTTCTTATTAATATACATGTTTTCAAAATGGTTTTAAGGATTTATTTATATGGATATTAATGGTTTAAAATTTTAAGCTTCAAGGTGGTATGGGACACTTTGATTCAAAAATCTCTTTATTAAATGTTTTAAATGGTTTTTGAAATGGTTTCTTTTTGTATGGATTCATTATTTCAAAATACTAAAATGTTATATTGTGATTGAAATGTGGAAATATTTTGTTTCCTTTATGCATGTTTTATGTGATACGTTTATGTTATGGTTCTTGGGCATTATTATGAAGACGGTTGGTTCCGTGATAGACTAAGGGCGGGTGAGCCCGATATAGCTCTCCAATGCATTGGGTAATGCGAAGGAGTGAAACGTTAAGGTTTCTCCGAAGAGATTTTAGGGAATATACTGTGATGGGTATTCCAAACATAACCAAGAGGGTTACTCCCTAAGTAAGAATGTTATTAATGCCTCAAGTTACCTTTATGTCTTATGATTTCTATGATTTATTCATGGTTTGATGAGGTATGTTAAAGTGCCTTTCTTTTATGGGTAAAGTATGATTTCATTCTTATGTATATATGAACTCATGTTTCCTTTCCATATTTTTATAACTCTTACTGAGCTTTTTACGCTCATCCCAAGTTTTTGAAATGTTTTTCACAGGTAAAGGGAAAGGTACATGATGTGATGATAGTGTCAAGGATGTGTCAAGAATGAATCCGTGTTATATTTTAAATATGTTACTGTTGATGGGAAGAATGAATACTGTCTTTTATGTAACCACTTTGTTTAAATGTGGAATGTAATGCAAGTTTCATGATCTAATTCTCTAAAACTCTAAACCTGAAAAGATCCTCAATGTGTAATCTTGTAATAACTCAAGATTAAGTAAGGTTTAAGGCTGGGGCCTTATATTAAGTCCTTAAATTTCCAACCACTTGGAAGGAGAGGAGAGGGATGTATTTATAGCCCAAGGAGTGAACTGTTTTCATTCCAAATCTATCCCTCCAATTGACCCGCATATTTACCAATCTAGACAGCTGAATCAGGATATGGTGTCTTCTTCATAAATGTATATATTGATGTCTTATGTCTAACCTAAAAATCTTGCGGTCATTGGACCTTTTTATCCAATGTTATGGCTATTTCATTAAACAAAGCTAAACTGTCCATTTCTATCCATGACTTTTCAATGGATGAAATGTGAATGGATTTTTGAATACAAAGATGCCATAAAATCCGGATAGTTTATTCAACAAAGTTGGGCGCCTATATCTCCACTTTCACACTGAAAATGATCAGCTCAAATGGACTTCTAGATAAGGAGAAAAGTCCACATTTGTTTGCATAATTTAATTCCCGGCCAGAATGGTGGGCTGGACTTCATAGAATAATTTTGGCCACTTGTTGAAGACTTTGGGTCTTGAAATTTTTATCCAAGATGACACATATTGTCCCCAGAGTTATGGTGGAGAATAAACCGTTTTGTACTTTTGTATTGAGCCCAGTAAATCAATCTTCAAGGCTGGTCCAGTTTGTTCACAGATTCATTGGGCCTTATTTTGTGGTACATATGAACCTTCAAATGGAAGAATTGGAACATGATCTCTTCTAATGAAATGTTCTAAATTGAAATAGGAATCCTAAAAAACAAAAACCAGGAAATTTGGATCAGTATAGTAATAGTTATAGATAATACATTAAACTGACTCAAATCTAGATTTATTCAAATAGTGGTCAAAATTATATTTAATATTAAAATATGAATATTACACACAAATTATGCACATTTCATATAAAATCAGTAAAGGAAGTTAGTGAAATGTAATTAATAAATGAATAACATCAGTTTAGGGTGATCACCAAGTGGATTGGATTAGGTCTTGGCTTGAGACTGAACTGCTTGTTTTATATCCGTTGTTCCATTTAAATTTAGTCTACTCTGTTTGAATGATTTACTGCACAATCTAGAAAAACACTAAATTCACTTTGATAGTTAGTCTTGTAAAGAAGTTATATCTGATTTGTCTTAGTAGGATAACTTCAAAAGTAATTATAATAATACCAATTAAGATTACGGAGAATTAATCAATATTCTAAGAAGTTGTTTAAACAGTCAAACTCTTATAACAGTATAACCTTGATTAACTGTGCTGTATCTATTTTTGGGGAATTCATTATTTTTAAAACTAATATATTTTAAACATAAATTTTTATAGTAACTCAATTCACCCCTCCCCTTTTGATTTAACAACTCTGACAAACATTTGGAATCAGAGGTTTCTTAATTAGGACTTTGTGTAATCTCATTCAACTGTGATTGTAGTTGTACTTTAAAGATCTGTCAATTTCTATCAATTCTAAATTTCTAGCTCTTTTAAAGTAATTTGTTAGTATGGACAATAGATTGGAAGGTGTTGCAACTAACAGACCACCATTCTTTAATGGAACAAACTATGCTCAATGGAAAATTAAAATGAAAATGCATATAGAGAGTATAAGCTTTGAAATCTGGTCATCAATTATAGATGAATACAAACTTCCTATGACTGATAGAATTACATGGGATGAACCTAAAAAACTTTCCTATAAAAAAATTGCAAAGCCGTGAATTCTTTATACTGTTTCTTAGGAGATGAACAATTTAATAGTATTTCTTCTTGTAAAACTGCCCCTGAAATTTGGGATACCTTGTCTGTCTCACATGAAGGCACATCTAGTGTAAAGGAAATGAGACATAATACTTATATTATAAATTATGATAATTTTAAGATGAAACATGATGATCCTATTTCTAATATGTATCTTAGGTTCAATGAGATTGTCAACACAATGATTTCTCTAGGAAGAGAAGTCACTGCCAAAGAACAGATCATGAGAATTCTCAGATGTCTACATGAAAGATGGAGGGGAACCTCTGTCTCAATTAGAGAGTCACGAGACATCAGTAGGCTACCTATAAAGGAGATCATTGGGAAACTGATGATGTATGAGGAAGATCTGAAAGTCAATAAAGAAGAGGAGGATGAACCAAAGAGGAAATCAGTAGCATTCAAGGCCACCCTCTCGAAGCACAAAGACAAAGGAAAACATGAAGCTTTTATTGACAGTTCCACTACTGAACAATCATCACCAGATAGTGATGAGGAGATGGCTCAACTATCCAGAAGATTCAAATGATTTTACAAGAATAAAAACTTTTTCAGAAAACCTAACATCAAGGGAAAGTATGATCAAAAATGAAACTGGAAAAAGGACTAGAAGAGAAGTGACAAAACTGATGAGATTGTATGCTACGAATGTAAGCACAAAGGACATATAATGGTTGATTGTCCAAAGCTCAAATATAAGAAGAAATATGAGGATAAGGATAATAAGTACAAAAAGGAAATGAAGGAAACCTGGAGTGCCTCTGAGGATAGTTCAAGTGATTCAGACACAACACATGATGAACAGGCTAACAAAGCCATTATGTGTTTTATGACAAACACATCTAAGGTAACACTGAACTCTTCTATGCATAGTTCATACTATTCTGAAGAGGAAATTGACTATGAAAATATGACTAATTAATAAATGTTTGAATATTGGAACATTCTTGAAGAGACATGCAATGAATTAAAGGATAAATATACATCATTGAGGAAACAACATGCTCTCACTGTAACTGTTAAATCTGAACTTACTACTAAAAAAGAGAAAATTCTCAACTGCTCAAAGAAAATAAGGAACTGAAAATTTCTAATGAGCAATTAAAAGTGACTTAGAAAAGTTTAATAATGGTAAAAATACCCTTACCCAAATTCTAGGAAAAAAATTGCTCGAAAATATAATACTGGAAATGGTTATCAACCTGGTAAAAGAAACCTTAGTAGAACGAATTTTGTTTCAAAGACTAGGACATATAATTTTTTTCCCAGTTCTGGACACAACTCATCTAGCTCGAGTGATGATACACATTCTACTGATTCAAGTTTTTTTGGACCAAATAGAGTTTATTTTTCAAATACGTTACATAATGCTTATAGGAAACCTATGAGACAAATATGGGTTCCTAAATAACTTATTACTAATGTTACTGGACCAAAACAAGTATGGGTACCAAAATCTATCATTTCTTGATCATGTTATAGGAAAGATGCTTGAAGAGATCCTGCAAGAATCTATGGTACATGGACAGTGGGTGTTCAAGGCACATTACAGGAGACTTCTCATGCTTCAAGAATATGATAAAATTGGATGGAGGACATGTCACATTTGGTGACAATGCAAAGGGGGTGATCATTGGATTAGGCCATATTGGTAACTCTGATTCGATTATAATTTCTAAAGTACTATTTTTTAATGGTTTAAAATATAATTTTCTTAGTATCTCACAATTTTTTGATAATGGATATCATGTTAAATTTGAAAATAATTCTTGTAATGTCTTTAATTATAAAGATGAATTAGTATTTTCTGCATCAAGGAATGAAGAATGTTTATTCTATTAATTTAGATTCCTTAACTTCTAAAAATGTTTCATGCTTAACTATATCTCATAAATAATCTTGGATTTGGAATAGGAGACTAGAAACTGTAATGTTCACTCACAAAGAAAGTTAACTAGAAAATGCCTAGTTAAAGACTTACCCAAACTTGAGTTTCCAAATGACAAAGTTTGTAATCCCTGTCAAAAGGGAAAACAACACAAAATCTCTTTCAAACCAAATATGGAAGTTTCTACTTCTCAACCTCTCGAGTTGGTTCACATGGATTTGTTTGGACCATTTAGAGTTTCTAGTTTAAATAGGAAGCACTTGTTTATGTTCTAGTAGATGATTTTTCTAGATATACCTAGACCTTTTTAATGGCTCACAAAAGTGAAGCATGATATTATTTTACTAAGTATGCCAAGTCTGTAGAAAATCTTAGTGGACTTAAAATTAAATCTTTACGAAGTGATCATGGCCGTTATTTTGAAAATCAAGAGTTTGAATCCTTTTGCTCACAAAATGGTTATATTCATAATTTCTCTGCCCCTAGAACACCTCAACAGAATGGTGTAGTAGAAAGAATAAATATAACCTTGCAAGAAATTTCTAGAACAATGATTAGTGAATATAACCTACCTATTTACTTTTGGGCTGAAGCTATTAACATAGCATGCTACATAATCAATAGAGTATTGATTAGACCAATTCTCAAGAAGACTCCATATGAACTCTGGAATAATAGGAATCCAAATTTTAATTACTTTAGAGTTTTTGGTTGAAAAGTATTTATTCTCAACACTAAGGATAATCTTGACAAATTTGAATCCAAAAGTGATGAAGGAATTTTCCTAGGTTATTCAATTTCAAGTAAAGATTATAGAGTATTCAATAAGAGAACTAAATGTGTGGAAGACTCTGTTCATATCAAGTTTGATGAAACAGATCCACATGATCCTAGAACTATCCTAGAAAATCTGGAGGATGATGTATCAAATCTGAACATCAACTCAAAATCCTCAAATACGTCTGTGAAAGAATCTGTGAAAAGTTCCAATTCTGGAAATTCTATTCAATTGAGTCATAATGAACTTGAATCGGTTGATGAACATGAATTCACTAGTCCCTATTTTTTGAGAAAGGTTAGAACCCTTAGAAACCATACCTTAGATGTTGTTGTAGGAGACTTAGAGAAAGGAACACAAACTATAGCTTCTCTTAGAAATATGGTTGAACATCAAGCCTTCTTGTCACAACATGAACCTAAAAACATTGATGATGCTATCAGTGATGAATTTTGGGTAATTGATATGCAAGATAAACTCAATCAGTTTGAAATAAATAAAGTTTGGAAACTTTTTGAAAGACCAAAGGACACTTTTGTCATAGGCACTAAATGGGTGTTTATAAATAAGGTAGATGAAGCTAGAAATATAGTTAGGAATAAGGAAAGATTAGATTCACAAGGATATATTCAAGAAGAAGGAATTGACTATGAGGAGACTTTTTCTACAGTAGCCAGACTTGAAGCCATTAGAATTCTACTTTCTTATGCTGCACATCTGAATTTAAAACTATATCAAATAGATGTTAAGAGTGCATTCTTAAATGGGATATAGCTGAGGATGTTTTTGTTGAACAACCCCCTGGATTTACAAACCCTCATTTTCCAAATCATATTTTTAAACTATCAAATGCTCTATATGGTTTAAAACAAGCTCCAAGAGCTTGGTATGATAGATTAAGTACTTTTCTAATTTCCAAAGATTTTACAACAGGAGTAGCTGATCCTACCATCATTATAAAAAGAATTTATAATGATGTTTTAGTTGTTGAAATCTATGTAGATGATATTATTTTTGAATCTTCAAAAAATTCATTATGTATTGTTTTTTCTAAAATGATGCAAAACGAATTTGAAATGAGTTTAATGGGTGAACTAAGATTCTTTATTGGATTTCAAATCTTTCAAAATAATTATGGAATTGTTTTGAATCAAAGTAAGTATACTGGAGATCTTCTAAAACGTTTTGGATTTGATAGCACAAAAAGTAGTAACAATTCCATGAGTACCACCTGTAAGTTGGATCTTGATGAAGATGGAAAATCTGTTGATCAAACCACTTATAGAGAAATGATTGGAAGTTTACTCTACTTAACTGCTAGTCATCCGGACATTATGTTTAGTGTGTGTATTTGTGCTCGTTTTCAAGAAAATCCTAAAGAATCTCATTTAAATATTGTAAAGAGTATTTTCAAATACCTCAAGCATACACCCAATTTAGGAATGTTCTATCCTAAAGGAAAATCATTTGAACTAGTCAGTTATTCTGATGCTGATTTCGGTGGCTGTAAGTTAGATAGAAAAAGCACATGTGGAACGTGTCACCTTTTAGGCAAGTCACTAGTATCATGGTGTAGTAAGAAACAAAACTCTGTTGCATTATCTACTACAAAAACTGAATACATAGCTGCTAGCAGTTGTTGTGCACAAATTTTGTGGATGAAACACACTTTACTAGACTATGGATATCAATTCAGACATGTACCAATAAATTTTGACAACCCAAGTGCTATTAACATTTCAAAAAATCATGTTTCACATTCTAGGACAAAACATATTGATGTAAGACATCACTTTTTTTAGAGATCATTATAAAAAGGTGATATCACCTTAGAATTCATTGGCACGGAATATCAACATGCTGATATATTCACTAAACCATTAAATTATGAGAGAATAGACTACATCATACATGATCTTGGCATGATCAATCACAAATAGATATCTTACTAGTCTTACTATTTACTAATTTACTACTTTTTTACTTTAATGTTTCATTTTCACGGTTTCTCGGTTACTGTCTCATGTTTACGGTCTCACAATTAACACTTTGTATTCACGGTCTGTTACTCACTGTCTCACTGTGACTGAACAAAGTTTACTTACTATCTCACCATGATGACCATTCACTATCTCACCGTGATGACCATTAATTGTCTCACCGTGATGACCATTTACCATGGCACCGTAATGACTATTCACGATCTCACCATGAAAATTATTTATGTTTTTATTTTAATCCATATTGCGGTAATTTTTTTTCACCACCTTTTACTTTCACGTGTTTTTACTTTTGTGACGTTTGACATTCCCAAATGATAAAACAAAAGGGTTTCACTTGATTATTCACCCAAACTCTCTCTCACTCACTCTTTCTAAACCCTTTCAACCTAGAAACCCTTTCTCTCTCTCTCTTTATTGATCCTTCAATGTATTTCAAGGATGAAGGGTACATCTTCATCTACTCCTCAGAAGCATAGCTTGAATAAAAAGAAGACATCACCAAATATGGTGCTTGAAGGACCCTTGAATCCAGACCTGGTAAACCGTAGTGTTGTACCTAAAAAGGAAATTTTCTATGAGTGGTTGTTATCTAGAAAATCTCTGGTTTTAAAAGTTTTAAGAGAACAAGGATGGATCGAATGGTTCACTAGGAAGGATATACCCATTTATCTGAGTTTGATAGCTCAGTTCTATCAATATGTACAATTTTCTTTTGATGCTGGTGAAATTTTTGTTGTGAGAAGCTGGATCAATGGACAAAGATGCTCCTTCTCATCGAGGTTATGGGTTGATTTCCATAGGACTCCTCATAAAGGAATTTGTGATGATTATCAATGAGACCCTCCACCTACAACTAATTTCATTGAACTGGAAAATTCACTTGAAACTCTAACTGGAAATGGAACCAAGAGAAGGGACATAGCTGCTGAACTTGATGGGGAGACAAGGCTGCTGTTCAAATTTGTTCAAAATCTGATCAATCCAAGGAAATGTGACTTTTCTATCTTAAAGTATCAGAATGTATTTATGACTCATCTTATAAAGAATGGAAAAAAGATAAATCTGTGAAAATAAATCATTCACCATATGTGTGAACTGATCAAGGTCACATCTAAATCCACATCTCTGTTTTACTCTAGGCTGATTTCAGCAATGATTGTTTGAAAAGGAGTAGTTGGACCCAATGAAGAAGTACTTATGGACTATGATTATTGCTTATCTAAACCTACCACCAGGAGGATTAAAATAAACTGGAACCCCTTGAAGAAGGAATGGGTTAAAGATAATGATAAGATTTATGAGAAGTATAATCCGGTGGATTATCCAACAAGTCCAAAGGACATTTTTTATCCAGGTTTGGAACTAGATGAAGTTGTTGTTTATCCAGAAGATGAAGAAGAAGAGGAAGAGGCGGCTGATGTACCACATAGAGAAGAGGATTAAGTACCTCAAAGGGACGAAGTTGGTGTTGAGGAAGAAAGGCCAATTACTCCTCCTGTTGTTCTTGAAGAAGATCCTTCTGCCCCTAGAGATAATGTTAATCTGGAAACCCAACCTGAGGCTGTAAGAGAATTAATTGACCCAGAATCTGAGCATCAAGACATGGATGAGGCCATAGTAAGATAACTCCTTACTGTGAAAGAAGAAACTCAAAAATAACTCCCTATTATAGAAGAAACAAATCTAGAACAACTCCCTGCTGGGGAAGAAGCAAATATAGAAGAAATACCTATTAGGGAAGATGAAAATCAAGAATAACTCCCTGAAGAGAAATTTGTTCCTGAGATTATACACTCTACTAAAGAGATGATGGAGATAGCCTTTCAGTTGGATAGATAGGAGATGATTAAGGAAATCAGAGATGAACCGGTGGATTTAAATCAAGTAAATGAGCCTCAAGGTCCTAAAATGGAAGCACTCATTGAGGGGGAGGAGCCTCAAAATCTTGAGACTGGTGAAACTGAGTCTGTTAAAGTATCTCAACCTACTGAGTCATATTTTGCGTACAATTGGTATATATTCCCTAGATTTTATGGTGTGAGTGAATCTCAACAGGTTACTGCCACTGGAATTGATCTTTCTTCTTTGTTTCAACTAAAATCTGCCACATAATTTGCACCTAAACCTGAACCTGAACCTCAACCTGAGCCAGCACCTGAGCTTTAACCTGTACCACTTTCTGCACCTGCCCCTTTACCTGAACAGAAATTTTCTATAAGCAAGGATGATCTGAAAGTCTTTGGTGACACAAACTTAGCTGGAGTTGAGAAACTCTTGTCCTCTCAACCTCATCTTGTGACCCAATTGAGTTAGGAAGATGCCTCACTACTTTTAGAAAAGATTATCTGGAACATTCAACCCAAGATGAATCATGAAATTCAAGAATTAAGGGTTGAAAAAAAGGTACTCATTACTGAATTTTCAACTCTGAAAAGTATGGTTGAAGACCTATAGAGACAACTGCATTCAAGATCAGAGCCTGCTCTTGCACCTGCTTCTGCTTCTCCTGAACCTTCCGTTTCAAACATCTCTCGATATATTGTGTCCCACATTCATCCATACCTCTAATCCTTTGATGAAAATATTGGAGAAAGGCACACACATATGTTGCACCACATGAAAGAGCTTGTGGAGAACCTGAACAAACTCATAGATGAATATACTGGTTGTCTTCAAAAGGTCCTGAAACAGCTTAAATCATTGACCACTTCTGTTAAAGCTTCTACTTCCTCTGGTCAGACCTCTACTCCTTCCTTGGATAGTACTTTGCTCAGATCTATATTCAAGGAAGAGATTCAGAATTCCATAAGTGAATTTGATATGACTCCTTTATCTGAAGTTGTTAAGAACAGTGAAAGAGCGCTTGACCTGGTTCAAATTCACTCAAAGATTTCCAATGATGCTCAGCAGGAGATCTCTAAGAAAGTGGACTTCTATTTCAACCGGATTTTCTCTAATACAGATATGAAAAATCACTTTAAATATCTTGTAGAGAATATGAGAATATCTCATGTGACCCAAGCCTTCAAAACCCAAGTTCAGAAGCTAACAGAGTTTACCAGATTGCTGGACAAGTTCATGGAAAATAAAGATGATTTTGAAAAGGCTATGCAGTATGGAAGAGAGATTATTGCAGACTTCATTATGCTTCTGAGACGGTATCTTCATGTTCAAAGCACAGTAATTGTTGCTCCAGCGGCTGCTCCTCTCAGACATGGTTTACCTACTTTCACTTCTGCCTTAGCTTCCACAACCATGTCTGTTGGCCAGCCTCTTAGTCAGATCAGGCCATTCATCCTTGACAAAAAACTGCCTCGATCTTCTACAGCTCTTACATCGACTCCATCAGTCTTCGAAGGTCTCCCTTTACCTTCTTTTTATACCACTTCTATGACTTCTTCTACATCAGCAACTGCCCTTATCGATTCTTCTTCTATTACTGATAAAGGAAAAGAGAAGTTCAATTCCTGAAGAAGCACAGTGACTACTATTTTATTATGGGGATGTCGTTTATTTTTTATATTTCTATTTTCTGTTGTATTCTGGACACTATTAATAACATATGAAATGTTTTCCCTTTACTTTAACTTTTTAATAATCCCAAAAGGGGGAGAAAAGGTGAGAAGTTATCTATTATTATATATGTTATATTCTCTTTAGTTTCATTCAATTTACCCTTTAACTATACTTGATTTGTGATCATCAAAAAGGACGATATTGTTGGACTCCTCATGTATTAATCATGTTTTAATGATCACAAATCTCAATAATAATTAAAAATATTATTAATCATCACAAATCTCACAAATCTTATAAATCATGTGTATTTATGTTTCAATTTATCTCATACCTTAAAATGGTTAAGCTCAATTCATTTTATACATATTACTATTTATGTTTGAATACAGTTATTTGTCTAATTATAAGACATCGTGAAGCTAGACACTGTAAGCAAGACACAGTGATCTAGGAACCGCGAGCAAGACACTGTGAACCCTGACACCGTGAAGCCTAAGTCTCAGACACCATGACCACGAGATATCGTGACATAGTAAGCCTGACACCGTGAAGAAAGACACTAGGAACAGACACCGTAAGCCAGACACTCTATTTTCTTAAGTGCCAGACAGAGTTAGCGAGGTATAGTCATCGAGGCACCGGAATCCAGAAATCGTAAGCAAGATACCGTGAAGGAGACACCGTGAAGGAGACACCGTGAAGGAGACACCATAAAGGAGACATTGTGAAGGAGACACCATGAAGGAGAAACCGTGAAGGAGATACTGTGAAGAAGACACTGTTTTCATAACATACTGTGACACCATTTCTTAACCCATTTTTTCATCTTTCAATTAAACTTTTTAACGGTCATATTTGAATTCTTTAATGCAATGACATAATTAATGTTTTCTTGTATACATAGTACAAGGTGCGAGGTACGACATATATGGAACATGTTGGCTAAATCTCATGTGTTGTGAATATAAAGAGAAGTGTGCCCAAGAGCAAGACACAACACATACAATACAACGTGCGACAACTCAAGAAATGAGAGTGCATAGTACTCAACAAAAAGAAAGCCTGAGCATAACCACGAAGAACACATTGCAAGATATTCAGATAAAGAATTGTCTCATGTATGAAATACGACTCTACTGAAGAACACACGAAGTATGCTGGGATAAAGAGAACATCTTAACTCATGAAGAACACAAGCTGAACCATGACACTCTTTTTTTCAACACAAAAACCAGAGAAGGACTCAGAAGAATTTCTATCTTATCCATGGAGTCTAGAGATGCAATGTTAATCAATAGATAATTCTAAACTCATATTTACTCTCTCTTAGTGATTCTTTTATTTTACTTTCGAGCAGTGGGTGTACTCTGTGTATTTTACACACACACTGACTCCTAAGCTGAACTGGAGGATTTTAAAATTCTCATACCAAATTATTTATTCTTTTTTACCCACGGAAAATATGGAAGAGGTCCCTGTGTGGCATGGTCAATATTTTGTTTACTGAAGAGAACTTTGGAAGATGTCCCTGCGTGGCCTGGACAGTCCATGTACTATTGTTAACCCCGATCCAGGGTGTGGATCAGATTTTATATATATAAACTGCTTGGCGGCAGGTGATCACCAAGTGGAGTGGATTAGGTCTCATCTTCAGACTGAACCACCTGTTCTATATCTTTTGTGCCATTTAAATTTAGTCTACTATGTTTTACTGCTTTACTGCACAATCCAGAAAAACATTAAATTCATTTTGATAGTTAGTCTTGGAAAGAAGTTATATCTGATTTGTCTTAGTAGGATAACTTCAAAAGTAATTTTAATAATACCAACTAGGATTACTGAGAATTAATCAATCTTCTAAGAAGTTGTTTAAACAGTCAAACTTTTATAACAGTATAACCTTGATTAATTGGGATGTATCTATTTTTGGGAAAATCATTATTTGTAAAACTAATATCTTTTAAATAGAAATTTTTATTGTAACACAATTCACCCCTCCCCTCTTGAGTTAACTACTCCAACTAACAGTATCAACTAATATTCTATCCTTAGAGACAATGTGGACAAGAAAATATACTATTTGAAGTAGAATTCACAGTTTTTTAACTTCTTATATAACTCTTTCCATTAATGGTAGGAAAATATCTCTAAAAGGATTCCATAAAGTTATGGAACATTATATAATATTAAGTGGTTAACAGATTATACAAAGAAAAATTAGTGTGTTCATCTTTATCAAATTCTCAATTTGGTATAGTAGGATCATCCAAAATATACTTGGAATGCTAAGGTGATAACTTCCTATGACCTACTTTGGACATCCTATTTCTGATGGTTGAATTAAAAAGTATCTTTTTGAAAATATCATAATCCTGATCACCAATAACATTTTCAATTAGAATAATAGATTACTTTCCTTCAGAGGTAGGATTACTCTAATTAAATGTGTTCTTACCTCTATGTTGATGCATGTTTTTTTAATTATTAAAGAACCAAAAGGTATCATTGATAGGATGGAAAAATTGTTGATTGTACTTTTTGGGATACTAACCAAACTGGTTATTGTCACTGGGCATCGTGGAAGAGATTGTCTTGCCTGATCAATGAATGTTTCATTTCTTTAATTGGTGTGATGGATTACATGTAGGCTATGCATGAAAATTTGGTGTGGGATATCATAGCTGGTAACTCATTTTTGGATAGATTTATGAGGAATAGATATGGTGACTGGATGGATTGAACCAACCAAACTAGGTATAAAATTGTCTTGATGTAGGGTATGTGTGATCATATGGGGGTTATTTCGTCTGAGTCCCGATGGTTTGTTGGTCAAGGTAATATTAGATTCGGGAAGGATAATTAGCTGGGGACCCTACTATTTTTCCTAGGCTTCCTGGTTCTGAACCTACTATACAAAGAGGCTTGTCTTTTTCCTGAGTTTCTTGGTGTTTTCTTGAATTAGGACAAACTAGTGTTCCATTCAAATATTTTATTATCTGATGAGGTATATAGGTGTGTTTATCTAGGTTGATTTCAGGTATCCTTATCACAAGTGCATTCTTGATCATGATACAAGTGACAGGAGGGGCTGATAATTGGGCAGACATTCTCTGGTGCAATTCTATCCCAGTGAGAATGAATTTTTTTATAGATACTATGTAAACATGCCATTTATACAGATAAAAATGTTTAAAATATGGGTGTGGTCTTGGAATCTAAATTTAATTGTTGTTCTCAGCTGCAATAGGAGATGGTATGGCATCTCTTCTTCCAGAGTGAATAGGCCAAGGAAATCTCGAATCATATTGAAATCTATATGGGAATTAGTGTGGGAGGATGCTCTATATTGTAATTCATTACAACATCATTCGAGGGAGATGAACAGAAAGTTACAAAGATGAATATAAGAAGTATGGTTTTCACTATAGCGTGTTTGGTGTTATGGGAGGTGATAAACAAGGTTCGCGAAGGTTGGAAACTTCCATCTCTCTTTTTCTAGGTTTAGGTGAAATCCTTCATGGAAGATCTTGGTGTTCTTATAAAAGGTACAGAATCATTGATTTCCTCTAGAGGAATTATTCGAAGTTTTAATGTTCGGTTGAATAGAGGAGGCAGAATTAATAATGGGTGATTTTTTAAGTCGAATTCACCAATATCTGGTCTATAGATTAACGTGGGAGGATCATGTATTTCTAGTTTCATAAAAGGTTGTGGATTAGTGAGGGACATAAGGGTGTTGGTTTTTATGGGGTTCATCTCTTTCTTCGGGGTTGGACCTTCTATTGAGGCTGAAACTAGAGCAATGGTCATTGGAATCTTGTTGTGTAACTTCTTCAACATCCAAATTGAAAAGGTTGATTTGGATTCAAAATTTCAGTTTGGGTTACTACAAGAGAGTATTAACCCACAATGTGAGCTTTCTTATCTCATTAGGAATTACAGGATGTCTCTCAACCCATCTATTTGTGTCATGAACTGAATCTGGTCACCCTAAAAACTAGCACCTGACCCAGACCATGACAAGGCCCTAAGGGTGTTCCTGACCCCCATGGGTTTTCACAAGTTCCCGGGTATCATAAAATGAAATTTGGGAACGATTTACTCAATTTTATAAATATACAACAACAAACAAATGAAATAAACCAAATCTAGATTTTTCAAACCAAAAAATCTTTTAAAAAAATTTAGAACTGAATTACATAGTTTAAAACAACTATAAAAGACTATAATAAAGGTAAAAACCCAAAAAGGACAGCCCAAGAACTTCCACATGGCAATAGGCATGGCCCTCGATCCATCTCTAAAACACCGCATCATGATGGACTGCTAAAAACCCAATCCACTGGCACAAAGTTGTACCGAAACCTGTGATAAAAATAACTGAGAATACTTACACCCAAAGCTGTGAGTAGGGTGTGATCCAAATCCTAGTATGATAACACAACTAATATATTCAATGTGATAAACATTTTACGATAAAAAGAATATCATATTTTGTAAATTAAAAATTCTTGTGATAGTTTCTAAAAGATGAAACATTGAAATTAAACAGTTTTGAAGTGGGATATTTTAAATAAAGGAATCCTTTAAATAAAACCAACATGCTACTTAATTATCCATCCAATCATACTATATGATTATGGTAAGTAAAAAGTATCTAGTGAGCACAAGCAATGGAAAATAACCCTTAGGCAGTAGCTCGTTGTGGGTCTCAGGTACCTTGTATCTCGATGAGAGTAACCATCAAAATATCTGTTATTATGCATGATCCACTTGTAGGGAAGATACCCATAACCTAGTGGTCTGCAATAATCATCATAATCATAGTTTAGTTAGTGTTATCAGCATCAAACTTGCTACGTGAAACTGTGGCCAAACCCCACGGGATCACTAGCATACTAGTATACGTCCACCTACCAAGATACTAGGGTTTCCCTCTTGTGTTCAAATAAGTTCAACAAGACATCAAATATAATTTTCACATGAAAATACCACCTCAACATAACACATTCACCAAAAATCTTACATGTATATCACAGAAGTCACAAAATCCCTTTTTTCATTCAAATTCATTTTGAAATCATACTCACACCAAAACTGCCTACAACACTTTTCGCATATCTTTCACACTTCAACAAATCCTTTAATAATTTTATAAAGCCATTAAAATATATTTAAAATAACATAAAATCCCACACACATGTCACATAATACTCATTTCAGAACAAAAATTATTTTTCACATCAAACTCACACAAAACATCTCACATTACGTTCACATCTCTTTCACAATTCAGTAAATCCTTTAAACATTTTTATAAAAAATTTCCAAGATGATACATATTTCATAACAACCCCTTTAACATTTAATATGGACCATTTCAAAATATATAAAAACCAAAATAGTTTTCCAATATGGTTTCACCTCTTACATAAAACATTATACCCTTCAAAACATTCATAAAACAATTCTATGGAATATACCCAAGCTCTGCACATGAAACCCATTTCAAAACCCTCTTTCAATGACAAAAATCACCCCAATACCAATCCAAAACATAATTAGAATCCCTAATAACATTTATTAAACAACTCTAATGTGCTATAAAATTACCTCAAATATTACCCCAAAATATACACATGAAAAACACACATTTTCATAAAACACCTTCAAGAAGTATAACAATGTTCTACACATAAAACCTATTCAAAATCCCCCTTCTAAGGACAACATGATACTAAGGAATTAACAAATCATATTTTTCATCCCCTTTCAATAAATAATAAATCAATTTCATATTTTATAAAACTACCACAAAATATATCACATTAGTTGAATTTGAAAACTACACAACTTCGAACAAAAAATGTAACTTTAACACTAAATGCTTTACCAATGCTACCAAAAATGGTTTTTACACCATACCCAACAAACTAGGAACATTCTAAATTAAAAAACCGAGAAAGATAACTCATCATAAAATTATTACACATGTAATCACATGCCTTTTGAGTCAAAACCCCCAAATCTTGGTGTGAAACATCAACCACCCCACCGCCGCACCTCAGGGAAGTGAAATCCAATATACAACCACCATATTTGACCAAAAAGACACCAAATAAAACCCTAGGTATGAACCCTAACTTCTATACATGATTAACTTCAATAAAGGGTGAAAGAAACCATATGGAAAGGGAATTAATCAAGGAAAGAAACACTTACTTGAAGAAATCTTGCAGTTTTCCCACTAAAAACCCCATCAAAGATGGGTTCCATGGGAGCTTGAGAGATATTGGAGGCCTCCAAAGAATATTGGGTCCAAATGGGGGAGGAATACGAAAGATTAGGTTTATTTCTGGGTGGGAAAATTGGGATTTTAAAAACATTTTTAATGACTTGGACACCATGCATGGTTTGGCCGCACGGTTTAGTAAACCGTGCGGCCTATTCTGGGCACCCAAAATTTGATGTTTTTCCTCAAATTTCATGGGGGTAAAATGGGGAAACCAAGGGGTAAATATAGACCAAGTATAGGGGATAAAATTTCCCAAAATAAACCATCCTTTTCAACCCAAAACACATCCAACTCAAGGGTACAAACCACCTCAACAACTTACCCCACAAGTGTTGCCACTAAGAGTGTTACAAATCCAACTCCAAAACACCACAACCTCACACCATCCCTTTTGAAAAAGAGGAGTCCAATTACCATACAATACCCCCAAGACCAAGGTCAAAGATCAAGAACACAAGAGACACTAAAATTCCAAACATGGAACACCTGGAAACCAAGGGAAAGCTAATAACCAAAAGATAACTTCAAACAAAGCATGGAATTGAAAATATGGGTGTGAAAAATCTCCCCATGATAAATCTTTCCTACATTATAAAGCCATATCAAGGACAAAATAAAGAACCAAACCAAACTAATAAACCAAGATGGACTCCTTTTTTAGGTTTTTCCCCCAAAGGCCTAAACACCTACAGTGATAATTAAAGAAGGAATACTCTCACAAGAAAAACATACTTCACTTTCCTGAAATGATCAAGCACATTCATATTTTATCCCAAAATAAAACTTCTAAAACACTATTCAAAAAATATTCCATCAATTCACCCAAACAAACAACAATAACGAACAAGGTTACACTTACCTTTCTTTAACCAAAACGTTGGGCGTTTTCTAATCCCAACGTTTACCCAAGGAAGATGTAGGTAGTTAGATATCTCTGAACAAGACTACCTACCTCCAAGACAAGACCATGGACCAATCTGAGTTACTAGTTTGGGGAGACACAAATGGGCTCCCCACCATAAGAGACAACTTGAATTTTCTTGAGATAGGATTGGGATACTAACAGAGGAGGCCCAAACAGACTCCCCAGTACAAGGGGTAGACTTCCATTCAAAATTTACAAAGGAACATACATGAGAATAACAGTGGGTCTCCCCACCATAATAACCAAACAACTTAACCAACCATAATGGTCCAACATAGGAAGAGCCCAACGTTAAATAGTTGGTATGTCTGCACGATTAATCTGCACCGTTTGGGAAACTATGCGCTAACCATGTGGATCTTTCTACTTGCATGGATTTATGGGGAATGGTTATTACTAACCATGAGAAAACTGTGTGCTCAACCTATCTAGACAAATTTCAAAACCTTTCTCAAAAAAACTATTTTAACGGCCATGGTATTTCCCTCTAACTACTTGCCAGCTTCCCTCTAGAACCTATGGCTGGAGCTCAAATTATTGAAGCATCTTCAGCCTCGCAGTAAGGATTTGGAAACCCCCGAACGGAACTTCTTATTTTGGTGATACAAACAACTACACCACAAACCCTTATGGTTTTACCAAGACAAAACACACTCTAAAACTCGCTTTACCCTAACCCAACATTTCACTGAAACAAGGGTTTAGAGGATTCACATGCATCACACCTTGTTTCTTTGGGTGAAAAACATTATAAGGAAAGGACACATATAAATACCTTCCTCTGAAACAGAGGATTTTGAATTTTTTCAAGGGTGACATACTCCAAACATAATAGAGACTCTCATAGGATTGCATGAACTTCACCTTTACAGTCAAACGAGCACATGAAAACACAAGGCATCACTAAACATGACCATTGCGACTCATAGAAACAATACAAGGAAAGGGACATTATGCCAAGTCACAAACAGAAAATGATTCCAGAAAGGGGCCATAATATCTAATCATGACCAAATTTCCTACGTTAGTGTTTTAACATGAACTTCTACTTCAAAGTGACTACAAAGGACCCAGAGTCCCTCTTAGACACCATCCATATACTCATCCATACTAACAACCCCAGACCACTTCCACCTTGGACGAATCAGGTCACTTAAGAAAATAAGGTCTCTTTCAAACTTCCACGAGCACTCTCCCAATACAAGAGAATCCTAAAAACCAAGAAAGGAAAAGTTTGTAGACTCAATCTACAAAGCTCGAGAAAAATATTCCTTATATTGATCAACTGGAGTATTTTTCAACAGCAAAACAATCTAGGTTACACTTCAGTCATACATTAACCCTTAATGGGGGTGTACTGTATCAAACGAGAGAACCCAAGAACTCAACCAAGATGGTCCATTGGTCAAAAATTTCCACAAACCAGAACCGAAGACATTAGGGGAACCACCGTAAAGGATTCCAGAACTTTTCTCAAAAGAGACCACTAACCAGCCCTTCAACCCAGCTTACCGACCAAACACAAACCCAAAACACAGTTCAAACAGGAGGGGTTCTTAAACTCAAAACATACCACAACATCAACATTTTCAAAATCCCATAATACACGCCCTCCCAAACCAGCCATCAATCTATCATGTTTTCCTTTAAAAATATTTCTTTTAAAACAAACGGTCTGGTGGTTAGCATATCCACCAATGGTACCCCATGAGCCTCACACTTGCATGATTATATGCCACACTTGGCACCCTCCTCATATCCATCATAGAACTCATCTAGTCATGCAATTAACCATCCATAATCCCATATAACCCCATGCATGTGGTCTCTCATGGAGATACCAAGGGTTAAAACCAAAATTCTTTTCACTTTTCAAAACCAAAACGGTCAACCAACGCATCCTTTTTCTCAAGACCACTAACCATGAGATCCAAATATCAATTCACAGCTTACAAAACTTGTCATAAAGACGCAATCAGTCAAATAAGAAATCACTTTCAAGTCATACACATTAATTTCAAAATATCTCATCTCATTTCCAAACACTCTTGGTTTTATGAAAACTCCCTTTCATTAACTCCCATTCTTTTGAAAACTCATCTCTTCTTATTTAAAACAAGGTTCCAATGATTTGTAAAACTTTTTAAAATATCACCAATAATTTAGTAAAAACTCGCTTTCAATTCATGTACATTAATTTCAAAACATTTCATCCCATTAAAACACCATTCAATAGTTTAGAGAACTATATTGGAAACACTTTTTCAAAACCAACTTTCATATAGTTCTTGCTTTCAAAAGAGGTGTAAACACACCATTTTCTATTTCAAAAAAAATCAAAAAATTTAGTTCTACCATTTCAAAAATCAAACCATTCCCAATTTATTAGAAAACCATTTCACAAAAACTTTATGCTTCTTAAAACCAAGTCTTATTTTTTGCATTAAAATTAAAATTCCATGACTTTAAAACTAAAGTACATAAGAAAATGTGAGGGTAAACTAGTTTCAGTGGGTAACATAGACATATGGTTAGTGTCCATATTCCAATCACTTCACCATCATAGAGATTGTTCTAGGGAAATATCCTCAGCTTCACATAGCTTTCCAGGCCTTGTGAGATCACTAAGACCATTAGCCCAACTCTCTTTTAATTTCTATAAATCATCATCAAAACAATAAAACTAAATGACTCAGATGAATCATGAATTCCCCTGGAGACTTGAATTGCATCACGAGGTGTACTATCCAGACACCCTACTTGTAATAGGAATGTAAATCCCTGATAATACTTGCTCTAAACTATCACAACTCTTCCCCAGATAACATGACCCAAGAGGGAGAACCTCCTCTGATACCATTTTTTCACGAACTGAATCTGGTCGCCATAAAAACTAGCACCCAACCTGGCCCGTGATAAAGCCTGAAGGTTATTCTCGATGTCCACGGGCTGTCACAAGGCCCAGGTATCATAAAATGAAAGTTGGTAATGATTTACCTGTGTTTATAAATATACAATAACAAACAAATTCAATAAACCAAATCTGGATTTTTCAAACCAAACCATCTTTTAAAAAATTTCAGAATTGAATTACATAGTTTAAAAAAACTCTCAAATACTATAACAAAGGTACAAAACCAAAATGTAAAGAACAATAACCTTCACATGGAAATATTGACCACCCTCAAGACATATTCAAAACACTGCATCATGATGGACCGCTAAAAACCTGAACCACTGCCACAAAACTATACCCAAACCAGCGATAAAAATAATCGAGTCTACTTACACCAAAAGGTGGAAGTAGGGTGTGATAAAAATCCCATTAGGATACTAACACTAAGAGATTCCATGTGATAAACATTTTAAGACAAAAATAATTGAATGTTTTTAAAATAAGAAATTCTTTTGATAGTTTATAAAATATGCAACATTAAAACTCAACAGTTTTGAAGTGGGCTATTTTAAAGAAAGGAAGCCTTTAAATAAAACCATCATGCTACTGAATTTTCCATCCAATCATACCATATGCTAATGGTAATCGCAAATTATCTAGTGAGCACAAGAAATGGGAAATAACCCCTAGGAACTAGCTCATTGTGGGTCCCATGTACCTTATATCTCAGTAAGAGTAACCATCACAATATCCATTATCATGCACAAGCAACTAGTGGTCCTCAATAATCATCATCATCATAGTTTAGTTAGTGTTTTTAGTGTCAAAATTTCTATGTGTAACTAAGGCCAAACCCCATGGTATCACTAGCATACTAGTACACATCCACCCACATAGATACTCAGGTTTCCCTCTTGTGTTCAAACAAGTTCAATAAGCCATAAAATATAATTTTCAAAAGAAAATACCACTTCCACATCACAAACTCACCAAATATCCCACATGCATATCATAAAAGTAACAAAATCCCCTTTTTCATTCAAATTAATTTTGAAATCATACTCACGCCAAAACATCCCACAACACTTTTCGCATATCTTTCACACTTCAACAAATCCTTTAACAACTTTATAAATCCTTTACAAGATAGTGAAAATAACATAACATCCCACACACATGTCACATAATAATACTTTCCCAAAAAAAATTTTCACATCAAACTCACACAAAATAGCCCACATTACGTTTACATCTCTTTAACACTTCAGTAAATCCTTTAAACATTTTTATAAAAAAATTCCAAGATGATACACATTACATAACAACCCCCTCAAAATTTAAAATTGACCATTTAAAAATATATACAGTCCAAAATAGTTTTCGAATATGGTTTCACCTCTTACATAAAACATTAAACCATTCGAAACTTTCATAAAACAATTCTAAGGATTAAACCCAAGCTTTTCACATGAAACCCATTTCAAACCTCTCTTTCAAGGACAAAATCACCCAAATACCAATCCAAAACAGCATTAGAAGCCCTAAAAACATATATTAAACAACTCTAAATTACTATAAAATTAACTCAAATATTACCACAAAATATACATATAAAAAATACACATTTTCATAAAACACCATCAAGAAGTATAACAAGGTTATACACATAAAACCCATTAAAAATCCCCCTTCCAAGGCCCACATGACACTAAGGAATTAACAAACCAGAATTATCAGCCCCTTTAAACAACTAATAAATCAATTTCATATTTTATAAAACTACCATAAAATATATCACATGAGTTACATTTTAAAAGTACACAACTTCAAAAAAAAATTAACTTTAACACTAAATGATTTACTAATCCTACCAAAAATGGTTTTCACACCGCACCCAATATATTATGAACATTATGAATTAATAATCCAAGAAATATAACTCATAATAAAATGATTACACATGGAATCACCTACCTTTTGAGTCAAAATCCCCAAAATCTTGGTGTGAAACATCAACCGCACCACCTCCGCACCTTAAGGAAGTGTAATCCATACTAAAACCACAATATTTGACAAAAAAGGACACCAAATAAAACCCTAGGTATGAACCCTAACTTCTGTACATGAGGAACTTCAATAAATTGTGAAATATACTAAAAGGAAAGGGAAAAAATCAAGGAAAGAAACACTTAAATAAATCTTTGAGTTTCCCTACCAATAACCCCGTTAAATATGGGTTATATAAAAGCTTGAGGGAGATTTGTGGCATTGCATGACTACTGGGGTCAATTGGGGAGTAATAGGGAAGATTGGGTTTATTTTTAGGAGGGAAAAATTGGTATTTCAAAAACATTTGTAATGTCCTAGACACCTTTCATGGTTTGGCTACACGGTTTAGTAAACCATGTGGAAAAACCATGTGGTCTATTCTGCCCCCCAAAATGTGATTTTTTGCCTCCAATTTCAGGGGGTCCAAGGGAAAAAACAAGGGCGGAAGATAGGCCAATCATAGGGGAGAAAAATCCCAAAATAACCCATCCTTTTCACCCCAAACTCATCCAACTCAAGGGTACAAACCACCTCAATAACATACCCCGCAAGTGGTTCCACTAGGAGTGTCACTAATCCAACTACAAAACACCACAACCTCACACCATACCTTGACAAAATAGGAGTCCAATTACCATAAAATACTCCCAAGACCAAGGTAATAGATCAAGAACACAAAAGACATCAAAATTCCTAACCTAGAACACCTAGAAACCAAGGGAAAGCTATGAAACAAAAGATAACTTCGAACAAAGCATGTAATTGAAAATCCAGGTGTGAAAATTTGTGTGGGTCATACCTGGAGAGAAGTGAATGGAGCGGTGGATGCATTGTCTAGAAAGGGGATTTTGGTTGAGTGAATTACTCTTTATACATGTATGGGATCCCTCCTTAAAGATTTTAAAATTATTGTCAAAGGTGATTCCCTCAGCCTTCACCAATTTCTACCACCATGATGGGGGTTTCATGGTTATTGGCCTATTTTTCCCTATTTCAATAAAAATTCACCTTTTAGTGCTAATCTCTATTAAGTTGGTCAAACAAGTCATCAATTAAAGGGAGTGGATAGTTTTTTTATCATAATATAATTGATCTTTCTATAGTTAATACAAAACCTCATATATCCATAATTATTCTTAATGAAAATAATACGAGCTACCAAAGGAGAAACACTAGTTCATATAAATCCCTTATCACTCTATTCCTCTAGTTGTTTCTTCGGCTCCACTAATTCTAAAGTGGCCCTTCTATATGGATTATTTAATATAGTTTTTCCATCAGGGATTAAATCAATTTAAAACCAAACATCCCACTTCTGATTATATCTAGTTAAATCCTATGGAAATACATCAATTTATTCTAGTAAAATAGGTACACCCTAAATTTGATGATCACATTTTTCATCATAAGGGTTTATATGCTCTTATTCTCCAAGTATCTCATTTATAAGTGCTACTTGGGGTGGATCTAGATATGAATCTGATTATGAATTCTCCCCTCTAAAGATAATAAATTCCATATCTTCATCAAAAATCATAATTTCCTTTCCTTTGTAATAAATTTTTGCATTATATTTCAAAATACTGTCCAAACCAAGGATTATATGAAAAACTGCCATAGGTATGATAATAAAATTAGTAATTAGAGCATTTTTATGTTTCATAATAGGAACTTATCAACACTTGTTCATTTTAATAAGGATTTCACTAGTAGTTTAGATTGATAACTCCCTTATTAAAGTGAATTGGAAATATCTAATTTTTATTGAAAACTAGGAAGATAAAAAAATAATGTGATGATTCAGAATAAAATAAGGCTTTAGCTAAATTTGATGAGATGATTAATGTACCTACCACCATATCATTAGAAACTTCTACCTCAATTGTTGTGACTATATAATCATGGCCTTGTTCCCTTGGCCTATTCTAAGGATAGTTTCTTTAGAACTTAAGACAATCATTTTTATAATGTCTCATCTCTTTACAGTTGTATAATTGAACACTGATATATTCTTTCTTTACCTTAAAATCATGGACTTGGTTGCCTTTTTCTCTATAATTGTAAAAAAATCCTATCCCCAATAGGAAATTTCTGTGACGTTTCATTCCACATTTTTACCTGATGGAAAGTCAACTCTTCCCTTGGTTTCATTATTTCATTTTCCAATGTGTTTAGCGGCCCTCTTCATCTCTTTTTTTTCCTTTAAAGTCATAATACCTAGAGAATTGTTTCTCTAAATTGATATTATATGAGACTATATATTTGTATAATGAGAAATTTTGGGGGGTAAATTTATTTTTGAAGAATAGTTTTAACCCATTAAACAAATGATCAATCTTACTCTTTGGATTGTGTATATTATCGTCGGTATGCCTTTCTAACCTTGTAATGTTAGTTTCATACTTAGCAACATTATCATCCTTTATTTCCTCAGATTCAAGAATTGTCTCTCCATATTCTCCCATTGTTTGTGAGTGTGTAAAAACCCAAATCTTTTTTTTATTTATGAATCTTTTTTTGGTGTTTTTTAGGAAAATATGGGAATTTAGAAATTTAAGGAGTACACGCCGTGTACTTTGGAGTACACACCATGTACCCGGTTTTCGTTGGTGATTGTGTACTAGCCGTGTAACGGATGAGTACATGGATATGTGGGGTGACATGGAGACCTTCTAAAGTAGAGGCCAGTTAAAGAAAGTACACATCGTGTACCCTTGAAGAACACTCTTTGTAGTTTATTTTTATTGCATTAAACGGATCAGGGTCACGTCTAATCAATATAACACACTTCTTCTTCATTCATCTCATCCAGGAGTGACCGTATGGCACAATTATTCTTCGAACCACCGACTCACCATTCATTCCCTGAATCGACCATTGTCGATTGCATTGGAACCGCTACGGTAAGCTCTTCCTTCTTTTAGAGCCACTTTTCCTAATTCCTCTTCTTTCATGAGATATCATCGATTGAACATTGTTAGCTTTTTTGTAGATCTATGATGTTCTAGTGATATTCAAGACCTAAGGTTCACATATATAGATCGTATAATGCTGAGTTAGGTGTTTTGTACCCTTCCGTAGTTAGTCTTTGAGTTATATGTGAACAAGTGTCCAATACCCCTGTTCGGGGTATTGCGTGTTTATGGTTCTTAGCCCTATTATTTCCTGATATTCCTTTTATTCTTGAGTAGAGGATTTATGATTGTAAATAGGGTTATTTACCTTGCTATGGAGGTGTTACCCATGTTTGCTTGATATTGACTGTTTGGTCTAACTTTGCCTGTTAGGATACTTTGTTTTCCATGACTAGTGTTTTTAGGATGAAGTGATTTTATATGAAATGTTGTGATATGTTGTAGACTATTTAGCCAAGTAGTTATTGAGGTTTACTTTGAAATCCATATACCATTTTTGCATGATTGATTTACACAGGACTGTGGGAACCTGGTGTAGTTGACCATAGGGAGAATGGATGATGAGGGATTCTCCAGAGTGTCTGTTTACTTTTCGTTTGTGATACCCTAGGGGAGATAGACTTTGTGCTCCCTTAGAGTGTCTGTAGTTACTCGTTACGAGACCACAAGGTGAATTGGACATTGAGTGCTTCCCTAGAGTGTCTATAGTTACCGATACAAGACCACAAGGATAATTGATGGTGAGTACTTAGAGTGTCTTTTCTAAGGCTGAACTAGAGGGGTTAGACTATGAGTACTTCCCAGAGGGTTGCGTAAGATTGAATGGTTGAACCATAGGGTTAGGTTGTGAGTACTTCCTATAGGGTTACTTATGATTGTTATTTACATAACTAATAAATTAAAATGGATGTAATTGAAATGATAGGATTGTTTACTTTTTAGTACTTCCTTATTTACTACTTCATTTTTCTTATTTCCTGCCATATATATTCACTGAATGTTAGGCACAGATCTTTGGGTGGTTTTCTACTGGGATTTGTCTCACACACTATTTGGGTCATGCTTTTGGGCCCAAATAGATTATATTGATGCATGTATAGATAAGTTCAAGCACCCTTCTACTTTTGGTACTTGATTATTGTGGAGATGAAAATTATGGGACCAAGCTGATGTTTGTAATGCTGCTGGAGTTTATTTTTTTTTCTTTGTACTTTGGTTTAGTACTGTATTCCAGCATTGTGACTAGTTTGGCTACTTTTCTAGATATATGTATCATGAATCATTTATATATGTATGCTCCAGTTGTTTATTAATTCTATTGTTTACTTGTTTCATGTTATTACTACTTCCGCTATTGTTATCTATTTATTTTTACTGTGTTACTCTGCAAATGAGGGCATAATTTCACCACTATAACAACCAAGGCCCTCCCTGGTAGTCGGCAACCACTGGTGTTTGGTGAAATGCGCTTGAGGTCATGTGACCAACTGGGTACGGGGCACCTATGGGCGGCTCCCGAAACTGGGAAATTACAAAGTGGTATTAGAGGAATTATTTTCTTCTTGAATTACTATTTAGAGTCTATAGCCAAGGATAGGAAGAAATAAGTACTTGGAAATAATCTGTGCCCGGGAGTAGCTAACTCATGTATAGGAAAAATCCAATTTACCTTGTATATTGTGATTTTTCTGGTTTTTCAATTATTATAGTTGATTTGATTTCACCATTGGGTGATTCACATGTTTTGTATTGTAATTGTTGATATTGTTGAGATTTTATTTCTGTCGAAACATGATGAGATGAGGGTATTCCATCTCATGCTTTATATAGTCCCTTGCTATAGATCACATGTCAGCATTCTTGTTATTCCATTTAGGTTGTATTACTGATTGCATGTTGTTGTGATAGATTTTGTTCTAGATATGCATTCTGTTGTGATATATGACTTGATAAAATACATGCTATTTTATAGGGTATTGGATTGTGTAAGGTTTCATTTTAATTAATTCCAAACTTTGGTTCTTGAGGTGTTATGGGCCCTCATGGATCTGAATTTGGTGAATCATTGCACTGTTATGCTTTTTTATGACATGTATAAGATGCCAAACATTTATTCGCAGTGAGTATAGGCCCCCATGGATCGGAATTTGGAACTTTAATGTTCATTTCTGTGTTTTTTGGGTTTCAGAGTAGTTTCTGAGGCTTACTGTCCAGAAAAACACAGAATACACGATGTTTAATGATTAATACATGCCATGTATCCTTCTATTCGGGAAGGAAATTTTTTTCTTAAGTACACATTGTGTACTGTATGTACACATCGTGTAGTCTCTAACCATGTCACAGGGTATGTGGGCAGAGACACTAGGTTGGGAAATCCGTGTTGGAACACGTCGTGTACTGGATATACACATCGTGTGTTCAGACTATGTGACCAACCATGTGACAAACGACACAGGTGGATTTTGGGTAGTTGTACATGTCGTGTCTGGTACAAACACACCGTGTAGAGTCATCCATGTAAAAAGCCAAGTGACTAACGACACAGGTCGGTGATGTTCTTTCTAGTACACATTGTGTCTAGCACAAACACACCATGTAGTCTCGTTCTAGGAGAACTGTGTGGGTTAGTCGTGTAGAAGAACTTGGGTAAGGGAAAATGGTTCAAGTACACGTCATGTATTTGGAGAACACATCGTGTGTAAGGGGTATTACATGACAAGGGTTGGCAGGAGTACATGCCCATGTGAAGGCTTAAAGGAACACACTGTGTAGAGTTCATAAACACCGTGTATCCCTATTTTCAAAAACTTGATGGATTTATTCTCCTATTTTTTTTCTTACACATCTATGTTTCAAAACTTGATATTCATCATCTAAGGTGTGCAGTTGACCTCGGAGAGTCATGCCACCATGACGTCCTCTGGTTGTAAGCCAGTTATAGGGAAGTGATCATACACCAAACATGGCTGATCAGGGACTACCAGCAGATCCTCTTGTAGTGCCAGTCTTGGCACCAGCAGTTATTCCAGATACAGGTTTTAATGAACAATTTCAAGAGGGATTCATGAGGTTCATGAAGACCTTATGAGGAGTACCAAATCATTCCCCGTCTATGGCAGATTTGACACGGGTTTTTTAATAGAAGCATCCTCTGACCTTCATAGGGGAAGGAGGACCTCAGGCTGTAGATTCATGGTTATAAGCCATGATATCCATCTTCGAGCATCTAAATATTCCTCTAGATATGAGGGTGAAGCTTGCTACATAGATGATTTGATATTCCAACAAGATATGGGGGGATTTGATCTCATGGGCAGGATGCCAGTAGGTCATGGCTTGGGATGAGTTCTAGCATGCCTTCTATGACTACTTTTACCCAGAGACTTTGAGGGTCGATCGATCCCAACTGTTCATGAGTCTGGACTAGGGTAATTTTTCATTTATGGAGTATTATTCTCTCTTCATAGAGTTACATCACTTTACAACTATTCTAGGATGTGATGAGTTATTTCTGGAATGGAAGTTTAAGGATGGTCTTTGGAACGACATCTGATCTCAAGTGAACATCTTCAGGATGACTTACATCACTTCTATAGTCAACCAGGTGTTAATCACAGAGAAAAATATGAGGGATTATAGAGCTGTAAGCCATGGAAGTTCGACATCTAGAGTTGGTACCCCTCATACTAATAGTAGGAAGAGCCACAGGGAGTCTACGCATGGAGATCCGAGGAGACAGGATACTTGTTCTAGTAGTTAGGTGGTGTGCTACCAGTGTGGGAAGAGCAGGCATACGAGGCCACTTTGGCCGAGAGACCCAGTAGAGTGCTGATCTTGCGGCAAGATGGGTCATCTTCAGTGGTTCTGTCAGTTTTTCTCACCAAAATATAGTGATCAGAGTTCTTCTATAACTCCTCATTCAGGAACAACACCATCGGTTTCTCATCAGTCTGGGAATTGGAGTTCATCGGGCCGTTTAGGCTGAGGTAGAGGTTGTGGTCGTGGTAGCTAGTTGGCATCCTTTTAGTAATAACAGGGTAGATCAGCTTAGGGTGGTCAGGTAGGGTCATAGGGCCATAGTACAGACTAGACTTTTACAGTGGAGCAGAACCAGAAAGAGCAGGATCCCAGACCCTCTATAGTTCAAGGTACAATCCTAGTTGCCTCAGTTTTAGATTATGAAATTTTCGATACAGTGGCTTCCCATAATTTCAAATTTGTCACTATTTTGGAGAGCCTTAGGGTCTGTATCTTTACCTCTATCGATTTCTTGACATTGGACACTATGTTGGGGACAATAATGGCTAGTGCATGTCAGTGCAAGGAGTTCCCTCTCGAGGTTGGTGGGTGTCACTTCTTCTAGGACCTCAATGTATTTGAGATGACAGGTTATGATTTCATTCTCGGGATGAACTGGTTAATTTATTTCTAGGAATTTTTTGATTTTTATCACTATAGGGTGGGTTTTATGTCACTAGAGGGCGAATCCTTTTTACGTAAGGGTTAATTGGATGTCCAGGCAAGCAAAGAAAGACCCGAGCATCATGGGTTGGGAGGAGTTACAGCCCATATTTCTAGTCTAAATCTGGACAACCAGGGGACTAAACAGATGGACTTTCCACCAGTGGGGGATCATTTTAGAGATTCATTTCCAGAGAAATTTTTAGGTTTTCCTCTGGAGAATAAGGTAGACTTTTCTATTGAGCTCATGCTAGGAGAGGAACCAATGTCCATTCCTCCTTATAAGATGGCTACACCAGAGTTGCAGGAGCTCAAGAAGTAGTTGGAGGAGTTGTAGGCAAAGGGTTTCATCCGACCCAATACTTCTCTTTGGGGTTCACCTGTCCTATTTGCAAAGAAGGTGGATGGTACCTTCAGACGTTGTGTATATTATCAGAAGTTGAACCAGTTGATGGTCAAGAATCGAGATCCCTTACCGAGGATTGATGATCTCTTTGATCAGCTTCAAGGAGCCTGGGTGTTCTTGAATATTGACTTGAGATCTGGTTACCAACAGTGGCACATCAGACCATCTCATATACCTATTAAAGTCTTTCAAAGTATTTATGTTCTATATGAGTATGTGGTTATGTCGTTCAGTCTCACAAACACACATACTGTTTTCATGGAACTGATGTAACGAGTGTTCCATCCATACTTGGATTCATTTATGGTTGTCTTCATGTACAATATCTTGGTGTAATCTCACACTCGACACAACCATGCTACCCATCTTGAGATCGTTATGAGTACACTAAGAGAGCATCAGTTATATGCTAAGCTCTAAAAATTAAACTTTTGGATGGACCAAATTCACTTCTTGGGTCACGTTATCTTAGAGATAGGAGTATCAGTGGACCCAAAGAAAGTGAGAGCAGTAGTTTCTTGGGAGCAGCCGAAGAATGTCTTTGAGGTACGATGGTTTCTAGGCCTAGATGGATAATACAGACATTTCATATAGGAATTTTCATGCTTAGCAGTGCCACTGCTGGCCCTGACTAAGAAGGGTACGAAGTACTTGTGTTCAAATTCTTTTCAGTCAGCCTTTCAGGAGATGAAAGGGAGGTTGACTTCAGCACCGATAATAGTATTTTCAGAGCCAGGAAAGAGTCATACAATTTACTGTGATGCATCAGGTATCGGGCTAGGATTAGTGCTTATGCAGGGAGAAGGAGTCATTGCATATGAATCTCAATAGTTGAGGCCACATGAGAAGAACTACCCAACGCACGATCTCGAGTTAGCTGCAGTTTTTCATGCTTTACGCTGTTGGAGAAATTATCATTTGGGAGAAAATTTTATGGTTTTCAGTAACCAAAAAAGCCTCAAGTATATCTTCACTCAGCGCGATCTGAATTTGAGATAGCGAAGGTGGGTTCAGTACCTTTAGTCTTTTTACTTTGAACATGCCTACATGCCTGGAAAAGGCAATGTAGTGGATGATGTTTTGAGAAGAAGGACATAGATACAGGAAGTTCAGAAGTCCAAGAGTGTGGAAGCTTATGGATATGTTCTCTAAGATGCGTTTGGAGGTACATGAAAGATAGGGGCAAACATTCCTTTATTTTATGGTTGTTACCTCTACTCTACTTGATCGAGTGAAAATGAGGTAGTTGTCAGATGATGAGGGCCTAGTCCTATAGGAAAGTGTGTTAGAAGAGAACCATGTTCCTGGATGGACCATAGGCGAAGATGAGATCTTGCGTTTTCATGGGCGCGTATGGGTGTTAGTAGACATACGTGAGGATCTAATGTGGGACTTCCATTCCTCAGTTTGGGCAGTTCATCCTAGTGTAACCAAGATGTATCAAGATCTGCACCATCGGTATTTGAGGCCAGGTATGAACAGAGATGTTTCTTGGTTTTTCAAGAGGTGTCCCACCTGTCAGCAGGTGAAGGTGGAGCATTAATGACCAGTAGGGATTATAAAGCAGTTACCCATTCACAAGTGGAAGTGTAATGATGTCGTGATGGAATTCATGACAGGTTTGTTGAGGTCGCCTTGAGGGAATGATGCAGTATGGGTTTTCACTAACAAACTCACGAAGGTTTCGCACTTCTTACTAATTAAGGAGACCTTTAGTGTAGATGAGATGGGAAGGTTGTACATCTGAGATATTGTAAATCTACATAGGGTTCCACACCTCATTGTTTTAGACAGGGATGCCTACTTTACTTCTCAGGTCTGGTAGGGACTATGGAAGGCTTTAGGTACACATGTACTTCTGAGTATAGCTTACCATCCCCAGACAGATGGCCAGTCCGAGCGTAAGATTCAAGTGTTCGAGGACATGCTTCAAGCACGCATCCTATATTTTGGAGGTTCATGAGAGAAACATATACCTCTGGTGGATTTTTCCTATAACAATAGTTTTCATGTAACTATTCAGATGGAATTTTTTGAGGCTTTGTATGGTAGGCCGTGTCAATCACCCTTATGTTGGTTGGAGGCAGGAGAGTCATCTATATTGGGACCTTGTCTTTTCCAGGAGACCATAGAACTGATAAATTTGATTCGGAAGAGGATGGCTACTGCACATTCATGAAATAAGTCTTATGTTGATCGACGGAGATGACCTCTAGAGTATGAGGTCAGAGATCATGTTTTTATGCATTTCACACTCAAGATGGCACACAGGAGGATTAGGAGATTGGATAAGCTTTCACTGAGGTACGTCAGACCATTTGAGGTTTTCGAGAGAGTTGGGATGGTTACCTATCGACTATAGTTACCTCAGTGGTACCAGTCTATGCACGACTTCTTCCATGTTTCTCAGCAACGGCGTTACTTCTCAGACATGTCTCATGTTTTTCAACCCAAGGAGGTTGAGCTGGAAGTGGATTAATCATTTTAGGAGCATCCTATCTGGATTTTTGATGATAGTACGAAGGTTATCCATGGCCGGTTTGTTCCTCTGGTACAAGTGCTATGGTATCATGGGCGAGTACAGGACAAGACTTGGGAGAGGGAGGCTGATGTACTATCACAGTGGCCGGAACTATTTGAGGATTATTCTTTTATTCCACCTCGTTAGGGGAATTTGGGGATGAATTTCTTTAAGGGGGGATGTTTTTAATAACTGGGGTCTTCTTTTTAGGTATGAATCTTGTTTTCTGGTGTTTTTTAGGAAAAGAAGAGAATCTGTAAATTTAAGGAGTACACACTGTGTACTTTGAAGGACATGCCAGGTACCCGGTTACCATAAGTGACCGTGTACTGACTGTGTAATGGCCGAGTACATGGCCATGTGGGGTGACCTGGATACCGCCAAAAGTGGAGGCTGGTTAAATAAATTACACACCATGTACCCTTTAATAACATGTTGTGTACTTTATTTTTATTTCATTAAAAGGACTGGGGTCATGTCTAATCGATAGAACACACTTCTTCTCCATTTGTATCTTACAGAAGTGACAGTGTGGCATGATACTTCTACGAACCCCTGACTCACCATCCATTCTCTAAATTGACCACCATCGATTGCGTTGGAACCGCCACGGTAAGCTCTTCCTTCTTCTAAACCCTCGTTTCTTGATTCCTCTTCTTTTGTGAGATATCCTCAGTTGAACGTTTTTATAATTTTTATAGATATATGGTGTTATAGGTAGATTCAAGGCCTGAGGTTCATGTATATTGATTTTACAACTTCGAGGTAGGTGGTTTGTGCCTTTAAGTAGTTATTATTTGAGTTATATTTGCAAAATTGTCTAATACCCTTGTTCGGGGTATTGTGTGTTTATGGTTCTCAGCCATGTTATTTTCTGATATGGCTTGTGTGATTAAGTAGACGATTTATGATTGTAAATAGTGTTATTTACCTTGCTATAGAGGTTTTTCCCATTTTTTCTTAATATTGACCGTTTGTTCCATCTTTTCATATTAGGTTGCGTTGTTTTCCATGCCTAGTGTTGTTAGGATGGAGTGATTTTATCTGACATGTTGTGATATGTTATAGACTATTTAGCCAAGTATTTCTTGAGGTTTACGTTGGCTGACATATACTGTTTTTTCACAATTGATTTACACAGGGCTTTGGGAACCTTTTGTAGTAGACCATAGGAAGAATGAACGTTGAGGGCTTCTCCAGAGTGTCTGTTTACTTTTACATTGCGATACCATAGGGGGGTGGACTTTATGCTCCCTCAGAGTGTATGTAGTTCCTCGTTACGATATCACAAGGTGGAATTGGACATTGAGTGCTTCCTCGGATTGTCTATAGTTACCGATATGATACAACATGGGGAATTGACAGTGATTTCTTCCTTAGAGTGTCTTTTCTAAAGCTGAATTAAAGGGGTTATACTGTGAGTACTTTCCATAGGGTTTCTTGTGTTTGATTGGTTGAACCAGAGGGGTTAGGCTGTGAGTACTTACCATAGGGTTACTTATGATTGCTGGATGGTTAAATAATAAATGAAAATTGATGTAATTGAAATTAAAGGTTTTTTTACTTTTGAGTAATTCCTTGTTTACTACTTCATTTTTCTTATTGCCTGCCATATATATTTTTTGATTGTTAGGAAATGATCTTTGGGTAGTTGCCTACTGGGATTCATCTCACACCCTATTTGGGTTATGCTTTTGGGCCCAAACATATTATATTGTTGCAGGTATAAATAAGGTAAAGCGCCCTTCTACATCAGGTACTTGATTGTTGTGGAGCTAGAGAGCATGAGACCAAGCTGAGGATTGCGATGCTGCTAGAATTTATTTGTTTTCTTTGTACTTTGGTTTAGTATTGTATTCCAGCATTGTGACTTGTTTGGATATTTTCCTAGACATATGTATCATGCATCATTTATATATGTGTGCTCAAGTTGTTTATTACTTTCATTGTTTACTTATTGCATGTTATTACTACTTTCGCTATTGTTATCTGTTTATTTCCACTGCGTTACTCTGCCAATGAAGGCATAATTTCCCCATTATCACAACCAATGCCCTCACTGCTAGTTGGCATCCTCTGGAATTTGGGTAAATGTGCTTGAGACCATGTGACCAAACCGGTACGGGGCGCCTCTGGGTGGCTCCCGGAACCAAGACGTTACAGAGGGAAATATTTTTATACAAAAATTTATTTAAAATCCTTCCATTCCATATTTTCAATTTCTTCCTCTTCCATTGTGTTTTCAATTAATGGATATTATTGATCTACATATCCTGATAGATGATAATGTTACATGATAACCTTATCTCTTTCATTACTTCCCAAATAAATAAATATATTCTCTAAGGAACTTATCCACTACTCAGCTACAAATGGGTTTGTAGTCCCATTGAATAAATGAGGTTATTTTCTCATGATACGATCTAACATTATTCATCCTTGTTGTAGATAATGAAGCTCCATACATGTATGGTTATTTTTTATAACCTGAGTTATCTATGTTATTATAATTATAAGTTTCTCAACTTCAGTTTTAGATCCCTCCCCAAAATAATTATCTTTCATAGGAGGGAAATACCTACATAGAATACGTGTGTTGATACTGTTTTCATTCCTTCCAATATGAAAAATTTCTGAAAAATCACATACACTAAATTAAATTATTAATCATAATGAATAATTTCAAACTTATAACACTACATTAATTGAAAAAATAATTCATATATAATCTTATATTCATAGACATGATTTCATTAGGGACATATTTACATTTAAATTTTTTATAATGGTTTTTAAAGAAAATTTGAATTATCCTCTTAAAATCTCTAACGATTGTCAAACCAAGTATGTAGTAAGGCCCATTGTCATGTACTATGTTGCGTCGAGTCAGGCTCGACACACCTTATTGGAGTTTCTACCCTTAGTTTCATTTTTTCCAAAAACATTTCAACTTATAGAATCTTGAAAGGGATGTATTTCTAGGAATTCCCACATAATCTATACCTTAACAAAATTCTAGGATGTTCTTTTATTCTTATCATCAAAGTATATCTTAGGTTTATTTTTCCTAATATTTTTTTCTTCTAAATATCATTAACAGGTTCTATAATAAACATCCTCGAATACCAATTGTAAATACCCAATCCCAGTATCCCAGATTCAGTGCCTTAATTTTATTACATTTGTATAATAAACAAGGAAGTCACAACCTGAAGGAACAAATAGTTTAGTAGCATTAGAAAACCAGATTCAAACACAACTTTTACAAAATAACATGAAATTAAATACAACATAGAAAATCATTTGGAAATTACCAAAAACTCATAGATTATCCCATCAAGTCGTTCATGATATATATCTTCGCATGCTACGAAAAAATAAAACATAAAAAAGGGGTGAGCTCATAAAATCAGTAAGGGTAAGTAATACAATGGAATCTATCTTATGTAAATATAAGAAATAGTTCATGGTGAAAAATTATACACAAATGACATTAAAACATAACATTGAGCATTATATGAAAGGAATAAAAGATTATTAAATAATTCAATAAATAGTCGCATGAGAAATAAACATAACCATAGATATTATACTAGTCGAATAAATCACATGGAATATCAATTACTTGTATCATAATGAGGGAATGCATAATTTTGAACATCATAAACAAACCATCAAGGCTTAGACCAAGACACCATATATAATTGGGTAATAACTCAGTCTTGTTTGTCTCATGATACAAACCGATTCTTTGAGGGGATATAGAGGCCCCCGCCTATCACTTACTGTGTATAGTGAATTCTTAATATAAAGGGGGTAAAACATAAAAACTATATATGGAATGTAACTAACTTTCCCATTTGGTAAACATAATCACTAACCATTTTGAGTAGAATGGTGAATGGTATCAAGGTAGCACATCCATAATCAAATTTATCATAACTCATTTAATAAAATATGTTATATGATATCACAAAATATCAATCCAAATTAATAATAATATTCAACAGAGGATGTTGAAATAGATGAAAATATTATAATAATATCATTGAGAAATTCTTGGTAGTAATATCGTTTTTACTTTATAAAGAAGAGTTATTTTGGAAAATTCATTTATATTTATCATAAAATCTGATTGTAAAGAGGTATATACTGGAAAATAAAAGGAAACGATAATGAAATTTTTTTTTGTAAATTATGTTCAAATGAAGTGAAAACATGTAAAATTAGTTTTTAAGAAACTTTAGAAATGGGTAACTTTACTACGGTTTGAGGGAAAATATAAAAGTTACTTTAAAGCAGTAAAAGGATTAATTATTTGCATAAAACATGAAAAGAGATAAGATAGTTTTTCCTGATAAAACAATTTATTTTATAAAAATATTGTCAGTTGAAAATAGGTTATGGACTCTACATGAAAATGGATATGAAATTGGGATGTTCCCTTTAATTGGGTTTGCTTATCAGGATGAATAAAAAAGGGAACCTTATAAAACATGTATTTCCCCATCAAAGAAATGTGAAATGAATTGTATAAATGAGTTTGGAACATATAAATAGAATTTATAAAATGTATATAAAAAGAAATAAGAATTACATTGGGGTAAAGAGAGAGAAAGTGTAACCCAAAAGAAAGATGGAGGTTCGGGGAGAATCCCTTACCTTATGTCTAAAAGTGTTCTACACTTGTACATAATGTCCTAAATAATTTAATTAAATTCAATAATAATTTAATTCATAACCTATTCAACATTTATTTTATTTATTACGATTTTATGAAGTTCATTTTTTGTATTTTTGATGAGTTAAAAGATTTAATTTTGTCATTCAGAAGTATTTATTTCCTTGAAATATTTGTTTCCATGGTTTTCATGATTGGTTCACTATCATATACGTACAAAAGATAATGTGAAATGGGAATGGTTATCTAGAATTGAAATTATTTTTTATTGTAAAACTTCTAGAATATTTAACAGTCTTATATATAATTTGTTTTCTAGATATAAGGATGATTCATTAGTTAAAATGTTAATGATAACTGTTTGGATTGTTTTTGGCATTTTTCGATCATCACGCACTAGTTTTGATTTATTAATTAATATTCTATATATATAATGGTTCTAGAACACTAAAAATGTTGTAATATATATATATATATTATTCTAGTTTACCCATAAAATGGTATTATTACCAGCCTTGAAAAAAAAGTAGAAGAGAAAATAATTGATGGTGGATGTCCCATTATCATAATAAAATTATAGTATATATAATATACTATATTTATCATTAGTTTTTTGATATAGGAGGTAAGAAAAGGATAATAAAATAAATTAAATAAAAAGAAAATTAAAATAATTAAAGAGGATTTTACCTCTTGAATTCTTTTCCATGAGAACATCCTTAAAATCATTGAAATGGTCTTTTAGTGAGAATAGAAATACCAAAACATGGTGAAGAGGATTAGGAGAGGTATTGCGTAGAAATTGAATAAGATTCAAGTATTTTGAGGTGTGAGGATAAGAGGTGATGAAGGGTGGTATTTATAGGGGAGGAGAGAGGTGTTTTTGGATTATTTTATTCACTGGTTTATTATTTTGGCTCAAAACAATCAATATTATGAACTCTTTGGACTAAATAAATCAACTAGTGCATGTAATTTCGAACTAATGGATCCTACATTAGAAATACATCATCCATGACTCAATAATTCATTTATTTAGTTAATACCATAAATTATTGTATTTTACTATTCACAAAAAATATGTGATTTTAGAAAAATACGAAAAATTAACCATAACCATTTTTTGATGTGTATAATTCAAAAATGGGCTCAATATTATTAAAATATTTTTGGAATTATGGAAAAATTAATTTTTAAATAAAATCATTATTTAGTTGAAAAATATCAATTTTAATATAATAACTCTTTTTAAAACACTCTGAATAATAAATTAAGGTCTCATAAAGTTATATTATAATCATAAGGAAAAAAATATTAATTTAGGAATATATTTTATGAAAATAAATTTTCTTTTAAATCATTATATTAACTATAAAATGGAAATAAACATTTAATTTTCTCATAAATACCAACACTTAATTTGTTAATTTTTAAAAATTTATTCACTTATTCCATTATATAAATATACTATATTTTAATTTATAAGTTAAATAAATTTTATTTGTACTTTAAAAAGTTAAGTTACTATTTTATTGGTCATATTACTATTCCTAACGGCCACATTACTGTTCCAATGGTCATATTTAATAGTATATTATGGTTTTAAACATGGTGTTGTGTGAAGCATAAAATATCGAAGATGTTAAATTTTTAAAGAGACCTACCATAAAAAATTGGGGAGTTACATTCAGTGTGTTTATTCTTTTCTCTTTCTATGATATGTATTATATTCTATTATTTAATTATGGTTGTGCACTCTAATATGGTGGTATAGTCTCCTCACATTTTCACTTTAGAACCCTACTGCTAGTTGGTTGCCTCTAGTTTATGAGGAGGTGTGCTTAAGGTTATGTGGTGCACTGGATAGAGTCACTGATTATTTGGTATCCATGCTTAGATGTTACATTTTATTTGGTTACACTTTTGAACAATATAATGGAAATAGTGGAGGAGACATCCGAAGAACCTATTTCTTAAGGAGAACCTCTAACTCCAACTAAAAAGTATCCTAATGAAGAAGTAAAATAAGTGGAAATTCTTTTTATTGAACTTTAATATATAATTGAATAATTTGAACAAACACAACTAGAAATATAATAAAAATAAGAGTTGTACCCAGTACAAAATACTTATGGACTTAATTTCTAATCATTGGGGATTTCATTAGTAAGAACTATCCTCTACTAAGTGGGAAGTTTATAAAAATGATGACTCGTAATAGAAAACCCCCATATTTAAAAAATTTATAATTCAATAAATCTAACATGGTTTTCTTTATACGATATGCATATCACATTAGATAACAAAGAAGGTAAAGTGTAATTACCCTAACCAAAATCATTATAAGAGTAAATCTAAGTTTTTTATTTTATATCTAGGAATATAGTATTTACATAATTATTATGAATCACTATTAGGCTTTATATTATGAATCAATTTTAGGATATAGTTTAATTCCCATGTATTTTTTAGCTTCATAGAACATGGTCCTTATGATTTAACTTATCATTTTCTTTTGTAAGACCATAGTGATGGAAGGAATAATAAGAAGAATAATAAAGAGCACCATAATGAAAGGGTAGTTTCAATATAATTTTTTAAATTATTATTACTCAGTTATATGTTTTTAAATATTTTTTTAGTTTTAAAAGAAAAAATCATTTCCCCTTTATACTTTTTTTTCATTTTAATATGTTATAAAAAGTATGTTTGGATAACTACATGTTTAATAATTCATTGTTAGTAATATTTAATTATTTATATGGGGTTTGGATGAGTAGAGTTGGATATATGAGCATGTATTTAATGAATCATGGTTTTGGTTGGATAGTTAATATACGTATATGACAGTTCCCTTCAATTTTCATGCATTAAATTTATAAAATTCTTATCTATTGATTTATTATTAGTATGTAATTTCATGATTGATTGTCCCTATTATATGTTCTCATTCCTAATAATATTCTAGACTAAATTCTTCCTATAATTTATAATTAAATTTACTTAGATAAACATGGTACATATCACCTATTAGAACCCACATTGAGATCATATTGATTCCTTGAAATTCTAAATTCAATATTAAAATGATTAAGATATTTAATTAAAAATACCTTTATCATTAAAAACAAATTTATATTTATCCCATATTAGTTCGTAAAAGGCATGGAAAATCTTTGATTGAGATGATCCACATTTCAATTCTATATTTTCCTTTTAACTATACACTTTTTTATTTAACATGATATTTATTAATTCATGTGGGAGGTCTCTATGGTGAAAATTGACGTACGTAATAGAGGAAATGGTGTGGGGTGGTGTATCATTGGATTGGGAGGGAGTTCATGAATATATATCATTATACGTCATTGTTTATCCATATTGAAAAAAATGAAAAAAATGAGTGAAATTAATGGATGAAAAAAGATAAAAACAATGAAAAAAATTCAAATAAAAAATATGATGTCATTAGAGGATAAAAATTAATTATTGTTTAACATTGATCTTATTATATCTATTATAATTAGTTTCATTATGTGTAACATCATGCCCTGGGTTTCACACACCGATTCCCTGAACCAGTTGGTCACATGGCCTTAGGCATGTCTCCCCATACACCAGAGGTTACTGACTAGTATGGACGGTCTAATGTCTATAATGGGGAGACTATACTCTCTTTATCAGAGTAAAACCACATCATAAAATAGAATAAACAATAAACAATAGATATAATTTAACCTATATGTCCAGTATCACAAGACGTCCTAATATATAAATACAATATCAATACCAAATAGTATATATTCCATGATAAAGTATACGTTAAGTGTCAAAATGAAACACAAAAGTAAACACACTAATAATTCCCAAGTGGGTCCCGAACCATGCCTAGTTCCCTCAACCATGATCCATCCTGACTCATTCATCTAACACATGGCCTTTTCCCTTATCATCACTTTCAACTATGAAATGTATTTGGGTGCTAATCACACAGCTCGAGCAAGGTGTGTCTACAATTCAGTAGGACACAACCAATGGTGTTTAAAACAATATATAGTCAATAATTGTCTATAAAGTTGAAAAAAAATTACAGTGCATATGTAAATAGTAATCACATTATCAATTAATCTTTATTTTACCACATAAACCCATGGGTTCTTGTAGACACTCGTACCTCAATACCTACTTCAGCCAATGTCAGAGTTTGAACTAACCCCAAGGGATGTCATATAACTGAATTCTATTATTACCATTCATTATATTGGGTCACATGTGAAGTCCATTGTTACCATCCACCATTCTAGTTAACAAATGAATTCACATGTTATAATTCATAATTTCAATTCACATATGAATTCCCATTTTACCATTATTAATTTCATTTCACATTTTAATGACCATGTTACCATTCATCATTTCATCTCACATATGAATTCCCATGTTATTATTCATCATTTTATTTCATATATGAATTCCTATGTTACCATACATAGTTTCATTTCACGTATGAATGTCCATGTTACCATTCAATATTTTATTTCATATATGAATTCTCATGTTATAATTCATCATTTCTCAATTAATTAATTCAAAAATTAATTAATCAGATCAATTACATTAATTAATTCAAAAACAAATTAATCATTAGAATTCCATTAATTAATTCAATAATTAATTAATCAGGTTAATCTCATTAATTAACCACAAAAATTCCATTAATTAATTCATGAATTAATTAATCACGTCAAACTCATCAATTAGTTTACCAATTAATTGATCACAAAAATTACATTAATTAATTGAATAATTAATTAATCACATCAATAACATTAATTAATTCAATAATTAATTAATCACAACAACTCCATTAATTAATTCAATAATCAATTAATCACATCAATATCATTAATTAATTCAACAATTAATTAATCATAAAAATAAAATTAATTAATTCATCAATTAATTTTTCCCATCAAACTCATCAATTAATTCAACAATTAATTAATCCCAATAATTCCATTAATTAATTCAACAATTAATCAATAACGTAAACTTCACTAATTAATTAAAAAATTACTAAATCACAACAATTTAAATAATTAATTAAACAATTAATCAATCACATCAATCTCGTTAATTAATTCCATAATTAATTAATCACAAAAATTCTACTAATTACTTCAACAATTAATTGATCACATCGCAATCTCAATATTATATTAATTAATTCAACAAATAATTATCTCAGTTCCATAAACACCATTCATTGACAATTAATTCAATAATTAATTAACTCTATTCCACAATCACAGTATCACAACAATTTATTCAACAATTAATTACCCCACCTCCAAAATCAAAAAATATCAATAACTAGTTTTTTAAATTTCACAATCATAATATCTCAATAATTTATTTATTTATTTATTATTAAAATTTCACAATCAAAATATCTCCATTAATTAATTCCATAATTATTTAATCACATTAAATCCCTTCAATTAATTCACCAATTAATTTTTCAGGTCAACTCCATTTAATAAATTCATAATTAATTAATCACATTCAATACCTTCAATTAATTAACCAAATAATTGTTGGTGTAAATTGTATTAATTAATCCAATAATTAATTTATCATATTCAATCCCTTCAATTAAATCACTAATTCATTTTTCATGTCAAATGGGTTAATTAATTCTACAATTAAATAATCATATTCAATCCCTTCATTTAATTAGACAATTAATTATTCACATCAATTACATGAATTAATTCAACAAATAATTAATCATATTCAATCCCTTCTATTAATTCACCAATTCATTGTTCACATAAATTATATTAATTAATTTCACAATTTACTAATCACAGTCAATCTCATCAATTAATTCCAAAATTAATTGGTTACATCAATTACATTAATTAATTCTAGTTTTAATTAATTACATTCAATCCCTTGAAGGTAATTCACCAATTGATTGTTCATGTTAGTTGAATTAATTAATTTTACAATTAATTAATCACATTCAATCCCTTAAATTAATACACTAATTGATTTTTATGTCAATTTCATTAATTAATTCCACAATTAATTAGTCACATTCAATAATTGAATTAATTCATCAATTAATAGTTCACATAAATTCAATTAATTAATTCTGCAATTAATTAATCACATTCAACCCATCAATTACTTAACCAATTAATTGTTCAGATTAATTTTATTAATTAATTCCACAAATAATTAATCACATTCAATCCCTTAAATTAGTTCACCAATTAATAGTTCATGTCAACTTCATTAATTAATTCCATGATTAATTAATCAAATTCAGAATCATAGAAATTCCCATAATTAATTCATGAATTAATTATTCAAGATTCATAATCTTTATAACCCCATACTTAATTCATCAATTAATTATTCCAACTCAATCAATTTAGAGATCCACAAAGGGTCTTTTCATTTTAAGAAGTCTTTGGTGTCCGAAAATGATAAAGGCGCTATGGGGACCGTATAGCACTGTTTCGTAGTGAAGGATGTACTGCATTGATGTTTTGGGTATTTCGGATTAGCATGTTTTGCAGATCTATTTTCCTATATAAATACCTATAATCAGATAATTAAGGATATTAAAATACATTAGAGAATATCTTCTCTATTGAAATAATTTAGGGAAGTACAAAGTACTTTGCGAGGGGGAAATTTCATGAAGGAGACAGTCCATAATGACAGTTCATGGAAGGGGTTTGTAGGGCGTTGTAGCTCGAAAAGTGAAAGGGACCACATAGTATAGGCGGTATGAAAGGAATCAATTCTCCATGAAGTAGGGTTGTTTGGTGAATCATGGTAAGTCTGAAAAGGAAATGTTTTCTGTGAAGCACTCAGGCCACGCGGTGCAAGGTAGTTCACGGAGGTACCAGGACAATTCCTTGTGAATACAAGGAAGTTCTCAAAGGGACTAAAACGTTTCACGAATTAAATTTCCACATAATAATATTTTGTAGAAAAGTGTATTTCATCTTCAAGGTGATAACATGAATTCATGGAAAACATACATGTGAAACTATTCTAAGGTTCTCATGTGTGGAGATACATACCAGGGTTACCTAGTGAATAATACCATTATCATATCTTAATTAAGAAGAAAAAGATGATGATTATATAGGTTAAGAATCGTCAAACTATATTTTACGAGGAAGTTTATTAATTTATACATTTAAGGATGTGAATGGAATACTTAGAATATCTTAAATATATTTCCAAAGAGAATGTAATTTCTATTTCTATAGTATACAGAAGTCTGATCCACTAGTCTCTAAAGTTGAAGTACTACATCTAGGTGTTTTCATTGAATTGATGGAGCATCCCTGAAATAAATTCAACACAGAATCTATCTACAAGTGATTATGTATTCATTATTGATAATTATGGAACCTACATGTCCATAAACTATGTTTGGATCCTCTCTAGAGTAGTGATCAAAGGAAGAGGATGAAGGGGATCATTTCCACTAGTAGTGAGTCATTGAAAGAGAGTTAGGGAGTGACCCTTCAGAAATCATTGAGATGACCCTAAACTTTGTAAAGGCAGTGAGGCTATGCATATAAAATGTGAATTATCTTAAGCGTATCCCCTGGTAGTGTCAAACCAGGAGCGAAGTAAGGTCTATTGTCTGTACCAGGTTATGAAAAGTTAGGCATAATGCACCTTATCATAATTTTTACTCCTATGCACATCTGTTCCAGAACCACGCCCACTCTTTGTGTCTAGATTGGTATGTATTTCTAATAAGACTAACATAATACCTACCTTATAGAAATTCTACACCATTCTTCTATAATAACCCTTGAATTCTACCTTAGGGTTCTTTTCTCTGTTATATGTATTTCTAAATCTAGTTCTCAATGTTGCTACTAAACTTACTTTGATACCAATTATAACAACATGAACCCAGAACCTCGACGTTGGTGTCTTATACCATTACATTGGCATGATTACAAGGAATCAAATCCCAAAGGACCAATTTGTTTAGTAGTCTTAGTAAACTAGATACATACATTAGTATTGTATTAAAAATGAATACAATAATTACAATATAATTTTTTCCTTTCAAGGATAACTTCATTCCATCATGTATACCTTTTTATATCTTTTTTTGTATACTTATTGGATTACCTGGGAAAGGGACATAATATGGGTATGATCGAATGCTTAGTAAGGTTTATCAAAAATGGGAGTAATAATTAATTAATGATAATGGTCAATATTGAATGGTAATAACTAAGTACACATGACATGTAATCAATAAAAAAATATGGAATCACGTAAACATTATTCCATGGTAAATAACTGAAGACACATAGCATATAAATAACTAGATAAGAAAAAATCAATATGGGAAGGTTTAAAACTAAAAACACATGAAATTTACTCAATAAACTAATAATTAAGTGCATCCATAGATATGTCGAAAAAAAATATCATGGATAAATAATTACTAAATCTAAATTAATGAAATTATTAATTATTGGATTCCATGTTTCCTAGGTACATGGAACCATTACCATCAAGACATTTCATAAGACAATTTTTCATATCTAGTTAAAACTTTTATATGGATATCTAACTAACTTGCCCTATAAAATAACTGATGCATCGAGGGTATATTTATAACCATTCCCAACCCAAGTCCTATTTTTCTAAAGCATTCATCAAATATAAAATATTCGATTTATCAATGTGGCATATTAAATATTCATAAGTAGTAGAATATACATATTTATCAGTATTTCCCCAAATAATCAAATAACTTTAAAAGTAAACACTGTATGAAATATGTTATACAGTTTAGGAAATGAACATATCCATGATAACTGATATCGATAATTAGGGAAAATTTAATGTTTAATGATCATAGGAAATTAAATATTTTAAGGGGACTAACAAATGAATAATAGAAGTGAATGTTAATACTATCCTTAGAAAAATAAATCATAAACCATCCAGATAAAGAATAAATATGGTATCAATACAAAAAATCCCAAGAGGAGTAAGGATGAAGGTTTTTTGTCATTGATGAATAAAAATACTATAATAGATATTTTAGAAACATTCTTGATGAAAATATCATTTTTTATTTTGAAAAACATTTTGAAAATAATTTTATTTGAAAATCACTTTTTAAAACATTTTCATTAAAAAGTGACCATTTAAACTAACAAAGAAAGCTTCAAATAAATGACAGCATGTAAACCCATACATGTCATATGAGGTAAAAAGAACATTCATTTTTCACAGTAAAGATGTTAAAAAATTCCTTGTTCAAAAAGTGATAATAATATTCCATTTAAAACATTGGTAAAAGAAAAATAGGTAAAAAATTATTTAATAAATCATTTTGGAATGGTAAAAAATAATTTTTGAAAACTTTTTTAGAAAATTGTGATTTTAGATGGAATCAGGTTATTAGACTAAAGAGAGAAATGATGTCAGGTTTTCTTAAAAACATTTTCTAAAACATTTTGAGTACCAATGAGTGGGAAAATTGTACTATTAATTACAAAATGACATTAATAATCAGAAGAGATATAAATTAACAGGTTTAATAGACAATGAAAAAATAATTTCTTTTACTGTATATTTATGAGTAAACAATCCTGAATAAAATGTCATTGTAAAGTAAAGCATTGAAAATATTACAATGTTAGAGTGAGAATCAATCAATGAACATATTATTTTTATCAACTATAAATAAAAATATAGAAGTGTAAATACATCAATATATAGTAAACGTAATTATACACATAATCACAAAATATTAATGAAAATGAGGAAGTAATATAACCAAATAAAAATAAACTGGGCTATTAAATTCTTTTTTACTTAGTAACCTTCAACTCAAATCCCCTTAGATAAAATAATTCGAATTAAAACTCAAAATATCATGAAGAAATAACGAATCATGATGTTATATGAAAACTTGGTATTATGTACACCATATATATGAAATTAGGTTCAAAAAAATAAAGTGATTGTTTAAAGATAATGTCAACAATCACAAAATGAAGTGCTATTGCAAATATAGTCATAAAAAATATTCTCTACTAGAATAATATTTAAACATTCCATTGTGTCCCATACCACATTGAAACATTTGACTAATAATATCTATGAAGTAATAAAATTAAATGAAACTTATAATATCATAATAATAAAAAGATTTATGATATAAAATTTCTAAGGTAAGTATATACAATATATAAATGAAGCTAGAATCATAAAAAAATAAATCTTAATAGAATACAAATTGAGATGAAATCCCTTACCTTGGGTTTCCTTTTTTGGGTGAACATCCTTTAACCTCATGTATAAGGGTTTTAATCATGTTAATAACTTATTGTAATACTATATTGATATTTTTTATATCATGTATGGCCTTTTTATAATATCTTATATCTTTTTTGTTAACAATCTTTCATTATTTTCACCATTTCGGTTGTTAATTTCCTAGTTTTCTGGGTATGTTTTGACTTTTTATTTATTGTTATTATTAATTAGATCATGGTTTCATAATATATATAATTTGAAACATGATTTAAATAGAATATATATATAGTATATATGTAATTATAATAATCCATAATATTTGGAGATAATAAATTAAATGCTCCGTTCGTTGAGACGTTAGGCTGCACATACGCATGAACGCTACTTTAATAAATTTTTCATATTAAAAGTGTGATAATTAAATGATAAATATGTATTATATAAATAAAATATAATATTAATGTCCTATATTTTATATATTTTTATTAAAACCATCATTAATATGTTCCATGTATAGCGTGAATGAATCACATCGCTTTTGGGGGGCGGTAGTCTATACTTCCACAAATGATGTTATCATAATAAAAAAATGGAATGTATAAAGGTATGTGTTATAAAATAATTAAAAAAGATAAATGAAATAATTAATTTCAAATATATCTTATATAAACAGTTTTTCCATCATAATTCCCAACCATGAAAGGTGGTTAAGGAAACAATGAACGATGTCGTTTCATGAGGTGGTAGTTTGTCGTACACTTAACCAGTAAGATCATTAACCATTACATGGAAGTGTTTAAGTGTAGGTAACACTGTTAATTTAAACAAATATAAGTATATTGAGGGTATTTGTTTTAGTATATATGCAAGTAATAATAATATTTTAGGGGGTGGATAATAGAAATAACACTAAAGAGCATGAGGAAATATGTTACCTCTTCTTTGGGTAACTCCTTTTGGTTTTCACCAAAGGGATTCCTTAGATGGATATATAACAAATGTTAGGATTATATGTTTAGGGGTGGTATTTTTAGGATCTATTTGAGAATATATTTTCAGATCAAAATTGACTTGAGAGGTGTGAGGAAGTGGGAGGCTTGAGTGCATTTTTATTATAGAGGAGGAGTGACACTCTTGTAATTTTTGGAAAAGGGAATTCCACCCATGTTTTTACCATTGAAATTGTCACAAATAATTGAAAAAATTCTATAAAAGAGAGTATAGGGTATAAATATGATCATCTTATGGCCTTTATACAATTTTCTAGGTCATCATGTCCCTTAAGTTTAACTTTTAGTCCCCTGTTAAACTTAATTTCACCTTAATAGTTGTAATTAATTTTAATTACATTCACTAATATTTTTGGTCAAAAAATAATTTGAAAATTTTATAAATTATATATTAATATTACTAAAAATATGGAATAAATTTTTTAAAATTAAAATCATAGAATTGGAAAAAATTAATTTAAATTTAATCCTGGAGACGGGACGACCATACAAGTTTTTAATGTAAAAAAATTCAAAATTATGCTTGAATTTTATATACAATTTCAATAAGAAATTGATTCCAACGAGATAAATTGGATTAATTAATAAAAAATTATCCAATTAAGATTTAAAAAACCAATATAAAATATATTTTAACCATATAAATAAATTAGATGAAAATATGTTTTGAATTAAAATTCTGTATTTTTCAGTATTCATTAAAAAAATGAAGCTTCACAGAGAAATACCAAAAATTCACCATACCCTAATTTTTATATTCCTATTTAAATTATTAATTTTATTTTGACATTTAATATTTATAAATTTTCCAAAAAATAGATCTAAAATAGGTTCTCTAATAAAAGGTAGTAAAAGTTCCTTAATAAAAATAAAGGTATTTATGTGTAGTGTTGGGTTTGTTCTTATCTTATGCTCATAAAATATTTTAGATGAATATAAAAATATTTTATTTAATATATATAATATATATTATATTAGTTTCACTCACAAATTTTAATTATTTTTATTTATTAGAAAAAAAATACTTTGGTGGGCATAAAAAAGGTTTTCTAGAAAAACATTCCCTTTATAATAAATTGGTCCTTATATTCATTTCTAATTAATTAGTTACCAATGAATTGATTTAATATTTATGTAAACCATATATTTTCGTAAGTTATATTTTTCTATTCATAAACCATAATTTAAGAGCTATTTTATGTCTTATTATATTAAATAATAATATTTTAATAATATAATATTGTTCAAAACTTGGTCATTCATGTAACTCAAGATGTTGAAGAAACTCATTGTTGTGTGTGAAATATGATAACTCTGTGCCGAATTCATTAAAATTTATAAAATATATTTAATTTATTAAAATAGTAAATATATTATAAATTCATGGGATATTATATTCCCTTATGCACTTAGTGTTGTGTATTATACACGATATCGAATACAATGTCTATATGTTAGATTTTATGGGTGTTACATCCCCAAAATATTATAGCACACACATAAACCAGATCTATAAAATATTTTTCCTTGGGAATTATAACTTATTGTTTAGTTTTGACACCACATATTTTAAATTATAGTTTATTTATATACGAGTTAAGCTGAGAATACCATGCATGTGGGACCTTCTTAAATCAAAACAGAACCTTATTTAGACTACATATTTTTTATTCCTCCCTAATAATCAGTTGATCCATGTGTTGTTCAATATAAATATCCTTATTAAGCACCACATTCAAGATAGATATTTTTATTTACATTTGAAAAATAATTTATCCACTTTTTATTTACAATAAAAAAATGTTTTTGATTAACTTAGGATGAGCCACTAGTGTGAAAATTTTCTCTACATCTATAACTTAAATTTGATGAAAGAATGTTCACACTATGTTCTCTTTATTTTTAACTAAATTTGCATTTTTACCAAAAAAAATCTAAACAACCACTTTGTTCTAATTATGTTTTGGTGTTTTAGTCTCTCCACAAGATCCCATGTCTAGATTTTATCAATCTAGTCTAACTCTTAATTCATTGATCTTACCAATATTTTATATTTTGTAGGATCTTCAAATGTTTTTGGATTTATGGTTCATATTAGAGAGTTATGTTCTATAGTATTCATCCTCCATGATTGATTTTTTGTAGCATTATCACTAATTATATTTTGTGAATCAATTTCTATCATCATTCTTCCTCCTCAAGGTATAGGATAAATATTGTTAGGATTCATTTCTTCCTCTAAATCAACCTCTAAATATACATATTTTTAATGAATTTATATAGTATCATAATTCATATATGGTTTACCATCCTCATAAAAGAATTCAAATATGATATAACTTAAAGAATTCTTTCATTCTATCTCCTAAATGAATTTAACATCATTACTTTATAAAATATCACATATACTTTTATTGATGAATTTTATGGAATTCCTAATTGTTTAATAGCCTAAAAACTCCTTCATATTCTGCATCACCATATTTAATGTGACTACCTTATTTATTCCATATGTACCACCTACTTCCAAAAACCTAGAAGTTCCTAAATGATGGATTCTGTAAGAACCCAGTTCTTATTTTTGAGGTATGGGCTTCTTCTTTTCTCTTTTTTTAAGTGTTTTTGAGAAAATATGGAAAATGGGGAAAATCCCAAATTTTGGAAAGTACATGCCGTGTACTTTGTCCACACACCGTGTAATTTTGGCCGTGTGGGATGGGACACGGGGCATGTGGCCGTGTCGGGGATAAAGGGTGTAGGAATCGACTACACGCCGTGTAGTGGTCCCTTACACACCGTGTAGTCAGTCGGCAGGAAAATAGTAAGGTGGTGGCCAGCTGTGTGATAGAACACGCCATGTACTCAAGGAGACATGCCATGTAGTCATGTCGGCAGGTGAACAGTTCCACGCTGGCGGGAATCCTCTAGACGAACAGTTAAAAATGGGGAGTACACACCGTGTACTTGCAAGTACACGTCGTGTACTTTGTTTTTTTCTCTTAGAATGGGAAGTAGCCTCACCTGTTCACGGGGAAGGTTTAGAACGGGAAGAGAGCTCAAGAGAGGATAGACGAACCTTCGGAGATCCGTTGGGTGTTCGTCTGGAATCCGTTTTCTCCTCGGACGATCTCGTTTGAACCACACGGGTAAGCTCTCCTCTCTACTTAAGTCGTTCATACCAATTCTTTCCCTAACGGAGTTATTTACATTTGAATGGGTTTTCTTCTTCATCAGATCTATGTCGTTCTTGGGCATTTCTGGAACCGACGTTCGAGTATAGCGCTTGTTGGCGTATAAGGTAGGTGTCTCGGTGTTAAATTTTCCAACTGTCATGTGTTTTGTGAATTTTTGTGCCACGAACCCATGTTGGGGTGTCGTGTGGCTGAGGCCATTGCTATATTAAACATCTATAATTGAATAGGTGATTAATTATGATAATAAAATGTTGTTTGGGATCATTTCTTGGATCCAGGACCATCTCGAGGGGTGTGTTTCTCTTTTTAACCATTTGGCCAGGATACCCGAGGGCATGCCTTGTTTAAATTATGCTTTAATTTTTCATTGAGAGGATGTGTATTCAAATTTCATGTTTATATGTACTAAGAAGGAAGACTCAGATACAGACAGTGTAGGAGGCCAGTGGCGAGTGTCAGCTCATGGATTTCTTCTCTAAATGCATCTGGAAGTGAACAACAGTTAGGGGAAGACTTATCATTCCTCTTTATCTGTGACATCTACCCTCCTGGATAGAGTGTGGATGAGACAACTATCTGATTTATAAGGCCAAAATCTACGGGAGTCGGTGGAAAGTGAGGACCCTCCTCCTGGTTGGACGATAGGCAACGGTGAGGTATTGCGTTTCCATGGACGAGTGTGGGTTCTAGGGAATATACGCAAGGAGATGATGCGAGAGTTCAATGCTTCATCTTGGGCAGTTCGTCCGAGGGTTACCAAGATATACCGTGACTTGAGACGTCAGTAATAGTGTCTGGGTATGAAGAGAGATGTAGCTGGTTATGTTACAAGATGTTCCACCTGTCAGCACGTGAAGGCGGATCATCAGAGACCAGCTGGACTGTTACAACAGTTACCCATTCCGAAGTGAAAATGGGATGATGTCGCGATGGATTTTGTGACTGGATTGTTGAGGTCACCTCGTGGCAATGATGTTGTGTGGGTTGTCATGGAAAAACTCACGAAGGTAGCCCACTTTTTTCCAATCAAGGATACCTTCGGTGTTGATGATCTCGGAAGGCTCTATATCTGAGAGATCATACGTCTTCATGGGGTCCCTTGTTCTATCGTTTCAGATAGGGATGATCTCTTTACATCTTGTTTCTGGCAGATTTTTCAGAGGGCACTGGGTACACAGGTGCTTCTGAGCACAACATACCACCCTCAGATAGATGACCAGTCAGAGTGTACTATACAGGTTCTTGAGGACATGCTGTGTGCATGTGTCCTGGACTTTGGGGGCTCTTGGGATAAGCATATACCCCTAGTCGATTTTTCCTATAACAATAGTTTCCAGGAGACTATTGAGATGGCACCATATGAGGCTTTAAATGGTAGGTTGTTCCGATCACCTTTGTTCTGGTTAGAGGTTGGTGAGGCAGCTTTTCTTGGACCACATCTTGTGCAGGAGACTTCTGAGCAGGTCCAGTTGATTCAAAAGCAGATGGCTACCATGCAGTCTCTTTAGAAATCTTATGTTGATCGTCGCAGAAGACCTTTGGAGTTCATTATCGGGGATCATGTTTTCTTGCATGTTTCGCCAAGGATGAGACACAAGCGGATCAGGAGACAGGGTAAACTTTCACTGAGGTATGTGGGGCCATTTGAGATTCTGGAGAGAGTTGGGATGGTTGCTTATCAGTTGCAGTTACCTCAGAGGTACCGAGCCTTGCACGACGTCTTCCATGTATCTCAGTTGCCCCGCTATCATTCAGACCTGTCTCACACCTTTCACCTAGAGGAGGTTGAGCTTCAGATGGATGCGTCCTTTGAGGAGAATCAGATTCGTATCATTGACAGGAGCACGATGGTTCTCTGAGGCCGGTTAGTTCCTCTCGTACGGGTGCTAGGACAGTATGGCCGAGTGCAGGATGAAACCTGGGAGTGGGAGACCGACGTACGTGCTCAGTATCCGGAGTTGTTCATGGCTATATCTTCACCACCCCTGGAAGGGAAATTCGGGGACTAATTGCTATAATGGGGGGAGTTTGTAAGAACTCAGTTCTTATTTTTGAGGTACGAGCTTCTTCTTTTCTCTTTTCCTTAAGTTTTTTTGAGAAAATATGGAAAATGGGGGAAATCCCAAATTTTGGAAAGTACACGTCGTGTACTTTGTCCACACGTTGTGTACTTTTGGCCGTGTGGGATGGGGACACGGGGTGTGTGGCCGTGTCGGTGATGAAGGGTGTAGGAACCGACTACACGTCGTGTAGTGGTCCCTTACACGCCGTATAGTCAGTCGGCAGGTGTATAGTAAGGTGGTGGCCAGCTGTGTGATAGAACACGCTGTGTACTCAAGGAGACACGCCGTGTAGTCATGTTGGCAGGTGAACAATGCCACGCTGGTGGGAAGCCGCCAGAGGAACAGTTAAAAATGGGGAGTACACGCCGTCTACTTAGAAGTACACGCTGTGTACTTTGTTTTTTTCTCTTAAAATGGGCAGTAGCCTCCCCTATTCACAGGGAAGGTTTAGAACGGGAAGAGAGCTTGGGAGAGGATGACCGAACCGTCGGAGATCCTCCAGGTGTTTGTCTGGAATCCATTTCCTCCTGGGACGATCTCGTTGGAACCGCATGGGTAAGCCCTCCGCTCTCCTTAATCCGTTCATACCAATTCTTTCCCTAACGGATTTTATTTACATTTGAATGGGTTTTCTTCTTCATTAGATCTACGTCGTTCTTGGGCGTTTCTTGAACCAACGTTTGAGTATAGTTCTTGTTGGCATATAAGGTAGGTGGCATGGTGTTAAATTTTCCAACTGTCAGGTGTTTTGTGCGTTTTTGTGCCACGAACCCATGTTGGGGTGTTGTGTGGATGAGGCCATTGCTATATTAAACACCTAGAATTGAATAGGTGAATAATTATGATAATAAAATGTTGGTTGGGATCATTTCTTGGATCCAGGACCATCCCGAGGGGTGCGTTCTTCTGTTTAGCCATTTGGCCAGGATACCTGAGGGTATACCTTGTTTAAATTATGCATTACTTTTTACTTGAGAGGAATTGTATTCAAATTTCATGTTTATATGTTGGGCATGGCCCGGTTACTTATGCCTGAGGGTGGTGTTTTTATATAGCCTGAGGGCGTGACTGTATTAGCCTGAGGGAAACATTCTACTTCACCTGAGGGAAACCTTTCGTGCCTAAGGGCTTGACTTCTATGCCAAAGGGAGACACTTCCTACGCCTGAGGGAAAATTCTGTTATGCCTGAGGGCTATACCTGCGGGTGGAATTCTACTTACCCAAGGGTACGGTTATTCTTGTCTGAGGATGTGGACTGTTTACTTAGAAATTCACTATGGCGATTTCTAATATTTAATGGATTAAATGAATAATAAAATGGAAATTTAATTGTTAAGTTAGTTACTTTTCAGTACTGCTTACTTTATTGCATTTTACTACTGCACACTATTGTTGCATGTTTGACACACAGTTGAGCACAGGCCTTTGGTGGGTGTCTACTGGGAAATTATTCTCACACCCTGATTGGGTCATGATTTTTAGCACAAACAGATTACGTTTCTGCAGGTGTAGATAAGGCTAAGGGTCCTTACATAGGTACTTGACTGTGGCTGAGGAGTAAGAGGGCATGGGACCGAGCCTAGGCTCGCGGTGCTGCTGCCAGCTGTTTTGCTTTGTATTGTTGTACTCTGCTTTCAGTTGTATTTTAGTGATGTATAACATGTTCTGGCTGTTTTCTTAGAACTTGAGACATGTAGCATCATTATTTATATATTGTTGGTTGTATACACTGTAATTGTTTATTTCAGTTGTCTATGTTTTACTACTTCATCTGTTTGATGTATGTTTTCTTTCGTATTCCGTTATGCTACACTTTGAAAAATGAGGGCATAGTTTGCCCACTATCAGACCTGGGCCCTCGCTACTAGTCGGCAGCCTCTGGTATTTGGGGAAATTCGCTTGAGGTCACGTGGAGAACCGGGTTCGGGGCACCCGTTGTGTGGCACCCGGAACTGGTACATTACAAAGTGGTGTCAAAGGGATTTCTTTTCATTGAATTACTATTTAGCGCTGTAGTTAGGGATAGAATGAACGGTAGTTGGTAATAAGTTGTGCCTGGGAGTAGCTAACCCGTGTACAAGGAAAATCCAATTTACCTCGTATTGCAATCTTACTGATTTTGCAAGTTACAGTTGATATGATTTCACCGTTGGGTGACGCACTTGTATTGTGTTGTTTATATTTTATTAGTGGGTTCTATTTAGTTGCAACCCAATGAGATGAGGGTATGCCATCTCATGAATCATTTAGGCACATGCTAGAGATCACATGCCATGCATAGTTCCATTCCATGTAGGTGCATTATAAATTGCATGTTGTTGTGATAGTTGTTGTGCTAGTAAGGCATACTGTTGTGGTAGCTGCTTGATTAATACCTATTATTTGATAGGGTAATTTTGAGTGAGCATGTTTATAAAATAATGGATGCCAAAATTTGGATTTTGGGAAGTATGTGCCCCCATTTACCGGAATTTGGTGGATCATTGACTGTTTATTTTTTTATAACACAGATAAGCTGTTAAACTTTGATTCGTGGGGAGTATGGGCCCTCACGGATCGGAATTTGACACATAGGTGTTGTTTTTTAGTGTTTTCTGGGTTCCTAGGAAGTTTTTGAGGCATACTGTCCGGAAACCCAGTATACAAGCCTTGTAGTGTTTTAAACACGCTGTGTATGGCCTTCTATTCCGGAAGAAAAATGAACTTTTTGAGTACACGCTGTGTACACAACGTACACGCCGTGTAGTCTCTCCCCATGTCACAAACCGTGTGGGAGGCGTCATGGGGAAGGGAAGATCTTGGGTAAAACACGCCGTGTACCGAATGTACACGCCGTGTAGTGTTGACCCGAAGTCCGGCCATGTAACTAACAACACGGGTCGGTGAAATCCTTTACAGAACACGCCATGATGATTATGAACACGCCAGGTAGTGTGTCCTGAGAACTCGTCCGTGTAACTAACAACACGGGATGGTGTTACCTCTCTTTGAACACGCCGTGTACCTGTGGGACACGCCGTGTAATCTTGTCTGAGGACATGACATGTGGATTTAACCGTGTGACTAGAGAACGGGTTGGTGTACACGCCGTGTGCGGGTGTAACACGTCGTGTAGTGTCAAGCCGAGTAGTCGGCCGTGTCACAAACGACACGGGCATTTGGAAATAACACCATACATGCCATATAGATATTATACATGCCGTATAGTTTTGTTCAAACGGAGGTCGTGTGGCTTAGCCGTGTCGAAGGACCCGGGTAGGGGAAGGGAAGCCAAGTACATGCCGTGTAGTAAGAATACACACTGTGTAGTCTTGTTTTGCAAATCTTGAAATTCCATCTTCCTCTTGTTCCCTTGTGGTACCTTCATTTTCGGTCTTTGATAATCATGAATCTAAGGAATGTTTTTGACCTTGTAGTGTCATGCCGCCTAGACGACCGCGTGTTTTTTGCCAGGAGAGCAGCAATGAGAATTATCTAGAGATGGTGGGCCATGGGCTGCTAGTTGATCCTCCAGCAGAGCTAGATGCCGCACCAACTGCTATACTGGACACAGGCATGGAGGTGCAGTTCTGTGAAGGCTTATTGCGGTTTATGCAGGCTTTTCAGGGAGCACCATAGGCTGCCACATCTATGGATGAGCTGACGTGCATATTCCAACAATAGCATTCACCAAAGTTTTCAGAAGATGGCAGACCACAGACTGTGGAGTCTTGGTTGGGGTCGATGCAGACTATTTTCGAGCATCTTCAGATGCCTCCAGGGCGGAGGGTCAAGCTCGTGACAAACATGCTGTGTGATTCCGTCAAGAGGTGGTGGGATGTCACCACCCATTTAGAGCATCACAAGGACATGGCGTGGGAGGATTTCCAGACAGTATTCTATGACTTATTCTTTCCAGAGATGCTGAGAGAAGATAGAGCTAGAGAGTTCATGAATCTGCAGTAGTGTGCCATGTCGGTGATGAACTATTCTGCTCGTTTCACCAAGCTTCAGCATTTTTCACCCGTGCTGGTGGATGACGAGACATTGAGGGCCATATGTTTTAAGGATGGTCCTCGTTATGACATATGAGCGCTGGTAAATGTTTTCTGGTTGCCTATAGTACATGATATTGTGAATCAGGCGCTGATTACAAAGAGGAACCTGCGGGAATCTGGTGGTGTGGGTCAGGGCGGTTCAACACCAGTTACTGGTACTATTTCTACTGGCAAGAGGAAGAGACAGATGAACTTATCTTAGGGTAGAAGTACCAGCCAAACAGTTTCTTCAGGTGGCCCCATCAGGTGCTACCAGTGTGGCAGAGAGGGGCACAAGAGACCACAGTGTTCACGAGACCCCATGGAGTGTTGAGCTTGCAGAAAGATGGGTCATTTGCAACGCTTCTGCAGGGAATTTCTACCAGTGGCCAGTGAGAGGGGTTCTGTATAGACTCTGCGTGCAAGAGCAGGACCAGTGGCTTCTTACCAGTCAGGAAACTGGAATATGTCAGGGCGTGCAGGTATAGATGGTGGTCGTGGCCGTGGTAGCCAGACACCAGGATCACAGAGGTAGCAGGGTGAGATAGCTCAGGGTATCCAGGCTGTGTCGTAGGGCCGCGATATTGGGTAGGCATATGTAGTGCAACAAACCCAGCAGGAGCAGGATCCCGGACCTTCTACAGTCAGAGGTACTATCCTAGTAGCTTCTATTTTATCTTCAGTACTTTTCGATACTGGTTCTACACATAGTTTAATATTTTTACCCATTGTGGAGAGCCTTGGTATCTGTTTCTCTACTTATTCTGGTGTCATGATTCTAGACACTCTGTTGGGGACTAGAACGGCTGGTGTGAATCAGTGCAAGGAGTGACCCCTTGAGGTTGGTGGGTGTCACTTTCTTTGGGACCTCTATGTCTTAGAGATGACAAGCTATGAATTCATTCTCGGAATGGACTGGTTGGTTCCCTTTCGAGCCTTTGTAGACTACTATCATCACAGGGTGAGTTTCACGTCACCAGAGGGTGGAGAGTTTCTATACAAGGGTGAATGGGATGTTCAGGCAAGTCGAGATGGGCCAGAGCATCATGGGAGAGGTGGAGTCACAACCCAGATTGCATGTTTATATCTGGATGACCAGGGGACTTGTCAGATGGATTTCCCTCCAGTGGTTGATCGTTAAATGGATGTCTTCCCGGGTGACTTTTCAGGTCTTCCTCCAGAGCGAGAGGTGGATTTCTCTATTGATCTTATTCCAGGAGAAGCACCGGTTTCCATTCCTCCTTATAGGATGGCTACACCTAAGTTTTAGGAGCTCAAGAGGTAGTTAGATGAGTTACAGACGAAGGGTTTCATCTGACCCAGTACTTCTCCTTGGGGTTCTTCGGTCCTTTTTACGAAGAAGGTGGATGGTATCCTTAGACTTTGTGTGGATTATCGGAAGCTGAACCAGTTGACGGTTAAGAACCGACATCCCTTGCTAGGGATTGATGATATTTTTGATCATATTTGTGGATAAAAAGTGTTCTCAAAGATTGATTTGAGATCAGGATATCACTAGCTGCCTGTTAGACCATCTGATATACCTCTCACAGCTTTCAGGAGTAGGTATGATCTATATGAGTATACAGTTATGTCGTTCGGACTCACGAACACACCCGTAGTTTTCATGGCTCTGATGAATCGTGTGTTCCATCCTTATCTGGACTCTTTTATGTTAGTATTTTTGGACAACATCTTGGTGTACTCTCACACTCAACATGACCATTCCACCCATCTTGAGATAGTATTGAGTACACTGAGAGAGCATCAGTTATATGCTAAGGTCTCAAAGTGCCACATTTGGATGGACTAGATACACTTCCTGGGTCATATCATCTCATAGGAAAGAGTTTCTGTGGACCCGAAGAATGTGAGAGTAGTAGTTTCTGGGGAGTAGCCTAAGAAGTTGTTTGAGATACGAAGTTTCATAGGGATGACTGGTTACTACAGATGCTTCATACAAGACTTCTCCCACTTAGCAGTGCCGTTGACGGGTCTGGCTAAGAAGGGTGTGAAGTTCATTTGGTCAGAAGATTGTGAGGCAGCCTTTCAGGATCTGAAAGGAAGGATGATATCAGCACTGATCCTGATACTCCCAGAGCATGGGAAGAGCTATATAGTTTACTATGATGCATCAGGGATTGGGTTGGGAGCAGTGTTGATGCAGGGCGATCGAGTAGTTGCGTACGGGTCTCGGCAGTTGAGGCCACATGAGAGGAATTACCCGACGCATGATCTCAAGTTGCCGCAGTTGTTCATGCGTTGTGCTATTAGAGACATTATCTATTGGGAGAACCTTTGGGGGTCTTAACCGACCGCAAAAGTCTTAAGTACATTTTTACTCAGCATGACTAGAATTTGAGGTAGAGAAGGTGGGTTGAATACCTTCAGTCCTATGATTTTGAGATTTCCTATACACCTGGTAAAGGTAATATAGTAGATGATGTACTAAGCAGGAAGAATCAGATACAGGCAGTGCAGGAGGCCAGTGGTGAGTGGCAGCTCATGGCTTTATTCTCTAAGATGCATCTGGAGGTGAACAACAGTTAGGGGAAGACTTATCTTTCCTCTTTATCTATGACTTCTACCCTCTTGGATAGAGTGAGGATGAGACAACTATCTGATTTATAAGGCCTAGTTCTACGGGAGTCGGTGGCAATTGAGGACCCTTCTCCTGGTTGGACAATAGGCGAGGGTGAGGTATTGCGTTTCCATGGATGAGTGTGGGTTCCAGGGAATATACGCGAGGAGATGATGCCAGAGTTTAATGCTTCATCTTGGGCAGTTCATCCCAGGGTTACCAAGATGTACCGTGACTTGAGACCTCAGTAATGGTGGTTGGGTATGAAGAGAGATGTAGCTGGTTATGTTACGAGATGTTCCACCTATCAGCAGGTGAAGGCGGAGCATCAGAGACCAGCTGGACTGTTACAGTAGTTACACATTCCGAAGTGAAAATGGGATGATGTCGCGATGGATTTTGTGAATGGATTGTTGAGGTCACCTCGTGGCAATGATGCCGTGTGGGTTGTCATGGACAAACTCACGAAGGTAGCCCATTTTTTCCGATCAAGGATACCTTCAGTGTTGATGAGCTCAGAAGGCTGTATATCTAAAAGATCATACCTCTTCATGGGGTCCCTTGTTCTATCGTTTCAGATAGGGATGATCTCTTTATGTCTTGTTTCTGGCAGATTTTTAAGAGGGCACTGGGTACACAGGTGCTTCTGAGCACAACATACCACCCTCAGATAGATGGCCAGTCAGATCGTACTATACAGGTGCTTGAAGACATGCTGTGTGCATTTGTCCTGGACTTTGGGGGCTCTTGGGATAAGCATATACCCCTAGTTGAGTTTTCCTATAACAATAGTTTCTAGGAGACTATTGAGATGGAACCATATGAGGCTTTATATGGTAGGCTGTGCCGATCACCTTTGTGCTGGTTAGAGGTGGTGAGGCATCTTTTTTGGGACCACGTCTTGTGCAGGAGACTTCTGAGCAGGTCCAATTGATTCAAGAGCAGATGGCTACCATGCAGTCTCGTTAGAAATCTTGTGCTGATCGCCGCAGATGACCTTTGGAGTTCATTGTCGGGGATCAGGTTTTCTTGCGTGTTTCGCCAAGGATGGGACACAAGCGGATCAAGAGACAGGGTAAACTTTCACTGAGGTATGTGGGTCCATTTGAGATTCTGGAGAGAGTTGGGATTGTTTCTTATCGGTTGCAGTTACCTCAGAGGTACCAAGCCATGCATGACGTCTTCCATATATCTCAGTTGCCCCGCTGTCATTCAGACCTATCTCAATCCTTTCGCCCATAGGAGGTTGAGATTCAGATGGATGCATCCTTTGTGGAGAATCAGATTCGTATCGTTGACAGGAGCACGAAGGTTCTCTGAGGCAAGTCAGTTCCTCTCGTACGGATGTTATGGCAGTATGGCCGAGTGCAGGACGAAACCTGGGAGCGGGAGACCGACGTACGTGCTCAGTGGCCGGAGTTGTTCACGGCTATATCTTCACCACCCTTGGAAGGTACATTCGGGGACGAATTCCTATAATGGGGGGGGGAGTTTTTAAGAACTCAGTTCATATTTTTGAGGTACGAGCTTCTTCTTATCTCTTTTCCTTAAGTGTTTTTGAGAAAATATGGAAAATGGAGAAAATCCCATATTTTGGAAAGTACACGCCGTGTACTTTGTCCACACGCCGTGTACTTTTGGCCGTGTGGGATGGGGACACGGGGTGTGTGGCCATGTCCGTGATGAAGGGTTTAGGAACCGACTTCACGCCGTGTAGTGGTCCCTTACACGTCGTGTAGTGAGTCGGTAGGTGAATAGTAAGGAGTTGGCCAGCTGTGTGACAGAACACGCTGTGTACTCAAGGAGACACGCCATGTAGTCATGTTGGCAGGTGAAAAATGCCAAGCTGGTGGGAAGCCGCCAGATGAACAGTTAAAAATGGGGAGTACACGCCGTTTACTTTGTTTTTTTCTCTTAAAATGGGCAGTATCCTCCCCTGTTCACAAGGAAGGATTAGAATGGGAAGAGAGCTTGGGAGAGGACGGCCGAACCGTCGGAGATCATCCAGGTGTTTTTCTGGAATCCGTTTCCGCCTGGGACGATCTTGTTTGAACCGTACGGGTAAGCCCTCCGCTCTCCTTAAGCCGTTCACACCAATTCCTTCCCTAACGGATGTTATTTACGTTTTAATGGGTTTTCTTCTTCATTATATCTATGTCATTCTTGGGTGTTTCTTGAACCGATGTATGAGTATAGCGCTTGTTGGCATATAAGGTAGGTGGCATGGTGTTAAATTTTCCAATTGTCATGTTTTTTGTGTGTTTTTGTGCCACGAACCCTTGTTGGGGTGTCGTGCGGCTGAGGCCATTGCTATATTAAACACCTAGAATTGAATAGGTGATTAATTATGATAATAAAATGTTTGTTGGGATCATTTCTTGGATCCAGGACCATCCCGAGGGGTGCGTTCTTCTGTTTAGCCATTTGGCCAGGATACCTGAGGGTATGCCTTGTTTAAATTATGAATTACTTTTGCCTTGAGAGGAATTGTATTCAAATTGCATGTTTATATGTTGGGCATGGCCCGGTTACTTATGCCTGAGGGAGGTGTTTTGCTATAGCCTGAGGGCGTGACTATATTATCCTGAGGGAAAAATCCTATTTCACCTGAGGGAAACCTTTCGTGCCTGAGGGCTTGACTTATGTGCCTGAAGGTGACACTTACTACGCCTGAGGGAAAATTTTGTCATGACTGAGGGCTATACCTGCAGGTGGGATTCTGCATACCTGAGGGTAAGGTTTTTCTTGTCTGAGGATGTGTACTGTTTACTTAGAAATGCACTGTGGTTATTTCTAATATTTAATGGATTAAATGAATAATAAAATGTCAATTTAATTGTTAAGTTAGTTACTTTTCAGTGCTGCTTACTTTATTGAATTTTACTACTGCACACTATTGTTGCATGTTTGACACACAGTTGAGCACGGGCCTTTGGTGGGTGCCTACTGGGAAATTATTCTCACGCCATGATTGGGTCATGCTTTTCGGCCGAAACATATTACGTTTATGCGGGTTTAAATAAGGGAAAAGGTCCTTACACATGTACTTGAATATGGCGGAGGAGTAGGAGGGCATGGCACCGAGCCTAGGCTCGCGATGCCACTATGAGCTATTTTTCTTTGTATTGTTGTACTCTGCTTTCATTTGTACTGTAGTGATGTATAACATGTTCTGGATTTTTTCTTAGAACTTGAGACATGTAGCATCATTATATATATTCTGTTGGTTGTATACAATGCAGTTGTTTATTTCAGTTGTGTATATTTTACTACTTCCGTTGTTTGATGTATGTTTTCTTTTGTATTTCATTGCGCTACACTTGGACAAATGAGGGCATAGTTTCCCCACTATCAGACCTGGGCCCTCGCTACTAGTCGGCAGCCTCTGGAGTTTGGGAAATGCGCTTGAGGTCACGTGGCGAACCGGTTTTGGGGCACCCATTGCGTGGCACCCGGAACTGAGACGTTACAGATTCCTTCCATTACACATCTCCAAGGGGGATCATTCTTCTATAGGGATTCACAAAGCCCAATTTTAATTCAACATTGTGACCTACACTGCACCCTTCTAATAATGGTGAGAGAATCCACTTTCAATAATTAGTGTTTTCTCTATGTTTTCACCATTCAATTTCTGTATCAAACAACCCCATTTCACTATATAGTTCATACTATAGATACCTCATGTTTAATGGAATGTTTCTCAAGATATTATTTCACTTCAATGAAAGTATATTCCATTACATTTTCTTATCATAAAATTTTAATAGTGAATCAAATTTTATTTTACACTCTCTCCAAGTACCTCTTCATTAACTCCATAAGATACTTCATGTTATACATGAGTATGATATAAGGAATTATTCTTTGAACATTAAAAACGGGATTTATCTACCTTTATTAAAGTGTGAATGATAGATTCATTATAATAAAAACATCAAACTAAAATATATCCAACAAATTATAATCCATTTTTTTAATAAGTGTTGCACAACACTCCCCCTTCATTCATGAATCATACATATTCTCTCAAATATAATTAAAAGTTAGGATTTAAACTATAGATATTAGTTTCTATAGGTTTTTTCATAGTTTTTTAATGAATATATAATATCGTTCGATTCAAACAAGTTATTTTATCCCTCCCCTATATGAATTCATGCATTCTATTTAATAAAATCCTTAGAGAGATTACCAATGTTGTTATCCCTTCAAGAGTGAAATCCCACTCTTAACATTAATCAAACATCATTATTTATTAAATGTAACTTCATGACCAGAGTCATAGAGCTAGATCAAACTTATAAGGATATATGTTAATCCATACACATAGAGTGCTAACACACTCTTTAGTTCATATCTGGCTTTCCTGATCTTTGAAATTCTATTTATCTTTATAGCCCTGTCATTTGAAAATCATGTTATCACATTTACTCTCTCTTAATTATTATTTAAAAGGTTCATATTTCTTATTATATGGGAATAAATCCAACTACGGAGGATCTATTTTCAGTTATTATTTATTTCTTTTTGCGAATATTTTTCTATATTTTTTATCTCTTCTTATTTTCCTTTCAAAAAAAGTCTATGAAAAGATGAGACATTAAATTAAATATCTATCTTTTCTCTAACATATTATTAATAATATTGTTATTATTATTCATCTAATTGATAAAATCTATTACCAAATAGAACCTCTTTTAAATTCATTTCAACCATTGATATATGAATCCCAAGGTGGTAACATTCATATCTCTTTTTCCAAATATAAACTAATTTATTTTTGAAGTCAGAACAATAATAATAATACCCATAGAATGATTTTATTAATTATATAGAATGACATGTTCTAATTATTATTTTCCATATTCTAGGTTCTTCCCCATACAAGAAACTATTCACTTATTTGAGGTAAGAAATGGTGGGACAAAGTTTGCTACAAAACTAACACTTTAGAAAGGTAAATACCATTCCACCTTCTCATATCCAAATATTTCCAACATTTGATAAAATTATTCTTTATTTTCCATTCCTCAAATTTTGAGTACTTTAACCCATATTTTGTTTCCATTTATACTAAATAACTATTGTTTTGATTTTTGATGTCTTCCCTTCATAGCCATCTCTAATCTTAGTTGTTCTCCTGGATGTCTAATCATTAGAATTTATGTCAACACATTCATTTCCACATTTGGACCTTTATAATAGTTATGTGTCTAAGTACTTTCTAAATTATGTCTTTTTTTTGGTTCAATTAAATTTATATTGGTTTTTAATTTACATTTCTAGGTGAAAAATTATTCCTTATGGGATTCAACCATATTCTCCCTTTCATATAATCAATAATTAAGTTTATCAATAACCATAACTTGTTTTTTTATCTTTATATTGATCACTACTAATTATTTTGAGATTTCATGATAATATTGTTGATCTTATTTCTCCATATTTCTTTGATCTATGAAAGATTAAATATGATTTACCTATTTATATTTTTTTTCAATAATTTACAAATTTTCTAGATTTTCTTCCATTGAATATAAATCTCATCAAGAGATCCTTCCCATTCCATAGTGAGGTCCATAATTCCCTTATATTAATGATTATCTTAAATATCCAATTTTTTTTAATAATTACTATTTGAGAATCATTTGTATTAGATTTAAATATAGTTTCATATTTATCTATATAGTCCTGATCAATTTACTCTTCCATGATCACAATTCCATTTACCTAAATATTTTTCATGGAAAATATTTCTAGATTTAAAAATATTTTAGGGTGAACTTTCTTCATGAAAGTTTTATAGTTTAAATATCGCATTCATCACCATTTTTAGTGATGTTACTATTATCCATTGATTTTAATCCCAATTCCTAGATTTTACATTTTGATATTCCTTCAATCATGACTCATATTTCATAGGCCACTAAGTTGTTTTGTAAGTCATCCATTTATATATTCAATAACATTATATATATAATTAAAATATTCATCTATACATTTCTCATGATATATTATCATATCATCAAAATTATTATGAGAAACATAAATATTTCCCATGTCACCTTGTTGTCCACTTCATAAATATTAACCAATTTCTACAACATTGATTTAGTAGTATTGAAACTCATCATCTTCATAAATATATTATTTTATAGATAACTAAAAAAGGCATTCTAGGCTTTGGAAGTTGTACCAAGAAATATTTTAGCTAGGTCATTCATTGATTTCTGAGACACATCAATTACATATATCAAATAAGAATTCAATTCCAAGAGAACATAGGTGAGATCTCATCCTATTCATCTATATTTTTTAATTTACACCATAAAATAAATGGTAAACCTTATCATTCATTAGGTTCTCCATAAACTCCAATACTAGATAATAGATTTTTCAAATGAAATATTACCTCTAATATAATTTTTTTACAAATATAACCCAATACACTCTGATAGGGGTTGAATTTTCATGTGAATTTATTTTTTTAATCCATAATATTTCCCTCATGTTTTAAAAGAATCATGAACTGATTAATGATTATTCATGAAAACAAAATTCAAGCTAGAAAATAAATAAGAAGACTTGGGGTTTACATGGTTTACCTATAAGTGCTAATACATAGAGTATTTGTTGAATTTTTTTGATAGACTAGATAATAAAACTATCCAATATAAATATTTTGAGATTTTTTTATGAACACATTATTTATCCTAGGAGGACTTAAAATTATAGATCTATCGTGTAGTTATTTAATTTAAGGGATTAAAATTGAATGAAACACATACGTTTCTTGTAATATTTTTCAAGAATATGAATATGAACACTGAAACAACTTTTTCAACAAATAAATCCACCAACGTTCCAAGTATGCCATGTTTAACAATATATAGAGAAATATTTACCATATTAGTGAATAATAAATTTCATGAATTTATCAATAAAAAATAATCCAATTTTAATCATTCACGATCCTCTTATTCTTCTTCCAAAACCATGGTATTAATTCTCTCACAAAATCTACAAGGTTCTAAAATCATCTTCTAATAAATTATAAATAATATATTATTAATGATAATATGTATTTTAATTAGTGTTCCCATCTGAAATCCTCCATGCATACATTCTAACAGACTTCAATTATAGTAACTTCACAATAATGGAATGGACACATATATTCTTCACAATAATTGTCAAATTACTCTTCATTTCTAATTTTTACATGAAAATTACTACTAAAAAACTCCTTGGTGACTCATATATTTTTATTAATAACCCTTATAATTTATAAAAAGACCCTTATGATTTCTAAAATGCACCTTATGAAATGTTTACATTTATAGCTTTTATAATGGGAATGATTCTTACATTTTACATGATAAAACATTCAATTTGACATATGAAACCAATTTTTTTATAGATGGTCTTTATGAAACTAAATGACCCTTAAAATTTTCACAACAAAAATTAAAATTTTTTCTTATAAAATATGAAATTTCATGCCTTAGTTATATTTCATCTACCTCTAACCTCGATGACACTTGAAAATACCATGATAAGTCATAAAATTTCATCTTTTTCTGAAAAATTCCTCATATTCTCATATGGGAATGCTCCAAAAATTTCCACTTATCAAATTCTAGACAAGAATTTAATCTTCCATCTTGAGACATGGTCATTTTTATATAATAAGTCCAAAACACAGAATATTTCTAAAACACTTCTAAGAGCATAATGTATACCCATGACTACTCTATATTCTAGTACCATCCAAATCATGATTCGTGATTTTTGAATAAACACTTTTTTGGGTTAAATGGGAAACCTTGAAAACATCCCAACACTAAAATCATCATGAAAATAAAACAAAAAAATATCAAAACCAACCCCTGAATTAAAAAACAAATGTTTAAAATTAAAAACAATAAACCCAGATTGAGCCCTACTACAATTGTCAATTCCTTCCGTTTTGAGACTTCAAATTGTACAACCATCTTCTCATCACTTAAACACTGACCTTGCATCATTATCTCTATTTATATATCCCTAACTGAATGAATAACATCCAAAAAACCAAAAATATATTTATCATAGAAAAAATTTGATATCATAAGCTTATAAAAAAACCAAACATTAGAATTTGTAGATCTGTTAGTATCCTTAGGATAAGTTCCCATATTTAGATGGTTGAATCATTGTCGTGAACTAATTAGAAATTATAATTTTCCCCTCTCTCTTACCTCTACATATTTTTAGTGAATGGATATATATTTTAATTTTGTACAATAAATCACATTAAAATAATTTATCTTTATTACTAATTCCATTTGGGATAGATAGATTAAAAAAATATTTAAAAAAAGGTCTTCTTGATTGGTAAATTCAGATGGTATCCTAAAAACATCTTCCCCTACAAAAATTATTATATTTATTTAATTAATTGTTTCTCTTATTCTTTCTCTATATTTTCTCCATCAATACTGATTTTCATGGCTCATTTACTATGATCCATGGTGGTAAATATTTTTCCAAAATAATGAATATTTTTATATTCTTGGTGGATCATTATTCTTGGACTTCATGAGTTTTATTTGACCAAAATTATTACATTTTTTAATAAACAAAATTTTCAAATTACCTAATGAATTACCACCTAATCTCTTTTCTAATTCCTTTGGAATTACATGTTTACCATTTTTATTCTAATTATAGACAAAGGAAGGCTCACCTATCATTAGCTTTTGAGTTCATCCTCTATAAAATACTTTAGAAACATGTTTTTTTTGACCTTCACAATCATGTATCTTAAAAATGGACACTCTCATTTCATCTTCCACACAATTATTCAATTCTTTGAAATCTATATGAGGTAATCATATTTATATACTTATTCTCTTTAATTTTCATCATTATAGAATTCCTCCCACTTTTCATTAGATTTTATTTTCATATAGAGGTTGAAATATAAGGGAAACTATTAAAATTATTAGGCCTAAATTTTTTACAACACCAATAGTATCCAAAAATCCATGATTTTATTCATTGAACTACAATATGGATATAATATAATAATTTTTTTAATGTGTTACATTCATTTGATGGGATTAGTGTTGGGAAAAAATTCTTCCATACATGATTCCATCCACTACAGATGTAGTGGTTGGATCCTCAAAAATGTTCTTCATCAATATTTTTGTATATTTTTTTGAAACTTTCACTGTACATGAAATAAGAATTAACATAAACAAGATTTTATTGAATTTATGGACCCTTTTATTTTGGTATTTTTAGGGAATAATTATTAAATGATATTAGACTCCTTAATCTATTAGATAATGATATTTTTTTTATAAGAATCCTCATAGTAATTATGAGTGTCATTAGTACTTCAATCCACTTATTGTGAAGAGTCGCCTTGATCTACTTTCAGATTCCTCAATATAACTTGAGTCTCATGAAATTTAATATTAATAATATTATTATCATCCTCCATTGACATAATATTTTCTTTAAATTATATTCGGATATTCCTTATATTATATTGATATAGTTTATTCTTTTTATATAATTAAATATCATGCTCCTTAATCTTGTTATATTTTATCCCCAATTGAGCATCCTTGAGAATAGTTAAATCTTCAAATGAATGGATATTTTTTTGAATACTTTTCTTTGAATTTTATATTTAATGGATTATAATCATCCACCTATATTAATAATTAATGATTACTTCTATGATAATTTCATTCATTTTACTTATTGAACCTTCTTGTTTGGAGATCCTTACACATGTAAAACATTTTTCTTACAAGACCTTATTCATACCATCACAAACATTTTCAATTTACATGATCTACTCATGTATAATTATAATAAATACTCAATTGAATATTATTTTTTATTTAAAAAAATTATTTAATATTTCAATTAATAAACCAATTTATTTATATTTTCTTGGCCCCTCTACAAGATAGTTTTGATAATAAATTTATATTACCTTATATCAATGTGTAATCTTTGAATATCTTAAGTTAAAATGTTTTCCCACCTAATTGTTAGTGTATTTATCCACTAAAGTTTTTGATTCCTTACTATATATATATATTCATGTTGATTAAATAATGATATATTATATTTTAATTCCAATTTTAATAATAGGTATTGCTTCTCAAAATAATTTTTTCATGATAAAAATTATCATTTGATATAATAGAATAAACAATAATTTGATTACCTTGAATTAATATAGAGTATTTATTATCCTATTTATTTTATTAGGCATTTATTAATTTCATTTAAAATATTTTCTTTTTTATTATTCATTGTATTATGATACATATATTCAATATTTATATTGACATGGAATCCATAGGTCTCTTCAAATTTGTACATCATAAAGACATTAAAATGAAAAAGAAGAAAATTTTCAAAATCATTGATTCATGAGGTTATCAAGGATCCAACCATTTGTGGAACCATATTACCTAATTATACTTGAGGGTACCACTTTTATTGGTTCCCAGACTGAGAGAGGGTAAATTAGTGTGGTAGACTAATTACAATTTATAGATTCATTTCTTTATCTCTTACTAATAAACCAATTTTTTTAATGGATATAACATTGTCTATATGAACTACATTGGTTACATGGAGGATTCACTGAATACCTATTCCATTATTGGATATTTACCATTAAAATGTAATAATACTTTTATAGGGGATAATATTGGATTTAAAAACTTTCATTCCCACTCTTTATATATATTATCCTTTGATTTCAAAAAATAATAATATCTAATTTTTAGTCAGTGGGATCTCATTTTTCTACTCCTTTAGTTTTCATTAATATAATTAAATAAAATAAAATATATATGGAAAAACATGTTATGATTACAAGGTTTTATTCAAAATTTGATAATTACATCCCTATTTCACAGTGATTGTTATCCCACATGCACACAACTCCTCTTTTATTATCAAGAAAAGCATGGGAAATGGTTTATCCTTTGAAACATAATCTTTATACCATATAGATTCAATTCTAAGAAAAAAAATTTATCTCATGATTTGGTATCAACCAAACCATTCTATACTCAATATATGATTTGACCTACTCTTTATATAGTGCTTAACAGTAATCATTGTTCTTCACATAATAAAACAATTATGATTAAATTCCTCATAATTTAGGAATCTAAAGGGTTTCCTCAAACTTATTAATCTATTATAATATAAATAAATCATATTTTATATACTTTTCAATCAATATTCAATGGTAATGATACTAAATAGTAGCATCATCATCTTCTCACTCTTCTTCTATGATTCTTTTTCAATACACTTCAATGATCATTACAATAACATTGGAAATCTATTTTTCATTAACACAAAAAATATATAGGATAAATATAGGGTTGGATCACTCCCTATATTCATCAAATTCATATAATAATTAAAGATATTTTAGTTTTTGATCATCATTTTTTCTCGTTTTCTTGACAATATATATATTCATTATATGTGTGAGTTTAATTTCAATGATTCTTAGCACTATAATAACCCTTTATTTACCAGTTTCAAAATATTATTCAAAAATTAATTTCTAATTTCCCTTTAAGGGTCACTTTGAATTATTTAAATATTAATAAATATTTATAATAAAATCCCACATGATATTATAATTATTATGTCTTTTTTATTTATAATTTAAGACTCTATAAAATCCATGTGTATTTATATTTTCATACCTACATGAATAAGTGAATAAAATAATTCAAAATCATGGATCCTAAAGTTGTGGTGAAAATATATTCATCAAAATATCTTTTTTATAATTCTATTTTATATGGAAAAAACATGGTGTTGAGACTACCATTAAAATGGTAAAACCTACTTCATCTTGATCTTCTCTTTAGACTACTTCATGTCTTGGTATTCGCTCCATGGTGTTGAAATATCAGTGTACCTTATTCATTTCCCTTAATCTTTATAACCAATATCTTTATCTTGAATCATTATTATAATATCTAATCATGATATTTATATATCGAAGAACAATGTAGAATTGTTTGAATTCAAAATTTCTATGAATATATTATTCTTGAAATCTCATATTTTTCTCAAACATTTAAATCATATGAAACATAATAAATTTATTAAATATCTCAGTATTTATCTTTCATTTTATAAATTATATTTATTTTATAATAGATGTGTAACATTTTTTAATCATCAAGTAATTTATATTTTTTTTAATATAGATAGATTTATACAAGAATTTACAATAAAAAACTTCTTTTTCATGAAATATATTATATATCTTCTTGTGCTCTCCAAACTTTTATAACATTCCCTTATAGATAAAAAACATCCCTATTATATGTGATGCATTGAAAAACTAACATATTCTTTTAAATTTCTAATTAAACTCCTATAAAAGTGTAATATATAAAATATATTATCTATCCCCTCCTTTGATGATATTTGATTATATTACATAAAAAAATATCACAAAAAAATTAAACATATTATATATATTATGGTAGTTCAATCATTTTCCTTGATCAACATATTTTTGGGAAAATATTAAATATTTTATATAATATGTTATATATTTTTGTAATTTTCTAGGGACATAGACAAATAACTAAATCTAGTAAATATATTATGAATCATGTTTTATGTAAAATTACCATCTCCAAATTTATTAGAAATTAAAATAACATGTATTGTGGTATTTATCCAAATCATTATCAACCTATGATATTTAAATTTCAATATCATCTATATTGGAAGAAACATAACTCAAAAATAAAAATAAAAATTAATTTGAAATACCTTTAAATGAACTTCAATTACCATGAAAATAATTCAAAATTTTGTACAATAATTAAACAATCTTAACGGTATACCAATGGTATCCAAATATCTATAACCATTCAATTAATCTGAATACTTCATAATAGTAATTTCATATAATACATAATTCCTTAATCTTGATAATAAAAAGGATGGATCATAAATTTTATCCTTACAACTTCTTCATAGAGATTAAAAATATCATTACACTTCACAATACATGGATCTCCACATACCCAAATTTACTTAAATAGATTCACCTTATAAAATTACAAGTAACAAAATTTTATCTAGTTTTTTCATTATGTAATAGATCTCTAATATTCCAATTCTATTATATCACTTCTATTTATTTAATCTATATCAGATAGAATATTCACATGAGAATAAATCATATTTCTCATTCTTTTACACATGAACATCTGTAGAAATTCACCACACATATTCCGTTTCCATATCAACAATGGCATGTGACAGATTCCAAAAAAAATAATGTTTCGATAATAATCATATAATATTCAAAACCAAACAAGTATAATTATACCTTACTTGAGAACTCACACTTCTCATCAACCAAGTTGTGGATTTAAATACCCAACCTTACACATTTCATATTCTAGTGACTTTAAACTAGAATTCACTATCTTGCATTCCTGAAGATCTTTCGGGTTAAGTGTTTCAGATAATTAGTTCATAACGCATAAATAATAAACCCATAAATTAAAAGTGGACACTTATAATCAGTATGAATTTTTCCCATAAAACAATAACTTTTAAAATGGAACATGTTTTCTTTACATGAAATATCTTCACAATTTATATATTGACCTGATACTTGTCCCTACTCATCCTTAAAACACTATGAAAAATATTTTAAATTGCCAGATGATCATAAAAATAATAGTATGGAATATAAATAAAAATAAATATTATTTAATATGATAAGTTCTTATAAAATATTTCTGTTTTCAAAAAATAATCCATAGGTTTTAAAATATACATTTTCTTCCCCAATAAATCAACTTATATGAACATATATTTTCATAAAGCATTTCATAATAAACCAATTCTGAAAAATAAACCTCATAGAGGATTCATAAAAATCATGAAAAAATAATAATAAAATTTTCAAAAAGTCATATTTTTCAGTAAAAAGAAGTGGATAATACTTTTATTTAAACATAATATCATTATCTTACCTTGATAAATAAAAATATTATAATAAAATTCCATAGAAAGAATAGATAAATCTGGTAGGTAACTTGGGGAATCCTTTCCATATCAACATTAAAATAGAATAACCTTAATGGTTACACATAATATAACGATCATGGTTACACAAAAAATAACCATAACTGTTATGCATAAAATAAACATCATAGTTTCAATTGGAATAACCATCATTGTATATTTCAAAAATATATTAGGATTGAATTGGTTAACTCCATCCCTATACCCAATGAATTTTATAGCTATAATGATATTTCCCGTTAATTTTTTATAATGGAATAACTTATATTAATAATTATTTTTCAATAATGAAAAAATAATTATAATATATGAAATCATTTATTTTCCTCATTACACATATAAACATATTCATTTCACCCGTATGAAAAAATTTCCTAGTATAAAAATTATAATTTTAAAACCATTCTTCAAATAACCCAAAATAAAGGGATGAAGGGTTTCTATTTAAATAGAACATGGAATGTTATAAATTAATCTAAACATAAAATAATGGTTATGATAGCGGGAAAATTCATTGTCACCGTATATGTTAAAATAGAAAATTCCCTTTATCTTTTTCAATGAAAGTTAAAACATTTTGTAAAAATATTATTTTCAAAAACCTTTGGAAGAAATTAAAAAGAGATACAAAATTTCATTTATAGATATATTAATCACATATAAATATATCTATAAAATAGTTTTATGAATTTGAAAATGGAAGAAAATGGTTTGTAAGTGAAACATTAAAAGGTGATTTATTTTAAAAGAAAGTCCATTACCTTGAGTCTGAATCATCGCATGTGTTCACAATATTCTTGAATAATAAGAATGTATTAATTATTTAATTTCTTGATAACTTTTTTAACATTTATTATTAATTTTATATCACTGATAAAAGTGTCACATATATTTACTTAATTATTTTAGTTCACGTTAGATGATTTTGTGATATTCTACTTATATGCCCTGTCATGAACTGAGCCATGTTGTCATTTGAAGTGGTGTCTAACCTAGTCCATGGAAATGCCTAAAGGGTGTTCCTAATCCCTACTAGTTGGAACAAGTGTCCAGATATCAAATAAAAAATGTGGGAATGATTTGACCAAATTAAAAAAACATGAAACAACCGAAAATATAAATAACCACAAAATGAAAATTCATAACCAAACAAGGCATAACAAATTTTCCAGATTCAAGATTAAAAATGATTATACAAAACCAAAATGGATAAAACAAAAAGAGAAAACAAAAACCCACTCAAACCACCACATGGTGAAGGGGTGAAACACCCCAATCCATCTCCACAATGCCACACCAAGATGACCGCTAGCAACCTGAACCACCATCTCTATAAGATTTACCCTTACCTATATCAAACATTACCAAGTCTTCTTACACCCAAGGGTGTAAGAAGGGTGTGATCTATGTCCTAGTAGGATTACACAAAAACTAAATTACATGATCTAAATATTAAATGAAAAATAAAATTTCAAATTTTATAAATGAAAGAAATGCTATAAAAATTTTAAGGGAAGCAACTTTAAAATATTTTTTATTGAAGAAAACAAATTTAATGAAAAAAACATTCCTTGGAAATTACTAACCAACCATACCATATGCCTATGGTAAGTGAAATATAGAAAATGAGAACAAGTCAGGGGAAATACCCCTAGGTACTAGCTAGTAATGGGACACTAGTTACCTCGTATCTCAGTGAAATGTTGTATAGAAACCACGAAAAACTGCATTCTTGTGCATGAGCCACTAGAGAGGAGAAATATCCATAATTCTAGTGGTCTGAAATCATCAATCGTATTTAGTAAGTGTTGTCATTGTTAATCCCACTAAGTGAAACCAGACCGTATACAATCCTGAATCACTATCATACAAGTCCTAGTCTTCCCACCTTGATACTCGGGATTCCCATTGTGCTCAAACAAGTTCCACAAGTCACATTACACACCACATACTTGTATCATCATACAAATAAGGAACTTCACAACACAAGCCACCACTTTCACACCCAAACTCCTATTCGAAAATCAAATGCACACCAAAACCATTTCAAATATTTCATCACTCACATAACTTAATAAATCATTTAAAAATTCTATAAGTCAATTTAAATAACCACCGCAAAGATTTACACAAAAAACACACCCAAAATACTATTTTAAAATTAAATGCACACCAAAAATATTTCACATCACGATTCTCACCTTTTACATAATATAATAATTCATTTAAACAAATTATGAAACATTTCTAAATAACATATCAAGGGCTCACACTAAAAACACAACCAATTTTACATAGAAATGCCACTTTAAAACCAAACACACCATAAAACAATATCAAAATAAGAATTTCACCACATAGAAAATTTAATAAACTACTTGCACACTTTACCAAATATTTCCAAGAATCACAATAATATTTTCACACAAAATACACCCAATTTCACATAGAAACCCCATTATTAAACTAAATGCACATAAAATATTTCCAAACCACTTTTACAGCCCACACATCAATCATATGACATCTAAAAATACTCAATCATGCAATTTAAATTCGTAAAATAATGTTTCTTCATAGAATCACCTACCTTGGTGGTGTGAAAATGCAACGAAACCTTCATAGAGGAGAGATCTAATCCCCAAAAACTATTCACACACCCGAGATCCAAAAGAAGATGAAAAAAACCTAAACCCTAACCATTAGGGTTCATCCATGGGAGAAAAACCCAATGAAAACCAATAAATAGAGTGAAGTAAGAGATGAGAAGAGGAAAGAGATGTATTTGATGAATAAATCATGAATAATAACTAACCTTTCATGAGAAATCGCTCAAAAAGTGTCCCAAATGAATGAGAATGGGGAGGGGGGTCGCTGGTCAATACCCAATAGGTAGGGATTCAAATGGGAGGTGGGATCACTCAAATTAGATGATTAGGTTAATATTTATTAAGAACATAATGGGATTCATGATTTTTCTACATGGTTTTGTAAACCATGTGAAAACCATTCGAATGATACTGTAAAATTTCTAAAACTTTAGGTTTTAGGTGGAACGGTTTGGGAAATCCATGCTCAAACCATGTTACCTAACAAATCGTCTACCCCCCCCCCCCACAAATGACACCCAAAACACTAGATAATACCACACAATGATCATTGAATGATATAAACATAATATAGTGACACTGTGGGTGTCACAAAATCTCCACCATGAAAATTTCTCCCAATAACACTCACAATAACTATGAATAGGTCTATAAGAAACCAAAACCAAAAAAATTTTAAATCTGAAACACTAAGAACTTAGAAGAAAAATAAGATCCAAATGATAAGTTAGTAAAAAGGATGGAAAAAAAGATATGGTTGTGAAAATTCTCCCCACCATTTACACTTTCCACCCTTGTAAATCCAAAAAAAATTCATAGTTGATCGATCAATGAATAGAGATTCTCAAAAGCACAATATCTAACCCATTGATCTAAAAATATCCCAACACAATCAAATAGAAGTTATAAATCTCATCCAAAACAAACCAATAAACTAGAAGAACTTTCCAAGAATCAATGAAAAAATAGATCCACAACCTTCACAACTATACATCAAACATAACTGTTGGGAACACTCAAAAAATCTCAACATTTACCCAAAACAAAAAGGAAAATAATAAATCAAACAACTTCAAAATAAATCCACACCAACCAGACTAACACCGAATCCAAACCAAAATATATTAGCAAGTGGGGTATTCCCAAAAAGACTCCCCACTATTTGAAGAAACCTAGTCTTGATTTCCCATATAAGAATTTTTCAATGAGACTCACAGTGGGTCTCCCCACCATTAATAACTAACAAGACTAAAAAAACTTGGAATCTTCCTAACATGAACGCCCCCCCCCCCACAAGAGTATGGGAGGGGAGGAACCAATGATTGGAACAGTAAAACCAAAACCACCAACTGCCCATGAATTATCACCTCCGGAAAACATTAAACCAAATCTGAAATCGATTCACACGGGAAGTCCACACAAGGAAAATGATATTAAATTTTCATACAAGTTGTCACAATCACAAACATTGCATGAAGGATAAGTCCATCAAACATTCTTCAACAAGACGAAATTTGTATAGATAGAGAGGCAAAATTAGAAACACATAAACTTATTCATTGTAATGGTGGAAACATGAGCTTAACCAAGCTCCCCACACCGCCAAAATTCCAAATAATACCCCATATTCACTCTTAGGCCTTTGGATGGAGCCTTGATGTTTGAAGCCTCAACTTCCTTGTAGTCAGGAGCTGCTAATACCTAATCATAACTACATATTTTGGTTTCATAAGAAGCCACAAGACACTCCAAGAAAAAAATAGAAGATCAAGACACACCAAGAATCTCACTTCCTCAAATAATAGACCTTTACCCAAATAAGGACTTGGATGATGCACACACCACTCTTGTCACTCAAAATTAAGAACATAATGAACAAGGAACCCAATGAAACACACAAAACCCCAAAAATCACAATTCCTATAACCAATAGAAACAATATAACATGATGACACTTTAAATCAATCCTAAAATGAAATATATTATAGAAAATGGGTTGGGGTATCCTTTGGAGAGGTTGATTTAACTTTTGAAACTCAAGAATGAAATCCTTAGGTTGATCAGCTGGAAAGATTCCTAATTGGGGACCACCTATAAGAAAACACATGGAAAATAGAAAACCATGATCTCTATCAAAACCATCTCATGAACTAAAAACACATAAAAAAAACTAACACAATGTGTAACTAGCTTAAAGATTCCCAAAACCTTTGTATAGACCCACTAAAAACTACTTCAAAACCAAACTACCAACAATATTTCAATCTCAAAACAAAAAATAAACATCACATCCAAATCACAAAGAATAACACCAAATATAAAAAACATAAAAAAAGAAAAATAATCCACAAGAAAATTGGATTATAAAAAACAACAATTTCCATCTTAAAAACACTTTTAAAAAAGAAAACAACATAGTGGATTTTCATACTCACTAATGGTATTTCGTAGAGTCTCACTCACATGCATAGTCCCATGCCACCCTACGAACCCATAAAACATGATTAATCAATCACTCATCCCCCCATAACACCATCCATCCACTTTACACACATATCTATGCATGTTAGTACTCAAGGAAGTACCAAAGGTCAAAAAAATCATTTCATCTTTCCAAAACATAAAATTACATCCACATTTTGACAATCCTAACCCACTTCACATAGCAAGATTTATAAAAATTTCCAAAAAAATATTAACTACCAAGTCAAGAACCATTTTAAAATTCCACATTACAAACCATTGCATCATACTCAAAAAAAATCTCATGAATTTCCATCCAAAAATATTTTTCATCTCATTGAAAACATTTTTCAAAAACTCATCAAATTCCATATCATCGAAATTTATTTTATGAAATCCCACTTATTTTCAGTTAAAACAAGTTCCCAAACAAATAGCCACTTTCAAATTAAATTTTTCTATAAACCCCATGTTTTCACAATTTTAAGACACATGGGCGTTGTGCATGGTTAAGTCATACAGTTTACCAAACTGTGTGCCAACCGTATGCCCCTTACTGAACAACTTGTACTCTTACATGGTTTGGATGCATGGTTTAAAAAATTGTGGTCCAAAAAAATGATATGGTTATTCCTTAAGGAAGTGGCTTTCTACACACTTTAGATAGGGTTTTACTAACTGTGCGTAGGACGTGGACCCTCAACTAAAAGAAAACTAAAGCTTGTACCGTTACCTGGAGCAAGCCGTATTGTTTTCCCAAACTGTGTGCAGACCGTGTTCTAAAGGAAAACACCCAAAAATTAAAAATTTAAATCTGAATCACACCAAACTCAAAAGAAAAAAATGATAATACAAGAATGAATCACCATAAAACTAATCCTTCTCATTCAAAAAATTTCCACTAATTCTAAAAACCTCATTTCATCATGTATATTTTGACTAAAAACCATTTCTTCTTATTTATAATGAATACAAAAAACTCTATTCAAAATAAATTTCTATGTTTACAAACAAAAAAATTCAATAAACGCCATATTTAGGTTATATAAATCCAATCCTGTTAAACCATTTTTGTTTCCCCCCAAAAATCATTTTATAAAAACCCATTTTTTGATGGTTGACATGGCCATATGGTTGGAAGACATATGCGGATCATGCCGCTAGAATGGGGAGTCCTTTAAGACCATTTCCCTGGATCCACATGGCTTGTGAGGCCCTACGAGCTCAGAGAGGCCACTTTCCCAACTCCCTTTTAATTTCACAACACCAAAAAATCCACAAAGTCCAAAGAAACCAAAAAAACCATACTTCCCCTGGAAACCCAAGGATCAGAACAATCAAGGGTTTATGATGTCCTTCCCATTATTACCTATCGAGTCATGAAAGTCCTACTCCATTTTCCTAGACACCCCCAAGTAACAAAGGGTGCTCTAAAAAACAAGGTCCTCTAAAGAGCCGAACTTCTCTGATACCATTTTGTCATGAACCAAGCTAGGTCATCATCCAAACTGGCACCTGACCCGGTCTGTATAAAGCCCCGAAGGCCATTCCCGATACACACGGGTAGGAAAAAGTTCATAGGTTTCAAATAAAACACGTGGAAATGATTTACCTGAATTAAAAAAAATCATGAAACAACCAAAAATATAAATAAACACAAATTAAAATTCATAACAAAACAAGCCTTAACTAAATTTCCAAATTCGAGATTAAAAAGGCTTACACAAAACCAAAATGGATACAAATAAAAGATAAACTAAAAATCAACTCAAACCACCACCTGGAGAAGGGGTGAAACTTTCACAAGCCATCTCTACAACACCACATCATGATGACCGCTAGCAACCTGAACCACCATCTCCAAAATCTTTACCCTTAATTGTATCAAACATTACCAAGTCTACTTACACCCAATCATGTAAGAAGGGTGTGAGATATTTCCCAGTAGGATTCCACCCAAAATGGATTATATTCTCTAAAAATTAAATGAAAAATAAACTTTTATGTTTTATAAATGAAAGAAATTCTAGAACAATTATAAGGGAAGAAACATTAAAAGATTGTTTTTGAAGAAAACATCTTTAAAGAAAACACACATTCTTTTGAAATTACTAACCAACCATACCATTTGACAATGGTAAGTGTGATATAGAAAATGAGCACTAGTCTCATGAAATAACCCATGTAACTAGCTAGAAATGGGAACTAGGTACCTCATATCTTGGTGAAATGTTTTACAGAAACCACAACAAACTACATTATCGTGCACGATCCACTAGAGAGGAGAAACATAAAAAATTCTTGTGGTCTTAAATCATCATATATATTCAGTTAGTGTTGTCATAATTAATCCTAATAATTTAAATATTATCATATCCTCTTTGTAATCACAAGTATACTAGTACTAGTCTTCCCACCTAGATACCTGAGTTTACCTTTGTGCTCAAACAAGTTACACATATCACATAGCACACCACATCCACGTATTATCAACCAAACAAGGCACTATAAAAAACAAGCCACCACTTTTACACCCAAATTTATCTTTGAAAATAAAATGCACATCGAAACCATTTCATATCATTATTTTCATCACTTACATATCTTAATAAATCATTTAAAAACTTTATAAGTCAATTTCAAGAAGCACTATAAGGCTTTAAAGCAAAAACACACCCAAAATCATCTTTTAATTTTAAACACACACCAAATTAATTTAGTATCTTGATTCAAACCTCTTACATAATTTAATAAATCATTTAAACAAATTATAAAACATTTCTAACCAACACATCAATGGTTTACACTAATAAAACACCCAATTTCACATAGAAATTCCACTTTAAAACCAAAAACATAGTAAAACCATATCGAAATTTTATTCACACCACTTAGAAAATTAAATAAACCACTTTCACACTTTACCAAATATTTACAATAAGAACAATAATCTTTACACACAAAATACTACCAATTTTACATGGAAACACCATTTTTAAACCAAATGCACATAAAATCTTTCCAAACCCACTTTCACACCCAACACATCAATCATATAACATCTAAAAACACTCAATAATGCAATATAAATTTGTCAAATAATGTTTAAGAATAGAATCACCTACCTTGGTGGTGTATGAATGCAATTAAACCTTTAGAGAGAAGAGATCTAAGCCCCATAAAACATTCACACTCCATAGATCCAAAAGAAAATGAACCAAACATAAACCGTAGACATTAGGGTTTATCCATGGGAAGAAAACCCAAATAAAACCAAGAAATATATAGAGGGAAGAGATGAGAAGAGTAAAGGGAGGGATTTGATGAATAAATCATGAAGAATCACTAAAATATGGTGAGAAATTTCCCAAAAGTGTCCCAAAATGAAGGAGAAGAAGGGGGTCCCTCTGGTCAATACCCAGTAGGAAGGGATTAAAATGGGGGGTGTAATAACTCAAATAATATTTTTAGGTTAAAATTTATTAATCCAAAAATGAGCTATATGGTTCTGATGCATGGTTTTGTAAACTGTGCACAAACCATGTGAATGCTACTGGAAAATTTCTACAACTTGCAAGTATTAGGTTGCAAGGTTTATGAAATCCATGCGCAAACTATGTGACCTGAGATTATTTCCACCCCCCACAAAATGACACCCCAAACAATAGTGAATCCCACCCGATGGTATTTTAATGATTTAAACACAATATAGTGACATCGTGGGTGTCAAAAACTCCCCACCATGAAAATTTCTCCCAATAATATTCACAATAACCATGAATAGGTCGAGAAGAAATTCAGAAACCACCAAAACAAAAAATTTTAATCTAGAACACCCATAACTCGAAAGAAAACTAAGATACAAACAATAATTCAAAACAGAGGACAAAAACAAAGATCCGAGTGTGACATGTCCAAAATGGATTCTGTAGGTTGACTATGGTCAAATAGATCATCACCCCACCATACCCAAAATATTTTTCATGAATTTTTTTTAATTTTTTGTAAATAAAATATACTTATATAACCAATTATAAAATACAGTTATTAAAAATGAATTATATTACAATCACAGAGATGACAGGTCATACATACACATGAGTAACGTTTCCATTTTTCAGCGATCATTATGAATGAAGTTAACTATTATTTTATCTTTATATAATTCTAATTATATTATGAATACCATATTATTTTGTTTAAAATAACTATATATATATATCATCCATTATATGTGTTGATGAGAAACAAATCAAATCACTTCATATAGGTGGAAGTCTACATGTATGCACAAATGTCATTATCAGTTTTCATTGAATTGAAAGGTAAGAAAGAAAAGGATATATTATCTCTTAGTAATGATAAATATGTTATTAGTATCATATATAAAAATTATTTATATCATTATAACCATATGTGATAGGTTGTGATGGGAAAAAAATTACAACAGTCTGTGAGGCGTTAGTCCACCATACACATGAGCGATAAATTTCTTTCACATTTAATAGAGGAGGGATATGGATAGAGGATATGAAACTAACAAAATAAAATAATAGAATATGTAAATTACTTATGTTATTATCTCATAATAATTGGATAATATTTAATGAATGTGTAAAAATAAATAAAATAAAAACACTTGGTTAAGAACTATACCTCTTCTTCAAACAACCTCATTTTATTTATACCTTTTTCCCTATAATGTTAGAATTATTCCCTAAATAATACCTATAGAATATGAGGAGGGATTTTATGAATTTGTTTTATATATTCTTGGTTGATCCATATGGCATTTTATGTGTGAGTAAATGAGATTAAAAGACACCCTTTTGTAAGAGAGGATATGGGCACTCTTGTAATTTCATAAAATATTAATATAAATTAAATTCGGTATAAAAATGTATAAAAATTGATAATATTCAAGTATAAAGTTATTATGAGTCTAAATAATCTCATAAAATAAAATTTGGCTAGGTTTGGATCACATTTTCTCCCTTAATTTTTTTTACCCTTCATTAACCCTTTTAACAATTACGGTGATATCAATGCTTTTTTACTTTTAAGCGGTTAATATAGTTACTATAAAATAAAAAAAGAACCATAAATGGTATTTTTTGATATTTTCAATAATATCCTAATAAAATGGAAGAATATAGTATTTTTAGTAATTTTATATGATTTAAGGAAATATTATTTTCATAAAATATCAATAATGTCAATTTTATAACTCTTCATTTAATTTGAAATTAATAAAATAAATATAAAAATTAAATTAATATAAAAAATTTTAATACATCCCTATCATGTTATATTTATCTATTATTTTTTTATCGCCTTAATTATTCCAAATTATATTACTTTTAACATTTTTAATATCATTTATTTTACTTTTCAATTAACTGAATAATTTCCGCATTACTATTACGTAAGGATTTAAGGTAATTAGTTAATAAATATAAATTAAATATAAATTAACATTATGGAGACAAGTAATTTATATTTAAAAATAATATTTATTATAATATCCTACGGTTATCCCCATGTTAAGAGTATTATACTTATTTAAAATAAGTGTGTGACATTGTTTACATTTCTTTACATAAAATATTATAAATTTCATAATAACATAAAAATGGAAAAAATGTTGGATAATCGATTCTTATATAAGTATGGATGAAGTGGAATCATCTGATAAAATTAATACACGTGATACATTCATTTTATAGTACTTATCTTTTTATTTTTAACCTTCAATTACTCGATTTACCCTTTATCGTGGTAATAAAAAATTTCTAAGGTTTCTATTCATATTTTCCAAAAATGAAAAGGAAACTATTTACCAAATATATACCTCATAATTCAAAATATTGAATAAATTCTTAAAAATTAATAACATTGAATTTGAAAATTTTAATTTAAAATTAAATATGAAATATGTGATGAAAAATGCTTTTTCAAAAAATTAACTATTAAGTACCAAAATATTTTTATACTAATTTAAAGTATAAAATTGATTAAAAAAATTATTATTACAAATAAATATTATCTTATCAGATTTCAAAAATAATCCAAAATATAATTTTACCTTGTAAATACTATAAAAACACAATTTTTATTAAAAATCAATATTTTTCAAAATTCATTAAAAAATTAGATATTTAAAAAAAATCTCAAAATTTCAATATATGATAATTTTGATATTATAATTTTAAAAATGATACTATTTTTATCAAATCAAAATTTAAAATTTACAAAAAGTAACAATAATATTTTCATCACAAAAAAAAACAAATACAACTTGTTTTTCTGTAAAACATAATTCTGATGAATAAAATGACATTAATTAAAATTGAGTGATTAGTTATTAAGAATTAATATATAAATTTTAATTAATTTTAAGAATATATATATATATATCATAATTTAGTGAATCCTATTCATTCCCTCTAATTCAATGACTATGTTATAATTTTCAGATTTAAATAATAATATTTTGTTGTTCCTTTAAGCTTAGTCTTGCATCTTATATACTCTATCAAATATAGTTTTTAAAAAAAATATTATAGTGTTATATTCTCCCCAATTAAATATATATATATTTTATAATTTTATCTTGAGTTCTATACTCAATGTTTTTAAATTTGAAAATTTGATATTATAAAAATTATTAATCAAACTTCTTCTTGATAAGAGAGAATGGTAAGTATGAAGGTAATATGGAATAGAAAATAACTAGATTTAAAAATTTGAAAAAATTAGTGGTAAGTGAAAATGTGGAAATGGAAGAGAAAAGTAACTCCAAAGGACTGACATAGAGTGATAGAGAACATGATCTGTAGAAATTTAATGATAAAAAAATAATAAATTTTTGATGGGTAAACAGATTGTCGATTCATCACAGATGAAGGTAATGGGATAATTTTTTTGTTTCAAGATCATTTTACCTAGAGTTTAGTAATTTATTTACCATCTAAAAAATGATTATAAGGAATTATACTTTCTTTTAAAGTATAATTTCACCCTTTAAATAAATTTCACCATAGTCTCATATTTTCCTCTTAATAATGAGTATTTATGATGAATATTTCATTCATAAAGTACTAAAATTAACTTCCAACAAATCATGTAATCGACAAAAGGATAATAATATATTCCTCCTATATTTAGATATTATGAAAAACAAAAAAAAATTGAATAAGATACGATAATTCCAAAAATGAATAAACCTTCATACAAAGGAAGGATACCCCAATTTCCAAAATTCAACGATAATACCCAAAGCTCAAAATAAATATATTTTTTAAATAACTAACATTAGTGTTCTTAAAGATAATCTTGATTAATATTTAAATTCAAATATTAGAATTATCTGATCAGATATTATTCCAAAATAAAATTTACATTTATCTCCAAATAACATCAATTAATCTTAATGTCACATTCCAAAAATTTATATTCCCTAATCGTATAATCTCCAGGATACGGTAATAATTTCCATAAATAAAATAAATCACCATAAATACACAATAAATTTATTAATTCTTCCAAAATATAATCCAAAATTTATTCCTAAAATAATATTAAATAATATTCTATTTACTAAAATTACATAAACTAACAAAAATAGTAAAATTCTTCCAAAATAACATTAATAACTTAATCACCAAATCACTTTTCAATCTCATGGTAATATACATAATAAATAATATGTTCCCAAAATCAACTTAATAATTATATGTCAAATTTTTGAAATTTAAAAACCATTTAATACTGAACATGACATCATGAGGCCATTGGTAGGTGTTACATCCTTATCTCATTTCAGTTGTGGGTTAAATCCCCATAGCCTTTCCAAATGCAATGGGTTTTTGTCTGACATGTGGGTTTCCCTTTTCATAAACTATATCAATACAAAAATTGTAAAATTCCCAAAAATATAATGAACATAAAAAAAATATTCATGAAATATCATATAAACCTAAAAGGTTACGAATACATTAAAACACATGTTCACAAAATGAAAATAACATTCTTCCTTAAATAACGTTTTCACATGTTAAAATTATGAATTACATATACTTCAAACATCAACCAAAACTCAATAAATGCCCTAAAATTTATTCCTATAAAATAAAAACTTAAAAGGGGAATCTAATCCTTTTAACTTATGATCATCCTTAAATATTTCACCTCATTATAACTCTTGAAATCCTAAATATAGATAGCTCAATCATTCCACATTATTCATTAACCATGATTTTCCTTAATATTATTTAATGCTTACTTCCTATAAAAAAATATGAATTCTGTCATATGATTTATCAATATTGAAACATAGGCTAATATATAATATACACCCTTCATATATCATTTTTTATTTTCATCATATTCACCAATAATGAAATTATGAATTGTTAAAAATTCATTTTTATGATCATGTTGATTTAGTTCTTGAGTTTCCCCCATAGGACATTGATTTTTGTAATTAAAATACTCCTCACATTAAAAAAATTAAATATATCTCTTTGGAATAACTATATTACTTTTCATTGTGTTAAGTGGATGCCTACTTTTTCCCTTAGAATATTATTGATTTATTCCCTCCTTTACCACATACAAACATCTTCTTATTCACCTAAGTTATATTACTGGGCACTTCTTCTCATATTCTTCACACATAGAACATTGAATATTTATAACATTATGATCTTTATCACCTAAAATTATGTGGGTCATAATTTATCTCTTATTTTATGAGGTGGGAAACTTAACTAGGTTCAGGTTATTAACATTAACTTGTGATAACATATTAATAATAATCACAAGAGTTTTCATTACATCTCCCATTTAATTTAGTTTCTCATTCATATAACCACCATATTTCCCATCACATCTATTTTTCTTTAGTACCTAGTTGATCTATCCATTTATTAAAAACAAAAAGTTATAATGTGATCATATCAATAAAATCATAATAAATAATCTTATATGGAGTATAAACACTAATATATCCTTAACCATTTCATCCTCTACTAAACACTTTATATTTATACAAAATAACTATAATTACCCCTAAGATATTTACAATTGTGGTTGTAGATGTCTTTTAACATATACGCAGATAAAATTCTAACCTCTAATTTTATCTAAACCATGCTTTGATACCAACTGTAAATGTTTGACCTTGAACATATTCTACCAAATTTAAAATAGAATTCATATTCTTTCATTTACAAAGTTATTTTAGTTTTAGAGTTTTAGAGAATTAGTTCACAACTCATAAATAATAAACTCAAATATAAAAAGTATACACTTATACTCAGAATCCTTTTCCGATATATATATTTTTTAAAATGAAACACATTTTCTTTTCATGACATATCTTCAATGTTTTAATATTGACCTCATTCTTTTCCCTACTCATATTTAAAACCTTTAGATTTTTTTTAAAATATGGGATGAGAACAAAAAACTTATTTAGGAATAAAAAAAATGAAATAAACTGTTAGTCAATAAATACTTATAAAAGTAAACCTTTTAAAAAAATAAACATTGGGCTTTAAAATTAATATTATCTTACCCAAGAAATTAAAATATCTTTTAAAATATTTTTATGAATAATTTCAAAATAATTTTTTTATGGAAAAATAAAAAACATATATCTTTATTAGATACCCTAAAAAACTCATAATCAAATTATAAAAATGGTATTATTTTCACTCATAAAAATTAAAAAAATGCATTTATTTAAATTTACTATCATTATATTACCTTGAAAAATCATAACATTCCAATAAAAACCCATGTCAAACATAGATAAATCATCTAGGTAACTTGGAGAATCATTAGAATATCAACATTTTAAATAGAATAATGTTCACGATTACACCTAGAATAACCATCATTATTTCACATAAAATAATGATCATTGCTACACATAAAATAACCATCACATTTACAATTGGAACAACCATCATAGTATATTCCCATAATATCTTTGGAGATACCTAATCAGTTAACTCCATACCTTTACCCAATGCGTTGGAGGGCTAGAACAGGCTCACCCATTCTTGGTTTACAGTAGAACCACATATCCTTATAAACAATTCTGATAAAATCTAACAAAATCATAATATTTTAATTCTTTAATTTTCATCCTTACATATATAAAAATATTTAGTGCACCCCTAAGAAAACATTTATGGATATCAAAATACCCATTTGAAAACCCTTTTTCAAAAAAAAACTAAAGAAAAGAGAAGAATGGTTTTTTTTAATAAAAAATTAAATATTATTAGTAATACTATCCTCAAATAATGGTTATATAGGTGGTAAAATCCATTGCCTCTATATAAGTTAAAATAGAACATTCCTTTTGCCTTTTATAAAAAGGTCAAACCATTTTATAAAAATATTCCTTTTTAAAACCTTTTAAATAAATTCATAAGAAACATAAAATGAATATTATAATTATTTTATGTCCATATATATACATTAATAAATAAATATAAAAAATATGGACATTGGGGAAAAAGATTTGGTAGTTAAAGTTTAAATGTTTTTTTAAGAAAGTACCTTACCTTAAGTCTAACTCATCACAGGGATTTCTTATCTTACTAAATAATAAATTTATATTAATTATTTACTTTAATTTAAAAATTATTCATGTTTATTATTCCTTTTATTTAAATTATTACAATTTAATATACAATTAATTATTCATTTATGTTTACATAAGAAGTTTTGACGATATTCAGATCATACGTCCAAACTAGATTCTGTAGGCTAAATATAGTTAAAGTGATAATTACACCCAACATATATAGAATAATAATGATGAAATAATTATCACTTTTATATATCAATTAAACATGTAGAACCAATAAAAAAAATATGGTTATAAAAATTAACTACATTACAATCATGAAGATAGTAGGTCATACGTATGCATGAGTAACGTTTATATTTTTCAAATATCTTTATGTAAAGATGGTGAGTATCATTTTATATTTATATAATTATAATTATATTTTAAATACCATATTATTTATTTAAATAGAAGTATATATATCATCCAAGTTATCTAGTAAAGGAAAACAAATCAAATCATTTTGTGGAGGTGGTAGTCCACATGTATGCACAAATGAAATTGTCAACTTTTAGTTAATGTAAAGGTAAGAAACTAATTGATATATTATCTTTTAAAAATTATAAATATGTAATGAATATTTTATATTCATATTTATTCCATCATATAACAAAAAGTGAGAGGTGGTGATGGAAAATAAATTACATCAGTCTGTGAGGTGCTAGTCCATCGTATACATGATGGATAAATTCCATTACAATTTCATTGGTGATAGATATGGACATAGGTTATGAAACTAACATTATAAAATACTAGTTTATTTAATATAATTATTTTATTCTCTTAAAATTCTCATATAATATTTTAAGGTTGTGGAAGAAGATATAATACTAAAATTCTTGGTTAATTACTATACCACTTCTTCAGAAAACCTCCTTTTATAAATACATTAAGCCCTCTAAGGTTTGTATTCTACCCAAAATAATACCTATAAAACACGGGGATGGTTTTTAGTGAGAATTTGGATATATATTGGTAAATTTAACCATACTATTCATAAATAGATATTACATCATAATAGATCAATATTCATTACCTAAAACTCAATCCATGCAAGAATCATTTAGGCCTAGTATTTTAGAAACTAATAAACATGAAAAAATATTCAAAATTGTTATACATAATCATCCACCAATTTATTCACAAATACCACCATTATTATTTATATCACAAATAAAATATTTCTTCATAACATGGAAACTGAAACATAAGAATGACTGAGCTTTGATGCATAGTAAGAAAAAAAAGGGAGCTAACTGTGATTATATAAGCATAACATGAGGAATAGGGTATGAAAAAATGAGATTAACGTTTGAAAATGATACCCCAAATATCATAAATAACAATATTTAGTCATGGAAAATATTTTTAATTTTATAAGACATGAACCACAATGAAATAAATGAACATGATCCATGAGAATATAATATAGACATAAGACATGGAATTATTATATACCCATAAGTATAGAATACCATTTCCTTAGTAGTCAAGGATATTTTTAAATACTATAATAGTGAAATCAGTTTACTCTCCAAACCATCATAGTAGTCAAATTTCACTCCCAATACTATCATATCACACATAGTCTCTTACTGAACTAGGTTTACTCCATATTCGAGTTTAGTTTATCTCATTATATATTAATCTTTACCCAATTAATTGGAGAGAGATATAGGTACCACCTATCACATAATTAAAATAATAAATATCTATTCCAAAATATAATAAAACATTCATAATACTATAACCCATGAAAACAAATTGGTTTTATAACCATTTCACCATAAAATAACCCATGTAAAAGAAATGGGTTTCAAAAATATTTCATCAATTCATCATAGCAACCCATGGAAAATAAATGGGTTTCATAAACATTGTGTCATAATATTTATAAAACATACATAGAAAGAATTCAGATGATATCCTTGGATCACATACTTAGTAAATCATAAGTGAAATCAAGGGTTGTTGTCTTTGATAAAAAAAATACTATTAAAAGATCATTGAAATATTCTTAATGAAAATAAAATTTCCATTTTGAAATCAATTATAAAAAAAAAGAAAAATATAAAGGAAACAATTTTATTTAAAAATAACCATGTAAACTTGTAAAATAATCTTCAAAGAATAAATTATTCATTATGATAGGAAATATCATTTATGTCGTATATACTAAAAAACATTCCATCCATAATTTTGTTAAAAAAGTCACAAATTACCTCATTTCGAAAACAAAAAAATATTCCTTTCAAAAAAATTAAATATTAAAACATGGTTAAAAAATATTTAAAAAATGATAGATGAATAGTAAAAATATTCCCTGAAACATTTTTATTAAACATGGATATGGAAGAAAAACGGTTTTTGGCCAAAGAGAGAAATGAAGTTTATTTTCCTTAAAAACATATTTTCTGTCAAATGAGTACATAAGAGGAATAAAATGAAAATAAAACATGTACTTAAAAGAAATAAAAATATGAGAAGAAAATTTATTAGTTTATTGATAGTTAGATCATAATATTTAATCATCATAAATTAATAATAAACTATCTTGATAAACAATGATATTGTAACAGAAAACCCTTACCTCAAGTTCACCTTTCCATGAAAGCACTATATCCTACAGTATTATAAATTAAAATTTATTATAATTATTTAATATATTCATTTTCATACTTATAATATATTATATTATCCATTTATAACATTTCAACTCCCCCTTATATCAATAATTTGTTATTATAATCATCATTTCCGGGTGTTAGTTGTTTTGTTTATCATTAGAATTTCAGCTAAGTAGTTCTGATAATTGTATATTTATCTTAGTTATATAATATATTAAACATTAATAATTATATAAATATTATATATATTCATTATATAAATATTTAGAGTCATCCTTAAATGTTAGAATAGAAAAAATGAATTACACAGTACATGGAGACGGTAGACAATACATATGCACGAACGTTGTTTTAATTTTTCAACGAATGGAATGAAATAAAGGTAAATATTAATTAAAATTTATAGGAAAATTATTATATTATAAATATCATATATATTCATCAAATTATTTATAATTACCATCATATTTTTATATAAATGAAAAATGAATCACATTAGTTCATGGAGGCGGTAGTCCATATGTACGCACGAACAACATTGTCGTTTCCCAAAGGATTGGATTGTAAGTATATAGATGATATATTATAATTAAAGAAATATAATTATGAAATAACTATCATATATAATTGTTAAATACATTATAATACTCGTCTATAAATTATGATTATGAAAAATTAATTGTATGGCTATGTGGAGACGGTAAACCGTTCGTAGACATGAGCAATACTTTCACTTATCATTCGATGAGAAAGAGGTTGTATAATGGAATTTTTATAATAACAATAAAATTTAAACATATTAAGGATAATTAATTTATCATTTTATGATAATCACCATATATTAATATGTGGTAAATAATAGTTCAAAAGAAAGATATTGGGTAAGAAGATTACCCTTTATTTGAAATGACTCCTTTAGATATCCTCTAATTGGATCTAGGATTGCTCATTTGTAAAGGCCAAAACCTATAGATTATATCTAGATAAGTTTATAAGATAAATTTTAAGATTTTGGTTAATATAGAAGGCTAAATTTACTTTAATAGAGTGAGATAGTAGGTTTTATTTTATAAGAGAGATAAGGGGCACTTTGAGAATTTCTCCAAAGATTAAATTAAAATAAATTCATTCTCAAAACAAATACCTCTAAGTGGATAGGTATTCAAAGATAAAACATGATAGGGTTGTAATCCACTAGTCCAATATAATTTAGACAAGTTTTAGGGATATTTTAAACCTTATCATTCTAATTAACTATTATTTAACCAATTTAAATTTTAACTACAGTAATAAATTTTTCATTATTAAAACGTTTTAATTTTTACATATAAGGTATAAATTAGGCAAAAAGACAATTTTATGAAATTTAAGGCCATATAATATCGAATATTGTCTTATTTAAATAGTTTTATGATATTAAATAATTAAAAAATATTATTTTGATACCATATCATTATTTTCTATTTTGATACTATTTATTTAATTTGAATTAAAAGATGTGATGAGTTTTTTGGAATTTTAATCTAACAAATTTAAAAACTATTATATTTAATATAAATGTATTAAATTCATTTAACACTGTAAATTACTCAAATTATATCATGTTCAGTATTTTTAATATCATTTGTTTTATTTTTTCATTTACTAAATAGATATTGTTTTAGCATTATGTAAGAAATTAAGGTGACTCTTTAATACATAAAAATTGTAAATAAATTACCATAATTAATATTTTTTAATTAATCAAAAAATTACTATTAATACTCATTTATAACTAGTTTTTACTTATGTGAACACATAAATGATATTTAAAACTAAGAGAGTGAAATTTTGTAAATATCATTGATTTAAATAATTTATAAGTTATTTTCATGGAAAAATATCCATTAAAAAACTCAATATATAGATTTTGGTTATAAGGGTAGAATAAAATTGATCAAATAAGAATTATCATGAAAAATTATGGCATCGCCACTTATTTTTAACATATATTAACCAAATTTACCCGCTATTGAGGTAATTTTTTTTACCATGGGTAAAATTTATATTGAAAAAAATAAAAGGGGGTTACTTTTCAAATTCAAACCACCTAATTATAAGTTTTTAATTAATTTTATCTAATTAAACAAAAATAAATTGATGAAATTAATTTTAAAAGAAGTGTGATAAGTTTGATAAAATAGCTTTTTAGAAAAAATAAATATTTTTTTTCCATAAAACTAGATTTATTTTTACCATATACCTTGAAAAATAATTGTTGAATGTTTGAAAATTTTGATCAATTAAATAATATATAAATTTCATTAAATAATTCACCAATAGATATTAATTTAATTTATTAATATTAAAATACATTGCGAACATAAAAATAAATTTTCAGAAAAAAAGATTAATTTTATTTTCCAATTAATTTTGTTCTTTATTATTATAATTTGGATGAATAATGAATGTGTAGACCATATATTTTTCATAATATAGTCAATATTATTCATACCCACTAATCGAACATCTAGGATATAGTGGAAACATAATATTTTGATAATGTTACATAGTTCATTAAAACCCATTGCTACATGTAACGCAGGATATCAAAGAAATAAAATTATTTAAAATTAAATATTTAAGAAAAAATATCTGGGTGTTACATTCTACCACATAGAAATTAATCACTCTGATATAAAATATGATGATATATTTTACTCATCACATTCTCAGGTTCATATATAACTTGCACAAAGTGGTAGTTTCACCACAAAACATTAACCATGTGAGTGGAATTATTTCATAAAACTTTCTATCTATAATAAAAAGTCTCTACCAGTTTTTTTAATAAGAATAAAAATCATCTAGTGGTATGAACTACGAGTTCAGTACTTGTGAAGAATCAGTTATGTACTTTTTCAGGTGAGTTTCATGGAACACATCGTGAACTTGTTATAGATTTGATGGAATCACCAATCAATAATCTATTCTATTGATATGATCACTAATTTAAAAAGGACTGATATACCTAGGAATTATCTTTCCATTCTTTCAAAATATCATCACTACCTTCCATGTAAATATTTAGAAAAATTCCTTGTCACTACCTTTAAACTCTAGATCATTTCAATGATTGTTATAATTTTTTTTATCGACAATAATCTACTCATCTGTGTTGTTAAATACATCTAACCATACCTAATATTTACTTAGATATATCATGTCCCAAAATCTTTCTTTCTCCATCTTCATTCTAGTACATTGGAGTTTTGGACTTCGTACCATAGAGGGATTCATAAGGATCCATATAAATACTTGAGTGAAAACTATTATTGGGAGAAAATTAAACCAAATAAAGGTATTGATCCAAAACATCTTTTAAATCCATAATTAAATATATCAACATGTATTATAGAGTTTGAATGGTCCTCTAAATTTAAATACCTATTTGAGAATTATTATAAGTGATTAAACTTAACACTATATCTAGAACCTACTGAAGACTTATCTAAAACATTGAGGTAATCCTCAAATCATGATCAAGTACAACTATGAATTCTTACCACTTTCTTATTGTTTAAATAATTAAGTTGATCAAGATAGAAATATTATCTAATGTAATATAAGTGTGCTACCTTCATAATGTGATCGACTAAAAACAAAATAGAATCATTCCCTTTAGATGTTTTTGGAGAGTCTGAGGAAACAATCCATTGTGATATTTCACCATTTCCATTAAAGTATGAGTAATGATTGTAAATTATCCATAAAGTACTATCTCTCAACATTAACTTGCTAAAATACCAAGAATTTAGAAAAATAATTTACAATATCTCTCTTTATTCCATCCTACTAGAAATAGACTTTAAAATATATGTACATCTTTATACTTATAGGTTGAATATAGAATGAAGAACTACGAACTTCATCCATTAGATCCTTTAAATTTGTTAATGAAAGGATATATACACAGTTCCTCAATCTTATTATTAAATCATAAATCATTTTTTAACACAAGAAAATTTCTCACTATATTTTTCCACTATACATCTTCCTTATAAACCTCTTTAATATTCACTTTTGATATATGGTTAAACACTCATTTTTGAATGATAATATTTATCCCAGTAAATCAATATTTTATGATACTTCCATTGAAATTCCAAAAATATTGGATCTTTTGCGATCCTCATCATAGGTAAGCTAGAATGATCCATTCGACTCAAATCATCTACCACCTTGTAAAAATTTCTCAGGGAGGTAATTTATTGAGAATTCATTATATATAATTAGATCCAACCATATTCTTTGTCCCATGTTCATTTCATTTTGACTAAAAATATACTTTTAAATTTTATGATCAGTATATATTTCACACCATTCTCCAAATATATAATACCTCTATATATTTTATGAAATAAATTTTATAGCTTACCCCAAATCATGAGTTGGGCAATTTTTCTCATGGACCTTTAATTTCCATGAAGGATAAGTTATAATCATATAATTATTTCATAAAGATCCATCCCAATATGTTATTTGAGGAATCACTATATATTACAAACTCTTCTCCTCTACAAGGTAGAGTAAAAATAGGTTCACTAATTAGCCATCTATTTATTTCCAGAAAACATTCCTCATGTCTATCCATCCAATGGAACTTTCTTCCCTTACAAATTCACTTAGTGAGTGTATTCGATAGCTATGATAAAATTTCCACATTGTGCTAATAATATTCATCCAAACCAAGAATAATATGGATATCACTCATAGTGGTTAGACTGGGCCAATTTTTAATAACTCTTATATTTGAAGGGTCTACTGATATACACTCACATGAGATTATATAGACCTTGAATGAAACTTTTCAAAGACAAAATTATCACTTGGTAAATTTTTCATAAATATTCTCCTTCCTCGACATATCTAGAACAATTATCAAATTATCTTCAGGATCGTACTTTAAATCTGAATAAACTATAATATCACAATTAAATACTACTAAAAATGATCAAGGTAATCTCTAAATACTATATTTATTAAATCCATGAAGACAACAGGGTCAGCATTTTGAAAAAATGGAATCATGATAAATTCATAGTTTCCATACCATGTGTGGAATTATTTTTTGGCTATATACTCATTATTGAAACTCCATTGATGATATCCAAAATGAATATAAATATTGAAAAAGTATTTATTCTATATGAATGACCCAACAAGTCATCAATATAGGGTAGAGTATTGTAAGAACCCTATTTTTCACTCATGTATAGATCCTTTAAATTTAGGTCTAATTATTTTTTTTGGACCTAATATGGATTCCTAATGAGTTAGAAATGGTCTCTAGGGTGTATGAGTATTTCTTAGATCCAAGAATCCATCTTTTTGGGATAACTAGTCCTGGCGCATGGTTAGATCTAACCGTATGTATGGTTTGAATTTTTGGGCAGAGCCATATCGCATGATTAGCTCACGATTTCCTTAACTATAATGCCTGACCATGCGAGTTCACCCTCTTCTCTAGGTACCTATGTAGGTTTTACGCACATTTTGAAATTTGTGTGGACAAACTGTGAATTGGCTATTTTTGTTGTAATTTTACATTTTTACCATTAATGATATAACTAATCCTTCCTTCTTTCCTAATACAATTTCTAGCAGATAGAATCTCAATTTTCTATCATTTTGGAGATTTTTGAAGGCCTAACCTAAGAATCAATATATCTCCTTCATCCGAGATCCGTTTCAGCTTCATTTTTTTAAATTGGTTTCACAACGGTAAGTACTCACTTCCTTTTTAGCCATTCTTAATCTCTTTTTGTCTAAACATAGTTATCGAGGTGGAAGTGTTTTTACCATTTTATCATATCTAATCTATTCTAAGATTAATTATAGGCTAATACTAGATTATTAGAGTCATAAAAGCCTAAGGTGGGTAGTATATAACGCATCCTTCAAGTTTGTTGATTTTTAATTGTCTTTTGGGGCCCACCAATTTCATCTAGTGCCATCTGTTGAATTTATATGTCATGATTATAATCATTAAAATGGTATGATTATAATTTTTCTAAATATGTGATTAGTTGTTAGTGGTTACACCCAAAACTCCATCCATACCATGTAAGATGTTTTTCTATAATTTTAGTTTTAGTGTTTTGACACGTTTGAGCCGTCATTTGGGTGTACCCTGGATTAACCTTTATAAGGGTGAGAATTTTTATATTTAATGGATTCATTTTATTTGTGAAGTGAATAATGAAAATTAACATGTATTCTTACCACTGGACCCACTTAAGGTAAGCACTTCAAATTGATAAATTAATGTTAAATGGAAATTGGAAAGTATACTAAGAATATGACTTATCCTTATTAAATATAATTGAATAATAGTTTCCATGTTGGTATCAAAAATTACTATGTTAATGGAAGGTTCAGAAGTGAACCTTGATTATTGAAAATTACTTAAATGAATTAAATGATTGGTTTCATGATTCTTGGCATTTTCACACTAATGAAAGGAAATTCTTGAACCAAATGGACATATTGATAAATTAAAACTTGATTAAATGGTTTCAGGATCAATTTTCCTTGTCACACTAATGGAAGGTAATGGATTGAACCTTATGAAATATTATATGAATTTATTATCAAATAGGAGTGTCCTATCTCGATATCACCTTCGATTCTATATATAATTCCTTGAGCACTCTAGAACCCCATTCTGATTCAAGGATATTGCTTGCTTAGTTTGAGAACCACCTAGAAACCAATACCTGTCTAACATTTAATGACCAATATAACACTATAGGATCCCTCATGTTGTTCTATGGGATTACTTGGATACACTACTTGGATCCATCATTGACTTGTAGGTTCCATGGTTAAAGACCATCAGGCCCAATCATTTCTTGGCCCCGTTTACCTTGGATGAACTCCTTGGGCTCGGTAGGCATCTTATTATGGAATTCCTTGGACTATGATCCATGGATTAAACTCTTGCCCTAGGATATAGTTATTAATAATTTAGTGACCTTGAGTTCTATATTGCCTCCGTTATTACCTTGAAACTTCATAATTAAGTATCATTTCAGGTTACCTTATTACAAATTGGAACCATCTATATTATTAGCATGTGATTAACTACAAACTGGTAAAAATCAAATAATGAATTATTTACATGATCATACAATAGTTAAGGTCTGAATCAGGTACTTAGGTATTTATTTTTATTGTATTGCTTTACATTTCATATGCATGTGTTCACCCTGTTACATTTCCATTACATGGGATGAATGTTATAAAACCATTGGTGGTGGACCACTGATATTTATCTCACACCCTCTCTGGGCATTGTCTGGTACCTTGGAAAGATTACAAGTATTTAGGTGTTGAAAAATGGAAGCGCAATGCTTCAGACACTTGAGTTCTTTCTTTTCTAGGATGGAGCTGGTAGCAGATGGATGAGTTGACGCTCGGGAAGCTTGGGATAGTTTATGTATTTCCTTTTGTCTATATTGGGGTTTTAATGTATGTATTATACTTTGTATCAATGTTTTCCATATTTCTAGTGACATGAAATATCATCATCAGTTGTTGAATGCTTGTATGTTATTCTTATTATTTCAATTATTGTGATCCTTGTCACTTTCCTCTTTGAATTCTATTTACTTATTGCTTAATATATTTACCTCTATTTATAATTATCCATTATGATACATTTTAGTAATGAGGGCATAGTCTCTCCATGGACACACCCTAGCCCATTGTAGCTAGTTGGAAGCCTATGACATTTAGGGAGATGCGCTTGAGGCCATGTGGCCCACTAGGCTCGAGGCACCTTCTATGTGGAATCCGAGTCTAAGGACGTCACAAAGTGGTATTATAGGGGTTCCTTTATTACTTTAATATTTGGAGAAAATATATTGGAGATTAAAAAGGTTTTGAACATGTCTATAAGTAATTATTGGGTGCCGTAAAACCATGTTCATGGTAAGAACCAAGTTACCCAAAATATAATTTTTGTTCTATTTTTCTTATTATAGTTTATATTATTTCACCATTGGGTGAAACATATGCAATTTTGAGGTTATAATTATTACTCTTTTTGGGGATTTCTTTCATCCTTGGCCCAATGATATGAGTTAAAGGAGAATTATTACATTCATCATTATAGGACCCTATAATTTTCATGTCATGCATATTTCCATGTGATGTAGGTGCATTTAAAAAATGTCATTGCTTGATATTCATATGATTGTAGAGTGATTATGTGATAGATAAATTATGCTTATATTACTCCTGGTTGTGATTGAGTGATTAACTATCTCAATTCATCTGGTTTATGGGCCCTCATGGGTTTGGATAAGTAATTTACTAAGTCGGGCCATTACAATATAAACAAATGGGTGTTTTTTTCATTAATAAGGTTTTTGGGAACAGATTCAATTGGAATGGATAACCATTTTTAAGTAAAAAAATGACATCTAAAATGAAATGGTTTCATTTTATTATCCTTACTTGTCATGTTTATGAAAGGTAAAAGAGAGGACCTTGTAATTTAACATAAAATGAAATAAAACTTATAATTGAGCACTTACTAGTACCTAACTAACTAAGAAGATAGTTGGTGTAGTATTCCTTAGGTAGTGATCACTTACTTATTTAGATTCCGTAAGTGTTTCTATATTTATTCTTCAAAGTATGTTCTAAGGAGTTTTCTTTGTATTTTTACACCAATTCCACCATGATGTCATCATATTGTACACCAAGAAAGTGGCAATGAACATGATCCAAACATGGTGGGCCTGTAGCCACTAGTCTTACTGCCACAATTGAAACTTGAGGAAATGCTTCTTGTACTTGATCCTGGAACTGATTCCCAAGTATTTGATAGATTTCTACATCTGATTCAGTCCATTCATAGTGCTCTATGATTTTTAACCAGGATGGTTTATCTGACTCATGTGTTCTAGCAGTATCATCCTATTATATTCTCAGGCGATGGAGGTCCACAACCTTCTATGTCTTGGAATGAGACTACCCTATATATGTTTGATCATCTAGAGATTCTTATAGAGTAGTGGGACAAGTTTTCAACATACATGCTTCATAATTCTGCCAAGAATTGGTGGGATGTGGTTACCCAGACTAATCACCATTAAGGTATGGTATGGTATGATTTACATACTATTTTTTTGATCAATTATTTACTCAAATGTTGAGAGATGATAAAGTTAGGGAGTTTTGGCATCTTGATTAGGGTTCTATTTTAGTTATGGAATATTCATCACATGTCATGGAGTTTTAGATATTTTTACCGCTTTTAACTAGTAATGAGTTTTTGTGGCAAGACGCTTCAAGGATGGGATTGTGTACACCATCCATACGTAGGTGAATGACTTTCACCTACCTATTTTTTTGAAATAGTCAGTTAGGCTCTTATCACTAAGCACAAAGTGAGGGAATGTAATAGAACTGGTCATACAGGATCTATTTCAAGGTAGGACAACAGTTCTCTCGGTGATAGGAAACCATCCATCAAAGTGTCTGATCATAGATGTAAGAACCCGGTTCTTATTTTTGAGGTACATGTTTCTTCTTTTCCCTTTTCCTTATGTGTTTTTGAGAAAATATGGAAAATGGGGAAAATCCCAAATTTTGGAAGTACATGCCGTGTACTTTTCCACACGCAGTGCACTTTTGGCCGTGTGGAATGAGTACACAAGTTGTGTGGCCATGTCGGTGACGAAGGGTGAAAAGACCAACTACACGCCGTGTAGTGGCCCCTTACATGTCGTGTAGTCAGTCGGCAGGTGAATAGTAAGACGGTGACTAGCTGTGTGACAAAACATGCCGTGTACTCAAGGAGACACGCTGTGTAGTCACGTTGACAGGTGAGCAGTGCCACGCTGGCGGGAAGCCACTAGAGGAACAATTAAAAAATGGGGAGTACACGCCGTTTTCTTGGAAATACATGCCGTGTACTTTGTTTTTTCTCTTAAAATGGGCAGTAGCCTCCCCTGTTCACAGATAAGGCTTAGAACAGGAAGAGGGTTCGAGAGAGGACGACCGAATCTTCGGAGGTCCGACAGGTACACGTCAGGAATCTGTTTCCAACTCGGACGATCTCGTTGGAACCGCACAAGTAAGCCCTCCACTCTCCTTTAATCGTTCTTTCCAATTCATCCCCTAACAAGAGTTTTTTTGCATTTAAGCAAGATTTATTTTCACCTTAGATCTACATTGTTCTAGGACGAATCGAGGATTGTCGTTTGTGTATACCGTTCTTGGGTGTTAAAGGTCGGTGGCTTAGTGTTTATTTTCCAACTATTGTGTGTTTTGTGCATTTTTGAGCTATGAACCCATATTTGGGGTGTTGTGTGGCTGAGGTCATGGCTATTTTAAATACCTTGAATTGAATAGGTAATTAACTGTGATAATAAAATGTTGTTTGGGATCATTTCTTGGATCTAGGACCATCCTGAGGGGTGCGTTCCTCTATTTAGCCGTTTGGCCAGGATACCTGAGGGTATGCCATGTTTAATGATGCATTAGTTTTTCCTTGAGAGGAATTGTATGTAAATTGCATGTCTATATGTTGGGAATGGCCCGGTTACTTATGCCTGAGGGTGTTGTTTACTATAGCCTGAGGGTGTGATTGTATTAACCTGAGGGAAACGTTCTATTTCACCTGAGGGAAACATTTTGTGCATGAGGGATTGACTTTTGTGCCTCAGGGTGACACTTCGTTTGCCTAAGGGTGAGATTCTGTTATGCCTGTGGGTGAGATTATGAATGCCTGAGGGTGAGATTCTGATTACCTGATGGTAAGGTTTTACTTGTCTGAGGACGCTGACTACTTACATAAAAATTCAAAGTGGTGGTTTCTTAATAATAAATAATGAAATGGATATTAAATTGGAAATATAACTGGTAAGTTAGTTAATTTTGAGTACTGCTTAGTTTATTGCATTTACTTTTGCACGTTGTTGTTGCATGTTTACACACAGTTGAGCACGGTCCTTTGGTGGGTCCCTACTAAGATTATTTCTCACACCCAATTTGGGTCATGCTTTTCGGCCCAAAAAAATTAAGTTTATATAGGTGTAGATAAGGTCAAGGGTCCTTATACAGGTACTTGATTGCTACTGAGGAGTAGGGGAGCATGGGACCGGGCTGGGGCTCGGGATGCTACCGACTGTTTTGTTCTGTTTTTCTTTTCTGTACTTGTACTACATAGTATTATTGTGTAACATGTTCTGGATGTTTTCTTAGAATTTGAGGAATGTTGCACCATTTTACATACTGGTAGGTTATATCTACTGCAGTTGTTTATTTCATTTGTGTATGGTTTACTGCTTTCGCTATTGTTGTATGATTTATTTAATTCTGTTGCGCTACACTTTGACAAATGGGGGAATAGTTTCCCCACTATCAGAACTGGGCCCTCGCTGCTAGTTAGCTACCTCTGGCATTTGTGGAAATGTGCATGAGGTCATGTGGTGAACCGGGTTCGGGGCACCCGTGGAGTGGTACCCAAGTTCGGGACGTTACAAAGTGGTATCAAAGGAAATTTTTTCTTGGAATTACTATTTGGATCCTTAGTTAGGGATAGGATGAGAATAATAGTTGGTAATAATTTGTGCCTGGGCGCAGCTAACCCGTGTATATGGAAAATCCAACTTACCTCGTGTTGCAATTTTTCTGGTTTTTCAATTTTACATTTGATTTTATTTCACCTTTTGGTGACACACTTGTATTGTACTGATTATATTTTATCCTTGGGTTCTATTTAGTTTCAACCCGGTGAGATGAGGGTATTCCATCTCATGCATCATTTAGTAACATGATATGAATCACCTTCCATGCATAGTTTCCATGCCATGTGGGTGCATTAGAAATTTCATGTTGTTGTGATAGTTTTTGTGCTAGAAAACATGATTTTGTGATAGCTGCTCGATAAATATATGCTGTTTGATAAGGTATTTTTGTGTGAGCCTGTTTATAGAATGAACGCCGAACTTTGTTTTTTAGGGAGTATGGGCCCCCATTAACCGAAATTTGGTGGATCATTGACTATTTATTTCGTTATAACACAGATAATATGTCAAACTTTGATTCGTGGGGAGTATGGGCCCTCACGGATTGGAATTTGGCACGTAGGTGTTGTTTTTTAGTGTTTTCTGGGTTCCGTGGATGTTTCTGAGGCATACTGTCTGGAATTTCTAGTATACACACCATGTAGTACCTTCAACACGCCATGTATGGTCTTCTGTTCGGGAAGAAAAATAAACTTTTTGAGTACACGCCGTGTACCTAGAGTACACGCCATGTAGTATCTTCCCGTGTCACAAACCGTGTGGGTGGCGACATGGGGAAGGGAAGATCTTGGGGCAAACATTCCGTGTAGGTTCTGTACATTCCGTGTAGTGTTGACCCAGTTTCCTCCATGTCACCAACAACACGGGCGGAGGAAAACTTAAGACATGGATGCAGTGTCCACTGTAGAACACACCGTGCAGTGTGACCTGGGAACCCGGCCATGTAATGAACAACACGGGTCGGGGTAATCCATTCGAGTGAATGCCATGTGTATATAGAACATGCCGTGTAGTTTAAGACGTGTATCTATCCATGTAACTAGAAACATGGGTTGGCAGAGCTCGTCTAGTACACACCGTGTACCTGTGGGACACGCCGTGTAGTCTTGTCCGAGGACAGACCGTGTGGACTTATCCATGTGGCTGGGGAGATGGGGTAGTGTACACACCATGTGCGGGTGTAACAGGCCGTGTATTATTAAGCTGAGTAGTCGTCCATTTCACAAATGACACGGGCAGTTGGAAAATTTCACCATACATGCCGTGTAGATTTTATACACGCCGTGTCATTTTGTACAACGGGAGCCGTGTAGAAGGACCCGGGAAGGGGAAGAAAAGTCAAGTACACACTGTGTAGACAATATACATGTCATGTAGTCTTGTTTTGAATATTTTTAATGTATACTTCCTCCTGTTGCATTTTGGGTTTCTTCGTTTGCGGTCGTTGTTAATCTTGTTCTAAAGGCGTGTTTTTGACCTTGTAGTGTCATGCCGCCGAGACGACCACCCGTTGTTCACTAGTAGAGCGGAAACAAGTTTACTCCAAATATGGTGGTCCATGGGCTACCAGTGGATCCTCTAGTAGAGATAGATGTGGTGCCAACCATTATACCAGACACAGGCGTGGAGGCGCAGTTCCGTGAAGGCTTTATGCGGTTCATGCAGACCTTTCAGGGACCACCGCCAGCGGCCACATCTATGGCTGAGCTGACACGTATCTTTCAGTAGCAGCATCCACCTACATTTTCAGGGGATTTCGGACCAAAGGATGCGGAGTCTTGGGTAGGATTGATGCAGACTATTTTTGAACATCTTGAGACACCTCCAGGGTGGAAGGTCAAGCTCGTGACTTATATGTTGCGTGATTCTGGCAAGATGTGGTGGGATGTTACCACTCAGTCAGAGCATCACAGAGACATGGCGTGGGAAGATTTTTAGTCAGTATTCTATGAATTCTTCTTCCCAGAGACACTGGGGGAAGGGAGAGCTCAAGAGTTCATGAATCTGCAGCAGGGCACTATGTCAGATATGGATTATTCTGCTCACTTTACCGAGCTTCAGCGTTTTGCACCCGTTCTAGTGGGTGATGAGACGTTAAGTGCCATGCGTTTTGATGATGGTCTTTGTTATGAAATATAGGTGCTAGTGAATTTTTTCAGGTTTCCTTCAGTACATGCTATTGTGAACCAGGAACTGATTACAGAGAGGAACCTGCGGGAAGCTAGTGGTGTGGTCCAGGGCGGTTCAACACTAGTTACTGGTCCTATTTCTACTAAAAATAGGAAGAGACAGATGGATTTCTCTCAGGGTGGTAGTACCAGCCATGCAGTCTCGTCAGGTGGCCCGATTAGGTGCTACCAGTGTGGTAAGGAGGGGCACAAGAGACTGTAGTGTCCATGTGATCCAGTGGAGTGGAAAGCTTGTGGCAAGATGGGTCATCTACAACAATTTTTCAGGGAGTTTATACTAGTGGCTAGTGAGAGGGGTTCTATGTAGACTCCACATGCGGGAGAAGGACCAGTGACTTCTTACCAATCAGGGAACTGGAATACGTTAGGGTGTGCAGGCAGAGATGGTGGTCGTAGCTGTGGTAGCCAGACACCAGGATCTCAGAGGCAGCGGGGCAGGACAGCTCAGGGTAGTCAGGTTGTGTCGTAGGGTCGCCGCACTAGGCAGGCATATGCAGTGCAACAGACCCAGCAAGAGCAGGATCCCGAACCTTCTATGGTTAGAGGTACTATTCTAGTAGCTTCTGTTTTATCTTCAGTGCTTTATGATATGGGTGTTACACATAGTTTCATATCTCTACCCGTAGTGGAGAGCCTTGGGCTCTGTGTTTCTTCTTCTACTGATATCATTATGTTAGACACTTTGTTGGGGACTAGAAAGGCTGGGGTGCATTAGTGCAAGGAGTGCTACCTTAAGGTGGGTGGGTGTCACTTTCTTTGGGACCTCTATGTCTTAGAGATGACGAGCTATGATGTCATTCTCGGGATGGACTGGTTGGTTTCCTTTCGAGCCTTTGTGGACTGCTATCGACGCAGGGTGAGTTTCATGTCACCAGAGGGTGGTGTGCTTCTATAAAAGGGTGAGTGGGAGGTTCAAATGAGTCGAGATAGACTAGAGCATCATGGGTGAGGTGGAGTCACAGCCTAGATTGCGAGCTTATATCTGGATGATCAAGGGACTTTTCAAATGGATTTCCCTCTAGTGGTGGATCATTTCATGGATGTCTTCCCAGATGACTTTTTAGGTCTTCCTCTGGAGCATGTGGTGGATTTTTCTATTGAGCTTGTTCCAGGAGCAGCACCGGTGTCCATTCCTCCTTATAGGATGGCCACGCCTAAGTTGCAAGAGCTCAAGAAGCAGTTAGAGGAGCTATAGTCAAAGGGTTTTATCTGACCCAGTACTTATCGTTGGGTTTCTCCGGTCCTTTTTGCGAAGAAGGAGGATGGTACCCTCAGACTATGTGTGGATTATCGGAAGCTGAACCAGTTGACGGTTAATAACCGATATCCCTTACCAAGGATAGATGATATTTTTGATCAACTTCGTGGAGTACGAGTATTCTCGAAGATTGACCTGAGGTCAGGATATCATCAGCTATGTGTTAGACCATTTGATATACCTCTCACAGATTTCAGGAGCAGGTATGGTCTATACGAGTATATGGTTATACCGTTCGGACTCACGAACACACCAGTAGTTTTCATGGCTCTGATGAATCGTGTGTTCCATCCTTATCTGGTTTCTTTTGTGGTATTATTCATGGACAATATCTTAGTGTACTCTAACACTCGACAAGACTATGGAACCCATCTTGAGATCGTATTGAGTACACTGAGAGAGCATCGTCTATATGCTAAACTCTCAAAGTGCCACTTTTGGATGGACCAGATACACTTCCTGGGTCATATCATCTTAGAGGTAGGATTTGTAGTAGACCTAGAGAAGGTGAGAGAAGTAGTTTCCTGGGAGAAGCCTAAGAATGTATTTGAGATACAGAGTTTCTTGGGGCTGGATGGTTACTACAGGCGTTTTATACAGGACTTCTCCCACTTAGCAGCGTCGTTGAAAAGTTTTACTAAGAAGGGTGTGAAGTTCGTTTGGACGGAAGCTTGTGAGACAGCCTTCCAGGAGCTGAAGGGGAATTTAACATCAGCACCAATCCTGATACTCCCAGAGCAGGGGCATAGCTGTACAATTTACTGTGATGCATCAGGTATTGGGCTGGGAGCTGTGTTGATGCTGGGAGATCAAGTTGTTTCATATGGGTCTCAGTAGTTTAGGCCACATGATAGGAATTACCCGATGCATGATCTCGAGTTGGCTGCAGTCATGCATGCGTTGCGATATTGGAGACACTATCTCTTGGGAGAACATTTTGTGGTTTTCACCGACCATAAAAGTCTCAAGTATATATTTACTCAGCGTGACTTGAATCTGAGGCAGCGAAGGTGGGTCAAATACCATCAGTCCTTTGATTTTGAGCTTGCTTATACACCTGGTAATGGTAATGTAGTAGCTGATGCACTGAGCAGGAAGACTCAGATACAGGCAGTGCAGGAGGCCAGTGGTCAATGACAACTTATGACTTTGTTCTCTGAGATTCATTTGGAGGTGCACGACAGTCAGGGGCAAACCTATCTTTCATCTTTAGCTGTGACCTCTACCCTCCTGGATAGAGTGATAATGAGACAACTATTTGATTCATAAGGCCTAGTTCTATGGGTGTCGGTGGCAAACGAGGACTCTCCTCCTAGTTGGACGATAGGCGATGATGAGGTATTGCGTTTCCATGGACGAGTATGGGTTCCAGGGGATATACGTGAGGAGAGGATGCGGGAGTTTCATGCTTTAGCTTTGTAAGTTCATACCGGGGTTACCAAGATGTACCATGACTTGAGACGTCAGTACTGGTGGCCTGGTATGAAGAGAGAGGTAGCCGGTTTTGTTACGAGATGTTCCACCTATCAGCAGGTGAAGGCAGAGCATTAGAGGCCAGCCGGACTGTTACAACATTTACCCATCCTAGAGTGGAAATGGGATGATGTTGCAATGGATTTCGTGACTAGGTTGTCAAGGTCACCTCGAGGCAGTGATGTCGTGTGGGTTGTTGTGGACAGACTCACAAAGGTAGCTCACTTTTTTCTGATCAAGGAGACCTTCATAGTTGACGAGCTCGGGAAGTTGTATATCCGATAGGTCGTACATCTTAATGGGGTCCCTTGTTCTATCATTTTAGATAGGGACACCCGTTTTACATCTCGTTTCTGGTAGGGTTTTCAGAGGGAACTGGGTACACAGGTGCTTCTGAGCACAGCTTACCACCCTCAGACCGATGGCTAGTCAGAGGGTACGATATAGATGCTAGAGGACATGCTGCAAGCATGCGTCCTAGACTTTGGGGGATCTTTGTAGAAGCATATAACCCTGGTTGAGTTTTCCTACAATAATAGTTTTCAGGCAACTGTTGAGATGACACCTTACGAGGCTTTATATGGTAGGCCATGCTGATCAACCTTATGCTGGTTAGAGGTTGGTAAGGCAGCTTTATTGGGACCACGTCTCGTGCAGGAGACTTCTAAGAAGTTCCACTTGATTTAGAAGTGGATGGCTACCGTACAGTCTCGTCAAAAATCGTATGCTGATCTCCGCAGACAACCTTTAGAGTTCGTGGTTGGGGATCAGGTTTTCTTGCATGTTTCACCGAGGTTGGGACACAGGCTGATCAGGAGACAGGGTAAACTTTCACCGAGGTATGTGGGGCCATTTGAGATTCTGGAGAGAGTTGGGCTGGTTGCCTATTGGTTGTAGTTACCACATAGGTACTGATCCATGCACGCCATCTTCTATGTATCTCAGCTGTGCAACTATCATTCAGACCCGTCTCATGCCTTTCAGCCAGAGGAGGTTGAGCTTCAGGTAGATGCGTCCTTTGAGGAGCATCCGATTTGTATCGTTGATAGAAGCACAGAGGTTCTTCGAGGACAGTTAGTTCTTCTTGTACAGGTGTTATGGCAGCATGGCCGAGTGAAGGACAAAACCTAGGACCGGGGACCAATGTACATGCTTAGTGGCTAGAGTTATTCACGACTATATCTTCACAACCCTTGAAAGGGAAATTCGGGGTCGAATTGCTTTAAGGGGGGAAGTTTGTAAGAACCCGGTTCTTATTTTTGAGGTACGAGTTTCTTCTTTTCTCTTTTCCTTAAGTGTTTTTGAGAAAATATGGAAAATAGGGGAAAATAAAAAATTTTGGAAGTAAACGCCATGAAATTTTCCACACGCCATGTACTTTTGGCCATGGGGAATGAGTACACGTGTCGTGTGGCCATGTCGGTGAAGAAGGGTGTAAAGACCGACTACATGCCGTGTAGTGGTCCCTTATATGATGTGTAGTTAGTTGGTAGGAGAATAAAAAGATGGTGGCCATCTGTGTGACAGAACACGCTGTGTACTCAAGGAGACATGCCATGTAGTCACGTCGGCAGGTGAACAATGCCACACTTGCAGGATGCCGCCAGAGGAACAGTTAAAAAATGGGGAGTACACATAGTGTACTTAGAAATACACACCGTGTACTTTGTTTTTTCACTTAAAATGGGAAGTATCCTCCCCTGTTCACAGGGAAGGCTTAGAACGAGAAGAGGTCTCAGGAGAGGACGGTCAAATATTCGGAGGTCTGTCAGGCGCACGTCGGGAATCCATTTCCGCCTCGGACGATCTCGTTGGAACAGCACGGGTAAGCCCTCCACTCTTCTTTAATCATTCTTACCAATTCTTCCCCTAATGGGAGTTATTTTCATTTAAGAAAGATTTATTTTCACCTCAGATCTACATTTTCCTATGACGAATCGAGGATCATAGTTCGCGTATATCATTCGTGGGTGTTAAAGGTAGGCGGTTTGGTGTTTATTTTCCAACTTCGGTGCGTTTTGTGCATTTTTGAGCGACGAACCCATATTTGGTGTGTCGTGTGGCTGATCACGTGGCTATTTTAAATACCTATAATTGAATAGGTAATTAACTATGATAATAAAATGTTGTTTGGGATCGTTGCTTGGATCCAGGACCATCTCGAGGGGTGCGTTCCTCTGTTTAGCTGTTTGGCCAGGATACCCAAGGGTATGCCATGTTTAATTATGAATTACATTTTCCTTGAGAGGAATTATATGTAAATTGCATGTTTATATGTTGGTCATGACCCAGTTACTTATGCCTGAGGGCGATGTTTACTATAGCCTGAGGGACACATTCTATTTCGCCTGAGGGAAACCTTTCGTGCCTGAGGGATTGACTTCTGTGCTTGAGGGAAACACTTCATATGCCTGAGGGGGAGATTCTGTTATGCTTGTGGGAGAGATTCTAAATGCCTAAGGGAAAGATTCTAATTTCATGAGGGTAAAATTTTACTTTTATGAGGACATTGACTGTTTAAAAAAGAAATTCACTGTGGTGGTTTCTTAGTAATAAATAATGAAATGGATATTAAAATGGAAATATAACTCGTAAGTTAGTTACTTTTGAGTACTTAGTTTATTGCATGTACTTTTTCACGCTGTTGTTGCTTGTTTATACACAGTTGAGCATGAGCCTTTGTTGGTTCCTATTGAGATTATTTCTCACACCCTGTTTGGGTCATGCTTTTTGGCCAAAACAGATTACGTTTCTGCAGGTTTAGATAAGGGAAAGGGTCCTTATACAGGTACTTGATTTCTACTCAAGATTGGGGGAGAATGGGACCAGGCTGGGGCTCGCGATGCTACCAGATGTTTTGTTCTATTTTGCTTTTCTATACTTGTACTGCACTGTATTGTTGTGTAACATGTTCTGGCTGTTTTCATAGAATTTGTGGCATGTTGCACCATTTTACATATTGGTTGGTTATATTTACTGCAGTTGTTTATTTCAGTTGTGTATGGTTTACTGCTTCCGTTGTAGCTGTATGATTTATTTAATTCCACTGTGCTACACTTTAAAATATGAGGGTATAGTTTCCCCTCTATCAAACCTGGGCCCTCGCTACTAGTCGACAACCTTTGGAATTTAGGGAAATGTGCTTTAGGTCATGTGGCGAACCGGGTTCAGGGCACCCGTGGAGTGGTACCCGGGTTCGAGACGTTACAATAGAAGTGACAACTAGTGTGCCCATTTTGAAAATTCCATGGTGTTTCATTGGTGTGGAAAATTGGGGAACATGAAGCCTCATTTTTATAGAGACCCAATAGATTTTTTGGATTTTGGACGTATGTGGAATCATCAAAAAAATTTAAGATCTTTCCCCCAGCTTCAAGTGGAAAATGATCTGCACTAGATCCACCTTCAGGAGTGAGTTTTTTTCCACCGCATCAAGAGAGGAGTTAGAATAGAACTGACTAAATTGGACAAGGAGGAATTCATGGTCACAATAGTTATAATCCTGATCACCAATAGTGACAATAGGGTAGTTATGATCATGGTAGTTCAGTTGTTGCACAAGGCTGTGGATCAGGCCAGATGCATGCTTTGTAGCTGATACCCAAGGATCATGTTGTTGGACTATATACAGTATGATATACTATTCAAGTGGAATATAATATATTATTTTCTTTATTTAATACAATTAATTATAACTCTATTATGTTTGTATCTATCATAGAAATCCTTGTGATGGAAATATAATGTTACGATGGTGTTATGACCCTAGATATGCCATTAGTGGTATGATCAGAAGGCATATGCCAGTGTAGGGATTGTACCATTGAGGTAGGCAGTTTCCATTTATTATGGAACCTCTTCATTCTTGAGCTAATATGATTCGATTTCATTCTCAAGATGGATTTGTTGGTTTAATATCAAGATTTTTTAGACTCCTATCGCTAAAAGGAATCTTTTAAATCACTAGAGGATAACAGTTATCTACATAGGGGTGAGTGGGATTTCCAGGCTGGTAGAGCTGGACCAGAGAATCATGGGAAAGGTGGAGTGACAACCCAGATTGAATATATCTTCATCGAGGATCAGAGTTTATGTCAAGCTGATTTCCCTCAAGTAGTGGATCGTTTCGGGGATGTTTTTCCCAATTAATTTTTTTTTATCTTACCTCTATAGAGATAGTTTGAGTTTATGACCTATATTGTTCCAATAGAATATCTAGTGTAAATTACTCTATACAGGATAGAACTTTCAAAGATTCTATAGCTTAAGAAGCAGTTATAGGATTTAGAGGCCAGTGTTTTTATATACCCCAATACTTCCTCTTGGGGTTTACCTATTCTTTTCACCAAGAATCAAGATGGAACCTTACATATATGAATGAGTTACTAAAGGTTTAACAAACGTATGGTCAATAACCAGTATCCACTTCCTCAAATAGATGATCTATTAAACTAGCTTCGAGGATCTAGGGTCTTCTTTAAGATCGACCTAAGGTTGGGATATCACCAAGTGAAAGTAAGGCCATCAAACATACCTCGTACAACTTTCCATAGTAGGTACTATCTGTATGAGTACCTTGAAATGTCATTAGGTCTTACAAATATGCCCAATGTTTTTCCTGGCTATAATGAATATGGTTTTTTGTCCCTATATCAATTATTTGGTCTGGGACTTTATGGATGAAACCTTGGTGTATTCTCACACTCATAGAGACCATATCGAACATCTTGCGATAGTTCAAAGTACATTGAGAGAGCATCATATTTATGCCAAGCTTTCTATGTGTCACATATAGATCGAAAAAGTTATCTTCATAGGTTACATCATATCAGAAACCAGAGTATCTTTTGACCCAGAAAAGTTTAGTACAGTAGTTTCTTGGTAGAATCCCAAGAACGTGTTTGATATAATAAGTTTCTTGGGGAAGGCTGATTATTATTAATATTTCATATAGGAATTATCATGCCTTTATTAGCCTCTTAAGAACCTTATAAAGAAAGTTTTTAAGTTACTATGGTTAGATTCATGCAATAAAGAAATTCAGGAATGGAAAGGGAGGCTTGTATCGACACCTATTCTTATCCTTTATGACCTTGGAATATGTTTTATCGTATTTTTTGATGCATCAGAAATCAACCTTGGAGAAGTGATGATGTAGGAGGAAAGATTTGTTGCATACAGATCTCAATGGTTGAGGCCTCATGAGGGAAATTACCTAGCACATGACCATGAGCTAGAAAAAGTTGTCCATGCCATACATTCTTGGAGACACTATCTATTAGGTGGGTGCCTTGTGGTGTACACAGATCACATGAGCCTCAAATATGCCATTAAACAATGTGAATTGAACCTCAAATAGTGAATATTGGTCGAATATCTAAAGTCCTTTGATTTTGAGCTTGCCTATACACATGGGAAGGGAAATGTAGTCACTGATGTGTTCACCAGGAAAACTCAAGAATAGGTTGTACAAGAAGCCAGTGATGAATGTAAATTAATTAAACTCTTTTATGAGATGAATCTAGAGTTTTATGATATTCATGAGCAGTATTAACTCTCATAATTAATAGTAACCTATTCCCTCTTCAATAAGGTGAAGGTAAGATAATTTTTAGATCCTAGGGGATTGGTTCTCCGTGAGAGTATATCAGGAGATGACCTGCCACTAGATTGGTCTGTGAACATAGATGAAATCATGGATATTCATGGATGTGTCTGGGTTCCTAAATTTGTGATAGAGGAGTTGATACATGATTAACACACTTATCAGTGGGTAGTTCATCCAGTTATCTCTAAAATTTATCGAGATATATGATGCCTATATTTGTGTCCCAGGCCTTCAGGTCAGTAAGGCCTTCGGGCTACCTCAAGGCCTTCGGGCCACCTTAAGTGCAGATGAAAACCAGACAACCTAAAAGGAACAAGCTTCATAAGGGGGATGAACAAGGAGCTTCCACCATAGCAGAAGCTAAATGGATTGAAAGAATGAAAGGGTATGAAACCTTCCATTGGGATAAGCCTGTGTATGCACAGGAAATCCTAGCCGAACAACCATGTGATGGTGGAGAGATAATTTCACGATGAAGATGCTAGGGAGGAGAAGTTCCAAGTAGTTATTCTGGGTTGTATGTAATGTTTGAATCCTATGGGAAATTAATTCCTCTAAGGCCTACGAGCCATGTAATATTTATGCCTATGGGCCTTGTAAGGGTTCTACCTCACCCCTTAAAATGTAGATTATCAAAAATCAATAAAAATTGAAGGCCTTCGGGACATTGGAGGATGAAGAGTTAGATAGTGGGGTTTATCACTAGGTGTTCCACATATCAACAAGTGAAGGCTAAGAACTAGTGACCTGAAAGCATGTTAAATCCTCTTCGAGTTCCAAAATGGAAATGGGAAGATATTTTTATATATTTATTGGTCAACTAACCTAGGTCTCCGAGGGGTAGAGACAAATTGTGGATTGTTATTGATTGACTAATGTAAGCATTCCAATTCATTCCTATTGAGGATAATTTCTCATTTGAATTGGGGAATACTATATGTTTGTGAGATGATACAAATACATGGGGTCCCTCATAATATCATTTTGGACAGGGATGCTCATTTCACATCACAGTTCTAGAAAAGTTTATAGAAAGGTATGGGAACACAGGTTATACTAAGAACATATTTTCACCCTCAGACTAGTGGACAATCAAAACATACAATATAGGTTCTATAAGATATTATCTGAGCATGTGTCCTTGATTTCAATGGTTCATAGGAGAATCATATTTCTCTCATCGAGTTCTCCTATAATAATAGATTTCAAGAACCAATTATGATGGATCCTTTTGATTCCATATATGGTAAGTTATGTTGTTCACCCTAATGCTTGCTAGAGGCAGGTGATGTAGCCCTACTAGGTCCTAATCTCATTTAGGAGACTTATGAATAGGTTTAGCTTATCATAATGCGTATTAATACAACTCATTTTATACAAAAATCTTATGACGATTTCCAAAAATGACCTCTAGAGTTCTAGGTCAGAGGTTGTGTTTTCTTAGGGGTATTTCCCATGCTCAGTCATAGATGGTTACAAAGACAAGGGAAGATATCACCACATTATGTAGGTCTATTTGAATTTTGGGAGAGAGTAGGGATGGTAGTCTATTGGTTGCTACTACCTCAGAGGTATCATTCCATGCACCAAGTCTTTAATGTTTCATAGAATCTCCAATATCATGCCAACCTATCTCATACCTTTGATCCTGAGGATGTTGAGTTAGATTCTAATGCTACCATTGAGGATTATCCTGTATGCTTCATTGAATTGAGTAAAAAGGCTCTTCGATGCTGGTCGGTCCCTCTATTACAGGTGTTATGGAAGCACGATTGAGTGCAGTATGATACTTGGGAGAAGGGGGCCAATATACATTCCTAATGGCCAGAGTTTTTCTCAAACAACGTTTCACCACCCTTGGAAAGTGAACTCGGGTATGAGTTCATTTAAAGGGGGAAGACTGTAAGAACCCAATTTTTTCACACAGGTATGGATCCTTTAAATTTCAATCTAATTATTTATTTTGGGACTAATATGGATTCATAATGAGTTTTAAAATCCCTCAAGGGTGTTCATAGATTTTTTTGGATCCCAAAACCCATAATTTTGAGAGAAATAGGCATAATGCACAGTTTTTAGTAAACCGTGTGGGGAGGCCGCATGGTTAGATATAACATGCATATGGTTTTTATTTTTAGGTAGAGCTATCTCACAAGGTTGGAACATGATTTCCCTAACCCTGCAACCTGACTATAAAAGTTCCCCCTCTTCTTGAGGTACCCGTACATGGTTTTCACACGATTTGGAAAACTTTGTGGATAAACTGTTCACATGCTAATTTTTGAGTAATTTTATATTTTTACCCTTAATGATCTAATTAAGCCTTTATTCTTCCCTAATAAAATTTAAAGCATACAAAACCTCCATTTTCTCTCATTTTGGATCTTTTTAAATACCTAACCTATGAATCAAGATATCTCATTAATCTGGGATCCATTTAAGCATCTTTTTTTTCACATTGGATGCACAATGGTAAATACTCAAGTCCTTTTTAGCCACTCCCTATATGTCTTTTTTGGGAACTAGTTATCGAGGTGTAATATTTTTTACATTTTTCTCTGATATACTCCATTCCAATCCAAATTACAGGCTAATAATGGACAAATAGATTCATACAAGCCTAAGGTGGGTGTTCTATAACTCATCCCTCATGTTCGTTGATTTCGGAATTGTTGTGTGGGGCCCATCGATTTCATCGGGTGTCGTTTGATGAATTTATATGTCCTGATTACAATAATTAGAACCATATTTTTGCGATCTTTTCAAATATGTGATTTGTTTTTAGTGGTTATTCCCACAACTCCGTCCATCCCATGAAAAATATTTTTTCCATAATTGTCATTTTTGTGTTTTGACATGTTTGAGTCGTTGTTCGGGTGTTCCCCTGCTTGACCTTTCTGAGAGTATGATTTTCTATATTTAACGGATTGATTTAATTTTTGAACTATATAATGTAATGTACAGTGTATATTCTCACCACTTTACTCACCTAAGGAAAGTTCTAAAAATTGATAAATTGGTGTTAAACAGAAATTGGAAAGTATACTATGTATATAACATGGCCTTATTAAATATAATTGAATAATATGATTCATGTATGTCGCACCCATTACCATGTTAATGGAAGGTAGTATAGTGAAAATTGATTATTGAAAATCCCTTAAATTGATTAAATGAATGGTTGCATGCTACTTGTCCTTATCTCACTATTGAAATGCTAGGCTTGAATAAAATGGTCTTATTGATTAATTAAGACCTGATTAAATAATTGCATGCTTAATTAGCTTTGTCACACTAGTGGAAGGAAGTGGATTAAACCTTATAAAATATTATTTGACTTAATTATCAAAGAGGAGTGGTCTGACTCGATATCTCCTTGGATTCCATAGGGAATGCCTTGAACACTCGGGAACCCCATTCTGATTCAAGGTTATGACTTTCTTAAGTGGAGAAACACCTAAAACCCGATCCTTATATACCTTTGGATGCCAAGTATGACACCTTATGATAAATCATATAGTACTAAATGATTACTTGGATAAACTCCTTATATCCAACATTGGAAGTATGGTGTCATAGTTAAATCCCATCATGCCCAGTTACTGCTTAGCTCTGTTTTACCTTAGATGAACTTCTTGGAATTGGTAAGTGTCTAATTGTGGAATGTCTCGGACTATGATCATTGGATAACACTCTTACCCTTATCTAGGCTATAGTTATTACTGAGTTGGTGACTCTTTATGTCTATTTTACCTTGTTTATTACCTTGGAACATCATTATTAAGTATCATTTTAGGTTTCCTTATTACATCTGGGTACCTTTTCTATTGTTAAAATTTGATTAATTATAAACCAGTAACACTAAAATAATGAAACTGGTTACATGTTAAGATACCAGTTGAGGGATAAATCATGTAATTGGGTATTTAGTTACATTGTACTACTTTAATTTACCTATTCATGATTTCACTCTGTTACATATATATTACACGGGATGGATGTTATTAACACTATTTCTGGTGGCCCACTGAGATTTATCTCACACCCTCTCTGGGCACCGTTTGGTACCCGGTGAAGATTAAATGTATACAAGTATTGATAAAGGGATGGATAATGACACAAACACATTATTTCTTATTGTGCTAGGATGGAGCTGGTAGTAGATTACCGAGCTAAGGCTTGGGATACATGGGATAGTTTATGTATTTATTTTTTGCTACATTGGGTTTTGCATGTATGACTACTACATTATATCCATGTTTTTAAACTTTATAGTGACATAAAATATCACCATAATTTGTTGAATTATTTTATTTTATTCATGTTATATCATTTATTTTGACCATTGTCTCTTTCCATAGTGCATTTTTTTAACTTATTGCTTCTAATATTTACCACTTTTTATAATTATCTATTATTATACACTCTGTTAATGCGGTCATTATCTCACCATGGACACATACTTGGCCCTTAATGCTATTCAGTATCCTCTAAAATTCAAGGAGATTAAATTGAAACAATGTGGGCCACCAAGCTTATGGAAACTCCTAAGTTGCATCTGAGTCTGAGGATGTCACACAGATAGTTGTTCATGATAATGATCATGTGAAGTTATAGATAACCAACATAGAGTTGAATTGATCCATATTTATTTTTAAAAAATATATCTGGTGCACCCCGATGTGACACACACGACCAAACTAATCTATTTTAATGATTCTCCATGAGTTTCTTCTTCAATTATTGAAACTAAATTAAGGCCATTATATATAGAGTCTTGGAAATATATGAAACACCATGTACGAGTTTAATTGAAAATTCAAATTAATGATTCAATTAAAGAGCATTGAAATATTCCAAAAAAAAATTAAACTTCTTCAATATATTAATATAATATATATTGAGTTTATCCCCAACCATCTAAGATAAACAACCCTTTTGAATAGGAATCCTGACCCATATGATGGATGTAATTTCCATCAGAAGTTTATTTTTGTCATCAAAATGGTAGGCATTAAAAGGATGGTTCATAATATCAAATGTAACATCTCATAATCATAAATTGATATTGGATTTTAATAAATAAAGTTAATTCATACCCAAAACAACATCAAATTCAACAAGAGGAAGAATGAAAAAATTTACAAGAAACACATTCACATAGTCTTCCACCAATGAATAATCATAAACTTGGGATGTGATCATCAAACCACTAAGGATTTTTACTGCTAACTAAAAATATATTTTTTTACATGGTACTATGATACCCTTAAAACATAATTATATTTAAATTATTGGATAGATCCTCAATCAAATAATACATTAGTAATTTTATAGTAAATAGTAATTTTACCTTTCACCACATATTAATTGTACCCCTCATCAAAAATAGTGATCGTAATATATCCACCTTTGTATATGAGACTAAGAGGATGTTGATGTAGATCATTTTCATTAACCTTCATATTTGGGAACTATTTAACATAATTCACATACATTATTAATTTAAAAAAATGGAGTGTGGGTGGTTCATTCGGCAAAACATTATCTTTATTTGAATCATTATCTAACTTATTACCATCACTTCAAAATTAAATTTCCTAATGACATTCCTTTCCAAACATGAAATATTTAATAGTTCCCTTAAGAAAATTTCCCCCATTATTCCTTTCACATTTTGAGCAGAATGAATACTTAACATCTTCTCTCTATGGTTTTAGAATTTTCTCTCAATTATATTTTTATTTTCTTCTAAAAACCCCAAGATTGATATGTAACTCTAATCACAATCTCCACCTTGATAGAATATAGATAATTTTTATCATATATACTAATGTAACTTATGTATAATACCTTTTGGATACTTTGTTTTAATCCATAAAATAATTTATAAACATTACATTCTAGTTGTATGATAATACAAAATTAATACCTTGTAAGTATTGTGAAATATTCCTCATAAGTATCAACATATTCATCATAATTTTACATTATCTCAAGAAATTTTTTCTCCATTTTTGTAAAAAAAGGGGAAATTTTCTTGTTGAAAAATAATTTTTTAAATTTAACCCACTCCATGGATTTATTTTGTTCTTATACATTAATGTTTTTGATAACATTCCATCACTAATATTTATCACCTTCCAAATAATAAACAACCAAAATAAATTTCTCATGTTCTAAAAAATAAATAGTGTAAAATATTATTTCAATGGAACTAATATATTTCATAGTGAATAATGGATTATAGGACCCACTAAAAGAATGTGGGAGTTTCCTTATGAAGGACTCAAACGAACCGTTTTTACACCATTAGTCATTTTTAAGCTTAGAATGTTTCATATCTTGATAAATTTATCTGAGAATAACAACAATATTTTGTATTCAATCTACTAATACATTTGGTTAATCATGGGGACAATCATTTAATTTTTAATAACATTAATCATTATGAGATTCCTTTAGGATTTATCCATTAACTAAAAAAAGTATAGTTTGAGAAAAAATAATAATGGTAGAAAACCACATAGTCATGATAACCCATTTATAGTAAAATCATGACACCATATTCTATAAAACCTTAGGTTTAACCTAGACTATTCATGATCATTAACAGAACATTAGGATTTTATTGTAAACATAGACTTATCCCTAGGGTTCTTATTAAATTTTTCTCATCCTAGTTACCAAAGGTCTTCTAATCCTTTCTCTGATACCAACTGTAATTACCCATACTTTTCATACATAGATATTACATCCTAATAGATGAATATTCATTAAATAAAATTTCAATCCATTACATAATCATTGAGGTCTAGTGTCTTTGTAAAATTGGAAACAAAAACAACTAGTTGGTAATAGTTCTACATTACCTCTAACCATTTATTCATAACTAACACCCTTTTTGGGAAAATCATACATAAAAACTTTCTTCATAACCTAGGAAAGGAAACATAAGATAGGGTGTGACATGGTACTCAGTAATTGTAGAAAACTAGGCTACCAATGTTTATATAAGAATAAAATGATATTAACATTTGTAAAACATATCTCGTATATCATATATAATAATCACGATTCATGTAATTAGGCTTAGTTTTTTATAAGATATGAATCATAATGGAATAAAAGAATATGAGCCATGAGAGAATAATATATCCATAAGATATGGAATTTTAGAATAAATATAAGTAGACAAAATCATTTCATTAGTATCCAATGATATTTTATAAAACTATCATATTGGAAAGGGTTCACTCCCAAAACCATCGTAGTAGTAATGTTTTACTCCTAATAATATCACAGAGGATAAATTCCCTTACTTATATGGGTTCACTCCCTATTCCATTCCTATTTATATCATGAGATATCAATCACTACCCAATTAATTAGAGGGAGATATAGGTCCCATACATCACATAATGAATATTATACATATGTGTTCCGTAAGGTAATAAACAATTAATAAAATCAAAATTCGTGAAAAATAATGAGTTTTATAAAAATTTCATCACAATATAACCAATGAAAAAGAAATGTGTTTAATTAAAGTTTCATCATTTCATCATAGGATAACTCATGGAAAAGAACTAAGTTTTATAAAAAATATTACATTGTATTCATAAACCGTCCATAGAATGAATGAGCATTTTATCCTTGGATTATATAACCAGTAAATAATATGCAAATTCATGTTTTACTATATTTGATTAATATAAATACCATTAAAATATCATTAATTTATTCATGAAAAATAACATTTCCATTTGGAAATAAATTATAAAAAACAACAAAAATATATAAGAAAACATTTTATTTGAAAATAAGAAATAAACATTTTAATGGAAGAATCATATAAAAAAATATTCATTTTATGGGAATTATTCATCATGTTTATGTTAAAAACATTCATTTCATTATTTTGTTTGAAAAGTCACAGTGCACCCTAGTTGGAAAATGAAATAAAGATTCCATTAAATTTATTTTTTAAAAATTCAATCATGGAACAAAATTTTTATAAAAAATTAACATATAATAGTAAAAATCTTATTTAAAACATATTTAGAAAACATGGATGTGGAAGAAAAATGTTTTTTGACCGAATAGAGAAATGAAGTCGTTTTTCATTGAAAGTATATTTTCAATATCCTGAGTGTATAAGAGGATGAAACTGAAAATAATAAATTTATTTTCAAAAAATTAATATAGTATAATAAAATTCATAATTTTTTTGGGAGGAATATCATAATATTTCATCATCAAAACATAATAATAAGAATTCCAATAAATAATGATATTGTATCACAAAACCCTTACCTCGAGTTTTTATTCCTTAGAAATAACTCTATCCTACTATATAATAAATTTAAATTTATTATAACAAAATAATAGACTCATTTGGATACTTATAATATAATATATGATATCTTTATAACATTTCAAAACCCCATTTTATCAATATTTCCTTATTAAAATCGTTATTTTTGTGTTTTAACTATTTTGTTGATCATCAGTATTTGAGTTCAATAGTTATTTTATTTGTACATATATCTTGCTTCCATCATCTCCAAAATATTAATAATTATATAAATATCATATATTTTCATTATATTAATATTTATATTTATCCATAAGGGTTATATATTGAAAAATTAATTGCATAATTCATGGAGATAATAGGTTGTACATACGCATGAGTGTTGTTTTCATTTTTTGAAGGATGGAACAAATGAAAGGTAAATTTTATTTAAAATTTATCGGATCATTATTATGTCTTATATATCATATATATTCCTCAAATTATTCCTCATTACCATTCAAGTAAAATATAAATGGAAACAAATTATATCACTTTAGGGATGTGGTAGTTCATACGTACACACGAATGACGTTATCATTTCCAAAAAGATTAGATGGTAAGTGGGTTGATGTTATATTATAATAGAAGAAGTAAATTTTTTTCTTAAATATCATATGTGTAAATTAAACCCATTATAATACATATCCATAAAATATGGCGATGAATAATGAATTGTATCACTACATGGACATAGTAAGCCATATATATGCACAAACATTACATTCACTTATTGTTTGATGAGAAATAGGGTTTGTAATGGTGTTTTAAGAATAATAATAATAATATCATTTAAAAATATTTATAATACTTAATTTTTTTATTTTATGATAAATACCATAGATTTATAGTATGTTAATTTGAGTATAAAAGAAAGTGATACGGTAAGGTTATTACTTATTCTTTTAAATGAATCCTTTAAATTTCCGTTAAATGTATATAGGGTTGGGATTTTGGGAAGGATAGAACATATATAATGTTTATAAAAAGTTTATAAATACATTGATATATTTATTTCTTATATCTATAAGGTTCAATGTGGTTTAAAGTAGTTAGGGAAGAGGTTCCCTTTTATAACTGATGTGAGGGACACTTTTGGAATTTCCCAAAAGGTTAAATTATAATAAATTAATTCTCAATAAAAATTATTCTAAATGAATAGTAATTAAAATATAATATATTATATGGTTGTAATTCCATAAACCAATATAATTTAAACATGTTCTTGTGTCATTTTAAACCTTATCCTTTTGATTAACTCTTAACAACCAATTTTAATTTTAACTATGGTAACAAAAATTTCAATTTTAATCGGTTGAAAGTTTTACTTATAAGGTGAAAATTAGAAAATAAATTGAAATTTGATGACATTTTACACCATATAATATCCAAATTTTCATATTCAATACTATTTTTTTATTTTTAAACAATTTGATAAAATATTATTTTGATAAAATATCATTATTTTAATTTTTTACACTATTCATTTCATTTGATTTAAAATATTTATAAAAAGATTAAATTAAAATATATTATTTTAACACAACTCTTTAATTTCATATATACCTATAAAAATTATGGAAAACTATAAATTTCTCAAATTGTACCACTTATAATATTTGTAATATCATTTATTTCACTTTTCCATTAATTGAATAAATATTGTTTTGGTGTTGTGTAAAAATGTAAGGTAATTATATAACTCATAAAAATTATAAATAAAATATCATCATGAATATAATTTCATTATTTATAGAATTAATATTAATATTTTTTCATAAGTATTTTTGTTCTTATGTAACGCATAATGGATATCTAAAAATAATAGAATAATATTTTTCCAGTTTCATTAATTTAAATAATATATAAGTAATTTTCATGGATAAATATATAATAAAAAACACAATTTTGATCCTAATGTGTTAATGGTATAATTAAATTCATCCAATAAGAGTTAAGATGAAAAAATATTCCCTTATAACTTATTTTTATCCTAGATTAACCTGATTTACCCGCCGAGGTGATAAATCTTGCCACAATTTCTATTGATACTAAGAAATAATAATTGGGACCTATTTTAAAATTTTAAAACTCCTAATTATAAATATTTAATTAAAATTATATAATTAAATTCCTATAAATTACATAAATTAATTTTCAAGTCAGTGCGTAAAATGAGACAGTTTGTTTTAAAAAAAACCCTCTTAAGCCTAAAAATGGATTTATTCTTATTCTATGCCAAGAAAAATAATTGTTGAATGTTTAAATTTTTTTTACCAAGTAAGTAATATATAAATATATTTAAAATAATTCACAAATAGTGATTAACTTAAATTATTAATATAAAAATACATTGCAAGTATAAATATAATTTTTTAAAAAAAACACCACTTCTATTTTAAAATAACTGTTGTTTTTAATTATAATAATTTGATAACTAATGAGATTATTTAATAAATTTTAGACCATATATTTTTATAGTATAGTTATTACTTATTTATAACCACCAATCTAATGATCATATGATAACAAACACAAAATATTTTTATAATGCTACGTGGTTCATCTAAACTCATTGTTGTGTATAAGGAATTCTATCGAATAAATAAAATGTTTTAATGAAAAATATTTCCTATAAATTCTTGGTATGTTACACTGGGATGAACCAATTTTTTTTTAAAATCTGGAAAAATGAGAATAAGATATGCACTTTTATAAGAGAGGGGAAACACTCTTGAAATTTCATTAAATATTAATACAATTTAATTTTGATTTCAAAATGGTTTTTATTTGATAATATAATAATATAATAAGAGTACGAGTATAAATACCCTAATAAAATAAAATTTTGACATTTTTGGATCAAAATTTTACCCAATTCTTTTTGTTTTAGTCATTCATTAACCCTATTGATAATTACGGTGATAATAAACTTTTTTTCACTTAAGGGTTTAATATAGATACTATGAAGAGAGAAAATATAACATAAATGAATCATGGTTGATATTTTAAACCATATATAAATAACTTAGTAAAAAAATTTATTTTTAAGAATTTTATATCATTTAATAAAGTATAATTCTTTTCAAATATCAATAATGTCAATTTTAGAACTATTCATTTACTCTAACTTAAATAAGATCAAGGAAACAAATGAAATTTTAATAAAAAAAATTAATACCTCTATAACATGTTATATTTATCGATTAATTTTTTGGATCATATTATTTCTTTCAAATTTTATTATATTTATCATTTTTAATATTATTTATTTTATTTTTCTATTAATTAAATAATTATTGTGTCATCATTGCATAACCATTTAAGGTAATTATATCTTCATTAAAAATTAGAAATAAATTAAAATGATGAATAAAAATTGTTAATATTTATAAATAATATTTATAACTGAACATATCATCAAGTTATTCCCATACTAATAATGTTATATTTATTAAAAATATGAGTCTGACATTTTTTACTTTTCTTTACATAAAATATTATAAAGTCATAATCACTTAAAAATTGTAAAAAAATGTTATATAATTGTTTTTTATGAGTATTAATGAAATATACTAATACAATAAAATTAAGTCACATTTGAGGGTCATTTTATAGTTTTTATAATATTATTTTTAACCCTTAATTACCTGATTTACCATTTACCATTGTAACAAAAATATCCTAAGTTTACTATTCATATTAACAAAAAATATCTGGGAAATATTTTACATATTTGTAACTAATTATTTAAAATATTTATTCCATTTTTTTAAATTAAAAATAAATAATTGGAAGAATTTAATTTAAAATTAAACTAGGAAAGCACAATAAAAATGGTTTGTCAGAAAATTGCCACTTTGGTATAGAAATATTTTCTACCAAATTAAAGTATAAAATTAATTTGATAAATCATAGTTAGATAATTATTAATAAAAATGAAATAATATAATTTTAAAAATAATTTTACATTGTGAATACTTTGAAATAAAAAAAAGTTTTCAATAAAAAATAGTTTTTTTCACTATTGGTTGAAAAATCAGATTTTTCATAAAAAAATAAAAATTTATACATAAGATAAGTTAATATGTTAATTTCAAAAATGATATCCTTTTTATCAATTATTTTTTAAATTTTATGAAATAAATAATTATATTTTCTTCATAAAAATAAATTAAAACCACTATGAAAGAAAATATATTATTGATGAGTAAATTGACTTTACTAAAAATCAAGTGATTTTTCATAATAATTAATAAATATATTTGAATTTATTTTTGACATATATATATATATAATAATTAAATTATTCTTATTCATTTCATCCAATACAATGTCTAAGTTATAATGGTCATATTTGAATAATAATATATCATTGTTCGTTTCAGCTTGATGTTTTGTGTTAACCACTCTATAAAACATAGATTTACTATTTTTATAAATTTTATGGTATAATAGGGGACTCCATGAATCTTCCATGTTTTGAATGTCTAATACAATTGGAAATCATAGAAATTGCTTTCATGCTCACTAACTTGTAAAAAAAATGTATCAAAATATAGAGTGTGTTCAATAGATTCTAATACAATGTTTATTATATTGTTATATAAAATATAGAGAAAGTTTGGTACCATTATTATATAATGAAAAATTAAATTTTAAAACTCCTAAAATTTATGTTCTTATAATTTGGAAATATTTATAGATTCCCTTACCTTGGTATATTCTTGTTCCTTCTTTATAAGATGGGTTGCCAGATTGCCTCGAAATGGTTTACAATATTCCCTTTCCATAGGGGTGGGTATTTTAGTTTGTCTTAGTAATATTTTTCTTCCCTTTAAATTTGGTCATGGATCAATATAGATATACACATGTATGGACCCTCTTGGTACAATGAGAAATGGAGAAGCAACCGATGTTTTTTATTTAATGTTTGTTTAAACCATTGCTATATAATTTTATTGCATTCTAAAAACCTTCGTGGAAAGATAAGTTCGGAGTCAATTTAGGATGGTTTTTTTCAAAATTGTTTTTTATTTCTTGGTGGTTTTTATTTAAATATTATTTTTTTAAAATAAACTATTATTTTGAAGAAAATTATCTCTCTTTCTGCTCGACCTGATCCATCTTCCCAACCTATCTACCTCGACCACCCTATAAAATACACCATATATTTGACCAAGGTATGATTTGAACCCGTTGCCTCTTGGTTATTTTTCAAATATTTTACTACACCACCAATATTACCATTTATTAGTTAAAAAACTTTAATATTCTAATATATATATATATGTGTAAATATATATATAATATTTAATATATATAAATATATAAAAAAACATATAATAATAGATATATATAAATAAATATAGTCTATCTTAACATATTTAAATTAATTTAATTATATATAAATGTATTTAAATACAAATACATATATATATATATACATTTAATTTTATAAATATATACATCAATATATATAAATATATTTATATTTATATGTATGTATATATGTAAGTATGTTTTGATATATATATATATTTATTTATATTTATTTATTTATAATTATATATAAAGAGGGGGAGATGTATTTGTTTATGTATATATGTATTCATTTATGTATATGTAAGTATATATGTTTACATATATATATATATATACATACAAGAAAATATGAATATAAATATATAAATATATGTTAACATATATAAGCACTGAAAAATAAATAAAATTATACGTATAGATAGATATTTATAAGTATTTAGATATATATATATATAATTCAATATAATTATATGTTAATATATATTGATATATATATATACATACATTTTATTATGTAAATATATAAATAAATATATGTAATGTACTTTCTTATATATATTTTTATATTTATCTATAATTATATTTAAATATATTTATATTTATATAGACACATATATAATTACATATATATATATAAATATATATATATAACACAGGTTGATGGTCAAGCACTCTATTATCAAAATTTTAAAATTATAAAATTGTATACATTTAAAATCATGTAAATAAACATATATGTTTAAATTTAAATATATTTATACTAAGGAAGGCACATAACCGAGAGTGCTCGGTTCCCCAAATTTATTAATAAAGAAAAAAGTCAGAGAAAATAAAGGAAAGGATTGGCAGAACAAATCAATAAAACTGACTACATGTCAAAACGATCTAATTCCCCACCAAGGCCAAAATAAGTGACTACACCTGCATCGGTCAATTACCATTAGGATTTCAAGTTGTATTGGTTGAGAAAATTGATGTACCTCTCTCTGAAACTTACCTACTCTGGTGTAAGATACTCTCTGATGGATTGCTTGATGGCCCACCCCCATTTGTGATTATTATCCATCCACCTTGAAGCCTTGGAGGAGGATCTGGTAGACACAGTCTTTGTCATGTTGGAGTAATCTTTCCTCAAACTTATTTTTGGTGGAGAAGTGTTGAATCCCTCACTATCATTCACCTTTGTCTCTATATTCTTGATTATGTCACTATAGGATACTTTTTCACAATTCTTGATAGAGAAAATATCATTCTCTTTATCATCCTCAGAGACATTCCCCCACCTCTCAGAGGAATGCAAAGGGCCATAAAGTTTTAAGAAATCCTCCTAAATATTGATATCATGCATATCATTTCAATGTTCTCCACCAATTGTGGTTGGATATTGATGTCCACCAAGGAAAAAAATTGAGAATACCCCCCCCCCCCAGTGGCATGATCATCACAATATGATTCATTAACATCATTTTCATTAGTTTTCTTAGGATCACCCAGTTGAATACTCTCATCAAGGACCAATTAAGACATTTCTTTAAGGGGAACTATAATGAGGGAAACACCCCATTTCATCATTCATCTCCTATGATGTGTCCTAATTACCATAAATAAACTCCTTAGATTCTAGACCTTCAAATAGATTGCATGTTGGGATATTAACTTGTGCCTACATCAAATTTCTATCGTTCACTTTCCCTACTAGTCCTTCAACACTGCTTTTACCATCCCCCAAAGCTCCTAGTGTTGGGACTAGGGAAACAAATAGAGCATCCTCTCAACATGTGACAACAAACTCCTTATACATGATTCCATCTCCAAAATCCAAAAAACCTTTCCCATTGCTTATTGTTTCATCATTATGACACTTCAAGTCACCTTTTAATCATTGGAAGACCTTACTCACCTTTGGATTCAAGTGAAATGGTGTTGCATCTTTCTGAATGACCCCAACCCCAAAGCAGCTCCCAACATCCCCTCAACACCTATACGATCCACCATGAAATCCTATAGGTTGATGCATCTAGGTATTTCCTCATCTATAGATTCCACATCCTTCAACCCTAGAACATGATCCGCTACCTGGTGCTTCAGCCTCTCACAAGCCTTACTCCTTTTTTCACACCTACAGTTCACCATTTCATGTCCCATATTCTTACAATAATCAATTAAATTTATCCACAATTCATAGATGATCATATTCTTGTGTCATAATTCTTCACTAATAAAGATCAATATAAAACCAACCAGTCTACTTGAGACATCAACTTCAAAACACACTATGAGAGTGACTAGATGGCACACAGATCTGGTTTTACTATCTGTGAAAATATATATTACTAACAAGTTTTCTAGTAGGAATATAATGGAGGGATTTTGGAATGGGAGAGGAAGTTCTGGTAATATTACCTATATGGCTATCATGGGAGAATTCTGTTTCATGTGAAACTCATAGTACCATCGAAGAAGAAAGAAATTAAGGTTGTTGAAAATATGAGGTTCCAAAGACTAGCATTGAATTATATCCTCTTCCGAGGTGATGCGAATTATGAAATGACAACCATAGAGTAACCCCACCATTGCTTGGTCATGTAGATTCCACGTTCCAAAAAAACAGACCTGTCGAACTCATCCACCAAGGGGTGCTGGTCCTTGAATCTCATGATTAATGTCCATCAGATGAGAGAGGATGCCTCGTTGAACTTCAAAAGATAAAGAGGGAGTTGTGGACACCCTCGGTAAAGGTAAGGAACTATAGGGAAAATCGAGACTTCAAGAAACAATGAGATAAAATCAAGGTTTTAAAATGGGATGAATCGGTTGTGGATTCCCTCTTAGGGCGGCGAGTGCCCCTCCCCTGTCATGGGGGGAGGGGGAATTGGACTGACAACCGCTGTCATCTAGGGTTCAAGGGGAGTATTCCTAAGATGGAAGCCCAACCTTAAATATACATATATATAACTATTAATATATATAAATACATATAAGTATTTATATATATATAAATAAAATTATTTTTAAATACATATAAATAGACATAAATACATATAAATTCAATTAATTATATATATCTATATCTACTTATATATATTTATATATTAAAATTTATTTATATAAATATAGACATTTATGTATTTAGATAATCATATATATTTATGTCAAATATCATATTTATAGATATTTCTATATTTCTATATATTTATATCTATGTGTTTATTTATGTCTATTTATAACTTCATATTATATATTAATATGTATACATTTATATATTTATATATCAATTATATATTACTTATTATTATTATTATTAATTATTAAATAGTTTTTATTATATTGTTAATTGTTGGTCTCTAATTTTTTTGTCATATATAATTACTAATTAATAATATATATTTAATTGTTAATGATGATTTTTTTAATCAAAAATAATAATATTTTAATTTATATAATAATATATTTATTTTTAAATATAAAATGTGTTTTATTTATTTATTAATTACATATAATAAATATATATTTTTTATTTAATATTAATTAATTATTTATATTAATTATAATAAATTCCTCTCTTATTTTAAAAAATATCACCTCTGAGAAATTAAAATAAAACTTTTAGTAGTGATTTTGAAATCCACCTCTTAATGTTAATTTTCCTATAATGGTATAGAGATTTAATTATTCTAGATTTAATTATATTTAGTATTTACAGCTATGTATACTAATTATTTTGTTTGTATATTCACCTTCATTGAAATGTTACTGCTTGCACATAGATTTATGGAAGGTAGGTTGGGGTTGGGTTACAACCTCCATCTTAGTATGATATACTCAAACCCTACACATATCCTTCTTATATACTTGTACATTCCTTTATGCATTATATTGGAGAGGTTATGGCACCAGGGTATTGGATTTCATAGTATATAGAGCTTGGAGTCTGGTTACATTCATTTAGAGTTTTTGATTGTTGATCCTAATTAGGACAATGTGGATATCCTTGGATATTTATTATAGGATCACTCCCTTATGATATCCCCTTTCTTCATAATTTATGGTGTGTTTTATTTATTATAATCATGTATATGCAAGTTTTTTCTAGTTATAATTGACTAGTTTCTTATATATTTTTTTAGATGTTAGTTATATGGGTTTCATGTTCATATATTTTATAAAATTCATATATAAATAAAAATACAATGCATATCACTAGTATATAGGTATCTTATTTATAAAATAGGTTTATCATTAAAAATTTCCCTCCCTTTGATAAGGTTATACTAAAGTTTTGGTATGATTATTTTATGATCTATTATAATTATAAAGTGAACAAACTATCTCTCATATTATTTACAACAATCCCTCTATGTCTACGTAGCCGTTAAGACAAAAACTGGTGTGTCTGGGGTATTATGGTGACCTTGTTCAAGTACTATTTTTGTATCTGAGTCATAATCATGACATATTAGTTATGTTCCCTCAAAATAGATTATGGGAACCCTATGTGAGCATTGATGTGTGTGTGTGTGTGTGTGTGTTTATTTTCTTCCAAAATTGGATCTTTAGTTTCTTCTCTCTTATATTCTATGCATAACTCAAGGTGGGTATGGTTATTTTCTCTAGTGGTTGTTTAGAACATGGGAATAGAAACCCAAGGAAAACTAACTTATACAATCTCAAATTTCCATGAAAAACTAATTAATGTTAATTTTTTGTAATTATATAAGTTTCAATACTATTAATATTACATACAATTGATCTTTGGATTGATACATGGTGATCTGACCACATATAAGATAAATTTTTCTCAAACCCTATAAATATTCTCTCAGATATACATAGTTTTTTTTATTTTTTATTAAGTTAAAGTAAATGCTCTATTTAATGATGGTTAATTTTGTATGAGTTAGAGTTTCGATTATTTTGAGGTTGGAGATGGTAATCTTGTGTGGATATGTCTTGGTTTTCCTTTTAATTATCTTTTTATGGAGATTATATATATGGATTTTATTATCTATGAATTACATTTTTTTATCTACCTGACCATTCCTATGTATTTATTATTCAAACATTGGTGAATATTTCTAAATATTTTATTGAAAATATATTTTATAGGTATATCTTTTTTATTTTTAAACTTTGTGTTAATTATTGGTTTGTAATACACCATGAGGTTAAATTATTTCCCACATCACCAAATTCAACTTGCTATATTTATTTTCAGTTGTAATTATTGAAAATTGTTCTTGAGGAATTATGGTTAGTATGGTCAGGACATCGAATCTAGACAAGGTCATTATATTAAGACCATGATTACTATATCTAAAAACACTCACAACCTATCAAGTATATCCTTATAGTTCCTAAATCATACATACATTAATTTAATGATGTAACTTATAGTATATTATATATGAACAGGGTTTCTAGTACATGTTTCACTAAATGATATATTCATACATATCATCACCATGTTTTAAATGATAAAAAGTCCAAAAAAATCATGAATATTTAAAATAAATATATTATCTGAAGTAACAAATAATATAAAGAACCATCACTCACTACATAGCCTTCAAAACATAGATAACCCCATGAAAATCACTCTTCATCCAAGGAAATCTATAGATACACCATTTCATAAAAAATATCTATTTAAGTCCATATATATACAAGAATATGTGAAAGAGTTAGGAGTTTGTAAAATTACATAGTAAGGTATCTATGATTCCCTTAATGCTTACGAGTGAGTTCAAGAAGTATGAATTACATGAAAATAATTATGGAATGTACTAAAAAAATAAAAATATGATATTATTATAAAATGTAATCATTTATTTGTAAATCATTCAATAATTTTGATAAGTAGTATAAATATTTCAAATAAAATAACTATATACTTCACATATAAAAAAGAAATCTAAATATATATGCAATACCATACAACTCAAGGTTCCATAAAAAATTTATATCTATCCAAAGGAGACTAATCCAACCTTCAAATGAAATGATTTTAATTGTAATTACAAGTATAAAAATTTTATAACAACAAAATAGTTCGCTAAAATTATTTCCATTCACCTATCCCCAATTGAAAAACACTATAATCACCTCCCAACAATGATTATTTTATTATATTGATACTACAAAATGGAGGGTGTATGGTTTTATATATGAATCATGATATATGTGGTTATATATATTCCCATCCCATGGTATCAATTATATATAAAATTCATATAATACTATGGTTAATTTTTTTTACAAAATACCAAACCTGACCATGGGGATCCAATTCAAAAAAATTCACAAAATCTACATGTTTCAATTACAGGTACACCAAATAATAATTCAGTACCATTTCAATATTCATAGTTTGACCCTAGTGAATTAATTACATATATCCCACAAAATCTAGGATATAATTTTTTTTTTGTTATTTATCAAAATGGAGAACCAAATTTATAATTTACATCCAAACCCAATGGATTTGATTATATGATCATACCCTAAGGGGAAGACAAATTTTTTTTAGAATTTATAACAATTTACAAGAGAGAATTCTCCCTATAAAAATTACCATGCTCATTTTGAGGTTTTTAAAATATATCTCATTCATATAATTCATCCAATCCCTAGTGGTGGTGGAAATAATAATTCCTATCCAACTCTATGTGTAAAACCTTAAACACATATACTATGATGACTAAGGTATTTAGGTGGGTAAATTTTATCCTTGGAGTGGCCTAACCATAGTTATGTTTGTGTGTTTGAGGTGTCAGGGGGGGCGGTAAAATGGTCTATTGGTTGGTTTTGGTAAATTAAACTAGATATTGAGATTTCTTATTATAATAAAGAGGGAATCGATACTTAGTGGTCTAGAACTAGGTACCCAATAGTAGAAGTGAAGGAGTGTGTGAATCATTGAGGTCCATCATCCATTTGGTAGACATGGGTTGAGAACCTAGTTTCTAATGGGTACATAGTGGAATGGTATTGGGTACATGGTTTCTTTTTTGGTTATTTACTAAATTTTTAATTACTTTAATTTATTTTTTTAATTTCATAATTGAGGAAATTCCTAATTTATGGAAACAACATAGGGTATCATTCTCATTACCCATTACCTTCATTTCTTTTCCCTTTTATGGGATATCACTTATTTTTTTAATTTTTATCCATGTGGTTCATCCCGAAGAGTTTTTGTATACAAGGGTCTTCATTTTTTGTTTTTCCCTAGTTTTGTGACCATTGTAATGAGTTTCAACAAATATAATTATTTCATTTATTTTTCTCCAGTTTCTTGATTTCTTAGTCCTTATATTAAATTAGGTTGTATAACTTAATGTGTAATGCTATACTTTTATTTGTTATGTGGTTCCTAGATTCTCAATGTTATACATTTGTTTAGGAATTTTGTGATTTACAAACATGGGTAGGTTCATGTGGGTGATCTGGTATGAAACCACTTGTTTTTTTCATTTTCATATGAGTTTCCTAGTTAATTCGTAGGAGAGGAAATGGTGGGTTTTGTTAGGTATATCTTGTGTGTACTCAATCACATGGATTAGTGGTTTGGTTGGTATATTTTCATGCATTTTAAAGTGATGAATATTGGTATGTGATGCTTGATATGATGCCTTTTGAAGGGGATGTGTATAGATCATAATGGTAGGGTTTGATGTGGCCCATCCTTATGTGTATTATTGATAAACTATTAATTTATGGGGTCAATGGTGGTTCATCAAGTCTTGGATATCATATGTAAGAGATGTTTCTCAACATGGTACCATGGTAGTTTGAGTTATTTGGACATTTTTTAGTCTTGTGAGGTGGTGTTGGAAACTATTTTCCTTATAATATCTTTTATAGATGGAGGATTAGGTTACTAAATAGTTTTATTAATTTAGAGGAGGTATACACTAGAGAAATGGCCATTGGATACAGGTTCTGATTGAGATCACCAAATGGGTAGGGGTGCTCACCATGATTGGGTTTCATCAGGATGTTGAGATGGAAATTAAAATGGGAATCAGTTCATTTATTACCTGTAATATGTTTTGTGGATGTGACTTCATGGAATTGTTTCTAAAGTCTTGGAATGATGGTTTATTTTATAAGTGGTCCTGTGCTTCCATGGGGTATGGAATTGGTAGGAAGTCCAATGGAATTTTTAGTATGAGATATTGAGGGTACATCATCCCATTATGGAACTAGAAAAAGTATGTAATATACTCTCATGGATTTAGGAGTATGGGTGGCACATGTTGTGCTTGATTTTTTAGTTTCCATTCATTCCACTTTTCTTACCCTCATATACATATAGATATTTTCTAGTGAGACTATTGGTGGGGGAATACATAGTTCATAATCACACTTGAAAAAGTTCATACAGGATGTATAAACACATTATGGTTCCTAATACTATAATTGTAGGAGATTGGTGTAAAGATATTAAAATATAGATAGATAAAGGGGACACACAGTCTGGATGTTGTTGGATTTTAGTTCTAGATTAGGTTGAATTATACTGTTAGGATGGTGTGGTTTTCCATTTAGATATTTCATTTTATGATTAGCCTATGGGAAATATAGTTTCAATGTGTATGCATTATATAACATTGTATATATTTTCTTATATACCTCGTGATGTTTTTATGGACATGATTATACTATTTTTTATATTTGATGAATATTTTTTTCTTTTTTTCTTTATTATACATTTTTTCTATAGTTTATAGTATCCCCAATATTACCTCATAAACCCTCATGACTAATTTGAAGTCTATGATTTACCAGGATACATGCTTAAGGTTAGTTGGTTTATAGTTTGAGTGTTGTTTAGAAAATTTAGGTTAGAAAATCTATATGGAGTTATTATGATTTTATAAATGGTATTGATTGTGTCTTTGATTATTAATTGGGTTGAAATAGATGAAATTTATTGATGTGTCGAGACTTGGGATGGTTGTTGTGTTTTGTTCCCTTCCAGAACTGTATGGGAAGAGGACTAAGTTTCCAATGAAAGTGGGGTTGTTGTTTTGTTTTTTATGATCAAAATTTAGTTAATTAATCAGAATAAATGTGGTATTTGATATTACTAACATATGTTTTTACTATTACTATTGATAAGAAATAGGTGGTACTCATGAATCATGACAGGCATGTAGGACTCACGTGACATGTTTGTTATATCGTATGACTACTATTTTGGATTTGAAATTGTTTCATTTCGTTAAAGTAGACGAAAAACTATTTTATGTTTTCCTATAAGTCTTTTTAATTTCATTCTAGTTAGAAAAAAAGGATTTTGATTCCTAGTGTTATCAAGTATGTATATCCTATATGTGTGATTTGTGTGATACCAGACTCTAAGATGGGCAATTCGAACTCTAAGGATGAATGATACTTGAGTTTGGCATGGATGGGTAGGTGAAAGGGATGGTGATATATATTTTTTATTACAACTTTCCTAATTTGCGATATCTATACTATTATATATAAGTTAATCATGGTTCTTGGTCCTCAGTTGTATTTCACCTCAGTAGCCTCCATTGGGGAATCATGAGGCTGGGGATATTGTTTCACTGGGGTGTTATCTAGTACAATCACTTGAGGATAAAGACAATTATGATCCTTATGTTGAAATTATGAGGTAGGAACATCATCCATAACCATTATAGGTGTTTGGGTAGTGGCCTTTTGACCATCTCAGTGTGAGTTTGGGTTGGTTTATATGGTGTATTTATCAAAGTGATGAGGGAACTAGGATATTCATAGAATATAAAATTATGGAGTTTCAATCAAAATGAACTACATTTTTCCAATGATAGTTTGGACCCTAAGTAGATGAGTTCTTTTTTGAGTTATTTTTGAATAACTTTTGTTAAATTGAAATACCACTAGGTCGGAGGGTGAATCTAGTGATGTATATCTTTAATGGACTAAAAAATGCTTGTTTATTATATAGGTAATCATTATGATATTACATTAAAGGATTTAAAGGTGAGTATATTCATGTATTTAATTCTTGAGACACAAAAGGTTGACCAAGAATTTTATTTTAGGTACTTGGTTCATGAGGATACGTTACTCCTAAATTATGTTCCATAGTTCACACACATGTTATAATTTTCACTGATGTTGGTAGAGGATTATATTAGAAAAGTGTGATGATTCTAGGATAGTTCTTATAATTATATTAGGGTAAAAGTAAATATTTTTATGATGATTTCATTTTTTGAGGCAACAAACCTGGAAATTATAACATATTTGAACCTAAATAGTGGGAGTATTCTTAGTCGGGTAGTGGTATCTAGTGGAATTGGGGATCTAAAATTAGTCAATAGTGGGTGTATAAGGAGTCCCATCAAAATTTTCAAAATATAAATTTAATATTAACATCACTGAGTGGATCATTGATAAGGTTTTATCTTCATAGACAGATATAGAATGCTCATGAAAAGTGTGGATGACCAAAGAAATAGGGTATAAAATGTGTCCAAATAAGTCATCTAGGGTGTATTTTTCTAATAATCATGTGGTTAGATGGATGTTGAGATTCTGGATAAACATAGGTGTATGAGTTAAGTCATATTTCAGTGTTCGGGGTAGTATTCAAGATTCATGTACACATGCATGTCATGGGAATAGATACAATACATTGTAGTGGGGGTTGTGTCCAACATTGATTATGATTCTATATGGAGAATAAGAATCAAGGAGTTTTCCATTGGTTAATAATCCCAGATCATCCTAACATTTCTCATACATGCTAGATATCCATTTAAAATCATAGTTATTCCATGGGTGACATGGTTTTAAAATTTTCATGATAGGATAATAGTTAAATTTGTGTGATATATGTAAATAGAATAACCATGTGTTGGTTGAGGTTTGGAAAATTTGTATGATGCATGAAAATTTTTAGTAATATTCTCTATTATAGGTGGACCAGTATCAATGGTCATTTAATATTGAATTTGAGATGATGGTTGGGTATAACACCAATGATGTATTATATTTCTTGTTTATAGTGATCTTGGGTAGGTGACTCTGACAGTGGATAGTTCCATATCGATGGATCAATATATTTGAGTTTGATATCTAGGATAATTAGGAATATATGAATGTTTTTTCATTATCTATATACTTTTTGAGTTTAGTATGTGGGATGCTCGAGTATTGATAGTGGTTAATCTATCTACGAATCAATAATTCTTGATGAAAAGATATAATATATTGGGGAGGTACTAGTGACCCATGTATATTAAAGGTGTAATATAAGCCTATGAGTGGCCTAACCATGTATAATTTGGCATGTATGAGGTGTCATAGGGGTCAAAAAAAGATCAGAGGTTGCATTCGATAAAGTATCCCAAATTTTGGGATCTTTCTTTTGAAAACAAAGGGAATCGGGTACTTAGTGATCTAGTACTAGGTACATGGTGGTAGAAATGAATGAGTATGTGTCTCTATGAGGTCCATTGACCACTATATAGACTTAGGGTGATTACTTAGTGATATGGTACTAGGTACAAAATGCATTTATGTTTGGATTTTAAAAATTTTAATTATTTTTTAAAAATTTATAAATGTGTAAATGCCTCATTTGAGGATAGAACATTGGGGGTTGACCTCATTACTTAATCCAGTACTTTCACATTCCCCTTGGTGGGATCTCTATATGTTTTCACTGATGATCCATGAAGTTGGTCATTATGAGTGGTTGTAGTTACGTATCATAGTTATTCATTTTTTTCTTATTTTTCAATATTTTTTTCAAGTTTTTACTTATATGGTCATTTTTGAGATTTTTAATCTATTTTATTAATTTCACCCCCTTTAGTCAAATTAGGTTGTGTTATTTGAATTTTAAGACTCTTCTAATATCTATTAGATGTTTCCTAGATTATTCTAGTGTTATAATTGTTTTTTTCATCAAGTGATTTATTTTCATGGGTAGGTTCATGTGAACAACTAGGAATAAAACCACTAATGGGTATAATTTATTATATAGGTTTTATAGGGGACACCTCATGTAGGGAATAATGGATTTTTCTTATTATGGTTGTCCATACATGGTTGTGTGGATTTTTAATTTGGTTGACATGATATATTGTATTGTAAAGTTATGAACCTTGTTATGTGATGCCTCATGGGGTTTCTTGGAAATGAAAAAGGAATAACCTATTTAGTATAGGGAGACGTGGTTCTAAAATAAGGGTTTTGTTGTTAATTCATTATTTAAATGGGTTTATGGTGGTTCTATTATCCATGTTCAGAGGAAGTTTGTGATTCCACTCACAATAGGGCATAATTCATTGGGGAAATGTGCACATAGGTTAGGGCCCATGAAGATGTGTTTAACACTATATTCTGGGTGTAATTTTCCATGGAGAATAAATATATCCTAATCATGAGTTTTATCGATATAGATAAGGGGTACTTCATATGGATATCCATGGGATAAATGTAGTTATTGAGATCACCATTTTGAGGTAGGTGGTCTCTATAATTGGGATTCATCAGGCTGTTGAGGTGATGATTGGAAGACAAATTAATTGATTATGTAATTTAGTTAGGTTATATTGATGTTCCTTTGGTTATTGCTTCTAATTTATAGGAATGATGGTTCTAATTACACGTTTGTTTGTGTGTGTGTGATTCAATATAGTGTGTAATTGGTTGGAATTATAATAGAACTTCTGGTTTTTAAGACCACAGGTGTATCATTCCACTATGTCTCTAGAATGTTTTTGAAATATGTTCTCAGGGATTAAGGATCACCTATGGAGTGGGTTATGATTCATGTGTTGGTTATTATTCATTGCACTTTTATAATCTTGTATATATATGGAAATTATTTGGGTCATCATTGGGGGTGGATTATTGAGTTCATACCAACACCCAATATGGGATCTTCTAGATGTTTTTAATTTTCAGGGCATGGATATGTATCTCCATAATGTTAGGAACATGGTGGAGATGGACCCACACATGATTCATGGGCTAGATATTGTTTTTTTAGTAGGGTTTAATGGATCCTTGATTTGGGGTTGGTATGTTTTTTTTTTTGAAATTTTCATTTTTCAATTTACCTATGGGAGATATAGTATGTGGTTATGTGACCTTTATGAAATAGTAGACATTATATTGCATACATTGTGATTTTTTTTCATTTATTCATTTTTTTATATTGACTAATTATTTGGTTTTCTTCCACTATTTCTCATAATTTTTACTATAAGGTATAGACACCCGCTTATAATCCATATAGCATAATTTTTATTCAGTATCATATAGTTTACTGGGAGAGGAACCTAGTTTTAGTGGGTCTCCATCTTGAATTTCATTTGGGTGATCAGGTTTGGGGATGTTACACATGGAACCGAGGATCCAACCAAAATAAATCCTTCCCAAATCCTATTAAATATTCTAATATCTAAAATTATTATAATTCATATTCTCCATATATCATGGTGACCTAGAGATAATATTTTAGAGGTTATTGACCATATGGAAAAATGAATAAACATAATAAAAATGGAAAACTTGTAACTATTATATACATTATAGGGTAATCCCTTAAAAATACATAGAACGAAGGATCCTGTCTAGATATATTCCATGAATAAAAATACTTGTAAACCCTAATAATACTTTAAAATATATAAACTAATGATTAAAGTTCATAACCTCCACAGATGAGGTCCATAAAACCACTTTATCAAGGTCATGTACCATGAAAAAAAGGAATAAACATTTTAATGTAAGGTAAATTATGCATGATTTACAAATCATGAACAAAATAGTTCTTTATCCACATTTCACAAAAACATTAATTATATAACTTTTATAATTTTTCAACGTATTTGGTTATTCATCTCTAAATCTTAATCATGAAAAACATATCATAATTATTCAATTATATTCATACAAACAATCCCTAACTAATAAATATTACAATGAAAGTTTAATTCTGAAATTCATAATATATCTAAAACAAGATATCTAGGACTGTTCACCCTTTCCAAAATTATTAAAATAATTCCATTAAAAAGATACTTTTATATCTAAATATTCAATGGTGAATTTATAAATATTATTATATCTATTTTCATCTCTTAATTAATGTATTACTATAACACACATCACAATATATATAGGAATATATATATATATATATATATATCCCAAGTCATCTTGAATTATAAAGTACAACATTACATATACACATATACATTTACACCGAAATATATATATATATATATATAAACTAAGAATAAACCAAAAAAACATACATTTCATATATCAAAAATAATATTCTAGTAATTATAAATTGATAAATACAAACAAAATAATCATTAGGATGTATTTCCAATCTAATTCCAAATCAAAAAACCAAAAGGGGAGAAATTTTAATTTCTCCATTGTTTTATCCAAGGTATTATCCCAAAAACAATATTTTTTTTCAAAACATAGATACATGTCGCTCCCATATATTAATCCAAACTACACAAAATAAATGATCTAAGATATCATTTATTTCAATCCAAATTTTAATTTTTTAAATTTTCCACCACATAGCCTATTCAAAAATGAGAATAACCATCAATGTTATTGACAATGAAAAATATTTAAAATCCCTTTTTAAACATATTCCCATAGTTATGCTCAATAAATTGGGTTTGGATGTTATTACTTTTTCTAAAACACATTACCAAATTATATAGAGTAATATTACATGGTTTGTATATTTATTATCACTACTAGACCAACCATTACCATCTTTAAGGGACTCCCATAACATTAAAAAAATTAATTTACCTAGTTAAAAATGTAAACTAAAGGGAATTATATTTGAGTAAATTATTATAGCCAAGAATATACATTCTTAATAATAAAGGATAAACTCCAAGTCATCTTATCCTTATTTGAATTTGAGTATCTTCACAATAATATGTGTCTCATTGACATGACTTATTAAAGTTTCTTATTCATAATTAAAATTATATTTAAAAATAATAATTGAAATAAAATATTATTTATGTTAGAGTAATTAACTCCACTAAAAAGGAATATAGTTTCTATAATTATGTTATAACTATCATTAAATTTGTAATTTAAAAACGAATTTCCAACTTGGAAGTTAATAATCATCCACTATAAGTGTAACATACTAGTTCGGCTCACTATAAATAGTAACTAGACCAGTTACGCTATGTGACCTCAATTGTGCCTCAGTATATGCCAGAGGCTACTGACTAGTAAAGTGGGTATAAAATGGTATTTTGGGGAGTGTATACTCCCTCATATCAGAGTATCGATAACATTTGAAAAAAATATATTTAACATGTCCATAACATCCCAGTATACATAAGTAACAAATAAACTTATCATGGTATAACAAAATGGAATGAAATCATACAAGCATAAAATAATGACCATCCAATAATCCAATCATATTTGAAAACGAGGGGAAAAAAATAAAATACAAGAAAGGATTCAATGAATCACTGATCAATACCTCATTAAATGATTTTTTTACACACCCAAGCTGTAACGACCCCGATTCCCGGGAGCCTTATGAGACATGATGCAACCACATTACAAAACATTTATTTTACAATCATTCTATCATGTCTCACATTACAGAAGATCGTGAGGCTCAGGGTTCTGGGAAACCAGCTGCTCTGAACATTCTTAAGCACTGACTCACCTGAAAATTTTAAAAACAAAACGTAGGGTGAGCGAAAATGCCCAGTAAGGGGTTTTTAAAAAAAACATTTAAAAACAATTTTACTTTCAAGGCAGACATTTTAGAAAATGATAAAACATTATATAAAACAAGGCATTGAATTTTCTTTAGAACCAGCAAATTCTACATTCTAAAAACAACATTTTCACCGCAAAGGAGTAAGTACTTTAGATAAACATTAAGGACAGACATAAATCAGTGGCGTGAGCATGTGCATAATTTCACAGCCAAATTGCAGCAGTTCTAAAAGTCTGTAAGCAGAGAATTCATTCATAACATTAGACAAGGGCACGTAAAGTTCTTATGATATTAAACACATGTTTTTCAGTTCTTATCACATGTTTTCGTTCTCATAGTCAAAGGGAATTTACCCACTTAGGGATGTCCTATTAGTTGAACTATCCCCTGGTTCACCATTAATCTTCATATGTGGAGGGAAATTATAATGTCGGACTTTGTCAAGACCTTGCGTCAAGACCGTAAAAACATAACTTAATACGGGTCAATGCTAACCGCCAATCCCGTTTCCATAGAAGCACCAGCCGAGGCTAACCGCCAAGACTGTAGCACATAACGTCTCATGAGACTCATCCTTTACAAAATGTATTGGAGTGCTGTATAATTCCGGGCGCACCCGTCCATAACATGTAAGTCCAATACTTCCCTCTCATATTTAGACATGGTCATACGTTCATTAGGTTTCATTAATATATTCATAGTCAAAACCTCTCTAACATACATATTCACCACTTGAAGCAGATCATGTCATGAACATAAATAAAGAACCAGAACTGGAGATAGCAAACTTAATGCACAAGAAATAATAACTTAAACACTCAATATAATGGGTTGTCAGGTAAAATTACATTATTACTAAGAGCCACTTCCAGGCTTAATGATATCTTAAAAACATCTCCTTTTTGGAACCATAATATGCCAGAAATTAAAATCATTAAACAAGGCAAGAGTCATTTATTGTAATTATTCGGAGTTCTAGAAATGGATTAAAATAATCACCAAATGATGTTAACTGTCTTTTGCTAAAATACTGACAATCATTCCACAATTATGTACATATGTAATTGCACGAAGCCGTGTATTATGTATATGTGTCTCAGTGGATTAGTTAATTAAATAAAACTCAATTGATTAATTACATGATTCACATGTTCTTAAGGACTTAAATGTTCTAGAAAAAGGGTAGTTAGGGTTTTATAAATGCATAAGGGGATCAACATAACACATAAATCCTACAGTACGCATATTTTGGGCATCCATAAATCCTGTTTTAAATTTGTGTATTAACAAAACAGTTTTGATCTGGAAAACGAGGCATGAGGAACCGGGGGTATAAACATTGAAGTTATACACATATGTATATACATAACTCGAATATACATATATCTATATGAAGACCGAAGTTTAAAACCAAAACATTAGAAACTGAGTTTGACCCTTACATGTATTTCATACATTAAGAGCATCATCAACTGTAAATCATAGAACAAAAACGAATTGGTTTGCTTCACACATACATATATAAGTATACATATATATATATATTCAAAATTTATATACACTCATAGTATATATATATAAACCGAATTGTAAAAACACGTCTTAAATCTGGTCTTCTGCGTTTTTGTTTCAAAACATAAGTGAGGTAGAGGGGTTTTCTCTATCATTCGGGTATGCATACACCGGCTGAGTATATGCATATGGGTATATATACATATAAACTTGTATATATATATATAACCCGGAGTTTACAAAACTTAAAAAAAAGGCAACATGACCCTTACCTAAACTCGACGAGGAGGAGGAGAATAGAGCAGCAAGGCTAGTGGCACCAGCCGTATACACATCGGATGTATACATATATACCAAACACATATACATATGTATATAAAAGAAACCGTAACTCAAATATGAACCGAAACAAAACTTCAAATCTACACCCTTACATGTATGGAGAGGAGGAAGGAAACAGGAGATGATGTGGGGCGATGCCGGATCGGAGGACGGCAAACAAGAGAGCTCGGTGCAAAACCCTTCTCAACCGGTGCAGAACCACTCATCTCCTTCGGTGAGGTCCAAGACTTAAAAGAAGACGACGGGGTTTCTTTGCGTGAGGGAGACGACAGAAAGTCGAGGCTGAAGCGCACTTACCATGTGGATAAATTAGGATGCCTCCGGGTCCACCCGCTGGACTAAGGGTAGAGGAAGGATTGAAGAAAAAGAAAAAACGCAGCAATTTGCTGCTGGTTCGGCGCGAGGAAGAAGAGACGCGCGATGTGGAGTGAGAGGAAAGAAAATGACGGTTGAGATTAAGCGCGGCCTGATCGACGGCTGAAGTTGATGCAGATAAAAAAAACATCGGACGGCTAAAATTGAAGGAGAAGGAATCGGTGGCTGGGGTGTGATGCGGCGCAAAAGAGGGAAGAAAAAACAACACCCGCGGGTCTTCCCCCTACCCCCCTGGTCCGTGTTTTTTTTATCATTTGTTTTTTTTTTTGCTATAAAAACTTTTTAATTTATCATTCTTATCAAAAGAAACTTTATAATTATTTAACATTCAATTATTCACAACATTAATTATTAATTATACTTCAATTATTTGTAGCTTTTATTATTTTAACTAGGGTCAAGATTAGTTTAATATAATTATTCATTAATTCATCTCTACCCATGATATTTTATTTATTTTAAATACCTTAAACCCACAAAATAAAAGATTTTGTTTTAACATTGTTTATAAAACATTAAATGAACCATACCATTAAATGTTCATATTAAGCAGCAAAAGAAACTAAAATTTTGAAATTATTTCCAAAGTGATAATTACAAACATTATTATTGTTTTAAAGATTCAAGATCACCAATTATTGTTGAAAGCTAGAAAAGTTAATTATTCTATTAGATATTAACATTTTAACATTATTAGTTATTTCCAAAATTGAAAATCTAATGTGCATTAAAGTGAATTTCAACATTATACCACAAAATTTGTAAAGCAAGAAACCAAAACATTGACATAATTTCAAAATATGAATTATAAAATCAAGTTATAAACATTTTTATTATTATTACTTATATATAATTTATAAAATAGGTATTATTCATTTTACATACAGTTTACACAACATTAATATATATATACATGTACATCTACAAACCGAGAGTTTGCACATATATATTTGTAAAAGAAGTAAAACCTCACCAAATTCAGTATATTCCACCATTTTTATAAAAGAAAAGAAATAATTACCTACTCAAATTAAATGTATATATATATATAACAAATAGTGGAAATCTTAGTGTCAAATTCCATTGTTTTGCAAATTAAAACTCTTAAATATAACAAATTAGGAGAGACCCAACGACTACATTTTTATCTTTTGGTGTTTAACGGTCATATCGGGATGCTTATAAAAAGGGTTTGGTCTCGGTGTCCCTTAATCCAAGTGACCTAAGAAGAAAAAGGAAGATGGTTCGTGTGATCCCCTTGGTGCTGAGCATGGTCGCGGTGGCGTCAGCCATACTTATGTTCCTTATGATGGATGCTCGAAATCCCTACCGCATTCTCGGGCTCCTAGTAGTTCTAAGAAGTCTTCCCATTATTGTAATTGGGTTCTTGGTTGGGATCTTTGGTTAGTGATGTTTTGATCGTGGGGGGTTGTAATCGTCAAGGTGTTTCTTAATAAAGGAGTATTTCATTCATGCTTGTTGCTACGGTTTTTCATTTATTTTCATTTTATTGTTATAGAAAGATGGTCCAGTTAAAGGGAAAAATATCATTATGCGGAACATGAATTATTGGGTCGTTACATCATCTCCCCCATCAAAGAATTGCGTCCTCGCAATTCTATTCATAAAAAGATAAGAAAAAGACCTCGGTCAAACAACATTACCAAAACTGAAGGCCTGGCTCGGTTAACGGAACCCCTAAACTGGTACACAGCTACACTGTTTCCCTGACCCAGATACACTTTGAGCTATAAGACTTGTACTCCTTCTCATGGGCACTACACACAGGCTTCCACAGAGAGGCACGTGCAATAAACAGCTCTGAGACGTCCGAGAGGACAAATCCCCTAGTAACCCTTCGAACTTCATCACGCTCAAGATAGTCGAGGGGAACGACGCGATTGAGAAGGCTGACGTTCAGGATCTGGAACATGTATGCGGCATTTGAGGTGGACATCCTGAGCTGCTATGAGAAAGAAAGCTCTGGCGGAGAAGTTTCGTGCCATAGAGAAACACTGAAAAAGACCTTCATGGTATCTCCCCCTTCGCCTATAGTAGGGGAGCTGGGTGGTGGAAAGGAGGTGAATCACATGTTCATTCTCCTGACATGCGCGGAGAATTTCCGGACTATTCGCTATGTCCAGAAGACGTTGACAGGACCCTCGTAGGTGGAGAAAAGAGGGAAAGTCCACCATACAAGTTCTGATCAAGATAATCTCTACTAACTCGTCAGGTAGAGACGAGAGGTTCATCTGACCTACCATCTGGAAGAAAAAGTATACAAGAGAGGTCACTTACCAACACTAAGAAGAATGGGATCATAAACTTTTTAATTATGAAAGTTCACACATTAAAGTCTGAGTTTTCCAAAAGGAAACCACAAAGAGAGGCGAAACTCTCTAACTCCACAAACCACACACAAGATGAACATACTGGACTAAACTCATGGGAACATTTATAACGCCTCTTGAGTTTCGCGTGAGGGGTGTGGAGTTGGGAAATGTCGGTGTACAATTCTTGCATAAGAGACACTCGTGTGGACTCATTTTCCAACGCTCCGAAGTCCATTAACTGGCCCCAGAAGCCGTAGTGAAGGACCTGGCACAGATAAGCTGCTAGAAGATCTCCGGCAGCAGCAGCTTCTTGGAAAGGGTTATCTAGCATTGTGCCAAATTCCTCGCCAGTTGAAAACACTCGAAAGAGTCCTTCGTGATACCTTCCCCGACGTGCATAGGAGGGAAACTGGGTCATCATCATTAGGAGATAGTCCATCCCCATTCCCCGGTGGAGACTAAGCACCCTAGATGAGTTTGACACATTGTACAAGTGCTTACACGTCATGCGAATTTGGGCATAGTTCAGGAAGTTTTCACGACTGACTAGAGATATAATGTTCTCTAGAGCCTCGGTGGGGAGTGACAAAAGGTCGGTAGGTACATCAGCCATCTGAAAATTATTTTTACTTAGTTAGTCTTAGCAATATATTTATATCACCTGGTTTTCCAGAGTTTCCTGAACCCATCCTCTGATGCCAACTATAACGACCCCGATTCCCGGGAGCCTTATGAGACATGATGCAACCACATTACAAAACATTTATTTTACAATCATTCTATCATTTCTCACATTATAGAAGATCGTGAGGCTCAGGGTTCTGGGAAACCAGCTTCTCTGAACATTCTTAAGCACTGACTCAGCTGAAATTTTAAAAACAAAACGTAGGGTGAGCGAAAATGCCCAGTAAGGGGTTTTTTAAAAAAACATTTAAAAACAATTTTACTTTCAAGGCAGACATTTTAAAAAATGATAAAACATTATATCAAACAAGGCATTGAATTTTCTTTAGAACTAGCAAATTCTACATTCTAAAAACTACATTTGCACCGCAAAGGAGTAAGTACTTTAGATAAACATTAAGGACAGACATAAATCAGTGGCGTGAGCATGTGCGTAATTTCACAACCAAATTTCAGCAGTTCTAAAAGTCTGTAAGCAGAGAATTCATTCATAACATTAGACAAGGGCACGTAAAGTTCTTATGATATTAAACACATGTTTTTCAGTTCGTATCACATGTTTTCGTTCTCATAGTCAAAGGGAATTTACCCACTTAGGGATGTCCTGTTAGTTGAACTATCCCCTGGTTCACCATTAATCTTCATATGTGGAGGGAAATTATAATGTCGGACTTTGTCAAGACCTTGCGTCAAGACCGTAAAAACATAACTTAATACGGGTCAAGGCTAACCGCCAATCCCGTTTCCATAGATGCACCAGCCGAGGCTAACCGCCAAGACTATAGCACATAACGTCTCATGAGACTCATCCTTTACCCAATGCATTGGAGCGCTGTATAATTCCGGGCGCACCCGTCCATAACCTGTAAGTCCAATACATCCCTCTCATATTTAGACATGGTCATACGTTCATTAGGTTTCATTAATATATTCATAGTCAAAACCTATCTAACATACATATTCACCACTTGAAGCAGATCATGTCATGAGCATAAATAAAGAACCAGAACTGGAGACAGAAAACTTAATGCACAAGAAATAATAACTTAAACATTCAATATAATGGGTTGTCAGGTAAAATTACATTATTACTAAGAGCCACTTCCAGGCTTAAGGATATCTTTAAAACATCACCTTTTTGGAACCATAATATGCTAGAAATTAAAATCATTAAACAAGGCAAGAGTCATTTATTGTAATTATTCGGAGTTCTAGAAATGGATTAAAATAATCACCAAATGATGTTAACTGTATTTTGCTAAAATACTGACAATCATTCCACAATTATGTACATATGTAATTGCACGAAGCCGTGTATTATATATATGTGTCTCAGTGGTTTAGTTAATTAAATAAAACTCAATTGATTAATTACATGATTCAGATGTTCTTAAGAACTTAAATGTTCTAGAAAAAGGGTAGTTAGGGTTTTATAAATGCATAAGGGGATCAACATAACACATAAATGCTGCAGTACGCATATTTTGGGCATCCATAAATCCTGTTTTAAATTTGTGTCTAAAATAAAACAGTCTTGATCTGGAAAACGAGGCATGAGGAACCGGGGGTATAAACATTGAAGTTATACACATAAGTATATACATAACCCGAATATACATATATCTATATGAAGACCGAAGTTTAAAACCAAAACTTTAGAAACTGAGTTTGACCCTTACATGTATTTCATACATTAAGAGCATCATCAACTGTAAATAATAGAACAAAAATGAATTGGTTTGCTTCACACATACATATATAAGTATACATATATATATATATATATATATATTCAAAATTTATATACACTCATAGTATATATATATAAACCGAATTGTAAAAACACGTCTTAATTCTGGTCTTCTGCGTTTTTGTTTCAAAACATAAGTGAGGTAGAGGGGTTTTCTCTATCATTCGGGTATGCATACACCGGGTGAGTATATGCATATGGGTATATATACATATAAACTTGTATATATATATATATAACCCAGTGTTTACGAAACTTAAAAAAAGGGCAACACAACCCTTACCTAAACTCGAGGAGGAGGAGGAGAATGGAGCAGCAAGGCTAGTGGCACCAGCCGTATACACATCGGATGTATACATATATACCAAACACATATACATATGTATATAAAAGAAACCGTAACTCAAATATGAACCGAAACAAAACTTCAAATCTACACCCTTACATGTACGGAGAGGAGGAAGGAAACAGGAGATGATGCGGGGCGATGCCGGATCGGAGGTCGGCAAACAATAGAGATCGGTGCAAAACCCTTCTCAACCGGTGCAGAACCACTCATCTCCTTCGGTGAGGTTTGAGACTTAAAAGAAGACGACGGTGTTTCTTTGCGTGAGGGAGATGACAGAAAGCCGTGGCTGAAGCACACTTACTGTGTGGAAAAATAAGGATGCCGCCGGGTCCACCCGTTGGACTAAGGGTAGAGGAAGTATTGAAGAAAAAGAAAAAACGCAGCAACTTGCTACTGGTTCGGCGCGAGGAAGAAGAGACGTGCGATGTGGAGTTAGATGGATGAAAATGACGGTTGAGATTAAGCGCGGCTTGATCGACGGCTGAAGTTGATGCGGATAAAAAAAACATCGGACGGCTAAAATTGAAGGAGAAGGAATCGGTGGCTGGGGTGCGATGCGGCGCAAAAGAGGGAAGAAAAAACAACACCCGTGGGTCTTCCCCTACCCCCCTGGTCCGTGTTTTTTTTATCATTTGTTTTTTTTTTCTATAAAAACTTTTTAATTTATCATTCTTATCAAAAAAAACATTATAATTATTTAACATTCAATTATTCACAACATTAATTATTAATTATACTTCAATTATCTGTAGCTTTTATTATTTTAACAGGGGTCAAGATTAGTTTAATATAATTATGCATTAATTCATCTCTACCCATGATATTTTCTTTATTTTAAATACCTTAAACCCACAAAATAAAAGATTTTGTTTTAACATTGTTTATAAAACATTAAATGAACCATACCATTAAATGTTCATATTAAGCAACAAAAGAAACTAAAATTTTGAAATTATTTCCAAAGTGATAATTACAAACATTATTATTGTTTTAAATATTCAAGATCACAAATTATTGTTGCAAGCAAGAAAAGTTAATTATTCTATTAGATATTAACATTTTAACATTATTAGTTATTTCCAAAATTGCAAATTTAATGTGCATTAAAGTGAATTTCAACATTCTACCACAAAATCTGTAAACCAAGAAACCGAAACATCGACATAATTTCAAAATATGAATTATAAAAGGAATTTATAAGCATTTTTATTATTATTACTTATATATAATTTAGAAAATAGGTATAATTCATTATACATACAGTTTGTCACAACATAAATATATATATACATGTACATCTACAAACCGAGAGTTTGCACATATATATTTGTAAAAGAAGTAAAACCTCGCCAAATTCAGTATAGTCCACCATTTTTATAAAAGAAAACAAATAACTACCTGCTCAAATTAAATGTATATATATATATATATATATAACAAATAGTGGAAATCTTAGTGTCAAATACCATTGTTTTGCAAATTAAAACTCTTAAATATAACAAATTAGGAGAGAGCCAACGGCTACATTTTTATCTGTTGGTGTTTAACGGTCATATTAGGATGCTTATAAAAAGGGTTTGGTCTCGGTGTCCCTTACTCCAAGTGACTGAAGAAGAAAAAGGAAGATGGTTCGTGTGATCCCCTTGGTGCTGACCACGGTCGCGGTGGCGTCAGCCATACTTATGTTCCTTATGATGGATGCTCGAAATCCCTACCGCATTCTCAGGCTCTTAGTAGTTCTATGCAGTCTTCCCATTATTGTAATTGGGTTCTTGGTTGGGATCTTTGGTTAGTGATGTTTTGATCGTGGGGAGTTGTAATCGTCAAGGTGTTTCTTAGTAAAGGAGTATTTCATTCATGCTTGTTGCTACGGTTTTTCATTTATTTTCATTTTCTTTTTATAGAAAGATGGTCCAGTTAAAGGGAAACATATCATTACGCGAAACATGAATTCTTGGGTCGTTACATCATCTCCCCTTCAAAGAATTGTGTCCTCGCAATTCTATTCACAAAAAGATAAGAAAAAGACCTCGGTCGCACAACATTACCAAAACTGAAGGTCTGGCTCGGTTAACGGAACCCCTAAACTGGTACACAACTCCGCTGTTTGCCTGACCCAGATACACTTTGAGAAATAAGACTTGTACTCCTCCTCATGGGCACTACACACAGGCTTCCACAGAGAGGCTCGTGCAATAAACAGCTCTGAGACGTCCGAGAGGACGAATCCCCTAGTAACCCTTCGAACTTCATCACACTCGAGATAGTCGAGGGGAACGACGCGATTGAGAAGGATGACGTTCAGGATCTGGAACATGTATGCGGAATTGAGGTGGCCATCCTGAGCTGCTATGAGAAAGAAAGCTCTGGCGGAGAAGTTTCGTGCCATAGAGAAACACTGAAAAATCCCTTCATGGTATCTCCCCCTTCGCCTATAGTAGGGGAGCTGGGTGGTGGCAAGGAGGTGAATCACAAGTTCATTCTCCTGACATGCGCAGAGAATTTACGGACTATTTGCTATGTCCAGAAGACATTGACAGGACTCTTTTAGGTGGAGAAAAGAGGGAAAGTCCACCATACAAGTTCTGATCAAGATAATCTCTACAAACTCGTCAGGTAGAGACGAGAGGTTCATCTGACCTGCCATCTGGAAGAAAAAGTATACAAGAGAGGTCACTTACCAACACTAAGAAGAATGGGATCATAAACTTTTTAATTGTGAAAGTTTACACATTAAAGTCTGAGTTTTCCAGACGGACACCACAAAGAGAGGGGAAACTCTCTAACTCCACAAACCACACACAAGATGAACATACTGGACTAAACTCATGGGAACATTTATAACGCCTCTTGAGTTTCGCGTGAGGGGTGTGGAGTTGGGAAACGTCTGTGTACACTTCTTGCCTAAGAGACACTCGTGTGGACTCATTGTCCAACGCTCTGAAGTCCATTAACTGGCCCCAGAAGCTGTAGTGCAGGACCTGGCACAGATAAGCTGCTCGAAGATCTCCGGCATCAGCATCTTCTTGGAAAGGGTTATCTAGCATTGTGCCAAATTCCTCGCCAGTTGTAAGCACTCGAAAGAGCCCTTTGTGATACCTTCCCCGACGTGCATAGGAGGGAAACTGGGTCATCATCATTAGGAGATAGTCCATCCCCATTCCCCGGTGGAGACTAAGCACCCAAGATGAGTTTGACACATCGTACAAGTGCTTACACGTCATGCGAATTTGGGCATAGTTCAGGAAGTTTTCATGGCTAACTAGAGATATAATGTTCTCTAGAGCCTCGGTGGGGAGTGAAAAAAGGTCGGTAGGTACATCAGCCATCTGAAAATTATTTTTACTTTGTTAGTCTTAGCAATATATTTATATCACCTGGTTTTCCAGAGTTTCCTGAACCCATCCTCTAATACCAACTATAACGACCCCGATTCCAGGGAGCCTTATGAGACATGATGCAACCACATTACAAAACATTTATTTTACAATCATTCTATCATGTCTCACATTACAGAAGATCGTGAGGCTCAAGGTTCTGGGAAACCAGCTGCTCTGAACATTCTTAAGAACTGACTCACCTGAATATTTTAAAAACAAAACGTAGGGTGAGCGAAAATGCCCAGTAAGGGGTTTTTTTAAAAAAAACATTTAAAAACAATTTTACTTTCAAGGCAGACATTTTAGAAAATGATAAAACATTATATCAAACAAGGCATTGAATTTTCTTTAGAACCAGCAAATTCTACATTCTAAAAACAACATTTGCACCGCAAAAGAGTAAGTACTTTAGATAAACATTAAGGACAGACATAAATCAGTGGCGTGAGCATGTGCATAATTTCACAACCAAATTGCAGCAGTTCAAAAAGTCTGTAAGCAGAGAATTCATTCATAACATTAGACAAGGGCACGTAAAGTTCTTATGATATTAAACACATGTTTTTCAGTTCTTATCACATGTTTTCATTCTCATAGTCAAAGGGAATTTACCCACTTAGGGATGTCCTGGTAGTTGAACTATCCCCTGGTTCACCATTAATCTTCATATGTGGAGGGAAAGTATAATGTCAGACTTTGTCAAGACCTTGCGTCAAGACCGTAAAAACATAACTTAATACGGGTCAAGGCTAACCGCCAATCCCATTTCCATAGAAGCACCAGCCGAGGCTAACCGCCATGACTGTAGCACATAACGTCTCATGAGACTCATCCTTTACCCAATGCATTGGAGCGTTGTATAATTCCGGGCGCACCCGTCCATAACATGTAAGTCCAATACTTCCCTCTCATATTTAGACATGGTTATACGTTCATTAGGTTTCATTAATATATTCATAGTCAAAACCTCTCTAACATACATATTCACCACTTGAACCAGATCATGTCATGAACATAAATAAAGAACCAGAACTGGAGACAACAATCTTAATGCACAAGAAATAATAACTTAAACACTCAATATAATGGGTTGTCAGGTAAAATTACATTATTACTAAGAGCCACTTCCAGGCTTAAGGAAATCTTTAAAACATCTCCTTTTTGGAACCATAATATGCTAGAAATTAAAATCATTAAACAAGGAAAGAGTCATTTATTGTAATTATTCGGAGTTCTAGAAATGGATTAAAATAATCACCAAATGATGTTAACTGTCTTTTGCTAAAATACTAACAATCATTCCACAATTATGTGCATATGTAATTGCACAAAGCCGTGTATTATGTATATGTGTCTCAGTGGTTTAGTTAATTAAATAAAACTCAATTGATTAATTACATGATTCACATGTTCTTAAAGACTTAAATGTTCTATCAAAAGGGTAGTTAGGGTTTTATAAATGCATAAGGGGATCAACATAACACATAAATCCTGCAGTATGCATATTTTGGGCATCCATAAATCCTATTTTAAATTTGTGTATTAAAAAAACAGTTTTGATCTGGAAAACGAGGCATGAGGAACCGGGGGTATAAACATTGATGTTATACACATATGTATATACATAACCCGAATATACATATATCTATATGAAGACCAAAGTTTAAAACAAAAACTTTAGAAACTGAGTTTGACCCTTACAAGTATTTCATACATTAAGAGCATCATCAACTGTAAATCATAGAACAAAAACGAATTGGTTTTCTTCACACATACATATATAAGTATACATATATATATATATATATTCAAAATTTATATACACTCATAGTATATATATATAAACTGAATTGTAAAAACACGTCTTAAATCTTGTCTTCTGCGTTTTTGTTTCAAAACATAAGTGAGGTAGAGGGGTTTTCTCTATCATTCAGGTATACATACACCGGGTGAGTATATGCATATGGTTATATATACATATAAACTTGTATATATATATATATATATAACCCGGTGTTTACAAAAATTAAAAAAAAGGGCAACACAACCCATACCTAAACTTGACGAGGAGGAGGAGAATGGAGCAGCAAGGCTAGTGGCACCAGCCGTATACACATCGGATGTATACATATATACCAAACAAATATACATATGTATATAAAAGAAACCATAACTCAAATATGAACTGAAACAAAACTTCAAATCTACACCCTTACATGTACGGAGAGGAGGAAGGAAACAGGAGATGATGCGGGGCGATGCCGGATCAGAGGTCGGCAAACAAGAGAGCTCGGTGCAAAACCCTTCTCAACCGGTGCAGAACCACTCATCACCTTCGGCGAGGTCCGAGACTTAAAAGAAGACGACGGGGTTTCTTTGCGTGAGGGAGACGACAGAAAGCCGAGGCTGAAGCGCAGTTACCGTGTGGAAAAATAAGGACGCCGCCTGGTCCACCCGCTGGACTAAGGGTAGAGGAAGGATTGAAGAAAAAGAAAAAATGCAGCAACTTGCTGCTGGTTCGGCACGAGGAAGAAGAGACACGCGACGTGGAGTGAGAGGAAAGAAAACGACGGTTGAGATTAAGCGCAGCCTGATTGACGACTGAAGTTGATGCGGTTAAAAAAACATCAGACGGCTAAAATTGAAGGAGAAGGAATCAGTGGCTGGGGTGCGATGCGGTGCAAAAGAGGGAAGAAAAAACAACACCCGCGGGTCTTCCCCCTACCCCCCTGGTCCATGTTTTTTTTATCATTTGTTTTTTTTTCTATAAAAACTTTTTAATTTTTCATTCTTATCAAAAAAAACTTTATAATTATTTAACATTCAATTATTCACAACATTAATTATTAATTATACTTCAATTATATGTAGCTTTTATTATTTTAACAAGGGTCGAGATTAGTTTAATATAATTATGCATTAATTCATCTCTACCCATGTTATTTTCTTTATTTTAAATACCTTAAACCCACAAAATAAAAGATTTTGTTTTAACATTGTTTATAAAACATTAAATGAACCATACCATTAAATGTTCATATTAAGCAGCAAAAGAAACTAAAATTTTGAAATTATTTCCGAAGTGATAATTACAAACATTATTATTGTTTTAAAGATTCAAGATCACCAATTATTGTTGCAAGCAAGAAAAGTTAATTATTCTATTAGATATTAACATTTTAACATTATTAGTTATATCCAAAATTGCAAATTTAATGCGCATTAAAGTGAATTTCAACATTATACCACAAAATTTGTAAAGCAAGAAACCGAAACTTCGACATAATTTCAAAATATGAATTATAAAAGCATGTTATAAACATTTTTATTGTTATTACTTATATATAATTTAGAAAATAGGTATAATTCATTTTACATACATTTTGTCACAACATAAATATATATATACATGTACATCTACAAACTGAGAGTTTGCACATATATATTTGTAAAAGAAGTAAAACCTCACCAAATTCAGTATAGTCCACCATTTTTATAAAAGAAATCAAATAATTACCTGCTCAAATTAAATGTATATATATATATAACAAATAGTGGAAATCTTAGTGTCAAATACCATTGTTTTGCAAATTAAAACTCTTAAATATAACAAATTAGGGGAGAGCCAACGACTACATTTTTATCCGTTGGTGTCTAACGGTCATATCGGGATGCTTATAAAAAGTGTTTGGTCTCGGTGCCCCTTACTCCAAGTGACCGAAGAAGAAAAAGGAAGATGGTTCGTGTGATCCCCTTGGTGCTGAGCACGGTCGCGGTGGCGTCATCCATACTTATGTTCCTTATGATGGATGCTCGAAATCCCTACGGCATTCTCGGGCTCCTAGTAGTTCTAAGCAGTCTTCCCATTATTGTAATTGGGTTCTTGTTTGGGATCTTTGGTTAGTGATGTTTTGATCGTGGGGAGTTGTAATCGTCAAGGTGTTTCTTAATAAAGGAGTATTTCATTCATGCTTGTTGCTACGGTTTTTAATTTATTTTCATTTTCTTGTTATAGAAATATGGTCCAGTTAAAGGGAAACATATCATTACGCGAAACATGAATTCTTGGGTCGTTACACAAGCTATTCATCTTAATCAAATTTAGGAATCATCCCAACCTGTCTCTATAACCATGTGACTGACTTCTCGAGTACCCAAGTGCAACAGTGTCCCAAATAGGGTGTGAGTATATAACTCAATAAGGAACTTCCAATGAGGTCTCATACATAATTGGTAATGAAGTGATATGTGGATGTGATATTATATGAATAAATAAATAACTACTAAAAGTAAATAAATAAATAAACCACTTTCAATCCTCAAGTCTATGACCCTAATTGATTATACCAACTTTATTTTGTGTTGAGGTGACTCATAACACATTGTGATGACTATGTTAACCATAATAATGACCTAGTAGGTCTTTCAACATGATATTTAGATAATAAATCAGAGGCATTATCCACCAAGGTATAAAACATATTTTCATGGGGAATTATTCATCTTGGTATAATAACCCAGGGAATGATCCATCCCAATATACAATGGTTAATGGTAGTAGATCCTTCGTAGTTATGGATACTTGACCACACCCACTGAAGACCCCACAAGCCTCCAATTGCTATTATGTGGTAGAAATTCCATACTCTACCAAAAACCAAAAATCCTATCTCTAAATCCAAGGTAACCGCACTGTAAATATCAATACCACCTTAAAAGGGGTGTTTTCATTAGTTGACCTCTCTCCAAGAGTATTCATGAACTCCCTAAAGGGATTATTTAAGACCAACCACAATAGTGTTTACTATTTCATTTGATATAAACACTACCTCAATGGTGTATTCCATTAATGACAAAATACAACCATAAGGGATGCCTCTATACACATCACAACATCAAAGAAGGAATATGCCACATCACATCATAATATCCACTAAGGCATATGCTCAATATTTCATAACCGCTTATTAGATATTTTCAAAGAAACTTATAAGAATGATGTAAAAAAGGGGTTGGTTGACCAAAAAAACCCTATCATCACTACCCAAAACCCATTTCACCCTCTCGGGCTTAGTATATCACGAGTAACAAACTAGGATACCTTAGGGTAATAAAAAAATTACACACCCCACTAGGGGTCCTTGGTTCAATATATAATCCTTGAGGCGAAGCCCATCACAAAGGGTGTAATGTTCATTGACAATGCCATAATTATAATTGGGTATCATAGCCTAATATGCCAATCATCACTGGAAAAATTATAAAGATATGGATCACAACCTACCTTGATGTAAATTTTCATTATATGTCAGGTTGTATACGCCACCCAAGTCCATCATTCCTATGGTCTATCCACCAAGGATTAACATATCTCAATGGTACTCACAATGTGTGATAGGGATTCCAAAACTAGTTCTTATCACACCCACCCCCTCTTGTAGGTTCATAAGGATCAAAGGAAAATGTTTGTATCATAACCTAATCCATTACCATCTGATGTCAAAATGTCAGTGCATAGAGGCCAATGTGTCGTTGGAATTTTTTCAGTTCATTTAAGGCACAACATTTAAATTTCACACTCAATTTGAATAAGAAATTAAATCAATTTATTAAACTGCATGACCCCCTTCATTGGAATGACTATTCATAACATGCATCGTAAATAACATGAATTAATCCATAGGATGAGTACCAAGGATTATCTACCTTATATGAATCTCTTCAACATTTTAATACCACATCCTGTTAGATATTCCTAGGCCTGGCATGCCCTTCTAAGTCGATCTGGATATCACTTGTCCATGTGAGGCCCTAAGTCATAGCAAGAATAACCTCATAACTAATTATAATCAAATTATAATTAATTTAGATAGGTATAAATTAAATTTTGAACTTAATAAATTAATATTAATTACCTAATTACTCAACTGTCAGCCTTTTTTCACTTGAACCGCAACCAATAACCTATAAGAGGTCCACAACATGCTCATAATAACATATCAAGACAAACACCAAACACATGGAATTTATATAACTATAAAATTAATTTATTTTATGTTAAAGATATTTGAAAGATAATTATAGTTACATAGCTCATCAATCCATTGAATGACTTCATACAAATAGTACTTGAGACACCCTCTAGTTAGCCTTCATGAAAGACTCATCATCTTGGGATGATTTCCCCATGTTTTGATTGAATAGTCACTCAAAATACTAACCATAATAGTAAAAAATACATTATAATGATGGATTATATCAATGGAGTCCATTAAAATCAAATACATACCTTTAAGTTTCAAGAACCACCATCAAATTTCACCCCAGACCAATGGTGGTGGTGGAAGGTAATGGGAGAAAATACCTCTATCCAATGAGAGAATGAGTGGTGGGGGGGGGGGGGGGGTTAATCCCTTTAATTTTTTTGTGGGAAATGATATTTTCCCTATAAAAACTACAATGTCTAGTGGGTGGCCACCTACAACATGAAGGTGGATCTATATTTCTACTAGTTAGCTAGTGGATCACTAGTGGCTTGCTGATTTCTGCAAGTTACTGGCTTTTAGTAGCTCATCCAACCATAGGAAACTCTTAAACTCTTTTGAGCCTGCCTGAAACCTAATGGAATTTATTTCATTACAAAATACACATATTTTTAATTTTCCAAAATTCAAAATCTCATTCCAAATTATAATTCAAAATTCATCATTCAAACATGCTAAAAAATCAAATTCCAACTAGAAAAATCACACTATTTCAAATATGGGATCTTAAATCATTCTCACTATTATACTTATCAACTTCAAGAGGTATTTTTTGTCATCCAACTATATCAACCAGCCTCTTTCGGTCATTGATTCAATGAAAAATGTTCTCATTCCATCCTTGAATACCAAACATGATTCCAAATTTTACTAAAAATACAATCCATTCAAACCATCAAAACACAATTTGTTTCATAAATTCATTTCTAAAACATTGAGATAATTATCACCCACTATCATCTATCCCAAGATTACCAAGGTTTATCCATCCATTTGATCATCCGACCCATGGTGTTTCCCATCATAGGTCCTAGTTTAAAAGGTCAAAACCGAACCACATTGCCTCTCAACCATCATAATTTCCATACAAAACACATCTAAAACTTCATTCAATACACTCAGTATGGTTTAGAACCCACCATACCCAAATAAAACATTGGTATACTAGTAAAATTTTAGTATGAAGTTAGTTTAAAAAACCCAATACAAAATGGATGTGCAATAGACAACCATGAAATAAGCACTAATGAGTCATATAATCCTTGATAATCTTATAAAAATTCCAAAAACATACCTATAATATCCAATATTTTGTATATTATGTGGGTTTTGTATCACAAAATCCAATTAGATATGAGACCACTGATTGGAACTCCTATGGATAAATTGTCTCAAACATGCTCAGATTTAGCATTTTATGTGCTTCCAGATTACCCGATCAAAATACCTTTATCCCTAGAGGCATCTTGTGATCATTTAAATATTCTCACTAAATTATAAACTTGACTATCTATGATATTCCATGGAAAAAACACAAGTAAACCAAAACCTTAGTCAGGATTCCACCTAAGAACTGATACATTTCCTACACGATCCATACTCATATTACCTTAATTTATTTTGAGCCTAATGTAATTAGTCAAACTCCGTCCAATATCATTCCCAAGGTCACATTAATCATTCTACAAGGTATATAGATGAAACCATAACCTATTAAACATCACCATTAAAATTCCCTATCGACTATCCAACAACTAGTATCATGTATCCCAAATCCCTCTTGCATGAAGGTTTTGTCACTATAACTAATATCCCTTACCCATCGTAGGAGTCTCCTTATCAACACATAACAGGGTCAAAACTCTGATATCAATAGCCTATATCTATTCTATCATCGAACAAAACTATCATACTTGGATCAACCCACTCATACTCTAATTCTATAAAAAACATCAATTATTGCATGTTTCAAAATTTTAATGATGGTTTTGCCATCACATGACCAACTGTGAACTCCCCGCTATATGTATTACATTATACTCCTCCTCAAGAATGATTCTTGATGGATCCCCAACATCACAATTGTGTCTCTCCTTCGGAGCCACGCTAACCATCATGTCAATACCAGAGTAGGATCAGTTTCCTTAAATAATTGTGGCACTATACCGCAATATAATTCCCATGTCCCCTCTAACATTGAGGTGAATTTAAAATACTATTCAAAAACCATAGGTCTTCATGATCATAAGATCCATATCAAACCCTCAGTCCTTAGATTACACACAACCACTCACCAATTTACAATTCAACATGAATAGAGTTTAACCAATCACATTTCCTCAATATCATCTATAAACAACTGGTGTTTTCTCCCAAATCCGAAAGTCACTTAACTTGCATCATGCTCAATGAGTTTCATTCCATCTTATCTTTGATCACATTCCAAAACCATTTATTGTGATCCACTGTATGTAAATACAATTTAACTAGAAACACCCCTATTCTCGAGTCCCATAAACCCAACATATCTCACATGTTGAGGAAAACACAAAATCACCCATTAACTGGTGTATGATTCAAAACCATCAGTTTATATCTAAAATATATCATCCATCCAATGGCCCAAAGGCCTTTAATATTTTTATTATAATAAAACCCCATTTTAAGGGAATAAGGGGAAAACCCAACAGACTTCATGAACTTAAAGACATAACATGACCTGAAAAAAAACAAAAAAACAAATTGACACATGAAAAACCCCTCCCCAACATGTAATAGTGATGAAGCACTCCATCGTTGCAAGGATAATCAGCATGCCAGGGTTATGTGTCAAAGCACATGCCTGATCTGATGGTTGACGCCATACCCTCTCAAACATCCAAGTCTAAAAAGCTCTGCAAGATGAACTGTCAGCTCAAAATCCTCCTTAGTCCAGCCAACTTGGATCGTCAGCATACAGCATAAAGAAATTGAAACAACAGAAACCAAAATCCACCTTCCACAATCCTACTGCCGCTGTCACTTTCCAAAATCCACAAATCCAGATTCAAAAATTCAGACAACATCAACCTTCACGGGAAACGAGTACCTCCCTGCCTCAAGTCACACACCAGAACACCACCGAGATCCACCGAAATCCGCCATCGAACCAAGAGATTCATCCACTTCCATGAACTCCACAGACGCCACTGCCATCCCCCTCCACTATTGCATCTCCTAGAGCTTCCTGGAAACCCTTCCGCTCACACCAACTCAAAACCTCGGCTGAACCAAGACACTCGACCAACCTGGAAGGTATATTAGATCTGGAAGCCAGAGAAATGGTAGCGCATATCCTCCACAACAAGCCATTCCAGAAGACACAGCAAGGAGAGAACCGAAAGCCAAGCATTAAAACAAAGATAAATAATACCATCACCACAAGCGTAGATCCACGCCGGAAGACGACCACTACAAATATACCGAGAACCGACACTCAATGTAAAGACTTGGAAATTTCAATGAATTTTTTTTCTTAAATACCTTGAAATTTTATGAGTCTATGGCTTTTGACGGCACTTGATTTCGAGGCCTGGTGTGCCTGGAATCAATTTTTGAAGTTTTTTTCAGGTACGTTCAGTAAACGTACGAGCGGGTTTTTCTATATTTTGAACCGATGCTCAAAATTAAAATCCGAGGAAAACGATGAACTCACAACACCGGTATTCACTTAAGGGGAACCTTACTATAGTTTCATTTCATGCGGGTTGAAAGTTAATTTTTAGGGTTTAATCTTAAACTAAATAAAATTGTGTGGAACACAATTTTATTTTGTGAGTTTGTTATTTTCTCCCTAGTGTGGATGTTTGTGAGGTGGGACCCACACGATCCCCAACATTCAACTACCCATTAATTCCCTATTGTTTTCCTTGATAACTACTCATTAATGGTGGAGCCTTCCCACCTCCCTCTTCCCATTAAATGTTCCAAATCGTTTAATTAATGTCACCATTAAATTAATTGTCACAACGTTGAAATTAATATGAATTGAATGACAATTCTATTAATGGGCAGCCTCCTATTTATTTTTTTGGAAAATCAATTTTGGGAAAAGACTCTAGTAAATTAAATGGGAGGCGATCCTTCATCGATGAAGAACACCATTCTTCAACGAATAACACCCCCGGTGAAGAATGTGAAGAAACTTCTTCCAACGATGCATCTTCCTCGGATGCACCTCGACGTCAAGGAACCTCCAACGCCTATGACAATGACCCTTCCTCCATTGTTGATGGAACGACACCATTCTTCTGGGATTCCCATCTACCGTGAAGCTTGTATTCCACAGATCGACGACGTACGACAACAACTTTGAGGTAGGGGGATTTTTTTGTAATCTCCATATATGTGTTTTATACTCTCGAACATGGTATTTAATTTTTGGGTGATGATTTGAACCACTAACATGGTGGGTACGGACTAATGAACAAGTCCGGACCCACCACTACTTTGTTCTTGATGCGTAGGGTGTTTGGCGACGACGAAATAAGACCGCAACGGCGATTTGGGGCCTTCGCAGTGGAGTTCAGATCCCGAGATGATCGTCGGTGCAAACAGAAGCAAAAACGGACCACCAAAATGACTCCAGTGGCCCGCAGAAGACCGTGGAGGCGTCGACGGCCAGCACTGGCTGACTGCTGCAGCACTGGCCGTGGTGACGAGCAGCGGATCCCACAGTCGCGTGGGATCAGGGGAGACTAGCGGCGCCATCCTGGCGCCGCGTTCGCGGAACCGCGGTCCCCGCCCCCCGCTCGACCAGCTGGGCGAGCCAGCTCACCCCCCCCCCCCCGGCCAGGCCGGGGTGGGTCACGCGGACCGGGCTGCACCCTACCGAGCCAGACCCAGACCTGGGTCTGGTCGAGTCGGTTCGAGCCAACCCAGGGTGGGTGGGGCCGGGTCGGACCGAGCCCAGACCCCCACTTCGAACCGTTTTTCGGTCTTTTGCCAATAACTTGAGCTATGGACCTTCGATCGATGCACCACTAGTTGTGTAGGAATACTTGGATCAAGAATATCGTTTTGGTATATTACACTCATGGTTTAGGAAAAGTTTGGGTATGGCCGGGTTGGTTTGAACCCAAAACGAACCGGGCCCGTGGAGCGGAAACACTTATAACTTAAGGAACGGGTGCCCGATTGACGTGTCGTCAGCTACATTGATTTCCTTTAGATGAGACAGTTATTTTGGCATACTCCACTTGAGGTTTGGATGCAGATATAGTACGGTCGGGTTGGTTTTGTCTTAAAAACCAACCGGGCCCCTGGAACGGAAAAGCCAATAACTCTCAGGTCGGGCGTCCGATTGACGCACCGTCTGTCGGGTTTGGTTTCTTTTGATGAGACGGAACTTTGGGATGCATCAACTCTGAACTTCATTGAAGTTGATGTATCAACCCCCTTGCTTGAGGAGCGAACCCTCCTGGAATCGAGCGTGTTGTGTGCGGGAACCCTAGAGCTGGCTGCGACTGCATCGACTATTGTACTGGAATCCTCCATGGGTTTGACAGTGACGACTACCGTAATGGAATCCTCCATGGGTTCGACAGCGATGGATATTGTCCTTGTATCCTATGTGGGTCAAACAGTATTGACCTCTGTACTTGTATCATGTGTGTGTCCGACAAATTAGATGAATTAGTGACCACATCTCATCATCTCTATAGCTATACGAAAGGTGTATACCTGTGTGAGCTGAGTCTTGACTTTCAATCATTATCATCGATGTGATTGACTTCTTTCCTGTGTGGACTGGGTTGTGCTTGGGCTCGAGAGTAGAAGTCGGACTGGGGTTGATGACTTAGGTATATGTATGGGCATATACCTAAGTAGAGTTGGTTGATACTTCGTGTTGTATTTTTTCCTTTGTGGTTTATACTTCGTGGATTATAGGAGACCTTCGAGGGTCTCGGGGTCTTTACTGAGTATCGTATACTCACCCCTACACAGGCTATGCCCGCACTACGTTGTGTTGGATGAAAACAACAGACAACACTGATCGTGGAGGAGTCTTGTGGAGTTGGACGATACCTGGAGGTGGACCACCTAGTGAGGCATACACGGAGCGGATGGACGTACCCAAGGTGCCGAGGAGACCATCTGCACCCACCCTTCAGGTGGGATTCCCGGAGGATGACACAGTGGTTGCCTCTTTACTTTACTGCTGTTGTACATTCTTTTCAGTTTTACTGTATTATCAGTTGGGTGTGTATACTGGACCATTTACTTTTCAGCACTTACTTTTGTACTCAGTTTTTCTTAGTGATTGCTTCACATGCGTACTCTATTGTGTTTTTTACCATGATAATGGTAATTCATTCCCTTTTTATCCGGATTTATGCCTTTGGTTCTAGTTTCCAGCCCATGGCCTATGGAAGGCAGGCTTGGGGTAGTCACGACATGGGTCCCGAGGATGGGTCGTGACAAATTGGTATCAGAGGAGTCAGTTCTACCGCATAACACAGGACTCTAATCTTTACTTTTAGTGAAGCAATAGTTTTAAGAGTATTGAATGTGGTTTTCAGTCCAGGGAGTCCAGTGATGGTACGGAGGTTGATGTATCCATACACCCGGACCCTGACCTCTGATTTCCGACTCAGTGTATGAAAACATTGTTTGCGTGTCTGTCCCCTTTCAAAAGATTTCTTTGTGATTACTTGTGTCCGCTCACCAGGTATACTGTTTGACCGTGGCACACCTTTTTATTTTCAGGATGGCCCCACGAAGGCATCCAACTAGGGTTCCGAGTTATGTGCGAGATTGATTCCCACCGAGTGATGAGGCCTCGGTGCAGGGCCCCATTACAGTGGAGGCACCAGTGGTACCACTACCCGCTGAGCAACCGATGCTACCATCCCCAGCGGCAAAGAGTGCAAGCCGCCTAAGCGCATTGCACGAGTTTCAGCGACAAAGGCCGCCCAGGTTCCACGGAGATACATACTCTCAGGCAGCCAAGGATTGGCTGGAGGCTATCGTTAGAGTCTTCAGATTGGTAGGGACACCAGCCGACCTCATGGTGATCCTTGTCGCGAGTCTCCTGAACACAATAGTAGGTAGATGGTGGAGCCTAATGCTCCAGGTGCACGACGAGGAATCTCTACTTTGGACCGACTTCGAGAGTCTCTTCCACACAGAGTTTATTCCAGGCACCCTACGTGCAGTGCACATCCAGGAGTTACTACATCTACAGCAGGGCAATATGACAGTAGCTCAGTACTCGGTGAGATTTACCGACCTCTCGTGCTACTCCACAGATATGGTATGGGACCCGTTCTTTAGGTGCTGGACCTTCGAGTAGGGACTAAGGCACGAGATCAGGGCTTCAATGATTCCCCCCAGCATCCCAACAATGTAAGGGGTGCTGGAGTGAACCCTTATAGTGGAGAGCTTTCTCGTTGAGTAATCACCAGTGGAAAGACCCACCACGGGGCGACACGGAGTGGAGTCTTCTGAAGCCGGTAGTAGACAGATGTCACAGGGGTCCAAGAGGACCAAGGCATCAGGTGGGATACCTCATGATTCAGGTTCGGTTGTGCAGGGCACACAAAACAGAGCTAGCCTTACAAGTAGAAGGTAGTGTTATGCATGTGGCGGGTAGGGTCATATGGCTCGGGACTGCCCAAACCTCCATGCAGAGGAGCAGCAGATAGTGGAGGGACCTCCTAGGCAGAGGCAGAGGTTTGACTGTGGTAGTTCGTAGGGAGAAGGCGGACGAGGTAGAGGAGCTGGCTGAGCAGCGAGTGGTGGATGACGTTTCAAGACTCTACCACCACCACCCCCTGGAGGTCCACCCCGACTATAGGGAGATGGCGGACAGAGGTAGGCTCAGCTCCAAGCAGTCGAGGCGTATGACCATGGCACACCTGAGGTGATTCGAGGTACTATCTGTGTCTACTCCACCCTTACTGCAGTTCTTATAGACATAGGTTCGAGTCTTTCTTTCATTGCCACTGCCCTTGTTCAGAGCTCAGAGATTCCAACGGAGCCGTTGGCTTGATCCTTATGGCTAGATACTCCTACGGGAGCAGACTCGATGATTACGCACTAGTTCCGGTAGTGTTAGATTACTCTAGGAGGTGAGAGCTTCGGCTGAGATCTTATTGTAGCGGCGTCGATGCCTTACGACGTCATCTTGGGTATGGACTGGTTATCTACAGTCCATGATCAGATCGACTGTATTAGGCACAAGGTGCGATGTATCCGCATGGATGGGAGCAGGTTCACCTTCACCAGTGATAAGGGAACCTTTGAATCACAGGATGGACTTACACAGAGGAGAGGGAATCCGATCACACATCAGTTGGCTAGTCTCATCAACAGAGCAGTTGACGTGCGGAGTCCGAGTTTTCCTGTTGTGATGGATCAGTATGCAAATGTTTTTCCTGACGATGTTCCATGACTACCTACTAATATATAGGTAGACTTCTACATAGACCTGTACCCCGAGAAAACACCGATATCTACTCCAGCATATCGGATGGCTCCCACCGAGCTTCATGAGCTGCAGGTACAGCTGGAGGACTTGAAAGGGAAAGGATTTATCCGACCTAGTGTTTCACCTTGGGATTTTCCGATTTTGTTCGCTAAGAAGAAGTATGGGAGCTTACGACCATGTGTCGACTACCGTCACCTAAACCAGGTGACCGTAAGGAACAATTACCCACTTCTGAGGACTGACAACCTCTTTGATTAGTTCAAGGGAGCATGATTGTTCTCGAAGATATATCTCAGGTCAGGCTATCACCAGCTTAGAGTTCGAGAAGAGGATTTGCAGAAGACGGTCTTCAGGTTTCGGTATGGCCACTACGAGTTCTTGGTTATGCCATTCGGTGTGAACAACGCTCTAGTAGTGTTCATGAGTCTCATGAATAGGATCTTCCAGCCCTACCTTGATTGGTTTGTCATAGTCTTCATTGATGACATACTGATTTACTCAGCTACTGAGGAGGAGCACGCATACCACTTGTGTGTTGTACTAGACACACTCCGAGAGCACCCGCTTTATGGTAAGCTCCCAAAGTACCAGTCTGGATTTGAGAGGTTCAATTCATGGGACACGTCATCTCGGAGGCAGGAGTTGTAGTGGACCCATTGAATATCGAGGTGGTACTTTCTTGGGAGCCACAGAAGAGCATGACGGAGGTGTAGAGTTTCCTCGGTCTAGCTGGGTACTATCGGAGATTTGTGCCATACTTCTCCAGAGTTACAACACCACTTTCAGATTTGAAAAATAAGGGGAAACCCTTTGTGTGGCCAGATAGATTCCATCAGAGCTTCCAGGATGTGAGATGGAGATTGACCAATGCGCCCATCTTGAGGCTACGAGAGGAGGGCGTAGGGTATGTAGTTTACTGCGTTGCATCAGGGACCAGACTCGGGTGTGTCCTGATGCAGGAGCGAGCAGTGATCACTTATGGTTCACGGTAGTTGAGGCAGCATGAGTAGAACTACGCTACCCCTGACCTGGAGTTAGTATCAGTGGTCTTCGACCTAAAGATGTGGAAACACTATCTGATGGGAGAACGATTTACAGTCTACTCTGACCACCACAGTCTCAAGTACTTTTTCTCGCATAAGGACCTAAACCTGAGACAGCAGTGATGGATCAAGTTCCTCCAGAACTATGACTTTGAGAGAGTCTATACTCCTGGGAAGGAGAATGTAGTAGCTAATTCTCTCAGTAGAAGATCGGGTATACAGCTGCTAGGGGAGGCGACAGAGCAGCTATCCGTGTTGCAGATATCCTTCGTGGATAGAGATGGGGCAGCCTTTCTACAATCTCTCATAGTCACTCATCCACTCATTTAGCAAGTCAGAGAGGCACATCATGGGGACGTTGACTGTGAGATGCGACGTGCTCAGATTTCCACAGGGTAGGTTCCTGATGTATTTTCTGAAGGAGGAGAGCACGTTATCATCTTTAGGAGATGTACCATGGCACCAGTTGTACTGCAGGAGGAAGTGCAGAGGGAGTTTTACACTTCCCCTCTAGCGGTACATCCTGTAGTGGAGAAGATGTACTAGGACCTCAGATGATAGCATTGGTGACCGGGTATGAAGAAGGTTGTAGAAGTGTTCATTTCATGATGCCTCACTTGTTAGCAAGTGAAGGTGGATCACCAGGTACCAGCAAGCTTGGTACAAACCTTAGAGGTTCCGGAGAGGAAGTGGGATGGGATATCCATGTATTTTGTAATGGGGCTTCCACGTACTTCCAGAGGACATGAATCCAACTGGGTGATCATAGAACGACTCACCAAGTTGGCCCACTTCCTTCTGATCAGAGTGCAGGGCTTAGTAGAGAGCTTGGGACGCCTCTACATTTAGGAGATCGTACGACTTCATGGTGTGTCATCATCTATCGTCTCTGATCGAGATGATCGCTTTACTTCCCGGATTTGGAAGGGGTTGTAGGAGGCTTTTGGGACGCAACTACATCTGAGCACCGCCTTCCATCCTCAGACGGATGGCCAAATGGAGTGGACCATTCAGACTCTCGAGGACATGCTCCATGCATGTGTCCTTGAATTTAGTCACAGCTGGGAGGATCACCTACCCTTGGGGGAGTTTTCATTCAAAAAAAGCTACCACACCACCATCGGGATGACAGTTTACGAGGCACTGTACGACCGACCATGAAGATCACCTCTGTGCTGGACTGACCCTGGGGAGTCAGCACTTGTAGGGCCAGAGATGGTTCATGCTATGACAGGGAAGGTGTAGATCATCCAGGAGAGGATGAGGACTGCACAGAGCAGACAGTAGTCCTAAGATGATAAGATATGGAGACCACTGCAGTTCGAGGATGGAGAACACATTTTCTTAAGAGTCTCACCTCGAAGTGGATTATGGAGATTTGGTCAGGGCGGCGAGTTATCTTCGCGCTTCATCGGGCCTTTTCAGGTACTCAGTAGAGTAGGCGAGTTGGCTTACCGCCTTGCCCTTCCACCTTAGTTGCACCGGGTGCATGACGTCTTCCATGTATCTTAGCTGAGGAGATACGTCACTACTAGAAAATTGGGATTTGGAGCCCCCTTACCTATAGAGACCACAAATGGCAGTCGCTAGTTTTTCACAAAAAAAAACGGGGGGGGGGGGGGGGATTCAGCGCCCCCCCCCCCCCAAACCCTCCTCTTGCCTTGCAGATTCGATTCCCCCCGAACCCTCCTCCTCCATCGCCTCGTCACACATCCTCCCCCATCGCCACACTCCCTCCCTCGTCGGACTCCCCCGTCACCGCACACCCTGCCCCGTCATCGCGTGCCCTCCCTCACCGCCGTCCCACGTCACCCTATCGACCTCCACCCTCCACCGTCTGCCCTCCTGCCACCCTGCCCTCCACTCCTCTGGCCTTCCTGCACCTCTGGCCGCCCTCCGCCCTGCGACCACCCTACGACCACCCTCCGGCCTCGCTTTGCCCTCAGGCCTCCCGCCACCCACCTCCGGTAGCCCTCTAGTAGCCCTCCGGCCGCCCTCTTCCCTCTGGCCTCCCACCACCCACCTCCGGCCTCCAACCCCTCTTCCCTCCAGCCTCTTCCCTCGCCCCCCTTGCCCCCCCGCACCCCAGAAAGCCCCCCACCACCCCCCCCCCCCTCCAACCCCCTTCCACTCCATCTTCATCCCCTCCCTCTCCATACCCCCACCACCCGTCCCCTCCCTCACCGTCCTCTCCCTTGATGCACCACCGCCACCCCGGTCCCCTCTCTCCCCACACGGCCGCTACTCATCCCCCCACCACCACCACCTGTCCACTCCAGCTCCCCCTATCCTTAGTCCCCTCCCTCGTCACCCACCCTTGCTGCACCGTCGCCACCTCATCACCTCCTCTCCTCCAGCTCCCCGTCTTCGTCACCGCCCATCCCCTCCCTCGCCGCACCGCCTCCGCCTTCGGCTCCCCTCTACTGCCTCTCCTCCCCCTCGCAGCACCGCCTTTGGATCCCCTCCCTTCCAGGGTTGTAGCCCAATCAGGTATGACATGGGCTTTCACTTACATTGTTATTTTATAAATGGTTCACAAACAATTAATTAGTATTTATTTTAAATATATTTGATATTAAATATGCAAACGTAATAAGTCTTGAGTATATGTTTGTTATAGGGATCTTATTATGGATAAGAGTTAAATTGATCTTCCAAATTGAACTTCTAGAGAATATTTCAGTGGAATTATGTAGTTTATTGACTTCACTAGAGGATTTGAAAGTGACTATATTATTTTTCCATGTAGAAAATGTGCTAACAAATATCAATTCACACGACATACTACGAGGGAGCACCTATTCTTTAATGGATTTCTAAAAAATTATAAGAGTTGGACTTGTCATTGAGAAGAATATGTTCATTTTCAAAATACGTATGCAGTTCAGATGGATGTTGATGCAAGGATGAATGATCCAATGCATGAAATGCTTACTAAAATGGCATGTGGGTTGGATCCTGAAGGCATTGACATCCAAAATCTTGAGACCGGTGAGATAAATCTTCGCTCTGGTGTAGATCGTGATTCGAGGAGGTTTTATGAAGAACTTGATGATGTGAAAACAGAATTATATCATGGATTTTCTTTTTACAATAAATTGTCATTTATCGTGGAGTTTTTGCACTTGAATAATTTGAATCATTGGTCAGACACATCATTCGACATGCTGTTGGTGTTATTGAAAAAGGTTCTTCCTGTCGATGCTAAGATTTTCGAGTCGTATTACCATGCTCGTAAGTTGACAGAGAACTTATGTTTTATATATGAGACCATAGATGCATGTGAAAACAACTGTATTTTGTTTTGAAAGGAAACTACCCATTTGGATATTTGTACGGTTTATGGTGCTTCCAGGTGGAAAGAGAACAGGGGAAATCAGACTCATCAAAGTCAGATTGCGATACAGGGGAAACCGATTGCTGTAAAACAAATGTGTTACATTCCCCTTAAACCGACGTTGAAAAGATTTTTTATGTCATCTAAAATTTCTAATTTAATGAGATGGAATTCAGAAAGAGTTCATGAAAGTGATATGTTAACCCACACAACAGACTCTCATGCATGGAAGGATTTTGATAAAAGACATCCTGACTTTGCTAAAGATGTTTGTAATGTCCGATTGGGATTGGCAGCAGATGGTTTCAATCCATTCAAGTCTATGGTTGGTGCAACTCACAGCACATGGCCTCTGGTGTTGGTTCCATATAATCTTCCTCGGTGGCTTTGTATGAAGCAACAATTTATATTACTTTCCACTCTTATTGATGGACCTAAAAGTTCGGGGGATAAGATTTATGTTTATTTTCAGCCATTGATTTATGAGTTGAATGAATTTTGGGGCGATGGTGTGATGACTTATCACTGTGAAACAAATGAAATGTTCAAACTGTAGGCTGCTTTATTGTGAAAAATCAATGACTTCCCAGCTTATGCAAATTTATCAGGCTGGAGTACGAAAGGGGAATTGGTTTTCCCTTGTTGAAACAAAAGTAAAAAATATGTATGGATTAAGCATTCCAAAAAATGGGCATACATGGGTCACATATGTTTTCTCCCCCCCCCCCTCAACACAGGTTCAGAAAAGACAGAGCGGCATTTGATGGTTCTAGAGAGTTCATCCCATCACCAAAGATCATGACAAGAGTCAAAATGTTATCGCATATTGAGGAAGAAAACCTCCGCACGGTATATAAAATTCAGGATTTGGTGGCTCCTCCGGTACATAATATTCATTCTGTGGGTAGGCAGTGCAGTCACAATTGGACAAAGAAAATTATTTGTTATAGTCTTCTGTATTGGAAAACTAACATGCTGAGGCATAATTTGGATGTCATTCACATTGAAAAAAATGTTAGTGATAACATATTGTGGACCATTTTAGGTGTCAGTGGAAAATCAAAGGACCATGTTAATGCACGCCGTGATTTTGAATAAATGGTTTTAAGGAAACAGTTTCATTTACAGTTAGCTGAGGGAAACACAGAATATATTCCTTCTGCACAATATACGATGACTACAAAGGAGAAAGAGACATTTCTTTCCATTTTTAAGATGATCAAGGTTCATGATGGTTACTCTTCTAATATTTCAAAGTGTGTGAATCTAACGAGAAAGACATTGCAAGGGTTGAAAATTCATGACAATCACATACTACTTCCACAGTTGATTCCAATCATAATTTGTGATTATTTATCCCCCAATGTTGTTCAGCCATTGATTGAGATGATTAATTTTTTTTAGACAAATTTTTTTAAGAAATCAACGAATGAGTGATTTAAAATGATTACAGGACCGAATTGTACTTACGCTTTGTAACTTTGAGAAACTATTTCCCCCCTAATTTTTCGATGTTATGGTCCACTTGATAGTGCACCTAACTAATGATGTAATTGATGTTGGCCCAGTTCAATTCATGTGGATGTATCCTATTGAGAGGTATTTGAGTACATTGAAACAATTTGTACGTAACAGAGCTCATCCGGAAGCATCAATAGCCAATGGTTATTTGATGGATGAGTGTACTAATTTTTGTGAAGAATATCTTACGGATGTTGAAACAAAATTAGGTAATCCCTCTTGGATTCATGATGGTCCAGTTGGATAAAGAACCACATATGATATGGACAACATCAAGTGGATACAAGAACATCGATATATCTTGTTCAATACTCCATCAGTTGCACCATTAATGCAATAAGTATCTTATCACTTTTATTGTTTAACTTTTACATGTTTTGTTTTCATATGTTGACCATTTAAACATCGCGTTATCATTTGCAGGAAACACATTAATGAGATAAAAGAAGAGATGTATCATGCGACTGAGTTTCAAATTCAAAAATCTCATTATGCGTCATTTCAGGATTGGTTCAAGGATTATGTATGTATAAATTGATTTTCATTATGAGTGAAGTATTATACTAATTTCTTTCTGCATATATCATTATTGAATTCTATGAATTATGGAGGTTCATATGCTGGGGGAGTTAGGGGACCCCACGCTAACTGAAGAATTTATCCAACTGGCTGAGGGTCCATCTATAACAGCTCTTTGTTATAAATCTATAGATTCCAATGGTTTTTGACTTCGCATTAATGATGTTGATGAAAAACGAGAAACACAAAAAAGTGGCATCAGTTTTCCATTTGTCAATTATGGTTATTACTGTGGTCAATTGATAGAAAACATTGAAGTTGTATACACACACGGGTTGAAGTACATTTTGTTAAAGTGTAATTGGGATGATCCAGTGCGTGGATGTAAAGTCGATCAATATCAGTTTTTATTGGTGAATTTTAACTATATGTTATATAGAAATGAACGAGTTGATAATAAACCTTTCATTTTGACATCACAAGAGGAACAAGTATTCTTCGTTACTTTTCCTTCGAATCCAAGTTGGCAAGTTGTTGTCAAAATGTCTTGAGAAAGGAGTGTTTGTATTTGAATAAGATGAACCCGAGACTGTTCCTTTTTTTCTCAACAGCTTGATCAACATACTGTAGTTCAATGTGAAGAAGATATTTATTGGGTTAGAGCAGATTTTGAAGGAGAAACAGTCAATTTTCATGCTTAATGAATGGTATAATTGTTTTCCCGCTATTCAGCCTAGGATATCATAAATTATCTAACAATTTTATAAATCCTAGTAAGTTATAATCCTCAATTTTGGATGTTTATTCTGTTATAAATATTTAGGGTGATTTAACTCATGTTATATTGATGTTATTGTTGGTGTATCTTCCCATTGAGGTAGTCCTCATTTGGTTCATGTGCTGCTTGAATTTTTATTAATTCAATTTGAAATTTGTCTATGCATTTATTGGTTTTGTACATAATTTGTATATCGGTTTTGTTAATTTTATGATTTTATAAAATTAATTCACAACTAATTATTCAATCCCTTTTTGTTTGTTTAACAACTATACAAGTTTTATTTTTTTAAAAAACAATTTAATTTATCATTTGGACACTTTGGATAGTCCCCTTACTAATGTTTTCCATGACTGCAGGCATGTCAGGGGAAGATACAGTAGATCCACATCATCCATCTGAGGCATCTACGTCGCAGGGTCGAGGTATGTTTGAATGTCATTGTCTCTATTTTTTATGCAATTGATAAACATATATATTTATAATTATAACATCTGTCAATTTATATATGAAATTGTTTTCAACAGGATCATACTCGACTGCTTCTTCCTCTCACAAGAGAGGCCTTGTTTATGGCATATTATTATGGAATTCTGACACGACTTTTGATGTTTCATTTGATGAGGTATTTCATCCTTTGGGACGGAATACCCCTGCATTTATTCTCCAGCTGGGTTATATTATACGTGACCCACATCGATTTCCATTGACCACGCTTGACTGGGATACTATCCCTTAGGACACATTAGATCGTCTTTGGAGGGAGGTTCATGTAAGAAGACCATTTTAATTTATTTCCAATGTATAAACAATAATAACATATGTAATTTTTTTCTTTAATAGAAAAATTTGAAAGTATGTCCCAATGAGTTTCGGCTAGTGTGTATGAGAAAATGCCGTAAGATGTGGAAAGACTATAAAGGCAAAGTCAAGAGGGACCACTGGGTACCAAATGTGGGTGCCCCAGACATTCTGGAAAAAGTCACGATAGGTGTCCTCTAGGCTTAGTGGCATGATTTAGTTGCATATTGGTCTACTGAGGGTGTTGCGGTTTGTATATTTATTGTGGTATATATATTTTCAATAATGTGTTATTTGTTTGAAATTTGAATGAATTGAATGTAGGAGGTGTCAACACGCCATTCTGAGAATCGAGCATTGCAGGGACCACCTCACAGGATCGGGACTCGTCACATGTCTCAGATCCATCATGAGGTATTTATTATTCATTTTTTAATTTATTAATTAATATGATTTTGTGTTTATATTATATTCATATATAGTTGCAGGAGTAAGGTGCATAGACCGATAAAATGTCAGTGTGGATGAGGACTCGTGATCGCAATGATCTAGAGGCTGAAGCATTGATAGTAAATGCTTGTAATCATTACCAATACTTACATAAAATCTGTATATTAATATATGTATATATATTTAAATATTTCACAGGCTCAATTTGAAGATGAGTTAGAACATCTGCTAGAGGACCAGCGACAACTTCCCATGCGAAGGGATGAGATCTTTCATCGCATTATTGGTCGGGACGAGCATGGATATAGTTTTACATATAGAACAAAGATTCCTCATTATGTAGTGTCACGTGCTGCAGCTGTCAGTCATGTTGTCGCTCAGATGACACAGCAGTTGTCAGATTTCAAGGCACGGCTACGCGCTTCCTAGGAGGTAAATGCACAATTGATCGTTGAGGTTAGAGAACTGCGGCAATATGTGCATCCGGGTGATGGTGTAGGGGATCAGACGATGCAAGTTTATACTATATTTATTTATTTATTTTATATTATTTTTGTTAGGAAAATATCCATAATGTTTTTGTTGTAGGCCCCAGACCCACCTGAGGGCGGTAGTACTCATGACCACGCATGACGCATCATATTCATGAGGTGTGTTTCTGTTTTTAATGGTGGGGTTGTTATTGATATTTAAGTTGGGTTTCTAGTGAGATTTTTTTTTGATTTGGGGGTATCATGTGTGTTTTGGCCAGATGCAATGTTTGTGTGCATGAATTGAGAAGTAACCATGAAACTGATTAATATTTTGGATATTTTTTGTTCATTTAATTCTTCAATGTTTTCGATTACATGTTCTGTAATATTTTTGAAAAAACCATGTGATTCCTAATATAAACCATTAAACTTGTTTTTGATGAATGAGCTGCGGTTCACTATTTTTAGTCCTCGGCCCACCCCGGACAGCTCTCCCCGCACCCCGGACAGCCCTCCCCGTACCCCGGAGAACCCCCCGCACCCCGAAAAGCCCCCCCCCCCTCACCCTAGAATGCCCTCCCCGCACTCCAGACAGCCCTCCCCGCACCCCAGATAGACCCCCTCACCCCTGATAGCCCTCCCCGCACCCCAGACAGCCCTCCCCCACACTCCGGACTGCCCTCCCTGCACCCCGGACAGGCCCCCCGCACCCAATACAGCCCTCCCGCACCCCGGACAGCCCCTCCTCGCACCCCGGACAACCCCCCACACCCAAAACAGCCCCCCGCACCCCGGACATCCCCCCGCACCCCAGACAGACCACCCCGCAACCTGGATAGCCCCCCCCCCCCCCCCCCCCGCACCTGGGACAACACTCCCCACACCCCAGATATCCCCTTCCCCCCTCGCACCCCGGACAGCCCCCCCCCCCCCGCACCCCGGACATTCCCCCACACCCCAGACATGCCCCTGCACACTGGAAAGCCCTCCCCGCACCCCGGACAACCCCTCCCCACACACCGGACATCCCTCCCCGCACCCCAAACAACCCCCCCCCCCCCCCGCACCCCAGACACCCCCCCCCCCCCGCACCCGGGAAAACCCCCCCTCACCCCTGACAACCCTCCACGCACCCCGGACAGCCCTCCCCGCACCGCAGACAGCCCCCCCCCCCCCCCCCCGCACCCCGGACAGCCCGCCCCGCACCCCGAACATCCCCCCCCCCCAGCACCCCAGACAACCCCCCAGCACCCCAGACAACCCCCCCCCCCACACACACAAACACACTGTGGACAACCCTCCCCCGTACGAGAACAGCTGTTGTGGGAATTGTGAAATGGTCGGGTAGACGACAAGTCAATCGGAGGTGTCGTTTGACCGTAGTGACCGACAACGCGTTTCCAGAGTCATAAAACACCAAAACGGAGTGATATGGTCGAATTCAGAGAAAACGTGCTCCGAATGACCTGAAACCACACAAAAACAATAGGAATATTATTCGTGACATGTACGAGGAGGCGACACGCCCATCGGACGTGCGGTGCGCACGGTACGACCGATTGTGTCATTTTCAGCAGCTCGACGCGCGCTAAAAGGGCGTGTTGGGGGGTCAAAACCACCCGAATGACCTCATAATTCCATGAAATCATACTAAAACAGCCATTGTGTTAATTGTGAAATGCTCGGGCAGACGACATGTCAATCAGAGGTGTCGTTTGACTGCGGTGACCGAAAACGCATTTACGGAGTCAAAAAACACCAAAACGGTGTGAGACAGTCGAATTAGGAGAAAACATGCTCTAAATGACCTAAAACCGCACGAAAAAAATAGGAATATTATTCTAGACGTGTAGGAGGAGACGACACGCCCATCGAACGTGCGATGCACGCAGTACGACCGATTGTGTCATTTTCAGCAGCTCGGCGCGCGCTAAAAGGGCGCATTGGGGGGTCAAAACCACCCGAACAACATCGGAATTCCATGAAATCATATGAAAACATCCATTGTGTGAATTTCAAAATGGTCAGGCAGACGACATGTCAATTGGAGGTGTTTTTTGACCGCAGTGACCGGAAACGTGTTTCTGGAGTCATAAAACACCAAAACGGCGTGAGACGGTCGAATTCGGAACAAACATGATCTGAATGACCTGAAAACAAACTAAAACAATAGAAATATTATTCGTGACGTGTAGGAGAAGACGGAACGCCCATCGGACGTGCGGTGCGCGTGGTACGACCGAGTGTGTCGTTTTCAGCAGCTCGGCGCGCGCTAAAAGGGAGGGTTGGGGGGTCAAAACCACTCGAACGATCATGGAATTCCATGAAATCATACGAAAACATCCGTTGTATGATTGTTGAAATTTTCTGGCAGACGGAACATCAATCAGAGTTGTTGTTTGACCGCGGTGACCGGAAACGCGTTTCCAGAGTCATAAAACACCAAAAGGGCATGAGACGGTCGAATTTGAAGAAAATGTGATCTTCATGACCAAAAACTACCCAAAAACAATAGAAATATTATTCGTGACATGTAGGAGGATACGGGATGCCCCTCAGACGTGCAGTGCGCACGGTATGACCGATTGTGTCGTTTTCAGCAGCTCGACGTGCGTTAAAAGGGCGCGTTTGGGGGTCAAAACCACCCGAACGACCTTGGAATTCCATGAAATCATATGACAACAACTATTGTGTGAATTTTAAAATGTTCAGGTAGAAGGAACATCAATCAGAGGTGAATTTTGACTACGGTGACTGGAAACGCATTTACGGAGTCATAAAACACCAAAACGGTGTGAGATGGTCGAATTCAGAGATAACATGCTCCGAAAGATCTAAAATCACACGAAAAAAATATCAATGTTATTCATGATGTGTATAAGGAAACGAAATTCCCATCAAACATGTGGTGCACGCGGTACGACCGATTTTGTCCTTTTTAGCAGCTCGGCGCGCGCTAAAAGGGTGCGTTGGGGGGTCAAAACCACCCGAATGACCTCAGAATGCCATGAAATGATACGAAAAATAGTTGCTGTGTTAATTTTGAAATGGTCGGGCAGACGGTACATCAATCAGAGGTGTTGTTTGACCGCGGTGACCAGAAACGTGTTTCGGGAGTCATAAAACACCAAAACGGTGTGAGACGATCGAATTGGGAGAAAACGTGATCTGAATGACCTGAAACCACACGAAAACAATAGGAATATTATTAATGATATGTAAAAGGAGACAGCATTCCCATCGGACATGCGGTATAGGCGGTACGACCGATTGTGTCATTTTCAGCAGCTCGGCGCGCGCTAAAAGGGCACGTTGGGGGGTCAAAACCACGCGAATGACCTCAGAATGAAATGAAATCATACTACAACAGTCGTTGTGTGAATTGTGAAATGGCCAGGTAGACGGAACGTTAATCAGAGATGTCGTTTGACCGTGGTGACAGGAAACGCGTTTCCAGAGTCATAAAACACCAAAACGGCGTGAGACGGTCGAATTCAGAGCAAACGTGCTCTGAATGACCTAAAACCACATGAAAATAATAGGAATATTATTCTTGATGTGTAATAGGAGACGACACGCCCATCAGATGTGCGGTGCGCGTGATATGACCGATTGTGTCGTTTTCAGCAGCTCGACGCGCGCTAAAAGGGCGTGTTGGGGGGTCAAAACCACCCGAACGACCTCGGAATGCCATGAAATCATACGAAAATAGCCGTTGTGTGAATTGTGAAATGTTCAGGCTGAAAAAATGTCAATCGAAGGTTTCGTTTGACCGCGGTGACCAGAAACGTGTTTCCGGAGTCATAAAGCACCAAAACGGTGTGAGACGGTCGAATTTGGAGCAAACATGCTCCGAATGACCTGAAACCACACTAAAACAATAGGAATATTATTTTTGACGTGTAGGAGGAGACGACATGCCCATTAGACATGCGGTGCACATAGTACGACCGATTTTGTTGTTTTCACCAGCTCGGCGCGCGCTAAAAGGGCGCGTTGGGGGGTCAAAACCACCCGAACGACCTCAGAATTCCATGAAATCATACGACAACAGCTTATGTATGAATTTTAAAATGTTGGGGTAGAAGGAATGTCAATTGGAGGTGTCATTTGACCGCGGTGACCATAAACGCTTTTCCGGAGTCATAAAACACCAAAACGGTGTGAGACGGTCGAATTCGGAGCAAACGTGCTCCGAATGACCTGAAACCACACGAAAACAATAGGAACATTATTCATGATTTGTAGGAGGATATAACATGCCCATCGGACATGCGTTGCATGCGGTACGACCGATTGTGTCATTTTCAGCAGCTCGGCGCGCGCGAAAAGGGCGCTTTGGGGAGTCAAAACCACATGAATGACCTCAGAATGCCATGAAATCATACGACAATAGTCGTTGTGTGATTTGTGAAATGGTCGAGAAGAAGACACATCAATCAGAGGTGTCGTTTGACCGCAGTGACTGGAAATGCGTTTCCGGAGTCAGAAAACACCAAAATGGCGTGAGACGGTCGAATTTGGTGAAAATGTGCTTCGAATGACCGGAAACCACACAAAAACAATAGGAATATTATTCATGATGTGTATGAGGAGACGGAATTCCCATCAGAAATGCGGTGCGCGTGGTCCGACCGATTGTGTCGTTTTCAGCAGCTCGACGTGCGCTAAAAGGGCGTGTTGGGGGTTCAAAACCACCCGAACGACCTCCGAATTCCATGAAATCATACGAAACAGACGTTGTGTGAATTGTGAAATGGTCGGGTAGACGACACCTCAATCAGAGGTGTCGTTTGACCACGGTGACCGGAAATGCGTTTCCAATGTCACAAAACACCTAAACGGCGTGAGACGGTCGAATTCTGAGAAAAGGTGCTCAAAATGACCTGAAACCACACGAAATCAATATGAATAATATTCTTGATGTGTAGGAGGAGACAGAACGCCCATCGGACTTGCAGTGCGTGCGGTACGACCGATTGTGTCATTTTCAGCAGCTCGGTGCGCGCTAAAAGGGCACGTTGGGGGGTCAAAACCACCTGAAAGACCTCATGATTCCCTTAAATCATACTACAACAGATGTTGTGTGAATTTTGAAATGGTCAGGTAGACAACACGTCAATCGGAGTTGTCGTTTGATCTTGGTGACCAGAAACGGGTTTTCAGAGTCAAAAACCAATAAAACGGCGTGAGATGGTCAAATTCAGAGAAAACAAGCTCCAAATGACCTGAAACCACAAGAAAACAATAGGAATATTATTCAGACATGTAGGAGGAGATGGCACGCCCATCGGACGTGCGGTGCGCGCGGTATGACCGATTGTGTCATTTTTAGTAGCTCGACGTGCGCTAAAAGGGTGCATTGGGGGATCAAAACCACCTGAATGACCTCAAAATGCCATGAAATCATACGAAAACAGCCGTTGTGTGAATTGTGAAATGGTCGGGCAGATGACACATCAATTGGAAGTGTCGTTTGACCGTGGTGATCAGAAACGCGTTTCCGGAGTCATAAAACACCAAAACGGCGTGAGACGGTCGAATTAGGGGAATACGTTCTTTAAATGACCTGAAACCACATGAAAACAATAGGGGTATTATTCATGACGTTTAGGAGGAGACGGAACACCCATCAGATGTGTGGTGCGCGTGGTACGACCAATTGTGTCGTTTTCAGCAGCTCAGCACGCGCTAAAAGGGCGCGTTGGGGGGGTCAAAACCACCTGAACGACCTCAGAATGCCATGAAATCATATGAAAACATCCATTGTGTGAATTTTGAAATTTTTGGGTAGACTAAACATCAATTGGAGGTGTCGTTTGACCATGGTGGCCGGAAACGCATTTCTGGAGTCCTAAAACACCAAAACGGCGTGTGACGGTCGAATTCGGAGAAAACGTGCTCCGAATGACCTGAAACCACCCAAAAACAATAGAAATATTATTCGTGACATGTAGGAGGAGACGACATGCCTATCGGTTATGCGGTGCACGTGGAGAACATTCCTTTTTAGACAACAAAATAATTTCACAAACTAAACCTAATAAAAAAAATCCTGAAATGATAGCATTTCTTAAATTGGAGGTTTTAAATTATTATAGCACCATGATTTGATGTCTGATTTAATTCTATTATATGTATATAATAACTGAATAAATATGTCTAATTTATGTTTGTTTTGTTTAGTTGTTTTTTTGTCTTATTATAGGTTTATTGAAGCAGAAGATTGAAATGGATGGACCTGCTTGGATCATTGAAATACATTTATCATTTATTGTTTATGACGATCTTGATGTTTATGCTGTTTGAAATTGTTTTCCATTTTTTTATGATTTTTTCCTTGTTTTATCTTTTATTTTTCACCGTGAATTAAAAAAAACACAATTTTACATTTCATTAAAAAATGAAAATCCACAAAAAATACCACAAATTAACCCTAACACATTTTTATGTTATGTTTTTAAAAAGATAAGTTTATATTGAAATAAAAAATTTATAAATGTGCTATAATTTATAATCAAAAGATGCTCTCCATTAAGATGTAGTAAAATTACCGTTTTAGAGAAATACAAATTTTAATCATAAAATTATATTTATTATTACCATATGCTTAACAAACCTATTGAATGAATAAGAAAAATATTTTATTTAATATTATATATATATATATATTTCTTTCACTAATAACCTTAAATAAATGTATTTTATTTATTTTTTTTATAATAAAACACATTTGTAATATTAAAAATATTTCATTTATAAGCATTGTGATTTTTTTTTTAAAAAAATAATTTTCTAGACTAGCGACTGCCTGTGGCGGTCGTTATAGACTGCCTGTCGGGTCAACATTAGCGATTTCCAATGGTAGTCGCCGTATGATGGAATTTCGGCCACCTACAGCAACCGCCATTGGCGGTCGCTAATGTTGACCCGACAGGTAGCCTAAGCGACCACCTGGTGTTCGCTATAGGCCGGAATTTCTACCACCTACAGCAACCGCCATTGGCGGTCGCTGTTGGCCTATTGCGACGAGGCTAAGGTGACCGCCAATGGCAGTCACTAGGCAGTCTCTAGAGGCCTATAGCGACCGCGAATGACGGTCACAATAGCCTGAATTTTTAGTAGTGCGTGCACGACCCGACCTACATCATCGATCACGGGGAGCTGAACATCGATAACATGGAGACATTCTCAGAGGTTCCTTTGGATATCGATGATTGACAGGAGAGTGTCCTTCGTGGATGGTCGATTCCTCTGGTGCGCATTCTCTGGAAGCACGGGAACCTTCAGAAGAGCACATGGGAGTAGGAGGCTCAAATGTGTGCTCAGTACCCCTTTTTTGTTTCCCTAGTGTATGTTGTAGCTCTATGGGGATGTAAAGACCTGAGGTGGGAGTAATGTAAATACCCTTAAATTTCAAGGAATTTTTTTTTCTTAAATACTTTGAAATTTTACGAGTCTGTGGATTCTGATGGAAACTGATTTCGAGGCCCAGTTTGCCCGAAATCAATATTTGAAATTTTGTTCGGGTACATTCAGTAATCGTACGAGTGGGTGTTTTAATCTTTTAAACTGGTGCTCAGAATTGAAATCTGAGGACACCGATGAACTCGCAGCGCCAGTATTATCTTAAGGGGACCCTTACTGCAGTTGCGTTTTATGCGGGTCGAAAGTCTATTTTTGGGGTTCAATCTTAAACTAAATAAAATTGTGTGGTACACAATATTATTTTGTGAGTTGGTTATTTTCTCCCTAGTGTGGATGTTTATGAGGTGGGGCCCATACGAGCCCCAACCTTCAACTCCCCATTAATTCCCTGTTGTTTCCCTTGACAACTCTTCCTTAATGGTGGAGCCTTCCCACCTCCCTCTTCCCATTAAATGTTCCTAATATTTTAATTAATGTCAGCGTAAAATTAATTGGCACGGATTTGGAATTAATATGAATTGCATGACAATTCTATTAATGGGGAGCCTCTTATTTCTATTTTTTTGGAAAACCACTTTTGGGAAAAGAATATGGGGAATTAAAGGGGAGGTGATCCTTCATCGACGAAGAACACTGTTCTTCAACGAAGAACACCCCCGGCGAAGAACGCGAAGAAACTTCTTCCAACAACGCATCTTCCTCGAACGCACCTTGACGTCAAGGAGCCTACATCGCCTACGACAATGACACTTCCTCCATAGTTGAAAGAACGACACTGTTCTTCCACGACGCCTGTCTACCGCGACGCTTGTCTTCCGCGGATTGACGACGTACGATATCAACTTCGAGGTAGGGGGATTTTTTTTATAATCTCCATATATGTGTTTTATACTCTCGAACATGGTGTTTAATTGTTGGGTGATTATTTGAACCACTAACGTGGTGTGTAAGGACTAACGAACAAGTCCAGACCCACCGCTATTTTGTTCTTGATGCGTGGGGTGTTTGAAGATGACGAAACGGGACCACAATGGTGATTCGGGGCCTTCGCAGTGGAGTTCGGATCCCGAGACGATCGCATGCACATACGGAAGAAAAAACGGACCACCAGAATGACTCTAGTGGCCCGCGACGGCGAGCAGCGGATACTGCAGCTACACGAGATCCGGGGAGAATAGTGGCGTCATCCTGGCGCCGCGTTCGTGGAACTGCCCCCCCCCCCCTCGGCCGGGCAGGGGCGGGGCATGCGGACCGGGCCACGCCTAGCCGGGACGGACCCGGACTCGGGTCGGGTCGACCCGGTTCGGGCCGACCCATGGTGGGTTGGGCCAGGTCGGACCGGGCCTAGACCCCCCCACTTTGGACCATTTTCAGTATTTTTCCCATAACATTAGATATAAACCTCTGATCGACGCACTGTTTGTTGCGTAGGAATCCTCGCATCAAGACGGTCGTTTTCGTATATTACACTCGAGGTTTAGGAAATTTTTGGGTTTGGTTGGGTTGGTTTGAACCCGATACCAACCTGGCCTGTGGAGCGGAAACACTTATAACTTAAGGACCGTACGTCCGATTGACCTTCCATCAGCTATGTTGATTTCCTTTTGATTAGAAGATTCTTTTGGAATACTCTACTTGAGTTTTGGATGTAGATGGAGTATGTTTGGGTTGGTTTTAGCTTAAAAACCAACCGGGCCCTTGGAACAGAAAAGCCAATAACTCTCAGGACATGTGTTTGATTGACGAACCATCTATCGCGTTTGGTTTCTTTTGAAGAGACAAAACTTTGGGATGCATAATCTCTGAACTTCATGACGGTTGATGTATCGACCCCCTTTTCTCGAGGAGCAGACCCTCCCGGAATCGAGTGTGCTGTGTGTGGGAACCCTAGAGCTGGCTGCGACTGCATCGACTATCATCATCAACATTACCTTTTTATTTGAAGAAACACCGAACAACACCACACAACACAAATATAGGAACGAAAAAGCTCATGGAGTCTAGAAATAATGGAGACTGAGGTCATCCCCCTAGATCAAATTCACCCCCTCAGGTTTAAGTTGAGAAAAATGGGAAATACATTGAAACGGGATACCAGGGGTTGCCAAGGAAGCCAAGTGATCTACCTTATTCCCCTCCCTCCACGTATGGGTGATCTGAGTATTACCGGTGAGGAGAGCTCAGAACATCTGGATGATATAAAAAATGGGCCAAGGAACAGTACAGTTTCCACGCAATGCCTCACAGATTGACATTGAGTCTAACTCCACATGTGAGATGTGGAGCTCCCGTTGCCTGCATAATGAAATGCCTGAAAGAACGGCCTTTGCCTCCACCAGAAGGGGGTTACCAACACCATAGTGCACTGTAAAATCAACCAACACGATTCCCGGATTATCCCAGACCACTTCTCCACCGCGCATGATTCCCATCACACATGACCCATCCGTATTTAGCTTAAGGCCAACACCATGAGGCTGCCACCACACCCAGGAACCATGCCGCCGAGTACCCTCCTGCTGGCCTGAAGATGCCTGCAGCACAACCAGCCCGCCCCTCTACCAAGTACCCGTGTGCTGGATAGACCCGTGCTGGACAGACACGTGCATCGCATTCTTCCCACCCTACGGCATCGAATATTGTACTGGAATCATCTGTGGGATCGACAACGACGACTACCGTACTGGAATCCTCTGTGGGTTCGACGGCGATGGATACTGTTCTTGTATCTTGTGTGGGTCTGGCAGTATTGACCTCTATACTTATATCCTGTGTGGGTCCGACAGAGTAGCTGGTCTTGTATCCTGTGTGGGTCCAACAGCTTACCTAGTCTTGTATCCTGTGTGGGACCGACACCTTAGATGAATCTGGGACCACATCTGATCATCTCTATCTCTATATGAAATGTGTATACCTGTGTGAGCTGAGTCTGGACTTTTAATCATCATCATTGATGTGATTGACTTTTTTCCTGTGTGGACTGGGTTGTTCTTGGGCTCGAGAGTAGGAGCCGGACTAGGATTGATGACTTAGGTATATGTATGGGCATATACCTAAGTAGTGTTGGTTGATACATTGTGTTGTATTTTTCCTTTTTGGTTTATCCTTCATGGATTATGGGAGACCTTAGGGGGTCTCGGGGTCCCTAATGAGTATCGTATACTCACCCCTACACGGGATATTCCCGCACTACGTTTTGTTGGATGCAGACGATGGACAGAACTAATCGTGGAGAAGTCTTGTGGAGCTGGATGGTACCCGGAGGTGGACCACCTAGTGAGGCATACACGGAGTAGACGGACGGGCCCGAGGTGACGAGGAGGTCATCTGTAACCACCCTTCAGGTGGGATTCCCTGAGGAAGACTCAGTGGTTGCCGCTTTACTTTACTACTGTTGTACTTTCTTTTCATTTGTACTGTACTATCAGTTGGGTTTGTATACTGCCCTATTTACTTTTCAGCACTTACTTTTGTACTCAGTTTTTCTTAGTGCATGCTTCACTTACGTACTCTGTTGTGTTTGTTACTATCATAAATGCAATGCGTTCCATTTTTATTTGGATTTACACCTTTGGTGCTAGTCACCAGCCCCTGGCCTATGGAAGGCGGGCTTGGGGCAGTCACGGCACGGGTCCCGATGACAGGTCATGACACTCAAGGTGTGTTCATGTCCATGATTTTCTAATGCATCACCATGCCTACATTATATACCCAGCCGCACCTCAGGTGAAAGAATATTCATTAAGAAGTTCTCACCTATACATCCCTTAGAGTACCATTACTAAAACCCTCTCAAAAATCACATGGTGACTCACATGCCAAAAACAACCACTCTAGGGCTCCTTTATTCACATAATCAGCATGATATATCAAAATCACCATCGATATCTAGAACACCCTCCATATTTTAGAATATTCACATCAGAATTCTTCTTAGGGATCAGATATAATCAATGGTCATACACATTAACCACATGAATCACACTATAATGATTCATATCTAACAAAACATAGTCACATAGTTCAGTTAAAAATAAATTCATTCAAAACTATATGTGAAAAAATTATAAAATTTTTTACTGGAATTTTAAATAATCGAACTATATTAGTAACCACCCTTGAAGGTTTTATCACTAATTCTTCAAATGACAGTATTGAGTTACTAGGGTCATCACACATCCCATACACTGAGGGGTCATATCATCTCCATTTCCATTATCCATCTCTCTATAGAATTAAAATGTCTAATCATTGGAAGGAAATATGTATACAATAATCTCTTTGAGTATAAGTCAACTAAATATACATGAAAATTTTGTATAATCTCTATTTTAAACTTTGATTAGACGAACCTTTTTCATTAATGATAATAATCACATGAGCAGACATATATGTCATTTGAATCCAACATTCCTAACATGATTCATGATACCACTATTTCCACTATATAGTAAGAGTAAAAATTATAATAAAGAGACTCGTTCAAACTTATAAAGAGACAAAATCCATTATAAAAAAATAATATCATGAAATATCCATGTGAATCACTTAAGGTGAAAATCATATAACAGTAACATAAAGACTATGAATATTGATCACATGCCCCTAGTAACCTGAAAATCATACTGGAGTTTGTTTTCATGATGCACCATCCTGATATCTATAATAGGATCCAACACATCCATATCTCACCTCGATACCATATTCAAAATATTAAGACATATGAAATCATATATGATACCACTTTGTAATATATTGTACATACCAAATTTAAACAGTAACCAGTCTGGTGGCACTACATGATCTCTAGAGTGTCTCCCTATACACTAGAGGCTACTGAATAAAAGTGGGAGTCTAAGGTGGTATCATAGAGAGACACTATCCATCATATCAAAATATCAATAAAAAAATAAAAAAAAATATTGAACACATACATAAAATCAAAGTATTTATAAATAATAAATAAACTGAACCTACTATTAAAAAATGGAATGCAGTCATAAAATAGTAAAAGGCAAATCATCCACTATAGTGATCATAAATGAAAATTAATGAAAATAAAATAAATTAAAGGATTCACTCCATCACTGATACACACCTCATCCCAAGCTCTATATAAACACCGATCATATTACAATCAATTAAATCCAAGCCATAACCCAACTTATGCTTTTAACCAAGTGAGAGTTTTCTAGGTTGACTAAGTGTAATAGAAGCCTCATGATGGTGTCAGTAAAATACTCTATAGGGAACCAATAATATGGTCCTGTATATAACTGATAATGTAGTGATATGTTTGTGTGATATTCTCATAATAAATAAATAACTACTAAAATTAAATAAATTAATTAATTATTAAACCAACCTCTATCCTAGGGTTTGGTAGATTTGGATAGTTACTATGTATCTTTGAGAACATCATGATAACATTAACAATAATAATAATGAACCAGTGGTATTTCACTTTGGTATATAGATAAAAAGCTAGGGTCCTCATCCCACTCAGTATACAACATAATGACCTAGAAATTCTCTATACCAGTATCACAACTCGATGAATAATGCATCCAAATAGTCAATGATTCCTAGTAGTAGGGCCCCTATAGTATGAAAGACTTCACCATGTCCACCAATCACCCTATAACCAATATATATCTAGAACATGGTAAGAATAACCTCCTCTACCAAGAACCAACAATCTGAGCACCGAATCCATGGTATCCCAACCAAAAATCACATGACCACCCTACGAGGGTTGTTTTTTTTAGTATCATGACCTCCATGTAGGAAGTTCTAATAGCCTCCTCTAAGGGAGTATTCATTGTATAGTCTTGGTTGGGATATATCACTGAAAGGGATAGTGGGTTAATGAGTGATGTAATTTTTATAATTTATACTTTTCAAGTCAGCCTTTGTGGTTGCTTAAGATCTTGACCCATCATTCTTTATAGTCTCACTTCTCCAATATGCAATCAACTAAAAATAATAAAAAGCGCAAAATTATAATTATAAGGTTACCCTTAATTTGGGTGACTATGTCCTCAATGTGTTTAGGATAATACGAGATACATATTATCCATTAGCAAGAAGAAAAGTTATTATAATAACAAACAATATCAAAAAAATTATGACAGAAAAAATTCTATAATGACTGACCATTAATGATTAGTGTAGGTCATCTCCTCACAATATCATTAGACTAGAATCCCACTAGTTTTATTTAGAATGGATCCTTCCATTTTATCTATCTCTATAAAATCTCTAGTTATTTATACTGGCATCCTGATTGTTCTTCAATAATATTCACTACCTATTGTGAACATGTTCAACTTCCACTAATTTTTGATGTAGTGATATGTTGGCTTTGTTCGGTTTCAAGTTCACTAAATATAATCTCTTGATAAATTATTTTCCTTGATGATGATATTTATTATGCATGTCACAGACATATAATTTCTTCATTACACTACTCAATTATATCATGTGTAGGCATGTTATCACATGCATTTGTATACCATGTACCCAGAGCCTTCACTCAAGGGCATGCACAATATACTATCCACTTCTTGTTTCTTTAGTTTTGGTTGAATACATGTGTGTAATTAATTAGTACATGATCCTTTTTCATGAATGGATGGGAGTGTACACAAACTACATTCTTCATGAAAAGTGCAACTCATGTTGTCTTCACAAACATACTGTCTATGTGATTTCTCAAATGCATTCCCACAAGTGTAGTATGATATCTAAATTTCGGAGATATGTTTTCCCAATCATGGAAGATGAATTTGAAGGGTATCATAATATCTCATTTTATTCACATAATCATGTTCTTCATGATGAAAAATAAGTGTGAAAAGAAAAATCAAATTCCTACTGAATTCTCTTCTTCCTCACCAAAGATATAGCTTCAAAAAATCACTCTTTGAAAATCAATGGATCACAGTGGCTTAGTTTATTTGTAAATGAGTGGAAAAACAATATTTCAACAACATATCATAAGTTTTCTCCAAGTAATTTATAGAAAATCCTCCACTGACTTAGCTCATGTGAACCACCTCAGTATTTCATGCGCACTGACTTGTCTTGCACTTTGCGATTATGGAAGAAAACCGTAATAATAAAACCATTTTATCTCTACATTATGAATCCTCTATTTGATCGTCATTTAATCATGAAAATAATGTTTCATGTGAATTAAATTTTATTTGAATACTCATAACCATAAAATTTTGATTGTATTGCTTGATTAAATCCAATGGAAGATACTGCATGAGGAAAACCTAACGTACATATGAAGCTATTGGTCGAAGGTAGAAGACAACCACCAAGCTTGATCGAATGGCACATATGGATTGGATAAGATAAACCTATTTTATTACAGACAATTAATAGAGTATGAATAGTAAATATATATTTTTTAGACCCACATGGATTCTACATTTGATCTAAATTCACCTTTATAATAAAAATCATTCCATTGGGGATCAGTTGCGAGTATGGGGTTTTCCCCTACTACCTGATGGAACTTCCCAGTGTCAAAACCTTTCATTTCCACAATTTCTACCTACATTGTGATTCAAATATACTCCCTTGATCCTTAATATGTCATTATTATACACATCTATTCCCTTGGCCCCTCATATTGTCTTTCTAGGAATTTGACATCCAGCCTAAGCAATGGTTGTAGTCCTCCTTGGTCAGATAGTATGTGTAAGTCAATTTTTAATAAAAAAATTAAAAAAATGGCCATATATCATATAAATATTGAATCCAGCATTAAATATCCACTTCCTTCACAAACATTATTTATGATATTTATTTCCTATTGAGATCAATATGTCATCCTCAATAACAATTGAAACATGTCTTCAAACTTAATACTAGTTCTACAATCATAAAAAATTATCCAAGGTTAATCTTCCAAGAATGACATCCAATGCCACCAAATGAATCCATAACAATTATCTAGGCCTCACAACTTTATCCAAACTCACCAAAAAAATCTTAACAAATCATTGAGAACAAATTCAACACTAGGTCCAACAATCTCCCCTTTGGTATTTTTTTGACAATATGTTTTTCTCATATTCAAAATTTAATATGTATGCTCAAAAAATTATAACCCTTTGACAATAAAATTCAAAGGATAAGTGGTAAATATTTCTCATATCATTTTTCTTATGAAAACATGATCATCTCTTTTATATGAAAATTCCATGATCACTTCAAAGAGAGGAATGTTCTCACATGGATTTCTTAGCAAAGAGCCTATAGTTAATCAACTCTACTTTTACCTCGTATAACCAAGTGTAGAAAATAAGAGATATAAAACCATTTATGTCTAATTTTTTTTCATAAAATTCGTTTTATGTGAAATCATTCTTAGAATGTATCGATCCTCATTAAAGGTGTTGATGATAATCAAATCTACCAATGAATTTCCAAATCCTACACATACTTCAACAAACACATTAGAAATTTTAGGTGAAAAAGATATCCCCCTATCGTATTTTTCATCAACCAAGAACTCCCCATTTATTGATAAAATAATAAAATTATGAATAAGGTATTAATGTGTTATTGGCATAACATGAACCTTAATTTTTTAATCTATCCCAAGGTTTTCATATTCACTCTCAAGGTTTCTCCCCCTTATGGGTTCATATTTTTCTTCTATTTCATGAAATTCAATTGAATCTATGTTGTAAAATGTCATCCTGTGGTCTAGAAGTTAAAAACTAAATAATATCCTTAAATTCCATTCATTTTTAGTCATAAAAAATAGGGAATAAGGAGTAACCTCTTTGTTTTTTCAAAAATAACATTTCGAATAAGAGTTTCCTCTCAATTTGGGCCATTATTTTCATACAACCTCAGAATGGGAAGATTTATTTAGAATATTCTTATTTTAATGATTCACTTTTTCAACCATAGTCTTCTAAATATTAAATTTTCCACCTATGGATAAATTATTATAATCTTCCACCTCATTCTTTAATGACCACTTTTTTTCCTTTAGATTTAGAAATTTTATTAATTTCCTCTAATTTTTTACAGAGTTGCTACTATTGGGGACAAATAAATACACAGTCTTTCTTGAAATTCTATGTCTTCTAAAAATTTCCCTTCTAAAAATAATTTATTTTAATAAAATAGTTATTGTTATTTTCATTTCTGTTGATCTTTCCTTTCTTTTATTTTTATAATTTATCCCGCTTAAAATATGCCAATTATAAGTGATATATTATACCAGAATATATAGGATTTGTTCCCAAATTTTCTATAACACATGCAATAACCCTTGAAACATTGTCTCCCATAATCTTTAATATTTTTTTATGATAAAATACTCAGAGTCTTGATATAATCCTTCTATTATTTTTCCTCAATATTTGGGAAAATTCTTTTCCCAACTCACTAAGGTTCTCATTATCATCATCAGTCCATATTATATGTTTTTTTGTGTTAGAACCTACACCATTAAATGAAATATATTTAATATCCCTATAAAATTTATAAATAACATACAATTTTTTCTTTGGACTAGTTTTTATAGTATCATTGGATGATTTTTATAAAAAATCAACTTCGTTATCCAAATAATCTCTCATCATTTTCATGGTGTTTTATACTTTAAGACACCTATATTGTGTGACATTTAATTATTATACTTTGACAACAAGTGTTTTATTAATATATTTCAACATATTCTCATGTTATACAATTTTTACCTTAAAGTTATTGATATATTCAATAATAAAATTCTCTTTCTTTCTTTAATTAATTTTCTCTTTCTCCGTCAATTTGATTATTTTCTGGTGTATAGTGTTTTGATCAAGACATGATACAAGTTCAGATATCATCATGTACTCACGATAGATCTCTTATTCTATACCAACAATGATTAAAGAATCAACTTGTCTCTTAACTTATGCTATGAAATTTTTATGATCTGTAGTTGAACCTTCATCTTATGAGTCATTCCATAATAAAGAGTCTTCACTAACTCTCCTACTCATAAATATTATCTAGTACTTTGTTGAGAACTTTTTCTTCTTTCCACTATCACATTTTCTATATTATTTAGATATTTTTAATGTAGTATTATTCTTCTTAATCACTATCATAGTAATTATATTGGTTGTTAATAAAATCAATTGAAAATTTTCCAATTAGAAAAAAAATTAAATCAATTTAAAGGAATGAACCCCTTACATTTTCCTTTTCTACTTCTAAAATTATTATAAATAAAGGCCAATATTATTTTTTAATGTGTATCACCTATGAAAACATCATTATAATCTAAGAATGGTTCATCACTATTCTTCTTCATCTTGAGACTTTTCATATATTTTAAGGCCATTTCCTTATTTCCTTTCTTTTTTAATATATGAAATTTCCTTATCCCATAACTAAGAATCTTATTATGAAATTCATTAAAAGATAAGTGTCCAAATTTTTCCAAGTAAAAAATATATGGGACAAATCTATTAGGAAAGTTATGTATCAAATTCATGAAAACATATGAATCTTCCAAATTATATTCAAAACCCATGATATGACTTAATATCTTATTTACCCTATTAAATTAGTTATAAACAATCTCATCATAATCCATTCAAATATTTTAAAACATATCTCTCTAGATTTGATGTATAAATTAATGGATATTCACACTACCATCATACATATTATTGAGTTTATCCCACACATCATTGGTTATTTTTAGTCCCATCAATTTAGTGAAGATTTTGTTATAATATTTTGAAAAAATTACATTTATGGATTTCCCATATACTTGAATATTTCACTAATAATCATTTTTCATGGTAGAATCTATTCCTGGTAGGATAAAACCAAATTTTATAGCATCAATAACATCAAGTAGTTGGAAAAGAGATAAGGAATCATTGATTTATTCTATCCATAACAGTTCTTTCTATAGAGTATATGATCTCCTATATTGTTGACTAAATTCAAAATCTACATAGTTAGATATTAAGTAAAGGTTATATCATTATATAGCGATCCTCACCCTATAATACCATTTATAGAGTATAGGCTTAGATATACCACATAGGGGGGTGAATCAGTGATGTAATTTAACAATTTTTACTTTTTTTCATCTTCCTCTTTGATAGGATAAGTTCTCAATCCCTCATTATTTAGAGCCTCACCTTTTCTATATGAAAACAAATGAAATTACTAAAAAGTACATAATTAGTTTTCCAGGGTTCTCCCCCAATGTGGGTGAATACTCCCTTAATGTTTTTGAGATAACACAAGAAACATATTATCCACTAGTAATAAGAGATTTTATTACAGGAACTTAAAAAATCTTGAAATTCCTAACAGGAAAACATCCATAATTCCTAATCACTACTAATTAATGTGGGCTATTTCCCGAGGGGATCATTAGACTGGAATCTCACAAATGTTCATTTATCTGACTCCTTCTATTTGAGGTATCTCATTAAAGATCTATTTATTTATACTGGAATCCCACTGGTTCATCAATGATTCTCACTACCTTCTGTGAATTGGTATTTAACTTCCACTAACTTTTGATGTAATAATATGTTGGCCTTGTTGTACTTCAAATACACTTAGTCAAATATTATGATTAACTGTCAACCTTTCTCAAAACATTTATTATGAATATCACAAGAATATAGTTTCTTCTTTAAAAAACACAATTAAATCTCATGAATATATATTATCAAATGTATATTTATCCTATACACCATGAAAATACTTCTCATGAGGGTGTGTGAAACATGCTCTCCACTAATTGTTTCTTCAGTTTGGGTTCAATTAATGTGTTTCATGCAAGAGTACATGATCCATATTTATGAAATTTTGGGTGTGGAAACATACTTACTTATTCATGCATGGTGAAAATCAGTCTATCTTTACACACACACACACACACACTGTCTATGTGGGTTCCGAACTCGGTCTCTACAAGTGTAGTATGATATCTAAATGTCACAAGTACATTTGTGAAAAATAGGAAGATTCACTTTATGGGTATAACACTATCTCAATTACTTCACATAACCAAGTTCTTTGTGAATCAAAATGAGTGTGAAAATCCCAAATAGAAGGACCATAGAATTACCTCATTCCTTTCACAAGCAGTTGCATTGTAGAATCACTCTTCATGAATAAATGAATGATGATGGATCTGTTTCTTTGTAAACAAGAGCACTATGAATATTTCTGAGGCATATCATTGGTTTATGCCTAATTATTTATATACAATCCCCCACTCATAATTTCATGTCCACCAACATATATCTTACTTCATTATTAAGGAAGAACACCATCCTTGAAAAACGATTTTAGCTTCACTTTCACTCCTCCATTTGAACATTATTAAAACATGAAAATGATTTATAATGTTCATTATATCATATTAAAATACTCATAACCATAAAATTTTGATTGTATTCTTTATCTCAATCCAATTGATAGAGGTACATGAATAGAACCCGATGTACACAGAAAGCTATCATATAAAGGTAGAAGACAAAAATGGCTCTTGATCGGACAACAGAGATTGATCAGATCATATAGACCTAGTTCTTTATTGATATTTAATAGAGGATGAATAATAATCAAATTTTTTTAGACCTACATCAATTTTTCATTCTATCACTCTGATCCTTTATAATACAAATAAATCCATAGGTTTCTAGTTGTGATTATGAGGTCTGATCTCGATACCCACTGGCACCGCCCCATGGTGGAATCATTCTCCACCACCGTTCTACCCCACATGACGGCTTGAATATTCTACCTTATGTCTCCATATGGAGGGAATATACACATTCATTCCCTCAGAAATGCGTGTTGGATTTATATGGAGTCGATACCCACCTAACTAGTGGCTAAAGTCCTCCATGGTTGGCTAGTATGTGTAGGCCATTTTTTAATCAACACAACAAAATACATTTGTCCATATATCATATTAGGATAAAATACAATATTTAAACTCCAATTCCTTCTAAAACAGTCTTAATGTAATATTTTTCCTATTAAGACCAATTTTTCATCCACAATTACAATTTACACGTGTCTTCATAATGAAGACCATTTCTAAAATTTTCATAATTTTCCAAGTAGAATTTTCTAAGTATGAAATCTAATTCCATCAAATTAATCCATAAATATTATCCTGGAATTACCACTAAAACCAAATCTATAAAACACATCTTGTAACATCATTGAAAACAAATCCAATACTGGGTCTAATATTCATGACCTCCCCATAGATAGTATTCATGAACACCCTTAATTTTTTTTTCTTTATTTAAGTTATAAAAAACAACTCATATATGGACCTTCCCTTAATCATTACATAATCTTGAGTTTTAGTCAAAAAATTACATTCTATCATATTGAAGATCATTTTATGTTTATATATTTAGATAATTAGGACATAGTTTGTACATAACATCACACATTTACACAAACTGCACACTACTAGATAGTACACATTTATTCAAAAATATAAAACGTTTAGAATAAAACATAGTTTATTTTGATGATCATCTCAAATTTCCCTTTTATCTCATCTTTGTATCTCTTCTTCATTGTGTCCTATGAAAAATATTTTAAAACATGGTATGATAAAAAAATATCAGAAAGCGACATAAAATTAAAGTAGATATAAAGTTCATGAAAAACATGAAAACCCATGGAAAACACTTTTATTGAAAACATAACATTTTACCCATAAAGTTAATTAACATTCCATTAAAAGAATCAATTATTTTACCATTTAAAATTAAATAATTCCTAAAAAACTCATTAGAAAGTATAAAAAATTCCTAAGTACCTTGGGACATAATCACATAGAACCCTTATAAAACCCTTATATAATGGTTATAGATTGGAATAACCAAATGGCCAACATCTAATATAATTCTCCGGAGAATATAATCACTACCCAATGCCTTAGAGTGCTCTTTGGGTGCACCCATAATTTAAGTTATAAAGGGATAAAATAACTCTATATGGGTTCAACCATCATTTATAATGTCCACGAACCACAACATAAAAAAATAATTTCAAATATAATTTAAAAAACATGGTCATGGAATAAATTTTTTTGATGGAAAACCATAAACATAGATTTTGTAAAGAGAATCCCCTTATCACTTTGGAAAAACATGAATCATAAAACCCATTAAGGAATTTCATTAAAAAATACATAACTTCATAATAGGTAAATTCTTGATATAGAATGTCAAGGAATATATACATACACCTTATAAGAGTATAATGGTGTATAACATCATAATTTCATCAATAAAAGGAAATTGAGATGAAATCCCTTACCTTGAGTCAAATTCATAACATTTGTAATTTAATTTATTGAATAATAAAATTATGTTAATTATTTACATTCATTGTAACCTTTTCATTTTTATTGTTCCTTTTATATCACTTTATACGATGTTATAACAATTAATTAATCATCTATGTCCATGTTCTACATTTTGATGATATTCAGTACATGAGTCAAAAATGAATTAGGTATGATTTAAATAGTCAAAGTGTTCATTATTATATCATATAATTAATAATATTCATAAAATTATTATCATTTTTATACATAAATTATACTTTTACATAAAACAATTTTTTATGGTTATGAAAAATGAACTGCGTTATAATCATGGAGACGGTAGGTTGTACGACGCATGAGTAGTGTTTCTATTATTCATTGATCATTTTGAAAATAAGGTAAGTATTATTTTATATTTCCATAATTATCATAATATATTTAATATAATAATAAAAATTTAAATACACTTATATATATCATCCATATGATGTGGTGATGAAAAATGTATCACATTATTTTGTGGAGGTGATACTTCACAAATACGCACGAGAGAAGTTATCATTTTTGTGTTCATTGAATGGTAAGAACATAAACGATATGTTATTATTTAATATTGATATATAAGTCATAAATATCATATATAAATATTAATTACATCATTATAACCAGTGTTTAGAGATAGTGATGGAAAAAAATTATATTGGTTCGTAATGTGGTAGTTTGTCATACATACGAAAAAATAATTCATTTCATAGTTGATGAAATTGGAGAAGGATTTAGGTGATTATATTTACATAATAAAATATAAATATATTTAGTATACTTTATATATTAATTAATAATTATTGAATAATATTTTAAGGAAGTGGAAGGAGAAATAATACAGAAACACTTAATTAAAAATGATACCTCTTCCTTAGACCTCCTAATTTTCATAACACTTTAAGACCATTAATGGTGTTATTCTGCATAATCAAAGAGACCTATGATGTTTTTATGTATTATAGGATGTTATTTGGGCTGATATTTTCAGAAAAATAGGTTTTTATGTGTATTGAAACGACAATAATGAGTTCACTTTTATAGGAGAGGGGAGAAGCTCTCTTGGAATTGTTCAAAATATTAAATTAATATAAATTAATGTTATATTTCAAACGGGTAAAAAGTTTTTTATTTAAAATATATTATTATTATGTGTCAAAATACATTCATCCAATAAAAATTAGACAAGTTTTAAATATTTTTTAATCGTTACCTTTTTATTTTAACCCTTATTTATCCTCTTTATTTCTTACCTTGATATCATGTAATTTAAGATTTATGGGTTAATATTATTGTAATAAAATGAAACAAAATCAATAAATGAATCATTTATGACATTTTAAGACTTATAAAAATCAATTTTACGAAATTTAGACTTTCATAAATATTATATTACTTAAAAAAAATTCTTTATTTTAAAATATCAATAGTGTCAATTTTACACTATTCACTACATGACTTTTTAAAAATATCATAAAAAAAGATAAAATCTAAAAAAAACTTATAAAAAATAACTAACATGTCAATTTAATCTTAAAAATTCTTCTATGACATCAATCATATTAGATTATATTTCTTTTAGTATTCTTAATATCATTTATTTGAAATTTCCTTTAATTAAACAAGTACTGCATCATTATTGGGGAAGAATTTAATTTAATTTACTCATCCCTAACAATTAAAAATAAATTATAATGATAAACATAAACATTTTATATTTAAATAAATTCTTTATAAATGAATATATTCAATATATAATTACTTATTAATAATATTTCACTTGATAAACCGAAAAGTGTAGAAAATTGACTATTCTTTGAATATAATATTATAAATTCCTTACTCTCATATAAGTGGCTTATAAAGGTTATAAGGTTTTCCCAATTATTATTTTTGTCAAAAAAAACCATAAAATGAAATTAGTAAATGTTTTAATATAATTATAATATTATTTTTTACCTTTAATTACTTGATTTATCCTTAACCATGGTAATAAAAATACAACTAAAGTTACTATTAATATTATCTAAAAAATAAAAGAGACCCATTTACTAAATTTGATCCTTCTAATTGAAAATATGGAATAAATTTTTCAAAATTAAAAACATATAATTTTATGTAATTAATTAAAAACTAATCTCAAGGACATAACAAGAAAACATGTTCTTAAAGTGAAAACATTCAAAAGTTCACAATGTTTTTATATCCAATTTCAATATAAAATTGAATAAAATGATATTAATTTAAGTAAATGATGAAATATTGATTTAAATATAACACCAATTAAAAATATAATTTAACACTATAAATTATTTATAGGAAAAAACTTATTTCAATTAAAAATGAAATATTTTTTTTCTATTCATAAAACATGAAACTTATTATAAAAATATCTAAAATTCAAACAAATATAATTTTGATATCCCACTTACAATTAAGAAGTTTATATTATCCGAAATAATTTTTAAAATTAAAAAACTATATTTAAATCAAGAGTTCTCTCAAAAGGTGGAAAAACTACTCTATAGAAAAATAAATATTTAAGCATAAAATTTAATTTATTTTTATATTATGACGATCAATTCTATTGGATCAATGTAAAAACAGTTTATAATTATTTTAAATATTATTATATCATTACCTAAGTTGTTATATTATTCCCCCTTTTTGAAATTGAGTCCTCTCAATTTTATTCACTTATTAAATAAGTGGGGATATTTTTCCTTCAAAGAATTTTAAAATTCCCATGTTACCTCTTCAACTATATGGTTTTTAAATAAAATCATAACCTGATGAATCGCCTTATGTTTAAACACATTATCTCTATGGTCAATAGCCTTAACGTTTGTTCCTCATAAGAGAGATTCTCTTCTAAATAAACTACTTTAGGGCTCAAAACATGAGATGAATCTAGCACTTTTTTTATTTAACATTGAAACATGAAATAAGTTGTGTACATAGGATAAACTCATAGGTAAGGCAAATCAATAGGAAAATGGTCCAACTTTCCACAGGATTTAATAGGGTTCAATAAACTGTGGACTCAACTTCCCCCTATTACCAAAACACATCACACTTTTACATGGAGAAACTTTGATAAAAACATAATCTTCTACCTCGAAAGAATGATTCTTCCTCAAGTTATTAGAATACATTTTCTTCCTACTCTGAGTTTTTCTCACGTGTCACTGAATAAACTAAAATTCATCTATTATTTCCTCTACCAACTCTAGTCCAATTAACATCTTTTCTGCAACATCATTCCAAAAGTTGGTTTATGACACCACTTGCCGTATAATTAATCAACTGGTTTCATCTGTATGATGTAATGAGAACTATTATTAAAAGAAGAATCCACTAAAGAATGATGTTGATCCAATATTCCCTAATAATCTATTTAACACACTTGTTTAATATCCTCAATGTTTTGATTTTTTTTCTATTTGTCCATTTGACTAATGATGAAATGTTGTGCTCAAATTTAATTCAGTTCCCAACGAATTATGAAGGACTTTCCAAAATTTACAAGTGAACCTAGGATCACGATTAGATACAATGGAGAGATTCACTCTGTGTGACCCGAAAATCTATTTTAGATATAACCGATAATGTTGATCTATATATATGGTGTCTTGGATAGGAGTAAAATGTGATGATTTATTCAGTCGATCAACAATAAACTAAATCAAATTTTTACCTTCAGATGTATTTGTTAATCCCTATAAAAAATCCATTAAAATATTTTTCCATTTACACTGGCACTAGAAACGGCTGAAGCATTCCCTTCGGTAACTGTCATTTTTATTTAACATGTTTACAAGTCAAGCATCTTAGGGTAAAGTCATAAATACCTAATTTCTTTCAATCCCACTAGTAATCCTCTAGATGGTCTCTATACATATTAGTGATACCGGTATGAACTGAAAAAAGAGAATTGTGATCTTCACATAAAAAATTATTCTTCAAAAATTAATCATAAAGAATATATAATCTCTTCCAAAATATCAAAAAAAAAATCTTTATCAATGTCAAATTCAGAAAACCTACCCTTTAAAACAAATTCTACATTTTTATGCAACTCACATTCTCCCTTTTGTGATTTCTTAATACTTTCTGATACATATGATTTCCCTAATACCTAAACCAGGATGGAGGAATTTACTTCACCAACAACTTCCAATCCAAAATTCAAAAAATCATTAACTAAATATTCATGCTATAAATATAACATGGTTAATATTGCAATATTTTTTCAAATAAAGGCATCAACCACTTTATTTTCTTTTCCATGATGGTAACGAATCGAGAAATCATAATCTTATATTAGTTCCATCCATATTCTCTATTTTATATTCAATTCATTTTGAGTGAATATATACTTTGAAATTATATTATTAGTATATGTTTCACATTTAACTTTGTACAAATAAAGCCTCCAAAATTTTAATGCAAAAACAAAAACTTCTTATTCTGAATCCTGTTTATGGTAATTTAACTCATGAGGATTCGACTAAAATAAAGCAAAAGTTGTTACCTAATCATTATATAATTAGACACAACCAAATATTTTTAACTAATCATCACTATAGATGATAAATTCTCCTTTTTTATAAGGAAGGTCTGGAACTAGATAATTCTCCAATATTTATTTCAATTCATAAAAAAAATCATCCCAATATTTTTTCTCTATGAAATTTACTCCTCTTCATGTTAACTTAGTCATTGGGTTGGATAACTATGAAAATTTCTCAATAAATCATCAGTAATATCTTATTAAACTAAGACAAATATGAATCTCAATTATATTTGTGGGAATTTTTCATTCATCAACTACTTTCATTCTAACGGGATCAATGATTATTACATCTTTAGAAACAATATGTCTAAGGAATGATATTTTTTGTAACCAAAATTCACAATTTCTAAACATTCGATATATTTTTTTTCTTTTAAGACTTGAAAAAAATTATTAGATTCCTTCAGTTTCCTCTTATATTTTAGAATATACAAAAACATCATTAATAAATACAACCAAGAACATATCCAAGAATTTAGAAAATATTTTATTCATAATATACATTAATACAGTAGATCTATTAGATAATCCAAATGGAATATATATAAATTAATAATTCCCATATCAATTCTAAAATGAAGTCTTCATAATTTCTACTTATTTTACTTTCAACTTATGATACCCTAACCTCAGTTCAACTGTTCAAAAATACTATTCCCCTGGAGATGATCAATAAAATAATCAACATGAGGAAAGGGATATATGTTATTAAAAGTGATTTAATTCAAGGAAATATAATAAATGTGAAGCATCATTGAACCGTATTTATTTTTAACAAATAATACAGGATTGCCCCTTGGTGATGTTCTAGGTCAGATGAAACCTTTATCTAATAACTCCTATAATTTATTTCTCAACTCTTAAATTTCCACTTGACCCATTAGATAAGGGGGTTTAGAAATTTGATTAGCATTATGAACTAATTCAATAGTAAAATCAACCTATTGATCATGAATCACACTAGAAAATCCTTCTTGAAAAAAGATCCAAGTATTCATTTACTACCATTACATCAATAATTTGAATAGTCTCTTTATTTTTTAAAATATGAGTTAGTCAAATTTTTATTCCATATCTGTTCAATTTATCAACTTCTTAGTAAGTAATCAATGTTATGAAATCATTTATCACAACATTCTTAGCACTGAAATCTAATTTATCATGATAAACTGAAATCCAATCCATACAAAGAATGATATAAAACTATACTATGGTCATTTCAATAAGATTTATAAGAAATACCATCCCACTAATAACAATATAAATATTTCTATAAATCTTAATTCATTTAACACTTCCACTATGATTTTTCTCTAAAATAACTATCTTACTTTGAGTAGGTAATATTCCAAATTTATATGAAAATTTCTCATAAATGCATGAATTCGAAGATCCAGAGCCAAATATTTTATTTTAATAATTTAAATATACATGGTACATACCTGTCACTACTTCCACTAACGACCTAATATCAAATATAGTAGAATAAAATGACTGTTTACACCTTTATATTTTTAATCATGAAAATTTTCATCCTGTGAATTAAACTTTGGACACTTATTATCATAATACACAAACTCATTATAGATAACACATCTCACAATTGTATTTATATCAGTTACCCCATTATTTGGTTCCTCAAGATTATTTTCCTATATTTTATGGATCATGTGGTCAAACATTTTACATAAGTAATACTTCCTTATATTTATAAGACATTCCCCATGGTTCTTTTCACTACAATTACTAGAATATTTGAAATAATTTTCTTTCCTCAATATTTATTTTTTGTATGTTTCTCCATCACTTTCCATCTTGGCCACTTATTACATTAATAATTACGATGAACACTGGTTTCAGAAAACACCATCTCAACCATTTCATAACAATGAAAAAAATTCTCATAGATTTTAAATTATCATGTGTCCAAATCATATTGTATACCTGGATTTAATCTAGAGTAAAACCGATTAATTTTTCTATCAGTGTCCCAAATAAAATAAACCACATACCTAACCAATATTTTAAAGATTTATTCATATGTATCTACAAATACATTATTGTTTTTCCTAAATTATAGAAATTTAATTTTGATTCCGATTAAAACAACCTTAGGTAAATATTTTTCAAGGAAAATATCTTTTAATGTTTCCTATACCATGTGTAACACCTTCAGATTTGTGATTTTTTTCAAATTAATTTAATATTTTGATATTTTTCATTTAAAAAAACACTAAAAATAGTTTTTTATATTAAATCACTAAGTCAAAAATTCCTTCCACATGGAACTGAATTGGATTTCACTATACACAATACCAACTATGCATATGTTACATGCAATAATGAGTTTCTATGAATAATTGTTTTATTGTTATAAGTATTGAAATGATATTATTTGAACCTAGAAATTTAACATAGTAATATGAATAGTAATAACTAATTTAAAAATACATTTTATAATTTTTTATATAAAAAAAATATATATGATGAAATATATAATTGTTTTTAATCTCAATATTTGTTTAAAAATACTATTTTCTGAAATTAACTACTTTTAATGAACATCTATGAAAAATAAAAAATAATAATTTTAATAATACTTAGAAATTTAATTTTATTAAATATTATTCATAATTGAATTTAGAATGTAAAAATTATCTTAGGTAGAATTTTTGGGATTTTTTCGAGAAACATTATTTTGGGATGAATAGTGAAAAATACTAGATATTAATTCAAAACCACCTTTTCATCTAATTTGTTTATAATGTAAAATAATATTTTGATTGTTTTTTAAAGTTTAATTAGATAATATGATTATAAATTAATCCAATTTTGGTCATTGGAATAAATTTCACTTTGAATTGGGTATAAAAACAAAGAAAAAGTTAGGAAATTTTAAATTTGAAAACCCACAGTGTCATCCCATCAGTTGGATTAATTTTAAATTAATTTCTACCACTTAAGTTATTTGAATTTGGAAAAATGGATTCCATAATTGGAATAAAAATAATTTATAATTTCTAATAATTTCAACTTAGTTTTTGACCAAAAGTACTAGTGAAAGTGATTAAAATTAATTACAAAGGTAAAGAGAAAAATTAGGTTAATAAAGTATTAAACCATAAATTTAAGACACAAAAAGACCTATAAAATTGTAAAACACCAATTTTATGGCCATTATTAGTCCACTAAAACTAAATTATTTTTTCTGTTTTGGATTACTTTTTTTAGTTAAAAATGTGGGTGAACCAAACTAGTTTTCAAGAATTCCAAGTGTGTTCTTTCCCTTCCCTATTAAAGGCCACCACCTCTCTCTATATTTAACACCTCTCCAACCACTTAGTTTCAAAAAATATCTGAACAATACACTTTTCATCATCCGTAAAATCCTCATTTAATCCTTTCTTTTGGTATAAAGAAACCCAATGATGACTTTGGAAGAAACCAAAAGAAGTTACCTAATTAGGAGGTAACGTCTTCTCTCAAGCGCCTTTCTTTTATTTTATTCCTCCACCCCATACACTCTCTTTATTAAATTCTTGTTTAAAAAATATACCTAAATATACTAGGATGTTTTTATTCTATGCTTTCACCTAAAATTATACAAAACTCTATCTAATGGGTAACGTACACACTATTTACGTGTACGATGAACTGTTGCCTCACGTAACGATGATTGTTCATTTTTCCGTTACCTCATATCATGGTAGAAATTATGATGGAAAATATTTTTATATAAGTTATATATTATATTTTTTATTTATTTAATATTATTTAATAATTTTAAAATAAATATCATTATTCCTTCCACCTTGTGTAAATACAATACTTTTGTTTAAGGATGGGTGGACTATTTCTCCCTCAAAGTGATGTGATTCATTCACACACTAGATTGAATGTATTAAAGACTGTTTTAGTGAAATTATATGATATGTATGAAATAATATTTCTACTTTAATTTTAATTTATATATATATATATATTCGTGTGTGTGTGTGTGTCATTTTCTATATTTCTTTTAACATGACAATAAAAACAGAAATAGTGTTCGGGCGTACGTACGACTTACCGTCTCCATGAATAGTGTATTCCATTTAAAACTTATATATTATATAGATTATTAAAATAAAAATACAATAAATATAAATGATATTTATTTCATGTTTTACATTATTTAAATCATGATATAAGTATAAGGACCAAATATATTACAAATTAAGACATATGCGAAGAATAAAGAAAATATTACCTGAAGTGAAACCATAACATAGGATTGTTAGAAAGAGGGTAACATAAGGTAATAATAAAACCATATATGGTAATAGATATAAAAATATGGCTCTATAAAATATTTATAATAAATTTATATTCATTATATAGGTGTTTTGTATGAATACAAAGACAGTGAAAACATAAGGTAAGGGGATTTCATCTCACTTTTTAATTCTATGAGATATATAATTTATTCCCCACCCATTCCTTTTGAATGGTGTATATACTAACCATGAATGTATTATATGATTATTATTATTAAATTTATGGGTAATTAAATATCATTTTTATGATCTTATTTTCATGGGGTTTATGTTTCAAAGTTACCAAATTGGTAAGTTAGTTTTGTCTCAGTTTACCTTCTTTGAGATGCATACAATGTTATGCATCTATATTTTCATTTCAGGTGTAAATAACATATTTGAAATTTTATATCATGATTATACTTCTTTTAATGAAATTTTAAGCTTCATTTAATTTTAATTTCTTACATGGGGAGCGTGGTTCAAAGTTACTAAGATGTAGGAGCTTATTGAGACAATCTCATCACTTTTCCAGATTGTTTATTTTTACAATTCCACTGATAAAATATTATGATCCATACCTCAAGATAACTCATGAATTTTATTCTCATATTTGTATTCATATTATATTCAAGTATTATTACCATTTATCCACTCTTTGGTACCTAATAAAATTAAAAAAGTGTTTTTAAGAAATCCCTACTTTACCCAATCTTCGATCAGAAATCTGTGTTCCTTAAAACCATGTTTTATAAAAGGATAATTTAATAAAAATATTATAATATTACCCAATGATCCTTAAAATAAATTTATACCCATTTTTTACCTTTTAAAATGGGTTCTTGAAAATAAATGTTCTTGTCGTTTTCTATTCGATGCACTTTTCTAATCTTTTTATGGTGAAAAAGTAATTTTTGGAATGTACATATTTTACCCACCATCATGACTGACATTTCATTGAAGCTTACTTTTTAATATAAAAATTTTATTATTTTAAAAATAAAATGCTTTCATAATATTCTGGAAATTTATTCTTTTTTAAGAGGTTTTCAATGAAAAGGTTTTTTAATTTTTTTATGGTTATCAATGATTCCATTAAATATTTTCAAAGATAATTTTAATGAAAATGGTTTTTATAAAAGTTTTTATGTTTAGAAAATTATTTTAAACGTTTTTAAGATTTAGTTTATAATTTTTCATGGGAAATTGTTTTCAAAATTATTTTAATCTTATTTTATAAGTTTTCAAGGAAAATGGTTTTCAAAATGTTTTCAAGCTTATTTTATAAGATTTAAAAAGGAATGGTTTTCAAAATGTTTTATTTTTTAAAGATTATTTTTTAATGAATAAAGGATATTTTACTCAGGAATTGTTTTCAAAATATCTTTCCAAATTATTTTCCATCTAAGATGGCATCTGTTTACATTACTCATGTCGTATTTGGAAATGAACCAACGGTTCAATTCATATTATTTTTTAATAGTTTATGTTTTAATGGAATTATTCTTATGAAACCTATTTCACTTCCATAGGTTATATTCTTTTGAAATACACTTCTTTTCGTAGGTTATAAGTATTATGTAATGATTATGAAACCTATCTCTTTTCCATAAGTTAAGATATGATTACATGTTTATGACACCCATTTCATTTCGTGGGTTATGACATGATTATTTATTATTTTATGACACATGTATGTATGATTTCATTATGAGAAGGGTGGGATATATATCTCTCTAAAATGAATTGAGTAAAGATTTATATCTCCTGAGATAGACTAATATGGTCTTGGGAGTAAATCTTGACTACTAAAATGGCCATGGGAGTGAACCATGACTACCAATATGGTATGAGGAGTGAACTCGTGATACTAAGATGGACATGGAAGTGAACCACGAATTCCAAGATGATATGGGGAGTGAACATGTACTACTACGATGGTTTCTGGAACGACGCCTTGGCTAATATGGAAGTCATATTATATGCTTATGTGTTTTAAAAAAATTATATGTTTTATTCCTATATTATGATTTCATGCCTTATATTATTTATTTCCTTATGATTTATGTCTTATAAACTTCTATTATTTATGCTATGATTCATGTATATGATCTTTGATATATAGGATATAATATTCTATTTTCATGATCATGTTAGCATACCTTTATGATCATGATTACACTTACATATCTCCCTTGTTTACCTTTACTGAGCATTTGATATATCCCATTTTTAGGTTTCTTTTCCCAGGTTATGAATATTTCTATTGTTTTTAATGTGTATAGGAAGGGTGCTAGTCAATAAGAACCTAGTGGGAGATAATGTAGCCCATTTATGTACATGTGCTTATGTTTCCATATTTCTAAAGGCACTAGACTAACATTATATTTAGAAGTTCTTTTGTGTAATGTATCAAGTATTAAAAAAAAGTGATGTAATGTTAATGTATAAAAATAGAGGTTCACTATAGTTGGTATCAGAGAAAAGGTTTTGTTATCGTTTGGAATCTAGGATGAGAAAACATTAGTGAGAACCTTAAGGACATGTCTACGGATAATTATAAGGATAAGAAAAAGTATAGCAAAATATCCTAGAATTTTGTTAAAGGATAGATTGATTGGTTTCTTAGAAATAAATCCATGTTTTTATAATACAAGTGTATGTGGCTTTGGAAAAAATATAACTATGTGTAACAACATTGAAAAGATGTTCCGAGCTTGACTCAGGGTAATCTGGTACACAACAACAAGCCTCGCTACACACATGTTTTTGACACTCATGGGTGGTATGCATTGGGAATTAAAAAACCCTTCATGAACCATCACAAAGTATGTAAATATAATTTGGATATTAATAAAATAGGATAAAACTAGTGTGTCATAGATTAAAGAAGGTGTCATGATTTCAACATCTTAAAAGAAATTATTTTAATGACAATGGGTTTTCTACTTTGATATGTAATTCTCACACTATGCTTCAGGTTATAGTAAATGAAGGAAACTAGAAGGAATTGGATTAATATTGAATGTGATAGATGATTCGCTAATGAGTAGTCTAGTGGTGTGATCACTAGAGTGAAAGATTTTTTGATCATGCCTAATTAGTTTTAACAGAAGATGATTAACAATGTGTACCTTAAAAAACTCTTGGACTCCTCAAGGAATATAAATAAGGATTTCTATGAGAGTTCAATTAATAGAGACTATAGAGTAAATAGTATTTAGTTTCCTTTATATCAATAATGTGGAAAGAATCACATAATTAAATGTCTTAGAGGGTCAAGAAGATGTTTTGATTGTGGAAAATAAAAACACAAACCATATGGCTATGAGGGAAAAAATGAAGAGTTTATTTAATTAAATGGATGAGAATAATAGCCTCCCTAGGTCTTTATCGAAGGTTATGTGTTTTAAGTATGGATTAAATGGTCAATATACAACTCAATGTCCCAAGAGTAAAACTCCTGAATAGGATCAACAAGGAGGTATAATTAGTGATTACATTGCTGATGATGAAGTGACTATAGAAGAAATGTGAAAGGAAATAGGTGTTATATAATAAAATGAGGAAGCCTTTCCAATGGTTTAAAGATTTATTAATCAAAGTTTATATATATTTAGATTCATGAATTATTAAAGGTGAAATATATAAGGATTTTCTAGTTTATCTTTCTTCACTAATAATTTAGAAGAATACATTGAATAGTTTCGATGTAATAGAAAAGTGATATAGTGGAAAGAATCTATCCATGGAAAAACATGATTAAGGGAAAGATAAACCTTAATATATTCCTTATATTATTATAATGTTTCTTGGAAAAATTCATATGGGATATAAATAATTTAATTTTAAGGTACTAATTAGCTTGGAACTAATTAAGGACTTATTGATAGGGGTTTATGCTATCATTGATGATGTTTACAAATTTTTTGGATTTATAGAATAAGTTCAATACACTTTAAATAAGGAATAAATCATGTTTTCAATAATTATTTATGGTAATTAAGGTTCATATAATGTTTCAAGAGAATATATTATGAAAATATACACATAATTGTAATGTGAAAACCAAGAGCTACTTTGTGATATATCGGGGAATAAATGTTAAAATGATTTCATTAATTTCATTCCAAAGTTTTGGATTTCATTTTTCATAAGGTTTATAAGGTCACTAATTCATGAAAATATTATGTTATTCTTTAGAGGAATTATTTATGCATTGAGTTTTTATTGGAAACCTTGGTTAAAAGGATATTTGGTGTTTAACCATATCTCAAGGATTTCTATCATATTTATTTTAGAAATTATATTAGTGTGGTTTTAGAAAAGAATATAAAGTATGTCATGTGACAACATATCAAGTATGGAATGATTGTGGGTCTTGAACCCCTGAGTGAAGGATGATAAGGTATTCATGCCTACCACTGGCCTACATGATGTCCTGGTTAATGTATTATTATTTTTGAAGGATTATTATTTTTGATGAAACAATAGTTTTACTTTTTATGTTAAGAGGTTAATGTATTAAAACTATTTTTAAGAATATTTATATTTAAATAGTTATACTTTTAATTATTTTATGAGAATTAATATCTTCTAAAAGTTTATTTAAGTCCTTCAAGTATCAAAGTTAATTTCTGGACATCCATATCTTGAAGTGATAGGTAAATTAGAAAGAGTTAAAAGTAAAACCAAAGATTGAATATTTTTTATAAAAATATATCAAGTAATTTTATCTCCTTATATTATTAATAAATAAAATAATTAATAAAATATAGATTAGTGATAAAAAATTCCTAATACCTTAATTTTTGTTGAACCGATGGCCTCATAAATCATCATATATTTATGAATTTTCATCCCTAATGTTTTATTTTATTATTCACTTGTTTGTGATTGATGAACTCAATCACTCCATATAATTATTCTTTATTTTCCCCCATGTCCAATATCCACTCCCAAGTTATGTTCTCTTACGTGGAAACCTAGTTATATGTTAATTTAGGTAACCATTATAGTTCTAACATTCCATTTGTAAATTAAGTTTTAGTATTAATATTTAGTATGTGAGTTTATATAAAATAAAATTTCAATAATTAAAAAATTGAAAACCTGGAAAACTTTTGAGGGAAAAATTCATTTTAAGGGGGATAGAATATAACACCCAAGGATTTTGTGAATGTTTTTTTTCGAATTAATTTAATATTTGGGTAATTTTCATTTCAAGAAACATTAAAAATAGTTTTTTATATTAAATCACTAAGTAAAACATTCCTTTCACATGTAACCAACTTGTCATGTGCTACACACAACACCAATTTTTTTTCACACAACACCTACTTGGAATATGATACACACAACAAAGAGTTTCTACAAAGCATCATTTTATTGTTATAATTATTTAAATGAGATAATTGTAAACTATATATTAAAAATAGTTATATTATTAGTAATAAATAATTTTCAAATAATATTTATATTTTTTTTATATAAATTAAATATATTTATGAAAAATGATATAATTTTTGGTAATGACCTTGTATATTCAAAAATACTATTTTCTCAAATAAACTACTTTTAATATTTTTTCTATGAAAAATTATAAAATTAATATTTTAAATATTTTTAAATATAATTTGAAAAAATATAACAAATTTTTTAATTTATAATTTTGAAATTATATTAGGGATAATTTTTGGGATTTTTCTAGGAGACTTCATTTTTGGATGAATAGTGAATAAAAACCCTAATTTTAATTCAAAACTGCCTTTTTATCTAATTTATTTATATGGTTAAATTATATTTTAATTTATTTTAAAAGTTAAATTAGGTCAAATTTTTATCAATTAATCTAATTTAGTGTATTTTAATCAATTTCAATTTGAATTTTGGTATAAAAATATAGTAAAAGTTTGGGCGTTTTTACTTTGAAAACTCGTAGTATCGTCTTGTCAGTGGGATTAGTTTTGAATTCATTTCATCCACTTATATGATTGAATTTAGAAAAATGGATTACATATTTGTAATATTCATAATTTATAATGTATAATAAGGTCAACATTATGTTTGAAAAAAAGGATTACTGAATGTGATTAAAATTAATTACAATAGTTAAGAGAAAAATTAGGTTAATAAAGTACAAATACTTAAATTTAAGACCCCAAACGACATATAGACTAGTACAAAACCCATTTTATGGATATTATTTTTCCATAAACATTGTATTTTTTTATTTTTCATGGTTTTTATGACTTTTTTACGCAAAAACGTGGGTACAACAAACTTGTTTTCAAAAGTGACAACTATATCCTTTCCCTTCCCTGTAAAAGACCACCAAATCTCCCTCTTATTCACACATCTAAAACCACTTAGGATCAAATAAATATTCACAATAATCTTCAAAATATCCCTCTATTCTTCCTTGAATCATACATTTTTGAAGAAATAAATCCAAATAATCCTTTTGGCCCAAATCAAATGGAGTTAACCGATTAAGAGGCAACGTCTTCTCTCAACATCCTTTACTTTATTTTATTCGTCCAAACCTACACTCTCTTTATTCAATTAATTAATAAAAAACGAGTATAATCAATATAATATGATGTTTCTATGCTAATTATTTCACCTACACTTACACACACCTCCTTATAATGGGTAACGAACATATTGTTTATGTGTACGGTGAACTACCGCCCCACAAAATGATGATTTTTCATTTTTCCATTACCACCTATCATGGGGGAAATTATGGTGGAAAATATATTTATATATGTTATATATTACATTTATTATGTCTTTAATCTTCTATACTACTTATAAAACAAATATCTTTATACATTCTACTTGGGGTGAATATGATAATTTCATTTGAGGATGTGTGTACTACTGCCCCCTCAAATCGATATGAATCATTCAAAACTACATGGAATGTATTAGGGATATGTTTAGTGAAATTATATTATATATATAAAATAATGATTATACTGTAATTATAATATATATATATGTCTATATTTATAAATATATTTCATTTTCTTTCTTTCTTTTAGTATAATAATGAAAACAAAAATAGTTTTCATCCGTACGTACAACTTATTGTCTCCATGAATGTTTTATTCCATTTCATACTTCTATATTATATAGATTATTAAAAAAAATATACCAAATATAAATGATATTTATATCAATTTAAAAATTCATGAAATAATTATATAAGTATAATGACAAATGATATAACAAATTAAGACACATGCGAAGAATAATGTGAATATTACCCAAAGTGAAACCTTAACATACGATTGTCAACAAGTGAGTAATATAAGTTCATAATGAAACCGTATATGGTATTATATATAAAACTATGGATATTTTAAACATTTATAATAATTTTATATCTATTATATAGATGTTTTGTATGAGTACGAAGAGAGTCAAGACACAAGGTAAGGGGATTTCATCTCACTTTTTATTTCCTTGAGATAAATAATTTATTCATCACCTATTTATTTTGATTGGTGTGTATACTTTCCATTAATGTATTATATGATTATTATTATAATTTTTATAGGTAATTAAATATTTATTATATTATATTCCTTTCATGGGTTTTATGGTTCAAAAGTTACTAAATCAGTAAGATAGTTTTGTCTCAATTTACCTTCTTTGAGAAACATGCCACGTTATGCCCCTATATTTTACTATGATGTGTACATACTTCTTTTGATATGTTATATCATGAATATCATTATGTTCATTAAATTTTAAGCTTAATTTATTTTTACTTACTTTCATGGAGATTATGGTTCAAAGTTACCCATTGGTAAGAGTTTATTGAAATAATCTCATCGCTTTTTGGGATTGTTTATGTTTATTCTTGCTTTGATGAAATATTGTGATCCATCCATCATGATAAATCATGAATTTTCTTCTCATTTTGTTATCAATTTTATGTTCACGTATTGGTACCATTTTCCCACTATTTGGTACATAATATAGTAAAGAAAGTGTTTTTAAAAAATCCCGACATTGCCCTATCTTTGGTTAGAAATATGTGTTCTTTCAAACCATGTTTTACAAAATGAGAAGTTTCCAAAATATTATAATATTATCTTATTATATTTAAAATTAATTTCTAAATATTTTTTACTATTTAAAAAATGGGTTCATAAAAATGAATCTTCATATTGTTTTCCGATTGAGGCACTTTTATAACCTTTTTATGGTGCAAATTGAATGTTTGGAATCTATAGATTTTTCCCACAGTCATGACCAACATTCCCTTGAAACTTACTTTTCAAGATTAAAATTTTACTATTTTTAAAAAAATGTTTCTCCAAGTATTCTAGAATTTCATTTTTAAGTGGTCTTCAAGGAAAAATGTTTTAAAAAAATCTTTATGGTTATTAATGATTCCTTTAAAAGTTTTCAAATCTATTTTTAAAGATAAAGGTTTTAAAAAAATGTTTTATGTTTGAAAAATCATTTTAATTTTTTTTAAGATTTATTCGATATGTTTTCAAGGTAAATGGTTTCCAAAAAGTTTTCAATATCCTTTTAAAATTTTCAAGGAAAATGGTTTCCAAAAGGTTTTCAATCTTACATTATAAATTTTCCAGGAAAATGGTTTTAAAAAAGATTTCAAGATTATTTTATAAGTTTTAAATGGAAATTTGTTTCTAAAGGATTTATGCTTTAAAGATATTTTTTTAAAATCATAAAGGAAAATTTCTTCTAGAAATTTTTTAAAAATAACTTTCCATGTTATTTTCCATCTAATATGACATCCATTGATGTTACTCATTCCCCTATCAAAAATAATCTAAGGGTTCCATTAATATTATTTTTTAATGATTTATGTTTTGATAGAATGATTCTTATGACACCCATGTCACTTTAAAAGGTTATATTATTTTGAAACCAAATTATTTTCATGAGGTTATTCTTATGATGAAATTATTATTAAACCTTTATCTTTCCCATAGGTTAAGATATGATTACATGTTAATGACACCCATTTCATTTTGTGGGGTATGATATGATTGTTTATGATTTTGTGGAACATTTATGTATGATTTAATTATGAGATGTGTGGGACCTATATCTACCTCCAATGCATTGGGAAAATATTTATATCTCATGAGATAGACTAAGATGATCTTGGTAGTGAACCTTGACTACTATGATGACCATGGGAGTGTACCATGACTACCAAGAAGGTATGAGGAGTGAACACATGCTACTAATATAGCCATGTGAGTGAACCAAGACTACCATGATGGTATGGTGAGCAAACTCATACTATTAATATGGTCATGGAAGTGATGCCTTTACTACTATTGATATCATATTATATGATTATGTGTTTGGAATAATTCCATATTTTATTCCTATGTTATGATTTCATGGCTTATGTTATTTATTTCCTTATGATTCATGCCTTAGGAACTTCCAAGATTTATTCCATGATTTATGTATATGATATTTGATTTACAATGCATAATCTTCTATTTTCATGATTATATTATCATACCCTTATGGCCATGATAAAGCTTACATATCTCCATTTTTTACCCTTATTGAGAATTGGAGCTCACCACTTTTTAGGTTTCCATCTCCATGTTATGAAGATATGTATTATGTTTCATGTGTCTAAGAAGGGATTTAGTCTGGAAAAATCTAGTGGGAGTTAATATAGCACATTTATATACTATTTTTTGTGTTTCCAAGTTTCTTGAGGCACTAGAATAATACGACCTTTGAGAGTATGTTTGTGTAATGTATTAAGTATTATGAAAAATTTATGTAATTTTAATGTATGAAAATAGAGGGTCACTATATCATGGAGTCAAGATCATCTTTTTATCTAGTCTTATTAACCAAATACTGCCATCGATCATCTTCACCTTCAAAATGATAAACCGAAAGGGTTTCCTTTTGATGTTATGATAATACCATGACATCTAATATCTTTTCTAGAGAATTGATCCACCCTTCTTCTACCACCTGGTAAGATGATTCATAAGAAGATGCGAGGTATTACCTCATGAATTTTTCTAAAAAATGCATTTTCTTTCATGCTAGATCAGTTTCTTCTCTATAATAGACAGAAAAATGATTTATTGCCTGAATCAACTAATCCATCACTTCAACCAACTTGTCTATTATAATTCCATCCATCTCGGGATTTTTATTTCGAATGATATATCCCTCTTGGTTCCCTCCCACAACATATTTCCCATGTCCTCTATGGAAACCCATTTTGAAAAGACATAGTTTAGATGATGAAACATGGTAATCTTAAATACTATAACATTTTTACTTGTCTATAATATAAATAATTTTAGGGGAATTTTATTAAAATTATCCTAATCTATAAAGTTATATAAACTAACCTCTGATACCAACTATAAGGACCAAGAATTAATAATTTTATAATATTGAGTTTTTGTTAAGAATTTAAATTCTCTCATATTAAGGATATTTTTAGGTTTAGAGTTTTGGAAAATTCTGAAATAGTTCATATATAACATACCACATTTAAACAATGGGGGTACCAATAAAAGAATATACATTTCTTCCAAAATATAAAACCTTCAGAATAAAACATGGTTTATCTTCATGATCATCATAATTTTCCCCTTGATCTCATCGTTGTCTATATTCTTACTTATCTCCAGTGAAAAAAAATTTTAAACCAAGTGATTAGCACAAAAGATCAATAAGGGATATAAAGGGAAAGAAAACCATTATTTCATGAAAGTCATAAAAACCATGGATTTTTTTTGAAAACATAACATTTTAACCATAAAGTTTATTAACATTCCCTTAAAAGATCATTTATTTTACCTTTTGAAAATAAATATTTCACAAAAAACTCATTATAATGTATAAAAAATTCATATATGTACCTTGGGAATTCATCACATAGAACACTTAAATAATATTTATATAATTGAATAACCAAATTTCTGAATTCCAATACAATTATCTAGAAAATATAATCATTACCCAATGTATTGGAGCACTATCTGGGTACACCCATTGTTTAAGTTATAATAGGATCACCTAATTAAATTTGGTTTCACACATAATTTATAATTTCCATGAACCAAACATGAATAAATCATTTCAATTATCATTTTAAAAACATGTACATGAAAGAAAAATATTTTCAAGGAAAACCATAAAAGAGGATTTTGGAAAATAGAAGCCCCTTATCAATTAGAAGACACTTAAACCACAAAACCCATTAAATAATGTAATTAAACAACTAATTACCATGATAATCGGTATATTGTTGATATATATTTTCAAATAAGAGATATATATATATACACCTTATAAGATAATAAAGGTGCGTAACATCATAATTTCCTTAATGAAAGGAAATTGAGACGAAATCTCGTACCTTGATATATTCATCACATATTCCCTTTACATTACTGAAAAATAAACTTATGTTAATTATTTACTTTATTTACAACCATCTAATTTTTATTATTCCTTTTATATCACATATTATCATGGTATAATAATTATTAGTTATTTAAGTCCACGTTGGACATTTTGAGGATATTCAATACATTAGTCCAAGAAGAATTTGACATGATATCAATAGTCAATATGTTCATTATTAAAAAATATAAATAATAATATTCATGAAATTATTATAATTTTTATACATTAACTAAAATTTTAAATCTAACCATTATGTATGGTTATGAAAATTAACTACGTTATAATCATGGAGACGGTATGTCAAACGTACGCATGAGTAACGTTTCCATTTTTTCAATGCTCATTTTGGAAATAAGGTAAGTATTATTTTATATATCACTAATTATATTAACATAATTACTATAATACTGAAAATTTAAATATACTTATATATATCATCCATGTTATGTGGTGGTGAAAAATGAATCATATCCCTTCATGGAGGTGATAATTCCCACATCCACATGAACACCCTTATCATTTTTTTGTGCATAGAAAGTTATGAAAATAAAAGATATATTATTATTTAATAATGATAAATATGGCATTAACATAAAATATATAACTTAATTCAATAATTACAACCAGTACTCAGAGACGTCGATGGAAAATGAATTATATTTGTTCGCGAGGTGGTAGTTCTCCGTACACACAAATGGATATTTCATTTCCGATTAAATGAAATTATATATGGAATTAGGTGATGATATTAACATAATAGATTATTATTAAATCTATGATACTATATTTATTATTTAATTATTATTGAAGTAAATTTGAAGTAAGTGGAAAAAGATATAAAATATAAACACTTAATCAAAAATGACGCATCTTCCTCAGACCTCTTCCATTTCATAACAACTTAAGACCACTAAGGGTGGTTTTATGCCTAAACTAAGAGATATATGATGTGGTATTTATTATAATAAAGTGTTTGGTCATATATTTTCTAATAAAATAGGTTTTTATGTTTATTGAAATGAAAAGAAAGGGTGACCTTTTTTAGGAAAGGGGAGGGGTACTCTAGGAATTCTAAAAAATATTAAATGAATATAAATTAGAATTATATTCCAAATTAGTCCAAAATGATTTATTTGGAAGCAAGGATAGTATGGGTACAAATAACTTCATCCAATAAAAATTAAACAAGTTATGAATATTTTTTATTTCTTTTTTTTTTGTTTTAACACTTATTTAACCACTTTGATTCTTACTCTGATATCATGTAATTAACACTTTATGGGTGAATATAATTTCAATAAAATAAAAAATTACCAATAAACAAGTTATTTATGAAATTTTAAGACCTATTATAATCATTTGTCTGAAATTGATAATTTTATAAATTTTAAATTTTTTAATACGACATTATTTATTTTAAAATATCAATATTGTCAATTTTGAAACTATTCATTACTTGACTTCTTAAAAATATCTTAATAACAAGATAAAATAGAGAAAAATATTCTAAAACCTCACTAACATGTAAAAGTATTATATAAAATTTATTTATGACATTAATCATCTCAAATTATATTTATTTATGTATTTTTAATATCTTTTTCTTTGATATTTCATTTAATTTTACAATTACTACATCATTATTATGAAAGCCTATAATTAAATTATTTATTCCATAAAAATATGTCATGATAATGATAAATGGTTTATATTTCAAAATACTATTTATAGTTCAATATATCCCATATATAACCCCTTATTAAAAACATTTCACTTGTTAAAAACAAGTGTGACTAAATTGACTTTTCTTTGAATATAATATTATAAATGTCATACACTCATAAAAATGGAATAAAATCATTATTGTTTTAGTATAAGGATGATTTTGGACATAAAAAAAAATAATTCAATTATATTAGTACAAATGTTAGTGTAATTATAAAAATATTTTTTATCTTTAATTACCCAATTTACCCTTAACGTTGGTAATAAAAATATTATTAATGTTACTATTCATATATTCCAAAAAAATAAAAGCGAAATATTTACTGATTCTTAAACTTATTATTAAAAACCTAGAATAATTTTTTCTAAAATTCAAAAAAAATTAATTTAATAAATCAATTATGATTTAATCTCATCGATGGAATGAAAAAACATGATTTAAAGTAAAAACCTTCAAATCATCACAAAGTTCTTATATAAAAATTCAATGTGAATTTGAATAAAATGAACATAATTATATTAAATGAAAAAATATTTATCTAAATATAATTTAAAACAAATTAAAAATATAATTTTCCACTATAATTTATTTAGATGAAAAATCTGTTTTGAATTAAAAATGCACTATTTTTCACTATTCATCAAAACATGAAACTTATTAGAAAAATATAAAAAATTCAATGAAATTAGAATTTTGATATTCAATTTATAAATAATTATTTCATTTTTTTAAATATAATTTATAAATGTAACAAATGTTAGATTTAAAACAAGTGCTCCATTAAAAGGTGGTAAAACTATTTTTTAGAAAAATACATTTTTTAAGATTAAAAATGGATTAGTTTTATGTTATGTCTATCAAATACATTGAAATAATGTAAAAATATTTTTTAAATACTAGGGAACCAACTGGGCTCCATTGCGGTAGTAAAAATGTGAAGGCACCCCACATAGGGTACATAGTCCAATAATATAAGGCTCCTTCCAATTCCCATCACAAGTGGTATCATATTACCTAGAAATTTCAAAATTATAACTTTGCCTCCTAGAATCATAGGTTTATCCTCTCTTTAAAAATTAAAGATATATTGTTTACATACCACATCATTGTCTAGGTTCATGTTGGGTTAGTCCGCACACCACACCCATGTCCATACTTCCAATCATCTATCCAACACATCCAAACATATCTCAAGGGACCCCTCATGGACTAAATGGCATGACAAACACAATTCATCTCACACCACCTCTTAGAGGTGTATATGGATTAAGGGAAATACTTTTCTTCAAAACCTCAACCATTATTGGTCATGGTAAATAATCCAATGATAAAAGTACAACATTGACTTAGATCTTTGTTCGGTTCATTTAAGGCACAACATTTGAATTAAACACTCAATTTTATTCAAAAATTCAATTATTTACTTAACCTTTGTCAATACCTTCATTGGAATGAATACACTTAACATAAAACATAAATAACATGCATTAAACAATAATTTCAATACAAAGGACCACCTACCTCATATGAACCACTTCTCCCTTTTAATTCCACATTATGGTAGAATTGAATAGGGTCTCCAAGCCCATATAAGTATTTTTGGTCATCGTTAATCCATGGAAGGACCTAAATAACACCATGAGTCAACAAATAATTAATTATAATGAAAATTTATTTTAGTGAAATAGTTAAAATTTTAATTTACGATTTAATAAATTTGGAATAATTTTTTAATTATAGCCAGGAAACCCTATCATATTGGAATCAAGATAAACATCCTACTAAAGGTCCACAACGTAATCTTGATATTATTTGTAGTAAAATCCTTAACATAAAACAAACATCCAATTACTAAGTTAACTTTATTTATCGTAAAAATTTTATAAAAACAAATTTGGTGACATACCTCATCAATAAACTATGAGGCTAAATGAAAAAGACATCTTGAGATATCCTCTATCTAGGCTATATGAATGATTCATCATATTGGAAAAACTCTTCCATGATTTGGTTTAATATTCACACAAAAACAGAATTGAAAGAAGAAAAAGAGGAGAAGGAATGATGAGATCAATATAGGCTATCAGAATCAAAGATGGGCATTTAATTTCCATGAACCATCATCAAATGACATATAATACCAAGAGTTAGGTGGAATAGAAAGGTCGGAGAGACCTGTAACTGAGCGATATAATAAAAGGGGTAGGGGTAATGTCCCCAAAAAAATTTTAAGGGTGTAAAATGTAAGATTCCTCATTAGAACTACAATGGATATCCAGTACTGGGGAACTGGCTAGCTAGTGTCTATAGGATGATGGAGACCAATATCCTAGCCACCTCAGGCCATCTATATCACTATATAAATACTTCATGACACCTAACAGACTTAATTTCATACATAAATACTCATTTTTATGAGGTTACCACCATTAAAATCTCATTTTGATGTCAAATTTATAGATCAACCTTCCAATGATATGAAAATTAAAATCTATACTAGAAATATAACTTATATATAGACATGAATTATTAAATTAAGTATCAAATTTTATCCATTTGATATGATCCTTTTTCATGAATCCAATAACTATCCTCTAAAATTAATAATACCATATCAATTTAATTAATTATAATTTCCCCATTTAATCCTATAATAAACCCCAAAAAACATCAAATAAAATATCAAATTCAGTAATAAATGTTTATTTTATTTGAAGTAGGGATAAATTTTAATATAAAATTAAATATCTGTTCTATTCATTATTAAATTCACCATTAATGTATTTATTGTTGAAATTTAATTTATTTAATACCCATGTCATTTTAATATTCCATTTATAATAAACTAATGAAATTACAGTAGAAAAAATCATAAAAAATCCACAAATTGTTTTTATATATTTTCTACTTTTTCACTTGTTATCAACAAAAGTGAGCACATGTATCTAAAAAATATTTTTTTATTCTAAATTTTGATTTATTGACAACAATGCATCCACACAGTAAACTATAGGAATGCATCGCAATAAAAAAATAATTTTACAAAAATAAACTCTTCACACCTTGATCAATATAAAATAAAGATACAATATCCATAGACTGATTCAAAATTTATAACCAATTTAATGATTTACTTATTTTTTACCCATTCTTAGTATCCTATCTCAAAACTATTATGTTCTATTTCATGTATTATATGAATTGATGAATCCTTTTTATATGAATTGATGAATCCTTTTAATTCTATATATGATAGAAAATCCTTGGGTATGAAAAAATCATACACCTAATAATGTTCATTTTTTTTCAAAATTGATGGTATAATTAATTTTTAAAATATTTGTTTTAGTTTGAAAATACTCAATTAGGATTATATAAATATGATTATTTATCCTTTCCACTTTAAATTTATAACATTATATAATACCCAACCAAATTTGTCTTTGGGATTATAAGAATCCTGAGAAATATCCCACTCTAAGGTGTAATGAACACACTCACACACACACCAACAGAAACATACACATATATAGACACACACACATGTAAAATCTCTCCAAATAAAACAACATTTTATATAATTTTTTCAACATGAATAACACCACTATATACTCTTAATGTAGTTACGTATAAATAATTAAAATATTCAATTTCATAACTTCTAAATCCAACACCAAATAAAGAAAACATAATTTAAAAACATATAGAAACTTTTCTTCCAATACCAACATATAATCAAAAATAAATATTTCTATGATATCAACAAAAAATATTCCCAAGTGTAATGATTTGGATTCAAGGTTTCTCACTAAAGATTCAAATCACTAGTGACCACAAACACCCCTCCATGCTGGTTAATGTTCAACAACTAGTGTTGAAGGAATAACCTTAAACCTTGGAGATTATTTACCCTTAATGACCAAATAAAAAGTATTTGTGTGTAATTAGAGTACAAAATCACTATGATTAATCCATATATTACACATAACCACTCATCCATATATTACACATAACCACTCATAGATATAAAATTTGGGGCATAATAATTGGTTTCCCATGATCATGATATATAAAAATATAAAATAATATTTCTAAAAGCAATAAACGAAGTCATAGAAATTTATATGCAAAAATTAATATAATATAGATTAATATTTCCACTAGGATGATATATAAATTCCAATATAAAAAAAATAGACATTGACCCAAGTAAAAAACCATGGTTTGATAACCAACCACTATAACTCATCTCAAAATGACCCATGATCTTTGAGTAGTTGTAATTATTCATACATGTAAAACAAAATAATCCAATCAATGCATATTTTGAAATCATATAATGTTCATGAGTATAGTGTGAGTATAATGAGATTGTAATATTTATCAATATCCCTAAACTCCCCTATGTGAGTGTGATAAATATATTTATTCAGATTATAATTTTTGTGAAAAGTAACACTCAATATCGTCCCCACAATACACACACACACACACACACTGATATATATATATATATATATTAAGGAACATACTGAATTTTTTTAAGAACCTCACTTTTTGGAAATGGAAAATCTTAGTACATTCAAAGAACATGAGTAATTGATAAAATATATAATAAAAAGTTAATTTCAATAAGTAGACAAACCAATGAAAAAAATATCCAACCAAAACATTAATTCACATTTTCTATCATGTTACTATTTAAAACTGGAGTCAATAGAACATTTATTGAAACATATCTGAAATAGTACCAATGCCTATTTCATGAATAATTCGAGGTAGTAGGAATAAAAAAGGGAAAAGGTTTAGATGATAAAAACATTTAGCAATTCAAAAAATAAATTACACATAGAAAGGAACTTGATTTAAAACAACATAAAGTGATAATATAGATGAAAGAAAAAAATATCCATTAGTTTAAGATAAGCCATGAGACCCCCTCCAAAACATATATCTTCCATCAAAACATTTACAGATTGAGAAAACTAACAAATCAATAAATCAATAAATAATGGATAAAGATGAATATGAGTATATCACTTGAATAACATTAAATAAGTTCATGAAAACCTGTATAATATAATATAAAAAAATTAAAAAATTATTTTTGTGTTATCATATATCAAAGAAAAAAAATTGAACAAAATAAAATATTTAACTTCCTTTCCATAATATAAAAAAATATAACAACCTTTATTGACCATTTAACTTCTAATAATTTTTCTACATTAGTGAAACTAGATTTCTTGTTAGCTTATTTATCAGATATAATATCACCCCTGAGAAACATGGTTGTTACCATATAACCATTACTATAGATACCTTTATATGATTTTTTTCCCATTATGTAAATTAATCATATATTTAAAAGACATCATGTTACCTAGAAATTACATAAAACTTCTCAACACCCCTAGTATAATAGAATTTTGAAGAGGTTCTACATTTCCAAAAATTATTTTTAACTTAAAAAGTAATAATTTTATTCATATATTTAGCAATATAGTTTTTGTAACCATACAACAAATCATTCAATCCATCCAAGAAATATCTTCTTGAAGTAATATAAAAATTTAGTAAATATAAAAAAGATATTGAACATTGAATTGGTATTTGACATAGTATAACTATTACTGTAGTCACATAGAGAACCAAACATTATATAAATTTATAATAATAAAATAGAACATCTATTAAATTATATCATATTATACTAAGTAGATTATATTTTCTTATCACTATCCTAATATTAATCACTCTAAACAAAAAAATAGTGAAATGAAACTATTCCCCAACATATATTCTAATATAAATGAAAATGTTTCATAGATAAATATCTATTATCATGGTCATATAAATTTTCAACAATATATTTATCACAATTGTTTCTAAATATATATCTATTTTAATTAAAATCCATTCTATAGAAGTTATTCTTAATAATAAATCCAACAACATAATACTTCACTGAATTAAATATGAAAAATAATCATATCATTATCTAAATAAATTTATTGGATATCATAATATTCATAGGTTAATTTACCACTTTTTTAGTCTAAAATTGAGAATACATCACCCTTTCACCCACATTAATAATTATAATTCAAAATGTACAATTGTTGTCCGGCTGAGTGACCATAGTTTTTTTAAAACATTAATATTCATTACATTTTCTCTTCCTTATGGCATAGAAAATAGAAAATCCTTTATAATTCACCAATGTTGCTTCATTTTTATAACCTTAAACGTTTAAAAAATTTCTTCTAAATTTTTTACAAGGTACTAGAGATATACCACAAAACTATAATATAAACAAGATAAATTTTCCTTCATAGATCTCTCTATTTTTAAAATAAATCCATCACATGAGGAACTAAAGACTTATTTATATTATCTAGTGGGAAAATCAAGGATCGTTATTTCAAAGATTGTATTGGATGAATTAAAATTCAAGCCCAAATTATTTACAAATTTTCAATCAAATAGTGTTTATATTAGTAAGAGGATGATCAAATAAAGGATTTATCTTAAAATAGAAAAAATCATAGATCTTGGGGTTATTTTTTTGAAAGGATGTATAATACTCTCACATATTTATATAAAATTTATTTTAAATAAAATAATTTCCCCATTTTAAATACAAAAAATAGCAGATTATAAATTTTTAGTGTCCAATTTTTTTATAGATCATAACCATTAAAGTCCTTGATAGCCTCTATATTGTTAATTAAGGTTAATTGATATTACCAAAAAATAAAGTAACAGAAAACAAAATATATTTATTGAATAAAAATAAATATTCAAAAGTGATGAATATATTAATTGAAAGAGATATAAATCCAATCTATAAAAATATAATTGAGGTATCTAAATCTATTGGAAAATTAAATTTTCATGAACCAACCCAAATACACCAGAGCAATGATACCTAAGCCTACAAGAACATGACCTAAAAGGAATTATAGGTCCCCATGGGATCAAGACTAGCACCTTGGCATCATCAAAAGGTCAGAGGGAATGATTCCGCCACAAAAAATTTATAAAATAGCTAAACATAAATCAATAAACAATCGATATGAAAATAACTATTTAAGGATAAATGCACCATGATAATAAATATAAAATTGAAAATGATACAAAGTTCAATATAGTGATGTGAACATACATGAAGAAAAAATATAGTATTTGTATAAAAAAGGGATCACAACTCCACTGGCCACTACCACAACCAAAGGTCTCATGAATCAAGCGCACCCACCACCTAAAATTGGTATGTTTACTTTTATGGGACCTATCATAGAAAAATTTAAAATACCCCAAGGGTAAATATAGGGTTTGAAAAAAACAACCCAGTAGGATTCTTCCAAATGTTCCGTAAGATGTTCCAATACAAATAATCAATTCATTCTTAAATTTAATTAGATATAAGGAATAGAAAATCATTTCACATGTTCAGTAAAAACATGATTTCAAAATAGTAAGATAGAAAAAATTTCAAATCATGCTTAAATGACCATTTTAATAAAATTAAAGAAAATGTTTAACACAATACTACAATCACTGGAATGTAATAATCAATTCAAGACAAAAAACCATGGTAAAATTTCATCATGTTAGTTAATCCTTGGTTATAGGATCCTTAAACTACTCATTAAATCATCATGGATCAAGGTGTTCACATGTCTATAATTCTCCCACCATTGGCATAAAATAAATAAATACCCTATTATAGAATGTCATAATTAACAGGGTTTAGTTATATTTTTCATAATCAATAATTTTATATAGAGTCATAGTCTTATAATTCTTATCCCAATCACCATATTACTAATTATTCTCACAAGTGATTTAATCAAACAATCATGGGAAACTTCAATTCAATTCATAATTCATAGTTTAAGTGCCCAATTTCAAGTTTCAACATGTGATTTAAATTTAAAACCCAAATCATATGTTTTAATCAAGTTCATGTGATTAAAAATCATCTTATATTTAAAAATATTTTTTCTCACGAATCAACTTAAAATCATTTCATCAAATCAGTTGCCATTTCAATCCATATTTTCTCATAAATAGACCAAATTTATCAATCCATCAAAAATTGGTTTTATTTTAAAAATCAATGAATTTTGAAATAACATGTCATGTCTATTAAATTAAATGAAATCAATTGAAATTATATTTCAAAACTAGCAAGAAAATCAAGGTTTCAGGTATAGGTAAAATCATTATAGATCTACCTACCTTTATTCAAATGGTCAATCAAACACCTAAAATGGAAATTACCAATGGAGATATGGAGGTGAGAAATTTCAATTTTGATACCCAAGAATTACATTCCATAGAATTGAGGTTTAGATCCACCAAAAATTGGGAGGATTAATCACCCTCAAAGGAGGATAGAGATTGAGGAAAGAGGGATTCTAAAGAAATTAGATTTTACTTACCAGAGAGTGATAAACTATATCCACCATCACGTATATATAAGAGAAAAGGGGTTATATTAGAAAGAATCGTCTCTGTAGAGCCTATAAAAGGAAAAAGATAATATTAGGTTTGATTAGATGGTGATTATGATTTATAAAGAAAGGTTTTAGACATTAATTATAATTTTCAGAGGATTAAAACCCCATTATTATGGTTTCCTAGGTTAGGATGCATGGTTAACATTACCTATGCAGCTAATTGTGTGCCCTTACTAGGATTCTAGAAAAGGTAAATGGTTTTTTCACATAGTTAGACAAACCATGCACCAACCATGCACCTTCCCCTGTGCTTCTGACAAAGGGTGCATGGTTTGGATGCAATGTTTTGGGAAACCATGTTTCAACTACATAATCCCCACTATCCCAAGCTACATGGTTTGGGGGGGAACAGTTTTTTATAAACATTCACCACCATTCAGTGTCTCAAGATAAGTAATGGGATATGACGGGGCACCCCACAAGGTTTTCTATGACCATGTTCCTACCATTCACAGCTCTGAAATCTTTTAAAAAATTCAAAATGTACCAAAAAACAACCCAGAAAAAGGTCTAAACAAAGGATGTACAAAATAGGGGTCAAAAGTACATAAAAGCTGGTAAAATATGTTATAACCTACCCCCTTTAAATGATATTCCCCCCAAAAATTCAGTCAAGAAAACTCCATGTTAACGAGATGAGGCCACTACTCTTTCATCAGTGCCTCACACTCCCATGTATCATGATAATCAGAGCCACTATACCAAATTAAAACAACCAAAGATATGGAATTCACTTGAAGAACCTTCACCTCCAAATAGAGAATATGTATAGGTTACTAAGTTAAAGATAAATCAGGTTCCACATCAAGGTCCTCCTAGTGAAAGAAATGAGATGGGTCAAAGAGATTCATTTTGTGCTACAATATGTGAAACACATTTTGAATCAATATTAATAGAGGTGGTAAAGAAAAATTGTAAGTCTTATTTTTTGATCTTATCAATGACCTAAAACTATACCACATATCTTAGTGCTAACTTACCTTGTTTTCCAACCATTAAGTGACCCAACCAATGTGAAACAATCAAAAAAACCAGATCATTAAATAAATCTCCAATGGGAATATATGATGATCATCACAATATATATATCTTCTCTAATTCATCACCATGCTCTAATGAAGAAAATTAATCTTAGTCGATGTCTCATTGACCAAACTAGGCCCAATCAGGGAAGACTCACCAACATAATAGATATTTACATAGTCATCCATACATGGTCTCAAAGGTTTCCATCTCGATAGGTAACCGTTGTAATAGGAAAACTCAACAATTCCCAAATGTCTATCTCGATCTACAACAAAATTAGGAACAAAAGAACAAAGCATATATTTAAAAATTTATATAGATCATATTTTTGGCCATCCATATTTGGATGATATGTCCTACTAAATATAATGGGGGATCCCATTGCCTCCTGGAGGCCTCTCTAAACAAGAAAAGTGAACATAGGATCCCTATCAGAAACTATAATAAATGGGACTCCATGAAATTTGATGATATCATTCACATATAGATATTAAAACTCCTCCACTTTGGTTTTATGTTTAATGGGAATGAAGTGACCTGATTTGTCTAGTCGATCAATCAATAACCATGTCATGTTCTTCCCTATAGGATTAGGTAGAAACTAAACCATGAAATCCATTAAAATCTCATCCCACTTCTATGTTATCATGGGAAGGGTCTGCAGAAAAACCAATGGTCTCAAGTGCTTGGCCTTGACTTTATAAAAGTTATAACAATGAGAAAAAAAATCAGTAATGTATCATCTCATACCTGTCCACAAGAACATTCGTCACATGTCATAGGACATCCTCATTTTTATATGGTGTACATCCTACTAGGAATTATGTAATTTCCCCATCATAACTCTTCTTATGAGAGAAGGTATCACATATCATATTTGGAAACATAGTATACCTTTATAAGATAAGGATTACTCATCAATGGTCTCCCACCCTAATTAGAGTCCATAATTCCATCAAATTGTTCATTGAGATACTGCTCTATGAATCATCTAGAGAAGATAGAAGGTCAATTGAACGCTCTCTAGAACAATCTCAGTATCATCCTCCATAAATCCCAAATGTATCTAAGAAAATATATTCAACAAATTCTACTCTTCTGATGATTCTTTCATGGATTGGGTTAAAAGTTTTCTTCACAATGAATTTAAAAATACATTACCCTCAATAAGGGTGTAGACAATATTGAAATCAATGGATTTAATGTAATCTACAAATAGTATCTAATGAATATTTGAATACTTTTGAAATAATATATAACTCGAGATTTTTTGAACTCAATAAACATTATATGTTTATATAAAAATGAAATTTTATTAAATATTAAGAGAATAAATTATATAAATGACTTCAAGATCATGTGTAGTATATCTCTTCACATGTGGCCTAATTTCACAGGTACCATAATCCACCAAGTGATTTACCTGCATGAGAATTTATCCCAAAATCGAACCTGATGTATCGAAAAAGATCACATAGACCCACACAACCTTTAGAAGAGTCAAAAACGGGGAAGAATTCAAAATATTATTAAGCACATTGAAATAATTATTGAATTTTGAATCCCATTAGAATTTTACACCTTTCTTAGTGATATCATTCATCAGAGTATAAAACATCAAGAAAAATTTAATGACCTCGTGGTAATACCTCACTAATCCAAATAATATTTGAATCTCTAAAACATTATGTTGTTCTTTCTATGTCATAATAGCATTCACCTTCTCACGATCAACTAATATGTCATGTTTGAAGACCACATTTCCTATGAACATCACTCCAATATTCTATAACTCACATTTAGATATCATATCATAAAATTGGTTATTTATAAAAGTTTCCAGAAATTCTCTCAGATGACACACATATCCCTCCTCAGTTTTAGAGTAAACTAATATGTCATCCAAAAAAACCACTAGTACAAAATCAAGATAATCATGGAATATTCTCTTCCTTGGTTCCACATTAACTATTAAAAAATTAGTTAGAACATAATGAATAAAAAGTTAATCATAATAGACATACCTACTTCTGAATGAGGTATTTGAGATATTAGATTCTTTGATTCTAAACCGGTGGTAAACAAAAAGAAGATAATTCTTCAAGAAACAATTTTTCTCATTCAACTAGTCTAAGAAATCATCAATATGAGGAAAACAATATTTTTTCTTTACCATAACATGATTTTGATTTTGGTAATCAATGAAAAGGAAAAGTGTCCCATGAGCCTTCCTCACAAAGAGAATATGCACGTCCCAAGGAAACATACACAGGTGAATGAAAATTATATCCAAAAAATAATCCAATATATTCATGAACTCTATTAGTTTAGCTAGTTTCATATGGTAATAGGGAATGTAGATAGGTTAGTTTCTCAGTACCATGTCAATAGATATATCTACCACCCTTATTGGTTCAAAGATAAAAATATTATATAGAAACAAATTAGGAAAATTGATGACCATTGAAGTAATATCACCACTCATTGACTCTTTCACTAGATCAAAATCAAACATAGATACCACTCTACAATACTCTTAAAGGGTTTTTCTAGTTCTACTCTAACTTAGGTCCAATTCCCCTGGAAAATATGGGATACCCCATCATGGGAAGAAATGGATTCCTACCAAATATAGCAGTCAATCTAGGATTTATATTAAATTAATCTATCTATATTGACTATGAAATAAAAATATTTCATTTTTATATATTCAAAAACCCATTTGGGATTGATTTATAACAAATAGAAATCACAATAGGTGCATTAATTTCCCTTATCTCTCTTAGTTTTAAGGGGTGTAGGAATATCCATAAAATAAGACATAAGATCCATAAAAATATTTTTAAAAATAATTATATGTTTTGATAAAAATGAATGATATTACCCTGTATCATATAAACTAGTCACTAATAATGATGTTATTGTAATGGTACCACTCATTATTACTGGACCCACATCAGTTTCCACTGGTGACTCGTCCACCATAAGAAAAAAAATTCAGATGCCAATGGATATGACCCATTAGTTCTTGATGAATACATTTACACTATAGTACCTTTAGGTTTTTATGAGCCCATTCGACTAAATGGGTAAGAAAATATATGATAGAAAATATTTTGTTTGACTGAATGACCACATAAACCAAAAATCTTTGGTTCGTTGATACAAAATCTATTCAACTTCCCAACCATACCACACAAAAATAAAGTAAATAAGCATCTTATTGAAATACTAAAAAGGTCATGATGATAGATTATATGATGATAAAACATTAGAATCGTTACAATTCATCTTTTCTTTTGAGGAACTAACATAACTACCATTGGGGGTAGGAGGAACTCCCATAAACAGTTACCTATTAGGTCAAGCTTAGTCATCAAAGATCTATCCAATAAATACCCTTAAAAAGTGAGCTTCAACATGAATTAATGATATCAAATATCATATCAAAGACCCATATTGAATATTTAGGCCTTCATATTCTTTTTAATCACTTCCTCTATAAGAAACTAAATAAGTTCAACAAAGTGTTTTGCATATGGATTCATGGTTCTATCACCTTGTTGGAGGTTTAAAAACTTCATAAGAATTTCCAAAATAAATTTAATTGGGATAGAAATAATCTTTGAAAAAATATCAAATGACATTCTACTCTAATAATTCAGATTTACTTACTCTAACCATCAATCCCCACAATATCCTTCTAGGCCCTTTAAGATTGAAGGTAGCACATCTCACCTTTATAAAGTCTATCATTTCTAATAACTCAAAATATAGATCAATATTTTTAAAAAAATTATATTCCTCATACATATAATTCAATCCTTGGATGGTTTGTGTTTTTTATAAATAAAATCACTACCATGATCTATAATATCATCCCTTCAAGGTTCTACTATTGGACCCAAAATGAGAACATGTTCAGTAACCAGTCTTAGATCTTGGACCACACGAACAAATATCTCAATTAGATTCTAACCAACTAGTGGTTTTTCCTATTGTGGTTCATTAGTAGATCCATCCTAAGGTCTTTTCGATCATTCTATTGGGTTCATGGTACTATAAAATTTCTACAAGGAATATAAAAACATCATCAAGGATACTAAAATAATCAACTTAATCAATATTTACTAGAATATCGATTCTATTAGAGAGATAAAAATTACTAGGATTTGAAAACACTCATATTTTGTTTGAAAAAATAATATAATCAAATCAATTTATTCCACAAAAAACTCTTCCCAATCACCCATGGTGACTTAAGTCTTGCTACGTTGAGATATGGCCAGACCCCCAATTATAAACTACCCCTTATTTCTTGACTATCCTAAATCCTATCTACCAGGACATCCCATACTTTATTCTGACATCAAGGAATGGCATTCAATATCTTTTGATACCATTTTTCATGAAACAACTCGAATAACCTAGAACACTGGTACCCAAGATGGAATTGACATGACCCGACAGGAATTATCGATCCCCATGGTCTTGAGAGTAGCACATAAAAATCCTTAAAAGGTTATAGGGATTGATTTTTCCCAAAAAAAACAAAGGATATAAAATAGTTGAATAAGAATCAAGGAACATTCAGTATAAAAATACTCCGCAAGGACAAAGTTACCACACACAGATAAATAAAAGTCAAAATTAAACATCTTCTAAAATGATGACACAAATATATATCAATAGAAAAACTCTTAATATATATGTAACGAGGGGATCAAAACTATATTGATCACCATTGTTACCTAAGGTCCCATGAATCAAGAACACATTCCACCACCAATTACCAGTTTAAATTTTCCAAGAACTATCAAAACATAATATACAAATTCCAAGAGGAAAATATAGGGTTTGAGAAAAACATCCCAATAGGGATTCACTAAAATTTCCAAAATAATTTCAAATAAATATAAACCATTTACACTTAAACTAAAATAAAGATAATGCATTGAAATTTTTTCACAGATTAATTCAAAAAAGTATTTCAAAATAGATAGATGTAAAATATATTAAAATATTCTTAAATGAACATTTTATAAAAATGAAAGGTAAATAATAAAATAGTTTTATAATCAATGGAATTTAATAATCAAATAAAAACAAAAACCATGCTCATTTTCCCTCGGGTTGGTTAGTTCATAACTATAAGATCCTCACACTACTCATTCAATCATCATGTCTCATTGTTTTTACACATTCCTAGCTATAGGATATCCACACACCTCTATCAATTATAAATTTCCATTTTCATAGAATTGGAATGATATAATATACAAAACTCTGAAAGAAATTTTTGGGTGTGGGAAAAACATCCCATTATAATTTCACCAATGGTTATATAATCAGTTACCATAAAGATAAAGCACTTATGATTCAATTTCAATATAGATAAGGCCTAGAAAATAATTTAATTTTTATGTAAAAAAATTCATTCAAAATATAAATAAGGAAAATATATCAAAGTTAGATTAAGTGAACCTTTTAATAAAAATAACGTACATGATAAAAATATTTCTAAAATCAAAAGTATGTAATAATAAAATAAAAAAAGAACCATGGTAATATTCCCTTATATTTGTTATATCTTAACAATAGAATCTTTTCACTACTCATTCAATCATCACAGATCAAGGTTTTTACACATCTCTAAGTCTCAGACCATTGAGATAGAATCAATCAACACCACATCAAGTAATGTAATGCTAAAGTAGATTTAGTATGATTTTTCTTCATCAATCCATTTCTTGGGATTCATAATCCTATATTTCTTGTCCAAATATCCCACTAACTAATCAGTCTCACATGTGATTCAATCAATCAACTAATCAATAACTCATCTAAAATTTCAATTCGATTCATAATTCAATATTCAATTACCCAATTTTAGGTTTCAAAATGAACTTTCAATTTTAAAAACAAATCATGGGTTTTCATCCAGTTCATGAATTTCAATATCATCTTTCATTTAAATATATTTTTTCACGAATCATTAAAAAAAATTTCATCTAATTATTTCTCATTTCAAGCCATATTTTCTCAAAATCAACCCAATTTAATAGGCCTTTGAAAAAATGTTTTACTTAAAAGTCTGTTAATTTTGAAATAAAACATAAAATCTATTAAATTAATGGAAATAATTTTATATTACATTTCAAATTCATAAATAAAATCAAGGATTCAGGTGTTGGTAAAAACCATACGGAACCACCTACCTTTAATAAAACGGTCAATAAAACAATCAAAATGGGAATCAACAAAAAAAGATAAAGGTGAGGAAGATCAAGGATGAATACCTAGAATTACAATATATAAAATAGAGTTTTAGATCCACCAATATTTATAATGATTAGTCACCCTCAAATTAGGAGATAATAGAGCAAAGGGGGATTCTGATGCAATGATATAAACCTTAATCGAAGAGATAAATTTCATCCACCAAGACTTTGATCTGAGAAGGAAATGAGTTCTGGAAGCCAAATTTCTCTCTAGAGAGCCTCTAAAAGAAAAAGGGTTGGATTATATTTGATAATAGGTTTCTTAGGATTTACAATGTGGGGATTAAGATGTTGTTTATAATTTCTAAGAGATTAAAATCATTTTCACCCAATTTAATGGGTTAGACCACAAATTTAGTAGTAATCATGTGCCTAAATTTGAAAACTTACTAGGTTTTTCAAAAAGTTTCATGGTTTTGTTGCATTATAAAAAAAACATGTTCCAACCATGCACCTTATCCTAGTCTTACAATAATCGGTGCACTATTTATCTACATGGTTTGAGAAAGCATGCTCTAACTATATGATATCCATTGTTCCAAGTCGCACGGTTTAAGGGGGAAGACATGCTATTTTCTTTAACCATGCACCACCCTATAATGCCTTAATAAAATAAATATCATTTACTAGGGAGACCCATATATTTTTTACTAATCATTTTATAATTTTGGACAAATCTAAAAACATAAAAAAATCCAAATTTACTTAAAAGCAACTCATGACAACGTCTAATCAAGAGACAATAAAAAAATGGGTCAAAAGTATATAAAAACTTGTAATGGGATGTTACATAATTAACCACATAAATATTTATATTTATTGACCATCTATAATCCATTATCCCTACGTTGAATAAAGGTAATAATAAAATTAAATGGTAAACAAAATTAGAATGTGTTATTATTCAATTAACTGTATTTAGTAGCTGATATATTCAATAACAACAATTTTTTTCAGGGGTCATTTTGAATAATGTTGAGTATTTTAAATATCCTATAAAAAAATTTTAGCCATACCATAAATCTTAGACTACACAATTTGGGGGAGAATTGGAGTTTTATTTATTTTTAATTCATGGAATAGTTTGAAGATCATATATGGAAACATATTCTTAGATATGTAATGATTGAGATTTCTTTTAGTTTGACACTTATAATATTTTATTTTATAAATAAATGTAGAAATAAGATAATGTTGGGGTAAATTTTGATTGTTTTTGGTTCAAGTGATTTACCATTAAAAATAATTTACAGTTTCAATAAAAAACATATTAGTAAAACAATCTATGGATAATTTTTAAGGGATACAATACACCTTCATTCTCAATGTTTTTTATAATGATAAATTACAATAATATTTGAGGTAATGATATCATTTGAAATCCATTTTATAGATTGGAACATGTTAGTTAATGAGTTTTTATATATAAATTTGTGAAAATGAAGAGATATGAAGATCACACTATCATATAAGGCTTTTCTAGAAATATATATCAACATTTTTAGTATCTATAATAATGTGAAAGTATAATCAAGTCATTTTTATAGGAATTTCAACGTGGAGTGTCTTTTCATATCATGGGTAATTGAGAAAATATAGGTTTATTTTTCATTTAATTGTGAAATAAAATAATTATATAATCACTTGAGAGTTTATTTTTTTATATTGACAATCATAGAAGATAAGTTGATTGAGAAAATTCAATAATTGTGACCCAAACCATGACATGTTGAAAAGTTAAAATTATTTTTTATATGAAGTGAATGAAATATATATTAATAAGAGGGTATATTAACATACATGGAATATAGATTCAATACAATCTCTAAAGAAACCATGTTCATTGTGAAATAAAACTACCAATGTTTTACAAATGTCGATAGACATTTAAAATTTTTATTTGGAAACATTGATGATTTATTTTTGAGATATTATTTAACCGAGGGTGACATTTTTCATTTCTTATTATTGGGAATATCTTGTGGAAAAAAATTTTAGAAAATTATAATCTATATTTTAATTTTTATAGTATCATTAATATTAAATATATAATGCTTTGAAAACATGAAATAAAGATTCATCCAGTAACATCTATAAAATAAAGATAAATAATCATGCGTGGAGATTAAAAAATATTGAACTTTGATTCAAAATTTAAGATATTGATATTATAAAACAATAACCCTGATATTAATGTTGATTTAAATTGGATTAATAAATCCATTACTAAATTGGTGCATTATCTACAATTATTTTTTGTTATATTGTCCTAGGAGCCAATGATTTTTCAATCCTTTTCTCAAAATTGTACATTGATGGATAAGAAAATAGAGTATCCCTAGGAATTTAATGTGAATCATTACTAAATATTTTAATCAATCAATAGAGTATTATTGATTATTTATTAAAAAACATCATCATATGTATAAATAATAGATATATTTCAATGGGTGAACTATACAAAAATACTTGTGTTCATACAAACTAATTTTCAATACATGGTTATTATGACTATTAAGTGTATATGAGAAATTAATAAGTTTCATTGAATATGGTGATAATATCACATTTATATAATTTATAGAAAATAAATCAATCCTAAATCTATCCCCTCCTCCCCCAATTCTTTGGGTGTTTTTCATCTTGGTTATAACACGTGGTATTTGAGCTAAATGGTTCATTATTGGAAAACAATTCATTACATAGAGTATATAATGAATGATAAATGATTTGATATATTTAATGGTATTAATTACTATATATGTATTAATATTATGATACTAAAATTAAAATATACTATATTAGATGTTAATCTATATCAATTAATGAATTTTAGATCAGTGATCTAGTGGAGAAGTTATTGAATGAATTTTTAAAGAAGTTATTGAATGTGTATAAAAAATAACAAAAATAAATATCATCATCTATCAAAAATCATATCTATATAAATTTAATAATATTAACTTAATATATTGATATATTGGAAATAATTTCTAATATCTTTGAATTATATATAAAGGATAAAGTGTCTAAAACTCATGTCTTGCATAAAAATTTTGAATAATTACTGATGTATTCTAATGAAAGAATCGATGTATTCCTCAATAAAATTTTTAATATGAATTTTTTAGTGTAAGTATTTGGGTAAATAAATAAAAACATGTTAATAATTATATTTATTTTAAAAATAAAATGAAATTTTCATAATGAAATTTTCTTATCATATGAAAAAATATCATTCAATTATAACAAGATAATCTAAGAAATTAATTTTGAAAAACAAGATAAACATTAAATCAAAAAAAAAATCAACTCATTTCTCAAAAGATATGGATTTAAAAACAATATATAATCTATATATTAACATGATTATATAAATTAAGACGTTATTAATGAATTCTTATCATTGGTTAAAAGTAAATTATAATGAAGTGATGATGTTTTTTGGGGATTACAATGATTATAATTCTTAAACAGTAGAAAATATAGTCACATAAAAAAAGTTATCCATGTTCAAATAAAGACAATAAGGTGATATTGAGTTCATATAAATAAGGAAAAAATAAGGTTCCCATTATAAAAGTTTCTTAAATAGAAAACCTCTTTCTCCCTCCTTCTCTCTCTCTAACTCTATGCTTCTAGAAGACTTTAAGAAAGGGTAAATCCCTCACATGTATTGGGATATTCATCCAGATTATAAATACATTAAGAGTAATGGGATAATTTGTTGATTCTTTATGACTATTTCAATCTAATATCAAAGAGTATGGATGGATACAAGATCAACTAAGAAAATGTTTTGTCATTATATGTTTATTTATTTGATCAAATATGAATCAAAGATCTTGTTGTGTTAATTGGTACTTTTTAATGTTTCAAACAATCTTTGGATGAGTTTTATCCCCTCTAAAACCAATCATTATTATCAAATAAACTTCTATTTCCTATGGATTGAATTACTAAAAAGAAAAATAAACTATAAAAAGGAAAATTTATACAATTATGGAATGTATCATGTTAAAAAGATTAGGGTTCTAAATTTTTTCTTATTCACAACATAATTTATGTGCCAAAATTTTTGTGATCATCTAAACGTTCTTACTCTATGTCATGTTTAATGTAAAATAGTAATGGTATAGATTTAAGAAAAGAGGGTATTATAAGACGAGAACACAATTTCATGGTATATTGGGGAAAAAATTTATGTTTTTGATCACATAAAAGCAACAGGATATATCTATATAGGACTGAACCATAACCACAAGACTAAGAATTATTAATTTATTTCCTAAAATAGTTAGGTTAGACTAAAAAAATTCTTTAAAATAGTCATGTTTTATGTAATGAACATTAAACCAAAACAACTTGGCCATGTAAAAGTAGCCATGATTTTCTTTTCTAAAGGGGATCAACCATTTTAGAGTGTATAGATAAAATTATTGTTTTTTATGTTTTACTGCTTACAAAAATGGATTAACTTTTTTAAAATGGTCATAGTTCATTCCTAGTAAAACATTTCATAAAGTTACACTGTGATATAGTCTACAAAAAAATGGTTATTGTGTTTTTAATTTAAATGAAAAATTATTTCTATTAAAATTATCAAAAATCATCATTGGTGAAAAACCAGACGACCCCCATCGAATTCAAAGGGTGACTTATACAATACAAAATTGTATTTAAAAATGTTTTTTTCGAATGTTAATTTACATGGTGTATGATATATAAATATTTTGAAATCATAAAAAAAGAATATAATTGTTTATATTGATTTAGTAATTCTTCCTAAATAATAGTAAAAACTTTTTATCTAGAAAGATATTGTTTGAATATATATGATGTTTCATTTCTTCAGATTGTTTACATAAAATATGAAATGTTTATATTATTATATATTTTTTAATAAATATCACATATTTCTAATATTAAGGAATTCATATTTAATTTCAGGAAGGTAAATATATTACAGAGTTTATATTGAAATATATATGAAATGTTAATCACTTGTCTATATTTATGAATTGGTCATTTTTTTAACTATTCCATTCTTTAAATATAGATATAAATTTTTTATATCATGAATGCATTCATGGTTTAGTTTGAAGTGTTAAACTACTTATTTAAGTTATCATACATGTGTTAATGGAGTTACATGGATCGTGTGAATATTGATTTAGTATTCTTTGAATTTAACATTGGATTATTCATAAGTTAAAAAATTTATTTTAAGGGATAATTATTTTTTTTAAAATTTAGTTGCAGATTTTTCATGGAATTGAAGTATCATGTGAGAAGTGAACCATTAATAGAGGTAATATGGGTAAGACTACAATATAGAAAAATATATTATTATCTATCCAAAATATTGGGGTTTGTATTCTAGTAGATATATTCTTACACATATGGGTATTGTTGATTTTATATGATTGTTAGCCATTACACAAATATTTTTAATACTCCTTATGCATATGATACATTTAGATGCATGTAAATATATGTGGATTTTAATATGATTTAGTGACAAAATATATTAGTTTTGTAAATATTTATACATCAATATTTGTTAAAAATATATATTATGTGAACATAATATTTGTGCAAACCTAATTCATTATAATTATGAATACATTTTAACTGAATACATGAGATAATATGGTGAAATTTTCATATCCTTTTAAAATCAAATTTTTTATATTCTTTTCAATGTGACCATTGTCAATAATATAATCATATAACCAAGTAGGTTCATGCTAAAGTAGGTTGTTTGGGGATTATATTATACTTTAAAAGGAAATTATCGGTTTCCCTAAGAGTTAGGTTCCCATATATAGAATATTATTTTGGTTACACATTATAGGGAAACCCTATGAGATAGGATATTATTGCAATATATTTGAGTTTATCTATATGTTGTATATGGAAAGGACTAATCCAGAAAACTATACAAGAGTAATATATGATATGATTATAATTATTTTCTACTTAAATACATATGTGGTAAGTGTAATTATAAATTAGACTCATTACAGAATGGAATATTTTTCCTTTCCCATCAATAGATATAAAAAATTATAAAAAGGGTCCATCATTTTAGTGGTGGAAATTCAATTTAAAACATTTTTAATTTAATATATAAAACATTATAATTATATGATAAAATATTTCATTATAGATAAAATAACATCATCATTATTAAATATGATTGAAAATTCACTTTTTTTCAAAATGAAGTTAAACCACATTAAGGTTACAATGGATCAAGGGGCAGAAATAGTGAAGGCCAAGGGAATCATTCAAAAAAAATAACCTTAAAATCATCAAGAATGGATCCCAATGTTGTGTAAACAGTCAATATCTATATTTGTTTACCTTTTTTAGCTAAGGAATTGTCTGCATAATTCCCTTCATGCCAGGTGTGTGTGACCAAAATATTCTGGTTGATATGATTCATGTAATACCTGACTATGCAAGATAGCTCCTAGAGAATTACACCCTTTTCAATAAGAAACATTGAAATTATAGAATAATATATCTTAACTTATGAAATCTAGATATTTAAATGTCTATACAAATAGAAACCAGTGGCCATAGCTTTATCCTTCACATGTATGGAATTACCTACACCGACTAAGGTAAAAAAAACCTAGCAACATGGAGCCTTGGCTGTCATGAACCAGGACACCCCCTCTCATATTAAATATTAGTTTTAGAGTTTGGGTCCCTTAATGGGATACTTGGTGGCTGAAATTGGTTAATTGTGTATCCAATGGGTTATACTAGCCATCAGGTGGTCAATAAGGAATTCATGCATTCTTCCCATGCACATCAGATGGATGGTGATTCCCAAGAAAAAATAAAATTAATTGTATTTTTTCTATTTTCTCTAACTCAATTACTAGCCTAAACCTCACCCTAATCCAACCCTATTATGACTATAATTTCTTATAGAGGTTTCCCTTCGTGATCTAGGATTCCTCTTACTCTTCTCTGGGGCACTTGAAGTCTAAATCGATTTTTTGACATCCTCTGAGGTTAAATTATTCTATTCTAAACCTAATTGTCCTTTTGGTAAGTTCATGTGGATTCCATCTCATGGAATTATCTCTTCCTTAAAACCCCATTATTGAAAATATATTATCATGTATTGGTTCTTATTCTATAAAAATTTTCTGTGTGGTTATGATCCATGTGTCATACCTTAGTGGATCTTGGAAATAGGAATTGATAATCTAAAGGTAAGAGGTAATTACAATATTAGGCCTTTTATGGGGTTTTTTAACATGTTTGGATTGCCTATATATTCCTAATGTAGAGAAAATTTCATGATATGGTATTTTTGGCATGCATGGGAATCCAGTGAGACTTTTCTTGGTATGGATTGTGTGATTCTTTATATATCATACCTTATATGTGGTTATTTCATAGCTCACGGATAATTGGATATGAATTAATTATTCCATAGTATTTTGTGCCTTAATTGTGTATTATTCATAATCTATGGTATATTTATTTTAATATATTGTTTCTTTCTAAGTTATTCCTCACATGTGTATTTTTTCGTAGGAAGTAGAACCTATGTTTCAGGGTTTAGGTTAACATGTATCATTGATGGATTTAGTCGACCCCATAGAGGGGGATCTTGGATGAAATGAATCATAGATTTCATATTTGGTCATTGGATATATAACTTCATATCTTTTTTTTTGTGATTATCTCATGGGTGGATAACTCCATACACTATTGGAAAAGGTTCCATAATCTAGCTTGATTTGATGATGGGTAATATCCATATGTATGTGCATATTTCTATTAATTCAAGCATTCCATCATAGGAGATAAGGTATCCACAAGACATGGATGTGACATAAACTTAAAGGCAAGTGTGACGTTGTTCCTTAGATGTGAAATGCAATGACCCAACCTAGTTTTACACCCAAACATTTCTATAGGATGAGTACCACTAGGCCTTTAGTGTTATTCCCAATACTCTAAATGCTTTCGAGTATCAATGAGGGTGTAAAGAGGTGGTAGTGGGGAGAATATACCCTATGGAGATGATATAATAATGGTATATTATATATAGAGCGGAAAAAAACAATGAACAAACTTAATACCAATAACCCTCCCATAGTAGAAACACAAGAAATAATATTAGAAGAAATAATAATAAATAATCTCAACACAATTTGTATAATAAAAAATCACATGAAACCAATTGTATAGAAGGCATACATAACAATCCAAATAGGGCCATAATTCGAAGGGTCACCAATGGCCAAACTAAGTATGTACATATAATAGAATGAATATAATGAATGAGAACAAAAAATGAACTCTATTTGAGGAAAAACCCCATGGTTTCTTGACTTTAATCCCCTGCTAACACAATCAATAAGTTCTAGTTTCTAATCTTGAACCTTTAAATGATCTCAGAGCCATAAAATCAACACACGTCCTAAAGATCCCATGTAGGGTGTGAGAAATAATCTCAATAGTCCACCACCTATGTGTTCTTATCTTACATATATGATTAAATATGTGTATACTAAAACATAAACAAAACAGTACACGCACATCATAAAATATAACCCACCTCATATGTGCCATACATGTATTAGGGAAAAATAACCTGCTTTAGCCTATTCCAGAAAACCCATAGTGTAGAGGATCATTATAATATATCCAAATTCATCCCTTAATGTATAACTTTTCGAAGAACCCGTAGGCACCTCCTATAGAGGTATCCCAACACCAAGTGAAAATTGACATCACGTGTCCAAATCATGTAACTAGTGTCCCAAAGGCATGCATAAATAGATAAATGGTCCCTCAGACCTCATCTCATAAGAAATCCCCTAGGCTCAAAGCAGAATGTTTGAGGCATAGAAATATATGTACTCCAAATAGAAACACTTTCGGTTAAATAGTTGATGACCCATGAAATGGTTATGTCTATCCTCCCAAATTTTTGTAGCCAAATACCCTCATGTACAGAAAACCTTAGCTCCAACCAATAGTCTCAACACTTTCAACATATGGATCCTCACCATCCCTATAGATTTATATAAAAAGAAACTCCAACCATTTCCATAAGCTATATCTAACAAAGGGATCTTCCCAAATGTGTGGTCAATACCACCCCATAATGTGAGTCCTTATGTGTGCACATGACCCCAAACATCACATCAGACAACACAGGTGAGAAAAAATCACCAAATAATCCTTTAAGAGACATCATCTGAAACTGCCTTCCCATGTGACCGTGTCACTGAACCTGGAGTTCAACACCACTGAAAATCACTCAGGCCATGATCGTAACCTAACAACATTTTCACCTCATTCTGTAGACCACGTCCCCCCACCTATTATCATTATCACTCATCAAATTCGGGGCTCCCCCAACCTGAATATTCCATCACATTATACCATATATCCAACTCCATATCATTCCTCTTGCTGAGCCCATCACATTCCCATGGAACTCAGCAATTCATAGCAACAACATAATATAGTTTTATTTAATTAAATAAACACACCCTGTCTAATATCCCAAGTGGTTTCAAGCCCCATACCCAACCTAGTAATGTAATCAATGGAAAATGAATTCTTAGAAGCATCCCATATGGTCTCATATTTACATTAACAATAATGAATTAATTAATTAGAGTATTAATCACACTATCCATTGGTGAAATCAAAGAGACACAGCCATAATAATTGAAAAATCATGGAGAATGATAAAAACCAACCACCTCATGTTGGTTGACACTCACACATCTGATCTTAGCCTCTAACTCGAGCTGATTTGGAAGAAATCGACATTTTAGATGATTTCCCTAAAAATAGGATAAATGACTTTCATAAATTTATCCCACTGTATAGTGAGAGAAAATTAAAATTGAATTAAGAGGACTCAAGGCCCTATATATTTCCATCATACGCCATAGAAAAATCAAATAATTGAGAAAATATGAAAAATCAATCTCAAAACATATGGGGAGGAGCAAGCGACGGGCTCCCCCGGCTATGCGTGTGGTGGAGAAGAAGAAAATGGGGAGAATATGTAAATATAGGGGAGGTGAAAATTTACTTTTCATACTTTAAATGGCCCAAACAGTTAACTCTCATGGCTTATATAATTGTGTACATCCCATGTGGTATCCCTGTCCAATGCTCTAGCCCTCATGGTTTTCTGGCACAATTTTCTAAAAATTGAAAAAATTGTGCGAATCACATCTAGTAAAACTATAGAGGTGTTACACATACAATTTACCATTCCTATAGAGTTTGTAAAACTATTCATAGAGCACCTTCAAGGATTCATGATTACTCCTGGGAGGCTGGATAGTTTTTCCAAAACATGAAACCCAGTGTGCACACCCCGAAAACATGGTATTTTGTCCTATAACACATCTAAAAACCAACCGAAATGCCAAGGACTTTCAAAATCCTCCAAATACATCCCACAAAAATTCATTAGTTTAATAAAAATCTTTAAATTATGTTTTTAAGATAAAATAAAGAGTTTGTACACCCCTAAAACTCTAAAAACTCAAAATGGGCGAGCAATTCAGACTCTTCTAAAAACCCAGGATGGTATAATCTCAGCACCTTAATATAGGTCATCCTTGATCTATCAATAATAAAGATAAGATGTTATTTAATATAACCATATATTTAAATACAACCCAATGAACCCCGATCATCAAGGAACATGTAAACTACCTCAAGGTATCCCCACCTTAGGCAATACCTACCTTAGTCGCATCCCGAACAAAAACTCAAAAAATATCAATGTTCCATCATACATCCATGGAATCAAAAGTCCTCCCATGAAACATCACCACTCCTACAAATCATCATATACTTTTGTGTCATACCTAACACTAACCATGTCATACATCTCATTATATGCTCAAGATTAGTTAATGTTCTTCGCCCCTAACATTGAGCCTGAATCACATAGATTCCTATATTCCAACACAAATCACACAATCCATACAGGCATCAATTCCCACATATAAATCCTAGATCTACACACTTATTACATATATATATATAATTTGAATCAATTCCAACCGACAAACCATTTTTTTTAGTCCATAGGTACATCTTTTTCACCTTATGCACCCAAAATAGAAATGTCAACACAAGGGACCTGCCAAGACAAATTAACTACACTCAAAACCATGATGTACCTCTAACTATCACTAGATCACTATTTTTCACTATGCTAGGAAGCTCAAAAGAATACACTAATCCTAAATACTGAATTCTTGAAGCCTGAAATCCTTGTGGAAGTTCACCAACTAGTGGCCACTAATCCCTTACTAGGTCCCACTACATTTTCCATGAATTTTGTGTGCAGATGAATATTGAATACCATCTCTAGTTACCACCCCTAGACCAAACTCAAAACCCTAATTCTATCATATTCTACGAATTCCATCTGTTAGAGAAGGATTCCTATAGGATCAGTCGAGATTCAAAATTTTTTGTATTATCTAAAATCATTCGGTGCCCAATCACACTACATCCTCACTTGACATGGATTCCCACACTAGAAGGACACCATAAATCATCCCCTCCAAGGTAATCTGATCAAGTTTCTAGAATAAACCCCCTACCGAGACCCCTCTCAACCCCACTTCTTGTAATATAAATCATTTCCATTTTAATCAGCTGGCATTATCGCCTATCTTGAGTACAATTGGCATGTCAAGTTTCCCTCAACTATAAGGGACTGACTCACCAAATATAAGAATGCAGGCAACTTGAAGATGTTTACCTACACCCAAATTTGATTCTATAATCCATCCTCAAAATTCCTCACCCACTTGGGGTAATCACCCACCATACAGGGTTTAAAATTAGAAAAATAATTGAATGGTGCCACATAGTCCATGAATTACATGTCTTCCGACTATAGGATAAATAAAATCCAATATTTCTCCTCCCTAAACATCTTTGGGAAGATGTTCTTGAAAAACCAATCCTAAAAATATTTCTAGGATAGTCCATTGTGTCTCCCTTCCTAAACCTACACATTCCCATCAATACATTTCTTGTATTCTGAGCATGTACATCGCTAGCTTCACCCTCTAACCTAGGGGTGTCTCAAGCTTCTCAAAGATCATCTTCACTAACTCTTTCCAGTTTTTAACCACCTGTGTTTCACCATCACCCAAAAATAGTGATGGGTGATGTGACTAGAAGTCTCAAGTCTTGTATTCCATATAAGGGTTAGCTCACTGAGCTCCCCTATAAATCCCTAGGATGATACATACCAGACTCTCTTTGAGTTGGTCATCAAATCATTTCCCAAAAGCAGTCACATCTAGACTATGTCTTTCCTACATAGGATCTTGTAACTATGACTAATTATCCACCTAACCCAAAGGGTCCTCATCTCATCCCTTAGGGGCCTCAACATGTGCATGCATATATGGCACCAAAATATCCCCCACCAAACACTCTATTAGTTATCATATTGGTGGTATCCCACTGAATAACAATACATTGGTCAAAAATCCATAATAATATATATATCATGTAGATAGGGAAAGAGGTAATAGGAATCGTGATCTCACTACCCTTACCCCCACCCCTCCATTGGAACCACGGATCATGACATCCTGCCTCAAAGCCCCTTACCCTCCCATATCAGAACCATGTATCACATAAAATTCCAGCCTCATGGACACTAACCTACTCACATCAAAGTCAGGTGTCAAGTATCAAATTTAGATATCTAGGTAAATTTCTAGCCAATAGGAACTTGGAAGAAAAACACCTCTTAGCTTCCCTTGTTGACATTCACTCACATATGCCTCAGGATATGCCTATCTTGATGAACCATGTCACCTCAATTTGATGACCTCATTTCCCAAACTAGTTATCAACATCACCCCATACAATCATCCTTTCTTTCTCCCATAAGATAATGAACAATATGTACATATATCACATATCACAAAGTATTTTTATCCTGGCACATACATACAAAATAAATTCCAGTGTACCTATCTAAAAAAACATAGCAAAACTGACCTTGTCATTCTCAGCCAAGGGTAAATCATCTCTTTTACCATACCTGGTCAAGGGGAACATATCATAATATATAACAATAACACCCAATTGCACCACTTCAGGTGGAAATAATATCAACTATATAATGATAAAAAATAATTTCAATTCTCACTCTAGGTAACATGGTTTGTCCCCTATGCATGGGGATATAGGTGCCCAAAAATGAGTTCTAAAATAAGTTTCAACAAAATCAAAATCTATAATATACCATATCACAATATTCAATCTACCATATCCTAATATTCGGGATGAGTTACACTAGGCCTTAAGCACTCCTAATTTTACACCAAAGGCTACCTACTAGTAGTGAGGGTGTAAAGAGGTGATATTGTGGAGACTGTACCCTCTATTGATGATAAAATAATGGTTTAATACATAAAAATCATCAAAAAAGAAATACCAAACTCAGGAATAGTAACTCACCCATGGTGGAAGCACAAGTAACAATAGTATAAGAAATAATAATAAGCAAGTTCAATACCATTTGTAGAATAAAACATCATATGAAAACATTTGTAGAGCATGCATACAAAAAAACCCATAAAAGGAAATAATCAAAAGGGTCATCAATAAAAAACCTCAATATGTAGATATAATATAATGTAGATAGAAAATGAAAATAAACAAGAACTCCAACTTACATAATAACCCAAGTCCATTTCCCTTCATATCATGCTAACTCAATCAAAAAGATCTAAATCTTGAGCCTAAACCTTTATTTAATCATAAATCCATAAAATCTAGAAGCATCCTGATGATCCCATGTTGGATGTGAGAAATAATATCAATAAGAAACCACTCATATTTTCCTCTCTTACATCAGTTATTATGTAATTTTATACTAAAATATAAGGAAATATCACATTAACAACATATAATATAAAACTCTTCCCTTGTTCTCAGAAGCCATAAGGAATAAATCACTTGTTTCACCCTACACTAGAAAACCCGTAGTGGAGAGGATCCTTAGTAAATTGACCAAGGAACCCCTTGATGTATAAAAATCCAGAGGGCCCTCAAGAACCTCTTATAATAGTATCCTATCACCAAGTACCAAACTAACACATTGTTTTAAAATCAAGTAACTTGCATTTGGAAGGCACACCCAAAAAGGTTATTGGCCCCTCAAACCTTAGCTCATAAGAAATTAGGTCGGCTAAAGGAACAACATACGTGGAATAGTGAAACTTATCTGCCAAATAATAACACCATCGAATCAACAATAGAAATCTTGAAGAATAGTAATGAACATCCTCCCAAATAGTCCTAGCCCAATGACTGCAAGTATGGAGAGCCTCAACCCCCAACCGATAGTCTCAACACCATCAATTGATAGCTCCTCAGAATCCTTGGGGATTTATTTAATAATAACCTCCAACCATTACACTAATCTGCATCTAATAGAGGCCTATACTCATATAAGAAGTCAATAAAACCTCATTATCTTATTCCTTCTATGTTCACATGACTCCATACTACACATTTTCCAACACGAGTGAGCATCAGTCACCAAATAAGTCCCTTAGACACATCATCCAACACCTCATTCCCATGTGGCTATGTAACTCAACTTATCATCCAACACCACCTAAAATACCTTAGTCCATTCCTATAACTTGACAACATCATAACCTCCTTATGAAGACCACATCACCCAACCAATGACTATCACCACTCATCGAATATGGGCCTTTCCCAACATGATTATTACATCTCATCATACCAAACGGCCAATTCCATATCAATCCTTAGGTGGAGCCTTTCAATTTCCCATAGAAATAAGTGATTCATAGAAATAACATAATATAATTAAATTTAATAAAATAAACACACCTAGACTAACCACTTAAGCGGTCTCAATCTCCATATGCAACTTGTCCATGGAAGTAATGGTATATAAATTCTTTGAAGAATCCCACATGGAATATATTTAATTAAAAATAATATAATTAATTAATCATGTTACCACTAAAACTTATTAATTTTGTGTTCAAATCCACATCCCCAAAACAACTGATAAATCATGAAGAAAGATAAGCACCACTTACCTCGATTTGGTATATGCTTGAACTTCTGATCTTTGCCTCTAACTTGAGCCAATTAATAATGAATTAAAATTTTATAAGAACTCCCTAAAAATAGGGTAAAATGGATTTCATGTATTTGGAACTCGGTATGGTGAAGAAAAACAAAAAAATAATCAATAAGAATTGAGGCCTTATTGATATGTATCCAATTTCATAGATGGATGAAAGAATGAAGCTCACGTAAACAATAGATCTCATCACCTAGGTGGATGAAACAAGTGGATCCCCTTTGTTGTGAATTCAGTGGAGAAGAAGAAAAGGATGAGAATAGGTAAATATATGGGAGGAGAAAATATAATTTTCACATTTTTAATGGAATACCTAGTTAGCTCACATGGTTTAGATAACCGTGCATAGCCCATGCATTATCACCTTCCCAAATCTCTGTCTCCCATGGTTTTCCCACACAATTTTTGAAACCATTTAGAAAATGTGTGAATAACCTCTACTAAAAAATAAATATGTGTCACATTGTCATATTCCCCATTATTTATGGTTTGTAAAATCATGTACAGGAACCTGGTGGGCCATATGGTTACTCATGGGAGGCTTCACGGTTTTTCCAAATTGTGCTCCCCAGTTTTCACACATAAAAAACTTATGTTTTTGACCTCTGAAATATCCACAACCCAAAAAAAGCACTGAGGCATTTTTTGAGCACCTAAAACCATCCAATAACATATAATTGGGTTAAGGAAACTCTCATAATTATGTTCTAAAGATCAAACAAATATTTGTCCCACCCATCAAACTCAAAAAATTCAAAACAAGTGAGGAATTCAGCCCCTTCCAAAAACCCAAGATGTGCGTGGAACATATATTTTCCTTATAATGAGTCAAAGTCACATACCATGAACTAGTTCATGCAATGAATACTTATGAAATTATTTTTTCATGGAACTGAAGAAGGTATGATTGAGGATTTTGGAAGCTCGGTTAATTCATGATCACTTGGTATATCACTAGTTGTATACTTTTATTCATATTTACTATTCTATCATGACAGAAAACACTGTATACATGTGAAATTTTTTTATGGATTTATTTGGGTACCCTACTGGGTTTATAATCACACCCTTCATGGGAATCTTAGTGTGCATGTAGGCTTCATGATACGGGTTCCAGAGAAAGGGAATAGGGCCCAACATATGGTTGTTGGGGAACATAGAGTTAGGAAATGGATTTAATAGTCAGATAGAATTTAGATAGTTTTAGAAACATCTTTTATTTATTAATTTATAGTTATACTACTTATACATATTGACCTAACACATTGTATGTCTGTTTGTTATGATAATGTATGATGTGACATAAAATTTGATATAACATCTTGTTTATGTTATTTTCTCATGTATTTTTTTATATTCAATTACATTTCTATGATTACATAGGTAATAGTCCTAAAATGGAATATATTAACCCCTACCACTAGTTGAAATCCTCTTCTGTATTGGGAGGCATGTACAAGGTCATGTGGCACTCCTGATCAGATGTTGTGATTCGGGTCGGGGTATTACAAAATGGTATCATAGCCTTATTTTCCTTTTTTCTTTTTTTTTCTATTTTGTGACATTATAGAAATGAGATAGGATATTTGGGACTTAGGTATGGTATTTTCCTTATTACATTCCAACTAATGTGTAACAGATCTATGCGTTACCATGATGGGATGTTGTTACAGTTGTGGCTTCACAATTTTACAATAATCCTGTGTATATTGTGTTGTTACAATACATGGAATTTGGGTGTGTTTTTTTCATAATGAATAGGCTTATAGGGTCAGATATCATATATATATTCCTATTTTTTGTTTATAATCTTATTTATTTAATTAAATTATATGATATGTTTTAATTATTCAGTGATATATCTATATTATAATCATTTATTATTATTTTTATTGAATTATTTATTTGAACTTTTACATAATTTTCTGATGTATATATATGTTTGGGAGTAATGAAAAGGTTTGGTGGTCTAAGAATGTTCCTTGGGATAAACTAAGAGGGTTATACTATATGAATGGGTATCTAAAAGGATAGTCCTTCAAATGAAAATCCAATGTATGTACCTTTTAATTTCTTAATTAATACTCGTAATCAAGTTATCCTAGTAATTCTAAATGTTCATTTCGAAAATAATAAAAATGATAAATTAGATATGAATGATGGGTAATACTAGTGAAGTATGATATAATGATCCCAATATGGAGTAAGTGCTAGTTATACTATATTCTATATAGTAGTATTAACCTATGAATTCTCCCACACTCACTCTGATGGTTCAGGTGGTAAATAAGACTTATCCTGGATTCTTCTATATAGAACCTTATCAATGTAGAGTGGAAAAGAATAATATGGTTGAATATAACCAATATTTCAAGCTCTAAAACATTAAAATCTTATAGGGAAGTGGTGTTCCTCAAGATATTTAAGTTTTAATTGAAATTATTGAGGGAATCATTGATATAATAATGACTCTTGTGGATAGGAGTGTGAATTTGGCTGCTATTATGATTCAGGGACCCAACAGGAGTGGTGGGGTGTTATAGGATAGGAATGAATGTGTTAGGATCTTACTCAGTAGGCCATAAATGATATTTTATTTAAGGATTTATTTTCTAACATGATGAAGTTGGACCAATCATAGGAGATTTTGGAGCTTCAGTAGTGGATGATGTTGATGCTTACAATGATTTGAGAACCAAACTTCCCAATTCTTTTGTAAGTTAATATTTTATTAGTAGAAAGAGGATGGTCAGTGAGGTACATTATAATGGTTGATAGGTGAATAATATTCGGAATTATTCTTATCCCTTTTCCTAAAGAGGTTCTACTAGGTTCCACAACTGTGTAAGTAATGTACTTTTTAGTACATCATGTACAAATACACCAAGGGATGTCACTGGTGTGTAAATGTGAATCATAAATAGTGATTTTATTCTATGGTTTCATAACCTGATTTGAGGAGGTTATCTCATGGTGTAGGCTGGGGTCCACAATAGTATACCTAAGCATCATACAACTTGAATACTCAAGAGAGTTATACACCACAGAGGCAAGGTCATTCTCTATAGGCAGGAATGATGTATGTGATGGAGGAGGTTATTGAAATCGGTAGAGAGGGACTTTCTAGATTTATAGGTTTGGTTTTTATATCCTCTACATTATCTATTGCTTTTTCTAATATAGGATCCTCCCATTCTTTTAAATATTCCTAGGTCAGTTCTAGCCAAGATTTACTGGTTAAGATATCTTACGAGTTGTTCACTCATGGACCACCCTTGGGAAATAATGTAGACTATATGTAGTGATTTTATGAGTGTCTCATTTTTTCTTCTGACTATGAACATCTATAGTAATTTATGATCATAGAGTTGATTAGTTTTGATGTGATATTCAAAATAGACTAGTTAGCTGGTTATTGAGATCATGTTGAACTCTATCAGAGAATTGTATCTTTCACCATGCCTAAAGGAGAGAGGATCATATGGGATAGTTAGTGGAATTCTATAGTATGAATGATGGGATTAAACTTAAGATAGATTATGTTTATCAAATTCCAAGTAGTTGGATTGTCTATAACACAAAAAACCATATTATCCCCCTCTATTTTTCCTCCAGTGATAGTTTTTTATCAGTATATCTTCTTTAAAGAGTTCTCATCTATACCTATAGATAGAGGATGTGAGTTTGATATCAAGATTTTATATTGGATGCAACCAATATCAATTACTCTTTATCACCTGGAACCAACAGAATTGAGAGAGAGTTGAGGTTACAATTAGAGCATTTGGAGGAGGAGTGCTTAATCAGACATAGCACATCTCCTTATGGTTCTCTAGTGTTTTTACAATAGTGTGGATGGAAGTATATGTATTATAATAGACTATAGGAAGAAAAATTAGGAACTTTTTAAGAACATGTACTCTTTAAATTGGATTTATGATTGTCTTGATACGTTATAGGAAGCCTGGTCATTTTCCAATATTGATCTTTATTCAAGCTACCACCAGCAGCAAGTCAATAAGGAGGATATTCCAAAGACATTTTTTAAGAGTATATATGGAATTAATGAGTATCTTATCATTCTTTTTTCATTGAATAACACTCCATCAGTGATCATGGATATCATAAATAGTATTTTCCATCCATTAAATGACTCATTTATCATTGTAGTCAAGGATGATATCATGATATATTCAATGAATTAAGATATATATTAAAGGAGCCTTGATATTTTATTCAGTAAACTTAGAATTAACCATATCTATGTAAAATTATAAAAGTTTCAATTTTTGATTTAAGAGGTGTGGTTCTTAGAAAAAGTATTTCTAAGTAATTAATTTTAGTTGACCTAGAGAAGGAAGAGGTTGTGATTTCTTGTTCATATCCTATAAATCTGTTTGAGATTAGGAGTTTCCGCGGGACTGTCGGGAACTATCGATGTTTCATCAATGAATTATCACATTTGGAAGTATTGATGTTAGTGTTGACCAAAAAGGATGTGATGTTTGAGTGGTTTGATCAGTGTAAAAAGGCCATTATAGAGGTGAAGATGAGATTGAATATAGATACAATTTTGGTTCTTGTAGAGCCTATAATGGGATATGTAGTGTACTATGATGTCTTGAATTTTGGGTTGGGAGTTGTGATGATTCATAGGGATCATGTAGTCACTTATGGATAACATCATCAACAAACCAATGAGAAGAACTACCAAACCCACGACTTGGAGTTAGTGGTTATGGTCTATGATATGAAGTGTTTGAGACATTATCTCATATTGGGATATAAATTTGAGGTAGAGGTGTTTATTGTAGTATCAAAATACATTCAACTTTGAGGTGGCCTATTTTCTAGGAAAAGTTAATGTCATTTTAAATTTTCTCTATAATAAAATTTGGAGATGTAAGAACATAGAGAGTCTCTTTCATAAGAGGAATGGAATCTGATGAGTTTTATGGATGAGTGGATAGTGGATACATATAAATATAAATGAGTTATGAAAAGTGCCCCTAAGTTTATCATGTCAACCTTATTATATCAAGTAAATGTAACCCATGTGTCATTTACATGGTACATAGTGATATGAGAGCACTTGGAGAGTGACGATTTTATCCTCCTGTGGTTCTTAGATGATGATGATATGATCTATGTTCATGGGTGAATTATAGTTAAAAAAAATTTAAGGATATGTATGATAATATACATCTATATTTTTAAATGGGTTGTGCATCAAGAAATAAATAAATGTGTACCATGATATCTGATGTTAGTTTTTTTTAAATGTATAAAGAGGGGAATCACCATTTTTCTTCACGATTCCTTACCTACCAGAGGGTAAAGTTCAAGAATCAACATATGTATGGTTTTCTTTAGTCACTTTCAATACCTATATGGAAGTGGGATAAAGTGAAAATGGTATTCATAATGGGTTTACCCAAGACACCATGAAGCTTTGATACTTTTTTGTATCATTGTTGATCAATTGATGAAAGTGGATCATTTTATATTGATTCCTAAAATCCTTTTATTAAAAGAGTTGGGAACTATATTTTTATTGATTATTTTACATCTTAGTAGAGTTCCATTGAGATTCATATTAGATAGGGACCTGTATTTTACATTGCAATTTTTCCATGGAATACATAAGGCTTTGGGTACTAAGTTGAAATTGGGTACATTGTATCATCTACCGACATATGAATATTCAAATAGAAAAATCCATATATTAGAGGATATGATGTGGTCCTATATTCTATAATTTGGTAGATCTTAGGATGATCACATATACATGTTTTAGTTCAATTGAAATTATAAAATCTATGATTAAAATCATATGAAACCATTTGTGGCTCTTTATGATTGGTCATGTCACTCACCACTATTTTGTAAAAATATTGGTGAGGAAGCAATTGTGGTTATGAACATGTTACTGGATACCTCAATGAGGGTAGAAATAATATTGAATTGGTTAATCACCAATCAGAGAAGACAACTATTGTATACTATCTAGAGAAGGTGACTTTTTGAGTTCATTGTGGGTGGTCGAGTTTTCTTGTGATTTACTCTTCATTTAGAGAATGGATGGTTACAGATGTAAGTAAATCCATATACAATATTTTTTGGACCATTTGATATTATTGAGTGTATCTACATAGTGAAATTCAATTTGGATATTCACCCACAGTATCAATGTATTGATAATGTGTTCCATGTGTCTCAAATATGAAGGTACATGCTAGATCGTGTGAATGTGATAGACTACATGGAAATTGAACTAGATCCTAATGAATATTTCATGGATCACCCATTACAGATAATTTTCCAGTGTGAGAAAGAGTTTTTATGGAATATGATGACACTTTTAAAAGTTATATGTAAACATGTCCAATATCAAGAGGATACTTTAGATCAGGATTCTGATGTTCACTTTCATTGTCCTTAACTATTTGATCAAGACTGCTATAGACACAACTCATGGATGAAAATTTTTTAGAGGGGGAGAATTATAATATCCTTGTATTTAAATATATGTTTGATTTCAAGTTAGAATTTTTATTATTGTATTTTTTTCACTTTGAGTTGTGTCTTATGGGTAAGGGGTTCTTGGAATTTAGTTTTAGATGTTTAAGTATTTTGTGGGATTCTTTATGGCTTTAAAAAAATCCACCAACTGACCGGTGGGGTACACCACCCAGTTGGTGGTGCTAGTAGTGGGTCCTCTAATTTGGAATATCCCACTGGTACACTAGTGAGAATACACTAGCCAGCTGATCACCAAATAAGAATACATATATTCTTCATAAATACACAGGTCCCCTAGTGGTTCCCAATAAGAAATAAAATTAATGGTGTTTTTATTTAATTTTTTCCTAAATCAATTATTATCCTATTCACACACTAATTTGACCATGTTATGACTATATTCTCATAAATAACACTCCCTTGGCACTTTAGGATTTATTTTCCACTCATATGGGGTGATTTATTTCTAGATTTATCCATTGACATCCATTGAGGTAATATTGACCCATTGTAAGACTACTTTTCCTACTTTTTTATGAATTGATCATATAGACATGACATGTTGGCTACATATATGAATATCTACCCAAATATAATGTATAATTCATTCTTGATTGATATATCGATGTTGGAATTACATGAATTGGTGACCTATATCCTAACCCCTCTCCCCAATGGTACCCATCTTGGGATAATAATGAGATAAGGGAGATAGTGACACCTGATTCCCACATCCAACTCCTACTCAAGATAAAATAAAAGATTACAAATACATGCATGTGATTTCATTAAACTTAACAAATATAAAAGATACTGCATGTTCCAAAAGATAACCTCGACAGTGACCATGATGGTTAAATAGCTCCTAAAAAACATTGAGAGATAGAAATATCCACCATGATCCCCAACCATCCAATGTAGTATTGAAAAATAGTTCGTATATTTGTAAGTTGAGCATATAATCACTAAAACCCACCCAAAATCCTCTCATGTAAAATGTAATGAAAGCATACTAAAGCCCAATAAATAAACATGTTAATATAACTCATCACCAAAATAGGTATACTAAGTCCTCATCCTCACCAATGGTATCTCACAAAGTATCACATAAAAGGGATCATATAATATAATACCAAAATAAGTTACAGTACTACCACTTCCCCAATATTTTATCATCATGGCACAATGTCTCACATCTTGAGCCATCTCCCCTCAAAATTAATCCCGCCCAAAGATCCCAAGGCCATTGTATTATACCTTTCACATTGTGAATCATGTCATCTCATCATCACATACCATAAAATAGATGCACAAAATAAGTACAACCATCTACCTCAAGCTTTAGGGAAAGTAATTAGGAAACAAGAAACTCAACTATCTAACCATTAAGGAAATTTATCATCAAGATAGAATCCCAACTTTAAAAACAACAAGAATGAAGTAGATCAACTTTAACCTAATCCGAAAAACCTAGTTCCATTCTCAACAACACCATGCATGTCACCATGGATCCATCTCACCATCATTGGCACCAAATACTTCCACAAACTCGGTCCTCCCCATCCATGTATCACAAAACCACTATCCATCATAGACCCATGTCATGTCACATCATAAGGACTATATATATTTTAGTCACACAAGTGATTATGAAAATAATAAATAGTAAATAGGGTATCTAGGCTGTAAAACCAAGTCGTACCACCTTCATAAGAAAACTGGCTCAATCATCCAAAAATATTTATCTTTAACAAATAAATGGTTCTTTACCATATTAAATTAATTGAGTCACTTATTATAGGTTACAGACTCGTGAAACCTAAGGCATAAACTATTAAAATATGTGAATATTTAAACATTCATCCATGCACAACTTTTAGTTTCATGAAACTACGATGAAGAATTTTTTTAATTTAACATACCTATTTATTATTTCATCAACAAGTATTACCATCTTTACATTATTAATCCAATTTCCATTAATATAAGTGAGAATAATTTCAATTAAACATTTATCAAGAATAAATTTTATTTCCATCAAAACATAAGAAATAAAGGTTTTATTAAAACACGTCTCTTTAAATATTTATCTTACATAGATTACTAGATTTTCATTCTATAACCATTTTCGAAAAAACAAGCATGATAAACCATAGAAAAAATAAACATGAAAGCCATAACATAAACATATAGACCACATTATTAAGTAAAAAAATCAAACCATTATCAATATGGAAACACATGTGATCATTATGACCATAAAAAAAGTTCATTAATTCATATGGTTAAGTCTTCAATAAGTTTAATTCCACTATCACCCTTAGAGATAAATTATGAAAAACTTATGATTACACATAAAATAATAGAATAAGCAACAAATAACCTGCCTTGATTTGGAAGTTAAAAATTCTTCACATAGTAATGGATGAATGAGGTTCAACTACTACTAGAAGAAACACCACCATGATGAAGGAAGACTATCTAGAACCTAGAATCCAAAAACGACCATAAAACCATGTTCATAAACTACCAAAATAGGGCCTCTCGTTTTTTCATTCTTTCCATAAAAGAAGAAGCTAGTAAAAAATTTAAAATGAGAAGAATGGAGTGTTTGATGATCCAAATTCATTTTATTCTCCATAAACTAGGATATTGAAACTCTTAGAACTTATAAAAGGTCTCCAAGGGATATAGAACTAACACTTTCTCGGTAAAAATTCATTTCAATGAAACCTTAACTATAGAAAATGATCAATTAAACCCTATGTTTACCCTATTGTATAGAAAGTGATGGAATTATAGAGGAGGGTCATGGATCAATTATTATAGGTGAATAAGTTACATAAAAGGAATTTAAGACCCCTCTTAACTCCTCACATGTTTCTCTTTTTGTACTAGTAAAGATCTATGATGATCAGTGTTGGCTTTATCTCTAAAAAATCTAGCTTGATCACCACCATTTTCTAGCCATGGATAGGGTGGTTGTTCCATGATACATCTAAAAATAGGTTTTTCCAGGGCATGTTTCCTGCAACAAAGCAATTTTCTTCTTAAAATGTCTCCTAAAATGGCATGAGATGTCATTTCCAAGCTAAAAGTTATGTATCGTAAGATGTTAGGGCTAAAATGTCCTAGAAAAATAGATTGAAAATATTTTTTTAAAGTAATGGTGCACGATGAACCACATTACCAGCACAAAATGACTTTTTCATTCACTTTGCTCCAATACAAACTTAACCACACCCACCACTAGGGCATGGTGACCCCTTGAAAGACCAAGACACCTCTACAAGCCTTTGTAACACCTCTAAAATACACATTGACTCCATAAATCCTTGGTAAAACCTAATGGAAAGGTCTGTATGGTTTGGACCATTACACCTATCCTTTATCGATCAAATATCTTCTATTGGTGATCAATCTCTTTTGGTAAATTTATGTGGATTATATATCTTCCTATGGTCTCTTCCTTTAATCCCAATTCTTGATAATCTATTATGTTTGATTTTGTATTGTTCTATTAAATAATAGTTCACAAGTGTGATCCATGTTCTATCCCTTGATGGATCCTAGAAATTGGAATCAGTGCACTAATAGTGGGAAAATCATACCATCGTAGGCCTTCATATTTAGTTTTTTTAAATTATTGACATGTTTTTATTTGCCTATTGTAGAGAAACCTACATGATATGGTAGGTTTAGAATTCGTGTGTAACCCATGAGTCATTTTCGGGGTATTGATTGTGTTCTACTTACTATATCTCACATTTTATGTGTTTATATTATATCCCATGGAATATTTTATATTCCTTTCTTGTTCCTTTCTATATTGGTCTGTACATGTGTACTATTCACAGTCTATGAAAAATTTATTATGAGATAATGTTACTTGTTATTTAATTCCACACATGTGTATTTTTTTAGACTGTGGAACCTATGATTCTGTATTCAGGTTGGTAGGGGAACTTAATAGGTTTATCAAGCCCCAGAAATGGGGATCTTTGATGACATGGATCATCTAATGTGGATCAAGAAACAGGATGGAAAGATCCAATTCTAGGCATGTGATTATACCATGGGTAAGAATTCCACACACTGTTGGAATATACTCTATATGATAACATCATGTGTCGATGGGGAAAATCATTGTGTATATATAGAGTTCCATTTATTTAGGTGTGACAAGAATGAGTTCCATCAAAGGATAATAGGTGTCCATGAGTCATGGGTGTGAATTTCCATTAAGGGTGAGAATTGATTACTTATTTAATGCTGGAGAATATAATTTCCTTAGAGGAAGGAAAAGTCACATGGAAAGAAATATAACATTTTATGACAACATATGACATTATTTAAGCATGGCATAAAAACAAGTATTGTCGAGGTTCATGGTAGCCTAGTTAGTAAACGATCATTTGGTATATGATTGGTTGAATTCTATTATGTTTATTTACCTTTGAATCATTATATTAACTTCTATGTACATGTTAACTAATCGTAACGATGCATTGGTGGTGTCCTACTAGGACAATACTCACACCCTACATGGGTATCCTAGTAAATTTTCAAACTTCATGACCATAGATGTAGAGAACTGCAAGGTCCCCATGGTAGGTTGTTGAGGAACAAGGAGTTAGGCAATAGACTTTTTACCCAGAAATACTCTAGATAATTTTTATAGTATCATTTATTTATTTATTTCAAGTTTAAGAGGTTATAATTTCGGACCCTCCACATTGGGGGTTCGTTTGGTTTGATATTGTATGACCTAGCATGATATACATTATAACATACTCTTTATGATATTTTGCACTATAATATTCAATTGTATTATGTATATGTTTTTTTATTCTAGTGTATGTCTATGAATACTAAGGGTATAGGCTTCCTAAGGAATATCAAGACTAAAATCCCTAGTCAGAGGCCTCTGAAATATGGAAAGATTCATATGAGGTCATGTGGTACTTCATCTTGGACCTAGTGATTAATGTCAAAGTGTTATAACAGGAAACCTGAAAATAATCTATAAAGAAAAATAATGATACAAGACATATAAAGATTAAAAATCTATCCATGGATATAAAATGGATGAGGTTATTTTAATTTCAACTCATGAACTAAGTATTATTGGGTACTAAATGACTTGGAGTGACTGTTATCGCTTATCAAGATTGATCTAGTTATAGAAATCATTTTAAAATAACTTATCGGTAGGTTTTTATAGTTCATTAAAATTTATTACATTATTGAGTTCAGTAGAGTTTTACCAAATATCCTCATTATTTAAGTGATTATTGAGAAAGGAATCAATGATGTAATCTTGAGGATTGTAACACCCCTCAAATTTTATGGAACCATTTCATCTAAATATTCACTAAAAATCTTATTTTTGTGAATTATGGATTTTATATGTGTCTATAGAACCAAGGTTATATATTTTCATTTTCATCATTGTTTGGGTCGAATTTTGGTCATAGAAAAAATTTCAAACAACAAACTATAAAATTGTGGCATGAATAGGGATACATTATATTAATTTTTTTATTGCAGGTCTCTAGACATGACATAAAATAATAATTTAACCATCAAGGCCTACTCATTGGGGAGGTCTCACATCTAAATGAGGGTGATATCATCATCAATCCTTGACTTATGGGGAGTGTTTCACCATGATGGATACGATATCCTTGTATCATGACCCTATGTTAGGGTGGTTAAGATTCCTATTTCTGCTAGATAATGGGGAATTGTGTTATGCCCCAAAGGGATAGGATGGAATGTGACCTTGGGTTTAGAGAGTTATGCCATGACTCTTGTGATCATGATGCAATGGACCCCCTGGGTAGTTTTGTAAAACATTAATTAATTAATTTAATTTCTTTTATACTTTATGAAATGAGGAATGTCATCATTTTCTCTAGAGGTAACATGTTTTTACCTCTCTTATCCCACCCACTACTTCTCCCTAATAATCAAGATATCCATTTTTTGTGGCTAGATATTTAATTCATAAATTCATAGATATTATTAGGGATAAGTCTCATGGTGTTCATGATTTTATTTTCTACTTATATCATTGTTACATTATTATCAGTCATTTATGCCCTAAATTTTGGATTATAAAATGTTTTATGATTTCCTTCAATTAACTATGATTCATCTAGTGATACTCGATAGACGGGTTTTTATGAGTTCTAGTTAGTTATATATTTATTTTCTTATGGAAGTTTATTTTGTTCATGTGAAATTTTATGGTTGGGGTTCTCAGTTAGGTGATATAAAGTTTCAATTGAATCAAAATTATTTCCCATGAATCTTTAGATTTCCTAGGGTTCTTCTAATCAGAAGAGTGGTCTTAGAAAATTTATGCTAGGTCTCAGTGGCCATAGAAGGTGACAATGTTTTCATATAGGGTGTGAAGCTAGAATTGGAAACTAAATGGTTAATTTATGTTAAGATATGGGTAAAGAGGTTGTAATTGGTTCATGGTGGTGGTTAAAATATAATAGATTCTATTTCATGGATATTCAATAAAATTGTTGTGATTGGATTCGAAGTTAAATCTTGTGAGTGAGTGGTAATAAAATGCTAAAAGGACAGATAAGCTAAATATGGGGTACTTTGGGAGGTAAAATTGAATTACATGGATGTTTATTCTAGGGGATGTGGGTTATCATAATAAAGTTGTATGGTTATAAATTTTTCATGAGGGAAATTTTTTTTCGATATGGGAATCCTTGTGTGATGAGAGAATAGTTACATAGTATTATTAGACTATTGTACAAAAATTTATAAATGATGTTAGTGAGGGATACCTAGAGACCAATCAGGCATGAGGCTTGTTATGTCGTGAGAAAAGGGTAATTTATTCACTAGTTATGGGGAAATGTTGATTAATCAGTATGGTATTATGGTGATATTTCATTCATTAGTGACATTATGACTACGGTTTATTGTTTTTGTGGTCGTAAGATATCAGTTATATTGTACACCACTGGGGTTGATGTTATTTTTCCTATGTATATCGAAGTGTGGTGATGATCACTAATTTATTAGAAATATAAACCAAAGATGTTTCTTAATTGGTGGATATTTTTGAACATATAATATAATAAGGGATACATTATAGATGAATACCATTGATTGAGGGAGTGTTTTGATATATGGGTACTCAAAGTTTTTGGTCTGATTATGTGAAGATGGTTGACTTGTGGATATTGAGCCAGATATATGAAATGGGTATTCCCCATAGTAATGATATGAGGTATATGTTATTGTGATGATTTATGAAATGTGTTATTTTTTCCTTCATACATGTACAGACTGAGGGTATGTTATCCCACTCCCACACTACCAGAATCAAGTGGGATGATGCATGAGGGTGGTAGTATTGTACCTCATTTATTGAGATAATTGATATCAATTATCATTAGTTGTCATTTAATGTTATCAAATAAATTATATTTTATTGGAGTTATTCAAGGTAATTTTGGTGGTGTCCAATGGTGTTTTATGAACACACTCAACCATGGAATCTTGTTTTGTATATAGTTTAAATTTTTTGTATTTTAAAATATTGAACAACCTTGTGGATAAAATTAAATTTGGTCAATGATGGATATGGTATATCCTAATTTCATGGATGATATTAAAGATAATACAAGTAATATGCTTAGTTTCAAGAGATGTGATACACAATTTTTTTCTACCCTCTGTTTTGAGGTATGATATTGACCCACATTTGGAATCCTTTTTTGGTTTTCTTATCTATTTTATGTACTAATCTTCATTTTATATAGCATGAGTTTAACAGTTTTATTCATTAAACTATTTTTTATTTTTAATTGGATGTTTTATTTATTTATACACCACATTTATATAGGCTAAAATATCCTCATAATCAAACATTATAACCTTATTGGTAGTATAGAACATATGGTATACAATTATCCACACCTAAGGTCACATAGTGCTTTTAGTGTGTAGAAATTTGGGTGATATTGGTTAGGGAGAATTTAAAAGTAGAATCATAGAATGATTTCATTTAATTTTTTAGGGTGTGGGGGATTGATATAAATGTATTTGTTGAAACTTTTTATAGACTTCATATTCTATTTTTAGAAAGCACAACTATGGGGTGAATCTTGGTGAGGAAGGAAAGAGGAGTTTTATCATTATAACACCCTGGGTTTTTAGAAATATTTGTTTCCAAATAAATTTAATCTCATTGATATTTTGTGTTACATGAAACACTGAGTTAGGATTTTATTAGATTAAACATTGAGTTTGTCTTTCATTACTTGCAACACTAAGTGTAAACTTCAATACATGAAACAAAGTTTAAACAAAACATGATATACTATGAAAATATTATTATTTAATATAATAGAAATTTCATAGACATTAGAATTATTGGTATAATATGATTAAATAAATGATGAAAATATATGTTTTAAAAATTTTTATATAATGAAATCATTATTGAATTATTAATTAGAAATGAAAATATGAAAATAAAGGAAATCCTTTATTGAAAAACCAATTTTATGAAAACAGAAGAGTTTTTCCTAAATAAATGAGAAAAAACCACTTTTGGGGAAATATTTTTAATGAAATGTATATATTATATATTTTATAAATATTTTTGTATTCATCTTATGTTTTTTATATAAAATAGATAAAAATAAATTGAATTTTATATTTTAAAACTGTTTTTTCTAAAAAAATATTTTTTCAAATTTTTCACACTAAATTAAAAATTATTTTTTGTACTTGTAGAAAATTAACTATATAAAATGAAATAAATTCATTATTTCAAAATTTAAAAATTATTTTAGGATGATTTTTTTTATTTTTCAGAAATGATATTTTTTTGATGAATAGTGAAATATATTGGCTTTAATTAAGAATTTTCATTTATTTTAATTCATTTAAACCCTTAAAAATTGTTTTCAAATTGTTTTAAATGTAAAATTAGTTAAATTATATATATTAATCCAATTTTGTTCATTTTAATCAATTTTTTATCGATTTTTGATATAAAAACTTTACAAACTTTCAAACATTTTCTCTTTAAAAACCATATTTCTTATCGCATATGTGGGAATAATTTTCAATTAAAATTTTCCACTTTTGAGAATTTAATTTTCAAAATGGATTAAAAAATTTAATCATCATAATTCATATTATCTAATAATTTCAATATAATTTTTTACCAAGATTAATAGTAAAACCTTAAAAATTATTTACCATAGTTAAGGTAAAAAATAGGTTTACTGTGTGGTTAAACAAAAAAAGATAATGTTTAAAAATGACCTAAAACATATAATATACTCATTGGATATAAATATTTAGACTTTATATCTTATATTATTTATAAGGGACTATTTTTCATCTTATTAATGTGAAAAACGTGGGTACACATTTTCTATTAAAAATTTATAAATGTTCCACTCACCTCACTAATAAAAGTACACCAGTCCTAATCTCACCATAACACTCTAAAACCCCATTGAATAGGATTATATATGACAAAATAACTTAATTTATTCCCTACTCTCATCCTATATTCGTTATTCTGACCATCAATCCAACCTAATATTCCATTTTTGGTGAAACCAAAATATGTTTTCTGAAGAAGAGGTAACGTCCCTAGTCGAGAATTTTATTTTATTTCATCCTCTTACTACATCATTTATTATTAAAATAATATGATATAACATCTTCTGTATCTTAAATATACAATTATGTTATTATTTTATTGTAATTACATAAATCCTTCTCAAATTCCATCAAATGGGTTATGAAATCTTTATCCGTGTGTACGACAGACTACTGTGTCAAAAACTGATGTCATTAATTTTTTAATTACCACCTCTCATAGTTGGAAATAATGTTGTATTTATTGTTTATATATGATATTCATGATTTTATTATTCTTAAATAATCATTATATCACATGTTCCTTCTTTCATTCAATTCTGTGGGAGTATAATAACATCATTCATATGTACGATGGACTACCACCTCATGAAGTGATGTGATTTGTTATTCACATACACTTTACATGGAAGGTAATAATGATATTTTTAATAAAAATTTGTGATATTTAAATGAAATAACAATGATTATGGAATGGTCATATATTATTTCCCTTCATTTCTTTCAATCTATAAAGAAAATGGAAACAACATTCATGTGTACGTAAGACCTACCATCTCCATGAATGTTGTATTTAATTTTCTATATATAACTTTTATGTATTACTATAAATAAATATATGTTATAATTATTTCATGTTTTAAATTATTAATATTACTTAACCATAATTAAATTAAGGGGATCTAAAACACCAAATCAATACATACATGAAATACAAATCATTTATTACCTCAAACAAGACTTTAACATGGAATTGTTAATAAAATAGTTATAAAATGAAATAAGTAAATTATATATGGTATGATATATATAAATATGTTTATATAATATATTTATAATAAACTCATATTTATTATATATGAGGTTCTATCATGTACAGAGGAAGTCATGACATGCAGTAAGGGATTTTTGTATCACTTTTTTAATCTATGAGATACATTTCATATTCACTATGTGATTCTTTTATATATGGTATATAATTTTCCTGAATTTATATTATTATTATTATCATGAAAACTATTTCTATTTATATATCCATTTTAGTATCTCTCATTCATTGGTTTTAAGGTTCAAAAGATACAAAAGTGGTCCGGGATATTTGTATCAATTTTCTTTCCTTAAGATACATGTTATATTATGAAACTATCTTCTTTTATAAGGTGTATATACATACCATTTTACAAATAATATCATTAATTTATTTATTCTCATGATATTTTATGTATTATTTAATTTTACTCTTTCATGTGGCTTATAATTCAAATTTACCATTGGTAAAGATTTTATGTTTCAATCTCATCGTTTATCAGGATTGATTATGATTATGTTTACGATTATAATATCTTATAATAAATCTCTTGAGAAACTAATTAAATTCATTATAATATGGGTATATCATGATAATACATTTCCCTTCATTTTCGTCTCTTTATGGAATCAAGATATCAAAAAAATGTTTCATAAAAAATCACCATTATTTATCTATTGAATCGAAAACCCTATTTCTTCTAAGAATATATTTGATAAAATTGTTTAAAAAAATATATTACAATTCAAAAAGTGGTTTATAAAATTTATTTTTACCTATGTTTTACATGTTTCAAATTATATTTAATGAAATCTTCATTTAGTCTTCCAAATAATGCACATTATCATTTTACAAAAAATGTGAAATGAATATTTATTTTAAAATCTAAGGTATGAACAAAATTATCCAACATCACAACCAATAATTTCGTTGAATATTCCATTATAATATTACAAGTTTATTTTCAAATAATATTACTTTGAAATTTTATTATGTTTTAATAAAGTATTTTTAAAACTAGAAAGGATATTTTCACAAATAAATATATTAAATAGAATTTCCAAATAATTTTCCATATAATATGTAATTAGTTGATATTGCATATTACTTGCTTGGAATATTATCCAAGGATACTATTATTAATATTTTTATAAATGGTTAATGTTTATGATGAATCAATTTTTATGAAACACATTTCTCTTCCACGGGTTATAAGATATGTAATTGCTAATAAAACAATACCCTGTTTTACAAGTTATGCTTTGTGTAAATGATGAAATGATTATGAAACCCATTTCATGTAATGGGTTCTGATATGATGAATTTTTTATGATATTATGGCACCTATATGTATGATTTTCATGATGTGTTGTGTGTGACCTATATCTACCTCCAATTCATTGGGTAAATATTAAAGTTATATGATCTCAAAGGGTATATGGTAGCTTATCCCAATACCGAAAAAAGGTACATGGGAGGTTATATCAAGCCTATAAGAGGGTACATGAGAGGTTATACCAGGACCAAAGCTGGTACAAGGGTGGTTATCCCAAGCCTAACATGTTTTGAATGTCTTGGTGGGTGTCCCTAACATAAGATTTTATATGATTATTTATATTCCAAAAAACTATATATTTTTCCAATGTTGTGATATCGTGGATCATGTTATTTGATTCCATTATAAATCATTTCTTATGAATAGAAAATATTTATTCGATGAATCATGTTTGTGATCCATGATATATAGGGTAGGGGTTTTTTATATTATTATCAAGTTCTCATATCCATATTATCATGTCATATTGATATCTGTCTTATTTACACTTACTAAGTATCGAAGTTCACTCGTCATTATGTTTCAATTTCTCATGATATGAAGAAGGATATTATATAAAATATTCTAAAGAAGGGTGATAATTATGAAGAAATTACTGGGAGATGACGTAGCTCACTTAAGGACCAGAATTTTATGTTTCCAAGTTTCAAAAGGCACTTGAACTAAATGATTATATTATGGATAATTATGTTAGGTAATTAATATTAATATATAAAGTATTAATATTTATTTATGACAAGTTTGGGTCATTACATTTTGTATCAAAGAAAGTTTTTGTTAACCTTTGGAAACTATTATGAGAAAACTTTAGTGAGCTTAATTGGGAAATTTATAGGGATATTTCTAGGGGTATGACCTAGAATAAGTCTATAGATGAGTCAAGTTATAGAAAAATTTACATGATTTTTTGAAATGGATATAGTTAGTGGTTTCAAAGAAATTAAAAAGCTTTTTTAGATACTAAAAGTGGATGTGGATTTGGAAGAGAGGTACCTATGGGTGATAACTCTGAAAAGATGCATTAAGATGGAATTGATCATCACTAGGTGCATGAAAATGGTCCTTTATTCACACATTGTTTGAAACTCTTAGGTGATATGTTTTGTAAATTCATAAATTCATTACGAACCACCATGAAGGATTTGCGTAATGACCATGACTGACCTCGGTTATGTCTAGCATTTCATTGATTAAAAATAATGTGTTATAATTTAGACATCATTAAATTATTTCCTTCAAGATTATTTGGTTTTCTACTGTGATTAGTGTTTCTCACACTACAATTTTTGGTTTTAGTCGATGGATAGAACCTGAATGAATAATTTTAATGATAAATTCATTAGATAATGCATTGATTATTCTCCTAAGAAACCAATTGTTATGGGAGTCAGAATGAAAAATCATTTTGATATGCTCACCCATGTTTCGAAAGATATAAATCATACTAAAAATCAAAAATGAGAAAAAGAGGGGAAAACATTTCATTTATTTATTCATGAGGTAACATCCCCCATATTTTAGTGGGTCCATTAATCCACAAATCACTGAACAATAGAGCAACACCCCTTAAAATATATTTTTCATTCTACAGTTTACAGATCATGAAAAATTAATATTTACTATATATCATTTAGAAGGTGAATAAGATCAATAGTGTAAACTTATTAATAATACAATTCAATTGGAGGTATTTTAATTCATGGAATGAGACTAGTTTGATACAATATTTTTCAGTAAGTACTTCTCTCGCATTCTCTAGAAATTGATTGAGAATGAATTCCTGGAGCTATCAAAGGTAGATGATGAATCTTTTGGTACATATATAGTAATTTTTATAGGGATTTCATAGTGTTATTCTGGTTTAATTATCTATCTAGAAATCAAAATTAATCAATTCTTTGGTGCCTTAATACCATGTCATTAAAAGGTATTGGCTATAAGAGACTTTAGTAGCTATAAACATTTCTTTTGATGTGCACTGAAGGTGTAAAGAGAACATGGATATTCTTACCATCACCATGTTTTTTATTAGAGAAGTAATATAATTTCTCTTGTGATTTGGAAATAATCCCATGGTGGAAAGAAATTAAAGTCACCTACATTCTGAAAATGTCGGAAGAAGAAATTAGGTGAATGGATGAATGGAACATGAGGATGTTATATGTATATGAAGCCTATTCATAAGGAAAAATAATATAAAAGTGATGTTAAGAGACTAATGGTTCTAGAAAAAATGGGACTGGGTGACGGCTAGTGTCTAACTCTACTTTTTTCTATAATTAATGATTAATCAGAGATTTAACACAACATTCAATGTTATGAGCAATGAAATTAAATCAATGAATCATAAAATAGAAATTACACTGGAACCATAGGGATAATCATCATATATTATTTATTAATAATTTAAATAATAAAGAATTATTTTTTTTGTATTTTTTTCATCATTTATGAATCAGGAAACAAATTTTTGTTTTTTGCCTCATTTCTATATAGGAATCATGTGAAGATTCCCTCTAGCGGTGATCCATATGTGTTCCAATAATATTCAGACATCACTTAAGGAATCTCTCAGTGCTAGAATGAAAAATCCATGGACTTTCATCATCCTTTTTTATCGCTTCGAGAACGACTTCCAAAGCATTCTCTTTGATCTAGTAGAAAAGGATTGATCTCCGTTCTTGGGAGCATTCTTGGATAAGGAATATCTCTAGGCTTGAGATAATTATGCAATTCCATTTTTCATAACCCAAATAAATGAATTTTTTATTGAGAAAATAACATAACTGAGTTAATATACCACTAGGGTTAAAATAAAATAAATCCACAACTTCCCTTAATTATTTATTTAATTCTAAAGAAACCCCATATCAAATAATAATATCATTATTTCTCAACATGTTAAAAAATTTAAAATTATAATTAAATATTATTTAATCAAATAATATTAAATATTTATTATTTCTCACTAGACCAAAAATATCAGTCTTCCATTACTCCAATATATTTATCAGACCTTGAATAATGTCTATTTAATAATTAAATAAATATTAATACAGTATTCACCAATAAATAAACAAATATAATATTTAATAAAATAAAAAATAAATATTTATATATGACCAAGATTACATGAATAATTATTAAACCACTTATGGGAATACTATTTATTCAACCTCGTAAATAATAAATAATAATATATTATTTAATCTAATGTCTGGATACACTTAATGTGTGCCCCTATAGGCCTCTTTCTCACTGGAATTAGGCGGAGGAGCCTAAATTCCAAGGATAATGTCTAGTAACACACCAATGCACCCATATAGAATGAAGTTAATGCATAAATGACATTATAACTCATATGGACCCTTAATGTGTAATATAATCCATTGTTCATGATAACTCAAATCAAGTAGGTGGAATATTGGTTCCATCATCCTATGTGCTTGATGTCTCTTTCTTTGACATTCCAAAAATAGAACCTACTTATAGAACATTGTGTCCATGGACTTTTTTAGGATATATAATTTCCATCAATGGGCCTGAGATATCCACTTATGTTAATTAACATAAGTGATAAATCTTTTCTATCATTATTCATTGACAGAATATTAATCATTACTCACCCAACGTATCCTACTTCACCAAGAACATCTGTCATCTTGGTTTTCATCGATACATCAATGTATGTGACTCATAATATTCATCAATAATAATAATAATGTATAAGGACCAATACACTCATCCAAAGATAAGAATATCTAATGACACATATAAATGTGGATTTCCTACTTGTATCCCTATTCTCAAAATATCCTATTGAATATTACCAAGGGTGTACACCATGATAAATGTTCTCAATGTCCTATGAGTCTACACCCCTAATATCCTATATCATTTGTGTCTCTAAAATTATATCATCTGGATATAGAACATATATTCAAAAATAGTTTTGTTGAACTTATGTGTTATAATCATAGCAGGGAACTGCTATTACCTTTTGGTGAAACAACTACTCTTTTGGAAATTATCACATACTATGTCACATAAAAGAATAATCATGAGGTGATAAGTAGTTTATTAATATTAAAAACAATGAATAAGTTTTTATCATGAATTACATAGAATTTTGTTTTAGGTAACAACTAAAACAAAATCCCACTTGAACTAGAGCTAACTAATAAAAACCTTCAATCCTCTTGCTCTCACATGACACTCATGCCTCTTATGATATAGGACTTCAGTCAACTGGTCAGCTATGTTCTCTTCTATATCTACCCCGCATACTACAAATTCACCCCTCTAAAAGAAATTATTTAATAGGTGATACTTCTAGAGTATATTCTTTTTCTATCAGTGTGACATTTACTATTTTGAAAGATCCACCACTCTATTATTATCACAATAAAAAGTGATGGGATATTTACTAATAGTTACAACATCGAGATCTTGGGAAAAGTTTAAAATATAAATAAATTCCATGGCTATATCAGAAGCTACTATATACTTAGACTCCACTGTATAATTTGCGACAACTAGCTACTTTGAACTCTTTCAGCTCACATCCCCTTCATTGACACAAAAAAAATCCTGATTATGACATTAGATCATTTTGATATTTTAAAAAACCAGCTTCAGTATAACCTCTTTTGACCAAATCATCTTCCCCTCCATACATTAGGAACATATCTTTATTTCTTATAGATACTTAAGGATAGCCTTAAAAACAGTCCAATGTTGGTCTCCTCAATCTTCTTGATATATTCCTACAATTCCCATTACCAAGTATAAATCAAGTCTAATACATAACCTGACACACATGATTGATCCTATCTCCAAATCGTATGTGATATTACTCATTTCTCTTTCTCATGTTGTGTCTGAGGACACATTTTCTTTGAAATATGTAAACTATGTGATGCTGGAACCAATCCCCTCTTGGTTTTTTTCATTCTAAATCTCTTTAGTATCTGGTCAACATATGTACTTTTACATAGTCCAATATGCCTCTTGGATCTATCACGAATGATCCTGAACCCTAAAATATAATTTTATTCACTTAATTCCTTCATGGATAAAAACTTTTTTAACCAGTCCTTAACTGACTGTAAGACTGGTCTGTCATTTCTAATAAGTAATATTTTATCAATATATACTATGAGATTAATGACTGAATTCCTACTAAACGTCTTGTATACACACATCACACATTCATTCATTATAAAAACAAATTCCTTGATGGGTTCATAGAATCAAATGTTCCATGACATGGATTCTTCCTTCAATCCATAAATGGATATATGCATCTTGAAAATTCTTTTTGAATCACATGGAGTCACAAACCCTTATAATTGTGTCCTATAGGCTTCTTCTTGAAGGTTCTCATTAAGGAATGTAGTTCTTAAATCCATCTTCAATATCACATAGTCATTGTAAGTTACTATAGAAAGTATAATTCTAATGGATTTAAACATGAAAACTGGTGAAAAGGATTCATCATTTTCAATTCCATGATTCTGTTTAAACCCTTTATACACTATAATTTCTTTATAGGAATTTACATTACCTTACATGATAGGTTTCCTCTTTAATACCCATTTTCATCCAACAATCTTTACATCAATTGACACATTGACCATAACCCAAAATTGGTTATGATAAATGGAAACCATTTATGAATTCATGGAGTCCTTATATATTGTAACTTATAAGCTTTCTATTACCTCCTTATAGGATAGAGGTTCATCATTCTCAACCAATAATGAATCACCATATTTCGTGACTATAAATCCTTATCTATCAGGTTATATTTCATGTTTTACACTCCTAAGAAATACTTTTGTTTCATGAACTACCTCTTCCATGGGGCCCTGTGGAATGTATTCTTGTACCAACTCTTATGTGTCTTGAGCATCAACTTCATCGAAGTCAATTATTCTACCACCGTCCTTTTTGAGGATTTTATTCCCCTAATGTATGATGGCTTGTATGGAGAAAATAACTTTCTTGGTTAAGTGGTTTTATAGGTAGTATCCATTTTTTCTTTATGATACCCTATAAAGATACATTTAATTCCCTAAGGTTCTAGTTTGTTTCATGAGGATCCATTAATAATTTCCTCACAACCCCATATATGTGTATTTGACAAAATGGGTTTATTTACACTCCATAACTTTAATGAAATTACATTTTCCACTTTAGTTTTTACTCAATTTAATGTGTATGATGTATTTTGTGATGAATATCCCAAAAAGTATAGTGGAAGATCTAGATGACTCATTATTGACCTTACTATGTCCAATAAGGTACATTTCCTCCTTTCACTAACACCATTACACTGGGCTGTATAAGATGGAGTGAGTTGACATAGAATCCAAAACTCCTGTAGAAAGTAAAAAACTCTTGTTTAAGATATTCTCCACCCTAATTCAACCGAAGGCTTTTTATCTTCTTATGAAGTTGATTCTCTACTTCATTTATGAATTCCTTGGATTTATCAAAGGACTCATACTTATACCTCGTCAAGTATATAGAGCCATATATACTAAATTCATGAGTAAAATTTATGAAGTAAGATTATATACCTATTAAATTTACTAGAAATGGTATGCAGACAATAGTGTGTACCAATCCTAGAAGTTTTGTGGCCCTTTCACCATGTCTACTAAATGGTGGTTTGGTCATTTTTTCTATTAAACAAGAATGACATATATCAAGTGTTTTTGGATAATATGAGTCTAAATAACCATCTTGATATAGTGTTGTCAAACAGTTCTCATTTACATTCCCAGGATAATGATATCACAATTAGTTGTTATATGAGTCATGTGAACATAATTATTTATCAATTTCCAACACTTGGTTTTTGTAATTTAATACATTAATATAGTTATTTAAATACACCATAAATGAACATATGTTTTCATTATAATGGAAAAAAACTTTTATTTCCATATTTGAAAATAAACCCATATATATCTAAAAATGGCACATAAATTATGGTTTTTGTAATTGTAGGTATAGAATAACAATCTATTAAAACCAAAAAAAAATCATAAGAAATTAAAGGTGGTAGTCTCCAATGGCCAGAGTGGTAAGCCTTTCACCATTGGCAGACTACAAATCCACCTCTCTATAGGAAATCTTCTATAATCTACTTGGTTCCAGTATTTGGATATATATGTGAGCACCACAAGCTGTATCTAATACCCAATGTGTAGAAATTGAAAGATTGAACTACATAATGATCACACCATTATCTTCCCCTTGCTTTTGGGTGTAGTTCCTCTTTTAGTGTCCTAGCATGATATAAGAAAAAAATACTGCCTCTTTTTCCTTTCCCTTCATCAGGATCTTCTTCTCCTTGATACAAAGATGCTCATGAGCATTAGATTGTTTATAAGTCTTGGGAAACATTGACATTTATTTCCATTTCTAATTAACTATAAGGACCATGGGTTTATCATGGACCATTCCCTTATCTAATTTTATAGTTCATGTAAGATGTTATGAAAGAATATTATAATTATGTCTCATATTATAATTGACAATAAAACTGGATAAGGTCTTAGGATGCGATAAAAGTATGAGATCTTTATACAACTCATATAAGAATTTAATCCCAAAGATGTCCAAGTGTTCAATGTAGCTGATAATATTGACTATATGAATCACTTCAAGTGTATACTCTCCATGCTTAGTTTTCAACAAAGCATTAGAGATCCTATACCTCTCTTGTATCGCCTTCTCCTAATAGAGATCTGAAATGTGAGACATCATGCTATAAGCATCCATATCCTCATGTTTCTTCAAAATATCATTGGACATGGATGATATCATGAAGCACTGAACACCTATTTCATCATTAAAATGTTTCTTATAGAGAGATATCTCTTCATCACATACCTCATTTATAGGCATAACTGATAAAGGTTCTTCCAACACATACAATTTTCTTTCATGGTGAAGGATGAAATGTAGGCGCCTTTTCCACTCTTGGAAATTTGTGCTGGTGAGAAGGTTTCGCCTCTCATGTATGGGTCATAATGATATGTTTGATTTCATTTTATTTTTGTTTCTAAAAAATAATATGATCACAATTTTAGTACATTATCTGATAAAATTTATACAAATAAATAAATATTTTATTTATTCATCTCTGACTATTTTATCGAAACCAAATAGCTTTCACCATTGGATTCAAAATATCACGTTTCTTGGATATTTTAATGGAAACAATCCATATTCCACTTCTAATTACCCAACATTGGTTAGTTAAGAAACATGAATGGTTTATGTAGTCATTCCAAATTCCAACTGCATTAACTTATAGTTCCTTGATCTTCTAAGCAGACTCTCCAATCCTAAAATAATTTTTATATTTCCTCAACCTTTGCCTCTAAATTACACCATGGAAAAAAATTCGTCAACCCTTGACGAGAACCAAGTTAAGTCAACCCAAAACCTCATGTTAAAATTCCCTGATAATTGAAAGCACCCCAACAGTGGTTGGTTAAGCACTTTGAACTATGGCTTGATTTTAACTAAAGTAATGAAAGTTTATACCGACATAATATTTTATTTAGGGATTTTATCCAATTATATGTAAATTTATAATTAGTATCTTTATCACATGCTTGTTAATATTATGTGAGATACTAAAGTAATTAACCATGTCTTAGATAATATATGTGCATAATCTGGTTTATTTTAGTTCTATATTTCATGCTTGTTAATTCATTAATTATGTGATCGTGAAAACACAACCATAATAGAAATAACCATGAAACTGATAGAAATAAAATAACAAAGTAGTTATAATATTGAGATCTTACTAGTGTTTATTTTTTCTAATAGTTTATAAACCAACTATTGACCTAGGGGGAAAACACCTTTAACCAATCAAGGATCATGTGGCAGCTTCCCAGCTGCCCACCTATGTATCTCCTTGGATTGGTTTTGTATCAGCTCTGAAACTGAACTCCCTCTACTAGATTGGGAGATTAATACATTTCATTTACCTTTTACTCACCTGTAGGTGATGGGATAAAAGGGGTTTACATAAAAGAAACCATGGGAATGCATGACCTATATAATGAAAGGATAGAAGGCACCCAAGCCAACAATTTAATTTGATAATAAATTAAATGAATCCAATCACATAAAAAAGCTCTAGTATAGCTCAGGATCATCTACATGCAAGAAACAAATTGTGCATTTTATAAAAATAGAATTATAATATTAATCGTTCTTATTTAACATAAATCATGCTAGAATAAATTAATTGTCATCATTAATTAATAAATTATATTATCTTAATAATCATCAAAATTTCCTTGAGATTATCATCCATGATAATTTTAAACAAATTAAATAAATTCATTTAAAATTAATTGTTTACATAAAAGTACCATGGTGGCAATATGGTTAATACATATCCTAATCTACCCAACTTGTATTATATTCATATACTTTTTTATTCTTTGTGATATATAGTATACATGAACTATGATATACTTTCATGATGTGTACTTTGTGGATGATTACATAAATTAAATGATTTTTCAACCACATGTTATGCTTAAATGAACAAATATTAACAACTTATAATATGGCACATATACAATCTGTAGATCTGAAAATTATGTGAATATTAATTAAACATTTAAATATTTATATATATTAAACCCTATAACTAGGTGTGTCCTATATTTATGACCACATTAATGTACATGCCTGAAGGTTTACATAGTAAAATAAATAAATATTAAATTTTCATAAAATGGTATATGTATAAGGCATGTGAATCTGATCTACAAAGCATGTACATATATCACCATCTATCTGAGGTATACTCCTAATTAATCATAATGTGAATTGTACCTAGAAAACTAGAGTACAAAGCGTGTACAATTAGATACAGTTCGTGTGATCTATAAATTAAATAATCTCCAGTCAGGTAGAATGTGTATTGAAATACACGGCTTGTCTTTCACTCAAAAGGACTACACTTTGTACGCAAGTTACATATAATGTACTCTGGTTGACCATGAACTAGTATGTCCCAGTTGGCATGTGGTGTAAGAATTAATTACACGACTTCTCATCAATGCACAGAGTTTGAGTAAAATCTGAATTAACTTCGTGTGCTTTGACTGAAAATACGCAACATATAATTTTGATTACATGGTGTGTACTTCTGTGTTTTCCATCTTGAAACATTGGAATCTTTGGATGAGTTTATCAATTTTATTTTAATCATAAAATTATTTGTTTCGATTAAATCTACTAGAAACAAAAAAATTATAATCAGATCTCACAATTTAGATTAAAAACAAATAAACTTGAATTGAAAAAAGAAATTAAAATGTGAAAATCCCCAATGATATTTAAATAATTGTTAATAATTATGTGACTACTTGGATACCACTAGATGGTTCTGGGAACAATGGAGGCATGTTAGGGGAGGTTCCCAATTCTACTTTTTTCCATGATCGGTGATAAATCACAGATTTAACACAACATTGAAAGTCATGATCAACGAAATTAAATAAAAAAATAAGACAATAGAAATTACTATGGAACCAGGGGATAATCATCACATATTATTTATAATAAATTTAATTAATTAAATAATTACCTTTATTAATGTTATTTCTTCATTATTGAATTTGGAAACTGATCTGTGTTGTGTCATTTATTTGTAAGAATCATGTGCATATTCCCTCTAGAGGTGATCCAAACATGTTCTAAGAATATCCAAATGTTGCTGAAGGATTCTTCTAGTGCTAGCACGGTAGATCATTGAGCTTGCGTCATTTTCCTTTTATCTATTCGAGAACTGATTCCAATGTATTCTCCTTGACTTGGTGGAGGAGGTTTTCTCTTCATTCTTGGGAGGGTTCTTGGAGAAGGGATCTCTCATGGCTGGAGATAATTCTCTAATTACATTGTGCACAACTAAAAATAAGAATTTTCTATTGAGAATATAAAAAAACTTGGTTTATATATTTCAAGGTTTGAGAAAAAATAAATGCACAAGTGACCTTAATTATTTATTTAATCTTTAAAAAACCCTATGTATATGGCCCCGGCCTTAAACCTTACTTAATATTGAAATAAATGAATAATTCACGTTGAGAATCTTTTCAGGTTTAGAGATTTAGATAATTAGAACATAACTATTACATCTCAAAAGATTACAAAGTAGTCACTTCTACTAAGTTTCCATAATAAGAAAACTCTTAAAAGAAACATGTCTAGTTCCATGTTTTATATAGCATGACATTCCCTTGATCCCATCCTTGACCTTATTCCACATTAAGTCCTGTGAAAAACATTTCGAAAAAACTTGGGGTGAGCATAAAAAGCTCAGTAAGGGATACACAATGAATGAAAACTGTTAATTTTTCAAACATCAAGTAAACCATGTATACTCTATCAAAGTAATACCTTAACCTTCATTAAGTAGTAAAAACTCTTCACTGAATAAAGTATCATTACTTACCTTTTTGTAACCAAAGGATTACCATAAAACCCATATAAAGAACACATAACATATATAAAGGTAACTTGGGACATGAACATACTTAAGTGGAATAACCATACGGTCTACTTCCACACATATCACTTAATGGAATAGCCATATGGCCAATTTCCATACATACTTAATGGAATAGCCATACGGCTGACTTCCATACCCAATGCATTGGAGGTTATAACGTAACCACCCGTCCTGGTATTCACGGCACCACCCGTCATATGTTTTATAACGTAACCACCCGTTAAAATGTCCAAGTACCAATATAAAATCATAAAACATAAAACCAATACAAAGGAATGATAACATTTCCACATTTCAATCACAATATATCATAAATATATTGAAATAATAGAATCCTTTATCAAAACCATTTTCAATACCAAAATACATTAAAGAGTATATGGTATTTATTTTATTTTAAAAACATTACGGCTTGTTGAGGAAGCCAAAGACCAAATAATACTCGCGGTGGCGGAAAAGGTCATTGTCACCGCGTACGTAAAAAAAATTCCTTTTTGTCATTTAGTAAAACGCTTCACAGAAAAAGATTCCTTTTGTATAAAAGTAAAAGTCAAAGGGGTTTATACACCGTATAAAAGAAAGTTGTGTATAAAACGAAATATGCCTCAATGAAAGGAGATTGAGACGAAGTCCCTTACCTTGGGTCCGACTTGACTCGGTCGTTCTTTAACGTCCTGAATAATAAGCTTGAGTTAATTTCTACTTGATTAAGATCCTTTTTAAAGTTAACTATTCCTTTTATATCACTTATTTCCATGTTATAAACATTATGTAACCATTTATGTTAATAATGTTTGTTTTGTCGATATTTGGTTCTTAAGTCAAAAGTCGACTTCTTACAATTACATGTTGTTTGTGTGGTCAAAGGTTCTTTATATCCAGAATGACATTCCTGATTTGGAAATCATATATATCATATATATCCAGCATATACATGTATTTATAATATTACATAATCATTTAGAGGTAAGAAATGAAATGCACCGTTCATGGAGATGGTAAGCCGTACGTACGCATGAACGCTACTTTCATTTATTTGTCATATTAATGGAATTAAAACTAAATGATAGGTATGTATATTTTAATTCCAGAATTATATTCATCATTTAGATATATCATTCATTATATATATCCATTATATACATGTACTTTTAATAGTACATTACATTTGGGGATAAGAAATGAAATGCACCGTTCATGGAGACGGTAAGTCGTACGTACGCATGAACGCTACTTTCATTTCTCTCTCATACTTTAATGGAAATAAATAATAATGATATATAGGTATATTATAATTCCAGTATAACATCATATATAATAACTTTAAATCCATCCTTTACACGTCCCACATATGTCATTAACGAATCACATCACTTTGAGGGGGCGGTAGTCCGCACTTCCTTAAATGAAGATATCGTGTTTACCCATAATGGAAACCATAAAGGTATGCCAAAAATGAAAAATAAAGAAGCTTAATGAAATCATAAACATATTATATATCATATATAAATATAGTGTCACCTTAATGGCCACCTTTGAAGGTGTTAAAAGAATTTTGAACAATCATCGTTTCGGGAGGCAGAAATTCTCTATCCACGGAAACAGTATGTTCTTTAACCATTAGATGTAGGTGTGTGTAAGTGTAGCTCAAATAAATATTATAACAACATCATAGTATATTTAATATACTGGTGTTGTTACAAAAGAAGTAACTAAAAAGAGTTTAGGGGTTGGAGAAGAAAAATAAAACAAATGAACATGAGAGAATGAATTACCTTTAAAAGTGTAACTCCTTTTGATTTGAGCCTAAAGGCTTCCTTTGAAAGGATTATGCCCAAAGTGAATCCTCTAGGATGAGGAGAGGGATGTGGAGAGAGTAAATGGGCAGGGGATTGCCGAGACAAAGTCTTTAGGAGTTTGTGAAATGAGGTATAGGTGGGGGCCTTTTATAAGAGGAGAGGAGAGGCACTTTTGGAAATCATGAAACTATTATTTTATTTTCAAAAGTGTTTCGAATTTCTAAGGTCCCACATTGATATATTTCGAATATAAGATTATAAGTCTTTGAAATATTCCCATACAATAGGTTTTGGACATCTGTAGGTTTTAGATATTACATTATCTTTCCATTTTATTTAAATCGTTAAATAATGAAGTCATCACTGCGTCATCATGATGTCATAAATAAGTTAATTTATTTAAAGTCTAAAAATTATAAAAAAAATACTAAGATGTAGGAAATAGTTTTATCTTTCCAATTAATATTTATAATCAAAAATATGATCTTTATAACCCCATGTAAATTTTTTTTTCGTAAAACATATTATGTTTGTGTCATTTTTACTTTTACATTAAATAAAAAGTTATTTATGTCATTTCCCAACCAAAGTGGCTCCATGGGGTCCCCAAGTTGACACATGTCTTGTCTTGGTCGGCCATGACACATCCAATGAGAGTAGGACATGTGTCAAGCTCATCTCATATTATTAAAACATTATTTTTACCTTAAACTACACTAATTACCACTAATCGCGATTAAAAACTTAATAAGTTACTATTCACCAAAAAATTATTTTAATCTCATTGAACCACATTTTACTTCTTAATGACAACCATGTATGTCGGATTTTTGAAAATCAAAACACAATGATGGCGAAATTTCATTTAAACGGAAAATCAGTTTTTAGAAGTACCACTTAGTGGTTTCACTATTCATCAAAAATTGAAGTTTTTCAGAAAATTACCAAAAATTCACACTAAGCTATATTTGATATTACGAATTCAAAAATGAAGTCTATTTTAAAAAATTCAAAACATATAAGTCACATTAATTAATTTAATAATTAATTCCCGCTGTCAGAGCAAATAACATGTTTTTAAGAAACAATAAGTATTAAAAGATTGACACTTGTTTAAGTCTGATTTCAAAGTGAAATTATTTCCAACGACCACTATTGGATTTAATGGTAAAAATATTTTCTAATTTCACTTTAAAACCAATTCAAAATATAATCTTATCATATAAATAAATTATATTAAAAAGATGTTTTGAATTAAAATACAACATTTTACACTATTCATTAAAAAATGAACTTTATCGGAAAGGTACCAAAAATTAACACAAAGTAAATTTTGATGTCCCGAATCTAAAGAAGAGTTATTTTTGGTTCAATAGAATTTATAAGATTGATAAAAACTATATTTAATGACGGTTCACCGTCAAAAGGTGATAAGTGAAACCTTAGTGAAAATTAGGGTATAAATGCCTAAAATTGAACTCTTTCCGTATTTTAAGCCTTTATCCTTTATTAGATAAATGTAAAAACATTTAAAAAACATATATAATTATATTTTAGTTATTTCTATCCATTCCCTCCAGTAAAACGGCTACGTGTTAACTAACATTTAAAATAATATTCTTTTATTACTAGTGTGCAACGTAAGTTTTCAAAGGAACTCATCGTTGCGTATCGGGTACGCTATCGATCATAGAAATCCCATTAAAGTATAATTAATATTTAATTCGTAAATATTAATAAATATGAAAATTATTTATTCTTTATTTACCTGGGATGTTACATCCTTCCCCCCGTTTGGGAATTGCGTCCTCGTAATTTTATTCACTTATCAAAATAAGTGGGGGTATTTATCCCTCATAGCATTTTCAGATTCCCACATTGCCTCTTCAATCACATGGTTTTTCCACAAAACCTTTACCTGATGAATCACCTTATTCCGTAACACCTGCTCCATGTGGTCAAGAATCTGGACTGGTTTTTCTTCATAAGATAGGTTCTCTTCCAGCTAAACTACCTCTGGACTCAAAACATGAGATGGATCTGGAATATACTTCCTCAAAATCGAAACATGAAAAACATTGTGTACCTGAGATAAATTCAGAGGTAAAGCTACTCGGTAAGCAACTGATCCAACTTTCTCCATAATTTCATATGGTCCAATGAACCTTCGACTCAGCTTTCCTTTCTTACCAAATCTCATCACACTTTTCCAAGGAGAAACCTTGTGAAAAACATGATAACCTACCTCAAAAGATAGATCCTTCCTCCAGTTATCCGCATAACTCTTCTGCCTGCTCTGAGCTATTCTCATGTGCTTCTGAATCAACTGAACTTTTTCTGCCATCTCTTCTACCAATTTTGGTCCCATCAGCTTCCTTTCACCCACTTCATCCCAAAATGCTGGAGTTCGACACCGCTTCCCATATAATGCCTCAAATGGTGCCATCTGTATACTGGAATGAAAGCTGTTATTATAAGAAAACTCAACCAAAGAAAGATGTTAGTCCCAACTTCCCTGATAATCCATTGAACAAGCTCGTAGCATATCCTCCAAGGTCTGAATTGTTCGTTCTGACTGCCCATCTGATTGAGGATGAAAAGCTGTACTAAAATTTAATTCAGTACCCAACGACTTCTGAAGGCCTTTCCAAAAGTTAGATGTAAACCTGGGATCATGATCAGATACAATGGAGAGGGGAACCCCATGTAACCTGACTATCTCTTTAATATACAAACGGGAAAGTTGATCTAGTGAAAAAGTATCTCGTATAGCAAGGAAATGATCAGATTTAGTCAAGCGTTCAACAATATCCCAGATTGCATTATTACCTCGAGATGTCATCGGTAATCCCACAACAAAGTCCATGGATATGTTTTCCCATTTCCACTCTGGCACTGGTAAAGGCTGAAGCATCCCTTTCGGTAACTGTCACTCTACTTTAACCTGCTGACAAGTCAGACACTTCACAGTAAAATCAGCAATATCTCTTTTCATTCTATCCCACCAGTAATACTCCCACAGATCTCTGTAAATCTTAGTACTACCAGGATGAACTGAAAACGAGGAACTATGATCCTCACATAACAACTCATTCTTAAACTGTGAATCACAAGTCACACATAATCTCTTCCCAAACCTCAAAACACAATCATTATAAATGTTGAATTCAGGCAACTTACCTTTCTGAACCAGCTCTACCTTTTTCTTCAACTCACTGTCTCGCTTCTATGCTTTCTTGATTCTGTCTGATAGAGAATATTTCACTGATACCTAAAACAAAACAGAAGAACATCCTGTACCAACAACTTCTATGCCAAAGTTCATCAAATCTTTAACCAAAGGATCACGTTCCAAATGAGACATTGCTAATGAAGCATTACTTTTTCGACTCAAAGCATCAGCCACTTTATTTGCTTTTCCCAGATGGTAATGAATTGTACAATCATAATCCTTGATTAATTCCAGCCATCTCCTATGTCTCATGTTCAATTCTTTCTGAGTGAATATATACTTTAAACTTTTTTGATCAGTATATATTTCACACTTTACTCCATACAAATGATGCCTCCAAATTTTTTAAGCAAAGACAACAGCAGCTAATTCCAAATCATGTGTAGGGTAATTTACCTCATGAGTTTTCAACTGACGTGAAGCATAAGCAATTACCTGATCATTCTGCATAAGGACACAGCCATGTCCCTTCAACGAAGCATCACTCTATATAACAAACTCACCATTCTTGGAAGGTAGTGCCAAAATTGGAGCATTCACCAATCTACTTTTCAATTCCTGAAAACAATCATCACATTCTTTTGTCTATATAAACTTAACACCCTTCCGAGTTAGCTTAGTCATTGGACTAGATAACCGTGAAAAATTTTCAACAAACCTTCAGTAGTAACCTGCCAAACCAAGAAAACTACGGATCTCGGTTACATTTGTGGGTCTTGGCCATTCTTCAACAACTTTTTCTTAGTAGGATCAACAGTTATGCCATCTTTTGAAACAATGTGACCTAGGAAAGAAATTTGTTGTAACCAAAACTCACACTTGCTGAATTTTCCATACAGTTCCTTTTCTTTTAAGGTTTGCAAGATAACCCTTAAATGTATTTCATGCTCCTCTTTACTTTTAGAAAACACCAAAATATCATCAATAAACACAACCACCATTTATCACCTGATTCAACTGAGCCATAAGTGTAGTAAATGGCTCAATTCTGATTCTGACCATCTCTGGTTGCTGATTCAAAAGGTCATTATACTCTGTATGCCTTCCTAGAAAAGATGCTCTGTTTCCTCTATGGAAAACCATTCTTAACACTGAAATATCTTAGCTGAAGCAACATGGTAATCTTTAAATGCTATATCATTTTAGTCATACCATAAATTAAATTATAATTTAACAATTCTCTAACTCCTAAAGTTGTCTAAACCGACCTTTGATACCAACTATAAGGCCTCGGCCTTAAACCATACTTAATATTGAATTAAATGAATAATTCACGTTGAGGATCTTTTTAGGTTTAGAGTTTTAGATAATTAGAACATAACTATTACATCTCAAAAGATTACAAAGTAGTCACTTCTATTAAGTTTCCATAATAAAAAAAACTCTTAAAAGAAACATGTCTAGTTCCATGTTTTATATAGCATGACATTCCCTTGATCCCATCCTTGACCTTATTCCACATTAAGTCCTGTGAAAAACATTTCAAAAAAACATGGGGTGAGCATAAAAAGCTCAGTAAGGGATACACAAAGAATGAAAACTGTTAGTTTTTCAAACATCAAGTAAACCATGTATACTCTATCAAAGTAATACCTTCACCTTCATGAAGTAGTAAAAACTCTTCACTGAATAAAGTATCATTACTTACCTTTTTATAACCAAAGGATTACCATAAAACCCATATAAATAACACATAACATATTTAAAGTTAACTTGGGACATAAACATACTTATGTGGAATAACCATACGGTCGACTTCCACACATATCACTTAATGGAATAGCCATACGGCCAATTTCCATACATACTTAATGGAATAGCCATACGGCCGACTTCCATACCCAATGCATTGGAGGTTATTACGTAACCACCCATCCTGGTATACACGGCAACACCCGTCATATGGTTTATAACGTAACCACCCATTAAAATGTCCAAGTACCAATATAAAATCATAAAATATAAAACCAATATAAAGGAATGATAACATTTCCACATCTCAATCACAATATATCATAAATATATTGACATAATAGAATCCTTTATCAAAACCATTTTCAATACCAAAATACGTAAAATAGTATATGGTATTTATTTTATTTTAAAAACATTACGGCTTGTTGAGGAAGCCAAAGACCAAATAATACTCGCGGCGGTGGAAAAGGTCGTTGTCACCGCGTGCGTAAAAAAACATTCCTTTTTGTCGTTTAGTAAAACGCTTCATAGAAAAAGATTCGTTTTGTATAAAAGTAAAATTCAAAGGGTTTAATACACCGTATAAAAGAAAGTTGTGTATAAAATGAAATATGCCTCAATGAAAGGAGATTGAGACGAAGTCCATTACCTTGGGTCCGACTTGACTCGGTCGTTCTTTAACATCCTGAATAATAAGCTTGAGTTAATTTCTACTTGATTAAGAACCTTTTTAAAGTTAATTATTCCTTTTATATCACTTATTTCCATGTTATAAACATTATGTAACCATTTATGTTAATAATGTTTGTTTTGTCGTTATTTGGTTCTTAAGTCGAAAGTGGACTTCTTACAATTACATGTTGTTCATGTGGTCAAAGGTTCTTTATATCCAGGATGAAATTCCTGAATTGGATATCATATATATCATATATATCCTTCATATACATGTATTTATGATATGACATAATCATTTAGAGGTATGAAATGAAATGCACCGTTCATGGAGACGGTAAGTCGTACGTACGCATGAACGCTACTTTCATTTCTTTGTCATAATAATGGAATTAAAACTAAATGAGAGGTATGTATATTTTAATTCCAGAATTATATTCATCATTTAGATATATCATTCATTATATATATCCATTATATACATGTACTTTTAATAGTACATTACATTTGGGGATAAGAAATGAAATGCACCGTTCGTGGAGATGGTAAGCCGTACGTATGCATGAACGCTACTTTCATTTCTAGCTCATACTTTAATGGAAAGAAATAATAATGATGTAGAGTTATATTATAATTCCAGTATAACATCATATATAATAACTTTAAATCCATCCTTTACACGTCCCACATATGGCATTAACGAATCACATCACTTTGAGGGGGCGGTAGTCCGCACTTCCTTAAATGAAGATATCGTGTTTACCCATAATGGAAACCATAAAGGTATGCCAAAAATGAAAAATACAGAAGCTTAAGGAAATCATAATCATATTGTATATCATATATAAATATATTGTCACCTTAATGTCCAACTTTTAAGGTGTTAAAAGAATGTTGAACAATCATCGTTTCGGGAGGCAGAAATTCGCCATCCACGGAAATAGTATGTTCTTTAACCATTAGATGTAGGTGTGTGTAAGTGTAGCTAGAATAAATCTCATAACAACATCCTAGTATATTTAAGATACGGGTGTTGTTACAAAAGAAGTAAATAAAAAGAGTTTCGGGGGTTGGAGAAGCAAAATAAAACAAATGAACATGAGAGAATGAATTACCTTTGAAAGTGTAACTCCTTTTGATTTGAGCCTAAAGGCTTCCTTTGAAAGGCTTCTGCCCAAAGGGAATCCTCTAGGATGAGGAGAGGGATGTGTAGAGTGTAAATGGGCAGGGGATGTCTGAGTCAAAGGCTTGAGGAGTGTGTGAAATGAGGTAGATGTGGGGGCCTTTTATAAGAGGAGAGGAGGGGCACTTTTGGAAATCATGAAACTATTATTTTATTTTCAAAAGTGTTTCGAATTTATAAGGTCCCACATTGATATATTTCTAATATAAGATGATAAGGCTTCGAAATAGTTTCATCCAATAGGTTTTGTACATGTTTAGATTTTAGATATTACATTATCTTTCCATTTTATTTAAATCGTTAAATAATGAAGTCATCGCACCATCATCATGATGTCATAAATAATTTAATTTATTTAAAGTCTAAAAATTATTAAAAAAATACTATGATGTAGGATATATTTTTATCTTTCCAATGACTATTTATAATCATAAATCTGATCTTTATATCCCCATGTAAAAATTGTTTTCGTAAAACATATTATGTTGGTGTCATTTTTACTTTTACATTAAATAAAAAGTTATTTATGTCATTTCCCAACCAATGTGGCTCCATGGGGTCCCTAGGTTGACCCATGGATTTTCTTGGTCGGCCATGACACATCCAATGAGGGTAGGACATGTTTCAAGCTCATCTCATATTATTAAAACATTATTTTTACCTTAAACTACACTAATTACCACTAATCGCAATTAAAAACTTAATAAGTTACTATTCACCAAAAAATTATTTTAATCTCATTGAACCACATTTTACTTCTTAATGACAACCATGTATGTATGATTTTTGAAAATCAAAACACAATGATGGAAAAATTTCATTTAAACGGAAAATCAGTTTTTATAAGTACCACTTAGTGGTTTCACTATTCATCAAAAATTGAAGTTTTTCAGAAAATTACCAAAAATTCACCCTAATCTATATTTGATATTACGAATTCAAAAATTAATTATATTTTAAAAAATTCAAAACATATAAGTCACATTAATTAATTTAATAATTAATTCTCACTGTCAGAGCAAATAGCGTGTTTTTATGAAACAATAAGTATCAAAAGATTGACACTAGTTTAAGTCCGATTTCAAAGTGAAATTAATTCCAACGACCACTATTGGATTTAATGGTAAAAATATTTTCTAATTTCACTTTAAAACCAATTCAAAAGATAATCTAATCATATAAATAAATTAGATTAAAAAGAGGTTTTGAATTAAAATACAACATTTTACACTATTCATTAAAAAATGAACTTTATCAGAAAGGTACCAAAAATTTACACAAAGTAAATTTTGATGTCCCGATTCTAAAGAAGATATATTTTTGGTCCAATAGAATTTATAAGATTGATCAAAACTATATTTAATGACGGTTCGCCATCAAAAGGTGATAAGTGATCCCTTAGTGAAAATTAGGGTATAAATGCCTAAAATTGAACTCTTTTCGAATTTTAAGCCTTTATCCTTTATTAGATAAATGTAAAAACATTTAACAAACATATATAATTATATTTTAGTTATTTCTATACATTCCCGCCAGTAAAACGGCTACGTGTTAACTAACATTTAAAATAATATTATTTTATTACTAGTGTGCAACGTAAGTTTTCAATGGAACTCATCGTTGCGTATCGGGTACGCTATCGATCATAGCAACCCCTTTAAAGTAAAATTAATATTTAAGTCGTAAATATTAATAAATATGAAAATTATTTATTCTTTATTTACCTGGGATGTTACACTATGTCAAATAATAATAATAATATAATTATTTCTCAACATGTACTTAACTTCAAAATTATAATTATATATTATTTAATCAAATAATATTCAATATTTATTATTTATCACCGAACCTAAAATCTCGTTCTTCCATTCCTTTATAATATTTATGAGACCATGACTAATTTCTATTTATTTATTAAATAAATACCATTGTGTTATTCAGTAATAAATAAAAAAATATTATATTTACTAAAATATAAAATAAATATGTATATAAGACAAATCATACATGAATAATTATTAAACTATGTTTGGGAATAATACTTATTCAACCTTTTATATAATAAATAATAATATATTATTTAACCAAGATTCTGGATACACTTAGTGTGTGACCCTCTAGGCCTATTTCTTAGTGGCATTAGGCGGAGTGGCCTAAAGTCTAAGGTTAACATCTAGAAACATTCCAAGGAATCGATAGATACATAATTTAATTAAAAAATGATATAATACCTCATAAAATTATTATTTTGTAATATAATCTCTTTGGAATGATATCTCAAATCAAGTAGGTTGCATGCTAGTGCCATCAACCTATGTGTTCGATGTCTCTTTCTTTGAATTTATTGAAATAGAACGTGCCTATAAAACACCATTTCCATATATTTATTTAGGCTATATCATTTCCATTAAATGGACTGAGATATCAACTTCCATTAAAGAATTTAAGGGAAAAATCCTTTATCAGATTATTCATTAATTCAATATTAACTATGATGCACCCAACGTATCCTACTTCTCCACAAACATATGTCATCACTGTGTTTTTAAATACATAAAAGTACACAAATCATAATATTCATTAATAATAATATTAAATTATAAAGACTAATACACATGTTTATTGAGTGTTAAATCCAATAAAACATATACATGTTGATTTCTTATTGACGGGCCACATACTTATAATATCCTAGTGGATATTACCAAGAGAATACCCAATGATAGGGTGCCTCAAAGTCCTATGAGTATCCACCCTTGATAGACTATATCATTTCTATACCTCAAATGATATCATCCAATTATAGAATAAATATTCAATAATAGCACTTTCAGGTTCTCATCATAATGGGGAACTGCACTAATCTTTTTGTGTGACAGCTACTCTTAGGACATTATCACATACTATGTCTCATAGAAGAAAATAATGATGTGATAAGTAGTTTATTAATATTCAAAACAATTATTAAATGTATATCATAAAATACATTGAAGTTCGTTCTAGGGAACCAACTCCAATAGAGGCTAGTCAATAAAATGAATGGAGAGATAGATCAAAGGAATGCACCACCCACACTTCAGTATTTAATGTACTAGGAGTTTAGGAATTATGTGAATAAATTTTCCAATATGAGGGATATTATGGATGAAAATCCACTATAACCTCTGAATACAAATAAAGAATGTAAATATTATGAAATTTCAATGGATAAAGTGAATCATGATTATTATTGCACACTTATCCCTCACTTCTTATTTGGTAATTTCAAGTTTTATATTTCATGAATGAGCCCTATGAAAATATTAATGTTCATCCTTTAGTGAAGTTTCAGGTGATTATATCCATATACATATATTTAAGAATAATAAAATTAAATTTTATATTCTATATTCACATGGATTAACAAAATCTTCCAATGGAATTTTTAATATAAGAGAAGGGAATATATAAGGAATAAAGGGTTAATTAAATTTTGGAATTGTATATTTCTCCATGTAAGATTAATTTAAGAGTTATGGATAGAATCATGGGTTTATGAGTTTAAGGATGATAATGAGTTAAAAGTTATTTAAGGAGGACTTCCTTTACATTTTGTAGGAATATGAATAAAATTAATGGTAACCTTTATGATTTATCTTATCTTTGATGTTGAGGTATATATGGGTTTTAGTTGATCACCTTATTATTTAATCACACTTTGTCTCTATCAGATAATATTTCTCCCTAGATCATCTTTCAAGGATATAAATTACTAAGGAATTTATAAGGTTTCATGGAGTACCAAATCCAATTGTTTTTAATCAAGATCTGAATTTTACCTTGATGTTTTGGAAGTAAGCGCTTGATACAGAATTGAGTTTAAGCACGGTGTATCATCCTCAAATGAATGGTCAATATAAGAGAACAATTCAATCCCTAAAGAATATTCTAAGGTCATGTTACATGGATTTCAAATGTGGTTTGGATCAATATCTTTATCTAGTTTATTTTTCAAGAAAAAATACCTTTAACATAAACATAAAGATGATTCCTTCTGAATAGTTATCTGGAAGGAAGTGTAGAACTACAATATACTATAATTAAGTTGCTGAAAGAATGATTTTGGTACCTAAGCTAGCTGATGGAATTGTAGATAAGGTTAGAGATATTCTAAAACATGTAAGGGAAGAAAAAATTTGATATAAAAGTTGTGTTGATAATCATTTATGTGATCTATAATTTAAAGTTTGTGAGATGTTCTTTCTACGAACTCTTTCTTGGAAGAGTGAAGAGAAAACTGATCCCTAGGCATATAGGTCCCTCATAAATTCTGGATCATATTAGGATTATAGCTTATAATTTTCATCTTTCACCAATACTCAGTTAGGTTCGCGATGTATTCCATATATCTCTCCTTAAGTTAGTACATACCTAATACATCACATGTACTGAACTTAGAAGTTTTACCTTTGAAGAATGGTCTTTCTTATAAGGAGTAATTAGTTCAATTTTAAGATCAAACAGAGAAATTTCTATGAAATAAGACCACCAACATGGTCAATGTTTTTTAAAAAAAACACCAACTTGATGAAGTTTCATATGCAGTGTGGCATAATTATCCTTAGATTTTGGTACCAAAGTGATTAATTTCGAGGGAAAAATTCATTTTAGGTAGGGAAGAGTGTAACAAACCTTGATTTTATGAAATATATTTTTTAAAATAAATTTAATCTCTTCGATATTTTGAGTTTAAAATAATTATTATTTTACCATGTGTTACACACAAATCTAATTTTACCTTTAGTTACATGAAACATGGACTATAATGTGCATTACACACAATAATGAGATTAAACAAAAATTGACATACTATAAAAATATTATTATTTAATATAATTGTTATCACATAGCCATAGGAATGGTGGGTATGAATAGGATTGACTAAATTAATAGAATATATGTTTTACACATGATTATATAATTAATTATTTGTTAACTAATTAATTAAAAAATAATATTTGAAAAAAGGAAAAAAGCATAGATAACTATTTTTAGGAAAATTAACGGATATTATCGAAATAAATTTTAAAAAATAGGGAATTATTTTAATAATATTTATATATTATATAGTCAATCAAAATTTTAACTTTAATTTTATTTATTTTCTAGTTAAAATATAATAACAAATCCAATTTTATCTTTAGAAACTATATTTTTCTACAAATAAGTTTTGTATCTTTTTGCACACTTAATTTAAAATTAATTTTTTCCAATTTTATAAAACTAATTTTTTAAGATAAACTTAATTTTTTATATCATATTTTAAAAATTAACTTAGGGTGACTTTTTTGGTTTTTTCTAAAAAGATAAATATTCCAATGAATAGTGAAAAATAATGGTTTTTATTATGAATTATCATTTCATTAAAAATATTTAAACACATAAAAATTGTTTTAAAATGTTTTAAAAATAAATTTAGTTCAAATATATTTCTATTAATCCAATTTAATTTTTTTATGAATTTTATATCAAATTTTTATATAAAAACTCTTCAATCTTTTGAACATTTTCTCTGGGAAAACTTGCTTTCTCGCCACATCTATGAGAATAATTTGAAATTTAAATTTTCCAATGCTATGAATAGAAATTTGAAAAATGGATTCCATATTTAATATAAAAATAATATATATTATCTAATAATTTTAACTTAATTTTTTACTTAAAGGAATAATAAAAACTATTTACCATAGTTGAGCTGAAAATTGGTTTTAGGGATTTAAACTAGAAAGATAAGGGTTAAAAATGATCTAAAACGTGACCAACCAAAATTTTATGGCGATATTTAGAAATTATATATTTTAATATTGATAATAGGTCATTTTTTATTCTTAAAACATGTGAAAAATGTGGGTACACCATTTTCTTTTCAAAAACTACAAGTGTGCCACTCACCTCACATATAAAAGGCCACCCCTTCTCCTATCCCATTGGAACTTTCAAAAAAATTGGTTCATCCAATACCTAACAAATTCACTTAATTAATTCATTCATCTCATCCTATGTTTTTTCATAAATCTAACCTAATAATATTTTTGGTGAAAACCAAAATAAGTTATTCGAAGAAGAGTTAACGTCCCTAACTGAGTGTTTTATTTTATTTCCTGCTTCAACTCATTCAATTATTATTAAAAATTATTTTAAAATAAAAAATAATATTCAATATACTAAGATATTATTTTTGAAAATGGAATAACCTAAATTCTTCTCCTCTTTTATAAAATGGGTTACGAATCATCATTCGTGTGTATGGAGGACTATCGTCTCATGAATCGATGTCATTTATATTTATGTTATCACCACTCATGGATGAAAATAAAATGATATTTATTTTTTTATATATTATATATATGATATTATTATTATTTTTTAGTCATTATATCACATGTTCCATCTTACTTTCCATTATGTGGGAATACGATAACATTATCCTTGTGTATGGTAGACTACCGTCTCACGAAGCGATGTGATTTTTTATTCACTTACACATAAAATTGAAGGTAACACAGATAGGTTTAATAAAAATATGTGATATATATATCTGTGAAATAAAAATTATTATTTAATGGTAATATATTTTTTATCCTTATTTCTTTCAATATGTTGAGAAAATGGAAATAATTTTCATTCATACGTACACCCTATTGTCTCTATGAAGGGTGTATATCCTTTTATACATATAAATTTTATGAATTTATATAAATAAATATATATTGACTACATATAACATTTATTTCATTTTTATCATTCTTAATATTATAAAACCCTAATAAATTTAACAGTACCGAAAATACCAAATCAAAATATACATGAAAAACAGAGCAGTTATTACCCAAAACATTACTTTAACATGAAATTTTTAATATAAGGGTAATTAAAAAAAATAATTAAATAATATATGGTATGATATATATAATTATGGTTCAATAATTTATATATAATAAAATTATATTTATTATATAGTAGGTTCTAACATGTACAAAGGTCTTCAAGAATTACAGTAATGGGTTTTTGTATCACTTTTATTTTCTGTGAGACACATTCCATATTCACCATGTGTTTATTTTATGGGGTTTATATACCGAAATTTAATTTATTTTATGTTTATTATCACGAAAATAATTTCGATTTATATATCTATTTTAGGATCTATGTTACATGTGGTTTAACGTTTAAAACACACCAAAGTGGTATGGGACTTTTGTCGTAATTTTTTTTCCTTGAGACATATATTATGTTATCCACCTATATTATATTATGTTGAGTACATTAAAAACCTTTAAAAATTAATATAATGAATATATTTATTATCATGATATATTAATTTTCATTTAATGTTATCACTTCATGCGGCTTACAATGTAATACTTCCAAAGTTGTAATGGTTTTATTTTGTAATATCATTATTTATTGGGATTGTTTGTGATTATGTTATTTATGATTATATATTATGATACATATCTCAAGAAACTCATGATTTTTCATATCCTTTGGTTATATTGTAATAATACATGGTTTCCCTTCATTTTCCTATATTTATTTCATTAAAGAGTTAAAAATAACTTTTTTAAGAGAAATTGTCTCTATTTTTCTCCTCCATAAAAAACCGTTATTATTCAAAAACCATGTATTCTAAAAATATTTTCAATTTTTTTTATCATTCTGGAAATTATTTATTAAAACAAATTTCCATGTTTTAATTTTTCAAATTTTTTTTGAAAGGAATCCTCATGTAATTTTCTATATAATGACTGTTTGGATTTTACCAGAAATGTGAATGGGATATTAATTTTTACTTGTATGGAATCAAAAAAATATAACCCTTCATGAAAAATCATTATTTTGAAGCTAACTTTATAATCTATGAAGGTTATATTCAAACAAAAGGTTTTTTAAAAAGTTTTATTTTTTAAAAAGTGTTTTCCAAAGAGGAAAATATTTTTTCATGAAGAAATATTTTAAATTATAATTAAAAATATATTTCCATCTAAAATGAAATATATGGATGTTACATGTTCCTTACAAGGGATATTATCCAATGATAATATTATTTTCATTTCTATGATTAGATTATGTTTATGATCACATGATTTTTATTAAACCTTTTTCTCTTCCACAAGTTATAACATGAGTAAATGCTTATGTAACCTTATTTTTTATGTGGGTAATTATTTTAGGAAAAACATAAGTGATTATAAAACCCATTTATTTTAATTTGTTATGATATTATGAATGTTCTATGATATTTTTAACAAATAGGTATGATTTTCATTATGTGACATGTGGTACCTATATCTCCATCTAATTAATTGTGTAATAATTAATGTTATACGATCTCAAATGGTATATGAGAGGTTATACCAATCCTAAAATTGGATACATGTGAGGTTATACTAAAACCAATAGAGGATACATGGGAGGTTATCCCAGGACCAAAGTTGCTGCATTGGCGGGTAGCCCAAGACTAACATGTTAGGAGTGTATTGGTGGCTAGCCTAAACATAATTGTAACATCCCAGGTAAATAATGAATAAATAATTTTCATATTTATTAATATTTACGAATTAAATAATAATTTTACTTTAAAGGGGTTGCTATGTTCGATAGCTTACCCAATACGCAACAAAGAGTTTCATTGATATCTTACGTTGTACACTAGTAATAAAATAATATTATTTTAAATGGTAGTTAACACATAACCATTGTATTGGAGTGAATGGATATAAATAACTAAATATGATAATATATGTTTTTTAAAATGTTTTTACATTTATCCAATAAAAGATAAAGGGTTAAAATATGGAAAGAATTCAATTTTAGGCATATATACCCTATTTTTCATTAAAGGTTCACTTATCGCCTTTTGATGGAAAACCGTCATTAAATATAGTTTTGGTCACTCTTATAAATTCTATTGGACCAAATAAAACTCTTTTTTATAATCGGGACATCAAAATTTACTTTGTGTAAATTTTGGTATTTTTCCGATAAAGTTCATTTTTTTAATGAATAGTGAAAAATGTTGTATTTTAATTCAAAACCCCTTTTTAATATAATTTATTTATATGATTATATTATCATTTGAATTGGTTTTAAAGTTAAATTAGAATATATTTTTACCATTTAATCCAATAGTGGTCGTATGAATTAATTTCACTTTGAAATCGGACTTAAACTAGTGTCAATCTTTTGATACTTATTGTTTAATAAAAACACGCTAATTACTCTGACAATGGGAATTAAATATTAAATTAATTAATGTAACTTATATGTTTTAAATTTTGTAAAATACAATTCATTTTTGAATTCGGAATATCAAATATAGCTTAGGGTAAATTTTTGGTAATTTTCTGAAAAACTTCAATTTTTGATGAATAGTAAAACCACTAAGTGGTAGTTTAAAAACTGTTTTTTTGTTTAAATGAAACTTTACCACTTCTGTTGTTTGAATTTCAAAAATATGACATAAATGGTTGTCAGTAGGATGTAAAATTTGGTTCAATGGGATTGAAATAATTTTTTTGTGAATAGTAACTCTTAAGTTTTTAATCGCGATTAGAGGTAATTAGTGTAGTTTAAGGTAAAAATAATGTTTCAATAATATGAAATGACCTTGACACATGTCCTATCCTTATTGGATGAGTCATGGCAGACCAATAAAATCCATGGGCCAACTTGGGGACCCCATGGAGCCACTTTGGTTGGAAAATGACATTAATAACTTTTTATTTAAAGTTAAAATTAAAATGTCACAAACATGTGTTGTTTTAATAAAACAATTCTTAAATAGGGATATAAAAGTAAGTTTTTTGACTATAAATATTCATTAGAAAGATAAAAAGATTTATTACATCATGAATATTTTTTTATAATTTTTAGACATTAAATAAATTAAATTATTTATTACACCATGATGATGCAGCGATTACCTCATTATTTAACGATTTAAATAAAAAGAAAAGATAATGTAAAATCTAAGACCTAAACATGTCAAAAACCTATTTTATGGGTTTATTTATACCTCTTATCACCTTATCATCTAAATATATAATTTTGGGACCCTTTTTATTCGAAAATCATTTTATAATAAAGTATCTTTTCTTAACTTTCCAAGAGTGCCCCTCCTCTCCTCTTATAAAAGGCCCCCACCTCTACCACCTTACCCAAACCTCTCAAGCCTTTGGATTGGCCAAGATCTGCCCATTTTGTCTCTCCACATCCCTCTATTACTCCTATAATCCTCAATTTGGGAAGAAGTCTTCCCAAGTAATCCTTTGAGCTCAAATCAAAAAGAGTTACCCCTTTTAAAGGTAGTGTTTTCCCTTGCGTTCTTTTGTTTTATTTTGCTTCTCCAACCCCCTAAACTCTTTTTATTAATTTATTTTGTAACAACTACAGTATCTTAAATATACTAGGATGTTATTATATGAAGAATTAGAGCTACACTTCCACACAACTACATCTAATGGTTAAAGAACATACTGTTTCTGTGGATGCAGAATTTTTGCCTCACGAAACGATGATTGTTCAATATTCTTCTAAAACCTTAAAAGGTGGACATTAATATGTCGCTATATTTATATATAATATATAATATGTTTATTTTTTCCTTAATCTTCAGTATTTTTCATTTATGTCATACCTTTGTGGCTTCCATTATGGGTATACGTGATATCTTCATTTTAGGAAGTGCGGACTACCGCCCCCTCAAAGTGATTTGATTCGTTAATGCCATATGTGGGATGTATAAAGTATGGATTTAAAGTTATTATATATGATTTATGTTACATATAAATGATGAATATAATTATGGAATTAAAATATACATACCTCTCATTTAGTTTTAATTCCTTTAATATGACATAGAAATGAAAGTAGCGTTCATGCGTACGTACGGCTTACCGTCTCCATGAACGGTGCATTTCATTTCTTACCTATATGTGATTATGTAATATTATAATTACATGTACATTATGGATATATATGATATATATGATATCCAAATCATGAATATCATTCAGGATATAATGAACCTTTGACCACACGAACAACATGTAATTGTAAGAAGTCCACATTCGACTTAAGAACCAAATATCGACAAAACAAACATTATTAACTTAAATGATTAAATAATGCTTATAACATGGTAATAAATGATATAAATGTAATAATGAACTTTAAAAAGGTTCTTAATCAAGTAGAAATTAACTCAAGTTTATTATTCAGGACGTTAAAGAATGATCGAGTCAAGTCGGACCTGAGGTAAGGGACTTCGTCTCAATCTCTTTTCATTAAGGCATGTTTCATTTTATACACAACTTTCTTTTATAAGGTGTATAAACCCCTTTGACTTTTACTTTTATACAAAATGAATCTTTTTCTATGAAGCGTTTTACTAAATAAAAAAAAGCATGTTTCTTTTAACATACGCAGTGACAACGACCTTTTCCGCCGCCGTGAGTATTATTTGGTTTTTGGCATCCTCAACAAGCCGTAATGTTTTTAAAATGAAATAAATACCATATACTCTTTTATGTATTTTGTTATTGAAAATGGTTTTTATAATGGATTTGTTATGTCAATATATTTATGTGATATATTGTGATCAAAGTGTGGAAATGTTTTCTTTCCATTATATTTGTTTTATGTATTATGATTTTATAATGGTACTTGGACATTTGACGGGTGGTTACGTGATAACCCATATGACGGGTAGTGCCGTGAATACCAGGATGGGTGGTTACGTTATAACCTTCAATGCATTGGGTATGAAAGTCGGTCGTATGGCTATTCCATTAAGTGATATGTGTGGAAGTCGACCGTATGGTTATTCCATTTAAGTATGTTTATGTCCCGAGTTACCTTTATATGTTATGTGATCTTTATGCTGGTTTTATGGTAATATTTTGGTTACAAAAGGGTAAGTAATGATCCTTTTTTCAGTGAAGAGTTTTTACTTCTTCATAAAGGTGAAATGTATTACTTTGATAAAGTATACATGGTTTACTTGTTGTTTTGATAAACTAACAGTTTTCATTCTATGTGTATCCCTTACTGAGATTTTTATGCTCACCCCATGTTTTTTTGAAATGTTTTTCACAGGACTTAATGTGGAATAGGGTCAAGGATGGGATCAAGGGATAGTCATGCTATCTAAAACATGGAACTAGACATGTTTCTTTTTAAGAGTTTTGTTTCTATGGAAACTTAGTAGAAGTGTCTACTTTGTAATCTTTTGAGATGTAATTTTTATGTCCTAATTCTCTAAAACTCTAAACCTGAAAATATCCTCAATGTGAATTATTTATTTAATTCAATATTAAGTAAGGTTTAAGGCCGGGGACTTATAGTTGGTATCATAGGTTGGTTTAGACAACTTTAGGAGTTAGAAAATTGTTAAATTATAAATTAATTTATTGTATGATTGAAATGATATAGCATTTAAAGATTACCATGTTTCTTCGCCTAAGATATTTCTTTGTTAAGAATGGTTTTTCGTAGAGGAAACAGAACAACTTTTCTGGGAAGGCATACAGAGGGAAATGACCTTTCAAATCAGTATCCTGAGATGGTCAGAATTAGAACTAAATAGTTTGTTGCAGTGATGGCTCAGTTGACTCAGGTTACTACTGAAGGAGTTGAAAAGAAGATTGGTGAATGCTCCAGTTTTGGCACTTCCTTCTAGGAATGGTGAGTTTGTTATATATAGTGATTCTTCGTTGAAGGGACTTGGTTGTTTCCTTATGTAGAATGATTAGGTAATTGCATATGCATCACGTTAGTTGAAAACTCATGAGGTAAATTACCCTACACATGATTTGGAATTAGCTGCTGTTGGTTTTTCTCTAAAAATTTGGAGCAATCATTTGTATGGAGTAAAATATGAAATATATACTGATCAGAAAAGTTTAAAGTATATATTCACTTAGAAATAATTGAGCATGAGACAGAGGAGATGGCTGGAATTAATCAAGGATTATGATTGTACAATTCATTACCATCCGGGAAAATCAAATAAAGTGGTTGATGCTTTGAGTCGAAAAAGTATTGCTTCATTAACTATGCTACGTTTGGAACGAGATCCTTTTGTTTTTTATTTGATAACTTTGGCATAAAATTTGTTGGTGCAGGAATTTCTTCTGTTTTGTCATAGGTATCAGTGAGATCATCCCTATCAGATAGAATTAAGCAAGAACAGAGGGAAGACAGTGAGTTGCAGAAAAAGGTAGAGCTGGTTCAGAAGGGTAAGTTTCTGGAATTCAACATTGATAATGATTGTGTTTTGAGGTTTGGTAAGAGATTGTGTGTGCCTTGTGATTCACAGTTGAAGAGTTATTTGTTATGTGAAGCTCATAGTTCTCCGTTTTCAGTTCATCCTGGCAGTACTAAGATGTACAGAGATCTTCGGGGGTATTATTGGTGGGACGGAATGAAAAGGGATATTGCTAATTTTACTGTGAAGTTTTTGACTTGTCAACATGTTAAAGCAGAGCGGCAGTTACCAAAAGGGATGCTTCGTCCTTTACTAGTGCCAGAGTGGAAATGGGAGAATATATTCGTGGACTTCGTTGTGGGATTGCCGAAGACACCTCAAGGTAATAATTAAATCTGGGTTATTAATGATCGCTTGACTAAATCTTCTCATTTCCTTGCCATACGATATAATTTTTCCCTAGATCAACTTTCCTGTTTGTTTCTTAAAGAGATATTCAGGTTACATGGAGTTCCTCTATCCATTGTGTCCAATCGTGATCCCAATTTTACTTCTAACTTTTGGAAAGGCCTTCAGAAGTCGTTGGGTACATAATTAAATTTTAGAACAGCTTTTCATCCGCAATTAGATGGGAAGTCAGAACGAACAATTCAGACATTAGAGGATATGGTATGTGCTTGTTCGATGGATTATCAAGGAATTTGGGACCAACATCTTTCCTGGGTTGAGTTTTCTAATAATAATAGTTTTTATTCCAGTATACAGATGGAACCATTTGAGGCATTATATGGTAAACGGTGTCGAACTCTAGCTTTTTGGAATGAAGTGGGTGAAAGGAAGCTGATGGGACCAGAATTGGTAGAATAGATGGAAGAAAAAGTTCAGTTGATTCAGAAACACATGAGAACTGCTCAGAGCGGACAGAAAAGTTATGCGGATAACTGGAGGAAGGATCTATCTTTCGAGGTAGGTGATCATGTTTTTCTCAAGGATTCTCCATGGAAAAGTGTGATGCGATTTGGTAAGAAAGGGAAGATGAGTCCAAGGTTCATTGGACCATATGAAATTCTGGAGAGAGTTGGATCAGTTGCATACAGAGTGGAATTACCTCCGATTTTATCTCAGGTATACAATGTTTTTCATGTTTCGATGTTGAGAAAGTATATGCCAGATCCATCTCATGTTTTGAGCCTAGAGGTAGTTCAGTTGGAAGAGAATCTCTCTTATGAAGAACAACCAGTCCAGATTCTTGACCGAAGAGAGCAGGTGTTGAAAAATAAGGTAATTCACCAGGTAAAGGTTTTGTGGAAAAACCATATGGTCGAAGAGGCAACGTGGGAATCTGAAAATTCTATGAGGGATAAATACCCCCACTTATTTTGATAAGTGAATAAAATTACGGGGACGCAATTCCCAAAAGGGAGGAAGGATGTAACATCCTAGGTAAATAAAGAATAAAGAATTTTTATATTTATTAATATTTACAAATTAAATAATAATTTTACTTTAAAGAGGTTTCTATCTTCGATAACGTACCCGATACGCAACAAAGAGTTTCATTGAAATCTTACGTTGCACACTAGTAATAAAATAATATTATTTTAAATGTTAGTTAACACATAGCCGTTGTACTGGAGGGAATGGATAGAAATAACTAAAATATGATTATATATGTTTTTTTAAATGTTTTTACATTTATCCAATAAAAGATAAAGTCTTAAAATACGGAAAGGATTCAATTTTAGGCATATATACCCTAATTTTCACTAAAGGTTCACTTATAACCTTTTGATGGAGAACCGTCATTAAATATAGTTTTGGTAACTCTTATACATTATATTGGACCAAATAAAACTCCTTTTTAGAATCATGACATCAAAATTTACTTTGTGTAAATTTTGGAATTTTTCTGATAAAGTTCATTTTTTTAATGAATAGTGAAAAATGTTGTATTTTAATTCAAAACCTATTTTTAATCTAATTTATTTATATGATTAGATTATAATTTGAATTGGTTTTAATGTGAAATTAGAATATATTTTTACCATTTAATCCAATAGTGGTCGTTGGAATTAATTTCACTTTGAGGTCGGACTTAAACTAGTGTCAATCTTTTGATACTTATTGTTTCATAAAAACACGCTAATTGCTCTGACAACGGGAATTAATTATTAAATTAATTGATGTAACTTATATGTTTTGAATTTTGTAAAATAGACTTCATTTTTGGATTCGGAATATCAAATATAGCTTAGGGTGAATTTTTGGTATTTTTCTGAAAAACTTCAATTTTTGATGAATAGTGAAACCACTAAGTGGTAGTTTAAAAACTGTTTTTTCATTTAAATGAAACATTACCACTTCTATGGTTTGAATTTCAAACATCCAACATACATGGTTGTCATTAGGATGTAAAATTTGGTTCAATGGGATTGAAATAATTTTTTGGTGAACAGTAACTCTTATGTTTTTAATCGCGATTAGAGGTAATTAGTGTAGTTTAAGGTAAAAATAATGTTTTAATAATATGAAATGACCTTGACACATGTCCTACCCTTATTGGATGAGTCATTTCCGACCAATAAAATCCATGGGGAAACTTGGGGACCCCATGGATCCACTTTGGTTGGAAATCGACATTAATAACTTTTTATTTAAAGTTAAAATTAAAATGTCACAAACATGTGTTGTTTTACTAAAACAATTCTTAAATGGGGCTATAAAAGTCATATTTTTTACTATAAATATTCATTAAAAATCTAAAACTATTTCCTACATCCTGATTATTTTTGTATAATTTTTAGACATTAAATAAAGTAAATTATTTATGACACCATGATGATGCAGCGATTACCTATTTATTTAACGATTTAAATAAAATGAAAAGATAATGTAAAATCTAAGCCCTACACATGTCAAAAACCTATTGGATGGGTGTATTTAGAACTCTTATCACCTTATCCTCTAAATATATAATTGTGGGACCCTTTTAATCCGAAAATCATTTTATAATAAAGTATCTTTTCTTAACTTTCCAAGAGTGCCCCTCCTCTCCTCTTCTAAAAGGCCCCCACCTCTACCACCTTACCCACAACTCTCAAGCCGTTGGTTCGGCCAAGATCTTTCCATTTTGTCTCTTATTATTCCTCTCTTACTCCTAGAAGCCTCAATTTGGGAAGAAGTCTTTCCAAGGAATCCTTTGAGCTCAAATCAAAAAGAGTTACCCCTTTTAAAGGAAGTGTTTTCTCTTGTGTTCTTTTGTTTTATTTTTCTTCTCCAACCCCCTAGACTCTTTTTATTCATTTATTTTGTAACAAATTAAGTATCTTCAATATAATATGATTTTTTTATAAGAATAATTCGAGATACACTTACACACACCTACATCTAATGGTTAAATAACATACTATTTCTGTGGATGGAGAATTTCTGCCTCACGAAACGATGATTGTTCAATATTCTTCTAACACCTTCAAAGGTGGCCATTAATATGTCACTATATTTATATATGATATATAATATGTTTATGTTTTCCTTAAGCTTCTGTATTTTTCATTTATGTCATACCTTTTTGGCTTCCATTATGGGTATACGCGATATCTTCATTTTTGGAAGTGCGGACTACCACCCCCTCAAAGTGATTTGATTCGTTAATGCCATATGTGGGATATATAAAGGATGGATTTAAAGTTATTATATATGATGTATGTTACATATAAATTATGAATATAACTTTGGAATTAAAATATACATACCTCTCATTTATTTTTAATTCCATTGATATGACATAGAAATGAATGTAGCGTTCATGCGTACGTACGGCTTACCGTCTCCATGAACGGTGCATTTCATTTATTACCTATAAATGATTATGTAATATTATAATTACATGTATATTCTGGATATATATGATATATATGATATTCGAATCATTAATATCATTCTGAATATAATGAACCTTTGACCACACGAAGAACATGTAGTTGTAAGAAGTCCACTTTTGACTAAAGAACCAAATATCGACCAAACAAACATTATTAACTTAAATGATTACATAATTTTTATAACATGGTAATAAATTATATAAAAGTAATAATGAACTTGAAAAAGGTTCTTAAGCAAGTTTAAATTAACTCAAGTTTATTATTCAGGACGTTAAATAACGATCGAGTCATGTCGGACCTGAGGTAAAGTGCTTTGTCTCAATCTCTTTTCATTAAGGAATGTTTCGTTTTATACAAAACTTTCTTTTATACGGTGTATAAACCCCTTTTAATTTTACTTTTATACAAAAGGAATCTTTTTCTATGAAGATTTTTACTAAACGACAAAAAGGAATGTCTCTTTTAACTTACGCGGTGACAACGACCTTTTCCACCGCCATGAGTATTATTTGGTCTTTGGATTCCTCAACAAGCCGTAATGTTTTTAAAATGAAATAAATACCATATAATCTTTAATGTATTTTGGTATTGAAATTGATTTTTATAATGGATTTTTTATGTCAATATATTTATGTGATATATTGTGATCAAAGTGTGGAAATGTTTTCTTTCCATTATATCTATTTTATGTCTTATGATTTTATAATGGTACTTCGACATTTGACGGGTGGTTACATGATAAACCATATGACGGGTGGTGCCATGAATACCAGGATGGGTGGTTACGTTGTAACCTCCAATGCATTGGGTATGGAAGTCGGCCGTATGGCTATTACATTAAGTGATATGTGTGGAAGTCGACCGTATGTTTATTCCATTTAAGTATGTTTATGTCCCAAGTTACCTTTATATGTTATGTGATCTTTATGTGGGTTTTATGGTAATCTTTTGGTTACAAAAGCGTAAGTAATGATCCTTTTTTCAGTAAAGAGTTTTTACTTCTTCATAAAGGTGAAAAGTATTACTTTGATAAAGTATACGTGGTTTACTTGTTTTTTTGATAAACTAACAGTTTTCATTTTTTTTTGTATCCCTTACTGAGTTTTCTATGCTCACCCCAAGTTTTTTTGAAATGTTTTTCATACGACTTAATGTGGAATATGGTCAAGGATGGGATCAAGGGAAAGTCATGCTATATAAAACATGGAACTAGGCATGTTTCTTTTTTAGAGTTTTTATTATATGGAAAGTTAGTAGAAGTGTCTACTTTGTAATCTTTTGAGATTTAATAGTTATGTCCTAATTCTCTAAAACTCTAAACCTAAAAATATCCTCAATGTGAATTATTAATTTAATTCAATATTAAGTAAGGTTTAAGGATGGGACCTTATAATAATATTTTCTATGATTATTTATATGCCACAAATCTATGTGTTATGCTAATGTTTTGATATCATGGATCATTTTATTTTATTCCATTATGATTAATGTCTTATAAATAACCATGATTTATTTCATGACTCATTTTTTAGAATCTATGATATGTAGGGTATTGTTTTCAAACGTTATTCTCATGGTCTATTACCCATATGAAAATTTCATATTGATTTCTCCCTTGTTTGCACTTACAAAGAATATGCGCTCTCTATTTCTTATGTATTATTTCCTATGAATATGAAGAAATGTATTATATATGATATGTATAAGAAGGGTGATAATTGTGATGAACATAATTGGTGATGACATAGCTCACTTATTAACTTGTTTTTTATGTGTCCATGTTTCTAAAGGCATTAGACATAAATGATTTATGCATTGATCATTATGTTATTTAATGGATATTCATCTATTAATATGTAATATTTATGAATGATAATTTTGGGTATTTATAGTCATGAATAATCTTAAGAATGTAGGGTTCACATGAAATACATGTGGAAGTTAGTAAAACTACTCTAGTTCAGAAATGAGGATTGGTTTTTTAATGTTTTAACAATAACTTATATGGTGTTTTCCAATGTAAAAATTGGGACCTATTGACAACAAAAACATGCTACCATAACATGGTCGGTGGGTCCTGACCTTCCATGTACCACCAGTTTCCCTGAAGACATGTGGTCCCCTCCCCAGGGCCCACCAACCTACCCGAACTGGTCATCAGACTAATGATTGTCCCCACATGCCGACACATGTCCTCTTCAGTGTTTGTTTTCCTCACTCACACACACTCTAGGAAGGTTCCTAAGAGGTCACTCATCCTGATCACTAATCCAGGTCAATAATTCTTAATTGTGGTGTTCAAATAAGAAAGGCTCCCAAAAATAACATTACAACTTGTTGAAATGAGTCATATCATTTATTATTTTAACCCTTTATCATTATGGTGTGTTCATTAACCCCCCCCCCCTTTGGATCACAAAATACTCATTGAAGACCCATCATATCAACCCAAGTAATACCATTGTATTAAATGATATGTTCTTCCTCTTATACTAATGTAATAATTGGGCCCCGTTAACAACACAAAAACCCCACCTTAACATGGTCATGTGGTCTTGTCCAACTAGGTGCCACTAGTTGCCTTGAAAATATGTGGTCCCCCCTCAAGTTCCCACCCACATGCCCGAATGGGTCATTAAAATAATAAATGTCCTCATATTCTAACACATGTTCTTTTTATTTTGTTTTCATCACTCATAGACACCTTGGGAAGCTTCCAAGGAGGTCACTCATCCTGGTCACCACTATATACCAAGTATGATTTACTATCGGGTTCTAATTAAATAGGATCCTAAAATTAAAGGAAATTTTGTTGATACGAGTCTTATCATTTATTATTTTAATGCTTTGTCATTATGGGTGTAAAATCCTATATATATTTCAGTTGGTTTTTAACTTTGTTGAACATGGTTCATTCTTTATATTTTTAATATTTGAATGATGGTTATATAGATATTATGTTCATGCTAGTCTGGTAACCAAATAATAAATTACATGATTTTGAAATTCATGACAATCATGGAGTAGTGGGTGAGTGGATACGTGATTTTTTTAGTTTTTCTTACAGATAAGTATGACTTAGGTATATGTGATGTAATAAATTTTTGTTTTGGCGGAAGATAATATTTAATATTTATTTAGATAAATCATTCATGTGAGTAGGATGTGTATCAGGTTTGAAACATCAGGTTCCATGAGTTATTGACATGTCATGGGATCGAGCATGTCAGTTTTATGGTAATGAGTGAGTCCTATGACTACTAGATTTTTTTATTAGAATATGTATAGTTGTTTTCATTAGTTGATTATAAGGTAATAAATTAGTGGGGAGTGTACCATGGTCAATTTCTCTTGTGATTGGATTCCCAAAAGGGATATATGGTGTCCTTGAGGGTATTGGGAGTGGTAAGCCCAACCAAGATTGGGTTAGGTTTTCAGGTATACGATAGAACGTAAGTGGCCTTGAGGAGTCAATTAAGTATGAAATACCAAGATGAGTATGGAATGGTGATAGTCAGTTAGGTTTATTTTTTTAGGTGTTTAATGGTTGTGGGTCTTGAAATATTATATAGGAATCAGATTGTGTAGCCAATAGTTTTTAGGGACGATCATTTAAGGGGATGATAGTTGGAAATTCTTATAGTGGGGATCACCCACATTAAATATTTGTCTTCTTGAGTTGATGGTGTATATTTTTTGAGAATTTATGCTTTTTTTATGAACTATTTTAGAATTTTATAGTTGGATTAATGTGGGGGCTCAATTAATGTATATTATGGCATGGGCCTATTATCTAGTGTTGTGTTTGAATAATGGTCAAGGATGGATCAAGGAGAAGTTAAGTTCTAGTGAATAATAATTTAACAATTCAAAAAACATGGAGTATATTGGTGAGTTTTGGGTGTGGCAGATGTTGGTGAAGTCCAAGTGGTTAGTTTTTAGGGTATCAGCCATGTTTTGGGATGAATTTATTCTACATGAACAAGGTCATTCTACAATATATGAAATTTCAATGTTTCTAGAGTTATGATAGATTAAAATTTTATAGAAGGTGTTTGTTTAAGCTACGAACCATATGTTTTTTCATTAAATACTATTCTAAGGGGGATGTTTTATACCACAATGATAGAGGTTATATCTTGAAACCCTTTCCCAGTGAGGGAATTTAATCATTTTAGGAAGAGTCTGGCTGCAACGTGACTATGTGCATGGGTGGTTGGGTTTCCTAGATATTCCATGGAATAGGGAATTACGCTATGACCTAAAGGGACACAATATAATATGACCATAAGAATGGGTATTTTCATTGGGAACCAAGTGGTCACATAATGATAGGCCCCTAGGGAAATTTTATTTCAATTTTAATTAAAAATTTTAATTAATAATTTTAATTTTTTTATTTTTTAAAATAATGGGTCTACATATTTCCTCTAAAGACAACCAATAGTCCCCTGTCATCTCCCTATCGTTCCCTTTTATAATGGATCTCCTTCATATTTTCTGAGTAATAATTCCACTAGTACCTGGGGATCATCCCAAGTTAGGATTATGGTCCCATTGAGTCTATTATCTATTTATATTCTCATTAATTCATTCCCTGCTTGTTATGCACTAAATTGTGGTTTTCCAAAATTTTTGATTTTTTCCGATTGGATTTTAGTTAACTAGAAATACATGATAGGTATTATGGTGTGGATTCTAGGTAGATGGATCCTAAATTTTGTTCACCATTATATGTGGGTTTGTCTAATATGATATGGTGGAGTAGTAATATAGGTGGTTTATAGATAAATAGGAACCAATTTTGGTTTTAATAGTTTGTTTGTGGTCAAAGGGTGTTTCTTACCATGGGAGTGATCTAAATAAATTTTTTTGGGGTCTTGGGGTTTTTCTACAAGATCTTGATCCTACGAGAATAAAACGTCTTGTTCAAATTGTAGGATAAACTCTATTGTATTATTAAAGAAGTGTTTATAGAGTTCTTGGGGACTTTTGAGAGTGTTTTGGGGGAGTGGGAAACCAAAAGAGGATAAAACTGGGCCACAGTTCATAGCACACAGTTGGAGCATGATAAGTGTAAACCATGCACATATCCTAGGAAACCATGTAATATGGGAACCATTTCCAACCGAGGGATAATGCATGATTACCATAGTGTTTGAATAATCATGTGGGTTCCCTCAAGAAACTATGCACCATGTCTCCTCTTGGATAGAGGGAACCACCTGGTTGTCGCACAGTTTGGAAACTATGTGGCCAAATCGTGTGACCCTTAAAAAGTTAGAAATTCTAATTTTTTCCTTACATGACAATTTCTTTCTCCCTCAATTTTTCCTCCCATTCAAACCCTTCTACCCTAATTGATGAACCAAAAACCCCATCACTCTCCATTGATGATTATCCTTCTATTCTTGTGTGTTTTGAGTGTGTTTGGGTGAGAATCTAATATTAGGGTGATTCTAACAGTTCTTTTTTCTCTATTTTTTGTATTATGGCTTGTGAAATTTCCCCTCTTCTTCTAAATCCCTAATAAATTCTTTTTTATATAATGTTTTTTTGGGGAATTAGTGTTGGTTTGAGTTCAAATCAATGGTTCAAGTTAGGCAATCATTCATCAATGGTCATAAGGTATGTGGTGTTAAATATTTTTCATGTAGACTTTCTATGTTATATGTATATGTGATTGTCCTATTTCACTTCCATGTTTCATTTTGATGTATTGGGTTATATAAACTGAATTTAACCTTATATTTAGGTGTGATAGACTTCACGGACCCCAGTGGGTACATTGATGATATTAGACCGCACTTAACGATACCCATGGGGTAATTCGGGTCCTTGTAATTGGTGAAAAATATTAGTGGAACATGAAATAAGGGTATTAAGAGAGGAAATCGGTATTAAAAATTAATTTTTTAAGGGTGAATGGGTTAATTGAAATAATTATGTGTTTTATTTTTTAAATGATTAAGTTTATTTTAAATGGTTTCTTTTGAAAATTTTGGAGATTTGACCAAATTAAAGATTTATTGATGTAAAATGATGTTTGAAAGTGAGAAATGTATTTAAAGGTGGTGTTGACCTCAATGGTAATTTTAAACTGTTTCCTAATGAGATTTAAAATTAGATTTTTAAATGTGGGCAAGGTATTATTTTGTGAATATTGTTTAATGTTTGTTTGGGATGGTTGAAGTGGAAATGAATGTTTTTGGAATGTTTTAATATTAAAATAGGAACTCCCATTTTTTAGAGAATGGATTAAATATGTTTTAAAATAAGTAATTTGAATTTTTTTTATTTATGATATAGACATAAGGGTATAATGAGACCCAAATCATTGAATCGATTTATGGGATAGTGAGATAGGACCCATGAAAATTATGTTAGAATGAAAACATAGTTTTCATATGAACTAAGGTATGAATGTTCTTATTTTATGAAATCACATAAGGTGGTTTTAGGCACAATGATATATGTGTTTAATAGTTATGGTTTGTGTTGGTAAATGCAAGATTATTTTAAAATGAGATTAATGTTAATTTTTTTTCATTGACAACATGGAATAAGGGAGTGTATGGTATAATGTTAATGGGTTAATGAGAAATGATTTTAAAATGGTAATTTTGTTAGTGGGTTATGGATAAGGGTGTTTCATGTGTTGAATGAAATGTGAAATATTATTTTTATGTTTTTTGATTATGTTTGGTTTGTGATATTTTATATGTGGTTGATGGATATATGTAATCACGTGCATGTGGATTGGTAGTGTGGGTTGTTTACTTGAGGTTATATTCCCATGGGCCATGTCAGACTGAGGCTCTAAACTCCACTCCAAAATCACATATTAGGGAAGGGGACAAAGGATCTACTCCCCTAACAGTTGCATTCCTTAAGAATACCTAGACCAAGGATTCAATGTGATTGTAATGTATTTGTTGAAATGTATTTATCCCTAGTGAGATAGGTACATTGACTTATTTTCTTATGCATGTGAATTAACTAGATTAGGTTGTGGTGTAAATGATGTGAATTCCTAACCCTTGTAACAAATTATGAGAATGAATCAAATGAATATTGTTAACTAATGGGTAGGTGATGGTTTTTTATTAGTGAACTCCCCTTGTGGTTAAAAGTGTGTGTAACCCCATATGCCATGATGTAGGCTGCAAGTTGTCCTGAGATTGTTTTGTGGATTGGCAGTCTCTGGAGAACTTAATGGGTGAAATGGATATTAAATAATTGCATAATTTTTTCTTTATTTCCTTTATAATTTATTTAAATTTATACCTTCATACACATTTATATAGACTGTATATTTATTTAAACATTGTTGTTGGTGGCCTACTGATTTATACTCACACCCTACTCTGGCTTCCATGGCACCTGAGTACCTGAGCATATGCTACTTGTTTTCATGTACAAGTTGAGGACAGTGTCCAGGCTTTTAGTTGTTTATATGATCATAGGTTGATGAATGGTAGGTTAGGATAGGTTTGGGAATCAAGTCTGAGTTCAAATAATTTTAATGTTTTTTATCTTGATTTATATTATTTTACTATTTGGAATGTAGATTATTCTCTAGATTTTATTATAGCATTTTTTCTTGGTTACTTTTTGGGTTCTGTTGTAAGTTGTCCATTTTTTGTTCCTTTTGGTTGTTTTATCTATTTATGTTTCTTCTATTATGGATACACTCTAATAAACAAGTATAGTCTCCTCATGTTTTTATTTAGACCCATGCTACTAGTCAGCAACATTTGGCATATGGGAAGGTGTGCTTGAGGTCATGTGGCGACCCGACTCAGAGCGCTGGTTATAGTGGATTCCGAGTTAGGGACATTAGAATGTTGTATCAGATGATTTCTTATTTTGTATTACTATCTAGTCATAATATACATAAGACTGGGATCTTGTCAGGAATTAGTAATGAGCTCATGCTTTGGTTCCTATAACCCCACATACGAGAGAAAACATAATTACCAGGAGAGGGAAATGATGTTCTATTTTATGATTCTATAGTTGGTTGATATTTTCACCCTAATTAGCCTACTAGGATGTGATGTTATTGATTTATGAGGTTTTATCTCTTGGATTGACAGGGAAAGATAATTCATGTGAGTTTATTCATCTAGATAGGCACATAGGATAGATAGTTCATATGTATGTTTCTTGTATTCAACTTGTCAATGACATTATGATAAAACAAATGGGTATAAAAAGTTAAATTGAATGGAATGGTGGGTGTTGAAAATTGTGTTAAAATTGTTTTTTAGAAACATCAATCGTTAGGTATGGAAAAAAGAAAATGTTTTGAAATGTGATTTTTAATACATATGTGATTTCAAAAATGTGGGGCTAACAAAAAGGTTTTTGAAAGTGTAAATTATTAGGTTTCAAAAATTATAATTTCTGAAAAGGGAATTTGTGGGTTTAAATATTAATATTTAATTAAGAATTAAAATGGTAGAATAATAAACTTTTAGGAATAGTAGTGGTGGTTATCCCTTGTGTTCATTGTTACCCTATGTATGGGTGGATTGGGAGGTGAGAGTGCCTTAGTTTGAGACCCCATTTTGTAGGATGTGAGATCCTATTGAATTGGGTGTTCCTATTGATGGGATATTTCTTGTTACGTATTTGGGTAGGTTTTGACCATTAATTTGTGAAATGAAGTCTGTTGATTTGAATGTGGTGATACTTATGATTTTTGTTTGGACCATAGAGTTGGTATTTGGTTCAGGATACCAGTATATGTGTGAAAGTATCTTTGGTGTGGGAATCAATGTAAATGGTTGTTTGGTGAGTTATATGCTTTTGTTTGGAATGTCGGTAGGATGAACACTTTGAGTATCCAAATATTTGAGGTTTGGTGTGTATGTCTTAGAGAGATGCAGTGGCTTTTTTGGTGTGGCCCAAGTTTGGAAATTTAGTATCGTTTTAATTTTTAGGATGACCTGTGAGAGAGGTCGGTTGGGGTTTTGGTGCTTTTAGGTGCATGTAGCATAGGTAGAAATTTTAGAACTTAATGGTGGAATAAAGAGAGTGTTGAATAGTGTGGGATTAACCTTGATAGCTAAGTGGGAAAGGTAATGGTTTTGTGAGATGTGGTGATGAGTTGAAAATCTTGAGAAATATACAGTATCCTTGAGGGAGGTCAGCCTACTATTGCAGGTGAATAGAATGTGAAGCACATGTGGGTTCTTCAAAGGTGAAATTGATGCATGGTGGGTGTCATTGGGTTTTGGTAAAATTGCATGGTTATGCCTTGGACTCGCCTCAAGGGATAACTTGGGTTCTTGAATTTGGTTGAAGGGTGGTTGTGAAGGGAATGATTGTTCAAAGACCCAATCCTATAGTTTTGATGGATTTAGATGCTAAAATAAATGTTGGTTTGGTATGGAAAAGGAAATGTTGATCAAAGGATGGATGAGTGCTATGTTTTGGAGGACACCTAGGGTGAGGGTGATCACCCAGTTGGGCTGTTTTTAGGAGTGGTTTGTTTTTTGGGCAGAGGTTGGGAAGGACTTGGGTCCAATGAGGATGGCAGATTAGGTGTCATGATTATCATGGGTGATGTAAGACTTGTGTGAGTTAGATTTGGGTTGTGTGTGTGTGTTTTCATGAGAGTGAGAGACCGTAATGGTTTCAATGAGTATCAGGTGATGGTATTAGTTTAGGTATTCCCAATGTAATTGGGATATGTAACCAAGTGGGTTAGGTGTATGCACATGTTTTTTTCTAAGGAATCAAAGTAGAGAGGCCCTAGTAGTCAGAGAAACTGGTTGTTTTTAGACCAATATAATGAATGATTGTTTATTTTTTATGATCAGCGAAGCTGTGAATGAAGAACCTATGTGAGGTGATGATAGTGGTGCCAAAAGGTAATGATGGGTCATGACCGCTTGGCAGAGGGTTGTGAGGTAGCGGTGAGTTTGGTTGGAATTTCCATTCGAGTTGTGGTGTCTTAGTGTGGATAAGTCACAGTCAGGAAAGGAAGACTAATGCATTTGGTAATTTGAGTCATCCTCATGGTAGGAGGTGATTTTGGTGGTGGATAGTTTGTATTAGTGTTCTTCAAAGTCTTATTATAATAATTTAACCAGTGACGATCATGTCTAATATCTTAACATAGTTCTAGGTGCGCTGAGAAGGATCTAGCATTACGCCTAGAATCTTGAGTGTGTTTTGGATGGGATTGAAGCCTCTTATAGGATATGCTCAAGGAGTGGTATGTGTGTGGGAGTTGTGTGGTGGGTCAGTAAACCATCGACTGGTTACACTAGAGGTCCTCGGGATGGACCTAAGATCGAAAAATTCCATGGGTTTCTTTATCGAAATTTGGGAACAGGTAGAGGGTGATTTTTTTTGTTATTACAATGGAGTCAAGATGGCCACGTCCAAGTTTTGGGGATCATATTTCTTTTCAGCATGAGTCTTGGAGTTCAAAATTGCTCAAGGAAAGAGGTGAAAATAATAATCATAAGGTGTGGAGAATTATATTAAGTCATGTATGTAGGGAGTAGGTTGGGAGGTGGATGTGGTGGCATCGAGAAGAAAATGAGAAACCTATGAAGTTCATGTTCAATTTCTTCAAAAGAAAATTGTCTTGGCCTTGTATGTGAGGGACGATTGAGCTGAGTGGTGGCTTCTATCTCAGGATAATTCTAAAGTAAATATTCATGCTAACATTAGAGATGTGTTGAGGGTGTTGTATAGCACACCAACAATTTGAAGAGTAGCGAATTTTGTGACTGTGAAGTTTTACTAGATATCAGTGATGACTGTGGTTGGTAAATGCAGTTGGGGGTGGTATAATTTATGTGAAAATCCTTCATGGCCAGGTAATTTGGAGACATGCTAATATTGGATTTTGGGCATTGAAAGATCGAGTTAGATGGGGATGGCCCAACATGGCTGGGAAAAATGAATGGATGTGGTGGGCTATAAAGAACCTCTAGTTAAATTTTGAAGGATAAGTGAAATTAGGTAATGGAAATGGGATTTGAGGAAGAACCATGTTACCCTTGAATGGGTATGGGAAATAGAGGTGTCTGATCTAGATATTATTAATATAATGGATTAATTCCAGTGTTGTATGGTGTTCATGTGGATTCTAGGGGAGATGAGTTGGAAAACGTGTTGGGTATGTTATGAAAGCTGATTTCAGTCCTTGTTGGTTCTTTTTTAGTTATGGAATTTCTCAATATTGAAAGAAGGGTGGTTATTTGTTAAATCATATGGTGGGAAGCACCATAGATGGAAAATGGTTAGTTAATGATGTAACTGACAGTTCAATTTGAATGGACTCGAGTAGGAGTCATCTTGGTGAAGTGGTGTTGGTGATGATCGTTGGCCCTAAAGTTGACCGATTGGGTACCTCTAAATGAAAATTATGTCTGGGTTATTATTTTTATATGTTTGAAATGAATCAAGACCATGAAACCACAAGTTGTGGACCAGGGTAGGTCATGAGATGTGCTTAAAAATCTGGGTGTTTCATTCGGTGACATCAGACTTGGATCGCAGTTAAATGTTTGAAATGATTTGGGTGAGATTGCACCAAGTGATTTGGGACATCAGATGTGGAAAGGATTTGACTAAGAGTGTTATTATTGTTTCTTACATGGAAATATAGTTCTTATTTTGTGTCCTTTAATGTGGTGGTCTAGGGGCATGGACCACACCTTTATCTTTTTATTTTTGTCGGTAACGATGAGTTTTAGTGGATCTGTCTTCAATGAAAAATGTGTTGTGGTCTTGGAACTCAGTGAGGGAAGTGTTCTCTGGGTAGGAATTTTTCCTTGGTATGATCATTGTTGTGACATGGATGTGTTTGAGAGAAAATATTAGGGTGAAGGTTGTTTGGTGGTTCCTTGGTCTAACCCTTTTGGTCTTGAGGTTTTAGGATTGCTTATAAGTGTTTCTCATGGGTGATCCATTATAATGTGGGGAGGTTGTAACATCCTAATCTTTCATGAAGGTACACCCTTGTTAAAATTTTAGGTTAAACATCCACTATTTGTTAAAGAATTATTTCTTGAGTGCTTGAGGAGTTTTAAAAGTGTTTCAAGGGTGCGGGAAACAAAAATGGGATAAAAGTGTCCCACAGTGCATAATCAATGGTTGGTACATGATCAGTGAAAACTGTGCACCTATCCTATAATATTATGCAACATGGGAACCATTTAGGATAGAGGGATGGCACACAATTACCTTATGGTTTTCCAAACTGTGGGGGTGCCCTAGTAAACTGTACGAAATGTATCCTCTTAGACAAAGGGAGTCGTATAGTTTGAAAACCATGCAACCAAACTATGAGACCATTATAAAGTGATAAATTCCCATTTTTCCCTTATGAACCTATTTCTTTATCCCCTGATTTTCCTCCCTTTCAAACCCCTATACCCTAGGTGATCGACTAGAATCCCCCTCTCCATAAATAGTTGTTTTACCTTCGATTCATGGGTGTTTGGATCACATTTTGGGTGTGAATAAAATATCTGAGTTATTTTAACACTTCTCATTGCTCTATTTTCTAGATTATGTACTTTGGATTATCTTCTCTAATTCTGAATCCCAAAAACTGTCTTTTTCTAGAAGATTATAGGTTTGGGATTTAGCAGGTGTTTGAGTTCAAATCAGGGGTTGGTGTTATAAAATCATTCATCAATGGTCATGAGTTAGGTGGTCTTAAATATTTTTCCCCCAGTCTTGATGTGTTATATGATTATATGGTTGTCTTATTTCAATTTCATGTTGTGTTTTGATGTATTGGGTTATATAAAGTGAATTGGACCCTATATTGAGGCGTGAGACCCTTTATAGGTCACATTGGGTTCTTCGATGATGTGATACCAGACATAGGGATACCTATAGAGTAAGTCGAGTCCTTATATTTGGTGAACAATATTAGTGAACCATGTGATAAGGGAATTAAGATAGAAAATGGGTAGTAAAAATGTAATCGGTTTTTGATTAGGATTAATGGATTAATTAAAGCAATTATGTTTTCTTTTTTAAATTCTTAAGTGGTATTTAAATGGTTTCATTGGCATGTTTTGGGTCTTTGTCTCAATTATCAATTTACTGATGGAAAACTATGTTATAAAGTGAGAAATGTTTTGAAAGTAGGTGTTGACCTCAAAGTGATTTCAAAAGGGGTTTCCTAATGATATTTCAAATGATGTTTTGAAATTATGACAAGGTCCCATATTTTGAAGATGGTTTAATGGTTTGTTAGGTTGGTTGAAATGGAAATGAATGCCTTTGTCGTGTTTTAGTTTTAAAATAGAAAGATCCATGTTTTAGAGGGTGGCTTCAAGATGTTTTCAAATAAGTAATTTTAATTATGTTTTATCTATGATGTGGACTTAAGGGTCTAATGAAGACTTTATCATTGAATTTATTTATGGGATAGTGAGATAGGACCCATGAAAATTATGTTGGCATGATGACATAGTTTTGATATGAACTAAGTGATGATTGTGCTTAGTTGATGACATCACATAAGGGGGGTTTTGGAGTAATGATATATGTGTTTAATAGTTATGGTTTGTGTTGGTAAATATGAAATGGTTAGTAAATGAGATTAATTTTAATTATTTTTAATTAAAAACATAGAATAAGGTAGTGTTTGATATAATGTTAATTGGTTAATGTGAAATTATTTTCAAATGGTAATTGTGTTAATGGGTTAATCCATAAGGGTGATTCATGTGTTGAATAAAAAGTGAAATGTGACTGTTATTTCTTTGTATCATGTTTGTTTTTTATATGTTATATTTGGTTTATGAACATATTTAAACACGCTCACATGGATTGCTAGTGTGGGGTATTGACTTGAGGTTCTACACCCACAGTATAGTTAGGCAATTGCTCTAAACTCCACCCTAAAATTCACGGGTTAAGGAATGGGATAGATGGTCTATTCCCCTAATGGTTTCATTCGATGATACCACCTAGACTGAGGATTAGATATGAGTGTAATGAACTTTTGGAAATGTTCTTATCCCTAGATAGATAAGGAACTTGAATTTTTCCCTTATGCATGTTAATTAACCAGCTTAGGTAGTGGTGTAAATGATGTGAATGCCTAACCCATGGATTTTTTTAAGAATGAATCAAATTAATATTATTAACTAATGGGTGTTTGATACTTTTTTATTAGTGAACACCCCTTGTGGTTAAAAGTGTGTTTAACCCCTTGTGCCTTGATTTAAACTCCCAGTATGACTTGAGTTAGTTTTTTTGATTGGTTTCCTCTTGAGAACTTAATGGGTAAAATGGATATTAGATAATTACATAATTTTTTCCACTATTTGCTTTATTATTTATTTCACTTGTTAACTGCATACATATTTTTACAGATTGAATGTTTCTTTAGATACCGTTGGTGGTGTCCAGCTGATTTATACTCACTCCCTTCTTAGGCCTCTATGACACTTGGGTACCCGAGCAGCAGCTACTTGTTTTCAGGTATAAGTTTAGGATAAAGACTATATATCTAGTTATTCATGTAATTATGGGTTGGATCATGGGAGGTCAAGACTAGGTTGGGACTCAAGTCTGATTCCATATACTTTTGACATTTTTTTCTCTTGGTTTATATTGTATGGATGTTTGGCATGTAGAGTATTCACTAGATTTTATTATATCATTTTTACTTGGTTACTTTTGGGGTTCTTTCTTAAGTTGTCCATTTAGTGTTCCTGTTGGTTTTTTTATCTATTGATGTTACTTATATTGTGTATACACTTTGATAAGTAGGTATGGTCTCCCCTTGTTTCTATTTATACCCACAATACTAGTCGGTAGCCTCTGTTGTACGGTGAGGCATGCCTGAGGTCATGTGCAACCCCGCCCAGAGCACCAAATATAGTGGATTCTGAGTGGGAGATGTTATATGGTCGATGGAGGAAGTCCATAATCAAAGTGGCAGTGAGAAGATTAAATTAGTAACCAAATGGATTTCTCATCTTTACCCAGAGGTTATGGAGCTTGGAATGGGTTTTTAGTGGTGGTTGAGGGCTGATAAAGTTTTTTTTTGGATTTTCAAACCTAGGGGAACAAGTTGGTTGGAAGTGGGATATTGGTAAAACATATTAATTGGATATTAATATGTAATTTAAGCTAAATAGGTTGAACAATAGGAGGTACGTGTTCATATATTGTAATCATAGTCTTGGGAATTTGGGTTTTCATCATAAATTGTTATAGTTGGTGGAATTATGATAGGTTTAGTTCATGTTTGATGTGTTAAGTTTTTTGTATTATAAGGATAGGGACCTAGATTAATTGGTTCGTGGTTATGTTGTTAATATTAGATATTAGTATGTGTGACCTAAACATCACCAAGGCTTAAAGATTTTGATTTTGTGAGTATTGTTTGATGTATTCACAGGTTATCGGGTAATATTCAATCTCTAGAATAGTGTACTAGTAATATATTATTTACTAATGATTTGGAAATGGTGGTTCATCATTTTTGTGGTCCTAGGATGTTGGTGATTCCAGAAACCATTCAGGTTAAAGACATTGTAGAATGTTGAAACAATAATGTGGAGTTGGACACTCATTTTTTATCTAGATACTTCATAGATGTTGTAGATTTTATTGATTATATTGAACATAAAAAAAATGATGAGATTAATTATAGATGTTTTCCATGAATTGAGGAGATGTTTTTGCACTAATTTCTTTGTGTATATTGGGGACGTTATGTGAAGATGGATGACTTAGGGATATTGGTCATATATGTGGTGGGTGTGTTCCTCATGGTGGTGATGTAAGATCAATGGTGTTGTGAAAAGCTATTATGGAATGTTTTGTGAGCCTCTGAGTGTATATAGATTATGGGCATATCATCCCACTCAATCATTGGGAAAAAATAGGTTGATTGATAGGGTTGATGGTATACTACCCCATGTATTAATAGAATTGGTGTAGATGGTCATTTTTTGTCATCCCATGTTTTTATATAGTTATATATTATTTGAGCTATTTTGGGGCATGTTGGTGGTGTCCAGGTGAGACTCTTACTCATTCCCTACATGGGAGTATTAGTACATGTGTAGTTCTCATATTTTTTATTTCCGGATAGGCCATCTCCCAGAGGCCGGAATTCAAGTATGTTAGGGAATGGTTATTTGTACGAGGTGGTTGCATGGATAATATTGGATATAGAACCAAGTGGATCCTTTATATCTATAAATGCGATCTCAAATTATTTTTTTCATCTGGTCTAATGTATTAGATCAACCCATATTGGGTATTTTTTTATGGTTTTCCTTTTTATTAGTTATATTATGCTTTATTGGGTATGGAATAAGATATATGAATTTATTCATTTAGTTGAATATTTGATATTAATTAGACATTTCCATTATTTTTTGAACTACTCTAATATATGGTATACTATCCCCATGATCAAACCATAGAAAATTGTTGTTAGTTGGTAGAATTTACCATATGTGGAGGAGCACTTGAGTTCTTATGGAACCTCGATCTTGGTTCCACTCAGTTGACCCAATTTAAAGAGTGTTCTATGTTCTAAGATGATGTCATGGAAATGAAAGGGTAATAGTTTTTTGTATAAATAGAACAAGAGTGTCCATTAATAATCGAAAACACCTTCTAAACTAAATAAATAATACTCTAAGAAAGAAAATATTTTCATTGTGTGAAAATGGAAATTAGGGAATAAATATTCCAAAATGCCTAAAGGTGTCAACAAGAACTATGGAGATTCCACCTTGGGCATTAATGTTATAGAAATAAATTCTTCTAATCTAATTGAAATATGATACCCACAATAAATTAAAAAAATTGTGAATATGTATATTATTTTAAAATTGATGGAGGCTTGATGAATAAAGATTAAAGTGTGTCTTCAACTAATGAATATAGGGGTTCTCTCATCGAGGAGTTGGATATAGTGGGTCACTTTAAAGCTCTAGTGGGTTAAAATAAAGGATTTTATTTTCATGTCATTTTTATTATGTAAAAATATATATTTTTTATTATAAATAGTGGTGGTTATCAATAAATGAGATTATGAATTTGATACACGCAGTTATGATTTCATCTAATTATATATCATTCATCAATAGGAGGCAAAGTTACAAAAGGTTTCTATAGGAGAAAAATATTTATCTATTTTTTTAATATGAGGGAGAGAGTTTGTACCAACCAAAAATGGAATATTTAAAGAATAAAATATTGTATTCATAATATTGGCCCAAACACATAGAATACTATATAAGATATGGATGTTGATAATTTATTTATTAAATATTTCCATTATAATAAATAACTGTTATTTCCTAAAACATAAAATTTAGTATATCTTATAATGATATTATAAATAGATTATATTTTTTTAAGTTTCTATTGGGAGTATGTTATAAAATAAAGCATTTCAAAATCATTGCGAATATAATGTCAAAATTTATAATTTAAAGTGAAAGTCACTTGATATCCTAAAATATTTTAGAGTATATTGGTTAATAATTTTAATATAAAGAGTTATATTTAGTTACCATAATTTTATCAAACAGATGTTTATATTGGTAGGTTATATAACAAAAATTATGATGTTTTAAAGAGATATAAATATAAAATAGAAGTTATTAGCATCGTAACATTAGGGTTTAGCATATATTCACACAAATATATTGAAATAATTACATAGAGATGTTATGAAGATAAAAATATCCAAAATGTTTAGCAAATATATTTACTCTCTAATGGTCAATCATATGGTATGGGATTAGAAAATTTTTTATGTATAAATTTCTTAATCTTCATTAAAAATGTTATCAAGATTAAATATATCATTTTATCAAAAGGAAACCTACACTTTATTAGAATACCCCGTCACATTTACACTTTATTCATAACATGTTAAACCCAATAATATTTCATAATGCATTTATTTATTAGAATACCCCTTAAAACATCCCCTTTATACCCAAATGGTGCAAGATGGCCTTCAATATTTTCCCATTCTCACAAAATAATAAAAAATATATATTTGGGATAGATCATCTGGGATGGGTATCATATCTGTCCCAAATAGAATACAACTTTTTTTGTGTGATGTATTGTGTGGGATAGATTTTATATCTACCCCAATTGAATAGTTTCTTATAAATCTCAGATATATTTACACTTTTCCTAGATGATTTGTTCTAGATAAGTGGTTATTTGTGATGGATTTGAACTTCCTCACTTTTTTTTGGGGTGCACTTGTTTTGTTTGGGGAAAAAATAAATCTTTCCAAGATATATTATTTAAATAGTGAATCTACATTTATATAATTATAACTAAATAATTATTAATTCACATGTATGGTTAAAAATATGTTTATTCATAATTAAAATTATATATATACTTAATAAATTTTATTTATAATTAAATGTATATTTACAATTAATAATTTCTATGTATATATTTTATAAACGTATAAATATAATCATATATATTTATAATTATAATTATATATATTAATACATTTATAATTATAAATATGTATATTAATTATAATTATAGTTTTTTAATTTCATAATAAAAATATTTTTATAAAATGTGTGTGTTTGTGTGTGTGTAGATATAGAAATATATTATACACATGCACATATTATATATATATATATATTATTTAAATAAATATGTATTTATGAATATGTATATTTTAAAGTAAATATATATAAAAAAATTATATTTTAAATACCATATATGCATTAGAAATGTTAATTATATATTAATTTTAGCAAGTGTATATTTATAAATATTTATAATAATTTTTTTCTAATAACTATATTATATGTGTGTGGGTGTGTGTGTGTTTATATTTCTGTTTATAATAGTTTTTTTAGGTGTTTATAACATAGATATATTTATATATATATATATATATGTTAAATTTATGAAAAATAAATTAGAAAATAATATATATATATATATATGCACAAATACCCATATATAAATGTATTATTATTTATTTGATTATTAGTTATATTTATATTCATTTACTTATACATAAATATATATATTATAAATATATATTTATAATAAAATAATATGAAATATATATATATATATATATATATATTCATTCATTCATTTATATTTATTTAAAATATTTATTTCTATCTATGATAAGAATATATGTCTCAACATATCAATGAAGATTAGCATGTGTGCCCACCAGACTCAAGAAGGATCTGATATCCATCCTGGATAAACATATATATATATATATCAAAAAATAAAGAAAATATACATTTACACAATTATAAATTAATATTTATTCATTTTCCTACATAGTTAATTTTTTATAAATTTAAATTTAAATATATATTTATAATTAAATATGAATATCAATACACACAATTAAATATATATTTTTATTATTTTATGAATATATTTTTTTTAAAAATATAAATAAAAATATATATAAATATAGTAATATATATATATATATATATTCATTTATTTATTTCAGTAAATATATATTTACATAAATATATAAATTTCATATGTGTATTTTAAAAAACAATTATTACTTACAATTATAATTATAAATAAAGGTTCTGGTGAATAGTTTACCCCTTGGGGGCTATTATCTATCCTCATAGCCTTTGGGTGGGGGTTGTGTGTATGTTTTATTGTAACTTTAACCCCAAATACCAAATACATATATATATTATAATTATAAACATGAATATATATTATATATGATAGTTATAACCAATAAAAATATTATAAAAATATTAATTAATATTAATATATATATATATATATATATATTATGAATATTATCAATTATACATATATGGTTAGTTTCATGTTTGAGTGATACACAACATTTTCCACTACATCAACAAGCCCCGGTTAAGATTTATCGCAGCCCTTGGGTGGGGGGATTTGATGGGAGGTGAAAAAGGATGACAGTGAGGAAATTTGACACCGGTGAGCTAATGTGTGTAGGATGATATAGGCATGTGGGAAGACCCAGTTCGACATCAATGTAATCCAGGAACTTTGGGCAATTAAATGGAAATTCGTGACTACTACGCCTTCAGTTTTCTCTTTGAAATAAAAATGGCTAGTTGGAGGGGTTATCCTGGAGGGGTTATGACTTATCTTTCCATTTTGAGGGTGTGTGTGTGTGTTTATTTGTATTATACCACCAATAACCTACCTATTATATATTATATATATTAATGTTGATAATTTTATATAATATAAATGAACATTAATAATATACATATATAGAGGCTTGTATGCATACATACATGTACATATGTAAGTAAAATTTATAATTAATATTTATGTATATACTATATCCCCCCCTCCAAACACACATATACTTTCATATTTATTTAATTTATTTTTTTTATTTATATGAATTTAGTTATTTGGGATATATTTCAAATCTGTCCCAGAAAAGCATGTGTGCCCCACAAAATTTTTATATGGTCTGAAATCCATCTTAGTTAAGAATGTGGACCCCAATATATATGGAACATATCTAGATTACATTCCAAATAAACATATGTTTCAAAAAAAATTAGGTATATATTTCAAATTTGTCCCATATATATTGTAAAATACATCTTATCTAGGATGGATTTTATTCCATCTTGGATAAGTTAGTGCACACTGACTTTATTTGAGATAGAATTATATTTCTCCCAGATAATTATGTATATATATAGAAAATTATATATTTATAAAGAATAAAACTCACATCATGATATAAAAATTAAGTATCCAAAATATCATATGATTTAGGAAGAAACTGATAAGACCTCTCATGTGAAGATCACATACAACTCAGACCAATAGTAAATAAAACTGAAAACCACAACCCGGTCTTTTGTCACCACCCAATCACAGCTCCCGACACCATATAATCTATAATGTTCCAAAACCCAACACTAGGCTTCTACCCTATCTATACCAATAATCATAAGGTATGCATGGGTACTAATATTATAGGGCTTCCCAAGAAGTATGTGAGTATAACTTACTGGGTATCGATAACGGGTTACATATCATATCCAACATATAAAATGCATTTACAATATGATATGCTCATAAGGAATAAATAAAACTAGCATAAAAATACTTTTTATGATCATGGGTATTATCCTTGTCACTCGAGTATGACCATATACTTCAGCTAGTGTTGAATGTCTGTAGAAATGATACATTACCAAAACCAAGGATCAGACAAAAGATCTCCAATAATAACATCATATGTTATAGATCTTCAGTGTGATTTTATCCCATTGTAGATACCATCATATAAAATAATCATCAGTGGGATCAACACCAATGATAGATAAAATCATATAACATAATCATCTAGCACATGAGCCTCAGCCTAGTTGGTGAGGACTCCTTAAGTGCATCCAAGCGACCTGGGATCAAATCCAGGCAGAGGCTAATTTCCGAGCAATGTAGAAGTACTGCAGCAGGAATTGTGCAGTATTGTAGCATGTATTGTAGCAGGAATTATGTAGTACTATAGCAGGTACTGCAGTGGGAACTGTAGTAGACACTGTTTGGCACTGTAGCAGCCGGGCATATTCCCCCGTTTGGGCCATCAGGCCACCGATTTAGTCCGTGAGTTATTTAAGGCCTTCAGGCCACCCTGGCCTTTGGGTCAGTAAGGCCTTTGGGCCACATCAAGGCCTTCGTGCCACCTTAAGTGTATATGCAAACCAAACAACCTACAAGGAACAATCTTCAGAAGGTGGATGAGCAAGGAGTTTCACCATAGAATAAGCTAAATAGATTGAAAGAATGAGAGGGTATGGAACCTGCCATCAGGACCAGCTTGTGCATCCACAAGAAATCCCAACCGAACATCCATGCGAAGGTGGGGAGCTAATTTCATGATGAAGATGCTAGGGAGGAGAGGTTCCAAGTATTTAGTCTGGTATGTATGTAATGTTTGAAGCCTACGGGCAATGAATTCATCTAAGGCCTACGTGCCTTGTAATACTTATGCCTACGGGCCTTGTAAGGGTTCCACATCACCCCTTGAGATGTGGATTATCAAAAATAAATAAATAAAATGAAGGCCTTCGGTCCATTGAAGTGGAGTATAACATAATCATCTGGGGGAATAACTGAAGGTTCCATGGGAATAACAGAAGTGGTTGGGCCCCTTCCCAATAATGGTTTTTCATCAACTCCTTCAGATTTCTTATTTTTAAAAAGGTGATATAGAAACCCCAGAATCCAAAATATAGGATCATCCAAAAGAATTTATAATTAATTTCATTTGAGATAATGAACTGGATATCATTCGAGTTATTTATTCTTCAATCATTTAGTAGATACCTCTTGTCATATCATTGTTATGTTATAGATATCAAGGGTTTATTCCCTCTAGATGTTATCTAAACATGTTCCAAAAACCTCCAACAATCATTATATAATTCTCCAAGTGCTGGAATAGATTATAAAAGTTATTATTTTGATTTTGATTATTGAAATTGAATCCTTTGAGGCAAGAAGAAGTTAATCTAGTTATTTCTAGACGTTATAGGGTAATGGTTAATAAATGTTCTATATTCTTCAGAGCATTCTAAAAGAAGAGATATTTAGGGATTGAGAGGATTATCTCACAGAATCATTATTCACAACATTGGTTAGGTTTTTCTTGAATAGAAAATGATATATAATCAAGTATTTATAAAATTATGTTCAGAGAAAAAATAATTTTATAGGAGAACTTTTTATTCTATTAATCCAAAAAATAACCCATATTTAAATAAGAATAATTATATTTTTATTTATTTGATATGGGCTAATTTCAAAGTTAAATAAATTTTATTTTATTGTATAAAAAAATTTGTTTTAACTTAAATAATATTTTATATATCATTTATCCTTAGACCATTAATATCATTGTTCCATTCATCCTTATTATTGATTAGACCTTTAATAATGTTTATTTTTTAAATAAAGAAATTTTATTTCATTATTTTCTAATAAATATATAAATATTATATTCTCCATATCATAAAATAAATATTTAATAAATCTTCATGTAACCAAATAAATAAATATTTATTTCATTGGGAATATACTAGAGATAAATAAATATATATTTATGTAATTAAATAAACAGTTACCTAGAGAATAAATATTTATTTAATATTAAATTTACATAATATTATCTTAAATAATTGGTGACTAAATATATTCAATCAAACAGACATGAAAAATTATAAATTCGTGTAAAAAAATAAAATTTATTCAACTTTTTAAATTCATATTGAATTCAACAAAGGTTATAGATACACTTAGTGTGTGACCCTCTTGGCCTCTTTCTCAGTGGAAATAGGATACACCACATGATTTCCAAGGATAGCATCTAGAAACATTTCAAGGAGCCCATAGAGAATGAAATTAATGTCTCATTAACATATAATGTCATAAAAATGCACATTATGTAATATAATCTCTTTTTTAGGAAATCTATAATCATGGAAGTTGAATACAAGTTTCAATAAACTATATTCTTAATGTATATTTATTTTAATTTTTAGAAATTAAATTTCTCATAGAACACTATGTAAATGGATTTAATTAGGCCATATCATTCCATCAAAGGTCCTGATATATCATCTTTCATTACATAATAGAAATGAAAAATCATTTTTTGAGTTTTTCATTAATGTAATATCACTTTTGATATAACCAACATATCTTACCTCACCACGATCATATGTGATCATAGTTATAATCAATACATCAAATTACGTGACTTGTGATATTAATTATTTGAAATATAAAATTCTAAATACCATTACACATATATACAAATAAGAACATCCAATGACACATAGAAATTCAAATTTCTTACTAGTGGGTCATGTTCTCATAATTTCATTAGTTGAATATTACCAAGGTAATACACTGTGGGAAAGTGTGTCAAATTATTATAATTCTCCACCCATGATACCCTGTATGATTTGAGTCCTATCAAATGAAATCATCCAACTAAAGAATATAAATTTGAGAATACTTCCATGATAGTTTTGGTCTCTCATCATAGTGAGGTATTACTAAAAGATATAACCCCTAAAGATTTATATATATATATATAATGTCCTATATGAAAATAGAGATCTTCATAAACAAAAGATTATATAATCATATAATACTAATTAAAACTATTATTTTTGTGAAGTTCAATTAACTACACAACCTTCATTTAATGGATAATTTAATATAAATAAATGATTAGAGTTTCAATTTTATATATGATACATGAAATTGACAAAGCATCATTTACTCATGCATTAAAAATGCATGTGTAAATGAGACTACCCAAAGAGTATTTTTGTTTCTTATATAAATCTCCCCATGTGATGGCAGTTGTAAGTGTAAATGCATGTTTCTTGGATGAAACTCTCTAGATCCCAAAGAACTCATTCATCTTCCTCTTTTACATATGACTTACTAGAATACCATATAGAAAATATGAATCCCACTCGAACATTGAGAGATTTTTTTTACCCATGGATACCTATAGAGGTGTGATTCTTATGGTTTACACTTTAGTGATCTCTCTAAAACTCATGTGATAGATATCAAAGATGATCTAATGGCTCTTTGTTGTAAGGTAAACATATTTACATCATGATTTTTATTTTAGATTTTATAAAGGTATCATAGTATCTTTTATGAATATACTCAAACAAGGGTTTATAATTGTTTCCACTATATCTTATATTTGTAATTATATTCATAAAAACCTAGTAGTTTTATCAATGGAAAGTTTAAAGAGTTAGTAAATTTATGGGAACACTCACATATGAATGGTTACAAAGTGTGGCTCTCTTCCCATGAGCTCCATTGTTATTCAATGAGTTGCGCGCCTAGAGAGTTTGAGTAATGTATTTCATTGATAGTTTCGTATAGATGTCACATTGGACATGTTCATATGATAAATATATATTTTTACACATTAATAGACGTATCAATGTGATCCATGTTTAATTTTTATGAACCATATTATGAAATGAAGAAGAAATCACAAGAAGAGAGCACTGTTTTTTAGGTTTTATGAAAATCTAGAAAAAGGGTTTACACTTATGTACTAGACTAAGTAAAGGTATGAAATATCCCATTACCTCATTTTAGGTAATTTTTGTCTCTCTTTTTGTTTCCCAATTTGTTTGGTTACATTTCAATCCTTTCTATGTTAGAAGACATTGTCAAGGAAAATGGCCTATAGATTAGGGTTATATGAATTTTTTCAATTAATGGAATCTTTTTCTAAATGTGTTAATGTTTATAGAGGGTTATTATTAGGTTTCATGATCTTTAGATATGGTTTGGGTTTTTTTGTAGAATTTGGATTTATCACTGTCTATTGGACACATTCACAACGGGGTCTGGTTACGCAACATGAATCTATTATAGGAAATATTCCATGAGTATTGTTTAGAGAACACAAATTTATAATCCATGAATAATTTCTATTTCATGAATGGGTTGATCAAGATTAATTCAATCTGAGGCATTTCCTTTTTTTAGCATATTTTGTAAATCATGGAATTCAAATCATGAATCACACCATGAAATGAATTTTTTATCAACAGTGGATTTTATATGCTTCACATATGATTATTTTCTCATTTGAAATATAATAATATTATCTCTTACCATAGGTGATCTCCTATGTAATTTTGGGTGCCTCTAATCCTTCCAAGTCTAATTGTTTGGCACTTGATATGCAAGGGGGTTGCACTGGGTCTTTTTGGGTAAGTGACCTTTCCGCTTATACATTTACATTTGTTGTGAAAGTACCATTGAAATATGTTTTTAGATCCTTCGATCTTGTGATGATATTATTTTTTATCCTTTATATATGTGTTGTGTGATCTTTATTTGAGGGATAGTCCTTTGTTGGTTGTGGTGTGGCAGTTGTGTGTTCTCTAAGGTATGTTGTGATATACCCTCTCTACCATATGTTTTTTTTGTGGAATATGATTCTAAAGTGTCAGAATAATTGATAAGGCCTCTATTTTATCAGGTTTCATATGGGGAATATAGAATGAGATCTCTCTTTATGGTTTGATTGAGTGGTATTTTAGGTCCTCACTCAATTTTTCACATCAGGACAACAATTTCTTCCATCTTCCAATGGTTCCTTTATCCATAGATGGGTACAGAACTTATTTCCAAAGGCCAGTGTTCATCTAGGCTTCCAGCCCAGTGACTCTTGGGGACTCACATTGGTCGATAGGATGGGTGGTCGATCTCATCGCACCCTTTTTGGGGGAGATGTTTCCTACTTTAGGACTCTCTTATAGATTTAAGATATGTTCATGAATCTCTTCCTAATATCGATATGGGACTGGTCATCCTAACAAAACTACTATAGGTTTATTAAATTTTATATGAAAAAGACTGGGATCTCTTGGGTGAGCCCATCTGTGTGTATCTCAGGTTCTTCATCATTATCTAGTAACAGGTGGTTTCTTATATGCTAAATCCATATAACCAAGTTTTTTGGAATATGCTCTCATAATAGGAGGTGATTAATATTCTAAGGATAGGATTGAGCCATTATGAGTTATCCTACATATCCGATTTGTTGTAGGAATCAAAACCCACATAGATCATTTAACTCGTGTATTTTAATGTCATATAGAAGGACTTATATGGGTTATCTAGGAAACCTTCATGTTTGGGTCCCAGAGGGATATCCTATGTATCTCGAATATAGAGAGAATTAGAGTTTTCATAGTTCATTCCTTCTAGAATTATATATTGGGGTTTCCCGTGTCATTATAGAGACTCATATTATAGATGACATGATTACCAAAACATCCTAAGATCACATGATCCATGCATAGTGTGATAAATAAGGGATAGAAAGTAACCAATATTATTGCATTGAGTAAGGGAATTTGATACTTGGATCTCCCTAAATGGTCAATATGGATCTTGAACCTTAGAGAAAGGTAGCCGACGTATCCTGAGTCTAGTAGGAGTCAGAGTCACCATAGTTCCCTTTATGTCAGGGCTTACACACTGAGGTTTCCCTAGATGGTGGAGAATTATGATGCTATTGAGGCGTTTGTTGCACCCCCCCTAAGACCCTGTGATCTATTCTTGGGGTGATAAACAAGGGGGACTATATGATCAGCCTTAGGGAATATAGGTATGGGACTTGTTTATTAGAATATTCCTTGTGGTGTTTGGCACAAATCTTGAGCCTTAGAAAGGTGTGCTATGTATCCCGGTTATGGAAGGAATAAGAGTTATCATAGTTCATATGTGTCGAGTATTACACAGTAATGTTTCCCTATAACATTTTAGGGGTTTATAAGGTTGATGATATGACCATTGTAACCCCCTAATCCAACATGATCCATGATTGTTTGTGGGAAACAGGGGATAAAGAGTGATCAATGACATTGCTTTGGACAAGGGAATCATATGTTGTCCCCTCCATGGATGATAAATATAGAACTCAGACCTTGGAGGGAGGTTTCCTACATATCCTAAATATGTCTGGAATCATATTCTCTGTAGTCCCCTTTATGCAGGAGATTACACACTGAGGATTCCCTATTGATCGGAGCTTACATGACAAGGAAAAACAACATTTTCAAATACTAGGATTCCTTGAGAGTCGTCTCATGACTTGAATTGAAACACATATAATGTATCGCGAGATCTAGTGTGGAAAAATCTAAGGGGTGTCACGTATCTTGTCCAACACCTCTAGGAGTCATCACGAGACCTGGACAACTTGTCTGGAGGGCATCACGAGTCTTAGATGGCTTGCCCAGAGGGCGTCACAAGAGTTCTACTGTCATATCTGGATGCTTTTTTGAGACTCAAATGAAATGATAGAATTCCATTATGTGATTCAAGTGATGTTTCTGAGGGACATAGAATGTCTTGGGTGATAGACCTATAGGGATTGTAATATTTATGTGGCACCCACGGGGGCACTGTATGTTTTTCCCTAGTATATCTAGATGTCTTAGATGACATGCCTAAAGGGTTTCATGAAATTTGGGCGATGTGTTTAGTTTCTATCATGTGTATTATGATGACACACACGAAGTGAACGAGGGGCATCCAACATGTCTTTCATTTAATCATTATTCTTTTGATCTTGGTTATAACCCTTGAATTGTGAATGCCTTGGTTCCATTCATTTTTAGTTTTTTATTGAGTGTCATGTGATATAGTAGGATTTAATTATGGTATTCAAATAACCTACTATATATACTTTGTATGATCTATGGATGATCACATGATGTGATTTATTCCTAGCACATGACTACTCTGGCTTCCTGTCGATATATTACCAAACAGAAAACTGGTCAGTCACATGATCACTCTGAGAAGTCTGTAGAATTTGAGAGTTAAAACCTACAGATTATAGGCATCAAGAATCCAACCACATAGTAGTCCTAGTTTTTTCATGTTGGGGTGGGGGTTTATAGGCCTTAACACTCCAGATACTCATCGGTTTGTGTGGTTCGTCTTGTATGAGTCCATGCTGGAGATGGCAAAAGGGTATGTCACCACACACTTTCATGATTTTCTGTTGTGGACTGTTTTAGGCACATCACCTGATTTTTAGTGATTTACAGTCTCTTACATTATCAGATAATTTTCTGATTATTAGAGTCTTTTTTTATTATGTGGAAGTGTTGAAGAACATTCATGTTGTCATGTTGACATGTCCGAGTTTGTTCGAAAGATCCAAGAGCATGTGAAAATAAACTCATGATACCTTGGGTGAAATGTATTAGGGTATCATGGGATAGCACTATCGGGGAACTGGGCGCATCACGTGCCTTTTAGTGACCATGAGTACCTCTCACATCCTCCATTCGTACCCGCTTTGTTTTATGTTACAAAGGTTGTGAGTCATTCTAGATTGCATGCATATTGTCAAGGGCATTTCTTCTATTTCTTAGAGATTCATCACATGACTGATATGGGTCACACTGGGGTGCACGAGAATTCCATTTACTGATGATGAGAATTAAAAGGCAAAGGGATTCCATGAGACAAGGAAGGCATGTTACTGATGGATTGTGGTGCCTTGTGGGTCATCAGGGGTGTGTCACATGTCTTTTAGTGACCGCAAACCCCTCTCGTATCCTCCCTTTAGATCTTCTATGTTTTACTTTATAAAAGATAGAGATCATGCGAGTTGGCATGAGTAATATATATGATTATAACATGATTTTTTGGATGATGTCTCGTTTTAACAATATGGATCATATGAAGAGTGTGCAATCATGTAGTGGAAAGTCCTACTGCTTCTCCTTAGAGGGCCACAAAGTTTTCTAGACACTTATAATGACTTTTTTATAGTGATGTTTTCAAGATAGATGGATTTTTCAAGGTTTCAAAAAGTATCACAAATGGATCGGGGTTCACGTCACATTTCTTTCAGTGACTGAGAACCCCTCTTGCCTCCTCCCCCTTATCTCCTTTATTTTATTTGGTGAAGTCTAAGAGGCTATGTGAGATTGTATAGATATCACAATGGGATTTTATTCTTCCCAATGATGATTTTTAACAAGAGATTCAAAACCTATGGGTGTATCTTCATTTATAATTTCATTCATATTTATTTTCAAAGGATTCTGGGTGGTTTTTCAGACACTTTCCAATGGCCAACCATGATTCCGGGGGGTGCTCATTCTATTTTCTAGGGGGGGCCTCACAAGAGATAGTATTTTCATTTAAGTGGTGATTCATGATACCTGCAGTATGAAATCCACCATGCATGGGGCCTTCACGTGACCTTGAAATGGTCATTCAATCATGAGGCTCTCAGAAGATACATGATTCTTCGACTATCCTCTTCTTTATTTATTTCATGGGGGAAAATAATACCAATATTCAAGTACTTCTTCCTTTTTGATTTGGTCAAATATTATTTGGAGGGCATCAAGAAATGAACCCCCCCCACCAGGAGGGATGTTATAAGGGGAAAGAAATCAATTATGAGGAAAACTAATGTCCACCATAACCATTGATGATGTCACTAACCATTTCTTCAGGTGATGTTTGGTCTATTGGGCATCGTTTTGTATTTAAAGAACTACCTATATATAGGGGGTAGAGGACAATTCACTCCATCAGCCACCTCCATCTCTATAGTTCTCCCACATCTTCTACATTAGTTTATGTTATTTTATATTAGACCATCTTCTGCATTAGTTTTATGTCTTTTATCTTGGTCCATATTTTTCTTTATTTTAAGGTATTTTATCTCACACCATCTACCTTAGCATGGGATATGATGCATAAATTCTAGGGGTGACCCTAAACACTCTGAGTTGTAGGATACTACCCTATTGTCACTGAGGATCATGAGGATCACAATTCCCTTTTTGTAGAGTGACACGGTTTGTTGATAGCCATAGACGCATATGCAGGAGCCATGGTAATGTATGCATAGTCAAGAAAAGGGGTCCCTTGAAGATGGATATCTTTTAAAAGGGCTATAGAATATTTATGGTGGTAATATTGATGAGGTTGGAATATTAGGGATAAAATATATGATTTTTAAGTTGGAATATGGATGATGTAAATCATAAACTGGGAGTTTGAGTCCATGAATATGAGATGGTGCAGACATGTTGGGTATGTCCCTTTTCATTCTGAAATTCTAGGTTTCTTTGTAGTGTTTCAAAGGCCAACAAGGATCAAAGATTCATTCTAGAATGGATAACATGAACTCAGTTGGATTTTTAGGGCTTTAAGTGTTAGTAGAATGACTAAGAAAAGATTGTCTTCACTTCTTTATGAGGGATATGGAAGATTTTCGAAGACTGAAATGTCTAGATGATGAATTTGGATATGGGAAAAATGTTATCCAATAAGGGTTCTAGAACACTAGGGTAGCTAGCTCTTAAAATGAATTTCGAGCTCTATGGCATGTGGTTTTGAATCATGATACATGGGTCATCAAAGGATAGGAAATGAAGTCTCACAGTATATCTTTGATAAAGGGTATGAAACATAGTGACATAATGTTGAAGATATTGATTCAACATGGATAGTTTGGTATGGGGACTTTAAATAATTATCTGGGGCACTCGAATCAAGAGAATGTTATAGGACAGTCATATAGGTATCAGTTCTGACACACTGGGGTGTTGAGTGATGTCATGATGATGTCAGGTATCATGAGAATTGGAATTTCCTTTTTGAGTGACACATTTTGTTGACATCCATAGGAGAATATGAAGGATCCATGGGAATGTATTCATAGTAAATAAAATGGGTCCCTTGAAGTTGGGTATATTTTCCAAGGGTTATGGAAGGTTATGATGATTCAAGGCACCCCAACTCACAATGTGTTGTTTGAGGAAGATGTAAACTCCAAGGAGGGTTTTAATTCCCTAGTGGTTATGTAACCACCTAGATAACATATTATAGAGGGAAGAAGATGTGGAAAATATTTCCCTAACGTTTTCCTATACCAGTGGGTCCATTGAGCATGGTCTGGATTTTACTAGGGTTATAGACCCTATGAGCTTTGTTCATTTTATTTTTGCACCTAATTTTTTTACCTAAACTCTGAGGATGACGAGTTTAGTGGGTGGAGACTTGAATTTTTCTCAAGTCGCCCTTTGTAGGTCTTCAACCTGAAAAGTTTTGTGTCTCTTCCATTTGGAGTTTAAGGTCTTACAATTTAGACCATTATGTGCTAGAGTTTACGGTCATACAACTTTGAATAAAGCACAAATAGTTTACAGTCATGAATTGCATGGACCTAACATAGAGGATGTGACACCAGAGGATAATTAGGATACCTAGGTTTAAATTCACTCTGACATATTCTCAAGTATAGGAGGGAAATGATGTAAATCAAAACTCGAGTTTCTTAGAACATAAGCAATGATATAAGAAATTCATATAAGGATTGGTTTAGAAACACTGGGGTGTTGAGTGATCTTGTGATGATGTTAGGGATAATGAGAGTTGTAGTATACTTTTTTAGAGTGATGAAATTGGTTGACGGTCATAAGAGTATATGTAGGATCCATGGGAATGCCTGCATAGTCAAGAAAAGGATCCTTGAAGTTGGGTATCCTTTCCAAGGACCAAGGAAGGTTGACGGTGGCCTAATATACTCAAGACATGAAGTTTGGTATATGGATTTGAGGTTATCTTAAAGGATGGTAGAAGAAACTCATGCTCCGTTTGACTGTGGTAGGTCTCATGAGGTCCTTTGATGAGGATTGAAAAATTGGAGATTTTATGAATAGTTTATTATCAAGTAGTGGGGATTTGTTTGCATCTGTGCAGTTTAACATCGTGCAGTGAGAGCATCATGATGTGTAATTTAATGTCATGTAGTAAGGACATCATTTTGTGCATATTAAATTCATTCAACAAGGAAATATTTCCATACAGTTTAACATCATGTGGTAAGTACACGCTTCTGTGTAGTGTTACATCATGTGGTAAGGAAATGCTTCTATGAAGTTTTAGCATCATGTGGAAAGGATGTTGGAACCATCATGAAAGGTGGTAATGTTGTCACTGGGACCAAAGAAGGGAACAAGTTCATCCCTATGTATCCCATGAAGATGATAATGAAGCTACACGTAGTTTTGGGGGGTCTTGTAGTTTAATGTCTTGTGGTAAGGATGATGTAGCATAGTTTGAATGTTGTGTTGCATGGACATATAAAGATTGTTTAAAGTTATGTGGACCAGACTGTAAGGTGGAGTTCTTAACTGGGGGTTGTATGGTGTGGTTCCATGAAGCAATATGATGAGAATGAGGACTAAAGAGGTCTCAACCACACCACACACCTTTCCAAGAACACTGAGGCCAAAGGGCCAAAAGGGGTTATAGCTGTAGCTGGGCCCGAAGATGAAATATCTGGGAGTCACTACATATCTAATGAAAATGATAATAAAGACACATGTAGTTCTAGAAAAGAAAATACTTTACACAGGTGTGACTTATACGTAGAGTTTATCATTATTTACATTGACAGTTGTAGTTGGTCCTAGGATTAGAGATCCATGCATCACTATGTATCCTATATGGGATGGAATCAAGCTACACATATTACTCTACATTTTATGAAATTTAACATAATGTGATGAGGATGAAGTCGGATCGACTTGAATTTTTGATAACATCATGTATGGTTCTAATGGTATAATATTGGGTGTCACTACGCATCTCATGGGGATGACAATTAAACTACACCTAGTTATTTGAGGACCATTCAGTTTAATGTCTTGAGACATGGACATTGACCATGCAGTTTAACTTCATGCATCAAGGACTTATGGAATGAAATTTATAGCCATTAACGTAGGATCATAATGGATCTAATGTATACCAATATTACTTTCTTGTGAGGGAAAGTCCCTACCATAAATCCTAAGCTCACATGAGCTATGCTCAGTGTGAGAAACAAATAGTGGAGTGGGTTCCCATAAAGTGAAGAGAAAAAAAGGGGTATAACATGAGAGTTTTGTGTGATGCAATGGATGGGCCATGATATAGGACTAAGGAGTACCTATGTATTTCATTGGGAATGAGAATTAAGCCATACATAGTTCTGGAGAAACCGTGCAGTTTAATTTCATGCAGCAAGAATATCAACCATGCAGTTTAACGGCATGCAGCGGGGAGGATGAATTACCCAAAATGAAGTGGAAGGGTATTTGTGGATCCATGAAATTTTATTCCATGCAGTGAGTACATTTGTTGTTCAGTTTAATGTCTTGTGATAAGGATGAACCCCATATAGTTTAAAATCATGTGGTTAAGACGAAATGTTACATTTAGTTTAATGTCATACAGTGATGATGAGATGTTCACAGAAATTTAACATCATGTGAAGTGGAATAATGATGAGGCATACTGTGATTCTTATGCCCATTTTCTTAACAACTATGCAAATTATTTCTTGAGAAATCTCGCCTTGGTGGGTGGTGTGACATGCTCCTCATCCCTGGTAGCCAATAAATAGGATCCATTATGATATACCTTGTGCTTAATGTACGATCCATCCCACATGGGATCCAATTTCAAGGGCTTCATTACCAGTATCATCTAGTTTTTGAGATCCAACATCAGTTCTCCTAACATGTCTGATCAGAGGTGAACCTTTTTATTCAATTCTCATGCAATCTGATTATGGTGGAATTCAAGATTGTTCAATGTGTAAAGACTCTTATCATCTAGATACTCTAACTCATCCAGTCATTTTTGTTTTTATTCATCATCAGAGAGTTGTTTTCACATGGATATTCTGAGTGAGGGTAGCTGGACCTCTATGGGAAACACTACTTTGGGCCCATACACCAGTGAGTATAGAGTTACTTGTGTAGTAGTATGCATGGTGGTACGGTAGGCCCAAAAAGCATGGAGGAGTTTATCTAGACAATACTTCTTATCCTTTTTTAATATCCTCTATAGTATTTTTGATAAGGGCTTATTGAAGTCCTCTATCTATCCATTTTCAACTTCATGATAGAGGGAAGAGTTACTGGACTTGATGTTGTACTCCTAGTAAAGCTTCTTTAACTCTATGGAATATAAGTTGGTGTCATTATATGTCAACATATTATGAGGGACTCTAAACATGGTGATGATATGAGACTTCAAAAAGATGATGATATTTTTCATCCCAACTTCCTTTAGGGGTATTTCCTCATCACATTTTGAAATGAATTCAGTGGCAGTAAGGATGTACTTGAACTGTTTAGCAGTGGTTAGGGGATATGTCGCACAACATCCATCCCCTAAATGGAAAATGGCTAGGAATATTTAGAAGTATTTAGCAATTCTGGGAGCTGATGGATGAAGTTCTCATGGATCTATCATGCATGACATTTCTTGGTGAATTCAACATAGTCTTTTATTATGGTTTGACATTTATATCTCATCCTTTTGATTTTGTGGGAGAGCCTGGTTCCATATTAATGGACATGACAAGAACCTATGTGGACATCCTCTATGATGGTGAGAACTACTTTTTCTTCTAACCACCTGAGGATAAATCCATCAAATCCACACTTATAAAGTATTTTTTTCTCATTTGGTTCACCTTGTAGAGTGATGTTCACTGCTCGATGCCGAATCTGTTCCCTTTCGGTATGATCTACTAGGAGAGCCTCATCTTGAAGATAGTTGATTATAGGATCCATCCATCTAGGGATGGTCGTTGGTTCATCATGATCTGGGCCGGTGTTGACCTGGTTGATCTCTTCTATATCTCATATGGTAACCGATGACACTGTTATTGGATGTGTAATATGAATGTTTTCTTTTTCCTAGTCATGGTTAGCCAGGATGGTGGCTGTATTGGATAGTGTGTTAGAATGAGTATTATTTAATTGGGGGACATAATGTAGTGTGGGATCAAAGAGTAATTCTTCCATTAATCCCCTAACATAGCCAGTGAGGTGTCAGTTCCTCCTTTTTTTGGAATATTCTCTATTTAGCTTATTTATCACTAACTCGGAATCCCCTTTTATGTTCTGGTTGGCCATGTGCAGTCGTAGGGATAGTTCCACTCCATCAATGAGGGCTTCATATTCTTCCTCATTACTTATATAGCCTTCATATGGTGAGAAATATTAGATAAAAATAATTTTTCTGGGGAGACAAATACAATCCCTAGACCAACCTAGCTATGTTTCAGGTTCTCCGTTTTGGTATCAACATTACTCCAGGAGTCTACATCAAATTACATCTCCCATGTTTGGGGAGTGTCATGGGAATAAAATACCTCTTCATTAGGGATCTTGGTGTCTTATGGTGTATTTTTTGGGGAAGGGTGTGCTTTGAGGAAATCGTCTAGGGCTTTCTATTTCACTGAATTATGAGATATGAAACAGATGTCATATTGTTGATGAATGGACACCCATTGATCCATATTCCCAGTCAACATGGGGTGGTCAAGGATGTACTTGAGAGGATCAATATGAGAGAACAGGTGTACTTTGTGGTTTTACAAGTACTGCCAAATATTTTTCACTACAAAGATGAGTGTGAGGTAGTTCATCTCAACATCAGAGTGTTGAGTCTCAGTACCTAGATTGGTATAGATGAGGTAGTATAAATTATTTTTTCTTCCCAAATCATTTTTTATGAGAGGAGGTTTCTTAATGATCATTTCATAGTGGTAACATATAATATGAGTGGTTTCCCTTCCATCGGGGGCATCAGAATCAGTGGGTGTAGAAATAACTACTTGAGACTTTTGAATGATTTTTGGAATTCATTATCTTATTGGTAGGAAACTCCCTTCTTCATTAAAAATGTAAAGGGGAGAACATTACCAACCATGCTGGCTATGAATCATCAAATTTTTTCAAGTTTCCCTTAGAGTCTCCCCAGTTCTTTCAGATTTTTTGCTGGAGACATTTCTTGGATAACACTAGGATTCTCTGGGTCTACCTCAATGTTGCGGTCGTTAACATAACACTTGGATATCCTTAACAATAATTTATTAAATATTAAATGCATGGTGTGCTAATTTGTGGATCATGTATACTTTAATCCAAAGGGAATGACCTGATAGCATAATATCCCTTGAGGTTCTCTAAATGTAGTGGATTATTCATCCTTGGGTTCCATCTTGATTTGATTGTACCATGAGTACCCATCCATGAAAAAAGGGTATGGAAGCCATTAGTTGCATCTATCAAGAGTTATGTGATCGGTATTAGAAAATCATCCTTTGGAAAATGTCGATTAAGGTCTCTAAAGTCAATATAGACCCTAATATCACCATTCTTCTTCTTAACAGGTATGAAATTGGCAAGACATCTCTGGTATTTCACTTCTCATACAATGTTTCCTTTTATCAACTTGTCGACTACCTCTACATTGGTGGAATGAGAGGGGTGCATATTCTTGGCTTATTATGGGAAGCCCCGATGCTCATCAGGTTGTCTGAGATGGTGTATATCCACATCTGCATTATGTTTTGGAATTCTATGTAATTCTAGGAAAACACATATCGGTGTGGCTTTATAAATGTGATTTACATATCTTTATCTTCAAGAGTCATGGAAACACTAATCAAGGTAGGTATCAGGTCTTCCAATGTCCCCACATTTATCTGCATGAGATCATATATTATTGTGGGGGAACCTTCTTTGAATGATGGAGGGGAATTTCTAAGATCATCCTCATCCATTTATGATTTTATGGTGATGTATTTAGATGAAGATGGCAGTATAGTGTCCACTCTATCTGTATCAAGGAGAGGGAGGCCATTAAAAGATAAATTACCATCCCCTTCTATCTGGGTTGTTATATAGAGATGTTGAAGATGATTTTCATTGAGTACAGGAGAGGTTTAAACCTCTAGAATTGGTTCCTCTATTTCCACCATGGTCATAGGGATCAAATAGTCATCATAGAACATCCTCTATGGATTAATAGATGCAGTTACTTATCCATTAGGGGTTTCAACTCATATATAATCATCTACCATGGTTTATTGTGTCGCTTCTTTTAAAAATATTCTTTGACATTTATGGATTTGCAAGCCTCAAAGTAGGAGCTATCATCGTATATTATTATAACCTTTCCATTAGTGGGGTACTTCAGAAATAGATGAAAATTTGATGGTACCAAGAGGTGGATATGGAGCAAGGCCCTTCCAATTAAGAAATTATATGTTGTGTCCTTCTGGATAACTATGAAATCGACATCATATTTTAGATCCTTAAATTGGGCTTCGGGTTTGATCTTCTATAGTGGTCCCTTCTCACACTTTTCATATCCCCAGATGGTCAAATTTGTAGGGGATAAGTCCCCTTAACCATACCCCAAATGTCAGAGATTTTGGGTTGGGATGATATTTCTCCCAAATCCATTATCAATTAGCACCCTTTGTACATTGACATTATTGAGTTTTCTCAAAATGTATAAGAATCTGATGTTCCCTTGGATGGCCTCCTCCTGATCTTCCTCAGAGAATGAAATGGAAACATGGAATCCTAAGGACATATTCTCCACTTGATATACCTTAGTAGCAGCAAATTCTATATCAAATGTATATGGTCTCATGAGTAATTGACAAGTGCCTCCATAAGTTATTTTGAAAGATAGAGTGCATTTAGGATTGAGAGATTTTCTGGGACCGTGACTAGCTATTTCATAAAATCGTACTTTTTCAATAGAAGTCAATGCTTCCTGATATTGGGTTTCTCTTGGGAATGTGGTTCAGGAGCTGGATCATCCATGGTAGATGGAATTGGTGATTATGAGGAGGTCTAGTGTGTATCCAATACTAGTGGTGTAGGTCGTGTTGTCCTTCCCCATTTCCTAGGTTGATTAGATTGGACCCCCGCTAGGTGGTTATTCAAGATAATCTGATGGGGGTGACTATTAGAGGGATATGGGGAACCTCTTATCCACCTTTAAGCCTGTAACTTTAGTATAATATGCATATATGTCCTCCATGGTGACATTACTGGAATATTGAGTCCAACCATGTCAAATTTTCCCTTGTATCCTCAATTCTGATGTCAATGGCCACTCATTCCTTGGTTATATGTGGGAAAACCATATTCAGAGGGAATAATCATCATCAGAAAAAGTATTTTTCAAGTTTATTGTGTTGAAATAACCAAATATGAATTATTCATTCGATGAGGATTCTGTTTTGTGGAGTGGTTCCCATGATGCCAATGTTGCAGGGAAGAAATCTTTCAAAATTATATATTTATTTAAAGAAAAATATGTTTCTTACTCCGTCACATATTCTTATACCTATTGGTCATGCCCAACCTTGGGAGTTACATCTAAATACTCTTTCTTTGGTAGTGGAGCTATTTTTAGCCTATTAAACTACGCTCTCATATTGGCGTGGGCTCGAGCAACTGTCTTCTGAACCATCCAGATGTCAAATTTCTGTGTACATATGGCCGAGTCCTTATGACAATAATCATCTTCTTCTAGTTGGACCATGGTTATGGAAGCCACATACTCTAGGGACATATAAAACGCCACTTTTATGGAATCAATCATTCCTTAAAGGAAATATTTGAAGAAGAAACAATTATAGATATTATGACCAAGCCTTTTGTGGAAAGTGTAGTAATCAAGCTAGTTGGTGAGGTTAACCTCATTAGGATTCCTGGGTTGTGGAAGTATGAGCATGATATTTACCATGGCTACCAAGAAATAATTGGGGACCTATTCATTTCAGAAGGATTACACCTTATTAATCCATTATTCAAATCCCTAAGGACCTTGATTTCTCCATGCTTCTATATGAGGGTGATTCTGTTGTTTATGCAACTCGAGAGAAAGTGGTGGGTGGTTTGGGGCCTATATGGGAATATGGATATGTGTCACTACTGGATTGAGAGTGAAAACTACAACTTCGGTTCTATCTTTCCTTTTCCCTTATGTCTTGGGCATGATTCCATCTTTACATCAAGCCCACTGAATCTCCTCTTCAATGAAATGTTTTGTTTCATAAAATTTGCATAATCCTCCCAGATATGTAATTAGAATCTGGGGTGTCTACAACACATCCCTAATATTTTCAACATTGTGCCGTAGAATTTTCTCTTGTGAGATAAGGATGATGAGTGGGGAGTTTAAACCCTTCCATCTTTCTACGAAATCAGACACCCTCTCATTTTCATGTTGTTTATAGTTTTGCAAGAAGAAAATCATTGTCTTAATCAGTGTAGAACTGAACTAATAATGGAACAGATGATGAAGGTCTTCCATCCTGCAATTGATCCTGCTAGTTTACTACTATACCAAATGAAGGCTGGCCCCATTAGAGTCTGTAAAAATCACCTCATCTTGGTTTCTTCCTATTGATCTCGAGGGCCAATCATCTACATATATTGGGACAAAAAAGTTTTTGAGATACTTCTTGAGGTATCCCTCACCTTCAAAGGTGGAGAATATAGGATTTACAAAGTTGGGAGGAGGTGGGGTATCATTGACCCATTCGGGATATAGCTTCCTTTCAAGTTTCACAGGCACATTCTACCCTTCCATAGATTCCATTCGAGAAGTCCAGGACGTGATGACATTAAGGGGCTCTAGGGGCACTAATTACAGGACTGTCTTCCACCCATGGGGAACCAGCTAGGGTTAATGATGTGGACCCATTTTTATTTCTTAGTGATTTTCAATTCATCCCAGGACTAAATGGTTATCCTGAGAGGGAATATTTGGTTTCTGCAACGGAAGGAAGTCATGATAATTTTTGACTTCCTCATGCATGTGGTATGGTTGTGTCGACCCGAAGCCAATCTAATATTCAGAAGCATACCATGATGATGGATCATTTGTGGGATGGAGAACAATTGTCTCTACTTGGAGATCATACTCCATGGTAATATTTTACATGAGTAACCCCTTATTAATTTTCCAAAGATCTTTCATTTCACTCTCATATTGTAAAAATCGGTCCTCCGAGGAAGGATCCTCACTCTTCCTAGGAGGTGATCGAGATATGGCTAAAACCTTCACCTTGGCATCTTTTTTCTAGGGAGGTGGAAACTCGATATTCATAATTTCCATGTTTTGGAGCCATCTCTAGTTACTAGGGCATGCAGCCTCATTCGTTGCATTTAAGTCACCCTCCTCTCAATGAATGTTTTTCATGTCATGAACTTCTTCACATTTGTTTTGATTAGTATCTTCCATTTTGAAAGTGATGACATTCTCAAAGTAATATTGGTAAATGGCATCCATTATATTTCTTTTGATGCAATAGGATGGTTCTGCACAACTTCCATCAGAGTCGTTATTCGAACACAAGGCCTTATTTGACCATTTTGGCTTGCAAATATAGCAGGGATTAACCATCCTCACTTCATGTTCCTCATGCTTTGGTCTATGAATAGTGATCTTGAGGGAGTTCATGATAGGGGTTGCTGAATGGACCCCAACAAGTAGGGTTTTGTCTCTCAGTATGTGGTATGCTGATCATTGATTCATTTATCCCAATCTATAGAAGGATAATCCCCTCAACATGAATAATGATAATGAAAATTATCCCAGCCCTGTGGGGTGGTGGGAAATTCAGGGTCACATTTGGAACTTATTGGTCCAATTTTTGAGGATCTAATGGCTCTAGTTAGGGATTTGATAAATCATGGAATGGGAATGCACTACTTAAAATATGGCCATTATCAACACTAGAAAAGGGCATTAATAGTGCTAGAAAAGCGTTGTTAATCGTGGTGAAGATAAGGGGGGTTCCTTTTATCAGAACTCATAAAAGCACTGATAAAGGCCCCTTTTATCATCTTTAAAAAAGTTCTGATAAAAGGTGTCTTTTATCAGCGCTAAACAAACACTGATAAAAAGGTCCTTTATCAGCGCTTTTTTTAGTGCTGATAAAATACCCCGTTTATCAGTGCTTTTTTTAAGCGCTCATAAAAATAAAAAAAATAAAAAAATTAAAAAATAGTATATTACTGTGGGGAGCTTTTAACAGTTCTTGACCCCCTTTTATCAGTTCTAGGCGGAGCCCCCTCCCTCTCACCCCACACACTGCACATTCCCACACAACCCCCTCCCACTTGCCTATGCGCCCCTACTTCCACCAGAACTCGAACCCGAGACCTCATCCCTTGTGCGCCTGTACCTTTACCCCTAAGACATTTTTTTCTCCATTTAATGATATATCTATTTATATATATATAGTTATATTTATTTGTATATTAGTATAGATTCATATTAATATAAACATATTTTGTTATATTAATAAATATATATTTATTTATATATTAAAATATATATATATTTATTTTCATATTAATATATGTTTATATGTATATATATATATAGTTATAATTTTTTATCTATATATTTATTTGTCTATTAATATATATTTATAAGATTAGTTTTAGATACATTTATAAAATATCTTTTTTATGTGTGTTTATAAATAAATACATATATATATACAACACACACACACAAGGAGACATACACACACATTTACGAATAAATACATATATATATATATATATTTATCTGAAAAGCCATAGAATGTTAAAACGACCATAACTTCTAATCCACAAGTCCATTTCAACGCCACAACCATTCAAATTGAAGAAAATTAACCAATATTAGATATGATATGTGGTACATACCTAGAGGACATCCAGATCAGAAGTTGTAACTATTTGAATGTTAAACAATCGGGGTATCCCAACTAAAAGATCAGCTTTGGAGCCCTTTTAGGAATTTTTTGGCCTCGATAAATGTGACAAAAGGTTCCCTTCAGACACTAGAGCATATATTTCATTGCAGGATTTGACTTGATATGTTGTAAAGCTCAAACAGAAACCCGAATAAAAAGTTATGGTCGTTTAAAGTTTGAGTTACATTTTCAACTTATTTTAGATCTTTTATTAGTTTTTTGATTTTTTGTGTCTTCAAATTGTTATTAAATGATTATTAGTCAATGATTATTAGTAAATTATTAATTAATAATAGTTTTTTAAAATATATTAAGGACATTTTCACTAAATTTATTATATATTAAATGTAATAGTCTCTTTATACTTATCTAAAACATATTTAAAAAATATATATTATATTTATATCAATATAAATCTATTTATATATCATATATGATTTTTCATGATTTTTTTTTGAAATATATACTTTTTCAGTACTAGGAAAAAGCGTTGATAAATCCCCCTATCAGCGTTACTAAAAAATAACTGATAAAGGGGTCCCCTTTAACAACGCTAAAAAATACTGATAATTCACCCCCTTTATCAGTGATTTTTTTAATGCTATTAAAGGGTGGTGCTAAAGAAACCCAGTTTTTTGGTAGTGATGAATATATAAATGCCCCCATCCAAGTGGGGTGGGGTTATTTTGGGATCATCTATGATGTTTCCATGGTCCTCTCAGGGGATGATGAACCTGGGGATGGTGATAAAGACATAAATTCCCCCCACTCAGCGAAATGGGGTTCACTTGTATCTACAACTGATGTATCCCTAATTCTATTAGGGATTCATGATTCAAGAGGTTGGGCTGGTGGTAGATATTTTCTGGGCATGAAGGTCTAGGTCTACTCTTGGATGGATTATACTGCAGCTACAATAGTGACCCTCTTGATGTGGGGAAATTGTGATCGCATATGAGTTGGGTGTGAAGGAAACCCGTGATGATAATAACTTCTCAAGAGAAGTTGTCTGGGTGATTGAAAGTTTGATATCCTTGTTTTGAATGTCCTATTATTTCTTTTAGGGGGCTAGTTTTAATTCATGTTGGCTATCCTCCCTCTCTTTCTATAATGTATGGGTACTGTTGGAGCATAGGTCTTCTGTTGTAGTGACCAACTGGCCTCAGCATTACCTGGTCCATTAATTTCTCTAGAGGCTATAACATTGAAAGATGCTATATCTAAAGGGATATGCTATTTCATGGGAGTGGAATAATGTAATGTGCCATACTATCTCCATCCTCAAATGAAGATACATGATGTAGCTTTGGAGATCAGCTTTCAAATCATCATGATGCAATGGCGGAAAGCATGTGGCACATTTTCACTATGATTTTCCGATTTTGGAACACATGCCATGGAGATAGCATCTAGGTTGAGCTAGAAATAGAGTATCCTGATTTTATGAAGGTGACACTCATATCTATGATAAGGGATATAATGATCCTTCAATCACTGATGAGTAGCCTACATATTCTGTCATAGATAAGGAATGGAATCCTTCTCCAACTCATCTAGGATATCATAGATGGAATTAGCGAGGGTCTAGAACATGATGGGAAGGTTTTTTCCAACTAACTCTATCAATATATCAATTTATTCCTCCTCCTCATCATAATTACACACCTATATCTAGTCAAACCATATAAGATGAATCTGATGGTCTTCTATTGATAGGAATGGAGTGTTTCTATAAGTTTATGGGGAACCATATACAGTTGACCCTAATGTCTCGAGCACCTCTTTGTAAAAAGGTTTTGGAGTTTGTAACACCTCTCTAAAAAAAGGTGTCTAGGAAAGGGGAGGACTACCATGTCCATGGGAGATATCGTTGTGGGGAGGTTGACCATGGTGGATGTCACCAGTAGAGTCCCTACAATCCATGTCCACACTAACACAAGAAGGACTACCATTGTAATGAATTACTTTTTCTTAATCTTAGATATAAGAGAAGATGAACCCTTGTGGTATTGAGAATGTGTCTTGAACAACCTCAAGGAAACAAAAATTGAGAAGATTAGTGATATAATCCAATTTCTGCATCATGGTCAGAATATTCCAACCGGCCCTTCATGGTTCTTCAGGGGTATAAGCCTACTGTATGACAGTTTCCAGAACCTGAATATAACCTTCAAGTGTTGTGGGAGTATGGGATAAATATTGAGAAGCTATTAAAATATACTAATAATCAATCTCACTATTGACATGGATATGATCATGTCCCGATTCATGTTCCAATCCCACTTGGGGAGCCTCAGTCAAGACGAGGGTATGAGACTGATATTAAGCCTTTTGGATATTTCGCTCGTCTTTCTTGGAAGGATTATGATACTACCTCAAGGCATGTGTCACTATTACCTATTTGGCCTGAGTTGGATTAGGTATATGAGTCTGGGATGAATATGCTTTTCCTATAAGAATATGCTGATGGGCCTCCGGAATGGGAGAAGGAATTTGAGCCTTCCCTTATGTTTCCCTGGAATGATGATGGTGAAATTGTTCATCAGTGGAAGTAGGAATATGTGTCTGAATTTTATGATCTAAAAGAATATTTTGTATGAATCCATTGACAAGAATGTGAGAATTTTCTAAGTCTTGTGTCATTCCTATAGGGTCGGCCTCACCCAGAACAGGGATATACACCCAATCCAGGGCCATTGGAGTATGTCATTAGATTTCTTAGATAGGTATGTACCCTTATGCTGAGGCATGTTCCACTCTCATATGGTTATCCCCAGTTTTAACATGGATATTGTCTCAATCAGATGTCTGTCCCTTCATTATAATATGATAATAATACTCCCTGGTGGGAGCAAGAGTGTGCACTTACTCTGGTACAAAAACTTATTCATGATGATCAGAGTGTTGTGGTGTCCTAGATGTAGGGAGAGGAGTATGATCTTGTCCCTTAATCTTCATCAATGCTAGAATATTCTATAATAGTTCCTTATCTATTCCTAAAATGCATTATCCTTTTAGAAAAGTGTGTGTAGGGATATGAGCATGTACATTTTCTATCTTAATGATGAACTGGAAGATGTCTTCTATTGAAGTGGGTATATACTCCCACTTAGGTACTCTTTGTTCCAAAAAATTATGCTGAGGGGATCCATATATGGGGGAAGTAATATAGGCCTCCCCATGCTTACTATGGGAATATGACCAAAGAATTGTTTAGAGTGAGCAGGGATATGGGCCTACTGGCTGGTCCCTACCTGAGTATGTAGGAAATCATCGTCAATGGGAGTGGGGATATGTTCCATCTCCTCGATATCTGACACCTTTACGCTTTGATAAGTTTTTTATGCATGGGAGTCATAGGGTACTGTGTATATGATGGTACCCTCATCAAAAGAATGAGTATTACATGTGGTATGGTGTCAGTGATGGCGGTTAGTAGGATCCCTCCTAGGAGGATATGGAACTTGAAGGTAGACCTATCCGACTTCAGGGTCCACCTTCATTAGATACAGGATATTGTGGTTATCGTGCTCTAAGGATAATCTCCTGAAGTTATTGGTTTTGGTGATGAAATACATGGTCTTATAAGCATCCTTCCCTAGGTGATTCAAGCTCACCAGCTATCACATCTAGAGAAATTCACAAGAGGCCTCAATGTTCAGAACATCACCATATCAGTGGTACTCCTGAACCATTGTATTATCTACCTTCCATTAGAGTCACCATGCATGTGATAATGTTTTGAGAGATTTGGAAGAGGTAGTTGAATATAATTTTCCAAAAAAATGTTGGATGATGATGCCATCATCTCAAATCGGGCTGCTGAATCAGTATTTTCAATTATGTAGACAAAAAAAAACAAGGTTACCGATTAGTGTGGTATCGTAGGCATAATATGCTCAAGCATATATTCATTGTTACTCGTTTTTTATTTTATTCCCATTTTATCCATTCCACTTATTTGGAATTATCAAAATGAAGATATTGTTATTAAAACCCTAGTTACATTGGATAATTTGTAAGATTATTCTGGTCTTATTTCTTTATCTTATAGGGTTTTCAAAACAATGTGGCCTAGAACATTATAAATCAATCATTTTTTTCATTAGAGATATTCACATCAGGTTCCCCATTTTTGTTTAGTTAGGTTTCAGACTCAAAACAAGGAATGTGATCCCCCTTGATGGTTTGATTAAGGGGTATTTTAGGGCCTCACTAAATTGTGTGCATTGGTTCTACCATTCATCAAGTCTTCCCTAGAAACTCCCAACGGTTCCCTTATCCTTTTCTGAGTACAGACCTTCTCTCCAAAGGTCGATGGTTATCTGGGTTTCTAGGACCATCAACTCTTTTGTACATGTATTGGTTGAGAGGATGGGAGGTCGGGCTCATCTCACCCTTTTTCAAGGAGTTTTTTCCTACTTTAGGACTCTCTTATAGATTTAAGACATGTTTATGATTATCTTCCTAATCACAATATGGGACCATTTAACCTAAAAAATGACTATTGGTTACTTCTATTTTATATTAAAAATATTTGGATCTCTTGGTTGATTGCATATATATGTATATAAGGTTCATCATCATTCTCCTGTGACGAGTTATTTCTTATATGTTGAATCGATATTACAATGTACTTAAGACCATGCTCTAATATAAGGAGCCAATTAATATTCTAAGGATGAGATTGATTCATTTTAAGGATTCCTACGTATCATGTTTATTATAGTAATAAAAACAAGAAAAGTTTGTTTAACCTATTCATTTAAACGTCATGTAGAAAGAATTATATTGGTTCTCTAGGACACCATCATTTTCAGGTCCTAGAGGGACTTCCTACATATCTTGAATATAAATAAAATCAGATTTATCATAGTTAATTCCCTAAAGAATTATATATTGGGGATTAATGTGTCATTATAGAGACTCATGGTGTATATTAAATGATTACTACAACTCCCTAAGATAACATGATTCATGCTCGGTGTTGGAAAAAGGGATAGTAAGTAACCAATGGATTTTAGTGAGCTACTTAGAAATCGGGATCACCCTGAATGATTAATACAGAGATAGAACCTTGTATCAAGGTAGACTATGTATCCTGGGTATGGTTGGAATCATATTCATCATAGTTCCCTTTACGTCCATGCTTACACAGTGAGTCTGCCCTGGAAGGTAGAGATTTATGATGCTAGTGAGGTGTTTGTTGCATCCCTTAAGCCCACGTGATCCATGGTTGGGGTGAGAAACAAGGGGGGGGGGATGATCAACCTCATGATGTATGGGTATGTAACTTGTATATTATAACAGTCCTTGGGGTGTTTGGCATAGAGATTGGGCCTATGGAAGGCGTCCTACTTATGTCAGTTATGGCGGTATTCATATTTCTCATAATTCATATAACGACCCATACTTTACATACATTGTTATTACTTCAGAATTTAAGCACACTTATTATAACATATAACAAAACCAAGAAAGGACCGTATAGGTATAGAGTCTTTAGAAACGGGGAAACATAAACAACTGGTTCATAAAGCATCTACTTTGCCTCCCATTTATTTCATCATATCTAGAGACCCTTTTGGCATATCCTACTTAATAACCTTCTTCCTGACCTGGGGAAAGAAAACATACAAAAAGGGTGAGCTCAAATACTCAGTAAGGGTAAACAAAAGAAATATCAATCACATCATATTCATAAGAACATAACTTTTGGAAATATTAACCTGCAAAAGAGATCATAATTTCATAACATGGGATAAATCATAGTAGTGAAATGTAATCCCAATAATCATAACATAAAACATGAAACTTTGTGTCATACACACATAATCATAGATAGTCATTTCTTAGTAGTCAAGACTCATATCCAAGACTATCTTAGCATACAAAGTCCATTTCTGAACCGAGTTCACTCCTCGTTTTAGTCCTGTTTCACTGAACCGGATTAACCTACCGTTCCAGCCATGTCTATCTCATGAGATATAAAATCATTACCCAATTCATTGGAGGGATATATAGGTCCTACCCATATCATAATGATACCATTCTTATGTGTGCCACAAAATCATAAACCATACATCATAGCATAACCCATGTAATAAAAATGTGATTCTTAAACATCGTGACATCATAAAACAATTCATATAAGATAAAGGAATTAATAAAAATAATTCCATCACAACATAATAAAATCAATGTAATAATAGGGATAGAAACAGAACCCTTTATTATCTTATATAGAAAATAATTTTGATAAAACACTTGAACTCCATTCTTGAGGAAAATATCCTTTATTCTTCAAAAAACACTTTTCTTTTCTTAACATGTCATAAAATTATAAACTAAAATAAGTTGATTAAAAATAAACTTGAAAACTTGTAACGGAAGATTCTTGGAAATAATGTTTTAAAAATACATTCATGTCGTATAATTTACAAAAACATTCTTCTCGTACTTTTGTCGGAAAAGTCAAAAAGTACCTCGTACGAAAAAACGACAAAAGATTCCTTTCATATCTTTTACTAAAAACCCACGGAAGGGTAAAATTGGATTTAAACAATTTTATTTGGATGGAAATAATATTAAATATTGAGGAAACATGGATGTGGATGATAATATTCCCCAGTAAATTCTGAAGTATAAACAATCTCGGATAAAAGTGAGATTTTGAGATTTTCCCTTACCTTAGGTCTGATTTGCTTCGTAAGTATCCGAACCTCCTGTATATTGATTTAAATAATGTCATTGACTTATTCCAAAATCATACTCATTGTTATGATATCTATATGGTCATATTCTTAGCTTATTATTAGTAATATTTCATTGCTACTTGTTATTCAGGTGTTTATTACTTTTTGTTCTTATGTGTGTTTTGTCGAATAAATTATTATTCTTATTTTTAGGTTATAGATACCTCATTTACAGAATGTTATTAGTGTAATATATATCATATTTATTCACTCAATTCATTTATGTAATCATTATGCAATGATAATCATTTAGAACGAGTCGCATCACATCGTGGAGACAGTATTCCGTACGTACGCACGAGCGATGATATCGTTCCCATGATCGTGGAATTGTATTGGAGTGTATGTATACTATTTAATAATAAATATAACGTTACAATAATCATATATATTAAGTCTTTACACCATTATACCCATCCAAGTATGGTGGGGGTGGAAAATAGATTACACCACGGCATGGAGACGGTATTCCGTACGTACGCACGCGCGGTGATTTCGTTTTCCATAGGATGGATAGATGGTTAAATAGGGTTGTTTCATAATTATAATAAAATATCATTATATGATTGATACTGATGTTATTAATTCATAATGAAAAAACTAAACAAGAAGAAGTGGAAGAAGAAATAAAGTTGAAAGAATCGGTAACAGACATTACCTCTTCTTTGAAGTGCTTCTTTGAGACCTCCTTTTAGGGAACTAAAATTGGTCTTTGAAGAAGACCATGACCTCTAGGATGTTTCTAGGAAAGTGGAGAGGAGATATTGTCAGGGTTTGGCTGAGATTAAAGTCTCAAAGTGGTGTGAGGAAGAGAGGGAGGAGGTTCCCTTTTATAAGGGAGGAGAGGGGCACCTTTGGAAAAACTAAAAATATTATTTTATTATAATGCCATATTCGGTTTTAAAAAGCTCCAAATTGATTTATTTTGAAGATAAGGTGGGTATGGGTCTAAATAATCTCATCCAATAGAATTTGGACAAGTTTAGGTTACTATTTTAACCTTATCATTTAGATTTAACTTTATGTTAGATAATTTTACTTTTACCGTGTCTTTTTGTGTTCTTACACTATAAGGTTAATAAACTTACTATAACAAGCCAAACGAACCCGAAGTTGTTTATTATTAATATATATAATCTTATCTAAGTCATTTTGCAAAACCTTGGATTTTTAGGAATAAAATAACAATTAATAATATAATATTTGCTTTAAAAACTATTTTATGTCAATTTTGACACTATTTGGTAATTGATTTTTTTTAAAATCATAATAGAATGATTAGTTCAAAAAAAGTTAATTAAATCAACACTAACATGTAATATTAACATAGAAAATTATTTTATTTCATAAAAAGTCTCAAATTACATTTATTTGGGTATTTATAACATCAGTTCTGTCAATATTTCTTTAATAAGATAATTACTGCATCATCATTGTGTCATAAATAAATTACATTATTTAAAGTATAAAAATTAAAAATAAAATACAATTATGTAGGAAATATTGTTATCTTTCTATTGAATATTTATGGTTGAATTTATCTTATTTATCATCCTATTTTAAAAATAATTTACGTATTAAACATTGATTTTAACTATTTTAACCCTTCTTTAAATAAATTAATAATAAATGTCCCAATCTAATCTAAGTGGGCCTAAATGGACATATTTTATTCCTAAGGTTGTTTTTGGTCGAATTACACTTATCCAATAGAATTAGGACATGTTTTAGGGTAATAATAATATCATTTTTACCCTTAATTACCCAATTTACTTTTAACCGTGGTAAAAAAAAGTAAAAAGTTACTATTCACCAAATATTATTTTCATCTCATTGAACGACATTTTACTTACTGACATCAACCATGTCTCTCGGATTTTTTAAATTCCACTCACATAAGCAGTAAAATTAAGTTTTATGTAAATTTGCAAATTCTCCTAGGAGGTGGGTAAAAGACGGTGAAAAGTTCGATAAAATTTTTATATATCTAAAATTATTATAAAATTACTCCAATGAATTAAATTGAACTTATATAGGTATTATGTATCAATTTTGACCTAAAATAAATTTAAATAAAATAAATAATTATTTAAAAAAAATTTGGTTTTTAAATAGTTACCCAGTGTTTTCACTATTCATCAAAAATTGAAAGTTTCTAAAAAAATACCAAAATTTCACCCTAGGATAATTTCGATATTCCGAATCCAAAAATGAAGTCCATTTTGAAAAATAAAATTTACAAAATTTCAAAAAGTGGTTATTACTATTCATAATGGCTATTTTTAATAATATTTTAATAGCACATCGTTGTTTAGTGAAAATCGGTATTGCATACGACACAAGCTATCTAGGAAGGTCGTGATTGCGTGTAAAGCAAGCCAAGCTAGTGTTGTGTGTAGTGAAAGATTCCTTTGATGATTTATATATAATAAAAATAAAATATTTCTTATAAAAGTCTCAGGTGTTACATTCTACCCCCCTTAAAATGAATTTCGCCCTCGAAATTCGTCACTTGTAACAAACAGAAGAGGATACCTCTCTATCATCATATCCTCAAGCTCCCATGTAGCTTCTTCTAATTGGCTGTTCCTCCATAAAACTTTCACCAAGCGAGTGGTCTTTTTTCGTAGGACTTTTTCACTACGATCAAGAATCTCTATCGGCTGTTCTTCATAAGAAAGATCTTGTTCCAATGGTACAACTTCTGAGCAGAGTACATGTGAAGGATCAGGTATGTACTTTCTCAGGAAAGATACATGGAACACATCGTGAACTTGAGAGAGATTCGGTGGAAGCGCCAATTGGTAATCTACTTTCCCAACACGATCCAGTATTTCGAAAGGACCGATATACCTAGGTCTCAGCTTTCCCTTCTTTCCAAATCTCATTACTCTCTTCCAAGGAGATATTCATAAGAACACTTTATCACCCACTTAAAACTCTAAGTCTTTTCTTCGGTTGTCGGCATAACTTTTTTGTCGACTCTGAGCTGCTCTTATGTGTTGTTGAATAGATCTGACCTTTTCTGCCATTTCATCAACAAGATCAGGTCCTAATAGCTTTCGTTCCCTAACTTCATCCCAGCAAGTTGGAGTCCTGCATTTCTTTCCATAGAGAGCTTCATAAGGAGCCATCTGAATACTGGAGTGAAAGATATTATTATAAGAAAATTCCACCAAAGGTAGGTGTTGATCCCAACCACCTTTGAAATCCATAGAGCAAGATCTCAACATATCTTCTAGAGTTTGAATTGTCGTCTCAGACAGACCATCTGTCTGATGATGATAAGTAGTGTTGAAACTCAACTCTGTATCCAGAGTATGCTGAAGACTTCCCCAGAACTTTGAGGTAAACCTCAGATCCCGATCAGATATAATATAAAGTGGTACTCCATGCAATATTACCACTTCCTTTACATATATCCTGGCAAGATGATCCAAAAAGAAATCTTTTCTAATAGAAATGAAGTGTGCAGACTTTATAAGACGATCAATTGTGACCCAGACAGAATTATTGCCTTTGGATGTTTTAGGAAGTCCGGTGACAAAGTCCATAGTGATGTTTTCCCAATTCCATTCGGGTATGGGTAATGGTTGTAACATTCCCTTAGACTTCTGCCTCTTATGTTTAACTTACTGACAAACCAAGCATTGAGAGACATATTCAGCAACATCTCTTTTCATGCCATCCCACCAGAAGTACTCTTTCAGGTCCTTATACATCTTCGTGATTCCAGGATGAATAGAGAATGAAGAACTATGAGCCTCATCCAGTATCTCCTTCTTTAATTCTTGGATGGGAGGTACACAAACCCGATTCCTGAACTTTATTATCCCATCACAATCAAGGTTGAATTCAAGAATATTTCTCACCTTCTTTTGCAACTCTACATCTTCTTTCTGTTCCTCTTTAATCTTCACATGTATAGATGGTTGAACATTCATTTGAGAAAGATATGATTTTTCCCCATTCATTATAATTCCAAGATCCATCCTTTGTAAATCCATAAATATTGGATCTTTTGTGATCCTCATTATGGATAAGCTAGCATGGTCTTGCGGACTTAATGCATCTTCCACCTTGTTTACTTTCCTAGGGTGGTAATGAATTGATCATCCGTAATCCTTAATCAGCTCGAACCATCTTCTTTGGCCCATATTCAGCTCCTTTTGTGTGAAAATATACTTTAAACATTTATTATCAGTATAAATGTCACACCTTTCTCCATAAATATAATGCCTCCAAATCGTTAATGCAAAGATTACCGCAGCTAACTCCAAATCATGATTTTGGTAATTTTGCTCATGGATTTTCAACTGTCGTGAGGCATAAGCTATCACCTTATCATTTTTCATAAGAACACACCCCAACCCCTTCTTGGATGAATCACTATAGATCAAAAACCTTTCTCCACTACAATGCAGTGTGACTACAGGTGCAATGGATAACCTTCTTTTCAACTCCTTGAAATTCTCTTCACATTTCTCCGTCTAAACAAACTTAACTCTTTTCCATGTTATCTTGGTGAGTGGATTAGATAATAGTAAAAAATCTTTCACAAAACGTCGATAATATCCATCCAAACCAAGAAAACTTCGGATCTTAGTTACTGTTGTTGGTCTCGACTATCTTTCAATAACCTCTGTTTTTGCTGGATCCACAGATATCCCCTCTTTTGAGATTATGGGACCCAAAAATGAAACTTTTTAAAGCCAAAATTCACACTTGGTAAATTTGGAATAAAGCTTCTCATTTCATAGGGTCTTCAATATAGTTCTCAAGTGATCTTCATGTTCTTCCTTGCTCTTTGAATATACAAGAATATCGTCTATAAAGACTACCACAAACGGATCAAGATAGTCTCTAAAGACTCTATTTATCAGATCCATGAAGATATTAGGGGAATTAGTAAGACCAAATGACATCACTATAAATTCATAGTGTCCATACCTTGTACGGAAAGCTGTCTTTGGTATATCCTCCCTTTTATCCCTTAATTGGTGATACCCTGAATGAAGATCAATCTTGTAAAAGTATTGAGCTCCTCGTAGTTGGTCAAATAAGACATCAATGTGCGGGAGAGGATATTTGTTCTTGATAGTGATCTTGCTAAGTTATCGATAATCAATGCAGAGTCTCATTGATCCATCATTCTTCTTAACAAACAGAATAGGTCCTCCCCAAGGTGATGCACTAGGGCGTATGAACCCCTTATCAAGATTCCCTTGGAGTTGCTTCTTCAATTCCTGCAACTCAATTGGGGACATTCTATAAGGTGTCTTTGAAATAGGTAAAGCACCTGGTACGAGTTCTATTGAAAAATCAACTTCACGTTTTGGTGGAATACCCAAAAATTCCTCCGGATAGACATCATCAAACTCTTGTACATTGGGAATATTATTAATCGTCAGTTTCTCACAAACCATTTGAGATAAATAAACCTCATTTAGTGGAATCAAGACCCATAATATAGAAGAAATTTCCACTAGAAGGTTATGTTCATCCTTGCATCGATAGACGATCAAATATTGATCTGGAATATGAAATGTGACTTCCCTTCTTTGGAAATTTATATGAGCTCCATATAGAGAAAGCCAATCCATGACAAGAATCACATCAAATTCCACTATAGGAAGGATCACAAGATTTGCAAGAATCACTTTCCCGCAAACTTCAATCGGAGAAGAATTATAATCTTTTGATGTGATTGTTGTTCCATTAGGGGTTGTCACAGCTAACTCAACATCTAATTGTTGAGGTAATACAATGATACCCTTAGAAAATTCTTTAGAAATAAAAGAGTGGGTGGATCCAGAATCAAATAAAACATTTTCTACTTTAGAGTGGATGGTATGTGTACCTTTTACCACATCGTTATCATACTTCACATAGCTGATATAAATTCCATGTGACTTTCCTTTGTCTTTATCCTTAAGAGTTTTTTGACGTTGACGATCATCATCAATCCTTGGATTTGGGCATTGATTGGCATAATGCCCCATCTCCTTGCACTTGAAACATTAAAGTGTATTAGGTTCATTATTTGTATCCCTTCCTTTTTTTCCATCATTAGACATCTTATTCCCATTATTGTGGCATTTAAATGCCCGATGACCTTCCTTTCCACATTTGAAACATTTACTTGTCCCTTTAAGACAACTCCCTTCATGTTTCATTCCACACTTTGAGCATAAGGTAAAACTCATCTTCTTTTCATTGTGCTCTTTAGATTTTTATTTGAATTCCATTTTCCTCTTCTTATCAAACCCATATGACTGATGGGTTACTCAAATCTCCATCTCAACTTTTAGAGCACATCAAACGATTTCCTCATAGCTATTGAAGTCCCTTATGGATAACTCCCTTCAAAGATTTGGTTTTAATCCACTAAATAATCGATCAATCTTACTCTCAGGTTGGATAATAATACCAAAATCATACCTTGCAAGTCTTGTAAAATTTTCTTTATAGGCACCAACAGATTCATCATCCTTTTGCTTTAGTTCAAGAAACTCTTTCTCCATCTTTGTTCGGAGAATACGAGGGATGTACTTATTGAAAAATAAGTTCTTGAACTTTTCCCATTCCATGGACTCAATTTCATCCCTTTTCCTGGTATTCTTAATAAGATTCCACCATTGATCAGCATCTCCTTCCAAATGATACACTGCTAAGATGACTTTATCATGTTCAGAACATTGAAGAACTAAAAATATCTTTTCAGTAGTACTAATACATTGTTCAGCAACTAATGGATCAGTAGACCCGCTGAATGAAGGTGGATGCTTCCTCATGAAGGATTCAATATAATGTTGCTCCTTCCTTTGCTTGTTTGGAAGTACTGAATGATTCATAGCTTGAGAAAGTTGTGTGAGCATCGCTACAATATTTTTCATTCAAGCTCCCATAACGTTTGGTTGTTCAGGGGGACAATCATTGCATTGCCCGTCGCATTCCGCATTAACACGGTTCCTTCAGGTTCCATCCATTGACTAAAACCATGAAGAATAGTGTGAGAAACAATAATTATAATAGGAAAACCACATAATCAAGAATAAAATTTCACACTTAAGGTCTTATCATAGGTTATTCCTGGCCATTTCTAAAACACTAAGATTGTGTTCTATGCTTAGACTTATCCTTAGGGTTCTTACTAAGGCTTTCACATCCTAGTTTGCCAAGGATGACTAAACCTTTCCTCTGATACCAACTATAACGACCCATACTTTACATACATTGTTATTACTTCAGAATTTAAGCACACTTATTACAACATATAACAAAACCAGGAAAGGACCGTATAGGTATAAACTCTTTAGAAACTGGGAAACATAAACAACTGGTTCATAAAGCATCTACTTTGCCTCCCATTTATTTCATCATATCTAGAGTCCCTTTTGGAATATACTACTTAATAACCTTCTTCCTGACCTTGGGAAAGAAAACATACAAAAAGGGTGAGCTCAAATGCTCAGTAAGGGTAAACAAAAGAAATATCAATCACATCATATTCATAAGAACATAACTTTTGGAAATCTTAACCTGCAAAAGAGATCCTAATTCCATAACATGGGATAAATCATAGTAGTGAAATGTAATCCCAATAATCATAACTTAAAACATGAAACTTTGTGGCATACACACATAATCATAGATAATCATTTCTTAGTAGTCAGGACTCATAGCCAAGACTATCTTAGCGAACAAAGTCCATTTCTGAACCAAGTTCACTCCTCATTTCAGTCTTGTTTCACTGAACCAGATTAACCTGTTGTTCCAGCCATGTCTATCTCATGAGATATAAAATCGTTACCCAATGCATTGGAGGGAGATATAGGTCCCACCCATCTCATAATTATACCATTCTTATGTGTGCCACAAAATCATAAACTATACATCATAGCATAACCCATGTAATAAAAATGGGATTCTTAAACATCGTGACATCATAAAACAATTCAAATAAGATAAAGGAATTAATAAAAATAATTCCATCACAACATAATCAAATCAATGTAATAATAGGGATAGAAACAAAACCTCTTATTATCTTAGATGGAAAATAATTTTGATAAAACACTTGAACTCCATTCTGGAGGAAAATATCATTGCTTCTTCAAAAAAACACTTTTCCTTTCTTAACATGTCATACAATTAAAAACTAAAATAAGTTGATTAAAAATAAACTTGATAAATTTTAAAGGAAACTTCTTGGAAATAATGTTTTAAAAATCCATTCATACCGTATAAGTTAAAAAAACATTCTTCTCGTACTTTTGTCAGAAAAGTAAAAAAGTACCTCGTACGAAAAAACGACAATAGATTCCTTTCATATCTTTTACTAAAAACTCAAAGAAGGGTAAAATTGGATTTAAACAATTTTATGTTGATGGAAATAATATTACATATTGAGTAAACATGGATTTGGATGATAATATTCCCCAGTAAATTCTGAAGTATAAACAATCTCGGATAAAAGTGAGATTGTGAGATTTTCCCTTACCTTAGGTCCGATTTGCTTCGTAAGTGTCCAAAACTCTTGTATAATGATTTAAATAATGTCATTGACTTATTCCATATTCATAATAATTGTTATGATATCATATATGGTCATATTATTAGCTTATTATTAGTAATATTTCATTGCTACTTGTTATTCGGGTGTTTATTACTTTTTGTTCTTATGTGTGTTTTGTCGAATAAATTATAAATCTTATTTTTAGGTTATAGATACCTCATTTCCAGAATTTTATTAGTGTAATATATATGATATTTATTCACTCAATTCATTTATGTAATAATTATGCAATTAAAATCATGTAGAACGAGTCGCATCACATCGTGGAGACGGTATTCCGTACGTACGCACGAGCGATGATATCATTCCCATGATCGTGGAATTGTATTGGAGTTTATGTATACTATTTCAGAATAATAACTTTTCAATAATCATATATATTCATTCTTTACACCATTATACCCATCCACGTAAGGTGGTGGTGGAAAATAGATTACACCACGACGTGGAGACGGTATTCTGTACGTACGCACGCGTGGTGATTTCGTTTTCCGTAGGATGGATAGATGATGAAATAGGGTTGTTTCATACATATAATAACATATCAGTATATGAGTGATAATTATGTTATTAATTCATAATGAAACAACTAAAGAATAAGAAGTGGAAGAAGAAATAAAGTTGAAAGAATCGGTAATGGACATTACCTCTTCTTTGAAGCGCTTCTTTGAGACCTCCTTTTAGGGAACTAAAATTGGTCTTTGAAGAATACCAGGAACTCTAGGATGTTTCTAGGGAAGTGGAGAGGATAAATTGGTAGGGTTTTTCCGAGCTTGAAGTCTCAAAGTGGTGTGAGGAAGAGATGGAGGAGGTTCCCTTTTATAAAGGAGGAGAGGGGCACCTTTGGAAAAACTAAAAATATTATTTTATTATAAAGCCATATTCGGTTTTAAATAGCTCCAAATTGATTTATTTCGAAGCTAAGGTGGGGATGGGTCGAAATCCTCTCATCCAATAGAATTTGGACAAGTTTAGTTTAATATTTTAACCTTATCATTTATATTTAACTTTAAGTTAGATAATTTTACTTTTACCGTGTCTTTTTGTGTTCTTACACTATATGGTTAATAAAATTACTATAACAAGACAAACGAACCCCAAGTTGTTTATTATTAATATATATAACCTTCTCTAAGTCATTTGGCATAAACTTATATTTTTAGGAATAAAATAACAATTAATAATATAATATTTGTTTTAAAAACTATTTTATGTCAATTTTGACACTATTTGATAATTGATTTTTTGTAAAAATCATAACAGAATGATTAGTTCGAATAAAGTTAAGTAAATCAACACTAACATGTCATATTAACATATAAAATTATTGTAATTCATAAAAAGTCTTAAATTACATTTATTTGGGTATTTTTAACATCAATTATGTCAATATTTCTTTACTAAGATAATTACTGCATCATCATTGTGTCATAAACAAATTAAATTATATAAAGTATAAAAATTACAAATAAAATACCATTATGTAGTTAATATTTTTATATTTCTATTGAATATTTATAGTATAATTTATCTTATGTATAAACCTATATTAAAAATTATTTACTTATTAAACTTTGATTTTAACTATTTTTACCCTTCTTTTAATAAATTAATAATAAATGTCCTAATCTAATCCAAGTGGGACTAAATGGTCATAATTTATTCCTAAGGTTGTTTTTTGTCGAATTACACTTATCCAATAGAATTAAGACATGTGTTAGGGTAATAATAATATCATTTTTACCCTTAATTACCCTATTTACTTTTAACCGTGGTAAAAAAAGTAAAAAGTTACTATTCACCAAAAATTATTTTCATCTCATTGAACCAGATTTTACTTACTAACATCAACCGTGTCTCTTGGATTTTTTAAATTCCACTCACAGAAGCGGTAAAATTAAGTTTTATGTAAATTTGCAAATTCTTCTAGGAGGTGGGTAAAAGACGGTGAAAAGTTCGATAAAATTTTTATATATCTAAAATTATTATAAAATTACTCCAATGAATTACATGGAACTTATATAGGTATTATGTATCAATTTTGACCTAAAATAAATTTAAATAAAATAAATAATTATTTAAATAAAAAGTCAGTTTTTAAATAGTAACCCAGTGTTTTCACTATTCATCAAAAATTGAAAGTTTCCAGAAAAATACCAAAATTTCACCCCAGGCTAATTTCGATATTCCGAATCCAAAAATGAATTCCATTTTGAAAAATAAAATTTACAAAATTTCAAACAGTGGTTATTATTATTCATAATGGCTAGTTTTAATAATATTTTAATAGCATATCGTTGTTTAGTGAAACTCGGTATTGCGTACGACACAAGCTATCAAGGAAGGTTGCGATTGCGTGTAAAGAAAACCAAGCTAGTGTTGTGTGTAGTGAAATATTCCTTTGATGATTTATATAAAATAGAAATAAAATATTTCTTATAAAAGTCTCGGGTGTTACAGTTCATATATTTCAGGTCTTACACACTGAGGTTTCCATATACAATTATTGGGGTTTATTAGGTATATAATACGACCATTTAAACTCCCTGATCTCATGTGATTCATGATATTTTGTGAGAAACAAGGGATTACAAGTGATCAATGCCATTTCTTTAGACAATAGACTCATATGTTGGTCCCTCTATGGATGATCAACATAGAGCTTGGACCTTGGTTGGAGGTGGACGAAGTATCCTAAATATGTCAGGAATTAGAGTTTTCATAGTACCCATTATATCAGGACTTACTCACTAAGGATTTCCTATTGATTAGGGCTTACACCCAAGGATAGATAGTGCTTTCAAATCCTAGGACACCCATAGAGCCCTTGCATGAACTGGTTTGACACACATATAAGGTGTTGTGAGAGCCAGTGTGGAACTGTCTGAGGGGTGTCATGTATCTTGTATGACACCACTAGGAGTCATTTTGAGACTTGGATGACATGTCTAGAGGGCATTAAGAGTCATAGATGACTTGCTCGAGGGTGTCATGAGTGCTTGGTTGTCATATCTGGGTGCTTTCACGAGACTCAGATGACATGATCAATCTCCATTATGTGAGTTGGGAGATGTTTCTGAGGGATGCCCCAAGTCTTGTTTGATGGACCCAGAGGGTTTGAAAGATTTATGTGGCACCCACGGGGGAACTGTATGATGTTTCATAACATGTATGGAGGACTTCATGTGTCCTATATTACATGTCGAAGTAGCATCTTGAAATTTGGGTGATGTTCCCTCGTATTGTCGTGTGTCTTTGGATAACACAAATGAAGCGCACGAGGGGCAGCGATCATGTATTTTTCTTCAGCCTTACGCATTTGATCTTGGTTTTAACCCTTTTATTGTGAATTCCATGGTTTCATTCAGTGCCAGCATTACTTTATTCTTACATGATTTGGTAGGATTTCGGAATGGTCTTCACATAACCTACCAGAGATCATTCGCATGGTTTATGAATGATAACACAAAGTTATTTATGCCTAGATCGTCACAACTCTAAATACCTACTAGTATATTACTTAATAGAAATATGGCTGGTTGTTTTATCACTTCGAGAAGTCCATATAATTCAATAGATGAATCCTATAGAGTTTGGGTGTCAAGAATCCAACTACAAAAGTAATATTCATTTTTTTCATGTTGGTGTGGGGGATTTATAAGCCTATCCACCCTAAATACTCACTAATTTGTGTGGAATATCTGGTGTGATTCTATGATGGAGCTGGTGGAGGGGCCTTTTTCCATGTGGTTTTGATAGTCTCTATCGTGGTTTTTTTGGTCGTGTTGCATAATTTTCAGTGATCTTGGGTATCTTCCTTTATCGGATCATTTGTGATTATTGAAGACTTGTTTGATTATGTTGATGTTTCAAATAACTTTCATGTTTTCATGTTGACATATCCAAGGGATATCACATGATCCAAGTTCCTGTGAGAAGACACTCGCGAGACCTTGTGTGACTTGTCCTAGGGTCCCGTGAGACAGCGTTGTGGGTGCTCTGGGTGCGTCGTTTTCCTTTCAGTGACCATGAGTACATCTTGCCTCCTCCCTATTGATCCCCTTTGTTTAATATAAAAAAGTTTGCGAGTCATGAAAGATTTCATGTGTATTTTTTAGGTTATTTCTTCTATTTTTTGGATATTCATTGCATTTCCAATATGGGTTGTAAGGGTGTGTGCGAGTATTCCATATTCTGAAGATGAGGATGACCCGACAAAGGTATTCAGCGAGATAAGGTGGGCATGTAACTGAGGGTTTATAGTGCCTTGTGAGTCGTCAGTGGTGTGTCCCATGTATTTCAGTGACCACAAACCCCTCTCACATCCTCCCTTTTTATCTTCTTTGTTTTATTATACAAATTGCAGGGATCATTCAAGTTGTCATGAGTAATATCTATCATTTTTTACTATATTTTTGGATGATGTCTCGCTTGAATAATATGGTTCATATGGAGAGTTTTCAAGCATGTTGTGTATAAGTCTATCTGCCTATCCTTAGAGAGTTATAGATTTGTATGAACTCTCCCGAGGACTTCCTTGTGGTGAGTCAGACAAGCTAAAGGGATTCCATGAGGTTTTATGGTGTCTCGCAGATTGCTCAGGGTGCACATTTCATGTCTTTTAGCGACTGTGACCCCCTCCCACATACTCTCCTTTATCTCCATTATTTTAAATGGAGTATTATTGAAGTTCAAGTGAGATTTTCTAGATATCACTAAAGGATTTTATTCTTCCCAATGATGATTTGGCACATGATATTTATGACTACTGGGGGCATCTTCCTTTAGAATTTCATCCCACTTTATTTTCAATGGATTTTGGGTGGTTTGTCAAGAACTTTTCTATGGCCAACCACACAGCTTGGGTATGATCATTCAATTGTTCAATATTCCTTTGTAAGAGCATGTAGGATTGTTGAAGGGGGATCCACAAGACTTTCCACGAGTTATGTGTCATGTGTGGGACCTTTTCAAGAGCTTAAAATGGTCACATGATCATGATTTTATCAATGGATTCATGAATATTCAATCATCCTTGTATTACTTTCTTTCACAAAGAAAATAATACCCCTATTCAGGTATTTCTTACTTTTTGATTTTTTTTATGCTTATTTTCAGGCATCAATAGCCAAAAATTATTATTATGTGTTTTTTATGGTGGTTTTGGATCCTATCACTTTCAGTGTATGGCTCGATTTTGAGGCAGGTGGTTCTTTCTCTAGCCTATTTTAGATGAAATTTATTACTATATTTTTTATAAAAAAAATTGTAAATGAATTGGATTGATTGGTTTTTATGTGTGGAAATTAGTTTTTCTGAAAATATTGTTTTCCAATTATTTTGTTAAAATAAAAGGTATTATCAAATCATTATGAAACAATTTTCAAATAATGGTTTTAATGAGATGCCTTCTAAAATTCATAACATGGGAATCACTGTGAAGTTATGTAGAAGGTGTATCAATAGGAATCATCAATTGATATCATCGGGGGGTTCACTCATGGGGGGTCCTCTTCTCCTTAGGCCTATTGTTTTAGTGACTTGTTAGACACAGTTGGAGGGTTCACTTTCTAGGGTGTCATATGCTATCTATATTCGATGCATATGTCTAGGGACATGATGTGTGTGATTTTATATGTTTGGGTATGAGTGTTCTAGCTATCCTAACCTATAGTGATTCTTGGCATGGTTTTATCTATGATTTTTATTTTTATTTTTGGATTTTATTTCTCACTTTTATATATGGGATATACATTGAAATTTTTTTACCTAGATTATTTAGAACTATGGAAAAAGAGTAATGTTTTAACATGATTTGGATAAAAATATATTTAACTGATTATCATGCCTTATTTTATTTAAAGATGAACATTTTTTGATTATTTTATAAATACTTGTTATGGAACACCAAGGTTGGATCCTACTAATCCTCTTTTTCTCACACCTCATGCACCCCTTCATTATCATTTAAAAAATTTTATGTATTTTGATACAAGAAAATGGAAGGATCCATAGTGAGGTAGTGTAGTTTCTATTAGTTGAGTTTGGGTAGGTGGTGGTGAGATGGTGGGAGGTTTCCCTTGCTATATCATGGAGTAGTCAGTTTCATTTTTTTGTCCTTTTCTGTTGGAATTTCACTTTGGGTTGTTCTAGCAACATGGGTAGTATATTTTTTTATATCTTCTTTAAATTATGTAATATATATTTCTTATTATTCACTTCCACTATTTCTCTATGATATGGACATATGTTACATGTTGTTTTCTTCAGGTTGGGTGGAATTTTTCCTATTTTTTTTGTCAGATTCTCAGGTGCTAGTATCCAGCCTGTTGGGATTAGTAAATCCCTTTAGATAAGTGGTGGATCAGATTTTGTGATCAGTTTGAAGGTAACCAAGGTTATTATGTTATAGTTTGGTATCAGAGCATGGTTATGCTCAATATTTTGACATTAGTAGATAAGATATAAGAATATTTTTACTTGATAGGTAGGTTTTATTGAGTGCTTTACCGATTCCTTTATTTAAAAGACTCAAGTTACCATGGAATTTTGGGATATGTGTCTCCTTTATTGAGTTCTTTATCTTAATATTTATTTTTTTAATTATGGTATTCTGGTTTGAATTGAGATTTTGTAGTCAACTTATTGTTTATTTTTTTTATGAGTAGTGATATGCCTTTGAGATGCCTTCTATGGATTTCAAAAGGGGTGTATCTGATCCTTCTCAAAGGAATCTTCTATAGGATAAAAATTTTATAGATACAATTGTGTAAGAAGTTTGTGTCATAGACCAAAACGTACCGCAAGTTTGGAAAGAATTGTGGAGTTAAAACCTGGAGATATTAGATAAATGGATCGATCATGGGATTTATTACTTGAGAAAAAAATCTTTTAAGTGTATGAATGATCCTCAAGAGGTAGAGGGCCGGATATACAAGATTGATCAGATTATCAAATTCTTGAATACTCCTAAGAATATCATGGTGAATTTTGTGACACTCAGACTCAAGGGTCCTTGTAAGTGATGGTGTAATTGTATTCTAAAAATATATTGGCACGTGAGCTTGCATTGGAAGGGTTTCAAGACCCAATTCATTCAATAATTCTACCCAAATTATATAGTGTTCCTCTTCTAATAGTATAGAGAGAAATTTTTTTCATTGTACATAAATTGGTTTCAAAATTAGGGGTTTTAAATCTAGAGGTAATGAAGAAAAATTAGTTAAAGGCTCATAATAACCTGCATGGTTTGATAACAGATATCAAATTATAGGGATTTGTATATAATATTTTTAACTATGTGAAGATAGTAGATAGAAAAATTATAGAAGATATGGATATAGAATGAGAATTTGGATCTTCTAGACCTTATCTTCCACCAAGTTACATATTTACTGGTGCGAAGTGAAATAAGAGGAAGTTGAATGATCATCACAGGGGCTATGGAGGTGGTTCTTAGTAGCGGTATTCCTCAACACCATTATTTATATCCAGTAGTATCCCCTAACTTTCATTCGTTATGAAAATTTCAGCTACACTCAACATTCTTACTCTATTCCTACAAATATTTGCAACATTTTTGGATGTTATGGAAATTTTCATATATTCTATTAGGATATGTATACTCTGTAATATGGTAAGGGAATGTTATCTCAAAAGGAAACTATGGCACAATCAGAAGCTTCAATGTTTATAGGGATCTATCTGGAGGACTTGGGAGTAAAGCACTTTCACATAGTGGATGAGTTATCAATATAGGATGATGTGGGTCTAGTGACAGTGAGAGGTACCATCATTGTTACATCTTTTGTAGTGACTGTTTGTTTGAAATATTTTACTCCGAGTTATTTATTTTTTCCCATTTTTTGATGCTTTGTATCTTCCAACAGAACTTAGGTAATTTTTTATAAAGTTAGTGATACCTCTTAGTGAGTGGAAAGAGTAAGGGTTTTAGTTTCCTTGTTCTCTATTGATCGTTGATGCCGGGTTATTCTGGGATTTTTTTCATTCTCTATTTGGATATGTTTTATTTTACCATTGGGATAGATTGGATTATCTCTCGTCATGATGATGTTGATTGTTATCATCAACTTGTCTCATTTTTTAGTCGATGCGAAATCTAGGTTTTTTCAGGGAGAGTGGGATCCAAGGTCTGTTTATTCATGAATATTATTCCAAGAGCTCAATAGTTTATTATCTACTATTTTAGTTGATCTTGGAGATGTTTTTTCTCTTGTTTATCATCCCATAGTTATTTGGGACCTTCCTGACATTTTCTCAGGTAACTTATCTAGTCTTTATCCAGAGAGGGATGTGGAATTAATTATTGATCTGGTGTTGGGTATTCATCCAATCTTGATACCCTTTTATCATACGCCACCAGCTAAGATGAAAGAGATGAAGATTGATATGGATGATATGATGTAAAAGGTATCATTCTCCCTAGTTTTTATCCTTGGGTATCCCTAGTGCGCTTTACCAAGAAGGATGATGGTTCACTTAAATTTTTCAGGTACTATCATAAGTTGAACCAAGTGATGATGATGAATAAGTACCCTTTAAACCAAATGGATGATTTGTTTGATTAGTTAATGGGGGAAAGTGGATTTCTAAAATTGATCTTTGGTCGGGAAATCATTAGCTCAGGGATCAAGAATTTGGTATTCCAAAGGAAACTTTAAAAAGTAGTTATAACCATTATGGTTATATTTTTATGGATTTTGGTCTAACTAATTCTCATGTGGTATTTTTGGCTTTGATGATCTCGATATTCTATCACCATATTGACACTTTGTGGTTGTGTTTGTATATGGAATTTTGGATTATTCGAGATTCGAGCATGATCACAAGAACTATCTAATTTTGGTTTTATAAATTCTATGGAGTTTCTATTTATATGTAAATCTTTTGAAATTTATTTTTTTGGATAAGATAAGTGAAACTATTTGTGCATGTGAAATATGAACGTGGATTACTAATTGATCCTGAGAAGGTGAAGGTTGTCTTTTCATGGTAGGTTCCATGAAATGTCTTTGAGATTAAGATATTCCTTGTTCATGATGAATATTATCTATGGTTCCTAAAATTTTTCTCAAATATGGAATCAACATTGACTGATCTTATTAGGAAAGTGGTTAATTTCACATGGGATGTGAAATGTCAATCTTCTTTTGATGAATTGAAATTCATTCTGAAATAAGCTTCTATTTGGACCTTACCTAATCATGGTTAGTGGTATGTGGTATATTTTCATGCTTCTAGTGATGGTATGGGTTGTATTCTTACGTAGGGTGATCATGTTGTAGCCTATGGATCTCCTCATCTTTGGACACAAGAGAAGAATTTCCCCACTCATGATTTGGATATTGTTTCAGTTATGAATATGCTTAAATGTTGGTAGAACTATCTCTTTGGGGAGATGTTCATAGTGTTTTCTAGACATAAGAGTCTAATCTATATCTTTTATTAGAAATAATTTAATCTCATTTAGAAGAAATGGGTGTAATACCATCAGACATTCAACTTAGACATCTCTTACACCCTAAGGAAGTGGAATGTCATTGTATATTCTCCTAGAAGGAAAGTTTCATTTCATGCTTATTTGGAATTGAAGAGTGGAACCTTATGGGACTATTTATTCAACTACCTATGGATGATCAGGATAATGTTTCAAGTGTGAATCTAACCATTTTCAATTATCATCATCTATTTTTGAGTATATTTTAATAGTTCAGCTGTTGGATGACGAATTCATAGGAATTATAGAAACCCATTATGGTGGGGAGACTAATTTTTTGTTGATCTCTACCATTTTATGGGATTCTCATAAATGGGGATTAGTTTTTCATCCCAACATCTATGTGGAGAATGGTTTTGTTTGACCATCATAGTTCTTCATGGTTCACTCATTCGACAACTATGAATATGTATTAGGATATGAGATGGAAATTATGTTGTTTGGGAATAAAGTGAGACATTGTAGACTATGTGTCCCACTATTACACATTCTAATAGATAAAATGAAATCATCTAAGACCTTATGGTTTTCTCCATGTTATTTAGATGTCGGTTTGGAAATGGGATGAGGTGTCTATAGACATTGTTGTTGGATTACCATGGAATCTCTAACGGAAGAATTCTATATGGGTGTTTATTGATCATTTGATAAATCATCTCATTTCTTTCTGATAAGGGACACCACAAAATTTGAATATCTGGGTAAGTTGTATGTACAATATGTTTTGGGGTTACATGGGGTTTTATATTCTATTACATTGAAAGAAGATTCTTGCTTTACCTCATGGTTCTAGGAGAGTGTTCAAGAGGCGATGAGGACTAAGGTTAGGTTGATTCCAACTTACCATCCATAGATAGATGGTAAGATATAGCATATTATTCATTTCCTAGAGGATATTCTCAATGAATGTATCATGTATTTTAAAGGATAATTGGATATCCTTATGGGGATTCTTGACTTTTTCATATAATAGTAGTTATCAATATCCGATCTGAATGGATCCATTTGAGGCATTGTTTGGTATCCCATATAGATCACTTATTTATTGGTAAGAGGTGGGTGATGATTATTTTATGGGACCTACACTCATTTAGGAGACATCAGTGGAGATTTAGGATATATTTCAGTACCTGGTTATAGCTCAGAGTTAGAGGAAATCATATACAGATCATCAACATCATCCTTTATAATTTTCTATTGGTGACCAGGTTTTCTTCATCGATTCTCATTAGTTGGGTCATCGTTGACTTGGGAAATTAGGAAAGCTGGCTCTGGGATATTTTGGACCGTTTGAGTTCACTACATGGCTTGGTCAATATTTTTTGTTGGTTTGAATTACAAACTCAATTGGAAGGTATTCATGATGTTTCCCATATATATCTACTTAGGATGTTTCATCATGATCTCTATCATGTTTTGAGTTGGGAAAATATTGAGTTAGAGATATATGTTTACATTTGTAGATAATATAATGGAGGAAATTTAATATCATGTGAAAGTGAAATGTTGTAAGTTTGTTCCATTGTTCAGGGTGTTATGGTGACACAAATCAGATTCTCATGAGATTTGGTAGATTTAAATGTTAGTGATGGAGTAGTGACCTCCCATAGTTTCGGATAACCCTTCTTCCATATGAAATCTCAATGGTGGAAAGTCTTATAGTGGGGATATTTTAACATCCTATTACCTCATTTCAAGTACTTATTGTCTCTATTTTGGTTTCCCATTTTTTCCAGGAGTGTTTTGAGCCTTTTAATGATGGAGGTATTTGTCGGGGAAAATACCTAATATTTTGGAATGTATGTTTTTTTGAATTAATGGAGTCCACTTGTAAATGTTTCAATGTTTTTTTAGGGTTATTCTTTGGATTGGAGAGCTTTGGAGATATTTTGGGTCTTCTTAAATAGAATCTTTATTGAGAACTAACTACTGGCAAAATTCACATCGTGAACTAGTTACATGATGTGAATCCATTTCAGGGTAGATTTGGTGAATTTGGTTCCGAGCATAAAACTTTACAAGCTGTGACACCTTTTCATATTATGAATGATTTGATATCGATTAATTCATCATTAGTTGATTTCATTTTTGGTGTATTGTTTAAATTGTGTAATTAACACCATGAATAGGATTCATGAAATGAATTGATTATAAATAGTAGATTTATCTTGTTTCAAAAATTATTATTCTATAATTTGAAATGTATGCATATTCTCTTGAACCCTAGGTTATCTCCTAGGTAATTTTTGGTACCACCACTCCTTTTGGATCACATAGTTTTGTATGTGATCTTTGTGGTGGTTTCCAGCATCTCTTTGAGTACAAAACCTTTCTACTTCTTCATTTCTCTTGGTTTTAGAATCACTATTTCACTTCATTTTCGAATCCATTGATTTTTTGGTGATATTATTCTTGATCATATCTATATCTTTTTTGAGATATTCTTCTGGGTGTTCGTCCTTTTTTGGTTTTTGTAAATCCTTTATGTGTTCATTGTGGAATGTTGTGATCTACTCTATCATCCATCTGTTTTGGTTATGGGCTACAGTTCTAATGTTAGATAATCATTGATATAAAATCCATTTTTTGTTCTTTGTTCTTTCTAGTGGTTGTGTATCTAGTCCCTTTTGGTGTTCTAATCAATTTTTAGGCAAGTGGTTCTCTAGACTATTTTGGATGAACTATATTTCTTGTTTTTTTATAATTTGTCTTATAAATGAATTAGAATAATTGATTTTTGTATGAGGAAACATGTTTTTAAGAAAATATGACTTTCCACATGTTTTGATAAAAGAAAAGGTATTTTCAAATCATTGTAAAATGGATTTATTAAATGGTTTTCAATGCAACAATAAAATGATATGGTTCATAAAATATAACACATTGGAATCCTTGGGTAATTAGGTAGAAGGTATAGTAATAGGTATCATCCATTAATATAATTAGGGGGATCACTCATGGGGTTTTCTTCTTCACCCAATTCCAATTGTTCTAAGAATTTATTAGATTTTTTTGGGGTTCACTTTCTAGGGTGTTCCTCTACTCTGTAGATTAGATGCATATGTCTAGGTACATGATGTATGATATTTTCTATGTTTGGGTGTGATTGATCTATCTATCCAGGCCTATAATGATCCTTGTCCTGATTTTACATGTTGTTTTTATTTATACTATTTATATTTCAATACCTATTCCGATATATATGGGATAAGATTTGAAACTATTTTACCTGGGTTATTAAAAAATGTGTAAAAGGGGAATATTTTACCATGTTTTTGATGAAAATGTGTTTAACTAATTATCATTATTTGTTTTCTTTAATGTGGTGCATTTTTTATTTTTATAAAAATACTTTCATTGGAACACCTGGGTGGGATCCTATTGATCCTGTCTATCTCACACTATGTGTACCCCTTAAGTGGTGGACATAACTTGTTATTTATTTTGATAAAAGGAAAGGGAAAGCACCGTAGTATGGTGGGGAGGTTTTTGTTAGCTGATTTTGGGTAGCTGGTGGTGAGATAGTGCAAGTTTTCCCATTCTATCACATGGAGTAGTTATTTAATGTTTTAGGTGTCTTTGTTTTAGACATGTGCTTTTGGTTGTCCTGACTCGTTGATTTGTATCATTTCCATTGTCTTCTTTGAGTTATGGAGTATATATTTCTTATTTTTATCTTATTTTTTTGTATCTTCTATGCAGATATGTTCCAAGTTTTCTACTTTAGGCTTGATGAAATCATTCCCTCTAGTATTTGTTTGAGGATCGAGTCATAGTCTCCAGGCCATGGGGATTAGAAGTTCCCTTGAGGTATGTGGAAGATCGGGTCGGGTTCCAAGTTTTAGGTTAACCTGGGTCGATATGTTACAAGGTAACCCAAGCCTTACTCTTAAGTAGATGGGATACGTAAAGGTAACCAAGGAATTTCCATTATACAGTTGACTTTCATAAGGTAATATAGGAAGTTTTCCATGTGTGAGTGGTTAAATAAAGGTAATATATGGATTTAATTTATGTGAAGGGATTCATGTAAGGGTAGACACAATTTTCCTAATTCTATATAAACATATGTAATATTTTACCCTTATGTGATACCCTTACATATAAGGTCTTCATACGGGTAACATATTTGTTACCTTTATGCAAATAGTTTTCATATAGGAAGTACCCTTACAAAGTTGTTTTAAGAAGCCACATAATGGTATGACCTAATGTACCCTTATGTAGTCTCGGTTATATAAAGGTTAGGCCCTTACATGATCCAACTAATTGAGGGTAATACTCTTACGAATTTTTTAATTTTTAAGATATGTACAGGTAAGAAGTTATTTTTATGCAAGGGCTTCTAGACTGTCTGCATAAGGGTAGAAAGATTTACCCTTACATAGGAATACCCCAATTCATAAGAGAAATTAGAATTGTTTTAATAATAGTTGAATAATTTTTTAACATATAATATGATTTACATTATTTATAATTTTTTTCCAACAATATAAAAGTTATTTTAGGATATTTTAATTTTTAAAGGGTTTATAAGTTAGTAAAATGATTATAAATGGTTTAGAATTAATTAAATAAATATTTTTCAAACTTTTTCCCAAATAATAAATGTTAATATCTAAAATAACCTTTAATAAATTATATTTCATTCCTTATGATCTTGAATAAAATAATTATTTATAAATCATAGGTGATAATTTATAATGGGTTATAAATTATGAAATAAAAAATATAATATTTTTATATTTATATTATGAATTTTTCATATTTAATTAGTTTGAATTTTTTAGAAGAAAGGGGGAAATTATTTGGAACTTCTTTATTCCGCATTAATTTTTTTGGTGATTGATATGATGTAGGTTTCAATAATAATTATGTGTATGATATATAGATTGTGTAAAATTATTACTTATTAGAAATTGGAATAAATTTTTTAATTAATAAAATATCATATACTTAAAATGGAAATACAATCTAATTATAAATATTAATGTTTTCATGTTTAAATGGATATAAAATTTTTATATTCAAGATTATGGATTTTCTATATTGTTAAATATGTAAATTATAAAAGGGGTTATGATTATATTTTATTTATGATTTGTTATTAAATATTTATCTCACGATTAAATATTTTTATTTTTTATTTATTTAAAGGTTATTACTTGTTATATTCGGTTTTATCAAATAGTTTATGAAATGTGACTATTGTATATGTTTTAGGTTAAATGTTAAACTTATTCTAGGATAGAGCCTCACATTACATGCTAGTAATATCTCTATAATTAATTTATTTTCTTATAAACCATTAACAAATTTTATAATTGACATTATTAACTTGAATTTAGCTTTTGTATATAGTTTTTTCAAATTGGGTGTTAGAGTTATGCTGAATTGAATTATATCTTAAGTAAAGTATCCTTTGGTTGAGGGATTTGGGGTCATACTACCTATATATCTTGAGGTTTATTCTATGTCGATGATGGTTAATAAGGTTTTTTATCTATCTCTCTAGGCTTACTCATGTGGATATTTTCAATATCATATAATTATAAACCTTTCTATGAAGTGTTCATGAACCTTATTCATATGATACATTTATATATTTTTATATACTTGAATTTTAATTTTGGATGTGTAACACAAAATTGTGGGTTGTGTAAATAGTTTCACATAAATATAACTTGAACATATTGATTAAGTGGATGGAATAGGATTCAAAACTAAATTTATATAATAATGAATACATAAAAGATAATAACATGAGATATGATGGTAATATTAAAATCCCCTTCAAACATTGTGTGTAAGATGTATTCTAAAGAGAAGCATGTCAACATCTCAATCATTTATCCATGTATATTCTGTCTTAGAATGGTTCCCTTTAATTAAACATGTGTATAGAAATTAGGTGATATATAACATTAGATCTTCTTATTGTAGGTTTTTTCTAGAAAATTTCCCTTGGATTTTATTTTGTTAGTCTATTCTTGGAACATGTTTAGGTTACACTTTTCATGGTAATCCTTTGTAAGGATACTAGAGTAATAGAGTTGAGTCAATCCATATGATGGATTAGAGAAAAGTTCATCCACTCAGTTATCCAACAATCATATATTATATTATTAGGACGATACTATTCCCAAATAATTATGTGATGAGAGGAAATCCCTAGAAGACTCATTTCTTAGTGAAATATGTAACTTGGGTCGCTAGTAGATATATTTCTTTCCAAAGGGGGTATTCATTTTAGTGGTAGCCTATTTAATAAAATTCCTTATAATATGATTAAAAATACCTGATAATCATCAAACAAAATCATCTTACATAGATAAAAATCATCATCATCATAAAGCTAAACATTATGATCAGTCCTTGATAAATAGAATCTTAATATAAGTAGATCTTAATACTACTAACATAAAAAATATTTTAAAATATTATTTATTTAAGAAAAATAATTAAGAAAAATTCAATGTGTCAGAATAGTTCTTTTATCAATAACCAAGTTTTTATGTTTCTCTGCAATTGAATTTAGATTCTTATGTAATCATAGAGCAATTTATTTAAGGTTTCAAAGGAATTGGATACAAAATTACCCAAGTAATAATATTATCCACTCATGTACTCAATATTATTAGGTATGTAAATGATTTAAGGAACTATAGTATTATATACTCAAAATATCTGGGTATGTAAAAATATATTCAATATGATTGAATTTATTGATTACTCAATGAGACTAAAGGTTTCCTTACAACATTATTGGTTATCGAAATCCATTCTATTATTCTGAAATATATATGATATCAACTTTGGTTTTACAGAGTGTTTTAAATATACATGTAGTAATAATATGAAAACAATTTAATATTGAATATTTTTTTCATGTAATGGAGAAAATGAGTTTCTATATTAATAACATGGATACTTCAAGAATGGGTGAACTCATAATAATATTTGTATTTTATCTCATTTTTCTCATGTAAGGAGCATGATTTTTTTTGTTATTTAACAAAATGAGATAATTTTTTTTGATACAAATAGATATTATTTGTTCTGTTCTATAACATTACTTAAGGGGAGACTAAAAAAATGGATTGTTTTGGTTAATGAATTTTTTCTATTTCCATATATGGAAATTGTAACATCCCAGATAAATAAGGAATAAGACACATTTCTTATTTATTAATATTTTTGAATTAAATATTAATTTTACATTAAATGGGATGCGGTGTTAAATGGCGTACTTGATACGCCACAACAGGTTTCTTTGAAATCTTACGTTGCACACTAATAATATTATATTATTATTTTAAATGGTAGTTAATGGATAGCTGTTGTGTTGGAGGGAATTGATATAACTAACTAAAATATGATTATTTATGTTTTTCAAATGTTTTTACAATTATCCAATTTATATTTATGGGCTTAAAATATGAATGAATCTAATTTTAGGCATGAATATTCTAATATTCAGTAAAAGGTCAATTTACCACCTTTTGATAGAGAACCCTCTTTAAATATAGTTTTTTTCATTTTTATATGTTTTATTTGACAAAATAAAATTATTCTTTAGATTAGGGACATCAAAATTTACTTTGGGTAAATTTTTGGTATTTTTCTGATATAGTTCATTTTTTAATGAATAGTGAAAAATACTGTATTTTAATTCAAAAGTGCCTTTTAGATTAATTTATTTATATGGTTAGATTATCTTTTTTAGTAGTTTTAAATTGTAATTATAATATATTTTTACCATTTAATTCAATTTTGTTCATTGGAATTAATTTCACTTTGAAATTGGACATAAACAAGTGTCAATCTTTTGATAGTTATTGTTTCCTAAAAACATGCTATTTGTTTTAACAATGGGGATTAGTTTTAAATTAATTAATGGAACTTTTATTTTTTTAATTTTTAAAAATAGAAATAATTTTGGAATTTGGAAAATCAAATATAGCTTAGGCTGAATTTTTGGTATTTTTCAGAAAAACATCAATTTTTGATGAATAGTGAAACCACTTAGTAGTAGTTAAAAAATAGACTTTTTCATTTAAATGAAATTTTACCACTTATGTGAATTGAATTTCAAAAATCCGACATGCAATTTTGTTATTATTATGTAAAATTTGGTTCAATAAGATGAAAATAATTTTTGATGAATAGTAACTTTTGACTTTTATTTACCGCGGTTAGAGGTAAATAAGGTAACTCAAGATAAAAAGAATATCATAATAATACCAAATTACCTTAACAATTGACTTACCCTTATTGGATAAGTCATGGCCGACCTTGGTCATCTTTGGGTCGATTTTTGGACCCCATGGATCCACTTAAGAGTGATAATGACACTTTAGATTAATTAATTTAATGAAAAGGCAAAAATGACAAAAACCAATATCTTTTAGTAAATTAATTTTTACATGGGGCTATATAAGTTATAATTTCTACTATAAATACTCATTGTAAAGATACAAATATTTCCTACATCATTATAATTATTATAATTTTTATACAACAAATAAATTAACTTATTTATGACATAATAATGATGCAGTATATACATCATTAATAAATGATTTAAATAAATAACATTATAAATATTAAAATAACATCCATAAACTGTCCAATTTTTATTGTATGATTTTATTTCTACCATGAGTCATCTTATATCCTAATTTAATTAGTTTTGGACCTTTATAAACCAAATATCATTATATGATAAAATAATATTTTCACACTTTCCTAAAGAGTCCCTCCTCCCCCTTATAAAAGGACACCACTTATGACCTATTCCTCACACCTCTAAAGAATTTTGGGTCATTTCAAGCCTAGTGCCTTGGGCCTACGGGTCATGTATGGTTTCCCCTTCAACCCTTAAAAGGGGGATTATCTATAATAAAATAAAAAAAACAAGGCCTTCGGGCCATTCAGGCTAAAGGTAAATGTTCTTCTAACTTCTTTTCTTTTACTTTACTTCTCCAACCCCTAAAATTTTTTTATTCATTTATTTTATAACAAAACCAATATACTCAATATACTAGGATGTTTTTATGAGAATTATTTTAAATGCACTTACACACACCTCCATCTAATGGCTGAAGAACATATTATTTTTGTGGATGGAAAACTAACGCCTCACGAAACGATGATTGTTTGATTATATCCTACCGCCTCTCATGGTGGCCATTAAAATGTGATTGTATTAATTTATGATATATATTATGTTTATATTTTTTTATTCTTCTGTATTTTACATTTATTTCCTACCTTTATGGTTTCCATAATGGGTAAACGCGATAATTTCATTTGAGGAAGTACGGACTACCTCCCCCTCAAAGTGATATGACTCGTTAATGCCATATCTGGGATGTATAAAGGAAATATATAATGATATTATATATGATAATATACTATAATTATAATATACCTATGTATCATTGTGTTTTAATTCCATTAAAATACTAAATAGAGATGAAAGTAATGTTTATGCGTACATACGGCTTACCGTCTCCATGAACGGTGCATTTCATTTCTTATCTCCAAAATGTTATGAACTGTTATAAATACATACATATACTGGATATATATCATTTATATGATATCTAAATCATGAATATAATTCTGGAGATAATGGAATATTGACCACATGGACAACTAGTAATTATAAGGTGTTCATTTTTTACTCAAGTACCAAATATTGACCAAATGACCATTATTAACTTAAATGATTATGTAATGTTTATAACATCGTAATAAGTGACATAAAAAGGATAATAAAATTTAAAAATGTTCTTAATCAAGTATAAATTATCTTTAGTTTATTATTTAGTAATAACAAGGAACAAACGAGTCAAGTCGGACACGAGGTAAGGGATTTTCTTATCTCACTTTTAATTCTGTGAGATTTCCATTATTCACCACTTATTCATTGAATGTGGTGTATTGTGTACTTCCATTTGATATATATTATAATTATTATCATTATATTCATGGTATTCTATGATTCATTGGGTGGTTATTAGATTTTGGTCATACGACTCAGTTGATTACAACGTGGTAAAGGGTTCCATCTCACTTTTTATTCCCTTGAGATTAATGCTATATTTGCCACTATTTCCTTTTGTGTGGTGTATGTACTGCCCATTATTGTACTATTTGTGTAATATACATTCATTTATGAGTATTTAAATCTTAATTTTATGATATTTCTTTCATTTGGAGTATGTTTTGTAAGTTACTAAATCGGTAAAGGAACCTTTCACCCTCCTCTTTTTAAAAGACTTCTTTTTGTTATGTATTTTAATTTAAATATTATTATGTTGGGATATGTTATTATATATCCTTATTGATGTAAATTTTTTTTCAAGTGATGAGATACCCTTTTTATATCATCAACTCATTTTCTGAATTTTAAAGTGACGTTGTTAGGCTGTCGAATTTTTACAAGGGAACTTCTTAACCCAATTTCAATTCTTTGGGTTCAACTTGTACTTCTTGAATATGTCATCCTATGAATATGTGTGAATGACCTATGATTTTTTTACACTTAATATACACTTATATTTTTGTATTTATATTTTTCACACATAATTATTTGATTCATTTATCCTTAATTTAAGGATACCATCTTTATAATGGATTTCATCTCAATTTACATTTCCACTAAGAATTCATTGCTATTGTGCACCAATTCCCTCTTATATGGTGTATATACTATCCTTTTACATATTATATCATTAATACCTTTATTCTCATGATATTATAAAGTTATTATTAAATGTTATTACTCAATTATTTGTATTCAAGCGTCTCTCTTTTCGTTAAAAAACTCTTTAACTAAAATATCATTTTAAATGTTTTAAAGATTTATTCTTATTAATATTTATCATTAATGACCATGCTTTAAAAATGGGTTTTAGGATTTATTTATATGGAAATTAATGTTTTTAAATGATAATTCATTTAAAATCTTCAAAGTGGTATGGGACACTTTGATTAAAAAATCTCTTTTTAAATGGTTTTGAAAATGATTTGATAAAGCATTGTTTATTTCAATATCTTGATTTGATATGTTGGAATGTGGAAATGTTATCTTTACATTATACTTGTGTTATGTGTTATGATTATGTTATGTTTATTGGGAATTTTTTATGTATCTGGGGGGTTCTGTGATAAACTTAGGGAGGGTGAGCCCGAGATAGCTCTCCAATGCATTGGGTAATGTAACGGAGGTAAACATGATGTTTCTCCAGAGAGATTTAGGGAATATATTGTGTTGGGTATTCCAATTGTAACTCCCTAAATATCCGTGATAGCTACAATGTAATTTTAATATGGATTCCATAAGTAACCTTTATGATTTATGATTTGTCTGTGTTATTCCTAAATCTTATGATTTCGTAAGGTATGTTATGATGGAAATGTATGGTTTCATTGATTTGTATTTATTGATGGGCTAATGTTTTCCTTAATTATTTTATAACCCTTACTGAGATTTTTATTATCATCCCAAGTTTTTAGAATATTTTCCATAGGACTTAAAGATGAATAGGGTCAATGATGGGATCATGGAAAAGCCATGCTGTCTAAAACATGGAACTAGACATGTTTATTTTTAAGAGTTTTTATTTTAAGAAAAAAATAGATATTGAATAGTAGTGTCTTCATTTAATATTCAAGTTCTTATGTAATAGTTATGGACTAATTCTCTAAAAATATAAACATGAAAAGATCCTCAATATAAATTATTCATTTAATTCAATATATTGTAATGTTTTAAGGTCAGGTCGTTATAGTAGGTATCAGAGTTCGGTTTAGACAACTTTAGGGATTAGGAGTTTTCCTTAAACACATGGTTAGTCCCTAGGTCTATTATTTTAGTTAAATCCTTGTCTTATAATTTTTTCAGATCAAGGAAATCCAGTTACAAATGGAAGGAGGAGGATCTCAAACGACATTTCTATCTCTTCCTGATGACTTGCTTACAATAATTATTGCAAAGTCATGTTTGGATGATTTTGAAACTTTCTCTAGCATACAAATCACTTGAAAGAAGTTGTATGAGATATCAAACACCTCCACTATACCTCGTTATTATCGTGGATAATGGTTTTTATTTAAACAAATCCTATTTTCACAATATTCTCATATTTTCAAGAAAGGTAAATATTATCATGGCATTTACTAATATTTTACCTTATCATAAGATTTTGAAGAATATTATGATTTTAAAAAAGGTGCTGAAGAAGGAGACCCTTGCGCAACCTATTTATATTTTCTTTTACAATATATTCTCTCATCACATACTTATGGTATTTTAAAAGGACCATTAATTTAATGTTTCAACTCAAATTTGGTCCGACTATTTTTAAAGAAATCATGTTTTATCAGATGTTTTGAAATTATAAATCATACTTGATTATTTTCAAAAATTGATTTTCTGTAAACAGCCATATGACCCATATTGTACAAGTTGTATTTGGATGGAGGAAGAAAATGATTTTGAAGTATATCTAAATCATTGTTTCAATGCATGGATCTTCTACCTATGTGAACAAGATGACGTTGAAACCAAATGGACACCATGATCAAGGTATGATGTTCTTCATTTTGGGGATCATTTTATTTTATCACATGATGGTGAAATAAGACTTCAATAATTAAGATTTTGATATCATAATGAAGTTGGATGAAAATGAGATTTATAAGGAAACCATTGAGGTTAAAACATGTTAAGGATATTTTTGAGTTTTATAAAAAGGAAAACCCGTAGGATGGGTGACAAGTCGTCACATCCGACAAGGCTACAGGAATCGAACCCACAACCAAAGGGAGACAAGGGTGCATCGCCTACCACTAGCCTACTTGGATTCCCTGGTTAGTATGACTTATTATTTAAGTAAAATGATTTTATCGAACAAGAATAAGTTGATTTTTGGAAATTATGTTTCATCAAATGGATATACTTAGTATATAAAAATGATTTAGTGATTAAGTGATAAAGGATTTTGTGGAAAACGTTCTCTCTTTTGAAGAAACACTATATGCCAAAGGAAGATAGAATACTATGGGATTTTAATTGAGGAATAATGGTTGAAATTTTAGTTTGGAAGAATCTACATTTTTATTATGTATATATGATTATTTGATTTATTTATGAAAATTATTAACCTATCATGGAGAATATGTGATTAGGTTAATTAATTTTCAATATGATACTTTATGAGGAACTGGTGTTATTTGGAGATAAATGTTAAGATGTATTATGGAAGTCTATATAATTAAATCCTTTTGAGAATTAGTTTACAACCTCAGTTTGGATTACTTTTGAATAATTTTAGGGATAGTTGTTTATTGAATGGTCTTCATTGATCTTTGGGTTTTGTTTGAAAAAATTTGGAGATTAAGAGTAGTTTTTCTTCTTGTAAAAGGTTGTCCTTTTTGGGTATTATATGATCTCTCACTAACCATTTTGGTTTTAGTTAATGTCTAAAGACAAGGGAAATATATAGTTCTTCTTTTGTGGATTATGTGATTATCTAGAAGATTTTTCTTGTGATTTTGATGTGACCAAGTATTTTTGAATGCACTTTTCTTAGAGAGATGATTAGTTTTTGGTAGAAACTTATTGAATGATGAAACTCTACTTGAAGGTAAGTCTATTTCCTTATGTTATTATTCTATGTAGTAAATGAATTCCTCAAAATTATGAAAAGGAATGTAAAAAACATCATTGGTTTACATTTCCTACTAAGTAATCAATGACCATTAAACAAATCATAAGTTTGTGATTTTCTGGTGGCTAACATTATCCTAATCATGTTTACTATCACCCTCGATCAGAACTTGACCATTTTTTCTCTCTTCTATATCCATGTTTTCCTATATGGAATCCTATTATGGGTTATCTTGGGTGACCTTTGTACTTCTCTTTCTTTATTTTAAAGTGACATTTTTTACTGACTCTTTTTTGATGTGGGGATTTTAATGAAGTTTCCCAGCCCAGTTTTAAAATTGCGAGGATGCAATTCCCAAAAGGGAGGAAGGATGTAACATCCCAGATAAATAAGTAATAATAAACTTTTCTTATTTATTAATATTTGTTAATTAAATATTAATTTTACATTAAATGGGATGCTATATTTGATGGCGTACCTGATACGCAACAGCGGGTTTCTTTGAAATCTTACGTTGCACACTAATAATATAATATTATTATTTTAAATGGTAGGTAATGGCTAGCTATTGTATTGGCAGGAATGAATAGAACTAACTAAAATATGATTATTTAGGTTTGTTAAATGTTTTTACAATTATCCAATTTAAATCTAGGGGCTTAAAATCTGAATGAATCTAATTTTAAGCCTGAATACTCTAATATTCAGTAAAAGGTCGATTTATCACCTTTTGATGGATAACCCTCTTTAAATACTGTTTTGGTAATTTTTATATATTATATTTGAAAAAATAAAAAATCTTATTTGGATTTGGCTCATCAAAATTTACTTTGGGTAAATTTTTGGTATTTTTTCTGATAAAGTTCATTTTTTAATGAATAGTGAAAAATATTGTATTTTAATTCAAAATTTCCTTTTAATATAATTTATTTATATGATTATATTATCTTTTTAATTGGTTTTAAATTGTAACTAGAATATATTTTTACCAATTAATCTAATTTTGTTCATTGGAATTAATTTCACTTTAAAATTGGACATAAACACGTGTCAATCTTTTGATAGTTATTGTTTCTTAAAAACACTATTTTTTTTAACAATGGGAATTAATTTTAAATTAATTAAAGGAACTTTTAGGTTTTTAATTTTAAAAAATAGACATCATTTTTTAATTCGAAATATCAAATATATCTTAGGCTGAATTTTTGTTATTTTTTCGAAATACTTTAATTTTTGAAGAATAGTGAAACCACTTAGTAGTAGTTAAAAAACTGATTTTTTCATTTAAATGAAATTTTACCACTTCTATGAATTGAATCTCAAAAATCCGAAATATATTTTTGTTATTAGTAAGTAAAATTCGGTTCAATAAGATGAAAATAATTTTTGGTGAATAGTAACTTTTGACTTTTATTTCCCGCGGTTAGAGGTAAATAGGGTAATTCAAGGTAAAAAGAATATCATTACAATAAAATATAACCTTAAAACTTGTAGTAACCATATTATATGAGTAATGGACGACCTTGGGCATATTTCGGTTGATTTTGGGACCTCATGGAGCCACTTAAGAGTGATAATGACACTTTAAATTAATTAATTTAATGAAAAGGAAAAAATGACACAAACAAATATATTTTAGTAAATTAATTTTTGAATGGGGTTATATACGTTATCGTTTTGACTATAAATATTCATTGTAAATATAAAAATATTTCCTACATCATGGTATTTATTTTATAATTTTTAGACAACAAATAAATTAACTTATTTATGACCCAATAATGGTGGAGTATATACCTCATTAATAAATGATTTAAATAAATAACATTATAAATATTAAAATAACATCCATAAACTGTCCAATTATTATTGGATGATTTTATTTGTACCATGAGTCATTTTATATCCTACTTTAATTAGATTTTTACCTTTAGAAACCGAATATCATTTTATAATAAAATAATATTTTCACACTTTCCTAAAGAGCCCCCCCTTATAAAAGGACATCACTTCTAACTAATTAATCAAACCTTTCAAGACTTTTGGATCATCCAAACTCTACCCAATTAATCTCCCTACATACCTATACTTCTCTTAGAAGCCTTACCTTAGTCATAAGTCACTTCAATAAGTCCTTTTGGTTCAAACCAAAGGAAGTTACCCAAATTCAAGGTAACAGTTCCTCTTAACTTCTTTTCTTTTACTTTACTTCTCCAACTCCTAAACTCTTTTTATTAATTTCTTTTATAACAAAACCAATATCCTAAATATAAAAGGATGTTTTATGAGAATTATTTTAACTACACTTACGCACACCTCCATTTAATGGGTGAAGAACATACTGTTTCTGTGGATGACAAAGTAACGCCTCACGAAACGATGATTGTTCAATTATCTCCTACCGCCTCTCATAGTGGCCATTAATATGTAACTATATTAATATATGATATATATTATGTTTATATATTTTTTAATCTTATTTATTTTACATTTATAGCCTACCTTTATGGTTTCTATAATGGGTAAACGCGATAATTTCATTTGAGGAAGTGCGAACTACCGCCCCCTAAAAGTGATATGACCCATTAATGCCACCTGTGGGATGTATAAGGATAGTGTTAATGATATAATATATGATAACATACTATATTTATAATATATTTATGTATAATTATGTTTTAATTCCATTAAAATACGAAATATAAATGAAATTAGTGTTCATGCGTACGTACGGCTTATCGTCTCCATGAACGGTGCATTTAATTTCTTATCTCCAAAATTTTATGTACTGTTATAAATACATATATATACTGGATATATATTATTTATATGATATCTAAATTATGAATATCATTCTGGAGATAATGGATTGTTGACCACATGGACAAATTTTAATTATATGGTGTTCATTTTTTACTCAAGTACCAAATATCAACCAAACGACCATTATTAACTTAAATGATTATGTAATGTTTAAAACATGGAAATAAGTGATATAAAAATTATAATAAACTTGAAAAAGGTTATTAATCAACTATAAGTTAGATTTATTTTATTATTCAGGAAGAACAAGGAACAAGCGAGTCAAGTCGGACACGAGGTAAGGGATTTTCTTATCTTACTTTTAATTTTGTAAGATTTCCATTGTTCATCACTTATTAATTGCATGTGCTGTATTTTTTACTTCCATTTGATATATATTATCATTAATATCATAATATTCATGGTATTATGGTATTAATTTTGTGTTTATTTACTTTTGGTCATACGACTCAGTTGATTACAATGTGGTAAAGGGTTTCATCTCACTTTTTATTCCTGTGAGATTTATGCTATATTTGCCACTATTTTCTTTTGTGTGGTGTATGTACTTCCCATGATTGTACTATTTGTGTAAAATAATATCATTTATGAGTATTTAAATCTTCATTGTATGATCTTTCTTTCATGTGGCGTGTGCTTTGTAAGTTACCAAATCGGTAAGGGAACCTTTCACCGTCCTCTCTTTAAAAGACTTCTTTTTGTTATGTCTTTTAATTTACATCTTATTATGTTGGTATATGTTATTATATATCCTTATTGATGTAAAATTTATGTCCAAGTGATGAGATACCCTTTTTATCTCATCAACTCATTTTCTGAATTTTAAAGTGACGTCGTTAGGTTGTCGAATTTTTACAAGGGAACTTCTTAACCCAATTTCAATTCCTTATGTTCAACTTGTACTTCTTGAGTATGTCATCCTATGAATATGTGTGAATGACCTATGATTGTTTTATAATTAATATCCACTTATATTGTGTGTGTTTATATTTTTCACACATAATTATGTGATTGATTTATCCTTAATTTAAGGATACCATCTTTATAAGGGATTTCATCTCAATTTACATTTCCACTGATACTTCATTGTTGTTATGCACCAGTTCACTCTTATATGGTGTATATAATGTCCTTTGACATATTATATCATTAATACCTTTATTCTCATGATATAATAAAGTTATTATTAAATGTTATTCATCAATTATTTGTATTCATGTGTCTCTCTTTTTGTTAAAAAACTCTTTAACTAAAATATCGTTTTAAATGTTTTAAATATTTATTCTTATAAATATTGCTCATTAATGCTAATGTTTTCAAAATGGGTTTTTGGATATATTTATATGGACATTAATGTTTTCAAATTATAATTAATTTAAAAACTTCAAAGTGGTATGGGACACTTTGATTCAAAAATCTCTTTTTAAATGGTTTTGAAAATGATTTGATAAAGCATTGTTTATTTCAATATCTTGATTTCATATGTTGGACTGTGGAAATGTTATCTTTCATTTACACTTGTGTTATGTGTTATGATTATTTTATTGTTATTGGGAATTGTTTACATATACGGGTGGTTCCGTGATAAACCTAGGGCGGGTGATCCCGAGACAACTCTCCAATGAATTGGGTAACATGATGGAGGTAAACGTGATGTTTCTCCTCAGAGATTTAGGGAATATATTGTGATGGGTATTCCAAGTGTAACTCCCTACGTAGCTGTGATAGCTACAATGTAAGTTTCATATGGATGCCATAATTAACCTTTATGATTTATGATTTGGGTGTGTTATTCCTAAATCTTATTATTTCGTAAGGTATGGTATGATTGAAAAGTGTGGTTTCATTGATTTGTATTTATTGATGGACTAATGTTTTACTTCCTTATTTTATAACCCTTACTGGACTTTTTATGCTCATCCTAAGTTTTTGAAATGTTTTCCAGAGGACTTAAATATGAATAGGTTCAATGATGGGATCAAGGAAAATTCATGCTATCTAAAACATAGAACTAGACATGTTTCTTTTTAAGAGTTTTTATTTTATGAAGAAAATGGATATTGAGTAGTAGTGTCTACATGTAATATTCAAGTTTTTATGTGACAATTATGGACTAATTATCTAAAACTATAAACCTGAAAAGATCCTCAATGTGAATTATTCATTTAATTCACTATTTTTTAATGTTTTAAGGTCGAGTCCTTATAGAAATATTATGACAATATGATTGAATTAAAATAATGTTTACCTAATATTCTTAAAGTATTTGGAATATATATTAACTTGTAATATGATAACAAGGTTCTAAATTATTGTGTTGATAGTAAAACTAGGTAATGGTTCAAACCAAAATATTGAAATATAGTTCAAAATTTTAAAAATATTTCTTCAATAATCCAACCAAGTTCATTAAAACCTAGGGTTTTCATAATGGAAGATTAATAATTCAATATTATTGGATTATCCATGATATACCAAAACAAATTTGTAAAACTCTATGTAATTTCCACTTAAGGTATGAATTTCATTGAAATTAATTTGGAATGGTATGTGAAACGGAATGTATATTGAAAAAAAAATATTCATTTGAATAAAAAGTTTCCAAACACATAGAATACCACATATGATATAGTTTATTTTTTTTAATATTTCTATAGAAAGGATTTAAATGTTATTTCCTAACAAAAATGGTTTTGTGTATCTTAATAAAAAAAATTAATAAAGTGACTAAGAGTCTAGAAGGAGTACGTTTGGACATAAATAAGTTGAAGTTAACAAATAAATAATTACACCAAACTATGTTTAATGTGAATTTTATTTAATATCCTAAGAGAGTTAGGATTTATTAGTAAAAAATAATGTAATTAAATACATTATTTCAAGGAAAAATATTTATGGAATAGGTTTCTAGAGATTATGATGATGAACAAAGAAATAGTTCTAAGTAAATAACAAAATGTAACATCTTAACATTTGATATTTTGATGTTAAAAAGATAGAATATATTCAATAAGTTTAATAGTTAGGAATATTTTTCCTAAATATAATAATTATTAATAATAGATTACTACATAGATGTTTCTCACTAAATAGGTCAATGGGAGTGTTTTATTAGATGGTCACATATATATGTCATGTAGATTAAATATGAATTAATTTGTTAACAAAAAAGGAAATGTGTAGAAAATATAATGAAGATTTGGCAGTTTATCATATAAAATTTGATAAATTGGGGCTTATTTTGTTGTTATTAAATATTCTTAATGAATTTCTTAATATGAAATTATTTCATATTTTAAAAATCATCTATTTTATAATTAATTAAAATTTTCTATACAAATTTATATATATATATATACATTTCATGATGTAGAATGATAATTTATCTCTCAAAGTTTGACTTTGATTTTATCCCCAATTTATCTTCCGCAATGCGTATTATAGTTAATGATGTAATTTTGATGTTATTATGAGTAGGAATCTTGTATAGTGATACAAAATATGCTCATGAGGTACAATATAGGAAATATGATTCTTTTCATGTGTTGGATGACCCACTCAGTATACCTCATGGAGTGTCATATAGATGTATTCGGTATTCTAGGGATGAATGGATCATATTTGAGTCCCCAATACATGAGGTTGGTGTGATGCATAGAATTATAATATTCATAAATTGGCACCCTACTTACACAAGTATACATATTCACTTAGCTAATATGGTGGTGGTTGGGTATGTTGGTAATCATTTCATCGGTTGGAGATTTACCAAGGGGGGTATTTTCCTCTTTTATGATAGGTATAACATTAGGTCCCTTGATTGAGATAGATTATGGGAGTTTTAATACACTCCTATATGTTATATATCTATTCGGATAAGTTATATTTGATGATCTTATCCATAAAGATGAATGACATGTGACGTATTCAATGACCATATTAGTCTACACTCATAGAATTGATAACAAATGAGATGGATATATGGGATTAATATGCTCCATGTACCATGGTCACTTGATGTCTTTGAAAAAGGGAAAATATGAGAATGCACATTTTCATATAATGAGGACTGGTGGACACAAGTGTATAGATATATATTTTTTATGTCGATCATGCCAGATCCCTTTATATATTGGGTAGAAATAACACTTTTCTAGGTAATTCTCAAGGATTACACTTCTAGATCTAGATATTCATATATTTTTTCAAGGATATAATGGCCTGAGGGGTCACAATTTATCATTGATTGGATGGGTATTGAGTTTCACTCAAATAAAAACCCTAAAAGTGTTTTAGAGTAAATCCCAAAAAAATTAGGATTGGTATTCACAATATATTTAATATAATATGATATAAGGTGATGTTAATGATATCTATACAAATTTTTTTTGAAATGTATCCCAATGAGTTTTTTATATTATTTTAAAAGTTATTGTATTTAATAGAATATAATGTGAAATGGAATAAAGTAAATGAGGCTTTATTTCAAGTGTGAGATTGAAGGCGACATGACCTAAATCCATGTATATATAATGAATTACATGAAAATTTTTATTTTCATGCATAGAAGAATATAGCATTATATAATGACTATGATAAATATTATTTTTGGAAAATATAATCAACCACACAACTAAAATTTAATTAATAATTTCATATTATTAAATGTTTGGGAGTTTCATTTATGTATATGATACATGAACTAGTAAAATAATTATTTACCCATGAATTTAAAAAATCATGAGTAAACTAAACTTTCCAAGGAGCACTCTTGTGGCTTATATAAACACTTACATGTTATGGAGGTTGAACAATTACATTATTATTACTTGGATGAACCTCCCTAGATCCAAAAACTCTCTTTTATCTTCCTCGTTTTATATGAGGTGCTATCATACCGTGGATAAAAGATGAATCCAACTTTAATGTTGAGCAATTCAGTATACTCATGGATACCTATAGATATTTGATTTGTATGTATTCTACTTGGGTGGTATCTCTCAAATCCATTTGATGGAGTTATAAGATGATTTAGTGACTCTTAGTTGTAAGGTACACATATTTATAGCATGTTCTTCATTTCTTTTTTTATAAAAGTTTCATATTATTTTTCCTAGAGATCCTCAGATAAGGGTTTCTAATTGTTTTTATTATGTATAATAAGGTTTATTAGAATCATACAAATCCATAAAATTGTTATGAACTTTAAATCCAACATATTACCTTAAGATATTATCACATATATTCCATGTACAAGAAAAATAATCATGTGATAAGATATAAATTAATATTAAATACTATAAATATTCTAGAAGGAAAATAATAGTTGGTTCTATAGAACCAACTCCAATAGAATCTCAATTTAATAAGATCTAACTGTTGATATTTTTTATTGGTTAGCATTAGATATAAACATGTTTCTAGTATGATATGGATATATTTACGAAGAACACTATGATACTCATGGTTATTCTTATTATTGTGACCTCATCACTCTAAGAAAATCCCCCATGGGATGTTATAATCAAGTTTATGTCTTTTTTCATCAATCATCCATGATATCATGGATAACAAAATAGATTATATTAATCATGTTATTAGATGTATTTTATCTAGGTACAACTCAAAAATATGGAACAAAACATTTTTGAACATTCTTCTTAAACTGTATCATAATCCATAATGTACTTAGTTTTATATATATGTGTGTGTGTGTGTGTGGAATATATTGGATATAATATGGTTTACCATTTTCATATTATATTAACATAACTATGATAATATATCAAATTGATATAAATAATTATAGTTTTATATTCCCTAAAAACTATTATTCTCATTTCTTGAATTACCAAGAATGCATCTAGTTTATCTCCCTCAAGAACTATCAGATTGTTATGACTACCAGAGAATCAAGTTTCCTGGTATAGTTTGATATTTTCGTTCTATGATTTATGTATATGCAATATTAATGTTTTATATCAATCCTGGAATGTGAGATAAATTTCCAAAGTACTCTTATGTATATGTAGTCTATACATCAAAAGAATACCATGTGACACCAGAAAAAATCCAGGTGTATTATCCCATCTTAAATTTTTCAATACCATTTCAATTGTGTACTATGAATTGAATTTAGAAACCCATAAATTTATGCTAGTATATCAGTTTTCATATAACATGGGTTTCTACTTAATTCATTTTTAGAGGAATTAATTATCCTTATATAACAATAAGGATAATCACTTATTTTCCATATGTTATTAAAGATGCCTTTCTTGAAAACTATAACACTCCCACTAAAATCTTATAGATATCTAGACACATTTAATTTTTAATGAATATAATATGATACATGTACTTATTTCAACCCATAAATGGATCCTTGAAACTATTTATCCATATTTTCTTTCATTTATGTCATCTACCTTTCTGGTCATGTTAAAAAGATATGTTCCATAACATTAAATCCAATGGAGGTTTCCTTGAAATATTATGTCTAATATAAGGGTAATAGTTGTTATGGAATGTAAAAATCAAATTTATATAATCATAATTATTTAATTTAACTAGTCAATCATTATTGTTTCCTTTCCTACACCATCCATATACTGTTTCTTTTTAATTCTCACTACCAGCTTAACATCAACAACCAAAATACATAATGAATTTTAGTACATGGAATCCATATTTTGATTCATAAGAACTTATTAATCATATATAGTTTCAACTTACTATTATTTATAGGATTTATTATTCTTAAAACAATATATCACCCACTACAGTGTATATAAAAACACCACTATCATTTTAATGATCCTATGGAGAATGATCATCCAGAATAATTGATCCCACTAATACTTGGTGAGTTTAATGTTTGTATGAAAACTTATGCATGTAGAGTGAATATTATTCTAAATTATTTCTTTCCCACACTTTTTCAAAATAGATATATTTCCCCCATATAAATAAATTTTATATTATTAATAGCTTTTTCTATCTTGGGTATGTCTTTATTAGAAATATGATCATTAATTGAGATGCACCTCAAGTTTTCAGGATGTACATTTTAATATCTCAACACCTTTATAAATGGATCCCATAAAAACCTAAGGTTATTACATAATGGATTTACATTATATCATAACTTTTTAACATATCCATTATTCAATGTAGTTGACATATTGTTAGTTTTTTCACTGCTATTTTGAAAAAATATATCTAGAAAGGATTCATAGAAGAGTTTAAATATTTTTAAGTCTCTTCATTGATCTAAATTGCACCATCACCATATCTATGATTTGAAAAAGGTAATGTGAGTTTAGTAAAATATTCTCTCTATATTTAATGATTTAATAATACATAGTTAATATACTCATCAATATACCAACTGGAAATATCCTATATATTTTACCAAGTCCATTCATTACTTTAATCTATCATTATTAAATTTTTTAATGAAATTTAATAAGGTATATGAATTTACCTCTATCTTCTCATTGTAATTATTAATCCCATATATATGAATAAATTCTAAAATATTTTTGGATAAAATTATTTATAATGGTTTATTTTTCTATAATGAAATATATATATGTATGTTTATAATATCTAAAGTTTTTCGAGATTTAAGGAGACTAAATACACTTTTTGGTATATCTTTTGGCAACAACCCATAGTTTCTTCATGTAAAATAATTTTATATCCATGAATAGGTGTGAATAATGCCTCATTGTGTCTAGAAGAACATTGAGATAAATGTATAGGTAACACCTAATATAAATAAAATTTCAAGTTATATGTATCCACTTGGTAATAAAAAGAAGTGAAATTCTCACTACTGATAAAGGGATCACCCTTTTCAGCGTCTGTGAGAACATAACTCACTTTTTGGGTTTTTGTAATAAAAAAAGTATTAAATATCCAATAATTAAGATAAAAACTACATATTATAGTGAATATATTCTAGAATTAAATTCAACTAATAACTTAATATTAAATACATTTCATTTACTTTTCAGATGACTTTATTGTCAACATGGGAAAAAATAGCCTCTTATTAATCAAACTACCTCTAAATCATCTATCTTGTTGAAATAAATTATAAAGGAAACATTTAATAAAATAGTCTTGCGATTTTCAACCTACCCATTCATGTTTTTAACTACATGGGTTTCAAAACGAAGTTCCTTGAATCTATTATTTACCTTCTAAAGTTTTGTCAAAATATTACTAAGTTGTTCATCCATAGTATTCATCTCATAAAATGAATAATGATAAATGGGGAGGTAAGGAAATTCTAATGAGATTAATAGATAATTTATTATCCATATAGAATCTTAATAGGGATAAATGATCAATTTAATTCTGTATTTGAATACAATATCAATAAATAAAAACCATCATCTAGTTTACACTGTTAATGTGTATTGAAAATATCATTTATCTAAAGATTTTATTTATCCTTCATAGGGGAAAAAATATGAGATAACATGGTATGATAATTTATTTCATTATGTCCAATTATAATTTATTGATAAATAACTGATATTATGATGAAGCATACATTTTAAGTATTACCATTAGCCTCTTATAATCATCATTCTCTCCTTCACTTGTTGTATTAGGTGACTTAACATGTATAGGGGATTCCAGAACATAAAATAAATTTCATTATAGTTGTTCGGTATATAATAAAAGTACACCACCCATGGAATTATGTTCTAGAAAGTACATGGTCAGTGTCATGATGTATCGAAATATTATCATAATTTCACTTTCTATACTCTATATTAAATTAAATAATATTTTAATTTTTATCTTGATTACCCAAATATATAACATACTAAATTTTATTTATTAGTCTCCAACTATTTTATTAAAACCCAATATTTCCCATAATTGGTTTCAAAATATCTTTCCAAATGGATATTCTAGTGGAAATGATTCATATTCCCAATCACTTAAATCAGAATTGGTCCTGACATGTTATTTGAATGGTTTTAGGTAGGTGTAACTTGCCAACCGCATTAAGTCATAGCTCTTTGATCTGTTGAGTGGACTCCCCAATCCTGAAATCCTAGATAATAATTTACTCATTTCTTTTCATTTTAGTTACACAATTTTTATATTGTCTAGTAATCCCTTGATTTGAAAAACATTATGTCAACACAAATACACATGTCAAAATTCACTAAAAATTGAAATTACCCCATCTTAGGCATGTCAGGCACTTTGAAATATCATTCCTTTTTAACTTATTTAGCAGAAGGCAATAAAAACATAATATTTAAAATTTTAGTAATTTATATTTTATGGATAAATTGATCATTATATCTTACTAAATTCTTGTTATGATTAAGTGTATTTTACTTAAGGGATTAACCATGTCAAGAAAAAATTTATGCAAAGTCCAATTTAATTTCATTCCATATTTTATTCTTATTAATTCATTTATTAAGTGATAGTGATGAAGTATCATAAATAATTAACCATGAAGCTAATAGAAATAAAATAATAAATGTTTCATGATCATGAGATTATATATTGGTTACTATATCTAGAAGGTGATAAACTAACCCCCTAACCTAGGGAAAACTCCTTGAATCATAACTTGGTTCGAGATGAAGTAATCAAGATATAATCTAATGTAACAACATAGATGGTTTCAACTTTTCTCCATCTTTAACCACCTCCACTAACCTATTAGGTTCATCCATTACATCATATTTATTCATATGTAGTTGAGGGGAACCATAGTATTGGTAAAAGGGATTTACATAATTAAAAGTGTGGGCACATAGACCCTTAAATAATAGATGATGAGATTACTCACAGACCATCATATTGATTTTATAAGATAATTATTAAAAAACTCCTAGAATAATAATTAAATTCAAAGAATCATAGTATATACATTTTCCATTTTATGATTATGTTCATCCATTCATGCAATGGATACATATTTGAACATGATCTAGCATTTAATTTATTTCATTCATTTATTAAGATAAAATATCCTTGAATTAATTTGATTAATTATCATACTAATTAATTTTTAACTCATTTTATCATTTCTTGATAGTCCTATAAAATCCATCATTATAATTTAAAAAAATATTTTTATTAATTTTATTTTAAATTATATAAGTACACTATGTGTACTAGGAGGCAACACAACACATAACCAACTTTATCAATTTTAGTCATGTATTGAATACTCACCTGGAAGGTTTCATACATGGAAATTCATGTGGTTATATAAAATGATATACTATTTGTCATAATATTACATAATAAATGCAACTTTTATGAAAATTGGGCACATATTGACACACGTTGTGTGTGACACTTTAAATGCCTTAATAAATACATTGACCATTATGGTGAATTAATAATGTAAAATTAATTGAGAATTTACATAAACTTAAAACCCTGTTAGATATTAGCACACCAAATTCTAGTAATGAAACTTATTTTTAATATTTCAATTAATAATTTCTTCATTATATTTATTTTTATTAATTATTGGTTGAATACAATGTGTGTAAAAGTGAGATATATATTAGTTATATCGTATTCCATGTCTCCAAAGAAAAAAACTCAGATAGTTGGGTGTGTACACCTTGAAATCATTAATGAGTTGAACAATTTGTATTTGGGCTATATGAAATTTAATCTTATTAATTATGCATTGATCAACTTTATCTCTTTTTTTGTTGTTTGATGCACACCCTAACCAGATTTCTTTCATGAGAATCGATGGGAAAACTAGTAGGACTACAATTTGTGTGTGTAGGTTCCATGATGTTTAGTCCCTAAATCCACATTCCAATATGGTCGTTCATCATGTGTTGTATTAATTACTATGATTATTAGATTTCATGTTGTGATCCATGTAACATATAATTACATTATTTCAATAATTTTTCATATCATGTCTTGTTTTCCCTTTTTATTTGGGTGCATTGAGGGATTCTTAGGGATAGAGATCCTTTTCTAGGGAAAATGACCTAATGTTTAGGGATGTATTCATATTTTAATTAATTTATTCCATGTATAAATGTGAAAAAGGAATAATAGGATGTATTTTTGTTTCCAATGTGATACCTGGTCTATTTATAAGTTTTCTTGTAGAATTTTGATACTTAATTATTTCATGTTGTGAAAGGGTTACACAACATGAATCTGTTTTTAGCATGATGTTGTGTATTGGTTCAGAGAATTAAAATTTTTCACTCTATGATACTAGTTCACATTGTGTAATAGTCGATTGAATTTATTTTTAATCTAAGGAGATTCATTTTTCAGTGTATCTTAAAAATAAATAAATACACATTTTGAATGGATTTTTTATCATGAATATTGATGGATTTTTTGTTTTAACCATACTATACGTATGATTTTATTTTCTTCTAGAATGAATGATTTTATCTTGAAACCTAGGAGCCCTCATAAGAAAATTTAGGGATCTATGCTCCTTTCATATTATCTTGATCGTGGATTGATCTTCATTGTGGTTGTGATGCATCTCTTTGGATAAGTAATATTTTTACTTCTTCATTGTCGTTGGTCATTTCAGCACTATTTCACTATGTTTTCAGATCAATTGGTATTATGGTGTTTATTCTCATGATCCCTTCTAGAACTGTTGGGTGATCTTTCCTAGAGAATAATTTTAGTGTTTTTTGTAGTTCAGAATGAAATTTTACTGTGGTACATGTTGTTTTATCTTCTCCTCCAACTATTGTTTCTTATTTATATGATTAGAAGATGTAAGGATTGATTATAGGGACTCTTTTTTGGATTTTTATTCATCTGTATTAGTGGATTCAGTGGTAGGCATGTTTGAAATGAGTTTGTGGTAGCTGGTTCTATCTTTAGCCTATTATGGATGAAATGTATTTCCTTGGTTTTGTAAATTGGATTATAAATGAATTTTCATGATTGAATTTTGTGTGTAGAAATAAGTTTTTTATAAAATGTAGTTTTCCATTTTTTGGTAAAAGGATAGGTACTTTCAAGTAATTGGGAAATGGTTTTTTAAAGGGTCTTCAAAGCATGGTTTTCGATGAATTGGTTTGAAAAATGCAGCATAAGGGAATCATAGGTACCTCGGTGGAAGGTGTGGTAGTATTCATCATCTATTGATATTGTTGAGGGGTTCACTCATGAGGTGTTCTCCTTCTCCCAAGGCCCACTATTTTATGGACTTTTTAGACCTATTGGGAGGATCACTATTTAGGGTGTTCTTCTAATCTTTGGATATAATTCTTGTATCTTGAGACTCAATGTGTATGATTGTCTATATTTGGGTATCGATGTTTTAGATATCCCAACCTATAGTCATCCTCGACATGTCTTTCTTGTGCATTGGTTTGTATTTATTTTATTTTATATGATATGTGATACATTATTTTAGTTTTCTTATTTTATATATATCATATTCTTTAAAAATATTTTACCTAGATTATTTAAAATTGTGGAAAAATGGGGAAATATTTAGTTACCATTCTTTTGATATAAATTTTTTTTAAAATATTATCAAAAATTATTTTCATTAAAGATCAAAATGATCAAATTTTTATATAGATACTTAATATGGAACACCTGGGTAGGATCCTACTGAGCCTATTTATCTCATACCATGTGAACCCCATTGGAAGTGCGTTGAACTTGTTGTGAGATGGTGGTGAGATTATGGGAGTTTTCCATGTTGTCACATGGAGTAGCTATTTTGGTATAGTTTTCCTTTGTTATTGGATTTGTAACTTAAAGATGTTTTAGCCACTTTTGAGTTTTATCTATTCTGATGTTTCCTTTTTTCTTTGACATATATTTTTTATTTTACTCTTTCACTTTTTCTTCTTATAATGTGTATATATATGTCATTTTTTCTACTTTAGGTTGGGAGAGATCTTTACCTATAGTTTTTTATGCTTAGGTGCTAGCCTCCATCCCATAGGGATCTAGAAATCATTTCAGGTATGTTATGGTTCAGGTTAGGTACTAGTATGAGAGGGTATCTAGGTCAGGTTCTTCATAGTTTGGTATCAGAGCATTGTTCTGATTAGTAATGGGAAGTTGGTAAATGAGGGATATGATTTTTGGGACTTGAGAATTAGTTTCTTGAGAGTGTTTGTCCATCTGTTTCCATAAAGATACTCGATATATCATGAGATATTAGGATGTGTGACTCTTATTTTTAGTTCTTGATCTTTATCTTAATTTTTTTATAGTTTTATTTTGAACTATGATTATCCTGTTGTATAACAATTCTTTTGTTTCAATGTGCAGTGGTATGCTTATTAGATGTCTTCCATGGGTTCCATAGGAGGGTGAAATGGACACTTCTTAATATAATCTACATCTAGATCAAAATAATTTCAAGGATATCATTTGGGTAGTTCATGTTATAAAACAAAATATATTAAAAGTCCAAAACGTATTTATTGAGGTATATCGAGGAGATGGAGGATATGGGGATCAATAAATGGAGTTATTATACAAGAAGTCACAATCTTTAATGGTATGAATGAACTTCAAGAGCTGGTGGAATGGATGGAAAAATTGGTGAGATCTTTCACTTCCTAGATACACATGAGAATATCAAGGTAAAGTGGATGGTGTTTAGATATGAGGGTTATATAAAGTGATGGTGGAATTCCAAGGTATAGTCTTATACACATGTGGTCTTCGATTATAAGAATTTCATGACCCACTTATTTCATCAGTTTTTTCTAGATTAACTAATGATGGTGAAGTATATGGAGTTCATATCATTGTAGTAAGGAGAGAGTTTGGTGTTATTGTTTACTAATCAGTTCAGTAAGCTGGGTTTTTTCTCCATAGTTAGAAAAGAATGACCAGCTAAAGGGTCAGAAGTACGTGCAGGGTCTGTGATTGGATATCAGATAGAATGTATTTATACTAAATATTTTTACCAATGATTATACATATGACATAGAAATTATGGTTGATATTAATATGGAAACAAATGTAGGTTATTATTAACCTTCTCTCCCTCATAGTTGTAGAATCGGTGGCACACTAGATGGAGAGGAAATGGAATGATCATCTCAAGAGTAGTGGGGGTAGTTCTAAGTGGTAGGACACCTCTACATCTTTAGTTACATCCAGTGGTGTGTCCCTAGATTCTTATCAGTTTGGAATGGTTTGTAACACTTTACATTCTTATTCTTCATCTATGGTAATTTCATGTGGATGTTATGTCTATCTACCACATTTCATTCAGGCTATGTCTTTGCCTTTCTATAGATAAGGATATTCATCTCTAAAGGATACTAATGTGTAGTCGGATGCTACAAATACCATAAGGATTTGGACATAGGCCTCAAGAGTGATGCACATTTACAAATAGTATTAGTTTTTGGTTGAGGTGGATACAAGTTTATAGATAGTGAGTGGTGCCATATTTTTTACATCTTCAATAGATACTTATTTATTTGATATATGTTCCTCCCAATAGATTATATATTTCTGTTTTGTGGATATTATTAAACATACAATGGAATTCATGTCCTTTTTTATGGAGTTAGAAACACCTATTGGAAAGTGTAAATTGCATGAGTTTTTATTTCCTGCTTATTCATTATTGATAACCAATTTAGAGTTAGTCTGATATTTCCTCATTCATGATCTAGATCTATTAGATGTCATTATTAGGATGGATTGTATTGATGTTCACCATGATTAGGATGATTTTTATTATTAGAATTTTTTTCTTTATTTCCAATTAGAGATCTTTATAGTTTTGGGGAGAGTTATATCTGAGGTATATTCATGCAGGACTTTCACCCCCAAATATTAGGAGTTTTTTATCTGGTATATCATTTTAACCTGATGACATTTCCTCCATTGTTAATTTTTGTTGTTGTTGTTCGGGACTTTCCTGTTATCCTAAAAAACTTATCTTTTATTATTACATAGAGGGGCGTAGAGTTTAAAATTGATCTAATTCTAGGTATAAATATGATATCAATACCTTCTTATCATATTGAACTAGTGGAGCTAAAAAAGCTGAATATTCAATTGGATGATCTGGTGGAAAAAGGATTTGTTCATCCTATTATTTCACCTTGGGAATACCTTGTGGTATTTTCCAATAAGGTAGATGGTTCACTCTATTTGTACATGAAATATCAGAATTTGAATTAGGTAATGGTTTAGAATAAGTATTAATTTCCTTATGTGGATAACTATTTTGACCATTTAAAGTAGGAAAGTGGGTTTCGAAGATCAATATTTGGTTGTGTTATCAGTAGATTAGAGTTCCAAAATTTGATATACCAAAGGAAAGTTTCAAGGGAAGGTATAGACATTATGAATATCTTGTGATGCCATTTTTTCTGGCTAAAACTTCTATAATCTTCATGTAATTGAAGAACTAGAAATTAAATGAGTATCTTGAAACTTTTTTTGTAGTTTTTGTGGATTATATTTTGGTTTACTTAATATTTGAGCACGATCATGAGCAATATTTATATTTGGTTCTAGAAATCTAGATCAGTCACAATTTGCAAAGAAATATTTTGAAATGAAATTTTTGAATCCTAGAAGTTTTGTTTCTGGAGATGTTTATTTATAATACTATATTTTTAGTTGATCTCAACGAAGTGAAGGTTTCCCTGTCATGGGATAACCATGTAAAATCATTGATATTCATAGCTTCCTTAGTCCTAATAGATAATTCTAACTATTATTAGAGGATTTCTCAATGTTTTCATCACCAATGATTACACCTACAAGGAATGTGATGGAATTCATTTGGTATTCAAAGTGTTTTAGTCATCTTTTGATGATCTGAAATGAATTCTGACATCATCCCATATTTTGACCTTAATTGAACACAGTAAGGTGTGTGTGGATTTATATGATTCTTCTGGTGTTGTTCTGGGATTAGTTCTTATTTAGGATGATCATGCAGTCACTTAAGGATTTCTCCAACATCTAAATAACGAGAAGAAATGCCCACTTATGATTCAGTGCTTTCCCTGATCAAGAATTATCTTAAATTTTGGTTGCACTATATTTATGAGTAGTGATTCATGGTATTTTATGAACATAAGTTTCTGAGAAATATCTTTTCTAAAAAGGAATTGAATCATAGAGAAATTTAGTGGGTAAAATACCTTCAAAATACTGACTTCAACATTTACTACACCATGAGGATGGGGATATTCTTTGCAGATACTCTTAGAATGAACGTACCTTCATAGACTGTTATGAAATCAATGTATGAATGGAATCTTTTGGGTTTCTATGGTCAGTTTCACATGGATTCTCAGAAGTATTTTTTAAGTATGGTTTTTACCATTTTTTGGTTATAATCATCTTTCCTTGATTATGTTCTGCAATATCAATAGTAGTATGATGAATTTAGGGGAATTAGATGAACCATATATGGTGGTGATACCATTTCTGGTGGGTTTCTATAACGACCCAAAGTTTTCAATGGAAATTTACTTCTCATAATTATGTCATATAATCACCTAAAATCATAAAATAATGAACTACTAAGTTCTATGTGACCATTAATCATATTTTTTTCACTTCTGTTATTTGAATTTTGAATATATGACATACATGGTTGCAACCAGTAAGTTATTTGGATTCTGATAAGAGAAACCTAATTTTTGGTGAAAAGTAACCTTCCCTTATGAATAGTAACATACCCTTATGAATAGTGATATACCCTAATGAATAGTAACATTTCCTATAACACCCCAAGATTTCATAGTACGTTATTTCTTCAAAATAATTCCATAACTTTTACTACACACAACACCGAGTTCAAGCGCACAACAACTTACCAAACTATCCCTTCAAAAGCGGTTATGAATAGTATTAACTGAATTTTTAATTTTATATAATATTTATAATTTTAGAATCTATATTCTGATTTTCTTATACATAATATAAGAACAAATTCATTTTTTCAGTTAAAAGATGTATTTTTCAAAAAAATGCAATTTTACCGCCTTGTAATGGCGAACCCTTTTTGAATCTAATATTTGAAACTTTTATATATTAAATTTGGAAAAATAAAATTCTTATTTAGAATCGGTACATAAAATTTTAGTTTTGATAAATTTTTGGTGTCTTTCTGATAACTTTCATATTTGGGTGAATAGTGAAAATTATTAAATTTTAACTGAAAACAACTTTTTTAATCAAAATAATTTATAGTAATAAATTATAAATTTGAGTGGTTTTAATATTTCATTAGATTATATTTTTCTCATTTAATATAATGTAGTTAGTTGGATTTAATTTCACATTTAAACTAGACATAAACAAGTGACAATCTTTTGATAGTTATTATTTCTTAAAAACACGCTTTTTATTTTGACAGTGGGAATTAATTTTAAATAAATTTCTGCCACTTATGTGTTTAGAATTTGGAAAAATGGATTCCATATTTGGAATCAGGAGGTCCAAATTGTGTAAATAGGTATCTTTTATTTTTATACATTATGAATAATTACTTCGGTAAATATTTTATTTACCATGGTTAAAGGGTAAATCTGGTAAATATGGGTAAATAAATAATATTAAAATTAAACTAAATTACCCTAACAAGTGTCCTAAACCTATTGGATGATACATGTCCGACTAGGGGCATCCTTGGGTCTGTTTTGGGACCACATGAAGCCTCTTGAGAGTGATAATGACACTTTATATTAATTAATTTAAAGTAAATGCAAAAATGACATAAACATATATCATTTAGTAAAACAATTTTTAGAAGGCGTTATATAAGTTATATATTCTAATATAAATATTAATTAGAAAGATAAAAACATTTACTACATAATGGTATTTTATTTATATTTTTTTGACATATAATAACTAAATTTATTTATGACATAATGATGATGTAGTGTTTTCCATATTAATGAAAGAATCAAATAAATCGTATTATAAATGTTAAAATAAATATAATTTGAATATTTTGAATCCATCCACGAATTTTATAGGTTACTATGGCATTTCAGGATTGATTAGATAAATTAATTTTGAATTAATAAAGTTTTTATTACTAAAACAAAAACCAATTATTAAATAGTGTCAAAATTGACATAAAAATGTTTCTAAAACAAATATTATATTATTATTTGATATAATATTCCTAAAAATCTAAGGTTCGACAAAAGGGCTTATATGATGATATTTATGTCACTAATGAACCACTTGGGGTTCTTTTGTCTGTTTATAGTAAGTTTATTAACCAAATAATATAAAAATACAAAGAGACATGGTAAATGTCAAACTAATTAACTAAGAGTTAAATCTAAAAGATAAGGTTAATATAGTGACCAAAACCTATCTAAGACCTATTGGTTGAGTGTATTTAGACCCACACCCACCTTATCCTCTAAATTAATCAGTTTTTAGCTATTAGAAACCGAATATGAATTTATTATAAAATAATATTTTAAGTTTTTTCTAAGGTGCCGCTCACCCCTGTTATAAAAGGGTACTCACCCTTCTCTCAAATTCATACCTTCAAAGCCTTTTGGTTCGGCCAAACCCTGCCCAAATATCCTCTCAACTTCCATCACTTCATCCTAGAGTCCTTCCTTTAGTTATAAAGCCAACCGAAGGAGCCATTTTTGATCAAATCAAACGGAAGAACCTAAGGAAGAGGTAATAATTTCACCACCCTCTTTCAAGTTCTTTCTTCTTCCACTTCCTCTTTCTTTGTTGTTTCCATTATAAAATGATAACTAAAATATCATATATATACTGTGATGTTATTATAAATATGGTACAACCATATTCATTATTCTATGCATCCTTTGAATGACATGTCACCATACGTGTGTATGTACGGCTTACTGTCTCCACGTCATGGTGTAATTGTTATTCAATACCTTATTATTTGGATGGGTATAATAGTGTTGTGTAACTGATGTATATAATAAATATAACATGATAATGATTCTGTATATATGATATACCATTCAATTATATATTATTTTAATATCCAAAGAATGATATTGTCGCTCGTGCGTATGTACGGATTACCGTCACCACGAACGTGATGAGATTCATTCCCCATCATATCCATTCCAGACTAATTTTCATTTGATGAATAAAAATAATGTTTAAAGACTTGATATCATTCTCGATATGAATAATATACATCCCATACATAACAATTATGACTCACATAACAATGAATGTAAAGGAAAATGAATCTGTTAACACCCGAAATGATGAAAATACTAAGATATTATTAACAAAGCAATATCAAAATATCATATATGATATCATATTAATTTATATGATTATTTTATAATTTAATAACAATTATTTCACCATTATACAGGAGGTTAACCTACCCTCGACCAAGGAAAAGTACAAGGTAATGGTTAATTTCATAATCTCTTTATTATCTGAGATTGTTTTACATAAGTATCTACTAGGACATATTTATTATCCATGTCCATGTTTCATAAAAGGGTTTTCAAAGGGATTATTTTTAAGGGAATTTTTACTAAAACATCATTTTAAATGTTTTAATGATTTATCTTTCTAAACCCTTTTAATTAATTTCCATGATTTCAAAATGATTTTTAAGGATTTATTTATATGAACATGAATGCATTGAAATGAAAATTATTTTCAAAAGTTTCAAAGTGGTATGGGACACTTTTATTCAAAAATATCTTTTAAATGAATTCCTTTATAAATTGTGATACTTTTAAATGATTTCATGAAAAAGGGGTACTTTTATCAAATCATTTTACTGATCATTTTCATCTATTTCAAGATCCTTTGATGGATTTTAAACTTGTTTGAAGTTGATTTATTATGATACAAATCTTTCATATTGTATTGAAGGTTTTGTGATATGTTTGATTGTGGATGTGTTATTTTTATACTATTCATGGTTTATGGTTAAATTATTAATATTTCGTATGCTAGTTTTAATATGAATGTTTATATTAAGTTTCAACCTTTTTATATGAGGAATGTATTGGACTTAGTAAGTGACGGGTGGATGCCGTTATATCTCCTCGATGCATCAGTAGGTCTCATGAAACAATTAGACGTGGAATTGGCCAAGGACTTTCCCAATTTGATATATGGTTTTGGCCGAGGCCTTAATCATTTTTAGACATCTTGGTCGTGGCCTTGATAAAATGTTTCAGAATGTCCAACATTACGCATTCCCTCATTATGAAATCTATTATTACATGTGATTATTCGACTAGTAGAATATCCATGTGAATTTTTATATGGTAATGTTTGATTTATTTTTACCATATTATGTTCAAGTTTATTTTTAAAAAGGATTTTGTTTTTATTACACATCTTTCCTTAAAAGTGTATAGCTTCCGCTAAATTATTTACCCTTACTGAGCATCTGAGCTCACCCCTTTATTATGTTTTGTTCTCCTAGGATTTCCAACATGTGTATTATGATTATTATGTAGGGTTAAGATAAAGGGAACAATGGAGTTATCAAAGGATTATTTATTTCATGTTGTATGTTAGAAAGTGTAATATAATTTTCATGTATGTAATCTATTTTCCAAGACTACTAAACTGATCGATCCTTCGGGACTTGATTCCTTGTAATCATACCAATGTATGAAAATAATGCACCGACTTTGGGTAACTAGGGTCGGGGCGTTACGTTACCTATTATAGTATATAAATAAGATTCAAGTGAAAGTATGATGTACCTATATTTTAGAATAAGTAAATGAATTTTTTAAAACTAGTTTTTAATAATAAGTTATGATTTTAATTAAATATTAAATTAATCAAATTTATAAAATTATTTTTGAAAAATGGATTTCATTTTGTTATTCTACACATCAAAAAATGGTTAGGGTGAATTTTTGGGATTTTTCTAAAATACTTGAATTTTTGGTGAATAGTAAAATACATTAATTTACCGTATAAATATATAATAATTTAAATCCAGTATTCCTAAAATCAGAAGTTATGTAAGAACTCAAATATTGAACTCACATGAATTTATGACTATTATTTATCTTGGAATCATCTCTATTTCTGGTCTTGAGGGAAATTAAAAAACTAATGATTAAAAAATTATGAAAACCCTCCTCTCCTACACTATAAACCCCCCCTTACTCCCTCTTCCCTTCACTCCTCTCAATCATTGTGCCTTGCTAATATTATACCCAAATCTCTCCCCAAGATCCTCCTCCACGTCCAAAGGCCCCTAGTCTCTTCAAAATACTAAAACCTTTACCCTTAAGTGGTTCTCAAAGGAGGTAGACTCAAGAGGTGAATTCCTCTTTCCAATTCTTTCATTTCTTTTATGTTCTTTTATTTTTTGTTTCTTTAATAACCTCCCTTCACCAAAATTTTATAATAACTACAGTAACATATATGTACTAGAATTAAATTATTCTAATGGGAAAAATAATTATATTCACTCATTTACACATCTTTTATTTAAAATAAATGAAAACACTATTTGAGATGTGTTAATTTAGCACATTTAAGGACTACAGTTTATCAATGTTTATTATCGTATATAATTCTGTTAATGAAACCATTTGTGTGATGGTTTGACCAGATTAATATATATGTAATATATCCTATTTATGGTTCTGTAATCCTTTTCTACAAATGGTATTAAGTTATAAAGAAAAATATGTTCATTGTAATCAAACCCACCGATTAACCAAAACGGTTATCACTAAGGTTTTATATAATAATTCATCTCCACTCCCAATAACCAAATGGATTTTTAAAACCATGTAATCTTATATTTTTTCACTAATAACCTATGAATTCAATTCTGGACAACCATTCTCATCTTATAATATTATCCATTCATAAGTAAACAGGTAATGAAAGTTAAGGAAACAAACGAACCAGAACAATAAAATTGAACATATTAACCCATAAAAAAGGCCAAGAATGAACTTAAAAAGGTTATACTAAATCAATTATATATATATGAAGTTATGTTATTGTTAATTAATAAACCTAATTTGTTTATTCATGTCATTAATAATAAGTGGAGAACACCACCAGACTTAAGGTAAGGGATCCTCTCCATTTCAATCTTAATCAAGATGTCCTCTATGCTATGACATTTTGTGTGTAATAACTAATGATGGGGTATGATTATTAGCCTCCCCCATACTTCCCTCGTGATGGATAACTGATGAGAAACCCCTTTTCTCTCTCCATCCAATGGCCTGGAGGCCTTCATTTTTTTTATTGATTTTTGATAATCCACCTTTCAAAGGGTGAGGTGGAACCCTTACAAGGCCTGTAGGCGTAAGTATTACATGGACCATAGGCCTTAGATGAATTCATTTTCCCATAAGCTTAAAACATTACATACAACCCAGACTAACTACATAGAACTACTCCTCCCCAGCATCCTCATCGTGAAATTAGCTCTCCACCTTCGCATAGCTATTCGGCTAGGCATTCCCATGCCTGAATGGGCTTTTCCCGATGACAGATGTCATAACCTCTCATTATTGCAATCTGTTTAGCTTCTACTGTGGTGAAAGCTTCTTTCTCATCCTCCTTGTAGATATTGTTCCTCGTAGGTTGTCTGGTTTGCATCTTCACTTCAGGTGGCCTGAAGGCCTTGAGGTGGCCCGAAGGCCTGGGTGGCCCGAAGGCCTTAAAGGACTCAGGGACCAAATCGATGGCCCGAAGGCCCAAACGGGAGCATATACCCAGCTGTTATAGTTACAAATAGTACCTGCTACAGTTCCCGCTATAGTACTTCACATTTCCCGCTACAGTTCCTGCTATAATACTACTATAGTACTTCTACAGTACCCTGGAAATAATGTCTCCTCCTGGATTTGATCCCAGGTCTTCCGGATGCACTTACGGAGTCCTTACCAACTAGGCTAAGGCTCATGTTCCCCCTTTTTCTCTCTCATCAAGCCCTCTTAGGTACACCTGACACCATGTTGATAAAACGTAATGAATTCTACCCAAACCTTCTTTGTTCTTTCGGGTTGCCTTATCTTTATTTATATAAAAATGGAGTTATATTATCTATTTAAGTAAATATTCTAAATTATGTTTAGTTTTACAAAATTCATTTATGAAAACCCTTTCATCGCTCTGTTTTGGGGATATACATGTTTTTAAAATATTCCCTCCTTAGAAATTTCCGATATGCAAACCTATTTTAAGGGAACTTCCTGAATTTTTACCCAATTTTAAGTGCACTTTGTCCCCTGTTTTAAGACACCATTGTCCTTATAAAATCAGTATCTTTATTATGAAAACATTCTTGGTTCAATTATGGTTTTATATAAAAGATTTTTCTCTTTTCTATTTTAAAATCCCTATAGTATTTTCCTTAAAACCGCACAAAAATGTTTTAATGCTAATATTTCTAAAATAAATTTCTTATATGTTGTCACTTCTATTTAACATCACTTACCATGTTATATTCTTAATTTACCTTATGAACTTCCATGTATGTTCTAATCCATTTCTTTCCTAGACACTTTCATGATATGCCCATTGGTTATGATTTATGTCATGATTGTAGTACCCAATTCTTTCCATTGGTACCCTTATGTTTATATGTGGTTGATTATGTATGATTATTTATATAGAAAGAGTATTCATGAAAATTTTGGGATGGGTGCACCCAGATAGCGCTCCAATGCATTGGGTAAAGTTAAGTCTCATGGGAATCTATATGAAACGGGATTGGTGGTTAGCCTTGACACGTACTACTATGGGAAATAGGATTGTCGGTTATCCTTGACCCATACTACTATGGGAAAAGGGATTGGAAGTTATCATTGAATCATAATAAAGACATGTTTTATGATTCTGCCACATTTATATGATTCCATGTTTATATGATCCCATGTTTATATGATATGATTTCATATATTCCATGCTTGTGATATCATTATTTCATGCCTCCTAACACATGTTTTTAATTAGTATTCTCATGTTCATTCCCTTACAGGGCTTTTTAGTTCATCCCTTTGTTCATGTATTCCCTAGGGTACCCTATACAGATGTTAGGGCTCAAAGGAAGTTAGGAACTTTTATGGATATTAAATAAAGAAGTGTTTTTTATCCCCATGTTTAATGTTTTATGTACCTAGTCTTCCAAGACACTAGACTTAGTGATCCTTAGCTTGTACTTTGATGTATAATTATGCTTAAAATCATGTAATGTTATGTGTAAAAGAAATGGGTCACTATATTTGGTATCAAAGGATGGTCTAGTTTTTTTTTGGGAGATTGTGAATAAAGCACAATAGTGAGAACCTTAAGGATGAGACCATGTATAAGAAAACAAACCTAAATTTTGGTAAGTATATAATAAGTGTTTTATCAAGCTAATAAATACCTTTCTAGATACAAATAGGTAGAGGCAACTCTAGAACAGATGTACCTAGGAGTGAAAAATCTGATAAGCAGTTTCGGGCTTGACCCGAGGTATCCTAGTACATGACAATGGGTCTTGCTGCAATCTTGGTATTGACACTCCCAGGGGATATGATTTGGTAGATTAATGATCATAGCACAAACCATTATTAAGGGATAAAAAAATCTCATAGGAAAATAAGTTAAGAAATACATTGAGCATAACCTATATTTAAACCAAAGGAATCACAAGTTAGGATATACTTCTCCTTTACACGTTTATCCCTTTATATTCAAAACTTTCCTTTTTATGTTCAATAACTAAGTATCCAAGCCTCTAATTGTATGATCTTTTTCTTATTTAATAGCGGGAAATATAAGAACACATTCCAACAATCAATGTGATATAAAATGTGAATATTTCTCTAATGATATGCCTGATATGACGGAAATGGGTGCTCAAAACGTCATGACAGCACTTAGTTAGCTGGCTCAAGTTATGAATAATAACTTGAATAATGTGGAACTCCATCCTCCTCCATGGAAAGAGAAATTTTTTATAGAATAATTCATGTGGAAAATTCCTCCCATGTTTAACAGATCTTCTTATCCCCTCTACACCTAACAATGGATTAACTCCATTGAAAAGATATTCTCCATCCTCTAGTGCTCGGAAGAAGAGAAAGTTGTAAGGGTGGTCTATCATTTTAATGGGGAATTTGATCAGTGGTGGACACTGATCAAGAATACAAATTCCCAATAGAATATTGATTCCATGGATTAAGAGAAATTCTAGAGGTTGTTTTTTAATAAATATTTTCCTCAAACCCTCTGTCTCAAAATGGGAAGAGAGTTTCTTGAACTCAAGTAGAAGGGAGATGAGTCCATCAGGTCATATGAAGAAAACTTTACATGGTTTTCAAGGTACGCCTCTGGATTTATCATGAACACCGAAAGAATGGTGTATCACTTATTTAGAAGACTAAATATGAGTCTATACAAATAATTTGAGATTCGAGACTTCGACAGTTATGAAGAGATTTTACGTTGTGCCCTCAAGGTTGAAATTGAGATTAGAGAATCTCAGTGGTCTTGTGAGCCCAGTGAAAATAAGCAAAAAATGGAGAAAAACATGGGTGGCTCGATAAAAAAATCCCATGATGGAAAGAAGCATGACTTTTCCCCTTGTAAAGGTTGTGGGAAGAAGCATCCTGGGAACTGTCTAAGGGGAACCAAGAATTACTTCAAATGTGGAAAGTTTGGTCATATGGATAAAAAATGCCAATGGGATATGAAGAATCCCACTAATACGGAAGAATAAAGGAAGGTTTTGATCAACACTCAGCTTGTATTTAAGTGTTACAAGTATAAGGAGCATGGGTATTATGCAAGAAATTTTCCTAATCCAAGGGTTGTTAGAGGATATCAACAACAACCTCCAAGGAAAAAATTAAGGGTTTATGCTATCAGTACTGCTGAGGTGGTGATGGACAACAATGTGGTGATAGGTACACTAGTTATTCATTGAATAATAGAGAACGTATTATTTGATTATGGCTCTATGAATTATTTCATATCTTTCAAGTTTAGTAGAACTATTCAAACACCACCTAAAAATTTGGAGGAAAAGTTATCCGTGAGAATAGAGAATAGGGAAATTATTGTGTCTATGGTTTATAACTCTTCCTCGGTTAATGTTTTTGGACTGAACCTCCTAGAAAATCTTATAATACTTCCTTTAGTAGAGTTAAACGCTATCTTGGACAAGGATTGGCTATCTTTGTACAAGGACAACATCAACTATCAAGAAATGGAGATCGCTCTTTACATCCCGAAGCATCCTCCGATTCTTTACAAGTGTAAGATGGAAGATGAATCTCCTTTAGAATCATTGTATAATGTGTGGATATTGTTGCCTTAGGAGAAATCATATCTAACTCAAATGATTGAGACAAAAGAGAGAATCATGCTTGAAGACATGCCCATCGTGAGGGATTACACTGATGTATTCCTGGAGGAGTTTCCTAGTCTTCCTCCTGATCGTGAGGTTGAGTTATCAACTGAACATATGCATGGATCTTTGCCTATATGAAAGACACCTTACATAATGGCCACCGTAGAGCTGAAAGAGCTGAAGAAGCAATTACAGGAGAATCTGGAGAAGGGTTTTATAAGCCCTAGTGCTTCACTGTGGGGTGCACTAGTCCTCCTCATCAAGAAGAAGAATGGATCAATGAGCCTCTGCATTGATTATAGTGAACTCAATAAAACCACCATAAATAAAAATTATCCCCTTCCACGGATAGAAGACTTTTTTATCATTATTGTGGGGCTTGTTATTTCTCAAAGGTGGAACTTCGGTTGGGATATCACCAACTAAATGTGAGGAAGGAAAATATTCCCAAGACAACCTTTCGAATGAGTTATGGACACTATAAGTTCATAGTTATTCCCTTCAGACTCACTAATGCTCTAGAAATTTTCATGGATTTAATGAATAGATTCTTTAGAGATTACCTTGACAAATTTGTGGTAGTCTTTATTGATGATATTCTAATATACACTATGATTAGGGAGGAACATGAGAATCATTTGAATAGTGTGTTAAAAACATTGTGAAGGGATAAGTTGTTTGCAAAGTATAGTAAATGTGAGTTATGAATGGAGGAAGTATCATTATTGAGGCATGTTATCACTAGAAAAGGGATATCTGTGAACCCTTCCAAGACAAAGGCAATTGAATAGTGTCCCAAGCCAACATCTGTAATGGAGATCCATAGATTTTTGGGTCTATCCAGGTATTATTGATTATTCGTGAAGAACTTTTCATAATTTTTGAACCCAATTACCAAGCTTAAATGGAAGGGGGTAAAGCTTTTCTAGACTCAGGAATGTGAAGATTATTTTAAGGTGTTGAAAAAGAGGCTTATCATTGCACTAGTACTCACACTCCCAGTAAGTAGAGAACTATTTTTGGTGTACAGTGATGCTTAAAAGAAGGTCTTAGGTGGTGTGATAATGAAAAATGATAAAGTGATAGCCTACACCCCAAGGTAGCTAAAAATACATGATAAAAACTAACCCACACATGATCTATAGTTGGCGTATATGATCTTTGCATTGAAAATATAGTGGCATTATCTCTATGGGGAGAAGTGTGAGATATATACTAACCATAAGAGTCTCAAATATATATTCACATAGAAAGATATTAATATGTTCCAAGGAAGATGGATATATCTCACAAGGATTATGAATTCTCAATCCACTACCATCCTGGTAAGGCAAACAAGGTGGCAAATGCTCTAAGTAGAAAGGATCCTACATCCTTTTCAATGATGAGAATTGAAAAGGATCTGATCTTCTTATATTTTCATAGGATGGACATGGGAATCATTAAGGAAGGAACATCATAAATCATTTCTCAAATGATTGCTCAACCATCCCTCATGGAGAAAATATAGGATGCTCAAAGAAAATATGTAGAAATTTAGAAAATGTTGGAAGCTATCAGAAATGGGAAATCCTCCGATTTCAAAATGGATGAGGAAGGAGTTGTAAGATTTGGGTCATGATTATGTGTACCATCCTATCCAGAGACAAAGACTGGTATTTTGAATGATTCACATAGCTTGACCTTCTCTATCCACCTAGGGATCACAAAGATGTATCAAGATCCCTAAGAAAACTTTTTGTGGGATAATATAAAAATGGAGATTTTAGAATATACATCAAAGTGTCTAGTATGTCAAAAAGTGAAGTCTGAGAGGAAAAAGTCTAAGGGCATGATATAGCCACTACCCTTACCAACATGGAAGTGTGGGAAAATTACTATGGACTTTTTCACCAGACTTCCAAGGACATCTAGAGGAAACAATACTATATGGGTCGTTGTGGATCGTCTTACAAAGACAGCTCACTTTATCGCAATTCGAGATGAATTCTCATTGGATCAACTTGCATGGATTTACATAAAATAATTGGTAAGGATTAATGGAGTACCAAAATATATTGTATCTGATCATGATTCAAGATTTACCTCAAAGTTTTGGAAAAGTCTTTAACATGCTCAAAGTACTGAACTGAACTTCAGTACGGCCTATCATCCTCAAACTGATGGCCAATCTAAGCGAACTATTCAGACACTGGAAGATATTTTTAGAGCATGTTCTATGGACTTCAAAGGAGGATGGGACCAAAATCTTCCACTGGTTGAATTCTCCTACAATAATAGTTTCCACTTGAGCATCCGAATGGTGCCATAGGAATACCTTTATGGGAAAAGGTGCAGAACACCAACATGTTGGGATGAAGTTGGTGAGTGTAAGCTACTGGGACTTGAAATGGTCAAAGAAATGGTGAATAAGGTGAAAACCATTCTATAGCATATCAAGGCATCCCAAATTCAACAGAATAGTTATGCAGATAACCATTGACGAGACCTTGAGTTCAAAGTCAGAGACATGGTATTTCTATGCATATCTCCACGGAAGAAGCTCGTGAGGTTCGGAAAGAAAGGGAAGTTATGTCCAAAGTATATTTTCCCCTTCAAGATACTTGATCGAGTCGGAGTTTTGGCCTATTGACTGACACTTCCACCTACCATGGCCTAAGTACATGCTGTCTTTCATGTATTCCTCTTAAGGAAGTACATACTAGACCCTTCACATGTAGTCTCTTCAGAGGTGGTATAGTTAGAGGATGATCTTTCCTATGAGGAGTAGCCAGGGAAGATCTCGGATCACAGAGATAAAGTTCTATGTAACAAGACTACTCACCAAGTCAAAGTATTGTAGTGGAACCATAAGTACGAAGAGGAAACATGGGAACTGGATGAGGTAATGAAGGAAATGTACCCTCGCCTGTTTATGGACTAGAATGTAAAATGAAATTTCGAGGGAGAAATTTCTCAATGGGCGAAGAATGTAACTACCGAAAGTTTTAAATGGAAATTTACTTCTTATAATTATGTCATATAATCACATGAAATCACAACATAATGAACTACTAAGTGCTATGTGACCCTTAAGCATAATTTTTTCACTTTTGTGATTTGGATTTCGAAAATCTGACATACATGGTTGCGACCAGTAAGTTATTTGGAGTTTGATAAAAAAACTTAATTTTTGGTGAATAGTAACCTTCCCTTTTGAATAGTAACATACCCTTATGAATAGTGATATACCCTAATGAATATTAACCTTACCTATAACAGTATATAAATAATATTCAAGTTAAAGTATGATGTATCTATATTTTAGAATAAGTAAATGAATGTTTTAAAATTGGTTTTTAATAATAAATTATGATTTTTATAAGATATTAAATTAATCATATTTATAAAATTATTTTTGAAAAATAGATTTCATTTTTGGATTTTACACGTCTAAAATGGTTGGGTTGAAGTTTTCGGGTATTTCTAAAATACTTGAATTTTTTCTGAATAGTAAAATACATTAATTTACCGTATAAATACATTATAATTTAAATCCACTATTCCGGACATCACAAGTGATGTAAGAACAAAAATATCAAACTCACATGAATTTATTACTATTATTGGTCTTTTAATAATCACTATTTATGGTCTTGAGGGAAATTAATAAACTAATGATTAAAAAATTATGAAAACCCTCCTCTCCTCCACTATAAAAACTGCCCCTCACTCCCTCTTCCCCTCACTCCTCTCAAGCCTTGTTCCTTGCCAATATTCTGTCCCAATCTCTCTCCAAGATCCTCCCCCACATCCAAAGTCCCCTATTCTCTTCATAATACTAAAACCTCTCCTTTTAAGAGGTTCTTAAATGAGGTAGACTCAAGAGGTTAATTCCTCTTTCCAATTCTTTCATTTCTTTTAAGTTCTTTTCTTTTTTTTCTTTATCACCTCCATTCACCCGAATGGTATGATAAATCCAGTAACATACATGTACTTTAATTCTGTTATTATAATGGTATATTTCATTATATTCTCTCCTTTACCCATCTTTTATTTAAAAGAAATAAAAACACCATTTGAGATGTGTTAATTTAGCACATTCAAGGACAACAGTTTATCAATTTCTATTATCATCTTTAATTATTGTCATGAAACAATTTTTGTTATGGTTGAACCATAATATTATATATTTAATATATCCTAGTTATGGATCTATAATACTTTTGTACAAATGATATTATGTTATAAAGAAAAATATGTTCATTGTAATCAAACCCACTGATTAACCAAAACGGTTATCACTAAGGTTTTATATAATAATTCATTTCCACCCCAATAACCGAATGGATTTTTGAAACCATTTAATATTATATTTTTTCACTAATAACCTATTAATTAAATTCTATACAAACATTCTCATCTTACAAGATTATTCTTTCATAAGTAAACTGGAAATCAAAGTTAAGGAAACAAACAGACCCGAACAACAAAATTGAACATATTAACCCATCAAAAAGGCCAAAAATTAAATTAAAAAGGTTATAATAAATCTATTAAATATATATTAGTTTATGTAAATATTAATTAATAAACCTAATTTGTTTATTTAGTTCATTAATAGCAAGTGGAGAACACCACCGTACTTAAGGTAAGAGATCCTCTCCATTTCACTCTTAATTAAGATGTCCTCTATGTTATGCCATTTTATGTGTAATCCATAATGATGGGGTATAATTAAAAACCTCCCCAATACTTACCTAATGATGTATAAGTGATTATAAACCCTTTTTATCTCTCATAAATCCCTCTTAGGTACACCCGACCCCATACCGAAAAACTGTAACAAATTCTACCTGAACCTTCTTTGCTCTTTCGGGTTGCCTTATCTTTATTTATATCAAAATGGATTTTTCTTATATGTTTATGTAAATATTATAAATTATGTTTATTTTTAAAAAATTCATTTATGAATAACCTTTCATCACTCTGTTCTGGGGATATACATGTTTTTAAAAGATTCCCTCCTTAGAGTTTTTCGATAAGAAAACTTGTTTTAAGGGAACTTCCCAAATTTTTACCCAATTTCAAGTGAAATCTATACTCTATTTTAAGCCACAAATTTCTTTATAAAATTGGTATTTTTATTATGAAAATATTCTTGGTTCAATTATTTTTTTATATAAAATATTTTCCTCTTTTCTATTTTACAATCTCTATAGTATTTTCCTTAAAACCGCACAAAAATGTTTTGATGCTAATGTTTCTAAAATACATTTCTTATATTTTTTCACTTATGTTTGACATAAATTACCATTTTATATGCCTAATTTACCTTATGAACTTCCATGTATTATTTAATACCTTTCTTTCATGGATACTTTCAGGATACGCCCATTGGATATGCTTTATGTCATGATTTTGGTATCCAATTATTTCCATGGGTACCCTTATGTTTATATATGGTTGATTATGTTGATTATTTATGTGGTAAGAATATTAATGAAAATTTTGATATGGGTGCTCCCAGATAACGCTCTATTGCATTGGTAAAGTCTAATCTCATGAGATGTTATGTGAAACAGGATTGGCGGTTAGCCTTGACCCGTACTACTATGGGAAACATGATTGGCGGTTAGCCTTGACTCATACTAATGACATGTTTTATTATTCTTCCACATTTATATGATCCTATGTTTATATGATATTATTTCATATGTTCCGTAATTTTGATATCATGATTCCATGCCTGCTAACTCATGTTCCTAAGCTGTATTCTCATGTTCATTCCATTATTGGGATTTTTAGCTCATCCATTTGTTCATGTGTTCCCCAGGGTACCCTATGAAGATGTAAGGGATCAAAGGAAGTTAGGATATTTTTATGGAGATTAAATAATGAAGTGATTTTTAGCCCCATGTTTTATGTTTTATGTACCTAGTCTTCCAAGACACAAGAATTAACAATCCTTGGATTGTACTCTAATGAATAATTATTCTTAAAATCATGTAATGTTATGTGTAAAAGGTGTGGGTTTCTATAGTATCTCTCTTCAGATGGTATCATTAATTTTTTGAATTGTTTTTCCATACTGATATTCAGTATATTAGTTTTGTTTTACTATCATTTCTATTCATGGGACACTCATCTGAGCGCTGTGAATATTTATTATGACATGAGGTACTGATTCCGGTGGTTGGGTATGAAGTGTGATATTGTAGGTTATATGTTCCACTATTACACCTGCTAACAGATAAAGTCATAGCATCTAAAATTTAAATGTTATAGGCATAGTGAAATTATGTAATGGTTTGGTCCCAACTTTTATTTTTTTCATGATCCATGAGAAATTTTAGATTTACGTGATTATGAATGTTGTAATCAACATAATTGAATCAAAGAAAATAGACAAGGGATAGAATTCCAGAACCAAGTGCATGATTATAAAATATTATTTATAAATAATTTAAAAAATTAAAAGAATTAACTTATAAGAATTATTTCTCTACTTATGTATCTGAAAACATATCTATGTTCTACCATTATAGAATTTTTTGAATCAAGATAATATTCCCTATAGCGGTAATCCACATGTGTTCCACAAATCTCTGAATGTTGGCGTAGGAATATATGGCTACTAGCATGGATGATCCTATCACTTTTGTCATTCCCATTTTATCTCCAAGAGAATAGCTTCTAAATAATTATCCTCGATCTCTCTAGAGTCAATAATAGATAGTGGAGGAAGACTTATCTCAGTTCTTGGGACTGTTATTGGAGATGGAGCTCTATAGGAATTGAGAGTATAGTCTCTGGTTATCATTGTGCACAACTGAAATGATTTGGATCTCTTGAAAAAATAATATAATTTTGTTTAAATACAACTAGGGATTAGAAATAATTATTTTCACAAGTTCCCTTTAATATTTATCTAATACCTTATGGAAACCCATGTCTCAAATAATAATAATAATATTTCCTTAACATGCACTTAACTTGAGAATTAAATTAAATATTATTTAATCAAATAATATTCAATATATAATATTTCTCACCAAACCTAAAAACTTAGTACACCATTCCTCCACAATATATATCTGGCCTTGAATAATAAATAATTATTTAATAAATAAAGATCATTACCTTATTATTTAATAAATTAATAAAAAATATATTCACTAAATAGAAAATATATATTTAAGAAATATTCTTCTCACATTATATTCTCTTAATTAACTGGTGATGAAATATATGTGATCAGGAAAACATGAATAATTATTAAATAATGTGCGGGAATAATATTTATTCAAATTTTTTAAATAATAAATAATAATATATTCTTTAGTTAAGATTCTAGATACACTTAATGCGCAACCCTCTATGCCTCCTCCTCAATGGAATTAGGGGAATAGGCATACAGTCCATGGTTAGTGCCTAGAAACAAACCAAAGAACCCATAGATAAATAATTTAATGTCTTGATGAAATAATATCTCATAAGGATGATCACTTTATTATATAATCACTTTATCATAATATCTCTAGTTTAGAAGGTTGCACACTGGTGTCATCAACCAGTGTGATAAATGACTCTTTCTTTTACATTCTATAAATTGAACTTTCCTATAGAACATCATATCCATGGACTTATTTAGACTATATAATTTCCATCAAAGAGCCTAGGATATAGACTTCTATTAAAGAATAGAAGTGAAAAATCCATTATCACATTATTCATTAGTGCAATATTACTCATAATGCACCCAACTTATCCTATGTTTCCATGAACATATTCATCATTATTTTAATAAATAAATCTATTTATATGACATATAATACTAATTAATAAACATCTTAAAGTATAATTATCAATACACACATCAGCATATAGGAACATCCAATGACACATAAAAATGTGGTTTTCCTACCGGTGGGTCTCATCCTCATAATATACTACATTGGATATTACCAAGGGTATACACAAAGAGAAGATTCCTCGAAGCCCCATGAGTATCCACCCCTAATAGCCTGTATCATTTTTCCCTCAAATGATATTATCTAGATATATAACATATATTCAAAAATATTGTCATAGCACTTCTGGGTTCTCATCATAGTGGGGAACTTCTATGACCTATTAGTGTGATAACTACTCTTCATAAATTATCACATACTATGTTACGAAGAATAAATATCATGGTGTGATAAGGTGTTTATTAATATTCTAAACTATGAATACAGTTTTATCATAAAGTACATAGAAGTTGGCTCTACGTAACTAACTCCAATATACTCCCACTTCCACTAGACCCAACAACTAACTACCTTCAGTCTGCTAACTATCACATGATACTCATACTTCTACTAAGATGCTATTTTATTCAAGTTTTTCACCATGTTCTCTTCTATGGAAAATCTTCTTACTGAAACTTCATTCCATTCTTAAAAATTCCTCTTAAGAGGTGATACTTTTGGAGTATATTCTTTGTTTTCTCGTGTAACCTTAGATCATTTACAAGAGCCACCATTGTAGTATTATTACACTATAATGTGATAGGGTCTTTACTTTTAAGTACCACCTCAAGATACTAGAAAATTTTTCAAATCCAAAAGTCTTACTGGGTTGCATCAGAAGTTCATATATACTCAGACTCCACTATATAATTAGCAAAAACATGATATATTGAACTCTTCCATCTCATAGATCCTCTATTGATACAGAAAAAATATCTTGACTGCGACTTCATATAATTTTGATTAGTCTAAAAACTATCATTAGTATAACCCTTGATGACTTACTTATTTTCTCCTCCATACACTTGGAATATATCCTTAGTTCTTATCAAATACTTAAGGATATCATTAATAGTAGACCAATGTATTTCTCCTGGACCATCTTGATATCTTCCTACCATGATCAATGCATAGGCAACATCAAGTTTAGTACATAACATGGAATGAATGATTGATCATATCATTGAATCATATCTGATTTTTTTCATTCTATCTTTCTCATTTTGTTTTTGATGAAACATTTTCTCATAAAGATTAATACCATGTGACATTGGAACTAATCCCCTCTTGGATTATTCGATAATAAATATCTATAGTATTATTTCAACATATGCACTTTTACATAGTCCAAGAAGCCTCTCGAATTTATCATGAATGATCTTGATCCCAAGAATATAGGCTTCTTCACCTAAGTCATAGAGAAACATTTTTTTAACAAGTCTTTAACAGGTTGTAAGGATAGAATGTCATTTCAAATAATTAATGTTTCGTAAACATATACTACTAGGATAATAACTACAATATCACTAAACCTATTGTAAAAAAATTTATCACATTCATTGTAAATGAAACTAAATTTATTTATAGCTTCATCGAATCAAATTTTCCATGACCTAAATGCTTTCTTCAATCCATAAATTGGAATCCAAAACTTGAAAATACTTTTGGCATCACATGGAGTCACAAACACTTTTGGTTGTGTCATATATACATCATTTTGAATATTCCCATTATGGAATATAGTTTTTACATCAATCTTTAAAATTTCATAGCCATAGTAATCTTCAATATCAAGTATAATTCTGATGGACTTAAAAATAGAAACTAATGAAAGGGTTTCAACATTGACAATTACTTGACACTATTTAAACCCTTTAGCCACTAGAATTTCTTTATAGGTATTTAAATTACCTTGCATGTCTAGTTTTCTATTTAATACCCATTTATACCCTATAGTATTTGAATCAACTGGCACATCTACCATAACCCAAAAATGGTTCTGATACATGGAGTACATTTTAGAATTCATGGCCTCTTTCCATCTTGCAGCGTCAGTTCTCTCAACTTCATCTTTGTAAGAGTGAGTTTAATCATTGTAAATTAATAATGAGTCACCATATTTGGTGACTAGAATACTATATCTATATAGTTATCTTATATCTCTAATTCTCTTAACCAGTACTTGTGTTTCAAGAACTACTTATTCCATAGGGACTTGTGGAGCCTGTTTCTATACCAAATCATTTGTATCTTTAGAAACAACTTCATCATAGTCAATATTTCTCCCACAATACTTTATGACGATATTATTCCTCTCAAGAAATATGGATTTTCTAGTGACAAACACATTCTTGTGTGAGGGTTTGTATAGGTTTTGTTTCTCTGTTTCCTTAGGATACCTAATAAAGATACACTTTGTACATCAAGGTGGTAGTTTGTTTCTTAATATTGCCTTAATAAACTCCTCATAACCCCATACTTGGGTATGAAAAAAATTCATTTATTTTCAATCCATAACTCAAATGGAATTTGATTTTCCACTTTAGTTGATACTTGGTTTAATTTTATTATTGTAGTTTATAATGAAAATTCACAAAATGATAATGAAATGTCTGCATGAATCAATATTGAACTTACCATCTATAAAAAGTTATGGTTCCTAATTTCACTAACACCATTAAATTGCGGTGTATATGTTTTAATGAGTTGAAATAAAATTCCAAACTCTAATATAAATTCAAAAAACACTTGGTTAATATATTCAACACCTAGATCCAATTGAAGCTTATTTATCTTCATTCTATGTTGATTCCATATATCATTCTTGAATTCCATGAATTTTTTCAAGGACAAGGACTTATACCTCATCAAGTATACATATCTATATCTACTCTAGTCATTAGTAAAAGTTATGAAGTATGAATATCAACCTCTAGATTTTACTTGAAATGGTCCACATGCATTAGTGTGTACCAACCCTTAAAGCTCTGTAGCCCTTTCACCCTGTTCACCAAATAGTGGTCTGGTCATTTTTTATTATAAACATGAATGAAATTTTACATTTGGTTTTATCTCGAATGAATATAAATAACCATCTTGAAATATCATTGTTAAAGTCTTATCGTTTACATGATAATGATAGTGATTCCATAACTCAGGATTGTATGAGTTATGTGAACATGATTCGTTATCAATTTATAATAATTTCTTTTCATAATTTAAAACATAAAGACCATTATTTTAATTTTCCGTACCATAAAATGTGTTTTATTTATAAAATAACCCACTTTTATTTCCAAACATGAAAATAAACACAACTGTATCAAGAAATGATACTGAAATTATATTCCTGGGTACCATTGGTATATAATAACAATATTTTAAAATAAAAATCATTTTCATTGGAAATGAAATGTGGTAGTCACCAATGGCTAGAGAAGCAAGACTCTCACCATTAGTAGCTCTCAAATCCACCAATCATCTTGAAATCTTTCAGAATCTACTTGGTTCCTTCATTTGGATACATATGTGATCACGACAAGTTGTATCTAATACCTGATGTGTATATATTGAGTGATTACATTCTATAATGAATGAACCTTTATATTCCCCATTACTCTGGGTGAATTTCCTCATCTAGTAGTCTTTCTTTCCCCATAAATAACATACCACCTCCTTTTCCTTACCATTCCTTCGAATCATCCACTTATTTAAAGTATGGTGCTCGGGGCTTTATACTTATTATGAGTCGTGGGCCCCTTTTCCTTCTTCTTCATTTTTTATACACCATAAGGACCCTATGTGTGTCATGCCCCCATTTCCTTATCTATTTAGAGAATCAATGTAGAAGTTAAAAAATTCTATTCTAATTATTTCTCATATTGTAATTAACAATATAACTAGAGATGGTATTTGGAAGTGATGAAATAATGAGATCTGTATGCAACTCATCCGGGAATTTAATCCCCAAGGTGTATAAGAATTAAATTAAGCCTATATGCTTGACCACATGAGGCCCAACTAGAACAGAATCTCTAACATTAGTTGTAAAAAAACATTGGAGATCTCTTATCTCTCATATTTCACATTCTGTTGATATATATCTTTATGGTGATGCATCATGATATATACATCTATATTCTCATGTTGCTTTAAAAGATCATTGTTCATGGATGATATCATGAAACATTGAACATATGTGTAATAGTTTAAATGTTTCCCATAGAGTTTTAACTCTTTATCACTATCCTTATTACTAAGGGAATCATGAATAGGTTCATCCAGCACATGCAACTTTCTTTGATGCAAAAGGATAATGTGTAAGAGCCTTTTCCAATATTGAAAAAAAATTCGTGATAAGGTTGTCCATATAAATTATGGATCACAGTGATAGGTTTTAATTACTTTTATTTCTATTTCTAAAAATAATATAAGAATAATTTTATTAATTTATCTGATAAAATTTACACAAATAAAAAAATATGATATTTATTAATCTCCCACTATTTTATCAAAACCCAATAACCCTCACCATTGGGCTCAAAAAATCTGTTTCCTTAGACATTCTAGTGGAAAGGATCCACATTACGCTTCTCATTGCCCTGAATTTGGTTAGTTAAGAAACATGAATTGTTTTATATAGGAATTCCAAATTCCAAATACATTAACTCAAATTTCCCTGATTTGGTGGGCGGACCCCCCAATCCTGAAATCCATAAATTATATTTTCTCAACCCTTACCTCTTAGTTACACCATGTCATACTTTGGCAGTCAGCCTTTGATGTGAACTAAGTTAAGTCAGTCGAATAATTCATGTTAGAAATCCTTGATAATTGAAATCACCCAAACTTTGGTTGGTCAAGAACAATAAACTATGGTCTGTTTTTAACTAATTTACAAGAAGGATATACTGATATAAAATATAATTTGGAGATTTTATCCTTCTTTGAATAAATTTATAATTATTAACTTTATCACATGATTTTTAATATTAATTATATTTAATTAAGTGATTAACCACGTCTTAGATAATATTTACTCATAAGCCAATTTATTTTAGTTCTATCATAAATTCTTGTAAATTAATTAATTCATGTGATTGTCAAAAAAATAAATAATGAAATAACCAAGGAAATTGAAAAAAAATAAATTAATAAAGAGGTAAGATCATGAACTTTTACTAATGGGTATTTTATCTTGTGTTTGATAAACTAATCATTGACCAAGGGGGAAACACCTTGATCTATTTAAGGTTCATGTTACAACCTTCCACATGTCCATATATGTATCTCTTCAGATTGGTTTTCCCTCAGCTCTAAATATAAACCACCTCTACTAGTGTGGGAGCTCCATATATTACATATGCTTTTAATCAAACATGGTTGATGGGAAATAGGTTTACATAAGAAAAAATGGTCACACAGGCCCATACAAAATGATATGAGATATGACATGCAATCCACCTATTTATTTTAATAATAAATTAAATTAAACCAATAACATTCAAAGTTCTAGTATATTCTCAAGATAGTCCACATGCATTAAATGAATTTCATATTTAATAAATCATTCTCAAATCAAATAATTATCTTCTTTCATTAATAAACTCTTTTAACATAATTCTTATATAAATTTCCTTGAGATTCTCATCCAACATAATTTTAAACAAATTAAATAAATTTATTTCAAATTATTTGTGTACATAATGTACCTTATAGGAAACATGGTGAATACCCATATGAATCAACACTATGTGTATTATTATCATATATTGTTTACTCTTGTGACATATATAATACACTACTTATAACATATTTTTAGTAAATGTACTATCACCTAAATGATTACACTAATTACATGATTTTTTAGAAATGTGTTATGCTTCAATACATGTATATTAATATCAGTAATATAAATCATACATGAAATACAGATCTAAACATCATAAAAAATTACATAAACATTATATATATATATATATATTAAAAACACATCACATGGTGTCTTATATCAATTTAATGACCACAAGAAAACACATGTTGATAAGGTTTACATAGTTATTAAATTAATTTTAATTTAGTGTAAATTCATATAAGTTTACAAGAGAGAAACATGGGATTTACATCTCTCATTATCTATATGAGGCACATACCTAAGGACTTGGTCTATGACATGTATAAAAATACATGACACGTCTATGACTTAAAGGACTACACACCATGCATGTGGGACACATGGCATGTACTTTGGCTGACTATGAGCTAGGATGGTCCGGTAAACACATGGTGTAATAATTTAAATGCATCATTTATATTCAATGATCATGGTTTTAATTAATTTTCAATTAGTACTCAATTCATTGAATACTAGTACATGGAATGTAACTCTAGTTACATGGTGTGTACTCTTATGTAATCCATCCAAAACCCTTTTCACCTCCTGGTGAGATATTTTATTTTATTTCATTCATGAAATTAATTTATTTGATTATATATAACTAAAAAAATATGAATAACTAGATATCAAAATTCATATTAAAAAACTATTAAACTTGAATTTAAAACTAAATATGATATGCATAAATAAATCAACAATAATTAAATAATTATAAATAATTATTTGACCACACTTGTACCACTTGAAGGTTCCTGGCATAGTAGATGTGTGTGATGAGTCATTCCTAACATTTCATTTTATCATGATTGATAATAAATATGAGATTTACATGTTGATTAATGTCCTAATTAATGAAATAGAATAAAATTAAATATGCATGGGTTAGAATGTCAGAACCAAGCACATGATCATTGCATATTATTTATAATTAATTTTTCTAATTAAAATAATTACATTTTGAGAATTATTTATTTATTGATGGAACTGAAAACAAATATTTATTGTATCATCATTATGTTTTAGGGATAAATAGAATATTCCCTCTAGTGGTGATTCATATGAATTCCAAAAATCATTGAACGTCATCGTAGGAATATCCTGGTGAAAGAATGAAATCTCTTATCGCTTACGTTGTTTTCCTTTTATTCCGATGAGAACTGCTTCCAAAGAGTTATAATTGATCTCTCTAGACTCAATAGTAGAGGGTGGAATAATATAACACTTGGTTCTTGGGATAGTTCTTGGAGAGGGAACAATCTAGGGCTTGATATGATTCGCTCCGATTATCGTTGTGCATAACCCAAATGCATTGTATCTCTATGAAAAATAATATAATTGGTTTTATATACCACTAGGCTTTACAAATAAATATTTCCAAATGTGACCTATAATATTTTCCCAATCCCTTGTGGAAACCCATATTTAAAATAATAATAATTTTATTATTTCTATTACATGTGATTAAATTGAGAATTAAATTAAATATTATTTAACCAAATAATATTAAATGTGTATTATTACTAACTGGACCTAAATAATTGGTTCTCCCTTCTTCCACAATATTTATTGGGCCTTAAATAATGGTTTTTTATTTAATAAATAAATATAACAACATTATTCTCCAATAAATAATTAAATGTTATATTCACTAAATAGAAAATAAATATATATAAAATATTATACTCACATTATATTCTCTCGAATAAATGGTGATCAGATATTTGTGATCAAGTGAACATGAAAAATTATTAAACCATGATTAAGAATAATATTTATTCAACTTTTTAAATAATAAATAATAATATACTATTTAACTGAGATTTTGGATACACTTAGTGTGTGACCCTCTAGGTCTATTTCTTAGTGAAATTAGGTGAAGTAGCCTATTATCCAATTTTAACATCTAGAAATGCACCAAAGAACCCATATATAATGAAATTAATGAATCAATGATATAACACCTCACATGAACACTCATTTTTTAATACAATTCATTTATCCCGATATCTCTAATCAAGTAGGTTTCACGCTGGTGTCCTCATCATATGTACTTGATGTCTCTTTCTATGAATTTTTAAAAATCAAACATTTCTATAGAACACCATAGACATGGATTTATTTAGGCTATATCATTTCATTCAAAGTGCTAAGATATCTACATTTTTTTAAGAATATAAGGGGGAAATCCTTTCTATCTTTATTCATGAATGCAATATTACTCGCGAGGCACCAAATATATCCTACCTTTCTATGAACATATGTCATCACAGATTTCATCAATACATCAAAGTGACATACTCATAATACTAATTCATAATGATCTTAAAGTATAAGGATTAATATACACATTTTTATAGAGTAAAATCCAATGATACATATAAATGTGTATTTCATACTAGAAGGACTCATTCTCATAATATTCTACACTAGATATTACCAAGGGAATACACAATGAGAAGGTGCCTCAAATTTCTATGAGTCTCTACCCCTGATAGCTTATAACATTTTTTCCCTCAAATTATATCATCTGGATATATAACATATATTTAAGAATGGTGTCATAGTACTTTTGGGTTCTCATCCTATCAAGGAACTGTTATGACCTTTTAGTGAAAAAACTACTCTTATGACATTATCACATAATACATTACATAGAATAACTATCATAATGTTATAAGAAATTAATTAATATTCAAAAATATGAATAAAAGTTTCCATAATGTACACATAAGTTGGTTCTTGGGCACCAAGTCCAATAAAACCTCCTATATTTCTCCATGATCTTCTCATGCTAGTCTGGAAATGGGATGAGGTGTCCATGAACTTTGTTTTTGGATTACCATGGAATCCTTGAGGGACAAATTATATTTGGGTGGTGATTAATCAATTGAAAAAGTAGGATTACTCTTTTCTTATCATGGAATCATCTAAAATTGAATACATGTTAATGATGTATTTACATGAGGTTATAAGGTTACATGGGGTTCCTTATGCCATTACTTTAGATGCGGATCATAGGTTTATATGACTATTTTGGAAGAGTCTCCATGAGGTGATGGGGACTTGGGTCCAGTTGATTACAACTTACCATCCATAGATAGATAGTCAGATGAAGAGTTCTATTTTGATCTTAGAATATATTCCCTATGTCAGCATCTAAGGGTTTCTTGTATCATGGGATAGACATTCGGTCTAGTTGAGTTTTCATATAACAATAGTTATCATTCATAAATCAGAATGGTTCACTTAAAGGATATTTTTTTATTTCCAATTCTAGTCACCTATTTTTTGGAAAGACATGGGTGTGGCCTCTCTTCTAGTACCAGGTCTCATTTAAGAGATTTTGGTGTGGATTTAGTATATATATTGGTGTCTGGGTACATCTCAGAGTTGGTAGAAATCATATGTGGATCATCGGAATCATCCGTTTAATTTTTCTAATAGTGATTAGGTTTTTAAAATGTTTCTCCTCAGTTGGGTCATCATTGGGTAAGATTATAGATAATGTTGTCCCCAATATATGTTGAACTATTTGAGGTCACTAAGTGTCTTGGATAGTTTTCTTATCATTTGGTATTTAAAATTTAGTTGATGAATAGTCATGATTTTTTTCTCATATCTCAGCTTAGGAGGTACCATCCTGATTCTTCTCAGGTTCTGAATTATAAAGAAATATTATAGGAGCCAGACGTTTATTTTGTAGAAATACTAGTGGATATTAATGACACTTAGGTGATTATCCTGCATGATAAGTTGATTCCATTAGTAAGGCTATTATAAAATCATGGATCATATTCTCATGATACTTGAGTGTGTGATTCATCAATGAGAAAGAAGTAGACTTAGCTTTTTCCAGACATAATTCTTCCACATGATGCCCTGGATAAAAAAAAAGTATTATAGTGGGGAGTTTGTAACATCCAATTACCTTCTTTCATGTATTTTTTATCTCGCGTATCATTTTCCAATTTTATTTGGGTACATTACATCCTTTTTGGTTATGGAAAGAACTTTATGGGGAAAATTACCTAATTTTTAGGAATGTATTCTTGTTTTTATTAATAGAATCTGAGTAAATATGAGAAAAATTATTAACATAATGTCTTTTGGGTTTCAAGTTTACTCAAGGGATATTTATAAGTGTACCTACAGAATCTTCTTATTGAATGGTTTCACATCAATAATGGTTTACACAACATAAAATATATTGTTGGGCTTGTACTATGAACTGGTTTAGATCATGTACAGTTTACAAGTCACAATAATAGTTCAAATCATGTAATCGTAAATCATATTTATTTTTAATATGAGGCAACACATTTTTGGACATATCTTAAAAATCCTGAAATACATGTCATGAATGTTTTTCATGTTGTAAATGTTTGGGGATTTATGGTTTCAAACACAATGCATGTATGATTTTATTTTAATCTGGAATTTAGAATTTTATATCGACACCTAATATCCTCCCAAGATATTTTGGGGATGCTCGGTCCTTTAGGTTGATTTGATTTAGTGATTAATCATCATTGTGGTTGTGTTTCATCCCTCCGGATAAGTGATATTTCTTCTTCTTTATTATCATTGGTCACTACAATGCCATTATAATTCATTTTCAAATTTATTGGTATTTTGGTGTTGATTACTTTTATCCCTTCTAGAAATTTTGTTTGATCATCATTCAAAGGATGAACTTTGTGTTGGTTGTGGTCTAGCAAGAAAATTTCTTAAGGTACATGTTGTTTTATCTTTTTCATCAATTTTGTTTCTTATTGAACATATTATTAGATGTAAGGATTTATTCTAGGTCCTTCATTGTTTTCCTTGTGTTATTTTATGTTGTAGTATCCTATTGTGGGAATTTCAAACCCATGATTGAGGTAGGTGGTTCGATACCTATCATATGTTTGATGAAATTTATTTCTATTGTTTTTTAAATTGAATTAAAAATGAATTGGAATGATTGAGTTTTGTACTTGGAAATGGATTTTTGGGGGAAGGTAGTTTTCCCATTATTTTGGTAAAAGGAAAGGTATTTTCATAGAATTTTGAAATGGATTAATGAAAGTGTTTTCAAAGCATGGTTTTTATTGGTTTGGAAAATGTAGCACATGGGAATCCTTGGGTACTTAGGTGTAAAGTGTTATAATAGTCTATGAACACTGATATTACCAAGGGGTTCACTCATGGGGTTCTCCTCTTCTTACTAGGTTCATTGTTCTTATGAATTCTTAGACCATTTGGAAGGATCACTTTTTGGGGTGTTCTTAATCTCTCTAGATTCTATGCTTATAACTTGAGACTTGATGAGTGAGATTGTCTATGTTTGGGTATAATTGTTTTAACTAGACAAACATATAGTGTTCCTTGGTGTATTTTACCTGTTCTTTGGTTTTTACTACTTGGATTTGATATGATGTGTGATACATGATTTGGTTTGACTTCTTTGGTATATGTGATATTCATTGAAACTTTTTTAGCAGGATTATTAGAAACTATGGGAAAAGGGTGAAATATTAATTTACCATGATTTTGATATAAAAACTATTTAATTAATTATCATTTCTTGTTTTATTTAATGTTAACCTATGAACCCCTTTGTTGTTGTGTAGATCTTGTTATGTCTTTTGATGCAGGTAAAGGAAAGGAATCACAGTGAGGCAGTGAGGTTTTTGTTGGTTGTGTTTGGGTAGGTGGTGGTGATATGGTTAGAGATTTCCCATGATATCACTTCGATTTATTCTTTTAGTTTTAGTTTTCCTTTTATGTTATACTTGTACCTTAGAGATTTGTTTTCTATATTTGAGTTCTTTCACTTCTATTGTTTCTTCTTTTATGACATATAATTCTTGTTTTACTCTTATATTGATTATTCATGTCATGGGTGTATATATATATATATACCATTTTTTTTGCTTTCGGTTGAGTGAAATAATTCTATATGGTTTTTGATGATGCCCAGGTGTTATTCTCCATCCCTTATAGACTGAGAATTCCCTTTGGGTATATGATGGTTTGGGTTGGGTGTTAGTTTGATAGGGTATCCTGGTCAGGTTTATCATAATCCATGTATCTCATGGATCATCAAGAAATGTTAAATCTTATTACATGGTGTGTACTCTTCAATGTAACTATTTCATCCATCCAGAATCTTAATCACATCCCGATGGAACCCCCGGTCATTCTTCATATGTTTATCATGTGTTTTTTATCATATGAAGGTGAAAAAATGTGTATTATTAATTATTAAATTAAAATTACAAATAAAAAACAAAAAATAAAAACAAAAAATTATATCATTTTTCTAAATAAAAATAATTATAAATTATTATGTGTCCACCCAAATACTACTTCAATGTTTTAGAAGCACAACGGAGGCTTCCAAGATCATGACCAGTAAGGGTTTTTCATCAAAACGTTTATATTTCTCCATGGAACTATATTTAATAGCAAACCCAAAATTCATGGGATAGTATCATAAAATATAAATGAAAATTAATTTATTTCAAGATATTGAATTATCTCTCATTATAATTATTTCTTCATTAATGATTTATTCAAGACCTCTTGTCATATCATCTTTTGGTGAGAGTAATTATGGATATATTCCAATTGGAAGTGATATACACATGTTCCAAGAACTTGTGATCATAACCGTATAAATCTTATGGTGTCATCAGAGATAATTCTCTCTCTTACATCAATCATTGTTGATCGAAATAGAATCATTCCACGAAAGAATGAATTACTTTGGTTCTCTCTAGAATAGAGAGGCTAATGGTGAATGACAACTCTATATTCATGAGAGTGTTCTGGGAGAAGAGTTTTTTAGGGATTGGGAGGATTACCTCTAGTAATCATTATCCACAATGGTGGCTAGGATTCACTTGAATAAAATGATCTATAATTAGGTATTTATAGACATCGGGTTAAAAAATAAATAATTACAGAAGAACTCTTATTATCCTCTTAATAATCTACAAACTCCTTTTATAAATAATATTTATATTACTAAAATTTATTTGACATGTAATAAACTCTTAGATAAATGAACATCATTTCCTTAAATAAATAAATTAACATTTACTCAAATAATATTTTCTATATCATTTCTCAACTAACTATTAATTTGAGGCCAGCAATCCTCATTGATATTTATCATACCCTTAATAATGTCAATTTATTTAAATAAATAAATTCTTTTTCATTATTATATGATAAATAGATAAATAAAATATTCACTAGATTAGATAATAAATAATTATTAAATTTTAGTGTAACCAAATAAATAAATGTTTGTTACCATGAGAATATAAGAGAGATAAATAAATATTATATATTCATGTATTTAAATAAATAATTTTCTAGTGAATTAATATATTTTTTAATAGTCAACTAACATGATATTATATTGAATAACTAGTGAATAAATATATCCAATTAACTAAACATGGGTCATTATTAAATCATGTGTAAAATAATATTTATTCATCATGTTAAATTCATATAGAATTTAACTGAGGTTATGGATACACATGATGTGTGACCTAGATAACTCTACTTTATATATACATATTGATAGGTTTTTATATGTTAATTAATTTAATTGTAATTGATTAATGTTTAGTTTCATAGAAATAATTGATTTATTATTTATTGTTATATAGGACCAACATTTGGATAAATTCCAATAAAAATATAGTAACTGAGAAAAAAAGGAACTTCACCCTAATCCGCAATGTGGATTGGTGCAACAATGAAAAATGAAAAAGAATTAAAGGTAAAATATTGAATCTGAATAAAACATGAGAAGTTTTAGAGGCTCTAAACTATAGAATCAGAGAAATAAGGAGATTCTAAAGCTGAAAAAACACTTTACACGTGTGTAAATTAATTATAGGATTTGAAGTTGCAAGATGTGAACCATTTATGGAGTGTGAATAAGATGAAACCATAATTCCATGAAACTTATTAGGTCTATGAATTACATTTAATATAATGTTTACATGACATAAAAGTGTCGAACATAGAAGAAAAAAGAATTATTTATGGTGTATCTTTAACGAGAGCTTTACCCTAGGTGACCTGAATGACCATTAAATCATATTGTTGACCTTTGGAATCCTATTAATGAAATCAAGGCTTATAAATTTTGGTTCCATCCATGATATTAATTTATTAGATTCCAATCTTGAGGGGTGGCCATGGTGAGGCTATGATAGGGTTCCAACCCAGAGATCTGTATAGATATGTTTCTACTTTTCCTTTATTTAATTAATTTAATGATTTAATTGTTTTTGTTTTTATTATAATCACTTTTCATCCTTCATTAAATTTCTTATTTATTCATTCACTTATGAATTCTTAATTATTTCTTATTCAATACTTTTTTAATCAATTTTTCATTATTTTAATTAGGGATTTCCTTTTTTCTGAATCGTTTAGTAATTATGTCATGAATTCCATCTATTTATCTATCTTTAATGAATTTTTTAATGTGAAATATTTAATGACCCATGATTTTGAATAGGACAAAAATGAAAAATAATTTGACCTTTTTCATTTACAGGGCGGTCTTTTTTACAAACTGAGATTCATAACATAATTTTGAGCGTTGGAACCCTTCATAGTGATGTTTTTTAGACTTGGGTGAAGGCCCGGTAAGTTTCTTGGGTATCTCGAGGAATATAGAGAGCATTGAACTCAGAGAATAAAGTTTTAAAGGGTCTACATAGGGTGCCTGATTTGTCAAAAAACATACTTCCCATTGTAGCTAAATGTGTGTCCTTTCATAGGTGGACAGAGGTTATTGCACGGGTTGCACACGGTATGTGGAAAGAGGTAGTACCTAAGAACTATTCACCACACAAGTTACACATGGTCAGGCTAACCATACGAGACTTACCATGTGGGGATCTAAGGTGCCCAGTAGAGGGAGTACAGTTGGAGCATGATTTGTCAAACCATGTGGCCAAAATCGTGTGTGATGTTCTATTTTAATAATTGAATTAAATTAAATTAAAGTAAAATTAAATTAAAACAAAAACCTAAGAAACCCTTCCTCCCTCTCACTCACTACACACCCATCCCCCTCTCCATCTAGGCATGTATGACCCCCTCTCTATGGCTTCCTCCCATTCGACTAAATCCACCTGATTTCTTGGTGCTTTCTCACTGAATCTAGAGGTAAGGCCTTATAATCCTCCTCCATCCTTGGTTTGATGATTTACATTCCTCGTTTTTCTCAATTAAATATCAATCAAACATAGGTTTTTTGGATAATCTAGATTTCAATCTCTCTTTTTTTAGGTTACGTGAAAGATCTCTTGGGGACTCCCTTGTGTGTATTTTAGAAACCTCCTCTGAAAGAGAAGTGTTATAGTTTTATTTGGCTTACCACCTCCATCTAAGGTGCTTTTTTATTTATTATTCTTCGTATTTACAGCTTTATTTTGGTTCTTCTAGTGATTTAGGGTCTTAAATAATTATTCTTAGAGTGTTTGGAGACTCCGTGAAGGCTTTCACTCATATACATAGGTGTGTGTGTGTGTGTGTGTGTATATATATATATATATTCCTTGTACATATTCCCTCATGGATAGGGTAATATGCACATTGGATTAATGGATATCTATATATATATATATAAGAATGTATGTGTGTGCATGTGTGGAGAGAATTCAAGTTTTTGTCGTTAAATTTTTCAAGTGAGAAAGTGTTCGTCTTGATCCCTCATTGAGGTAGGGACCCATTCCATTACCACTTAAATTTAATAATATATTAATTAATTGGATTCAAAAATTTAATTAATGTTTTTCATGTATGGTAGTTTTATAAAATGATTTTATTTGGTGATTTGGATTCAATGCTTAATTGAACAAATGAATTATTTTATAAAAAATGTCATGATTTTTTAATTAAACCCCTAAAATAGAGGTGTGATTTTTTGAAGCCAAAAAGCAATGATTAGACTTTTATACATTCCTTATTTATTTCCATGGTTCTTATATTATTATTTGATGTTATGGTAGGGAATATATTTTTTTGAGACATGGCCTTAATTGAAGTTATAAAATAAGTTTCCCCCTTTTCATTATAAAAGTTCATGTAACCAATGCACCTTATAAGTGAATACCTTGACCACTCCAATCTAAATAATTAATACACCAAGATCCTCCTAAGGGATTGAAATGATTTGTATAAGGGATTACCCAAGTTGGTAATTTCCCTCTTGACCATATAACCTTTTAAATGACTTCTTTCCTTTAAACCCAATTGCCTTGTTTTGGTAAAGTAAATATCATATTTTGGATGGAATAGATTGTCATGATGTAAATCCTTTACTTGAATGTCTAAATTTTTATAACCTTGTTATAATAAATTAATCTCCATGATCGTTTGAACATAATAGAATGTCTTTGATTAAATGGTTTATTCATAATGAATTTATTTTCTTTGTATAAAATGGGTTAAATGAAATGGATTCCTTGAAATGGAATTTAATATTTCTATTGAAATGCATAAGAGGTAATACCTTATGCATTATATCATAATTGTGATAGTGGTTATAATGGGATGGATAAATGAAAATCATGATAGGTATTACCTCAAGGCTTTCATCATAATTATGATTATATTTATTTTATAAATGGACTAATAATGATAAATATGTGAGCTTTTTTATTTCCCATGACATTTATAAATGAGCCTTTAATAGAGGTTATGATATGATGGTAAGGGTGGTTCAGATGAGCATGGAGACTCATGCTCCCTTACATAAATGTTGGGCATGGTACCCCTCACCACTAAATCAATATGTTATATGGTATTTTGAGATACACATGCCATATTAGAGTGTTTACCATGCGTACATACTCTCTATCCATAATAATGGTCTTGATGGCACCAACTCTATCAGGATGTCAGGATTACTACCCTATGAGTAGAGCTTATTAGCTCATAGAATGGGGTTGGATGCATATGTGTTACATCCTAGTATACTCGAGAAAAATATACATATATTTATCAGGATTACTACCCCATGATTAGAACTTATCAGCTCATAGACTGATGTTGAATGCCTGTGTGTTACATCCTGGTCTACTCCAGCAAAATATATATATGTGTGTGTGTGTCTAAATATTCTATATATATAGTGACAAGAATAGAATATTATTCCAACTATGAAATGAATATGGTATATTCTTTAAGTGTCCCTTAAGAACATGGATGCGTGGTTGCATATTAATTCAGTTATGTTTATTACTTCCCTATACTTGCACACTATTTCATTTAAATTTCACTATTTTTATTGGTCTAGACATCGTGGGTTCCTGCCTACTAAGATTTATATCTCATACACTAATCAGGCCACAATTACCCTATGGTACCCATGTAAACCTTCTTGTTTGCAAGAACTTGGACCTTACTTGTTTTCGTGTGCTTATATGTGGGAGTTAGGAGCACATGACTGAGTTGGAGCTCAGGATTCTCGTGGAGAAAACCTTTGGGATTTTTTATTATTTTAATTACATAAGTCCTATATTGTTATGAATTTCAAAGTATGTTGTATGTTTCCTATTTTTAGTTATTAATCATAAACTATACATGCATACTTTTTATAAACTAGTGCTTCCCACATTAATTTAGTTATTATAATATTTTTGTTCCACTTATTTGTTGTTAGATATTTTTTTACTCCTTATTCTATTATCTTCTATTTAGATTATATTTTACCATTTTTCTACTATTATATGAGGGTAAAGTCTCCCCATTATATCCTCTTGATACACTCCCTAATATTTGGCAGCCTCTGGCATACAGGGAAATATGCTTGAGGCCATGTTTGAGGCCATGTGACCTACCAGTCCGACTATTGGTTTGAGGGTAAGACAGTTTAGGGTGTTTCAAAGAGGTATCAAAGTGGAAAAAAAATTCTCTATCTTACTATTTTTGGTTGGTAGATAGGAGACTTAAAATTTTTCATCACTTGGTTATTAGTCGTTCTTGGGACTAATCACCACACGTATGGGAAATGACCAAGTGACTTGGGATGGGATTATTTTTAGTGGTGTTTTCTATTAAAGTGGATATGATTTCACCTATAGTGACTAGTGTAAATTACTTAACTGATGATTTATGTAATTTTATATAAATTTACCCATTTCCTTGTTCGGAAAGGATAAATAATTTTATGCATCATATTAGGTGCATAGAAAATTAACATATCATATATATTCCATTACATGTAGTTTCATTAGTATGTTTCCTACTAAGTTTGACTATATTACTTGAGTGTTATTCCATGCATAGTTGTATACCATAATTAGGTAATTCTTATAATGCTTACCTATGAAACATGCTTAGTTTTCATTATTCCATGTACCTTTTTATTTTCCATGCCTTTTCTATTTATATGTCATGCCTCTATATTAAAATCATTATTCTCTATGTTACTAGTTATGATATCATGCTATGTTTTTTAGATATATAAATGGTTGCATGGGATGAAAATATATGGGTGGTGAAAGAATAAGAACCATTTTTCAATTGTGAGGTGTATGGGCACCTTACAACCTGGTAAGGGTAACTCGTATATTCAAACCAAATTAGGCATAAAATATACATTCATTTCAAGGTTTCTATTAGAATTTAATGTCTATTAAGTTTAAAAGATAATGTGAACATGATTTTGATTAAATGGGGGGAAAATCCAACCTGTAAAGTGTATGGAAACTTTATGGATTTTGGATAGACACCCATATGACTGGACCATTTTTTCTAAGCATGTAAAAATTCGAAAAGGGGTTGGTTTTGATTAATGGGAGCCAATTTTAAATCCATGGAGTGTATGGGTACTTTATGATTTGTGAAGTAGAAACTAATGTAGTATAAATTTTGAATGTGACATTGTTATATTGTAAAACACTTAAAAATGTAAAGGGATTCCTAATTTATAATTTGAAATTAATTGGTTAACTACATAATACATAACTGAACCCAAGTGTGTTGGTTAAGGCATGTTTCCAATTAGGGGACCCATTTTTGTGTTTTCAAATTTTGTTAAATGATCAAATACTATTGGGTTGGTTTTATAATGAACCCAGGTAGGCTTGGTGGGACCTTTATAGGTTGACTTGTATGTTAAAAATTATTTTAGAAGCTAAATTTTCTATTTATTATGGTATTTATATAAATTTTTAATGTTTTAAAAGTATGTTTTATGGAACTTGCCAATTTTTCCTTGGGGTTTAGCTAAATCAAGTACCATGTGGTTTGTCTTATAAAATGGTATTTGATTTTTTGGTTAAATCTTTTAATGATTAAATATTAAATGTGAATAAATATAATGGGATTGGAAATGGAACCCTAGGTGGTTTCCTCTATTTAAAACCCTTGTGTATGGGCAGTTTGAGTTTCTCCTTTGAGTTTACTTAGAATAGAAGCATGATCATTTTATATAGGTTTTTTTCTTTTTAGAAATGGATTAAATGATAGGATTTCGAGTAGAGTGACTTTATGGTTAGTGTGAACCATTTATGGGTCAACTTTTGTCATATGTATAGGAATATCCCATGGTATGTATCACCCTTAGAGATTCTCTTCCTTGAAAATATTATGAGAATTATGATGTTTTGTGTCATTTGTGTTATGTTTTCCCATTTAGGACTTTTAGTTTCTAGTGACACCTCTATTCGGTTAGTGGTCATGGTTTATTTAGACTTTTTTTGGGTGTTATAGTGAGTAATTCTCGATTTTAGCATGTTACATGTGTCTCTACCATGGTCGACTACTTCAGAGGTCGCTTGAATCGTTATTTTATTTAGTTATGGATGACTTGGTATGTCATTATCTAGGTCGATTATTTTGTATGAACCATCTAATACATTAATGCATAGTGTGGATAGATGGATAGTATCAAAGACGTTCTATCTTTCTTGTGAAGCCTTGGGAAGTATGCATTGATATATGTGGTACCATTGAATTGAAAAATGGTGTAACAAACTGATTGAGTTAGGTGAAATGTTCAGCCTTTGGCTGTTGAGCATGGTCTTGAGTCATCACCATAGTATAATTATCAAGGAATTAAAGAAATAATGTTTGTCCTAATGCTTGGGAGTACTTTTTCAAGACTCGGGTCTTTTTACATGTTAGTAATTTTTGGCTTTGGGTTTTCAATCCAATTTATTTGATGTTATTATCATCACTCAAAGGAGTGACACGTGTAATTTTATGATGAATATGGATCTAGTGTGCTTGTGAATGGATAGATTATCTCTTCTCTATCATTGACTAGGAAACTCTTAATGTGTTGAGTGTCTCATCGATCATAGTGGTTACATGTACTTCTAAGTAGAAGGTACCCAACCAAATAAGACCATCTGAAAATGGTCGGTTTACTCATATGCCTTTGAGGATTGTAGGTATATTTCATGTCAGTTCTTTCTCAATAGCCCAACGTCGATGTGGTTGGTTGTGTATGTAATGTTTAATAAATCTTCATTGGTCTTGGATGGACTTCTATGGTAATTATTGAATAATCATGGAATGCCTTGAGTGATAAAGGCATCATGGTTCGGGTGATGATGCATTAGAAGCTGAAGTTAAGCTTCTTCCTAGAATTCGACTAGTTATGAATTGACTATTCTTATTTATAGTAATTGGGTGTGATTGACTATAAATTTTTTCAATCTTCTTAGTGTATTCTGCGTAGTGACGAGAATGTCCAATATATTTGTGTCATCCTATATTAACTAAGAGATCATCGGTCATACACCATGATGAAGTATTAAATGTCTTTGGGATTTTTTAAGTGGTTTTCTAAGTGTTCCATGATGATGTGTTGTTCTTATAAAGGAATGTTGGTTCTGAGATACCCTTTGGTTCCCAAGTAGGAACACCCTAGACAGACTCATGGACACTAACCATTTCCCTTGACTCAACTGCCGGGAGGTTTCCATTCTTGGCTAAGTCATAATTTTAATGTGGACATCATGTCTTTGATTCAATGTATAACTTGTAATGATGGAGTATGGACTACCTTGGGTTAGACCAATTTACTCCAATAAATGAATCTGATGTTACCATAGACTAGTCATCAGGATTGGAGGTAATACTTCAAAGGATAACGACTTCTGTGGGCTGGATTTGGTTTATGAACCTTGCTTGTGATTTGGTATGGATGTTTAAAGTGGATAGGTGATATTTTGATCAATAAAAATCATCGGAAGATAGGTATAGGCTTTTATGGATGTGCTTTTGTGGGTTTTGAGATGCCTTGGGAGAAGGCATCACTGTTCAGTTTGAAAGCATTGGTTGTATAATCGAAGCATCTCAAGAAAATCCAGTTATAGTGGCTCAACTTTTTTTCCATCTTTATGTTGAATAAGGTCGACGTGGAATTTTTTTGAACCCGTAATCAGTTTAATGTTAGTTTTTTTAGTGGTTGGTAGTGTCTTTCAAGGAAATAATTCTCTACTAATTTCAGTTTGATCGATTGGGAATTCAACTTTTTTCTTATAATGGGGTTCCTATTATGGCCTCAGATGTTTTAGATCTACCCAATATAAAGGAATCGCACCGGTAGTGTCGTTAGAGAACTTAAGGGCATGATTTGTAAGGAAATTACAATAGTGGGGGTATCGTGGCTTGGAAATAGCCCTTTATCAAGTTAAATACCTTATATGGAAAGAAACTTAGGATATATGTTTAATGATATGATGAAGAGATCTTTTATCTATCTAAACGAGCTTGTGTAAGCTATGTTTCATTTTTTGTTTGTAAAACAATCATTGCCTTAGGTGTTGATGGCTTAAGTTCTGAATGCTTAAATTCATGCTCAAGGGTGTGTGGGTATTTTGAAATGAAACACGGCCATTTGAATGGTACTTCATGACCCTTTTATGTTATTTTATGTTTTCATTTTTCTTAAAAGATAATTTGGAACAATAATTTTTAAGGTGGGGAGGTTATAATGACCCATTATTTTGATCTAGAGAAAATTCAAAGGAATTTGAAATTTTGCATTTATTGGATGGGATGATTTAAAAACTAGGAATTAGATATTAATTACAATTGTTTAAACCATTTAAAGTGATGCTTTTTGGTCTTGGTTTTTGGAATAATAAGTTTCCTAGGTATCAAGAATAGTTTCGAGGGTGTCGGACATAGAGAATTAGGTTTTAAAGGGTCTACACTAGGTCCACTATTTGTCTGAAACTATGTGGTCCTTTTCAACTAAATGTGTATCCTTATAAAAGTGGACAGATAATTTCACATGGTATGCACATGGTTTACCAAACTGTTCACCTATCCCACATAGTTAGTGGAAATATGCAGTACCTAATCACTATTCACTACATGGGTTGCGCGTTGTTAGGATAACTGTGCGGGACTAACCGTGTGAGGTGCTCAGGTGCCCAGTAGAGGATTCACTCTTGGCATATGGTTTTTAAAATAGTGAATGGTGACCTGTTTTAAAATTTTAATTAAATTAAATTGAAGTAAATTTAAATTAAAACAAAACCCTAATCCCTCCTTCATCTCAATCACTCATGTGACACCCAACCCCATCATCTTCTAGGTGTGTGCGACCCCCTCTCCATGGGTCCCTTGAATTTGATGAAATTCCCTAGATTTCTTAGAATTTCCTCACCAAATCCTCAATGTAAAGCCATATTCTCCTCCTTAATCCTTGGTTTTATAAATTCTATTCCTCTTTTATCTTGATTAAATCTTGGATGAACCTAGGGTTTGGGGATAATTCTGATTTCAATTTTCATTCATTTTCAGAGTATGTTAAAGGTATCTCAAGTCTCCCTCGTGTGAATTATAGAAATATCTGCCCAAGGAAAAGTTTTTTGGTTCGATTTGGCTTACCTCTGCCATCCCAAGTAAGTTTTTATTTCCACAAATTTTACACGCATATTTTATTTTGGGTCCTATTATGACTTATGGTACTTAGTAATCATTTGTAGAGCATTTGGAGACTCTATAAAGTCTTTAAATCATATATATAGGTATGTATACATATATACATCTTCCTTGTACATATTCTATCATGGGAATGGGGGTATGTGTGTTGGATAAAGGGATATATATATATATATATATACTAATGTGTGTGTTTGAAAGTGTGGGTCAATTTTGATTTTCCTTCATTAACATTGTCATGTTACAAAGTGTTCGTCTTGGTCCCTCTTTGAGGTGGGATCCCATTCATTTACAACATAATTTTCATAATTCATTAATTAATATCCTTTGAAACTTTAATTAAATATTTTCCATTTATGGTAGTTTTTTTAAAATGATTTAATTTGGTGAATTGGATGTAATGATTAATTAAAGAAATGAATTGTTTTATAAACAATGTCAAGATTTAATAATAAAACCCCTACAACAGAGGTACACTTTCATTAAGGAAAAAAAGTAATGATTAGACTTTTATTCTTGCCTTCCCTATTTCCTTGGTTCTTATTTTATTCCTTGATGTTATGGTTTTTTATATATAATATTGAGACTTGTCCTTCATTGAAGTTATAAAATGAGTTTCCCCTTTTTCCATAATGATTACATTGTAACAAGTTCACATTATATGTGAATATCTTGGCCACTCAAATATAATTGATTAATAAACCATGATCCTCCTAAGGGATCCAAATGCTTTAAATAAGGGATTAACCAATTAGGTAATTTCTCTCTTGGTCATATCACCTTCTAAGTGCCTTCTTTCATTTAAATACAATGGCCTTGTTTTGATGTTGTAAATATAATGTTTTGGATGTAATGGCATGTCCTGATGGAAATCCTTTCCTTAAATATTTAAATTGTGATGACCTTGTTATAATAATTGAATTTCCATGCTTATTTGAACTTAATTGAATGTCTTTGTTTAAATAGTTTATTAATAATGAATTGATTTTCCTTGTACTAAATGGTTTAAATGAAATGGATTACTTTAAATGGAATTTAATATGGATATTGAAATGCATAAGAGGTACTACCTTATGAATTATATCATAATTATGAAAATTGTTATAATGGGATGGATAAATAGAAATCAAGATAGGTACTACCTCATGGATTGAATCATAAATGTTATTATATTTATTTTCTAAGTGCCTTAATAAAAAAATTGATGGGCGTTTTTTCTCTTCCCATGTCAGTTATAAATGAAATTTTAAAATAGGTGGTGATATAATGGTAAGGGATGTTTGGATGAGTGTGGTGACTCACGCTCCCTTACATCAATGTGGGGAATAGAGACCCTTGCCACTAATTCAATATGGGTAATGGGATTTTGAGGGTGACATGCCATCCTAGAGTGTTTCCATAAAGTGAACACTCACAATACCAAGTGATGGTCTTGATGACCTCCACTCTATCGGGATGTCGAGCTTAGTTCCCCATGAGTAGAACTTATCATCTCATAGACTATTTTTGAATTCATGTGTGTTACATCCCAATCCACTCTATAAAAATATACATATATTTATATTTCAGGCTTACTACCCCATTAGTTGATCTTATTAGCTAGTAAACTAGTGTTGGATGCCTTCATTTTTCATTGTTGTCCACTCTATAAGAATATATATAGTGACATGATCAGAGTCTTATTCTGGATATGATCCAATGAAGGTATCACCACTAGGTGTCCCTTAAGAACATGGATGAGTGGTTTCATATTTATTTTTTTCTATTTACTACTTCTCTATAAATATACACAGTTTCAATTATATTGCACTATCTGGATTATGCTACACACCCTAGGTACCATCCTAATGAGATTTATATGTCACACCCTACTCGGGCTTCCATTACACTGGGGTACTTGAGATGAAATTATTGTTCACAGGACCTTGGACCTTGCTTGTTATTGTGTTCTTGTATGTGGGAGTTAGGAGAAAAGGAATGAGTTGGTTCTCAGGATGCTCATAGTGATCACCTTTGGTCTTTTCAGTTCTTGTAATTACATGACTCTTATATTTTTATAATTTTAAATCATGTAGTATGTTTACTATTTTTAGTTATGTGTCATCAACTTTAAATTAATACTTCGTATAAACTGGTGTTGGAAACTTTAATTTAGTTATTATAATATTTTTCTACTGCTTTGTTGTTAATCGTGTATTTACAGCTTCTATTTTTATCTTATATTTAGTTTCTATTTTACCATTGTGTTACTCAAATATAAGGTTATAGTCTCCCCAATATCACCTTTTGAGAGCCTTTCTTCTATTCAGAAGCCTCTTGTGTATTGGTAGAATCGTTTGACACCATGAAACCTACTAGTCTGGCTACCAGTTTGATGGTAAGCTAGGTCAGGATATTACACAACTAATCCTTTTAGGGTTAGGGGTTTAGATTAACAAGTGTTTCTAAGACTAACGAATCTATATACAGAACATTAGTCTCCCTATAAACAATAATTAAGTAAATAATAATTTATCATCACGTTATTATGCACAACCTTGACCATGGGAAGTTAAATTGAACAAACCTAACCTAATTGGAGTTGAGTGGGACTATGAACATTACCCTATGATGATTTCTTCATAGAATTTAAGAATAACTCACCTAGGTTTTTAGATATACTCTATCCATGGGATAGTTATAGAATATGTTGATCTAGTTGGTTTCAAAAAACCAATCAGTTACCTTTTTCACTACTTTGCATCCTAAGCCTTAAGACCATTTCAAGCCAAATTTATGATTATATTTTTCCTATACCCTAAAGTTGACCTTTATTAATTCTTGTATTTCTTATTTAATTTTATTTATATAATTTTTTATCATTTAATTAGTATAATAAAATAATCCAAATTAGAGTGACCTGACCTTTGGTTAAGATTTGTTTATTGCATTCCCCTCTCTTTGTGGGTTTCACCCTATACTTACACAATACTATACCTTTGTATTTAGTTTTGTTTGGGATAAAATGAAGTTATTTCTAATTATACCCAAGGGAAATAAAAATTCTATTTGATCCTATCAAAAGTAGGGCCATTTTTTGGGAGTAGTAGAGCATTTTAGACTACTCAAGACTAATTTCTTAGGTCAAATAATTTTATTATCCAATTTATATTTACTAATTTTTTATTAGTTTTTTGTTTTTTATTTAATTTTGTTATTATAATTATATTACACTTCTCATATTTTTTTGGTGTTGTGTAGGATGGAATACAGACCTCATAAATATTCTTTCTCACCGCCATTAAAGTACACTGAATTTCATGAATATCCAACTTCATGGGAAGCAATGAATTTCAGAGGGTGGTCATATCAAGTAATGAGATGGGATGATTCTTATTGTTTTGAATATGATGAATTCCAACATCATCAGAAGAGTGAAACCTACTATCAAACCTATGTAGGAGACCCTAATTCTCAAGACTACCAAGGGAATTCATGGTAGGATAAGTACAACTATGAAGACACATACTTATTACCACCTTAAGAGCATCACACATAAGGCAGACTGACTAGGATGCTGATGAAGTATACTGATATAATGGGAAAAGGGATGGATTATCATGAGTCCAGACTCAATGAGTACGTATAACTTACTAATCCTCTTAATCAAATCATTTTTAATTTTAATTCTCTTTCTAGTATCCTTATAATAGTCTCTAATACAGGTACATGTTGGTTTGAATATTATAAATTTAAAGAAGTAAAGGAAGTACAAGATATTGACAAAAAGGAACCTCAAGAGTATAATATTCCAGAATACCATTCCTTAAAAAAATTATAGGGGAATAATTTATATTAAATACTAGACATATTTCTCACAAAGCACATTCCAGTGTTGGATAAGTGGATCGATGATCATAAATCCTAACTCATTAAATTGGGAGAATTGATTACTCGCCTTTCTTAGGTCATTTTGAATTTAAATTCCATGGTATGAAAATTACCATTAAAATATAATGCATGCATTGGTTGGTTTGACTATGAATAAGTTAAATAGGTGGATAAAGTAAATACTATAGAAACAAAAAAGTAATAAAAATTGGAGGTGAAAATAAAGAACAATACTTGGGGGATATTGACAACACTAAAAAAGATGACCTTTAGATTTAGAATAAGTATCGCAACATGAGGAATCCCTTATACACATATAAAAATACCATGAAGAAAATAGAATATGTTTTGAAATATTGAGAATAAGAGAAAATAAATCTGATAGAAATTTATGATTGTATGGTTAAAAGAGGAAGAAGAAAAGTTAATGGAAGGTGAACCAATATATGATGATGTGGTACAAGTCATAAAAGTATAGGAAGAAGAATGGGACTACATTTTTCAATTTAAATAAGAGGATAACATAATTTCTCCAAATAGTGAATTCGTTCTAGAATCTCAGACTATCAAAAATAAGGAAAATTCATTGTTGGTGGAGGAGAACTATAAAATATTTTCAGATTTTGATTTCCATGAATTTTCACTGAATTTTTCCTTGAATTTCAATTCACCACAAGCACCATTCAAGAAAAACCAATAATGGAGGGAGAAAAAGACCACCCCAGATGAAAAAAAAAGTTAAATGTGAGTAAATCCAATATGGTTATCTCTATAACATTTTCCAATTAGCAAAAAATGAAAGGTCGATCTAAACAACCATATAAAAGGGAAATTACCGAGAGGCAAACAAATTTTAAAAAAATATTTCTAGGATGTAGATTTATTTTATTTTATTAGTTTAAATATATCTTCTCACAATTAACTTATTTATATTTTGATCCAAATATTTTAAATTTTAAAATGGCATGTACATTCACTATTGGTTCTTATTTTTTTTGGCCATAAATACAAGAAGAAGGAATAAACTGATGTGTTATATACCGGACCAATACACTTCATGAATATAAATCATGTAATTAATTATTGAAAATAAACCCCATAAAAAATCACAATATGAACCTAGGTCAAACATAACATGAGAAACTCATTCAAAATCATAAATAAAAGTGAAGTACTTTTTACTTGTTTTTATTTTTTTACCCATAGTTTTTTATACCAAATTATTTTTGAGTAAAAATATTAATGGAATTATTGAATGAATTTAATTGAATTATATTCACCCAAAAAAATAATTAATTTTTGTCTTGTACTCACGGATCTAAGAGAAATCATCATTAAGAAGTATTTTGGCATGTTGAAAATTTTGAAATATAATTCCCATAAATGAAAATATAAAAATAGAAATTTTAAAATCTGTTTTCTTACTTCAATTTTGAGTTTCTTGAAAATGATTGCTGATATGATTAATTTTCTTGATATTGATTCCTCAAAGAATATATTTAGTAAAATAATTTTTGAATTTCATGACATGAACTGATTGAATTATATTTTATTCCCATTCTTGAGAGGATTATGGCACAAATATTTCCTATTTTTCTAATCATGTTTATTGAGTGAAACATGGGGCATGGAATTCTACTATAAATTTAATTGTTATCTTGTCAAAACTATGACTAAAAAATTCACTTTTAAAATGATTTTTTCATATTATTAATGAGACCTTTTATCCTTAAACCCACCTGAATATTGATACTTATTTTTCTTGTTGAAACCTTTGATGTCCATATTAGGATTAAACCATATTACAATCCTTTATTTCCATTCATACCCAGCTCTTCTTATTTTTCATGATATGTAACTGAAGAAGTGTGGGAGGGGTTATTCATGGTTTATATAGGATATTGTTATTGAGAACAAACTACATGGTGCTTCCATGGGATTTGTTTGGAAGTTTCATGATTTGTTCACTATATTTCATTATTTATCTCTCTTTCTGTTAAAAATATATATTTATATAAAAATTTCTTGTTTCTCATATAGTCCAACAATAACCATTGTTAGACCAATGATCTAAAAATAATATATTATTAATTGGTGGATGTGAGACTTATCCTAGGGACACTTTCAAAACAAAATGTAAAAAATGGTTTTTGAATTGGGAGAATAAAAACCCACTGTTACCGAACAAATGATATTTATCATATGTAGTTTTGTGGTGGATGTCAGGTTCATTATAAATCATGATTTCCAAAAAAAGAACAACAATATAAGGTTACTTTTAATTATGATTACAATATTTGTGAGCCTTTACATTGATATTTGGGGGTTTGCAAGATGACATTATCAATTTGTTGATGTGAATTTTATTGATCTTGTCTTTTTAATATCACGTACGATACATTATATTTTATCCTCCTCCATGATCCTTACTTGATTTTCTACATTTTTACCTACCTAACCTCATCCACAAAGTCCTTTGATCCCTATTTCAAGCCCTTAAGATTAATTGTGATATTTTTCTTAACAAGGTGAATAATTTAGATTCAATGTAAGCCTATAGTTTGGATAATGTACTTGGGTTATGAGCATAACTCCATTAAATTGTTACCTTGAGTGATGAGTGTACAATTAATGGGAAGGTAAATCATAAATGGAATGGGTGTTGATGAAAAGTTTAAATGTGTGATTTAAAAGTGGAAAATGTGTTTAATTTCATATTATAAATCAATTATTATTTTTTAATACTTTACTGGGTATGTGTTGAGATATTAAAATATTCAGTTATAACTTTTTTTATGAGCATAATAATTTAAAAATTCTCTTATTGATGTAAGCATCCTTACTATTTTAATGTTGAAGTTTTTTGTGAGGATGATAAAAGATTTGAGTTTGGAGGTATTTGATAACTCTTCGTTATATCAATATATTGATAAGTTTTCCTATGTGAATTAATTGAATAGTAATTTATAAATGTTGAGTTTTGAGAAACATATTGATGTATTGTGTATTGTTATGTAGGATCGGAATTTGTATAAATACCAAGGAAAACATATCAAATGAGGAAAAAAACAAAATTTGCTTCAGACCATGAATCAGCGCCGCATGATGATGGATAATGAAAAAGAACATGAAAATAATGATTGAATACAAAATGAAAAATAGATGTTTTAGGGGCTTGAAACAAAATAATCGAAGAAAAAAAATAGATTTCATAGATGGAAACACACTTTACACATCATGAAAATTCATTGGATGAGGTTATCTTTCAAGCCTTGAACCATTTACTGGATGTAAAGAAAAATAAACTATCATGAAATGAATATTTAAAGGCCTTCACATTACACTTCATGAAATCATTACACGATATGTAAGAGTAGACACAAAAAAACAAATTATGATTTATGGTGTATCATTGATGTTATTTAAACCCTTTATGACCAAAAAGTCCCATAAATCTTATCTTTGACTCATTGATTCCAATTACTGACATCAAGTCTTGTAAATATGGGTTCAAGAATAGATATTCATTAATTGGATTCCAATATTGAGGCATGATCCTCGGGAGGCTACCATAGGGTTCCAACCCAAAGTTATTCATAGATAGGTTTAGATTTTTCTTTTCATTCTTTAACGTAATGATTGAAATATTTTTAGTTTTATTAAAATATATTTTATTTCTGTATTCCCTTTCTCATTCATTATTTTATTTATTAGTTCTTAATTTTTTTCATTATTCAAGATAATTATTAATAAATTTTTCATTGTTTCATTTGTGAATTTCCGTGTTTTGAATCGTTTAATCATTATGTCCGGACTTCTATCCATTTATTTTTATTCAATAAATAATTTAATGTGAGGATAATACACTTATGGTTAAGGGTAGAGAGTAAGGGGAATTTTAAAACACAATGGATCTATAGATTGAACCTTGGAAACCTTATGGATAATAATTAGTTTAATATTAATTGTTCATCACATTATTTTGAAAAAAAATGTGAAGTGAAATTGAGTGAACCTAACCTAATTGGATTTAATCAAGAATATAACCATTATCATATGTCTCTTTCTATATAGAATCTAAGTGTAATACACCTTGGTTTTTTAGTTATACCCTAACCATGTGATAATTACATCATAGATAGATCCAATTGGTTTGAACGAAACTAATTGGTGATCGTTGCACCACTTTGTAGCCTAAGATATAGGACCATTCTTATCTATATTTAGGATTACCTTTTTTAAATACATTAAAATTGACCCTGATACCTTATTTTTATTATTTATTCATTTTAATTATTTATGTTCTTTTTCATTTAATTATTTTAATAAAATCCCCAGAAATTTGAGTGACCAGACCTGTGGTGAAGAATTTTCTACAACATCCCCCACTCTATATGGGTTTAACCCCATACTTCCACTATATGACAAAATTTTAGTTTGTATTTTTTACGTTAAAATAAAATTATTTTTGATTACAACTGATGGAAATAATGACACCCTTTGGTCCTGTAAGACCATCTATTAAAATTTCATAGTGGAATTAGGCTTCACCATATAAGATACAAGGTTAACATATATCAAAATTATAAGGTTATAATAGAAAGAAAAGTTAATTTTTCAATGACATATAACCTCATAAAAATTTACAATGTATAATATAATCTCTTTTTCATGATATCTATAATCAAGTAGGTTTCATATTGGTACCCTCAACCTATGTGGTTGATCTCTCTTTCTTTGAATTTCTATAAATGAACAAGCATAAATAACACCATGTACATGGATTTAATTATGTAGTTCCATTTCATAAAAGGGCCTTAGATATAAAATTTGATATGAGAATCGAATTTACATGTCATTTCTTGTATTATTCATTAATACAATATAACTTTTGGCACCCCTAATGTATTAGGCCTTTCCACGAGCATATATCATCATGGTTTTCATCAATATATAAATAAAAACAACTCATGATATGAAATATTAATTATATTAAAGCCAAAATACCATTACAAACATACATAGATAGGAATAGAAAATGACACTTAAAAATGAGGATTTACTATTATCCATCCATTTTCACATAATCTCCTACTCTGAAGATTTCCAAGGGAGTATGCCATGAGAAAGTATCTCAAACTCCTATGAGTCTCCCCCTTGGAAAGTCAGTTTAATTTTTATCTTATAAAATGACATCATCCAACTATATAACATATAATTAAGAATATTATCATGGTACTTCAAGGTTCACATCATAGTGAGGAACTTCTATGGACTTTCAGTGCTACATATACAATTAATACAATATGATATTTATGAAAAACTTGAGAAAAATCACCATATTATAAGATATAGATTAATATTAAATACTATGAATATTATAGTAATATGGTAGTATTTTCCTCTAGGTAACCAACTTCAAAACTGACACCCAGCTCAGATACCATCATATAACATCATTATCAGGAGGTGATTAGCACCCACCTCAAATGAACATCATATATCATAATCATAGGAGGGACTAAATCCAAACCATTATAACCATAATATATCATACTTATCGAGGGGATAAGAGACCCAGGTCAGATAAAATCATATAAAATCATTATTAGGAGGTGATCAGCACCCACCTCTAGGGTCAAATACCATCTTTCAAAAGAAAAAAATGTCCTTTAACATATCTATGGTCACATCATGGCCTAATCAATCACATAAGTAGTAGAATACAAGAGAAATATAAAGGGGGTTGAATATCGACTCTCTCACTTCCAATTCAGGACAATTTGGACCTCACACACTGATCCTATATATAAATACTCTTTATGGTATACCCCTAAGACAACTATTCCCAACTCATAAAACTCCCCTAATTAGAAGAAAATAAAATCACAAATTTCAAGGTTCGTTATTTTTATAAGTTGAATTTAAAAAACTCTAGGGTCAATTTATCCAAAAAAACATATTTAGAGTAAATCCCATGACCATTGACGAAATAGGAATAAATATTAGTGTTCAAGGTCCATTTTTATCCTAATAAACTTATATTATTTTTATAAGGATTTGAAGGAAATAATTAATTTAAAATTCAAGGATGTTCCCATGTAATTGTTGAAATTGTGTATGACATGCTACAAAAACCAATGCATAATCCTAAGAGAGAAGTTTAGGGACCACCTACCTCATTTAGAGTTATTAAATTTTTGTGGAACTCATCCTCTAATATAGAAAAATCTCTAAATAGATCCATCATCCATCACCCAACCACATATATTCATAGATACATCAATAATGACTATTTAATTATAAAGTAATTTTAACCAATTTACATATTAAAAATGTTAAATTGTATAATAAATACCTAGGAAATAGTCAAAGAAAAACTCAATGAGAGATATAATGTGACTTATTCATTTTATAATGATGTTTGAAACACTCTTGTTATCCCCCAGGACCTCTACTATACAAAATCCAAAATTTATTATTTCTAATCACCCATTAGTTTCACCTAAACTAAAGGAAATAAATAAATAATTCTATGTAGGGATATATTTTAATGAATCCACACAAACCTATTGTGTCCATCCTCTAAGGATCCAATTTATCCAATTCAAAAAAAAACCACATCATATCGAGATGAAAAAATTAGTGTATAAAAAAGTAGAAAATATTCAAGGAAGGAGGAAACCATACCTCAAATTATAAGGAAACCCACCTTCAATATCCATGAGTCAAGGATGTTGAAATAGAGAAGGGGAAGGTTATAGGGGGACGACCTCTACCTATTTCAACATCCTAAAATCATGAATTCTGAAGGGTGTTTCAAATTTGAAAGCATAAAAAGACCATCATACCCATAGATAAAAGAAACTGGATAGCATTCCCATTGTGGCATGAAACATAGTTCTTACAGTGCAATTCCTCGACTAGAAACTACTCACTATACAACCCCACAGGTCACAACAGGGTACATCTTTCTCAACTAGAACCCGCAACTCAACCACACTACACATGGTCACATTTTAGCATCACCTTTCCATTCATGGTGTAATAAAAAACCTAGAGTAACATGATTTTATATCCTAATACTTTTCCTCCATGGAATAGACTAACCCCTATGGTGTAGTAATCATGCATCCGGATATAATCATGGAATATCCCTGATCTTTATAGTGTTTAATCTATCAATATCAATTCTTGGAAATGTCTGTATTTAACCATACCTATTGTATATACCATTAAATATCACATAATAATCCCTATGTAATGTAAATTAACATTTATATATTATATTAACCACTATGTATTAGATATTATAACAATTTTATGACCCGTAAATACTATCCAGATCAACCCATATGTACTGAGGATTCTATCGATTTTTTTACTCTTATATATCAGCATGACCTATATGTTCCATCTAGATCAAGTCATATATGTTGGTGAATTTTTTTATTTTCTAACTCTTACATATCAGAGTAACTCAAATGCATCATCCATATCAACCCTTACATATTTTATAAATTATCAGTTTTTTCTATTATGTATCATATTAACACTTATGTATTATAAGGTGGACATTATGTGTTGTGGAGTTGCCAGTATAAATCATACGGTGAACTTTACGTATAACTGGGTGACCTTTACATATCATAGAGTGTCCCATATTCATAACTAGGTAAGAATTATTTATCACATTACATGGACTCAATAATTTAAATCTTATATATTCCCTAAATTCATCATTATACAACACACTTCAGGGTGCAACCATCCAGTTGTAGTATAGTAATTCACACACGGGAAGCCTCCTCCCTATGGTGAAATTACTATATTTTTTCCTGATACATACTAGTCATAAGAAATTAAATTTCATGTAGAGGGTTCATGGAAAGGTCTATTTCTTAAATGTAACAACCCTCCTTTATCCTTTAAAAATTTAATCGCATAGTAAAAACTCTACATTGTAACACCCAATTGTTATTGCATGATTTCCCTCCTATATAAATGATTCATTACAAGGCCACTATGTCCCTACTCTAACAGTCATCTGATCACTTGAGATGCCTCCTAGACCTCAAATAACTTCCAAAACACATCTCATGGTTCCCTAAACATACCCTATTGTGGAATAATTAATTCAAACTTATCCTATTTTTTATCAACCTGTATAGATAAAATTCCTTAAAACCTCCCCAACATAACTCTTATCATCCTTGGAAACTCTCCACATAACTCCTCTATAAATCCCCTCAATTACCAATCTATCATGAATTACATAGTTCAATTTCTCTTTTTGGTCATAGTTGTACATACACTACACCCAAAAAATCCACTTCTCAAAACCCCCGTCACCTCTCACTCCGGATCCTCATAACATCAGTAGTTCACTAAATGATATTTTTTTAATCTCTCTAATACATTATGATTAATCACATGAAACAACCCTAGTTAATACCCCATTACACCAACAACTCCTAAACACCCACTAGCTCAGGCATTACAGTGCCAATTATTTTCACCAACTCCATGATGGCACCCGACTCTTGATGGAATTCATGAATTCTCATATCCTAGGCTTCATACACCATCATTTTTCATCAGTCGTCTATAGAGAATCATCACTCACTATGATTCACACCTAAGTATCACCCATAAATTCTCATTATAACTACATGACTCTCTTTAAAGGAATTATAAATAACATAAAACCATTCTCTAGTTCATCAAACATCGTACTTTTCTAGGAGTAAAGATGTTACATAAACATGGTAACCCTACTAGTATACTTTATAACTTTAACACTCATCCATACCACCTAATATCCTTCCCATATCTTGTGTTTGTTATCTATAAAACATACTAACTCCATCTGATTCTCAACAAATGACACCTACATCAAGGAATTTTCAATTTATCATGTAGAATTCATGTGTCTTCATTCAATAGTAGTCACAAAAAGTTAACTAAAACTATGTTGGATGAATCAATATGTCCCCATTTAGGTTTGATAAAAAATTCACTAAATGAGAATCACATGCCAAAAAAATCATGGTATTGTCCCCACTATAATTTTTTTTCCATCACCAATCCATGAGTACGAACTTGGTCGATATCCACATCATGTTGAATTCCAATACTCAGGAGCCCTAATCGTATTTTTCTAGCTTCAAATGACATTGTGGTGTATATCCCAACCTTTTTTATAATACCAATAATAATTTACAATATTACAACCAGTGCTAAAAGATCTAAATCATGGTCCATAGCCTCTCTCACCATCAACTTTCTCTCACATTCCAACCTGTAATGGGCCCAACCTAGGATTGTTATCAAAATATGATTTATTTTATACCCCAATCATCATAACTAAGACACTCTATATATTCCTTATTCATCACCTCGAGCCACCCGACTCCTTGGAATTTCATAAGATCCAACAGTCACATCACCACATTAAACATCTCATAGATGTTCACAACTAAACTCTCATGACCACTCATTCATTTAATCGTCACTATATAGAGACCTCATCCCATGAACTAGATATACCTAAATGTGCTATATTTTATCGTTCAAGCCACACTTTATCATACCACATAGAAACCCATGCTCTATCCAACACACAACATGGCCTCAAGGGTCAACACCATTATTTCTATTAATGAATCACAATATTTTTTCTCACACCATTCCGAAAAAACATCTCATTTGATCACCATATAATCATTATTTTAATCGTATATACTCAACAAACCATGAACTAACATCATGTTATTTTGTATTTAAGGATATTTAGACACTATCACAACATATAAGACCTTATCAGGGTCGTACACCCCATATAGGTCATAGGGTACCAAATAGGTATGTCCCAAAATGGAATATTCACACACTAAGAAGGCCTCGCATGAGAGAACCATGTGTTTACATATATCATTATGACCTTACCCAAATTATCACAAGATATAAACAACTCAATATACATATCCTAGAGATTTACCAAAATCAACCCATATATATCTCACCCAGATGCTATTTAGGACACTAAATCCTAGCCATAATACCAATCACACATTGCTTATGCCAAGATTAGGTCACTATACTCCAGCTATGATGTAAGTTATGAAAGCTCTCACTCTCTTAGACCACATAAAGATAGTATCCATCTATCGATTCTCAAAATAGTGGTCAAAATCCCTCATTACCAAAATAAGTCAAAGCTAACTATGTGTACAAACCAGTGATACCTTACTATACCATTAAACTCATTCCATCTAAAGTCATATCCTATCAATAGAGGGTCACATGCCTAGTCTAGAAAATAGCCATGATTCACATTCTTGTTCATATCATTAATTCTAGGGTCTCTTTCATAAATAACTATCTTACCATGTATCTTGTGAATGTGAGACCATTCAAAACACAAGTACTTCCCATGAATTGACATATAAAATACATAATAAATATCTAGGGATAGGTATCATACTAAATAGAACATATTTTGAATCAATATCAAACACTAATCATCTTCTCATACTTTATATCACTGAAGGAACTCACTAGACAAGGCTAAACCCTATCTCAGGCTTCCCTCACACATCAAAACTAATCTTTAACAATAACAGGAATGAAACCTTCTACTCGATTATAATTCTAACATACTAATATCATGAGTCAAATATTAATATCATTAGGATCTCCCAAATTTTACATAGGTTACATACCAGATTGTTCACTATTAATAGAGTAAAACCCACACTCCCATTTAAGTTACCACCAAGAAACTCACAGGTTAAACACCCCCGCTATGGGGTTCATATATATATATATAGACACATCATGCATATAATACTAAAGTCAACTACAAAATCTAGGGTATTGATCCTCATCAAGCATATGCATAATAGACTACACCGTCAAGGACCAAGGTAACATCCACATACATCTGAACATCATCGCCCTATTATGATCTATATCGAGGATTTCATAACCACATGGTTTTCTTATGTATAATGACACCAATAAGTAATTTTTGAAAACACCAAACACTTTATTATTGAAAATTTAAATAACTAGAACCTATTTTATTTTATAAAATCAATTTCATAATCATACACATTCTTGAACATTTTATTTGAACCTATATGCCTAATATGATGAATGGACTCCCACACTCTTTCTACCCTAGTCCAAATGGAAAACCAAAAATAATTAAATAAAAAACAAACATTATATTAAATAATAATCATATGTAAAATTTAAAAACAAAAACAAAAATCAAAACTCCCTGTAAACTTGAACATCATCTCATATAGGTGATGGATGGGAAAGATTCAGTATCCATCACAAGTTATGACTAATCATGTCTCTTCTCTACCATGTCCCAAATATTTATAAAAATAAAACATAGATTTTGGCATGAACCGTCCTGAGTCGACCCTAAACCAGTCACCCAGGACAGCCCACGACAAGTCCCGAGAGGTGTTCCTGATCCTCCCGGGATGGCGACAAGTACCAAGGGCATCAATAGAGTACACAAGGGAACGATTTCACCCATATATAAACAATCAAACAAATAGAAAAAATAAACGGACAGCCCCAAAGGAATTTATATAAAAATTGAACTAAATATTATTTGTACAAGAAACTAAAAGTAGAACAAAACCAACAACTAAACTGAACAACCCTGATGACCAACTAACTCCATGTGACACTTCTGGTCACTCTCCAACACAATGATCAAATGTCACCCAAGGTGATCGAACTCAAGATGAAACCTGCACGAGGGCTAAAAAAATGAAGAAGACTATAGGCGTGAGTATTAAAACTCAGTAGGTTAGCCCAATATTCTATTCCAAATGCACATTCCTTTAAAATAAAAGAAACATCAATTTATAGTTTTAAATTCAAGATATGAAAGTATGGTTTTCAAATGAGGTTCCATGCTATAATAATTATCACACAAAAACATGCATGTTTAATAAACAAAAATGCAAGTAACAATTTTTTTCAAAGAGGTGAAACTTAAAAATGAAAATAGTTTTCAAGAGGGATGCTTTAAAGAATTTTAACTTTTAAATAAATAACACACACTACTGAATTTACCAACCAAACACACCGTATGCCGACATTGAGTACAAAATATCTAATGAGAACTAGTCACGGGAACACCCCTAGGTACTAGTTAGTTGTGAGCCCCAGGTACCTCATATCTCGGTGAAAGTAACCATAATAAATATCCATTCTCATGCACACGAGACACTAGTAGGGAGCATAACCATAACCTAGTGGTCCCCCAAAAAAATCATCATCATAGTTTAGTTAGTGTTGTTATCGTCAAACTTGCTATGTGAAACAGGGGTCAAACCCCCACATAATCACTAGCATACTAGTACACGTCCGCCCACCTAGATACCCGGGATTCCCTTCTGTGCTCAATAAAGTTACACACATTATCAAATACACATTTCACATCCAAATTCCATTCCCAAACCATAAAAACACAAACATCCCACAAACTTTCTTCACATTTATTTCACAAATCAATAAACCACTAAAAAGTTTCGTAAAACAATCTCAAGGAGTATAATGAGGTCTTGCACATAAAATCCATTCAAAAATTCATTTTAAGGACACAAACCCATCAAAAACATATCAAAACAGTTTTGGAAGCCCCAAAACCAATTAATAAATCAATCTCATGGACCATAAAGTGGCCCCAAAAGATAGAACTTAAAGTGCACATGGAAACTATTTTTTTTTTGAAAAAAATGCCAAACGGGCCTTTAAAGCTTTCTCAAAACTAACATTTGACAAAGGTATGCATTTAAATTTTATTAAGGATTTGTATAAACACCATTTACAGTAGAAAAACACATTCATAAATCTCTTATAATACTCAGGTTACATATTCAAAACGCAACCATTTTCATAAAGATGTGAAACGGTCCATTTTTGGGCAACTCGAGCCAAAATATGTTGTAAACCCAAACGAACATGTTTGTAAAACCAAATACAAATTGGAAATCCATATAAGGACCAAAAAATAACATTTATAATTCTTCAAATTCATTTATAAATCCAAACAAATAACTTTTAAATCACACATCACACATAAAATCCAACCGGGCAATTTACCGAACACATGACATGGCCTTTTTAAACAAAACAATTTATTTTAAGTATGTAAAAAGGAATAAAAAACCAATTGAATGCCATATTTTCATTAAATATACTGTAAAATGTTAAAAATACCATAAACCGGATTATAAACCTCTCAAAATATTTTCAAAAGATAACAGAACATTTAAACAAACACTTGTTGAGAACTTTCATGACAAAACAACACTACCTTTCACAAAACAATGATTAAACAACCACTTTTCACACCAAGAAAATTATCCAAAGGCTTAAAAACAATAATAAACATTTATATCAGTTGTGTAAAATATTAAAATGATGAAACTTGAATGATAAAGGCATTTTCAAGGGATATCCTACCTCAAATCCTTGGCGTAATTGAAACGCACACCCGAAATCACCCGCCGCGGGTTTATAAACCCTAAAACTATAAATACCAGACCTAAACAAACATAAACCCCATAAAAACATGATATAACAAAAACATAGGTAGATAAATACTAGGAGACAATATAAATTTAAGAAATAATGAAAGGTGGGGGAAGAGGAAGGAGAAAGGAGAAGGAATCTCACCTTTCACCCTAGAAAATTCTTCGTCTTCCATTAGATATGCAACCCTAGAGAGAAGGGAATAGATTTAAACTTCTTTTAGAGACTCCTAAGGTCTGTAAGAACCAGGGAAAGAATATTGGTGGCCAAAAGAATACGAATTGATTTATTTATGAATGATACAATTTACCTTGTCAATTCTGGATGATTTGAGGTATCCTGAGAATTATCTCCCTAATACGAGACTCATATGAGCTCCAAAGAGGGTAAATATATTATGAGGGTGAGGGTAGAGTTATTTTATTCGAGGTGGATGTGGAATCACTGAAAAATAATAAAAAATGAAAATGATATAAAATAAATGAATTATTGTTTTAAAACAGGAAATGGGCCCATGGGCTGGCCCAATACCGAAATAAGTAACCCAAATTCACCATGCTTTTTAATTTCTATGAGGTCCAAAATGATAAATAAGTTTTAATATATCATTATAGGACAAGTGTAAAGTTTAATGGGTCAAAAATGATGAAAAAAAAAGATTTATAAAAGAAACAAATTCGGTTTTTAAAACTGGAAATGGGCTCACAGTTGGCCCAAATCATGAAGTAACCACCCTTTCTTCAATAACTCCTAAACAAGCAATGGGGATCCCAAATTAGGGTGGTTAGACATATATGAAACTTCAAAACTCAAGCTTCATCTCACCAAATACCCATTAAAAGGATTGTTATTTCCAATGGACCGAATCAATACAAAGACAAAAGAAACCGGGTGTACCAATTCTCCCCACCATTAAAGATTTCCGCCCCCGGAAATCCATAACACTTTCCGGCTGAAAATCACCACCTAAGGATTACCTATCAACATTATCCAGCCTCTCAATAAAAATAAATATCATTAACCATCAATGGATGTTAATCCTCTATATTAAAAAAACACAATACTCAAAACCACTTCCGGAAAATCTGTGGAAAAATCAAGCCACCACCTCCACAACCAAGCCAAGAAACCGATTGTTGGGCCTTCTCCCAATGAACCCAACCATCACCCAAACCAAAGAGAACTCACAAAAACAAAATATTACAGGGGAGTCTATAAGGGACTACCCACTATTAAGAAACAACTAGCACTAGAAATTTTCTTAGGATGAAAATCCAGGAGACCCATGGTGGGTCTCCCCACCATTAGAAACCAACTAGCAATGAACAAACAAGAATTCAACATGAGCTAGAATTGGGCCTCACTCACACAAGCCCAAAAAAACTCTCCTACAAAAACCTAAAATACCATGTTAATAGGGTTACAACATGGATATCTATACCACCCACTTCTAAATAGAGGGCACAAGAACTGGGCCAAGACTTTCAGCACGGATCTGGACCCCCACCACTCGGGGAGGGGAGGGAAGGGACCCAATAATTTGGCCACTGAAACCATAAAAGAAACAAATTAAATACCCAAAAATATCCACCTACAAATATTTAACACCAAGACCACACCCAATTTTCACAGGAGGTCCACACAGGGACATTGATCGAAAATCCACATCCATGAAGGCCTAACCCTAGACACTGTGTGAGGGGTTAAGTCCACCACACTTGTTGTGACAAAGGGAAATTCACAAAAATGAGGAACCAAAACATTTACATAGAAACTAAATTACCAAAATAGAGGAGGAAGGATCCAAATTTGGCACTCCACACCTCTATCGATTTACTGACTGCATGAAAAGCTTCACTCTGAGGCCTATGGCTGGAGCCCTGATTCTTGAAGCATTTTCTACACCGCAGTCAGGTGATAGGGATCACACCACTCAAAAAAACCTCACTTGATCACCAAAAAAACCTTCTTCTAAATAGGAACTCATAGATACATATCAAAATTATTTCTCACTAAAAATGTGGGGCTTAATGGACAAGGAATACGATGAAACAGGCCAACATCACTGAACACAACTGCTCTTTCCAAAAGAATTATCACGACCTAGAAGCACTTTTAATAGATCCCAAACATCTCTATATTCCAACAAACAGGTTGAGGCATCCTCAAAAGAGGTGGATTTAACATTTGAAATGAATATTTATTTTGATCAACATGAAATATTTCCAATGAAGAACTATCCATGGCCACATCACAACATCAAACACATCTTTAGAAACTCAATGAAAATTACTCCAAAACCGAGCCACCAACAAGATCTCATCTCAAGATATAACCAGAGTATGAATTCTAGATCACAAGTAAGCTAACCAAATAAAAAACTCTTCTAAGACATAAAAAAATCAAGCCACATAACCATTGGTTTTAAAAAAAGCCACAATTTTTCAGCTCAAAACAATTTTGAAAAAAAAAACAAACTAACTTGGTGGGTTTCCACATTCACCAATGGTGTTTCATAAAGTCTCACCCACATGCACATTTTCATGCCACCCTAGAAACCCAACCACCATCCCATATAGGCCATCCATCTAGATATAAATAAAACCATGCATGTGAGCACCCATGAAAAAACCAAAGGCTAAAACAAAACAACATCATTCCAAAGAAAAAATTACCTTCAAAAGGAACACCAACAACCAAGTCAAAAAACCTTTTCATATTTAAAAAAAATCAAAATTAATTAAGAACCATTTTCTTAAAAACTTACCCCTTTTAATTTTTAAAAACTTTTTAAATAACCAAGACACTCCAAACAACCCCTTCCCATTTTTTGAAAAAAAATTCAGCAAGGTATATTTTCATAATATGAGGTCAATTGAGACCAATACCCTTTCTATTAAAACACCAACCAATCAAAACCAATTTTCAAAACTAATTTATCCGATTCAAAAACTTTTTAACATCCCAAAATACCCAATTTAAAACCAAGATCCAGAATCACCTTAAAATGAATCACAATTTCAAAACATTTTATTTCAACAAACCACAAGTTTATATTATGGATAATCCAATCCCTTTAAATCATTTCCACTTCCCTCCATTTTTTTCACAAAAACACAACCTTCCAAAACCATTCTTATATTTAATTCTTGAAAATCCCCATTTTCACTTTTCAAAATCTAATACTTACTTTAAAACCCATTTCCACAATTCTCACACTAGGATTTTAAAAAAAAATCAGAATTCAAGAAAGGTTCAAGAGACCCAAAAAAGGGAACTAGTGTTGGTGGGTGACTTGACCATATGGTTGGTGGCCATATGTCAAACACAAAAACAACACAGAGAGACTTATTAGGACCATTCCCCAGCTCCACATGGCTTGTCAGGCCCTACGACCTTCAGGGGGCCATTAGTCAGAATCCCCTTGTCATATCCAAACACCAAACAATCAACAAGAACAAAGGACACTAATAAAACCAGACTTCCCATGGAAACCTGAGGATTAGAACACGAAAGAGTTCGTGACGCTCTTCTTGAACTTACCCCTCAAGTCCCAAAAATCATACTCCATCTACCTTGACATCCCCAAAATAACAAGGGTGCTCTAAAAAGAAATGTCTGCTAAGAGCCGACCTCCTTTGATACCATTTTGTCACGAACCGGCCTGAGTCGACCCTGAACCAGTCACCCAGGACAGCCCACGACAAGTCCCGAGAGGTGTTCCCGATCCTCCTGGGATGGCGACAAGCACTAAGGGCATCAATAGAGTACACAAGAGAATGATTTAGCCCATATATAAACAATCAAACAAACAGCAGAAATAAACAGACAACCCAAAAGGAATTTATATAAAAATTGAACTAAATATTATTTTTAAAAAAAATAAAAGTAGAACAAAACCAACAACTAAACTAAACAACCTTGATGACCAACTAACTCCATGTGACACTTCTGGTCACTCTCCAACACAATTATCAAATGTCGCCCAAGGTGATCAAACTCAAGATGAAACCTGCACAAGGGCTAAAAAAAGAAGAAGACTATAGGCGTGATTATTAAAACTCAGTAGGTTAGCCCGATATTCTATTCCCAATGGAAATTCCTTTAAAATAAAATAAAAATCAATTTATAGTTTTAAATTCAAGATATGAAAGTATGGTTTTCAAATGAGGTTCCATGCTATAATAATTATCACACAAAAACATGCATGTTTAATAAACAGAAATGCAAGTAACAATTTCTTTCAAAGAGGTGAAACTTCAAAATGAAAATAGTTTTCAAGAGGGATGCTTTACAAGATTTTTAACTTTTAAATAAATAAAACATAATACTGAATTTACCAACCAAACACACTGTATGCCGATGGTGAGTACAAAATAGCCAATGAGCACTAGTCACGGGAACACCCCTAGGTACTAGTTATTTTGAGCCCCAGGTACCTCGTATCTCGGTAAAAGTAACCATAATAAATATACATTATCATGCACACGAGCCACTAGTAGGGAGTGTACCCGTAACCTAGTGGTCCCCCAATAACATCATCATCATAGTTTAGTTATTGTTGTTATCTTCAAACTTGCTACGTGAAACAGGGGTCAAACCCCACAGAATCACTAGCATACTAGTACACGTCCGCCCACCTAGATACCTGGGATTCCCTACAGTGCTCAATCAAGTTACACACATTATCAAATACACATTTCCAAATTCAATTTCCAAACCATAAAAACACAAACATCCCACAAAATTTCTTCACATTTCTTTCACGAATCAATAAACCACTAAAAAGTTTCGTAAAACAATCTCAAAGATTATAACGAGGCCTTGCACATAAAATCCATTCAAAAATTATTTTTAAGGACATAAAACCATCAATAGAATATCAAACCAGATTTGGAAGCCCAAAAACCAATTAATAAATCAATTTCATGGACCATAAAATGGCCCCAAAAGATATAATATAAAGTACACATGGAAACCTTTTTTTTGAAAAAAATGCCAAGCGGACCTTTAAAGATTTCTCAAAACTAAAATTTGACAAAGGTATGAATTTTAATTTTATTAAGTATTTGTATAAACACCATTTAAAACATAAAACCACAATCATAAATCTCTTATAATACTCAGGTTACATATTCAAAACACAACCATTTTCATAAAGATGTGAAACGGTCCATTTTTTGGCAACTCGAGCCAAAATATGTTGTAAACCAAAACGAACTTGTTTGTAAAACCAAATCCAAATTGGAAATCCATATAAGGAACAAAAATACCATTTATAATTCTTCCAATTCATTTATAAATCCAAACAAATAACTTTTAAATCACACATCACACATAAAATCCTGTCGGGCAATTTAACGAACACATGACATGCCCTTTTTAAACAAATTAATTTATTTTAAGTACGTGAAAAAGAATAAAACACCAATTGAATGTCATATTTTCATTAAAGATACTGTAAAATGTTAAAAATACCATAAAAAAGATTATAAACCTCTCAAAATATTTTCAAAAGATAATAGAACATTTAAACAAACACTTGTTGAGCACTTTCATGACAAAACAACACTACCTTTCACAAAAAAATGATTAAACAACCACTTTTCACACCAAGAAAATTATCCAAAGGCTTAATAACAATAATAAACATTTATATCAGTTGATAAAAATATTAAAATGATAAAACTTTAGTGATAAAGGCATGTTCAAGTGATATCCTACCTCAAATCCTTGGCGTAATTGAAACGCACACCCGAAATCACCCGTCGTGGGTTTATAAACCCTAAAACTATAAAAGAACAGACCTAAACAGTCAGAAACCCCATAAAAAACATGTTATAACAAAAACCTAGGTATATCAATACTAGGGTAAAATATAAATCCAATAAATAATGAAAGGAGGGGGAAGAGGAAGGTGAAAGGAGAGGGAATCTCACCTTTCACCCTAGAAAACTCTTCGTCTTCCAATATATTTGCAACCCTTGAGAGAATTGAATGGATTGAAACTTATTGGAGAGGATCCTAAGGTCTGTAAAAACCCGGGAAAGAATATTTGTGGTAAAAAGAGTACTAATTGATTGATTTATGAATGATACAATTTACCTTGTCAATTCTGGATGATTTGAGGTATCCTAAGAATTATCGCCCTAATCTGCGACCCATATGAGCTCCAAAGAGGTTAAATAGATTATGATGGTGAGGATAGGGTTATTTTATTCTAGGGGGGTGGAATAACCTAAAAATATTAAAATATGAAAAAGATATGAAAGAAACTAATTATTTTTTTAAAACAGGAAATGGGCCCACGGGCTGGCCCAATACCGAAATAAGTAACCCAAATTAACCATTCTTATGAATTTATATGAGGTCCAAAAAGATAAAGAAGTTTTAAAATATCAGTATAGGACAAGTGGGAAGTTTAATTGGTGAAAAAGGATGAAAAAAAAAGTTATAAAAGAAACAAATTCGGTTTTTAAAACTGGAAATGGGCTCAAAGTTGGCCCAAATCATGAAGTAACCACCATTTCTTCAAAAACTCCTAAACAAGCAATGGGGATCCTAAATTAGGGTGGTTAGACATATATAAAACTTCAAAACTCAATCTTCAACTCAACAAATACCCATTAAAAGGATCGGGATTTCCAATGGACCAGATCAATACAAAGACAAAAAAACCGGGTGTGACAGCTTTGATGCCACTTATAAACATCCTGGATCTGATCACTCTATAATAATAAGATTGGAACTCCACATGACCTCAGGTGAAGTTTCATGTACTCTATAGGATTATGACTATTATTGGGGTCTTGGATAATACCTTGGGAAGATTATACCATCAAATCAGAGTATACAAATAATAGTTTAAATAAAATACAATAATCCATTAAAATATAAAATAAAATGAAATCAAACCTTATAACTATATAAGATTAAAATAATAAAACATTCCACATGTTATAATAAATTAATTTAAAAAATATCACATGTTTATTGCATACACCAATAAGATCTCCCATGGGAAGATCATTAAAAAACTCAAAATTAAAGTAAAAAAATTGAAAACCACAACCTAGTCCTGATTCCTGGAATGGTTCCACCTCCTGACACTATCCATGTTATCCTTATCAAAAATAAAACATATAGTCACTACCTTACATGTAACTCTGATAAGAATGTTTTCTTAGGTAACAATGTTCTAAATAGGTTTCTTTGGGGGGGTTGATCACAACTTAGTATGACACAACAAATGGTGTCCCTAACATAACTAGTACATACAGTTCATTTAAAATGTTATATCCTTAGAAGGAATAATTAAAAAATGTATTAAAAGTTACTATCATGGCCATGAGAACATTCCTAGTAACTTAAATATGACTATACATTCTTCGGTTAGTTATTTATGCTTTTTAAAATGATATATTACTAAAACCATGTGTTGGAAAAGTGACCAACCATAATAGCATCCAATATCATAAATCATTGGAGGGATGAGAACACAACCTAGATACCATCATATAGCATAATAATCTATCATATTATTTCCCACCCAGGATAACATCATGTAACACAATCATTAGTGGGATCAAAATCTACCCCAGATGCCATGATATAACTTCATCATTGAGGGGGATTAGAACCCACCCTAGATAACCATAATATATCACAATCATTGATGGAATTATATCCCACCCCATATAAAAATAACATATCATACCCACTATGTGGATAATCATCCCATTAGTATTTCACCATATTTCATAATCACATTATTGAGAACTCACCTAAACCCAATATAAATTACATATATTTTCCTCTCATGCACACAACCTATTCCCATCACCAAATTCATACTAGTATAAAAAAAATTATCCCCCTTATTCTAACTATCTTTAAAGTAAATAAAAATATCATCAACAACTATGGTCTCCTAGATCACATCAATGTTCAAACACCACTTGTGGGTTCCAAATCCCATTTGCAATTCTAGGTTTAATGCTTATCACTTAAATGGAATTTCATCCCTCAATATATCTATAATTTTAGCAGGGAATAATATGACACATACAAAAAAATGTAAGAAAAATATATAAGGAATTACATATCAACCCTATCACTTCCAATCCATTCTATGTTGGTCCTCACATACCTAACCTATACATAAATACTCTCCATTTTATACCACTATGCCAACCATTCCCAACCAACAACACTCACAAACTCAAAGGGAAATAAGGGAACCTATTAAATGGTCCACTAATTTTATTAATTTAATTTATAATCCTATATATTCCATATATCACATAACAAATATTTATAGTTGATCTCATTCCCATCGGGGACCGAGAAATCAAGAATAATGTTCTAGGGTTCGACATGTCCTAAGACACTTTCATTCTTCTTAGGGGAATTTAAATGAATCGTTCATTTTTTATTTATGTTCAATAACAGATATGTGGTGAGACTACATATCACATGCTATATAACAAAATAAATAATCCTTAAAAACATGTTTTGGGACCACATACCTCATTCAGTGGTATTTCTATCAATAAAAACTTAGCCACCAATGTAAACCAAAATAAATATAGCTCCATCAGCCATCATATATCCATAAAATAATATAGTTGTTTCAATAAAAATTTTAACTAGTTATAATAAATTTTTAATAAATTTTAAAATTAATCAACGATAATTCCATAATCAATACCTATGGAATAATTGGAAAAAAACTACCAGGTGGTCTCTCAAAGCATAAGCCTTAATAAATAGGGTGTGAACTACCCTAAGTATCCACCAATACCTCTATAAAAAAACCCCAATTTATCATTTATATACACTATAAATTTATCTTTAATATATTGATACCCATAAATAACTCAAATATGTGATATACCTCATTGAATCTTTACAAACCTATTACATTCATATGCTCGAGACCCCTTTATCTAACCTATGAAAAACCTCATCCTATTGAGGTGATTCAATCTTTACCAAATGGGGTAGTTACTTAATAACTAAATTTATGAAACCATATTTAGTGTCTAACAAAGTAAGGGAAGAACTACCAATGAGCCTATACCTTAGTGGTACAGGCTCCTGCTTGGCATCCAAAAGACCCAGGATCAAATCCGGGCAGTGACTAATTTCTGGGTACTATAAAAGCACTATAGTAGGGCATTGTAGAAGTACTGTTGCATCGAAAAAACTATAGCGACAGTGACACTATAGTGGTGGAGGCACTGTAGCAGGACTGCAGCGGTGGCGGTACTGTAGCAACCCGGGTACTGTAGAAGTACTATTCACCGAGGGGCCCTTTGGGCCAAAAAATGGGCTTTCAAGCCTAGTATTCAGGCCACTTGGCCTTGGGCCTTCAAGCTATGTAATGGGTCTCCCTCTACCCATTATAAAGAGGTATTTTCTTTAAATAATAAAATGAGGTTTCTACCCCAACCTTTAAAAAAAGTAAGGGAATAACTGATGAAGAAAGAAGAAATCATACCTCAAATGATGATGAATACTTCTATTTGGTTGAAAAGGATAAGAGTATGGGTAGAGGAGATCAACCTCCCACTATTCATATATATCAAAAATGATGAATTATAGAGAGGGTTTCTAATTTGAAATCCCAAAAAGACCATCCTTTCCTTGGTAACATGATACTGAACAATATACTCATTTTAGGGCGATCGTAATACCTTTGACAGACACTCCTCATGGAATGACTACTCAGGTCACGGCGCGGTATAATTTCACTGAATAGAACTAAAATATCAATCTTATTGCCCAGTTTTATATTACATCATTACCATTACCTTCATGGTGAAACCAACCACAAGGAGTAACTTGAAGCTACTGCCTCTTGAGGACCCTCCATAATGTAGCCTACCCATGACGATGTCACCCTTTCCCCTTAAGAATACCTTATAGAGTGGGACTCATCCTCATTATGTCTAGTCTATCATGTTCATTTTATAAAAAATTATATATTTACCCTTACCTACCAGAATTTAACTTACATATCACAGAGCAACCCTTAAGTTTCATTGATTGATATTTTTATATTATAATGTCCCTTAAGTATAAAATACTTAAAAAATATTACCCTTATGTATTATAGAAACCATTAAGTATTGAACATATCTATGGAGACCCATTCCTTTTACACATATCATTCTAATATTTTTAACATAAACGTTTATTAATTAAAACACAAATTTCATGAGTCTTAGTTTCTTTGGAACACTGGGAGCATAATATATTAATAGAAACTAAAACATGGAATCCTTATTTTTTTTATTTTCCATATTGAATTATTAAATCTATTTTATCTCCTAAAACTTCATAGAATAACCTAGGGAATACATAAAAGAAATAGATGAGCTAGATTTCCCAATAAGGGAATAAACATGATAAGTAAATATAACGTGTGATTTAATGATATAACATGATATCATAAAATATAAGGCTACTTAGTAATTGCATGGAATAATATCATAAATAACATGGTATCATAAGATCTAGAATCATAATAAATGTGGAAACTATATATAACATGAAATAAACATGATTTAAGGATATCTTCAAAGATAATATAACATGGAGAAAATTTATCATAATGGATTAGGTTTGCCCTCTAATCCCATACATGTCTTCTTATGAGACTAAACCATTACCAAATGAGTTGGAGTGCTATTTGGCACACCCATCATAATATAATCATGATCTATGTCTACCAAATAATACAAATAAATCATAAGGCATAACCTAACAATTAACCATGGAAATAAAATTCATTATATAATCATCCTTCAGAACATAATCAAATGAAATTTCATAATGAATTAATTTGATAAATGATAAAAATACATATATTATCCCATTAAATTAATGAGAATAAACTATGTATATTAGTGAGATAAATATATACATAATTTAGAAGCAATACATAACATCAAATATTATTGTTATTAATGAAAATACTATTGAAAATATTAAAAAATTATTGAGGAAAATAACATTTTAACTTTAAGTAACATAAAGGATGTCATCTTAGATAGAAAATTATATTTAAATTATCACTTTGAACATTTCTTAGCGAACATATCCTTTATATTTTGAAAAAAAATATTTAAAATATTAAAATTTCACAAAAATTAATTTTTTTAAATATACTTTTAAATATAAAAAGTAAGCTTTAAAACATTGATCGGTTATAAATATTGATGATATTTATTCATTATGAATACATTAAAATACAATGATTCAATTCATATTATTATAAGAAAAGTCAGAAATTACCTTTTTCCGAAAATAATAGGAATATTCCTTTTAAACCATTTTATAAAAATAAAATTAAAGCTAAAAATGAATTTAAAAAAATAGTTGTACATAATTTTTAGAAAACATGGATTTAGAAGTAAAAATATTTTCAACCGAGGAGAGAAACTAAGTGGTGTTTTATTAAAAAAATATCAATAATTTTATAAAAATATGTATAAATGATAATATTACTTGAAAATTTCATGAATAACCAGATGATATGAAAATTAAAATGTTTAATTATATGATGATTAAAATAATTTTCTTCAATGTAAATTCAAGCATAAGAAACCCAAATTAAAATGATATTGAAACATAAACCCTTAGCACTTTAGAAACTTTTGAATCGTAAAATCCTACTAATTAAGTAGATTAACTTTAAATTCAAATATCATTAATTATTAGTGATTGATTATATAGTATGTAAAGGATAATTATATATACTATTTCAAATAAATTAGGTATGTAAAAGAACATGTGTCTCAAAGAAAGAAGTTGAGATGAAACCCTAAAAAAGTTCATATTATTGAGGTGAGAGTAAATAAATGGTATGAGCATGCATCAAAAATTTATACACAAACAATTAAAAGTTTAAATACAACATAAATAAATAAAAAATAATTTCACACATAATTCTGGAATAATTTTATAAATAAAGAAGATTTATAACTCAGTGAATGGAAATTGAGTTATGAAATCCCTTACCTCACACTTCCCTTTAGTTGAGAACTATATACCATCATGTATAGTTGTTTTTAAAATCATATTAACATATAAAATCAACTTATTAATATTAATAATATCATATATATGATCCTTTTATGACATTTTGTTACTCATTCGTTAATAATCACTCATTGTAGCTATTGTTTCTAGTGATAATTGCCTTTTTTTCTCATGAATGTTTTATCTTGAAAGTTCTTGATCTCAAACATAGAATATAATTTCAATATATAAATAATTATATTAATGTTATAAATATAATTTTCATTCATTATATATATATTTAGATATATTATTTAATTTTTATCATGGTAAATGAATCACATTTCTTTTTGGACATGGTATATTTTACGTACCCATGAGAGAAGTTATCAATTCCTTAACAGGTGAAAGTGTAACGTACCGGTTCTGGAAACTACCCAACGGTGCCCCATGCTCAGTTGGTCACATGGCCTCAAGTGAATTTCCCCAAATTCCAGAGGCTTCTGAATAGCAACAAGGGCCTTGGTTGTGATAGTGGGGAAACTATGCCCTCATTGGAAGAGTAACACAGCGGAAGTAAAATAGATATACAATAGCGAAAGCAGTAAAAATTCCAAACAACAGTAAGCAATGGAAGACTGATGAAGAAACAACTGGAGAACATATATATAAATGATTCATGATACATATGTCTAACAAAAAACCCAAACAAGTCACAATGCTGAGATACATAACTAAACCAAAGTATAGGAAAAACAAGTAAACAACTCCTCATCATCGCAAGCCTCAGCTTGGTCCCATGCTCTCCATCTCCAAAACAGTCAAGTACCTGAAGTAGAATGGCACTTTCCCTTATCTATACCTACTACAATATAATCTGTGTGGTCCCAAAAGCATGACCCAAATAGGGTGTGAGACTAAATCCCAGTAGGCAACCACCAAGAGATTTGTGCCTAACAGTCAGTGAATATATATGGCAGGTAATAATCAAAAGCAGCAATAAACAAGGAAGTACTTAATAGTAAACATTCCTACAGTTCCAAATCATTCAAACACCACATACCAAGTCAATAGATAATCACAAACAGGTAACCCTCTGGGATGTACTCACCGCCAAATCCACTCTGGTCCTACCCAGTAACAAAAGAAACCCTCTGGGAAGTACACACAGTCTAAACCCTCTAGTTTAGCTTTAGTATAGACTCTCTAGGGAAGCACTCATTGTCAATTACCCCTATAGTTTTGTATCGGTAATTAAAAGGTGATCTGAGTTAGCACTTATGTCACATTACCTATGTGGCCTGCATCGAGGAACTACAGACACTCTGATGAAGCACTTACGTCAATTCCCCATGTGGTCTCACATCGTAACAGTAAAAACAGACACTCTAGATAAGCCTTTACGTCCATTCTACCTATGGCCTACTACACCTGGTTCTCATGACACTATTTATTTCAAACAAGCATGGAAATTCGTATCGGCCAAACTAAACCTCCAGAACGACTTGGATAACAGTATACAATATAACAGCATGGAAGATAAACAAAATCACTACATCCTATAATACTAGGCATGGAAATCAAATAGCAGCCTAATAAGAAAACTATACCAAACGGTCACAAAAAAATATGCATGATTAAACACTTCTGAAGCATAGAAATTAACCCTATTCACATCCAATTAACCTCAACTCCAACATACAAGCATAGCAGGAAATTAACAGAGCTAAAACCGTAAACACGCAATACCCCGTTCAAGGGTATTGGGAAATTTTGCACATATAACTCAAAGACTTTCAATGGAAAGGAAAAAAAGACATACCTCGGTGTTGCAGGATCATTATATGTGAACCTCAAGCCTTGAATCACCCAAGAACACCATAGATCTATAAAAATTCTCAAAATTCTCAACCGAGGATAACTCTTGAAAGAGGAGGAATCAAGAAACGAAGATCTAGAATAAGGAAGATCTTAATGAGGAGATCCCAACACAATTGACAGTGGTCTATTCAGAGAACAGATGCTCGATAAGGATCTTGGGGAAAGATCGCGGTCGTACGGTCTCTCCTAGACGAACTAGGTCGCGAAGGAGGGATTTCTTACAATTAGACATGACCCTAGTCCGTTTAATGAAAAAAAATGTACACGACATGTACTTTAGAGGTACATGGTGTGTACTTTCCCTTACTGTCCCCCACATTAGGCGGTCTCCAGGTCACCACACACGACTATGTGCTCGGCCGTTACACGGCCAGCACACGGCTATGAGCGGTAACAGAGTACACGACGTGTACTTATAAAGTACATGGTGTGTACTTCAAAAATTTCTAGAAACTCCTCTTTTTCTCTAAAACACCAAAAAAAGAAAAACATACCTAAAAAGAAGATTCAGGTTCTTAAAAACTTCCCCCCTTAAAGAAATTCATCCCCTAATTTCTCTATCAAGGCAGTGTAGAAGAAGAAACCTCAAACATCTCCAGCCACTATGATTGTACATCGGCTTCCCTCTCCAAAGTCTAGACTTGTACCTGTTTGTGCTACCACAGCACTCATACCAGAGGAACAAACCGGCTATGGAGAACCATCATACTACGATCAAAAATCTGGATAAGATGCTCCTTGAATGAGGATTAAACCTCTAACTCAACCTCCTTAGGTTGAAAAACATGATACAGGTCTGAGAAGTAACATCGGAGCTGAGAAATGTGGAAGATATTGTGCATAGTCCGGTACCTCTGAGGCAACTGCAACCGATAGGCGACTGGCCCAACTCTCTCCAACACATCAAATGGCCCTAAATACCTCATTTAAAGCTTACCATGTCTCCTAATCCCTCTGTTCCCCAACCTTGGTGTGACACATAGGAAAACCTGACCCTCAACCTTGAACTCCAGAGGTTGTCTTCACTGATCATCATAAGACTTATGTCGAGACTGTGAAGTAGCCATCCTCTTCTGAATCAACTCTATCTTCCCTGTGGTCTCCTGGACAAGACGAGGTCCCAGCATAGTTTCCTCTCCTACCTCCAGCCAAAATAAAGATGATCGGCATAGAATACCATATAATGCCTCATAAGGTTTCATCTGAATAGTTTCTTGAAAACTATTATTGTATGCAAACTCTACAAGAGGAATGTGCTTCTCCCATGGACCTCCAAAATACAGGATGCATGCTCAAAGCATGTCCTCAAGCATCTGAATTGTACACTTAGACTGACCATCTGTCTGGGGGTGGTAAGTTGTACTCAAAAGTACCTGTGTACCCAAGGACTTCTGTAATCCCAGCAAGACCCGAGAAGTAAAACGGGCATCCCAATCTGAAACAATGGAGTGTGGAACCCCATGAATACGTATTATCTTGCGGATGTACAACTATCCCATCTCATAAACACTAAAAGTCTCCTTGATCGACAAGAAATGGGAAACCATCATGAGTCTGTCAATGACAACCCAAAACGCATCATTCCCTCAAGGCGACCTCGGCAGACCTATCCTGAAATCCATCGCGACATCATTCCACTTCCACTTGGGAATGGGTAACTACTGCAAAATCCCTGTTGGTTGCTGATTCTCTTCCTTCACAAGCTGATAGGTGGAACACATCATCATGAAACCAAAAATATCTTTATTCATACCTGGCCACCAATACTAATGGTGTAGATCATGATACATCTTGGTGACACTAGGATGAACTGTCCAAAATGAGGAATGAAATTCCCACAACATCTCCTCGCGTATGTCTACTAACACCCATACACGCCCATCGAAATGAAATATCTCATACTTGCCTATGGTCCATCCAGGAATAGGGTCCTCTCCTGATGCACTCTCCCATAGGACTAGGCCTTCAGAATCTGATAGCTTCCTCATTCACAGTCGATCAAGAATAGTAGAGGTAACAGTTATAGAAGAAAGAAATGCCAGCCCCTGCCTATCGTGCACCTCCAAATTCATCTCAAAGAACATATCCATAAGCTACCACTCACTACTGGACTCTTGAACTGCCTATATTTGAGTCTTCCCTATCAGTATATCAACCACCACATTGCCTTTCCCAGGCATATAGGCAAGCTGAATGTCAAAATTCTGAAGGTACTCAACCCACCTTTGTTATCTCAAATTTAGGCCACACTAAGTGAAGATATACTTGAGACTTTTGTGGTTCGTGAAAACCATAAAATTATCTCCTAGAAGATAACGTCTCCAACAATGTAAGGCATGAACAATTGCAGCTAGCTCAAGATCATGAGTCTGGTAATTCCTCTCATGTGGCCTCAACTGTTGAGACCCATACACAACGACTCCTTTTTCCTGTATAAGCACAACTCCCAGCCTGATACCTGAAGCATCACAGTACATAGTATAGCTCTTTATCGGCTCTATAAAAACTAGTATCGGTGCTAAAGTCAACTTCCATTTCTGCTCATGAAAGGATGACTCACAAGAATCTGACCACAAGAACCTTCCACTCTTCTTAGTCAGTCCCGTTAATGGTGCTGCTAAGCGTGAAAAGTCATGTATGAATCGTTTTTAGTATCTAGCCAGCCCAATAAAACTCTATACCTCAAATATGTTCTTCGATTTCTACTAGGAAACTATAGCTCTCACTTTCTCTAGGTCCACTAATACTTCTGTTTCCAAGATAACATGACCTAAGAAGTGAATCTGATCCATCCAAAAGTGGCATTTTGAGAGCGTAGCATATAAATGATTCTCTCTCAGTGTACTCAGAACAATATCAAGATGGTTAGTATGGTCATGTTGAGTGTGAGCGTACACCAAGATATCATCCATGAATACCACCACGAAAGAATACAAGTATGGATGGAACACTCGGTTCATCAGTTCCATGAAAACTACAGGCGTGTTTGTGAGACCGAACGGCATAACCACATACTCGTATAGACCATACCTACTCCAGAAGGTTATAAGAGGTATATAATATGGTCTAACGTGCAACTGATGGTAACAAAATCTCAAGTAAATCCTTGAGAACACCCGGTCTCCTCGAAGCTGGTCAAAGAGGTCATCAATCCTTGAAAGGGATATCGGTTCTTGACTGTCAACTAGTTCAACATCCGATAATATACACAAAGTATGAGGGTACTGTCCACCTTCTTCACAAACTGGATTGGAGAACCCCAAAGAGAACTACTAGCTCAGATGAAACCCTTAACCTGAAACTCCTCCAACTGCTTCTTGAGCTCCTGTAACTCTGGTGTAGCCATCCTGTAAGGATTAATGGACACTAGTGCCACTCCTAGAACAAGATCAATAGAAAATTATACCTCTCGCTCTAGAGGAAAACCTAAAAATTCCTCTAGAAAGACATCCCTGAAATGATCTATCACTGGATGAAAGTCAATCTATTAATTCCCCTAGTCATCTAGATAAAGACTAGCAATCTGGGTTGTAACTCCTTCCAACCTATAATGCTCGGGTCCTGCTCTACTCGCCTGGACATCCCATTCGGCCTTATGAAGAAACGATATGCCCTCTGGTGATGTGAAACTCACCCTATGGTGATAGAAATTGATAACTTCATGGAAGGGGACTAACTAGACCATTCTGAGAATGACATCATAGCCTGTTATCTCTAGGACATAAAGGTCCCATAAGAAGTGACACACACCAACCTAAAGAATGAAATCCTTGCACTAACGTACACTACCCGTTATAGTCCCCAACAGTGTGTCTAACATCAATACATCATCATAAGTAAAGACACAGAGCCCAAGGCTCTCCACAAAACAATAGATATAAAGTTATAGGAAGCCCTTGTATCAAAAAGATCAGAAGCTAAAACTGATGCAACTATAATCATACCTCAAACTGTAGAGGGTCCAGGATTCTACTCCTGTTGGGTCTTCTCCACTGTAAAAGTCTAACCTGCAATGTGGCCCTGTGACCCTGGTTGACCACCCTGAGCTGATCCAACCTAATGTCGCTAAAAGCCTGGTGATTGAATACCATGGCCACGACCTCCACCTCGACCTGAATGGCCGGAAGAACTCCAATTACCAAACTGATGAGAAACTTGTGGCGATGCTCCTAAATGAGATGTCATAGAAGGACCCTTGTCACCAGCTTCTAGTGAGAATATCTGATATAAGCGCTCAAGATGACCCATCTTGCCACAATATCAGCACTCCACTAGGTATCTCGAGAAATGTGGCCTCATACGATCTCTCTTCCCGCACTGGTAGAACACCACCTAGCTACCAGAAGAAGTGTCTCAACTCCTTGGATCACCACGCAAAGACCCCCTGCGGTGCTTCCTACTGTTAGTAGGAGGAATACTAACTCCAGATGTCGAGGCACCCTAGCTCACAACTCCATAATCCCACAGATTTCGCTCTGTGATCAGCTCCTGGTTAACAATAAAAGTGATTGAAGTCAATCTTAATATGTTCACTAGATATAGAATGTCGTGCCTTAGACCATACTCAAATTTCATTTCTAAGAATAAGTCATCGCCTCCTAGGAAATGATTGAAGCGTTGTAGCTCTGTGAAACGAGTTGAATACTCCATAACAGAAAGATTACCCTGGTCCAAACTCATGAACTCTCTTGCTCGATAGGCCCTCAATTTCTCCGGATAGAAATATTCATAAAAACCATGTTGTAAGTCATCACAGGCCATGACCTGCTGGAATCCTACCTGTGAGATCACATCCCACAATCTCTTAGCAGAATGTCAAAGAATTTACATAGTGATCTTGAACCTCCTCTTTGTAGGCATCTCCATATTCTCAAAGATTGAAATCATAGATTCTAACAATGACTTCGTAGCCTGAGGTCCTCCTTCCCCTGTGAAGGTGGTAGGATATTGTTGCTGGAAAAATTGCGTCAACTATGCCATAGAAGGGGAAGGATGTGGTACTCCTCAGAAGGTCTTCGTGAACCTCATAAAGCCCTCTCAAAACTGTGCATCAACACCTGTGTCCAGAATGACGGCTGGTGCCAAGACTGGTACAATTGGAGGATCTGCTGGTAGTCCCTAATCATCCATGTCTAGTGTATTATCACCACCTTGCAACTAGTGTACAACCATAGGACATCTCGGTGGCATGACTCTGTTGGGTCAAGCACACACCTTAGATCAAGATTATTAAGGACTGAAACTTTGAAGAGAAAGGAGGGAATGGGAGAAAGAAAGCATTCAAGTTTTTTTTTCTAAACATGGATACATGGAATGTATAATTCCTACACAGTGTGTTCCCTTAAGCCTTCACATGGGAATGTAATTCTGCCAAAACCGGTTGTGTAAAACCCCATACATGGCATTTTTTCCTTACACACGGCGTGTACTTGAATCTTATTCCCCTGCCTGAGTTCACTTACATGGCTAGGCCACATGGTTCTCCTAAAACAAGACTACATGGAATATTAGTGCCAGACACGGCATGTACTAGACGAGATTCACTAACCCGTGTTGTTAGTGACACAGCCGAATACACGGCTCACACTGAACGTCGTGTTCCAGATGGACACGGAGTGTAGTAGGAAGATTTTTCTGACCCGTGTTGCCAGTGACATGGCCGTATTCCTAGGATTACACTACACATCGTGTTCAAGACTGACACGACTTGAATTTATTAATCTTTGATCCACCTGTATCATTAGTCACGCAAGTAGACACAGGATCTAAACACACGGCGTGTACTTCTAGTCCACGGCGTTGCCCACCAAGATTTTCCCATCCCCATGTCTCTGCCCACACAGCCAGCGACATGGTTAGAGACTAAATGGAGTGTACATATGGTACACGGTGTGCACTTAATAAAAACTATTTATTCTCGAACAGAAGAACACATTTCATGTATCCAACATTACACGCCGTGTATTCTGAGTTTTTCTGGACAGTAAGCCACAAAAACTACTCTGGAGGCCAGAAAGACACTGAAATGGACATTAAAGTGCCAAATTCCGATCTTTGAGGCCCATACTCCCCGCGAATAAAATCTTGGCATCTTATACATGTCATAAACAAGCATAATAGATCAATGATCCACCAAATTCTGATCCATGAGGGCCCATAATACCTCAAGAACCAAAGTTTGGTGTTCATTCAAACAAAACCTTACACAACCAATACCCTATAAAACAATAGGTATTTTATCAAGGTATTTATCACAACATCATGAATATCTAGTACAACACTTATCACAATAACATGCAATTGCTAATGCACCCTAAATGGAATGGAAATAATTCATGACATGTGATTCCTAGAAAGTGCCTATATGATGAATGAGATGGAATACTCACATTTCATCAGGTTGAAATAGAAGTAGAACCTCAATAACATCAACAATAATAGAACAAAACATGTGAATCACCCAGCAGTGAAAATCAAATCAACTATAAAATTGAAAAACTAGAAAACCTGCAATAAACAAGGAAGATTGGATTTTCCTTGTACACGGGTTAGCTACTCCCACGCACAGCTTATTACCAAGTTCCAATTTCATCATATCCCTGGATATAGGCTTCAAATAGTAGGTCAAGAAGAAAAGAACCTTCCTCTAAAACCACATTTTAATGTCCAGGTTCTCGAAGCTTCCCAGAGGTGCCCTGTACCCGGTTGGTCACATAGCCTCAAGCGCATTTCCCTGAACACCAGAGGCTTCCAACTAGCAGCGAGGGCCTTGGGTGTGATAGTGGGGAAACTATTCCCTCATTAGCAGAGTATCACAGTAGAAGTAAAGTAGTTATAAAATAGATGAATCAACAAAAATTCCAAACAATAGTAAACAGTGGAAGAATAATGATGAAACAACTGGGGCAGATATATATAAGTGATGCATGATGCATATGTCTAGGAAAACAACCAAAAAAGACACAAGGCTAAGATACAGAACTAAATCATAGTACCAGAAAAATAAGTAAACAGCTTCTCAGCATCGCAAGCCTCAACTTGGTCTCATGATCTCCAACTCCAAAGCATTCAAGTACCTGAAGTAGAAGGGTGATTGCCCTTATCTATACCTGTAACAATATAATCTGTTTAGGACCAAAAGAATGATCCAAATAAGGTGTGAGACTAAATCCCAGTAGGCAACCACCAAGAGATTTGTGCCTAACATTCAGTGAATATATATGGAAGGTAATAAGAAAAATCAGCAGTAAATAAGGAAGTACTCAACAGTAAACATCCCTACAGTTCCAAAGCATTCAAACACCACATACCAAGTAAAAAGATAATTAAAATAGGTAACCCTTTGGGATGTACTCACAGCCTAATCCCCTCTAGTCCTACCCATCAACACAAGAAACCCTCTGGGAAGTACACACAGTCTAACCCCTCTGGCTCAGCTTTAGTATAGACTCTCTGGGGAAGCACTCTCTGTCAATTCCCCCTATACTCTAGTATGTGTAACTAAAAGGCGCTCTGGGGAATCACTTACGTCACATTCCCCCAGTGGACTGCGTCGAGGAACTACAAACAGTCTAAGGAAGCACTTAAGTTAATTCCCTATGTGCTATTTCATTGTAACAGAAAAAACAGACACTCTGGAGAAGCCCTTAGGTCCATTCTCCCTATGGTCTACTACACTTGGTTCTCACGGCCCTGTGTAAGTCAAACAATCATGGAAATGCATATTATCCAAATTAAACCTCAAGAACTACTTGGATAACATTCTAAATTATAACAACATGGCAGATAAACAAAATCACTCCATCCTACAATACTAGGCATGGAAAGCAAACACCATTCTAATAGGCAAACTATACAAAATGGTCACAAAAAAATATGTATGGGAAAACACTTCCAAATCATAGAAATTAACCCTATTCACATTCAATTAACCTATACTCTAGCATACAAGCATACCATGCAATTAACAGGGATAAACCCATAAACAAGCAATACCCCGTTCAAGGGTATTGGTCAATTTTGCACATATAACTCAAATAATTTCAATATAAAGGCACATACCACCTACCTCGGTGTTGTAAGATCATTATACATGAACCTCAAGCCTTGAATTTCCCAAGAACACCATATATCTATAAAAAATCTCAAAATGCTCAAATGAGGATAACTCTTGAAAGAGGAGGAATCCGGAAACGAAACTCTAGAATAAGGAATTACTTACCGAGGCGATCCCAACGCAATTGACGGTGGTCGATTCGGAGAACAGATGCTCGATCAGGAGCTCAGAGAAATATCACGACCGTACAGTCTCTCCTAGATGAACTAGGTCACGAATGAGGGATTTCTGCCAATTAGATGCGACCCCAGTCTATTTAATGAAAAAAAATAAAGTACATGTCGTGTACTGTAGAAGTACACGGCGTGTACTTTCCCTTATCGGCCCCCGCATTAGGCGGTCTCTAGGTTACCACACACTGTTGTGTTCTCAGTCGTTACACGGCCGACACACGGCTACAAGTGGCAACAGAGTACATGGCGTGTAATTCAAAAATTTTCAGAAAATCCCCCTTTTCTCAAAAACACCAGAAAAAGAAAAACATGCCTAAAAAGAAGATCCAGGTTCTTAAAAACTTCCCCCCTTAAATAAATTTGTCCCCAAATTTCCCTAGTAAGGCGGCATAGAAGAAGAAACCTCAAATATCTCCAGCCACTGTGATCATACATCGACCTCACTCTCCCAAGTCTCATCATGTAATCATCTGTGCTACCATAGAACTCGTACTAGAGAAACAGACCAACCACGGAGAACCTTCATACTGCGATCAACAATTTGGATAGGATGCTCCTCAAATGATGTGTCCACCTCTAACTCAGCCTCCTTAGGTTGGAAAACATGAGACAACTCTGAGAAGAAATAATGAAGCTAAGAAATGTGGAAGACATCGTGCATAGCCTGTTACCTATGAGGTAACTACAACTGATAGGTGACCAGACCAACTCTCTCCAACACATCAAACGGCCCGACGTACCTCGGTGAAAGCTTACCCTGTCTTCTAATACTCTTATGCCCTAACCTTGCTGTGACACACAGAAATACCTAATCCCCGACCTCGAACTCCAAAGGTCATCTCCGCTGATCAGCATAAGACTTCTATTGAGACTGTGTAGTAGCCATTCTCTTCTGAATCAACTCTATCTGCCATGTGGTCTCCTGGACAAGACGAGGTCCCATCATAGCTTCCTCTCCTACCACTAGCCAATATAAGGGTGATTGGCATGTCCTACTATATAAATCCTCATAAAGTGTCATCTGAATAGTTTCTTGAAAACTATTATTGTAGGAAAACTCTTCAAGAGGTATGTGCTTCTACCATGGACCTCCAAAATCTAGGATGCATGCTCGAAGCATTTCTCCAAGCACCTGAATCATACACTCAGACTGGCTATCTGTCTGGGGTGGTTAGTTGTACTCAAAAGTACATCTGTACCCAAGACCTTCTGTAATCCATGCCAGACTCGAGAAGTAAAATGGGCATTCCTGTCTGAAACAATGGAGTTTGGAACCCCATGTAGATATACTATCTCACAGATGTACAACAGTCTCATCTCATCAACCCTGAAAGTATCATTGATCAGAAAGAAGTGAGCAACCTTTTTGAGTCTTTCAATGACAACCCAAACCACATCATTCCCTCGAGGAAACCTCATAAGATCTATCACAAAATCCATCACAACATCATTACACTTCCACTCGGGAATGGGTTACTGGTACAAAAGCTCTGCTGGTTGCTGATGCTCTGCCTTCACTTGCTGGTAGGTGGAACACCTCATCATGAAACCAGCAACATCTCTCTTCATACCTGGACACCAATACTGACGGTGTATATCATGATACATCTTGGTAACACCAGGATGAACTTCCCAAACTGAGGAATGAAATTCCCACATCAGCTCCTTGCGTATGTCTGTTGACACCCATATGTGCCCATGGAAATGCAAGATCTCATCCTCACCTATGGTCCATCCAGGAATAGGGTCCTCTCCTAACGCACTCTCCCATAAAACTATGCCTTCAGAATCTGATAGCTTCCTCATTCTCACTCGATCAAGAAGAGTATAGGTAAAAACTATTGAATAAATAAATGTTTTCCCCTATCTGTCGTGAACCTCCAAATGCTTCTCAGAGAACAGAGCCATAAGCTTCCACTCACTGCTGGCCTCTTGAACTTCCTGTATCTGAGCCCTTCTGCTCAGCACATCAGCCACCGCATTGCCTTTACCAGGCGTATAGGCAAGCTCAAATTCAAAATATTGAAGGTACTCAACCCACCTTTATTGTCTCAAATTCAGGTCACGCTGATTGAAGATATACTTGAGACTTTTTTGGTCCGTGAAAACCACAAAATTATCTCTTAGAAGATAATCTCTCCAATAGCGTAAGACATGAACAACTAAAGCCAGCTCAAGATCGTGCATTGGGTATTTCCGTTCATGTGGCCTCAACTGCCAAGACCCATACGCAATGATTCCTTATTCATGTATAAGCATAGTTCCCAACCCGATACCTAAAGCATCATAGTACACAGTATAGATCTTGCTCGGCTCTGAAAAAACTAGTATCGGTGCTGAATTCAACCTCCCTTTCAGCTCCTGAAAGGCTGACTCACAAGAATATGACCACAAGAACTTTGTACCCTTCTTAGACAGGCTCATCAGTTGTTCTATTAAGCTTGAAAATTCCCGTATTAAACGTCAGTAGTATCCATCCAGCCCTAGAAAACATTGTACCTCAAAGACGTTCTTCAGATGCTCCTAGGAAACTACAACTCCCACTTTCTCTGGGTCCACTAATACTCCTGTCTCCAAGAAAACATGACCCAAGATGTGAATCTGGTCCATCCAAACGTGGAATTTCGATATCTTATCATATAACTGATTCTCTCTCAGTGTACTCAAAACAATCTCAAGATGGTTAGCATGGTCATGTCGAGTGTGAGATTACACCAAGATATCTTCCCCAAAGACCACCATGAATGAATCCAAGTACGGATGGAACACTCGGTTCATCAGTTCCATGAAAGCCTCCAGCGCGTTCGTGAGACTGAATGGCATAAACACATACACATATAGACCATACCTACTTTGGAAGGATTTAAGAGGTATATCATATGGTTTAACCCACAAATGATGGTAGCCAGATCTTAATTCAATCATCGAGAACACTCAGGCTCTTCAAAGTTGATCAAATAGATCATCAATCCTTGGCAAGGGATATCAGTTCTTGACGGTCAACTGGTTAAACTTCTGATAATCCACACAAAGTCTGAGGGTACCATCCACCTTCTTCGAAAACAGGATTGGAGAACCCCAAGTAGAAGTACGGGGTCGGATTAAACCCTTAGCCTTTAACTCCTCCAACTACTTCTGGAGCTCCTATAATTCTGGTGTAGCAATCCTGTAAGGAGGAATAGACACTGGTGCCACTCCTGACACAAGCTCAATAGAAAATTCTACCTATCTCACCGAAGCCAAACCTGAAATGTCCTCTAGAAATACATCCTTGAAAAGATCTACCACTAGAGGAAATTCTATTTATGAAGTCCCCTAGTCATCTAGATAAAGACTAGAAAATTGGGTTGTAACTCCTCCCAACCCATAATGCTCGGGTCCCGCTCTACTCTCCTGGACATCCCATTCTCCCTTATGAAGAAACGATCTGCCCTCTAGTGATGTGAAACTCACCCTGTGGCGATAGCAATCGACAACTTCCTGGAAGGGGACTAACCAGTCCATTCTGAGAATGACATCATAGCCTATCATCTCTAGGACATAAAGGTCCCCTAAGAAGTGACACCCTCTAACCTCAATAGATAACTCCTTGCACTGACGTACACTATCCATTCTAGTCCCCAATGATGTGTCTAATGTCAAGATATTAGAAAAAGTAAAGACATAGAGCCTAAGGCTCTCCACAATAGCAAAAGATATAAAGATATGGGAAGACCCTGTATCAAAAAGAGAAGAAGCTAAAACTGAGGAAACTATAATCGTACCTCGAACTGTAGAGGGTCGAGGATCCTGCTCCTGCTGGGTCTGCTCCACTAAAAATATCTGACCTTCACTGTGGCCCTATGACCCTACCTTTCCACCCTGAGCTAATCCACCCTGTTGTCATTGAAATCCTGGTGACTGAATACCATGGTCGTGACCTCCACCTCGACCTGAATGGTTGGAAGAACTACAATTCCCATATTGATAAGAAATCGGTGGTTCTTCTTTTGAACAAGGAGTCATAGAAAGAACCCATGTCACCAGCTATGGGTGAGAAGATCTGACAGAAGCACTAAATATTACCCATCTTGACACAAGATCATCACTCCACTAGGTCTCTCAGGAAATGTGGCCCCGTATTCCCACTCTTCCTGCACTAGTATCACCCCACCCAGATACTAGAAGAAGTGTCTCGCCTCCTTGGATCACCGTCTGAAGACCCCTATGGTGCTTCCTGCTGTCATTAGGAGGAATAATAACTCTATATGTTAATCCTCCCTAGCTCACAACTTTAGGATCCCTCAGATTTTTCTCTGTGATCAGTGCCTTGTTGACTATAGAAGTGATGGAAGTCAACCTGAAGATGTTCACCTGAGATCGGATGTTGTGCCTTAGACCATCCTTAAACATCCTTACTAGGAATAACTCATCACCTCCTGGGATATGAATGAAGAACTAAAGCTCTTTGAAATAAGAAGAATAATCCATAATGAAAAGAGTACCTTGCTTCAGACTCATGAACTCTCGGGCTTGATCAGCCCTCAAAGTCTCCAGATAGAAGTAGTCAAAAAATCACGCTGGAAGTCATCCCAGGCCATGACCTACAGGCATCCCATCGGTGACATCACATACCACCATCTCTTGGAGGAATCCCGAAGCATGTACATAGAGATCTTGACCCTCCTCTCTGGAGGCATCTCTAGATGCTCGAAGATGGAAACCATAGATTCTAACCATGACTCCAAAGCTTCTGGTCCTCCTTCCCCTATGAAGGTGGGAGGATGTTGTTGCTGGAAAACTCACGTCAACTCTACCATAGAAGGGGAAAATTCAGTACTCCTAGGATAGTCTGAATGAACCTCATGAATCCCTCTCAAAAATGTGCATCATAACCTGTGTCTAGAATGACGGCTGGTGCCAAGAATAGCACAACTAGAGGATCTGCTGGTAGTCCCTGATCAGCCATGTCCGGTGTCTAATCACCACCTTGAAACTAGAGTACAACTAGATGACATCTCGGTGTCATGAATCTGTATGGTCAAGCGCACACCTTAGATCAAGATTATCAAGGACTGAAACTTAGAAGAGTAAGTAGGGAACCGGGGAACGAAATCATTCAAGTTTTTTTTCAAAACAAGGATACACGGCGTGTATAATACCTACATGGAGTGTTCCCTTAATCCTTCGCATGGGCATGTAATTCTTCTAAAACTGGTCGGGTAACAACCCATACATGGCGTGTTGTCCTTACACACAGCATGTACTTGAATCCTATTCCCCTACCTGAGTTCCCTTACATGGCTAGGACACACGGTTCTCCTAGAACAAGACTACAAGACATGTTAGTGCCAGACACGGCATGTACAAGACGAGCTTCACCGACCCGTGTTGTTAGTGACACAGCTGGATACATGGCTCACACTACACGGCGTGTTTCAGATGGACACGGTATGTACTAGGAAGATTTTTCCGACCTGTGTTATTAGTGACATGATCGGATTACTGGGATTACACTACACGGCGTGTTCAAGACTGACACGGAATGCACTTCTTAAGCTTTGATACACCCTTGTCGTTAGTAACATGGGCAGACACAAGATCTAAACACACGGCGTGTACTTCCGGTACACGGTGTGGCCCACCAAGATTTTCCCAGACCCATGTCACTTATCACATAGCCAGCGACACGATTAAAGACTACAGGGCATGTAAATATGGTACACGGTGTGTACTTAAGAAAAACTATTTCTTTCCGAATAGAAAAACACATGGCATGTATCCAACATTACACACCATGTATCTTGGGTTTTTATGGATAGTAAGCCTCAGAAACTACTTCAGGGCCCATAAAGATACTGAAACAAACATTAAAGTGCCAAATTCTAATATGTGAGGGCCCATACTCACCGCGAATCAATTCTTGGTATCTTATACATGTCATCAACAAGCATAATAGATCAATGATTTACCAAATTCTGATCCATGAGGGCTCATAACACCTCAAGAACCAAAGTTTGGCATTCATTCAAACAAAACCTTACACAACCAATACTATATCAAACAACAGGTATTTTATCAAGGTATCTATCACAACAACATGCATATCTAGCACAACAACTATCTCAATAACATGCAATCGCTAATTCACCCTAAATGGCATGGAAATAATGCATGACATGTGATTCATAGCAAGTGCCTATATGATGCATGAGATGGAATACCCTCATATCATTAGGTTTTAACAGAAGTAGAACCTTAATAACATCAAAAATAAAAGCACAAAACATGTGAATCACCCAACAGTGAAAATCAAAAAAAATTAAAATTCCAAAACCAGAAAACTTGAAATAAATGAGGTAGATTGGCTTTTCCTTGTACATGGGTTATCTAATCCTAGGCACAGCTTATTACCAAGTACCAATTTTATCCTATCCCTAGCTATCGGCTCCAAATAGTAAGTAAAAAATAAAATAACCTTCTTCTGATACCACTTTGTAACATCCTGGTTCCGAAAGACACCCAGAGGCACCCTGTACCCGGTTAGTCACATGGCCTCAAGTACATTTCCCCGAATTCCAGAGGTTGCGGTCAAGCAGTGAGGTCCTTGGGTGTGATAGTGGGAAAACTATGCCCTCATTGGCAGAGTAACACAGTGGAAGTAAAACAGATATACAATAACGGAAGTAGTAAAATTTCCAAACAATAGTAAACACTGGAAGACTGGTGAAGAAATAACTTGAGCACATATATATAAATGATGCATGATACATATGTCTAGGAAAACATCAAAACAAGTCACAATGAAGAGAAGCAAAACTAAACCAATGTACAAGAAAAAGCAGCAGTAAACAAGGAATTACTCAACAGTAAACATTCCTACAGTTACAAAGAATTCAAACATCACATACCAAGTAAATACATAATCACAAACCGGTAACCCTCTGGGATGTACTCACAACCTAATCCCCTCTGGTCCTACCCAGCATCATAAGGAACCCTCTGGGAAGTACACACAGTATAACCCCTCTGGTTCATCTTTAGTATAGACTCTTTGGGGAAGCACTCACCATCAATTCCCCCTATAGTCTGGTATCAGTAACTAAAAGGCGCTCGGGGGAAGAACTTACATCATGTTCCACCTGTGGCCCACATCGAGGAACTATATACACTCTGAGAAAGCACTTACGTCAATTACCTCTATGGTCTCATATCGCAATAGTAAAAACAGACACTCTAGGGAAGCCCTTACATCCATTCTCCCTATAGTCTACTATACCAGGTTCTCAAGGCCCTGTGTAAGTAAAACAAGCATGTAAATGTGTATCAGCCAAAGTAAACCTCAAGAACCACTGAGCTAATAGTCTATATCATAACATCATGGCAGATAAACAAAATCACTCCATCCTACAATACTAGGCATGGAAAGAAAACAGTAGCCTAACAGGAAAACTATACCAAATGGTTACAAACAAAATATGCATGTGAAAACACTTACAAAGCATATCAATTAACCCTATTCACATTTGATTAATCTCTACTTCAGTATAAAATCATATCAGGCAAATAATAGGGCTAAAATTGTAAACATGCAATACCCCATTCAAGAGTATTGCTAAATTTTGCACATATAACTCAAAGAATTTCAACGGAAAGGCACAAACCACCTACCTCGGTGTTGTAATATCGTTATACATGTACCTCAAGCCTTGAATATCCCTAGAACACCTTATATATACAAAAATTCTCAAAAATCTCAACAGAGGATAACTCTTGAAAGAGTATGAATCAGGAAAGGAAGCTCTGGCAGAAGGAAGAGTTTAACGAGGTGATCCCAACACAATTGACGGTGGTCGATTCAAATAACATATGCTTGATCGGGAGCTTGGAGAAAGATCGTGGTTGTACAATCTCTCCTAGATGAACTAGGTCATGAAGGAGGGATTTCTTCCAATTAGACGTGACCTCAGAATGTTTAATGAAAAAAGAAAGAAATTAAACGGCGTGTACTTTCCCTTACTGGCCCCCGCATTAGGCGGTCTCTAAGTCACCACACATGGTTGTGTTCTCGGCCGTTACATGGCCAACACATGGATACAAGTGGAAATAGGGTACATGGCGTGTACTTATAAAGTACACAGTATGTGCTTTAAAAATTTCTAGAAACTCCTCTTTTTCTCAAAAACAACAGAAAAAGAAAAACGTACCTGAAAAGAAGATCTGGGTTCTTACAAAAAGGGTAAAGAATTTGATTTTATATTAATTATATATAGTAAATATCATGTCATATATATCACATATAATCATTAAAGTTTTTCTTTATAACTTTCCATGTAAATCGTTAGTGAAAAAATAATCACATCGCTTCGTAAGGTGGTGGTACATCATACATAAGAATGGTGTTACCATTTATTCAATGGATGGTATAGTAATAAAGTATATGATATATTTATTTTAAGATATTATTTATATTTCACTAATTTCATATTACAGTATAAAATTAATCTTTATTACCTTTCATGTAAAACATTAGTGAAAAATTAATCACATCTCTTGGTGAGGTGATAGTACGTCATACACATGAGGGACATTATCGTAATATCTATGGAATAGAATGTAAGAAGGTATATATGATATTATAATTAAATAATGATATTTATATCATAATTATCATATATAAAATTTATATACATAATTATGTCCATCCATTATAAGCAGTGATGGAAAATGAATTATGTCGGTTCATGAGGTGGTACTCTATCGTACACATGATTAATGGTTTCATTTCCCATTTGTGGGAGGAGGAGATTGTTGTAGTTCATACCCTTAACATAACAGAATAACAGTATATATAAGATAATGAGATTATTATATCATCATTGTATAATAATATTTTAAATATGTAGAAGAAAAAAATTAGCTGCTCGGTTAAGGATGTTACCTCTTCTTCAAATAACTTCTTTTGGTTTGCATAAAAAACCTTCCTAGGTTGTCTTTATACCCCGAATGGCCCTAATTCATTCATTTTTATTGATTTTTTATAACACCCTTTCAAGGGATGAGGGGTAACCCTTACAAGTCTCATAGGATTAGAGATTGTATGGCTCGTAGGCTTAAGAGATTACATGACCTGAAGGTCTTAGGTAATTCAACCAAACTATAACTATAAGGAACTTTCCCTCCCTAGAATTTTCATCGTGATGGTATCTCTCCACCTTCGCATGTCCATCTAGCAAGGCTTCCCGTGCAAGCACAGGCTGGTCCTGATGGCGTATCCATTCCCTCTCATTATTCTAAATCCATTTGGTTCTGCTCTGGTGAGTGCACTTTCTTTGAATCCTCCTCTGTGGCTACTCCTTTTTTTAGAGTATGTTTGGGGTAACTGCACTGATCATGTCGCCTGAAGGCCTTTAGGTGTCCCGAAGGCCTTGAAGTGGCCCGAAGGCCTTAAAGGTGGCTTTAAAGCCTTACTGATCTAAAATAATGGGTGGCTCGAAGGCCTTAAGGACTCCAAGACCAAACCGGTGGCCCAAGGGGAATATTTCTAGCTACTATAGTACCGAACAGTATCTACTACAACAACTATTTAGTTTAACCCCATAGTAAACCCATTTTAACCTTAACTGTCCTAAATAATTTTTACTATATCAAATATTCATTATGGTCAACATTTAAGTTAACCTTATTAGATAATATTAATTATTATGATTAAAAGTAATGAATCCATTTTTCCATATTCAACTCACATAATTGGAATAATTTAATTTAATATTAAACCCATAGACGTGTCGAAAAATGGTTTTTTAAGAAATTAATTTTTAAAGGAAAAGATGATATCATATTAACTATATCATAAGTAATCATAATTAGATGAATTTAAATTAATATTTTTACATGTATAGTCTATAAATTTATATTAAACAATTGTGGATTATGAGTTATTTTAATTATTTTAAAGGGATAAACATTATATAGTTTAAAATGGTTTTCAAAAAACGATGTTTTAATGCCTAAAAATAATCTTATACAAAAATATATTATAAAAATGATTTAAATTTGTTTAATTGGATTTAATATAACTAAATAATAATTATTTTAATTTTAAATAAAATTAAAATATTAATGGGTATTAATTTATTAAAATGAAATGAAAATTTTATAAAAATATGTAAAATAACTACTCACTAAAAAAGTAATATTTTCTGAAACAAATACCCATGAGTAAATATTGATATGATAATATAAAAAATGAAGTATTTTTTCAAGTAAATTTTATAAATGTGTTAAAATTTAATTCTAAATTATTTTCACAAAGCCCAACTAGACCGCCTTTTTGAAAAAATACAGTTTTTCAGAAAAAATTTCTTTTTCTTTATAATAGTTCTTATTTTATTTATAATAAATACATAACCATTGAATTTATTTTATACATGTGTAATACATATAAGTATCATTATTTATTTAGTATTATTCATACCCTCAAACTTATTGTATAGGTTATAATGGTTCTGTTTAAATAGTAATATTTTAATAGAGTATCGTGTTTTTTTAACCTATTGTTGCATGAATTACAAGCTATCAAAGACATTGAATTTAAAATTAAATATATCATAAACTTATAGGGTGTGGAATTATCTTATATTCTTGGTGTTTTGTTCCATATTAAATATCGAATATGATTTTCCACTTTTAAAATATTGAGGTGTTACAAGATTATCCATTACGCATTGAGAACTTTACCAAATTTTATGGCTCTTATATATCAGAGTAACCCTTACATATAATCAAGATAAACCCTTCCATATTGAAGGATTTAACAATTTTTTGATTCATATGTATCATAGTAACCCTTACGTATCATCCAGATCAACCCATACATCTTGATGAGTTTACCAATTTTCTAACAGTTACATATAAGAGTAACCCATATGTATCAAAAGGCGACCCTTATAGATATTAGGGTTAAAATTATGCATCATAGGGTCACAATTGAGTATTAGAGGGTGATTGTTACACAACACGGGATAACCCTTATACAAAACATTCCACAAGATCAACACTTTAAATCTAACATAACCCCCAAATAAAATCTTATGCAACAGACTTAATGGACCAACCATTTAGTTGTAGTATAATAATTCATACACTTGAATCCCCTTTCCCATGATGAAATTCCTAATTTATTGTTTTATACATCCTAGGTTCTAGAGATTCAATCTCATGAATAGGGTTCACAACATGGTTTCTTTCTGGAAGTGTCGACCACTCTTTCATCCATTAAAATTTTTATCACACACAAAAATATGCCACACCACAACACCCACTTATTACAGCTTAACCTACCACCTTTAGTAGAGATCCATAGAAAGGCTACCCAGACCTTGATCCAACACTCAACCGATAACTAGATACCCTCCAGTATCTGATCTCATCCATATAAAACTCTATTATATGATCTAATCTAAAATCTAATTCTCAAACGGTCTCCCACCTTCGATTTAAAAATTCAAATTTCCCCAAATTTTCATCGATCCATAATGATATGGGTTGTTACACATATGTACATAAATTCATGAATGCATATATACATACATATATACATACATATATGCATACATATATATTAAAGTTAATTTATATATATACATGTTATTAAATTTTTTCCATATAAGCTTTTGTGTCAGTGTAATTTTGACGAATCTGAAATTTATCCAAAATATGTTGCATCATAGATATTTATTTGGGATTAAATTATATCAATCATATATAACCATAAATATTTAATTAATTAATTTAAATAAATATATCAATATATAATAATTATAATTTATAATATATACATATTCCCAGTAATTAATATATATATATATATATATTCATTAATGTATATTATATATATAATGTTATTTCATAAAAATATATTTAAATAAATAATTTAATATATATAAACATTTATTAGGTATAAAGTATAATATATATATTTATAATTTAATATATAAACATTTATTAGTTATAAAATAATATATATATATATATATATTGATGTATTAATATGTATATGTATTTATCATAATATATTATGTATTTAAATATAAGACTAATTTATTTAAATAAATATATAAAAATTTATTTTAATATATACATATTAGTATTTAAATATTAAAACAGTATATATATATATATAATTATTGTTAAATGTTTAAATACTTATTCCAATAAATATAAATATTTTTTAATTATAAATTACAATATATTTATAATTCATGATATATATATAAATAAATATTGATGTTTAACTATAAATATATGAATATAAATTAATTATAATATTAATAAAAAATATAAATATAAGTATCTATTATAAGAATAAATTTTAACATTAATATAAATATTTGTTAATTTATAACATTAATATAAATTGGTTAATAAATTATAATGTTAATATTAATTATAACTATAAATATTTATAAATTGATGCATTTTTTTAATTATGAATGTTTATTTGAATTAAATTATTAATATGTACTTATATTTTAATTACATATAAATATGTGAATTAATTTATTTATATGTAAATGTTTTTTAATTATATATATATATATATATTATAGTCACTTTCTATGAAGGTGGGTTGGAATTTTATGTCAAAATCAATAGTTCTTGGGTTTATGTGTAGGATGAAGAAAATTAATGTAGATATATTTGTGGGAAGGATGAATAAAAGTGTTTAATGAGTCAGATAGGTTGGGTCTAAAAGGAATGATAATGTGTTGGATTCCCATGAAAATGGTGGTACCTAAAACTGAACTATGTCACCCCAGTTTTAGTTACATGACATAGTATTCATGTATATTGATTCTATATAATGTTTGGGTTAAGTTTTAGAAGGTTTTTAGGGGTCTTGGTATGTTTTGGAGGAATTTCTGGAGGTCCGTGGTTTGTGCATGGTTATTAGAAACTGTGCAGCATCTCTATAAAATTGTGCATGGTAAAAAAATGGGTAGTATGCAGGAACACAGTTGGTGCAAGGTTTTTCCAAAACATAAGAATTCCTAGGAGAAACCATGCTTCATGAAATTGGGTAAAATGCACAGTTAGCACACATTTTGTCTAATTGTGTGAGGCATGGTCATAAAAGACTAGAACTACATTGTTGGTGCATAGTTTTCCAAATCGCGTGACCAAACCTTGTGGTGTATAGGTGGACCTTCTTAAAAAGTGGATATATTTCAAATTTTCTTTCTTAAGCACTCAATTTTCCCAAAATTCTCCCATAATTTGAATTCCTTTTACACCCAAGGAATGATATATAATCCCCCCTTATCCATGAGTGTTACGTGGGAAAATCCAAGTGTGTTGGAGGCATAGATTCATTTGTAAGTTCTCATTATTCTTTTTTATTCATAGATCTAAGGATATTATATCTCTCCGAATCATATATCTAGTCTATTATGGATAGATATATATGTAATGAATTATTTTTATGGTGATATCTTGTTGGATTTAGTTAAGGGAGTGTGAGTTGTGAGAAGATATTGTGGTTTTTTTTTCTTTCTTCTATTTCACCAACGTTTGTGTGGTAGGTGGATTCCTTTTGTACTCTTCTTGAATAGAAATTGAATATTTGGTTCTAAATTGATTGATTTTAATGAAATTTTTATGGAACACATTGTGTAATTTAATGGAAATTCTCCTTTTGATGGTGGTTTTGTAAATCATTGAAATTGGATATCTCTTAGGAAACTCTCTTTTTTTAAAATTTTAAAATAATTCTTTTAAAATTATTATTTTTTTTGGTATATGGGAAGTGTTTTTTGAAATAATTTAAATAAATAAATGTGGTTTGGAATGTATTGGCATGGGTATTTAGAATACATGGTTGTTATCAGTTCATATTCATTATATGTGACCCTCTGGAAGGGGCTTGTTCCTTTTGGGAACATATTATTGGTCACCTTTTGATGACTTGGTGGATATATGAGTGGCCACTCATGAGTATGGAACTTTCACCTTGGTATTCATGGTGTGTGTGAGTGTGTGTAGACAAGTTTGTGGGTATTAAAGAGACCCAAGCCTTTTAAAAATATTATTACATAATTTTAAGCATAATTAACGTGTAAATTCAACCAAGGATCATAAATTATAGTGTCTTTGTAATATTAGGTACATAATTATAAAACATGAAACAAAAATAAAAACATGTTTAATGTAATTTCCATAAATAGATCCTAACTTCCTTTGAGTCGTTACATCTATATTGGATAACTTGAGGAATACATGAAAAGAGGGATGATATAAAAATATCAGTAAGGTAATAAGAATAGGAATAAATAATATCGCATGGGTTAGAAGGAATAGCATGATGACATAAAAAGGCATGGAATGTAAATAAACATATGGAAGCATGACATATAGAACCTCGAATCATGAAACTATGTAATCATAGAAATGTGGAAACAACATAAAACATGACATAAGAATGATTCAAGGCTAACCGATAAGACAATTTCACATAGAGTAGCATGAGTAAAGGGTAACCACTAAGACCATTGCACTTGGAATATCATGAGTCAAGGATAACCACCAAGACCATTTCACATGAATTAGAATACGTCAAGGCTAACCACTAAGAACATTTCACATGAAATATAATGAGACTCAACATTACCTAATCCATTTGAGAGATATCTAGGAACACCCCTCATAACATATTCATGAATATGTGCACCACTTGAAGAATCATACATAAGGAATCAGACATAAACATGAGGGTTACCAATGGAAAGAATTAGATATCATAATCATGTCAAAAGTCAAATCCAAATAGTGTCCATAAATGACTGGATTTTAAATATACATGGACATTCATAAGGGAAAATAGGTATATATCATGATAAGTGATTTCAAACTGAAGTGAAACATGTAAAAAGAGTTTTTAGGAAACTATATAAATAAAACATTTTAGGGTGGTTTAAAGAAAATATTATAGAGTATTTAATGAAAAATAATAATAATTTTATTTATAAAACTAAAAATGGACAAAAATGGATTTTCAGGATAAAATCATTAACTTTATAATAATAATGGGGTCTTAAAATAGATTATGGATGGTACTTAAAAATGGGTAATACATTGGGAAATTCCATTCAGTTAAGATTTCTTATCGAGAAGAACTGAGAAGGAAATATTATAAAACATGTATTTCCCCTTTAAAGAAAGAATAATTGGGATAGAAACATATTTTAGGAACATGAATGTAGAATATTTTAAGAATATATAATAATAATAAGAAATTTCATTGGGGTAATGGGAGAGAAATTGTAATCCGAAGGAAAAATGTATGTCTAGAGAGAATCCCTTACCTTATGTCAAAACTTTTATGTACTTTATCTTAAAGTCATAGATAATCATATTAAATCCATTAAATAATTATTTCACAACATTTATACATGTATTTGATATAGTATAATTTTATTTTGTTCATTAATGGACTTTTTTATGAGTTATAAGATACAATTTCATTATTCATGAGTGTTCATTTCCTTTGTTTTCATGACAAGTTCACTTTTATATGTATATAAAAGATAATGTAAAATGAGAATAATTGTCCTGAAATGAAATTATATGTTATTAATGAACATATATAATATTAAATGGTCATAAATATTTTTTTTCATATGTGATCATGATTCATTAGATAAAATTTTAAGGATATCTGTTTAAATTATTTTGGTATTTTTTTTATCATCACAAATTAGTTTTGTTTTATTAATTAATATTATTTTTATATTCTTATTCCTGAACATTAAATAAGTTTTAATAAATATATTATAATCTATTTTATCAATTAAAATGGTTTTATTACCATCCTTAAAGTCGGTAATGGAAAATTGAAAACTTTTTTTCCTCAAAGGTGATAAATCAACACCTCATGAATGACGTATAAATTTTTAGATTATAAATATATGGGAAGATAAATGATGATGGGTTTTTAAAATAACACAATAAAATTATAGTATATAAATTATACTATATATATAATGTCACTTGTACATGTGGGGGTCATGATAATAAAGGAAAATAAAAGAAATACATATGGAAGTAAGAGAAAAAGAAAGATGCTTTACCTCTTGAATTATTCTTCTTGAGAACCTCCTTGAGGTACTTGCATTTTCTCATTTATTGAAACCAAAGGCTCTTGGATGTGTGTAGGATACTATGGAAGAGTTTTGGTAGGAATTTTTAAGTGAATCAATGCTTTTAATGTTTGAGGAGAAGAGGTGATGAGGTTTGGTATTTATATTGCACGAGAGGAGTTTTTTCAATTATTTTACTCATTTGTTTATTATTTTGGATCAAGGATGTCAATAGTGAAAATTATTGTGAATAAATATTAAAAATAGAGAATGTGTGTTCGAGATAATGGCCTCTTATATCATCCATGACTCATCCATGACTCAAAAATTCATTTATTTAATTATAATTTTAAATACTATAAATTACTGTATTTCACGATTCCCAAAAAAATGAAAATATCTTAAAAAAATACAAAAAATAACCCTCTCCATTTTTTGACATGTAGAATTAAAAATTTTACTCCATTTTATTAAAATAATTTTACAATTAGGATAAATTTAATTTTTAATTAAAATCATCATTTATTCAACAAAACAATTTTTAAAATTACAACTGATTTTATAACACTTTGAATAAATAATTGAGGTCTCATAAAATTATCTTATAATCAAAAGAAAAAAATATCATTTTTGGAATCTATTTTTTGAAGATTAATTTTCTTTTAAAACATCATATTAATTAAAAAAATTATATAAACATTTATGTTTCATAAAAATACCAATACTTAATTTAATATTTCTAAAACATTTATTTACTTATATCGAGATAAAAATATATCATATTTTCATTTATAAGATTCCAAAATTTTATTTGTAATTTCATAGGTGATATTACTATTCTATTGGTTGGATTACTATTTCTAAGGGACATATTATTATTCCAAAGGTCATATTACTGTTTCATTGATTTGGGTTTCTTAAAATACTTCTTATTTAATTAATTATTAATTTAATAAGTTTTTATTGTGTTATTTAATTTAATTTATGTGGTTTATAGTGTGTATAATTATTATAAGAAGGGAAATTTCATTGATATAATTCTGGGTCATTACATTCTTCCCCCATTATAGAATTTATCCCCTAGAATTTCATTTTACAAACTAAGAGAAAAATAGATGAGGGTACTTCACCTTCATCACTTCCTCTGGTTCGCATGTTGCCTCTTTAAACTTATGGTTCCTCTATATTAATTTTTCTATGTTAGTGGTCTTATTTTATAGAACTTTATCTTTGTAATCTAAGATCTCCACTGGCTGCTCCTCATTAGAGAGATCATTCTCCAATTGTACCATCTCAAAATTTAGTACATGTTATGGATCTAGTATGTACTTCCTCAAGAGGGATACATGGAATACATTATGTAATTGAGACACAGTAGGTGTAAGTTCAATTCGATATGATAAAGCTCTGATAAGAACACGAATCTTGAAGGTACTGATGTACCTCATACCCATCTTTACTTTCATACCAAATATCATGATCCTTTTCCATAGAGATATGCATAGAAATACCATGTCTACAACCCTAAAATATCAGCCTCATCAATGATTGTATGCATTGATATTTTTTCAAATATGGGCTACCTTGAACTGATACTGAATAGTTTTCACCTTTTATACCATTTCTTTAAGCATTTCAAATCCTAGTAGATTATATTTAATGACTTCATCCTAGCATGTTAGTGTTATGCATCTTTTCTCGTAAAGTGATTCATATCAATCCATTTGGAGGAATAAGTGGAAACAATTATTGTAGGAGAACTCGAAAATAGGTAGGTGTTTTTTCCATCCTCCCTTGAATTCCATATAATATTCTCTCAAAATTTCTTCCAATTTATGAATAGTCTTCTTATATTTTCCATGATATTGAGTAATACAGACCATACTGAAGTTCAACTTAATGCTTAGTGAAGTTTGGATAGTTTTCCAAAACTAGGAGGTAAATATCAGATCTTAATCAGATTCAATCTATAGTGTTACTCCATAAAGCCTCACCACTTATCTAATTTTTATCTATGAAATTTTATTAAGTGATAAGTACTCTAAAATTGTGATAATGTTATCTATCTTTGTAAGACGATTCAAAATAACCCATACAGCATTTTTTCTCCTAGATGTCTTTGTATGTCTAGTGACAAAGTCTATAGTGATGTTTTCCCACTTCCATGTTGGTATGGGTAATGGTTTATTCATACCCTTATATTTTTTCCTTTTAACCTTTATTTTTTGAAATTCCAGTATCTTTGAAGTATATTCAATGATCTCTTTTTTTATATTTTCCCACCAATAGTTCTCTCAGAGATCTTGAAACATATTTGTGCTCCTGGGTAGAATAGAGAATGTTAATCTATGTGTTTTATTCATAAGATCTTTTTATTTATAGTTTGGATGGTACACATAGTCATTACTCAAATCTTACAAATCCATCCCCATCAATTTTTAATTTTTAGGATTTCTGATTTTTAATATCTTCCACCTATTTCTGAATTTCCTCGTCATTTCTTTGATAATTCTTTATTTTCACCATGAGGGATGGTAGATAAATAATTTGAGAAATTATTGATTATGTTCCTTCATTAATTATTCCCCATGTATATATTATTATGGTATAATAATATATGATCCTTCAAAATTATCATCATTGCTAAATAATTATGATCCTTTATACTTAGAGAATCTTCCAACTTATTTGTTTTACCATGATAGAAGTGGATTGACTAGTTATAATCTTTGAGGAGCTCTAACCATATTCACTAGATAATATTATGATCATTCTATTATATTATATATTTTAGTCTCTTATGATCAGTATATATCTCACACTTCTCAACATAGAAATAATGGAACCATATTTTCAATGCAATGATCAAAGCCTTCAACTCCAGATCATGGGAGGGATAGTTTTCCTCGTGAATATAAAATTTCCTTGAGTCATAAGCTATCAGTTTGTCATTTTTCATAAGTAAAAATCCTAATTCAATATTTGAAGAATCTCTATACACTACATAGAGTTTCCCACTTATCAAAATTGTGAGTACTATTATAGTGATAAGACACTTTTTCATCTCTTTGAGGCTGTCTTCACATTCACTAGTCCAGACAATATTCACTCCCTTCAGAGTCATCTTGGTTAGTGGGTTTGAAAATCATGATATGTACTTCACAAGGGTCCACACATATTCATTTTCTAGTGATAACATTCCTTAAAAATGATACATACACCATTAAGACCTCACATTTACATTAATATTCATATAGTTTCTCTATTCTCAAAGTCTTTAGCATGGCATTCAAATGCTCCTTCTCTTCCTCCTTTCTCTTGGTGTATATCAGAATATCACTAATAAAGAATACCAAAAAGAATTTATATAACCTCTAAATAATATATTCATTATGTCTATGAAAATGTTTGGAGAATTAGTGAGTCTGAAGGGCGTCACTATGAACTCACATTTTCCATACTTTATATGAAAGGTAGTATTGAGAATATCCTCCTTCCTTGCCTTTAATTAGTGATATCCAGACTGAAGGTCTTCCTTAGATAAATACATATCCCCACATAGTTTATCCAAAAATTCATATATCCATAGAAGGGGATAATTTTTCTTTATCATGATTTTATTGATCTCATGATAATAAATTTAGGGGTGCATTGGTCTACCCTTTTCATAAATAGGACTGGTTCACCCCATGGTGAAGCCCTCGGTCATATAAAACACATGTCAAGATTCTACTGTAACTACTTTTTTAGTTCCTCTAACTCAATAGTGGCCATTCTATAATGTGTCTTTCATATATGAAAAGATCCAGGAATAAGTTAAATTATGAACTCAACCTCTCTGTCTGGAGGAATACCAAGAAATTATTCATGGAACACATTATTGTAGTTCCTCATAATGGTCTTGTCTTCGAGCATGGTTCTCTCATTTTTCTCAATCATTTGAGCTAGATATTCTTTCTCATAATACAATAATATAAATAATTGAAATTATTATTCTGATGAAGATTCACCCTCATCCTAACACTTGTTTATTATTGGATGATTCCTTAGTATGTGAAGAGTGATCTCCCTTTCCAGATAGTCGATGTTGGATTTGGGTAAAGATAGTCAATCCATGCCTAATGTGGCATCAAACTCCACTGAAGGAAGTAAGATAGGATTTTTTGGGAGGTTCAGTCCCCAAACATTAGCTGGGGATAATTTATATAAATTTTATTCATTAATTTCCACTTTTTTGTTCCAAAAAATAACTCAACCTCCATATTTTGAGTTGGTGTTTGAATAGTTATTCTAAACTTGAAAGATATGAAATAATTCATAGAAATAGAATCAAATAGTACATTATCTATTATTTAATGAATAACTATAATACTTGTCACTACATCATTTTTGGAATCTACCTCAGTAATAGTGATAGAATATTACCTTCCTTTCTACCATGTAGGTTGTTGTTTTTATTTCCTCTAACAACTATCGTGTTAGGGGAATAGCTCACATAATGCCCATATTCCTTATAGTTAAAACACTACACTTCAGGCTAAGTGTTAATCTGAACCATTCATTATTCTTCTACATGTGTAGATTTATTCATATCCCTTTGATAGTTATTATCCAAATTTCTAATTCTTCCACGTTATAATCATTTCCTAGTTCCCTTTAAATAAATCTTAGGATGCTTATTCCCACAATTTTGACATGTGGGATGTTGTGTTTTCATTCCATCATAGGATTTAGCTATTGATCCCCCCAAATTAAACTCAATTTTCCACTTTTTATTCCTAGACCCACAAGACCACTGAGAGTCTCATATATTTATTTTAACCATGAGGGATAAAATGATAATCTCTTCATACCTGTCAAATTCATGAATTTCCAACACTTTTCATAGACTAGGCTTTATTCTGCTAAAGAAGTGATACACCTTAGTTTTAATTTTCATGAAAAATCCAGAGGAATATTGTACGATCCTTGTAAATATTTCCTTATACACCCTTATAGACTCATCTTCCTACTACTTTTAGTATAATGAGCACCCTTTCAATCTAAAGGCAGAGGGTTTTGGGAAAATATTTTCTTGAATTCCTCCCAATCCATGAAATCAGTTTCCTCTTTAGACCTCATTTTTTTATCAGTTTACATCACTAATAGGATACCCCATCAAAATGAGATATCACTAATAAAAAATTTTCTTCTTATGATCACTAGAGGACATAAAATATCTTCTAAAAGTAGTTAATCCATTATTCCATGATGAGGGGATCAGAAGATCGACTAAACATGGGAGGTATTTGTCTCATTAAGGATTAAATTGAAACTTTCTATTTATTAAGAGAAGTATGGAGTTCAATGTAATTAAAGTTATTATTCATAAAATGATCTAGTTAAGAAATTATTATCCTAAATTTTTTACCACCCATTCCCATCATATTTGGAATTACATTCGGGAAATTTTCACATTTCCTATCACATTGATTTTTAGCATGGTTTATCCTATTTCCATCCATTAACTAAGAATGATAAAGTAAAATTAACGGGGGGATTAAATTATTAGGTAATAAAAATATAAAAAGAAAACATTGGAAATAGGAGTATAAAATCAAAAATGAAAATTATATCCTAAATTTTGATTCCATAAGTTTTAATTTGTGTTATCCATCATGATTGAATTATCCCTATGGTTGATACTAAATTGATCTAGTCCTAATCTCCAAAAAATAACTAGACTATGCTCTGATTCAAAATAAAGAGACCCAATCCATTTACACAAATTAGTCCATGATTTTAAGCATATGTAATAAAAAATACAACCAAGTATCATAAAGTCTAGTGTATTTGGAAGATTACGTACATAATTAGAATACATGAAACTAAAACATCTTTTATTTAATCTCCATAATGAGATCCTAATGTTATTTCATCTCGTACATATACATAGGATAAATTGAGGAATACATGAACAATGGGATGAGATAAAAACCCCAATAATGGAATAATAATAGGAATAAATCATAGCACATGAGTTAGAAGGCATAACATGATTACATGAAAAGTCATGTAATGTAAATAATCATACAAAAGCATAACATATAAAACATGGAATCATGAAATCATGGAATCATAGAAATGTGGAAATAACATATAAAATGAAATAATAATGAGTCAAGTATAACTTTCAATACCATTTCTCATATAGGATCATGAGTCATGGGTATCCACCAAGACCATTTCACAAGGAGTATTAAGATTCAAGGTTAACAACCAAGACCATTGAAAATGAAGGATCATGTGTCAAGGAAAACCACCAAGACCATTTCACATGAAGTATCATGAGACTAAACATTACCCAATGATTTTTATCACTATATATTTATACCCATCATAATATGTTCATGAATATATTTTCCACATGAATAATCATACATATGGAATCAAGCATAAACATAAGGGTTACCCATGGAAATAATTGGGTATCATAATCATGTCAAAAGAAATAACATAATGGTGTCCATGAAAGAGTGGATTTAAAAAATACATGGAAATTTATAATCTATAATAGGTAAAGATCATGAAATGTGACATCAAACTAAAGTGAAAAAATGTAAAAAATGTGTTTACAAATCTTTATAAATAAAACATTTTAGTGCGGTTTAAGTAAAATATTAATGAGTATTTAATGCGTAAAAGGAATAATAGTTTTTATAAAACCAGAAATGAAAGAAAATATATTTTCATGATAAAATAATTTATGTTAGAAGAATAATGGGTGATTAAAATAAATTATTTATTGTACTTGAATATTGTTATGAAATTTGGATGTTCCTATTAATCGGGCATGCTTATCAGGAAGAATTGAGAAGGAAAATATATAAAACATGTATTTTCCCATCATAGAATGAATAAATGGAATAAAAAATATGTTAGGAACAACCATACAAAATATAGGATGATTTTATCATAATAATTAAGAATTACATTGGGGTAAAGTGAGAGAAAGCATAACCTGAAGGAAAAATAACGTTTTGGGGAGAATCTCTTACCTTATGTCCAAAACTGTTATACACTTGGCCTTAATGTCCTTGATAATAAAATTAAATCAATTAATTTATTATTTCAAAAAAATTATATATTATTTTATTTACTATAGTTTTATTAAGTTCATTCATATCCTTACCATTGAGTTATACGATACAATTTCATCATTTAGGGCTATTAATTTCCTTGGTTTTCATGGTTGTATACTTGTATGGAAAATCCTGTAAAATAAGAATAGTTGTCCAGAATTGAAATTATATGTTATTAATTAACATAAATAATATTAAATGGTCTTATATATAATTTTTAATATGTGATTATGATTCATTAGATAAAATATTAATGGTAATCGTTTATATTATTTTGGCATTTTTCGATCATCACAAACTAGCTTTGTTTTATTAATTAATATTATGTATATATACTTGTTATAAAACATTAAATAAGTATAAATACATATTTTAAAATCTTTTTTAACCATAAAAATGTTTTTATGACCGTATGTGAATTATATAATGTAAAATGTAAATCTTTTCATCCTCAAAGGCAATAAATCAACACATCACGGACGACGCTTTCATTTTTAGAATAAAAAAAGAGGATAAGAGAAATGATTATGGGTTATTCCATTAAAAGAATAAAATTATAGTATATAAATGATACTAGAGTTATAATTTCACTTGGATAATGTTCGGTGATGAGAGGAAAGGAAAATAAAATAAATGGAAAAGGAAATAAAAGAAAAACAAATAGGTTTTTACCTCTTGAATTCTTCACATTGAGAACCCCCTTAAAGATCTTGAGTTTGGTATTTTGTTGAGACCAAAGGCTTTTGAATGTGGGGGGAGACTGGGTAATATATTTTCATATAATTTGGGCAATATTCAAGTATTTTGAGTGTGATGAGAAGATATGCTGAGGGTGGTATTTATTGTATAGGGGGGGAGTTTTGAATTATTTTAATCATTGGATTTTTATTTTGGATCAAGACTATGAATAATGAGGATTATTATGACTAGATAAAGTAAATAGAGACTTTTATTTATATATAATGTCCAATTACATCATCAATTACTCAACCATAACTAAGAAATTCATTTATTTACTTATAATGTTAAATACTGTAAATTACTGTATTTTAATATTCAAAAAAATCAACTATTTTAGAAAATTCCCAAAAACTCCCCCTAACCTTTTATGGATGTTTATAATTCAAAAAATAACTCCATTTTATGATAATAAATTTCTAAATATGATAAATTTATCTTTTAATTTAAATTATCATTTATTTTTAGAAAAAAAATTAAAATTATAACTGATTTTATAACACTTTGAAAAAATAATTAATGTCTCACAAAATTATCATATAATAAAAAGAAAAAAATATGATTTTATGAATATATTTTTGTGAAAATTAATTTTATTTTAGAACATTGTGTTAATTATAAAATTTTAAATAAACGTTTTTGTTTCATAAAAATATAAATACTTAATTTATCATTTTTAAAACATTTACTTACTTATATAAAGATAAAAATATATCATATTTTAATTTATAAGATTCCAAAATTTTATTTATACATTCATAGGTGAGGATACTATTCTATTTACTAGATTACTATTCCTAAGGGACATATTATTATTCCAAATGTTGTGTTATTATTCCTCTGGTTTGGGTTTCTTATTTTTTATAAATATTTATTATTTCATTAATTCTTAATTTATGACAATTTTATTGTACTATCTAAGTGATTTCATGTGATTTATAATATATGAAATAATTATAATAAGGGAAATTGAATTTATGGAATTCTGGTTCTTTATAGGTATGCCAAATAACATGGAATGGATTCAAAACTTGATAAATTGTTTTACTTGGAAAGTGTTTATGGTGTTGAAATAAAAAAAATTATCGCTTAAAAATATTTATATAAATGTTATACAAAGTTTTATTCTAGTGGATATAGTTGGGAAATCATTGAGTAAATCATATTTTGTTTAGATTCACTCCCTTATTGGGCACTATTGTGCATTTAGAGATGTCATCTATCAGGGCCGAGGTAAAGGAAAGGTATCTCAGTTATTTAGTGATGCTTATTTATATCGTGGATTAGCATAAGGAGTTAGAACATGGAGTTTGTGGGGTTTTCTAGTTATTGTAAATTTTTAGTTTTATGTTTTTTTTCTTTATGGTCCTATTGAGTATGTATTTTGGATTCTACTTAGACTCCGATATGGTTTGTTGGTTTGGTTATTTTTTGAGTTATATTTTGTACCCATGAATCATATAAAGGTTTTTTTTGTTATTTATTTTTTGTTTGGATGTTTTATATTTAAAAGGTAAAATCACCTCCCAAATTTTATTTAGTCCCTTGTTATTTATTATTATCCATTAGTGTATTGGGTATATCACCTAAGACCCAATAACCCCACTGCCTCTTCTCAAGATAATGGTTGATGGGAGAGATGTAACAAATGGTATCAGAGTTGGTTGGTCCAAAAATATTTTTGGGGAAAATGGTTTCACCATTTTTAGGTCATTGATATAGGAAATGTTGTCGGTTTTGTTTGATTCTAGAGTTGGAAATAGTATTATTTTTTCACATGGGATGTTAGTAAGTAGTATTATTGTCAGAAATTGAAATGTATAGCATAAAAACACATAGTTACCCACATTATTCTGAACATCAAGTTACCAAGGTGTTTGGGCCCATGAGTGTTTTAGAAACTTCTTGATGTGTTTTCACCTCATCAATATGGGTTTATCCGATGAGTTTTTAATGAAATGCATTAATAATTAGACTTACCGATATGAATTTGTTGTTAACTCTGAGATAATGGTTTGTGAAATGGAAAAAAATTATTTTTGAAATTTAAAAAAAATAGTTTTTTGTAAAATCATGGTAGTAGTATTTTTGAATATGGTTAAAATAATGATAATTATTAAATTATGGGAATATATATTTAAAAATTTATGAATGCAGTAAATTTAAATTTCTTATCCTTCATTTGATAATTAGTGGGATTAAATAGGGTTATTTCTGGTTATAGGGAATGGAATCGGGTAGGCATCGTAGAAATCAATATGAAGAGGATAATAAAAATGTGGTTTCACCTAAACCATAGGTGAAACAATATATGGTTCATAGAATTTTTCAAGCATATCAGGATATGGATAAGGGTAATATTAATGATAAACTATGACAATTGGAACATTCAGTTTTGTTCTTAAAACAAAATCCACCTATCTTTCAGGGGGATAACAAACTGGAACAATCATAATTCTAGTTGAATAGGATTAATTGAATCGTTTATTTTCTTAGGAAACCATAAAATCTAAAATTAAAGATGGAAACTTATATTTTGGATGATTTTTCATGCCAATGGTGGGAATTATCCATTTTAAGCTATATTGTTCCAAGTCATGACATGGCAGGATATTGAATAATTGTTCAAAAAGTAATTCTATTCCCATGTGATCAGAATTACTAGAAAAATAGACTTATTCAGTTGGAATTAAGATAATATCTCATTAAAAGATTATATAGATAAATTTATGAATTTATTCTGCTTCGAATTAGAAGTTACTATAAGTGCATCCTTGAAGGCACACATTTTTTAGTCATGATTAAAACCAAAAAATCATTGAATGGTTTTCTTTCTTTGTATTACAGATTATAAAGAAATGGTAAATAGATAATTAGTGGTATAAAGAGATATATTGGGAAACACATTTGGTGAAAGCATTTTTATTTCTATAGGAATAGGTGGGAACTCTAATGCTGGGAATAAGTAGAGGAGAGACACCTGTTCCCAAGGGGGTATTATATCTCAGAATTAGACCATGGGATTGGTCAACTTTCCTCCATGACCAATGGGTAATAATATATGTTTTTAGTGTGGTTATTTTGATCATATGAAGATATATTTTATAAATCCACCTAGATAATGTCATAATTTTAACCTAATGGAACATATTTATCATTATTATTACAGTGTTCCAAAGTTTGGTTCTAGAGACATGTCTTATTCTTGTCAGTCATTATATAATTTGAGGACATGAGTTCAATAGAATAATTATCATCATCAGAATTGGGAGATATAAGGTCATTCTAGGAACACCATGACTATTCAACTAGTGAAACTTCAATAATGTAATAAAGAGAAAATTGTAGAGAGTGAGAAATTTTATGAAGCTCAATAAATGATTAGGGACGATCAATATGGTCCTTTAACAGTGATAGGTATGATTATTTTAAATTCTACCCTTATGAAAACTTTGTTTGATATGTGTGTTTCACACTCATTTATGGATTCTCATGTTGTGGGTAATATGGGTTTTATGTTGAGAGGATTCCATTTGTTTAAAACTAAAAACTCCTCAAGGACGAAGAGAGTTTCGATCCTTTATGTGTAAATATTGTTCAATAACTAGAGATGGGGATAAAATATTTTTTTGATTTATATATGTTTTTCTGTATTTCTATGACATAATTTTGGGAATTTATTGGTTTACATCATTCAAGTCCCATATTAACTATTATGAACAATAGTTTATTTTCACATTCTAGATGGCATCATGAATCTCTTTAGAGGAGGTTAGGGTGTAAAGGATAGTAAAGAATGACTTTTGGAACTGGTGTTTGGAATCATGTCATATAATTTTGTAGAAAATACCTTGGAATATATAGATGATATTGGTAATGGATATTTTCTATCTATTTTTTATCATTTTCCTGACATTTTCCCAGACAATTAATCAGGGTTTTCACTTGAATGTGAAGTGGATTTTATGATTGATCTCCTAATAAGGACTAGTCCCATATCAGTTTCACCTTATATGATGTCACCAATATAATTTAAGTAATTAAATGTTTAGTTGAAAGACTTATAAAGTAAAGGGTTCATTTTACTGACTACATCTCTAGGGGAAGCACCTATTTTGTTTGTGAAGAAGGAGGATAAAACTCTTAGATTTTGTGTGGATTTTTATACACATAACCATGTTACAATAAAGAATTGTTATAATATTTCACACATTTATTATCTATTTAATCAATTTATGGGATCATATTGGTTCTTTTAAATTGAATTAAATTTCGGATGTCACCAATTTCGAGTTTAGAAGTAGGATATTCTGAAGACAGGCTTCAGAAGTTCATATAGGCATTATGAATATTTCATTATGTTGTTTGGTCTTACAAATTCACCAAAAACTTGTATGGAATTGATGGATATAATATTTCATATATATATATATATTCTTTTATGGTGGTATTTATTAATTATATACTAATGTATTCTTGGAAAAAAGTAGATAATGAAAAACACTTAGTGATAGTGTTGGGTATCTTGTGGGAATATAGTTTGTATGAAAATTTATCAATATGTGTTTTTAGAATATAAGAGGTATGTTTCCTTGGCCATTTCATTTTAGAAAAAGGAATTCGTGTAGATTCAAAAAAATATATAAGTTATTAACTCTTGTAAAATATTTGTGAATATAGTTGAGATACATAGATTTCCATGGATTATCTGGATACTACAGTAATTTTGTACATGGTTTTTCAAATTTGGAATCACCATAAATAGATTTGATAAGGAAAAAATGTTCATTTACAATGGAAAGATAAATGTTATAAATCCTTTCAAGAACTTATGATTAGACTTTCATCATCAACTATCATCATGTTTCTAGTTTCTGGATGGGGCTATGTATTCTATTGTGATGCACCCAGATCTTGGTTGGGATGTGTTTTCATGAAAGGAGATCATGTTATTTATTATGGATCATGTCAGTTATGTTTTCATGATAATAACTACCCAACACACTATTTAGAATTGGCTCTTGATGCCTATTCTCTAATGACTTTTTGTCATTACCTATTTGGTGAGAATTTCATAGTGTTTATAGATCATAAGAGTTTGAAACACATTTTATCAAAAATAGATTTAAATTTAAGGTTGTGTAAATGGTTATAGTATCTATAGATTTATAACATCTAATTGATGTATACACTAAGTAAAGGGAAATCTTATATCAATGCATTTAGTAGGGATTCATATACTCGTTTGAATAAAGTGGCATCTGGCTAGTGGAAAATAATGTAAGTCATAGAATATATTCATCTAGAATGTTCATAATTGGATTGTTTTACATTTTTCATTCTAATTTTGTGTGTTCCAAATTTGGTTGATTAGGTTAGAGTTTCTCACAAATTCGATCCAAATTTTATCTCTATGAGGAAAAAAATAAATTTCGAGGAGACCATTGAGGGATGGATGATGGATGGTAATTTAGTGTTTCAGTTTAGAAATCAGATGGTCATACCTTTGGGTTGTTAGGAATAACTTCTTAGTGCATGCCGCCATTTGAGATGGGCTATTCAACATAAAATTTATAAAATGTATAAAGTGTTGAAAGAACAATATTTTTTGGTCGTTAGAAAATGAGATGTGGTGGAGTATGTCTCGAGGTGCCTCAACTATCAGTTGGTTAAGGTAGAACACCAATGACCAGTAGGTATTTTGCATTCTTTACCAATTTCTATATTAAAATGAGAGCAGATAACCATGGAGTTTATAACAAGTCTACCAAGGATAGTTTTGAAAACACAATTCCATATGGGTGATAGTGGATTGACTCAATAAGTTATCACAATTAATCCCTATATGTGAATCCAATTAGGTGGAACACTTTACTAAAATCTACATTCAATAAATTTTAAAGATTCACGCCATTCCAGTCTCGACTATATCAGAAATATTCCCTAGGTTTATGTATCCTTTTTGGAAATCGTTGTATTAAGTCCTTAGAACAAATTTGATAATGAGTACCTCTTATCATTGAAATAGATGGATAATATGAACAGACAATCCAAACATTATAGTACATTATTAGGGATTGCGTGATGGATTTTAGTGGCTTATGGGATGAGAATTTACCATTAGCGGATTTCTCATGTAATAAAAATTATCAGGCCTTGATATATATGGATTCTTTTCAAGCATTGTATGGTAATCCTCATCGTTATCTGCTTTTTTGGGTAGAAACATGTGAAACTACATTAATTTGACCCAACCTTGTGCAAGTTAAAATAGAGAATATTAGATTGAATTAAAATACAATGGAGATGACCCAGATTCTTTATAAATTGTATGCGGATCAACTTCAATGACTGTTTTCATTTGAGGTGAGTGATCATGTGTTCTTGAGAATTTATACAAGGCCTAGTTATCATCATCCAAATAAGAAGGGAAATTTATATCCTTGATACATAGACCCTTTTGATATACAATAATGAGTTGGTGAGGTATAATATCAATTTTATTTTCCAACATGCTTTATTCAGTGCACAATGTGTTTCATGTGTCTTAGTTAAAGACATACCAACCTGATCCTAACTATGTGATTCAATGTGATCACACTTACCAAGAGTCGTATGGTATGTTAATTAATGCGTCGATACAGATTTTGGATAGGAAAGAGAATGTATTTTATTGTAAACACATTGGTCTATTGAGGGTTTTATGGAAACATGGTTGGATGTAGGAAGAAATGTGGGATTATGAGAATGAAATGGTTGAGCAATGGCCTGAACTCTTCCAGAACTATAAGGGTTTTCTAATTTTTGGGGATAGACATGATAATGGTGGGGAGAATGTAGCACCCCTTATTTTAGTCCATGACCCATTATTCATGTATTTTGAGTCTATATAATGATAGGGTTATTGTTTGGGAGGATTCAAGAGGTTTTGGAACGTTTTGAAGGAATTTATGGAGGTTAATGGTTTTTTATGGTTATTAGAAACCATGCAACATCTCTAGGAAACTATGAAAGATAAAATAGTGGGAATTGGGAAGGCTCATGGTTGGAAAATGTTTTTTAAAAACTTTATGAATTACTAGTATAAACATTGATTCTAAAAATATTAGAAAATTCATGATTGGTTCATGTTTTTTCAAACCATGTGATACAACCATACAAGGTATGTCCTTAACACAACAACACCACATGGTTGACCCATAGTGTGACAAACTTTGTGGCCTAACCTTGCGTCTTATTAGTGTAAATTTCTAAAAAGTGGATCTAATCATAATTATATCCTTAAGATTTTATTTTTCACATAATCCTCCCATAACTCAAATTCCTTTTGCTCCCAAGGTGTGATAGGTGATCCCCTTCGATCCAAGAGTGATCTATAGGCGAATAAAAGTGTGTTGGAGTCCCAAATTCATTGGTAAGTGCCCATTCATATTTATTATTCTTATATAAAAGTTTCTTATATCTCTAAAAACCATAGATCTTGTATTTTATGGATTTTTTTATTATTAATAATTTTATGGTGATGTATTGTTGTATCTAATGAAGAGAACGTTAGTTGTTATCAGATCTTGAGGTTCCATTATGCCACTCTTTGTATTCACCAATGTTTTTTAGGTATGTGGATTTTATCTCTACTCCATTTGAATATAAAAGTAAGGAATGGTTTGAAATTAATTTGATTGCTTAAATTTTTGTGGAAGTCATGTTGTGATTTGATGGAAAGTATCATTTTCATTATGGTTTTGGAAATCATGGAAATTGGATGGATCTTTAGGAAAATCTATTTGGTGAAAATTTTAAAAGGGTGATTTTGAAATTATGGTTTGGTTTCAGTACATTTGAAGTGTTTTTTGAAATACTATAAATAATTAAATGTTTTTTTTGTATGTATTAGAATGGATATTTGAAATACATGATTTTTGTGGGTGAATTTTCATTATATGTGACCCTGTGGAAGGGGTGTGTTCCATTGGGGTGCCTGGTATTGGTCACCTTGTGATGAATTGGTGGATCAATGATAGACTGGTCATGATTATAAAATAGTAACATGGGAATATATGGTGTGTGTATAGACATGGTTATGGGTATTATAATAATAAATAATAGATTAAAAACATGATAAATTGTTTTCCTTGGAAAATATTTATTTAATTGATGTAAGAACCTGAATTTTCAAGGAGGTATGGATCATTTAATTTTAATTATAATTCTTTTTTTCTGATTTAATGTGGATTTTTAGTGAGTATAATGAGTAAATTAGGGGTTTTTTGGATCTCATAACCCTATTCGGTGGAATAAATCACTAGGTCACAAGGTTAGTAGAAACCATGCCACCTAGTTTTCAAAGTTTCTCCTAACTGTTTGGGACTCTTCAGTGAGAAGAATCAGGTGTACGGGTTTCCATAACTATGTACCTAGGTCATAATTCTCATGAACAAGATCTACAGTTTTTAGCGGATTCAAATAACATGGTTTGTAGACAATTTCCTAAACCCTGCACATGAATCATGTATGTTCCCTCTTTAGGTAGTTCTTGGAACATGGTTGGCGCATGGTTTGGCCAACCATGTGAAAAAATCATGGGACACCTATTTTTTGGTAAAATTTACAAATTTTCCTTAATGAATTTTATGTTTAACATCCCTTTATCTTTTCTTCATCCAATGGACAAGAGGTCCATTTTCCTCCCTTGAGATATCTTCCTCCCATAAATTTATGTTCATAGATATATATTCAATCTAAACTCCAATTCAACTTTTGATTATCTCGTTGGATGCATGTTAGTTATTTCTCAATTAATATTTTACATTTCATATTTTTTCTTCATCTCGGCAGATTTATTTAGGTATAGGATCATATGCCCTATTTTCAGGTTATTTTTTTGTTTTTCCATTTTGTTTTGATCTGGTCAAAAATGAAGGTTGGTATTTTATGAGTGCTCCTCTATAGGCATATGGTTAGCGATATAGTAATTTTCTCTCAATGTTTAGATGATTTATATTATGCATCATGTACTACACACCGGTTTCACTGATTTTTTTCCTTAAAATTGAATCTTCTATTAATTGGTTTCCCTATCCTAGAACCTAATGACACTTAGATAATTTAAGATATTGGAGGTCATCAACCTCAATATGATCAACACATTTTATTGTTCCCATTGAATGATTAATTGATGTTCATGTTTGTATACCCAAAACACATATCAGTGTGTTTGTATTTACTTCTAAATGGTAATATCATAATTGATAATGAATTATTTTTCTTTTACTGTATGGCTAGCATGCTTAATAGATTCTGATAAATTAATTGGAAATTGAGTGGTATGACCATACCACTTGTTTTAATAGAATCATGGTCATTCCTTTATTAATAAGGGATGTTAATAAACTATGAATTATCTTTTAGCACTGATTAAATCATGTGGCTATTTATTACAGTTATAATTCATTCATGGAGACCCTTATATTATAAACTGTGCTTGCTAACCCTCATTCATTATGTTGTGGTCATAGTATTCCTTCTAATACAGTTTAAATACAGGCATAGACTTCTTATATTGTGATTTGGTCATGAATACCTATACTATGATATGGTCATAAAATCCATTTATAATGAAACTTGGGAATTATTCCCCTATTGAAATATGATAAACGGGCATAGAGACCCTTTTTGTGATATACAAGCATGATGTCCCTCATCATTATGATTTTGGAATGAAAACCATATTATTATGATTCAGTCTTGGGGGCCTATTGATATGATGTTAGGAAAAGTGACCCTTACAAATATGATATGTGGCCATGATAACCCATACTGTTATTATTCGGGCATGGTGACCCTACTATTATGATATTTTTCATGGACTACTTTATTCTTATGATATAAATCATCACATCCCATGATACTTGTGATACTCGTTCTACAATTCATGGATGTGTGAGTGACACCTCAAGTCTAGGATAGTAACACTATCCACATATGTGGTTGCAGAAGTTACTATGTATACAGACCATATATATGTGTTCATATGGTTACATGTTCATAGATAATTTGGTATGGGCCGAAGCAAGTAATGTCATCCTGGTTTCCTCCTAGAACCAGAGCCAATGCATTACAACTTTATAACTACTTACCATTTTTATCTTCGCCCTTCTATAATATATAAAATGAGTGGATATTTATACACCATTGGCGGTAGCCGTCTGAGATTATATCACACCCTATCCATACTGCTGATGGTACTTGAGAAGATTATGTGGATATAGGTTAGGACATGGGAAAGCACCCATCTGTGATTCTTGATTTGATTATAGAATGGGAGTTGGGAAGCATAGGACCAATCTATAAATCTTGATGTTGTTGGAGATATAATTGTTGGTCTCTTTTATTTTGATACATATATTTCATTTCTTATCTTTTTCAATGTATGTCTACTTTATTTTGATAGAAACGTGACATTACATCATTTTGTAAATGATACTGGTTATGGTTTTTGTTGGTTATTTATTACTTTTGGATTCTTACCATCCACAATTAGATATTTATTATTATTTGGATATTTAAATATTAATTTCACCATTTTTCTACTACTATAATGATGGTATAGTCTCTACACTTTACCATCTTGAAACCTCACTGCTGGTCAGAAGAGTTTGGCATACGAGGAGGCACAAGATATCACAAAGTTGTATCAGAGGCTCTATTTTATTCTATATTATCATTTGGGAATATTTTACAGTAGATTAGTTATGTATTAGAATTTGGTAATGATATGTGTCTGGGAGTAGCTTACCCACATACAAAAAATGTGAAATTATCTTTGATGGGACATATTGGTCTATATTTTTCATTTTACAATAGAATTGATTTCACTGTTGGGTGATTCACATGATGTGTGATGCCTATTTTAATGATCGAATATTATATTTTATCCTTGTCCTGATATGGTAAGTAATCATTGATCATATATAATTTTATTCACCATATAGGATTGATATTTCAAGCATTATTCCATTCCACATTTACTTATTGTGGGAATTACCTGTAACATGTTTTGGTGATTTATTGAAATATCCATGAATTGTGTTAACATTTCATGTAGGTACTTTATAATTGAGTGTATGATAATTAACATATGACATGTTTCCATTTATAAGGTATATGGTTTCTTATAAATGGGAGGTATTGATCCATACAGTCCAACCTTTTAAGGAGAATTTATAAATAAATAAGAATGAAATTAAATGAAATTTAACTCTAATGTAAAATGGTCATCATTAAATAGGGATTTCAATTTCCATTTAAAGGTTATATTCCTATATAAATTGAAATTTTCACTCTGTATATTGGGGCCTTGTAAAACAACACAGATCTTTATCTATACCTGACCTTAGTAGTAGGAAGTAGGTTGTGTCTCATGTGTTCTATATAATTATTCATATCAATCGGAACTATATCTATGAGTAGGAAGAGGGGTAGGACTATTAAATAGGAATTCGTGTACCTATCATATTTTTGTACCTATAAAATTATCATTTTTAAATCAAATATAAGGTGTGTTCTTGGAATTTACAGAGTTATTCCACCCTAATGTCCTCTATTTGTGCACCAGGGAGGGTGGTGATGACCATGCTCTAGAGGTGGTGGATCCTGAGCAACCATTGATACCTACAATAGTGATACCTATGGAACCACCTATTATCTGTTATGAAAAGTGATGATTTCCGGTTATGAGGGTAGTTTTTGTGGCTTATGAAGACTATATAGGGAGCTCTACAACATTCCCTTTCTATGGGAGAGTTAACATGAGAGTTTCAACAATATCATCCACCTGTGTTTTTAGGGGATGGTGGCCTTTAAGCTGAAAATTTATGTCTTTAGATAGAATTATCTACCTTTTAACACCTAGATAATATTTATAAAATGAGAGTGAATCTCACTACATATATCTTTTGTGGGTCCTCCAAACAATGGTGGGATATTTTGGACTAGGAAAGTCGGTACTAGTAATTGATTTGAAGGGATTTCGAATCTAGATTCTATGATTATTACTTACTTAAGACCCTAACGGATTATCATTATAGGGATTTCATGAACCTTTAGTAGGGTTATAGTTCCATTATGGACTACTCAGCTTTGTTAATAGAGCTTCAGTGATTTTATCCTATTAATGCTACTGATGAGCCAGTGATAATGCGCTGATTTAATGATGGGATTAGGAATAATATTCATTATCAAGTGAATATTTTATAATTTACTACCATGTATAATATAGTAAAACAGGATCTCATCACCAAGAAAAACCTTAGGAAAGCAGATAGTGTGAAATAGGGTGGTTCAGAACTGAGACCGAGTAGTGGTTCAACTAGCGGTCAAAAGCAGCACTTTGAGACTGCACGCATGAGTAGTGGAAACCCGAGGATGTACACTAACCACTATGTGGTTTTTCACTGGTGTGTGATTACTTGGAATAAGAATCCTTACTATTTGAGAGATCACATTGAGTGATGAGGCTATAGAATATTAGGGTATCATCAACTATTTTTTAGGACCTTCCCATCTATTTTTAGTGAGAGAGGATTCATACTAGCTCCGCCTTTTGAAGATAAATCAACAACACCTCACTAAGAAGGCAAATAGAGTACTACAAGATAAAAAGGAAAGGGTGGAGGACTTGGCTAAGGTATCCAGGCTTTAGATATATAGCTCTAGAATATATTACCCTCTCACGGTATCCATGTTGCTTTAAAGAGTCATAAATCAGGCCATATTTATTCACTAAATCCTATACAAGAGAAGAAGGGTTTCATACCATCTTCTATTCAAAGTACCATTCTAGTAGTCTATACTATTGTATAATCTTTATTTGATACAATTTATCTCACTCCTTTATCTTTTTGGTTATTGTGTAAAGCCTAGGGCTTGATATTTAGTGTTTTTTTGGAATGATGACACCTGATACCCATTTGGGTATGTGTTTAGAGAGTGTTCCCAAGTGCAAGGAATTTACCATTAAGGTAGGAATCCATATTTTCTTAAGGGACCACATCATCCTCGAGATGATATATTTTTATTTCTTTGTGGGGATGGACTTGTTAGTCCCTTATCATGCTTATGTGGATTTTTTTTTCTCTAAAGGGTGTCATTCACATCACCAGAGGGTGGTAATTATACCCATAAGGGAAATTGGGATGTTCATTTAGGTATAGATCGACCAAAGAATCTTGGTCTAGGGGGAGTGACTATCCTGATTTCTATCCTTTATGTAGATGATCATGGATTACATCAGACTATTTTCCCTCCATTAGTCAATTATTACAAGGTTTTTTTCCCTTACTCCTTTTCTCAATTACCTCCTGAGATAGAGGTAGATTTTAATATCGAGCTAGTGTCTAGATCTGAACTGATATCCATTACTCTTTATAGGATGGATACTACTAAGTTGCAATTGATAAATAGGTATCTAGATGGTTTATAGGCAAAGGGTTTTATACTTCCCAATATTTTCCCTATGTTCACAAGTTTTTTTCACTAATAAGGTGGATGTAACCCTCATGATTTGTGCAGATTACTAGAAGTTAAAACAACTTACCATGAAAAAATGTTATCCTTTAACTTGTATCGATGATCTCTTTGACCAGATCAAAGTAGAGAGAGTATTATTGAATATTGATTTGATAAAATTATGTCACTATGTGTGTGTTAAACCATCATACATACCACATAACACCTATCATAGTTAGTATAGTTTATATGAGTATCTGGTTAATTTGTTCATCCTCACTAATGCACCTATTATTTTCATGGATTTGATGAATATGGTTTTCCATCCCTATTTGGATTCATTTTTCATGGTTTTCATAGAAACCATATTAGTGTATTATCATAATTAAAGAGACCATTACAAAAATCTTCAGATAGTATTGAATACACAGATATAGTATCATCTATATGCTAATCTTAGTAAGTTCCACTTTTGTTTTGAAAAGGTTCAATTCCTAGTTCATATTATCTCAGAGGTAAGAATATAAGTTTCCCTAGAGAAGGTGAGACCTATAGTTACCTGGTATCATCCTAAGAATATATTTAACATAAAGTGTTTATTGGGGCTATCTGGTTAGTACATGAGTTTTATATAGGACTTATCATGTTTAAAATCACCTTTTATATGCTTAACTAAGCATGGTATGAAGTTTATATGGTCATAATCCCATGATAAAACCTTTCATAAGATGAAAAGAATACTGATTTCAATGAAAATAATAATTATTTTAGATTGATGAAGAATATATGAAGTATATTGTGATTAATTAGGTATCAGGCTATGTGATGTTCTAATACAGGAAGATAAAGTCATTGTGTGTGGTTCACGGTAGCTGATTCTGCATGAGTGAAGTTACCTGATGCACAGTCTCAAGATGGAGGCTTCTATTCACACTTTTTGTTGTTAGAGGCATTAACTACTATGAGAGAATTTTATGGTGTTTAAAGACCAAAAAATCCTCATGTATTGTGACTTGAACATTCATTAAAGAAGATGGGTTGAATACTTATAGTTTTTTTATATTGATCTTTCTTATTCACCTGGAAAGGGAAATGTTGTTACTGATTCTTTGAGCAAGAGGAATCTTGCATAGATGGTTCAAGAGGACAAAAGAGAATGACAAATTATGGCCCTATTTTCTGAGATGCACATAGTGGTTTAGAACCAACATGGAAAGTTTATAATTTCATCACTATCAGTGAACGCTTCACTTCTGGAGAGAGTAAAGATGAGGAAATTTTTAGATCCTAAAGGCTTGGTCCAATGAGTGAGTATTTATGGTGAGGACCTACCTCCATATTGTTCTATTGATGATGAAGACATTCGGCATATACATGGTCGTATTTGGTTCCCTACAAGAATTAGAGAGGAGTTGATGCAAGATTAAAATGCATATCAGTGGGTAGTGTACCCGAATATCTCCAAGATTTATCATGACATGTGTTGCCATTATTGGTGGCATGGGATGAAATTCCAGATAATAGTTTTTATTACGATGTGTTCCACCAGTGCATTATGTTACAGCCAAGGAATCCATTTTTCTACCTTGTGAACTCTTCCTACCGTCAATCTATTTTTGTGGATAAATCTCCCATTTAGACACAAATATGAATTCTTATCTTCTCATTGGATGTGTTCTAGGGAGTTCTCTATTCATCTTGCACCTCTTTTTTGTTTTTCTTCCACTTGATAGAGTTATTTGGGTGAAGGCTCATATGCCCTATTTTCATGGCATTCATCTATTTTGTCGTTTTATTCCGATTGGGACAAAACCAAAGGTCGATACTGGATGAGTGCTCCTCCACTAGAATAAGGTAAGTGGTCTAGTATTTATCCCTCGATGTTAAGATGATTTATATTGTTTTTCATGTGACATATGTTGATTTCTATGAGATTTGCCTCTAAAATTGAATTTTTTGTTAATTGGTTCTGTATCCTATGACCTAATAACAATTATAGATCCTATAAGATGTTAGAGGTCATCAACCTCAAGATGAGCCACCCCTTTTGGTGTTCCCTTTGAATGATTAATTGACTTTTATGGTTATATATCAAAAACGCCCATTAGTGTGTTTTGATTTATTTCTAAATTTTAATGTCATAGTTGATAGTGAATGATTGTAGTGTTAAAACATGGATAGCATGCTTATCATATTATGCTAATTTAAATGTAAAGTGAGTGGTATGACCAAACCACTTGTTTTAATGGAACAATTGTCACATTCTTTCTAATAAGTAATTTCAATGAACTATGGATTATTTTTTGGCTTTGATTAATGAATTAAACTATTTATTACTGATATAATTTTGGCACAGAGACCCTTATATTATAATTTGGTCCTAGAGACCCTCATAAATTATGTTACAGACATGGAATCCCTCTACTACAATTGTGATTTGGTCATGGCATCCCTATATTTTGATTTGGGGATGGAATAACTATATTATGATATGGTCTTATCATTCTTATATAATGAAACATGGGTATATCATCCCTTATGAAATTAGATATACTGTCATGATGACCATTATTATGATATACATACAATACATCCCTCATCATTATGATTAGGGCATGGAAACCCTATTGTTATGATTCGATCATAGAGGCCCTATTGATATGATGTTGGTCATGGATACCCTTATGAATATGATATATGGGAAAGACAACCCTTTATAATTAAGGCATGGTGACCCTACTACTATGATACTAGGCAAGGAGTCCCTTATTTTCATGATACCAGGTATGACATCCCTTGATACTTGAGAGACTCATGCTACATCCCATGAATGCCTGAGTTACAAATTGGGTCCAGGATAGTAGAATTATCCAAATATATGGTTTCATATTTCACTATTTATATAAACCATATATATATTAATACATATTTTTAATTTTTAATAGATTATCTGGCACGGGATGAAGCAGGTATTGTCAGCCTAGTGTCCTTATGAAACTAGATATGACCCTTTACATCTTTATTACTGTTTACCATTATTATATGAACACCTCCATATTATATGCACTAACTGGATATATATAGAAATTGTTGGTGGTGGCCTACTGAGTTTATCTCACACCCTATTTAGGTCGCTGATGGTACCCTGGAAGATTATGTGGATGCAAGTCGGGATAGGGGAAAGATCAAGTTATGATACTTGATTTGATTATTTCATGGGAGAGGGGAAGCATAGTGTAGAGAAATGGCTCATCATTCTATTGGAGATATCCTTTTTGGTCTTTTTTCCCTTTTGATACATATATTATATTTCTTGAATGTGGCCCTATCATCCTAGTTACTTTTTATAAACAAATAACATTAAATCATTTTGTATATGATACTAGTTATGTATATTGTTTATTATTTTTTACCTGATTCTTACCTTACACTCCTATATATTTATTATTCTCCCACTATTTATCTTTTCATTTCATCATTTTTTACATTGTTCATAAGGGTATAGTCTCCCCACTATAGCACATTGGACCCTTTCTACTAGTCCATAATCTCTGGCTTATGGGGAGGTGTGCTTTAAGCCATGTGGCCCATCGACTCAGGGAACAATTTAGTGGCATCTGGTTCACGATGTCATAGTTGATATAAATTGTTTTTATTGATTAAAACTATTTATATAAATGTGATAATAAGTTTTACCCTAATGGTGTTAGTTGGGAAGTCATTAGGGAAATAAAACTAAGTTTATACTTACCCCTACATGGTCACTGTTGTGCATTATACGATGTCTTCTATTGAGACATGGGTAAAGGCAAGATATCGTAGTTATTTAGTGATGCTTATTTATACCATCTCTTGGCTTGTGGAGTTGGATCATGGTGTGGGTGAGGTTTTTTTTGGTTTTTTTCACTTTGGAGTTTTGAGTTTTGTGGCCTTCATGGTCCTCTTGAGTTTTTCCTTTGGTTTCCACTTGTACTCTGATAGGTATTGTTGGTTTGGAAATATTTTGAGTTGTTTTTTGTACCCATGCCTCATATATAGGTTGGTTTGATTATTTATTTTGTGGTTTGGATGTTTTAAAATTCAATTTAAAAATCATCCCTCAAATGTTATTTAGACCCCTGGAATTTATTGTCGGCCATTGGTGTCTTGAGGATGTCACATATGGCTCAGTAACACCAATGATCATTCCCAAGCCAATGGGTGGGGGAGGGAGTTACATGAACACATTTATGAAATAGATGATTGAACCTGAACCAAAACCTATTTAATATTAAAAATAAATACCTAAACCGGAACACTACAAGAAAATATAATACCTATATAGACCATAATTATTTTCTTAATACATTTATTTTTTATTTAAATTTTAAAACGTTGAACTAATTTAAATAACAGATTTACTATTAATTTTCATTGAAAAATAATAATATTTTATTTTAAAAAAATTATGTGGAGTCTGGGACATTAATTAAGGGTTTATTTAAAAAAATTGAAAGTTAGATTGTGTTGAAATTATTTTAAAATATGGATCCCATGAACTATGACCTTGTTCACCCATCCACATTTTATAGGAACCCTTAATGGGGTCCATGCTTCCTTCATCCCATACCATGAGGAATGAACCATGTTTAGGCTTCCCTTTTAAAATTTATTTTATTTATATTTATATTTCATTGTATATATTTATAAAAAAATATTAAAAATCAATTAAAATAGTGTTATTTTATCATAATTACCTCGATTAAACTAATATAATAAAAAAAATAAACTCAATCCATGGGGATTGAATTCCCATGATAATTTTCAACATGGGACTATTATTACACATTTGACCATGATTTAATATTAATATTATTTTAATAATATTATTATTAATAATTATAAATAATATTTCCTCAGTAGTGGGGTTTTGATATGGAAGTTTGTTCTATCCATCTGATGTTTTCATTGGTATTTGTTCAAAAAATGGATTATAAGCTCAAATTTGAGATGGTTTCTTGTATTATGTCTTGAAAAAACATTCTTAAATATTAAGGAGTCATAATATCTTTCGAGAATAATTACTAGAAATATTTTTGGTTTCCATTTTTTAAGTGAATCATAAAATCTTCACTTTATGTGTGAAAGAAATTGATCATTTATAGATCTATTTCACAATAGGAGGATTCAATTCAGAATTTTGATATACTGGAGATAAAATAGGATGATTTTGGGGAGTTTTATGGATATAGAATGAATTAAATAGGTAAAAAGTTCCATATAATCTAATTTTAAATGAATATACTAGAGTAAGGTTTTTGTTTCATAGATTCCTGGTGTGCTATGTTTTTTCAAACTAAGATCCCACCATCAATCCTCCCTATTTACACAAGTTTTGATTAGAATTAAGGGGATTAGTAGGTTATTCTCGAATCATAAAATTGTTTGTAATATTACTTTAGTAGTGGGGGTTCCCATATTGATTGATAAAGAAACATAAATGGATATGTTTGACCAATAATACTATATACTCTTCGCTACATTGTTTAATAAGGTGGTGTTTGTTTCTATTAATGATTTCTTTGACCTGTGTTTTGACATCAATAATTTTCCTCAAATTTTCATGGTTTTTACCAATTTTGGAAATTCTGTTAAATTATTTTATATATATGTTATAAACATGGATTTTGGAACACATGGTCATTTAGGAAACTCTTTTAGGTTTCAGTCGAAACTATATGAACCTATGATTTTTAGAAAAAATCATAATGATGACGGTGATCATAATAAATATTTTGAGGAAAGAAAGGTGGTAGGAAAAGAATGAATTACTACTCCTACATTTAAAATTATGGTAGATTCCACTCCTTTTCATATAGAACGTGTTTTAAAACTATGAATATTAGGTGGTGGATTATTCCACTGCTCATGTGATTGGTAATATGGATCATCCCAAGGTTCAGGATGATCATATTAATTATGAGGAATCCAATATTTCCATTAGGGATGTTTAAGGAAGGGATAAATCAGATCCCATTGTATGTGATTAAAGGGATGAACGTGAAGACCTGAAAGAAGAATATATCATGTGATATGGTGAGAAAAAAGTTTTGGAACAACTTGATGGTTCATTTTTAGTAGTTAAACTGAATAATTCAAAATTACAAAAGGTTATTTCAACTTAGGAGAAATAAAGGTCATTTGTGGATTCCCTACCCATTGTTGATGCCCAAAAGGTTGTGTGGAATTTTGTGTATGTAAATTGATCCACTTAGATGGTTTCTAGCTAGACTTATACTAGGGATAATTTTCTAAGTATAGTGAATCTTCCAAAATGGTTTATAATTTAATTAAGGTTTTAGGATAAAATAAAAAATGAACTAGAAACACTACAAACATTGATAGATGGAATTAATACTATGAAGTTTATTGTGTATGATACTCCTACTACAGATGTTACTAGTTCCTCATGAACTCCTTGGATAGTTTTACATTGGTCGGTGCAACTGAAGTACTTGATCCAGGGACTAATTTATAGAATTAGTTCCATCACTCAACTTTTTTCCATGTTAAGGGTAACTCATATAAGAATGATGTTTTAAGGTATGGAATCAAATTATTTTTTATTTTTTATTTTTCTTTCAAGCCTATAGCAATGGGGATTCAATCCATGAAGAGGATAAGAAGGCCTATGTTTAGTCTTGAGACAAGGCTAGCATGGCTGAAGACAATTCCGATAATGGGTCCAAATAAAGGGAATATCATGATTGATGAGGAAAGAGCCTATATAAATATTAAGGAATATCTAGGAAATAATTAAAAATCATCATAAACATCGTAAATTGATAATGAAAAGTCTCAACTCCCTACTGATGGCATGACTATGCATGAAGCCAGTGTAGTTTGGACAAAGGGTAATGATGCGGACAATGGTGGGTCTACAATGGAAGGTTAATTTTATTCATGGAAGAGTCTTAAATAAATAAGTGGTCATAATTCTCGAGGTTAGGGTACTATAAATAACATGTAAAATATGTATTAAATGATAGTAGTATTTGGACTTGTAATAATTTCAACATTATATTTCTATTATGGTTGATTTGGAGTTTTTTATTTGGATCCCTCATTTTTTTTAAGGTTGAGTTTTGATTTTTGATAATTTTAAGAAGGTTTTAAATTAAAATCTGGGATAATTTTCTCCTTTTAATGACATCATGGGTGGTTTTGACATGAATAAGTCCTTGGATATTAGTGGGGATCCTTAAAACATCCAGAATTGATCTCTTTTTGATTCATTGTTTTTTAGAATCATATTCTTTTTCTTTATCTTAGTTTTGGGAAATAACTAATTTTATTCCACCCACCTTCACATTGTGTGAATTCAAGTCATTTCATGATAAACTTTATCTAGAGGTGGACTATATATACCCTCACATTTCATATATTAAAATTATATAACTTTTGCAGAATGCATAAAATATTATACAAATAGATACTAAAATACTATACTAGTCTAGTTCCATTGGAAACATGTAAATGTAAACACTGATACATAAATGAGCTACATCATCTCCAACTAGGTTTTTCATAACTAAAACCCTTCTTAGGCACATCAAACATAATACATATCTTTATAACTTAGGGAAAGGAATCATAAAAAGGAGTGATATCATATGCTCAGTAAAGTTAGAAAAGTAATATACATAATCATAACCATGGGTATAAGAGTATGAGAATATTATAATTAAAATATAAGATAATACACTTCATATCAAAGATCATAACCATTAATTTATGGAATAAATCTTGGAATTTCAAAAGACATTAATCATAATTAAATAAATAATATAATCCATGAAATAATAACATTGTAATTAAACATGGAATTTTGGCATAAACATAAGCATATATAATTATTTCCATAGTAGTCAAGGAATTCCTACCAAGGCCATCTTAGTGGACAATGTCCTTTACTGAACTGGGTTCACTCCCTGTTCTATCCCTATATTACGGAATAGAGTTCACTCTTTCTTCTAGCCCGGTAATACTAAACCGAGATCACTCCTCATTCAAGCCATGTCTATATTATGTGACATAAATATTTTACCTAATGCATTGGAGGGAGATAAAGGTCCCATCAATCTCATAATTAAATCATGAATACATGTTCCACAAGATCATAAATAATTATATCATAACCCATGAAATGAACTGGGTATTATAAACATTTAATAATATAATAACCTATAGAAAAAATACGGGTATCATAAACATGTCATCACAAACATAACCCATGAAAATAAGTGGGTTTCAAAAGCATATAACCCGTGAAAGTGAAACAGGTTTCATAAACATCATGCTATAAAAACATAATCCATTCAGAGAAACAATATTATTGGAAAAATTAAATAATGTCCCCAAAAATTTATGATTGATAGAAAAAAAAATGTTATATTAGATGAGAAATAATTTTGAAGTATCTCTTAAAAACATTTCAGGACACAAATATCCATTCTACATTGAAATATTCTTTTTAAAACATAAAAAAATTACAAAAAACTTTTTTCTTTGAAAATAGCTTTAAAAACCAAAAAAAATCAAATAATTTTTTCCCTTGGAATTTTTCTTCAAGGATCATTTGAATACATTTTTGAAAACATTTTTGAAAACAAGGATTTTTAATAAAATGGATTTCTGACCAAAGAGAGAAATATGTTTATATTTTCATAAAAAAATATTAAAAATATTAATTTCAAAATAGTGGTAAAATGGTACTAAAACATGAAGATATCATGATTAACTAGAGGATATACAAATTCATTAGTGTTCTTGAGATATGGATCATAATATTTCAATAAATTAAGCATAATCATAAATAATCTTGATAAATGATGTGATTGTTTCAATAATCTCATACCACATGGTAACTTGAGATCATATTATCCACGTAATAAAATGAAACTACATGAATATTAAAATATAATTAAATTAAATAGATTCAATATATAACATGTCATATGGAATTATATACACCTTAGAAAATAATATAGCTGCATAATTAAATATGTGTCTCAATTAAGGAAAATTGTGACAAAATTGTCTTACTAATTTGGTAGTTTTTGAAACATTAACCCCATGAAATAAAGATAATATAATGGATATGTAAATACTAATAAATTTAATTATAATAATAATTTAATATATCCATCGGTAGTATACATACCACACAAAAGGAATGGGTGGTGAATAAAACATGTATCTCACATAAATAAAAGTTAGATGAAATCCCCTTACCTTGTGTCTTGACTCTCTTCATACTCATAAAAACATCATTTATAATAAATTTATGATAAATATACATATTTTACCATAAAAATATTCTAAAATTTAATACCATATATGTTTTTATTATGACCTTATATTACCTACTTGTTAACAATCTTATGTTATGGTTTCACTTTGAGTAATATTCTCTTTGTTCTTCCCATGTGTCTTAATTTGTTATATCATTGGTCTTTATAATTATATTATGATTTAAAGAATTTAACCAATGATATAAATATCATGTATATTCATTATATTCATTATATTTTTATTATAATAATTTATAGAATATAGAAGTATGAAATGGAATACATCGCTTATGGCAACGGAAAGTCGTACGTACGCATGAACGTTGTTTCTATTTTTGTTATCTTAATGAAAGAAAGAAAGAAAATGATATATATATATATATATATATATTATAATTATATTAGCATTATTATTTCATATATATGATATATACTTTCATTAAACGCATCCTTAATACATTAAATGTAGTGTGTGAATGAATCACATCACTTTGAGGGGGCGATAGTCTGCACTTCCTCAAACGAAATTATCATATTTACACCAAATGAAAAGTATAAATATATGTGTTTAAAAAGTATTAAATAAGTTTAAATACAGAATTAATATAATATAAAACATATAAAAACATATTGTACATCATAATTTTCACTATGATAGGCGGTTAAGGATAAATGAACAGTCGTCTTTTCGTGAGGTGGTACTTCATCGTACACATAAACAGTATATTTGTTACCCATTAGATGGATGTGTGTGTAAGTGTAGTTTGAATCCTTAGAATAAAAAATCATAGTATATTGAGGATACTATTTTTTTATGAAATTATGGAATAAGAAATGTTGAGGGGGTGTATAATTGAAATAATATACAAGAACTTGAGGAAACATGTTACCTCTTATTCAGGTAACTCCTTTTGGTTTGCACCAAAGGGATTCCTTTGATTTCTTTCTTCCCAAGTGGAGGATTCTATGATGAGGGTAGGGATGTTGGGTACATATTTTGGCATATATTTTTCAAACCAAATTTTCTTGAGTGGTGTGAGGAATAATGGGAGGATAGGAGGCCTTTTTATAGTGGAGGAGGAGTGGCACTCTTGTAAATTTTGGGAAAAGGAATTCCACCCACATTTTTCCCATGTCACGTGGATCCAATAATGAACAAAATTATATTCTAGGTAGTATTGGGTAAAAATATGGCCATAAAATGGATCTTGGTCATGTTTCTAGGTTGTTTGGTCCCATAAGATCAATGTTTAATCCCTTATTAAGATTTATTTTACCTTAATCGTTTTAATTAACTTTAATTACATTCACTGATATTTTTTTGTCAAAAATTAAGTTGAACTTTTTAAAAATTATAAATTATTCTGAATCCAAATATGAAATACATTTTTCTAAATTAAAAACATATAATTAGAAGAAATTAATTTAATTTTAATCCCACAGTCAGGTTGACAATGCGGGTTTTTAAAGAAAAAATGTTCAAATGTTTTCTATGTTTTTATATTCAATTTAAAAGTGAAATTGATTCCAATGACACACAATGGGTTAACTTATAAAAATATGATCTAATTAAACATTGATACCCATTTAAAATATAATTCAACCATATAAATAAATTAGATAAAAATAAGTTTTAAATTAAAATTTAGTATTTTTCACTATTCATCGAAAAAAATTGTTTCTCGGAAAAATATCATAACACTACTAGAATTTCAAGTATTTGCAACACAACATTTGCAACAAAAAAAATAACCCATCAAAAATAGTCTCAGTACATGGAATATTTGTGATGTATGTAGGATTCCATTGCAAATAGTAATTATTTGGGATGAAATTCTAAATTCGTCGCAAATAGTTTTGGCGGGGTTTCCCACCACCCATTGCAAAAATCATTTGTGGTGAGAATTTATGATGGACTGCTTAGTCTATCTCAAATTACCTTTGATTTAAGATTATCTGTGAAAAAATTCAATTCCTATCGTAAATAATTGTGACCAAAAAACTTTTCACGATGAAATTAATTCCTTCGCAAAAAATATTAGGATTTAACAGTGCATGCCCCTCTTTTCTACTTTCTCTATTCTCTCCTCCCCTCTTCCAAATTTCCACGATAGAACCCTACTAGCCACCCCAATTTCTGTATCCCCAAAAATGTTTTTTTCTTCTGATTTTTGGGAGATTTAACATCAGATCTTCAAGGTATGGAATCTTCTTCTATCCTCTATTAGTTTTTTTACACATTTTGGTCGAATGTTATAAATATTGGTTTGAAAAAACCTATATTTACAAATTTACCCTATTCTTATAATTTATTTGACATGTAGGGTTAATCTAAATTTATTATTCCAGATTTGAGTGTCTCGATTAAGCAAGAGTTTTTTAAATTTGACTAACCGTATTTTAAACAACTTTTTATATTTAATCTTAATAGATTTTTTTATGTTTAGGGTTGCTAAAATGTTATTATTTTGTATTATTATTTGAAAGATTAATATTATTGAAAAATGCTGGAAGTTTTTATTTTTTTGAAAATATTCTGGTTTTCTCAACACATAAGTTTATTTTAATTTTTTTGGGGTTTAAGGTTTGCTGGAAGTTTATTATAATTTTACCCATTCTTTCTTTCTTATTGTATTTTTTATTTTGGTATTTGTTTTATTTGTGTCCCAGTTCCAAAAAAAATTCCCGCATGTGTGTATGCATGTCTAAATATTTTTTATGTTAATTGTTTTACAGAAGTGTAAAAATAAATTTGATTAAGAAATTATGTTATATATATATATATCTCATTTTAAACAAATAGAATCAATTTTTTTAATAATGATGAGAAAATTAATTTAAGTAAAACATTTTAATAAAACATTGTTTTTAATATTTTTTTATAAAAAATGATAAAAAATTAGTTTAATGAAAAAAATCATAATTTGAAATATGTAATATTTATTAAAAATATAGTTAATTATAATTAGGATAAATTTTTTGTAATTATCTATAAAAAATATAACAATTACAAAGAATTATAATAAATTCGTTAAAAATATTAATTATTTTCAATATAGTATTAATTTAAATAATTAGTAAAAATCAATAAATAATTTATAATATGTATTAATTAATGAGTTTTTATTATTAATAAATAGTAAATATTAGCTATAATTATAAAATAATAATAATTTTTAAAAACTTATAATAAAATATAAGAACTTTTTGAAATTCATAATAATTCATATAAATTTGTTATAATTAAAATAATTAATATTAATATTTCATATAAATGTTGCAAAAATTCCTATCTCACACAAGTATTATAATGCATCGAGGGTAAAATTTATTAATGAAAAGATTCTTAATTCAAAATAATTATGAATTCAAATTAATTATTAATTCAAAAATATGAATCCAAATTTATTTTTAAATTGTTTATATATATTATAAATTCTAGGTAATTAAATTTATTTATAATCAAAATTAACCATAAGTAATAATAGATAATATATATATATATATATATATTTGTTTATATAGATTTTATATTTGTATATTTGTTTAAAAATGGGTTAGAATATATTTGATGTATTTATATTAATTATAAAATTGTGGTATATATATATATAGTAATTATTAAAATTATAATAATAATTAAAATAAATCAATAATAATCATTAAATAATTTATAATTATTTAAATTATTTTTTAAATTGTTATAATAATAATCATTACATAAAAATTTTATAATAATAAAATTTCAATAATAATTTAAGAAATTTTGATATATATATAGTCATTAAATAATTTATAATAATTTAAATAATTTATAATAATCCTTAGATAGTAATAACTACATAAGTTATATTAATTTATAATAATTAATAATAATCATTGCATAATTTATAATAATAATCATTACATAATTAATAATATTCATTGCATTACTTATAATAAATTGTGATATATATATTAATTATTAAGTAATTAATTATGATTTCATATAAATTTTTAATTAATTAAAACAATCCATATTAATAATTTTTATAAATATTGTAATATATATTTATATATAAAAATAAATAATTATATGAATAATATTAATAAAAGACTAAAAATGATACCCTCATGTGCAATGCAATGAAACACTAAATGATCACAAATATTTTGTCATGCATAGAGTAAAATTCACTTCCTGAATCCAATGGTGTTCTCCAATTTTTCATTAGAAAAATATTTTGGGAGATACATTGAATTTTCATAAGAAATTATAATAAAAATGTTAAATGAATTACCCTCACATGAAATCTAACAAAACACTTGGTGTTCACAAATGTTATGCCACGCCTGGGGTAAACCCCACTACCTGAAACTAATAGTGGTCTCTAATTTTTTAAATGATAAATAGATTGGGAGATACTTTATATTTTAATAAGAAAATACAATAAAAATATTAAATGAATTACTCTCTTGTGAAATTCCCTACGCTCAAAAATGTTATGTCACGCCTAGGGTAAACCCCACATCTCGAACCCAATGGTGGTCTCTAATTTCTCATATGAGACACTGTTTGAGAGATATTCTATTATTTTCAAAAAATAGCTTGTGTCTTATATAATATATTTAATAATTTTATTATATATGCACCGAGCCTTTAAGAGCCCTGTAATCCAGTCCTAACCCATTTCCTCACTCTTATTATAGATCATATAATATTTCAAGGTGTTAAAATATAAAAATAATTATCACCTAGTCAAAGTTATTGGTAATAATTATTCTTATTGCTATTATTTTATTAGAAAAATATAGACTCAAGAAGTAGACATCAGTTTCTATTATGTGATCCTGATTGGATAAATCATCGAAAAAATCCAAATGGATCTGGTATAAATCATATCTATATTAAAGGTGTTGAAAACATTATATCATTTACATCATCGAATTCCAATTTTGTTTCTGATGGAATAATTAAATGTTCTTTTCAGAAATGTGATCTTAGGATAATCAAAATGTTTGACAATGTTTGACTTCATCTTTTAAATTTTGGTTTTAAGAAGGATTATATTTTTTGGTATCAACATGGTGAAAATAATTCACTATAAAATACAAATTTTTTGGTTCCATATCCATCATTTCAAAATTTATTATATGAGGCCACTGGTCTGTCTATTCTTGAAACAACAACTCAGAATGATATTCCAATTCTTGAATCAGAACCTTATATGTTTTATAAGTTGTTGAAGTCTATTGAGGAGGCCTTATATCTAGGATTCCAGATGAGAAAACTTGAAACTATTAAAAAATTATTACTATTTAATCCAATTTTTTAATGTAAAATAGTTATTTTAGTCAGATTTTATCATTGGTTAAATCATTTTTTTCCTCACAAAAATACATTACCTGCAAGTTTCTATGAAAGTAAGAGGTTGGTTAATAATTTTGGGATTAGTTGTCAGAAAATTCATTCATGTTAAAATAATTTCATCTTATATTATAATGATTATGAATCCTTTTTAAATTTTACAACATGTGGATAATCAAGCTATAAAGAGGCACAACATGGAAAATATAGAGTTCATGTGAAACGGTTGATGTATTTTCTAGTTACACCTCATTTTCATCGTTTATTTATATCTCACAACACAGTTGGATTAATAAAATGGAATAAATAAAAAATTTCTATCAGTATAAGATTAAATCATCCATGTGATGATGATTCATGGAAACAACTTGATCAGACGCATCCTTCATTTTCTTCAGAACCTCATAACATACAGTTATGCCTATGCACTTTTGGTTTTTTTCCATTTGGTTCTTATGATAATAAATATTATTTTTTCCTTTTTTTCATCACTACTTACAACTTAACTCCTTTTATTTTGATGAAGGAACCAAATATATATTTGTCACTATTAATTCTAGGACATTAAAAGAGGAATGTTGATGTTTATTTGAGGCCACTAATTGATGAGTTAATTTCATTATAGAAAAACAGTGTGACTACATTTGATATAGTTAAAAATCATAATTTTATAGTTAAGGTTTCATTATTATGGATGATCAATGAATTTATGGCGTATGTTACGTTATTTGGATGGAGTACACATGGTCTAAAATCATGTTCATTCTGCATGGTTGAGAACAAAACATTTATGCTTATTAATGGGAGAATGGTTAGTTATTTTGAGTTTTAATAGATATTTATTCCTACAAATAACCCATTTAGAAGGAATAGAAACAATTTTACAAAATGTTGAATTAAAATAGATGAACCTACAGTAGTGCTCTCAAGTTATCAGGTAAAATCCATTGTCTCTACATTACCTCTAGTTACATTTGGACCAACCATAAATGAAAAAAATTAATGGTTTTAGGAGAGATCATAATTGGATAAAGAATAGTATTTTTTGGGATCTTCTATATAGGTATGATTTTTTGGTTCGTTGGATGTTAGATGTAATTCATATTGAGAAGAAAGTTTTTGATAACATATTTTATACCATGTTGGACACAACTAGTAAGACCAAAGATAATGAAAATTCACAGTTATATCTTTTCTAGATTTAAAGATGTCCTGAACTTAAATTATTTGAAGATGAAATATCACACAAATTAATGAATCCAAAATAATATTACTCGCTTACTAAAGAAGACACTTATTATTATATCAATGGATTAGAAATTTGACATTAACAGATGGTTATGCTTCTAATTTGTCTTATTACATCAAAAAATGCATATTAACGGGTTAAAAAGCCATGAATTTCATGGAATAATTGAAATATTATTTCCTATTATTCTTAGAGGGTTGTTGAATTCTTCAATATGGGATGTGTTGACAGAAATATCATATTTTTTAGAGATATTTTTTCAGTAAAATAGGATTATGATGCATTGAGTTTTCTATAAAAATATTTTGTTTTAATTTTATATAAATTGGGGAAAATATTCCCACCAGACTTATTTGATTCCATGGAACATTTAATATTGAATTTTCCATATGAAGTTAAATGCGGAGGGCCAATACAATTCTGGTGGATGTATCCATTTGAGAGATGTATGCAAAAATTAATGAAGAACGTATATTACAGTGCATCATTTGAAGGGTCGATTGCAGAAGCATACTTGTAGGAGGAAATTTCAAGTTTTTGCTCTTATTATTTTCAATTGGAATATCCTTCAAAACATATTTTCATGGGTCACAATTAAGAAAGTGTTGATGATGTCACAAACCATCAGTTATTAGTTTTTAATCAACCTAAGATTGGTTTTTATGGTTATCATGAACAATGGATTACAGATGAAGAACTACACTGAGATCATACATATGTTCTAATAAATTGTGAATAAATGACATGATTTGTTCATTAAGTACTTATTTTTTATTATTTTGTTAAATATTTATAAAATATTATTTTATTTTGATTAACTTTTTTGTAGACTATATGATGACCATATCAAAAATGAATTTATACAAATTACGTCGGTTTCTCTTGAAGAACGTCATCAACAAAAATTTTCATATTGGTTACAAATAATTGTAAGTTATATTTATTTTGATAGCATAATAAATCTGTTTTTCAATGATATCTATTATTAATAATTATTATTGTTTAAAGGAAACACAACATGAAAATAAAATTTATAGCTGATTATGTGCACTCAAAAACCCTCAATCGAAATTGGTAAAATATAATAATGGGTATGTGGTTAATGGATTTCAATTTCATACATGAATATATGGTGACACATAAAAATCAATGAATAATGGTGTTTTTTTGAAATAACACCTTCATAAGGAAAGTGAAGTTCACTTTTATGGTATGTTGGAAGAAATAATTGAGTTATATTATATGGAAATAAATTATTTAACAATGTTTAAATGTCATAGGTTTGATACTGATTGAGGGTTTCAAGTTCAGCCACGCCATGGAGTCATTGACATTAAATATAATAGTATTATTGCATCAAATTAACCATTTATGTTGGAAAAACAAACACATCAAGTTTACTATGGAAATTATTGTGTTGTTTTGAGATATTTGAATGATTCATGGAGTGTAATACAAATTAAATCATGTGACAATCAATTTACTGAAAATAATGGTTCTGTGGAAGTGAAACATATTGAATTTTTTCAAGAAACATCCCAAAATATATCTCTTACCTGATGAGATATAAATATATATGATGAAACCCCTCAGTTAATGGATGATGATATAGATAATGTTGATGAAGTAATAACGGATGATGAAACTAAAATTCATATGGAAGCTGACGATGCTGAAGATGAGGATGAATACATTGATCTCGATGAAAATTATGAAGATGATGATGATTGATGTCTTATATTCATGCTTTTACTTATAGATAATTATTATATTCTGATATTTAATAGTTTTTTATATTTGATATTTGTATTAACAATTTTTTTAAAGGTAAGATTATTATACTCTGGAATTTATTATTTTTTTCTATTTTACATCTATATTAATAATTTATTACATGTAAGAATATTTGTTTCGTATGGTTGTAGATAATACTAACCATCTATTTTTTTCTCTCACTGATGTTGGACTTCCTACAGATGATCCTGATTCAGTTGAGCCTCAGGCTAATGTGCCTATTAGGATGGGGTGTGGTCTTGCTCGATTGATGATTCTAAATACTATTCTAGATAGACGACCATCTATTGATTTTGATCCTCATTTACAGATGTATCATTATTTTAATAGGATATTTATTTTATAATTACTTTTTGTATTAATATTGGTAATAACTTTATGGCTGTTTTTTTTATTTTCACAGTTTTTTGCATTTAGCTGTTGGGAATGATGGTGTGATTCTAAGAAATTATTTTTCCAATTCATGTTGGTCATGGTACATAGTTCCCATCATTGTGTGTCATCATATGCTTGACCACTAGATTTTATTTTATTAAATCATATATAATTTTTAAATATTATTTAATTTCAAATATATTTTTTTCAATTGTCTTGTAAAATTTATTTTCCCTAATACATGATAGCTAGAGAGGTCCTATCCGAGAGGCATGGGATATTCGTATATTTAAGAGCTTTCATCAGCTTATACACAACCTTAGAAAGAGAGTTATGGATAAATCTTGTGCTATTATTTTCTACCAATCTTGTGTCTCACATCGACCCGACTATATCTCAACTCTGGTATGAGATGGATTTTGCTCCTTCTGGCTATGAGAGACGTTTAGAAGGAGGTCATCATCTGGATGTTAGATTTGAGGGAGGCAAGAGGTCACACATAAGGACAAAATTTTTATATTTGGCATACATTGACGACATATTGTAACACCCAAATATTTTGAAAATAAATTTAATATTAAATTCATGAAACACTGAGTCTCTACAAAACCCCACTTTATTATAACGTAGCCAATAACCACAATTTTTTCACCTCTGTGATTTGAATTTTGAAAAAATAACATACACAGTTGCATTCATTAAGATATTTAGAGTTTGATAAAACAAACTTAATTTTTGTTGAATAGTAACATACCCTTATGAATAGTAACATACCCTTATGAATAGTAATGAATTGTAATGAATAGTAAATAAGACAAGAAAAATCACCCATGAATGTATAAATACAATTGATACATCTTATAGGTGAAGAAACAATCGTAGTATAAGTATTGGTATTTTTTGTATGTCATAAATATTTTAATTACAATTTTATGATTAATTTAGTCGTTTAAAATGGAAAATTATTTTCATAAAATTTAATCATAAATTGTTATTTTATTTTCTTATTTTTATAATATAATTTTATGGGCCCTTTATTAATTTATCAAGGTGTTATAAAATGAGTTAATGTTTTAATGTTATTTTTTTGAATAAATTGTGATTTTATTTAAAAATTAAGTTAAAAATATTTAGAAATTTATTTTCTAAAAATGGATTTAATTTTTTAATTCTACATGTCAAAGAATGGTTGAGTGAATTTTTGGTATTTTTTAAAATACATAAATTTTGGGTGAATAGTAAAATATGATAGTTTACAACAAATGCTAAATACATGATTTATTAAGTCAAAGGTGATGTAAGACTGATATAATCCCACTAGGTTCAAACTCACATGCACTCATTACTATTATGGGTCACATGAATCAACAATATTGGTTGTATTGAGATAATTAATAAAATAATGAATAAAATATTCACAAATCACCCCTCTCCTCCACTATACCCCCCACCCCACCCCTCACCCCCTCTTCTCTTCACTCCTCCCAAGACTTGTGACTTGTCTAAATTATAGAAAAATATTCTCCCAAGCTACTCCCCCACATCTAGAAGCCCTTGGTCTCATAAAAATACCAAAACCTCTCCCCAAAAGAGGCTCTCAAGGAAGAATACTTCAAGAGGTAAATCCTTCTTTTCATTTCTTCTATTTCAAGTTCAATTATTTTCTTTTTATTTACTCACCTCATTTCATAAAAATTTTGTGATGACTCTAGTACCTTACATGTAATGAAATTTTGTTATGATAAAGGAATAATTCTTCATCATCTCTCCTTTCCCCTTCTTTTATATTAGAAATGAAAACACCATCTGAGATGTGTTAATTTATCACATTCAAGGACGACGAGTTTTCAATTTCTATTATTGCCTTAAATTCTGGTCATGAGACCATTTTGATCATTTAACCAGACTATAATATATATTATAACTTATTTAAGGTTCTATAATCCTTTTTTACACATGATATAAATTTATAAATCAAAATGAGTTCATTGTGATCAAAAACCGTCAATTAACCCAAACAATTGTCATTAAAGTTTTATATAACGATTCATCTTCACTAACAATAACCAAAAAAATTATAACCATGTAATATTATAGTTTTATACTAATAAAATAAAACACTTATTCTAGAAAACAATTCTCATTCTAAATTTTTATCCTTACATGAATATAAGTAAACCGGTCATGAAAACCAAGGAATAAAATGCTCCCAAACAATGGAATTGAATCTCTTAAACCATAAAAATCCATGAATGAAACTAATAATGTTTTAATAAATCAATTAAATGTATATAAGGTTCTGGAATCATTTATTTATGAACCTAAATTTTATTATTCATGTCATTAAGATCGAGGAATACCTTCAGACTTAAGGTAAGGGTCTTCCACCCAAACCTCCATTTTCATTCAAGTTACTTTTATTGTCTACTTACCATAATGAAATTATTATTTATTATTATTTACTCCTCTTAAATTATTTATGAGTGTTATATATATTTTTACCAACCATAATCCTTCTTTATTTTATGGGGAGTCACACATTTTAAAAAGAACTTCCAAAATTCTTTCCAGAATACAAGCTCGTTTCAAGGGAATTTCTCAAATTCTTACATATTTTTTAGGTCACTCTATAATATGTTTTTAGATACCATTATCTTTCTAAAATAACTCACTTTATTATGAAAATATTATATTTCTTCAATTCTGGTTTTATACAAATACTTCTCCAAAAGAACTCTTCTTTTCAAAGTAAAAGAGTATTTATCTCAAGAATTACTCAATGATTTTATAAGAGTATCTTCATAAATTTCAACACTCTTGTTGAATATTATGTATGATATATTATACCATATTTAATTGGATGGTTTATTATTAGTTTTACTGTGGATGTGTTATCTTAAATTCATTCAAAATTTTACTCTGAATGGATAGTGTTTATGCTTAATGTTCGGGGAAAGTTATTTATGTTTCATATGTTAGTTTAAATATGAATGTATATATTGTTTATGTTTATCCCCATTCATATGAGGAATGAATTGGACTTAATATGTGATGGTTGGTGCCTAATATATCCCCTCTATGCATCGATAGGTCTCATGAGACAAATAGATATAGACATGGTTGAGGCCTTTCCCATTTTTAGATATGGTTTTGTTCAAGGCCTTAATCATTTTTAGATATGACTAGTAGAATATGCATGATTATGTTTTATTATAGCAATATTTACTCAGATAATTTTCCTTCCATATTATGTTTAAGTTTATTTTTACAGGCATATTTTTACAATTATTCCCCATGATTAATGTTTATAACATCTTTCATTGTATTTTCTACCATTACTGAACATATGAGATCACCCCTTATTATGTTTTATTTCTCCCCAGGATACAGAGAAGTGTATTATGATAACTTTCAAGAGTAATCTATGAGTTGCAGATGTTTCTAGTGGAACTTTTATGTTGTTTTTAATTTGAAGTTGTAATTTTGAACTTATGTATGTATCTAGAATTCCAAATATACTAAACTATTTGTTCCTTTAGGATACATCTTTCTTGTAATCATGCCCATGTAATGTAATAAGGCGTCAGCTTTAGGCAACTAGGGTTGAGTCCTTACAGTTGGTATCAAAGGACGTTAAGTAGAAAACTTTGAAATTGGATTTAGAAAATTTATATTAGGGAATAAAACTCTAAGATATTCTTTGAGGATAATCATAAAAGAACATCCTAGAATTTTTGGTAAGGAATAGATTTTTCAGATATTTCTAGAAAATACATCCGTTTCTGGATAGTACAAATGGATGTGGCTTTAGAATAGATGTACCTAGGAGTAAAAACTCCAACAAGGAGTTTCAAGATTGACTTAGGGTATCCCGGTACACGAAAATGGGCCTTACTACACACTTGGTTTGACACTCATGGAGGATACGCTTAGGATAATTCATATTTTCTTTACAAGACACTATGAAGGATTTAAATGTAAATTTTTACTCAAAGAAACCATATTTATGATTATGGGATTATCCATGCATAGGATTTCAATTTATTCCAAGTATTTTTCTAAGTTGAGATAATACATTATGATTCACAACCTAATCTCGTGTATGCCATTATTTAGAAATGGCGCCTAGTAGAAGGAATGGAAACCGCATGAATGCGTGTATCCCATGAATGGATTTTCCTCATGTTCAAGATAATGATGTTGGCTTTAGAGCTATGACTGTTGAAAAGTAACTTATAACTATATTGGTACAACTTACTCAGGTTATGAACAATAACCTTACCTGAATGGAGCATCCAGATCCACAATGTAACGACCCGAAATTTTGAATAAATATTGTTTCCTAATTTTGTGTGTTATTTTATTTTATTTTTTTTTACTCAACAAAAATGTTTCATTTGATATCATGAGTATAATTAAAATGAGACCGTTGGGATTTGACTATTATATGACCATTGGTCAATATGACCACTTGAAACTAATCGTTTTGATTATTGCCTCTAAATACAAGTAATCTTGGTTAATTATTATAGAAATAAGATTCGATGGCCTCACCAAGTAGTCTTGGACCGATCGAAGCCCATCTAACAGAACTTGGGAAAAAGGTAGCACCACTCGACTTTGCTCTGGACCAAACCCAAGCCGAACTTCATCGTGTGAAGCTAGAACGGAATCGCCTTTGCGAGAAGTTCAAAGTAATAGAAATTACTACTCATGCGATGTTAGCCGAGCCTCCCTCAGATTCTCTCACCTTAGCACACCTTACACTTAGGTCCTATGCTGGTGTGATAAGGGGCTATGTAAGGAGACCGTAACTGCCTTGTGTAATCCTTTGTTTTAAATAAAAATTGGGATTTCTTCTTATGATGAAATTTATGAATTTTTAAATGACCGGATAAATATAGTATGCATATTTTTGATGAATTTTAGAAAAAGGATATTTTAAAAATGGATGTGTAAACCTTAAATAATTAAAAATGTGTAATGATTTTCGAAAAATGGTCTTCTGCAATTATGTTCAGTACGAAATTTAGAGTCTAATAAGATCAACTTAATTTTTGATGAATAGTAAATTATGAATAGTAATTTTATGATTAGGATTAGTAATGTGTCCAAATGGATTAGTAATCTCACTTAAAAAAAGTATTAATATAATCTAGGCACCTTGATTAAGTAATGTGATTCAATAAAATGGTTAAATAACGGTTTCATAAATTATTATTCAAGTATTAGTTTTATCAGGTGAATAGTTTTTTTTAATTAAAAATTTCATTAAAAATATTTAGAAAATTATTTTTATAAAATGGATTTCATTTTTGAACTCAGAGCACTGATATTATGCTATAGTAATTTTTGGGGGTTTTTCTCAAAAAATGAATTTTCGATGAATAGTGTTTTTATTTAAAAATTAAATTAAAAATATTTAGAAAATTATTTTTATAAAATGGAGTTCATATTTGTAATTAGAGCGTTGATATTTGGTTAAGGTGAAATTTTGGGATTATTCTGAGAAAGTTGAATTTTCGGTGAATAGTGAAAATATAGTTTTTAAGTTACGGGTGTCTAATGACATCATTAAATGATGTATTAAGTATTTAATCAATATGGTCGACTTATGAATAGTAAGATAAGGTATGAGGTGTCCCAAGTGGCCAATACCATGGGCAAATACCATGGGAAAGCCCATGGTTTTGCCAAAACCACTAATGAGGTGTCCCTTGGCCATTAATGCCTTGTCCCCTCACTTTCCCTATAAATACCAAGCCATCCTCTCATCCATTCGACTCCCCACTCTCCCCCAACGAATTTCTAGTCTCATTACCTCCCAAGGAGTCCTCCCATGGTGCCCCCGGGCCCTCAAGGTCCCAACCTTTGAGTTTTAAGAGTTATGTTTTAAGGTAAGGGATCTGATCTCTCTCTTTCTTTTCAAGAAATCTCTTTTATGTAATTTATTTTATGATCCATGTTCTTATGTTAAAAGGTGTTCTTTTATACTCCTCTTACTGCCCCTTTCATGTTCACATAATTATATATCCCCTATTACTCTCATTATTTCGTTTTATGAAGTTTTAAGTGGCGCCGTTAGGCTGCCGAAATTTTTGTAACGGATTCTTTCTCCCTTCTCATTTTTCAAGATCTATTATCATGTAAAGTATTTCAAGTTCTTTTTTATTATGTTGGGGTATGATCTATAAATTTATCATACTTATCTTTTATGATCATATGATGAGAGACCCCATTTGATCTCTTCAATTCAGTATTTTGAAGTTTTAAGTGGCGTCGTTAGGCTGCCGAATTTTTAAGTGGTTCTTCACCCTTCTTGTTTTGAAGTTCTACTTTCATGTCAGTTATTCCAAGTTCATTTTTGTTATGTTGGGGTATGATATCTATATCTATCACACTGGAATATCATGTTCATATTATTAGAGACCCTATTTTATCTCATCAATTCATTTTTTGTTGAAGTTTAAGTGATGTTGTTAGGCTGCCGAATTTTTAAGGGATTCTTTCACCCTTCTCCTTTTCAAAGTTCTAATTCCATGTCAAGTCTTGCATGTTCCTTTTTATTATGTTGGGGTATGATATATATATCTATCATACTGATATTTTATTTTCATATGATGAGAGACCCTATTTGACATCATCAATTCATTTTTGGTTGAAGTTTATTTAACGCTGTTAGGCTGCCGAATTTTCATAAGAGAAATCTTATTTTTGTCTTCCTTTCATGTTCTTCATTTCATATGGTATATTTAAAATTTAATTACCACGTTCTTAAATCCCTTATATTCTGTCCCTCTACTATTTTATGGGTCATTTATCATTGTTTGACCCATGTCCCCTCTCTTTTCAACGTTTTCTAAAACCCTGTAACGTAGCCGTTGTGCTGCAGAATTTGCGTCTCAAAATGCCTCTCTCTTTTTCTCAAAATTTATTCATGTTATTTAGTGAATACTCAAAGCTCTTATTTATATAGGGTTATTCACATATATACAGAAATGTTCTATTTTAAATTCTGGGATTTACATACATGATACCCGCTTTCCCTTTCCGTGGGTTTAAAGTGATGTAAAGATCATGTCTTTAAAGCAGTTTTTAAAACGTTATGATTATGAAATGAAACCCATTTCTTTTATGCTATATGGGTTGTTTATGAAATTATTAATGATGATATATGTGGCTCACATGATAATAAAGGAAAATTTAAGGGTGCGCCCTGATAGCGCTTCAATGCATTGGGTAATGATGTAACCACTAGAGATTACAATTTTCACGATACCTTGGTGAATAACCTTGGTAATTTTCAAATGACACCTTGGGGATGGACCTCGGTGATATGTTCATGATTGTATATGTTAATTGATGTAGCCACATCTTCATGTTATGAAAATGTTATTTTTATTATGATATGCCTCATGATTTCATTCTCATGCCTTAAAGTTCTTTTCATGACCTTATTGAAGTATCTCAAGTTCACATGTAAAATGTTTCTCTTGTTTCCCTTACTGGGCTTTTTGCTCACCCTTTCTTTTGATGTATGTCCCCAGGTTATGTGATGCAGTAATGAACCTAGGATGAACATGAGGAGAATCCTTTCAGGTGTTTTAGAAGAATGTTTTATATTTTCATGTTTAAAGTTCTTGGTTTCCAAGACACTAAACCTTAAAGATCCTCGGTTTTGTAAAATGTAATGAAAGTTTATGTGATAAAAAGGTGGGATTCTATAGTTGGTATCAAAGGATGGTTTAGTTATTTGTGGAAATTAGGATATGAAAACTCTATGAATAACCCTATATAAAAGTTAAAAAAAAAGGAAATCTTGCTGGTATTTTGGTGACTATTGAGTAAGGGGTTGCTAAGAAAATACATCCATGTCTGGATACGAGCAGGTAGAGGTGGCTCTGGCACAGATGTACATAGGGGTAAATCCAGAAAACACCGCTTTGAGCTAGACTCGAACGAGAACTGGTAGACGACAACGGGCCTTGCTTCACTCTTGGTTATGACACTCCTGGGGGATATGCTTTGGTAAATTCATAAGCTTAGTATGGACCATTGTTAAAGGAACAAAGATAAAATAACATAAAGATTCACATAAGAATATATGATCATGGATAACCTAAATGGGAACCTAGGGGATCACAAGTTAGGGTATACTTTTCTTCTACAAGTTATCCTTATATGCTTTCAGTTCCTTTTCAGGATTATTGGCTAAGTACTTAAGCCCCTAATTATGCTTTCTCTTCTTAGTTAATGGTGGGAAATGGAAGAACATGTCCCAACAACCAATGTGATAGGAAATTCGATGATTGTCGTATTAATATGACAGAGATGATTAGGGGATTAAAATATTATTATTATTTTGGAAGACGTTCACTATTTTGGGGACCCTATATGATCGAGGTAAATAGATTACTATGGTATTTTCATTGGGGAGTAAGGTTGACTTATATTTTGAAGAATCGATGAATTTAAGGTGGACTTATAGTAATTTAGGTTACTTATGGGAATGATTAACCTATCTTGGGTAAAATATGTTTAGGTTAGATACTTTTGTTATAAGATGTTAGGAGTGGTTGATGTTGTTTGGAGATGAACAATGAAGTTTATTTTGTAAGACTATGTTATCAAATACTTCTTTTATTTGGGTTTCAATATTAGATTGGTTTATTTTGAGGAATTTTAAAGACCGTTATTTATGGAATGGACTATGATTAACTTTGGGTAGTACCATGGAACATTGAAGATTTAAAATTAGTTTCCATTCCTATGGGATTACTTCTTTTTGAAGAGTTGTTTTACCTTACCCTTTCTGTTTTTGGGATAATGTTTAAAGATATAAGAAATAGATAGTTAATCTTTTGTGGATTATGAAGATGATTCTTGTGTTTTGATGAGACCAAGTAGTTTTGAATGCTCATAGTTTGGAGAAAAGATTATTTTTGGGTAGAAACTTATTAAAGGATGAAACTCTACATGAAGATAGGTATATTTTCTTATGTTTTTGTTTTATGTTGTAAATGAATTCCTCAAAATTATGAAAAGGAACGTAAAACAAAAACGTTGTTGGTTTACGTTTCCTACTAGGTAATCAAAGACCATTTACACACATCATATGTTTGGGATTTTCTTATGGTTAACGTTCTCCTAATCATGTTCTATATCACTCTCCCCCAGAACTTGACCCTTTGTTTTTCTTCCATGTCCATGTTTTCCTCCATGGAATCCTAGTATGGGTTAACTCGGGTGACCTTTGTACTTCCCTTTCTTTCTTTTAAAGTAATTGTTTTTCTGACTCCTTTTCCGATGTGGGACTTTCAATGAAATTTCAAAACCCGATTTTAAAAAAATTGCGAGGACGCAATTTTTTAAGGGGGGAAGATTGTAACGACCTGAAATTTTGAATAAATATTGTTTCCTAATTTTGTGTGTTATTTTATTTTATTTTTTTTTACTCAACAAAAATGTTTCATTTGATAACATGAGTATAATTAAAATGAGACTGTTGGGCTTTGACTGTTATATGACCATTGGTCAATATGACCACTGGAAACTAAACGTTTTGATTATTGCCTCTAAATACAAGTAATCTTGGTTAATTATTATAGAAAGAAGATTCGATGGCCTCACCCAGTAGTCTTGGACCGATCGAAGCCCATCTAACAGAACTTGGGAAGGAGGTAGCACCACTGGGCTTTGCTCTGGACCAAACCCAAGCCGAACTTCATCGTGTGAAGCTAGAATGGAATCGCCTTTGCGAGAAGTTCAAAGTAATAGAAATTACTACTCGTGCGATGTTAGCCGAGCCTCCCTCAGATTCTCTCACCTTAGCACACCTTACACTTAGGTCCTATGCTGGTGTGATAAGGGGCTATGTAAGGAGACCGTAACTGCCTTGTGTAATCCTTTGTTTTAAATAAAATTTGGTATTTCTTCTTATGATGAAGTTTATGAGTTTTCAAATGACCGGATAAATATAGTATGCATATTTTTGATGAATTTTAGAAAAAGGATATTTTAAAAATGGTTGTTTAAACCTTAAATAATTAAAAATGTGTAATGATTTTCGAAAAATGGTCTTCTACAATTATGTTCAGTACGAAATTTAGAGTCTAATAAGATCAACTTAATTTTTGATGAATAGTAAATTATGAATAGTGATTTTATGATTAGGATTAGTAATGTGTCCAAATGGATTAGTAATCTCACTTAAAGAAAGTATTAATATAATCTAGGCACCTTGATTAAGTAATGTGAATCAATAAAATGGTTAAATAACGGTTTCATAAATTATTATTCAAGTATTAGTTTTTTTGAGTGAATAGTGTTTTTTAATTAAAAATTTAATTAAAAATATTTAGAAAATTATTTTTATAAAACGGATTTCATTTTTGAACTCATAGCACCGATATTATGCTATGGTAATTTTTGGGGGTTTTTCTGAAAAAATGAATTTTCGGTGAATACTATTTTTATTTAAAAATTAAATTAAAAATATTTAGAAAATTATTTTTATAAAATGGAGTTCATATTTTTAATCAGAGTGTTGATATTTGGTTAAGGTAAAATTTTGGGATTATTCTGAGAAAGTTGAATTTTCGATGAATAGTGAAAATACAGTTTTTAAGTTACGGGTGTCTAATGACATCATTAAATGTTGTATTAAGTATTTAATCAATATGGTATACTTATTAATAGTAAGATAAGGTATGAGGTGTCCCAAGTGGCCAATACCATGGGGAAATACCATGGTAAAGCCCATGGTTTTTCCAAAACAACTAATGAGGTATCCCTTGGCCATTAATGCCTTGTCCCCTCACTTTCCCTATAAATACCAAGTCATCCTCTCATCCATTCGACTCCCCACTCTCCCCCAATGAAGTTATGGTCTCGTTACCTCCCAAGGAGTCCTCCCATGGTTCCCCCAAGCCCTTAAGGTCCCAACCTTTGAGTTTTAAGAGTTATGTTTTAAGGTAAGGGATCTGATCTCTCTCTTTCTTTTCAAGAAATCTCTTTTATGTAATTTCTTTTATGATCCATGTTATTATGTTAAATAGTGTTCTTTTATACTCCTATTACTGCCCTTTTCATGTTCACATAATGAGATATCCCCTATTACTCTCATTATTTCTTTTTATGAAGTTTTAAGTGGCGCCGTTTGGCTGCCGAAATTTTTGTAACGGATTCTTTCTCCCTTCTCATTTTTCAAGATCTATTATCATGTAAAGTATTTCAAGTTACTTTTTATTATGTTGGGGTATGATCTCTAAATTTATCATACTGATATTTTATGATCATATGATGAGAGACCCCATTTGATCTCTTCAATTCATTATTTTGAAGTTTTAAGTGGCATCGTTAGGCTGCCGAATTTTTAAGTGGTTCTTCACCCTTCTCATTTTCAAGTTCTACTTTCATGTCAGTTCTTCAAAGTTCCTTTTTGTTATGTTGGGATATGTTCTCTATATCTATCATACTGGAATATTATGTTCATATTATGAGAGACCCTATTTGATCTCATAAATTCATTTTTTGTTTAAGTTTAAGTGACGTCGTTAGTCTGCCGAATTTTTAAGGGATTCTTTCACCCTTGTCCTTTTCAAAGTTCTAATTCCATGTCAAGTCTTGCATGTTACTTTTTATTATGTTGTGGTATTATCTATATATCTATAATACTGATATTTTATGTTTGTATGATGAGAGACCCTATTTGACATCATCAATTCATTTTTGTTTGAAGTTTATGTAACGTTGTTAGGCTGCCGAATTTTCATAAGAGAAATCTTATTTTTGTCTTCCTTTCATGTTCTTCATTTCATATGGTATATTTTAAAATTTAATTAACATGTTCTTAAATCCCTTATATTCTGTCCCTCTGCTGTTTTATGGGTCATTTATCATTGTTTGACCCATGTCCCCTCTCTTTTCAACGTTTTCTAAAACCCTGTAACGTAGCCGTTGTGCTGCAGAATTTTCGTCTCAAAATGCCTCTCTCTTTTTCTCAAAAGTTTTTCATGTTATTAATTGAATACTCAAAGCTCTTATTTCTAAAGGGTTATTCACATATATACAAAAAATTTCTATTTTAAATTCTGGGATTTACATACATGATACCCGGTTTCCCTTTCTGTGGGTTTAAAGTGATGTAAAGATCATGTCTTTAAAGAAGTTTTTAAAACGTTATGATTATGAAATGAAACCCATTTATTTTATGCTATATGGGTTGTTTATGAAATTATTTATGGTGATATATGTGGCTCACAGGATAATAACGTAAAATTTATGGGTGCTCCCTGATATTGCTCCAATGCATTGGGTAATGATGTAACCACTAGAGATTACCATTTTCACGATACCTTGGTGAATAACCTTGGTAATTTTCAAATGAAACCTTGGGGATGGACCTTGGTGATATGTTCATGATTTTCTAGGTTAAATTATGTAGCCACATCTTCATGTTATGAAAATGTTATTTTTATTATGATATTCCTCATGATTTCGTTCTCATGCCTTAAAGTTCTTTTCATGACCTTATTGAAGTATCTCAAGTTCACATGTAAAATGTTTCTCTTGTTTCCCTTACTGGGCTTTTTGCTCACCCTTTCTTTTGATGTATGTCCCCAGGTTATGTGATGCAGTAATGAACCTAGGATGAACATGAGGAGAAGCCTTTCAAGTGTTTTAGAAGAATGTTTTATGTTTTCATGTTTAAAGTTCCTGGTTTCCAAGACACTAAACCTTAAAGATCCTCGGTTTTGTAAAATGTAATGAAAGTTTATGTGATAAAAAGGTGGAATGCTATGCACAACGTGTAGGAGCTATGTTATATCTATTTATGCGATAACAACCTATGTCATTTAATGGGACTACAAACCCATTCGAAGTTGAGTAGTGGATAAGTTCCCTAGAAAATATATTTCTCACTTTGGGATGTAACGAAGGAGAGAAGGTTGTCATGGAAGTTTATAATTAATCAGGATATGTGTATTGGTGGTGGTTATTGATCCAAAACAAAAAGGAGGAAGAAGAAATAGAAGATATGGAATGGAGATATTTTAAGGAAATTTTCCAAGAAAAATACTTCCCTCGTGAACAGTGCGCAGATATAGAAAGGCATTTTTTGAATTTGAGGCAAAAAGAGGATGAAAATGTTGAAAATTATAAAGCTAACTTCACAAGGTTAGAATGATATGCCATAGACTACATATATAATTTGAGGAGTAAGATTTATTTATTATTTTATGGTTTAAAATCATTCCTCTAAAGGGCTCTAGTCTCCCAAAATTTCTAATCATATGAAGATATAGTCTCGTGTTCTTTAAAAATTGAAAAAGAATTATATAAGAATTATAATTTTAAAGGAAAGAAAGAGAATAAGTGGGATGCTTAAAACTCTGGAAAAGGAAATAAGGAAATGGGGAAGAAGGGAAGATTTGACTTTCCACCCTGTGATAACTGTGGAAGGAAGCACCCTGGTGCCTGCTTAAAAGGAAAAGGGGTGTGCTACAAGTGTGGACAGAAAGTCCATAAAGCTGGTTATTTTAAGGGAAAGAAAGAATCTACTAATGTTTAATGTTGTAATTATAGGTAAATGGGACACTATGATAATTGTTTTCCAAATCTTCAAGGAAACGTGCCTCTGAAAAGTCCAAGGGATTAGGGTGAAGCTTATGAGATCAAAACTACTAATATTGAAGTTCCTAATGATATGGTGGCTGGTAATTTAATCATTTACTCAAAATTATCCAATGTTTTATTTGATTCTAAATCATTTCATTATTTTATATCCTCCCAGTTTTCCAAGAAAATTTGATATTTTCAATTTGATTTAATAAGGGAGTTGTCAGTCAAAACTCCTAAGGGAAGTATCATTATAATAAAGTTGTGTTAGGAAGTCCCCATTATGGCATATAAACATGATTTATCTGATTATTTTATTTTCATACCCATGATTGACTTTGATATAATCCTTTGCATGGATTGGATTTCGAACCATGATGAAAAAAGTTATTATAATTAGAAGGAGGTTACAATTTTTTTGGATGATGTGAAATACATTATCTTTACAAAAGAAACATCACTATTTGATTCTCATCTATATCTACCCCGAGTAGCTCTACTGAATTCAATTATTGGGGAGGAAGATAATTCAATAACTATGGGTGAGTAAATGAATGTTCGAATAGTGGATGTACCTATTGTGAAAGAATATTTTGATGTATTTCTAGAGGATTTACCTGGACATCATCCAGAGTAAGAAATTGAGTTTTTCATTGACTTAATTCCTGATTCAAGGCCCATATCAAAGACCCCTTATATAATAGCCACTTTAGAATTAGTGTAACTGAATAAACAACTAGAGTAATTGAGTGATAAAGGATTTATTCACCTTAGTTTTTCTCCATGGGGAGCTCAAGTTCTTTTTATTAAGAAGAAAGATGGATCTATGAGGTTTTGCATTGACTATAGGGAGATAAATGATATAAAAATAAAGAAAAAGTATCTCATACCTCACATTGATGATTTATTTGATCAAATTCATGAAGCACCTTCCTCAATTTTTTCTGATCATGGTCTATGATTTACATTGAAATTGTGGAAAATTATTTAGAAAACTTTGGATATTGAGCTTTGATTGAGTACTACTTATCACCCATAAACTGACAAGAAATCAGAAAGGACGATCCAAACCTTAGAGGACATGTAGAGATCATGTTCACTTGACTTTTAAGTTATGTGGAATCAATATTTTCCTTTAATGGAGTTTTCCTAGAATAATAGTTTCCATTCAAGTATTAAAATGACACCATATAAAGCATTGTATGGAAAGATATGTTATACACCAACTTTTTGGGATGAAGTTGGAGAAATGAGGCTTGTGGGGGCAGAGCTTGTAGAGAAAACAATAGTGAAGGTAAAGACTATTCAAGGCCATATCAAATCAGCTCAAAGAAAACAAAAAATATATACTAATAATTGATGGAAGGATTTGGTATTTGAAGTGGGAGATCATGTTTTCATAAAAGTATCTCCATGAAATGGTGTTATATGATTTGGGAAGAAAGGGAAACTGAGACCTAGGTACATAGGCCCTTTTGAAATTCTGGAGTGAATTGGAGTTGTTTCATATCGTTTGTCTATTCCACCTATCTTGTCTATAGTACACAATGTGTTCCATGTCTCATTTCTAAGAAAGTACATGATAGACCCAACACATATCCTCACTTATGAAGAAATAGAATTGGAACCTGACATATCTTACTGCGAAGAGCCGATCTGAATTCTGAACACTAAAGAACAAGTGTTGAGGAATCGGAAGACTCGACTGGTAAAGATGCTTTGCAAAATTATAAAATCCAAGAGGCAACATGAGAGCCTGAGGAGCTTCTGATGAAGAACTACCCAAATCTCTTTGTGAGGTAACGTTCTGGTAATTTCAAGGATGAAATTTTTGTAAGGAGTGGGTAATGTAACACCGCAAGATTTTTAAAATAAATTTAATATTGAATGCATAAAACACTGAGTCTCTAAAAAACCCCACTTTGTTATAACCTAGCCCTTACACATAATTTTTCCACCTCTGTGATTAAAATTTTTAAAAACTAACATACACGGTTGTGTTCATTAAAATATTTAGTATGTGATAAGACAAAATCAATTTTTTATGAATAGTAACATACCCTTATGAATAGTAACATACCCTTTTGAATAGTAATGAATAGTAAGTTGGACAAAAAAATAGAAACTTCACCTATGAATTTATAAATACAATTTAGACATCTTATAAGTGAAGAAATGATAATAATATAAGTATTGGTATTTTTGTATGTCATAAATATTTTAATTACAATTTTATGATTAATTTAATAATTTAAAATAGAAATTTATTTTCATAAAATGTAATGATAAATTTTTATTTTATTTTCTTATAGTTATAAGATAATTTTATGGTACCTTGATTAATTTTTCATGGTGTTATAAAACGAGTTATATTTTTAATGTTGTTTTTTTCGAATAAATTGTAATTTTATTTAAAAATTAAATTAAAAGTATTTAAAAAATTAATTTTCAAAAAAAATTATTTCATTTTTGAATTATAAATTTCAAAAAAATGGTTAGGGTGAATTTTTGTGATTTTTCTAAAATACATGAATTTTGGATGAATATTAAAATACAATAATTTACCATAAATGATAAATACATGATTTATTGAGTCATAGGTGATGTAACGATGATGTAAGCCCACAATTTTCAAACTCACATTCACTTATTACTATTATGGTTCACATTAATCAACACTATTGGTTGTCTTGAGGGAAATAATAAAATAATGAATAAAATATTCACAAATCACCCCTCCTCCACTATAAAACCCCCCTTCACGCCCTCTTCTTTTCACTCCTCCCAAGCCCTGTACCTTGTCTAAATTCTGACCAAATATCCTCCCAAGATCCTAAATCATGTCCAGCATCCATTGTTCTCATAAAAATACCAAAACCTCTCCCCTAAATAGGCTCTCAAGGAATATTACTTCAAGAGGTAAATCCCTCTTTTCATTTCTTTTATTTCAAGTTCAATTCTTTTCTTTTTCTTTCCTCGCCTCCTTTAATTCAAATTTTGAGATGAATCAAGTACCTTACATGTACTGGAAATTTTTTATGATAAAAGAATAATTTTTCAACATCTCTCATTTCCCGTTCTTTTATATTATAAATAAAACACCATCCAAGATGTGTTAATTTATCACATTCAAGGACGATGGGATATCAATTTCTATCACCACCTTTAATTCTGGTCATGAATCCATTTTGATGGTTGAAACAGACTATAATATATATATTATAACTTATGTAAATTTTTTGAATCCTTTTGTACACATGATATAAATTTATAAAGAAAAATGATTTCATTGTGATCAAAAACCACCAATTAACCCAAATAATTGTCATTAAAGTTTTATATAATGATTCATCTTCCCTCTCAATAACCAAAAAAAATTTATAACCACTTAATCTTATTTTTTTGCACTAATAACATACAACTTCTATTCTGGAAAAATATTCTCATTCCACATGTTTATCCTTACATGAATGTAAGTAAACCAATCATGAAAACCAAGAAAGAAAACGCTCCCAAACAATGGAATTAAATTTTTCAACCCATCAAAAGTCCATGAATAAACCTAATAAGGTTATAATAATTCAATTAAATGTAGAGTAGGTTTTTTAATCATTAATTTATTATCCTAAATTTGATTATTAGGGTTATTAAGATCAAGTGAGGAGCACCTTCATACTTAAGGTAAGGGTTTTCCACCTGAACCTCCATTTTCATTCTGGTTACTTTTATTGTCTACTTACCTCAATAAAATTCTTATGTATTATTATTTAATACTGTTAAATTATGTTTTATTGTTCTATATATGTTTACCAACCATAATACTTCTTTATTTTATGGGTTGTCATGCGTTTTAAAAGGAACTTTCAAATTTCTTTCTAAAATACAGGCTTGTTTCAAGGGAATTTCTCAAATTATTACATATTTTCAAGGGCACTTTATAATATATTTTTAGAAACCATTATCTTCCTAAAATAACTCATTTCATTATGAAAATATTATCTTACTCCAATTCTGGTTATATAAAAATATTTTTCCAAAAGAACTCTTCTTTTCAAAGTAAAAGAGTATTTTTCTCAAGGATTACTCAATGATTTTATTAGAGTATATTCATCTATTTCAACACTCTTGTTGATTATTATGTATGATATAATATACCATATTTAATTTAATGGAATTTTATTATTTTTATTTTTTATGTGATATCTTAAAACCATTCACCATTTTACTCTGAATGGTTAGTGTTTATGCTTAATGTTCAGGGAATGTTATTTATGTTTCATATGTTAGTTTGAATATGAATGTATATGTTCTTTATGTTTATCCCTATTCATATGAGGAATGAATTGGAATTATTATGTGGTGTTTGGGGACCTCTATAGCCCCTAGATACATCGGTAGGTCTCATAAGACAAATAGATATGGACATGGTTGAGGCCTTGCCCATTTTTAGATATAGTTTTGGCCGAGGCCTTAATCATTTTTAGATGTCTTGGTCAAGGCCTTAATGGTATGTTTCAGAATATCATGCATATGAATTTCCCTCATTATAAAACTATAAATTCATAGTTAATGTGGTTATTTGACTAGTAAAATACTCATGATTATGTTTCATTGTGGAAATATTTACTCAAAACATTTTCCAACTATAATATGTTTAAGTTTATTTTTAAAGGCATGTGTTTTAAATTATTCACCATGCATAATGTTTATAATATCTTCTTCTATATTGTCTTCCATTACTGAGCATCTAAGATAACCCTTCTTATGTTTTATTTCTCGCCAGGATATGGAGAAGTGTATTATGATATCTTATAGGAATAATATAAGAGTTTTAGATGTTTCCAGTGGAACTTTTATGTTGTTTTTCATTTCAAGTTGTAATGTTGAACTTATGTATGTATCTGAATTTCCAAATATACTAAACTATTTGTTCCTTCTAGATACGTATTTCTTGTAATTATGCCTATGTAATGTAATAAGGCATCATCTCTGGGAAACTAGGGTTGGGTCCTTACAAATATGGTAAGTGGTAGTATTTATTAATGTATATATACTTTAACTATAACATGTTTGTTATATTATACAGGCCACTACTGACCCATCTATTATGAACATTGAAGTGTATAAGAAGATGTATACAGTTCCTCATACATGAGAAGTTTCAGTCGAATGACAGCACAATATTGTTGTTAGTAATTTTTAAAAAAAATCTTGGATATTAATTTTATTTTTATACTAATTTTTCATTATATTTAAAGGAAATGTATGAGACTATGACTTATCAATCACAATAGAGTCTGGGTGAGAGTGAATAGGATGTCACTGTGGATTTGGGTTTTGATGAGGGGGTCTAGATATAGGAAAATTTTTAGGGTGTCAAGAAAGGTGGGGTGATTAGTATTGGTTCTCAACGAACACCTATGGGTTTTTATGGTACTTCTATGATGGCATTAGTGAGCGTGAAGGGAGCTCGTGGAGAGTTTTCATCGATGTCATCGTCCACTGCACATTATGAGAAGAGGTTGAAAGATCAGGATGAGATGATAAAGTAGATGCATAAATAAATGGAGGATGAGGGTGAACATCAACATTTGATAGATGAGTAGATGTTGGTGTATATGCGGTGACTTGCATGTGGCGTCGACATGAAGTTTCCCCTGGTTCTTCAAGTGATCCTTCTGCTGGTCCTTCGACTGATCTTCCTCTACCTAATGACAATTGATGATTTCTGATGTTTTATAACTTTTGAGTAATTTGGTATGACAATCATATCTTATTTGAAATGATTATTTACTTTTATTTCTCTTTTAGTTTTATCAATTTTTAAATTTTTTAAAGTTTTTTTAGGATTTTAAATTATTTTTCAATTTAATAATTAATTTTAAATATTTTAAATTTTATAATTAATTTTAATTTATTTAATTATTTAAAAATAAATAAATTTGATCATTATTTTCATTATTTTTAAATATATTTAAAATTTTAAATTATTATATATTTTTTAATTAATTTTAATATTTTAATATATTTTAATATATTTTAATATATTTTAATTTTTTTTAGTATATTTATTTTTTAATAATATTTTATTTATTTTTAAAGATATAACTTTTTTAAAATTTTCTAATTAATTTTCATTATTTTTAAATTTTTAAATTTATTTTTAAATTTAATATTTTTTTGGAAAAGCTATTATTTACGATAGATTAAGATTATTTGACAATTAATTAATTGTGACAGACCATCATAATTTCGTATTTAAATATTTTGCAACCATTATTTGTGATGGATGGTCCATCCATCACAAATAATTACTTTTTACAATAGACCATCACGAATAACTCCAATTACAATGTCATTTTTTGCATCGGAGTATTCGCAATGGGCTCCCATCACAAATGTATTTTTTCAACAGTCATCTGTCGCTAATAATCTGTCTCAAATAATAAAAAATCCAGTAGTTTAAATTCCCCCTAAGATAATTTTGAAATCATAAATTCAAAAATGAATTTTATTTTATAAAATTCAAGTTCAAAATGTTTCTAAAATTAATTTTACTATTTTTCACAAAGGGACATTAAAAGTAGTTCATTTGAGAAAATATGATTTTTAAACATGTAAAGACTTTACCAAAAATTATATCTTTAATTATCAATAATTTTTATTTATATAAAACCATTATAAACAATATCTAAAAATAAGTCATTACTAATCATATTAATAAGTTTAACAGCTAGGTTATAATTATCATGTGTAAATAATTATAACAATAAAATAATGATTTGTAGAAACTCAGTTTTGTGTGTAATTTACTCCAAGTCGGTGTTGCATGTTACATATGTAAAGTAGGAATTTCATGTAACATACTCCAAGTCAGTGCTATGTGAATGGAATGTTTTAATAGTGCATTGCAAGAAATAAATGATAATTATTTTATTCGAGAAAAAAAGTTCCATAAAAATACTAGGTGTTAAATTCTACCCCCCCCCCCTTAAAATGAAATTTTCCCATGAAATTCTTCATTCAGGTAAAAACAAATCAGGTAATTATACTTCATCATATCCCCATGCTCCCACATAGCTTCCTCTAACTGTTGATTTCACCACAAAACATTTAATAGGTGAGTGGTCTTATTTCATAGAACATTATCTGTATGATATATGATTTCAACTGGTTGTTCCTTATAAGAAAGATCCTGGTCCAGCAGTATGACCTATGAGTTTAGTACATGTGAAGGGCCAGGTATTTACTTCTTCAAGAGAGATACATAAAACACATCATGGACTTAAGAGAGATTTGGAGGAAGTTCCAAGAAATAGGAAACAATCCTGATACGATCAAGAATTTCAAAGGGATCGATATACCTAGGTCTTAGTTTCTCTTTTCTTCATGAACCCTGTAAATTTTTTCCAGGTTGAGGTTCGTAGAAACACCTTTTCACCAACTTCAAATTCTAGATCATTTCATCAGTTATCAGCATAACTTTTTTGGATGACTTTAAGATACCTTGATATGATGCTGACATGTTCTAGCCTTCTCGACCATTTATTCAGTGATCTCAGGTCCAAAAATATTTATTTCTCCAGCTTCATCCCAGAATTTTGGAGCTCTACATTTCTTACTATAGAGGCCTTCATAAGGTGCCATTTTAATTCTTGAGTGAAATATATTATTGTGAGAAAACTCAACTAGAGTAATTTTTTTATCACAAAGACCATTGAAATCCATAGAACAATATCTTAACATATCCTATAGGTTTTGAATTATTCTTTCAGACTAACCATCTCTCTGAGGATGATAAGAAGTGCTTAAAACCAATTATGTATACAGTGTTTTCTGAATACTTTTCCATAACTTTTAGGTGAACCTTGGATTTCGATCTAATACAATAGAATGTGGTGCTTCATTAAACCTTACCCCATCCTTAATATATATCCTGGAATGTTGATCCAGAGAGAAGACTTATATGATAGTAATGAAGTGTGATGACTTAGTAAGGGGATCGACTACCACCCATATAAAATTAAACCCTTTAGAGATTTTTGGTTGTCCAACCACAAATTACATAGTGATGTTATCCCATTTCTATTCTAGTATGGGTAATGGTTGCAACACCCCCTTTGACTTTTGTCTTTCATCCTTAACATGCAGGCATACCAAGCATTCAGATATAAACTCTATGATATCTCTCTTTATTCCATGCCACTAGAAGTATTATTTCAAGTCCCTATACATATTTTTACTTCCAAGATAAATAGAGAATAAATAACTATAATCTTTCTCAAATATCTCCTTCTTCATATATGGTATGTAAGGAACAAATACATAGTTCATGAACCTTATCATTCCATCCTGATCATAGTAAAACTCAAGAACATTTATATCTTTCTTTTGTAGCTCTGTATCTTCTTTTAATTCTTCCTTAATCTTTACTTGGATAGAGGGTTGAACATTCATTTGAGAAAGATAATATTTTTCTCCTTCCATCCATATTTCTAGATCCATCCTTTTCAAATCCTAAAATATTAGAACTTTTGTGATCCCCATCATAGATAAGCTTGCATTATCATTCTGACTCAAATCATTGGTCACCTTGTTTGTTTTCCTAGGGTGGTAATGTATTGAGTAGACATAATCCTTTATCAAATCTAACCATATTCTCTGGCACATGTTTAACTCCTTCTATGTTAATATATATTTTAAACTTTTATGATCAGTATATATATCACACTTTTCTCTATAAAGATAATGCCTTCATATATTTAATGAAAAAATATCATTTATAACTCCAAATCATGAGTTTGGTAATTTTTCTCAAGAATATTAAAATTCCTAGAGGCATAAGAGATAACCATGTTATTCTTCATAAGAACATATCCCAATCCCTTCTTGGATGAATCGCTATAGATTAAAAACCATTCTCCACAATAGGGTAATGTATGCACAGTTGCACTGACTATCCTTCTCTTTAGTTCCATAAAATCTTCCCCACATTGATCTATATAGAGGAACTTTACACCCTTCCTAGTTAACTTGGTCATAGGATTAGTTCGTAGTGATAAATTCTCCACAAAACTTCGATAATATCCATTTAATCTAAGAAAGATACAAATATTAGTCATCATGGTTGGTATAGGCCACCATTCAATAGACTCTATCTTTGATGGATCTACTTTTATACCATCTCTTGAGATTATGTGAAAAAAAATGAAACCTTTTTGCAGCAAAAATTCACACTTTTTAAAATTTTCATATATTTTATCCTTCCTTAGGGTCTGTAGTAAAATTCTCTGTTTTACTCACCTATTTTGATATTCTCAAATCATGTTTAAATAGTGATCATAATATATTATGTTAGTCATTAATCTTTTTAATCTACATATACAATTATCTTATTCTCAACAATGTATATTCTTAAGACTCATGACTTTGCTGCATCAACTTATAGTCCATATTTATCTAAATATAAGCTCACTGTTAAAGGCTACTGGTAAGAGCCTTCTGTTCAAAGTCACCATTATAACTTACTATCACCTTAAGTCACTGATGCTAGAAGATCACTGTTGAAGATTTACAGTCACTGTTGGAAACTACTGGTACACGGTTACTGTCACAAACATATTTATGATCTATTTATCAAAGCTCACAGAAAAAGAGTTACTATCACAAGTTCACTTCTCTAACAAGGATTCTGTTAGAAGTCCACTTTCAGACTCTTTCTCAAGTCTTCTGTTGAGAACTTCTCTGTTCAAGTCTTCAGTTGGAAAGGTTACTGTTGAAGTAGTCTGATGTTACAGAACTACCGATTAGAAGCTTACCATTAAAGGTCTACTATTGAGCCTATCGATGGAGTTCACTGATGAGGATCCATTGTTACAAAGAATAAACAACTACCGTTAAAAGGCTACATTTCAAGCCTGCAGTTGGAAAGACTACAGTTCACAGTTGGAAAGACTACAGTTGAAGTCTACAGTTGGAAAGACTACAGTTCACAGTTGGAAAGACCACAGTTGAAGCACTTAGTTGAACAGTCTACCGATGAAGTCCACAGTTGTAGAGATTGAAGTCTACCGTGTGACTTGCTTCTGCTACTAGTCTAATGATATTCTTTTCTTTTCTTTTCCTATTTTATTAATACTATTATAACGGTCATGTCTGGACAAATTAATGCACCTCACATTATTTAATGCTATTTTCTGGGATATCAGGAGACAGTACGATGTACGAGGAAGACCACACGTGGTTGAAAGATGTCTCTTGTCGGCCCCTACTGGACAAAAAACACAAAACAAGAGACTATATAAAAGACACAAAAAAAGAGAACCCAAACATACTAGAAAGAAGAAGGGAACTCTCAAGAACTAATCCAAAAGGAACAAGAGATTCATGAAGATCTATTGAAAAGAACCTTCTAAAATCTTTAGTAGTGTGCTGCAAAGAGTTTTTGAATCCTAGAAGCTGGTCATCTCTACATCTGGAAGTCACAACCTGGAAGTTGCGACACTCTGTCTTGGAGGCAACTTGCAGAGAAGGACCAAAGCTTCATTTCATTCATTCCAACGAGTCCAGAGCTGATCTGACAACACAATAGAGCATTCCAAACTTATCCCCACTATCTTTAGCTCTAATGTGCTTAAATAATTTACATTTGTGAGTAGTGTGTATGTTACACACACTGACTCTAGTCCTTGAACTGAGGGATACTGAAAATCCTCATTCTAAATACTCTTTATTTTGTTTCCCACGTATAACTGTGGAAGAAGCCTGGTGTGGCTTGGAAGTTTATTTTCCCACCTAGAATTTTGGTAGAGGTTGCAAAACCTAGACAGTTTGTGAAAGTTGTTGTAAAGCCCGATACAAGCTGTGTATCATTTTTAATATAACTTCTTAGTGGCAAGTGATCACTAAGTGTAGAGGACAAGGTCTTATCTTAAGACTGAACCTCTTGTTTAAATTTGTTCTTTTCATCTTTGATTTACTTTGTTTAACATCTATCTGTTGTGCTTATATTAGCAAAAACATAAATCTGTTTTTACATTCACTATAATAGATAGTTCTGGTTAGTGTGTATATCTGATTTGTTTATTAAACTTGTTTCAAAAGTGGAATTAGTTCTCATACTGACTCTGTTGAGGAATAATCAACCTTTGAGAAACCTGTTGAACAATAGGTCACTTATATCTCTACTTCCTTAATTAACTGGGCCGTTTTAATTTGGGGGACTTTAAGCCTAAAAGTTTTTAACAGAAATTTTAAATTGGAACTCAATTCACCCCCTCTTGAGTATCCACTCTAACCAACATTTGGTATCAGAGGATTCATTCTTATTTATAAAAGGTTTTCAAACCCTCTGTTTTTTCAAACTGTGATTTTAGTTTTATCTTAAAGATCTTAAATTTCTGTTAGTCCTAAATTTTCTCTCTTTAATATCTTCTCTAAAATCTAGTTGTGGACAATAGACTAGAAGGGGATGCTACTAATATGACACCTTTCTCTAATGGTTTGAATTATGCTCAATGGAAGATTAAAATGAAAATTAATTTGGAAAGTATTGGTTTTGATATTTGGTCTGCTATAGAATCAGAATATGAAATTCCCAAAACTACTAGATCTACCTGGGATGATGCTACAAAGTCTGACTACAACAATAACTGTAAAGCTATGAATGCACTTTACTACTCTTTATGAGATGAGGAATTTAACCGAATTTATGCATGTAAAATAGCTATTGAAATCTGGGACACCTTGGCTGTTTCTCATGAAGGAACAACCAATGTGAAGGAAATGAGATTAAATACTTATACTATTAAATATTATAATTTTAAGATGAGACCTGATGAACCTATTTCTAATATGTATCTTAGGTTTAATGATATTGTCAACACCATGAGTTCACTAGGAAAAGCTATTCCAGAAAAGGATCAGATCATGAGAATATTGAGATGTTTTCCTAACAGATGGAGAGGCACTTCTATATCTATCTGTGAGTAATGTGACATCAGCAAGCTACCGGTTAAGGAATTGATTGGTAAACTAATGATGTATGAAGAGGAATTGAAGGTGAACAAATATGAAGATGATGAACCCAAAATAAAATCTGTTGCATTCAAGTCTAATGCTTTAAAGAGCAAAGACAAGGAGAAAATACATATACCTACTGAAAGTTCAGCTAGTGAAAATTCATATTCAGACAGTGATGAAGAAATGGCTCAAATAGCCATGAGATTTAAGAAGTTCTATAGTAAGAAGAAGTTTTTTAGAAAACCAAACTACAAGGGTAAGTATGATCAACAAGGTAAGTGGAATAATGATTGGAAGAAATATGACAAGGAAGATGATATAGTCTGCTAGGAATGCAAGAGGAAAGGACACATCAAGGATGACTATCCAAAGTTAAAATTCAAGAAGAAATATGATTATAAGGACAAGAAGTATAATAAAGCCATGAAAGTAACCTAGAGTGATTCGGAAGACATCACAGGTGAATCAGAAGCTACTAACTCTGAAAAGAATCATGCCAACATGTGCTTCATGACTAACATATCTGAGGTACCAGTTTCCCCTATTCTAAATGATTATTACTCTAGAAATAACAGTGATTTAGATAATGATAAAAATATTTCTAAGGATGAAATGTTTGAATATTGCAATATATTGTAAGATACCTACAATGAACTAAAAGATAAATATAAATCTTTGAAGAAACAGCATGCCTTAACTAGTAACATTAAAACTGATCTAAGTGTAGAAAAAGAAAAGAATGCTCAATTGTTGAAAGAGAATATGCATCTCAAATTATCTAATGAACAATTAAGAAAGGATATTGAGAAGTTCAATGCTGGTAGGGATGCCTTGACATAGTTTCTAGGAAAATATATTGCTCCAAAATATACAACTGGTCTAGGATATCAGCCTGGACAGAGACACATTAGCAAAACCAAATTTGTTCCAAAATCTGGATAGTTCACTGCTAATCTGGAAAATCTTTTGAGAAACAATTCTCTAAAGTACCGAAAAAAGTATTTATGTCTCAAAATATGTTTGTTGATTTTAGAAAACCTATAAAGAAAATATGGGTTCCCAAATCTTTATTGGATAACCTTTCTGGACCCAAGAAGATCTGGGTACCAAAATTATCCTATGTTTAATCTGTTTTGTAGGGAAGTTGCTTAAGGAGTTCCTATAAGACCCTATGGTATTTGGACAGTGGATGTTCAAGACATATGACAGGAGACTATCCTTGCTTTAAGAGTCTAATTAAATTTGATGGTGGGAATGTCACCTTTGGTGACAATGCAAAAGGAAAAATCATCGGCTTAGGCCAGATTGGTAAACCTGATACAATATTAAATTCTAAAGTACTTTTTGTTGATGGATTAAAATATAATTTACTTAGTATATCTCAGTTATGTGATGATGGACTTAATGTTAAATTTTAAAATGATTCATGAAATGTTTTTAATTCAAAGAATGACTTAGTTTTCACTGCATGTAGAAATGAGAATGTATATGCTGTTGATTTAAACTCCTTAGCCAAAAAAATGTTTCTTGTTTAAATGATTTTCATAAAGAATCTTGGTTATGGCACAGAAGATTAGGACACTGTAATGTGCACTCACTTAGGAAGCTATCTAAGAAATGTTTAGTTAGAGACCTACCTAAATTGGAAATTCCCAAATGATAAAGTGTGTAATCCCTGTCAAAAGGGAAAACAACACAAAGTTTCTTTCAAACCAAAGAAAGAAGTTTCAAATTATCAACCACTTGAGTTGGTTCACATGGATTTGTTTGGACCATCAAGAGTTTCAAGTTTAAATGGGAAGCACTATGTTTATGTTCTTGTAGATGACTTTTCTAGGTATACTTGGGTATACATTCTATCTCACAAAAGTGAAGTTTGTTCCTACTTTGTCAAATATTCTAAGTCTGTAGAAAACCTCAGTGGACCTAAGATTAAAACCCTAAGAAGTGATCATGGTCGTGAGTTTGAGAATCATGAGTTTGAATCCTACTGCTCGCATAATGGCTATAGTTACAATTTTTCTGCCCCTAGGACACCCCAACAAAATGGAGTTGTAGAAAGAAGAAATAGAACCCTTCAAGAAATTGCAAGGAATATGCTTAATGAGTATGACTTTCCTATTTATTTCTGGGATGAAGCTGTAAATACAGCTTGTTACATTATCAATAGAGTTTTAATTAGGCCTATTCTGAGAAAGAATCCTTATGAACTCTGGAATAATAGGAATCCTAAGGTTAATTACTTTAGAGTTTTTGGTTGAAAAGTCTTTATTCTTAATACTAAAGATAATCTTGACAAATTTACTCCCAAAAGTGATGAAGGAATTTTTCTTGGTTATTCTGTTTCAAGTAAAGCCTATAGAGTGTTCAATAAGAAAACCAAATGTGTGGAAGAATCAGTTCATATCAAATTTGATGAAACTGATCCACATGAGCCAAAAACCTCTCATGGAAATATTGAGGATGATTTATCAAATCTAAACCTTAATGATAAGGATAGTGAATCCCCTATAAAAGTATCCAGTTCTGGAAATTTTCCATAATCTCCACCTTCCAATTTTAAACCAACAAAAAACCATGAAGAATCTAGTTCAACCTTTCCTAGAGGTACTAGGACTCTTAAGAATCATCCTCTAGATGCAGTTGTAGGCGATTTGAATAGAGGAACACAAACTAGATCTTTTCTAAGAAACCAGGTTGAACATCAAGCTTTTCTTTCACATCTTGAACCTAAAAACATTGATGATGCTATTAATGATGAATTTTGGGTAATGTCTAAGCAAGAAGAACTAAATCAGTTCGAAAGAAACAATGTTTGGGAATTAGTGGAAAGACCCAAGGACACCATAACCATAGGCACTAAATGGGTGTTTAGAAACAAAGTAGATGAGTCTGGGAATATAGTTAGAAATAAGGTCAGGCTAGTTGCACAAGGATATCATCAAGAAGAAGGAATAGACTATGAGGAGACCTTTTCACTTGTAGCTAGATTAGAAGCTATTAGGATACTACTAGTCTATGCAGCTCATCTGAATTTTAAACTTTATCAAATGGATGTTAAAAGTGATTTTCTAAATGGGTACATAGTTGAGGATGTGTTTGTTGAACAACCTCCTGGTTTTACAAATCCCCATTTTTCCAATCATGTTTTCAAACTATCTAAAGCTTTGTATGGCTTAAAACAAGCTCCAAGAGCATGGTATGATAGGCTCAGCTCTTTTCTTATTTCAAAAGGTTTTACCAACGGGATAGATGATCCTACTATTTTCATTAAATGGATATATAAAGATGGTTTGATAGTACAAATTTATGTGGATGATATTATTTTTGGATCTTCTAAAAATTCATTATGTGTTGATTTTTCAAAAATGATGCAAAATGAGTTTGAAATGAGTTTAATGGGAGAACTCAAATTTTTCCTTGGATTTCAGATCTTTAAAAATAAAAATGGCATTGTTTTAAATCAAATTAAATATATTAAGGATCTTTTAAAACGTTTTTCTTTGGATGGTAGTAAAGGTAGTGACACACCTATGAGTACCACCTATAAGTTGGATACAGATGAAGCTGGAGAACCAGTGGATCAAACCAACTACAGAGGTATGATAGGAAGTCTGCTCTATCTTATAACTAGTAGACCTAACATCATGTTCAGTGTATGCATGTGTGCTCACTTTCAAGCCAATCCAAAAGAGTCTCATTTAACTGCTGTTAAAAGAATTTTTAAATATCTCAAACATACTCCCAACTTAGGATTATTTTATCTAAAAGGACAATCATTTGATTTGTTGAGTTATTCTGATGCTGATTTTTCCGGTTGCAAGTTAGATAGAAAAATAACCTCTGGAACATGTCACATTTTAGGCAAGTCACTAGTATCTTGGTGTAGCAAGAAGCAGAATTCTGTTGCATTATCTACTGCTGAAGCTGAGTACATAGCTGCTGGTAGTTTTTGTGCTCAAATTCTGTAGATGAAACACACTTTACTGGACTATGGATATCAATTCAAACATGTCTCTATAAATTGTGACAATACAAGTGCTATTAACATTTCCAAAAATCCTATATCTCATGCTAGGACAAAGCATATTGATGTGATACATCATTTTTTAAATGATCATTATCAAAAGGGTGATATCACTCTTGAATTCATTGGCACTAGACATCAATTGGCTGATATATTCACAAAGCCCTTGAATTATGAGAGGTTATATTATATCAAACATGAGTTAGGTATGATTAATTTCAGCACAGTCAAACCTCACAGTTAGATCGCACAGTCAAACCTCACAGTTAGATCGCACAGTTAGACCTCACAGTTGACCCTCACAGTTGGATCTCACAGTTGGACTTTACTGTTATACCTCACTGTTGCACCTCACTGGTGTAACTCACTGGTACATCTCACTATTAAATACCTCGCTGTTTGTTTTTATTTGCGGGAATTCGAACCGTTTTTATTTCTTTTTATTATTTCTATTTTATTTTGTTTTAATCCCTAAATGATAAAATCAAAGGCAATGAACGTATCTCAATCCATCCTCCTCTCTCAATCTCGAACCTTGATCTCGAAATTCCTAAACCCTAACCCTTCACCTGGGCCCTCGAACTTCTCTCAATCTCTATGGCTAGAACAAAGCGACCCCCAACTATCAATGAGGATGTGCCAAGGCCTAGGAGAACTTGAGCCTAATTCAGTGGCACCAGTAACACCCCATCAGGACCTATAAACCCGCATCTGACCAAGATACAAATCTTTGCTAAGAAGGAGTTAAGTGAAGAATTGCTGCTGTCGAGCAAGTCATTAGTACTGAGAGTACTAGATTCCCAAGGATGGACCGAATGCTTTTCCAACAAAAATGGACCCTACTACCCGAAGCTTGTGAAAGAATTATATGAATATCTGATGTTCTAAGAGGAAGAGGATGTGAATAAGCTAATATCCAGAGTCAATGGCAATGAATTTAGTTTCACGTCTGCTAAGTGGGCTGCCTGTCTGAGAGTTCCTCATAAAGGAATATATGACTACTACTCTGGAGTAGCTCCTCCAGACAGTGCTGTTTTTGAGTATGAAAAATCTCTGGAAGAACTGACAGGAGATGGAAAATCAAGAAGGATCATTGCAACTGAGATGAATGGAGAAGAGAGTCTCTTATTCAAATTCATTCAGCATGTACTTAGTCCGAGGAGAGGGTACTTTGCAGTACTGAAGTACCAGGACATATTCTTGATGTACTTACTGAAGAATGGAAAGATGATTAACCTATGTAGGTTACTGATGGCACAATTGGAGGATATGACCAAGGCAAGCTCAAAGTCCAATGTCTTATTTTATGCCAAGATCATTTCAGTTATGCTAAAGGTAAAAGGTGTGGTTGGAAATCAAGAAGAGATGATAGTGGCCAAGAACATTGTCTATATCTCCAAGGTAATTTGAAAGTTCATGAAAATTAGATGGAATCCTTGGAAGAAGGCATGAGTGAATGATGAAGGAAAGTTGTATGAAAAGTATGACCCTAATACTCATCCAACTAGGCCAAGAGACAAAAGAGATCCAGGCCTGAAGCTTGATAAGCTAGAACTAGTTTATTCTAATGAGGAGGAGGCTGATGGAGCTATGGACCCTCAAAGAGAGAACACCCCCATTGATGATGGGAGTGATCCTGATTTACCTCACATTCCTATAAGGACAGTAGATTTTGGAGCAGTTATCCCTCCAAAAGAACTTCCACAGAGAGAGACTATTCTAAAGGATAGTGATACTCAGACCATTGATGAAGAAGAAGAAGCAGCATATCAGAATGTTGTCAAGGAAACCTCTAAGGAGGATGAGGTTACCGAGTCAGATCATATTACTCATGAAGAAAAGGAGGATGTTGCTGAAGCCAGTGATGAGGACAATGAAGAAGAAGAGCTCAGTTTGAGCCCTCTGATTGATAATACAGACAATATAGTGCCTGATCAGGAAGAAAGAGTGGAATCTTCTACCATTTATGAGAGATTCATTGATGACTCGGAAAAGGATAGGACTAACCCTACTGTTGAACTATCAGAGAAAATGGTTGTTGAATCTGCTGAAGTTGCAGAGGAGGTTGTGGAGTTACCTCGAGCAGAACAGTTAAAGAAAATTACTCAGGAGAATGCTCTAAGTGAGGGGGAGCATCTTGGTTCAGTTTCTGTGCTGTATGACATCGAAGGTTGGTCATCAGATCCAGGATATATGGTTCTTGGACTCAATTATGGAGACTCTTATGAGGAAGACCATCCCCAAAGGGAGTTTGTTATCCTACCTGATGTGGCTGACAATTTGGCAACCAAGGAGGACCTTGAGTCTTTAAAGGCTGAAATGAAAGAAGCACTGAAAGAATTAGTGGAATATTTGAAGAAAATCCTGTTTGAAGAGATGAGGAGTGTGGAGCAGTCCCTGGAGCTATCTCTAGGATGTGCTATGTCTATTCCAGTGAAGGAAATGATGATGAAGTTAAAGTTTTCCATACTCAAATTGAGAGTTGGATAGGAGCTATGGTTGCTCAAAGACAATCGATTGGTTCATTGACTATCATGAATAGCTCTCAAACCCAAATGAATGTTGATATTAGATATATCAAAGTATTCAAGAAGTTTGTGGAATTATTTGAGGCTTTTAAGACATCTGTCAAAGAACATTTGAATAGTCAAGATGCACTTATTCAGAAGTTGGTTAGTAACTTGACTCAGTCTTTCAAAGAGTCAGTAGCTTTCTCGCTCAAACCCCTTCCCTCATCCAGCTCCACTGTGAACATTGACCAGGTCAGAACTGTGATCCAGTAAGAGTTTGCTAAGGCCAGTACCAGTGGCACCTCCGATACTCAGATACTTTCTACCACTAGGGAAGTCAGTAGTTTTGTTCATGACCACCTATGGGTAGCTACTGCTTCTCAAGAGGCCATTAAGAATAAGGTGGATGCTTACTTTGAGAAAGTCTATACCAATCATCAAATGACCAACCACTTCAATCTCTTGATTGAGAATATGAATTTGCCTCCAATGACTCAAGCATTCAGGCAGAAGGTCAGTAAGATGAGAGAATTGACCCCAGCTTCGAATAAGTTTTTGGAAAATAAATATGATATTTTATCTGCTATGGAAAGAGGAGGAAGCATTATTATGGATTTTAGAAACCTTCTTCTACCCTTTCTCCATGTGGACTGCACCCCTGTCAGTATCCCTACTACCTTACCTACATCTCAACCTAGTGGTTCTTCTACGATGTCTCCTGCTGAAGCTATCAGAAGCCTTAATCCACTGATACCTCAACGAGCTACCCTTTACATCCCCACAGGAGCTTCTGTTGCTGCACCTCCGGTCATTCCTGCAGCCATTCCTAAACCTGCCGATCCACCAGCTTCTTCTCCATCTTCTTCTTCCAAAGAGAAAGACCCCTTACCTATGGATGCTGTGGATTGAGTCTATTTCTGTCTTTTGATAGGGACTTTGTATTCTTTTTGGTCATGTAATGTACTGTGTTATTAATATAAGGCCGCTCAATTTTTCACTCATGTGTATTTCTTTTTTCTAATCACAAAGGGGGAGAAATATTGTGCTAATTTGAGAAATACTGTGTTGATTCTAGACTAATCATATGATTGGGAAACATATGCTACTATGCTACTATGATACTATGTTGAATCTTATCTGCCTTTCTCTCTGATACCATGTACAAATATTTTCTGGTTTTACACTCTTATTAATCTCTGATACTTATCTTTAATACATACTGACATAATTTTTGATTATCAAAGAGGGGGAGATTGTTGGACTCACCTATTTTGATAATCACAAATCATGTTTAAATATTGATCATAATATATTATGTCAGTTATTTATCTTTTTAATCTACATATACAGTTATCTTATTCTCAATAATGTATATTCTTAAGACTCATGACTTTGCTGCATCAACTTACAATCCATATTTATCTAAATATAAGTTCACTGTTAAAGGCAACTGGTAAGAGCCTTCTGTTCAAAGTCACCATTATAACTTACTATCACCTTAAGTCACTGATGCAAGAAGATCACTGTTGAAGATTGAAAGTCACTGTTGGAAGCTACCGGTACACGGTTACTGTCACAAACATATTTATGATCTACTTATCAAAGCTCACAGACAAAGAGTTACTGTCACAAGGTCACTGCTCTAACAAGGCTTCTCTTAGAAGTCCATTGTCAGACTCTTTCTCAAGTCTTCTGTTGAGAACTTCTCTGTTCAAGTCTGCAGTTGGAAAGGTTACTTTTGAAGTAGTCTGATGTCACAGAACTACCAATTAGAAGCTTACTGTTAAAGGTCCACTGTTGATCCTACCGATGGAGTTCACTTATGAGGATCCACTGTTACAAAGAATAAACAACTACCGTTAAAAGACTACAGTTCAAGCTTATAGTTGGAAAGACTACATTTCATAGTTGGAAAGACTACAATTGAAGTCTACAGTTGGAAAGACTACAGTTCACAGTTGGAAAGACCACAGTTGAAGCCCTCAGTTGAACAGTCTATCGATGAAGTCCACAGTTGTAGAGATTGAAGTCTACCATGTGACATGCTGGTGCTACCAATCTAATGATATTCTATTCTTTTCTTTACCTATTTTATTAATACTATTATAACGGTCATGTCTGGAAAAATTAATGCACCTCACATTATTTAATGCTATTTGCAGGGATATCAGGAGACAGTACAATGTACGAGGAAGACCACACGTGGTTGAAACATGTCTCTTGTTGGCCCTTACTGGACAACAAAACAAAAAACATGAGACTATATATAAGACACAAAAAAAGAGAACCCAAACATACTGGAAAGAATAAGGGAACTCTCAAGCACTAATCCAAAAGGAACAAGAGCTTCACGAAGATCTATTGAAAATAACCTTCTACAATCTGAAGTGGTGTGCTGCAAAGAGTTTTTGAATCCTAGAAGATGGTCATCTCTACATCTGTAAGTCACAACCTGGAATTTGTGACACTCTGTTTTGGAGGCAACTTGCAGAGAAGGACCAAAGCTTCATTTCATTCATTCCAACGAGTCCAGAGCTGATCTGACAACACAATAGAGCATTCCAAACTTATCCCCACTATCTTTAGCTCTACTGTTTTTAAATACTTTACATTTGTGAGCAGTGTGTATGTTACACACACTGACTCTTGTCCTTAAACTGAGGGATACTGAAAATCCTCATTCTAAATGCTATTTATTTTGTTTCCCACGTATAACTGTGGAAGAAGCCTGGTGTGGCTTGGAATTTTATTTTCCCACGTAGAACTATGGTAGAGGTTTCAAAACCTGGAATGTTTTTGAAAGCTATTGTAAAGCCCGATACAGGCTTGGTATCATTTTTAATATAACTGCTTGGTGGCAGGTGATCACCAAGTGGAGAGGACTAGGTCTTGTATTAAGACTGAACCACTTGTTTAAATTTGTTGTGTTCATCTTGGCTTTACTCTATTTAACATCTATCCACTGTGCTTATATTAGAAAAAACATAAATCTGTTTTTACATTAACTTTGATAGTTAGTTCTGGTTAGTGTGTATATCTGAGTTATTTAGTAAACTTGTTTCAAAAGTGGAATTAGTTCTCATACTGACTCTACTGAGGAATAATCAACCTTTTAGAAACCTGTTGAACAATAGGTCACTTGTATCTCTACTGCCTTAATTAACTGGGCCGTTTTAATTTGGGGGACTTTAAGCCTGAAAGTTTTTAACAGAAATTTTAAATTGGAACTCAATTCACCCCCCCCCCCCTCTTGAGTATCCTCTCTGACCAACATTCTCAAGTCATCTTCATTATCTTCCTTTCTCTTTTAATATATAATAATATCATCAATAAATACTACCACAAAAAATCTAGGTAATCTAAACTAACTCAATTCATTAAATCCATGAATATAAAAGGGGAATTAGTAAGTCAAAAATGCATCACTATATATTCATAGTGTCCATACCTTGTACATAATGTTGTGTTGGTTATATCCTCCTTTTTGACCCTCAATTGATGATATCCAGAATGATGGTCAATCTTAGAAATGTATTGATCACTATACATTTGATCAAACAAGTAATCAATATGGGGAAGAGGATAATTGTTCTTGATTGTGATCTTGTTCAACTCTCGATAATAAATGCAGATTCACATTTATCTATCTTTCATTTTCAAAAAAAAAGAATAGGTTCACCCCAAGGTGACACACATGGCTGAATGAATCTCTAATCAAGGTTTTCTTGGAGTTTCTTCTTCAATTAATGAAACTCAATTGGGTCCATTCTATAATGAGTCTTTGAAATTTTTGTGGAATCAGGTATGAGTTCTATTGATGACTCAAATTCATGTTTTGGATGAAGGTCGGGAAACTCTTCTGGAAAGAAATCCACCAATTCTAAAACAATATGCATATCATCAATGTCGATTTTCTCCCCGACCATATGAGATAAACAACCCTTTTGAATAGGAATTAATATCCATATAATGGAAGTAATATCCATGGTAATTTCATACTTATCATCACATTTATGGGTTATCATATGAAAATTTGAAATATCAAATGTAACTTCCATTCCTTGAAAAATATTGTGGGATTTATGTAGAGAAATCCAGTCCATTACAAAGATGACATCAAATTAAACCAATGTGAGAATGACAAGATTTAAAGGAAGCACATTCCCATAAACATCAACCAAAGAGGAATCATAGACTTGGGATACAATCATCATACCATTAGGTGGTTTCACTGCTAATTCCATATCTAATTATTTTGGTGTTATCCTAACACCCTTAGAAAATTATTTAGATATGAAAGACTGGGTAGATCCGAAATAAAATATGACATTAGTAGTTCTAGAGTGGATAGTATGTGTACATTTCATCACATCATTATTTAATCCCTCATCATAAATCAAAATTGACTGATATTTCCCCTTTTACCTCAGCTTAACAGTTTCCTAACATAGATCATCATCACCAAGACTTCAATTTGGTTAGTGGTCAGCATAATTCACATTATCCTTACACTTGTAGCACTAAATCATGGGAGGTGCATTCTATGTATCTTTTTCTCCATTAGAATTTTGATCCAACTTCTTCAGATCATTTTGACAATAAATTGCTCAGTGACCTTCCTTTCTGCACTTAAAACATTTATTAGATACTATATGACAAATTACTCCATGATTATTCCCACATTTAGAGCATAAAGTAAATATCACCTTCTTATCTTCGTGTTTTTTTAGAGTTTCCTTTGAAATACATATTCCTTTTCTTATCAAACCCATGAGGTTTATCATGACCACAACCTCTAATTCCACCTTGATTTCACAATGCACAATATCATTGTATCTATTAAATTATCTTATGACCACCACCCTTCTAATACTTGGCATTAATCCAATGAATAACCTATCAACTTTACATTCTTTTTTTATGATAATTCATAAATAGTACCACACAAGTCTCATGAAATTATCCACGTAGGTACCAACATACTTAGTATCCCTTTGCTCTAACTCAAGGAACTCTTTCTCCATCTTGTTATAAAGAATATGAGGAAGTTACTGATTGAAAAATATGTTCTTGAACTCATAACAATCCATGGATTCAATCTCATATTTTTGCCTCGTATTATTTATTAGATTCCACCAATGGGAATATTCACATTTTAAATGATAAATATCCAAAATAAATTTTTCATGCTCTGAACACTGGAGAATACAGAATATCTTTCCAGTAGTACTGATCAATTATTCAGAAACAAGTGGATCAAAATACCCTAAAAAATAAGGTGTATTTTTTCTCATGAAAGAATCAACATAATGTTGTTCCCTCCTTTTCTCATTTGAAATTCCACCATGATTCATATCTTGAGAGATTTGGGTGAGTATAACAATGATATTTTTCATTCCTGCTCCCATAGAATATGATAGCTTAGGAGGAAAATCATTGCATTGTCCATCATAATCATAATTAACCTAGTTCCTGCGAGATCTAGTCATTGACTAAAATCAGAAAGCATAGAGTAAGAAATAATTATCATATTGAGAAACCACATAATAATTAGAAATCACTTATAGGATGTCTAAATTATGACACCTTCTTTAATCTATGTAACAACCCAAGGCTTGAAGTACATGGAAAATACATTAATTTTTCATAATACATAATACATGACACAAAAAAAATCCCAAAGAGCATATTAGTTTAGTGTCTTTGGAAATTGGGAACACATTCTACTAACTTGGTGAAAGATATTCAACATCTCCCATAAAGATAATCCCATTTATTTTTCCTTCCTAAAACCTTCCATTATATCCTAGGAAAAAGAAAAAATGTGTAAAGAGTGAGCTCAAATGCTCAGTAAGGGTAAACATAGAAAATATAAAACAAAACATAAACATAATAATATAAAAAACATGAAAATAAATTTTCAATATCAAAGTCTTATGTCATGAAATAAATATTGGTAGTTCGTAAGGCATAAACCATAAATGAACACAAACCATTATAAAATAGCATTGGAATAAAACATGGAATTGTGGAAAACACATAAGCATAGAAAATAATATTCATATTAACCAAGTCTCATTTTCATAACTATAATAGTGGACAAATTTAGTTACTTAACCGGGTTTACTTGTCATTCCATCCTTGTTGTTCCAGCCCTGTATTATTGAACTACATTTACTTGTCATTCTAGTAATTTATATCTAATGAGATATAAATCATTTCCCAATGCATTGGAGGGAGATATAGGTCCCACCCATATCATAATGAAATCATTATTATTTGTTCCACAATAAAATAAATCCTTCATCATAATATAACCCAAGGAATAAGATGGGTTTCTTAAACATTATTCCATCATAACATAATCCATGTAAAAAAATGGATTTCATAAATATCATTCCATCATAAACACAATAAAACTATAGGAACAATTGGGATAGTAAAATTTAAGCATAAACCTATTAAATAATTTCATCTTAGATGGAAATTATTTTGATAAAACACTTGAAATTAATTTTTGAGGAAAATATCCTTTTTTCTTCAAAAATGTTTCTTTTCTTAAAACTTCGTGCGTTTATAAAATAAAAATAACATTAAAAATGACCTTGAAATCTTATAAGAGAAGATTTATGGAAATAATTTGTTATGAAATCATAAAAATTAATTCATGTTGTATAAGTTAAAATAGAACATTCTTCTTGTACTTTTGTCAAAAAAATCAAAAAGTACCTCATACTGAAAATAAAAAAATATTCCTTTCATACCATTTAAAAAATTAAAAAATGGGTAAAATTGAATTTAAATAATTTTAGGAGGATAGAAAGAATATTTTGGAATATATATTTAGGAAACATGGATGTGGATGATAAATATACCCTAGTAAATACTTACGAATAAAAAATCTCGAATAATAATGAGATTGCAAAATTATCACTTAACAAATTTATAATCAGTCGAATTGTATGACTCATAAAATAAAGAAAATTATATTTATATGAAAATATCATAAACTTTATAATAATAATCACGAAAACATCCATGGGTAGCATAAACACCACAACAAATAAATATGTGGTGTATAAGGCATATGTGCCAAAGAAATAAAAGTGAGACAAAATAATCCTTTACCTTAGGTATGATTTAATTTATATGTATATGAAAATAATTTATAATAGTTTTAATAATTTAATTACCTTATTACAGAACCATATTCATATTTAAAATATTATATGTGATCATATTAACACCCATTTAATAATTTTTCATTATTACTTGTCTTTTGGTGTTAAATACTTTATTTTTTATTGCATGTTTTGTCATATAAGTCCCAATTATTGTAAATATGATATAGTTACATAATTTAAAGAATTATATTATGGTAATATATATCATTCTTATTAATTATATACATTTATATATTCATTCATAAATTATGGACATGGATATGAATCACATCGCCTCATGGAGATGGTAGGTCGTACGTATGCATACGCTACGATATAGTTCCCATAATTGTGAAATGGTGTCGAATTGAATGGTATATAATTTGTTATAGAATCCATATCATATTATACTAATTGCATATAGTTATTATTTCCATCATTATATCAATCCATGTAATATGATGGTGAAAAACAAATTACACCGCGGCATGGAGACGGTAAGTCATACGTACGAATGTGTGGTGATTTAATTTTTCATATAATGGATAGAAGGTGGAATAAGGTTTCTCCATAAACATAATAATATATCAGTATATATTTTATATTTTAGTTATTAATTATTAATGTAAAAAAAAGTAAGTGGAAGTAGAATAAGAAATAATTTGAAAGAATCGGTAGAGGAGATTTCCTCCTCTTCAACGTGCTCCCTCTAAATCTTCTCTTAAAGGCACTAGAGTTGGTATTTTGAGAAAATTATAACCTATAAAATGTAACTAGTGAATTTTAAAAGAGAAATTGGTTGGGTAAGTCAGAGATTGAAGCCTCAAAGTGAAGTGAATAGGTGAGGGAGTATGTTCCCTTTTGTAATTGAGTTGATGGGAACTTTTGGGATCTCCACAAATATGAATTTAAAATAAATTAAAAAAACTATTCAAAAACCTAAAAAATGTATTAGTTTTAAAGATGAGATAATATAGTGTTTCAATCTCATCATCCAATAATTTTTCAGCAAGTTTTTATGTTAATTTAAACCTTTTCATTTCAATTAACCCTTAGTTATTCTATTTTAAGTTTAACTAAGGTAACAAATTGTTCAATATAAAAATAGTTTAATTTCTACCTATTTGATGTCAATAAGACCATAAATTAACACTTTATATCATTTTAGAATATATAATAAATATTTTAGATTTTTGTAAATATTTTATGTTTTTTAAATATTTTAATAAATTATCATTTTGACAAAATATCAATAGTGTCAATTTTGACATTATTCATTTAATGGATTTTTAAAATTATCAAGATAATAATTTATCCTCAAAAAAAATTATTATATTCATAAGGAGTCAGGTTCATCTATAAAAATCATTTGACATATTAATTAGCCCAAATTTATTTATTTTAATATTTTAATAACATTTATTTGATATTTCTGTTAATAAAATAATTACAACATTGGTTTTGTGTAGTTTTTAAATACACTTATTTTTGAATAAAAATTAAAAATAAAATACTATAATGAATGTAAATATACTATATTTCATAATAATACATATATTCTAATATATCTCTTGGAAAATCCTACATTAAAAATGTTATATATATTAAAATATAAATGTGACAACTTTAACATCACTTTAAATAAAATATTATAAGTGTCATAATCTTTTACATATGGATCCAAATGGTCAATAACTCTAACTTTGTATTATTATGATCGATATATAGTCTAACAATAAGATTTTTTCAAGAGTTTTTTGTCTTTTAATGGTTATTATCATTTTATTTAAAATTATTTTATTGGAATGTTCAACAATTATAAACTTTTTACATCATCATTATATAGGCATTTAGTGTAATTATATAATTTATAAAAACTCTAAATAAACTACCATAATGTAGATAATTTCATTAGATTTCTGAATACTCTTCATTATTAAAGTTATCTCATATTTATCACTATATTAAAATTATTCTACTTATAAGAGATAAGAGGGTGACATGTAGTCACTTTAATTTATTTTAATAATATATATCATTTTCATGTAAAAGAGTCCATTAAATGATTCAATTCTGATACTTTTGTGTTGATGGTCTACATTTATTCATCCAATATAATTTTGGAAGGTTTTATGATAATTTTATTGTCCTTATCATATTATTTGTTGCCCTAATTTACCTGATTTAACTTTAAATGTGGTAAATAAAAATTACCAAAATTACTATTCATAAAATAAAATAAAAAATGATCATATATACATAATTTGGATCCACTAATTCCAAATAGGAAATCCATTTTTTAAAATTTGAAACTCAGAAGTTTCAGAAATTAAATTAAAATTAATACAGTTGTCAGAATGAAAATTGGCTTTTAAAAGTCATAACATTCCAAAAGATTGAAATGTTTTTACATAAATATTCATTGTACAATTAATTAAAATTGCATATATTATATTTTATGATAAAAATATATTCTATTTATACTTTAAAAAAATCATTATATAATTTAACCATATAAATTATTTCAATGAAAAAAGTAGTTTTCAATTAAATTTTAGTGTATTTTTACTATTAATCAAAACATGAAAGTTATAAAAAAATATAAAAAATTAATCCAAAGTAAATTTTTATATCCCAATTTGAAATAAAATTTGTATTTTGTTAAATAGATTATATAAAAGTTTCAAAAAATATATTTAAAATAGTTGTGCCATCAAAAGGCGACAAAACTTCATTTTTTTGAAAAATGCTTCTTTTATCCAAAAAAATGAATTTGTTCATATATCATGTATATAAAGCATATAATATAAATTTTAAACATTAGATTAAATATATTAAAAATATATTTTATTAATAAATTCCATCAAGAGCAATTTTTTTATTTTATAAACTCACTTATTTGCATTTAAATATTTTTCTAAAATAAAGTTAATACCGTTCCTCCCACCATTATAATGACTAGGTTATTAGGTAACATAATAATATTTAGTTGCTAATTTATAATTTGTTTTGCATGAAATGAATTATATCCAAATAAATTTAAATTTTTTATAAGACAATCCAATCATAGTGTTGTGTATACCGCAAGCTAAGCCGATGTTGCGTATTTTCCAAGATTATCTTTATGTAGCATACAACAAAATACATCAAAGAATTTGAAGAAACACTATCTCATAAAAATATTAAGGTGTTACATTATACCCCCCATAAAATGAATTTTCCCTCAAAATTCATTGGGGTTATAAAAGGTTTACTACTTGAAAGTTTCTTTCATAGAAACCCACATCGTAAAAAGGAATACTAAAACTTTGTTTTTAAAAAAGAATATTAGAAACATAATGGTTACCCAAAGTAACTCCTCATTGGGCTTCAATATAGAAGAAAATTTGTGGGAATAGAAACCATATATATAGAAGAAAAAATCTTAACCATCAAATTCTGATAGAGATTGATATTGAACACGGTTTGGAGAATGTTAACAATTATAAAGACATAAATTTGTGATGATTTAAGTGGCCATTTGATTCGTAGGATAAAAAGGTACAAGGATAATTTTTTTGGTTTTCAAGATCCTTTCCCTGAATTTTAAGAACATGATAAGAAATACTTACTTTATTTCAGTACAATCTCACCATTGGTCATTCCTTAAACAATTTCCACTTCATCTCGTATTCAAAGAAATGAAGTTGAATTTGTCATTCCTGAACTGTTATCAGGTCATGTGATCCATAAATGGAATTAGAGGACATTCTATTTGTCTTTATCAAAACAAAAATGTTATAAAAATAATAAAATATTCATAAGTCCATCTATAGTGAGATAATAGTTTATTCTAATAAACTCTATCTGGTGTTTAACTTATAATTTAAATAAATTGATAACCTTACAATCCTTATGAAAGATAAAAATACAAAACTATAGAAAAAGGATCACTAACTAGGATTAACATTTATCCCCCATATATTATAAGGTATCTCTTATTACTCACATTCCAAACATGTGAACACATTCATCATGTATTCTCTTGATAATATCCTGAATTACCATATATCCATATGGAAAACATGAATGTTTCCTTATTCTTAATTCCAAAAAACTATAAACTTCATCCATGATAGAAGAAAGAACTTATCAACATATCCTTAATCAGTTCTAAGTAAATTATTACCATTTAATTTACTTATTCATAACCAACATATCATTATCTCATCATCATTCTCATATTACAGTTTATCCTTCCCTTAATCATGTCTTCTTCATCTTAATACCCCAATCACTTTTTATGGTTACCAGTACCATTCAACATATACTTTCAAATACCTAAGGAAAAAAATAGCGTAACAATCCTTAGAGGTTTCTTCATTTTATAATACCATAAAACTACTTATACAACATTATTCTTGATAAACATTTAATTATTACAGTATCTTCTTAAACCATTGAACAAGCTTTATCATTTTATTCATTAACACTTATTTCATATTATATGTCATTTGTAGTCTCGTCATCATCTAAAACATAAATACTACCCATGTGACTATGCTTATTCTCTTCATGATATTTTACCCTAGGGAATCTATTTTCATAATTCCCATACATTCCACATTTAAAACATTTAACCGTTATTGATGTCTTATAAATACCATTATCATTGTCCTTTGTGTTAACTAAAACTATTACTTTGAAATTACTAGATTTGTGTCCTTATTTTCCACACCCAAAAATTATTCTAGTTCCTTTGAAACATTATCCTTGATGCCTCTTCCCATATGATTTACATGAGGAAAATTGAACTTTATTTCCTTTGTGATCACCATGAAACTCCATATTTCTCTTATTAGGTGGGTTAGGAAACTCACCAAAGTTGAGATTATTTATCATATTATGAGATTTATGATTAGGAATAATAATTATGTTTCTAATTCCAAATCCCAATTCATTTGGTTTCTCATTAGGAATATCATTCCATTTTCCATCATATTCTCTATTAACATGAATCCTCATATTTCCAGCAATTTTCTAAAACTAAAAAAAAGTGTGAGTGACAATAATCATACTATAAAAACCACATAATAAAGGGAAATTAATTTCAATATATAACATCTTAGGTATAATCCTTTTATATCCATTATTGTTACCAAAATTCTAGTATTGTAACCTATAATTAGACTTATCCTTAGTATATCCCTAGATATACCTTATAAACATCTCTAGGGATCTTACTAAATATTTTGTATCCTAGTTTCCAAAGGTTAACTAAACCTTCACTATGATACCAACTGTAACGAACCAAGGTTTGATGTACATGGAAATTAAATTACTTTTTTTAGAATACATAATACATGACACAAATATATGCCCAAAGGCCATATTAGTTTAATGTTTTTGGAAACTGGGCACACATTTTTCTAACTTGGTGAAAGATCTTCAAGATCTCCCATAAAGATCTTCCCCTTTATTTTTCCTACCTAAAACCTTTCTTTATATCCTAGGGAAAAGAAAAAATATGAAATGGGTGAGCTAAAATACTCAGTAAGGGTATACATAGAGAATATCAAACAAAACATAAACATAGGAATGTAAAAAAACTAGAACATTAATTTTTAATATCAAAGACTTAAGTCATGAAATAAATCTTAGCATTTCGTAAGGCATAAATTATAAATGAACACAAACCATAATAAAATATCATTGGAATAAAATATGGAATTGTGGAAAACACATAAGCATAGAAAGTCATTTCCATATTATCTAAGTCTTATTTACAATACCATCATAGTGGATAAATTGCATTACTGAATCAAGTTTACTTATCATTCCAGCCCTATATTACTGAACCAAATTTATTTGTTGTTATAGCCCTGTATTACTGAACTGTATTTATTTTTCTTTCTAATCATGTTTATCTCATGATATATAGATATTTAATCAATTAATTTGAGGGAGATATAGTCCCCACCCATATCTTAATGTAATCATTATTATGTGTGTCATAATAACACAAATCATTCATCATAACATAACCTAAGGAATAAAATGGTTTTCTTAAACATCATTCCATTATAACATAATCCATGTAAAACAAATACATTTCATAAATATCATTCCATCATAAACAAAATAAAACAATAGGAACAATAAGGATAGTAAAATTGAAACTTAACCCTATTAAATAATTCCATCTTAGATAGAAAATAATTTTGATAAAACACTTGAAATTAATTCTTGAGAATAATATCATTTCTTCTTCAAAAACATTTTATTTTCGTAAAACCTCACACAATTATAAAAGAAAATAACTTCTTTTAAAATTACGTTGAAAACCTGTAAGATAATATCCATGGAAATAAGTTGTTATGAAATCGTAAAAATCCATTCATACTATAAAAGATAAAAGAGAACATTATTCTCGTACTTTTATCACAAACTCAAAAAGTACCTCGTACTGAAAACGAAAAAATATTCATTTAATACCATTTAATAAAAATTCACAAATGGGTGAAATTAAATAATTATACAAGGATATAAAGAATATTTTGGAATACATATTTAGGAAACATGGATGTGGATGATAAATATACCACAGTAAATAATTATGAATAAACAATCTCGAATAATAATGAGATTGCAAAGTTATCCCTTAACAAAATTATAATCAGTCAAATTGTATAAATCATAAAATAAATAAAATTATATGCATATGAAAATATAAAAACCTTTATAATAAGGATTATAAAAACATCTATGGTAATCATAAACACCATACAAAATAAATAAGTGGTGTATAAGGCATAAGTCTCAATGAAATAAAAGTGAGAAAAAATAATTCCTTACCTTTGGTCTGATTTTATTTGTACATATCTGAAAATCCTGTATAATGGTTTAAATAATTTCATTACATTATTCCAGAACCATATTCATATTTATTATATCATATGTTATCATATTAACACCTTTTTAATAATATTTAATTATTACTCTTCTTTTGTAGTTAACTGATTTATTTTCTTTTGCATGATTTTTCATATAAGTCCCAATTATTATAAATAGGATATAGTTCCATAATTTACAGAATTATATTATGTTAATATATATCATATTTATTTACTATATACATTTATATAATCATGCATTAATGGTGGTCATGGATATGAGTCACATCGTGTTGTGGATACGGTAGGTCATACGTACATACAAGCGACAATATCATTCCCATAATTGTGGAATGGTATGAAAGTGAGTGGCATATAATTTGTTACATAATCCATATAATATTATAATATTAACATATAGTTATTATTTATATCATTATATCCATCCATGTAATATGGTGGTGAAAAACATATCACACTACGACGTGGAGACGGTAAGCCGTACGTACGCACACGTGGTGATTTTATTTTTCACAGGATGGATAGAAGGTAGAATAAGGTTGTTATATAAATATAATAACATATATTTATATACTTTATATGGTATTTATTAATTAATAATGGAAAAAACAAAGTAATATGAATTATAAGAAGAAATAGTTTGAAAGAATCGATAGAGGAGATTACCTCTTCTTCGACGTGTTCCCTCTAAATATTCTATTAAATGCACTATAGTCGGTAATTTGAGAATAAAAAAACATATTAAATGTAAATAAGGAATTTTATAAGGTTAATGGTAATGGTATGGATGATATTGAGGGCTAAAATTTAAGTGAAGAGATGATGGAGGAGGTTCCCTTTTATAATTGAGGTGAGGGGCACTTTGGATATCCACAAATATTAATTTATAATAAATTAAAAGCTCATCAAAAAACCTCTAAAATGTCATAGTTTATAATATGATATGATATAGGGTTTTAATATGATCAACCAATAATTTTTAGGAAAGTTTTTATATCAATTTAAACCTTATCATTTCAATTAACCCTTAGTTATTCTATTTAAAATTTAACTAAGGTACCAAGTTATTCAATATTAAGATAGTGTAATATCAACTTATTTGATATCAATTAGACCATTAATGAATAATTTATATCATTTTAGACTATATAATAATTATTTTATATATTTTTAAATATTTTATTATTTTTAAATATTTTAATAAAACGTTATTTTTACAAAATATCAATAGTGTAAATTTTGACACTATTCATTTTATGGATTTTTAAAAATATAAAGATAAACTTTTATCCTAAAAATATATATTTAATTATATACATAAGGGTTCATTGTTATTAATAAAATTTGTTGGACATATTAATTGGCTTAAATTTATTTATTTTAATATTTTTAATAACATTTAGTTTATATTTCACTTAATTAGATAATTACAACACCAGTTTTGTTTATTTATTTAATACACTTATTTTTTGAATAAAAATTAAAAATAATATAATATAATAAATATAAATGTACTATATTTCCTAATAATACTTATATTCAAATATATCTCTAGAAAAATCCTACATTAAAAATGTTATATATATTAAAACTTGAATGTGACAACTTTAACATCACTTTAAATGAAATATTATAAGTGTCATAATATTTTCCATATTACTTCAAATGGTCAATAACTCGAACCATGGATTATTATGGTTGAGATGTAGTCTTAAAATAATATTTGGTCAAGTTTTTTGGTCTTTTAATGGTTATTATCATTTTATTTAAAATTATTTTATTGATTTTTCAACAATTAATTAATTTTTGCATCATCATTGTATAAAAATTTAAGGTAATTAATTAATCTCTAAAAATTTCAAATAAATTACCTTGATGTATATAATTTCATTAGATTTATACTATCCATTATCAAAGTTATCTCATATTTATCACTATATTAATATTATTCTACTTAAAAGAGATAAGAGGGTGATGTGTTGCAACTTTCATTTATTTTAAAATATATATATTATTTTCATGGATAAGATTCTATTAAATGAGTAAATTCATATAATTAAGTGTTAAGGGTTGAATTTTATTCATCCAATAGGATTTTAGTAGGCTTTACGGTATTTTTATTTTCCTTATCATATTATTTGTTACCCTAATTTACCCGGTATAACTTTAACCATAGTAAATAAAAATTACCAAATTTATTATTCATAAAATATAGAAAAAATAAAAAGAAAATATTTACATAATTTGGACCCACTAATTCCAAATATTGAATTCATTTCTCAAAATTTTTAAAAAAAAAATCAGTACTTAAATTAAAATTAATCCTCTTGTCAGAATGAAAAATTAGTTTTAAAAGTTAAAACATTGAAAAAGATTGAAATGTTTTTACATCAAAATTCATTTTAAAATTAATTACAATGAAAAATATTATATTGAATGATAAAAATATATTCTATTTATACTTTCAAACAATTCAATTATAGAATTTAACCATATAAATTATTTTGATGAAAAATTTTGTTTTCAATTTAATTTTAGTGTATTTTTACTATTCATCAAAACATGAAAATGATCAAAAAAATATAAAAAATTCATCCAAAGTAAATTTTTATATCCCAATTAGAAATAACATATTTATTTTTTAAAATTTAGTATATAAAATTGTCAAAAAATCAATTTAAAATAGGTGCGCAATTAAAAGGTAGCAAAAATGCATTTTTTTTAAAATACTTCTTTTATCCGAAAAATTGAATGTGTTCTTATATCATGACTATAGAACATATTAGATGGATTTTAAAAATTATATTAAATATATTAAACATATATTTCATTAATAAAATCCCTCAAGAGTGATTAAATTATTTTATAAACTCACTTATTTTTAATAAAATAGTTTTTTCAGAAGAAAGTTAATACTATTCATACCTGCTATTATAATGACTAGGTTATTAGGTAACATAATAATATTTAGTTGTTCACTTATACTAAGTCTTGTGTGAAATGAATTATATCAAAGGAACTTTAAATTTTATGTAACATAAGCTAAGAATAGTGTTGCATATACCCCAAACTTAGTCAGTGTTGTGTATTGTGCAAGCTTATCATAGTGTAATGTATAACATAATACATCAAAGAAAATAAAAAAACACTATCTCATAAAAATATTGGGGTGTTACAATCTATGACACCTTAGTTTTATTCTAGTTTATTCATATCTGTTGGGGCTGAAATTTATCCCGCTAAGGGAGCGAACTCATCAATGATTTAGATTTAATTAGCACCCTAAAGGGCATGAAATACCTCGAAACCATCCCGAAGGGCCTACTTCATGAAGATCTCTGTTTGGTTGGCCCGCCTCTGTGAGGCCACGTCTTCAATCCTCTCTGCAGCATCCCCAAACTCACCATAGGTTCGACGCATTACGATGGACCACGTCCTCTCTACGACATCCTTGATCTCTGCGGTTCGCTTCGCACTGTTAGCCTAAGCTATTATCTCTCCAGCGTCACATCCCTCTACATGAATGATGTATTCTAATGGACCTCTTTCTCTCTATGGCATCACTCCTTTTCATAGAAATCTTTGCGACCCTTACTATCCTTCATTTTCTATAAATAGAAGGCTCTTCCCCCCTCTCAAACCATTGTTAATCTTTTCTTTTCAACTTCCAAAGCTCCCGTTTTGAAAAGACCTTCGCGAAACCCATAGATGTATCTTTGAAGGTACTTGGCCTCCTCAAGCCATACCTATTTGTGTTCTTACCATCCTCCACCTATGGTGGGGATTCCCTTCACGAAGACATATGACCTTCTCAAAGGAAGGATGCCCTTTGGGGTGCTCGAGACTTCATAAAGCATTGATCCTTCGCGAAGTACTCTACAACCAAAGAAGGATTTTCTAAAGGGAATATCTGATACATTGATGGCTTCCATTTCCAAAGACACTTCCCTTCATGAAGGCTATCCTCTTCGTGAAGCAGCCATGCATCGCGAAGCCCCTCCTATTCACGAAGCAGTCGTGATTCGTGAATCCCATTCTCTTTGTGAAGCACCTTCTTCCAAAATCTATTACTTTTCATACCCTTCTTCCATGTAGCTCTCTAGCCTTGTATGAAGTGATTTCAAGGTCCCTTGGGTAGTTCTTTATGTTATGTTGCTTTGTCGCATGCTTCTTCGTATAGGTACACTAACAGATATTACTTCTTCACATAGCCACGCTAACGTGATCCCCTCAATTGATCAATCCACAACCCTGTATCCACGTGACATTACTAGTTCCTTCCCTTCATCAAGGGTTTAAGAGTTCCAGTTATGTAAATCCTAAGGGTGAGGAGTGAATCCTCCCCCCGCGTCGTCTGATCTGCTGGACATTAAACTACCAAGCACCCATGTTCTCGACACAAGACATTAAACTACGATCACTTCATACACGATAAGTCCAAGAGGATCATAGGGGGGTGGGCATAGGTGTCCTCCCACTACCTCTTGCCCTCTGGGATTTGTCTCCATGCACACCCTAGGTAGTCTCCACATAATCCCTAGAACCCTCTAATGGGACAATTCAGGTATGATGTTCATATCCTCCTTGTACACCTGGACCCCTACTTGGGCCTCCCCCTTGGAGTAAACCCATGTTTCCTCTTTGGGATGTTAACCACGTGTAATTCGCACTTCATTCCTCCCAGATGCACCTTTTGCGACATGATCACCAGGTCTTTGTTGCCTCTTGTTTCTTGCACTGAGCATGACTCGCATGGGATTATAATAAGAATCGACCATGACACATTCTTTAGGCCACCTTAGTGTGTAAGCCCCCATTCCTCACAATTGAACTACATGGACTTTGATCTTTCCCCTTTCCAAGCAAGATACGTAGGAAGCCTCTCTAATGTTCAATCCCATCACCCATCAGTCCCAACCACTACACATCGGTTTACCCTCATCCTGCATGAATTTAAACTAAATACCTTCGATATATGTGGGTTTTGATCCCTATCTCTTAGGTAGGGTATGTAGGAAGCCTCCTTGAGGTTAAACCCCAAACATTGGTAAACATAGGTGTACCATTTTTTGGGACCCACATCCTTGGTTCGTCCCTTAGTGGCATCAGACCATCACCCGAGCAGCTAACCATGCATAAGCCTCACACTCAATTCAAACTCCTCCAACCAAGAGTGTCCCTCTTGTGATGGGCTGCTAACCATGCATAAGACCTAACATGTCATCAGGTCACTTTCCTTTATGCAAACCCTGATTATATTCCCCACCCTGAACTATGTGGACTTTTTTTCCCCACCACATGGATATGTAGGAATCCTCCCAAGGTTCAATCCCATCCCTCATGTCTCATACCGGTCTCTCCCTTGAGCCTTTGTTCTTATAAAATGTCATGCCTTAACCTGGGGGTTCTACGTCCTTCGGTTCCCATCAATGCTTCCATTCTCACGGGATGCCTCCTCAAGAATCCCATATCCCTAATAAACTATGTGGAATTTGATTCCCTTCCATGGGGATATTTTGGAATCCTCTCTAAGGTTTAATCCCAACATCACTGTCATCTTCACATCGGTTCTACCCCATTCCTCCCATCCACTTCATCCAACCATCCATCATCCATCCTGATTCTTACATAGGCTGCCGCACCCCAGTGAGAACATGTCATCCATCCCATAGTCTCTCCTTACATCACCCGAGCAGTTAACCACATATAAACCCCACACAATCCATAATAATCAAACCAAGAGTGTTCCTCTTATGATGGGCCACTATCAATGCGTAAGCCCCATCATGTCTTCAGGTCTTTGTCCTTTGTGTACACCCCGATTTCAAGCCTCAACCATTAAAACTACATGGGTTTTGATTCATGTCTCCTCGATATAATACCTAGGAGGCCTCATTGAGGTTAAATACTGCCCCATGGTAAACCTTGGTGTCCCCCTTTCTAGGGTGAACTCTCTCTAATCCACCCTTAGTGGTGTCTAGATCAGCTTTTACGGAGTGAAATCTTATTTTTATAGGACACACCACCCAGGGTCCACTATCATTGGGCATTCTGATCCTCCATTTTGGTATACCTTACAAGTGATTCCTCATAGGGATGTACCCATCTGATCCACTTCCATCAGTGTTCTGATCAGTCTGATCCATCTCCGATGGATATTAAACTCGTAGCATACCCCGTGCTAAACAAGGGAAGATGAGGAAAACCTCAGAGACATGCCTATTGAATATAATTCCCTACACTCAGCATGGGATGCTTTGGGATTTTTCTCCCTATAGAATCCCTATCATAAGGGTGAGAGAAGAGGTCCTCCCCACTCTAGCACCAATCTTCATGGAGGACCTCCCCATGTCAAAAAACTACCATTTCTTGAAGAATAATCTCAGGGAAGGTGGGAGGTTCGCTGCTGACAAAGGAAGAATCTTGAGAAGCTTCAAACCGCAATCAAACCCATCTACTTTTCATATTTTGAGGTGGAGTGAAGTTCGGTGAAGGAACCCTCACCCCGATCTTCTATGTCAGGGGATGGGCTTGGAATAATTCACATAGGCCTCATCCTTCTAGAAAGTGAGTTCCACCAGATCCCTACATCCATCAGATGATATATACAGAAAGAAGAATATTTGACCCCTTTCTAGGGCCTGGCTATGAAATCAACCTTATCGTCAATAGGATCATTATCTACCTCAAACATCGATCACATAGAGTTGTTTGGGGGAACAAAAGAGGATGATCAATGGTGTGACCCACCACCAACGACCACAGCCCCTGTGTGGGAAGTAGTGGTCATTAGTCTGTCTTATCGTGATGTGGTGGCGCAATCATTTCATTCTTCAGAAAACAGCCCAAGATGCACAGAATTGTCAGATCGTGTGTCATACTCTCCACTGGTCAGTCTACCGTCACAATGGTCTACTTCAGTTCCATTACCAATCTCGCAACCACCTCCAGTCAAAGAGTGGGGTAATCGAGTATCGGGTCCTGAGTCTGAGCTGAGAAGTTAATGGGACATTATCACCCTGGATCACCTCCTTGGGATGTTCTGGCCCATTGCAACAATAGGTTTTAGTATTCCAGAATATCTCGCCTAGGAGGAGGTCTTGTACTTCCTCCAAACTCTCTGGGAGACACACTTTCATCTCTGCCATCGATGGGTGGCTTACCCCAAGATCTAGAAACACATTGACGACATAGGCCAGCAATGTCGCATGGTTGACTTGGTTGCACTCCCCATCGCTCAGCACCCTGAGTCTCTCAGTCATCATTGGAACCTCTAGAAAAGATGCTTCCAGATATTTATAGTGCTCTGAAAAATTATTAAGGAGGCTTCCCCCCACATCCAAATCCATGGTTGGGGTAGTATGTTTCCCTTCATTTTAGTCATATCCAGTGCCAGTCTGACTTTCGAGGTGATATTAAGGTTATCCCTTCAGGTATATTCGCAGTTAACATGGAAGACCTATCAGAGGAAGAGATTGGGCTAAGACTCATTGAAGAGAACTTACCCCCCGGGGTGGTTCCATGCCTGTTGGATCCTTTGGGCAGGGTTACTTTCTAGCAAATAAAATTAATGGGCCTTCCTGCACCTTCTGAGTCATTATCCATCGGTCGGGACCCCAATAAAGGTAAAGATCATGTTGTGACCGTCAAACCCTCTGACCCATCTGGCTTAGGTCATAATAAGGAATATTGCCTTTAAAAGTTTGTGTTTCATCAACAACTCACAAAACATAACAAGATGGTCAATGACCTTCTCATCGAACTTGCTGCAGAATGACATTCGGATTATGGTAATCCTTGACCGGGGCAACAAAGGAAGGTATAGCCTCCCCCTAGTGAGTTTCCTCAGGGTGAACTTGACCATCCTTCCCATATATACAGGGTTGAGTTCAGAGCTTATGGAAAGAGGGCATGATATGCATCACCAAATCCACTTGAGTTGCATGATAACTGTTTCTGATGCTTTCGTTGAGGTTTTCATCTGTCTGTGAGGATGTGCAGGTTGTTTCCCCGCATTCCCACTTTCCAAAGGCGGGCGACATCCATTTCTTATTCAGTGATGTTTTCTCCTTGATCGAAATGGGATGATGGGATCTCGGTCTCTCCTTTTGTAGATTCCTCCTCAGAAGTATTTACCTAGTTTGGGTCTCCCTCATATATTTGAGTCATTGTTCATGAATTTAATTCCCAGTTCCATATCTTTGTGGATGTCGATTAATTATTCTACTTATATCAGGACATTCCAAGGGGTTATTATAGGGTAGTAACCTTCGGTTATAATAGATGACAACATCAGGCATGTTGGTTCATCTTTGGATGTGTGGACATTGGGGAACCTGTATTCTACCTCATAAGAGGACATCTCAAGGGCACAGAACCTGAGGCATCCCACATCGGTCATGGGGTGTCCAATGCTAGAGGCATGTCTCTGAGGTTTTCCTCATCTTCACATGTTTAACACAGGGTATGTCACAAGTTTAATGTCTTGTAGAGACGGTTATGCCAAAGGCATGTCTTCAGAGGTTTTCCTCGGCTTCCCATGTTTAACATGAAGTAGTCCATGAGTTTAACATCTTGAGGAGATAGAATGAGAGTGATCAGAACATCCCATAGATATATATTGGATTGGTACATCCCTAGGAGGGAGCACCTGTAAGGTTTACCAGATGGATGGATTAGAACACCCAATGAGGACGGATCTGAGGTGGTGTGTCCCATAGAGGGAAGATATCGCAATGTGAAGGATGATCTGGACACCACTAAGGTAGGATTAGAAATAGTTCACCCCAAAATGGGGAAAAATATATGGATAGGTCATAATACCCAATCAGAGCAAACCCAGGGTGGTGTGTCCCATAAAGGGAAGATGTCACACCATGAAGGCTAATCTGGACACCACTGAGGGCCGATCAGGGTGAGTGCACCCCAGAATGGGGAACACCAAGGTTTACTATTGGATGGGATTGAACCTCATGGAGGCTTCCTATATACCCTGTATAGACGATAGGGATCAAAAAACACATATTTTGAAGGTAGAGACAAGGAATCGGGGTGTACACAAAGCACAACAACCCGGAGATATGTTGGAACTTACGCATAGACAGCAAACCATCACAAGAGGGACACTCTTCACTGGATGGTTATGGATTGTGTAGGGAATATGAATGGTTAGATTCCCAGTGGTATGGAATGATTTTATTGGGATGTGGTGTCCTGGGTAAGAACCAGGATTTATATGGATAGAATGAATGAAGTGGAATGAAGGAATGGGTTGGAACCGACATGAATATGATGATGATATTGGGATTTAACCTCAGAGAGGCTTCCTATGTATCCCCATGGTAGGGAGTCAAAGTCCATGTAGTTCGGTGGGGTGATGGGACACCTAAGGATGTGGCCCGTGAGAATGGATGCATGCATGGGACCTGAAGGAAGTAGAACCTTCGGGTTCGGGCATGACCTTCTCAAAACACAAAGGCTCAAGGGAGGGATAAGGATGAGGCATGAGTGATAGGCTTGAACCTCCAGAAAGCTTCCTACGTATCCCAATGGTAGGGAATCAAAGTCCATGTAGTTCATTATGGGGAAATAGAATTGGGGTGTGCATGGAGGACATCGACTCGATGATATGCTGGGGGCTACGCGTGGTTAGCGGCCCGAGAGTTGGTCTGACGCCACTAAGGGATGGACCAAGGATGTGGGTCCCGATAAAGGGTACACCAAAGTTTACCAATATTTGGGGTTGAACCTCATGGATGCTTCCTACGTACCCTGCCTAGGGTACAGAGATCAAACCCATGTAGTTTGAATTGAAGCATAGGATCGGGGTTTGCTCGGAGGACAGCGACCCGAAGATGATATTGGGGCTTATGCATGGTTAGAAGCCCGTGATTGATCTAGCACCTGGGGGGCGGACCTGAGAGTTGGATCCCAATAAAGGGGGAATACAATTGCTTACCATATATTGGGATTGGACCTCGAGGAGGATTCCTATATACCATGTCAAGGATACAGGGATCAAAACATACGTAGTTCGTATACATACAGTTTAGCATTATGCGGAATGAAAAGGGGAATACAGTGTAACGCCAAGCAATATGGGGGTGAATCGACCTAAAGTGGTTGAGATTGATGGGTGATGGGCTTGAACCTCAAGGAGTATTCCTACATACCTTTATTATAGAGGGAAAAGATCAAATTCCACATAGTTTGTAATGGGGGCTCGGGGCTTACATGCTAAGGTATCCTGGAGAGGATGCCATGATCCCTATTTAGTCTAATATCATGTGAGTTATGCTCGGTGTGAGAAATAAGAGGCAATAATAGACCTGAAGATCATGGTGCAATGGTGAATCCATGAAGGGTGTTGAATCGGTCTTACACATGGAAGATGCCCATGTGTCGCTATGTAGTGACAATGATGAACGGGGCTTATGCATGGATGTTTCCCAGGTGCCTCTAAGGAGCGGAAATAGTGAAAGGGACTTATTCATGGAAGATTCCTAGGTTTCACTAAGGAGTGGAAATGGTGAATGGGACTTATGTATGGGATATTCCTAGGTGCCACTAAGGAATGGAAATGGTACATGGGGCTTACACGTGGAAGCTATCCGGGTGCCTCTAAGTAAAGGCAATGGTACACGGGTCTTACACATGGAAGTTACTCGGGTGTAGTTAAGGAGTGGAAATGCTGCATGGGGATTATGCATGTAAGCTACCCAGGTTCCACTATAGAGCAACAATAGTGGATGGGGATTATGCATGGAATCTTCTCATGGGCCGATATGGAGTGGAAATGGTGATAGGGGCTTACACATGGAGGCTACCCATGTGCTGCTATGGAGCGGCAATGGTGAGAGGGGCTTATGCATGAAAGTTGTCCGGGTGCCACTATGGAGAGGAAATGGTGGAAGGGGATTACGCATGGAGGATTATCGTGTGCCACTATGGAGTAGCAATAGTGATAGGTGCTTATTCATGGAAGTTGCCTGAGTGCAACTAAAGAGTGGAAACGGTGAATGGGGATTATGCATGGAAGCTGCCTAGGTGCCGCTAAGAAGCGGCAATGGTTGATGGGGCTTACACATGGAAGTTACCCATAATTTCTTCCTCATGACTGGCCATGAGGGCATCCCAACTCACTGGTGGGTTGAGGAATATAATTGATTCCTACACCTTTGCGCTAGTGCATAAGCGGGATAACGCCAAGGGCATTAGAATCATTCCAAACAAAGGGAGATGACATGCCCAACATTCAGAACACAATGGGGGCAGCATGATGAAGGGAGATAACTGCTGTCCATGATCGAAACATAGCTCCCATATCGCTTTATCCTAAAATGGGGACAAATAAATTAGGGTTGACTACTGACCATGTTCGAAACATAGGACCTGACTCGAAGTGTCGTCCAATGTCTTTTGGAATGTTGGCCCAGAATAGTAGGTGAGCTGATGTGACAAAGAACCAGGACATTAGGGGGTCCCTTTAGGCATGAAAGAGGATGAAGATCCAAATCAAGGACATGAAAATCATGAGGTAGAGTGATGGGATGTTTGAACGAATTCCAACGCTCTTGAAATTATGCCATTGTAATCATGGCATGAGGTATCTTATGCCTGTCACATAAGACATCTCTTATTTGGAACAAGAGGAATCATATTATTGAATGATATAGCATAATACAGTTTGTAGTCATGTAGAGAGAACTTTTTGTATCTTATGCTTGACGCATATGGTATCTATTATTTGGAGCAAGAGCAATCCTATGTTTTTCATATATAGTGTACTAAATTTTCTTATAGAGGTAAATGGTGAATGGTTGGATCATGGTTGGTTAAAATGTGCACAACATAAAATGAGGTTGAATTTTCCATTTTTCCCTTCATTAATGTTTTAAGGATATTCTTTCTTTCTCCCCTATTTTCCTCCATCAGACTCCTATTCCTTTGGGCGCATAATCTCCCCTCCTCACCTCCATGGGGTTTTGAGATTTCTTCCTCATTTATCCCCAAATTCCTTCACATTTATAAGCTTAAAACTCATATCCACAATATATACAATCAAAAATCCTTAATTTTTATGTTTCTACTCAAACTATTGTGAAATTTTGGTGTAACATCATTTTCCCTATTTTTTGCATTTTGATAAATCCTTTGATTTCTATCATTTTAGGTTGAATAAAGTATTTTTATCAGAATAGTGGAGTGAGACTACATTGAGGTAGGGTCTCTAGGCCATTCCTCCTCGTTTCATGACTTATTAGATTTCGTTCCATTGTGGTGTTTCCTAGAGCCTTCTTGCAAGGCCTTATTCTTGCATATTAAATTAATTTTAATGGGTTTTCATGTCTATATGAGAATAACTTGTGGAGAAACCCATCTGTGGGGTGTTCTCTTATTTTTGGACACCCCTAGGAGTGTTCCCACCTTAGTTTAACCATTGATTCTATAGAATAATTTCTAAATTAAAACTTATGAGATGGGGTTTGATTCAAATTCCTTTGTTATGAATTAAATTAAGGAAAATGGTTAGACATGAGAGTGAAATTTGGGTTTTATATATCACACCTTATATTTAAATGCTTATTCATGATTCTTGGAATTAAATATCAGTTTCCTTACATTTAGTTTCTTATGCAGGTATTGAAATCCTTCATATATGTTACAAGAAATTTCTTATATTTATGATTATGTAAAGTTCATTGTTCTTTAAAAACATTATATGTTTGTTTATTTATATCATACATTAATGGTTTTAATTTAAATTAAATTATTGGTCAAGATATATCTCTTGGGATTTGGTAGGTCATTGATGGCATGTTCTTGGATACATTTTAATACTAGGTGCTTAATTCTTATGTCCCTAATTTTGAGGATATAGTTATATTATATGATTTGGTAAGATTGTTGAATTGAAATTTTTTAATGAAAGTAATGAAATTTAATTATTTATATTCTATTCTTTTCATTTTTTCCTCAAGGCCATGATTTGGCCTTATTCAATTCATTGTGCCTTGACATATATTTGTGACATTGTTTTTGGTTTACATTGTAATGTTGGTTAGCTTAGAATTCATGTGGTATGAAGAGGGATACTTGTTGTCATGTGTTTCTATATATTCATTGCCTTTTTATGTGCCTTGATTGATATGGATCACTTTCTACAGGATGAGAGAGAACATGAGTCGCGATTTAAGGATTCCATGGATGGACTCTCCATACCTAGTTGGTTACTACTTGATGCGCTGGGAGAGATTCCTTAGATTTATAGTTATAGGTGCACCAGGTATATATACTTATACTCATGAGTCAGTCTTGTTACCCTTAGGTGAAAATGTGGGAGGACCCATTTCGTAATATGGATATTCCATGTCTGAAGTGATACCTAGTCCCCTATGTGAGATACTTGATACGGAATCAGAGAAATCGCGACTTGAGTGATACAAGGAACACTGTATCAGTTGCCTTGGACTGACTCGATAACATTGGTATTATTGGATGTTCCATAGTGACACTAGGGATTCTTCCTAGATCACATTCGGCGAGCTCATAATACACCTTTGGAATTGATTGATTGTTTGTTTACTCTTTTCATATATGATTTATCTCTTGTTATCATTATTATGGTGAGTTCACTTGTTTGGTGACATGGAAAATGAGACCCCAATCGAAAGCATAATCGTGGGGGTTTTACCTTTTTGTTTTCTTTGTTTTCATTGGAACTTTTATACATATTATGCCTTTCACAGTTAATCTTTATTAGAAATCTGGCTTAGGTTAAAGTAGGTGGTGTGGGATAGGTATCCATTTAGGAACCCATACTAAGATATAGTTATTTTATTTACTTAATTCTCTCCATTTATTATACCAAAAACATTGCCTCTACCTATTCCACAAAATGGAATGGTCTAGACACCATGGGTACCATCCTTCTGAGATTCATATCTCACACCCTTCTCAGTTACTATTGGGTACCCGAGTAGACTTTATGATCATAGGTATAGATAAAGGGATGTGTGTTGCTCCTGATGCCTGATTTTACTTACTACTTGGGATGGAGCATTAGAGAAGAGGATCGTGCCTATGCTTGAGATGATGTGTAGTAGTTTTTTTCAATTTTTTAGTTTTTTATAGCATGAAGTATATGAATTTACACGTGTTCCCCTACACTCTCATTTTTTATAGACATATCACACCATTAACCTCTTTTTTATCTGTTATTATTATTCATACTCTACAAGTTTACTTATATTGAATGGTTTATTTATTTTCATCTATTTTTTTCTTCTTATTCTTTTACTTCCACTATTTTTTATCTATTTTCTACCGCTATGAATACTATGAATTATAAGGACATAGTCTCCCCACAGACACACCCAAGGCCATCACTACTAGTCAGAAGAATCTAGAATTTGGGGAGATGAGTATGAGGTCATGTATCCACTGTCTCGGGGCATAGTTCAACGAAACTTGGGGAAGGAAGATATAATGTGGTATTAGAGGGTCGTTTTCCTTTTTATTACTATTTGGGTTTGGAAGGATATTAGGACAATGGAATTTTCAATCTCCCATGTTCTTGGATTTATCTATCCCATGTAAAGGGGACACCCGAATTACTTAGGATGGGAAATTATGTTATTGATTATGCCTTTTATGGTTGATATGACTTCATTGTTGGGTGAAACACTTATCATATGATGTTATTGAAATTTATATGATTGTAATGATGATTTCTATTACTTCATCCCAATGATACGAGGGAAGATCCAAGCATGCATCATACTAGGCACTTGAGGAAATGAATTTTCATGCATATTTCCATGCCATATCTACTATCATCATGAATTGAATATTTTTATGTAATTTCTATTATACCTATTTGTTATGTATTACATTTATTGATTGTTATAAATATAGAAATGTCCCAATATACCTTGTAGTCGTGTGTATGAATTGTTTTAAGGGGACCTCTAATTCTTATTTATATGGTGTGTGGGCCGTTATAAATTGGGATGGTGATCCACCTAATTCAATCGTATATAAATGAATTAAAATATGTAAATTTATTTAAGTGGAATCCGACATTTTAAAATTAAGTGACAAACATATATGATAAAAATTGAGAGTTTTCCTTGACTTTACATTGTAAATGGGATGTAGGTCGTGTATCAGTGACCTTTCTGTGATTCTTTTGAGGTATTTCCTTATAATATTAGCCTAGATCAATGATAAGGATGTTAGTTGTTTTATTCTTAGAGGTAGGCCACGTACCTGTCCTATTTATCCATTTCTTTATTTTCTTTCCCTACCTGTTATAAATTGTGTCTCAGGTGTGAGTGCTTGGAAATTATAGAGGTATGCCACTGTGATATCCTCATTTTTTCCCAAGAGATTAGTGATGAGCACACTTCAGATGTGGTGGTCCTTGATCAACCCATTATAAATCCTGTAGTTCCACCCGAGGAACCGCCAACTGATCCTATTATGGGCACTAAAGTTTAGTTTCATAATAGCTTTCTCAGATTTATTCAGTCTATTACGGGTACTCTCTGGCCTGCCATGACTACAGTAGAGCTTACACGAGACTTCCAGTGGTAACATCATCCCAATTTCATGGGGGATGTAAGAAATCATATTGAATATTCCTAGTTAGAATCCATGGTATCCAAAATAAAACCTATTGAGAAGCCTCCACTGAGGAGGGTCAATCTTTATACGTACATGTTATGTGACTCCTCCAAATGATGGTGGGAGTTGTATCTCAGTTTGAGCGTTACCAAGATAAGGTCTGGGAAGACTTCCATATAGCATTCTATAGTCATTTCATTTTGTAGACTCTGATAGAAGATCATTCTTAGGAGTTAATGCGTCTTTAGTAGGGAACTATGATAGTTCTTGAGTATTTTTCTTTCTTTATCGAGCTTCAACATTTTTCTCCATCTCTAACTGGTTATGAGTTTACGATTATGAAGTGTTTTGATGATGGGCTTGGGAATGAAATCCAATCATAGGTGAACATATTCTATTTGATGAATGTTACTGAAATAATGAACAGGGACTTAATTATAGATTGGAATATTAGTGAACCAGGAAATGTGAGCCAGGGTAGTTGTATTCCGCATCAGGGAAATGGTTATTCATGTAGTATAAAGAATCATTTCAAATGTGCATGTGGGGGATATTCCAACCATGTAACACACACTAATTCAATAATGTGTCACAAGTGTGGCAGGGCAGGCAATACGAATACCTAGTGCATGTGCAACCATATTGAATTCTATGCTTGTGGAAGGATGGGTAATCTTCAGTGCTTCTACCATTCCTTTCCTCCTATATCCAATGGTAGGTTATGCCTAATAGAACCTATGTTAATTATAGGATCTACAACTCCACATCAGGGTTGGATTTTGTATTCTATGGTTCGGTCGGGATAATGTAGTAGTGGTCATTGATGAGGAAGTCAGGCATAAGATATTCAGTGTCATCAGAGTTGATTTACATAGGCTAGTGAGGTAGCATATCAGGGTCATGGTTTAGGCCATATATATGCAGTGTATCCTTCTCCAGAGGAGCAGAGTCCAGTGCCATCTATGGTTAGAGGTACTATTTTGGTAGCCTCTACTTTAGTTTCTCCCCATTTTGATATAGGTGAATCACACTCTTTCATATCTGTACATGTGAGGAATGGCATGGCCTGACAATCAAGTAATTTTGTGGCATTATGTCTCTCAACACATCATTAGGGTTTAGAATATAGGTAATATTCTAGTGTAAGGACTATACCTTGAGATAGTTGGATGTTGTTTCTTTTATAATTTCATCTTCCTTAAGATAACTGACTTCAATGTCATTCTTGGTATTGAATTTCTTATGCCTTATCATGTAAAAGTGGAGTTATATCTCCATCGAGTGTCCTTAACATCATCTGAGGGAATCATGTATTGATATATCGATGAATGGTATATCCAATAAGTTTGATCTTGACCCAAGAATACTGGGTTGGGAAGAGTGAAAAATCAGTTACCGATTATCTTTATGAGAGACCAGGGAATGCAGTTGGCAATGTTCCCCTTAGTTGTGGATCATTTTAGGGATTTATTCCTTAAAAATTTCATTGAATTACTAATGATTAGGTAGGTTTATTTTACCATAGATCTAGTGACATTTGAGGCACCTATCTCAATTCATCCTTGTAGGATGGAAAATACAGATCTCCATGAACTCAAGAAGAATCTATAATAATTTGAGGGTAAGGGTTTTTATCTGACCCAACACATCACCATAGGTTTCACCTATACTTTTCTCAAAGAAATAAGATGGTTCCCTCAGATTTTTCATGGATTATAGATGGTTGAACCAGCTTATGGTGAGGAACTGGTATCCACTACCTCGTATAGACTACCACTTTGACCAGCATCGAGGAGCTACTATTTTCTCTCTAATTTATTTGAGATTCGAATATTATCCATGTTTTTTGAGACCATCCAAAAAACCATGTATAGTGTTCTGGATTAGGTACGACTTGTATGAGTATTTATTTATGTCATTAGAGCTAAAAAAAGCGCTGAAAATATTTATAGATGTGATTAATTAGGTTTTACACCTATATCATGATTCCTTCATGGTAGTCTTCATAGATGAAATATTTGTTTATTCTCACTAAAGATATGACCATTCCAATCATTTTTAGATTGTTCTGAGTACACTGAGAGAGCCCTAGCTATATGAGAACCTCATTAAATTCCACTTTGGAATCAGAAAAGTTCACTTCTTGGGTTGTATCATATCCTTAGTAGGCATATCAGTCGGCATAGAGAAATTGAGCCCCATGGTTTCCTGGAAGAATCCAAAAGAATGTGTTTGATATACAAATATTCCTAGGGATTGAAGGTTATTAATGGAAGTTCATTCTGTACTTCTCAATCTTAGAAGCCCCTCTTTCAGCCTTGAATAAGAAGGGCGTATAGGTCATTTGGTCTAAAGCTTCTGAGAAGGATTTTTTGGAGTTAAACTGGAGACTCACATCATCTCTTGTTATGATTCTGCCTCATCCAAGAAAAAGATATACTATTTATTGTGATGCTTCTAGAATTGGACTGGGTGAAGTTCTAATGCATGGCAATCAATTCGTGGTGTATGGATCGTTACATTTAAGGCCTCTTGAGTGGAAGAACCCTATGAAATATTTCAATCTTGATTTCATTGTTCATTATCTACACTATTTGATACACTATTTTTTGGCTGATAAGTTTTTTGTTTACAAATACAATACAAGCTTAAAATATATCTCCACTTATCGGGACTTGAATTTGAGGGTGCACATGTGGGTGGAATATTTTTGGTCATTTGACTTTGAGATGGTTTACACAGCTAAAAAGGGTAATGTCATAGCTGATTCCTTTAGCCAGATAATGTAGACACAAGCCATTATGATGGAAAGCAGTGAGTAGAAGATGATGGATTTGTTTTCTGAGTTTCACATGGAGTTTCAGGAACAAGTAGGTAAAATAGTATTAACATCTTTAGAAATGATATAAATTATTCTAGAATAGGATTGGACTATCATTTATCATATTCCATGGGCCTCATTCTGAGGGAGATCATCACAGGGGATAAGTCACCTCCTTGTTGGGTTGTCAATGGCAGTGAGACCTTTATCTACCATGGGTGTGTTTGGGTGACATCTGAAATATGGGAAGAGATAATGAGAGAAAAACATGCCTCATTTTGAGAAGTTTACCCGAGGAATACCATGATGTATAGAGACATGCACTGTCATTATTGGTGTCTACATATTAAGAGGCAAATAGTGTGTTTCATAACTCGGTGGTCCACCTGTCAGTAGGTGAAGGCAGAGCACCAGTGGCCTTCTGGACTACTATAGAATTTATCAAATCAAGAGTGGAAATAAAAAAAAATCACCATGGATTATATGATAGGATTTTCAAGATCTCCTCCAAGTAGTGATGTAGTATGGGTTATCACCAATAGGCTAACCAAAGTCAGTCACTTCTTTTTTATTCGAGAAACCTACTCTGTTGACAAGTAACACAGGCTTTACATATGAGAGATAGTGCGACTTCATGGTGTTACCGATTCTATCATTTCAAACCAAGATGACCGGTTCAAATCACAATTATAGTAAGGTTTATAGAAGGAACTGGGTTATCATGTTCTCTTGAGTATTACATATCACCCTCAAATCTATGGGCAGTCTGAGCGGATGATTCAGGTGTTAGAGGATATGTTGCGGGCCAGTATCCTTGACATTGGAGGTTCTTGAAAAAATGAATATTTCTATGGTTTAGTTTTCCTACAATAAAATATTTTAGGAAATTATTTAGATGGATATATATGATTCCCTCTATGTTATACCATGTCATTCACCTCTCTGATGTCTTGAGGCAGGTGACCAAGCTCTACTGGGTCCTCGCCTAGTTCAAGAGACTTTAGAGCATGTTCCAATGATTCAAGAGATTATGGATAAAGGTTATTCTATGAATAAGTCGTATACCAATATTTCCTACATACCTCTAGATTTCAATGAGGGACATCATGCCTTTCAACATGTATCTCAAAGATTTGGTCATAAAAGAATCAGGAGAGAGGGAAATTTGTCACCATAGCATGTCGGGCCCTTTGAGTTATTGGAGATAGTTAGGCCTGTAGATTATTGGTTTCTATTAACTCATAGGTACTATGAATCTCATGGAGTCTTCTATATACCAAATCTTCAACATTATCATAGATACACATCTAATTCATTACACATCGATGATATCGAGCATGAGGAAGATGCATCCTTGGAGGAGCATCCAATTCATATTGTTGATCGTAGAATGAAAGTCCTCTAAGGCAGGTTAGTTCCATTGTTCTGGGTGATATGGAAGCGCAGACATGTTCATAATGAGACTTGGGAGAGGGAGGCCGATGTACATGCACATTGTCCAGAGATTTTCTCTGATGATGTTCTACTACCATCAAAAGGGAAACTTGGCGATGAGTTATCTTAAGGAGGGGGGTTATAACGTCCTAATTTAATCCAAAGGTACAAAACATTTAATTCATTGGTTTGAACCCTTAAAATGTACCTAGTAATTATTATTAAGAGGTTAAAGGAGGTCACATGAGAGTCTGAGTACATTTGAAGCTTAATGCACCGAAAAAGATGAAACATTCTAGGCCTTAATGTTTTTCTGCAACCATGTGACCTAGGGTGCATGATTGTATGAGGTTGTAGAATTCTTGGACAGAGCCCAAATGTACTCTTTTCACATGGTTAGTTAAATCTTGAACCTAAACATGTGATGTTACCCTTATATTAGTAAATGGTGCATGGTTTGGGCATAGTTTGGCCAAACCGTGTAGCCAAACCATGCATAGTGTAAAATGAGGGAGAATATACCACTTTTTCCTTTTTTTTATGTCAAGGATTTTCATTATTTTTTCCCTCTTTTCCTCTAAAGAACTCCTCCAACATTAAGATAACGTTCTTCCCTCAACCCCTCCATAGGGTTTTGAGATTACTCCATCATTTCTATATTGATTCACATCAAAGGCTATAGACTCATCTCGATAAGCTCTACCTTCTTCACTCATTAATTTGTAAGTTTCTCCTCTATATATTTCTCTATTTTTGTGCTATAGACTTTTTCCCAATTTTTGGGGTTTTGATAAATCATTTAATTTCCCCTATTTTAGGTTTAATCAAGGCTTGTTATCGAATGCGTGGAGTTCTACTATCTTGAGGTAGGGTGTCTGTTACTTTCCAGCCTATTTCATGACTTTTTAGATGTTTCCATGTTGTGCCTATCATCAAACCCTTACAATGAGGCCTTGTTCTTGCATATTAAATTATGTGTAATGGTTTTTATTTCATATATGTCCTTAACATGTAGTGAAACCCAAATGTGGGGTGATCACATGTCGTTTTACACCCCTAGGGGTGTTCCCACATTAGTTTCCCCTTTACACCTATTGCCTAATTTCTTAATTACCCTTTATGAGAATGGTTTTGATTCAAATTGCCTTATTATAAATAGAATTAAGGTAAATGTTTATCCATGAGAGTGACCCTTGTGTTTTATACCACAAACCTTATATTTAAATTCTTATTATTGGTGCTTCACATTAAATGTCACTTTCAGTACATTTACTTTCTTATTCAAATATTGAACTCCATTCATTATATTACATTCCATTGCTTACATTTATGATTATCTCAAGTTCATTATGCTTTATAAAAAAAATTGTTTATTTAATTGTTCCTTAAAATACTTTTTTCAATTAAAATTACATGCTCAATCAAGCTAGATATCCTAGGCTTTGGTATGTAATTGATGACATGTTCTTGGATACATGTTAAGTCCAAGTGCTTAATGATTATACCCCTAATTTCTAGGCTTGAATTATATTCTATGCTTTGGTAAGCTCATTGTCTTGAAATAGTGTAATGAAAGTAATGAAATGTAATCATTAATATGCTATGATTTTTCAGTTATTCCTCAAGACCATATATTGGTCTTATTTAATGCCTTGTTCCTTTCTATATATTGGTTCTATTATTGTTTTTTTACATTATAAATTTGGTGCTTAGCAAGAATTAGGTATGGAGAGGGATACTTGTTATAATGTGATTATATATATTCTCTTATGTGTTATGTGACTTGCATTATATAGTCATTTTCTATGGGATGAGAGAGAAAATGGGTCCCAATTTAATGATTCTATGGATGGACTCATTGTTCCTAGTAGGTTACTACTCGACGTGCTGGGATTGATGCCTTGGATTTCCAGGTATGGGATTACTTATTCTCGTGAGTGAGGCTAGTTCAATAGGGGATCAACTAAGGAAGGTTCCATTTGGTAAGATGTCTATTCCATTCATCAGGTGATACATGGTCCCCTGTGTGAGATAATTGGTACTGACTTAGAGTCACCCTATTTTGAGTGATACAAGGAACCCCGAATGTATTTTATTGGATGGACATGATGACATTGGTTATATTGGATTTTCTATAGCGACACTTGGGATTCTTCCATGATTTCCTTTGATGGTATCAGATTCTACCTTTGGAATTGATGGGGTTTTTTTTACTCCTTCCATATTCTATGAATCTCTTGTTATCATTATTATTGTGAGTTCTCTTGTTTGGTGACATGGAAAATGAGACCCCAATCCAAAGAACAATCTTGGGGGATATCCCTCTTGTGTTTCCTTGTTTAATTTGGACATTGTATACATATTATGACTTTAATTGGTACTCCTTATCCGACATCTGAATTAGGATAAAGCTGGTGGTATGGTATGGGTGCCTATTTAGGAACCCGAAACAAGATGCAGTTATTTTATTTATTTACTAATCTATATTTATTATACCAGGAACACTTTCTCTACCTATTTCACAAAATAGAAAGGTTTATACATTGTGGGTGAAAAACTAATGAGATTCATATCTCACACCCTTCTCAGGTTCCAATTGATACCCTATTATACTTTATTATCATATGTATTGATAAAGGGAAGTTTGATTCTTGTGATGCTTGATTTTACTTGATGATTTGGATGAAGCTTTGAGGAAGAGGACTGAGCCCATGATCTAGATTTTTTGTATCAGTTTTTTGCTTTTTTTAGTTTTTATAGAATGTATTATATTATTTTACCCCTGTTCCCCTACCCTCTCATTTTTTATTTGATATATGAAACCATGGTCATGTTTTATATCTGTTATTGTTATTATGATTCCTTAAGTTTTTTACTTATATTACAAGGATTATTTTATTCTTCTAATGTTGTCTTCTTATTCTTGTTCTTATACTATTTTTTATTTATTGTTTACCACTAGTAATACTCTAACATATGAGGGAATAGTCTCCCCATAGACAGACCCTAGTCCCTCACTGCTAGTCTGTAGCCTCTAGGATTCAGGGATATGCATTTGAGGTCAAGCGACTATCGTCTCGGGGCACATTTCAGTGGCACTCGGGGTGGGATGCTATAAACAATGTGCATATAGAGCCGATTAATTACATAAAATGGAAAATTTTTAGGGTGTTTATAATAATAATTCACTACAGAAAATGTATCCAAACAAATTAATTATTTTTCTCAATGTTTCTTCAACATCCTAAAAAATTAATGAAAACTATTTTGGTTCATACATTTGTAAATTTAGGAATTTTATTGTATTCCATTATCAAACCAGCATAGATGAAAAAATATTTATGAAGGTAATAAACATTTAATTTAAAATATTTATTAATAATTTTTTTTTTGGTATTTCCCTAGTACAAAAAGAACCATTTGAAAATCCATGTATTCAAAATAAGGCTTATATTTAATTAAAAATTATTTTTCATGTTGCATGGTGTTAGAATGTATATAGTCATTATGAAGTGGTAATTTCATATCACATTTATAATTTTTTATTCAATAGAGATCATGAATAATTGGTTTATCTACTATTTATTTAGATAATTTTAAAATGAATTTATTTTTTTCTTATTTTGTTAATTCTCTTATCAATTTTATCTAATACTTATTTAGTTATTTTTTTGTAGAGATCCTGAAGATTAGATTTACAAATAATTTTTATTGAAGCATTTTATTCTTATAAAGAGAACAAAAGGCCTCCATTCATAGTAAATGGTCCTACTTGAAAGATAAAATGAGAAATTATTTTTTCTTTCAAGAAGGACACTAAAATTTGAATGAAGGCATTTTATTCTTTTTATAGGTACAAAATGGTTAATGAAAAATAAATTCTCAGTGAAGGTTTTGATAAGGATGATGAACTAAGGTAATTTTTTATGTTCCCTATATGGTTGTTTTTTTACTTTATTTGATTTTATTAATGTTAAATAAAAATTAAATTATTTCCATTTTGAGTCCAAGACCTTTTAATAACATGCTGGTGATACAATTGCGTGTTTTACTGATAGAAAATAATGTTATTTATTTTACTATAGTAGGTGGTTTGGGAATAAATCTATCACTTATATGAATTTATGCATACTCAAATGGGGGTACTTGTATATATTTCTACCAAATCTCATTCTGAATGTCCAAATATTTTTGAGGTTGGATATTACCCCCAAAATTAATATTTTAGCTCATAACACATGCCACATAGCAAAAATTATGAAAAATAATTTCTTAGTTGGTTTTAATACTTAAAAAATAGATGATTAATTTATGACATTTAGGAATAAACCACATATTAATATGACACATTATGTCACTAGTATGACTCAAATATCGTGTTTCATTTTAAAATTGACATTTTTTTTCAAAACTCATGTTACATACTCAAAACTAATAAAACATGCATCTATTGTCTTGATTCATTTAATCATAGAATAAAAATTCACTTTTTATGTGTGGGAATTTACCTCAAGTTAATCTAACACACATTTTAGAAGGTATAACCAATAGTAAATGTGTTTATTTTAAAATATCATTTCAGTTCCAAACATGCTTCACAAACTTAAAACCAAGAAGAAACACTATAAATTCATTTTATATTTTACGAAAAATATCGTTAACTCATTATTCCATCTGAAAAAATATGGATGTTGATGGTGATCACCCATGTGGAGGGAATTAAATGGTCTAACAAGAATTGGATAGTCTATCCTTTTCTTATAAAGGAGATGTCATAGTTAGATGATTTCACATTGAATTCACCATTAATTATTATCTTTCATGGAAACTAAAAATGGTTCCCACACTTATAGTTGGCTACAAAAATGATTTTCAATGGTAGGTGTTCATTTGGGGTTTTAGACCCAATAACACTTAAGAACTCACATTGGTTGAGAGGATAGGAGGACAGTCTCATAACAAACCTTTGGGTGGAATTTATTCCTATTTCTGGACTCTCTTATAGATTTAAGATAAGTTTGATAGTCTCTTCCTAATACTGATATGGGAATCATTACCATAAAAAATAATCATAGGTTTAAACCTTTTATATATAAAGGTGAATATTTTAATGAGTCCATCTATATGTATCATTGGTTACTCATCTGATTCCCCTAATGGGTAACTACATATATATTGAAGACGTATCACTAGGAAATTCAGAATTTTCTGCCATATAGGGAGGCATTTAATATGTATAGGATGGTATTGTGTCATTATAATGTGTCCTACGTATCTTATTTATAAGGGGAATAAAAACCCATGTAGTTACTAAAACCCTTTTAGTTTAACATCATATGGAAATTACATATAAGAGGGAACTTAGGAATAGGATAATTGAGCTTGAGTCTTAGAGAGATGTCCTACATATCCTAGTTATGGAATGAATCAGAGTCATCATAGTTCAAGCACACACTTGGAACTAAACCATAGGTGGGTACCCTTGTATGAGGTAGTAATATCATTCCAAAAATCATGTCTTACACTTTGAGGTTTCCTTGGATGGTGGTGATTCATTATGTGAATGATATGACCATTGTAACTCCCTTTTCCCATGTGAGTCATTCTTGGTGTGAGAATCAGTGGGTAGAAAGTAATCCGTATTACTGTATAAGGATGCAAGACTTATGTGCTGGGATATCCCTTTTGTATGTTTAATATGGATCTTTCACCTTATAAAGGTATCTAAGGTATATTCTTTATTATAGGAATCTGTGTTTTCATAGTTCATTTAGGGTTCTCAATGTTTTGGTGGATGAGGGAGAAAGATCAGGCCATGGAAATGATTGGGTATTTATGGATGAAATGTTAGATACATGGGGAAAACATTCATGGAATTGGCTATTTATTTTAGATTGGGCCTTAGAAACACATTCTATATATCTTGTTCTTCGCAAGATTTAGATTCATCACATTTCTATGGACTTCTAATTCCACTGAAGGATGAGTTAGGATGACCATCCCATGGTAATTATTAGGTCTCGAGGATTGAAATGTTGGAGAAATGGGGTGAATTACACCAAAATGGATTATCATTTGAGCTAGGGCCTTAATAAGGCATCCTATATATCCTATTTATTTCCAAAATCAGAGTTTTCATAGATCAGTTAATCAGGGCTCGCACACTGAGGTGGACATTTTATGGAGGTATTCATATCATACCACTGACCGTGGATTACACATTGGTGTTTACTTAGTATGGATGGAGAAAAAACTTCTCATGTCGTAGGGATCCTTCTTGACCTAGCCTGGTTTTCTTCCTAACCTCCATTATTATCTTATTGAAATGCACTAATTTTCTACCTAAAATGTTGGAGAATGTTTGGAAATGTATTGTTGTATTACATAAAATCCTAATGATAATCACATAATCCAATTGAATTATCCTAGGGTCATCACATAATCTAGATGGAATGTCTGAAGGCAATTTCATGACCAAGGTTGACTATTCCTAGAGGACTTTGTGTGTCATAACTGACCTGTCTTGCAGGCCTTCACATGATCTTTGCTGACATGCCTGGAGGGTGTTTCTTTATCTGGCTAACATGTTTGGAGGACATCATAATATTTCGACTGACATGACTGGTGAGTCTCGCATAGTCTCACTGAAATTCATGAAGGGTGTTGTGAGATTTGGGTGGTAATCCCATAGGGCTTCATGAGACCTAGGTGACATGCACTGGTATTGCCACAAAACCTGGGCGACAAGTCTATCGGACATTGCAAGTTATGTATGGTGAGATCATAGGGATTCACGAGACTCGGGTAGCATGCACAAAGTTCATCATGTGGAATTTTTGATGTGTCCAGAGGACATCACATGATCGAAATGGTATATCTAGTGGATGTCACATCACTTGGGTGATATGTACTAATGTTGTCACATGACCTGGATGAGTCATGTAAAGCACGTGAGGATCATCATATGTTTTCTTTACATAAGTCTCCTATATTTTATCCTTTAATATAGTTTACATTGAATATGTACCTTATACTTGTTTAGTGATATCTTTTTAGGTATTGTGTGATTCAACGGGTATGTTGGATGTCCTCCACATGACCTTCGAGAAGTCCTTTTTTATGATATATGAGTGATCATGTAATATTCCAATGAATGCCGCATTATCTTCTAGACTGTTCCCTTGATTTTTAACTAGTGGAAGACCTTTCGATCACATGACTGTCCACTCTAAGAAGTCTGCTATGATGCCTAGATGCACTGGTGTGTGGATCTAAAAGATGAATTTATTCATTTTGGGGTAGGGGATATATATGACCTACCACCACGATTATACCAGACATAGTGCGAATGTTATCGCATAGATATAAGGTAGTGTTGGGGGAGGGATTTTATGTCACACACTTCATGAAATACTACCATAGGTGTCTCAGGATTTTCAGTGACCACAAGAGCATCCTATCAACTCTCTTTTTTTTGTGTTTTGGCCAATCAAATTGGAATTTTATAGTAATGTGGACATTTTATGGGGATTTTACAGTATCAGGACGACATGTCTAGAGACCTTCTGGAGATTAGGATTCATATTTAAAGGTTCTCACATGATCTTAGATGTTTTGTCAGGGACCTTCCATAAGACAATGGTGGTATTATAGGGTTCTTTTTTTGTTCAAGCCAACTTGTGAAGTGGGGCCTTGCATGATCAATGGTGATCACTCGAAGCATATTACCCTAATTGAAAAAGATTCATGTATCTTACATCTAAAAGAATCTACCATCATTTCCTTTTTTTATTTCCTCATTTATTTTACAAGGTATGTGGATCTCAATGGTTTTTAAGAGGGTTTTCAAAGAAAATCACTCTCCCCATCGGTGATATTTTTCATGATCAATAAAGGGTATTGTCATGATGAACGATAATTAACATAGGCAACCATTATATTTTATAGTGTAGCTGGAGGAGAGCACAAGACCGCCTGGCCATATCTAAAACACTTCGTGTGATGAGGGTGACAAGCCAGCAGGTGCTTATGTGACAAGGAGGGCATGTCGCCAGGGCTTCTGCGATGCCTTGAGAACCTCATGGGATTTTTGTGTGAAGGATTTTGACTGCAATAGTATCTTATATTTTTTATATTTTTATCCTTATTTCAAAAGGATTTTTAGATGATTTGTGAAGCTTCCACCACTTCACAAGTCACATGACTCCTGGGAGCCGATATGGAAACTGCCACATGATCAATGAGTGTCTCAAAAACCTTTTCAAGAACAAAGTCGAATTGTTAAAAGGGGCTCCATGAGATATTATAGTATGTTATGAATTTCACATGATTGTTTTCATGACATTTTAATGGTCACGAGATCATGTATCATTTAGAATGTTATGGGATCTCTGAGTTCTGGCCACCTTCTATTCCTTTGTTTTTCAGGGAAATAATAATACCCATGTCTCCATTATTTCATCAATTGTAGATTTTATGATTCTCATTAGGTGGGAATCAAAATCACCCCTTCCCATAATATAAACATCCATAGGGATGAGAGCTCAGTTATGAGGAATGTAAATGTCTTCCTGAGGCTTTGGGGATATTTCCAATCAGTGTATTGGGAGATTCTTGGTATTTTGGGTGATATTTGGTATTATACAAAAGAACCTGCAAATATGGTAACATAGGGAAGATAATTCACTAGTTACCCAGTGATAATATATCTTGTGATCTTCCTTCATCGTGTGACCCTTTTGGAAGACCTCCTGTATGAACTGATCATGAAATCCGTTCACAAGGCCATTTGGAAAGAACTTCTTTGAAAGACTTTATTTTCCCAGGTGCTTTTTCAAAATAACAATGAATCCATATTCTATAATTGTTTGAACCTTGTATATAAATATCCATGGTTGTCTTTTAAGCTTTCACTAGATCTTTTGGGCCGATCACATGATCCTTCGACTATTATATGGATTGTATGACCATGTCTAGGTCATACAATCATGAGTCTTGTGATTGATCATGTGATCTCGTAATGTTTTGTGGGTTTATGTGGTCTACAAGATCATTATAATCCGAGAATTTCTCAAGGTCTATATGTTATGATGAATCCTCTAATGATTCACACGATGCGCATGAGGCTACTAGAATTGTGCATTTGTTGATGGGTTTTCACTCTACTGAATTATATTTCCTGATTTTGTGAAGATGACTTTTAGATCTATTAATACGTCTTCCACTATAGCTAACTAGAGGGAAATGATTTTTTGGAACCATAATTCTAACCCTATTTATCTTTTGTGCTCTAATAATGAGGTTCTGAGAAGGATTCTCCCATCCAAGCACCATAATATCCCTTTATCACACCATATTCCCCTGTATGGTTTTGGCCTACTAGATGAAGTTTCCATCCATTATCTAGATTAGAATCTAATATATTTATTGGTGTAAACTTCCCTTGATTACATTCAGTTTATAGTTTCAGAGGATGACCAACTAGTCATATCATTGTACTAGGGGTTGTTTTACATGATGGTGAACTCCCCTCTAGATCCAAATGGTTGTGGCTTCACCCACAAGAACATAGATTAGATATATTAGAGAATATTTTCCTCTTAATTGAATATATTGTGTGGAGTTTGGAGCTCAAAAAGATATTTTATCCATGGTGGAAACCTGTATGATGAATGGGATTGGCTATTCTGGGTTAGACAAAGCTACTTAGAATTTACTGACCAGTTTCACACTATCCCTCATTATGAAGAGGTGTGGATTTCCCAATTAATTATTTATCATTATAATTATATTCTTAGGAATATGGGTATCCATTGGTGCCTTGACACTAATTATTTCCATATGTCCCATGATAATGTAGTACTCATCCTCTGGGATAATATCGTCTCGGATGGATATCCCCCCTTGGGGAAATTTATGACAAATTCCTTCCTTCCTCATATGTTTGGTATGACCCCACACAAAATCCAATATTAGAGAGGAATTTTCTCAAAATTGTGAAGTAAAATTTAATAAAGGGTATGAAAACGTACTCCCTTATCTCTTTTTAAGGATGAAATCAATGTTTTCCACTATCACAACGGAGCTCGACTGATCGCTATATACCCTCATCGGTGCCCTTATATGATGGTTTGGGATATAATTGGTGCATATTGGGATATGTTTGAAATTATAGATATTAACATGTGGGGTACCACGTGAGGATGAAAATGTCCTCAAGCCTTAATTTGGTGGGGATCCATGGCCATGTTCTTGAATGGGTGGTTTTTTCCTACCAGGGATTCATGCTCAAGAATGCAGGTCAATACATTGGTGATGGAATCATGGTTAGCAGAGGGACTAACTCTCAATATGAAAACACATACTCTTACACTCCATTACACATCTTGGGCCACATTCATCCGAGAAACATCCCTTACAGGATCAGTGGTTCTTTCCAGTTTTTATTTGGCTGGATAGGGAAGAATTTACACTATTATGGATTCAACAATACCATTTGAATCCTTGGTAACTTATATTTTCATAGGTTTTAAAACATATCTAGGGTTGATACCCTTTCATTAGGCCCTGAAGAGGTTTTTGATATGTTGAGATAATCTGATCATTTCAGTTTCAGCCATTTTCCTATACTGATTAGGGAAATTATTGACAATGGAAGCATCACTCTTGATTAATCATCATTCAAGATCTCTCATTGGTACATGGTTCTAACTCAAAGGCTGGATTATCTGATAATTTGTGAGTCATATATCCCTTATTGGGTCTCTTTCCAATGAGGATAGAAATATAATCCCACATCTAGATGTGTGCGACTAGGATATTCTGATGGGATCTATGCACGATGGATTGAATATGAGTCAATCATTGTTTTTTTAACAGAACATTTTTTTGATCTCTTATGAAGGGGGAATGAATATAAGCCTAATATTAATAATTTTTTGGAATATGGTAGTGATATCTTATGATACTGGTAAGTATATGATTCAACACTTAAGTGATTGTAGAAGAATACCTGTGAACCCTTGTTAGAATGGAAATATGGGCTCAATCTTGTTCTTAATTATTCATCATGATATACCAATAATCATATGGAATAATAATGGGGACATGGTACCAATCTCGAGTAGATTCTATTGTATAAATGTGAGATATTTTAATGGAGGGTGAATTAATAAGGGTTTAATCCTAGTCAGATATTGGGATATGTTGATGGTAGTCCTCTATTGTCGATTCTTGGATATGTTAAGAACTATATAAGATATGCGCATGAATATGAGATTTCCCATCAAAAGGGAACAAAGATAAGATAATGATATTCTTAAATTGGAATAGATATATAATACTGATCTTCTATGTTAATAGGGATATGATTATGATCTTACTACCATCCTCTATTTACCATCAGATTATGCCAATGAGATTCATGTGTAGGTTAAATGATATGGTCATATTCTATGGAAACTATTGAATTATAATGATATGATCCTCCAAATGATTCTAAGTACTTAAAGTAAGACATATGGGTGGTACTAGATTTATTGACATGAACCATGAATGTTTTCAAACTATGTTGATGGGATTATTCCATGGTAACTAAAACATGGTCCTACTACCTAATTTACGAGGTCTCTCATCGATGAAAATATATTCGCTTGGGTGACCTAAACCGAATGGATAGAGACAGAACACCTTATTTGGCCTCCTCATTAGACTTATTAGGGGTTTTTAATGCATGAGATTTTTGGAGGAAGTGTTTATTATGATCCATCCTAGGTGGTTGCTAGGAGGAAGTGAGGAAAATATCATCCTCATTCTTTATATTCATAATGTATGGAATATATGAGTTATTGTGATTCAAGTATTTTCTTCCTAACCAGTGGGAATTGGTAAATGGTGACACCCATTCTTTAATGGAACATTGATGATAGGATATGTGGTGAATATTCAATGCATATAGGTATTCCTATATTTTCTCTAAGGTGAGAATAGTAACATCAAGGTGGAACTCTCTCATAATCACATTCATGACATTCAGTTGGAGATGCTGAGTTGGTGAAAACAGTTGCCTAGTTTCTAAGTCCAAAACCTTCATAGTGGATGAGGCATATGTATACATCCATGATGACGCAATTCATTTTGATCAAAGTGGGATATTTTCATGGGTTCCCAAAAATTTCCAAGAAAGGGTCAATAACTACCAGCAAGAAACCCATTAATAAAATATCACATGTAATAACATGCATGATTGGTCACTTTCATAGATAAATAAACCACATCATGTTCACCCTTTTTTTATGACACACTACTTCTCTTAGCTGAATGTCGTGAGAATCATAATTATAAATTTCAATTATCAATTAACTATCTATGGATAAAGGATTAAATGTTATCCATTATACTTACAATTTTAACTATGTATACAAATGTTTTTAGTAGTTCAAGTAAAATTTTAGTGGGATTTGTTTTATTCCAAATGAAAGAAAGTAAGTTTCATATAGTGTATTATGGTAATTTAATTCTTGATGTGGATTAAAGGTGTTACACCACTACCTAGATGAAAATATTAGGGGTGATTGTTTTAGATAAATTCATCAGTATTTGATCATATCCAAACTCATTGTCTATATAGATCATTCAACCCTTAAATATCTATTTTCAAAGAATGAAATTAAGCCAAGGATGATGATATGGGTTTTAATCCAACGTGAATTTTACATAGTTATCATGGATAAAAATGGTTCTAAAAATTTCATCACATATTATTTGTCTAGGATGACCAATACCCAAAATGAATACCTAAGGGAGAAAAAAATATTCTTTTCTAGAAGAAAATATTTTAAATGTTTCTAATAAGATTGTTATATTGGTTTTTTATTTTTTTAGCTTTATTGTTGTTAAAATTATACCTAAGGAATTTTCTCAAAACCAAAGAATGAATTTCATCTCAATGTTTAAGTACATTTTTGAGGATGTTCGTCTATTGGTTAAAATTTGGTGTAATGGTATTATGATAATATGCATTCCTAAGGAAGAAATGAAACCCATTATAGAGAGTTTTAATTCATATACATGGAAAGGACACTATATTAATGACATAACTGCTCCAAAAGTTTTTCAATGTGGATTTTACTTTAATACACTATTCAAGGATTCTCAAAGCCTAGTTGTCAGGTTTGGTAAATTTCAATGAATTTTAATTTTAGGAAGGAATAGAGATCGTCCCCAAATGGTTATCTTGGGGGTATAGCTTTTTGATGATGGAGTAATGGAATTCATGGGGCCCTTTCCTTCCACATGTGTAAATGAATAAATTTTTTGATGAATTTAACTATGTATCAAAATGGTTTGAGGTAATGTCACTTCCAAACAACCAAGCTAGTAGTGTGATCAGGTTATCCAAGAAGAATATATTTTCAGGGTTTAATTCCCATAGGGATTCCACCACTGATAATAGAACCCATTTAAAAAAATTTTAAGTTCATCAATTTAATAGATAAATATGGTTCTGTTCACATAATGGGTAAAACCTACGACACACATACCAGTTGGGAGATTGAGTTATCTAACAAATATCTCATAAATAATTTCAAAAATTATGTTTTGAGCTCAAGGATAGATTGGACCTTAAAGTTATATGATTAACTATGGGATTATATGAATGCCTTTAAAAACTAAATAGGTATGTCACCATACCATATGATTTTTTTGAATGAATTTTTATTTTTATGTGGTGCTATATGATATGTATTTTTGGGAACTGAAGGATTCAAATTTTGACTTCAGATATGCCAGATAGAGAAGGCTTCTTGAATTAGGTGAACTAGATGATATCAGAATATAATCGTATGAAAATTCTAGAATATATAAGCAAACTAAAAAAATATTTTCATTATTCATTAATTTATAATATTAACATTCTAGTGGAATATAGTATTCTTATCTTCATTTTTTGATTGAAGTTGTTTCTTGTTAAACATAGGTCAATGTGGTTCAGGACATTCACAAATTTGAATGTACTAGTAAATGGGGTAGTGCAATTACTTATATATGATAACCAAAAATTTATGGTCAATGGATAGAGAGTGAGAAAATATTTTTAGGTTCATCCAAATGGTTTGGATTCCATATGAAAACATTAGAATTGAGCTACTATCGTAGTCTGACTGAAGACTATAAACATAGTACTTTATGGGAGACAACCCATCTTACATTTCCTTATTTCTTTGGTTTTTTGTTGTATCCTTTTTCTTATTTATTTTTTTATATGAATTTATTTCTTTCATCTTTGTTTAATTCATTTAGGTGCTTCTCATAATTCCATAAGGATCCAAATCAAATGGTAATGGGAGGTTTTTATAGCTAACCTCACAAGTGAAAATCTTCTCCATTAGGGAATTGTTGGTTATAATTATAGCATCTCTTTTCATTTCCTAAAAATTTTGTATGGTGGAATAAACCTTATTTTCAAGATAAAAATCTAAATCAATTTTTCTATCCTAGTTATCTGGTTTTCTAATTTTTAGAGTATTGAAAATAAATTTAAACTAAATTTCACATCTTGATAGAACCCTCAACCTACATCTGTCTCATTGTTTATGATGATTATTTCTGATATAAATTAGACATTCTATTTTCTATTTACAATCATTATGGTAATGAACATGATCATTTTAAATATAATAGAATTTTTTTTCATAATTACTATAATTGTGTAAATTTTATTATTTTGAACTCTCTTACAAACCCCTCAAAAATATATGAACTACTAAACTAAATATTCCATTTGAAATTTAATTATTCTCCACCTTGGGATTAAACATTGGGGATAATTATGGAATTTAGGTTTGGGGGAGAGGGAAAGTTTTTCCCCTTATTGGTGAATCAATCCTTTCATATAAAACACCCATAATTTTTTTTCAAAATCCCTCCACTTTTAATAAATTAATTTTTTTTGGTCTATGTAAATATATGTTTTGGGTTTTTATTGGTTTGAAAAATAAAAATTCAAAGTGTTATACCTAGGTGACAATGTCATAGATTTTTTGATATATTTCATTGAGTCTAAAGTTTTGAGTATTGAGTGATTTATAAATGTTTTTTCTCACTATAATTATGGAAATATTTATAGAATAATTGGAAAAAGAAGATTGGTAGGATATATTCCTATGGAATTGGAACTATAATTTAGGAAATTTTGAAATTTAACTTTAACCTAGCTACTTAACTTGATTAACATGAAACTCCTTAGGGATACAACAAATTTGAGAGTATTATATATACATTAAATATGGAGTAAAATGGTATATTGGGATACCAAAGTGAGTATCATATAAAAGGGAACTAGATGCAATTATATAAATAAATAAAAATCAATATGTTCTCTACATAGTTGTTTACGATGCTTTTAAAGGGGTGTGCATCCGTATATTAGAGGATGCGCTGATTGTTGCCCCACATTCCCACTTTCCTGAGGTGGGCGACATCTGTCACTTATTCAGGGACATTTTCTCCTTAATCTCAATGGGATAATGGGATAAGAGATCCTCCTTATATGGATTCCTCCTCAGAACTCATTACCTCTTCCGATTCTCCCCCATAGACTTGTGACTTTTTTTGTGAAACTCTTCCCAGTGTCATGTCTTCATGGATGCCGGTTAATTACACTGCTTCTGTCAGGACATTCCAATGGGTCTAGCCAGGGGAGAAACCATGGTCGAGGGAGTAGTCACGTTGGACATCCCTGGCATGTATGGACATTGGAACACTAATGTGTCTAAGTTTATTCCCCTTATGAAAGGGCTTCTCGAGGGAGTGTAAGCCCGGTGAATCCCACATTGAGTGCATGTAATTATATTCCATAGGTATGTCTTTGAGGTTTTCCTCAACTTCCCATGTTTGACAAAGTGTATTCTATGAGTTTAACATCTAGAGGATATGGATTGAACTAATCAGAACACCGAAAGGAGTGGATCAAATGGGTGTAACCCCTAGAGGGATCGCTGATACTGGGGATAATGTGTGGTTAGCTACCCAATTACTACTAGTATCAGTGAGAAAGTGGGTGACATGATCTCACTAAGATGTGGGGGTCCGAGTAAGAATTAGGATGGATATGGATTTTTGAGAGTGGATGGAGATTGAGATGGATCCGACTTGAGGGTGATGGTGATGTTGGGATTGAGCCTCGAAGAGACATCCTATGTATCCCCATGTAATGGAATCAAATTATGTATTGTTCGGTGCGGCAGTGGGAAACCTGAGGAGGAGACTCGTGAGAATGTACGCATGGTTGGGACCCGTAGAAAGTGGAACCTCTTAGTTGGGACATGACCTCCCCAAAACACATAGTCTCAAGGGAGAGACCACGATGAGACATGGGTGATTGGTTGAACCTCAGGGAGGCTTCTTAAGTATCCCCATAACGGGGAATTAAAGTCCACTTAGTTCATCCTAAAAAGACTTACCATCATGTGGGGCTCACAATGGCTTACTGGTGATTGGGGAACATCGACTCACCAGTGATTGGGGTACAAAGACTTACTTTTGGTTGGGATATGATGGATTATTGTTGTTTGGGATTAAACATCATGAAGTCTTCTTATGTACCCTTCCTAGGAGACAGAGATCAAATCCATGTAGTTTAAAAGTATACAGTCTAGCGTCATGCTGGACGAAAAGGGGGATTATAGTTTAATGTCATGTAGGATGAGTGTGGACCGATGTGGAGTGTTCAGGACTGATGGGTTTGGTTCATGAACCTCAGGGAGGCTTCCATCGTACCTTTCCTAAGATACAAGGATCAAATTCATTGTTGTATGGGATAGTGAATACAGTTTAACATCATGTGGGACAATGGTGAACCTACATGAAGGGGTCGGAACAAGTTGGTTTTGGGCTTGAACCTTAGAGAGTCTTCCTACATACCTTGATTTATCAAGGATCAATGTCAACATAGTTTAGGATGTTGGATACAGTTTAACGACATGCGGGATGAAGGTGAACTGACATAAAGGGGTTAGAACCAATGGAGGTGTTGGGATATAACCTTAGGGAGTATTCTTATGTACTTTTTCTTGACAAGGATCAAATTCCACGTAGTTTAGGATCGGAACCTGGGGATTACACACTAAGGTGACCTAGAGAGGATGTCACGGTCTATGCATACTCTAAACCCACGTGATTCATGCTCAGTGTGAGAAATAAGAGGAAACAATGAATTGATTATCACGTCGTGAAAGGTGCGTCTGTGGGAAGTTTAATGGGGCTTACACATTATTAGAAGCCCAAAGAGAAAACAGAGGCTGATGTGTGCATAGTGGACCAAAGATATGGAGATTGGGACTTACTCCAGGATGAAGTCCCAATGGATACAAATCCCATAGGGAGAGTGATAGGGTAATGAAAGTACCTCTGCCACTATCGCCTCTAGTCCTTGGCAAGAAAGAGAGGAGGGGGAGCATAGGTGCATCCTTTTGCAAGAAAGACTAGGGGATTACACCAAGGTGGTGTCCATTTCCCCACGGACAGACGTCGCTCCAACAAAGAGGATCACATTCCATGTGAGTAAGATCTCCCTCCCGTGGTGACGAGCAGACGTGGAGAATGTCCGAGGTGGGGCACTTCGCATGTGATGCACAAGAAAAGACTATAGATTAACATCATGTGTTAAGGATGATGGTTCTTGGCTATTTAACGTCATGCATCTCGGATGATGAGGGTTCACTCATCTTCCCTAGGACTTACATAACTAATACCCACCCACCCTAGGGGAAGGGAAGGTATCAAAAATTCCATAGTGAGGGTGTTTCGTGGAGTGATCCACTAAGGGGTCCATGTTAGCATGTCTATGAAAAGAAGAAATCATCATTACCGTGACTATATAGAGAAGGAAGAGGTTAAACAAAGAAATGTGAAACACCACCCAAGGGACATTGAAATCACTCCATAAAAACCTGGAGGGTTGTGTGAGAGAATGGTGCATGACACAGATGTGTCGCTCATAATAGGGGATATGAAATGGTCCCCTAAAATAAAAACAACACATGGAGTTCATAAGGAGGGATGCACACAAGATACAATGGCTGCATGAAAACTTGAAGGATGCGTGCAAAATCAGACTAATGCAAATGGAATTTGTATGCAAAAGGGATTTTTGTGTACAAAGGACTTAGGGTAAAATGAAATGGATGAGGATCATGCCCAAGAGGACCCACCTGAAGGAGGACCCTTGGGGGATCGGTCGCACAAGATCCAATACCTTGAGGACATAGTGTTTTTAGTGCTATCACATAAGATGTGTCTTTTTCATTGCAGAGCATCAATTCATCTTCTGTAACTGTCCCTAAGAGTTGGGGGATTGTTTAAATTTAGAGAAGAAACCTCGGAGGCAGCGTGGAGGAGGAGTTACATGAAAGGGGGTGTTTGAAATCACATTGGGAGCGAAAGGGTTTGTGTGCTGTCGGGTATCTTGCATGCATGCTCTCCCTTTTCGCTCATGCATTAACTGATTTTTCGAGAAGGCCGATGCGAAAGGTTTCCTTTGAAATCTCATTGGGAACACAAGGGGTTGCGTTCCAGAGGAAACATTTCGATCCACCCCGGTCTCTTGTGCTCCAGTGCCTTCAGCGGTTTCTGATTGGTCACTGCGAAAGCCTTCATTTGACGTCGCATTGGTTGTGCAAGGGTTTGTGCACCATGGGAACTCTTGAGCGCATCGCATAATTCTTGCGTGCAACTTCCTATGGGGTCACATAATCTTCTACTCACCCTCCACATGCCTTTTTTGTTCTTTATCATCCCAATCCTGGCCCTATATAAAATTCGGCATCAACAAAATCCCCCCCCCCCCCGCCTCAGAATCAGAGCGAAAGGGGGACCTAGAGGTCAAATTCTGAGGGTCATGCTGAAAATTAGGGAAGCACCTACTCGGTGAACGCAAAAACAGTGTTTGGGCATGAAAACTTCTTTCGTGTGTGTGGTAGACACGATCTATGCCTATAAATACGTTGATCACTCCCCTAGGTCCCTACATGGACTTTTTTTTGTACGATGGGTACTTTTCTCTCATGCGAGAAAAACTTATTGATCCACACACAAGTTTCCACATGTGATTTAGTGCTTTGTGCACGTACTGGTCACTTGCGTGTTTCCTCCCTTTGTTGTGTGCCTCTTAATTCTAGCAGTAGTCTTGTGTGTACCCAACTATTTTTCAAGCTAATTTTCATTCTTTCACACAAATACCTTAGGATATCTGAAAGCCTAACAAAAAATGGTTTCCTAATAGACTAATGCCAAGAGGGAGGCCACTAAAGCTGCATGGAGGACACATATGATCATGTACCCCCAGATTAATCATGGGAGGAGGGTTGTTTTTGATAATAAAATGCTTTTTATCATGCATACGCAATATAAAAAAGATTATTTCCTGAGCAAAAGCCTGTCGTTATGGAACTTCGGCATTTTGGAGGAGGTGTTGATTCCTGTCTTCAAAATGGATACACCGCAGTCATGGGTGGCACGCGAGGATATTCTCACATAGTTCAATATCACAAACAACGACCATCCTTCTAGGTAAATTCATAACAAAACCACCTATGTCCTAAATAGGAAGACTAGGACTATTGTAGTGAGTGATCCCGCTCCTGAGGAATCTTCCATTATTTTTGCGAGCACTTTTATAAGTAGAATTACTGATGAGAGGAAGGGTTGGAAATAATGGGACTTCAAGTCTAGAAGAAAAATCACATGTTATTGGGCCTAGGAATATTGGTTAGGCTAAACAATTCAAGAGTTTGGGCAAGAGCTGCGATCTATCAAGATTTTTGAAGCTGTTGGAAAGTTCCAATTTCCCTTCTTCTGACAGTAGGACCTGGTACCAGAGTTATTCAGTCGCTGGTCTCCCAACACCAACACCTTCCACCTCCACTATGGGGAGGTAGGTATTAGTTTTTTATACATCCATTGTATTAGGGTAATCCCCTTATAGAGGTACTAGTATGAAAAGTTTATCCCAATAGTGAATGTATGGGTGGGATAGGACACACACCCCCATCCTGACATGGTATCTGGTGGAATTGGCCAAGGAGAAGTTGAAGATAAAATATGTTTAGAATGACATATCTTATCTGGGATGGTTCAGTATTTTTCTAATGCAATACAAATCTGTGAAGATGGTGGGCCGATAGAAGAAATGCCCGAACACGTCTCATAGGGGAATGGTGAGATATATTGGATGGTCCTAGAAGTAGGAGAGCACCAATCATGAGGTTCTAGATAAACAAAAATCAGGACCCAAATGTATGATATTTCGCGTTCCTTGCTGCATTCTTGAGTAGGTGGTTGTTTCTAGTGAGGGACACAAGGATGGGGGTCCACCTAGGGACACTAGTGATGGCTGGGATCACAGTGGTGAAGAATAAGGTTAACCTAGGGTGCCTATGTTGGCTAGTTTGTATAGCATTAGGAGGTGTATTTCTTGGGGAAGTACACCCAGAAGGTTATGTAGACCATTCCAAATCCTTCATGGCTAGGTCACAACCCACTGTGGTGGATATGAAATCTTGAACTCCATTATCCATGCAGGTGATGGTATGTGGACATCCCTCTTGAACATTGATGGAATCTGCCCACTGACGCACAGAGAGGAAGGGATCAAGATCAAGATCATCAACAATACCTATTTCAACATTCACCCATTTCGGACCCCAGTCTGGTAGATGGTAGATGACGGGTGGGGACCATTGGAGCAGAGGGAATACCTACAAAGCAGTAGGGATGGTGTGCTGGTAGCCCAAATCAATGGTAAAATTTTTTGCGAACCATATGTGTTGACCAGGTTCTCCATGATGTTTTGGTTCATGCAGGGAATGCCAAAGAATGTATATAAAATGGTTTGGGAAGAGGGACATCCTTGAATTTGTCACCAACTATGGATTATGTTCATAACTGTGATCCTAGGTGAAGTCATCACTCCCCCCCCCACATATGTCAGTGAATGCCTATCAACAGAGTATGCTGAACACCGGAAAAAACGTATCCTGGGGTGATTATTTGGAAACTCATCAAGAAAATCAAGGCGGCTAGTGCCAATACCGGAGAGCGTGTAGGTAGGAAAAGTGTCATGGGAGAGGTGAGACAAAGAACATGCCAGGTGGCTAGCATGGCACAGGTTGGCACTTCATCGGCAAGAGCATCACAAGTTGAGAAAGTGCCTCCACCTTCCGAGGAGGGGTGGTCCTATGGGTATCCTCATGGGACAACTAGGGAACTTCCTAGGAAGAATCTCATGAACCTCTTAAATCCAACTGACAATGCTATATTTCTGTTTCTCTGGTCTTCTTGGAGGACATTGTGAAAATCTATGTCCATCAAAGATCTGCGGCGAAGGTTGGTGCGTACTGAGCTCGACCATCCAGACATAGGGTGCATCCAGGGGGTGGATAGGGTAAATTTTCATCGTCGACATGCATACCTAACAACATGGATATGTACGTATGCTAGTGGGAGTGATATGAAGAGCCTCACCTCCTGGTGAAAGTGATGCTTGGCTAGGAACATGACCCAAAAAAGTTGCCATATGAAGAAGATGATATAGAGGAAGAAGAAGGGGAAGGGGAAGGTGAGGAAGAAGATGCAGAAGAATAAGATGGAGAAGATGAATACGAGGAAGATGTTTAAGTCCTTGGTGGTGAAGGACCTTTAGGGACAACTTCTTTCCAACAAATCCACTGTGAGAGTGGCGAGGTTGCAGGATCAGACACAGAACTGGCTGATCAACTCGAGGGGATTTTAACCCTTGTCTCCTCTGGCCATTACTTCCTCACAATCCTAACATATCAACCAAATTTCATCCTATTTAGGAAAAAAATGGACGATGGTGTCTTGGAAGCCTTCCCCATGGGGGGTGAAGACATGACCATAGAGGCAAGAGGACCTCCTCGGGAAAATGTCCTCAAAACCGAGCAAGGTGAGCAATCGTCTATGGTTGGAGTAGGCAGCGATGAGATAGAAAAAAGGGGTTAAATGGCAACCTTTTAGTTCCCTCTATTTCCCATCATTCAGAGATAACTAGTTCCAATGATTTAGATTACAAGTGCTGAGGGATCTCCTATGGGGATGGCTCCTACCATGACACTGGAACAAGATGCTACCATGATTGGATCTTCTAACTCTTTATCCTTGTATGCTATCTATTTTTATAAGGAATCTCATCTTACTATGATATCGATTCCCATTGAAGTAATTTCAAGGTTGGAAGCTTGACAGGCCATTAAATCAGGAACATCTACATGAGACTTTTTGGTGATTACACTAGCTCCTGCAGAGCCAACCATTCAAGATGACCCATCCACAGTGCTCGCAGAGCTGGAGGCAATAGTCATGGGAAATAATGCTGCTGGGGTAGAGTTATATGCTGGAAAGGGTGAAGTTATTGAAGAAAGAATAATTCAAGATGGGGACCCTGCTGCTAAACTCCTGGTTGACATTCTAGAGTATAGACCCGCAGAACATGAGGAGATAGAAGATTCGGACCGAAACATAGCTGAGGAGATCCACATGACGTGGTACAAGGTGTGAAAGTGCATCAAACATTTTCTCAGCTGGTCACATGAATAATGGATAATCTATGTGGACTCGCTTCACACCTGTCTATGCTTTCTTTGTGCTAGGGGAGTGGATGCTCATTGTCTTCATATAATGATCTGCAATTACAATGCTGAGAAAATACGGGAGAACAACCAATGCTCTGTCATTTCCCAGTTCCAAAAGGAGTCAGTGAATACCCATGAATTATTTAAAGATGAGAAAGAAGTATGAAGCCTAGAATAGAAATCCAAAATAAGAGGGTATTCATCGCAACACGCTCTAACCTCATTGAACAGTTGATGGCCAAACTGGCAGATGCCCAGGGGTAGGTATTGCAGGTGGGTCACCAAATGTTGGAGCTCCAAGACGATCAAGCACGAGTAAAGGATTGGGCCAATGAGTTAGGCTCTCTAGCCGCTGATGAAGAGAAGGATCTCAGGGAGTGAGAAGCAATCATGGAGGCCACAATCCAGAAGGTGGAAACACTGGAGTAGTTCATCAAAGTTGTTGATCCCTAAGGTCCCTGTTTTGGCCAAACTCATAAACCTACCATTATTTATTTCATATTATTAGGAACTTTGTGCATGTGCGGACTACATTATTTTTTATTTTAATACATTCCAACCACAATCATGAAATAATTAGCAATCCATCCCTAAGCTCACGTCCTTCATGCCGATGTGAGAAACAAGGGATGGATGCATTGTTACTTCATTTGAATGTGGGAGTTCCAACCAATATCCGGTCCTCCGGGGCATAAATGACCCATCTGGGCTTCCAGGAAGCCGAAAGGGAGGCATGAATAAAGAATTAAGTCCTTAGAACAACCAATAATAATATCCCAACATGCTATAGTACACGAGCGGGGTAATGTCAGGGACGTTAGAATCAATCCAATCATAGGGGAACATAAAGTGTGAATTACAATACCCAAAATTCGGAACATTGTGGGGGTGGCATGAAAATGAAGAAAAACTATTGACTGTGTTCAAAACACAGCATCCCTATTGCATTATCTTCATATGGGGATAAAAACGAGGGTCAGCCACTAACCATGTTTGAAACACGAGGCCGGAATAGAAATTTCATCCTTTAGTTTTCCAGAATGTTGGAACAGGATAGTATTTGAGCCATAGGTCGAGAATCCGTTCGGTTAGGGGGTTCCTTCAATCATGAAAGAGGAAGAGGGTTCAAATAAAGGACATGAAAAGCATGAGGGTGGAGTGATGGGTCGTTCGAATGGATTCCAACACTCTTGAAATTATGCCACCGTGGTGGAAATACATTAGGTGGGCGCATTGGTAAGATCAGAGGTCAAACCTTATTCCAAAAGAACCTCTAGAGTGAGGACCTAGAACACCTCGTAGATGATAGAAATGTAGTTTATCATCGTACAGTGTGGATGATGCACATAGTCTCAAGGTCTTATTTCTTGTACCATGATTGGAGCCGAGGGGCCAGAAGGGTTAATAACCCTAAGGATGGGCCCAAGGTGAAATACACAGACATCGCTACGTATCCCATGAGGGTGAGAATCAATCCAAGCGTAGTTCATAACATGGCTTGGTCTGAGACCAAAATTGGTTGGGTAAATCCTCTCTGGCGAGAAAAATGATGCATCCCATGATTAACATGGGGCTTCCTAAACTTGTTCAGGGTATAACTATTGTTACCTAGTTACCAAAAATCAGAAGGTGCAGTGCGGTACACATATCGAGGTGAATTAGAGACCACGAGGCACTCGTCACACCACATGTTCCTAAAAGATTTTGGGCCAAGGGGCCAAAAAAGAGAGGGGCATGATTTAAGATTCCTAGGGATGGACCTGAAGATGGAATTTCATGGCATTCCTACACATCCCATGAGGATGGAAATCTAGCCACACATAGTTCTGGGAATGTTTTCATTATGCCTTGTAGAAAGGAAGTAGAGAGATCTTAGTTTAAGGTCATAGATCTTGGACCAGAGATAGTAAGGAATGAGGGATACACATCATGAGGTAATTATAAATCCCGACTTGAATAAGGACTTGGATTCCATATCACGATGTGTTCCTTGGTGAGTTTTTAGGTTGAGGGATCGAAAATTAATGTTAGGCTCGGCCCGAGGAAAAGTGTGTGGGCGTTCCTACGTACCCCATGAGAATGGGAATAAAGACATATGTATTTCTGGATATATCATGGTAAGGTACCCATTCCAGGGATAATAAGGTCGTACGGGTCTACCCCACAGTCCAAAATAAGAGACATTTGATAGATCTTGTTTTTTACTTTAGGATAGATGTGTTTTTTTTTGTGAAGCGATAAACCTAGGATAGAGAATACTTGTGTCACTACAGGAATCAAGCCACATTTAGGCATTGAAAAATGGTATGGTGGATGACTAATATTCAACATGATTTCCCCTCAAGTGAGAACATCACAATGCAGTTCTGTTTTTCATCGTGCTGACGGGATGATAATGTCATAGATTAGGGTTGTGTGATAGGACCAACCAATGCCTTCAAAAATAGTGCAATGAAGACACAATAGTTTAATGTCATGTGGGACCATGCGGCATAGTTTAACGTCATATGGATTAGACACGTACAGAAGAAATGATGTTTTAGGGTGAATGTGCATGACGTGATAAAGCATACCCATCGTGAATGAGGACGATGTCCACATCACACCATGAGAAATTCTCAGGAAGAAACCTAAGGATGAGGGGCCATCAAAGGTTTCAAAATATAGGGCTGTAATTGTGGAAAAATGTCTAGGAGTTCCTATATATCCCCTGAGGATGGGAATCAAGGTATACGTTGTTCTGAGGGCACAATTTAACGTCTTTAAGGATGAGGGGAATGAGAGAATAGCTCTTATAAGGGATGTACATTGTGTATCTATTACAGAAATGATGTGTAATAGCATATAAAACCTATGACGTGCCACACAATTTCGTGAAATTCAGGGTCACAAGGAAAAATAGAAGAGGTAATTAGTAGAACCCTAGTTTGACACAAAGATGAGATGTCTGGGCATTCCAACGTATCCCATGAGAATTTGAATCATGCTATACGTAGTTCTAATGGTTATAGTTCTTACGCCTTACAGAGAGGATGTAGAAGGAGATCTTAGTTTAAGGTCATATAGCTCGGACCATGGAGAAGTGTAACTCTTCCTTGTGAGCGCAGACATCGATCTGATCCCTAAGCCCACGTGAATTAAACTCGGTGTGGTAAACAAGGGCGGAGAATTTCTTTGAAATACATGGAATACATGTAAATGGGAGATTGGTGTGGAGCCCTGAAGGATGCCTTACTGTGGCCTTGTCTTCCTAACATGCAAATTGCACAGAGGGATAGTACCAAGAGTTTTGAAGTTCCAATTGGACATGATGGTGTGTAAAATGATGTGAATCATGCAATCGAAATTTAGGGATTGATGGGGTTGGCGTGACGATGTAGGATAAGTGTTGATTGTGTTCAAAACAAAGCATCCATATCTTGTTACCATAAATGGGAACACCAAATGATCATCGACTGGTGACCATATTTGCAACGTGGTACTTTTATCAACTTTTCATTCGAGGTCCTTGAATACATTGGCCTGAAATGGTAGGAGATACCTTAGGCTAAGTATATGTACTGTTTGGGGGTCCCTTTAGATGTGAAAGGTTATGGAAGCCCAAATGAAGGGGAGCATGAAGCCTTACTATGGGCAATAACATATCTTTGTAGAATCCAACACTCTAGGTCATAAACCAGAGTACTCCTGGGAAAATTTTTTAATTGACAAAGAGGGTTGAGGGGCCCAACATAAGAGAAGTCAACTCAAAAAGATGAGTGTGGGACATGGGGATGAAGGAATCTCAGTAGAAAGAGGTACGTGGCATGGTTGTTACAAACCCGTTGTGAATAAGGACATAATCCCATACCACACTGTATACCCCTATTCTATAAGAACTCAGGACAAGGTTCCAGTATGATAATGAGGTCTTTAAGAAATAGGGTTGGACTCGAAGACTAAATGTTTGGGTAGTTTACATATTCCATAAGGATGGGAATCAAGCCACACATAGTTCTAGAGGATGTTGTGAAGTTTTACGTCATGCGGTAAGGATGCTTCATAGTTTAGCGTTTTGCAGTGAGGGCGATGATGATCTAAGTTTAAGGTCATAGAGCTCGAACTCGAGTTACGTGCCCCCTTATGTGGGTATTTCTTTACCAAAGCTCCTAAGACCACATGAGAAATGCTTGGTGTAAACAACAAAGAGTAGGACCAAGCTCTCCCCAACAAATAAGGTTATGACAGCTAGACTCACACTCCTGCCTGAGGCAGACTGGCGTTTGAAGGGATATTAGGATAGAATAGACCACTATAACCAATATTTGGGACATATGGGGGTGGTGAAAATGATGAAGGATAGCTATTGACCCTATTTGAAACACATCATCCATATTTTATGACCTAAAATGGGTGAAAAAATTAGTGTCGATCACTGAACATAGTTGTAATGCGAGAGTTGTAACAATTTATCGTTCAAGGTCCTCATTGACGTTAGCTTGAAATGATAGGATAGCCCTTAGGATGAGTATCTGTACTGTTTGGGGGCCCTTTTGGATGTGAAAGATAATAGAGACCCAAATATTGGGAGTGCACGTAGCATGAATGTGCCCGTGTAATTTAATGCCAAGCAGGATGATGAGGCGAAGATCTCTAGGGAGAGGGATACATGGTGCAATCATAATGAACATGATGTGAATGAGGGGAAATTCCTACACAACACCATTTGTTTTGACCAAAGGGGAGATCCTAAAGTTGGGCCTAGGCCCACAGACAAAATGCCTAGGTGTTCCTATGTATCCATAATGATGGGAATCAAGCCATACGTAGTTCTGAAAGGGCCATGCCGTTTAGCATCTTGAAGTGAGGATGTGTGAGAATAGAAGAATGAGGAAGGGAACATGGTGTGATCATCATAATCCTGACATGAGTTAGGGACAATGAAGCTTACATTACACCATGTGGGATCCTCCGAGAGAACTACACCCATGTGGGGTAGCCAAAGAAATGATTTCAGGGCTGGACTTAAGACAAGGAGTCTGATCATTCCTATGTATCCCATGTGGATGGGTATCAAGCTATACATTGTTCTTGAGATGAATTTTAATGTCTTTAAGGATGATGATGGTCTTAGTTTAAGGTCATAGAGCTCAGACCGTTTTGCAGTTTATCGTCATTTGGGATGACAAAGCAGTTTAATGTCATGTAGTTTAATTTCATGTGGGACACAATATTTTAACATCATCCGGGACCAGATAAAGTTTAATGTCCTGTGGAAGAAATGCAATTTAATTTCATGAGGGAAATAATAGTGTAAGGTCATGTAGGACCGAGTAACTCAAGATAATTATTGATTGAGGAATTTGGCATTGGTGGGAGGAGTTATATGCTCTCCATACATTGTAACTAGAGAGTACACTCCATGGGGGTAAAAATTGTGAATGATGTGTGGTCCTTACAATTTTGGATCTAGATTTGGTGGATTCCATCCAGGAATCATTGGTGTGCTTAGGGAATAACACCGTGTTACCTTGCAATAAAGAGTGGAGGAAACAATTCTTGTTGAAATCTCTATCTATCTTATTCTGATGCCTTTCCAGATTATGCAAGGCATGAAGACTATTCTAATCGAGTTCTTCCAATTCATCCATATGGATTTTAGCTACTTTATCCAGTGCTTTCTAATAATAGGCATCTATTCATAATGAAGGCATCTGAATCGATATGGGTAGTACGACCTCCGTTATATACACTAGGGAATATGGGGGCACTTGTGTTGAATTGAGAGTCATCGTCTGATAAGCCCAAAAGGCATTGGGGAGCTTGTCTAGTCAACTCTTCTAATTCCGACCAACCATTTTTTGCAGAATGTTAGAGAGGGTTTTTTTGATTACCTCAATCTGCCCATTTTCATGTGTGTGATAGAGGGAGGTATGGTTAGAATGGATATTGTACTTAGCGTACAATTTCTTAAACTCACCTTCCCAGATATTGGTACCTTTATCATTGAGGACAACATGAGGGACTCCAAACCGATAGTTGATGTTGGAGCTCAAAATGTCAATGATGGAACATGCCTGGACCTCCTTGAGCTGAATTTCCTCTACATACTTGGAAAATAAATCTACAGTGTTCAGATTAAACCTATATTGGAGAGATACCATCGGTAGTTATGGTCTCATGACATCAAGTCCCCAGACAACAAAGGGACATGAGTACATGGTAGTGTGGAGAGGCTCCGGTGACCGATTCACAAAGCTGGAATGAATTTGGAATCCATTAAACCTCTTGGAAAACATGATACAGTCACAAATCATGGAGGGAAAAACGTAACCAGGTCTCCAGATTTGGTGAGATAGTTTCATCCTGGTCTGATGAGCCTCGCAAGAAACATCATGATCCTCCTACATGACATGAGAAATATCAACTCGTTGAATGCAATAGAGAATAACCCCATCAAACCTGTGCTTTTAGAGGATCTTCTCAACACCAAGACCACTCTAGAGGTTAAACTACAGTGTACATCATCGAATTTTCTCGCGCTCGACTTGATCTTCTGGGAGCATAACATTTTAGAGGCACTCGAAAAAAGAGGTTATCTAGTCAGGAGTCACATAAATCATTGCATCTGGGGACCTGGAGGTATTGACGTGGAGGTTTCAGTGGTAAGGTGTCCGACCTACAGGCTGTCCTCATCGACTGGAGTAGAGGGGTTGATGACTCTCTAGTGTGCCATGTGGATAATCAAATCATCATATTCATTCTCTACAAGTGATGTAGTTAGGATAGCCAAGGCGTCAGATCAACCATTCTGGGATCGAGGAATATGAGTAACCTCAAGCTGAGATAGGAACTAGGCCATCATCTGGAGGGTGCGTTCCAACAGTGGCACGAGATCTGGATTTCTGATGACATTGTCACCATTGATCTGATTGATAACTAGATTGGAGTCTCCATTCACATGCATGTGGGGAATTTTAATCTCAAGGGACAACTCGAGTCTAGTAATGTGGGCCTGGTATTCTATCTCATTGTTGGTACATTCTTCTGACAACAAGAATGAATATGGAAAAAAGCTTGTGCCGGAGTGATGAAGATAATACCCAATACCACTCTGTAGAATTTGGGGTCATCGATCCATATTCCAGTAGGGCTCTGGTAAGCTCCATCAAAGTGAATTTTCCAACACATAATGTTTTGGTCTACCGAGAGTATTCCCTCATCATGAAAATCAGGGTCCAAAGACTAGTCCGCGGGAGCTAGATGGGTAGTAATGAAATATTCCAATGCTTTCCCCTTAATATCCTTCCCAGTAACAAACCTGATGTATACCTACTGAAGGATTACTACCCACCAATCTAGATGTCCTGTCAGCATGGGGAAGTTCAGGATGTTCTTCAGTGGATCCACTCAAGACACTAGATGTACCTCATGATGCTGTAGGTAATGTCACAGTTTTTGTACTATGAATACCTATAAAAGGTATCTCTTCTCAATAGGGGAGTATATGGTCTCCGTACTGATGAAAATGCAACTGAGATAGTAGAGACTGTTCTTAGTTCCCTCATTGTTCTTCTTGGTGAGAAGGGTGCCGAAAGATTATTCTAGGGAAGTCACATAAAGGACAAGTTGATTTCTGGAAATAGGTGGGATTAGGACCAGAGGTTGTAATAGGTACTTCTTGATTTTCTCAAAAGAAGTCTGACATTCCTTTTCCAAGTTATAGATAGTGACTTTCTTCATGATCCGAGAAAAGGGATTAAACATGTCGGCCAAATTCGTGATGAATCAGCGTATGTAGGTCAAGTGGCCTTGAACCCCTCGAAGCTCTAGAATGTTGCTCGGGGGAGACATCTGGCTAATGGATGTGGTCTTATATAGGTTGATCTTGATTCCTCTATATCTGACAACGAAGCCATGAAACTTCCCGAAGGTGACCCCGAAGGAACACTTCAATGGGTTTATCTTCTGATGGCTAGAATGGAGGAAGTCGAACACTTTCTCAAGGACTTTGAGATGGTCCTCACACTGGTGATATTTGACCACCATATCATCCACGTATCCTAGAACCAATGTATAGAAGATCACCTTAAATATGTGATTCATGGAATGCTGATAAGTGGCACCTGCATTCTTTATACCAAAGGGAATGGCCTGGTAACAAAAAGTACCTTGTGGTGCCCTGAATGCCATAGAATCTTCATCATCAGGGGACATTGGAATATGGTTATACCTGGAGTACCCATCCATAAAAGAGAGGGACTAGAACCCAGCTATCGCATCGATCAACAATTCCATCATAGGAAGGGAAAAATCATCCTTTGGGAAGTGACAGTTGATATCCCATAAGTCGAAGAAGACTCTGATCTATTTGTTCTTCTTCCTAACGGGAAAAATGTTGGATAACCATCTAGGGTACTGGACCTCCTTGAAAAAATTGGATCTGATGAGCTTATCAACATCGGCCGCAACCATGGCGCCGTGAGAATGGTGCGTCTTTCTGGGAGGCTGCTTAAACCCGTAGTGGATTGCTGGGAGACTGAGGTGGTGGAAGGCTACCTGGGGATCTAGTCCCAATATTTTGTCATAGATCTAGGAAAATAAACCACGATATTGCTTCAGGAATTCCATGCACTATTGTTTCTATTTGATAGGCATATCGAAAATGATAAATGTGGGTTTCAGGTTTATCTCGCTACCGAGGTTCACCTATACCAATTCATCAACCATGGAATAGACACCATGTTCAAAGGTTGGAGGAGAATCCTCTAAATCCTCTTATTCACAAATGTAGGAGGGATCCTCGATGGGATGAGTTTCCTTAGAGTCAAAATATCTCAATGGGGACTTGAACCTGCCTGAGGAGTGGCAGACACTACATCAATGGACTCATGTGCTGTCGAAACAATGGTAATGAAATATATTAATCAGATCCCATCTGGTCTTCAGCCCAAGGGGACACACATGATCATATCGAAGAAATAGTGATTTGTTGGCTGGAGATAGTTTATCATATCCCAATGGAACAATAAAGTATGGAACATTTTTGTTGACATGGGGCAGACATCCCGATATCTTATGGGCATAGGGGGCTCTGGGATCACCCAATCCTGATTCCTATAGGAGTATGATTTGATATTTTGGTGTCACATAGAAAAGGGAATGTGCACCCCCTCATTCCAGAAACAATGAAGCATTGTCCCATATCTAGGGTCGTAGCCTCTAATTGGTGGATTGGAAAGATGTAGACATCATCCAGATCTATCCATAGGTCGGTCGCAGCCATAGCGTGTTCATCCTCGTTAGCCTGAATCTGAATGTTGTTTCTCTTGTAAAAGTCATCATCCAGATCGTGGGTTTTAAAAGAGGAAAAGGGAGATGTGTCACCTTGGAGTATGATCACTCGACCATTAAGGGAGTACTTAAGTCACTGGTGATATGATGAAGGGACATCCGCATGTAGATGAAGCCATGACCTATCCATCAACACATTGTAAGCAGTGCCCTGTGAGACAACCATGAACTCAGTGATCGATACTATACCACCAAATTGGGTATTCAGGTAGATCTTTCCAACCGGTGACTGTTCCTTCCTATCATAACCTCGAATTTTCATGCCATAGGTACTCAAATAATCATCGGACAACCCCAGTTTTTGTAGTGTCTGGGTCAGTATTAGGTTGATCCCAAAGCATGTGTCCATAAGATAGCGATGAACCTCCACACGATTAAAATGGATGGTGTTGTACAGTGGGTGGATGTGAACCTATATGTGAGAGACTTTATCTTCTCCAGAGAAAGTGATAATGTTCTATCATTCAGTATGCTCAACTGCCTCAACATGGAAGGATTCTACAGCTACTAACTCCATCTCAAACTAGAAGGGTTTTTAAAGCCTCGGTGAGGTCTTCATGCATATCGGCCGAAAGTAGAAGATCCTAAAGGATAGAGAGACTTTCCATAATTCTGGTCAGATTCTTGAGGAAATCATACTTCTATGTCAAGAATGAACATTTTCTTAGAGGAGGTCGCTCTATGACAAGAGGTTTGGAGGGCCCTCCCGAATGGACCAATGGATTAATGGTGCTGGGAATGTCTAGTTTATCACTAGTAAAAGCCTATGGAGTGACTATTTAATGAGTTATAGATGAATGAGACTGCTCCATAATTGATCGTGGCTGATCATGGCACGGTCGTGGTGGCTCTGCCTGACTCATTAGCACAAATAGTGGTGAAGGAGTACCTGATGACATCAGATAAGATGGTTATGCATGATAAGATTTGCGATGGGAAAGTTGTCTGGTTTCGGTGGCATGCACAACCTGGCTGGAAGTGCTGACTGAGGTACACTGATGACCCATATAGTCTTGGCTCCGTCGACATTGGCAACGACTGGGGATGTTGGGAATATCTGTCTGGTGCTCCTCATCGTCGGGAATAATGTAGGAGTTTACTAGCTCCATAGTGTTAACTGAGGCATACCCTTGACTGTCACTTGAATAATCCTCCACCACAGTAAGGATTCTGGGGGGAATTTCCTTCTCTAGGGGAATAAATTCTCCGAAAGTATGGGATGATGACAACATTGGTGGGGGAATTTGTTTTCTCTTGTGCCGCTGATGCATGCTATTTTGGGAAGAGGACGTTTGATCCATTGACGTCGAGGTACTAGATGTGGGTGGCACTGCATCTTCTGAAGGTTTAGGTTGATTCATATGTTCATGGATAATACCTTTGGCTTGGGTGACTGTTTTACAAGCCATACAGTCTTTGTACTTATGGTATTCGCAGTTAGAAACCTGATGCCACTCACCTTCATTGTAACTATTATTGTCTGGCTTCACGAAGACACATGCCACCTATGATCGAGCAGAGCCCAACCTGACTATGTTATTATCAACACAGTCTTTAATCCAGTTTTTAAACACATAGAAATATTTTAGGGTGTTCCCCAAGATTTGGTGATAGGGGAAGTCATTGGGGAAATCAGTAAGATTCACATTTTCTAGCCTCCTGCATTCAGGAAAACATAGAAGTCCATATTCCAAGATTCTTCAGAAATAACCGGGGACGTGAGGGATTTAGAATGAGTATGTATGGTTTCTCCTATCCTGGAAGGGGACTTTTGGATCTTGTACGTGATGAGGGGATGGAAACTACTGTTTTGGAGTTGGAACCTAGTTATCTTTCTTGGGTGGTGGCGGTACATTACGCGGGGGTGTCTACCGATTCTGAGGTGGGTTCTACTGGGATGCATGTGGCACCTGAGCAGGAGGGCCCCTACGGGGCTATAGAGGTTTCTCTCATGGTAATATATCTTGTGTTCCAGGGGCCTCTATTTGGGCCATGGTGGTAGGCTCATTCTTAGTGGTCCATATTGTCGGAATTGCAGGAGGCAACAGATGTGGCTCTGTAGCCTACTATAAGGCATTTCCTAGATGGTGGACCTAATCAGAAAATTATGGGAATCCCCTGGGGTAATTCTGGGTAATGAGCAAGTGGACCAGTTCGGTCTTGATGTTCCCCACACACATTTTCAGTAGTTGTTCCTGAGTCAGCGGCATATCCAAGGAGTAGGTAAGGCCTTTCCACCATGATACAAAGTTTTCAACGCGCTCATCCGGCCTCTGAATGATCTTGAAGAGGTCTACAATAATCATCTTCTAGGTTGTAGAGATGAACTTGTAGAGAAACTTTCTACTGATATCTTCCCAGCTGGAGGCCGACCTAATGGGTAGCAGGTTGTACTAGATGAATTTAGGATCTTTCAATGTCTGTACAATACATCAGAGTTTGGCGGCCTCTTACTATGCTGGAGTTCCTAACATGGGTCAGCACCTTGAGATGAAGGGGGACAGATGCTACAGTGGGTCTCCCATCTTATTAAAGGGGGAAAATATGGGATTTCTGAAACCTGGTTGTGCTGGAATATCATCCACCCACGCCGGATACAGCTTTCCCTCAGGTGGGATTTCCATCTGTCGATTTTCCAATGCCTCATGGTGAGAAATGAGCACTTCCATCAGATCATCAGGTTGGGTATTTCTATCATGACGAGGATCCCTGAATAGCAGTGCAATGGAATGTTCTTCAAAATGATAAGCAGGCGCGATCTCTCATGGAGTGGCTTGTGGGATGACCTGTGGAGTGGCTGGAGGAGCCTGAGATGGGACCCGAGGATTATCATGCCGCTCGGGCGAATTTTGTGACATGTGTCGTGCCCTATTACCATATGTTCTAGCCTCTATCCTGTCTACATGGGCAGGATGATCAAGGTCACTCAGAGGTAATTCACGGGGGTAGTGTTGTACCTTCCCCTGCTTCCCTAGTCGAGGATCACCATAGTCTATTCGTCGCTCTGCAACATGTTCATCAATGAGGTCACTGAATATCTTCTTTTACTCTACGAGCTATTGACCCGAAAATATTTATTTCAGGATCATCCTCCATCTTTTGCACTGAACCAAACAGGTCAGAGGGTTTAACAACTCTGAGGTGTTGTTTTCCCTTATTAGGATTCCAGATGAGGGTAATGACTCAGTAGGTATAAGAAGACCGAGTAAATTTATTTGATGGAGATTGATCCTTCTCAATATATCGAATAGGTGTGATACTCCCTCGGGGGGTATGTACTCTATGAGGATCTCTAACTCATTCTCTCCCACAGTATGTTGGCCATGTTAACTATGACTCTACCTAGAGGCATATATGGAATATCTCCCAGAAAATCAGGCTGGTTCTAGATAGAACTAAAATTGAGGGTCGCAAACTACCCCCAGTCACACACCTGAACGTGGGGGGAATCCTCCTTAATTATCTTGTAGAGCACTTTACATCATTGAATGCATCATTGTTGGAAGGTCCTATAGTGACCTGGTGCCTCATTGTGTTGGGCCACGAAGATTGCGGTCAATTCAACCCAACAACATTTTTGGATAAGGTCTTTGAAGTGTGTCTAACTCTAGGGGTAATCTACTCTCCAATGATGAAGACGAAAGTGCGTCGTGCAGAGGGTCTAGAGAAAGCAACCAACTTCTTCCTAGGTGAGAGATTCTGGTGTACTAGATTTTTTGTGCTACGACTGGCCAAAACATTTACGAGAAATGGTCTGCCCCAAGAATTTCCCACAAGATCGTTGGATCAGACTCGGGGTCTGGTCCTTGGTTGCCCCATTCTCCGACTGGAGGCAGCTAGGGAACCAGTAGTAGTACTGAAGTTGACCACTGAGACAGTAGGCTGGCTGGTGGAGAATAAGGTGAGCAGGCTGAAAATCTGCCGCATCTTGGGCTATCCTCTGAAGAGTGCAGTAACTTAATCACCACATTGCGATAAGACGAGCTGGAAACCATAGTTTTTAGTACATGGACAATGGATCCTGGCGGTGGACTATGCTATTTCTCATCTGCCATTGGTCCCTAGAATAACTCTTTGTGATCCCTGGTTGAGGTAGAGAGTTCTTCTAGTGATGATGGTGGAGATTGCGTGGCCAGATCCTAGGGAGATGCCAAATATTTGTCCCCTTGGATGTATATGGGAAGAAAGGTAGGGATCCAGTGGACCTCACATTCAAGGAGTATGATGATGACACGCCTTATCCCTGCCCCCAGCCCCCGACACAGAGGATTTAGGCGATGGTTCCATTGTTGAATCATATTCTGGCTCATAATATGAGAAGTAGAAATGTTTAATCTCGTTCTGAATCTTCTCGGTATTATTTTTATTGCAGCGGCAACCCGCCCTCCTGCCTCGGTATGGATCTTCAGGACATGGTTGATTTATGGCACATGGACCTTTGGCCATAGTGGCGCGGGGGCGTAGAGGATTTCCTCTTGGTTGAGCGATGGTGTGAGGAACACTTGGACATGTGTCAAAGGGAACATGGGAAGGACCTCTGTATCCACTGGCTGACATTCAGAGGGAGTCTCTACAAGAAGTTCCGGGGAGGGTAGGACCTCCGTTAGAGCTAGTGGGAGAATCGGTGGGACCTCCATGATTGTGTCCCCTAAGAGCATCGATATTAGGAGGGTCCTCGTTATGGTCGATCAGAACACATGTAGGACCTCCGTGCTGGGTGTTTATAAAGAGAGGAAAAAATCCACTTCTTTGGTTGCTGGGATAAGGAGGACCTTAATTAGTGGTAGTAAGAACATGGGAAGACCTCCATGCTGAATGTTGACTAGATGTGAAACATATTCACACTAGAGAATAGTGACAGGAAGAACAAATCCATACCTGAGGTAATGGGTGCGAAGGAGGCTCCCGTGCGGAGCGTCACTAGAGCTGGGAAGACCCACATCCGAATTGAATGTGGCATGTGGAGGACCTCCATGCCAATCTTTGGAGAGGTTCATACCTACTCTCTCATTGGGGATGGTACAAGGAGGATCTCTATACAAGATATCCTGGCCATAGGTCAGCCCGTGGTAGACACCACCTGTATTGGAGACGAGGATAGTCGACCCAGCCTACCCATGGGGTGGTTGGGGCTTCGATCCGGGTGGGGTATTAGTATGTCCCTGCTCGGCAGAGACCAGGAACTCATGGTATGCGTCAGTGGTGTAATGAGCCATGGTAGTCATTGATGTTGATGCCCATTTACAGGCATTTTCCTCAACCTACTCCTGACACTGGCGTCGGGTTAACCAGATTGGGGCTAGTGGTTCAGGCACATAGCTTACCTGCTCTTCATCCCATGGGGTCGGGTGGCATCCTTAACGCGACCTAGTGGGAGCCCTCCATGGGATACCCTATAAAGAGATCTATGTCAGGCCGCCCTGGATATCCTTCACCTCATTGTCATAGGGGAGGGAGTCATTGAAGCGTTCTGGGGAGAGGCTCTTGAAAAAGTTATGCGTCAAAGTGGGGAGGATTGGCTCTCTACATGGCCCGTGGGGGTGGCAGTGGTGATGAGGCGTAGAAGCCTCTATGTCTTGACGGGCCATATCCTGGGTGGGCGTAGGCACCCAACAGCTGTTTGTGTGGAGCTGTTTCAAAAGGGATGGGGCCACACAGGATAGCCGCGTTGACATTTCCCCTACCCCCGCGTCGGTGGGTGGGTGGCGATCAATTTTCTTTTGTAGAAACATGGGTCCTGAATGTAGGAACATTTAACCATTAGTGTTGAAAGAATGAAAAGATACGTACAGTGTTGTAGAGCAATTCCTCCTTCCATGGTTGGTAAGAAGGATCCACGCTGACAACGTCGCAGACCAGGATGTCCAACATTCAATTTCCCCAATTTTTGATGAGTTTCATACTAGGACCACTATTTTCTTTGTGGGACCCAGCACTATATACATGGATCCAGTTACATGCTAGTCCAAGGATGCCTCGAATGCTACTAATCTTCACATTGAGGAGAAGAACATAAAATTAGGTATGCCATTTCTATGTCAGATGCTTTTGCTAGGGATCTCATCCGTCTCTTAGAGGACGTGCTGAATGTTGCCTAAAATTCCTTCTTTCCAAAGTCAGGTGGAATCCGTCACTTATTCAGGGAAGTTTTCTCATTGATACAAACAAGATGATGGGATATCGTCTCCTCCTTCAGTGGATTCCCCCTCAGAACTCATTACATATTCCGAGTCTCCCTCATAGAATTAAGAATTTGTTCGTGAAACTCTTCCCAGTGCCATGTCTTCATGGACACCAGTTATTTACGTTGCTTCTGTTAGGACATTCCATGGGGTCCAATAAGGGCAGAAACCTTCGGTCAGGGGAGTAGTCACGTTGGACATTTTTGGGGTGTTTGGATGCTAGAACACTTATGTGTCTGGGTTTCTTACCCTTTTTACAGGTCTTCTCGAGGGTACGGAAGCCCAAGGAATCCCACATTGAGTGCATGTAATTATATTCCATAGGCATGTCTTTGAGTTTTTCTTTAGCTTCCCATGTTTAACACCGGGTATGTCACGAGTTTAATGTCAATCAGAGATAGATCATACTAACTAGAACACTGATGAGAGTTGATCAGATGGGTGAAACCCCTGGAGGGATCGCTGAAGTTAGGGCTAACACGTGGTTAACTACCCGATTAATTCTAGGAGCAGTGAGAAAGATGGTGACATGATCTCACCAAGATGTGGTGGCCTGGTTAAGAATCAGGATGGATATTGATTATTGAGAGTGTATGGAGAGTGATATGGAGCCGACGCGATTGAAACGGTGATGTTGGGATTGAGCCTCGAAGAGACCTCCTACGTATCCATGTGGGAGGGAATCAATGTCCACGTAGTTCGGTGGGGCGGTGGGACACCGGAGGAGGACACCCATGAGAATGGGTGCATGGATGGGACCTGGAGGAAGTGGAACCTCTCGGTTAGGACATGACCTTCTCAAAACACATAGGATCAAGGGAGAGACCATGATGAGACATTGGTGATGGCCTTGAATCTTGGGGATGCTTCCTACATATCCCCATGGTGGGGAATCAATGTCCACGTAGTTCCTCTTTCAACGGGTAACGTCGTGTGGGGCTGACAATGGCTTACCACTGATTAGGGAACAATGTCTTACCGCTGATTGGCGTACAATGACTTACTTCTAGTTGGGATACGAGGACTTACCGCTGATTTGGATTGATCCTCTAGATGGTTTCCTATATACCCTGCTATGGAGACAGAGATCAAATCCACGTAGTTTTAAATTATATAGTCTAGTGTCATTCTGGATGAAAATGTGGTGTATAGTTTAACGTCATCAGGATGAGGGTGGAATTATGTGGAGTGGTTGGGACCAATGGGTGTGGGTCTTGAACCTCAGGGAGGCTTCCTACGTACCTTGCCTAGGTTACAAGGATCAAATTCCACATAGTTCAAAATAGTTGATATAGTTTAACATTATGTGAGAAGAAGGTGAAATGACATGAAGGGGTTGGGACAATTAGGTGTTGGGATTGAACCGCAGGGAGGTTTCTTAAGTACCATTTGTTGGAAACGATCAAATCCCATGTAGTTTGGGATGGTGGATACATTTTAATGTCATGTGGGATGAAGGTGAACTGACGTGAAGGGGTTGGAACCATTGGAGGTGTGGGGCTTGAACCTCAGAGAGGCTTCATGCGTACCTTTCCTTGGCAAGAATCAAAGTCCACATAGTTCATGATGGGGGCTTGGGGCTTACATTCTAAGGTGACCCAGAGAGTATTTCATGGTTGATGATTACTCTAAGCCCATGTGAGTCATGCTCAGTATGTGAAACGAGAGGCAGAAAAGACCGGATGATCACGTCGTGAAAGGTTATTATGTGGGAAGTTGAGCGGGGCTTACATGTGGTTAGTGGCCCACATAAGAAACAGGGGTTTACACATGATTAGTGGCCCAATGAGACGGAGATTGGGACTTACTCCAGGATGGAGGCCCGATGGAGAAAAATCCCAGAGGGAGAGGGATGGGGTAACAAATGTCCATGTTCCCCTCTCACCTCTAGTCATTGGAATGGAATAGAGGAGGGGGAGAAGAGGTGTTTCCTATAGTATGAAAGGCTAGGTGCTTACAAAAATGTGTTTTCCCTTTCCCCGCGGACGGACTCCAATACAACAAAAAGGATCTTATTCCATGTGAGGAAGATCTCACTCCCATTGAGATGATCAGACATGGAGGATGTCCGAGGAGGGGCAGTTCAAATTTGACGCACTAGGAGATACCAAAATTTAACATCATGTGATGAGGATGATGGTTCTTGGAAGATTGAAGACATATAGATCAGACGATGAGGATTCACTCCTCGCCCCTAGGACTTACATAACTGATACCCACCCACCCTTAGGGAAGGGAAAGTATTAGCAATTCCATAGTGAGGGGGTGTCATGAAGTGATCCACTAAGGGGTCCACGTTAGCATGTCCATGCGAAGAAAAAATATCTGTTAGCATGCCTATTTGAAGAAGCATGAGGTTAAGCAACGTAATGTGAAACACCACCAAAGGGACCTTGAAATCATTTTGTACAAACCTGGAGGGTCTTATAGGAGAAAGGTGCATGACACAGATGTGTCTCATATAAGAGGAGATCATACATGGTTCCCTATGGTAAGGAAGACACATGGAGCGCACAAGGAGGGCTGCACGCAAGATGGGAAGCTGCACGCAAGATGGGGTGGTTGCACGCAAACTAGAAGGATGCGTGCAAAATAGTCCTGTTGTAATAGGAATTAACGCACAAGAAGTATCGTTTGCTTGAAAAGGACATAGGGTAAAATGAAATGGATGAGTATCATGCCTAATAGGTACCACCTGAAAGAGGACCCTTGGGGGACATGTCATGGAAGATCCAATACCTTGATACCATAGTGTTTTTCGTGCGGTCGTGGAAGATGTGTCTTTCACACAGCAGAGCATAACTTTGTCTTCTATAACTATCTTGAAGGATCAGGGGTTTGTTTCAATTTATATCCAAAACCCCTGGATGTGGTGTGAAAGAGGATCTATGCACAAGGGGGAGTTTGACATCGTATTGGGTGCGGAAGGGTTTCTGTGCTTCCAGGAATTTGGAGTTCACGCTCTTCCATTACAATCGTGCGTTGACTGATTTTTCAACTAGGCCACCGTGAAAGGTTCCATTTGATATCTCATTGGGTGCAAAAGGGGTTACAATCCTGTTGAAATCTTTTGCACCACCCTGGTCTCTTTCACACCAGTGCCTTCGGTGGTTTCTGATGGGTCGCCGCGGAAGCCTTCCTTTGACGTCACATTAGGTGCGCAATGGTTTCTGCACCGGTGGAACTCTTGCGTGCATCCCATAATTCTTGTGTGCAACTGCCTCTCTGGTCGTGGAATCTGCTAATCACCCTCCACATTCCTTTATTGTTCTTTATCATCCCAATCATGGTCCTATCCAAAATTCGGTGTCAGTAATAGTGTTAGTCACATATTCATGGCATGGAAAAAGTAAAAAAATATCCCTTATAAAAAATTATCTCACAAAAGTGAGGGGAATGTTGAATCCAAATGAATAAAGGGAAAATTTATTTATAAGAAAATCATACAATTTGTATCGATAATTTTGGAAGTTAAGTCTTTGTTTGAGAATCCTTGGGAAGAGTGAGTGTTTCTGTTCATTTTTTGTATATCTAATTTCACATGGGTCTCTATGTCATTTACTCCTTGAAGTATAATTTGAACTTGTTTTGAAATAGGGAAGTGTGAAAATCTCACATGTGAGGCATGATAGTCCTAGTTGTGGATGAATCATAGATTTTATTTAACATGGGCATATGCACATGAATCTAGGATGTATGACCATCAAAAAATCTTATGATGTTATGTATATAAATAATTTCATTTCATTTTCTAGGGGTGAATATGATTAAGTGTGGGGGAGTTTGATTTTTTACTATTTTATCACACTTTTACACATTATTTTTATCGATTAAATTCTATTTTTAGGAAAATGGTTCTTTTAATGGAGTATCATTGAATCTGGAAAGAATATGGTGGAATTTTTTATACATTGAATATTTAATGAAAATTTACATTATTATGAACTCAATTTATCAATTTTTTTATTTACTACATTTAAAATATAAAAATAACTATTTCTATAAAATAATTTAATTTTTTAAAAAATATTTATAGCTGATGGAAAAGTTTATTCAAGAAATACATGAAAGACCAGAAAATGTGCATATATTTGTCAAGGCATCTTATATAGATTGTTCATACATCATCATTTTCTCGTGAACATCTAGTATCTGAGTCCCCATGAGATAAGTCTACGGGTGAAGGGTTCCAAAACTGCCACCAACAACTAGTTTGGATTTATAGATTTAAGCCACCACGGCTGAACATGAAGAATTCATCGATTTAGAATAGGGTGAACCCATTGTTAGCTTTTTTGATATTGGAGTCCCCATTTGAAGAAGGTCACGAACTGGGAAAGACCAAAGTCAACACTCATGCATGCTGAAACATGAACTGATCTATTTCTAGTGAATATGTAGCCACATATATTACCTATGATCAATACTTATCCTCCCATAATCACCAAGAACCAGTTTTTGAAGGTTGGAATAGGATTCCTTAATAGAATATTGAAGATTATTCATTTTTTTAGGAATGTGCTAAGTCTATCCATTCGAGAATACACTACGCTCAGTCCATCGGTGCCCATGGAACTCAATGGTTTGAATTCCGTAGTAGGATAGGTTTTAAATTACAGAGAAGAGTACAATTGGTTACATTAGACAATAGACTATATAAACCAATCATATACATCGAATGGTTGGTTACGTGGGCCAATCACCTACATGATAAAAATTATTATGTGGTCCAATCAACTATGTTAACGAAAAAACTTTATGGATATTAGGCTATGTGATACCAAAATAGATATGTGAGGGGATTTTTATATGTAAAAGGATTTAGATACATGGATAATTTCCTACATCAATATTCGACTATATCAATAAGATTAGATATGTGAAACCAAATGACTGTGTGAGGGGAAACAAATACATAAGGAGAATCAACTATGTGGAAATTATCATATGTTGATCATTTGGATACATGTGTGGAATTATATATATTTATTCCCATTCGGAGGTTTGGTTCGTTGGATACATGGAATAATGAATTTCTAAACCCACAAGTGGTATCCACCTAAGAAGCTCTATTAGATTCAAAATTTCATGACTAAAGGAGGGGTATAGTGTTTGTGTATTTCTTTTAGGTATAAGGTTTGTTAGGGAGTTGATAGGGAAGTTCTGGATGGTATTTTTACAAAAAAAATGTGTTATTACAAGGAGTGGGTGTTCTTGATGAAATAGATACAAACAGATGGTAGTGTACCATGAAGTGGGTGAGATAGAGAAGGAGGGACACATGGCCCTTGATCCTGAAGCTTCATAATAACTTTTTGAATCCCTTATTATGGGACTTCTTGTTTATTTTAATTCACCTATTTGGATAAAAAAAATTATATTTATTAAATATTTTCATGAAAATGGTTGGATAAACATCAACTGTGGAATAAGATTGAGCTAGTGAGGCTATTTACTCAATTAAATTGTTGAGTGTGGTTGGAATCTACCTATTTTTCACTGTTTGATTAATATCTATCCTTTAACTTCCCAAACATAGCTATGTCGGTTCTGTATTTATTGGTTTATATTAACTTTTTATCTAGAAGTTAATATGAGAAGAGGAGAGTCCTTGCAAGGGTTGGTTGTTTTTTATCTTCATTTATTAGATTAGTAGAATATGTAGTTGAGAAACTATAGAATTCATTTATTAAAAACACTACCACTTAAAATAAATGACCAACACCTTTTCATCATACCCAACCACACATTTACATGAATTAAGGTATAAAAATAAAAAAACTAAAATTTTAATAAAAAAAATATCCAATAAAATAACATTATTCTTCTCCAATTATTCACACTTCTATCTTGGGTTCTGTACAATCTGCACTCACATTTTGAAGTCATATACTTTCCAAACTCCATCCCATATATTTCATCACTACCATTTCACTCACCATTACAACCCATTTTTTTGTTTCATTTTTTATTTTTCTCTCATTACTTGGTCTCACAAGATATATCTTCTATAGAAGTCATTCATTGTGGATCTACCCATAATAACGACTAAAATCATCTTAAAAAGTGTTTATAAATAATTATTTTGTATCAAGTTTAGTAATGACCTTTTTCTCCAAAAATTTTATTCATAGTGAACTTTCTATTCCTCATATCTGATTCAATTCTGCCATATCAAGCACCCATAGTTTTTTTCCAAAATTCCTCCACTTTTGATAAATTCAAATTGTTTTTGGTCCTTTTAAGATGATGTTTTGGGTATCTCCTAGTTCAAAAAATAATAAATCAAAGTATTCTACCTATGGGACAATTTCATATCTTTTTTAGGGGTTTCACTAAGTCAGTAGTTGTGAGGATTGAGTAATTTTTGAATGTTAGTGTCCTTCTCCTTTTGGGAAATCATGCTTGAAAGCTGGGAGAAGGTTGTTTGACATGTCAGATTCTTATGGAATTGTTACTATAACCTGAGGAAGCTTGAAATTAAACTTAAACTTAGCTACATATCTTGGGTAACATGGAACACCATAGGGATCCAACACATTTGAAAATATTATAAATCCTTTGAATTTGGAGTAAAATGTGTAATTGGGATTCTAGAATGATTAAATGAGACAAGGGAAGTGGGTGAATTTTTTTAAATAAATCCAAATCAATAATTTCCTTGTATAGTTATATGAAGAAGTTCATGGCTAGGAAAAATAAAAATAAAAAGTCCTTTTCAAAAATGATCTCATGAAAGTGATCATAATATTGAACCCAAATGAATAAGGGGAAATTTCATTATAAGAAAATCCTATAATTTATATAAATAATGTGGGAAGTTTAGTATTTTTTTGAGGTAACTAGGTGATAGTGAATGTATTTGTTCCTTTTGTTATAGATATAATATCCCTGGGTAACTCTGGTATGTAATCCATAAACAATAATTTGAAATGGTAATGAAATGAGGATGTGTGAAAAGCTTAAATAGGAGGCCTGAAATTCCTAGCAGTGGATGAATCTGGGATTTTCTATAACATGGGAACATATACTAAACCTAACTAGGATGCTCATTAATAAATATTATGAGATTTTTTAAATAAATGATATAATTTAATTGACCAAGACTGAAATGGATAATGTGTAAGGGAGTATGATATGAAACTATTTCATCACACTTATCCACATTGTTTTTGATGTATTAAATTCTATTTTTATGAAAAGTGCTTTTAATGGAGTAGCATTCAATATGAAAAAAATTTGGTGATATTTTTTATAAATCGAACATTTAATGAAAATTACTACTTTTTGGAACTTAATTGGCCAATGTTTTTGTTTTATACAGTTAAATTAACCATAAATATTTGTGTAAACTAAATTTATTTTTTGGAAAAAAATTGACAGCAAATGGAAATGTTTGTAAAGTAAATACAAAAAAGTGTGAAATATATTTGAATTTGTTTTTCAAGGCCTATCATATGTATTATATGAACATAATCACTCTCCCATGAACATCTTGAATCTATGTTCCCGTAATCCAAGTTCAACGATAAAGGTTTCTGATTCCACCACCTATCATTGGTTTGGTTTTGGAGATATTTTTTATTATGGATGACTGTGATGGATTCACTGATTATAAAGAGGGTGAAGCCATTATTGCCTTCATTAACATGATTTTCTCCATTTTAAGAATCCCAAATGCTGATCATGACCAAAGTCTACACTCACGCATGACAAAACATGAACCGAACTAATTTTGGATAATCTACAGCCACATCTCACGCAGATGGAGGATTTTGATCCTCCCATGTTCACCGAGCACTATATTTTTGAAGATTGGTGGATTTTTACTTAATAGAAAATTTAGTAGGATGCATTTTGTAGGCCTAATGTAAGACTATTAATTTTATAGGACACTCTTCTCAGTCCATCGATGCCTCTGGAACTCTTTAATTTCAATTTAGCGACATGATAGGTTTGAAATTTCAGAGAAGAGTCCAATCGGTTACGTATGTCAATCGACTACATTGACCAATAATATGCATCGAACAATCGATTATGTGGGCCAATAACCTATTTGAAGTCCAATTTCCTACATTAGAAAAACTACAACATGGTCCAATCAACATCAATAAATGGGTTAGATGGTGATTCAGATATGTGAGACCAAAATTTCTATGTATGGGGATTAATATACATAAAAGAATTTGGACACATGGATAATTACCTTCATCAATATTAGGATACATAAATCAGATCAGATATGTGAGACTAAATGAAAATGTGAGGGGAAACAAATTCTTAAGGATAATCTACTATGTGGTAATCTGGGTACTCCAATCATTTGGCTATGAGGGAAGAGTCAACTACATTTAATCCCTGTAGGAGGTTTAGTACATTGGATAAAGTAAATACTGTCTTTTTTAACCCATATGTGAGATCCATCTAGGAACCTCTATCAGGATCAACTTTTCATGATTGAAGGAGGGGTACCGGGTTAGGGAATTTCTTTTGAGGAGTAGGTTGTGTCAGGGAGCAGGTAGGGATGTTATGGTTGTGATTTTTTTAAAAATTGGGATGACCAGGAGGGGGTGTTCTTGATGATGAAGAGGTGAATAGATGGAAAAATACCATATATTGGGAGAGACATAGGATGAGGCACATGTGGTACCTAATCAAGTAGCTTCAAAATAAGATTTGGAATCCCTTATTGGGGACTTTCTTAGTTATTTTTGTAAACCTATTTGGTTAAGACTGTATATATTTATTGAACACATTCATGAAAATGGTTGGATAAAATTAAACTGGGGAATGAGATTGTGCTGGTGAGGAAATTTACTTCATTCAAGTTTTGAGTGTAGTTGGAATCTACCCTTTTCTCACTAATTGAGTAATATGAATCCTTTAACTTCTTGAACTCAATGAAAAAGGTTTTTGATTTATCAGTCTATATTAACTTATCATCTAGAAGTCCATATAATAAGAGGATATTCCATGCATGTTTAGGTCATCTAGTTTCTTCATTGAGTATATCAGTGGAATCTAAAGTTGAGAAACTATTGAATTCATTTATCCACTGGTATTCCACTCTAAAGATCTAGAAAACACCTTTTCACAAGTATCATTCACACTTTTCAATGAATGAAGGTACACAAATAATGAAAAAAATTAAATAAAATTTTAATAAAAAAACAATCCAATCAAATTATTCTTTTCTTCTCTTATTCATCACCCTAATAGCTTGTATTCTCCCCTCTCTACAATCACATTTTTTTGTCATCTGATTTCCAACCTCCATCCCATATACTTCATCACTACCAATTCACTCACTATCCCCCCTTTGTATATTATTTCAATTTTGTTGTTCTATTTTTACTTTTTCTCATTCAATGCACCTTCTATAGAAGTACTTCGTGAATGGATAAGCTTATCTATAGCTTGAAAAAATGACCCCCCCCCCTCAATCATCTGTTAAATAATCATCCTCCAATCATAAAAATTGGTTTTTTGTTAATATGGGAGAAGAGTCACCAACCATCCAGAGAATATATGGTTATGGATTCTTTAGAAGAATATTGAATGATGTTTCAGCAAGCATGAGTGCATACTTGGTCATGCTCATATTGTGGCCTTCTTCAAATGGGGACCACCACATTGACCAAGACAATATTTTATTCACCCACTATAGAATAGATGAATATTTCATGGTCAGACACAGTGGATAACATTTCCAAATCCAAACTAGTGGAAGGTATCGGCATTGGAAACCTTCAGTTATAAACTCATCTTGGGGGAACTCGGCTTCTAGATGTTCCTGGGTAGGCGTTGATGTGCAGAAACTGCATATGACGAGACTCGATAAATAAATTTTGATTTTATACCATCTTTGTATTTATAGTACAAAAATTTCTATCCACTATCCATTTTCCCCAAAAATTAAACTATTTCTCACAAATAGTTACAACTATATTTTAAGAGTAGAAATAAAATATTTGATCAATTGAGTTCCTTAGAACAGAAAATTTCATCAAATATTCATTTTCTAACAGATTCCACCATATTTTTTATGGATTCAATGATAGTATAATAAAATATTTATTTTCATAAAAATATTTATTAATCCATAAAAAACAATGTGTAAATGTGTGATAAAATAGCACCACATCAAGTAGACACAAACTCGCTTTCCAGAGGCGGGTGGTTGTTGAGACATTTTAAGTGACACATAGAAGGGAGCATTAGTCGAGAGGATGGGAGGTTAGAATAATCCCATAATTAAAGTAGAAATGATAACCTATTATAATAATATCTTATAGATTTAATATAACTTTTTGAATCCTTTACAAATCCCAATGTGATACTGGTTACCACCATATTAGTGGGACTATTGATATCACACATCAATGTGAACTTTTGTATGTCACATGAGTTCTCTATCGATATGAACATATGTATATATAATAAGTTATAATTTTATGGTTCCATATTTATATATCACATATTCTAGTTAATTTTATTATCGGTAAGTGATGTAATGGTTTTAAGAACCATAACTAAGAACTCTGATGCATATTTACATCTAGAGAGGTGGTGGGTATTAAAGGTATTGGGATCAGGTCTTTGATAGGATCTTCCTACACATAATTATGAAGGGAATAAGAACCTTCATAGTTTACAGAAACATAAACATACATTTCATACCTTTTACGTTCATGTGACAAGGTCCACAGATGTTCTTTTTAGGTTCATACAACCATGACCACTTCTAAGAAATTTAAAGTCATGTTGAGTATAATTTTAAGATAAGTTTCAATGTGATGGTTTGTGTGAGACTTATTCATGTGTGAAACTTTTTGTATCATCCTATATTTTAGTAATTAGATAGGATATTGAGTGATAAGTACATAGGTGAACATGGATATATGGAGAATATAATTCATTGATGGATACAGACTGATGAGAAGAAGTTATATGACTCACAGAGAGTATAGCCTAGTGAGGATGTGGAATTAAATTGGAGTATGTACATGATTTCAAATGCCTGGGTTTACACACCAATAGGTATCAAACATATCTTGATTTATTGGAATCAAATCCCATGTAGTTTAATTACCACAGTTTATGTTAATGTTATAAGACTGAACCATATATTTTCATGTAATGTGGTGGTATGTTTTTATACAGTTTTATGTCAAGAGATGAAGAAATTTACCTCATAGAATGGAAAATAATAAATTATTAATTAGGGATTATACATGGTAATCCCATGTGGGTGTGTTTTTCTAATGAATAATCGGGGACGAAATAATTAATGAGGATATGATCGATCAAGTCTTATGCCTAAGAATAAGGCCCACATGTGAATAAAATTATAGATTATAAATGTTTGGACGGCAAAGGTCAACTAAAATCAGGGGGAAAAATTATTTATGATGAAGAATTTGGGGGCTTATATATATGCTGGTCAGCTAGTACACAAGCACAATTGGAATAGATATTTCCTATGGGTTATCGTCTTAGTAAGTAGGTCACGAGAGGATAAGATTTCATGGATTGCACAAAGTAGAATGAAAATTGGGATAATTTGGTGATTACACCAAATAATTAGGGCTACATGATATAATCCTCAGCTCCATGAGTGGACTAAACGGTGAAAAATCAAAACATGGGAAGCCAAGATGAGCATCCTGATCAAGTAGGGTTTTCACCAATTCCCCCCAAATAATAACCTATGTTATTAATGGATTACATGATCATTAATACCTTGAGGTCCCTATTAGTGATGTAGGGAAATTTTGGAGAGGTATTTTATCAAAAGAATACATAATAAAAGGGTATCATGATAATGGGCATGGCCGGATCACGTACCTTCAGAATTCATGGAGGAGGCCTCCCTATAATGGGATTCACAAATATTCTACCTTGTAAGAATGAACCTAAGGTATCCATTTGAATAAAATTAAAATAGGTAGTTTACTTGAGTGGAAACATGGGTTATATGGAATCCTGATTCCCCATGAAAAAACTTCTTTACAAAGGGGAAAACAAGACATATGTGTTGCATCATTATCAACTATAAATATGGAATGGATCACTCTAAGAGGCCCCCATTTAATGTAGTATCATTATGATATGTGAGGGAAAAAATAAACCCATAAGGTGTGGGATAATGTTTGTTAATGAAGGAGACTTTTAGAAAATAGCTCATATATTTTCCCAGATGAAATGGGCCTCATGTAATAGCCTTGTGGAGGGTTGTCACATAAGATCCCTAAAGAAGGGTCCTCCAAAAAGGAAGACTAAAATGTACCTCATTAAAGGTCCTCTCAGAATTTCTTCAAAAAGGGTACTTGTAGAAGGAACACATGAATTGGCCCTCTTTAAGGGACTTGTGAAGGGTCCTCATGGATGTAACCTCATAAAGGTTCCTTGTAAAAGGACCTAATAAACTCTCCCTTCTAAGGGGACCTCACTAACTAGCACTCATAAAGGTATCGTGTAAAGGGTCCTCTTAGTGGGATTCTATGGAGGATACCTCATAAAGAAGGCTCACACAAGGATACCTCCTGATCTATCACTCATAGAGGGTTCTCTCATAATATTCTCTTATGTGGGATAACCCTTGTGGAATGGACCTCAATGATAAAGTCTTTCTGAGGGGACCTGATATGAGGAAGACCTCATAGTGATTCCATCTTCATTATTCCTTTATGCCATTGAACAAAGATTAATCAATGATCTCATCACATATGATCTGTGATTGAGTATTTTTAACATCCATGGTTGGTGTGTAGTGAACCAAATATTCCCACTATGGAAGACTTCCAACATGTCCATTTCACAATATTCATGTGATGTTCATGTTCCTTTTACAACTATGAGATATGTCAATGATAGGTGGGAATTGTTTGGGGAGTTGTGTTAAACTTGACACCTCCCACCATTCTTATAAAAGGAGTAATTTGGGGAGCTTATATTACCCATCCATTTGAGATAGGTGAGCTAAGTAATATTAGAGAGTCGGTGGAGCTACATGTGAGAGATAGAAATATGTAGAGAGTTTTTTCAAAATCTTTATTCACACTTATATAACATGTTGTTTATCCCTCCATTTTTCACTAATTATGAATAGTGAAACAGAACAAGTGATATTAGAGTCATTTGTGGTTAAACGATTTTTAACTACTGGAGATTTCTTGGTGATAGGAAAATTAATGTTTCCCAGAATCATGTTTTGAAGATAGATTCAGAAATTTTGTGTTATGGCTATTTCAACTATGAAAATGGTGTCAAAAAATAGAGGAAAAATGAGGTCCCAAGGCTCGAACATAGTTTGTTCAAAGTTAAAATTCTTTAGTACCCCCTTTAACAGATAATATGGTACTATTTTAACACTAAAGACATTTCCAATGAGATTCTAGAATCTGCTCTGGCATGCCACATTAGTGACACGTCATCACCATGTCATTTGTTGATCTTGTTTGTTGACTCTTATTTGGTGATATCTTGATTAATCAGTGTGGGATTTCAATGATCTAGGAGTGAATTACACCATTTTTGACAATTTTGAAATAATTTTTACACTTTATTTTTCAAATTCTCCTCTATTTTTTTTTAAATTGAAATTCAATGGAGAGGACATCCATAGAGGGTATGGTCATGTTAATTTCATCGAACTACTCCATTTGGAAGTCTAAAATAGAATATATACTTAATTTTAAGGATCCTTTTTATCCCATTTAGAATAAATGAGTAAACCTCAATGCCACCAAGGAAGAAGAGATGAAGAAGCTGAATAAGAAGATGATTAGTAAAACCCACTAAGGGATCAATGACAACATTTACCGCCATTTTTCTCAAGATACTGGCATGTATGATATTTGTCTGAAGTTGTAAAATTCATAAAATTCAATGAACACTCATATAAAGATAATATTACTAAATTGGTTGATGAATCATTGATTAAGAAGTGAAAACTAAATAGAAAATCACACCATTGAGTTCTAAAGCCTGGTGAAACAATTGGTGAATTCTGGAAAGACTATGACTAATGAAAATCGAGAGAACCACCTACTATGAACATTTCATGATAACATGGATATGAATGTTGTCTCACTAAGAAGCATGATGCCCAAATTAAAACATACCACTGAAATGGTAAAGGATGAATTGTTGAAAGATGAGGTTTGAAGGAAGTATGTGAGTTACATCTAAATTCAAACTATCATCCTAGAGGTGAAAGGGAAACCAAAAGGTGGAGGTTGAGGTGCATGAAGTAGAGGCTGAATGTAGAGAAGAGGAAGGTCCAAATATGTTAGGATGAAAACATAAAAATGCTACTATTATGTCATGGAGAGACACATGAAGAAGATCTATCAAAATTTTATATGATAAAAGGGTAAAAATAGCAACCAACAAAGAAGAAATAAAGACATATGTGTGAGTATAATTGGAGAATTTGTTTTTTTCTCCAAAAAATAATAAGAGACTTGTTTTCACACAAATATGAAAGACAAATAATGGGTGGTTAGTACTACAACGTCATACTACATCACTCTGCAACATGATTATTTCTTGATTTATCAAATTGGTGAATCTGTTTTAGTTAATATAGGGATACTAGTTTGGTGGAGATTGTTGGTATGGGTGATATCCAAATCAATAAAAATGTTGGATACAAAATCACCTGAAAGGATGTTCAACATGTCCAAGCCTTTATCTTAACTTGTAATCTATAATATCCTTTGACTGATAAGTCTATAACAACAAATTCTGAAATAGAGCATGGAAGACGAAAAAAGGATCCATCATCATCTTCTAAGGACACATATGTGACATTTTGTACAAAAATCATGTGAAGATATGTACAGAAAGCCATAACACAGTGGTAAAATAAACATCATCCAATATTTGGCATAAGAGACTCATCCACATGAGTAAAAGAAGGTTATCTACCTTAAATAAGAAAATGTGCATTATTGTTGAAAAGGATGAATCTCTTGATCCTTGAAAATACTACTAGAATGAGGAGAATCATAGAGTCTCATTTAATATTTATTCTTTAAAAAGATCTGGTGTACTAAAATGTATGCAGACCCATGGAGGTGGATTCACTGGGAGGTAAAAAAAATTCCAATCCTTTATTGATGATTCATCTTGAATGGTGTGTGTATTCTTCTTGAAGATGATGAAAAAATTATTGGACTATTTCAATATGTTTCATGACATGGTGGAGTGTTAAACATGAAGAAAGTTGTAGTTTCTTCATTCATACAATGAATGAGAGTACACTTATAGGGAATTTGATTCCTATTGTACGATTTTGGGAATCTGACATGAGAGGACAGTCCCAAAAACACCAAAACATAATAAACTTTCATAAAGGATGAACATAACCATCATAGAGAAGGTCAAAAAAATGATGAGTTTCATTAAGATTCCTAAGAAATTTTGGTGAGAAGTTGGCCAGGTTTCATGCTACCTCATGAACAGATCACCATCGGTCCGAGTGAATTTTATGATTCCATAGAATATATGGTCTTGTAAACATCTCTATTACTTTCTTTTATGAGTATTTAGATGTTTGACCTTTTCACATGTATCCAAATGGATGAGTTAGTAGTTAGATGAGAGATCTACTCCATGAATATTCCTCATCTATGGAGATGAAGAGTTTATATACAAGATTTGGGACCCAAAGGAGAAGAAGGTGATCAGAAGAAGAGATGTCATGTTCTATGATAACAAGATGATCAAGGAGATTCAAAATCCTATAATGTCATAAATTTAAAGTGTTAAGGACTCAATTCATGACCCAACACCTATACCAGCACCACCAATAAATAAATATGAGGAGTTTTGTGAATATTCATTGGTAGCAGACCAAAAGGTATTGAAGGAGGATTTTGAGTAGGGGATACTCAATCCTATCTACAAGAAGTTGGAAAACCATAACAGTAGTTGGGTGATCCTATGCCTCCCGAACCTAAAATTTCATAGGTTTGAATATCTTCACAAGGATTATTCCAAAAGAATATTTGGATTCAAAGTTCTAATTTCCGACTGATGAGGGGAAGCTAAAAGGATATGCAAGGTGATGGATCAATAGTTAATGATACTTGTGAAGACCCACATGAAGGAGATCCTAATGATATGTTAAAAATGGTGGGGTTTCATACAAAGATGGACCTTTTTAGATGATCCTACAGATTTAAAATTGATTAGGAGAATTGATGAAGTTTTCTTCCCTGTTTCCTTGGATGGTGGCTAGTGTACCAACTTTTCCCACGATGAAAGACTTCCAACATGGTTGATGCACATTCTTCTTGTGTGGCTCTAGTTCTTTTAGTATCCATGGGATAATTCCATGGTAGGTGTGGATTGTTGAGGGAGTTGTGTAAAACATCAAACCACCCATAATGTATATAAAATGTGTCCTTTGGGGATATTTCAACAGTCATACATCTGATCTAGGTGAGCTCCATTATATTTAAGAGTTTGGAGAGATCTATGTGAGATAGAGAAAGGTGTAGAGATTTTTTTTGTAATAATTATTCACATAGAAATATTGGTTGTTTTCTTTTGAGGGGTAATGGTGAACCAAATAATAATAGAACACTAAAACTCTAAAAGGACCTAGCTAGGGAGTTTTCTTTTGGAAGTCAAAAACGAAAGTAAAAAACATTAAATGTGTGAGAAACAATAGAAATCAGAGAAAGAACAAGAACATGATATTTACATGATCATTCCAATGGGGACCTATGTTCAAGGTAAGAACACCACCACTCGTGAATTTAATTAAGATCAAAGAATAAATAACCAAAAGGTTAAAGGAACTACCAAGAACAAATATAAATGAAATAGGAAGAAAAGTATAAGATTTACAAGATTATAAATAAATGAATAAAAATACAGTACTTATAGTGTTGGAGTGGAAACACTCCAGTGGTCTTGATCTCATGAAGCTAGAATGAGTGTGCACAAGACGCCTGGATTCGAGGGATACCATAAAGAATCATTCTTCTTCTGAGATTTTGGAGCAGTTATTAAAAAAGTATTTACATCTTACACTGGGGAAGACATCGTGTCCACCAGAAATAATCCATGAGGTGAAGATGAGGGAGGATGAAAAGACTGTAATGAGATCCAATGAAGCAGAATGGTGGTGGTGAGATGTGGGTTCTCCAAAGGAAACTGAGATTCAAAATAAAGGAGTGATAGAGATGGAATGAATTGATGCATGAAATGATGGAGGCATAGGGTTTCATAAATTCATTCTGACACCACCAGCAGCGTATAACTGCTAACCCAACTAGAGAGTTTCATGAGGCACAACTAAAAAGAACACCAATGGCATATCACATAAGCTGAAAAATTTGTATGGATAAGATGAATGTGTGACCGAACTAATCTTTGTCCAAGAAACCAACATAGCACTGATCGCTGAGTCAATAGGGTCATGGGCAGTAGGGTTGGGATAAGGCTAAAGCCCATATGGCATGGACAAGGCCAAGGCAGGAAGGCCCAGTTCCAATTAGAAAAGAAACTGAACAAAAATAAAAAAATAAAAAAATATAATGATAACATTTTACATGGATTAATAAAATTCAACATAAATGGATGAATAAAACAATGGAAAATTTCAATATGAAAACATAAATTGAATGCCCATAATTTAAAAATATTCACCATTTTTAATTAAAAATGGAAATATTTTTTCACTTATGGTTATAGAATTAGAACAAAATTCATAATATCTAAACAATATTTGAATTTAGACCAAACCACATCTTTATTAAAACTATCAGTAGGGTTGTTATCAATGCGTGTCTTCTTGACACACAAGATTCCAAATTCTACAACATCTCTAATAATGATTATTCTAATATCAAGGTGTTTTAATTTAATATTAAATACTAAATTTCAAGACTAATAAAGGGAATATTGACTATATAATAACCTTTATAACAGAATTCAAAATATTAAGTTTAAAAGACAAACCTTTAATCCATAATGCTTCTTTGACTTCCTCGATCAAAGGAATATATTCTGATTTCGGGTTGAAGGAGCAACCACAAACAACATATTACATTTCATTGAAATGGGACCACCACAAGAAGTAAATAAATTTATAGTTAGGTATTTTTTAGTGTAAATATTCCTTACAAAACCAACCTCCATATATCAAACTAGAATTTCAAATGTTTCAACATATTTACCATAACACAAAGATAGATTAGAGATATACAACAAGTATCTAAGAAGCCACATAAGGGCATGGAAATTTGGCTTCCAAGGTGTGTAAAAAAATATAACAAGGGTGAAAATTTCATAGTCTATATAAGACCTTGTATAGATCATAATATACATGGAACTCCTCACTATATTAGCATAGGGAATTTGATACATACACTATACATCATCAGCAGCAATGGGTTCTTGTGCTAAGGTCAATTTAAATTTCTTTCAAAGAGGTATATTTGTAGGTTTGATAGATTAAAACATATATATCTTGAGAATATTTTAAATATAATAATTCTATGAAAAGTATATATGTTTATTTGGCATATCCCTAATTATTTCAACACCTAGGTTTTTCTTATCTGCACCCATATCTTTCATTTCAAAATTTCTTTCTAATTAATATTTTATAGAAATGATGAGACTAATATTTTTGAAAATGATAACCATTTCATCAAAATAATTCAATAATTAAAGAATACGGTTTTTTTTGGTTTAAAATAGACACATGAATCATATTGATTCACAGGGAATTAGTTATCTAACATAACAGAATCAAACATCTTATTTTGACAACCCTGCTTTTATTACAAAATTTAACATGATTTATTGCATAAAACTTCACTTGATACAACAAGAAGATCGAGAAGTTTAGTGTCTTTGGAGCTTAGGATCATTACATAAAAACATAAACCATGAAATAAAACATCTTTATTGAAAACATCCTTTACATGACCACTACATTCCCTCGTACTTCGCATTGCATGGGATAACTGGAGGACATGCATAAGAAAAGGGTGAGCTATAAAGCCAAGTAAGGGAGTACACATGGAATAACATGAGGAGTACAATACATGTTTGAAAATAGGCATATAAATAGAGCATAAAAGAAACATGAACATAAAGGCATGATAAATCATGATAATCATAACATGGAAATGTGGCAACAACACTTAACATGAAATTATCATGATCCAAGGCTCATTGAACATAGATCATGAGTAAATCCTCATTGAACATAAGGCACGATTAAACCCTCATTTCACTTGAATTTGCATGAGTCAACACTCATTTCACATGAAGTATCATGATAGTATACTTTACCCAATGCATTGGAGCTCTATAAGGGTGCACCCTTCTTAAACATTTCATTTCATGCATAAGTGTGCCACATGGATCATAAAACATGGATTCATAAAACATAATCACTTATTACACGATAAAGGAATGTTGAATTCATAAATGAAACTTTATAATCAATAATTATATGTGCATAAGGGTGAATACCCTTGATGGAGAAATGGACATGGTATTCACTACACAATGGTATTGGCTTAGAAAATCAGTGCGATTTCGGCAGCGTAACGGCGTGACATAAGAATTCACAAAAAAAGGTTGATGAGAGAGAAATGGGTTACTCATCATATTTACATGTAATGGAAAGTATGTAGTTCATATATATACATGTCCCAACAATTTTAATGGAATTTAGATTCCTGATAAAAAATTATTTCTTGAATGTAAATGAGGAGAGAGAAGTTCCTTTCGGAATTTCGGCATAGTAACAGGTGTACATGGGAGGCATTTAATGAGAGAGAAAGGGTATCCCATAATTAAAACATAAATATGGAAGTAAGAGGGAGGTGTGAAACCATACCCAAACATTTATAATTCAAATTAAATGGGAAAAAACTTAAATAAAATTGGAAAAAAATGAGAAAGGAAGAAAAAACCCTTGGAAGTGTGATTAGAAAGGATAGATAGAGGCTTGTGAGAGACTTATTGGGAGCTTGGGGCACCTTGGGAGGATTATAGAGAGAGTAGGGCAGAGGGTGGATGAACTCCAAGGGCTTTGAGTGAGGATAAAGTGGGATCTTGGGTGGGATTATATAGGAAAGGTGAGGGAATTATTTATTATTTAGGTTTGGGACCCCTTATATTAAATTAATCCAAACCACAAAACATCCCATGGTTTTTTGCCCATGGTTTTTGGAAAAGGGAAGAGGAATAAAATATTTTATAAGGAAAAATTACTAACTTCTTAAAATAATAAGGCTGCTTATTTGGAGGTGAGTCACACTCCCATGGAAATTAATTTAAAAAGTTAAAGTGTTGAATAAGTCTTGAGGGGTCCATTAATGATTTGAAAAGTAAGTCAAACAAACCCAAAATCAAATTATTTTAATGTTAAAACATATATTGGACGAACATAAAGACTATAGTATTGTATTACATCACTATTGGGTCATTATGATGTAATAAAACACATTATATATTTAAACGGTATTTAATTTTTACCCAAAAATTTGACTATCTCAGAAAATTATGAAAAATTCAACGTTGGATAATTTCGACATCCTAATTACAAAAATAACATTTATTTTATCTAAATAATTTTATAAATATGTGAATTTTCACTTTTAAAATAAAAACCGACATTAATATAAATTTCACGGGGTTTGACAGAAATGGCTTTCAAACCTTAATAAAAATATTAATTTCATTCAAAAAATTATAAGATAATTTATATTTAATAAAAATTAATTTAATAATAATATTATTATTTTATTACAATATTATTTAATTCAAAAATCCTTTAATTTAATAAAATATATTTCTTAATTAAATAATAACTAAAAACACCATTTGTACTTTAAAAACTATTTACAATGTATCAAAAATGACTAGAAATTATATTCATTATTATATACAAAAAATAATGTACATGAAAACAGTACTACTTATTTGTTACATAACCCCTTAAAACAGCCGCATAAGACCTAAGGGTATGGTGGGCGATGGAGACAGACTCATGGGGTGGCTCAGATAACATCGCTCAAGTGGTAATTTCAATCAACTTCCACTTTTCCCGTAGATGGTCACGTTCAAGCTTGACATGATGAAGATTAGCTTGGGCTTAGTCAAGGGCGAAGCCCAAAGACGCCACCTCTTTTCCAAGCTCTGAAAAATGGGCTTCGTATGGGGCAATTCCACTGGATGAGGCCATCTCTTCTTTTGTCTGAGTAAAATTGGATGTGTTAAAGCCCTATATTTATACTAATCATGTGATCACTATTCAAGAGCTATATTAGCAATGGTCAAAATTCTTAACATAAAACCAATGAAGTTGAAATTTTATATAAACATAAAGAGACATTTAATTAGATCAAGAGAGATTTCCATTAATGAAAATTTGGGTTGTTACATTATTCTATAGTCTTGAGTATTTTTTTAAACCATAAAATTATTTATTCACGATGAGTACTTGATTTAATTTTAATTCCTTAGAGTAACCATCATTAGGTTATATATATTTTTTTTCATTTAAATAACCATTTAGGAAGGCAATTTTAACATCATGTTGTTCAATGTGTAGGTCACTATGGGAAGAAAGATCAATTAAAATACTAATTGAATTATTCATAATAATATTGGAAAATATTTGAGAATAATCAATTACTTATCTTAGAAGGAATACCTTAGAAAAAAATATTGATTTGTAGTTTTATTTTATTTTCATCAGTGTTATCTTTTTTAATTTTTTGAATTCACTATGAACCAATTACTTTTTCATTAGGTGGTTCATTAACAACAATCCAAATGTGATTTTTCCTTATAGAGTGCATTTCTTCTTCCATGGAAAATACCCACTGCTTTAAGACTTTTTCATTTAGGTATTTCCAATATTTTTTAGGATCATCATCTATTAGATCTTGGTTCACATGAATGTAATATAAAGCCATGTCATTCTAGATGAACTGAGAAAGATGTATAGGGACTCTCCCCTCTCTTTCTCAGATCAATTGGCAATCCCTATTAGTATAAGGGGGATTGTATTTAGAATTTAAACACAAAATAGAGGTGGAATAATCATGTACAATAGGTTGTTCATTCGGTGAAGTGGTCTAGAAAAGAGTTTCAAACTGGGATGGAGGCTTAGTTTCATAAACATGTTCAAGGGATGGATCATTGCTTCCAGATGGGGATTAATTCATTTTGGGAGATGAGGACTCATGGAACATGACATCCTCACTAAGAATTATTTTTTGGTAACCAGTTTTGTCGACACAATGTTTTTAACCCTTAAATCTATTTGGATGCCAAAAAAATGAATTTAAGAGCTATTGGTTCTAGTTTATCTATTTTAATGTGATCATATGTTTTACTGTCAAATACCCTTACGTAGGTATAAGATGAATGGATACAATTCCACAATTCTTATTTTGTTTTAAACTGATTGAAAGAAGAGGGATTCATTTTAATAAGGTTGATAGTAGTGTTGGCAGCCTCTTCCCAAAAATATTTATGGAGACTCAAGAATAAAAGCATTATTAAGAATCTCTCTAAGATACTCCAATTAATTCTCACTACAAATCCATTATGTTGGGTGGTTTCGCTAAAAGTAATATGTCATTTAATGCCTTAAAATTCATAAATCTGAATGAATTATGTGGATATGTATTCCAGTCCATTATCAATTGTCATGGTAGTAATTATTTTACCAATTTGGTTTTCAATAAAAAATTTCAAGGTTTTAAATGTTTTGAAAACATAACATTTATTTTTTAGAATGAAATTCCTTAAATTTTTGGAAATTTCCTATATAAAATTGACAAGATAGGAATCTCCACCATGGGAGGTAGTTCTAGATAATTTCTATAGGCCCGAATGAATATATTCATGGTTTTATTATCTTTAAAGGAGGACTAATGGAAACTCTCTTAGACTTTCCCATCATACAATCTTTACAAAATAGAAGATTTCATGGTGTGATGTTACTCAACATCCCTAGATTTGTTAGTTCGTCTAAGCCCTGGGAGATAACACGTAATAAACAGGGTCTTATTTTCATGTATGTTTTTCTTTTCTGGTAATTTTTGAGAAAAATAGAAAATTTTGGATATTTTTGAAGTACAAGACGTGTACTTTATGAGTACACGCCATGTGGGGGTGTTCTGGAGGCCGCCTAATGTGGAGTAGGGAAACAGATAGTACACTCCATGTACATCAAAAGTATATGTCATGTAATTTATTTATTTTTCAATAAACGCACCGGGGTTGCGTCTAATTTCCAAAAAACACTTCTTTTAGGTCCTGTTCAACCGAGAGCGTCATACGACCGCTGATTTTCGTCAATCCCCTGAGTGTACATCTGTCCTCCAAATCAATCATCGTCGCTTGAGTTTGAATTAGGTCATTATGTTATCTCTTCTCCTAGAGAACCATATTATTGATCATGGGAATTCTATGTAAATTCATGCTTCAAGGTTCATGTATAGCGATCTCCTAACCCCAAGGTAGGTGGTTTGTGCCTTTCAGTTGAAGGTCGTTGAGTATTATGTGCAATTATTCCAATACCCTTAAACGGGGTATTTTGCATTTGCCGTTTTACCCCTGTGTTTTTCCTGACATGCGTGTATGCTTGTGTAGAGGTTAAATTAGATGTTAATGGAGTTCATTGTCATGATTTGTATGTTTTTCCTTTCATGTTCTATTTACATCTGTTTGGTCTTGTTTTTCCTGTTTTCCCATTCCTAGTGATAATAGGATGGAGTGTTGTTTTCTAGTATGCTGGATATGTTTTAGACTGATTAGCCAAGTAGTTATGTAGGTTTACTTGGTCCATATTACATTGGTATGATCTTTGATTTACACAGGGCCATGAGAACTTAGTGTAGTAGACTATAAGGGGGTAGACTGAGTGAGCTTTTTCAGAGAGTCTTTGAGCATTATAGACTATAAGGGGGTAGACCGAGTGATCTTCCTCAGAGAGTCTTTGAGAATTATAGAATATATGGGGCTAGAACGAGTGAGCTTCCTCAAAGAGTCTTTGCGAATTATAGACTACAAGGGGATAGACCGAGTGAGCTTCCACATAGAGTCTTTGAGCATTGTAAACTATAAGCTGATAGACCGAGTGAGCTTCCATAGAGAGTCTTTTAGCATTATAGACTACGAGGGGATAGACCGAGTGATCTTCCTTAGAGAGTATTTGTTTTACTGGAATTACCTTGAATCACTCTCGGATATAAGAGTAATTTACTAGGTGACCTTACTTAGAGAGTATGTGAACGACCTGGGCTATAAGAGGAATTAACTGAGTGTGCTAACTCATAGAGTTCTTTGAACTTCTAGCTATAAGGGGAATTGACCTTTTATGCTTCCTTATAAAGTCCTTGACTACGCTAGACTAAAGTGGAATTGACTGTGAGTTCTTCCTTAGAGAGTCTTCATGAATTCGTATGAATTAGAGGGGTTAGGATGAGTGTACTGCCCATATGGTTTCTTGTACTTGTTAAGTTGGACCAGAGGGGATGGTTGTGGTTACTTCTCATTGGGTTACCAGTTTTTGTTTGGTTGTTTCTTGATACTGATATTGTGGATTATTTACTATTGAGTACTTTTCTGTTTACTATTTTTTGTTCTTTTACATGTCATATATTCACTGAATGTTTGGCAAAGATCTTCGGGTGGTTTACTACTGGGATTTATTCTCACACCCTGTTTGGGTCATGCTTTTGGGCCCAAACATATTATATTACTATAGGTATAAATAAGGGAAAGCTCTCTTCTACTACATGTACATGACTTGTTTTGGAGCTAGAGAGCATGGGACCAAGAATTGTCTTACGATGCTAGGGTGCTATTTATCTATTTATTTTGTACTTGGGTTCACTAATTCCTTGTTTTCCTGCATTGTGATCTTTTAGCTACTTTCCCAGAAATATGTATCATGCATCATTTAAATATATGTTCTTGAGTTTTTCTTACTTTCAGTCTTCCGTTGTTTACTTTTGTATAGATTATTATTGCTTCTGTTATTTATTTTGTTTGTCTTCCACTGTGTACTCTGCCAATGAGGGAATAGTTTCCCCACCATCACACCCAAGTCCCTCAATACTAGTTGGAAGCCTCTAAAATTTGGGGAAATGCGCTTGAGGCCATGTGACCAACCGGGTACAGGGCATCTCTGGGTGGGTTCTGGAACTGGGACGTTACAAAGTGGTATCATAGGAATTATTATCCATTCACTTACTTTTTGGTTCATTTAGCCAGGAATAGGACGGAATAGGTACTTGGTAATAAGCTATGCCTAGGAATAGTTAACCCATGTACATGGAAAAACTAATATACCTTGTTTATTTCCATTTTCTGATTTTTCTATTTTACAGCTGATTTAATTTCACCGTTGGGTTACTCACATGCTTGGTGTTGTTACTATTGATATTATTGAGGTTCTATTTCTATCACAACATGGTGAGATGAGGGTATTCCATCTCATGCATCATGTAGGCACTTTCTAGAAATCACATGTCATGAATTCTTGTCCTGCCATTTAGGGTGCATTAGCAATTTCATGTTGTTGTGATACTTGTTGTGCTAGATATGAAAGATTTTCTGATAGATTACTTGATAGAATACCTTCTATAGATAGGTATTGCTTTGTGTAAGGACTTGTTTGAATGAACGCCAAATTTTGGTTCTTGAGGTGTTATGGGCCCTCATGAATCAGAACATGGTAGATCATTGACTAGTTTTCTAAGTATATGATATGTATACGATGCCAAACATTTATTCGTGGGGAGTATGGGCCCTCACAGATCAAATTTTAGCTCCTAAATGCTCGTTTTTGTGTTTTATGGGATCTGGAGTAGTTTCTGAGGCTACTGTCTAGAAAATCCCAGAATACACGGTGTGTACTTATTGAATACACATCGTGTAGTCTATAATCGTGTCACTAACTATGTGTGCAGGGACACGGGGTTGTGAAAATCTTGTAGGAAGACGCCGTGTACAGTATACACACACAGTGTTTTAGTGACAATGTGTCTAACCATGTGACTTACAACATGGATGGATGAAACATGAGATATACACACAGTGTCAATAATGAACATATCATGTCGTGTCACCTAAGTATCCAGCCATGTAACAAACAACACGGGTCGGAGAAATCCTTCATGTACACATAGTGTCCACCTGGAACATGCCATGTAGAGTGAGTCGTGTACCCAATCATGTGACTAACAAAAAGGGACGGGGAAGATCGTGTAGTACCTGCCTGTTTGTTTAGGAAAATGTTGTGTAGTATTGTTTTGAGTGATCCATGTAGCCAGTCGTGTAACTAACAACACAATCTTCGAAGTTTGTCTAATAGACACAATATCTGGACATAACACGTCGTGTAGTCTTGGGTTGAGAGGACCGTGTTGGTTAGACATGTAAGGGGACTCGGGCAGGGGAATAGAGTTCAAGTACACACCGTGTGTATGGAAAACACACTGTGTGTTTTGTGTGTTACACGACCAGTTGTGGCAGGAGTACACGCTTGTGTGAATGGATTGTGGGAACACGACGTGTAGGGGAAATACACACCATGTAGTCATGTTTTGTAAATGTTGAATGTTTTCTTTCTACTATTCCCATCTTGAACTTATATGTTCAGTCCTTGATAATCTTGAGCTAAGGTGTGCGGTTGACCTTGCAGAGTCATGCAACCAAGATGTCCTCCGGTTGTACGCCAGTTACCAGATAGTTACCAGACACCAGATATGGCTGATCAGGGACTTCCTGAAGATCATCCAGTCATTCCAGTCTTGGAACCATCCATTACACCTAACACAGGAGCTGATGCTCACTTCAGGGAGGGCTTTATGAGGATGATGCTGACATTTCAGGGAGCACCGTCTCCTACCCCGTCGATGGCAGAATTGACACAGGTCTTTCAGCAGCAACATCCTTCTACTTTCTCAGGGGATAGAGGACCCTAGGTTGTTGACTCAAGGCTAGAATCCACTTTGACGATATTCAAGCATCTGGAGATACCTTTAAAGAAGAGGGTGATGCTTGTTATCTACATGCTCCGATACTCCTCCAAAACGTGGTGGGATGTGATCTCACAGGCGGGACGCCAATAGAGTATGTCTTGGGATGATTTTCAGCTCATCTTCTATGATTAATTCTATCCAAAGACCTTTAGGGCTGATCGAGCCTGATATTTTATGAGTCTGGAGCTAGGTACTCTCACTGTTATGGAGTTTTCATCTCGCTTCACAAAGATTCAACATTTCATGCCTATTCTGGGAGGAAATGTGTTGTTCCATGCATGTAAGTTCATGGATGGTCTATGTCATGACATCCGATCGTAGCTAAACATATTCAGGTTGACTTCGATATCCTCTATCATCAACGAGGAGATGATCACAGAGTGCAATCTGAGGGATTCTAGAGTAGTGATCCAGGGCAGTTCGACATCCAGAGTCAGTGTTCCTCCTACTGATAGCAGGAAGCACTGTAGGGAGTCCGCATGAGGAGATCAGAGTAGGCGCAGTGCATCTTCAGTTCGCTAGGTAGTATGATACCAGTGCAGGAGGAGGGGGCATACTAGGCCGCAGTGCCAGAGAGACCCAATGGAGTGTCAATCTTGTGGAAAGATGAGCCATCTTCAGCGTTTCTCTCAGATATTATCACCTGCAGCTAGTGATGAGGGTTTATCTATGACTCCTCGTAAAGGAGGAGTGCCACCGGTTTCTCACTAGTCAGGGAACTAGAGTTCTTCTAGCCGTTCAGGCCAAGGTGTAAGTCATGACCGTGGTGGTCAGTCACCAAGCTATCAGCGACAATATGGTGGAATAACTCAGAGTGGTCAGTCAGGGTCACGGGGCCATGGAGCAGGCCTGACCTTTGCATTAGAGTAGACCCAATAGGAGTAGGATCCCTGACCCTCTACAGTTCGAGGTACAATTCTAGTTGCCTCGGTTTTATCTTCTACTCTTTTCGACACAGGGGCTTCCTATAGCTTTATATCTGTGGCTATTGTGGAGAGCCTTGGGCTCTATATCCTTTCTTCATCTGATAACGTGACACTAGAAACTCTGTTGGGGATGAGGACTTTTAGTGTACTTCAGTGCAAGGAGTGCCCTCTTGTGGTTTGTGGGTGTCACTTCTTATGGGACCTCTATGTCCTAGAGATGACAGGATATGATTTCATTCTTGAGATGGACTGGTTGGTTCCATTCCAGGCAGTCGTCGATTTCTATCGCCGTGAGGTGAGTTTCATATCACCAGAGGGCGTATCCTTCCTTCAAAAGGGTGGTTGGGATGTCCAGGCGAGCAGAGCAGGTCCAGAGCATCATGGGTTTAGAGGAGTTACAAAGCATATTGATAGTTTGTATCTGGATGATAAGGGGACTTCACAGTCAGACTTTCCTCTAATGGTGGATCATTTCAGAGATGTCTTTCAATAGAAATTTTCAGGTTTGCCTCCATAGAGAGAGGTAGAATTTTCAATTTATCTTGTCCCAGGAGCGGCGCCGGTGTCCATTTCTCTTTATAGGGTGGCTTCACCTGAGTTACAGGATCTCAAGAAGTAGTTGGAGGAGTTTCAAGAAAAGGCTTTCATCTGACCCAGTACTTCTCCTTGGGGTTCGCCTGTCCATTTTGAGAAGAATGCAAATGGTACTACCAGGATTTGTGTGGATTATGAGAAGCTGAACTAGTTGACGGTCAAGAACCAATATCCCTTACCAAGGATTAATGACCTCTTTGATCACCTTCGAGGAGCCCAGGTGTTCTCGAAGATCGATTTGAGGTTAGTTTAACATTAGTTGCAAGTTAGACCATCTGATATACCTCTTACAGCTTTTCAGAGCTGGTATGGTCTATACAAATATGTGGTTATGCCATTTGTTCTCACGAACGTGCCTTCAGTTTTCATGGAACTGATGAACCGAGTGTTCCATCGATATCTGTATTCTTTTGTAGTGGTCATTGTGGGTGATATCTCGGTGTACTATCACACTCAACACGACCTTGCCACACATCTTGATATCATTCTGAGTACACTGAGAGAGAATCAGTAATATGATAATCTCTCAATATTCCACTTTTGGATGGACCGAAATCACTTCTTGGGTCTTGTTATCTCAGAGACAGGAGTGTCAGTAGACCCAGATAAAGTGAGAGCATTAGTTTCCTGGGACAAGCCGACGAACATCTTTGAGTTACAGTGTTCTCTAGGGAAGGATGGACACTAAAGACGCTTCATACAGAACTTTCATGCTTACCATCATCACTGAAGGGTCTGACTAAGAAGGGTGCGATGTTGTTGTGGTCAGATTCTTGTGATTTAGCCTTTCCGGAGCTGAAGCAGAGGTTGAATTCAGCACCGATACTAGTATTTCCAGAGCCGGGAAAGAGTTACTATCTACTGTGGTGCTTCATGTATCGGTTTAATAGTTGTGCTTATTCAGGGGGATGGAGTCGTTGCGTACGGGTCTTAGTAGTTGAGGCCACATTAGAGGAACTACCCAACACACGATCTCAAGTTGGCAGTAGTTGTTCATGCCTTACGCTGTTGGAGACATTTTCTTCTGGGATATCATTTTGTGGTTTTCACTGACCACAAAAGTCTCAAGTACATCTTTATTCAGCGTGACTTGAATTTGAAATAGTGAAGGTGGGTTGAGTATCTTCAGTCCTTCGATTATGAGATTTCCTATATGCCTGGGAAAGGCAACACAGTGGCTGATGTGTTGAGTAGGAAGACTTTGATACATGCAGTTCAGGAGGCCAGTAGTGAGTGACAGCTTATGGCTCTTTTCCTTGATATTCATTTGGAGGTGCACGACAGACAAGGACATAATTCTCGTTTCTTCTATAGTTGTTACCTCCACACTTCTTGATCAAGTATGTCTGAGGCAGCTATCCGATTTAGAAGGCCTAGTCCTACAAGAAAGTGCGGTAGGAGAGGACCCTATTACCGGATGGACCATAGGTGAGGATGAGATCTTGTGTCTCCAGGGATGCGTATGGGTTACAGAAGACATACGTGAGGAGTTGATGCGGGACATTCAGTCCTCTGTTTGGGTAGTTCATCTTGGTGTCACCAAGATGTATCGTGATCTACACCACCAGTATTGGTGTCCAGGTATGAAGAGAGATGTTGCTGGTTTCGTCATAAGGTGTTCCACCTATCAATAGGTGAAGGCGGAGCATCAGAGACCAGCAGGACTTCCACAGTAGCTACCCATTCCCAAGTGGATGTATAATGATGTCGTGATGGATATTTTGGTATGTTTGCGATGGTTTGCAGGAGGGAATGGTTTAGTGTGGGTTTTCATTGACAGACTCACAAAGGTCGCTCACTTCTTACCGATCAAGGAGACCTTCAGTGTTAATTAGCTGAGACGATTGTACATCTGAGATGTTGTACGTCTACATGGAGTTCCACACTCCATTGTTTCAGATAGGGATGCACACGATACTTATCTGGTCTGGAAGGGGCTTTAGAAGGCTTTGGGTACACATGTACTTTTGAGTACATCATACCATCCCCAGACAGATGGCCAGTCTGAGCGTACGATTCAGGTGCTATAGGACATGCTCTGAAAAGGCGTTCTAGTTTTTGGAGGATATTGGGAGAGACACATACATTTTTTGTAGGTTTCCTATAATAATAGTTTTCAAGAAACTATTCATATGGTACCTTATGAGTCTTTGTACAGTATGCCATTCTGATCACCCTTATGTTGGTTGCAGGTAGGAGAGGAAGCATTGTTGGGACCTCATCTTGTTCAGGAGATCACAGAGCAGATATAGTTGATTCAGAAGAATATGGCTACTACACAGTATCGTCAGAAATCTTATGCTAATCAGTGGAGATGACCACCGGAGTTCGAGTTCGGGAATCAGGTTTTTCTATGTGTCGCACCGAGGTTGGGACACAAGAGAATTAGAAGACAAGGTAAGCTTTCGTCGAGGTACGTCGGACCATTTGAGGTGTTGGAGATAGTTGTCCTGGTTGCCTCTCGGTTATAGTTACCCTACAGGTATCGGGCTATGCACGACATCTTCCATGTTTCTCAGCCCCAACGTTACTTTTCAGACCCATCTCCTATCTTTCAACATGAAGAGGTTGAGCTCAAAGTAGATGCATTGTTTGAGGAGCATCCTATCTGGATTGTCGATCACAGTACAAAGGATCTCCGGGGCTGGTCTGTTCCTCTGGTACGAGTGCTATGGAAGCACAGGCGGGTACAGGATGAGACATGGGAGAGGGAGGCCGTTGTACGAGCACAGTGGCTGGATCTATTTGGGTTTTCTTCTTCTATGACAAGCTAGGGAAATTCAGGGACGAATTCCATTAAGGGTGGGAAGTTTGTATGAACATGGGTCTTCTTTTTCAGGTACGTTTTCCTTTTCTGGTCATTTTTGAGAAAAATAGGAAATTATGGAAATTTTTGAAGTAAACACTGATTACTTTATGAGTACATGCCGTGTACCGCTTTGCCGCAGGAGGCCTTGTGCCGACCATGTCATGGACACACAGTCTGTCGTGTGGGGGTGTTTTGCAGGAAGCCTAAAGAGAAGTACGGAAACGGAGAGTTCACGTGGTGTACATTCTATTTTCATTAAATGCACTCGGGTCATGTCTAATTTCCATAACACACTTATTTTAGGTCCAATTCTACTGAGAGCACCGTACGACCTAAAACCTTCGATGAACCCCCTAAGAGTGCATCCGTCCTTCAAATCAACCACCTTCTCTGGCATTGGAATCACGTCTGTAAGTTCTCTCTTCTCCTAGAGCACCATCTTATGATTTTCTCTCTCTCGTGAGATATCGTGGGTTGAATTTTTTAGACATTTTTGTAGATCTTGGGTGTTCTAAGGGGATTCAATCTTCATGGATCATATATAGCGATCTCCTAACTCCATGGTAGGTGGTTTGTGCCTTTCTGATGAAAGTAATTGAATATTATGTGCAATTGTGCCAATACCATTGAACCGCGTATTGTGAATTTACATTTTTACCCCCGTTTTTTCCTTCCATGATTGTATGATTGTGTAGAGTTTAAATTTTATGTGGATGGAGTTGATTATAATGCTTTGGATGTTTTTCCATGCATGTTCTGTTTACGACTGTTTGGTCCTGTTTTTCCTGTTTTCCCATGCCTAGTGATAATAGGATGGAGTGTTGTTTTCTAGTATGTGGGATATGTTGTAGATTAATTAGACAAGTAGTTATGTAGGTTTAATTGTGTCATATTACATTGTTATACTCGTTGATTTACATAGGTCCATGAGAACCTGGTGTAGTAGACTATAAGGGGGTAGACTGAGTGATCTTCCTCAGAGAGTTTTTGATCATTATAGACTATAAGGGGGTAGAACGAGTGAGATTTATAGAGAGTATATGAGCATTATAGACTATAATGGGATATACCGAGTGAGATTCCTTAGAGAGCCTTTGTGAATTATAGACTATAAGGGGATAGAACCAGTGAGCTTCCTCAGATAGTCTTTGAGAATTATAGACTATAAGGGGATAGACCGAGTGAGATTCCTCAGAGAGTCTTTGAGAATTATATACTATGAGGGGATAGACTGAGTAAGCTTCCTTAGACAATATTTGTTTTACTTGAATTACCTTCAATCAATCCATGCTATAAGAGGAATTGACTGGGTGAGTTTCCTCAGAGAGTCTGTGAACGACCTAGGCTATAAGGGGAATTGACCGAGTGTGCTTCCTGAGAGAGTTCATTGACCTTGGGGATATAAGGGGAATTGACCTTATGTTATTCTTCATAGATTCCTTGACTACCCTGGAATATAAGTGGAATTGACTATGAGTGCTTCCTCAGATAGTCTTCATGTATTCGTATGAACCAGACGGGTTAGGCTGAGTGTACATCCCAGAGGGTTTCTTGTACTTGTTAGGTAGGACCAGAGTGGTTGGTTGTGGGTACTTCTTAGAGGATTACAAGTTTGTGTTTGTATATTGCTTGATATTGATACTGTGGATTGTTTACTATTGAGTATATTCCTCTTTATTGTTTTTTGTACTTTTACCTACCATATATTCACTGATTGTTAGGCACAGATCTTCGGGTGGTCACCTACTGGGATTTATTCTCACACCCTGTTTGGGTCATGCTTTTAGGCCCAAATAGATTATATTACTACAGGTATAGATAAGGGAAATTGCCATTCTACTACAGGTACTTGACATGCTATGGAGCTATAGAGCATGGGACCAAGCTTCGGCCTGCGATGCTGAGGAGCTGTTTATCTATTTGTTTTGTACTTTGGGTCAGTACTGCTTCGTGTTCCAACATTGTAATCTATTTGGCTGCTTTCCTAGACATATGTATCATGGATCATTTATATATATGTGCTTGATTTGATTATTACTTTTAGTATTATGTTGTTTACTTTTTTATGGATTATTACTACTTCCGTTATTGCTTTTGTTTGTCTTCCGTTGTGTACTCGGCCAATGAGGGCATACATTCCCCACAATCACACCAAAGGCCCTCAATGCTAGTTAGAAGCCTCTGGCATTTGGGTAAATTCACTTGAGGCCATGTTACCAACTGGGTACGGGGCGCCTCTGGGTGGCTTCTAGAACTTGGACGTTACATAACATGCCCCAATATCCTATGTCATCTCAAATTACATTAATTTTTGAAGGAATATACCCTACCCAACTTCCTTGAATGGTTCTTTCTATTCCAGACATATACTCTATTAATGAGATACCCCTTTATTATGGTTCTAGAGCCTTTGGATATTTTTAGATATCCTATTTCATACATAAATGTGGGATATTTTTTCTTAGGATCCCAAATGAAATCATGTTCCTATGAATGTTGGGAACCCACCTTACATCATGAAAAGTGATGATGGGATGGTCATCTAGTTCTAGTATAAATTAACCTCTTACCTATTCCTTACACTTATTATTATTTTAAAATATGAAACCTCATTCTACTCTTTCTACAAACTGTAGTAATGAATCTCTAAAAGAAAACATGTGAATGGAGGAGCCTGATTTAAGGACCCAGTCATGATTGAGTTCATGGATGGACATATTTAAAACATCATTTGGGTCATAACTAGAGTCAACTAGAAGGGGCTGGTCAGTGGGTTATTTTGATTCAAGTTATTGTTTATATTTCTAGAATTCTATCTTAGTATGGCTTTGTTTTACACAATAGAAAAAACACTATCCTAATAATTAGAAATAGGATTCGGTTTTTTAATTTTATTTCTTTTATATTTACTACTTTTTTATTTCTACCATTTTATTGAGGTCTGTCCCCAGTAAACGAGGTCTTAGCCTCACCTTTAATTCTTGTTTTGGAATTAAATTCTTTTGATAGAAGGGATGATTTAACTTTTTAAAGAGTTAATGTGTCATGAACATACATCATGGTATCAACTAAGGTTATGTATCTATTTTCTAGATAAATTAACTGAATCATTACTTGATCGTCATCATCAACAGTTACATTAATGTTGGATAAATCTAAAATTATTTTTTTAAATTCATTTAAATGGGCCATAATAGAACTTTCAGGTTTCATCCTAAAAGGGAACATTCATTGATTGTTATAAATCCTACCAACTAATGAAGATATCATATATATTTTTTCTAGTTTAATATAAATACCAGCAGTAGTAGAATCATAAGAAACCTCCATAAGAACATTATCTTTTAATGAAATTAGTAATAAGATATGTGATTGAACTAACACATTAGAAAAACATCTCGATACCTAGTTGTGGTCAATCTAGTTTTGTTTACAGAAACAATAGGATTCTTAGGCCCAGAGAGGGAATCAATGAATACCATTTGAACCAGCATGGATCTCCTCTTAATTCTCCAATGGTTGAAGTAATTATCACCATCAAATTTATCCATTTCAAATATAGTTGTGGATCTATTTAACCAAAGAGTATATTATGAGTTCTTGATAATAATATTAAGCGTACACCCCCAATGACGGGCCATTATCTTTTGTAAATAATTTTTATCCAAAGTGATTTGAAATATAGGGAAAATATAGATGGGACAATCACTTTAAAAAATTGAGGTTAAAAGAATGTGGTGAGTTATGTAGAGATCACAATGTGTAATTAAAATAGAAAAAATTACTGAAATAGAGAAACAACTTCCATAGTATGGAAGAAATAGGAAGGAATTGATACCACTTTGGGAGGGGTGAGGGTGAACTGAACAATACCAAAACACTGAAACAATAAAAGGTCCAAATAGGAGAGTTTACTTTCTAAAGTCATAAATTTCAGAACAAAACATTCAATATGCGAGAAAAAAAAGAATGCTGAGAAAAAAAGAGCACAAGATTTACATTCTTTGGTCACATGGGGACCTATGTGCGTGGAAAGAACACCACCCACTCACTCATTTTATTAATCTCAAAGAATAAAATTCTACAGAGTGAAATGAACTATCAAGAACCAAGGGGAAAAATAGGAATAGAAGTTTTAGATTTATAATATTTGAAATAAATTAATGCAAAGAAAAAAAATACTTACAATCTTGTAGTGGAAACACTCCAGTTGTCCTGATCTCTTGATGTTGGTATGAGTATGCACAAGACTCCTAGATCGTAGGTCTCCCACAGTGACTCCTTCTTCTTATGATCTTTTTGAGCAGTTGATAATAAAGGATGCACATATTCCACTAGCTAAGGATGTTGTCTCCACCAAAAATAGGCCAATAGGTGAAGCTAAGGGGGCAGGTAAGCATGAACTAAGATCCAATGAATTAGAATGATGATGGTGAGATAGAGTTTCTCTAGAGGAATCCAAGATCCAAAATCCAAGATTGGGAGAGCTGGAATGAATCGATGTATGATGTAAAGGAGGAACATGTGGTCATCGATTCCTCATGACACCACCTGTAACACAGAACTACACACCCATTCAGAGAGTGAAATGAGGCGAAACTGAACAAAATGCTAGAAAAATATCACATAATCCAAAACAAATGGATGACTAGGATGAAAGTGGAGACACAACTAATCAACAACCATGAAACTAACATAGCATAGATTGTTGAGTCAATGGGTGAATGGGTAATATGGTTAGACAAATACCAAGGCCCATACAAAATGGAAAAGGCTCAGGAAGGAAGGCCCACTTCCAATTAAACATGTAGCCTAATAGTAATATAAAAGAGAAAATAAAATAATTCTTACATTTTTCATGAATTAAAAAAATTCAAAATAAATAGGAGAATTAAAGAAGAGTAAATTTCAATATTAAAATATAAATTTAATACCATTAATTTACATTTCTCTCTAAATTATTCTCTATTCATGATAAAAAATTACAACATTTCGTTACCATAAGGGAGATGCAAACCTTTCCTAAAGGGGATATAACATTCTCAATGAGGGAAATTTTATACTCAATGTTTATATCCATTCAACATGTTCTCCAAATATTCTCTAATAGAATCATTTCCACCCTCTTTACTCAAATATGTTTTCTAGAAATGTAAAAATGGAGTATTTACAACCTGCATTCAAAAATCGCTTCCCAAAATGGGATTAATATCATATCTGTTTCCCACCTGAATAGGTGGGTTAATTTATACCATTCATTTATGAAACATTCCCCCTCACAATGTGGAAACATATCTACCGACTCACTAGAATTGGGATTTTTTAATACCATCTAAACTATTTCTGAGTAATAATTAGAGAGAGAGAAAAATACCAATGTGTGAAATATTTCCCAGTTAGGTTCATCAGAATTTATGCCATTCCATATTAACAGCTTTCCCACCCTGGGTTATTCACAATTCCGGTTATGATGGAATAACAAGCATGACCAAGATAGTCGAAGCTGGGAAAACACCTGATGGAAGCGATGGTGGTCCGTGAGCGATGAATCTCAGTCAATACATTGGATGATTAGAGGTGGTAGGATCGTAGCTCGAAGTGGTGTAAAACAAATCTATGCTTTTTAGGATTTTACCATGATTTTTTCCAATGATGAAGTTTAGAATAAAAATAATGAAAATGTTTTATTTCATTCTCTTTTATTTTTTATCATATTTAATAAGTTTCAATTGGATATATAGAGGATGATTTGTGACTAGATATTTAAAGTTGAACATCAGGTACCCACATTATGTGAATGTGGAAATGTTGCAACATATAGTATTTTTTTTTTGTTTTTAATAGGGAACCTGAAGTAGTAATGAATTTAAAATATCCTTTCAATTCCCATGCATTTTATCTTGGTTATTCTGGAATAATTGGTTTTATTGTGCATCAAAAATATGAAACTAAAAATAAGAAGGGATAAAAATAATTACCTAAGATCATTATACATGTTGTATGGAAGGACACAAAAGGAATGATAATAATAATTTATTTTTGAAACAACTATTTGTAGATACAAGGAAATATTTTCATGCTTGAATTCCTATTAGTATTTTTATCTATTGGGGAATATTTTGGAAAATTATTTGTAGATTCTCACAATCATTCGTTGAATTCTACTAATTCATTTCATTTTATGAGATCCCAGAGAATGTTAACTGAAGTTATTTCTATGGAGTTGGATGTTTATTATTGAGTAGGAATTAGGTTAGTTGATTCCATCTCTTTTGCGAGGACTATTTCAAGTGGTCGAGTTGTTGTAGGTTATACCTGAGTTGACAAATTTAATTTTATTTGATCAAAACATTAAAGGGATTTGATTGTGGGGGATTGTGTATTCATGTTGGAGTATTTGGAATGATAATGTCAAATCAATCTTCACTTGTCTATGCCATTCAATTTGTTATGAATGAGAAGATTACAAATATTTTTTGGGGTAACTCAAAAATGTGTCTTGATTTTTAACAATTTAGAGACGACATTGTGTTCGATACAATATTTATTATAAATAAGGAATTTTGACAACTATATTTTTTTGGATTTAATCATTTCAGGGAAACTATAATTTTTGGTGTGCCATTATTGTATGATGAAACAACCTATTCTTTTTCATGGTTATTTCAGAAATGTGTTGAGGTGCACAATATGAAGCTTCCATTGAATATATTTACTGATCAAGATGAATATTTTGAAAAATCAATATTTGTTTTACTTTTTGATAATCATCATGGACTATATACATGGAATATACTGAAAACTGTTAGAAATCAACTTGGTTTCTTGAGGAAAGGGTGTTTAAGTTTTCTTTCATTCTGTGGGAACATTAATGTTTGAGTACCATAATGTGGTTGATTTTGTGGCATAGTGGGTGGATCTTAAATTAAATTTGGTGAAGGTAAATCATCATTGTTGGATGATGTATATACTTTGATGGAAAAATTGGCTAATTGATTTATCAATAATACATTAAAATTGGGTATACATAGAACATAATTAAGTAAAATACCAAAGTCATACATCATAGAAGAAATTTTTGATATAAAAAAGTTCCATCTACATAGATAAATATCATGAACTATCACTGGTCCATCAAAGGGAAGTAACTACAATTGAATCCCCAAATGGACATTTCTAGTTCAAATCATGAAAATCTACAACAGATTATCTCCAACATTATTACATTTTGTAGGATCATAAAGATAATAACCTTAAAAAATTAATTTCTACATAATGTGGGGCCTTTTAATATACCTATGTTTTAACGTCAAATACATTTACCATGAACTATCAATGGTTCTTCAATGGAAAACAGGTAGAGTTGAGCCCCCAAGTGGATATTTCCTCTTCTTAAGCTGCAAATCCCCTATAGGGGAATTGCAGTATCATTAAATCTAGTTGTATTATAAGGATAAAAACCTTAAAAAAGTACATCATGATGGGATTTATACTATTCCAAATTTAAAACAAAATAGAAACATACCCTTCATTATCATTGTTTCTACAAAATAATGTTGTTTAACTAGAATCCATGGGTGGATATTCCCAGTTCTAATGCTGCAAATCCCCTGCATGGGATTAGAAGAACAATTACCTATTGTTGAATTATAGGGACAACAACCTTAAAAAACATGTTTGTAAATCTTGTGGGGCGTTTGACTATACCAAAGTTGAAACTTCAATGAAAAGTATCATGTAATATTAGTTGTTCATCAAAGGTAAAAGGCTACACTAGAATCCCCAGGTGGAGATATCCAATTCTGATTCTAAAAATACCTTACACGGGATTTAAAAAATCATCACATTTTTTTGGATGACAATGAAAAAACATTAACACTAAAATTTCTACATCATATGGGGACTTTTACTATATCTATTCTGTAGCTTCCAAGACAAGTACTGGGAACTACCATTAGTTCTTCAATTTTTAGAGACTAGAATAGAATCCCTAGGTTGAGGTTTCCACTTTTGAAGATGCAAATCCCATGTAGGGTATTTGAAGACACAATAAATATTGATGGATTATAAGGATGCAAACCTTAAAAAACAAATTTGTACATCATGTCAGGCCTTATAATATACCATAGTTTCAGCTTCATTGATAATTTATATTTAGTTTCACCATTTCTTTAAAGGGAAGAGATTACACTTGAATACATAGGTGGATATTTCCACTTGTGATGCTGAAAATCCCTTATAGGGGATTTATAGCCAAATTCCATGTTGTTGGATTATAGGGATAGAAACCTCAAAAAAAAATTTTTTACATCATGTGGTGCCTTTCACTATATAGGATTTTCATCTTCAAATAAAATAATTATGCACTATCAGTGGATCTTAAAAAGGAAGTGGCTACACTATAATACTTCTGTGGAGATATCCAGTTATGATGCTGAAAATATCTTGCAAGGGATTTACATCATCATTACATTCTGTTGGGTTATAAGGGAAAACCTTAAAAAAAATATCTACATCTTGTGGGGCATTTTACTATTATAGAGTTGAAACTTCAAAGACAAGTACCATACACTAACAATGGTTCTACAATGGGAAACAACTATACTAGATTCCCCAGCTTTAGACTTCCACTTCTAAAGCTTCAAATCACTTACAGGAGATTTAAAACATCATTACATTTTGTTGTATTATATGGATAACAACCATTAAAAACATATTAGCACATCTTGGTGGGCCTTATACTATAACAGAGTCCAAGATTCATAGAAATGTACCCTGAACTATCACTAGTTCAACAAAGGGAATCAGCTAAACTAGAATCCCCATCTAGAGATTTCTGATTCTTATCTTCAAAATCCCCAACCAGGGATTTTCATCATCTATAGAGTTTAAATTATTATATAATCAAAATCATTTATAGTATAATTCCCCAATTAAGATTTCTACAAGGACTTTAAAAATCTATTGTAGTGGGTTTTTAGGATCAATTTCCTTCTAGGCTTCAAACTTGTTAACACATATCTTCCATATTAGAAGTAAAAAAAGGATACATAGACTTAATAGTATAAAATTTTATAAATTCCATCAAATAACATGTTTTTAAATTACACATTCAGAACTCTAACAATTAATTGATTTAGATTAAAACAATGACCACAAGTATATGTATAACAATGTGAAGTACAAACAATCACAAAAACATCATCTTTAGTCCATCAACTTGAAACTTTATCTCCATATCTATATATGTCATTTTTTCAAGAACATTCCTCTGGTGTTCCATTTTTGACTGAAATTGGACCATAATTACAACATCTTTGTTGCATTCCCAACATCAAAACTCATGTGGTGGTTATAACCACTTAAAAAACTACATTTATTACTTTCAAATGTAGAAAAATAGTCTATATGGATTTCTTTCAGTCTTTGACATATTTATGGATGCTTTCTTTCCATAGTTGCAGTTCTCACACCGTGCTCTAATTGCACCACCTGCAGAAATATGTGAAACAACTTATTTTGAAGAGAAATTTAAGAAATAAATATATATTTTTATTTTTAAATAAATTGATGTACTTGTACTATATAATTTATAACAAAACACATTTTGAATAAGAATCATTATTTCCTTCAGTTGGGTAACGAAAATGAACACCAAGTATTTTTGGAAAAAGTATACACTCTAAACTATTAATGCAGCATTTTTCTACTAAAAATATCAAAATATGATCATATGTAATGGATTATTGGATAAATAATAGATGAAGACATCTTTGGGTGCTGAATAGTGTTGCTTCATTGATCAAAGAAGCCTAAAACCCTAAATTTATCTATTTTTTGGCAATAAAGAATGATGATCGTCAAAGAATGAGTATAAATGTTGATAAACCATAATTTTGGATGTTGACCGAAACCCTAAATCTCTCCTCTCTTTTGATAAAATGATGAACGAACGACAGCCGCCATAGGATAATGACCCCAATTCCAAATCTGGAGTAGGTGAGAGAAAATCTAGTCAGATTTTTGTCCTAATTTCTCAGGATAATGGACCCTCAATTCTCGAGGGTAGTAAAATGAAAAAATAATACTAGAATATGGCCCTTAAATTGAACTATGCTGCCGAAACTAGAACACGTGTCACAATTGTAGGATAAAAATTAACTCATATATTCAAGTGGGAAATGGATACTATGAAAAGAGACCAAAATGGGTGTGTTGAATTCCCGCATCACCATCACATAAAACCATATCCATCATCCCATTAATGAACCATGTGGGGGGTGTTGAATTTCTGATTCACCATCATTTAAAAGAATAATTCATGGTCTCTTAGAATATACCACATCGTCACCACGTACAAATGAAATTCATGATTTCTTCACACAGTCATCTAGAAATCTCGACGTCAATGTTGACTTCTGTCCACCAAGTCACCATGGGGTCATGTAAGACCTTAGCCTTGTTCCTGTGTATGACTTCAGTTTTTTAATTCCTGGATGCTTCGTGGACCAACTAAATTTCCCCACACATGCATTTCATTTTCCAATTTTCATTTTCAATAACCTTTTGGATGTCGTCAAATAGTTTACATGAATAAATATAAATATATATAAGTAAATATATAGGTATATAAGTATATAAGTATGCTAATATACAAACAAAAAAATATATACAAAAAAATACAGACCCAAATATATATATGTAAAATTTACATACAAATATATATATTTTCACACACACGCATACACACACACACACATAAATATATATTAATATGTATAAAGACACATTTATCAGTAAATATATATACACTTTCACACATTTGTACAATTTTCTACAAATATATAGATATATAAATATATAAAACAAACATATGTGCATAAATATATAAAAATATATATGCACATTTTCTAACATATATATATATATTAATATACACACACACACACATTTTTAAACAACGTATATAAATATATACACACATTTTTAAATAAACATATTATTATATACACAATATTTTTATATAAAAATATTCAAAAATATATATACACAAATATATTTTCAACAAATTTATAAGAAAAAATATATATACACATTTTTCAACAAATATATACAGATTTTATACAGACAACAAATATATACACATTATATATATATAATATATATTTATATATCAATATACAACACAAAATATATATTAATATAAATACACACAAACACATTTTTCAACATATATATATATATATTAATATATATATATATACATATATAAGTATGTAGAAAAAATAACAACTGAGGCTAGTGGTAAGATTTATCTTGTTCATAAGGGGTGCATAGTGGCTAAAAACTCACCCAAAAAGCACTAATAATGTATTATTTTATCACCATTAAATTAGGGATGATAAAAGCCACTAATATTTATTAACAGATATATTATCAACATTTTTAAGGGTTATAAAATCAAATTTTAGTTATTTTAAATCCCTGAACATTATTAGTGTGAAGAGGAGATGGGCATGGTCCTTGACTCTATGGAAGAAATTTTATAAAAAAATTCCTTGTGGGTTCTTCACTTTTTTTTCACAGAACAAGTAAAATGAGTGTTTGTATCCTACATTTTATTTCAATTCAACATTCTTCTTTGACATCATGGAGGTATATTATTATTTTTCCTATCATTCAATTAATTAATTTTTCTTAGGTTAATAGATTTCAGAAATTCCTGTAGATTTAATAAGAATTTGAATCCCAATTTGTGCCTCAATAAGGAAAAATTACTACAGATTCCTCAATATTCAGCAGTACCCTTTATCAGTGCTAAAGGAAAATGCTAATAAATGGGTTAATTTTATCCGTGCTAGAAAAAACATTGATAAAGATCACTTATATCGGTAATAAATAAATCACTTATAATAGTGACCCCTTTTTATCACTTTTTTAGTGCTGATAAAGGTTAACATTTATTAGTGATTTAAATTATACTGATAAAGACTGTCATTTATTAGTTTATTTTTACTAACATAAAATGGTACTGTATATACAATATTTTCTATATACATATTTATATTTCCCTACATCTAATATATATATATATAATCATTTATACATTTTTGGTAATATATTTAAATTCAAATAATACAATTTACAATATAAATATAAATTTATATTCATATTTAAATTTATATATTTATATAGATAAATTTATATAATTTATAATATAAAATTATATTTATAAATTCATGTTTCTGTTTATATAAGTTTACATATATTGACACACATAATCATGTATAAATATAAACAAACACACACACATAATGTATATATATTAGATTATATGGTATTAATTATAAAAATAAATATATTAAATATTGTTCGTATTAAAATTTATTATATATTTTTATTTTTATAATATAATTTAATTAAAATATACATGTATTTATAATTATATGTGTGTTTTCATATATATATATATATATATCTATTTAAAATTATTTATATTAAAATATTAAAATATAAATATACACATAAAATCTATATTTCAAAAAATCATTCATATTAATATAAAACAATATTATCGATGTTAGTTTAAAAATTTATATATGTTAATGTAATATTAAATATCCATTTAAATAATTCTATAAATGAAAATATATTTATTTAATAATATTTGAATACAATATATATATATATATGTGTGTGTGTGTGTGTAAATATATATTAATATAATTGTTGTTGTTGTGACGTGAATCCTTGATATGACCTGAAATGCTCTGAGTGTGAAAAAAGAAAGTGAAAAATATTGGGGGGGGGGTTAATATACATGTATGAATATAAAATATATATGTATGTATGAGTGTGTGTGTACATTTATATGGTTATGTTATATATATATGTGTGTGTGTGTGTGTGTGTGTGTCTGCGTCTATGTATGTATGTGCATGTATGTGTGAATGTCTATATACATGCATGTGTCACTATATGTATGTATGTATGCATGCATTCAAGCATGTATATATGTATGTATACAAGTATATATTTATGTATGTATGTATGTATATATGTTTTCTTTTATGTATGTATAAATTCATGAATTTATATTGTTGGGTATAAGCCATTATACAAACACTGGATGATAGAACATGAGTTGTCTATAAGTTCACATACACTAGAGGTCATTTGCTATGGAATAAAACCACTTGAATATCATGTGTCTTATAGCACCAAAATTAAGAAGACTGTTATACCCTGATCACCACCTCTTAGTTGTTGTTCACACAAACACTCTCTAATAACTCATAAACACATACATTCAATTAAAGAAAACAGAATAAGATAAAAGGACAGAAAATGATTATGTGGTTTCAGATTTTATCCTGTGTCCACATGAAAACACTACAAAATATTTATATTTTTTTGAAATACAAGGAATCGAAATAACTAAATCTTATGATCCTATATTTAAAATTTCTATCAAGAGCACGAGTGCACATTAACATCTAGTCCCACTACTATTTTATAGAGTTCCCCAATCTATTGAATAGGTTACACCATCATCTGAGAACCATGGTTGGTATTTTATTTTATTGTAGCCAAAAATGCCTCAATCAATATAATTGGTAGACTATTCATAGGATATCCCGAACACCCAATAAACAAAGACCAACTTTCTCAGCGCATCAAAAGAACCTTATTGTATCAGCAAATTTACTTGTGTGATGAAGTCCATTGATGCCAGTTTCTGTTAATACTGGTCATTCACCAATGTTTTCATATTCTGTTAAACTGAATATAGAAACAATAGTCAGCTTTAAAAAACCCCCAAAATCTCAAACTATAGTACTACTTCAAGGATTTATCTCTAGTTATCCTCTAACACTAAGAAAAATTTCACATCTTTCTTCTTTTGTGCATGAAATGTTTTGCAGCATCATCTATTCACCAGAGTCCGACTATAGCACAGTGTGGCCTCAATAATTCTTAGATCAAAACCATTATGAACATATCATACTTATTTTTCCGATATATTTTTTGATGTGATAACACATTAACTTCAAGAAAATTCCAAATTAAATGGGATTTTTGGTCGATGTGTTTTGTCCTTGCATAAAACACTGGATTCCAAAAAAGGTGGATAACACTATGACCATCAGAGAATAATACTCATCATCATGGTTCCCTATAAATATCCTCTAGAAATGGAATAAATTATACTAACTCTTTTCCAAATTCATTATATACTACATATTCTTCTGTTGTTGTAAACAAATTCACCACATGCCACATTCAAGACATCCAACTGAAAAATGTTCCTCTAAATTTAAACACAAATCCCAGGGTGCTCTATCATATATTTGAATCCCCCATAAAATATAAATCCATGAATACTAATAATGGATCATCTTTTCTAAACAGTGAAATGTATCATATTCCCCATTAATGTATCATATGATCCACTTCATAGCTTTATAGTGTTCCCCTTTTGGGAAATACAAAAACCAACTTATATGTCTGACTTCAATAGTAATGTTTGGTTGCATAAAATTCATCACATACATAATACATCTATCAGTTGATGCCTAAAGAACATTCTCCATATATCAACCCTCATATTTCAATGAAAGTGCCTATGCCTTGGATAACTTTAAGTGTTCAATAAGGATAATTGAGATATAATTACATTCGTTCATTTGAAAATTTTTAGTGATCTTATAGATGTATTCATTTTGGGATAACCCCAATGTACCAACATTTATATCCATCTCTATCCTTATCCCAAAGATTTTATTGTCCATGTTATGTGCCTTAATTTCAAAAACTATAGACAAATTACTCCTTAGCATCAATATCCTTTGAATCTATGGACCCGAAATTAAATTTTCATCAATGTAATGAAGTATGATGTATGTCCTATGTTTATCCATGTTTTGATAAAAAATTATCATAGTGGCTCCTCATTAAACGTTCTATAGTCATGAATGCAACAAACTTATGTTTTAACTGTCAAGGTGTATATTTCAAGTGGTATAGAACTCTCTTCAACTGAAAAACTTGGAACTCATTATGATGATCTTCCAATAGTTTTAGATTCTCCATGTAGATCTCCTTTTCTAAATTACAAAAAATAAATGAAATATTAACATTCATCTGTTTGAGGTGTAGATCATTAGAAGGGATAAGACTCAACATAATCTGGATCTCTGCCTATTTTAAAACCAGTGAATGAATCCATGAGAATAAAATTCCATACATATATTGAAATTATTTAACCATCCTTCCATGCCTTATATCTTTTATTTCTTCTAGATCATCATTCAAATGGAAAACCAATTTATTCTCTGTTTTCTTATGATAGTTCATTAAACTACCAAATTATGTGAGAGTGTCACGACCCGACCCAATGGGGATCAAACCACAAATACCCCATACCCGCCTCTATTGGCCAGGGGCAGGAGACAAGCATTGAAAGGAATATCTAACATGGGTGGTATTTTTCTAATGTACCTGTATACACACACCTCACAATATAAAAGAAAAATGTTATATAAATAATAATAAAAAGATGAAATATCTAGAATATAACCATGAAAATGAAAACCTCTAGGATGTACAATAGTATGGAAGTGAAAATTTAAAGTAATGGGAAAAAATACACACCCAATGAGAAATTTGTCCCATCCTAAAAAAACATGAGAGTAATGTTTTGAGAGAGACCAACTCTTGGTCTCCAAGCTTTGACCACCATAGACATTACAATTCACCAAGTATCCCAATGATCCTTTGTAATTTTCATTGACCTATCCTTTTTCTATATAATACAAGAAACATGCAGGAAAATATCATGAATGGGTGTGTCTATATATACCTAGTAAGATGCCCCAAAATTTTATGGGAGAGCTATAAGAGACATGATAAGAATAGATAGATAGAAAGATCAACCTTACGAAAGAGAGTAAAAATTCAACAATATGGATACAGATATATATACATACATACATACATATATATAATAAATCCAAAGAAACCCAAATTAGATAGAAGAGGATATCCCTCTCACAACCCAACCTAGGAAAATAAATCCAACATTTCTAGAAGTCCATCAATGATGCTTATCATCTTGTGTGTATGGCCAGTAGAAAAAATAAACGTCAAGACACACCTCACCACTCTACTGCACAGTCAAGGGGAAAAATAAATAGGTAGAGGACCCATTCCCTAGTATAAAATTAGAGTACAAATCAGGTAAATGGTAGAGGGCCCATGCCCAACTAAGCTGGAGGGTATCACTCTAGCAGTCGGTAGAGGAACCTGCATAGACCCGTTGGAGAGTTCTAGTCCTGTAGTCAGTAGAGAACCCATTCCCATACGATATATAAGGATCCACTCTACTAGTAAAGGACCCATTCCCTGATACAATAGGAGGGTGCCACTTAGATAGAAGATAGAGGACCCATGACCAACCCAGTTGGAGGGTTCCACTCTCGTAGTCGAGGACCCATGTCATGACTCTCTAGGATGGTTCCACTCAATGGATAGCTAGAGGACCCATGCCCTATCCAAGTAGGAGGGTTACACAATAAATTTATATATAAGACCTATTCCTATCTAATAGGATGGTTCCACTATATAGATATGTAGAGGAACCATGCCTAGCCTAGCTGGAGAGTGACACTCTAAAGTGGGTGGTGATCCTACCTGATCAATTCCATAATTGAGTGTTTCTTAAATAATCATCATGCCCAAAATAAATCACATCATATATAAAAAACTAATATGGAGGCTACCATCACATCATACATGAAAAAAAACTTAGGATTGGATACTCATAGGCCAAAATATAAGTCTAAAAAATGATATACGAGAGACTGATGTTTCCTCAAAAGAGAATAAGGGGTATATGGCGTGTAATGGGAACAAAAAATGTGGGTTCCTACTCCATTACCTATCCATCTAACTACAAGTAAAAAACTCACTACCCATGTATCAATACATGGTGTGCCTTAGCCACCCTGGGTTTTTCCTATGGTCCCTGGTCATGTCCGTGTATCTTGGTCGTGTCCATGTACTTCGGTGCACGACGTGTGTCTGGCCGTGATTGTTACCATGTACTCTCAGAGTAAAAATTTGGGTCACCAGCATAAGAGTCACATGGATTTTGGGATTCCCACATAGATTGTGATACATTTCCTGATTAAACCCCTAGATGTTGTAACCAAGGGGTCACAGAACGTGTGTTATTCTAAACTACATGATCTGCTGTTTAGATTTTTCTATAAAGTCATATGTATGATCACATGTTCAAGTATGAGTCTTATAATTCTGATATCACCTTCAGGACTCCCAAAATGGAAGGATATTTCCTCTAATAATTGTTTCTGTCCATCCTGTGGTCAAGAAATCAAATTTTCAATGCTTCACATGAATATCTTATGAACCCACATGTATCTCCTTCCACACCTCCTCTATTATGGATAATAGAATAAACAATTGATCACCTAAAACTCCAAAATCATCTAATTCATCCTTGGTTTTATGTTCCATTAATTTAATGCGATTCCAATGTGAATCTGACGGTCCGATTAGGCTCAGTACCACATAGCAACATCGAGCCATGACCCCGTAGGCCAATGGAAAAGAATGCGAAGAATCTAAGGGAGAAAAACACCCCAAAAAACATTAATGGTCATTGGGAAAGCCTTATTGTCCAACAAACACAAGAATATATTTCCAAAGTGAGAAAAATTGAATAATACAATAAAACTAGAACACAAGAACTTGCAATGGATCAATTCAAACACAGATCAAAGAAGCATTTTGATTCTACACAATCAATTGAATATATGGTAGAAGAAAACACAAATTGATGAGTCCTACCTGATTTTTGGATTTTTCGTTGATGATGAACTCCCTCACCAAAAAAGGAGAGGAAACATTTCATTTTTTCCTCTCGATCTACCTGGATCTAGAGTTTCATAGTTGTCTGAATCTGATTCGCCAATGAAAGGAGGAACACCGCCTCTTGATTCTCCTTGGGATTATGTGGATAAAAAAAATATGAATTATAACAGAATATTTATAGATGAACAAATTAGGATAATTAATTTAAATAAATAAGTTAAATTATTTATTTTAACTAAACACACACTCCAACAGTCTAAATATATGAATTCCCCATGCTGGCCAACATTACATTACACCTAGGGTAAACATCACTTTTTGGATTCAAATGTGGTATCATATTTTTTTCCCATGATTTAGTTCAAAATTTATCCCATTTTATTTGAGAGACTATCTATGTTTAATATAAAATATATAAAATATTTCTATAAAATTAATTCTAGGCAGACTAGGCCTTAGAATCTCACACTATCTCACCGTCTCAATGCCTGGCTTCGAATATATATATATATATATATCAAAGTCTTTATAGGGAAAAAGGTGTCAAAATGATTCCCTCCTTAAATATTTTCATCTCAAAAAAGAAAATCAAAACAATAAGCTCATGATATTGAGCCTGCATCTGGATCTCCCACTCCCAAGAACACTCATAAAGATTACAATGCTTCCAAAACATGTGAACTAATGGGATGGGTCTTCCATGAAAGTTCCTATCTTGACGATCCTTAATTTCCACCAGGTACTCTCCAAAGGGATCCCCATCCTCGATGTCCATATCACCCCATTACATAATGTGCATGTATTCATGCACATATCTCAGCTGTGAAATGTGGAAAACATCGTGATCCCGCTCAAAATGGGGGGTTAAAGAAGGGTGTTATGAAACCCTATCAACCCTCTACAAGTTCTCAAACATACCAATGAACCATGGGGATATCCTATGCCCACATCCAAACCCCCACTATCCTCTTCGTTGGGAGAATCTTAGGAAAATTTGACCTCCATTCTAGAAATCCAACGGTCTATGATATCGATCTGTGTAAGATTTATGTCTACTTTGGGTTGTCCTCATTTGTTCACGGATAACCTGAACCTTCTCCATCATCAGCTGCAACATCTTTGGAACCACAAGAGATGCCTCACCAATATCTGTTCAGCATAAGGGTGCCCTGAAGGCTCTCCCATGTAGGTCCTTGAAAGGTTTCATGGCGATTGTAGATTGTTATCTATTGTTGAATTCAAACTATACCATGGGAATGTGGTCCTCCCAACTCTGGAAAAAGTCTAATATGAAATACCTAAACATATCCTCCAACACTGGGATAATTTTCTTGGTCTTCCAATCTGTTTGAGGGTGAAAAACTATACTCAACCTCATCTGGTTTCTAAAATCCTCTCGTAGGCCTCCCCACAATCGTGATGTGAACCATGCCTCATGGTTAGAGACAATAGTTGAGGGAACACCATGAATAAAAAAGAATATATTGTATATAAATCTTCTCCAAACTATCCACCTAACTCTACTCCCTGATAGCAAGGATGTGTGCTGAATTTGTGAGCCATTCAAATATCAACCATATGGTGTCAGGACCCATCTCTGTCAATGGAATCCCTATCACAAATTCCATGGATATTCCATCTCATTTTCACTCTGGGATCTCAAGGGGATACAAAAAACCTTCATGAATCTGGTGGTTAGCCTTCACCTACTTACAGGTGAGGCATCAAGATATGAACTCAGCCATGCTTCGTCTCATTTTGTACCACCAAAACTATTTTTGGTGGTCTTTGTAAATCTACATCACACCTAAATTTATAGAAAAATTATAAGTGAGAGACTCCATCATCACCTCCTCCTATATCTCAATTGGGACCACCGTCTGTCCCTAGAAAAGGATGACATGATTCCCTCCTTCATAAAATCCATTGGGTGAATATCCTAAGGATATATGGTATTGTAGGACCTCACAGTAGATATCTTCCAACACGGACTCTCTCACTTGCTGAACGATCAGAGGAGTCAACACCATAGTCTGAAGAAAAGTTTCACCCTCATCCTCAACTAGGTTAAGCTTCAAAGAAGCCAACATCTCATAATTCTCCTGGACCAAACGAACCCGTGAATTCCTATTATGTTAATATTTTACCATGTTTCCCTTACTGAGAGTATAGAATATCTCAAAGTCATAGTAGTATAAGAGATACAACTAGCACCATCATCTTAGGTTCAAGTCCATATACACGAAGAGACACCTAATACTTTGATGGGTTGAGTATACAAAAACGCAATATATCATAAGATAGTGCCTTGACATCCTTAGAGCGAAGACTACCACTGCCAGCTCTAGTTCAGGAATCACATAGTTCTTCTCATTGGGTCCCAAATTCCTTGTACCATATATGATAATTTCCTACTCCTATATCAAAAAATATATAATCCCATCTCCCAAGGAATAACAATACACTATGTAATCCATACCTTCCTATGATAGTATCAAAATAAGAGCACTCATCAATCTCAGTCTGAACTTCACGAAGACCCTATGTCACTACTCAATATAGTTAAATATATTCCCTTTCAGGATAGGGAACTAAAAGGGGTTTCAATAATGGATAATTCTTCCAAAAACCTTCAGTAGTACCCCACTATGACAAGAAAACTATACTCCTCTAACACACTCTTGGGTGGATCCGAAGAAATAAATGCATCGATCATTGCGGGTCAATGAACAAACCAGGCTCAGAAATGACATTTACCAGGAAGTGAACCTCATTAATATAGAACTAGAAATTAGATATCTTTCTATAAAGACTGTTCTCCGGGAGAAAATCTAGGGCCATCTTCAAGTGATCTTCATTCTCCTACTCTGAAGAATATTATATGAGTACGTCGTGAAGGAAGAAAACCACAAATATGTCCACGTACAACTGGGATACCTGGTTTGTCAAAGCTATAAATATGGTGGAGGAATTCTTCAATCCAAAGGTCATCCCTAGGAACTCATATTTTTGGTAGCAATATCAGAATGTTATATTTATAATATCATCCTCACAAACTATCAAATTGTGGTATTAGGATGTGATATCAATCTTTGAGAACCAAACCACATCTCACAAATATCCAATAAGCCCATCAATCCTTGGTAATGGGTACTTGATCTTTATTGTTTCATGGTTTAGGAGACGATAATATATTCAAATCCATAATCTCTCATCATGATTTTTCATGAACAACACAGAAGTTTCCCAGGGGACACCTTGGGGATGATAAAACCTTTCTCTCGAAGATAATTTAACTGCAACAACAACTCCCAATAATTGGTAGGGGTCATCTGATATTCTTCATAAGATATCGAAGAGGTCCCGATATGTAATTAAATAAAAAACAACCATATCCCACCTCATAGGTAGTCCCAGAACATCCTCGGGGAATACATCTAAAAAATACTCCACGAATGAAGGAATCTAGATGCATGAAGATCTTACTACACTAAAGGATACACTATCTAACTAATGGGTTAGGGGATATAGTCTCCTACTCACATAACCCACTCATCTTTCCATGAGATCTCTCTTGATCTTAAAGGATAATCTCATCCCATCAGTGAGAATGACATATGACTCATTTTGTAGTGACAATGAATCTGGGCTTGAACAATGGAAAACATATTCATAACCAAGATGATTTCATGGAGTTCCATCATGATAAAAAAATATACCATATGAACCACTCTCTACAAAGTGATAGCTTGCACTGATAGAAGATAAATGACATAGAAGAAGTGTTCCTTGTAGGAACCTCAAGATGATGTTGTTGGGATAAATCCTCAACCGGGGGCCATAGATCTCACACCAAGAGTATAGAGATTAAGGAATGACTCAAAGACGTGTCTACTAATGTTGAGGAAAGATTATAATAAACAAAGATCATTCCTCTAGTCATATTTTATGTCACTGGGTCGTAAGCCTTTATAGCCTACAGTTGTATGTGACCCTAACCACCAACTCCCTAATATTTATGTGGGATTCCTAGTGGTGGTGGTGGAAGGATCTCATTTCATCACCCAACACCCATATCTCCTCCTCCTAGATCTCCACCTAATCATCTTCTAGCTACACCTCCCATTGGGCCACCCTACCCTCACTTTGGAGATCCTTGGTCAAGGTGTTGCCTCTAGCATGGTGGTCCATCACCTATCTGACTGTGCTCTTCAGCATGTCTTGTCATCCATTCTCACACCATGTAACACCCCAAGATTTCATAGTGTGTTATTCAATAACTTGCACTACACGCAACACTGAGTTCAATTGCACCATGACTTATAAAAAAAAAGCCATTAAAAGAGGTCATGAATAGTATTAACTAAATTTTAAACTTTATATAATCCTTATAATTTTAGAATCCATATTATGAGTTTCTTAGTCATAATGCAAGAACAGATTCATTTTCAGTATTGCACTTTTATCAACTTTTGATAGTGAAACCTTTTTAAATACAATATTTTAAACTTTTTAACTAAATGGAGACATCAAAAAATTTAAAATGAAACATCCCAAGCTTCCACGGTACGCTTTCCTTTGAATAAAACAGTAGCGTGTGTTGTACGCAACTTCGAGTTCTAACACACCGTAACCAATCAAACTAGCTGTTATGAATAGTAATACCTACTTTTTGAAGTTATATATATATATTATATTTTAAAATGGACTTCATTTTTGGATTCGGAATATCAAATTTAGCCTAAGGTGAAATTTTGGTACTTTTTGGATAACTTTCATATTTTGATGAATAGTGAAAATTACTAAATTTTAATTAAAAACAACTTTTTTAATCAAAATAATTAATAGTGATAAATTATGAATTTGAGTGGTTTTAAAATATATTTAGAATATATTTTTACTATTTAATATAATGTTGGTAATTGGACATAATTTTACAATTAAACCGAACATAAACAAGTGTCAATCTTTTGATAGTTATTATCTCTTAAAAACACGCTTTTTGTTTTGACAGCGGGAATTAATTTTAAATTAATTTCTGCCACTTCTGTGTTTTGAATTTAGGAAAATAGATTCCATATTTGGAATCAGGATGTTCAAATTGTGTAAATAGGTAACTTTTATTTTTAGACATTTTGAATAATTACTACGGTAAATATTTTATTTACCATGGTTAAGGGTAAATCCGGTAAATAAGGGTTAAAAAATAATATTATAATAATAATAAATTACCCTAAAACGTGTCTTAAACCTATTGGTTGATACATGGTCGACCATGAGCATATTTGGGTCTATTTAGGGACCCCATGGATCCACTTGTAAGTGATAATGACACTTTATTTTAATTTAGTTAAAATGAATACAAAAATGACACAAGCATATATCTTTTAGAACAACAATTGTTACATAGGGTTATATATGTTGGATTTTAGATTATAAATATTCATTAGAAAGATAAAAAGATTTCCTACATAATTATATTTTATTTATAATTTTTAGAAATTAAATAATTTATTTTATATATGACACAATGATGATGTAGTAATTACTATAATAGTGAAAAATTAAAATAATTGATATAATAAATACCCAAATAAATATAATAAGAAACTTTTAATGAATTAAACTAATTTTCTAGGATAATATGATATATTAGGATTGATTTAATTGACTTTGTTCGAAGTAATCAATCTGTTATGAGTTTCACAAAAATCAACTATTGAATAGTGTCAAAATTGACATAAAAGAGTTCTTAAACAAATATTATATTATTAATTGATATTAAATTCCTAAAAATCTAAGGTTCGGCCAAAAGACTTATATCATTATAGGTTCATCATTAATGTACCACTTGGGGGTAACTTGGATGTATATAGTATGTTTATTAACCATATTATATAAAAATACAAAGAGACATTGTAAAAGTGAAACTAATTAACTTAGAGTTAATACTTAAAGATAAGGTTAATATAAGTACCCAAACCTGTCTAAATTCTATTGGTTGAGTGGTTTTCGACCTATACCCACCTTACCCTTTGAATAATAAGCTTTGGAGCAATTAGAAACCGAATATGAATTTATTATAAATTAATATTTCTAGCTTTTCCAAAGGTGCCCCTCACCCCTCTTATAAAAGGGCACTCCTCCTTCTCATTTCTTCACACCTTCAAAGCCTTTTGGTTCGGCCAAACTCTGCCCAAATACTCTCCCAACATCCCTCACTACAACCTAGAGGCCTTAGTTTGATCAGAAAGCCAACCTAAGGAGCCCTTTTGATCAAATCAAAAGGAAGAACCCGAAGAAGAGGTAATGATTTCACCACACTTTTCTAAGTTCATTTCTTCTTCCACTTCTTCTTCCTTTGTTCTTACCATTCTAAAATAATAACTCCAGTATCTCACATATACTATGATGTTATTATAAGTATGGTACAACCATATTCAGTATTCTATCTACCCTTTGAATAACATGTCACCATACGTGCGTACGTACGGCTTACCGTCTCCACGTCGTGGTGTAATTGTTATTCAATATAATATTATTTGGATGGGTATAATAATGATGTGTAACTCATGTAAATAATAAATATAACATGTTAATGATTATGTATATATGATATACCCTTCATTTATATATTATTTTAATATCAAAAGAATGATATTGTCGCTCGTGCGTACGTACGGACTACCATTTCCACAAACGCGATGAGATTCATTCTCCATCGTAACCATTCAAGTATAATTATCATTTGATGATTTAAAAATGATTTTTAAGGACTAGATATCATTCTGGATAAGAATAAGATACAAAAACCATGGATTATGTAACAAAACATATAAATAAAATGAGTAAGTTAACACCCGAAACGACGATAATTCTAAGATATTATTAACAAATCAATGTTAAAAGATCATATATGATATCATATTAATATATATGATTCTTGTATAATTTAATAACAATTATTTCACCATTATACAGGAGGTTAACCTACCCCAACAAAGGAAAAGTACAAGGTAAGGGTTTATTTCACAATCTCTTCATTATCTGAGGTTGTTTATACGTAATAATCTACTGGGATATCTTTATCATCCACATCCATGTTTCTTAAAAATGTATTTAAAAACATTTTTACTATTTACAATAATATGGGTTAAAGTCATTTATACCCTTGTTTGACTTTTTATAAGAGGTTTATAAAGGAATCTTTCCGTCGTTTTCAAAACAAGGTCCTTTTTAACCTTTTCGACAGAATTCAGGTAAGAATGTTTTTTTAACTTATACGGCGGGTGCGGTTATTTTATGCCATTATAAAATCTTCAAAGCTTTCCTTACAAGCTTATAAGATTATTTTTAAAGAAAATGTTTTATTTTATATGGATCTTAAATGATTTCAAAATAAAAGGAGATATTTCTTTAAAAAGAATTTTGATTTCATCTATGTCAACATCCTTTGATGGATTTTAAGATTATTTGAAGTTGATTTATTATGATACAAAACTTCTATATTGTATTGAAGGTTTTGTGATATGTTTGACTGTGGATGTGCTATTTTTATACCATTCATAGTTTATGGTGAAAGTATTGACATTTCGTATGCTAGTTTTAATACGAATGTTTACGTTATATTTAAACCTTTTCATATGGGAATGCATTGGACTTAATATGTGACGGGTGGAGCCCGCTATAGCTCCTCGATGCATCGGTAGGTCTCATGAGACAAACTAGTGTCTTGGCACAAGGCCTTGACAAAATCTTATTTGTAGTCTTGGCACGAGGCCTTGACTATGTGGTTATGATAGTCTGGCATTATGCATTCCAACATTATGAAAGTGGTTATTGATTTTTGCATGTGATTATTCGATTAGTAGAATATCCATGTGAATAAGTAAATGGCATTATTTCATTTTATTTATGCCATACCATGTTGAAAGTTCATATTTAAAAGGCTTTTGTTTTAGTTATACATTGCCTTAAATGTTTATTCTTATTTATGAAAGTTTCCGCTATATTGTTATCCTTACTGGGCATTTGAGCTCACCCCTTTTCTATGTTTTATTTTTCCCAGGATGTGAAGAAGTAAGTTATGAATGACCTGCATGGATTTTATGAGGGGTTAATAGTGTGGATTGTGGAAACATTATGTTGTTGTAGTAGTTTTTCATTTTATGATGTAATGTAAAACTTATGAATATATCTAGTGTTTCCAAGGCTACTAAACCAATCGGTCTTTCGAGATTTGATCTTTATTGTGATCATGCCAATGTTATGTAATAATGCACCGACTCTGGGTAACTGGGGTCGGGGCGTTACAGTTGGTATCAGAGGAAGTTTAGTACAAACCTTGGAAACTAGATTTAGATAAACTCTGATTAGAGCACGTAGACCTAAGATGAACTTTTAGGATTAGTATAGAAGAACTTCCTAGAATTTTGGTATTGTAGAGATTTTGTGAGTTTTCCGAGCAATACATCCCTGTCTGGATACGAGCAGGTAGAGGCGGCTCTGGCACAGATGTACCTAGGGGTAAAACCCGAAAACACCGCTTTGAGCTAGACTCGAACAGGAACTGGTGCACGACAACGGGCCTTGCTGCACTCTTGGTTACGACACTCCCGGGGGATATTCTTAGGATAACTCTCATTTTCTTTACAAATCATTTTGAAGGGATTATGAGTATATACTTCCTCAAAGAAAACATTCATATGATTATGGATTATAACCATAAATAGTTAAATTTATGTTAAGTGTTTTATAAGTATGGGATTATGTATTTTGATTCATAAACTGATCTAGTGTATGCCATTGTTTAGAAATGGCACCCAGTAGAAGGAATGAGAACTCTATCAATGCACATGATACAAAGAGAAAGAAGGATCATATATTTTATGGTCTTAAGCCAAAATTTACAAGAGAAATAATCTCCCATGTATTATCATCATATGAAGAAATAATATCATGTGTTGATAAGATAAGTAAAGAGTTTACTGAGTCCTATGGCTTTGAAGGGAAGCAAGAGAAGAAAAGGATAGAAGAGAGAAAGATGGATAAAGGGAAGAGGGAAAAGAAGAATTTTCCCATATGTGGTAACTGTGGAAAGAAACACCCTGGAACTTGCCTGAAAGAAATGGGAGTTTGTTATAAGTGTGGAGGAAAAGGGCACAAAGTACATGACTACAAGGGTAAGAAAATGGTTTCAAATGTACAATGCTTCATTTGCAAGGAGTTTGGACACTACGCGAACCTATGCCCCAGTCATCAGACTATGCCGCAAATGATTCTATTGGATAATAATCAAGTTATGATACTACCACAGATGAAGAGGAATGATTAGAGTTCATATGTTGATTATATCAATTGAGTGTTGTATCAACAATGTACTTGTTATAATAATTATAGAGTATATAAGGATTGTACTGTAGTACTATTTCATTAAGGACTTGAGATGGTGTGGAACAAAGAAAAGTGACTCAGTAGCAGGTTAAATGTTTGGAAAATATATGGTTGAGAGAAAGATTAACCGTAATATGGTTCAGATACCGAGGTGGTGATTTTAGAATAATACATGATTGATTTGGATAAATTATATTGGATATTATTGACTACCTTGAAGCTGATTAATGATTTGTATATTCCATCATTGTTGGGGTTTAAAACATTTTTGGATTAATGAAGTATATCCAGCATTCTATATGGAATAAGGGAGCATGAATGTAATCAATAAGGAATATGGTAATACATGATGAAGGTATTCATATGCTATTACGGGGTAAAAAGGATCTATATTATGTTTACCTTCCTTATAAATGTTGGACTGTGAGTTTGGACAGAAGTATTTTGGATAGTTCTAGTTTGGATTATTTTGGATTGCCATAAAAGGACAACCCGGAGGTCGGGCGGCAACCCGTCGCGTCCGAAAAGGCTGCGAGACTTGAACCCGCAACCGAAGGGCGACAAGGGTGTATCACCTACCACTGGCCCAAGAGATGTCCTGGATTAAATAATGTAGTTTTTTTAAAAGATCTGGTAGATGAATTATAAATTCGTTTATTTTGGAACCCTGTACGAATAGTATAAATATAATTTTTTTTACGAGTGAAAGATGAGTTTATGGTAGAAACTTATTAATGGATAAAACTCTGATTATAAAGTAAGTATATCTCCTTATGATCTTAGCCAATCTCATAAATAAATTCCTCAACATTAAGAAAAGGAACATAGAACAAAAATGTTTCCCTAGATGGTACCTTAAATCATCACTAATTTATGGCTTTGGGATTGTTGGCCTTTTCATAGCCATGTTCTCTACCACTCTCCATCAGATAATTGATGGTTATATTTCTCTTCCATATCCATATTTTCCTACATGGAACCCTAGTATGTGTTATTTTCGGTAATCTTCATACTTTCCACTCTTTATTTTAAATAGAGGCCTCATTAATTCATTTTTCGATGTGGGATTTCAACTAAGATATTTTGAAACGTCAAAAATGTGTTATCCCAATACCCTATATTTTGTTGAACCGATGGTACTTCAAATCATCATAGATTGATGAGTTTAAGGACATCAATTTTATACTTTTTTGTGATTGATGACCTCAATCACTACCTATAAATATTTACGTTTTTCCTCCAATTATATGTCTCTAATTGCCACCAATGTTCTCCTAATCAAGATCATAATTTGGTGGTGACCCTTTGATTTCTCTTTTCCTCATATTAAGACTAAATTTTAGTAACCCAATTTCCGATGTGGGTTTTCCCACAATTATATTTTCTACTTTCAACCTTTTATTTTTGAAGAACAATTTCAAATTGCGAGGATGCAATTTATTGAAAGAGGGGAGAATGTAACACCCCAAGATTTCATAGTGTGTTATTCAATAACTTGCACTACACGCAACAATGAGTTCAATTGCACCATGACTTACCAAAAAAAATCCATTAAAAGAGGTCATGAATAGTATTAACTAAATTTTAAACTTTATATAATCCTTATAATTTTAGAATCCATATTATGAGTTTCTTAGTCATAATGCAAGAACAGATTCATTTTCAGTATTGCACTTTTATCAACTTTTGATAGTGAAACCTTTTTAAATACAATATTTTAAACTTTTTGACTAAATGGAGACATCAAAAAATTTAAAATGAAACATCCCAAGCTTCCACGGTACGCTTTCCTTTGAATAAAACAGTAGCGTGTGTTGTACGCAACTTCGAGTTCTAACACACCGTAACCAATCAAACTAGCTGTTATGAATAGTAATACCTACTTTTTGAAGTTATATATATTTTATATTTTAAAATGGACTTCATTTTTGTATTCGGAATATCAAATTTAGCCTAAGGTGAAATTTTGGTACTTTTCGGATAACTTTCATATTTTGATGAATAGTGAAAATTACTAAATTTTAATTAAAAACAACTTTTTTAATCAAAATAATTAATAGTGATAAATTATGAATTTGAGTGGTTTTAAAATATATTTAGAATATATTTTTACTATTTAATATAATGTTGGTCATTGGACATAATTTTACAATTAAACCGAACATAAACAAGTGTCAATCTTTTGATAGTTATTATCTCTTAAAAACACGCTTTTTGTTTTGACAGCAGGAATTAATTTTAAATTAATTTCTGCCACTTCTGTGTTTTGAATTTAGGAAAATGGATTCCATATTTGGAATCAGGATGTTCAAATTGTGTAAATAGGTAACTTTTATTTTTAGACATTTTGAATAATTACTGCGGTAAATATTTTATTTACCATGGTTAAGGGTAAATCCGGTAAATAAGGGATAAACAATAATATAATAATAATACTAAATTACCCTAAAACGTGTCTTAAACCTATTGGTTGATACATGGTCGACCATGAGCATCTTTGGGTCTATTTTGGGACCCCATGGATCCACTTGTAAGTGATAATGACACTTTATTTTAATTTAGTTAAAATGAATACAAAAATGAAACAAGCATATATCTTTTAGAACAACAATTGTTACATAGGGTTATATATGTTCGATTTTAGATTATAAATATTCATTAGAAAGATAAAAAGATTTCCTACATAATTATATTTTATTTATAATTTTTAGAAATTAAATAATTTATTTTATATATGACACAATGATGATGCAGTAATTACTATAATAGTGAAAAATTAAAATAATTGATATTATAAATACCCAAATAAATATAATATGAAACTTTTAATGAATTAAACTAATTTTCTAGGATAATATGATATATTAGGATTGATTTAATTGACTTTGTTCGAAGTAATCAATCTGTTATGAGTTTCACAAAAATCAACTATTGAATAGTGTCAAAATTGACATAAAAGAGTTCTTAAACAAATAATATATTATTAATTGATATTAAATTCCTAAAAATCTAAGGTTCGGCCAAGAGACTTATATCATGATAGTTTCGTCATTAATGTACCACTTGGGGGTCACTTGGATGTATATAGTAAGTTTATTAACCATATTATATAAAAATACAAAGAGACATTGTAAAAGTGAAACTAATTAACTTAGAGTTAATACTTAAAGATAAGGTTAATATAAGTACCCAAACCTGTCTAAATTCTATTGGTTGAGTGGTTTTCGACCTATCCCCACCTTAACCTTTGAATAATTAGCTTTGGAGACATTAGAAACCGAATATGAATTTATTATAAATTAATATTTCTAGCTTTTCCAAAGGTGCCCCTCACCCCTCTTATAAAAGGGAACTCCTCCTTCTCATTTCTTCACACCTTCAAAGCCTTTTGGTTCGGCCAAACTCTGCCCCAATAATCTCCCAACATCCCTAACTACAACCTAGAGGCCTTAGTTTGATCAGAATGCCAACCTAAGGAGCCCTTTTGATCAAATCAAAAGGAAGAACCCGAAGAAGAGGTAATGATTTCACCACCCTTTTCTAAGTTCATTTCTTCTTCCACTTCTTCTTCCTTTGTTCTTACCATTCTAAAATAATAACTCCAGTATCTCACATATACTGTGATGTTATTATAAGTATGGTACAACCATATTCAGTATTCTATCCACCCTTTGATAACATGTCACCATACGTGCGTGTGTACGGCTTACCGTCTCCACGTCGTGGTGAAATTGTTATTCAATATAATATTATTTGGATGGGTATAATAATGATGTGTAACTCATGTAAATAATAAATATAACATGTTAATGATTCTGTATATATGATATACCATTCATTTATATATTATTTTAATATCAAAAGAATGATATTTTCGCTCGTGCGTACGTACGGACTACCGTCTCCACAAACGCGATGAGATTCATTCTCCATCGTAACCATTCAAGTATAATTATCATTTGATGATTTAAAAATGATTTTTAAGGACTAGATATCATTCTGGATAAGAATAATATACAACAAACATGGCTTATGTAACAAAACATATAAATAAAATGAGTAAGTTAACACCCGAAACGACGATAATTCTAAGATATTATTAACAAATAAATGTTAAAAGATCATATATGATATCATATTAATATATATGATTCTTTTATAATTTAATAACAATTATTTCACCATTATACAGGAGATTAACCTACCCCAACAAAGGAAAAGTACAAGGTAAGGGTTTATTTCACAATCTCTTCATTATCTGAGGTTGTTTATACGTAATAATCTACTGGGATATCTTTATCATCCACATCCATATTTCTTAAAAATGTATTTCAAAACATTTTTACTATTTACAAGAATATGGGTTAAAGTCATTTATACCCTTGTTTGACTTTTTATAAGAGGTTTATAAAGGAATCTTTCCGTCGTTTTCAAAACAAGGTCCTTTTTAACCTTTTTGACAGAATTGAGGTAAGAATGTTTTTTTAACTTATACGGCGGGTGCGGTTATTTTACGCCGTTATAAAATCTTCAAAGCTTTCCTTACAAGCTTATAAGATTATTTTTAAAGAAAATGTTTTATTTTATATGGATCTTAAATGATTTCAAAATAAAAGGAGATATTTCTTTAAAAAGAATTTTGTTTTCATCTATGTCAACATCCTTTGATGGATTTTAAGATTATTTGAAGTTGATTTATTATGATACAAAACTTCTATATTGTATTGAAGGTTTTGTGATATGTTTGACTGTGGATGTGCTATTTTTATACCATTCATAGTTTATGGTGAAAGTATTTACATTTCGTATGCTAGTTTTAATACGAATGTTTATGTTATATTTAAACCTTTTCATATGGGAATGAATTGGACTTAATATGTGACGGGTGGAGCCCGCTATAGCTCCTCGATGCATCGGTAGGTCTCATGAGACAAACTAGTGTCTTGGCACAAGGCTTTGACAAAATATTATTTGTAGTCTTGGCACGAGGCCTTGACTATGTGGTTATGATAGTCTGGCATTATGCATTCCAACATTATGAAAGTGGTTATTGATTTTTGCATGTGATTATTCGATTAGTAGAATATCCATGTGAATAAGTAAATGACATTATTTCATTTTATTTATGCCATACCATGTTGAAAGTTCATATTTAAAAGGCTTTTGTTTTAGTTATATATTGCCTTAAATGTTTATTCTTATTTATGAAAGTTTCCGCTATATTGTTATCCTTACTGGGCATTTGAGCTCACCCCTTTTCTATGTTTTATTTTTCCCAGGATGTGAAGAAGTAAGTTATGAATGACCTGCAGGGATTTTATGAGGGGTTAATAGTGTGGATTGTGGAAAAATTATGTTGTTGTAGTAGTTTTTCATTTTATAATGTAATGTAAAACTTATGAATATATCTAGTGTTTCCAAGGCTACTAAACCAATCGGCCTTTCGAGATTTGATCTTTCTTGTGATCATGCCAATGTTATGTAATAATGCACCGACTCTGGGTAACTGGGGTCGGGGCGTTACACACCATGTGAACTATATCATCAAAATAATAGTGCCACCCCTCTCCATGATATCATATCCCTTTGTGATTCCCCTGAACACTTGCCCAAAAATGATCATATGAAGATCTTATACACCGAGATCATACTTACTCGAGCCTATTAGATGATATAGAAAAACTGGGTCAATAATGACTGGTTCTAGATTCAACTATCTAGAATCCCTCTAATCGAAAGTACTCTATCACCAGTGCCTGATCCAACACCCCCAACATAGGTGGGAATGGACAAGGGTTCCACACTAGAATGAATATTTTTGCAGAGTCACTTATCAAACTTCTCGGATCAAAAGTATCCATCCAAAATAATATCAAGCGAGTACCACGTAAGTTCTGTGAACCTCACGACATACATGGACACTATCATCCCACCCTGATGTAGCATCATACTCTCTTGAATATCAACTGAGTGTAAACATGATAGGTGGAACTCCTTAGGGAACAACTTTTGGAAGTTGGTACATGATATTGTCGAATAATTGTACATCTAGGTAACAAGACTCCACCAACACCTAAATAATACCTGGAAAAGGATAGCTTCTAGTGCAACCACCTGACCCATCAGTGTCCAAATAATACTAAATACATGGAACACTTACTCTAACCAATCTTACACTTCCTTGGGATATGGATTTCCACAGAATCTTAGTGGCCTCTAGAATTGGAATTCATGGAGCGTGATAAGCCTATATACATTCTCAGCCAACTTTTCTTTTATGATTTTCTATTAAAAAAGTTTGGGTGATGCTACCTATCCACCTGGTGGAAATATCTCACAAAATGTACATGGAACTGAGACCTCATCAATCATCAGATAGTTATCATGATTCTGAATTGGTAACATGGATATCTTTCATCGTAGATTCATCTTTGAAATTTAATTAAGATGTGCCACGATCAGATGATAATATATATATATATATATATATATATATATAATTGGGATCTAATTCAAGAAGTACAGTCAAAAGACTCAACCCTATATGATGGAAGTACCAGTTGATCCCTACAACCAATGTCTCGGTATGTTATGTTGACAATTAGATAGTAAATATCCTAGTGGATGGATACGTTAGCTTCTACACCAACACTAGGTTCCCTAGACTGAGAGCTTCACTTGAGAAACTCTGAAAGTGTTTCCCTAAATCAAAACCAAGTCATCATAAGGGGAATACTCCAAAAACCATCACAAGGATCAAACCACCTTTGATACCAATATGCCATGACCCTGAACCAATGAGGCTCGAGCTGTAACTACCCAAAGCCAAAATCTTTAGGTCATGGTTTAGTGACAAGAATCGAAAGAAATATCTAACATGGGAGGCCTTATCTTAATGTAAGTGTATACACACACCTGACCATCTCAATGAAAAATTATAGAGATACGATAATAAAAAGATTCATTACCTTGAATATAACCATCAATATGAAAACCTCTATGTTGTACAAGAGTACGACAGTGAAAACTGATAGTAAAGTGTCAAAATACATGCCCAACCAAAAAGATATAACAACTTGACAAAACTATTAAGTGAAATTGCTGATAGAGACTATATATTGATATCTAAGATCAATCCACTATAAATGGCACAATGCACTAGGAATACCTAATATCCTATGTAAACACTACCGACCTATCCATCATCAACATAAGACATGACACATGTAGGAAAATCCTTTGTAGGGTTGAGTATATACATACCCAATAGGATGCCCCAAAAGCTAAAAGGGGATAAGTAAGATATATGATAAGAAAAATTAGACAGACATGTCAACCCAATGTAATAAAGTACAAATACAACAACATGGATATATATTCTCTAACCAAAGAAACTCAAATGAGAGATGAGGGGATATCCATCTCATATCCTAGCCCATGAAAACAAATACATCAATTCTAGAAGTCAATCAATGATGCCCTTCATCTTGCACATCCTCCTAGTAGAAAACATATAAGTGAAGCCACACCTCACCGCTATGTCGCATGGTCAAGGGGAATAATATCAATGTAGATAAACCATACCGTATTACAATAATAGGGTATCAATAAGGTAAATGGTAGAGAAACCATGCCCATCCCAATTGGAGGGTTCCACACTAGTAGTATGTATAGAACCCATTCCTAGCCCAACTAGAGGGTTCCACTCTATTAGTTGGTAGAGGATGCATGCCTCGCCCAACTAGAGGGTTACAATATAGTAATCAATGACCCATGCCCAAGTACAATAGGGGGGTCCCACTTGGATATCAGATATAGGACCCATGCCCCGCCTAGTTAGAGCGTTCCACTCTCATAGTCGAGGATCCACGACCTGACTTTATAGGAGAGGCCTATCAGGGAATAGGTAGAGGACCAATGCTCTATCCTAGTAGGTGGGTGACACTATGAAAGTATATAGGGGATCCATTCCATGTCTCGTAGGAGGGTTCCATTCTATTGATAGCCATATGACCCATACATAACCCAGTTAGTGGGTGCCACTCTAATATCCCTGATGATCCTACCTAATCATTGTCACCATCGATCTTCACCAAAGAAGAATCACTCTTGGAAAATATTGTATCATATCTCAAAATCCCATAAGGAGGCTAATATAATCTTTTATGTGAAAAAAATTAGTATAGGCTACTCACAACCAAAAGTATGAGTCCAAATGAAAGAGATTTGAGAGATTTAAGTTTCCTAAAAAGGATAGAGGGAGCACACAACATGTAATGGGACACTTATGGTTTATGGTCCCACTCCATCACCTAATCATGTACCTAGATGTACATAGCTTACATCCCATGTATCCCTACATGGCATGTAGGTGGAATAAATTGAATGCATCAACCTCTTGGGTTCCTACCTATCCTCTAAGGTTATGCATGTGTATCCTTCTCATGGCCATGTACTTCATTACACGATGTGTTCCTAACCATGACCATGTACTCTGAAAGTGCACACAGAGTCACCATCATAATGGTCACACAACGTGCGGGGTTCCAACATGGCATGTGATACTTTTCTCACCTGAATCAATAGCCAACATAACCATGGGGTCACATGTCTTGTGTTCTTCCAAACTCTATAGTGTGTTGTTGGGATTTTTTCAAAAATCTAGATCTTCACCCGCACATCCATATTTGAGTATAATACTTTATATCTCACAACCAGGATTTTTTCAATCAAAGGATTATGCCTCCATTCATCATTTTTGGCCATCTGGTGGCCGGAAATCAAATTTTCATCTCTTCACATGAATACAGTATGAACCCACACATATCACATGTTGTGCCACCTCAAGTCTAGATTCCATAACAAAAAAAGTAATCACTTGAAACCCTCAAATCATCTGATTACATCAATGGATATTTGTTCCATTTGTCTAATGTGATTCCATTATGAATATGGGGGTCTGATCTGGCTTAGTACCACCCAGAAATGTCGATCCATGACCTCATAACCCAATGGCGAAGAACATAGATAATAAAATAGGAAAATCTCCAAAAAAAGGTGATCGGTCTTTAGACAATAAATGTTTTCCAGTTAACCCAATTAAGGGTACCCAGTGTGATAAAAAATAGAATAAACCAATAAAAAAGGTACATAGTCACATGAAATTGATCAATTCAAGTGCAGATCAAAGAAACAATTTGATTATGCTCAATCAATTTAATTAATAGCGTATTAAACCAAGAATTTTAAAGTAATAAATAGTTTTTGGATCGTTCATCGATGAATAATAATCATTATAATGATGAATAGGAATCTTTTTGTTCTTTATGTCTCAATCTTCCTAGATTTGGAGTCCCATCATCGTCTGAATCCCATTATCCAACAAAAGGAGGAAGAGTGCCTCTCAATTATGCCATGTTTTATGCCGACAAACCTATATAATATTTATAATGGATTATTTATATATGAAAACCAAATTCATTTTATTAGTTAATATAAATAAATTTAATTATTTATTTTAACTAAATGAACTCACCAATGGTTGTGATATCTAAATTCCCCATGCTGACCAACTTTAGGTCGCAACTAGGGTAAACATCTAGTCTCATAATCAACAATGGTATCATATTTGTGATATGAAATTTTTTTTAAGATTTAAGACATTTTCTTAAAGAAAATACAAACAAATAATAAATTTTTTTTTTAATATTTATATAAAATTAATTCTGATCACACTGAGCCTCCAAATCACATGTTGTCTTAGATTGTTGATTTTAATATATGTATTTATAAATAATTAAATGTCTTATATGTAAAAAAGTGTATCTACATGGAGGTGGAGTAATTTTTTTCTTCTTTCACATCTTACTCCCACTTATTTAATTCACTGAGTGTCACTTCCTATTTTAGGAATTCAAGTTACCCAACATTTAAGAGAAGTAGCATGTTTGAAATAGACCCAAATCGTTGAACTGGATACCTGACCTTGGAAGATCTTATCAATTATATTTTAGACACTCATATTTTGGGCACTACTACATATAGTGCTCAAATGTTTGATGCACCAGCTTATGGAGATTTACCATAGTATTTATAAAACCTTGATCATTCACACATTCCTTCTGCTAGTTGAAATTTCGGTGTTCTAATGCTAACATTTGGTATCATCGGAAATTGTGAGATTTTTGTTCCATCATCCAAATCAAGATGAGATTTAGTTTTTTACATCATTCCACAAATATTTGATTGAACTAAGTTCAATTGATTCTATAAGACGTTCTCATTAAAGAAAATGTTTGGACATCTGATTAATTGTTTATTTTTATCATCCCATAGTCTAAAACTAAAAGCATCATTCACATAACCTATAGGGAAACATGCTTTACAATTTTCCTCTATCTTCTATCCATCCTTAAAATCAAAAAGATAATAATCAATACATTAGATAACTTTAATATGAGAAATTTCCATTAACGTAGCAGACCATATCTTTGTTGATAGATTTTTTCCTAGTATAGAAGCTATAAATTTATTGACTATGAATGCTTCCAAGTTGATAGATTCTACCTAAATGGAATTTGGTATTATAGAGTGAACACACATATATCATTACTTCTCATTCATTTTTTACTTCATTCTCTCTACCACACCATTTTTATGGTGTGAAAGGTAATATTTGTTCTATAATATTCCCTTACTTTGGGATGCAATTCTGAATATTGATTCCATTGTACTTTCCACCATTATCATATCTAAGGAACTTCAATTTTAACCACATTCTCTTTATAACATGGATTTATTTTAATAAAAGATCATAAAATATAAGATTTATTCTTAAAAATTTACACCCATGACTTCTTCATAGAATTATCATTAAATGTGATAAAGTAAATTGATTCCTGATGAGATCTGAATGAGGAAAGTCCCCATAAGTATAAAGGAACTAATTCCTTCTTCTGAGAACGTGGATTCTAGATATTCAATTTTAAGGGAACTATCTTTTTTTTCTCCATTACACAACCCTCACAGTATGTGATGCATGTGTGGAGGAGCTTTTTTATGCAGTTACCTAAAGGAAAAATCATGTTTTTCTAACTGAGGTGACATTGCATGAAATTCTAGACCATCAGATTTTTCAGGGTTGAAATTTTTTCCATTTCACTTCTGTATGAATTTTTAGTCAAGTAGAGTATAATATCCTTTTCTCATAATTCCACAACCATGGAACCTTAGGTATGATTCCAAACTTCATTGGAAATGGTTGTTCTATATCCTACATCATCCAACTACCCACCATAAATGATATTTTTTTGGGGACCAGAAATGTGTCTCAATTCATTAAACTATAGAAAAATACCATTTTATATATGAATGGAAATAACTACCTTGACAACAACATCTATAGAATTATCCTTTTCTAGATGGAATCTACCAAATTTTCCTGATATATAGTCTACCATACATCCTTATTCTTCTGCCTAGTAGAAATATAAATCAGAGACAACTACCCATGGATCAACTGAACACTGAAAAATGAGTATTATATTTTCACCTATATCCATTATATTAATGGAATTTAAACATCTATAATCTATCCTTATTATGACTTACTTATTATTCCTACAATTCCTATATATATTTCCATGCTTCCCATAATTCCAATTCATAAGTCCTGAACCTATTGACTTCCCCCAACTGATTTCCCTTTACTTATATTCTGGTCAATAAATATTTCTCCTCTGAGGTGAGTGTCCCCTTACAGAAACATCTAGAGCATCAATGGAAGGTTTTTGGACCTATCTTCCCTAGAGTTCATCATTGAGAGTCAAATTCCAAATATCTTCAAACAGTATATCAGGTTTTCCATATGAGTCTCTGATTTTAGTAACCATATCATCTCATGATTCTAGTAAAAAAGATAATAGAAGCACCATAAATACATCATTCATAATGGTAAACTTAACTACTTTATACTAGCTCTAGATCATGTTGAAGTAATTCACATGATCTGTCATTGAACTAACTTCCAATATACTCATGTTAAACAAACAAAAAATTAGGAACACATTGTTTCATTCCATGGGTTTCTCATAAAAGTATTCCAATGAAAATATCAACTCATTTCTCCTCGTCTTCACCCATATTTTGAAGGCCATAGTTTCTACCAACAAAATCCCCACCAATACAACTAATTTTTTGTCTAATTTTTAATATTCTATTTTTACCATAATTTCTTATTTTGATCCAGGTAAAGAATGTTGATGATCCTTTTGGATGATATTTTCTTATATCAATATCATCTAGATGCCATGTTTTGGTTCAATCAAATCAACTGATTCGAACCTTTCATTTATCCATCATAATATCACCCAATGATAGTAAAACCAACATAAATAAATATAAATTTAAAGAAAGCATGAATGTATCTTGAGTTTTTGAGTGTGTCTAACCAATATCATATTTCACTTATTCGGAAGAATCCACTATAAAAAGATAGGATAATAGTAGAAGATTGCAGAAAAAAGTGTTCCTACACTATGAAATCAAACCACAAGAAATTATCACATTTATATATATGAAATTAAGATGAAAATTGTACCAAAATTATTTTCAATAAGTCACATTTCAAAAAAAATCTCCCGAACATCTCACACACATAACCATTCATGATGAGAAAATAGTAAAAGATAAAGGGATGCATAAATATTACTTGATTTGAACTTTTTTCATACATCAATGGGGTAACACTACCAAATCATTATATTAACAAAGTTATAAGGAATTATAATAACTATATCTTATGATTGATAAATTACACATTCTGTTTATATCAAGAGTACACATCAGCATTTTTTCCAACCTGTATCTTATTGAGGCCCTCAACTAGATGAATTTGTTACACTGACATCCAAGAACTATGAAAATCCTTCCATTACATTGTTTCCATCATCACCTCAGTTGCTGTAATTGGTAGAACATTCATAGCACAACATAAAATTATTGTAAACCCAAACCAACATAGTCAAATCATAGGAAGAACATTATTATGCTGTAAATGTTGTTAGTGATTTGAAGTCTATAACTACTCAAGTCTTTCAAAACAAAAGACCTAACCAAATTATTTTTTCAGTAAACTAAATCTGATGACTTGAAGTTGGCTTAAAAATTAGCCAACATATATGTTCTTATGAATGTGTATGTACGTATATAAATGTGTATGGATGTGTATGAATGTTTACGTGTATGTGTGTGCATGTGTGTGTATATATGTCTGTGTATGTGTATGTATGTTTTTGTGCATATATGTGTATGTGTGTGTGCGAGTATGTATGAGTATGTGTATGTGTTTTAATTTGTATGTGTGTGTATGTGCATATGTATATTTGTGTATATTTATGAATATGTATGTGTACGTGTGTGTATGTATGTGTATGTGTATGCATAATTATCTGTATGTATGTTTGTGTATGTGCATCTCTACGTGCATGTGTATGTGTATAACTAGATACACACAAGTGTGTATTGGTTCACTTAGACATCACACACACAAAAAAAAATATTTATACATATTTATTTAAATAATAATATTTATAATTATAAATAAAAATCATAAAAGTGTTTAATAATTAATTATATTATTTATAAACAATCAAAATAACAAGTAAATGTATATAATTAATTAGAAGTAATAATATACCTATATAATATTAACTGTAAATCTATATAACTATAAATATTAAGTTTTTTATTATTAATTTTATAGTTTTATAATTAATTATATATTGTTAAATATATTTATTCAAAGTATTACTGTTTATACAATTATATGTTATATATTATTTAAATATTTTTTGTAATAAATATATTTAATATTTATTCATTTTTAATTTTTAATAAATTTTCATTTAATTTCATTTTATTTAAATCATTATAAAATTATTATTTATTCATTCTAAGTTGAAATTTATTATAATTATTTTAAATTTAAATTTAAATTTAATATTTATTCTTTTTTATTTGAATATTTAATCAATTTTATTGTTTTTTTAAATTATGCAATTAATATTATGAATTAAAAATTTTACTTTTTTTAAATTTATTCATTTTTAATATACATTCATTTAATATTTAAATATTTCTAATTTTTTTTGATTTTATTCACTATTGAATATTTATTTACACATTTTTATTTATTATGTTTTAATATTTACAATCTAATTATGAATTATATAATTAATATTTATTAATTTTTATTTATAATGTTTTATTATTTATAATATGATTATAGTTTATATAGTTAATATAATTAATTTTTAATATTTTTATAGTTTATATAATTAATTTTATTTATTTTTCATTTTATTCATTTTTTATTATTATTTTTCATTATTAATGTAAAAGATGATAAAAGGGCTTTTATCAATGCTTTCTTAGCATTGAAAGGTGCATAGTTTTATCAGCGCCTGAAAAATTGTGATAAAATCCTCCTTTATGAACTTTTCTCTATTTTGGACTGATATAGGTAACTCTTATTAGAGTTTTTCCCATGATGATAAAACCCATCCACTCGTTAAAAATAACCCCAAAAAATTACACCGCTATTAACCCCATTCATGTTCTCATGGAACTGAAGATATACAATAACTAAACATGAATTGTTTTGACGAATAAACCCTAAAAACAAAAATTATTCAATTCATAAATTTCTTTTAAGGATGTTTCAACTGATCTTTCATGTGTTTTTTCATGGTATTATTCATTTATCTTCCATAGTTCAAGTTTTATCATTGTTCCCATACAGGTTCATCTGTAATCAGGTTTTGTTGTTGTTTTCCCCTATTTTTTTGGATGAATCTACCAATTCAAGATGCTTGCATTGTAAACTATAGATGATTCAAAATTTTGGAATCCTTTTCCCATTTATTTAATTTTCTTGTAAGTAATGTATTTAATTTCTTTGGAATGTTTTATCAGTACCCAATTTTTATTTTATTTTTACTTTTTATTTCAATATCAAATATAAAATTAATTTCACATGATTTACCTTGAAGCTGTTTTATACCCCTTTATTCTGGAGAAATACCCCAACTTTAATAATTCACTAATATACCACTATTTGTTAACATGATTATTACATTAAATAATAGAAAAAATAATTACAAATAAAAATTATTAAACATAATATATGAGTTATATAAAATAAATTGAAATATATTAATATATATAAATAAATATTATGTGTTATATGTATATTAATATATTATAATTTCAAAAACTAAATTCCAAATATAACACTATTCTAATAATTTAATGCTAATTTAAATAATAATAATCATTAAATATTAAATATTTATATTTGGTGAATAATTTACAATATCCTATTCATTGGACCTTATGATTATTGTAGTTGATTTTGAGATCTTTTTTGATTGTATTTTCTTTTCAATATGATGAAGTGATTGAGAGTAATGAATTAAATTCTTAAAAAAATGACCTTTTCAAGACAAAATTCTCAAATAGTGATGATTTTTAACATTAATAATCATAAAAATGCTTAAACAACACCATTATTTCACCTCTATTAGAAATAAATTAAAATTTTAAAATTTTAGCATTTTATATTATTTTTAAAAATGAAAAAATAAGGTTCAATATTTTAGGAACTAACTAAATAAAATACTATTAGAAAAGATAATAAAAAACTCTCATGTTATCTTAAATATAATTATTTATGATTTATTGTAACAAACCAATGTTTTATCAATGAAAGTTTCATCTAATAATTATGTATTATATTATAATCATATAATATTACATATAGAACACAATAAAAACCTTATAAATGAATAATTAGTGAAACAAAAGGTATTTCCAGAAGCGAAGGAACACATACCGATGAAATAGTAACTTGGCCTTTGGAATAGTAATGTGACCCTTATGAATAGTAAAATATCCAATGTAATAATAACACCACCAATGAAATTATAAATAAATTTTTCCAGCTTATAAGTGTCACTATGATATAATTATATCATATTATAAGTTAATATTGTTTTTAAAAAATTATTAATAAAGTGTTGGTATTTTTGCGAGTCTTGTATATTTAATTACAATTTTATGATTAATTTAATAAATTGAATGAAATTTTTTTTAATAAAATTTATTCACAAATAATTATTTCGAATAATTATTATTATTAGATAATTTTATGATACCTTAAGTAATTTTTGAAAGTGTTAGAAAACCAGATTTAATTTCAAAATTTGTATTTTTCAAGTAAATTTTGATTTTAATATAAAATTAAATTTATTATATTTAGAAACTAATTATCGTAAAATTTAATTCATTTTTGGATTCTACATATATAAAAATGGTTGGGGTGTATTTTTGGGATTTTTATGAAATACTTGAATTTTTATGAATAGTAAAATATGAGAATTTACGATAAATGCTAAAACCTAAATTTCTACATCATGCTCAAGTCATGGATGATTTAAATTTCCATTGGTTGGAAATAAAATACTCTCTTTACTATTTTTGGGAAGAAGAATCAATACTATTAATATTATTGATAAAAAATATTAAACTAATGATTAAAATAATGGGAAACCCCTCATCTCATCAACTATAAATACCACACCTCTTTACCTCTAATAATCACTCCTCTAAAGCCTTGTTCCTAGACCAAATTCTGATCAAATATCTCCTTAATAACCTCTACCATGTCCAAAATACCTTTTTCACTTCAAAATAAAAAATCTTCTCCCCTAAATATGTCTCAAGGAAGTTTTATTCAAGAGGTAAACTCCTCTTTTCATTTCATTTATTTTCTTTCAAGTTCCTTTATTTCTTTTTATTTCCTCAAATCGTTTCATGAAAATGCTATGATAACTCTAGAAAAATAAATTTACTAGAATATTTTTATTATAATAAAATAAATCATCATCATGTATTCTTTCCCCACCTATTATACTATAAATGAATACACTACCTGAGATGTGTTAATTTATCATATTCAAGGACGATGGGTTTTCAATTTCTATTACTATTATCAATTCTGTTCATGAAACCATTTTTATTATTGACCCTTATAATGATATATTTATTATATCTACTGTAATGTTCTGTAATCTTTTGTACACATGATAATAATTTATAAATCCAAATGTATTCGATGTGTTCAAAAAGCACCATTTAAGCAAACCAGTTATCATTAATATTTTTTATAATGATTCATCTTCACTGCAAATAACAAAATTAATTTTATAACCATTTAATACTATGTATGTTCACTTATAACATACAAATTAAATTCTATAAAACCATTCTCATCCTACATATTTATCCTTACATGTAAATAAGTAAACCAATCATGAAAACTAAGGAAACAAAATCTTCCAAACAATGAAATTGAACCACATAATCCATCAAAAAACCAAGATTGAACTTAATAAAGTTGTAATAAATAAATTAAATGAATAATATTTTATGGAAATATTAATGAATGAATGTAATTTGGATATCCATGACATTAAAATCAAGTGAAGGTCACCATCAAACTTAAGGTAAGAGATTCTACACGAACATCCATTATTCCTTCAGGTTTCTTTATATTTCTTTTTACCCAAATGAAGTTATCTGTTATTTTTTATGTACATATTATAAATTATATGAATATTATCCAAAATTTTAAATCAATATCCATTCTTCATTCTCTTTTGGGGTTATACATGTTTTTAAATGGTTCCATCCTCAATAATTCCTGAAAAGAAAACCTGTTTTAAGAGAACATCCCAAATTATTCCTCAATTTCAAGAGCACTTTATAATATATTTTGAGCCACCTATATTTTTTATAAAACCACTATTTTTATTATGAAAACATTCTTGGTTCACTTATGGGATTATATAAAATATTATACACTTTTATGTTTTAAATTACCTTTGATATTTTCCTTTAACTGTGCTAAAAATTTTTAATGCAAAAAATTTCTTAAATACTCCTCTTATATGATAACACATCTATTTGAAATAAATTACTGTAATATATTCTTATTTTCCCTTATTAATTTCCATGTATTTTTTAAATATTTTCTTTCATGGACACTTTTATGATACTCTCATTCATTAATCTTTATGACATGATTATGATACCCATTTCGTTCCATGGGTACCATTATGTTTATTTATGATTGATTATGTATGATTCTTTATCTGGAAATCATATTCATGAACATGCTAAGCTGGGTGTGCCCATATAGATCATTAATGCATTTGGTAAATTTGATTCCCATGAGGGGTTATGTGCAACAGTCTTTACGGTTAACCTTGACTCATTCTACCATGTGCAACGGTATTAGTGGTTAACCTTGAATTGTGATCCTCTATGTGAAAAGATCCTTGAATTGTGATAAAGTCATGTTCTATATTTCATCCACAATATTGTGTCTCCATATTTATATGATCCCATGTTTCTATGTTATGATTTCATATATTCCATGCCTTTTTATATCATTATGTCATGCCTTATAACCCATGTGCTAAAGATTTATTATTTTTCTTAATCCCTTAGTAGGCTTCTAGTTCATCCCTTTGTTCATGTTATCCCTAGGTTATCCAATGAATATGTATGATCACAATGTAAGTTAGGATCTATTTATTAACAATAAATAAAGAAGTTTTTTATTTAGTCTCATGTTTTCAATTTTATGTATCTAGTCTTCTTATACATGAGAATTTACAATCCTTGGATTGTAATATGATGCTTAAAATCATGTAATGATATGTGAAAAAGGATAGGGTCTCTATAGTTGGTATCAGAGGATGGTTTAGATATTTTTATAGATTAAGAATATAACACTTTATTAAGAGCCTTCAGGATGATACTAAGTATAACAAAACATACCTAAATTTTGGTAAGTATAGAGTAAGTGGTTTATCAAAAAAATACATCTCTGTCTAGATAGGAACAAGTGGATGTGGATATGGCATAGATATATAATTTGGTAAAGCCCGAAAACACCACTTTGAGCTAGACTCAAATTGGAACCGGTGCACGAAAACATTCCTTACTGCACTCTTGATTTGAAACTCCTGAGGGATATGCTTTGGTAAACTCATAAGATTTGTACGAACCATTATGAATAAAAAAATGGATCCTATAAAAATATATGTTTAATAATAGATCATGGATAACATACATTGAAACCTAGGGAATCAAAAGTTAGGATACAATTTTCCTTTAAGAGTTTATCCTTTTATGTTTAAAGCTTCCTTTTTATATTCTTAATAGATAAGTATTCAATCCCTCTAATTGTATATTATTTTTCTTAGTTAATGTCCGGAAATAGAAGAACCCATGCCAAAAATCATTATGATAGGGAATGTGATTATTTCCCTAATGATATACCTAATATGATAGAAACAGTTGCTGAAAAGAATATGATAGTACTTTCTTAGCTGGATCAAGTTATGAATAATAAATTTAATCATGTCGAACACACTCCTCCTCTAAGGAAAGAGCATGTTACCATAAAATATTTTCTATAGAAAATGCCTCCCATGTTTAGTGGATATTCCGATCAACTCCTCACGAAACAGTGGATTAACTCCATTGAATAGACATTATCTATTTTACAATGCTTATAAGAAGAGAAATTCGTAATAGCAGTCTATCGTTTTGATGGGGAAGCTGATCAGTGGTAGAACTGATCAAGAATATGATGCCCCAAGAGAAAATTGATTCCATTGATTGGGAGGAATTCAAGATAATGTTATTCAATAAATATGTTCCCCAAAACCTGCACCTGAAGATGGAAAGAGAGCTCTTTAGACTCCAGAAGAAGGAAGATGAGTCCATTGGGGTGTATGAAGAAAAATTCTCATGGATTGCAAGATATGCCTTTGTCTTTTCTTTGAACACATAAATCAAGGTGGACTACTTCTTTACTAGACTAAAGCCATGTCTACAAAAAATGTTTTCAATTCATGAATTTGATAGTTATGAATAGATTTTATGTAGTTCCCTTAAGGTTTAAATGGGGACTGGAGACTCTCAGTGGTCTCATGGGCCCATTGAAAAAAAAAACAAAAAATAGAGTCTAATATGGGTGGTTCAGAATATAAATCCCATGATGGAAAGATGATCGAACATCCCACTTGTCAAAAATGTGGTAAGAACCATCCTAGGAACTATCTAAATGGAACAAAAAATTACTTCAAAACTAAATGAATGGGTCATCTGGATAAAAATTGCAGAAGGGATATGAAGAATTCCATTAATGTGGAAGAAGAAAGAAAGGTTCCGACCAACACTCGTCTTGTATTGTAGTGATTCAACTTCAAGGAACATGGTCATTATGTGAACAATTTCACTAATCCAATGATTGTGAAAGGAAATAAATAACAACCTACATGACAATAAGGGAGGGATTATGATATAACTACTACTAAGGTGAAGATGAATAATAATGTGGTGACAGGTACCCTAGTTATTCATTCAAGAATAGAGAACATACTATTTGATTCTAGTTCTACACATTCTTTCATATCTTGAACGTTTAAAAGAAATATTGAAATTCCACCTCTAAATTTTGAGATTGAGTTATCTCTGTGAATATAAAATAGGGAAATTATTTCATCCAAAGTATATAACTCCTCTCTAGTTAACATTTTCAGACTAAACGTCCCAGCAATACTCTTCAAACATCATTTAGTGGAGTTGAATGTTTTCTTTGTCATGGATTTTCTATCTTTATACAAATCCAACATCAACTGTTGGGAAAGGTAGATCACTCTTCACATCCCAAATCATCCTCAAATTCTTCACAATTGTAAGGATGAAGATGAATATTCTTTAGAATCATTGTCTCAAGTGTGGATATTAATTCCTTATGAGAAATAATTTCTATATAAAATGATTGAGACAAAGGAGATGATACTTTTCAAAGATATGACCATCATGAGGTATTACACTAATATGTTCCTTGAATAATTTTCTGGTAATTCTCTGGATAAAGAGGTTGAGTTATCAATTGAACATATTCATGAATCTCTTCTTATATCAAAACCTCCTTATATAATGGACATTGTAGAGCTAGAAGATCAAAATTATCAATTACAGGAGAATCTGGAGAAGGGTTTTATACGCCCAAGTGCTACACCATGGGGTGCACCTATCCTCTTTATTAAAAATAATGTTGGATCAATGCTCCTCTGCAATGATTATCATAATCTCAGTAAAATAATGTTAAAGAACAAGTATCCCCTACCTCAGATATATGAATTTTTGATCATATTAGTGGGGGAAGTCGATTTTTTATGGTGTACCTTTGGTCGAGATATCACCAGTTAGTGGAAAGGAAGGAAAATATTCCCAAAACTACCTTTTGAATGAGGTTTGGAAACTATGAGTTCCTATTTATTCCCTTCAGACTCACTAATGATCCAACAATATTCATGGATTTATCAAATTGAGTATTTAGAGATTACCTCAAAAAATTTTGGGTAGTCTTTATCGATGATATTCTGATTTACTCCAATAGAAAGGAGGAACATGAGGAGAATTTGAAAATTGTGCTAATGAATTTGGAAAGCGAGAAACTTTATGCAAAGTACATTAAATATGAGCTCTTGATGAAGTATAATTCTTGGGGAATGTTATCATTAGAAAAGTAATATCTGTGTACCCGTCCAAGAAAAAGGCAATCGAAGATTGGAACATGCCAACATCTATAATAAAGATCTTTCACTTCCTCTATCTAGCCGAGTATTATCGAAGATTTGTGAAGAAAATCTCACGAATGTCAAAACCAATGACAAAGCTGACACCTAAGGGATTTAAGTTCATCTGGACTCAAGAATGTAATGAAAGATTTAGGGAGCTCAAAAAGAGGCTTATCATTGACCCATTATGCACACTACCAACAAGGGGTGAACTATTTCTGGTGTACGGTGATGCTTCAATGGAAGGAATGGGATGTGTATTAATTTAAAATTTTATAGTGATAGACTAAACCTTAATGAAGCTAAAAATACATGAGAAAAAATATCCCATACAAGATCTGGAGTAGGCGGCGATGATCTTAGTGTTGAAATTATGGAAGAATTATCTCTATGGGGAGAAGTGTGAGATATATTCTAGTCATAAGATTCTAAAATATATATTCACACATAAGGAGCTCAATATATGCCAAAAAATATGGTTACACATCATCATGGATTATTATTTCTCAATCCACTACCATCCTCGTAAGGAAAATAATGTGGTAGATGCTCTAAGTAGAAAGTATCATGCATCTTTATCAATGATGAGAGTTGTGAAGGATCCAATATTTATAGATTTGTAGAAGATGGTAATGGTAATAATTAAAGGAGGAATATCATCAATCCTTTATCAAATGGTTTCTCAACCATCCCTCATATAGAAAATAAATGATTCTCCAAGAAATGATGTGGAAATTATGAAAATGGTGGAATCTATTATAAATGGTAAGTTCTCTGAGTTGAAGATTGATGAGGAAGGAGTTGTAAGATTTGGGTCACAATTATGTGTACCATCCTATTCAGAGATAAAGAAGGAGATTTTGAATGAAGAACATAGCTCAACCTTTTCTATTCACCTAGGAAGCTCAATGATCTGTCGAGATCTATGAGAGAACATTTGGTGGGACAATATAAAGATTTAGATTTATGAATATACATCAAAGCCCCCTATTTTTCATCACGTAAAGGATAAAAGATAGAATTATAAGTGGATGATGCAACCACTACCTATACCAACATGGAAGTGAGAGAAAATCACCATCTACTTTGACACTAGACATCCAAGGACATCGAGAGGAATCAATGCAATATGGGTCATTCTGGATAATCTTACAAAGATAGCTCACTTCATCTCAATTCGAGGGGAATTATCATTGGATCAACTTACACACACATATATATATCAAATAGGTGTTAAGGCCATATGGAGTACCACTATCAATTGTATCCAATAAAGATCCAAGACTCACCTCGATGTTCTAGAAAGTCTCCATCATGCTCTAAGCACTGAACTGAACTTTAGTACGGCCTCTCATCCTCAAACTGAAATCCAATTTGAGAAAATTTTTAAGAAACTTGATGATATGTTGAGAGAATAATCTACGGACTTCAAAGGAGGGTGAGACCAATATCTTCTACTAGTCAAATTCTCTTACAATAATAGTTTATACTTCAGCATCCGAATGACACCATATGAATCCCTTTATGAGAAAAGGTGCAGAAAACCAACATGTTGGGATGAAGTCAGTGAATGTAAGCTGCAAGGTCCTGAAATGGTCGAAGAAATGGTGGAAAAGGTGAAACAATTTAGCATCACATCAAGCCATCACAAATTTGACATATGATTTATACATAAAATCATTGATGGGACTTTTAGTTCAATGTTGGAGACATGGTATTCCTCTATATATCTCCGTGGAAGAAGGTCATGAGGTTTCAGAAGAAAGGAAACCTAAGTCTCAGGTACATCAGCCCGTTTGATATTATTGATTATGTTGAATATGTGGCCTATCGATTAGCACATCCACCTTCCATATCTAAATTACACAATGTCTTCCATGTATCCCTCTTAAGGAAGTATATACCTTATCTTTCACATGTACTCTCTTCAAAGGTGGTACAGTTGGAGAATGATCTTTCATACAAGGAGTATCTAGTGACAATCATAGATCGTAGAGATAAATTTATATGAAACAAGAATACTCTCCCGGTAAAATTACTAAGAAACAACCATAATTTTGAAGAGGCAACATGGGAACTGGAAGAGGTAATGAAGGAAAAGTACACACATCTGTTTATGGATTATAATTTAAAATGAAATTTTGAGGGTGAAATTTTATAAGGGGAGATGAATGTAATGAGCCAATGTTTTATCAATATAATTACCATATTATAATTACTTATTATAGTATAATAATATAATATTACATATAGAACACATTACAAATATTATAAATGAATAATCTGTGAAATAAAAGGTATCTCTAGAAATTTAGGAACACATATTGATGAAATAGTAACTCGACCTTTGGAATTGTAATGTGACCCTTACAAATTTTAAACTATCCAATGTAAAGGTAACAACACCAATTAATGTATAAACAAAATTTATCCATATTATGTGTGAAATTATGATATAATTATATTATATTTTAAGTAAATAATTTTTTAAAAAACTTATTAATAAAGTGTTGGTAATTTTATAAGTCTTTTATATTTAATTAAAATTTTAGGATTAATTTAATAAATTAGAAGAAAATTTATTTTCATAAAATGTATTCATAAAAAATTATTTTTATGACTTATAATTATAAGATAATTTTATGATACCTTATGTATTTTTTAAAAGTGTTAGAAAAGTAATTTTAATTTTAAAATTTGTATTTTTCAAGTAAATTATCATTTTAATTAAAAATTAAAATTCTCATATTTCAAAAATCATTTTTATAAAATGGAATTATTTTTTGGATTCTACACATCAATAAATTATTAGGATAAATTTTTTGGATTTTCAAAAATACTTGAATTTTTGATGAATAGTAAAATACGATAATTTATGATAAATGCTAAAACCTAAATTTCTGCATCATTTATGAGTAATGGATGATGTAAATGCCCATTTTTTAGGACTCAAATGCTATATTTACTATTTTTGGTCACAATAATCAAGACTATTCATAGTTCTATGTATTTTAAAAACTAATAATTAAAATAATGGTAAACCCCTCCTCTCCTCCACTATAAATACCACCCCTCTTTACCTCTTATCTTCACTCCTCTCAGGCCTTATTCCTAGTCCAAATTCTACAAAAATATCTCCCTAAGCCCCTCTCCCACGTGAATAATCCATTCATATATTCAAAATACCAAATCACATCCCCTAAAGAGGTTCTCAAGGAAGGTATATGCAAGTGGTAAACTTTTCTTTCATTTCCATTATTTTCTTTCAAGTTCCATTCTTCCGTTTCCTTTCCTCACCTCCTTTTATAACAATGTTATGATAAATAAAGTTCATTAAATTTGTTTTAATTTTTTCATTTTAAGGTAATAATTCATCAACATCTATCATTTCCCCTCATTTTATACTAGAAATGAAAACATCATCCGAGATGTGTTAATTTATCACATTCATGGAGGACGAGTTTTCAATTTCAATTACCATTTTCAATTCAGGTGTTGAAGATATTTTTATTATTGAACCATACTATAATGTATTTATTATTTCTAATTTATGTTTCTGAAATCTTTTGTACATATTGTATTGATTTATAAAGAAAAATGTATTCGATGTGATCAAAAAACCGCCATTTCACAAAAATAGTTATCATTAATGTTCTTTATAATGATTCATCTTCACTCAAAATAACCCAATTAATTTTATAACTATGTAAATATTATTTATGTAAACTAAAAACATACAAATTCAATTATGGAAAACAATTATCATATTAAATTTTTATCCTTACATGTATATAAGTAAACCAATCATGAAAACCAGGGAAACAAACGCTCCCAAACAATAAAATTGAACCTCTTAACCCATCAAAAAGACCATAAATGAACATAAAAAGGTTATAATAAATAACTTACATGAATAATACGTTCTATAAATATTAATTAATGAATTTAATTTTGTTATCCATGATATTAGGTTCATGTGAATTACACCATCATACTTAAGGTAAGGGATTCTACCTGAACCTCCACTATTCCTTTAGGTTGATTTCTCTTTCTTTTTTCCCAAATAAATTTGTCATTTATTTTTATTTACATATCCCAAATTCTCTTTATATGATCTAAAATCATGTATCAAGATCCACTCATCATTCTATTTTGGGGATATACTGGTTTTTAAATGGTTGCTTCCTCAATACTTCCCGAAAAGAAAATCCATTTTAAGAAAACTTCTTGAATTCTTACCCAATTTCAATAGCAGTATATAATATATTTTATGCCACCATTTTTTTATAAACCCAATATTTTTATTATGAATACCTTCTCGGTTCACTTTCGGTTTTATATAAAATATTATACCCTTTTATGTTTTAAATTATCATTGATATTTTCCTTTAACTGCACTAAAATGTTTTAATTCTATAATTTCATAAATACTATTCTTTCATGTTGAAGGATCTGTTAGAAATCACTTACCATAGTATATTATTATTTTCCCTTATGAATTTAAATTTATTTTTTATTTCCTTTACTTCATGGACACTTGTATAATACGCCCATTCTTTATGCTTTATGACATGATTTTGATACCCATTTCTTTCCATGGGTACCCTTATGTTAATTTATGATTGATTATGTATGATTTTTTTATGTGGAATTAATATTCATGAACATGTTAAGATGAGTGTACCTACATATTTCTCTAATGAATTGGGTAAAGTTTAGTCTCGGGAGATGTTATGTACACCGATCATGGCGGTTAGTCTTGACCCATGCTCACATGTGCAACTGTCTAGGGGGTTAGCCTTGACTTGTGCTCCTCTATGTGCAATGATAATTGACTCAAGCTAAAGTCATTTTTTATTTTTCTTCCACATTATTCTAACTCCATGTTTATATGATCCCATGTTTATACTTTATGATTTCTTATGTTCCATTCCATTTTATATAATTATGCTATGCCTTCTAACCCATGTACTAAAGCATTATTATTATGCTTAATACCTTACTGAGATTTTAGCTCAACCCTTCATTAATTTTATCCCCGGGTTATCCTATGAAGATGTATGAGAACAATGTATGTTAGGATCTCTGTAGGAAGATTAAATAATGAAATGTTTTATTTAGTCCCATGTTTTCGGTTTTATTTTCCTAGACTTCCAAGACACTAGAATTTTCAATCCCTAGCTTGTAATACGATGCTTAAAATCATATAATGATATGTGTAAAAGGATAGGGTCTCTATAGTTATTGATTCATTTCGATAGATTTTAAAAGATAACACTATTTTTATATGTCTTTATCATATATTACATCTCATTTTTCATGTACTAGGATATTGTAAGAGATAGTACCTGATCTGGATTTGAAAATATCTTTGATTTCTAATCGTATTGAAAATTGGACTGCCTTTATTTCTATAATAGAATCATTAATATTCCATTAAGTGATACATAGAATTTGAAAAGATATTTAGTGTCCTATACAACATAGTATTTATATATATTCTTTTATATTCTTTATATATTTATTTATTATAATTTCTATTTATATTTTTTATTGTTATAAATTAAATAATTTATGAAAATTAAAAATGATAAATTATATGCATAACTTATGTGTATTTATTTATTTATAATAATATATTAATAATGCAGAGGAAAATAGGTTGGATATGAATCAATAATAGATGTAATTCAATTTTATGATAGAAAAATATAAGGATGAAGTAAAATAGTTCATCATGTTTTCAACAAAGAATGTATATAACCATTTTCAAATAATTTTTATTTGTTTACATTATTGTTATTTAAGATGAATTATTACCGAGGAGTTATAAGTCCACATGATCTGTCATGAAATAGATCAAAGTTATAAATGTTGTACTAAACATGATGAAAATATTAATATAGATATAGACAAGGATAAAAATGTTGTTTATAGATTTTATGATATGATTATAAGTGTAAACATTAATGAAGATGACATTATAGTTTATGGATAATATGATATGATTACAAGTTTAAATGATGATATATATCATATTAAGGAAATTATAATGGCATCTGAAGATTAAATTCATGATTGTACAAAAAGTGTTTTATAAGTTAATGAGTTGTGTGAAGAAATCATTGTATGCTGGTTTTATTAAATATACAACATTGTCACCTGTAATGAAGTTATATAATCTTTATACTCAAAATGGATAGAGGTGAAATAGATTTAACGAACTACATTCACTCTTCAAATATATATTAATAAAGGATAACGAGTTTCCTTATAAAACATATGATGCTAAAAAATAATGTTATGTTTTTTGAGAATGATCTCTATAAGAATGCATTCATATCCAAATGACTGTATATTATTTCTCAAGGATAATGAATAACTTCTAAAATTCTATAAGTGTGGTCAAGCTCGATAAAATAAAGATGAAGTAACCCATTCAATATTTTAATGGTACTTTTTAATCATTCCAATGTTTAAATTCCTATATGATAGTGATGAGACTGAATAGAAATTGACATGACACACAAATACAAGAATTCAATATGGGATACTCCATCAACCAATATACTCTCCATAGTGGAATAAAATTGATCAGGACTATCCTAAATTTGGAAACAATCTAAGAAACAACTTTCCATCATTATCTATTGATGGAATGAATGATTTTGGGGTAAAATGTGGCATTTACAGTACATAAAAAGTTATGTCAGTAAACTATAACTTTCAAATATGGCTACACATAATGTAGAAATACATTATGTTGTCTCTACTTATATCCAGAAAAAAACTGGGTAATGATATTCATATTTATTTCGATATATTGATTGATGATTTGAAATAAATATGGGATTTCAGTTTTAAATTTCATGAATCATGTAGAAATGAATATTTCAGGTTGAGAGGTATGGTTTATGGGATGATAAATGAACTTACTGCTTATGAAAAATTTTCAGGATATGACATTAATGAAATGTTTTGGTGTCCCCTTTGTAAAGATGGTACATGTTATGTTAGGTCAAATTATTCCTCAAATACTATGTTTCTTTGACATCAAATTTGTTTACCTAGGAAACATAATTAGATATCTTGGGTGACATCATTTGTTGAGAATGCAGAACAAGGTACATCACCATCTCCACTAACAGGTGATAATTGTTTTGAAAAATTAAAGGATTTTATCCCAATTTTTGGTAAATATTTTGAGAAAAGTATTACACCAATTGGTTGGAAAAAGTGATTAGTTTTTTTTGAATTACCATACTTTAATTGTTTTTACACGATACATTTTATTTATATAATACACATAGAATAAATTGTATGTGATAATTTAATTGGAATGAAACTAAAATAACTTGATAAAACAAAGGGTGGAATTAATACTAGGTTGGACGTGATTGACAAGGTGATAAGGGATGATTTGGTACCAGGAAGGGGTCAATGGGGGAATTTTTTTTCCTTGAGAAGCTCAATCAATTTCTAGGAAAGAGAGATATTAGTTTTTCAACATCTGGAATGGTGTAAAGGTCTTATAGGGGTATTCAGAAAATAATTATAATATCATGTTGATGATTGATTTGATGTTAAAGGGACTAAAATTACAAGATTTTCTTATGTTGATACATGGTTTTATACTTATATATTTACATTTCATTCTACATAAAATTTTTCAACAAACATTATACATGATTTGATTCATTTTCTATTTTATATACCATAAATTTATAGACATGCTAATGTTTTTAACTATGGAATAGGAAATTATTGTCATATTAAAATAACTGGGGAATTTCTTCTCACCATCACTATTTGATATAATGGTTCACTTGATGGATCACTAGGTTTGAGATATCCAACTATGTGGTCCTACACATTACATATAGATGTATCTCATTGAATTGAATATGAATATTTGGAAGGGATGCCTCAAAAACTAATGTCAAATAGAAGTTTTTATTTTAGAGAAATATATAGTCGAGGAAGAATTTGAATTCCATACAAACAACTTTTCTGATGTAGATATCATTGATCTCCCAAAATCTTATCACTACATGTGCCTTGTGGGTGAAACAATTTATAGAAGACATTTTTTGTAATTACCATTACAAATTGGCAGTATGACCAACTTTATAATTTACATAACAGTATAATGATTTTTATATAGTTTGAAACTAAAACTTAATTTGAATACATTTTAATCCATAAAGGGATAAAAGGTGGATATTAAATACATCCAATCAATAGTTTATAAGCTGATTTCAAGACCATTTTTTAGAAGATATCTATAAATAAAAATTCTATTTTATAATAACTTTTATGGCTTACAAGAGGACCAAGTGTACATAAATTATTTTACAACTTTTATGTAATTAACTGTTATATGTTATAAATAAAGGAATATGATAAACAAAATATTATATTTAATCTTGTAGCATAAGAGATGCATGTATCAATTACTAAGGACATAAATCTAATTTGAATGAATATATCATACATTGAAACCATAAAAAATTTGGATTCTGATTATACAACATTCCATGTTCCTATTTTTTATGAAAATGGGTTGATAACATGAGTAAAATTAAAATCGATGAGTTGGAATTCATGAGACCTAATTCCAATAAGGAATGGTACACAAATGTACTATTTATATTGAAATAAAATGCAGTACAAGTATTGTATGAAACATATCCTAAAAATAGAAATAGGTCAATTTTTCAGTTGTAGGATAAAACCACAATAGAGTCAAATGAACATTCCATTAAGGATGAAACTTTCTTTAGGAAATCATAATCTTTTTGCAATGGTCACAATGTAGAAAATGTCATATATTTTATTGGAAACTACAAGGAGGTGATTGAGAAACTTGATAGAGGGTAAAATCCATTCATCCTTTAATGAAATAATGGGAGTTCAATGAACTAGTTAATTTTTTTAACATATAATGCATTTCTTTATAATATTTTTTAATACTCCATTTATGTAATCTAAACTAAATGTTTAATTACTTATTAAAATAATGTCATCTCTATATATTGATGTTACCAATCAAAAGTAATAACATGTTTTAATGTATTTTTTTATTCGATTACCTGAGAATTTCATTGTGTATATGCTTTCAATATACGATGTTTATGTATTGTTTGATTTCATTGATTAAAATTTCCTCACAAGTTATTTAATTTGTTTTTATGTGCTCCATTTGTTTAATTATTTAATTTATTAAATTCCTTACTTGGTATAATTTTTTTGCCATAAAATAAAATTATTTCTTATTTTATTTAAATGAAATTCATAGTTTTTAATTTTAAATTAAAACTTTAATTCTGTTAGAATAATTTTTTATGTTTTTATTATTTATATTCAGTAATATTTTTTTATGTGATCACATGTTTTATTTTTAAAGTGACCACAAGTGGTTTTCTTCAATCTACCACATCATATTTTTAAGATACCATAAGTGGATTTTTTAAGTTATCGTGTGTATTTTATGAACCTTCCTTGAGTTAGCAAGATAACGCATGTTTTTTGAACTATCAAAAAATGAAACCAACCATATACAGTGTAGCAGCGAACTCGACACCTGCATATAGATTAAAGTCGCACCATGACTTCTTCACTTCTTCATCGCACTTTCTCTTGCCTTATATTTTCAAGAGGGATTCGATGTCATCCTGTTACTATACATGGATCATACTATCCCTTATTCATGTTTCTTATATGTGCAGAACAAGACAAGAGTCACACCTACCCTTTTCCTTCCTCAACGTTTTCCTCCTCCAAACACATGATGGTTGAACTCTCAGATTCACCTCACATAGTGAAACATCGTTTTTCATTAAATCAAGAGCTACTCCACTTAATATCATACATTCCACATCCTCTCAATCACCTTGCATACTACAAAAAATAGTGGGAAGCTTGAATAATGTAATGTGAAGTTCAATGCATATTTGTATTTGTTTTACAGGTAACGTAAATAGAAGTATCTATTTTATATTTTTTCATGCATTATTGACATATAAATTGGAGCTACCACATGAAATTAGTATAATATGATATTAGACATGAAGTGGTTGGACATCTACTTCAAAAGGTATGTAAAGTTACCGCACATTGAAATGTCAACCGATCGTGCATCACGATGTCTCAAGTGACTTCACACAATAATTAATTATTCAATCCATCAGTATAATGACCACATTTTGTTTCAACTCACCACATGAATAAATAAACTAACCACATGTTATGATGACATGATAAGTTAACCGAATGAAAGGCACGTACCTCATGGACACGTAGTACTCACTATTAATTCTATACTTTATTTTTTTTTCCTAAAATAATGATTTTTAGCATGCTTTAGGAATCATTATTTTGGATAATCAGATTAACTAAATTATTATATTAATGTATTTTTTGTATTTTATTGATTTCAAAAATAAATATATATTACATATAATCCATGCCAGTAATTTGTTCTATGTATTTTAAATATATTTATTTGGTGTTTAATTTATTCTTTATTCACACACACACATACAACATATATTTTTATTATTTAATAATTTTTTTAATATTTGGAGTTCATTTAATTTTATTATTACTTTCTAAATTAATATTAAGTGAAATAAAATTTATTTAAACTTATTTTGGGGTATTTACAGCACTGTAATTAAATTTTTAATAATTATGTACTATATATAATTCGAAAGTTATTTTTTAATAATAATTTTACAGTCAAATTGTTTTGCTATTTTTATGGAATTGATTTGACATATTATTTTTGAGTCTATTGGATCTATTTAATGGTTAGTTAAAATTAGTTTTAATTATTCTTTAATTTTTGAATTAAAGCTATTTTTTGTATGATTATTTTGGAATGATAGTTTTCTCCCTCTTGGATAATTTTGAGGTTTTATTTGGAATTACATTACGTGGTTAGAGATTACATTTTAAGTTTTTAAAGATGCTATTTAAAGGGTTTATGACACATTTAAAGTAAAACATTTATGAGAATATAAAATTTTGAGTTCCTAATGTGTTTTACTTTGAACCATCAAGTGTGGTACAAACCATGTCCAGTGTGAACATGTTTACATTTGATGGATATAATTTCCAACGCAGAACAAAAACTTCTATGAATTCCAACACTTCCTTAAAAAGACCTCCTAATATAATACTCAAGAACCAATACATTCTCTTCTTTCACATATCTTATACTTTCTCTTGGATTCTTGAGTCAGTAACACCGATTTCCATCTCTCACGGATGCTCTCACTTTCTAGTTATGATTTTACATTCAAACAAATTTCCCCGTCTTTGAGTTTTCACTCCAAGATTATAATGATAGGATCGTTCATATTGTGAATCACATTGTATAAATTCAGTATTGTATTTGGGATGAAACTCCCTATAAAATAGTCAAGTGTCTTTGTGGTACTTCAACTAATAAAAGTAGGCTATAACATGGTTATCATTCACCCAAAAAATAGTATATTTCATAATGTATCTCTTATAGAGTAGAGTTTTATAAGAGTATACTGCATTTACTTTATAATGAACTACTCAAAAAATCCATATTCTCTTTATTTTATTTTTCCTTGGTAATTAATTATTTTATTTTTCTCTGATAATAATTTTATCTGATTAAAAGTTTTTAGAGGGTCTATTCAACCCATCCTCAAGACCTTCTTTGTAGAGACCCGAAGCTTGACATACATGTACATTACATTACTTTTGCAGAATACTTAGTACATAACAAAAATACACACACAATGATCATAATAGTTTAATGTCTTTGGAAACTCGGAATATTATCTTCTAATCACGGTGAAAGATCTTCAACATATCTCATAAAGATCTTCCTTTTTTTTACCTAAAAACTTTCATTATATCCTGGGGAAAATAAAACATAAAAGGGTGAGCTCAAATGCTCAGTAAGGGTAAACAAAAGAAATATCAATCACATCATTTTCATAAGAACATAACATTTTGGAAATCTTAACCTGCAAAAGAGAGCATAATTTCATAACATGGGATAAATCATATTAGTGAAATGAAATCCCAATAATCATAACATAAAACATAAAACTTTTTGGCATACACACATAATCATAGAGAATCATTTCTTATTAGTCAAGACTCATTTCCAAGACTATCTTAGTGGACAAAGTCCATTTCTGAAACGAGTCACCCTCATTTCAGTCCTGTTTCACTGAACCGATATAACCTACCATTCCAGCCATGTCTATCTCATGAGATATAAAATCTTTACCCAATGAATTGGAGGGAGATATAGGTCCCACCCATCTCATAATGATACCATTCTTATGTGTCCCACAAAATCATAAACCATACATCATAGCATAACTCAGGTAATAAAAATGGGATTCTTAAACAACATGACATCATAAAACAATTCATATAAGATAAAGGAATTTGTAAAAATAATTCCATCACAACATAATCAAATCAATGTAATAATAGGGATATAAACATAACCCTATATTATCATATATGGAAAATAATTTTGATAAAACACTTGAACTCCATTCTTGAGGAAAATATCCTTTCTACTTCAAAAACACTTTTCCTTTCTTAAAATGTCATAAAATTCTAAACTAAAAGAAGTTGATTAAAAATAAACTTGAAACCTTTTAAATTAAGCTTCTTGGAAATAATGTTTTAAAAATCCATTCATGCTGTATAAGTAAAAAAAACATTTTTCTCGTACTTTTGTCAGAAGAGTCCAAAAGTACCTCGTACGAAAAATGACAAAAGATTCCTTTCATATCTTTTACTAAAAACTCACTGAAGGGTAAAATTGGATATAAACTATTGTATAAGGATATAAATATTACATATTGAGGAAACATGGATGTGGATGATAAAATACACCCCAGTAAATACCAAAGTATAAACAATCTCGGATAAAAATGAGATTGTGATATTTCTCTAACCTTAGGTCCGATATGCTTTGTACGTGTCTGAACCTCCTGTATAATGATATAAATAATGTTATTGACTTATTTCAGAATCATAATTATTTTTATGATATCATATATGGTCATATTCTTAGCTTCTTAGTAGTAACATTTCATTGCTACTTGTTATTCGGGTGTTTATAACTTTTTGTTCTTATGCGTGTTTTGTCGAATAAATTCTTATTCTTCTCTTTAGGGTATAGATACCTCATTTCCAAAATAGTATTCGTGTAATATAGATCATATTAATTCATTAAATTCATTTATATAATCATTATGAAATGAAGATCATGTAGAACGAGTCACATCACATCGTGGAGACGGTATTCCGTACGTACGCACGAGTGATGATATCATTCCTATGATCGTGGAATTGTATTGGAGTGTATTTATACTATTTAAGAATCAATATCACTTTATAATAGTCATATATAGTCATTATTTACACCATTATACCTATCCAAGTAAGGTGGTGGTGGAAAATAGATTACACCACGGCGTGGAGATGGTATTCCATACATACGCACGCGCGGTGATTTCGTATTCCGTACGATGGATAAATGGTGAAATAGGGTTGTTTAATACTTATAATAACATATCCGTATATTAGTGATTCTTATGTTATTACTTCATAATGAAAAAACCTAAGAAGAATAATTGGAAGATGAAATAAAGTTGAAAGAATCGGTAACGGAAATTACCTCTTCTTTGAAGCGCCTCTTTGAGATCTCTATTTAGGGCACTAAAATTGGTCTTTGAGGAACACCAAACCCTCTAGAATATTTATAGGGAAGTGGAGAAGATAATTTTGTAGGGTTTGGCCGAGCTTTAAGGCTCAATGTTGTGTGAGGAAGAGAGGGAGGAGGTTCCCTTTTATAAGGGAGGAGAGGGGTACCTTTGGAATAACTAAAACTATTATTTTATTATAAAGTCAAATTCGGTTTTAAATAGCTCCAAATTGATTTATTTCGAAGATAAGGTGGGGATGGGTTGAAATCCTCTCATCCAATATAATTTAGACAAGTTTAGGTCATTATATTAAGCTTATCATTTAGTTTTTACTCTTAGTTAATTAGATTGACATTTACCATGTCACTTTGTATTTTTATATTATATAGTTAATAAACATACCATATACATCCAAGCGACCCCCAAGATGTGTTTTATTAATATATATAACCTTATATATGTAATTTGGCCGAACCTTAGATTTTTAGGAATAAAATAACAATTAATAATATAATATTTGTTTTAAAAACTATTTTATGTCAATTTTGACACTATTCAATAGTTGATTTTTTTGAAACTCATAACAGAATGATTATTTAGACCAAAGTTAATTAAATCAATCCTAAAATGTCATATTAACCTAGAAAATTAGTTTAATTCATAAAAAGTCTCAAATTATACTTATTTAGGTATTTATAATATCAATAATTCTAATGTTTCACTATTATGGTAATTACTGCATCATCATTGTGTCATAAATAAATTAAATTATTTAAATTATAAAAATTACAAATAAAATATCCTTATGTAGTAAATCTTTTAGCTTTCTAATTAATATTTACAATTGAATTTATCTTATGTATAACCTTATATTAAAATTGTTTTAGAAAATAAACTTTGATTTTCACTCTTTTAACTCTTCTATGAATTAAATAATAATAAATGTCCTAATCTAATCCAAATGGGCCTAAATGGTCATATTTTATTCCTAAGGTTGTTTTTGGTCAAATTACACTTGTCCAATAGAATTAGGACACGTGTTAGGGTAATAATAATATCATTTTTACCCTTAATTACCCTATTTACTTTTAACCGTGGAAAAAAAGTAAAAAGTTACTATTCACCAAAAATTTATTTTCATCTCATTGAACCACTTTTTACTTACTGACATCAACCGTGTCTCTCAGATTTTCGAAATTCCACTCACAGAAGTGGTAAAATTATGTTTTATGAAAAATTCAGTTTTTTATCTACAACTTAGTGGTTTCACTATTCATCAAAAATGAAAGTTTCCAGAAAAATACAAAAAATTACATCTAAGATATATTTGATATTATGAATTCAAAAATGATGTACATTTTATCAAATTCAAAACATATCAGTTGCATTAATTAATTTAAAAATTAATTCCCGTCGTCAAAACAAATAGCGTGTTCTTAAGAGATAATAACTATCAAAAGATTGACACTTGTTTATGACTGGTTTAAATGTGAAATTACATCCAATGACCAAAATTGTATTAAATTGTAAAAATGTATTCTAAATATAATTTAAAACCACTCAAATTAATAATTTATCACTATTAATTATTTCGATTAAAAAAGTTTTTTTAATTATAATTTAGTAATTTTCACTACTCATCAGAATATGAAAGTTATCCAAAAAGTACCAAAATTTCACCTTAGGCTAAATTCGATACTCCGAATCCAAATATAAAGTCAATTTTGAGAGCTAAAATTTCTAAAATTTTAAAATGTGGTTATTACTATTCATAACGGCTAGTTTTAATAATATTTTAATAGCATATCGTTGTTTAGTGAAACTCGGTATTGCGTACTACACACGCTATCGAGGAAGGTCGCGATTGCGTGTAATGAAAGGCAAGTCAAGGATGCGTGTCGAGTAAGCTCCTTTTGGTGTAGTGTACAACACAAGGCATTAATGAAATTAAAAAGAATATTTTTTTATAAAATCTCAGGCTGTTACATTCTTCAATCATTTCTGACCTAACAATTGGTATCCAAGATTGAACATTTTAGGAATTTTTTGTTTAGATCTATTATCTTGTTACTGATTCCAAAATATTTATCACATATTGATCCTTCTCAAGAATATTTTTTCTCTTTCATTCATGATATCTTAATCTAGGTATGAGAAAAAATTACTTTTCGGATTTAAAAATCCTTCAAATGCCTTGTCTAGTATTCATTTTAAGCTTCATTATTTTATTTTTTGATAATATTACTAGACCTTATAGTATAAGGATAAATATTTTTTAATATGGATGAAATAAATACTAATTTTGGTTGGATTCCATAGAAATATCCTTATTTTGATGGTTAGGATTACTAGTACTGTAAAACTATAATGGAAGCCTATTTGAAGAAACTGAGCAATGACCACTGTACGATAATGGTAAAACCTTACAATGTTCCTGGCTCTAATCCAAATTTTATTATAGGTAATTCCAAAACTCAATATGTTTTTAATTATAATAGTATTAATATTTTATACCATTCTATTAACAAAATTATTTTTAGTCTTGAATCTACTTGTAATACCACTCTTGATATTTGGAAGATTTTTCTAGAGACACATCATTAATCTAAAAATATGATTAGAGAAAAACATGGAATACATCAAGTTGAGAACCAATATTTCAAATTGAGTAAAGATTTGAATTTAAACTAGATATTTCACCAGCTCACTAGCATAAAGAATGGAATGGATGCACATGGAAAAATATTATAGAGCACTGTTCTTGTTGAAAGAGTTCTACAAGAATTTCCAAATAAGTGGCACACACAAAATCATCCATTGATGTCAGTAATAAATTCAAGGAGTAGACCTTGGATAAACTCCTTAGATCATTATTAAAATATCAATATTAGTTAAATAGTATTTGGAAAAAAAGATACTTTAATGAAAAAAGTTATATCATTAAAATATCATATATGTTTTTCTTATAAATAATATGAATCTCAGGCACAAGAAAGTGAAAATGGAGAAATAAAAAATATAAGAAAAGAGATTTATAACATTATGAATTGACCTAAATTGTACAAGAATCACCCAATTAAATATCATAATAATGATAAGAAATAAAATAAGTGTAACACATATAGACCAGATGTAACCTGTTATGAATATAGAAATACAGCTCACATAAAATGAGACTGTCCAATGATGAATAAAGAAGATATAAGAAATATAAGAAGGAAATTAATGGAGATTATCAAGATAGGTGGATTTGAACAGAAGAATATGATTTAAATTATGAGTTCAGAAGTGATAAAGAGATGCGTCACCTATTTTTGATTACAACTAATAAAAATAAGGCATTTAATGATTCTTATTTTATTTATTTTTTTGATCGTGATGGTTATATCTTTGATGAGTTGTATAATGAAAATGATTTGATTCAAAAATATGTTTTCAGAGTTACTATGTTGAATAATAAATTGAAAGAATAAAATAATAGGATTCTCAAGGAATGTATGAAAGTCAATGAGGATAATGATACTCGTACAAATGAAAAGATAAATTATACTTCATGTTTCAAAGGTAATATTTAAGATTATTCTGAGACTATTTATAAGTATAAGGATGATATTAGAAAGGAAGTTTTTATCTTAAAAGATACATTATCTAATTTTGTTCAGGGAATCGAAAAAATATGTATAGATGGTGTCTATGATTAAACTAATTAAAGATAAAACTAGTTTTGGGTATAATATATAAATTCCAAAATTATGTAAGAATACTTTTGTTAAAAGTTCTAATGGAAAATATTCTTATGTTATGAAAATTAATTGTATGGTGCATGGAAATTATGGTAATGAATATTCGCTTATATTTCCTCAATCTCTCATCTAACATAGAGATTTTATTTTAAAGAATTTATCATCTATAATACCTTATAATAATAGTTTTAAATCATTTTGGGTACCATGGAATTAAATTTGTAACCCAGTTAGACCCAATATAACATAGGTTCCAAAATTTTTCTCTATATAATTTATCATTTCTGTATAAACTCCTTAAGAATATGAAGTACACATGGTAGGTGGATAGAAACTGCTACCGATACATAATTGGTGACCTATAAAATTTCTTCACTTATAAAAAATGCGATGGAGGCTCTGTCACTTTTAAAGATAACTCTAAAGGAAAGGTTAATATTTGTTTTGGTGTATTAGGTATTTATAACATTGTATTAATTTCTACAGTTTTATACGTTTAAGGTCTCAAACATAATATAATAGGTATTTTAAAACTTTCCTATGATATTATGCATGCTAAGTTTTATGATGATAAATGTTTAGTGTTTAAGGATAATTCTGTTTAGTTTTTTCATATATAAATCATAATATTTATTCAAATAATTTCTATAATCTATCTAATAAAAATTTAATGTGTATTAGTTATATATAAACATATAATTTTCTATAAAATATGAGGCTTTGAAATTCCCAATTTCAAATGATACACAGCTTATCCAATCATGGATATGTTCTAGACATACTCAAGTTAAAATTAAGAAAATAATTTGATTATAATTCATTCTTGAATGTTAAATAGTAAAATGAATATTTTAGATCGATAAATTATATATATATATTTATAATTCATGAATTGATTCATATTGATTTATTTAGTCCCATGAGAATTTCTAGTTTGAGTGGTAAGAAAAAAAATTTCTATTGTTTATGATTTTAGTAGATTTACAGGGGTTTATATCTTGTCCCATTTGCTTGAAACTTTATATAGATTTACTTATTTTTTATGATAGTTTAAAATATGAAATGTTTTTAAAAATTTCCCTTATAAGTGATAAAGGTAGTGATTATCTTAATTTCTAGATTGATAATTTTTGTGATGATAATGGGTTTTGGCATAATTTTTCTACTTATTCAATCCGATAGAAAAATGGTGTCATGGAAAGGCTAAATAAAACTATTGAAGAAATGGGTCTAGCTAAGCTTAATGAATAATGTTTTCCTAGGTATATTTGGGAATGATCTATCAATACATATTACTATGTCATTAATAAATTTTATGTTCGAACTTTGTTGAAGAAAACCCCTTACGAGTTGTTGACTGGTAGAAAATCGAAGGTTGGTTATTTTAAGGTGTTTGGTATGTAAAGTTTTTTTCATGAATATTAAGAATAATATAAATAATTTTTATTATAAAAGTATTTAATGTATATTTATTGGTTACCATACTTATATTAAATATTATAGAGTTTATAATAATCATACAATAACTAATGAAGTACATGTTCATGTAAAGTTTGGTGGTTATTTTTTTTAGAAATATGTTTTGGAAAATGATGATGATGGTTTTTGGGATTTTAGTTTTGTAATATAAAAACCTATAGATAATTTATCTATTATGGTGGGGATATGACTCTCAATCGGATCCTAGATCCTGAAGGTTATATAAGAATATTCCTTTTCACAATTCTATTGTTAATTTTGGTTTAGGTATGAAAAATAGAATCTCTACTTTAAACATATTTAGTAACACTAATTTTTTTCACATTAAGTTCCAAATAATTCTTCTAATTCTATAAATAATCCAAATTTTATTTCTCTATACAAAATGACCTTACGAAGTTCTTTAGAAATAATGTTTTTTCTTTAGATGAATTTTTGAAGATAAGATGATAATTAGAACTAAATGGGTCATTAGAAACAAGATAGCTGAACCTGGAAAGATTATAAAAAATAATGGTATAATTGTTACCCAAGGATATTCTCAAGATGAAGGTATAGATTTTGATGATTCATTTCCCCTATAGCCAAGTTAGAGAAGATTGGAATCTTGTTGTCTTTATTTATTTTCATTAATTTAAGTCATATAAAATGAATGTTAAAATTGTGTTTTAAATGTTTTTATTTCGAAAGAAGTTTATGTTAGTAAAACCCATAGTTTTGAAGATGAGAAATTTACTAATCATGTTTTGATGTTATTTAAATCATTAATTGGAATAAAATATGAACCTCATGTTTGGTATGATTGGATTTCAGTATTTCTTTGAAATAATGGTGTCAAGAAGGTAAATTTTGATCCTACTCTATTTATCATAAGGATTGCAAATGATTTTTTAATGATGAAAATATATGTTGAGGATATAGGTTTTTGGATTTTATAATGAACTTATTTATAATAATTTCTCTTCTTTGATTTCATGTATGTTTGACATGAGCTTAATGGGAGGTAAATTTCATTCTTGAACTCCAAATTTGTCAAAGTAAATATGATATCTTTCTTAATCAATAAAAGTATTCAAAAGATTTGGTTAATTTTTTTTGTCTTGATTCTTTTAAATCTTTGAAAAATATCATATGTACTAGTAGAAAATTAGTTTTTGATGCGTTATGTAAATCTCTGAATGTAAATGTTTATAGAGGCATGATATGTTATTTTCATTACTTAACTGTATTTAGACCTGATAACATGTTTAGTGTTTGTTTATGTCCACGGTTACAAGCTGGTCTTAAAGAGAGTCATATTAAAGATGTGAAAAGAATAATTAGAAATTTTAGAGGAATTTATGACTCTATGATATTTTATTCTAAATATAATTTTTTTGATTTAATAACATATTATGATTCTAATTTTAGAGGATGTACAATTGATTTAAATAACACACCAGGTATGTTATATTTTCTTGGAAAACATTTAATTTCTTGGATAATATAAGAAGAAATTATTTGTTGATTTATATAAAATTGAATATGGGTATATCACTATTTTAACTATTGTATTCAATTTTTATGGATTTAGAAGATTTTGGAATTTATTTTATTAAATTTAACATCTTTTATTATTATACATATGCAATTTTTATTTAAAAAAAATATTTTACAGCATTGAATGTGAGATTTTATTTTATTAGAGATCATGTGAACAATACTACATATATTCCCATTAAAAACAAACGAAAAATCTTTTAACAACTCTAAAAAAGCATTGTTACCCTCATTGCTTTTAAAGGGTGGTCTTATAACGACCCAATGTTTTTCAATGGAAATTCCGTTCTTATAAATATGTTCTAAAATCACCAGAAAACACAACTAAATGTACTGCTATGTGCTATGTGACCTTTAAATATAATTTTGTCACTTCTATGTTTGGAATTTCGAAAATATGACATACATGATTGTAATCAGTATGTTATTTGGATCCCGATAAGAAAAACTTAATTTGTGATGACTAGTAACCTACCCATATGAATAGTAACATATCCTTATTAATAGTGATATAACCTAATGAGTATTAATCTTACCTATTAAAATATATAAATAATATTCATGTTGAAAGTATGACATACCTATATTTTAGAGTTAGTAAATGAATGTTTTAAAACCGGGGTTTTAATAATAAATTATGATTTTAATTAAATATTAAATTAATCATATTTAGAAAATTATTTTTTAAAAATGGACTTCATTTTTGGATTCTTCATGTCGAAAAATTGTTAGGGTGAATTTTTTGGATTTTTCTGAAATACTTGAATTTTTATGAATAGTAAAATCCGATATTTCCCAATAAATGCTAAAACCATAATTTCTGCATCATTCTTGAGTAATGGATGATGTAAATGACATTTGGCTCGAAGTCACATGAATTTATTACTATTCTTTGTCATTGAATACTTAACATTACTTTTCTTTGAAGAAATAATAAACTAATGATTATAATATTATGAAATCCATCCTCTCCTCCACTATAACCCCCCCTCACTCTCTCTTATATTCACTACTCTCAAGCCTTGTTCCTTTCTAATATTCTGAACAAATCTCTCACAAATATCCTTCCCCACATACAAAATCCCATAGCCTCTTCAAAATACTAAAACCTCTCCCCTTAAGAGGTTCTCAATGGAGGAAGTCTCCAGAGGTAAATTCCCCTTTCAATTCCTTCATTTCTTTTAAGTTCTTTTCTTTTTTGATTATTTCCTCATCTCCCTTCACCCAAATAGTATGATAACTCCAATAACATACATGTACACGAATTTTTTTTATGCTAATGGGATATTTCATTATCTTCTCTCCTTTTCCCACCTTTTATTTGAATGAAATGAAAACACCGTTTGAGATGTTCTAATTTAGCACGCTCAGGGACAACATTTTATCAATTTCTATTATCATCTTTAATTCCGTTCATAAAACCGTTTTTGTTATGGTTGAACAAGATTATTATATATTTTATATATCATATTTTTGGTTCTGTAATATTTTTGTACCAAAGGTATTATGTTATAAAGAAAAACACGTTCTTCGTAAGCAAACCCACTGATTAACAAAAACAGTTGTCACTGTGGTTTTATATAATAATCCGAAATCACTCTATGTAACAAAATTAAATTTAAAACAATTTAATATTCTTGATTTTCACTAATAGCATATAGCATCAATTCTGGATAACCACTTTCATCTTATAAGCTTATCCAAACATGAATATAAGCAAACCAACCATTCAAACCAAGTAAACAAACGAGCCCGAACAATGAAACTGAACCTCATAACCATTCAAATCGGTTATAAATGAAAATAATATAATTATAATAAAAAAATTAAATATAGATTAGGTTACTTAATTATTAATTAATAAACCTAATTTTTTTATTCAGGTCATTAATAACCAGTGGAGAACACAAACGGATTTAAGGTAAGGGATCCTCTCCATTTGTCTCTTAATCAAGTTGTCCTCTATGCTATGCCTTTTTATGTATAATCCCAAATGATGAGGTATGATTTAGCACCTCCCCTCATAATTCCCTCATCATTTATAAGTGATGATAAACCCCTTTATCTCTCATCTATCCCTCTTAGGTACACCAGACACCATGCCAGTAAACCATAACAAATTCTACCCGAACCTTCTCTGTTCTTTTGAGTTACCTTATTTATATTTATATCAAAATGGAGTTATCTTATATATATTTATTTATCTTCTAAATTATGTTTATCTGTACAAAATTCTTTTATGACGACCATTTCATCACTCTCTTTCAGGGATATACATGTTTTTAAAAGATTCCCTCCTTAGAACTTTCCGATAAGAAAACATGTTTTAAGGGAACTTCATGAATTTTTACCCATTTTCAAGTGAACTATATCCTCTGTCTTAATCCACAATTTCCTTTATAAAATCATAATTTTTATTATGAAATCCTTCTTGGTTATATTCAGGTTTTATATAAAATATTTTCCACTTTTCTATTTTAAAATCTCTAAAGTAATTTCCTTAAAACCGCACAATTTTTTTTAATGCTAATGTTTCTCAAATAGATTTCTTATATTTTGTCTCATATGTTTGACACCACCTACCATGTTATATGCATATTTTACCTTATGAACGTCCATGTGTGTTATAATCCCTTTCTTTCTTGGACACATTAATGATACTCTCATTGGTTGTGCTCTATGTCATGATTGTGTTACCCAATTCTTTCCATGAGTATTGTTATGTTTATGTATGGTTGATTATGTTTTATTATTTATGTGGCAAGAGTATTAATGAAAATTTTGAGATGGGTGTGACCAAATAGTGCTCCTTTGCAATGGGTAGAGTTATGTCTCATTAGATGCAATGGGAAACGAGATTGGCTATCCTTGACCCATACTAAAATTGGAAATGATATTGGCGGTTAGCCTTGACCCTTACTAAAATGGGAAACAGGATTAGCGGTTAGCCTTTACCCATACTAAAAACATTTTTTATGATTCTTAATCATTTATATGATTACATGTTTATTTTTTTCCACGCTTATATGATACGATTTTATATGTTCCATGATTTGGATATCATTATGTCATGTCTCTGAACTCTTGTGCTTAAGATGTATCCCTATGTTCATTCCCTTACTGAGATTTTCAACTCATCCCTTTGTCCATGTGTTCCACAGGGTACCCTATGTAGATGTAAGGGCTCAAAGAATGTTAGGATCTCTTTATGGAGATTAAATAAAGAAATGTTTTTTATCCCCATGTTTTATGTTGTATGAAATGAGTCATTCATGAAACTAGAATTAACAATCCTTGGCATGTACTATGATGTATAATTATGCTTAAAAGTGTGTAATGTTATAGGTAAAAGGATTGTGTCACTATAGTTGGTATCATAGGATGGTCTAGTAATTTTTGGAGATTATGAATGGAGCCCCTTAGTGAGAACTTTATGGATGAGACTAAGTATAAGGAAATAGTCCTAAATTTTTGTTTGTATAAGGTATGTGGTTTATCAAAAAATAAATCTTTGTCTAGATACGAGAAGGTATAGGTGGATCATTAAAAGATGTACCATGGAGTGAAAACTCTGATAATTAGTTTTGGGTTTGACCCGGGGCATCCTGGTACTCGACAACGGGCTTTTATGCTCTCTTGGTTACGAAACTCCTAGGGGATATGCTTTGTTAGATTCATGAGATTAGAACAAACCATTATTAAAGGACAAAAAAATACCATAAGAATATAAGTTAATAAATAGATCAAGCATAACCTAGATTTAACCCTAAGGAATCACAATTTAGGATATACTTATTCTTTATATGTTTATCCTTTTATGTTCAAAGATTATTTTTTATGCTTAATAGCTAAGTATTCAAGACCTATAGTTATATGTTCTTCTTCTTAGTTAATGGAGGGAAATAGAATAACACATTACAACAACCAATGTGATAGGAAATGTGACGATTTCCCTAATTATAAGCTTGATATAACGGGAGAGGGTTCCCAAAACATCATTAAATTACTTGCTCAGTTGGCTCGAGTTATGAATAATAACATGAATCATGTGGAATGATATCCTCATCTAAGGAAATAGAATGTTTTTGTATAAACCTTCATGTAGAAAATACCTCCAATGTTTAGTGGATCTTCTGATCCCCTCCTCGCAGAACAAAGGATTAACTCCATTGAAAAGATATTCTCAATCCTCCAGTGCTCAGAATAAGATAAGGTTGTACTGACGGTCTATCGTTTTTATGGGGAAGATGATCAGTGGTGGAAACTGATCAGGAATACAATGTCCCACGAGGAAATTGATTCCATGGATTGGGATGAATTCCAGAGGATGTTTTTCAATAAATATTTTCCTTGAATCCTCCATCCCAAGATGGAAAGAGAGTTCCTTGGACTCAAATAGAAGGAGGATGAGTCCATTGGGGACTATGAAGAAAAATTCACAAGGCTTTCAAGGTACACCTCTAGCTTTGTCATGAACTCTGAAATCAACGTGGAACGCGTCTTTAGCGGACTAAAGCTGAGTCTACGAAAAGGTTTGGAAATTTGAGACGTCGACAGTTATGAGGATATTGTTCATTGTGAACTCATGGTTGAAATGGAGATTGGAGACTTTCAGTGGTCTCATGGGCCCAGTGAAAAGAGGTGGAAAATGGAGAACAACATGGGTGGTTCATTAAAAAAATCCCATGATAGAAAGAAGCATGGATTTTCACCTTGTAACAGTTATGGGAAGACGCATCCTAGTAATTGTCTGAAGGGAACCAATAATTGCTTCAAATGTGGAATGTTTGGTCATCTAGCCATGAACTTCATAAGGGATATGAAAAATCCGGACAATGTTTAAGAAGAAAGGAAGGTTAAGAGCAACACTTAGTCTATATTCCTGTGTTAAAACTGCAAGGATCATGGGAATGATGAAAAAAATTTCCCTACGTCGAGTTTTGTTGGAGGAAATTAGAAACAACCTCCAAGGAAACAAGGAAGGGCATAAGCCATCACTACTGCTGAGGTGGAGCCTGACAATGATGTGGTGGAAAATACGCTAGTTATTCATTCAATAATTGAGAACATACTATTTGATTTCGGTTCTACGCATTCTTTCATATCTGGAAAGTTTAGTAGAACTATTCAAATCCCCCATCAAAATTTAGAGGAAAAGTTATATGTGAAAATAGAGAGTGGGGAAATTATTTCATCCATCGTTTATAACACCTCCCTGATTAATGTTTGTGTACTGAACCTCCTAGAAAATCTTTTCATACTTTCTTCAGTGGATTTTGATGTTATCTTGGGCATGGATTGACTTTCTTTATACAAATCCAACATCAACAGTTGGGAAAGGGAGATCACCTTTCACATCCTGAAGCATCCTTTGTTCCTTTACAAGTATAAGGAGGTAGATGAGTATCCTTTGGAATATTCATCTCAAGTGTGGATATTGTTGCCTTATGAGAAATCATATCTTACACAAATGATTGAGACAAAGGAAAAAATCATGCTTGAAGACATGCCCGTGGTGAGGGATTTCACTAATGTATTCCTTGAAGAGTTTCATGGTCCTCCTCCTAACTGAGAGGTTGTGTTATCAATTGAACTTATCCCTGGATCTCTGCCAATCTCAAAGACACATTACAGAATGGAAACCGTAGAGCTGGAAGAGATGAAGAAGAAGTTATAGGAGAATATGGAAAAGGGTTTTATGTGCCTGAGTGCTTCACTGTGGGGTGCTCCATTTTTTTCATAAAGATGAAGGATAAATGAATGCTCTTCTGCATTGTTTATTGCGAGATAAATAAAATCACAATAACGAACAAGTATACCCTTCCACCGATAGATGACTTGTTCGATTATCTTAGTGGGGCCATTTATTTATCTAAGGTGGACCTTCAGTTGGGATATCACCAATTAAAGGTGATGAATGAATATATTACCAAGACTACCTTTCGAATGTGTTATGGACACTATGATTTCATAGTAATGCCCTTCAGACTCACTAATGATCCAACAATTTTCATGGATTTAATGAATAGAGTCTTTATTGATTACCTTGACAAATTTGTGGTAGTTTAATTGATGATATTCTGATATACTCCAAGATCAAGGAGGAAGATGATGATCATTTCAATACCATGTTAAAGATTTTTTGAAGGGATAATTTGTATGATAAATATAGTAAATGTGAGTTATGGATTGAGAAAGTATCATTCTTGGGGTATGTTATCACCAGCAAAGAGATATATGTGGACCCTTCCAAGACGAAGGCAATTAAAGAGTGGCCCATGCGAACTTCTACAATGGAGATCCATAGATTTTTGTGTCTAAATGGGTATTATCGACGATTCATGAAGAACTTTTCACTATTGACAAACCCAATGAAAAATCTAACACGGAAGGGGATAAATTTTGTCTGGACTGAGGAATTTGATGTTTGTTTCATGCAGTAGAAAAAGAGGATTATCACTATGCCAGTACTTACACTCCCTACAAGTGGAGATATATTTGTGGCGTATAGTAATACTTGTAATAAAGTCATGGGGTGTATTCTAATTAAAAATGATAAAGTGATATCCAATGCCTCAAGGAAATCAAAAATCAAGGAGCAAAACTATCCCACGCATGACATGGAGTTGGCGGTTGTGATCTACGTGTTGAAAATCTTGCGGAATTATCTCTATGGGGAGAAGTGTGAGATATATACTGACTACATGAGTCTAAAATATATATTCACACAAAAATATATTAATATGAGCCATAGAAGATGGATAGAACTCATCAAGGATTATGACTACTCAATCCACTACCATCCCGGTAAGGCAAACAAGGTGGGAGATGCTCCATGTAGAATGAATCCTGCATCTTTATCAATAATGAGAATTGAAAAGGATCCGATCATATTAAATTTGAAAATGATGGACATGGGAATCATTAAGGGAGGAGAATCATCAATCCTTTCTCAAATGATTTCTCAACCATCCCTCTTGGAGAAAATAAAGGATGCTCAAAGAAAAGACGTGGAAACTCAGAAAAGGGTGGAAGCTATCAGAAATGGGAAATCGTCCGATTTCAAAATTGATGATGAAGTTGTAAGATTTGGGACACAATTATGTGTACCTTCCAATCCAGAGATAAATTAGGAGATATTTAATGATGCACATAGATTGACATTCTTTATCCACCCAGGGATCACAAAGATGTATTGAGATCTCCAAGAAAACTTTTTATGGGATAATATGAAAATAGAGTTTGTTGACTATACATTAAAGTGCATGGTATGTCAGCAAATGAAGTCTTAGAGGAAAAATTATATTGGGATGATGTAACCACTATCAATACCATCATGGAAATGGGATAACGTTACCATGGATATTGTCACTGGACTTCCAAGGAAATCTAGAGGAACCAATGTTATATGGGTCGTTGAGGATTGTCTTACAAAGACAGCTCACTTTATCGCGATTCGAGAGGACTTCTCATTAGGTCAACTAGGATGGTTTATATCACAAATGTGGTTAGGATGTATGGAGTACCACAATCTATTGTATCCGATCGTGATTTGAGATTCACCTCAATGTTTGGGAAAAGTCTCCAACATGATTTAAGAACAGAACTGACCTTCAGAACAGACTATCATCCTAAAACTGATGGAAAATCTGAGCACACTATTTAAAAACTGGAAGACATGTTGAGAGTGTTTTATATGGAATTCAAAGGAGGGTAAGACCAAAATATTCCCATAGTTGAATTCTCCTAAACCAATAGTTTCCACTCAAGAATATGAATGGCACCATATGAATCCCTTTATGGGAAATGGTGCAGAACACTGGTGTGTTGGGATGAAGTCGGTGAGCATAAGATGCTAGGACCTGAAATGGTCGAAGAAATGGTGGTGAAGGTGAAACCCATTCAGAAACGTATCAAGGTATCCCAAAAGTCGACAGAAAATTTATGCATACAATCGTTGATGAGACCTTGAGTTCAAAGTTATAGACATGGTATTTTTACGCATATCTCCATGGAAGAAGGTCATGAGGTTTGGAAAGAAAGAGATGTTAAGTCCCAAGTTCATTTTCCCCTTTAATATCCTTGATCTATTTTGAGTTGTGGCTTATCGACTCGCACTTCAACCTACCTTGTTGAATATACAAGATGTATTTCATATATCCCTCTTAAGGAAGTACATATCAGACCCTTCACATGTACTCTCTTCAGAGGTGGTTCAGTTGGAGGATGATCTTTCCTATGAGGATTACCCAGTGAAGATCTTGGATCATAGAGACAAAGTTCTATGCAACAAGACTACTCATTTGATCAATGTACTATAATGAAACCATAATTATGAAGAGGCAGCATGTGAACTGGAGGAAGCAATGAAGGAAAAGTTCCCCCATCTATTTTTGTCCTAGAATGTAAAATGAAATTTCGAGGGAGAAATTTATTAAGGGGGGAAGAATGTAATGACCGAATGTTTTTCAATGGAAATTCCCTTCTTATAAATATGTTGTAAAATAAAATGAAAACAGAACACAATGAACTACTAAGTGCTAAGTGACCTTTAAACACAAGTTTTTCACTTCTGTGTTTGGAATATTGAAAATATGACAGAAATGGTTGTAATTAGTATGTTATTTGGAACCTGATATGAAAAAAATAATTTTTGGTGAATAGTAATCTACCCTTATGAATAGTAACATACCCTTATGAATAGTGATATACCCTAATGAATAATAACTTCATTCACTCTTCTGTTCACTATTCTCAAGCCTTGTTCCTTTCCAATATTCTGCCCAAATATCTCTCCAATCTCCTCCCCCACGTCCAAAATCCCATAGCCTCTTAAAAATACCGAAAACTCTCCCCTTAAGAGGTTCTCAAAGGGGGAAGTCTTAAGAGGTAAATTCCTCTTTCAATTCCTTCATTTCTTTTAAGTTCTTTTCTTTTTGTTTCTTTCCTCACCTCCTTTCACCCAAATAGTATGATAACTCCAGTAACATACATGTACTATTTTTTTTATGATAATGAGATATTTCATTATCTTCTCTCCTTTTCCCAGCTTTTATTTGAATGAAATAAAAGCACTATTTGAGATGTTCTAATTTAACACACTCAAGGACAACAATTTATCAATTTCACGTATCATCTTTAATTCCGTTCATGAAACCATTTGTGATAGGGTTGAACTAGATTATTATAAATTTTATATATCATATTTTTGGTTCTGTAATTCTGTTGTACAAATGGTATTATGTTATAATGAAAAACATGTTCTTCATAATCAAACCCACCTATTAACAAAAACATTTTTCACTGTGGTTTTATATAATAATCCGACTTCACTCTATGTAACGAAATTAAATTTAAAACATTTTAATATCGTGGATTTTCACTAATAGCATATAACATCAATTTTGGACAACCAATTTCATCTTACATGTTTATCCAAACATGAATATAAGAGAATCGGTCATTAAAACCAAGTAAACATAAGAGCCCGAACAATGAAATTGAACCTCATAACCAATCAAAACAGTTATAAATGAACATAAAATGAATATAATAAACCAATTAAATATATAATAGTTTATATAATTATTTATTAATAAACCTAATTTTTTTTATTCAGGGATTTAATAACAAGTGGAGAACACTAATGTATTTAAGGAATTCAATCCTCTCCATTTCTCTCTTAATCAAGATTGTCCTCTATGATATGCATTTTTATGTGTAACCCCAAATGATGGGGTATGATTTCAAAACTCCCCCATACTACCCTCATGATGTCTATGTGATGAGAAACCCCTTCTCTCTCATTCATCCCTCTTAGGTACACCCGACACCACGCCGATAAACCATAAAGAATTCTACCTGAACCGTCTTTGTTCTTTTAGGTTTCCTTGTCTTTATTTACATCAAAATGGAGTTATCTTGTCTGTTTTTTTCATATTATAATTGATGTTTAGTTGTAAAAATTTATATTATAAATACCCTTTCATCACTCTCTATTTGTTTTATATATGTTTTTAAAAGATTCTCTCCCTAGAACTTTCTGATAAGCAAACATGTTTTAAGGGAACTTCCTGAATTTTTACCCAATTTCAAGTGAAACATATCCTATGTTTTAATCCACCATTATCTTTATAAAATCAGTATTTTTATTATGAAAAACTTCTTGGTTTTATTCTGGTTTTATATAAAATATTTTCCTCTTTTCTATTTTAAAAACTCTATAGTAATTTCCTTAAAACCGCACTAAAATGTTTTAATACTAATGTTTCTCAAATACATTTCTTATATGTTGTCACTTCTGTTTGACACCCCCTACTATAATGGACCGGACCCCTCCTGTCCATTCCTTTGTTGAAATCGATGTGGTCAGCACGGCGCACGTAACAATGATAATTATTAATGATAAAAATGAAGAAGAATTTATAAAAAATTAAAAGATGATTTGTCAGTTTATTATATTAAATAATAAAGATGGTGATATAAAGTGCGTGATTAATTAAATTAAAAGGGGTTTTAATTCTAAATATGAATTTAAAAAATAAGGCGTTTAGTTTAATATTAATTGAGAAATTGTTGGAATTAAATTAGAATAATAATAATAGGTGTTGTGTTATTAATATTATTCATAATATTAATGAGAAATTAATAAAATGAGTTATGATATTTATTGCAAACAAATAAATGAAGATGCACAATGGAAGCATGGTGGTGCGTTAATAAAATTAAAGGTGAGTTCGTTATTATTATTATGTTAAATAATAATAATAATGGTGGTGTAAAAATATGTTGGGTTTATCAAATTGAAAGACTTTAATTTAATAAAAGTGGTTTCAATTTAATCACTGTGAAATAAAAATAAATAGAATTAAATAATTAAATTGACAGATGTTATGCGACATTGAAGTGGCATGGTCAGATTCAGATATCCAACGGGTTGGTTTAATGTGGACAATGCGATGAGCATAAATATTATCATTATTAAAAAAATATAATGCTGATGAGTTAATAAAATAAGTTGATGAATTGTTATTATTATTGAAAAACAATAAATAACAATGATGATATAAAACTATGTGTGAGAGGTTAATGAAATTAAATGTATTAAAAAGGGGTTGAATATGTAAGTTATATTAATTTTGTTTTGACATTTAATTCAATTAAATGAAATGGTTTTGAGTCGCATGGAATGATTTTAGTTTAATATGAGAATAATTATAGTAATCTAATTTCATGGGATTAAATTAGAACATTAATGATGGGTGTTATTATTAATTTTATTAATAATAACATTAATGGAGATTGGAGAGAGAAAGAGTTAAAGGAAATAAAGATTTAAAAATTAATGCAATAAAACAAATAAGTTAAATTAAAAAGGAAATCAATAAGGGGTGGGGCGTGGTTGACATGGAGCCAAGGAGGCGCCACTTTTGTGGTGGTGTGGGATTGAGGAGGTTCTTTTGTAAGTCATTATTATTATATATTATAATAATGATTATAAGGTATTAATGGGAATAAAATTTAAAGAGAAATAAATGTAAAAGGAGGGAGTGTTGGTTTCCAACGTGAAAGAGACCAAATCACGATTGATTTGGATTTATAAAAATAAATAAATAAGTAATTATAATAATAATAAAATAATATTATTATTATTTTGGGTGATCAAAACTTAAAAAGTCTATAACTTCTTCATATGGTGTCGGAATGACGAACCGTCAGCGGCAATGTAATCCTGTAATTTAGACGGTCATTTTAAGACCAGTGATGGATACCTTTTTATGAGTTATGTCTCGGGTCAACGAAACACACATATTAATAAAATTAACATCTTTATTAAAAAGTGTGGAAACCGTGTGACGTGTTGTGTGTTAACCAATCAAAACATGTAACGTATGTACGGTCACATCGTGTATTCATTAATGCACGCTGAATATGGATTTACCTATTCGTTGCCTATATAAGAACGAGGTCATGTTTTATCTTCCATATCAATCGCTTCTTTGTCGCACGACGATGCTCTTGGACAATCGAGAAGTATTCCTCCTCTAACTTCTTTGTCCGAGGTCCGAATTACGATCCGTCAACGGCCACAGGATCGTAGCGACGAGACGAAGCTTCTAAGACCGGACTTGTCACCTTTCCTTCCGGCCTTCCTTCTCTAGCTTCCATCCTAGGAGGCGTTTGTCGGGTTTGGTGAAGGCGGAGGACACCAAAGGACGTCGTCGGAAGCGACGTTATCGGGACCTTTTGAGGTAGGGGTTTACCTTCGTCTCTCTATTTGGTGCAACATGCAGGGTGGGATATTTTGTTTTGTTCCATGGGATGCAGTTGAACTTTAAATAAAGATATAACCGGATAAAGAAGGGTTTGGGGTTTTGTGCTGTTTCTATTGCCTTCCAGTTTCTTTATCTTATGATTGTGATTTTGGATTGAAAGGCCTTTGCCTACTGAAAATCACGGTCGTTGGTGTCCATTGCGTGCGAAATTGATATCTGAATTGTTTGTGGTTGGTTTTGTTAAAACATGGAAAATGGATAAGCACGTAAATACTGGCTGATTAAATGAGAATGAAAACCTTGTGTGATCACCCCGGTAGAACAAAATTGGAATAATAAACATGTTGGTGGTTTGGTTGTTTTGTGGGAAATGTTTTTTTCTCTGGAATGGTGTTGTGATGTGATGCTGGGCAGCGGGGCTGCGACGTTTGGGTGGTGATCTTATTGGAATGGTTGACAGTGGAGGTGTGAAATGTTTTGTAAACGATGGGGTTGAAATGGGAAGTGGTTGGTTGTGGAAGATGCCTTTATTTATGAAAATTGTTTTGATTATGAAAAGTGTTTTGAAGTAAAAGGTGTTTTCAAATGCGGAAATGTTTTGTGTGTGGAAAGGGTTTTATGAGTGGAACATTGAAATAAATGAATGATGTAATGTTGTATGGTTGTGATAATCTTTTGTAAATGAAATGGCATGTGGTTGCTTGCGTTTTACCTAACCTTGGTTGTGGATGGCAGGGATATGTTTGTGAAAGGTTTTGTCTGGATGATAATTGCCTAGTAGTAATAATTTGTTAAACCATTGCATGAAACATGAAAAACTAAATGGGGTTGGGGGATGATTGTTTGGTTGTTGATGCATTATTCGTGGTAGCAGTGCCGAGGCACATGCGCAGTTTCTCTTTTTAAGAATCCATAGGTTGGGCTGTGTGTTTGGTATATGTATATATATAATTGTATCTTTGTGTTTTGTTGCACCACACCCATGTCAAGCACCTAGTGCCGAACACTCCCATTTTATGGGAGAGGGTGTTCCCCCTTAGTTACTAGCTCCTTCCTGCTCCTTCTTCCATAGGCTATGATGGCTTGAGGTGACCTTACACCCAAGACTCTTCGGGTAGGTCTCGGAGGCTGTGATGGCTTGAGGTGACCTTACACCCAAGACTCTTCGGGTAGGTCTCGGAGGCTGTGGTGGCTTGAGGCGACCTTTATCCCAAGACTCTTCGGGCAGGCTTACCGTTCCCAAGAACCTTCGGGATGAGGCCCAGGTGTCTGCGGGCGGGTTAGTGGTTGTGGCCCAGGTGTGTGCGGGCGGGATGCGTGGTTTGGACCAGGTGTTTGCGGGCGGGAAGAGTGTGGTAGCATCAGGAAGTTTTCCGTTAGGAAGAGCAGCATCTAATTAAGTGGGAAATGCCGCGGGGTACCCAATACTTTTGTTCTATATATATACTAAACTTGTTTGTGTTACTTGGTGAGTGTGACCAGTGAGACTCGGTGGATATTTTTTTCCTTGTTAGTTTTTGGTTCTTCTGTTTTCTCACGGGACCTTAGGGTGTCTCCCCACTTGTACACGAGAGTTTTAGGTTTCCCTACTGAGTATACTTGTATGCTCACCCTACGTTTACTTTCAGGTTTCTAGGAGGACTACCAGGGCCGTGAGGGACCCTACTAGTCGGGCAGTTGGAGTTGTTTCAGTTGTTGTTCTCTTGTTTTCTTTGGCATTGTACTTTTGAGCTTCCTTGTACTTGTACCTTGTTATAAAAATTGTTTAAACATGCATGTGGGCTTGGTTTGGGTTTATTTATATACAATTGTTCTTTTTCCTTTTTGGTGGTTGACTTGTCCTATTTCCCGATCCAAAATAATAAAAAGGGTAATACCTCCCATATTTGTGAAAACTCATACCCTTGGTGCTAGTCGCCAACCCGGGGCCTATTGGAGGCGGGAATCGGGGGTCATTATCTCCCTTTCACCATTGCCAGCTCAGAAGGGGCATCTTTGGTGGGAGGGGGTTGAGACAGAATGGTATCAGAGCTGATGGTTGAGAGATAGGATGGAGTCTGGAGTTAGGCACAGTGAGGATTGCATGGGATGGTAGGGCAACAATGTTCGTTAATCTTGGTGCGTGACATATGCCAGGGAAGACTGGCTAGGACACGGGATTTTAGGCCCCCCCGTGATCCGATGCAAGGACTCTGACACTACCGAACGACCAAGTGAGACTATATTGATTGTAGGGTAGAGACCCTAGGGAAGGTACATGCATCATCATGTTTGTGTTTTACTTGATTTGGGTGTTCTGGGAAAAAAATTGAAATAAAATGATAATTAAAACTTTGAGTTTTTCATTACTAATTGGGCTTAGGCGTTCCCTGTTTACCGAACAACTATGGCACCTGGACGTCAACAGAACGGCAGAGGAGTGGGACACAGACAGTTTCATGCAATAGAAGTGGCAACCCTAGCAAGGCCAGAGATCGAGAGAGATGTTTCCGGTTTTACTTAAATTCTCTCATTTATGTTTTGTTTAAATTCAAGATCATTACACTCCATTGTTGGAACTCTTTTTCTCATTCTCTATGCATGGGCCTTGTTTTTGTGAGTTTTTAATGCTATGTTTAAATGTACGTGAAGAGCCCTATCATGTGGGGAGGGGAAGACCTAATCCCTAATCGAGACGCATTAATGTGGATGCGATTTAACCCGTTCAGGCGAGTCAGTGCCGCCTAAAGCGGATAATATCTCGACATGGGAGAAGGAATTCCTCAATCCATGTGTCCGGGCAGTGTGTGAGTTGTACGTTGTTGGGTGCAGTTGGAAAAAAAACCCTAATATATGGAAGTGGGAAGGCCCAGTCCTTAATCGAGACGCATTAATGCGGATGTGATTAAACCCGTGCAGGCGAGTCAGTGCCCCCTAAAGCGGATAATATCTCGACATAGGAGAGGGAATTCCTAACATACATAATTAGGGTTGTCGGTTGTTTCTTGTTATGACAAGATCCCTAAGAGGTATCTTGCGGAGTGGTTGTTTGGATCCTTTCATTTTCTTGGTTGGTTTTTAATTCTCGAGGACGAGAATGTTTTAAGAGGTATCTGATGTAATGGACCGGACCCCTCCGGTCCATTCCTTTGTTGAAATCGATGTGGTCAACACAGCGCGCGTAACAATGATAATTATTAATGATAAAAACGAAGAAGAATTTATAAAAAATTAAAAGATGATTTTCAGTTTATTATATTAAATAATAAAGATGGTGATATAAAGTGTGTGATTAATTAAATTAAAAGGGGTTTTAATTCTAAATAAGAATTTAAAAAATAATGCGTTTAGTTTAATATTAATTGAGAAATTGTTGGAATTAAATTAGAATAATAATAATAGGTGTTGTGTTATTAATATTATTCATAATACTAATGAGAAATTAATAAAATGAGTTATGATATTTATTGCAAACAAATAAATCAAGATGCACAATGGAAGCATGGTGGTGCGTTAATAAAATTAAAGGTGAGTTCGTTATTATTATTATGTTAAATAATAAATATAATGGTGGTGTAAAAATATTTTGGGTTTATTAAATTGAATGACTTTAATTTAATAAAAGTGGTTTCAATTTAATCAGTGTGAAATAAAAATAAATAGAATTAAATAATTAAATTGACGGATGTTATGCGACATTGAAGTGGCATGGTCAGATTCAGATATCCAACGGGGTGGTTTAATGTGGTCAATGCGATGAGCATAAATATTATCATTATTAAAAAAATATAATGGTGATGAGTTAATAAAATAAGTTGATGAATTGTTATTATTATTGAAAAACAATAAATAACAATGATGACGTAAAACTATATGTGAGAGGTTAATGAAATTAAATGTATTAAAAAGGGGTTGAATATGTAAGTTATATTAATTTTGTTTTGACATTTAATTCAATTAAATGAAATGGTTTTGAGTCGCATGGAATGATTTTAGTTTAATATGAGAATAATTATAGTAATCTAATTTCATGGGATTAAATTAGAACATTAATGATGGGTGTTATTATTAATTTTATTAATAATAACATTAAAGGAGATTGGAGAGAGAAAGAGTTAAAGGAAATAAAGATTTAAAAATTAATGCAATAAAACAAATAAGTTAAATTAAAAAGGAAATCAATAAGGGGTGGGGCGTGGTTGACATGGAGCCAAGGAGGCGCCACTTTTGTGGTGGCGTGGGATTGAGGAGGTTCTTTTGTAAGTCATTATTATTCTATATTATAATAATGATTATAAGGTATTAATGGGAATAAAATTTAAAGAGAAATAAATGTAAAAGGAGGGAGTGTTTGTTTCCAACGTGAAAGAGACCAAATCACGATTGATTTGGAGTTATAAAAATAAATAAATAAGTAATTATAATAATAATAAAATAATATTATTATTATTTTGGGTGATCAAAACTTAAAAAGTCTATAACTTCTTCATATGGTATCGGAATGACGAACCGTCAGCGGCAGTGTAATCCTGTAATTAAGACGGTAATTTTAAGACCAGTGATGGATACATTTTTATGAGTTATGTCTCGGGTCAATGAAACACACATATTAATAAAATTAACGTCTTTATTAAAACACGTGGAAACCGCGTGACGTGTTGTGTGTTAACCAATCAAAACATGTAACGTATGTACGGTCACATCGTTTATTCATTAATGCACGCTGAATATGGATTTACCTATTCGTTGCCTATATAAGAACGAGGTCATGTTTTATCTTCCATATCGATCGCTTCTTTGTCGCACGACGATGCTCTTGGACAATCGAGAAGTATTCCTCCTCTAACTTCTTTGTCCGAGCTCCAAATTACGATCCGTCAGCGGCCACAGAATCGTAGCGACAAGACGAAGCTTCTAAGCCCGGACTTGTCACCTTTCCTTCCGGCCATACTTCTACAGCTTCCATCCTAGGAGGCGTTTGTCGGGTTTGGCGAAGGCGGCGGACACCGAAGGACGTCGTCAGAAGCGACGTGATCAGGACCTTTTGAGGTAGGGGTTTACCTTCGTCTCTCTATTTGGTGCAACATGCGGGGTGGGATATTTTTCTTTTGTTCCATGGGATGCAGTTGAACTCTAAATAAAGATAATAACCGGATAAAGAAGGGTTTGGGGTTTTGTGCTGTTTCTATTGCCTTCCAGTTTCTTTATCTTCTGATTGTGATTTTGGATTGAAAGGCCTTTGCCGTCTGAAAATCAAGGTCGTTGGTGGCCTTTGCGTGCGAAATTTATATCTGAATTGTTTGTGGTTGGTTTTGTTAAAACATGTAAAATGGATAAGCACGTAAAGACTGGCTGATTAAATGAGAATGAAAACCTTGTGTGATCACCCCGGTTGAACAAAATTGGAATAATAAACATGTTGGTGGTTTGGTTGTTTTGTGGGAAATGTTTTTTTCTCTCGAATGGTGTTGTGATGTGATGCTGGGCAGTGGGGCTGCGATGTTTGGGTGGTGATCTTATTGGAATGGTTGACGGTGGAGGTGTGAAATGTTTTGTAAACGATGGGGTTGAAATGGGAAGTGGTTGGTTGTGGAAAATGCCTTTATTTATGAAACGTGTGTTGATTATGAAAAGTGTTTTGATGTAAAAGTTGTTTTCAAATGCGGAAATGTTTTGTGTGTGGAAAGGGTTTTATGTGTGGAACATTGAAATAAATGAATTATGGAATGTTTTATGGTTGTGATAATCTTTTGTAAATGAAATGGCATGTGGTTGCTTGCGTTTTACCTAACCTTGGTTGTGGATGGCAGGGATATGTTTGTGAAAGGTTTTGTCTAGATGATAGTTGCCCAGTAGTAATAATTTGTTAAACCATTGCATGAAACATGAAAACCTAAATGGGGTTGGGGGATGATTGTTTGGTTGTTGATGCATGCTTCGTGGTAGCAGTGTCGAGGCACATGCTCAGTTTCTCTTTTTAAGAAGCCATAGGTTGGGCTGTGTGTTTGGTATATGTATATATATAATTGTATCTTTGTGTTTTGTCGCACAACACCCATGTCAAGCACCTAGTGCCGAACCCTCCCATTTTATGGGAGAGGGTGTTCCCCCTTAGTTACTAGCTCCTTCCTGCTTCTTCTTCAATAGGCTATGATGGCTTGAGGTGACCTTACACCCAAGACTCTTCGGGTAGGTCTCGGAGGTTGTGATGGCTTGAGGTGACCTTACACCCAAGACTCTCCGGGTAGGTCTCGGAGGCTGTGATGGATTGAGGTGACCTTTAGCCCAAGACTCTTCGGGCAGGCTTACCATTCCCAAGAACCTTCGGGATGAGGCCCAGGTGTATGCGGGCGGGTTAGTGGTTGTGGCCCAGGTGTGTGCGGGCGGGATGCGTGGTTTGGACCAGGTGTGTGTGGGCGGGAAGACTGTGGTAGCGTCAGGACGTTTGCCGTTAGGAAGAGCAGCATCTAATTAAGTGGGAAATGGCGCGGGGTACCCAATACTTTAGTTCTATATATATACTAAACTTGTTTGTGTTACTTGGTGAGTGTGACGAGTGAGACTGGGTGGATATTTTTTTCCTTGTTAGTTTCTGGTTCTTCTGTTTTCTCACGGGACCTTAGGGTGTCTCCCCACTTGTGCACGAGAGCTTTAGTTTTCCCTTCTGAGTATACTTGTATGCTCACCCTACGTTTACTTTCAGGTTTCCAGGAGGACTACCAGGGTCGTGCGGGACCCTACTAGTTGGGCAGTTGGAGTTGTTGCTGTTGTTGTTCTCTTGTTTTCTTTGGCATTGTACTTTTGAGCTTCCTTGTACTTGTACCTTGTTATAAAAATTGTTTAAACATGCATGTGGGCTTGGTTTGGGTTTATTTATATACACTTGTTCTTTTCTCTTTTTGGTGTTTGACTTGTCCTATTTCCCGATCCAAAATAATAAAAAGGGTAATACCTCCCATATTTGAGAAAACTCATACCCTTGGTGCTAGTCGCCAACCCGGGGCCTACTGGAGGCGGGACTCGGGGGTCATTATCTCCCTTTCACCATTGCCAACTCAGGAGGGGCATCTTTGGTGGGAGGGGTTTGTGACACCTACCATCATATGTGCCTATTTTACCTTATGAACATCCATGTATGTTCTAATCCCTTTCTTTCATGGACCCTTTCATGATATGATCATTGGTTATGCTCTATGTCATTATTGTGGTACCCAATTAATTCCATGGGTATCCTTATGTTTATGAATATCTGATTATGTATGATTATTTATGTTGAGGGATTATTCATGAAAATGTTGAGATGGGTGTTCCAAGATCGTTCTCTAATTCATTGGGTAAAGTAAAGTCTCATGAGATGCAATAGGAAATGAGATTGGCAGTTAACCTTGTCCTGTACTAAAATTAGAAACGGGATTGGTGGTTAGCCTTGACCCGTACTAAAATGGGAAACAGGATTGGCAGTTAGCCTTGAACCGCACTAAATAAATGTTTTATTATTATTACAAATTTATCTGATTCCATGTTTATATGATTTCATTCTTATATGATACGACTTTGTATGTTCCAGGCTTTGGATATCATTAGGTCGTGCCTCCTAACTCATGTGCTTAAGATGTATCCTTATGTTCATTCCCTTAGTGGGCATTTCAGATCATAACTTTGTTCATGTGTTCCCTATGGTACCTTATGCAGATGTAAGGGCTCAAAAGAATTTATGAGATCTTTATGGAGATTAAATAAAGAAAGGGTTTTTAGCCCCATGTTTTATGTTTTTTGTACCTCGTCTTACAAGAAACTAGACATAATGGTCCATGAATTGTACTCTAATTTATAATTATTCTTAAAATCATTTAATTTTATATGTAAAAGTATTGGGTCTCTATAGGTCCTCTTTATCAGCACTAAAAAAAGTGATGATAAAGGCCCCACCTCTTGCAGTGTGATGTTTATATATCAGCACACCGTAGAAACCTATAACTAGTACACATGTATAATTTAATTGAAATAAACTTTTCACCAAATATACAAAAAAACACTTCTATATAAATTGTAAAAAAGGTTTATTTATAATCACATTTACAATTATTATCCATAAACATTTACAGACAGTAATATTTCATAATATTTGGCACCCATAATCCCCTCTCAAAATGGTCAACCCATGGTATTCAATGACCAACAAATCACCTCACCCTATGAAAAATAATAAAAATATATTAGAAAAAAAATCTTATATTATTAATATTATAAAGGAATAAATTAAACATTAATATGGATGAATACATTAAAAAATATCAACTTTAAATAAAAATACACATATGGAGTTATACCTGTCACCCAATGAATTGTATTGATGTGAATTTAATTCCAACATATCACAAATGAGTTATGGATTATTTTCCTATAGTATTAAAATACAATTCGAATACATTTACACAGTTTTGAGTATGTTAATTGTTCATTTCAATGAATTCAACCTCAACTTTAAATAAAGAAACAATTAGAGTTATACCGGTCACACTATGCATGGTATTGAGCATCGGCTGATTCCAGCATGTTAAAAATTACTTATGAATCATTTTCCTAAAGTAGAAAAACCATTAGAATCTATTTTCTTAGTTTTCTATACTTCACCGGTGTTTGTTACTAAAATGTCATTTCAAACTAGAAATTGGAACTTTGAGTCATACTGGTCACATCGGGTGTTATTTTTATGTGAGGCTTCTTCCTACTCATCACAAATGAATTATGAAGTATTTTCTGAAATTATCAAGACAATAGAAGTGAATTTTCGTGGTTTTCATTGAGTGAAAGATGTTTTGTATTAAAATAACAATTTTAAATTGATAACGGGAACATTTAGTCATACCAGTCACACCACACATCAGATTGAGATGTAAGTTATTCTAACATGTCACAACTGAATCAGGTATATTTTTTTAAAAATATAAAAACAATATGAATGTATTTTCTCAATTTTCATAATGTTACTTGTTTGTTTTTCTAAAATTAATGTCAATTTCAAATACAAATACAAACTTGAACATATACTGGTCACACCATCCATCGTATTGTGGTATGGTTGATTCCTACACATAAAAATTGAATTATAGATTGTTTTACTGAAATATAAAAACAATATGAATTATTTTTCTTGGTTATGAGTAGTTCAGTTGTCCTTTATACTAAAATTGAGGTCAATTTTAAATAAAAAGATAAAATTGGATTCATACAGGTCACATCAGGAATCAGATTGAGGTGAAACTAATTACTACATGTCCCAAATGATTTATGAATCATTTCAATAAAGTATCAAAAGAATCTAAATGTGTTTTCTTGGTTTTGAGTAGATCAGTTGTATTTTTTACAAAAATTGTTTTCTTGGTTTTGAGTAGATCATTTGTATATTTTTCTTGGTTTTGAGTAGATCAGTTGTATTGAATGTGAATTTAAAATAAAAATACACACTTGGAGTCATATCAGTCACACTGTGTGTCTTATTGAGGTGCGAGTGATTCATACATATATAAAATGAACCATGGTTAGTTTTTATAAAGTATAAAAACAATCAGAATGAATTTTCTCTTTTTTGAGTAGGTTATGTGTTCATTTTTCAAGAACTAATGTCAATTTCAAATAAAAAGATGCACTTGCAATCATACTGGTCACTTCAGGCATCAGATTGAGGGGTGGTTGATACCTGAAAATAAAAAAGACATATGCATCATTTTACTAATGTATCAAAACAATAAAAATTCATTGTATTGGTTTTGATGAGGTTAGATGTCCTTTTTACTTAAATTAATGTCATTTTTAATTATAAAGACATAATTCGAGCCATACCAGTCCCACTGTGAGTCAGATTGAGGTTTGGAAGATTCATAAACGTCTCAAATGACTTATGTATTTTTTCCCTAACGTATCAAAACTATACGAATGCATTTTCTCAATTTTGAGTGGGTGAATTGTACTTTTACTAAAATTGATGTCAATTTTAAATAAAAGGAAAAACTTGGAGTAATACCGGTCACACCATGAATCATGTTAAGGTGTTAATGATTCCTTCACATAAAAAATGTCTCATGTATAATTTTCCTAATGTATAAAAAAATCCTAATGTTTTTCTCAGTTTTATGTTTGTCACTTGTTCCGTTTTCTTAAATTAATGTAAATTAAAAATAAAAATACAAACATGGAATCATGTTTTCCACACAATACATCAGATTTAGGTACAGGTGATTCTTACACATCAGATAATAACTCAAGGATGGTTTTCCATATTTATAAAAACAATCTGAATCTTCTTTCTCTGTTTTGAGTTTTTCATTGGTTCTTTTTTGTAAAATTAATTTCAATTTTAAATAAAATGATGCATGTGGATTTATACCGGCCAGACTATGCCTAGGATTGAGGTGATTTTGATTCTTACACATCAAAAATGACATATAGATCATTTTACTAAAGTATTAATACAATCTGAATGCATTTTCATGGTTTTGAGTTGGTCAGTTGTCTTTTTTACTAAAATTAATGCCAATTTTAAATAAAAAGACACACTTGGAGTCATAATGGTCACACCGTGAGTTGTATTGTGGTGAGAATGATTTATAAACATCTCAAATTAATTTTGGATCATTTTCGTAAATTATCAAAGAATATAAATGTGTTTTCATGGTTTTGAGTAGGTTAATTGTTTTTTTAATAAAATTGATATCAATTTTAAATAAAAAGAAACACTTGGAGTTATTATAGTCACACAATGAATCAGATTGAGATGTGGGTGACTCTTACTCATAAAAAATAACTCATGGATCATTTTAATAAAGTATAAAAACTATCCAAATATTTTTTATTGGTTTTTAGTATGTCATGCATTCATGTTGCTAAAAATAATGTCAATTTAAAATATAATGATATAATTAGAGTCATATTGGTCACACAATGCATCATATTGAAGAAAGGGTGAGTCCTAAATGTCAAAAATTTGTCATGGATATTTTTATAAAAAATATAATGCAATCCAATTCTGTTTTCTCAGTTTTGAGTAGGTAACTTGTTCTTTTTTATAAAATTAATGTCAATTTTAAAAAAAGACACATTTGGAGTCATATTTGTCACACCATGGAAAGGATTTAGGTAAGGCTGATTAATACACATATAAAATGAGTTATAGATCATTTTAATAAAGTATAAAAATGATCTGAATGTTGTTTCTCAATTTTGATTAGTTCAGTTTTCATATATACTAAACTTAATGTCAATTTTAAATAAAAAGATCACTTGGAGTCATACCGGTCACACTATGCATCAAATTGGGGTGTGTCTAATTCTTATATGTTAAAAATGAATTGTATATCAGTTTACTAATGTATCAAAACAATCCAAATGTGTTTTATTTGTTTTCATTACGTCACTTGTCTTTTTTACTAAAATGACATTTTAAAATATAAAAACAAAATTTGACTCATACTGGTGAAAACATGTATCAGTTTGACCTAAAACTGATTCCCTACATGTAAAAAATGATTTATGAATAGATGTCCTAAATTATTAATAAAATAAAAGTGCATTTAGTTTGTTTTCAGTTAGTGACACATTTTAAACAAAAAGTTCAATTTTAAACTAATAACAATCAATTTGGGTCATACTGGTCACACTGTGCATCATATTGTGGTGTGGTTGATTTATACACATCCTAAATGACATAGGGATCATTTTTATAAAGTATCAAAACAAAATGAATCTTTTTTTTAGTTTTGAGAATCTCATTTGACTTTTTTACTAAAATTAATGTCAACATTAAATAAAAAGACTGTCCTAGAGTCATACCAGTCACACCATGTGTCTAATTGAGGTTCCGCTAATTCCTTAACACCCAAATGTATAGAAAATACAACATATCAATGTTAACATGATTATTATTCTCATTCTTTATCAAACTACCAACACAACATATTTAGTTAAGGTTCTTTTCTGATAAACCTTTCTCATTTTTGAAAAACAAAATAGTAGAGGAAGCTATTCTACCCATTATATCAAGAAAATTCACCAAAATGGGAACACGATATTCGTAAACTCTTTTGGTTTCCAACAATGATAAATAAATTTCAGAAATGAACATCTACTCAATATGTAATGTTGGCAGGTCGAAAAATAAAATAAAAGGATATTGTGGTAACATTGGCCGAAAGGAACTTTTCATCTCTAACATGGCTTGTGGTAGATAGTTGAAATCAAAATATGACTTCCCAAAATATTTTTGAAAGTAACTAAATAAGTATTAGATAAAATATGATAGGTAAAATGGCTTACAAATTTTAGATACAATGATGAAAATATTAATTAAATAAGTAGTCGTAATTTACCTTTTCATGATGGTTGTAAACATTATTGACCCATTTACTTGTTGTTATTATCTCAGTAGAAGCCTTAGAGTCTAATATTTTAATGACCATGAGAATATTTTGACGAATCACCCCCACTTGAACAAAGGAGTCCACCTGTATATGAAAAAAATTCTTATTTGAGTAATACTTAAAATAAATAAATTAAACATAAATATGAAATAATTATTTTCTTCAATGGAATTCACATATTGATTTTATTTTTATAAGTTATGCCATCAGGTTTACTACCCATTCATTTCTAAACAAATCTATATCATCTTGTGAATATGGGGATTTTCAAAAGTCATATTTGTAATAGAAAAAAATAAATACACAAAGGATTAATATGTATTTTAAAAGAAATAGTAATTATATTCGAAAGTACCTCTTTGGGGATGCTAGTTTGTTTATGGAATATGATCTATCTCATGAATTTTCAAACATTATAACCATAATATTTTCCATTTTTATTTAAGACACATGATAAACATTACGAAAAATAATTAATTTGTTTTGATATGTGTTTTTGTAGTGAAATATTTTTATATATACCCTGATAGTTATATAGTTGAAGAACTTATTAGTCTCCTTATGATTAATGCCTATCCACATGCAGTGAATTTAATAATATTTATACATCACACTATCATAACATAATTCTCATTAAAACACATTATAAATTATATAATTTTATGTTTATTTCTAAAAATTAAGATTAAGTGTATTACAAATTGACAAACTCCATCATGTGTGGTTGTTTTCTTGGGTATCCATACAGTTTATCCTGTAAATAAATCTTTGGAGTATCCAAATTGACTGTAATGAGCATCCAATGTTTCTTAAAAACCCAAAAGGAATATTTAATGAGATCAATTAAAAAATATTTAATATGAATAAATTGTACATTTTTACCCCTTCATCATTGGTATTAAAAAGATTCTGTCATCCATATGTTTTGTTTCAAACTATATGGATATTTTCTCCACTATTTCATTCATTTTTGTTGAATATATTTCTATTTATTCGGTAAAAGTGTCATGAGGACTAAAGAGTCCAAATTTATGGTCATGGGGTAATCCCTTCATTTTCTATTGATATATATATTCCGGTAAAAAAATGAAATGTATTTAGTCATAATTAGAAAAGTATATTAGATTTTTGGAAAAACAAATCATGGAATCATACCTCATTTATACATGTACAACTAAGGCTCCTATCCATTCATTGTTGAGTATTTCATTTACATTTTCAAGGTAAATACAATCTGTAATGTTATGTTCATAATTTTTTTCTTTAAAATCAACTAAGTGATTACTACAATTTTTTAAATTTTCATCTTCATGAACCTTCAATGATAGTAAATTATAATTTTAAACAAGTGGGTAATGGTTTTTTCAAAAGGTATTTTTTATAGATTGGTTGATCATTTAGGTGATTTTGAGTCAACAATTCATTTCACCCCTTCTATTTTTCCATCTATAATAACATTCATCTATTAAAACCTTTTTTAATTAATTGTTAATGTTTAACATGAAATATAAATTGGAAATGAATACCTCCTTGTTGAAATGTGTTTTTACAAGATCTGACGGCCATGCGATGAATGTTACAATAGCTTGGTCGACTATATAAATATTTTTGTTTTCCAGTAGAACAGATAGCTCAACACTCAAATCATGAGCTATGCTAATCATCACTCTCGAATGACATGTTGTATGTGGTATTTTATTTAGATAGTCATCTTAGATATTGAAAAGCATATCCCTCACTAAAAGGTGATGGGTGGCTGTTGATAGATATAAATAATATTCATTTTTACATTGTATAATATCAGTACAAGAATGGTATCAGTGTCTCTACGATTCCCATTTCATAGAAACAATTATTATAATATTGATTGCCTCAATTAATACAACACCTTTAGGGGAATTAACTGACTCGAAGCTTTTGTTGGTTGGGATAGATCGTCTCTCAATGGTTGTTTTTGAGTTGTTTCTTCTATTTTCTTTCTCCCATAACAGTTGCTAGAAACTCATTCATCCATTGAATGTCTTCTTCAAGGGAATCTAATCTTTATTTTATCTTGTCCATTTCATTATCTGTAAACACTTTTTTTTCTCAAAATATGTTCAGGGTGTCACCTCAAAATCCACACCTCTGACATGACCATAATATTTTGTTCGCTTCAACACCACTGATAGTAGGTGTTTATCCGATAAAGGTGTTAATGAGTCATGCGACTAAGTAGGATATAAAATATAATTAAATAAGTAATAATTGTTATATAATAGCAATTTAATTTTTTTTTATATCATACTTACACATGTTTACCACACTTTATCTATGATTTCATTTATTAGTATCCCATCATTATTTACGTGTGCCTCTTACATAGCACATGGAGTGGGTTGGAAGTGACTTTGGATTTGGATTCATTAATTTTCATATAAATAGATGAACGTAATTATTTTTTTATTTCATGTCATATAAAATTATTATAGTATATTTAAAATACGTACCATTTTTTTTCAAGTGAAGCGTACCTCATCCTTTCATTACGGTATGGGTATGTTGATTTTGATGCATGTTATTTATTTTTAGAACTCAATTTCAATTTCATAAATAAAAAAATTCAATAAATGTGATGAATTCACATATTTTCAAACAATGTATTACTAGAAACAATGTACCTGAAAAGAAATATTCTTACAACATCTAGTAAACACATCCCACACTTCTTGGGTTATCAGGTGTGCATACATAAAAGGTGGGTATGATTTTATTTTCCCTTTGTCATATTTAAGATAATATATCCTTAAAACTTTGCAAAATCCTCTATGAATACTTCTAGTAATAATTAATACATATTTTAGGTGGGATTCATCTTATATAAGTGCACACTGTAGGGGATGATGACGAGTGAGTCATTATAACATCATTTTATATTTGTAGTAAAATAAAGAAATGATATCACAATTTAAATCTAATATCATTACACATTAGTTCTATAATAATGATCACAACATGGTTCCATGAATCTACATCAACTGGAATGTGTTGTCACGTTATGATTCCAATATAACTACTGAACATGGCCTAGTTGGGGTTAACCAGTTGGCCCCGTAGATTCCATATGATCTCATATTTGATGCCTTTTATTTTCACCTTAATGATTTTTTCTAACAACATCAAACTATGGCACTCCCATTTTTTATGCACTTTCGGTCCTTCTTTACCTACTGTTTTATCAGATTCATCCATCTAATGGCCCAAAGGCCTTCATTTTTTATTTATTTTTGATAATACACCTTTCAAGGGGTGAGGTGGATCCCTTACAAGGCCCGTAGGTGTAAGAATTAAATGGATCGTTAGCCTTAGAGGAATTTATTGCACGCAGGCTCCAAACATTACATACAACCCATAATAGCTACATGGAACTGCTCCTCCCCAGCATCTTCATTGTGAAATCAGATCTCCACCTTCGCATGGCTGTTTGGCTAGGATATCCCATGCATGAACAGGTTTGCCCTGATGGTAGGTGCCCTACCCTCTCATTCTGGTAATCCATGTAAATTCTGCTGTGGTGAAAGCTCCTTGCTCATCCTCCTTAGATCTTTTTCCTTGTCGGTTGTCTGGTTTTCATCTTCACTTAAGGTGGTTTGAAGGCCTTGAGGTGGCCAGAAGGCCTTACTAGCCTGAAGGCTTGGGTGGCCTGAAGGACTTAATGGACATGGGGACCAAATCGTTGGCCCGAAGACCCAAATAGGGGCAAATTCTTGGCTGCTACAGTGAAAAACAGTGCCTTCTATAGTTCCCGTTATAGTACCAGCTACAGTACTGCACAGTTCCTGCTATAGTACTACTACAGTACTTATAAAGTACCTAGAAATTATGCCTCTTCCGGAATTTGACCCCGGGTCGCCTGGATGCACTTAAGTGTCCTCACCAATCAGGCTGAGGCTCATGTTCTTATCAGATTCAACATCCTCAATATATTGTTCCACTAGATTGGTAGTATTGTCATTTGTAGAATTTTTTTGTACCTCTACACTAGAAGAATTGTTAGATTTATAAAGCTATTTTTCCTTAGGATTGGGAGCACTATAATGTGTAGAAGGTCATTGTTCCTCTACACTAGGAGCATCATTAGGTTGAGAGACCTGTTGTTCCTCAGGATTGGCGGCACCATCATGTGCAGTAGCCATTATCTGCAGAAGTGGTTTAATATTTAATGTATATCACATAAATGAATTAGTGAACATATAATAACATGAGGTAACATAATGTATACTAAAAAATATATAACCTAACTATTGAACAATTTTTTAATGGTCGAAGGTATTTGACCCCTCTATTGAGTATCAAAATATCATCATTATGGTATCCTATGATATAAAAAACATCATCTACATTGGGACCACTGTGAAATGATTGCTAATTCCCAAGGAAGGGGTCATACACTGTTGAATTTTCATCCAACCCTTTAGTGGTTTTGGTTGATAACAAAACAATTGACCACTTTCAGTTTGTAGGATCTGGAACTTAAAATACAATTACTGCCTATGATTCCATTATAAATGGTTCATCTTTGTTCCATTACTTTTAAAAACCCACATTCATGAATCCAAATTCATACATTTTAACAACAATCTTGTTATCAACCAACTTTCATGAAACAATAGACACTTGGAATGTTTTATAATACCACTCCCATAGTTGTTTGATGATGCCAAAGTGTGACATATTCAAATAAATTATATTTATATCCTTAATACCAGAAACATGCATTACTTCAGCCTCAAGTGTAAATCAGATATTTTTCATGGTACTTCGTTCATCATGTTCATTTGTGTATAACATATAAACATTTATTATAAAACTATTGTTAGATAATACAGGCACACCTATTCCTCTGGCTAACCATGAAATTCTTTCTAAAACTGAATCAAGATTTTTATCTGACTCTCTAAAATTATAGTCCCTAAACCATTATATAAACTATTGATTATGTGTATTTGATATCAATATTTCTACCCTTGATGGATTCAAATGACTAATAATTTCTATGTGGGTTTCATCATATGTGGTAACCTCCAAACTGTTATGAAAAACATAAATGTGGGCCTACTCCCGATCTGTAATATTGATTGTGAAAACATCTTTTCCAGAAATTACTTCACCCACAAGCCAACCAATGCGATAGGATTTCAGTAAACCAATGCCATCCACACCATACAGGTAGTTAGTATTGAATTCAACAGATTCCTCCACAACATATCACTCATGAATACAACCCTTTGAACAACTATGATTTTTGACATACCCTTTCAATATCTTCATATACCATTCAATAGGGTACATCCATCTATAGTATCATGGAACACACAGTCGAATCTTTCTCAATAAGTGAACCATCAAGTGAACCATCATATAAAATAATCTTGCTGGGAAGAACATTTCCAATTCACATAATATGACGGTAATTTTTATTTCCATTGTTAGAAATTTTACTAGGACTATAACTTTACTGCATATATCTTTGAAAAATAAATAGAGCATCATTAATGTATGTTGGAAAATCATGGAAAAAATTCAACATAAAGAAACATGAAATAGATCTTGCATAAAAACATGGAAGTCACGTTATTTTGGACACTTTAACTTTAAATCGGTCATTGACATGATATTATTGATATTCAATGAATACCCCTATAGAATCATCAAATCATTCAAGAAGATGGAAACCCGATATCTCTCCTTCCTGGAATGTGTGTAATCAACTGGAGGATGAAATGTTCATTTTTCACCCTTCAATGGAACCAACTATTTCCATATTCCAATGTGAACCATACCTATCCTAGTCCTAATTCTATCCTTTGTATAACTGGGTGAATTTAGTAATGTTTCTATGACACTATCACATAAATGTTTTTTTAACATGCATAACATCCAAAAAATTATTGATGTATAGACAATTCAACTATGATAATTAAAAAAATGACTCCCTTTTTCCAAATGGATTTCATATGGTTTTTCATAAACATTTCCCCAAAAGCAGTGTCCACATTGTTTATATTCTTGAACAGTTGATCACATGTTAGTGGAGATGGTGTTGTGCATTCTTTTGAACTATCACCAAATTATGTCATCCAATAATAGTAATTATATCATTTGGGTAAAAAACTGTGATGTATTAGAAACACAGTCTTTGATGAATATTTCAATTTAATTGAATATGTACCTTGTTCGTAAAAGGGAAACCCCTGAGTTCGATTAACACTATATCCTGACAAATTTTCATAACCAAGAAAGTAATTTATCATCCCATACACCATGGATATTAATTTTAAATCTGTATTTATGTAAGTATAATACAATATAACACTTGAATACCATAATAATTTCAAATACTTGATCAATTGAGCAAAATAAACATCAACATCATTAATTTGTTGTTTTGGTCTTGATATAGTCATAAATAACATTATGTACTGTTATTTCATGCATAAAGATGGTGGAAAGTTATAATTTACCAACATAACTGGATGTGTACTGTTCATGATGATTTAAAAACCAAAAGGTTTCACTCCATCTATTGATAACGCAAGAGGAATGTTTATCGACTTTATTTGAAATTCAGGATACTCATGATCAATTTTCTTCCATTGTGGATAGTCTACTGGGTGATGAAGTTTCCAATCTTTATTTATTGTATCTACATTCCATGTCAATTATCTTATAGTCTCTTCACGTCTATATAGGAACCTAAAAATTGGAACGATTGGAAAGAACCATACAACTTTTATAGGACCCGATTCAACTTTCTTGAATTAAAAAGCACCACAATTTGGGAATTTTTTATGTGATTTTTGGTCTTTGCGAAATAGTATACAGTCCTTTGGGCAGGCATGTGTTCTCTCAGAGATCATACCCAACGAGAATAGAATTCCTTTAGAGATGGATATTATACTAGGGTTCTCATTATCATCAACGATCATATCATAAAAGTGATCAAGTAATTCAGTAAAATTGGTGTCACTCCAACCATTTCCTACTTTTAAATTAAATTGCTTTAGTATGGCAGAAAATGATGTATATTTAGTTCAACCAGCATACAATGACGTCATTTCAAAACTATTTAACTTCTCATACATTTTTTTGAAAATCATGAAGTTTATATAAAACTATCCTCATCATTTCTTCAATACAATCATCATTATTAGTCACATCTGTAATCATATCCTCAATATGGTCTTCTTCTTTATCAACTCTTGTAATCATAACAAATGATACATAAAATGTAGTGGTGTCCTAGTCACTAGAAACATTCTCTTTTACCTTTTTCTATTCTAAAATTTATAACTTTGAGGAATTTCATGACAGATCAAGTGTTCTTCCAACTCCTCTAGACTAATTAGTCTTGAATAATAATAAGATAAACACAAGCAAAGGATTTGAGAAGGGTTATATGAATGATTTTTTAAAACATGGTAAAATATTTCACTCCATATTCATTATCTTTTTTCAATTGATTAGAATCCATCCATTCTTTATTCATATCCATACTATTTGATTCGGTAATATTAATATTTAACAAAATAAATACACAAAAAGGACATTCAAATAAGGGGAACATAACATTTGAATGATAGTTATTATTTTATTTTTTTTTCTTCAGACTCATCCCCTTAGAAGATAACACCAAACTAGAGAGATTATGTTGTTGTAAATGACTACCCTAATTTAAACCATTCAGGTGATTTTGGATGCAATGTGGGATTATTTTTTCAATGGGGTTAAATATTAATTCACCTTTTTCCTGAGTGAGGTCTTGATGGATATCCTATGGATTGGATAGAGTTAGTCACATGCCTTTACCATGTGGTTATTATCAATATATATTATGTAGTAGGTGAACATAGTGATGAGTGAAGGATAAGGTTTCAAATGTTGGGTTATACTCACATGATCTGAGTCATTTCAATAAGAGATTGGCATGAGTCTAATGAATCCTGACGAATGAAAAAAGTTTCCTAGTGTTTTTATAAAATTTATAAAAGTACCTATATGTTATAAAATTATAAATAAATTATAGAAGTATATAGTTTTATAAATTTATAAAGGTTTAAAATTATAATAGATACAAGTAAAATTTCTAAAATTATAAAAGTATAATAATTTGTAGTGCTCCCTATAATATTTTTATCAAAAAAAATCAAATACCGGGTCCATTGAAAAATTATTATTGCTTCTACATATTAAATGAATATAAAATACTTTAGTAGAAAACTGATTTTTGTAAAAAATTACATCATTTAATAGAAAATGAGTTTTCTATGAATTGTGGATAATGAAAATATATTCACTGTAATCGAACAATATATCATTAATAAAAAATTATAAAATAACAATATTATATATATTGAATTTCCATAATTCAAAATACATATGAAATACTATTCTATAGAGAGAATAATATTCTTATTTTAATATATAAAATACATCAGTTCATTATAAATTAAATTATAAATTATATTTTTAATTATTTTCATTATTGAAATTTCATATTTAGTTTTATTAGGCCATCCCAATCCATTTAAACATTATTAACCAATTATTCCATCACTACATGGGATCCAAAAAAATGCACACCCTCTCGTATCATCAACCACATAACATTAAAATAACTTAAACATTATACATGGTTAAATATTTTCAAATTCCAATTATCACAGAACCATCTTTCGTGGACAAATATTTTTTCTTCTCATGATAGAAGGGCATAATTACAAATCATTTTTGTAATTATGTGTGGAATGGTCTATATTTCTGAGTAATAGTGGACATAAAAAAATTCAAACACAGTGAAATTATCTAACTATTCTTATAATAAAATAATAAATTAATTTTCCATATCTAAAAATAGAATATTAGATTTTTTTTAAAAATAATTCCATACAAAACTAAAAAATAAAATAACATATTGAAGTAATGAATAAATCTATTTAGAAAATTAAAATTCTTAAATATTTTTTAAAAAATGGTGATTCCTAAAAGAATAGAGAATCCTCATGGAGAAAAGTTTAGAAATTAAAACACCAAATACCCATTTTAAATAATAATTTCAATTAATACTGATTTCATCAGCAGATTATAAAATAATAATAAAATCACTATTAAAAACATTTCACAATCAAATCATTACTATTACAGAAAAAGTTATATCGCAAATTGTTTGGAACATAGGATGACCATAGACCAACGTTATCATTACCTCCCCAAAATGCACATTGTCTCCCCACAAGTAACTCATCAACCCACCCTACACCCATGTATCATCAAAATTAGGCCAATTCAAGCAGCAATCAAAAAGCGCACCACTGTAGAGGATCATTGGGAGAAGAATGGATAAAAACAACCAAGTAGAATAGAAGACCTTACCATCGATCATAAAAGAGAATCTATCAGAACTAATAGATCAAAGATAGGGCATAATGAAAGAAAATACAAGGGAAAGAGGACTAATATGTGTACAGATACAAAAGGATGAGAGTTTGGTACATCAATAAAAAGTGAATCGTAAGTAGGTGATGTGCGAGTAAAAAATGAAAAAATAAGATAACAATTCGTAGATTTAAAATGGTGGAGGTAGCGACAACGGAGGAAGTGTCAGCGATAGTGGTAGGGTCTGATGGTGGGAGGCAACAACAACAATGGTAGTGGTGCCGACAACGACAACAACAGTGGAGGCATCGATGGTAGCATCAGAGTTCTGGTTCAGTGAAATCTTAAATCATGAGTAGCGATAGAGTTCTTGTAGGGTTCCATTTATAAATGCACAAAACGATTTTATCTATGGTTTTTGGAAGGCATTGAAAAATTTCTTTTTTAGGAGTGCTAAAATTGAAAGAGCTAATAAGATTGTTACATATCAACTTTTTTTAAAGCTAATAAATATAACATTTTATCAGCACTAAAAAATCACTGATAAATTATGTCTTTATCAATGCTAAAATTATAGCACTGATAAAAAATATTATTATCATCTCTTTTATAATGTTGATATATGACTATCTTCTTTAATACTTTCTAGCACTGATAAATGGATAACGTTATCAGTGCTAAAAAATTACTGATAATGCTCTAATGATTATAATTTATTTGTATTATTATTTATATTTATAAAATTATATAATTATAAATAAAAAAAAATATATTTATATTTATAAAATTATTATAATTATATTAATTATAATTACAATTATAATTATAATTAAATATAGATATATTTCAATAATTATTAATTTATAATAAATATATTTATTCTATTTATTTATAAAATTATAAATATAATAAATATATTTTCGATAATTTTATAATTATAATTATATATATATATATATTTATTATGTGCATGGGGGTACAATTACATTAAATACACACACACCACACACACAAGTCGAAAAGGCATGCCATAGCCCCCCCAAGGGGATAACCCACTAATCAAGCCTTATTTATTCAATACAAGTCTTGTAGTCCAAGTGGGTGTGAAACCCATTACTTGGCCTATAAGCCCAGTGGGCATAAAAGCCCATTACATGGTCTTAAACGCCAAAATTTGTTACCCAAAGGCCCTCTGTGGAATAGTGCTGCTACAATACTTGGACTGATATAGTGCCACCGCTGATAAAGTGCCCGCCGCTGCTAAAGTGTCACCAGCCAACGGTTCTACCACAACATTAGTATGATACAAAACTACTAGATTCCCTATGCCCAATGGGTTTTGAACCACCATTTCTGATGTAGTATTATCGGGTTCTCACCACTACGCCAATCCCCAACTACAAATTTTATAATTATTTAAATAAATAAATATTCATTTAGTGTTACAATTATAAAAAAATATTTATTTATTTTAGTAGTTATAAAATTATAATAAATATATTAATTATAATTATTTATAAAATTATTAATATATTTATTATAATTTTATAATTATTTAAATAAATATATAATTATTTCTAAATATAGTAAATTTATTTATTATAAATTTATAATTATTTAAATAAAAAAATATTTGTTTATAGTTATAATTATAAATAAATATATATTTATTTACATAATTATTAAATTAGAATACATATATTTATTTTATTTATAATTATATATAATAAATATATTAATTATATATATTTATAAAATTATAAATATAGTAAATATATTTATTATAATTATATTATTATTTATATAAATAAATAAATATTTTTAATTATAACTATAAATAAATATAAATTTATTTAATAATTATAAAATTATATTAAATATATTTCTTGTATATCATTAATATATTTTTTATAATTTTATATTTATTTATAAACATAACTATAATTTTTTATATATTTATAAATATTTGTATAAATTTGAAAATATATTTATATAATTATAAATATTTATAAAAGTAAAAATATAATAATTATAATAATTATAATTTTTAATTATATAAATTTATATATATATTTATTTATATTTAGAATTATAAGTATAAATAAATATTTTCATATAATTATAAATAAATATATATATATATATATTAATATATAAATATATATATCTTTATAAAATTATAATAAATGTATTTATTGTAATTCTATAAGTATTTATGAGAACATAATAGGTTCATTGGAATAATATGAATGAATCATATACCTAGTAAAGTATTGATCATAAAAAAAATGTATACATGAACATTCATGATGTGTACATAACATATCCATGTGTCGTCATAATATATATAATCTAAACATTTAACAACCCTTAATCATGTCCAGAAATAAACTTATGATCATATAGAATCAATTATACTCATTCATCAATATATGAACATAAATAACAACAATCATGTCCATTAATATCATCATTATATCATGATATATATATACATATATTCACCATATTCATTGGAGTCATATATATATATTTATAATTATAATTATAAATAAATATACAAGAAAAGTAATTATATCTAATTATAAATATATAATTATAAACATATAATTATAAATATATAATAGTAAATATAATAAATATATTTATTATTTAGGAAATCATTATAATTTTATAATTATTTAAATATATATTTATTTAATTATATTCTTATAAATTATTTTTTTAAATATAATATATATATAGCAGTTGGGTGCTTACCTGAGTGGTAAAGGCTCCTCATAATTCAACATCAATCCTAGGTTCAAATCTGGATGGGTGCAGGTACTATTATAGTACTATGCAGGTGGTGACACAAATAATGACACATGCAAGAGGTGACACAAACATAATGCAGACAGATGGTGACGTGGACATGATGCATGCATGATGCTAAAAAGGGCTTTCAGGCCATATTATTGGCTATATGCCCACTAGGCCTATGATTCATGTCCTAAATAAATAAGGCTTTATGAGTGGACTATTCCATGGCGGGGGGGGGGGGGGGGGTGGCCTGCCTTTCCATCCTGTATGTGTGGTGCATGTGTGTTTGAAAGTAATTGTACCCACAATCACCGAATATATATATATATATATATATATTTGAATTGATAAAAAATATAATATATCATATTTATATTATTTATAAACATGCTTGTTTAAATTAATGTATATAAATAATTTTTTATTGAATTTAAATATAATAATTATATATAAAATAATAATAATATTTTTATTTAAAACAATTATCCGCACTAAATATAACACTGATAAATCTATCGTTTATCAGAACTAAAACAAGCACTGATGAAGGGTACACCTTTATCAGTGTTTTTTTCTAGCACTGATAAAGGTGATGGTTTTATTAACGCTTTCTATTTATTGTATCGCTAAAAGAAGGCATTTCTCTTTCCCGGATATATGGTAGTAGAATAAGGGTGATGTTATTTTTTAATTTATCCCCACTGTGAATTACCTTAAATATATCTTTACTAATCCTTTATACTTTTCTCAGTTTGAATGAATTTAAATTTAATCATGGCATGTTGGATAATTAATTGTTTTATATATTAATATTTTTAGGGGAATATTTTTATATCTTTTTTCATACTTACAAGATGGGGGAGTAAATGATATTTTTGTTTTACAAGTTTGATTTTTTAATAAAAAAACATGGGATATCGTTTTCATGTGTTTTTTTGTTTGATTACATTAGAATACTATTGTGCATATGATTTCAATATTCTGTCTTTTTTCATTGATTTAATTAATTTAAATTTCCTCACATGTGATTTATGTTGTTTGTATGTGCTTCATTTGATTAATTCTTCATGTTATTCAATTCCTCACATGATATAATTTTTTTTGATCATACAATAAATTTATTTTATTTTTTTATTTAAATAACATGCATAGTGTTTAATTTAGATCAAAAATTATCATATTGTTTATGTTTGATAGAATATTTTTTTAATTTTTTGTTTTATATTTTATAATATTTTTTCTTTTCTTGTTTCTAAATGTGTTATTTGTAAAATGTTCCCAGTTGGTTTTCTTCAACTTACTACATGATATATTTTAGCTACCAAAAGTGGCATTTTTAAGTGATCAAATGTATTCTAAGAACATATCATGTGTTGGCATTATGTTTCTATTAGGACCATAAATGATTCCCCCCCCCAATGCATCAATAATTGCGAGATAAAAATAATGTAAAAAATGTGAAAATAAATGGACATTAGATGTAACATGGAAAACCCTCAAAATGAAAGGGGTAAAAAATAATGGGAAAATAGAAAGATAAATATGGGAAAAAGTGGGTACATACACACTCACTTTTACAAGGAGAAAAAACTTGAAAATATATCTCTTGAATAATGGGGGAAATCACCACAAAACATCTGCACACAAGTTGGATAAGATGGTGATTATAACCAATGATGTTGATGTTGGAAACACAAGGGAGGCTCTCCATTTATAGGCTTCCTCTCCCCTCCTACTATACTCTGTTGCTAGTTTTGGTGGGGTTGGCCACCCACCACATCTACCTTCACCATGCCCCTTTGACAAAAATAAGATTAGCACCATCCTCCAATTTAATAACTGATGACACATCTCCAAATTTGAGATTTGATTGAAAACCAGTCACATCACCACAAATCCTTTATATCTGCTAAACCATGTTTCTCACGTCTCTTCAAGGCCGCTCAAGGATCTTCCCCATCTGAACATATGAGTCAATTGAATTCATTAAGAAATATGCCAGATTTTCATTAGTGTGACTTTTCTATATGTCTACACTTCCTTCATCCACCACATCTCAGAAAATGTGAATGTATACCCCAATGTGCTTTATCCTAGAATGAAAGGATGGATTACTTAAAATGTGAAAGCCACTCAAATTTTCACAAAAAAATAGAATATTATCCTGTCTATGCCCAAGATCATATACCAACCTTCTCATCAAAATCACCTATTTTCAACCCTGTGTAGCTACCATGTACTCTGCATCCATTGTGGATAAATCCACAACTAACTGTTATGTTGAAATCTAGATCACAAGTCCTCCAGTAAGAGTAAGAACATAACCAGTAGTGGATTTACACCAGTTAGAATCTCCTACAAAATCTGAATCAACATATCCTTTGATAGTGGAATCTGATCCTCCATAACATAATGCAACATTTGAGGTCTCCTTTATGTATCCCAGGATCCTATTCACTATGCTCTAATTCTCCCATCCTAGATTCACCATGTACCGAATAACTACTACCACTGTATGTGCAATTTTTGGTCTATTACAAACCATAATGAACATCATAAAACCCAATTCTGATGCAAATGGTACTCGGGATATCTTTATCCTCTATATTTCACTACTAGGACTCACCATAGAGGATAACATGAAATTAATGGGAAGATGGGTATATATTGGCTTACAGTCTTGCATGTTGAATCATTTCTAGACTATTCATAATTAATTATTCTGTGATAGAAAAATTGTCTCATTATATATTTCGTCATTAATTTTCATCCCAAGAGTCTTGTTTGCTGGTCCCATGTCCTTTATATCAAAATCCATATCAAAATGTTCCTTTGTATCATAGATCTAATATTTTTTGGGGCATGCAATTGATAATTCATCCATATAAAATAGAAGAATGATGAAAGGATTACCATATCAACCCTTGAAATATGTAAAAGGATCTGAATGAAGACTATTGTATCCAATGATCATGATATTGGAATCAAATATCATGTACAAATAGATCGACACCGTATTGAGACCGTAAAAAGATTTGTTCAACCTATAAACCTAGTTCTATTGTCATTATTCTTTAAAACCATCTGGTTGGAGTATATATATCTCTTCATCAAGACCACCATGGATAAAAGCAGTGTTCACATATAGCTACTCTTGATGTAACATGTATATAACACATATCGCTGAACTATCCAAATAGTCTTCAGTCTAACAACAAGAGAAAATATTATATTTAAATCTATACCTTCCTTCTGAGCATATTCTTTGACCACCAATTTTTCATGGTATCCCTCCATCATGTAATTTTTATCCCACTTAATCTTAAAGACACATTTATTTTTGATAGCCTTATTCCATGAGGTAAGGGAACAAGATACAAATTCGTGTTATGTTGTCAGGCTACAAGTTCCTCATGCATCACTGCCATCCATGAGGATACATATGGACTCTTGGTTTCCTCCACAAAATAAGATGTCTCTCCATCCTCCGTCAATAATTATTACACAATATTTCTCCCAGTGACATATTCTAAGTTCCATATTGGTGCTATTTTCTCTCGAGTTGACCAGAATGGTCTAAAATCACCTGGTACTTTATCATCATGCTTTGGTACTACCTCAGAGGAAACTGGTTCTTCCATGGATATTTCCTCTACCTCAACTGTGGTAGTTTCTATATTCTCCTTCTCTATGTCTAAATTGGTTGTCATATTTACATTGTCTTCTACAAAAATGACATCTCTGTTGATGATAAGTTTGTGGGAAGTGAGGTCTGACAAATGATACCCCTTCACACTAACAGTGTACCCCAAAAAGATACATTTCCTGGATCTTGAATCCAACTTCAATCATTCCTGGTCATTAAACAATGTATATAAAGACATCCAAAAGCGTGTAAACGAGAATAGATAGTGGGTTTACTAGTCCAAATCTCCATCATTTTCTTAAGATCAATCCTCATAAAAAGAGAAGAGTTGGTCACATAATAGGCGGTATTCAATGTTTCTGCCCAAAATGTTTTGTAAAATTCATTAGTCTTTAACATCACCCTTGTTTTATCCAATAGGGTCATGTTCATCCACTATGCCACTCCATTATTATGAATAGTTTACACCACCATGAACTGTATCTTGATTCCTTTCTATTGAAAGAAATTATCAAATTCTTCACTTTTATATTCTCTACCATTGTCTGTCCTTAGAAACATGATCATATTTCTAGATTCAAGCACCTTCCCCACTTGGAATGTTTTGAATACTTTAAAAAAATCAACCTTCCTCTTGATTGGGTACACACAACATCTTATAGAATAATCCTCAATAAATGATACAAATTACCCTTCTCCTACTAGGGAAAAAACTGGTGATTTCCAAACGTTAGAATATATCAACTCTAAGATCTATTTCTCCACATTTTTTAAATCTGGACCATTAACCTATGTTTTTTGCTCAAAACTCAATCCTCACAAAATTGTATGTATACCTTTGTTAGCCCAGGTAGCAACTTATGATCCATAATAATCTTCATGAATTGTTATGACATATGGAAAATATTCTGATTCCATAAGGTCATCAACACTTCTGTTGAGGTAGTTAATGAAACTACTATCTCTAGATACTTATATGTTTCACCCAAAAGAACATACAGTTTCTTTGAGATCATTTTTTCATTCACTACCATAAGTGGTCCCTTCACAATTATCATCACTCTATTCTCAGTGCGGGTCCTGTATCTGATATAATAAAATTTTCACAAATAAAATATGTTTTTATTCAAGCCCTAATTATAGCGTACTCTTGGATTTTTTCACACCATGCCATCATGCATCATCAATTTGATTGTACTGACTCCAAAGGTATTCAAGGTGTGATTTTTCCCCATGTACACAAGTCCTTCTGGGATATTTTCATACTATCTAATCCATTCCCATTGAGACTTCATGTTTCATGTTTCTCCCGAGTCAATTATACATGCATCGTTGAGATTCTTATTTCTTACAGTAGTCTTCGCTTCATCACTGATTAGTATAGCTCCACTTCTAGAAGTACTCACCACATTTTTGTCCATATAAAGTTTTCCCCCATTTGATCCATGCTCTAGCATCACATATTCTGGTCTCTTCCCAATTTCTAGTAAGAAATTATCCTTCTTCAACACTACTCACATCTTTATTTTCCAAAATGGAAAATTATTCCTGTGGAATTTTTCAATCTTGAATTTCTCTACCATATAGAAACATCGTCAGTCCATAACCACCTCCATTTCATAATAGCGTATTTAAAAATCTCAATATATTTTTTTATGATGTGAAAGATCAACCAGAGTCACAATCATAGAACATACTCAAATTTATGAGAATTTTTAATTCCCGAAAATTTGAATAAAACTGGGGCAGAACCTTCCTATGATACCAGTCACATGTGTTTTCTCTTTTCTAACATGAAGCTACCCAATTACGATGTAGTAGTAAACATGAAACCTGTATCAAGATTGGAGTCACTCCATCCCTTCTTTGTGGCTTCTCCATCATTCTTTCTCACACATTATTTTTTCATGGGGGAGTTAACTTCATTCTATTAATGCATTTGGATCAAAAATTACCTTATTCATGTTGATTATATCTATTTAACAGAACATGATTCACACCTCGCCTTTTCCTTCCTCGATGTCATCATCCTCCAATACATGCATTCTGAATCCATAACATTACCTCACACAGTTCAACATTATTTTCCATTCATTCAATACCCACTTATATTAACCTTATACTCTCCACACCCTTTCCTTCTCCTTGAATGCTGTAAACGATCAGTGGGAATCTCACACAGTGTAACATGAATTTCAATTGGTAGAGGTATTTGTTTTAATGGTAACATAAATAGAAGTATTTGTTTTATATTTTTTGATGTATTATTATGATTCATATAGAAACTATAGCATGCAGTTAGTATAATATGATATTCCACATGAAGTGGTAGTAATCCTACTTCACATAGTGAGTAAAGTAAAACACATTGAAATTTCTACTTAAGTGTCCACACACTATAATTGTTCACATAATTAGTATACTGACCACATGTTATTTCAAGTGACCACAATACTACATAAACTGACCTCATGTTTTGAAGAAACAATAATTTACCTAACCACAAGTCATGTATCTAATGATTACTCGACATTCATTGTCACATTACCTTATTTTTTCTAAAATTTGAAATTTTTCAGCATGCTCCATTTTCCATTACTTTTAATCATCTGATAAGATTCATAATATATAAATTTCATTATGAATTTTAATAATTTCTAAAATACATGTATATTATGTATAATTCATGAGATGATTTTTTTCATATTTTAAATAAATATAATTGGTTTTTAATTAATTCAGTATTCACATATATACATAAAACATGTTTTTTTATTTTTTTTATTTGTAGTCAATTTATTTATCTTATTAATTTCAAAATTAATATTTAGTAACATAAAATTTATTTAAAATTATTTTTTGGTATTTAATGTAGTATAATTAAATTTTTAATAAATACACACAACATATAATTAGATAGTGTTTTTAAAAAATTTAATTTTGAGGTCAAATTGTCTGTTGTTTTTTAGGGAATTTGATATGAATTATTACAATAGAGACACTTTGAATTATTTAATAGATAATTAAAATTATTTTGAATTATTCTCCATGTTATGAATAAAAAAAATTATGATTATTCTAGAACAATATTTTTCGCTTTCTTGGATATTTATGAAGCTTGAATTTGAATTATGTTACCCGGTTGGAGTTTAGCTTGTCAGGTTTTACAAATCATATTTAAAGGGTTTCGAAGACATTTAAATTACATGAGTAATGAGAAAATGATATTTTGAGAACGAAAATAGATTTACTCTAAACTTTGAAACATTGTAAAAACAATGTCCAATGAAAACAAGTTTTCAACTTCTAGATATAATTTCAATTGTCAATCAAAAACTTCTACGACTTCCACTACAACCTTGAAGAGACATTCTGATACAATAATAAAGAACCAATACTTGTGCTTATTTTATATATATTCAACTTATTCATGGTTTCTTGTCTTTATAATACCACTTCCCATCTCTGTCACATGCTTCCATATTCTATTTACAGTTTTACATTCAAATGAAATATTTCATTCTTTAGGTTTTGAGTCCAAGATTCCAAATTCAGAACTATTCTATTTGTGACTCCCTTTTCCTACAGTAATTATTTCATTTTGGTTATTGACCCTCACACAAAATTTAGGTTTCATGGTTATACTTCCACTAAAAAGGGTAAGTTGTAATTAGGTTATAATCCCCCCTCAAAAAGTAGTATATTGGAAAATTGTAAGATTTTTGTTTTTTGTAGATGTAAATATCATTTCATTTTTTATTTAAATTCCTTATATAAACGAAATGGAAGTGTGAAATGAGGTCAAAAAGGTATATGGAGTGTTTGGTATTGGTTAGGGGCCCAGATTTTCCGTTTTTAAGGAAATAGGCTAAGGAGATTGGTCAGAACATGATTAGCACTAATTTTGCAACTCAACCATATACCCCTAGATAAGAGGACCCTAATTTAACAAACTATGGAAGCGAGGATACATGATCAGGAAAGAGCTATAATTTATTGCAGTGGTGATACACATTGTGTACACACGGTTTTTCTAACTATATGCTTTGACCTTATTGGGTGTGGGTCTTGGGACAATGTTGAATTCACAGTTTGTCTAACAGTGTGGATGAACATTGCATGTGGTGACCTATTGGATGGTAGGTGCGTAAGGTTGGTGCGTGGTTTGAAAAAATATGTGGAAAAACCATTATACCCTTTATAAAGTTGGATACTATGATTTTTCCTTCATTCTTTTAACCTTTAATTCACCATTGTCCTCCATCATTTGCATAGCTAGCAACCTATAGGGTTCCCCTTCTCCCTCTTTGGAAAATTTGTTGGATCTCCTCCATCCAACCTCCGATTCAAGTGTTGTTCATAATGTTGGAATCCACATAGCAACTCTAACACTTTTATTTATTCCTTTATTAGTTTTTTTCCATACTGAACATTATCTTGGTTCTACCTAATATACCCTATTCCTTGGTATTTTTCCATGTTTCTCATTTTCTATCTTTCTAAACCAAATTAGATGTTGAGACTAGATAGGGAGTCTACTACTGAGTTGAGGTAGGCGCTTTAAATATTTTCCCTAAATGTTTAGGTGTTATAGCTTGTTCCGTTATGCTGCATGATAGAGTTTCAATGAATTGATCCCAAAAATAATTTTCTTTTAATTGTTGTCTAAAGCTTGGATTTAAGGAAGCTATATAACCCTTGATATAGTTTGAGGTTTCAAACCTAAATTCTGATCATCCCTTAGGGGATTTAGCTTAAATTATCATGAATTATTATGAATGAAATCTCCAAATTGAAATTATGGAATTTATCATCGCATTAACACTTTGGTTTCTTTATGAAAAAAAAACAGCACTAATTTCTGTTTGGTTTGACATGTTCTAATGATATGTTAAATTGAATTACAAATTGTGTAGGGAATGGATGTTTACCAGGGATCCTTATAGTCTCCTAAAAAAGGACAGGTGAAATGAAATGAATTATGAAATGGGCTGAAAACCTCTATTGGCCTTGAATTGATAAATAATGTTGATTTTTTATAAATGGAATGGTCAAACACAGTTGAAATAAATTGGTAAATTGTAGGAAATTAACATGGAATTTTGATCATATTTATATATTGTGCATGAATATGTACATGTATCACTAAATAAGTGTGTCATGCATTGAGTAAGACTTGGATTCTCTATGTGGATACCTTGAGGGAAATCGAAGGATGCTATAAAATTCATTTATGTGACCACCAAGTGGAACACCAACGTTGGGCTCAATGAATGTATTATATACGTGAATGAACCAATGTGACACAGATGATTCAAATTCATATTTTGTAAATTAGGATTCCATTGATTATGTCCTTGGATCTGGCTTAATGTCCTTAGACAAAGACCACCTTGGATTATATCCTTGGTCTCTAATCAAGTCTTTACTGAGTTTACCTTGTATGAGTTCATCATATTTGAAGTGGATTCCTTGGACATGGGCCTTGGGTTCTTGGCCAACTAAAATTATTATACTTTGCTACATCTGACCTATAACAAATCTAGTGGATTTTAACTAGTTTAATTTAATTCATATACTAAATCCTATATTATATACGGATCCCTGTCACATTTTGTACTTGTAGACTGGATTGTATAAAACCTTCTTTTTATAGATTAACTTCTATTATACAATGAAGACTTTTATATCTTATACCCACATAATGGATTTATTGTAGAAACCATTTTTGGTGGATTACTGAGTCTTACCCACACCCTGTGAAGCCTGCCATTTTCTTCCGAGATAGAATTCTTGGATGTAGGTAAGGAAAAACGGGAAGTTCCCAACTATAGATGCATGACTTTATATTAGGATGGGAGTTGGGAGTAGATGACCGAGATAGTTCTTGGGATACCTTGTGGATATATTTTTATAATTTTTGTATTCCATTTTTATATAAAGTATTGTATGTATTCCTTGTATCATGTTTCCAACTTATATTTTGTACTAGCACAAAGAATTATCATATTTATATGATAGTAATTTAGTTTATATATGATTATAGTATCTCGATGATTTGTTTCCACTTATTAATTATTACCATATGCATCTTATTAATTCTTATAATTTATCACTATGATGCACTATTATAAAGAAGATATAGTCTCCCCACCATACCACCTCACAACCTCGCTACTAGTCGGCAACCTCTAGTGAATAGGTAAGCATGTTTGAGGCCATGTTCCCAAAAAGGTTTTGTTACATATGAGTGAATCAGGTCTGGGATGTCACAATGTTGTATGAGAGAATCTCATTTTCCCCTATATTACTATTTGAGGATGGTAGACAAGATTGTATGACATGTTAAAGCTTGGAAATAATTTGTTTTTAGGAGTAGTTAACCCAAATTTTTGGGAAATTTCATTTTTCTAGGGATGATACTTATTGATCTAGATTTTTTTCCTATTATAGTTTCACTATTTTCACCATTGGGTGACACACATGACTTATGAAATTTTTCATGCCTATTGATTTTTACCATTGGAAAGTATGTTAATAAAGAATTGTGTCATGGATCATTATAGGAATGTTAGGATTTATGTTTCATTAATATTCCATATTATGTACATTACATTTCCTGATTTCATGTTACCTATTGGTTTTGTATTGGTTTTCATACATGGTAATTATAACATCTCCTATAGAATAAATGAGATATGTAATTTTCTAAATAATGTTTCTATGTCAACTAAAATTATGTTTACCCATACAGATTGATGGTGCAACCTTATCAAAGAAATTTAAATATAATTGAATTATGGAACCTCCTTTAAATGCGATGGAACTTTTAGTCAGTTGTGATTAAATGGATGCCAATTGAAATTTATAATATTATGCCTATATAAATTGGGAATGGAGATCCATATAATTGAACCATAGTATGTGGCCTTATTCAATTCTATTAATCAATGTAAATGGATGGTTTCAGTTAAATGAAATTATAATTTTAATTTATAAATATTAGGTCATTCTCAGTTGGGAATGACTATATATTTAGTCGAACCATTAAATGAAATTTTGTAAAAGTTTATATTTTCTAATGTTGAAAATTTTGGTTTCTACTAAATAATGATTCCAATTACAACATAAATGGATTATCCCTATATAAAAAATAATTGAAACTATATAAAATAGAACCCAAAATCAAAAAGGTGAATTTCACCCGTGACATGGCCTTAGAAGCAGGTTGTTGGGTTAGTCTTTTCTAGGATAGTGATGATTTTTACCTATATTATTCCATATCAATATCCTTTATTCAATGTATTGTATTTTGAGGAGTTTTCATGAAATTGTATGTATACGAATCCATGAAGGCCTCAGTTTGAATTCTTAGAGGGTGAAAATGAACATGCCCATGATATAGACGGACCTGAACAACTTGTAGAGCCAATTGAGGAACCTCCTATACTACCACTGATTGTTCATGATCTGGAAACTGATAATATATTAAGAGAGGTTAATCTATGCATAATGATTTCAATGGAGATACTTAAATGACCAGAACATTTTTATGTTAGATTTTCTAGAGAATTCTATTAGTAAGACCCTTTTACTTTTTCAAGGGAAGGAACACCCTATACCACTGAATAATGGTTATATTCTATACTCTTGATCTTTGAGAATCTAGAGACTCCTCTATAGAGAAAGGTCATGTTCATGGATTATATGTTTCTTGGATCCTCCAAGTGATGGTTATATTTCATTACTGCATAATATCAACATCGAAGCATGGTCTAGAGAGAGTTCCAGACTAGTTTCTACGTGTCACGACCCGTCCTCGGGGCCCGTGCCGTGACTACCCCAAGCCCGCCTTCCATAGGCCAGGGGCTGGCGACTAGCACCAAGGCGTAAATCCCGGTAAAAAGGGAAGGCATTTCCTTTGTAAAATAAACAATCACACAGAGTACAAGCGGATGAAGTAAACACTAAGTAAAAACTGAGTACAACAGTAAGTGCGGAAAGTAAAAAGGGGCCGGAAATACAAGCCCAACTGTAAAGTACAACTCGAAAGGAAAACATCAACTGAAAAGTAAAGCTGCTACGCCGAGCTGTCCACTAGAAATCCCACCTCAAGGGTGAGTACAGATAGCTCCTCTGCTCCTTGGGTCCCGCCGTCCGCTCCGAGTATGTCCGCCCAGTGGTCCACCTTCGGGTACCGCCTCATCGTCACGTCCACCTCTGGGTACCGTCTCGTCGTGAGGTCCTCCTCCAGGTACCATCTCGTCGTATAGTCCACCTCCAGGTACCGTCCAGTCCTCAAACACTCGGCCTCTGTCAGCAATGCCCGTCGTCTGCAACCAAAACAACGAGGTGCGGGCATAGCCCATGCAGGCGTGAGTATAACGATACTCAGTAGGGACCCCGAGACCTTCAAGGTCTCACTAAACCAAAAAGGATAACCAAAAAGAAGATCTCAACAGATAACCTCTACTTAGGTATATTCCCATACATATACCTAAGTTATCAAGTAACCCATATCAATCATGAGGAAACACAAGGATTGTGAAATCAATGGATAACCACTACCCGGGTATATGCCCATACATATACCTAAGTTAGCAAGTGACCCATCTCAATCATGAGGTAAACACAAGGTCAAAAGTCTCAGCTCAACCATGATTTTCATTATCGAAACCGTAACTGCTGAAGAGCTCCGTCTCTGGAGTGTACAGTGGTCCTGTCACGACTCCGAGGTACTGCTCACTAACCTAAGACTGTTGAAGAACTCCACCCATCGAGTACTGCGGGTCAGCTGCTACAACCAAGCGCTCCCATGTGCCGCTACAATAAAGCGCACCTCTGTCATGGGTCTGCCGCTACAACCAAGCACTCCCATGTGCCGCTACAACCAAGCGCACCTCTGTCATGGGTCTGCCGCTACAACCAAGAGCTCCCATGTGCCGCTACAACCAAGCGCACCTCTGTAACACACTGAGTCGTTAGATCAGCAGTCTTCGGGTCTCAGCCAGCTACACGGTCTCCGCACTCCGCACGCTCGTCACTTGGAGGGTCCTCTCCACGAGCTACAGGTCGATACTCCAAGTATCTCAAAGTCCCACAAAGAAGTATCTCAAAGGACCGCCACGTCATAGGGGTCTCAACGCAATAGACGGCGCGTCAATCGGACGCCCGGTCTGTGAGTTATTAGCCTTTTCGTCCCAGGGGCCCGGTTGGTTTCGTGAGCGAACCAAACCCGGCCGTATCTCAACTGTACCCCGAACTCTCATAGGGTAAACTCATAGGGGCCATTTCTTAACGCGATCACCAATGCCGCTGATGGTTCATCAAACGGACGTTCTGTCAGAAAGATATCAGCTTTTCCGTTCCAGGGGCCCGGTTGGATTTCGGTGCGATCCAACCCGGACACTATCCACCTGCATTCAAAACTCAGGCGGAGGATGCCAAAAGTTCCATATCGTCAATAGGAACGCAACGCAACAGACGGCGCGTCAATCGGACTCCTGGTCTGGAAGTTATTGGCTTTTCCGACTCACACCCACCCTGGGAAACTTCCCAGGAGGTCACCCATCCTGATCACTATTCTAGGCTAAGCACGCTTAACTATGGAGTTTTAACCACATAGCCTCCCGAAAAGGAAGATGTACCTTGAGTATAGTATACCCAAACGACCGTCTCGATCCAAGGATCACGTTGCCATAGACGGCGAGTCGTTTGGAGGCACGTAGCCCAAGATATGGGCGAAAAACCGAAACCGGGGGGTCTGGGCCCGAACCGAACCGACCCGGCCCGACCCCCCCTGGTCCGACCCGAACCGGGTCGCCCCGAACCGGGTCGACACGACCCGGCCCGGCCGGCGGCGCGACCCGGCCGGCGGTGCGGCCAGCGTGGCGACGCGGCCCGGCCCGACGCGGGGGCGCGGCCTGGGCGCCGCACGTGCGCCGCACGCGGGACCCGCGGGGTCCCGCCTCCTAAGAAAAACGGCGGCCGGCCGGCACGACCGGCCACCTTCCACCCTTCCATCACGGCCCGATGGCCACGGCTCTTCTGATCTCCGGCGACCGGCGAGGTCGGCCACCTCTGGCTGCTCCGCCGCGGCCGAGCCGGCCACGACTCTTCATTAACCGCCGGCAGCTGGTTTTCCGGCCGCCCCTTCCAGCTCTGTCGCGGCTCAAGCCGCGGCCCTTGTTCGATTGGCACGGCGCGACGGCGCCGCTCCCCTCCGCCGTGGCCCGACTCCGGCCGCGGTCTCTTCGACTACCTTCGACGCGACGCGACAGCGTCGCGTTCTTGAAATCTTTCCACGGTGCGGCGCGACGGCGCCGCACGTATCTTCCGCATTAAACCGCATGAACCCGCGTGGTGCGACGGCACCACGCCCTTCTGAACCATTCCACAAAAAATCAACACGAAGTAAAAGAGGAGGATCGGCCGGGTTTGTACGGTCCGAACTCCTCACGTTATAAGGATATCAATCGGCCTTTAACGAATAATAAACTTTCACAATCATTTTAGATTAAATAAAAAGATTTGACAATCAGGGCCCGACAAATATAAACAATCAAGTTCGAAGAAAGTTCCACATAACTTTAAAAAAAAAATTTACCACGAAGAATTTTCAAGTCGAAATTCTTGAACAAATATAAACAATTGAAACAAACCTCTACCTCGGTTCAAGTGCGGAGCACGTCAACAAACCGCGGAAGATGAGCGTCGCGGAGGTCGGGCATTGCGGTAATCATTCATCGATTCCGTTGACGTTGAGGTACGTCCGAAGAGGTACGTCATTGGTGAATCTTCGTAAGCCGACGAATAAAGTCCGAGGAGGAAGCGGCGTTCCCTTTCGTTGACACGGAAGGCGTCGTCGATCTTCGGAATCAATCCGGCTAGGAAGAAGAGAGAAGTGGCGTTCTCGAGTGTTCTTCGTGATCTTCGTCAAAGTTGAGGATGGTAGAGAGAGCTTCTCAAATCCTCTCAAGTGGCAAAAGAATCCAACCCCAAAATGATAAAATAAGCTTAAGCTTATTTTATTACACAACCTCCCTCTTAGAATTTCAAAGGTTTGAAATTTAAAACATCTCACCTCAATTAATTATTTCATGTGTCAAACATTAATTAAAGTGAGTTAAAAGGGAGTTTTAAAAAGAGGAGGTGAAGAGTTAGGGTTCGTGTGGGCCCCACCACACTTAATCCTCTCAAGGGAGGTTAAGTGTATGTGGGTCCCACCCCTAACTCCCTTTGGGATGAGTTAACCAACAAGTTAAAAATAAAATGTGTTTCCACATTTTATTTAACTTTATTTTTAAAACCCAAAAACTAACTCTCAACCCGCAATAAACGAATCCTCGGAAAAGGTCTCCTTAAGAGAATATCGGCACTTCGAGTTCACCGGTGCCTTCGGAATTCGATTCCGGGCAACGGTTCAAAAGATAGAAATTCCCGCTCGCTCGTTCACTGAACATACCCGAGCCAAACTTCAGAAATTAATTCCGGGCACACCGGGCTTCGGAATCAGGCGCCGTCAGAAACTGCGTTATTGTAAAATTACAAAGAAAAGTAAGAAAAAATTTTCCTTGAAATTTCCAGGTCTTTACATTATTCCCACCTCAGGGCATTACATCCCCGTAAAGCTTCAACACAAACTAGTGTCACAAAAGCGGTACAGAGCACGCATCTGAGCCTTCCCCTCCTATGTGCTCACCTGGTGGTTTCGTACTGCCAAGGAAAGTGCACCCGAGGAATCGATCGTCCTCCTAGGATATGCTCCTGTCGATCCTCGATCCCCACTGGAATCTCCGTGAAAGACACCCCATCGCCATCGTCCAGCTCCTCATGGTCGATGGTATGCGAAGGGTCGAGCACGTATCTCCTCAGTTGAGATACGTGGAAGTCATCGTGCACCTGGTGCAACTGTGGTGAATGGCTCAAGCAATAAACCACCCCGCCTACCTAGCTGGGGACCTAAGAAGGTCCGCTGAACCCCGGAGATAACTTGCCGCCTTGGCCACATCTCCGTAAACCTCGTCGAGGTGAGACCCGTATAAGGACGTGATCGTCATCCTCGAACTCCAGAGGTCTCCATTTTCTGTTAGAACTAGAACTCGAAAGGCTGCTGCCACGAGGGTACGATTGACCGACTCAAGAGTGACCAGTCGCACTCTCCTGTGCAAGAGTTACCCTGCGCTCCCTGGGGTTTCCTTTTCCGCCGACCAAGGAAAACTCATCCCGACGTTTGCCTAAAACCGTCAATTTGAGTATAAACAGTTATTGCCCATTCTATACTCAAAAAAACGTCGTAAGGCCTCGACGCTGCCACCAAGATATTCCAACCGAAACTCTCGCCTCGAGGGTCTGACCACACCATCGACGTAAGTGTGATTATCGTGTCTCCTCCCAAGGTATCTCCAGACATGAGGGTCAAGTCCACGGCTTACCGGAAACTCTAGGTCTGGAACAAGATTTGTGAAAGCGAGGAATGATTCATATCAACGTATGTTACTTCAGCAGATAGTAGTTGACACAGACTGTCCCTTGAATCATTTTTAGAGCCATTGGGTCACACTCCTTGACCGCATGCAGCCGCATTCTTCCACCGCCCTCCAGCTCCCTGAGCTTGGTGGGGATAACTAAGGCGGGTGGTTATACCATGTTAGGATGTACACCACCTCATGCTGCTCTCCTAGCTCTGCCTCCACGTCTACTGCTTCGTAGACTCATCTCTCCTTTAAGATTCCTCTTCTTAAAATGGCCGAGTCTCTATGACTGGCACCTGTTTCCTGTTTCTTACTGCACTGTGCAGTCTTCATCCTCTCTTGGATGTCCTGGACCTCCTTTAGTCTCACAAGAGCTGCTATGATTTCTTCTTTGTCGATAAGAGAAACCCGGTCTCATCCCCTGGATGAACCACATTCGTTGCCTAATACAGTCAATCCTGACATGAATGATGCATTCATGCCATGGATGACATCGTAAGGCCTCGACGTATCTACTAAGAGATCCAACTGTCACTCTCGCCTCCAAGGGTCGAGTCACACTTTCGACATCAGTGTGAGGTCACTGGGTCCTCTCCAGTAGAAATATCGAAAGTGAGGGTCAAGTCAACAGTTTAAGCGGGATCACTCAGTATCAACCAAACAAAAGGACAGGAAAACAAACAAAGATAAGTGTCTTTTTATTATTGAAGCTCATAGTACAAAGACACGAATACAAAGAAACATGGAACTAGAAGTACAAAGGACATATCCACTAGTTCCTCTCCTGCCCACCTGCTCTCAGAGCTCTACTGCCTTGTCCACTTCTCGGCTGTTACTCAAGCACTCGTCGCTGCTTCTGTCTTGGTGGCTCCTCCAACACCCGCTGATCAATCGTACGAGGAGTCGGACAGTCACGTGCCAGGTGAAACTTTCCGCCACAGGAGTAACATTGTCCGTTTCTGGCACGCCTGGCTCTGACCCCACCTCGGGTGCCCCGCACCCCTGGTCCTAAAACCTGAGATCGTCCAACTGCTAGTCTGGTCCTCCTGGACCTCTGCATCATCTGTCTACTGCCCACAGATGACTCGGATACTGATCGAAAAGCACACGACAAAGGCAGAATATCCTGTACATGCTCGGGGTGTAGTGATACTGGCACAAACTCCACCCTGAAGAAGGTCTCGAAGTCTTCCCAAGGGAAGTTCATCTCATCGCAAAACTGGAACAAGTGGCTCCACCACCTGCCGGCTGCTGCCTGAAGGAGGCTGGTAGCAAAGATCACCATGAAGTCTGCCGGTGTCCCCACTAGCCTGAAGACTCTCACCACGGCCTCCAGCCAAACCTCAGCCGTTTGTGGGTCCGTCTCTCCCCGGAACCTGGGTGGCCTCTGGCGCTAGAACTCGTGCAGCGCGCTCAAGCGTCGTGCATTGCCTACTGCTGGGGCTGGTGGCATCGGTGGCCCAATGGGTAGCAGTACTGCTGGTGCCTCCGTTGGTGCCTCAACTGGGATAGGGCCCTGTACTGAGGCCTCGTCGCTCGGCGGGCTGTCAGTACGTACCACTCTCGGGGCTCTAGCTGGTCGTCTATGAAAAGGCATTCTGAAAGAAACATCGTGACACGGTCAAACATTTATACCTGGTGAGCTGACCTGGTTTGAGCTGTTTTAAGGGAAAACCTTTGAAAACACACACGCAATTAGTGTTTTCGTGCACAAAGTCAGAAATCAGTTGTCAGGGTCCTGGTGTATGGATACGTCGGCCGCCCGCACCAACACTGGACTCCCTGAACTGAAAACCACACTCGGTACTCTCAACACTATTGCTTCACAGAATGAAACATCAGAGTTATAAGTTCTGTGGTAGAACCGAACTCCTTTGATACAAATTTGTCACGACCCGTCCTCGGGGCCCGTGCCGTGACTACCCCAAGCCCGCCTTCCATTGGCCAGGGGCTGGCGACTAGCAGCAAGGCGTAAATCCCGGTAAAAAGGGAAGGCATTGCCTTTGTAATGTAAACAATCACACAGAGTACAAGCGAAAGAAGTAAACACTAAGTAAAAACTGAGTACAACAGTAAGTGCAGAAAGTAAAAAGGGGCCGGAAATACAAGCCCAACTGTAAAGTACAACTCGAAGGGAAAATAGCAACTGAAAAGTAAAGCTACTACGCCGAGCTGTCCACTGGAAATCCCACCTCAAGGGTGGGTACAGATAGCTCCTCTGCTCCTCGGGTCCCGCCGTCCGCTCCGAGTATGTCCGCCCAGTGGTCCACCTTCGGGTACCGCCTCGTCGTCACGTCCACCTCTGGGTACCGTCTCGTCGTGAGGTCCTCCTCCAGGTACCATCTCGTCGTATAGTCCACCTACAGGTACCGTCCAGTCCTCAAACACTCGGCCTCTGTCAGCACTGCCCGTCGTCTGCAACCAACACAACGAGGTGCGGGCATAGCCCGTGCAGGGGTGAGTATAACGATACTCAGTAGGGACCCTGATACCTTCAAAGTCTCACTAAACCAACAAGGATAACCAAAAAGAAGATCCCAACAGATAACCTCTACTTAGGTATATTCCCATACATATACCTAAGTTATCAAGTAACCCATCTCAATCATGAGGAAACACAAGGATTGTGAAATCAATGGATAACCACTACCCGTGTATATGCCCATACATATACCTAAGTTAGCAAGTGACCCATCTCAATCATGAGGTAAACACAAGGTCAAAAGTCTCAGATCAACCAGGATTTTATTATCGAAACCGTAACTGCTGAAGAGCTCCGTCTCTAGAGTGTACAGTGGTCCTGTCACGACTCCGAGGTACTGCTCACTAACCTAAGACTGCTGAAGAACTCCACCCATCGAGTATTGCGGGTCAGCTGCTACAACCAAGCGCTCCCATGTGCCGCTACAACCAAGCGCACCTCTTTCGTGGGTCTGCCGCTACAACCAAGCACCCCCATGTGCCGCTACCACCAAGCGCACCTCTTTCGTGGGTCTGCTGCTATAACCAGGCACTCCCATGTGCCGCTACAACCAAGCACACCTCTATCGTGGGTCTTCCGCTACAACCAAGCGCTCCCATGTTCTTCTACAACCAAGCGCAGCTCTGTAACATACCGAGTCGTTAGATCAGCAGTCGTCGGGTCTCAGCCAGCTACACGGTCTCCTTACTCCGCACGCTCGTCACTGGGAGGGTCCGCTCCACGAGCTACAGATCGATACTCCAAGTATCTCAAAGCCCCACGAAGAAGTATCTCAAAGGACCGCCACGTCATAGGGGTCTCAACGCAACAGACGGCGTGTCAATCGGACGCCCGGTCTGTGAGTTATTAGCCTTTTCGTCCCAGGGGCCCGGTTGGTTTCGTGAGCGAACCAAACTCGGCCGTATCTCAACTGTACCCCGAACTCTCATAGGGTAAACTCATAGGGACCGTTTCTCAACGCGATCACCAACGCCGCTGACGGTTCGTCAAACGGACGTTCTTTCAGAAAGATATCAGCTTTTCCGTTCCAGGGGCGCGGTTGGATTTCGGTGCGATCCAAACCGGCCACTATCCATCTGCATCCAAAACTCGGGCGGAGGATGCCAAAAGTTCCGTATCGTCAATAGGAACGCAACGCAACAGACGGCGTGTCAATCGGACGCCTGGTCTGGATGTTATTGGCTTTTCCGCCTCACACCCACCCTGGGAAACATCCCAGGAGGTCACCCATCCTGATCACTATTCTAGGCCAAGCACGCTTAACTATGGAGTTTTAACCACGTAGCCTCCCGAAAAGAAAGATGTACCTTGAGTATAGTATACCGAAACGACCGTCTCGATCCAAGGATCACGTTGCCGCAGACGGCGAGTCGTTTGGAGGCCCGTAGCCCATGATATGGGCGAAAAACCGAAACCCGTCCGATACCGGGGGGTCTGGGCCCGAACCGACCCGGCCCGACCCCCCTGGTCCGACCCGAACCGGGTCGACCCGACCCGGCCCAGCCGGCGGCGCGACCCGGCAGGCGGCGCGACCCGGCCGGCGGTGCGGCCAGCGAGGCGACGCGGCCCGGCGCGGCGGCGCGGCCCGGCTCGGGGGCGCGGCCTGGGCGCCGCACGTGCGCCGCACGCGGGACCCACGGGGTCCTGCCTCCTAAGCAAACCGGCAGCCGGCCGGCACGGCCGGCCGCCTTCCACCCTTCCGCCTCGGCCCGATGGTCGCGGCTCTTCTGATCTCCGGCGGCCGGCGAGGCCGGCCGCCTGTGGCTGCTCCGCCGCGGCCGAGCCGGCCGCGACTCTTCATTAACCGCTGGCAGCCGGTTTTCCGGCCGCCCCTTCCAGCTCTACCGCGGCTCAAGCCGCGGCCCTTGTTTGATTGGCACGGCGCGACGGCGCCGCGCCCCTCCGCCGTGTCCCGACTCTGGCCGCGGTCTCTTCGACTACCTTCGACGCGACGCGACGGCGTCGCATTCTTGAAATCTTTCCACGGCGCGGCGCGACGGCGCCGCGCGTATCTTCCGCATTAAACCGCATGAAACCGCGTGGTGCGACGTCACTGCGCCCTTCCGAACCATTCCACAAAAAATCAACATGAAGTAAAAGAGGAGGATCAGCTGGGTTTGTACGGTTCGAACTCCTCACGTTATAAGGATAGCAATCGGCCTTTAATGAATAATAAACTTTCACAATCATTTTAGATTAAATAAAAAGATTTGAAAATCAAGGCCCGACAAATATAAATAATCAAGTTCGAAGAAATTTCCACATAACTTTAAAAAAAATTTACCACGAATAATTTTCAAGTCGAAATTCTTGAACAAATATAAACAATTGAAACAAACCCCTACCTCGGTTCAAGTGCGGAGCACGTCAACAAACCGCGGAAGACGAGCATCGCGGAGGTCGGGCATTGCGGTAATCGTTCGACGATTCCGTTGACGTAGAGGTACGTTGTTGGTGAATCTTCGTAAGCCGAAGAAGAAAGTCCTAGGAGGAAGCGGCGTTCCCTTTCGTTGACACGGAAGGCGTCGTCAATCTTCGGAAACAATCCGGCTAGGAAGAAGAGAGAAGTGGCGTTCTTGAGTGTTCTTCGTGTTCTTCGTCAAAGATGAGGATGGTAGAGAGAGCTTCTCAAATCCTCTCAAGTGGCAAAAGAATCCAACCCCAAAATGATAAAATAAGCTTAAGCTTATTTTATTACACAACCTCCCTCTTAGAATTTCAAAGGTTTGAAATTTAAAACATCTCACCTCAATTAATTATTCCAAGTGTCAAACATTAATTAAAGTGAGTTAAAGGGGAGTTTTAAAAAGAGGAGGTGAAGAGTTAGGGTTCGTGTGGGCCCCACCACACTTAATCCTCTCAAGGGAGGTTAAGTGTATGTGGGTCCCACCCCTAACTCCCTTTGGGAGGAGTTAACCAACAAGTTAAAAATAAAATGTGTTTCCACATTTTATTTAACTTTATTTTAAAAACCCAAAAACTAACTCTCAACCCGCAATAAACGCAACCTCAGAAAAGGTCTCCTTAAGAGAATATCGGCGCTGCGAGTTCATCGGTGCCTTCGGAATTCGATTCCGGGCAACGGTTCAAAGGATAGAAATTCCCGCTCGCTCGTTCACTGAACGTACCTGAGCGAAACATCGGAAATTAATTCCGGGCACACCGGGCCTCGGAATCAGGCGCCGTCAGAAACTGCGTTCTTGTAAAATTACAAAGAAAATTAAGAAAAAATTTTCCTTGAAATTTCCGGGTCTTTACACTACGATTACATTTTCTTGGAGATATTGAGAGATGATTGATCTAAAGAGTTAATGGGTTTGGAGTAGGGTGATATGTCTATTATGGATTATTAAAATAATTTAACTGAGATTTAATGCTTCATACCTACTCTGGTTGGTAACGAGTTGTTGAAAATGAGTTGTTTCGATGATGGGATAAGGTATGCCATCTGATCTCAGGTGAACATTATCAAATTGACATCCATGTTTGAGATAGTAAATCATACCCTTATCTTGGAGTGTAATATGATAGAAGAGGAATATATAGGTAATTTTGGTTTAACTTCTATGCTAGGTAGTCATTATCCAGTTGAATGATGTGCCAATTTTAACTTTATAGTGCAAGAAGTAAAATGACGAGTAAGTGTACTGACAGCTATGTTGTTTTGCATCAGTGTGGTGGGATGGGTCACAAGAAACCCAAGTGATTCAGAGACCTGGAAGAGTGAAGATATTATAGAAGAATTTTCTTCATCCCAATTTTCTTTATGACCATTCCACTAATGCCTAGTGGAAGAGGATCTATACCAACTCCGAATTCTAGCATAGGACCAGTGGCTTCATGCAAGGAAAGATGATGGGGTACCACTAGTTGATCAGGATGAGGTGGTGGTTTTGGTCGAGGAAACTATGTACAAAAGATGTAGCACGAGAAGAGCATACCTACTTTGGGTGGCCAGGTTGTAGCTCAGGGATTTGGATCTAACTAGTTATATGTAGTACAACATACATCAAAGTAGAGGAGTGATATACCAACTATAGTAAAAGCTTTGATCTTAGTGTCCTCAGCTTTCATATCTATACTATTTGGTATAGGAACTTCACAGTCTTTTATATCTATAACTTTAATCGGTAGCCCTAGTCTTCCTATTTAATGCACCTATGGAGTGATTTCTTTAAACACACAATTAGGAACCCGGTCATAGAGTGTTAACCAATGCAAGGGTTTTCCTCTTGAGATAACTGACTATCATTTATTTTGGAAAATTTTCATCCTCAATATGATGTACTTAGACATCATTATTAGTATCGACTAGTCAGTGACCTTCCCTGGCTATACTGATTGTCATCACGGAAGGTTGTCTTTAATATCACCATAGGCCAATATCTATATTCATAAGGGATAATAGGATGTCTAGGAATTTCATGCTGGACCTAAGAATCGTGGGATGGATGATGTATCAAACCATATTGCTAGTATTTTCTTGATGAATGATGAGTATAATAGGGTTTTTCTCTCTACTGGTGGAACAGTTCAATAATGTTTTTCTGGAAGCCTTTTTGGGGATACATTCTAATATAGAGGTAGTTTCAATATTAATATTATTCCATGAGTAGAACCAATATTTATTTATCTATACAAGATGGATACTATTGTGATTCAGAAACTTAGAAGGTAGTTAGACAACCTGGAAAAAAGGGTATTTACGAACCAATACATTTCCATGTCGGTGACCAATTATTTATTGATGAATAAAGATGAAACCTTAAGTCTGTGTATAGATTATCAGTGGTTGAATCATCTTTCCATTATGAACCGAAACATAGTTCCTCATATAGATAATCTCTTCAATAAACTATGGGGATCTAGGATAATCTCAAAAATTGATTTTGAGATCATAAAACCATCAGGTGAGAGTTAGAACATTAGATTTAACACATACATTGTTCTAAAGTAGGTATGGAATTTATGATTTTTTAGTTATTTTTTTATCTAACCAATACACCATAAATTATTTCGGATCTCATGAATTGAGTTTTCCACCCATATCTAGATGTTTTTGTGGTTATTTTTGTGGATTATATGTTTGTGCACATTCAAACTCCACATCATCATTCCAAACACCTTGAAATTGTTCCAAGTATACTAGGAGGGAATATGTTCTATTAGAATCTCCCTAAATTAAAATTTTGTATTAATAAAGTTCCCTTCTTGGGTCATATTATCATTAAATCAGGATTATCTATGAATCCAGAGAAGGTGAGAACCATTGTTTCCAAGGAGTATCCCAGGAAAAACATCAATATATGAAGTTTACATTGGATTGTTGGTTACAATTAGCATTTTATATAGATATTTTTATACCTAGAATCACCACATTCAGTCTTGAGAAAGAAATGTGTAATGTTTAAATGGTCTGATGATTTTAAGAAAAACATTTAAGGGTTGAAAGGAAGGCTGACCATTTCATCAATCGAAATTATATAGGATCTAGGAAGAGGCTACATGGTTTACAGTGATTCATATAATGTTATGATGATAAATATTTTTATGTAATGAGAATTAGTTATAGAATACACCTCTTTCCATTTTATACCTCATGAGTGAAATTACACAATGAAGAATCTTGAGTCAGTAGTTGTTGTTTTTTCCTTATGTTGTTGGATAAATTATCTATTACGGGAATAGTTCATGGTATACATAGACCACAAAATCCTCAAATACATATTCAATCAAAATTAAATAAACCTCTAGCTACATAGATGGGTTGAATACATTTATTATTTTGAATTTGAGTTTTCTTATAAGCCTAGTAAAGGTAATGTAGTTGATAATGATTTGAGCAACAAGACTTACGATCAAGATAATAAGGAAGATACCAATGAATGATAATTAATGGATCATTTTTCTGATATATAGATAGTATTTCACAAATGTAATGAGAAACATTTTCATAAGGATTTATCTATGGATTCATCTCTTCCTGACCGATTAAAGAGGATACAATTTCACATCCCAAGGACATGGTCTTGAGGGAAAGTGTTTTTGATGGGGACCCCCAACTTCGTTGGGATGTGGATATGGATTGGATCCTGGATATTCATGGGTCTATATGGTTACCTAAGGACATGAAAGATGGATTGATGTGAGAATTTTATTATTCAAAATGGGTATAATATCCTAGACTTACCAAGATTTATCATGATATGAATCTATGATATTGGATCCCTTGGATTAAATAAGAAATGAAAGGTTTTGTTACTCTGTGTTACACCTATCTATAGGTGAAGACAGAATGCCATTGGTTTTATAGCTTGTTATATCCATTACTTGTCCTGAAGTGGTAGTAAGATAATTTCACTATGAGTTTTGGGATGATATTTTAATGTTCACCATGAATAAGTGATTCTATATGGGTGATTGTAGATAGGAAGATGAAAGTCACCCATTTATTACCTATTTGAGAGACCTTCTCGGTAGAAAAAATACGGGAGGTTAAATGTCTAAGAGATAATTTTCATTAATGGTGTTCCATGTATCATAATATTAGAAAGGGATGATTGGTTAACTTATCAGTTTTTAAAGGGTTTATATAAGGATTTGGGTTATTATGTGATTCTACATACTGCATTCTAACAACCGACTAACGATTAGTCCGAGCATACTATACATGAACTGAAAGGAATACTTTATGCATGTTTCCGTGAACTTGGAGGTTCTGGGTTGAAACAATTATATCTAGCTAAGTTTCCTTATAATAGTATTTTATAAGTGACTATTCAAATGGATCCATTCAAGATGTTGTATGATTGGCCTTTTCATTCCCCACTTTTAATTTTGAGTTAGGGAGTAAGTACTAATAAGACCTCATATCATTTAAGAGATATCAGAATAGTTATAGTAGATCAGAAAATATATGGATATAGCTTAGCCTAGGTAGAAGTGTTATTCCCATCGTTGTCACGCAACCCTTGAGTTTTAGGTGGGAGGATGGGCCTTCTTGTGAGTTTCACCAAGATTATTTCATCAAAAGAGTCTGAGGTAAGGTATGGTTATGTATATATTTCCCAGGACCTTTGAGAGTTTTGAGAGAGTCTAGATAGTAGACTATCTGATAGATCTACCTAAGAGGTACCAGACCATGTTTTAAGTCTTCAGTATTTCTCATTATTGATGCTTTATTCTAACCCATCTCATATCCTTGATTCATAGGATGTTACGTTGGAGGATGGCTCTTCTTTTGAGATGTATCCATTTCGTATCATTGAATATATCATGAAGTCTCTTAGAGGATGTAAAATCACCTTAGTATAGGTTCCATGGATCCCAATAGTGTACAAGATGGGTCCTTGGGGTGAGAGGTCAATGTACCTTCTTAGTGACCAGAGGTATTCTGGGATGCTGATTAACAACCATTGGAACATAAATGTGGGAAAGAGTTGTTTTATGGAGGGGGGAGGGGGTTGTAAGATTCTAGTTTTTCATAGAGGAATTAATCTTTAAAATTTTAATTTAAATATCCTATTTTATCAAAATTGATGTTTTTAAAGAGTTCACATAGGTTTTGGGAGTGTTTAGGCTTATTTCAGGGTCAAGGGTTCTGGTTTTTTTTTAAAATTGGATAAGAAAGATGATTAGGGTATGATTAGCACTAACTGTGCACCTCAACCATGCACCCCTAGAGAAGAAGGGAGTGGTTTTCAAAACATTTAATATAGGATGTACAATTGTTTAAAACCTATAATTTATTGTCCATGTGATTCACATGTAGAGAAAATTATTTTTCTAACCATATTTCTAGGCAATGTGGGGGTGTGGGATAGTGCAAAATTAACAGTTTTCACATGGTTTGGATAACTGTGCACATGAACCATATAAGGGGTGTCCATTGGGATACTAGGTTCACATGGTTAGCTCATGTTTTGGAAAATCAAATTAACAAATAGTTCACACATTTAAAAATATGTAAAATATGATTTTCCATTCCATTAACCATTCCTCTATCCTTTCATCCCTCATTTTCATATCCAGGCTCCCACAGGGTTGTCCCTCTCACTCTTTGAATAATTTTATTGATCTCCTCTATGTGACCTAGGATTCGAGTTTCAATCATCACGTTGGAAGGCTATCGGCAGGTATTACAATACCCTTTCTTCTTTTATTATATTTCTTCATAATCTTTGATGTTATATTTGTTGGACCTAATATTCCGTCTTTATACGGTTTTTATCTGGTTTCTCATTTTCTATCATTCCATCCCAAATCTAATGTTGATACTAGATGATAATTCTACTACCATGTTAAGGTATGTGGTCTAATACTTTTATCTAAATGTCTATGTGTTTATATATTTCACTATTGTTCCACATTCTAGTCTTTCTATTCATTTGTCCATAAAATTAATATTATTTTAATTATTGTGTAAATAATGGATTTAAGCATGCTATGAGACACTTGATATAATTTGGGGTTGAAGAATTCAACTCAGAAAACCCCCTAGTGTGCATTATCTTAAATTCTCATAACCTCTTATAAATGAAATGACCCAACAGAAAGTATGGAATTGATAATGACGTAGTCACTTTGCTCTACTCATGTCTAGAACACCAAAAACGTGTCTTTTCATTTTCATGTGCTAGTGAGATGTTTAATTGAATTAACAAATTTTTTAGGGAATGGATTTTTTCCATGGATCCTCATAGTCTCTTAGATGAAAGGACCAATAAAAATAATTAAATTATGAAATGGGTTAAATACCTCTGTTGGACTTTAATTGATTAATAATGTTAAATTCTTATTAATGGAATGGTACAATGGAAATGAAATGAATTGAGAAATGGATTGGACCATAACATGAAAATTTTAACATATTTGTATATTTTTCTTGACTATGGTTAGGGACTTGGATAACTATATAGGAATGGACTTACATGAGTTAGAATTGGATTCTCGATGTGGAATATCAGGAGTGAACTCATAGGATGCCATCTGATTCATTGATGCGACTAAAAAGTGGCACACCAACCTTACGCTTGATCAATATCTTATACATGAATACATTAGCATTACACTGATAATTCACTTTTATAGTCTAGAAAGTATGATTCATTTGATTAACTCATTGTATTTGATATGATTTCATTGGACACAAACCACCTTGGATTATCTCCCTGGTCTCTAATAATTTTTTTACCATGATTACCTTATATGAGCTCCTTGGACTTGATGTGGACACCTTAACCATGGTCTTTGAGTTCTTTTCCTATTGACGGTATGATACTTTTATATATCCGGTGTATACTAAATATGGAGGAATTTACCAAGTTTACTTTCATGAACTATCTATATCCTCATTTATATATTGATCCTTGTAACATCATCTTCTTGTAGACTATACTATATCACAAATTCATTTTACAACATTACTTATGTTAGATACATCAATGTTATAACATATACTCATATACTTGATTATAGAAACTGTTGGTGGTGTCCCTATGATTAATTTTACAACATTACTTCTTTTGATACTAATTCATGTTTTGTCTGGTTATATTATCTCAATGATTTTCCACTTATTATTATTTATTATAATTTACCACTATTCTTAAATCTGATAATGAGTGTATAGTCTCCCCATACTACCACTTTTCACCCTTACTAGTATCCTAAAATCTCTAGAGTTTAGGGAGACATGCATGAGGCCTTGTGGCCATTCCGGCTTGGTTACATATAAGTGATCATAGTCCATGATGTAAAAATAGAGTATCTCTCACAGAGTAGAGAGGTATAAGAGTATAATAGGTAAACATTGGAATAAACTACTATAAAAAGTCAATTTTTTCTTTATTTTATTTTACATTGATAATTAATTCTGTTAATTAACATTGATAATAATTTTATCTGGTTAAATTTATTTAGAAGGTCTATTCACCCCCTCTAGAACATATACCATCCTTTATGACCTATCATAACATACTAGAAATTTTAAAACTGAGAATGTGTTATAAGGTTAAAAACATATGGTTGAAGAAATAAGAGCATCATAGTACTATTGTCATATAAAAATTATCCCGATGAGATGAAAAGGAATAAAATTCCTGATTTGATGGAATGCATGTGTCTAACCTGTTGAACCCAACAAGTCCATTTTAATTAGTTACATTTGGGACACTACTCTAATTCAGGTTCTAATTGATGTTGAAATGTGGAACAATGTTGTTAAATCATTGAATTCTGTAGTTTGGGAAGAGATAATGGTAACATTATGAAATAATTTTGAGATTTTACTGAAATATAAAATAATAAAACATTTATTTAGGATTCATTATCCATCGAAAAGTACATTTATGTTACATGGTTTTCAAAATAAATTTATATTAATGATCACTAAAAAGGCTCATGGAGGCTTTCAGACACTTCTTATGAAGAATCATCTCAGGGATGTTTAGGGTATGTTGAACAACCACCATCCTATAATATGTTCATACATGATAAACCAACAAACATGGAATGATTCCATTAGTTTTTGTGAGTTAGAATCATTTCAGGTATATTTTAATTTGTAATATTTGATTTAAAATTACATATATTAATTAATTTAAGTCAATATTATTAATTTATAATGCAACAAAGTAGTGATGAAAATTAGAAACATATATAAAACAAATGTACCACTTTTAAAAATAAGAGATATGGTATGTTTAATTTAAAATGGTATTTATGTTAAAACAATAGTAATAATTTTATGTGATATGAAATAGAAACATAATTATTTTCCTTTTCTTATATGTAGATTTATGAATCAAAATCAAAAGCCACTTCCATCCCATGTAACACTTTATTGAAGGAGTCTCATTTAAATAAAAATGAAAAAATAGGAGATTAAAATATGAAAAGATTATATGAATCATTTATTTTTATGAAAAAATAGTTTTTTTCTTATTTAAGACAATATTACATAACAATGACTAGCTAATTTTTTGTATTTTTTTTCCAATTTAAAAACAAGTATAATTATTGGTTATACCTGATGAACTGGACCTTTCAGTGGACTTGAAGTAGATATAACAATATATACATATATGTGGTGTAGGTTATTAAGTGTTACCTTAGGTATATTTTGAGAAAGAAAATACACATGGGTAAATAGATAATAAAATGTAATACATGCATGAATAATTAGATGATCTAAATGAAAAATTTAGTCGGTAGTCTGATTTTTTAGACTAATTATTGATAAGGTATTTAGAGAAGAAAAAACAGACCAATAACCACTATAATAAGAGTTACAACCCCCAAATTTTAGTCTTTTCATTCCCCTATATTTTTTTACATACATAAGGTAATTTATTTTTTATTAAAATTTATGATAAATATGAACCAAATAACAATTAATAACATTCTTGTACTCAAATTATATTTAGTGAAATTGATTGTAATATATATCTAACATCACAAAACCATCACATTATTGTTACTGGTATAATCTACACCATCCAAGGAGATATTATTCATAACCAAAAATTTCTAAAAAATTACATGAGAGTATGAATTCACGTAGCTAACACACTGAGCATAGACCTACCTGTTCCCCTTCCGGATCTGGATATTCATACTTTAAAACATGATTTCAAAAATTTTGTATCATGGATGTGAAGTATTATATAGATAAATAATTATAACGAGGTATGTACCTTCAAATTTATATTATATACAAAACCATTAACAAATAATGAATGAAGGTATGAATTGAGGTATGCTATTATAAATTGATAAATAATGGAAGGATAAGTCAAAATAATATAGGGGATTAACCAATAAATTAAAAGGGACTTCTAAGAGTGTCTTTAAGCCCCAAATTCTAAGGCCACATTTATTATCATTAAGAGATCATGAAAATACTATATTCAAATATTAAATATATCCTACACTAATTTTTGAATAAAAAATTTACGGATAGACCCTTATAGGAATGATTGATCTAGATAGTGTAAATAAAATTCTCAAGAATGAATGGATAGGATCCTTAGTAGTGAATTCATATTTGAGGTAAATTCTCATAATTGTTTTCTCTAATGATTAAAAAAATATTTAAATTACAGCTAAGCACCATTCACATTTTTTATAGGTATATATATCACTATTTTGTGAAAGGGAAAACCATACGAGTAAAAATTTGGAGTCATTAATCCTCAAATTACTTTTATAAAAGTATTTTCAATTAAAAAGCTGATTTTTTTTAAAAAAAAGATGTGATAATAGCTAAAATGTCTGAATGTAAAATATCAAAAGGAATGTTTTTCTAAATACCTACAATAAAATTTTAAAACTCTATAATCTAATAATATAAAATATATTTCTATTTTATCTATACTTATTCTTTTTTATAACTTTAATAATCACTAGATCCTCATTATATTAAATTTGGATACCCTAAAAATTTATATTTTGGATCCAAGGCATGGATTTCCAAAAAATTAATTAGACATGATGTATTTGGTAAATTTGTAATACACTAAATTTAATATTTTTTTATAAATATAAAATTATAAATTTTAAATTATGTTCTAATGATAATTATTTTATAATAATAATGTTTTTTTTATTTTCAATATCATTGTATGAGTATGAACAATGTGCATAAAAAACTTATGAATTACATCAATTGGAAATTTATTATGGTATATATAATACGAATTCACTATCAAAAAATATATCAAAACAAATGACTTAATTTTCTCAATGTTTCTTCAACATCCTAAACAATGTAATGAAAAATATTTTGGTTATTACATTTATAAATTTAAAAATTTTATTTTATTCCATCAACAAATTTGAATACATGAACAAATATTTATGAAGGTAATAAAAATTTAATTAAAAATTATTATTAATCATTTTTTGGTATTTTTACAGTACCAAAATAACCTTTTAAAATCTATGTAATCAAAATAATATGTATATTTTATTATAAATCAGTGGTCATCTTGCACGGTGTTAGAATATTTAGAGACATCACAGGGTTTTTATTTCATATCACATTTATAATTTTTATTCAATAAATATCATGCAATTTTTTTATCTACTCCTTATTTAGTAAATTTTAAAATAAATTTATCAATTTCTTGTTTAGTTTATTCTCTTATGATTTTTATCTATTACTTATGCAGTTAATTTTTATAGATATCATGTACAGAAGATTTCCTACTAATTTTTATCTAATCATTTTGTTCCAATAATGAGAAAAAAATGCATCCATACATAGTTGATGGTCCTACTTATAGGATAAAATAAGAAATATTTTTTCCTTCTAGGAGGACACTAAAATTGGACTGAAGGCATTTTATTCTCTTTATAGGCACAAAATGGTTAACAAAAAATAAATTCTTGAAGAAGGATTCTGTAAGGATAATTCACTAAGGTAATGTTTTATGTTCTCCCCGTGTTGTTTTTTATCCTCTATTTGATTTGATTGTGTAAAATAATGATAAAATTATTTCCCTTTTGAATCCAATCCTTTTTAATAATATACTGGTGGTACTAGTTTTTGTTTTACTGATAGAATAGAATGTTATTGGGTTTACTATTATAGGTGCTTTGGGAATGAATATATCACTTGTATGAATTTATCCATACTCCCTTTTGGGAACTTGTGTACATTTCTACCAACTCTTTTTGTGATTGTATAAATACGTTTAAGGATAGTCATTACCCTTAAAAGTAATATTTGAGCTCATAACATAAAATGTATAGCCAAAAATTAGAAAACAATATTTGACTATTTTAATACATTAGGAAAATAATAGATGATTAATTTTTCACATTTAGGAATCAACCAGATGTTAATCTGACACATGCTATCAGTAGTATGAATCAAAGTTCCAATTTCATTTTAAAGTTGAAATTTTATTTCAAAAACCACTTCACATACTTAAATATAGTAAAAAATGATCTTATTGTCTTGATACATTTAATCATAGATTGAAAATTATTTTTTAAGTGTTGGAATTTAACTCAAGTTAATCTCACACACATTGTAGTAAGTATAACTACTAGTGCATGTTTTTGTTTTAAAATAACATTTTCGTTCAATAAATTCAATACATACTAAAAACCAAGAAAAAAAATCAAAAAGTATTATATATTTTAGGACAAATATTGTTAACTCATTATTGTATCAGAAAAAAATGAATGTTTATGGTGATCAACGATGTGGTGAGAAAAAAATTGTTTGACGAGAATTGGACAATTTTTCCTTTTCTTGTGAAGGATATGGCGTAGTTAAGTGATTTCACATGGAATTCACCACTAATTATTATTATTTTAGAAACTCCCAAAAGTTCAAACATCTATTGTTGGATACATATCTACTTTCTAATGGAGGTTGGTCAATTGGGGATTCATACCCAATGACACTGAGGAACTCACATTGGTCGATATAATGGGAGGTCTGGCTCATCACAAACTATTGGGGGAATTATTTCCTATTTATGGACACTATTATATATTTAATATATGTTCAATAATATCATCAAAATCTTGACAAAATACTGGTTACCCTAACAATATGATCATTGGTTAAAACCCTATATATTTGAAGGGTAATATTTTAGGGAGTCCATATATATTTATATGAGGTTATTAATTTATTTTACATAGTGGGTAACTGCTTATATATTGAAGTTGTATCACTAAAAACATCATAATTTTTTTTCCTTGAAGGGAGGAATTTAATATATAGAGAATGTGATTGATTCATTATGAGGAATCATACATGTCATGTTTATAGCATGAATCAAAAGACACATATTTTGTTAAACCCATGTAGTTTTATGTCATTGTGAATGGATAGACATGCAGGAACATTGAAACTCAGTAATTGAGCTCGAGTCTCAGGGAGATGTTCTATGTATCCTGTTTAAGGAAGGAATCAGAGCAATTGTTGTTCAATAATTCCCTTATTACTGAATTAGAGGTAAATACCCTTTTATGTGGTAGTAATATCAAGCAATTGATTGGGGATTACACATTGAGGTTTCCCTAGATGGTGAAGATTCATGATGTGAATGATATGACCATTACAACTCTCTAAAACGATGCGAGTCAAGCTTGGTGTGAGAATCAATGGATAGCAAGTTTTCAGTCTCACTACACATAGATAAAAGGCTTATCTTCTAGGATATCCATTTTGGAGGTTTAGTGGGGATATTGGGCCATAGGAATGAATCCTATATATCCTAGTTGTTTTATGAATCAGAGTTATCATAGTTTAGTTAGGGTTCCATATTTTTTGGTGGATAAAGGATAAAGATCAACCCATAGAAATGATTAGGTCCTGATGTTTTAAATATTAGATACATGGGGGAAATTACACCAAAGTGGCTATTTATTTGAGCTTGGTCCCTAGAATGGCATCCTATTTATCATAGTTATCACAAGAATTAGAGTCAATACAGTTCAGTTAACTTTTCAGTATTATGAAGAATGGGGTAGAATGATCATCTCATGGGAATTATTGGGTCTTGATGGTTGAAATTTAAGAGACATGGGGTTACTTACATCGAAGTGGACGCCCATTTGAGATCAGGCCTTATAAAGGTGTACTAGGTATCATGGTTATTTTTTGAATTTTAGTTCTCATCATTTTTTTGAATAGGGATAATACACTTAAGTGGATCTATTATGGAGGTAGTCATATCATTCCACTGATCGGGGTTTACACATTGAGGTTTCCTTGGTATGGAGGGAGGACAAAGTTATCTTATCCTAGGGCTCCTACTTGACCTGGACTAATTTTCTTCATGACCCAATTGGTTATCTTCCTAACACATATTGATTGGTTACCTAAAATGTTACCATATGTATGTACATATATAGTTGTATCATGGAAAATCGAAATGAAAACCACAAGATCTAGTTGGCTTGTCTGAGGGTTATCACATAATCTGTATGACATGTCTAAAGTCTATTGCACAACCAAGGATTACATTTCCTAGAGGACATCGTGAGACCTATATGATTTTTCCTTGAGGACTTCACATTATCTTGGCTGACAATACCATAAGTTGTGGAATGATTTGGACGACATGTCCAAAAGACATGATAATATTTCAAGTGACATTCATGATGAGTGTCGTGTGGTATAGATTACATGCTTAATGGGTGTTGTGAAATCTGGATGGTATGCCGCGAGGGATTCGTATGACCCATATTACATGCATTGGTGTCACTCTATAACATGTGTAAATGTATGGAGAACATAGAAATATCAATATGGAGAGCCAGAAGGGATTCACTAGACTTGGGTGGAATTCCCTATGGGCGTTATGTAACATTGTTGAAGTGTTTAGAGGACAACGGATGATCCAAAAGGTATGTGAAGGGGACGTCACATGACTTGGGTGACATTTACTAATATTATCAAATGATCAATATGAGTCATGTGAAGGACATAAGTATCAACATATTTTTTCAACACATAAGTCTCCCATATTTTAGCAATTATTCAAGTTTTCATAGCATATTTTACATAGGCTTGTTCAGTGTTAGATTTTTAGGTGTTGTAAGATTCAATTGGTATATGGTGTGTCCTCCTCATAACTATCTAGAATTCCATTGCATGATATAAGAGTGATCATATGAAGTGCCTATGCTAGTCACATGATCCTCTTGGTTTTCCATAGATTTTTACCTAGAATAAGACTGTATGATAGGATGTCTGGCCACTCTGAGAATTCCTCTCTATTTCCTAGGTTCACTGATACATGGATACAAAAGATACATTTTTCATGATAGGTTGGAGGATTTATAGGCATAACCACCCTAATTATACATGTATTTTTGTGGAGAGTGTCACACATATCTAGGATATAATCGTTGGGGGGGGATTTGATGTCACACGCTTAATGAGATCCTACCGTAGATGGCATTTGATTTGTAGTGACCATGAGACTATCCTATCAATACCTCATCTATAGGATTTTATTTCATATCAAAGGGGTATTTACTAATCATATGGACATTCCAAGTGGATTTTACAAAGTTAGGCCGATAAGTCCAAGGACCTTTGTGAGATCAGAAGACCTGTTGAAAGGTTCTCTCGTGATCTTAGATGCTTTTCCTAAGAACTTCCATAAGACAAAGGTGGATTTCCAGGGGTCTTCATGAGATAAAGATGAATTTTTGAGTGGGACCTTTCATGATCAATGGTGATCACCTTGGGCGTATAACTATGATTGAAAAATATCTGTGTATCTTCTTTTTTAATTAGATTCCATCATTTCACCTTTTATTTACCTTATTTTATAAGGGATGGGGATCTCATAGGTTTGTATGATTGTTTTAAAAGAAAATAACTCTCCCCATTGGTGATTCATTTTATGAACAACTATTGGTCCTTCTAGGATGCGTGAAAATTAACATGGACTAACCATCTGTCTTCCATTAGATCTGGAGGGGAGCACAAGACCACTTGGATATGTTCGAAACCCTTCATGTGATGAGGGTGACATGCCAACAATCTCTTATGAGATATGTAGGGAATGTCTACAAGGCTTCTATGGTGTCCTTCAAACCTCATGGGTGTGTCACGTGAAGGTTTAAGACCACAATATTCTCTTATATTTTTCATATTTTTCTCTTTATTTCACAAGTATATTTGGATTATTTTTTAAGTGTATATCGGTTGAAAAGACGCGTGACTCATGGGAGCCTATATGGAAACCACCAAATGATTAACGAAGGTCTCAGAAACCTTCACAAGAACAAGAAGGTATTTTCAAATGGGGATCTGTGAGATCTTACAGTAAGTTATAGACTGCACATGACTATTTTCATGACCTTCTAAAGGTCTTGTGATCACATATCATTTGGATGGTTACCTAATCTATGAGTTCTGGATACCCTCTATTCCTTCTTTTTGTGGGGTAAATAATACCCATGTTTTTGGTATTTCTTACCTTTAATGTTTTCTGATTCTCATTAGGTGGGAATAAACAAATCCCCCCCCCCTCAAGAGTGATGTCCACGGGGACAAGGGCTCAGTTATGAGGAAAGTAAATTCCCACCTGAGGCCTCGGTGCTATCTCTGATCAGTTTATTGGGATATTATTTGTTTTCGGAGAAAAATTTGGTATTCCATGGAAGAACCTATAAAAAGTGGAATAATGAGTAGATAATTCACCAATTACCCAACTCTCAGAGCACTTGCAATCTGCCTTCTTCGTGTGACCCTTTCATATGACCTCCTGTATGAACAGATCGGGAAATCCATTCGTGAGACTATTTAGTGAGAAATGATTCATGAGAATTTATTTTCTAATGTGATTGTTAAAACTATCCAAAAATCCATATTTTGTAATTTATTGACCCTTGGACATACGACTTCATGGTTTTCTTTGATGGTTTTTCTAGATATCCTGGCTTAATCACATGATCCGTTGACTATTATGCAGATCGTGTGACCATGATAGGGTCATAAAATCTTGAGTCTTGGGATAGATCATGCGATCATGAGATGTTTTATGTGTTTAAGTGGTCCTTTGGATCATGTTATGTAGAAGTTTTTTATGTTCTATATGTGATCCAAAACCCAATAATGATTTACAAGATGGACATGAGGCTTCTAGAATTGTTCCTTTATTTTTTATGGATTTTCACTCATCTGACTTATATTTGTTTATTTTGTGTAGATGAATTAATGATCTTTTCATCCTTCCTTCACTGTAGATAACCAGAGGGAAATTTTTTATACGAACCATAATGCCAATCCTCGGTATCTTGTGCACTCTAATAATGAGGTTCTGGGAATGATTTTCTCGTCTGAGCTCTACAATTATCCATTATCACACCACCTTACCTTGTATGGGTTTTTCCTAATAGATAACATTTACATACCTTCTATAAACTGTAATTTAATTTATTAATGAGTTTAAAGTTACCTTTATTACATTTAGATGAATGTTTTTGAGGATGATAAACTTGTCATAGCATGGACCTAGGGACAATATTATATGATGTAGAACTCCCATCTGGGTCCAGATGGATGTGAATTCACCCACTATCCCATCACTTAGAGATACTAGAGAATATTTTTCTATTATTTGAAAAACATGGGTAGTGGTTGAAGAGCAAAATGGGATTTTCTACCTAGTGGAAGCATCTCTGAAGAATATGCTTAACCATTCTTGGTTAGGCAGATTTACTTAGAATTTTCTTACCAACATCACACAATCCATAATTATGAATTGGTGTGGGTTTCTCAATCCATTATTTATCATTATATAATCATCTTAGGGATCTGGTTAGCCATTACTACCCTAGAACTAACTCATTCAATCTCTCCCATGACAAATTAGGAATCAAAATCTAGGATACTATAATTCGGGATAGATATCCCCCATTGGGTAAATGTATGATGAATTCATTCCTACCTAGAATGTATGAGATGACCCCGCACAAACAACGGTTTGGAGAAATAAATGCTCAACACTGTGACAGACATGTTAAGAAAGGACCTGACTATGCAGTCCCTCATCTCTTTTAAGGATCCAATAAACTTTCTCCTCTATCATAGAGGATCTCATAAGACCGCTATATTCACTTATTTTTTCCTTTATCAGAAGGTTTTAGATAGATCTAATTAAAATTAGGATATCTTGGAAATCTGATATCATACCCCATGGGGTACCAGGTGAGGCCGAAGATGTCCCTGAGCCATAGGGTTCCCGGATTCATGTCCATGTTCTTGAGTGGGTGAATTTTTACGACTAGGGATGCACAATTAGGTATCGAGGTTAGTATGTTGGTGATGACATCATGGTTAGAGGAGGTATGACCTCTTAATATAGAAGTATCATCTCCCACATGATATTACCAGATATTAGGCCACATTCTGTAGGGAAACACACCTTATAGTATCACTGGTTCTTTCCAGTTTTTCTTTGGATGGATAGAGAGCATTTACACTATTATGGACACCAGAATACCACCAAGATCCTTGGCTACTTATTTTATCCCAAATTTATATAAATATCTGGGCTTGAGTACATGTCATTAGTCCCCACTAAGGTTTTTAATATGATGAAATGGAATGATTGTTTCTATTTCATCCATTATCCTACATCGACCAGGACAATTGTTGACAATGATGAAATCACTCTAGATGAAAGATCATACATGATCTCCCTTCGGTACATGGTTCTATTTGGAACAATGGATGAGTTGTTTTTTTTGAGTTTAATACCAATTATCATTTTTCTCACTTTTTTGGATACATCCAAATGGTTTATGTCTCCCTTCTGTCGGCGTGCAATGAGAGAGACACCCTAGGATTGTCCTTTAGTTATAGATAATATTTTCAAGTGAAGATACCAATTTTGAGATCATTCTCCCACCTACCGACACCTCTATCCTCTACCATATTATTATTCCCCTGATTGGGTAGAATCCAAACCAGTTTGTGTGCGTAACTGACTAGTATTTGATGTGGAAATACAATTTTCCTCACCGAACCCACTATCTGTAGAAAAATGGAGTTGATTCTAGACTAGGGAAATTATTATAGGAGGCGTCATCTTCTATGTGATGGACATCCCTTCTGTGGGGTAGAATGTATCGAGGAAGTGAGATCATCAGCATAATAAATAAAAAATTCCCCTGTTAAGGGGATGATATAGGGGGACTCCTATCTTACCTCATTTTTCACTTAGCCAGTATTCCTCCTTTTGACATACCCATTACAGAAGTTGTAGATGAGGATTAGAGATGAGCTAGGTTTATATAGTGTAATATTAATACCATGGCCACCAAAACTCCCTTAGTAAAATTTCATGATCAAGATGAACGTATTTGTTATCTATTTCATGATTTGTGAGTGGGTGGATTTTGTCACCAACCTTTATATGAAATCATGAGAAAAATAGTCCTAACATGGAATGACTTGGCTACCAATGAGGTTGTATTTTGGAATCTTGAAGATGAGACTCCCCTAGATGAATGGATGAAGGAAGCTTCAAAGGTGTTGGATAATATCCATAAATTCATATCCAAGTTGCAAGCCCAAATAGATGTCTTGATTGTACAAATATGGAGATATAAGGAGAAATTAACTCAATGAAGGAATGAACTTTTAGAATCATAATCCTTATTATTAAACACTCATAAAAGAGTTGAGGAGCTCTCTGTTATCATTGATACAGTTCATCATTGGAAAGAAGTAGAAGAAGTGAGGTGGGTGTCACATCGACACTCCATATATGCATCCCATTAGAATCTTACTAATTTTCCCAGACCAGCTGATCTATTTTTTTATAGATTGATGATTTATGTATATTTTTGATTAAATCTTTAGAGAGAATCCAAATTGTGGAGATCCATCCTTCTTTAATGTTAACTGTGAATAGATCATCCAAAATATCTATGTTTCTGTATTTTCATCTTTCATCCATGATGTGCATGACATATTATTGATCTAATGTTGCATTAATCATCAATGATACCCAGTATTTGCATAATATCAAGTAAACTTTATTTTTTGGATTTAAATATTTAAATTCTAATAGATTACTCTCGATAAATACTCATTAATAACCACCAACATCTTCTCTTGCTATCTTAAGATTACTTCATTAAAAAACTGATAACCCGGGTGGATATAAGTCTCATATGGAAAGTTCCATATCATTTTATAAATTCAATTGACCTTTTGAGCATAGATTTATTTTTTCTGCAGCCCTAGGATTATAATCAAAAGATTTGTATCTATTATTATTAAATATTTAGAGAGGATAAAAATTGAGGAGATCCCTCATTCTTTCAATTTTTCAAGGAATATATCAGCCAAAATTTCTATGTTGTAGTCCAGTCATCTTTCATTCATTATGTGAATGACATTTCATTGAGCTTACGTTTCAAGAATCATCAATTATACCCACTATTAGAATAATATAAATTAAATATGAATGATTGGATTTGAATGTTTTAATTTGAATAGATTCAACTTTATAAATGTTCTTAAATACCCACCAATATGATATTCCTCATTGATATATCTGCACTAGCTATCTTAAGATTACCTGATTCATAAAAGGATAATCTGGGTAGAATATATGTCTCTGAGGGAGAGTTCTGTAACTTTCTCTAAATTCAATGGACCTGGTGAGCATAGATTTATTTTTTATGAAGCCATATGTTGGGACTCACAAGCTTTGTATAATTTTTACTCATGAAAACTAAATCATTATTGTGCTATAGTTTAGGTTATTTTATCTTGAACCTTCTATTATTATAGTTTAGAGTCTTTTATCTTGGATCTTCTATTTCAGTAGTTCAACATCTTTTAGATCAGACCTTAAATTATTTTAGTTTAGGTAATTTTACCTCAAACATTTTATTATTGTAGTTTATATTCTTTAAGCTAAAAATTTCTTTTTCTGTAGATTAGGGTATTTTAGGTTAGACCTTATAATTCAATTCAATTTAACATATTTCATACATAAATTGAATGATGAATATAGAATATAGGACCTGCATGATAGGTGTGACCAAAAACACTCTAGGATGCTGAGTTCCTCCACAGTGTTGATGAGGCTCATGAGGATTAGAGCTCCTTTCCTACAAGGGGAATATTCCTCCAGTCTGTAGGTCAAATCCCTTATGCATTGGCAACATTTTCAAATAGAGGTGTCTCCACTATTTTCCAAGGGTCATGGAAGATTCATTATTATAGCATTGAAAGAGGGAGAAATATTAGAGATTATAGGTCTGCCTATATAGTTGGAATGTGGGTGACATAATTCATAAACAAAAAGTCTGAGTTGAGGAGTATGGAATGGAGTAGACTTGATAGGGATAACCCATAACACTATAAGGTGCCACGTTCTCCCATGGTGTTGCGATTACTCACAAGGATTGGGGTTATTTTCGTGAAAGGAGGAGTTACTTTAGATTCTAGGTCAAATACCTAATGAGTCAATATAATGTTAAAGAAAATATGATCTCCACTCTTTTCCAAGGACCATGAGTTATTTTTTAAGACACAAACATTTAGATTATGAGGTCATTTATAGACTGAAGGGATAAAGAGGAACAGTTTTAGAACCCTTGGGTAGTTTAACTCTCATGTGATGCTTGACCCCAATGCCCTACGGTTTTAAATCCTAGGGTGCAGGCTATAAAAAATGTCCGGTAATGGAGTTTTTCATTCCCTCTTTGAGAAAGGGTAGAAAACATGGTGACATATAATCCAGTATGTCAAATTTTCTTAAATATCTTGGTTATAGAGATTGTAAATCCTGATACAAAGTGATCGAGTCATGAGGATGGTATGGGACAATCATACCGAGAATGGACTAGAACACCCCTAGGTGTTGGGTTTTTCTTTGATGACATCAGGACTCACATGTATTATGAATCCCTTTTTGAGTAGTGATACATTTGGTTAACGACTATAAGAGAATATGTAGAATCCATAAGCATATATTTTTAGTCAATAAAATTGTCGTTTGAAGCAGGGTATCCTTTTCAAAGGGTCATGGAAGATTTATAGTGACCTGAGGCACTCAAATCATGAAATTTTATTTATGTAAGATGCATGATTAAAATAGGTTTCTAGCACTCTAAATGTTTTTTCACTACCTAGTGAGCATGATATCGTGGTGGGGATATACAAAAAACACTTACCCTGACTATTTCCGGGACTAGGGGGTCTAGTGAGAATAGCTTGGTTTTTATTATGGATATAATTTACACCCTATAATATTTATTCCTTTTTCACCTATTCCCAAATATTTTCCTAAACTCTGGATATGAAGTGGTTAGCGACTGAAGAATTGATTTTTTTATTAGGTTGGCCTTTGTGGATTTTCAACCTAACAAGTTTCATGTGTCTTTCTCTAGTAGTTTAATGTATTTCTATTTAGAATTCCAACGGCTAGAGTTTAATGTTGTACAAATTTTGACTGAATAGTAGGATGTTTAAGGTCGTGATACATATGGACCTATCATGAGGGGGATGTTACATAAGATCCTAATTAGGATACCCAGGTTTAAGTGTACTTTTATATCCATCCAAAAAGGAGATGAAAATGTTGTAAATATTGACTCAAGTTTATTAGGTCATGAGTAATGATATGGGACAATCATGAAGAGGATGACCCAAAACAACCTCATGTACTGAGTTTCACCATAGGGACATCACACTAATATGGATTAGAAATCATTTTATTCCAGTTATGATGCATTTGGTTGATGAACATAGGAATTTATGTAGGGTCTATAGGCATACATTCAAAGTCAAGAAAAGGGTCTCTTAAAGTTGGTTATACTTTTCAAAGGTCCATTGATGGTTTGAGGAAACTTGAGGAACTCTAGATATGAAGTGTGATTTACGGACTGAGTGGATTAGGGGATGAAAAAATGACCCAATACTCAGGTGGATTGGGGTAATTATCTTTTAGTCCTTCAATAAGGGATGATAATGGGTGATTTCTTGTACATTTTAACATCCTATTGTTTGGATTTATTTTTCATGCAGTTTTAATGCATTGACAGAAGGATACTTTCCTTGTAGTTTAATGTTATTCATTGAGGACATATTTGTTACCTTGCATTTTAATTTCATGTGGTAAAGACATGGGAACCAACATTAAAAATCTTGCATGATATATTACTTTTATAAGAAATTCATATGTAGATATTAATCATATGAAATAAAAATGTGCTTTTATGACTCGACCCTTATGCAGTAGGGGGTGTACTTGTTTTATTTTTCTGTTGTAGATGGACCAAGGATTGGAGATCTGGGAATCACTATTTACCATATGACTTTAGTAATCAAGCATCAAATAGTTCATGAAGGGGAAACTCACTACGCAGGTCTGGACCATATGAATAGAGGGGTATTTTTCTTATTGGTTGTTGTAGCTAGACCCAAGATTGAAGATCATGGTATCACAATGTGTCCTCCAATAATAGGAATCAATCCACACATAGTACATGAGAAACCATGAAGTTTAACATCATGAGATAAGAATGTATGCTCTCTGATGTGAAAATTTTTTATTGCATCTAGGCCCAATAATGAATTTATGGGCATCACTATGTATTCTATAGTGGTAGGAATCAATCCACACATATTTCTTAAATAAAATCTCCCTACGCATCTAATCCATACATAGAGAGGGGGTATTTTTACATTTATTTATTGTGGATGGGACTAGTATTGAAGATATGGGTGTCTCTATGTATCTTGTGATGTCAAGAATCAATCCATACATAGTTCTTGAATTGAGGTGTGGTGGGAGACCAACACTAAGGGTAGTTGTCCTCTCGGGATAGGTTCACAGTAATGCATAGTTTTATGTCATACAGGGGACATTAAACATGTAGTTTTTCATCATGCGGGTGAGGATTCTTTGTGTTCCTTTTAAGGACGTTCATTAAAGACACTAACAACCCTGTACTGAGTAGACATGTCTCAATTACATGGGGAATCCCTTACAGAAGTTCATAATCCCATGTGAGATATTCTCTATATGAGAAACAAGGAATGGTAATGGTTCCATCCCCATTTAATGATTAAGAAAAGGAAATAGGATTCTTGTATCATGCCATGGTTGGGCTTGGATATAGGATCCAGGGTTCCCTATATATCTCATTAAATGAGAATCAAGACATATGAAGTTCTAGAAACCTAAGCATTTTAACATCATATGTCAAGGACATGAGCTGTGAAATTTAATGTCATGTAGTAGGGATGAAGGTAACTCAATGGGAAAGAAGAGAAATGATGTGACTGGGCCCATGAATGGAGGTCTGGGAATCGTAAAATATCATCTAATGTATGGAATCCAGATACAAATATTTCATGTAAATCATGCAGTTTAGGTTCTTGTAGTGAGGACATTAGTCATGTAGTTTAATGACTTTTGGTAAGGATGAGGGTCACTTGACATAGAATAAGATGAATATTGTAGATCCATGTAGCTTTATCTCATTTAATGAAGGTTAATTTATTTGAAAAATAAATACTATGGTTAGATCTAGGATCAATGACTTGGGTATCATTATGTATCCTATAGGGGTAGGATTTAAGTTGTACACAGTTCAATGTTGCAAATTTTTATCTATGTGGATCTGAATCACAAACAGGAATGAGGGAACTATATTTATCTTATACATATATATAGATCATATGTATTGGATCATTGTTGAGATGATGATTTACATGTATTTCAACATCATGTTATGAGGACATCTTCCAATAAGTTTAACATCATGTGGTAAGGAAAAGTTCTGACAATTTAATGTCATGTGGTCGGGATGTGAGATGTTGTGTAGTTTAACATATTGCATCCAAGATGAGAGATGCAGTGTACATTAATGCCTTGTTTCCAGGATGTCTCTGTATAGTTTAACATCATGAAACTAAGAAGATTGAAAACCGATGACAGTGATGTAATGTATTTCTTGGGAAACTGTGCATTGGTTGTGGGTGTGACATGATCCCCATATATTGTAGACATTTATTAAACTATATTTTTATAGATCTTATGAATGATATAAGGACCTTCCCTTTTGAGTGATTTCTTTTAAAAATTATTTCGTATTATCATTTAGGTTTTGGGATCGAACACCAGTTCTCCTTGAAGGAATTAATAGAGGCAGACCTTTTTACTGAAGTCGTGTGCTATTCGATTCTGATAAACTTCAAGGATTTTTCAGTATACACAACCTTTTATCATTGATATACTCTAATTCATCCAGTTTATTTTTTGATTCCTCATTATTTGAGATTTGTCTAAAAATTTCTATACAAAGTGAGGGAAATAAAAATTATATGAGAAACACTACCTCAATTCTGTACACCAAGACACATGGCATTGCTTGTGTATAAGTACATGTGGTTGTGTGGTAGAATCAAAAATATTATAGGATATTTTATATCTTGGATTTATTTTTCTTTATTACCATATTCTAGATTATATTTAATAGTCATATTAAAGGCCTTTATATATCCATTTTTTTCTACATGATAGTTTGATGAATGATTGGACTCATTGTGGTAATCCTGATATAATTTATTCAACTATATAGAATAATAATTAGTTTTTTTTCTATTAGTATTGTGTGTGGGACTCAAAACCTCGTGATGATATGGAAATTTACAAATTTTATTATTTTCTTCTTCCCAAATCCTTTGAGGGGTATTGGCTCAACAAATTCAGAAAATAAGTTGGTATCAGTAAGGATGTATTTTAACTTATTAGACATGGATATGGGATATGACCCACAACATCCATTTCCCCATATGATAAATGTAAAACAATATTTACCTTTATATATAAATTATGGGGTATTATGGATGATGTTTGAACGGATATGGCATGCATGAAATTTCCTAGTGAATTCCATGATCGTCCATATATTGGTTTCCTAGTAGTAACCCAGCATAATTATTTGGTGGGAGAGCCTGGACCCAAACTGATGAGCACTTCAAGAGCCTGTATGGACTTCCTCCATGATGGTGGGAATCCCTCTTTCTACTATGCATGAGGATTCCATCAAATATTATATTTTATAAGGATTTATTCTCATTTGGACAATCCCACATGGTAAAGTTACCTGCCTGATGTCTAATCTATCACTTTGACTTGGTTTGTTAAGAGGGTCCCATTCTAAAGATGATAAATTATGTTATCCAAATCTCTTGTGGTGGATAACTATTCATCATGCTCTAGGGTGGTGTTGACCAGATTGACTTATTCCATGTAATAAATGGTGATCGATGAGACCATTCTCTGGTGCATGATGTGGAATTTTAATTCCTTATGATCATGGTAGGTGAATATTATGTCCACATTGTCCATTACATTGGCATGAGAATTTTGTGATCAGGGAACATAATATAATTTGGATTAAAATGAAACTCTGCCATTAGTCCCTTGATGTTGCTATTGAGAGGTGACAATTCATCCTTTTTAGTGGCATATTAACCATTTGATTTTCTTTATCACTATCTCAAAATACCTGATGATGTTCAAGAACATTATTTAAAACTATAGGCATAGTTCCAAACTAGTTATGAGGGCTTGATATTCAGATTCATGATTCATGTAGCCTTCTGATAGTGAGAAAAAGTATGTTAAAAATTCTTTTTTCGAGAAAATAAATACAATCCCTAAGATAACCCTGTCGATCTTGGGAATGTATATCATTTTTTCAATAGTAATTCAAGAGGTTCCATTAAAATGCATCTCCCATGTCCAAGAGTTTCATGGTCCTAGAAAATATTTTTCTCTAGATGATTAGTATCCACCGGTGTACTTTTGGGGGTGGGATGTGCTTTGAGGAAATCAACAAGGGCATACCCTTTCAATGAATTTTGTGATTCAAATGGGATGTCATATTTTTTTAGAATAACAACCTATTAGTCCAAGCACCCATATAGCATGGTATGGAAAAGGATGTAGTTGAGAGAATAAATAAGAGAGACCATATGGACTTTATGGTGTTGCAAGTAATGCCTTGGATTTTTCACTACAAATATGAGTAAGAAACTAGTCTTATTGACATCCGAGTCTCGTTTATCAGCACCATGAAGTTATCTGCTGTGGTATTACAGACTATTCTCATATCTCACATCATTATTCTATGTGAGGAGAGTGCCTAGATGTCATTCCATGATGGCCACATACAAGATGAGTGTCTTTCCCTCTACTGGAAACATCATGACCATTAGGTGCAACATGAACTATTTGAGACTCTTGAAAACTTCATGGAAGTAATCATCTCATTAATAGGTGACTCCCTTCATCATTATATTAGTTAAGTGGAGATATTTACAAGAAATGGTGGCTATGAACTACAAAATGTAAGAAGGGTTCCCCCATATACCCTATAGTTATTTGTGATTCATGTGGGGTGACATTGCTAGAATAACACTAGTCTTATTTGGGTCAACATCAATGCCAAGTCGACATACCACAAATCCAAATAACATCCATGATGTTACCCCAATAGTGAATTTATTTGGATTCATCTTCAAACTATGTTGTCGCAGGTTGTCGAATACTACTTGACGATCCACGAAGAGATCACACCACTGTCGGGATTTGACCACTAGGTCGTTGACATGACATTCACTTATTTATCCTAAGAATGGCTTAAAGATATTATTAATGATGTGTTAATATGTATAACAAGCATTATTTAATCCAAAGGGAATGAACTGATAGAACAATATCTACTAGGGTGCTCGAAAGGTAGTGGATTCATCATATTTAGGGTCCATCTTTTTCTGATTGTACCCTGAATACCCATTAATAAAGGAAAGGGTCTTGAAGATATTAGTTTCATTTATCAAGAGTTATATGATCAAAAATTGGGAAATAATCCTTTTGTAAGTGTCAATTAAGGTCTATGATATTGATGCATACCCTAATCAAACTATTCTTATTCCTGACGGGGAAGATGTTGGGGACCCATCTTGGGTATTTCAAATTTTTTAAAATGATTTCATTGATAAATTTATTAACTATTTATTATATATTGGTATCAAGATAGGGGTGCATCCTACTAACTACCTACTTAAATCCTTGATGGTGATCGAGTAAGCTGAGATGGTGTGTATCCACATTTCGATTCAGTAAAAGAATTACTGTATAGATTCAAGAGATCACCTATAAGTGTTTTTTTTAAAATAAAACTACATCTATTTCTCCTCTAGAGGAATGAAAGCACTAATCAGTGTAGATATTGGTTCTTATTTTTTTCCATGATTTACCTACCTGATCTCATCAATGGTGGTGGATACAACTTCCTCTAATGTAAGAGGGGAATTCTTGAGGTCACCATATTCTTATTCTACTTATGAATCCATAGATGTATTTTCAAATGAAGTTGGAAATCTGGTGGTATCTCTATCACTATTCAGGTGTGATAGTCCCTATGAAAATAAATTTTCATCCCTTAATTTAAGAGACATTGTAGAGAGATTGTAGAGATGATTTTATTTTACACTATCACTATGGATGGAAGGGTCTTGGATTTCCAATATTAGTTCTATTTCCTCAACTAGATTTATAGGTATCACATGGTCACTATCAAGCATATTTCAAGTACTTATATAGGTCGTCCCCAAACCATTTGGGCTGCACCTGTATATCATTTCCCACCATTGGTTGACTTCCATCCCTTTTATAGAAAACTTCATCAGCATATGTTGATGGAAAATTCTCAAATGGGGAACTTTAACCATGTAATATGATGACCTTTACATTGATGGGGTATTTCCAATGTTGTTGGAATGTTGAGGGCACCACCACATGGCTATAGAGAGATGGCCTTTAGAGTAAGAAATTTTATGTGGTCTATTTCTTGAAAACTATAAACTAGACAATAGATGTGTGATACCCAAACCAAACTTTGATATTGATCTTCACAGGAGGTCTTTTTACATGATTATCAAAACCCTTGAATAGTCAGCTTTGGGATACAAATACCCTTCGAAATATCACAAAGGTCAGAGGGTTATAATAAATATGAGGTTGATACTAGAAAAATTTCCACTCATAGCACTTCAGATATCAACATTATCAAGTCTAACAAAAACATAAAAGGGACTGATATTTCCTTGGATGACCTCTTCCTAATCCTAGTATTTAAATGAGATGGCAACATGACACTCTGATGAAATATTCTCCACTTGATAGAACATGTATGTATAATCTTTTGTATATAACTCTTATGAGCTCAGGATGAATTCAACAAGTGCTTCTATGAGTTATGTTGAAATATAGAGAGCATCTAGGATTGGGAATTTGGCAGGGACAAACGCCAACTATCTCATAATTCTGTACTTTTGTACTAGAGGGTTGTGCCTCCCAAGGTGGGGTTTCTCATTATTTTATAGCCCAATAGATAAGGAATATTAGGTGGATGCTCATGTTGATTATGTAGAGGTCAAGAGAGTATCATATTCCAGTGGAATAGATTGTGCCAACCTTTCCCATTATCTGGGATGATTAGATAATATCACCCATTCAATGTTGTCATGTAAGAAAACTGGATGATGCCGAGGGTCCTAGGACAACTCCATGTCTCTGTAGGTCATGATGGAGTTCTTTTCCTTGAGTCCCAGTTTCATATATATATATATCATATGAGGGGAAGTGATCTTAATATTGGCTTCGACTATGCATGTTATGTCACTTGTATCTTATATTTCTATGCATTCGGCCTCATGTTCCCTAGTTAGGTATGGGGAACTCATACTCTGAAGAATATTCATCATCAAATAAGGGGTCAACCAGGGTATATTGTTATCAAAGCCGAATATGTTCTCTTTTTCTAATGAGGTTTCCATTTTGTGAGGTAGTACCCATGCTTCAGATGTTGTAGGGATGAAATTGGTAAGAGTCAAAGTTTGTGTTAGAGTAGATATGATTCTTACTCTTGTATTTATTCGTGTATATAATGATTAAATCTACCTTCAGGAGGTATGTTTGATGTTACCTCTCTTTGTGACAGTATCTTTGAGGGTCTGTGATGTTGTGCTCTTAGGGTGTCATGAGCTCGGTCAACAATCTTTTGATTCATCTAGTTTTTTAAATTCTACCTACACATAGCTGAAACCTTTTTCCAATCACCTTATTCTTCTGATTGGGTGATGGTTATTCAGGCCACCTACTATAGGGAGTTATCCAACATCACTTGTATGGAATTTACCGTGCCTTGGAGGATGCATTTGAAGATGAAGTAATATTGGATGGTTGGACACAACCTTTGATGGAAAGGGAAGTAGTCGGGATGACCAATGAGGTTTACCTTGTCGGGTTTCCTGGGTTGTGGAAGCTTGAGTAGGTTATAGTCCATGGATGTATGAAAACAACCAAGGGCTTGATCATTTTATAAGGAGTATAAATTATTCATAAATTCCTCAAATCCCTTGTGACTGTTTTTTTCATATGTCCAAGTGAAATTTTGTGGTTGTTTACACTCGAAAGGAGGAATAGGGTGGTTCAGGATCTACCTAGGTATTTGAATGGGTACTGGTGCTGGTTTGATAGGAACAACAATAGAATATACCATACCCAGACTATTCCCATGTGATAAATTCATGAGATAAGAATTAGCTTAGGTACTCTGAATAAAATCTTATAGATGTTTTTAATTTTTCTAAACTCATGGAACCCACCAAGATACCTTATTTGGATCAATGGTGTATACACCTCATCCTAAATATTTTGAACACAGAGTTCATGTAATTGTTCCATTGAGAGAGTGATACTAAGAAAATAGGTTAAACCCTTCCATCTGGCTATGAAGTCAAATACACTCTCATTTTCATGTTTCTTGAAGTTCATCAGGCTCACAATTGTTGTATTCTTAAACACGGAGATGAACTAGTAAAGGAATTTATGATGAAGGTCTTCCCATTCTGCAAATGATACTACTAGATGGATCATATACCAAATCAAGGCTAACCCTACCACAGTTTGTAAAAAAACCCTAGCTTTGTCTCCTTATGATGATCTTGAGGGCCTATAATTAGACTACATTGGGATACAAAGTGAGTATGATATTTTTCTGGGTATCTTGTTCCATCAATGGTGGAGAAGGTAGTATTTAAAAAACTAGGTGGGGGAAAAGTGTCATCCACCCATTTGGGAAATGAATTCCTCTTATTCTTTAGAGGTGTGTTTCTACCTTCCAGGGATTATATTCAAGAATCTAGGGACTTGATTTCATTGTGAAATTCTAGAGGTACTCCTATTTGAGGCACCTCCCATCTATAGGGAGTGGTCAAGGCTTGATGAGCTCGCCATATTTTTATCTACCAATGATTCTCAAGTAATGCAAAGACAGGATGTTTACCATTCAGAGGGAGATGTTGTTTATGTAATGGAGGGAAATCATGATCATCTTCAATTTCATCATTTAAATAGACCATATTCCTAGATCAAAAGCCATTATGATGCTAAATTGCTAATCATGAGGTAAAATTGGCTCTTGGAGGAAGAATATTTGTCTCTTCCTAAATACATTACCCAGTGGGAATGTTTCCCCCTGATTATCTTCTTATTTAATTGTCTTAGAGTTTGAATATAATTCTCATATCATGTAAAATATAACGAAACAAGATTGAAGTACATGGATATTTCATTTATTTTGTGGAATACGTAATACATTACACAAATATACCCCTAAATACCATATTAGTTTAGTGTTTTGGAAACTCAGAACACGTTCTTATATCCTGGTGAAAGATCATGAACATCTCCCATAAAGATCATCCCTATTATTTTTCCTACCTAAAACCTTTTCTTATATCCTAGAGAAAATAAAACATATAAAAAGGGTAAGGTCAAATTCAAAGAAAGGGTATGCATGGAAAACATTATACAACACATAATCAAAAGAATGTAAAAACACAAATATAACTTTTGAATATCAAAATCAGGAGTCATAAAATAAATCATTGCAGTATGTAAGGCATAAATAATAAAGGAACATTAACCATGATAACATAGCATTGAAAGAAACATGAACTTGTGGTAAAAACATAATCATTGAAAATCATTTCCATATTATCCAAGGATCATAGCCAAGACCATCATAGAATACAAAGTCGATTACTTAAACGAGTCCAATCCTCTTTCCAGTCCTAAATTACTAAACCATATATACATGTCGTTTCAACCCTATATTACTAAATCATATTTTCATTCTATTATGACATGCCTATCACATGAGATATTAATATTTAACCAATGAATTGGAGGGAGATATATTTATCACCCATATCATAAGGAAATCATTCTTACATGCCACAAAAAACATAAACAATTCATAATAGCATAATCCCATGGAAAAATGGGTTTCTTAAACATCATTACATCACAATCCATATAAAACAAATGGATTTGATAAAACTAATTCCATAATAAACATAATAAAGTAAAATTTACAATAGTTATTTGAACATAAACCTATTTAAAGTGAGTCCTATTATATGGATAATAATTTTGATAAAACACCTGAACTTAATTCCTGAGGATAATATCCTATCTTCTTCAAAAACATTTTATTTTATAAAAATTCCGCACAATTTTTTTAAAAATAATTTAGTTGAAAATAAACTTGAAATTGTGTAGATTGAGATTCATAGAAATAAGGTGTTATGAAACCATAAAAATCCATTCATTATGTATAAGTTAACAAAACATTCTCCTCATACTTTTTTTGGAAAAGTCAAAAAGTGCATCGTATTGTAAATGATATAAAGATTATGTCCAAACCATGTAGTAAAAGTAAAAAATGGGTAAAAATGACTTTAAAAATACATTTAACAATAGTAATCATTATATAAAAACATTTTTACAAAACATGGACATGGATGATAAATATATCTCCAGTAAATACTTATGTTTGAACAATCTTGAATAAAAATGTGACTACAAATTTATCACTTACATTAGGTCAAATATACTTCGTATGTATCCGAAACACCAGAATAATGATATAAATAATGTTATTCACTTATTACAGAATCAAATTCAATTTTCTGATATCATATATGATCATATTATCATCTGTTGGTTAGAAACATTTTATTGTTACCCGTTATTCAGATATTAATTGCTTTATGTTGTAATGCATGTTTTTTCAGAAAAGTTTATTTTCCACTTTTTTTGTTATAGTTATAAAATTTAAAGGATTATATTAGTATAATATCTATCATATTTATTCATTCCATTTACATATATAATCATGGTTTAATGAAGATCATGTAGAATGAATCACATCGCATCATGGATATGGTAGGCTGTACGTACGCACGAGCGATGATATCATTCATTTAATGGTTAAACGGTATAGAATCAGATGGTATATTAGTTATAAAGAATAATTATCATGATATATATATTATTTAAATCCATTATATGAATCATTATACTCATCCAGATTAAGTATTTTTCAATAACAAGTTACATCATGACATGGAGAGAGTAAGCCGTACGTATGTACATATGGGGATATTAATATTTGTAGGATGGATAAAAGGATGTATATGTTTGTACCATAATTAAAATAAAATAGAAAAAAGCATAATGTACTGGATTAAGTACTTTATTATGGGTACAAAATAATAAGTGGAAGTATAAGAAGAAATGAATTTTGAAAGAGGTGATAAAATAATTACCTCTTTTCTGAGTATCTACTTTTGATTTGCAACAAATGTCTCATTAGGAAGGATTTATGACCAAATTTTGGTCACTAGGTGATAGTTATGGATGTTTGGAGAATATTTCAGCTGAATTTGGATGATCCAACGGGCTTGAGAGGTTTTAATAATGGGAAGATGTGGTGGCCTTTTATATGAGGGTGGATGGGTACTTTAGGGAAGTCTTGAAATATTATATAATTATAAATTGATTATAAAATTATAATAGCTCAAAATTGATATATTTCAAGGATAATTTGAGAATATTTCTAAATAATCTCATAAAATAATTTTTATACATGTATTTATTTTATTTTAAACCTCATATTTTCAGTTTTCCCTTTATTACTATCTTTTAATTTTAATTGAGGTAACAACATTTTTATTATTAAGAGTCTATTAAGATTATTTATAAGGGATAAATTTACCCCAATCAAAAAAATAATTTACTTTTAGACCTTATCAAATAAATTTTGTAATTTTAATATATTATTATGATTTTTGATGACTTTTAAAAATATTATTTTAATAACATATCAATAGTGTCAATTTTTACACTATTCATTTTATTGAAATTAAATAAACTCAAAATAGAGATACAACTTAGACCTAAAGTATGTAATATTATTATAACATGTCATATTTAACTATAAAAATCATGTATAACATAAATTACTTCAAATAATATTTAGTTTATTATTTATAATAACATTTATTTCATATTTCTCTTCATAAAATAATTAGTGTATCACTGTTGTGTTAATATTTATGGTAATTATTTAACATCTAAATATTATAAATAAATTTTAATTATCTATGTAATCTCATTAAATTTATTCATACTATTTATTTTTTAATTTTTATCAATTATATGACTATATTAACATTGTTATACTTATAAGAGATAAGAGAGAGACATGTTGTCACTTTCTTTTGTTTTAATTATAATTACATCACTTTCATATAAAAAGTACATTAAATGATCACATTATGACCATTAGGTTATATGGGTCGACCTTTATTCATACAATAGGATTTTTTCAGGTGTTAGGGTAATTTTTTTGTCCTTATCATATTGTTTGTTACCCTAATTTACCTGGTTTACCTTTAACTGCGAGAAAACAAATTACCAATGTTACTATTCCAAATAAAAAAAATAAAAGTAACCTATTAACATATTTTGTAACCATTTATTCAAAATATGGAATCCATTTTTCAAAATTCAAAACACCAAAAGGTAATAAATTAATTTTAAATTAATTCCCGTTATCAAAACGAGAATCTGTGGTTTTTAAAAAAAGTAAAAACCATCAATAGATAGAATTGTTTTTATATCAAATTTCAATGTTAAAATAAATTCAACAAACAAAATTAGATTAAATGATAAAATGTTAATCTAATTATACCTTAAAACTAGTTAAAATTATAATATAGCTATATAAATAAATCAGATAAAAAACTAATTTTGAATTAAAATGCAATATTTTTTACTATTCATTAAAAAATGAATTTTATCCGAAAAACAAAAAAAATGAAACCAAAGTAAATTATTATGTCTAGATTCCAAATAATAAGTTTATATTTTTCAAATGGAACTTATAAAGGTTTAAAAAACTCGATTTAACATAGGTGGGCCATCAAAAAGTGGCAAAACTGTATTTTTTTGAAAAATAATTCTTTTATCTGAAAAATTGAATTTGATATTATATAATGTCTAGAAAACATATAAAATGAATTTTAATCTTTATATTGAATATTTTACATATATATTACATTAATAAAATCCATCAAGAGTGATCTTATTATTTGAAAAACATGCTTAAACTTAGTCTTACAAGAAATGAATTCTATCAAACCAACTCGAAATTGTGTTTAACACAGACCAAGCAAAGGGATACCTATAACATAAGCTAAGATAGTTATGTTTGTTATGAAAACATATCTTGGTTTAGCGTACAATATAATACATAAAAGAAATTAAAAAAATTCTATTTTATAAAAATCTCAGGGTGTTACATTATACCCCCCTTAAAATGAATTTCACCCTCAGAATTTATTTGGGATAGAAAAGGATAGAAACCCACATAGTAAAATATAAAACATAATTAAAAAATTAATATTTAGAAAATAACAGTTACCCAATGTAAAGCATAACAAAGTTTCTATATATGCGAACATATGTAAGGATTGGGCATGGATGAAAAGTTTAAATAATCATAGAGATTGATAAAAATAACTGATCATAAGAATGTTAGTGTTCTAGTGATAGTTAACGATATGATAAACTAAAAAGCTGTAAAGAGATCATTAATAACATTAGAAAATTATGATAATAATACACCCTTTTACATCATGATCCCTTTTCCTAATGTTGATGAATTTTCCTGGGAAGATACACTTACTTGAATTCATTATAATCTCACCATTGGTCGTGCCTTGAAGAATTTCCACTTCATATATTATTCAATGAAATGAAGTTGAATTGTTCATTCCTAAAGTGTTACTAGATCATGATATCGATAAATATTATGATAAGTAATTACATCAATCTCAACAAAAAGGTTATCAAAAGTTATAAAATATGCATAAGTACGCCTATAGTAAGATAATACATTAATCTAACAAGCTTCAACCATAGTATAACTTATACTATCCATAAATTGATAACCTTACAGTCTTTCCAAAATTGAAAATCTAAAACATTAGAAATAGGTGAACTAAATAATCTTAACATTTATCTCACATATCTCATAAGGAAAATTCCCAACATGCATATAACTTAATAATGTATTCTCTTTACCATACATCCTTGTTGAAAACATTCATGTTTCCCTATGATTAAATCAAAAAAGCTGCAAAAATCATCCCGGATATCATAAACCACTTTTCAACAATCCTTAATCAGTTCTAAGGAAATCATTACCATCCAAACTACTTATTCATGTCCAAAATATCATTATCCAAATATCATTATCTCATCATCATGCTCATATTAAGGGTTATCCCTCTATTAATCATGTATTTTCCAAGAACACCAACTTATTACCTCAATCATTATTCATGTTTACCAGTACTATTCAATATATGATTTTAAATCCTTATGAAAAAACTAAAGCATACCAATAAATAGATGTTTCGGTATTCTATATTACAGTAAAAGTGATTCTATAACATTATTCTAGAATACTATTACATAAACACTCAATCATTCAACAACTTCATTGTCGTACTATACATCACCAATAGTGCTCACATGAAACTTCCCTTTGTATTTTTCTTTAAGAAGTTGTTGGCATCAATAATTATCATTAACCCTAGGAATAGGTTATCTGTTAGCATAATGACCATTTTTTCACCTTAAACCCTAATTTGGGGGAGCTTCACTATTTGGAGATTTCCATTTATTCCCTTTACTTCGAAAGTAAAATTCTCAATGACCTTCTTTCCCACACATAAAACATTTATGAGTTTAGTTAAGAAAATTTCTTCCATATGTACTTCCACATATTTAGTATAAAGAAAATATAATCTTCTTTTATCCATAGTTTTTATAGATCCATTTGAATTATATCCTCATTTTCTTATCATAACCATGAGGTAGATGATAAACTGCAATATCCATTTTTGTAAGAAGAATACGAGGAAGGTATATAATGAAAAATATGTTCTTGAACTCATCCCAATACATTGAGTAAATTTTACCTTTTGGCCTCATATTCTTGATAAAGTTCTACCACATATTCACTTTACCTTCCAAGAAATACGTTACCAACATATCCTTTTCATGTTTTAAACAACAAATAATGAGAAATATTTTTTCAATGGTATAAATCCATTTCTCAGCAATTAGTAAATTGTTCCTCAATAAATATTAAAGAGAACATTGTTCCGACCATTGGTCATTTTGAAGCCTATCAGGATTTTTCCTCATAGAAATATGATTCTTTATTTGAGCTCCCATAACATTTGGTTTTTTAGGAAAACATTAATTGCATTTCCCATCACATCCAACATTAGCATGGTTCCTTTGGGTTCTAGCCATTTTCTAAAACCCAAAGAGAATAGTGTCAGAGGAAAAAATAATACTACTAAAGTAACATAATCAAGGGGTAGTACATTCAATATCTAATATATGAGGTTTAATCCTATATTATTCATGATTGAAACTATAATTCTAGGGCTGTAACCTATTTCTAGATGTAACCTTAGGTACATCACTAGAAATACCATAGAAATAACTCTAGGGATCTCACTAATTGTTTTGCATCCTAGTTTCCAACGGTTGACTAAACATTCACTCTGATACCAACTCTAAAAAACCATGCTTGACGTACATGGAAATTAAATTTCTTTTTCAGAATACATAGTACATTATACTAATATATCCCCATATAACTTATTATTTTAGTGTATTTGGAAACTCAGAACACATTATTATACCTTGGTAAAAGATCTTCAACATCTCCCATAAAGATCATCGCCATTATATTTCCTAGCTAAAATATTTATTTATATCATGGGGAAAAGAAAAAAATCAAAAGGGTGATCTCAAATTCTTAGTAAGGGTAAGCATGTGAAATATCATACAAAACATAAAAATAATAATCTAAAAACATGAAAAAAACTTTTGAATATCAAAATCATGAGTCATAAAATAAATCTCGACATTATGTAATGTATAAATCATAAAGGAACATTAACCATGATAACATAAAATTGGAATAAAACATGAACTTTTAAAAGAAAAATAATCAGATAAAATAATTTCCACATTATCCAAGGCTCATATTGAAGACCATCATTGCGGACAAAGTCCATTACTGAACTGAGTTCACTCCTCATTCTAGCCCTGTATTTCTGAACTAGATATACATATCGTTTTATCCCCGTATTACTGAACCAAATATTCTTTCTATTTCATACATGTATATCTCATGAGATATAAATCATTACCTAATGAATTAGAGGGAGATATAGGTCCCACCCATCTCATAATGAAATCATTATCACTTGTTCCAAAAAACATAAACCATTCATAATAGCATAATCCAAGGGAAAAAATGTGTTTCTTAAATTTCATGCCATCATGATCCATATAAAATAAATGGATTTCAAAAAAATAATTCCATCATAAACACAATCAATTAAAAGTAATAATAGGGAAAGAAACATTACCCTATTTAATGAGCGTCATATTAGATGGAAAATTATTTAAATAAACACTTGAACTTAATTTCTGAGGATAATATCGTTTCTTCTTCAAAAACGTTCTATTTTCACAAAATTCCACTCAATTTTAATCAAATAATTTAGTTTAAAATAAGAATTGAATCGTGTAGAGTAAGCTTCATGGAAATAAGGTGTCGGGAAACCACAAAAATCTATTGATTCTATATAATTTAAGAGAAACATTCTCCTCGTACTTTTTGGTTAAAAGACAAAAAGTACCTCATATGGTAAAAGAAATAGAGAATCCTTCCAAAACATGTAGTAAAAGTTATAAATGGGTAAAAATATCATTAAAATAAATAAAATAATAGTAAAAAAATTATTTAAACATTTTTAGAAAACATAGTGAAGGATGATAAATATATCCCCAGTAAATACTTATGTATAACAATCTCGGATAAAAACAAGATTAAAAAATTATCCATTACATTAGGTCTAATATTCTTTGTATGTATCCAAAACTCCTGTATAATGATTTATATAATTTTAATGACTTATTATAGAATTAAATTAATTTTATTATATCATATATTATCATATGATCATTTTTTTTGTTAGTAACATTTCATAGTCACCTGTTATTCAGATATTTACTTATTTATGTTCTCATGCATGTTTTACCGGATAAGATAATGTTTTAATTATTTGTTTATCATTATATCATTTAAAGAATTATATTAATATAATTTATATCATATTTATTCATTCTATTCATGTATATCATTTTGTTTTAATGACGATCATATAGAATGAATCGAATCGTATCATGGAGACGGTAGGCCATACGTATACACGATCGATGATACCATTCAATTAATGGTTAAAAGGTACATAATTGGATGGTATATTAATTATATAGAATAATTATCATGTTATATGCATTATTTATAGTCATTATACTCATCATTATACCAATTCATATTAATTATTGTTGAATAACAAATTACAGCACAACATGGAGACGGTAAGTCATACATACATAGACATGGTTATATTGTTATAAGTAGGATGGATAAAAAGAGGTATAAGGTTGTACCATAATTATAATAACATCACATAATGTAGAAGATATAGTATTTATTACTTTGGTATGATAGTTTTATAATAATAGGAAGTAGAAGAAGAAAATAATTTTTAAAGAGATGATAAAACAATGATCTATTTCTCCAGTATCTCTTTTTGATTTTCACAAAAGGTCTCCCTTGGATGGATTTATACCAAATGTGTGGTATCTCGAAGGAATGGAGGGATTTTGGGAGATTTTGTGGGTATACTTGGGATGAGAAAAGGGTCTTGAGAGGTGTCAGTATGTGGGTAGATGTGGTGGCATTTTATAAGAGGGAGGAGGGGCAGTTTAGGAAAGTCTTGAAATACTATTTTATTACAAATTGATTTTAGAATTATAGTAGATCCAAAGAGATATATTTCAAGGATAATATGATTATAGTTCAAAATAATCTCATTCAATAATTTTTAGACATTTTTTTGTTTTATTTTAATCCTTATCGTTTTTATTTACCCATAATTACTCTCTTTTAATTTTAATTGAGGTAATATCAATTTAAATATTAAGAGGCTATTAAGTTTACTTATATGGGGTCCATTTCCCATAATTGGAAAATTAATTTAATTTTAGACTTTATCAGAGACACTTTTTAATTTTAAAATATTTTTATTTTTTTAAATAATTTAATAATTTATTATTTTAATAAAATATTAATACCCTCAATTTTTACACTATTCATTTTTTTAAATTTAAATAAAATACAAACAGAGGTATAAAATTGAACCAAAGAATTTAATAGTTATATTAAAGGTCATATTCACCATTAAAAATTGTGGATGTTATAAATTATTTCATATAATATTTATTTTACTAGTTATAATATCATTTTACAAAAGAAGTGGAAGTATAAGAAGAAAAGAATTTTGATATAGGTAATAAAGAAATTACCTCCTTTTTAAGTATCTCATTTTGATTTTCAGAAACAGACTATGTAAGATGATTTTATGCCCAAATTTTGGTCTCTATGAGGATTTTAGGGCTATTGGGAGATTATTTTTGTAGAATTTGGATGATCCAAGGGGCTTCAGATGTGTGAGTAAGTGGGTAGATGCGGTGGCCTTTTATAAGATGGAGGAGGGTCAATTTAGGAATGTCTGGAAATATTATTTTATTATAAATTTATTTTCCTAATATAATAGCTCTAATGTGATATATTTAATTATAATATTAGGATAGTTAAAAAAAAATATCTTCCAATAATTTTTAGACATGTATTTATTTTATTTCAAACCTCATTTTTTCAGTTTACCCTTAATTACTCTTTTTTAATGTTAATTTAGGTAATAATATTTTAATTATTAATATGATATAAATTTTACTTTTATGTTGTAAATTTATCATAATAAGATAATTAATTTACTTTTAGACCTTATAAAATACACTTTGAAATTTTAAAATATTTTTATGATTTTAAAATAATTTAATATAATATTATTTTATAAAATATCAATAGTGTCAATTTGCAAACAATTTATTATATTGAATTTAAATAAAATTAAAAAAGATATATAACTTCAACCAAAATAATTTCATAGTGTTATAATATTTCATATTCACCTAGAAAAATCGTTTATGACCTAAATTCTTTCAAATAATATTAATTTTACTATTTATAATATCATTTACTTTATATTTCTCATAATAAAATAGTTATTGTATCATTGTTGTGTCAATATTTATAGTAATTATTTAATATATAAAAATTATAAGTAAATTCACATGATTTAGATAATTTCATTATATTTTTTAGACTATTTTTTTCTACGTTTTATTAATTTTATGACTCTATTAATATTATTATACCTATAAGAGATAAGATAGTGACATGTTGTCACTTTCTTTTGTTTAAATTATAATTACATCATATTCATGGACACAAGTACATTAAATGAGTAATTACGACCCTTATGTGGTAGAGTATACTTTTATTCATCCAATAGTATTTTATAACGTGTTAGTGTAATTTTTTTGTCCTTATCATATTGTTTGTAACCCTAATTTACCTGATTTACCTTTAACTATGGTAAATTAAAATTATCGTAGTTACTATTCTAAATAAAAAATAATATTAACCTATTAACATAATTTGGACCCAATGATTAAAATATTTTATCCATTATTCAAAATTCAAAATTCAAAATGGGAATAAATTAATTTAAAATTTATTCCAGTTCTCAAAATAAGAAAGAGAAGTTTAAAAAAAGGAAAACCTATCAAAAGATAGGCATGTTTTCATATCAAATATCAATGTGAAAATACTTACCATGAATGAAATGGATTAAATTATAATATATTAGTCTAATTACACCTTATAACTAATTAAAATTATAACATATGTTTATAAATAAATCAGACAAAAAAGAAGTTTTGAATTAAAATGCATTATTTTTCAGAATTCATTAAAAATGAATTTTATCAAAAAAAATACCAAAATTTAAATCAAAGTATATTTTTATGTCTCAATAAACAATAATCAGATTATTTTTTCTAAATGGAAATTATAAAGTTGTAAAAAACAATATTTAACATAGGTGCACCATCTAAAGGCGACAAAACTGCATTTTTTTTAAAAAAAATACATCATTTATCTAAAAATTTGAATTTGTTCTTATATAATATTTAGAAAACATATCAAATGAATTTTAAACATTATATTGAATATATTACATATATATTACATTAATAAAATCCATCAAGAGTGATCTTATTATTTTATAAATTTTTTAACATAGTTTTTTCGTGAAATGGATTCTATCAAACAAACTTGAAATTGAGTTTAACACAAACCAAGCATAGAATTACATATACCATAAGATAAGATGGTTTTGTGTATTGTGGAAGATTATCTTGGTTTATATTAAAATACAAGGCATAAAAGAAATTAAAAAAAATCTATTTTTTAAAAATCTCAGGGTGTTACATTTTACCCCTTAAAATAAATTTCGTACTTGAAATTTGTCTAGGTTATAAAAGGATTGAAAACAACATCGTAAAATCTAATACTTCATTAAAAAAAACAATGGTCAAAAAAAAGTTACAAAAATTTAATCATAACTATGTCTCTACATATGAGAACATATGTGAGGATTAGGCATGTGCGAAAAGTAAAAATAATCATAGAGATTGATAAAAATTATTGATCACAAGAAAGTTAATGTTTTACTGATAGTTTAGAAAATGATAAACTAAATAAGTGTGAAATAGGTCATTAATACCAATAAAAAAATTATTATAATAAGACACCCTTTTAAATAATGATCCCTTTTTCTAATATTTATGAATTTTCATTATAAGATATAAAAACATGAATTTAGTAGAATCTCACAATTGGTCGTTACTTGAAAACTTTCCACTCCATATATTATTAAATTAAATGAAGTTGAATTTGTCATTACTAATGTGTTAGTTGATCATGAAATCCATAAATATAATGACTTGTCATTCGATAAATCTCAATAAAAAGGTTATTATAAGTTATCAAATATGCATAAGTACACCTATAGTGAGATTATACATTAATCTAAAAAACATCAACTGTATTATAACTTATATTATCCATAAGTTGATAACCATACAATCCTTCCAAAAACTAAAAATCCAAAACATTAGAAATAAGTGAACTAAATCATCTTAAAATTTATCTCATACATCTCATAAGTCACATTCCAAACATGTGAGTACCTTAATCATGTATTATCTTTACCATAAATAATTATTGAAAACATGCATGTTTATCTATGCTTAAATCCAAAAATCTATAACCATTATCCCTGATAACATAAAACACTTTTCAACAATTCTGAATCGGTTATAAGTAAATCATTACCATCCAATTTACTTATTCATGTCTATCATATTATTTTTATATATAATTATCTCATCATCATGCTCATATTTTGGGTTATCCCTCCCTTAATCAGGTCTTTGCCAAAAATACCAACATATTTCCTCTATCACTATTCATGTTTACCAGAACTATTCAATATATTCCTTATGAAAAAACTACATCGGACCAATAAATATATGTTTCATTATTCCATAATAACATAAAAGTGATTCTACAACATTATTATAGAATCCCATTACATAAGCACTCAATCATTCCACCACTTTGTTGTCGTACTCTACATCACCAAAAGTGATCGCATGTTCATTCCCTTTTTATTTTTCATTATGAGGTTTTTGGCATCGATCATCATCATTAACACTTGGATTAGGGCATTGGTTAGCATAATTACCATTTTTTATGCACTTTAATCCCAGATTTGGGGGTGGTTCAATATTTGGAGATTTCTATTTATTCCCATTACATTAGAAGTAAAATGCTCTAAGACCTTATTTAAAATAGATTAAACATTTATCAGTCCCCTTAAGACAATTTCCTCTGTGTTTCCTTCCTCAAATTTCTCATTAATAAAATATAATCTTCATTTATATATAATTTTTATAGTTTCCATTTGAATGATATCCTTCTTTTATTATCATAACCATGAGATAGATGAGAAACTACAACCTCCCATTTTGTAAGAATAATATGAATAAGGTACATATGGAAAAATATGTTCTTGAACACATCCCAATCCACAGATTAAATTTTATCTTGTTTCAACATATTCTTGATAAATTTCCCCACAAATTGGCTTTACCTTCCGAGCAACAAGTTCCAAACATAACATTTTCACGTTCCAAACAATAGAGAATGAAAAATATCTTTTCAATGGTATAAGTACATTTCTCAGTAACTAGTGGATCATTCATTCCAATATAATAAGGATAATGTCACCTTATGAAATATTCAAGAAAAATTTGTTCCCACCTTTGGTCATTTGGATGCATAACATGACTTTTGGTCTTAGAAATAAGCGTCTTTATTTGAGATCCCATAACATTTGGTTATTCAGGAGGACAATCATTACATTTCCCATCACATCCAGCATTAATGTGGTAACTTTTGGTTCCATCCATTATCTAAAACCCAAAAAGAATAGCGTGAGAGGAAAAAATCATACTAGGAAAACAACATAATCAAGAATGAGTATATTAAATCTCTAACTTATTAGGTATAATCCTATTTTATTCAAAGACCGTATTATTTTAGTGTATTTGGAATCTTTGAACATATTGTTATAGATTGGTGAATGATCTTAAACATCTCCCATAAATATCTTCCCCATTAGTTTTCCTACCAAAAACCATTCTTTATACCCTGAGGAAAAGAAAACATATGAAAACGGTGAGCTCAAATTCTCAGAAAATGTAATCATAGAGAACATCATACAAAACATAAATATAAGAATGTAAAAACATTAACATAACTTTTTAATATCAAAATCACAAGTCATAGAATAAATATTGTTAGTAAATAAGGAAAAAATCATAAGGGAACTCTAACCATGATAACATAAATTGCCATAAAACATTATCTTTTTGAAAACACATAATCATTGAAAATAATTTATATATTATCCAAGGATCATAGACAATACCATAAATGTGAAAAAAGTCCATTACAGAACTAAGTTCACTCCTCATTCTAGCCCTTTATTACTGAACCAAATATACTTGTTGTTTTAGCCCTGTATTACTGGACCATATTTACATTCCCTTTCATCCATGTCTATATTATGAGATATAAATATTTACCCAATGGATTGGAGGGAGATATAGGTTCTACCCATATCATAATCAAATCATTCTTACTTATTTGACGAAAACATAAACCATTCAAAATAGCATAACCTAAGGAAAAAATGATTTTCTTAAACATCATCCCATAATAATATATATAAAATAAATTTATTTCATAAAAATAATTCCATAATAAACACAATCAATTAAAATTATTAATAGGGATATAAACATTACCTTAGTTAAAGAGTGTCATTCTAGATGGAAAATAATTTTGATAGAACACATGAACTATCTTATTGAGGATAATATACTTTATTCTTAAAAAATCGTTTATTTTCTCAAAATTCCACCAAATATAAAAAAATAGTTTATTTGAAAATAAAATATAAATATTGTAGAAGATCCTTCATGGAAAAAAGGAGTCATGTAACTGTAAAAATCCATTCATGCCGTATAAGTTAAAAAACAATCTCCTCATACTTTTGTCAGAAAAGTCCAAAATTACCTTATATCGTAAACAAATGAAAGATTCTTTCCAAACCCTGTAGTAAAAGTCAGAAATGGGTAAAAATGAAATTAAACATACATATAATAATAATAATCATTTTATGAAATCATTTTTATAAATCACGGACATGAGTTATAAATATATCCCTAGAAAATACTTACATATAAACAATCTCAGATAAAAATGGGATTAGAAAATTATCCTTGACCTTTGGTCCAATATTCTTCATATGTATCTGAAATACCTATATAAGGATTTATATAAGGTTATTGACCTATTAAACAATCATAGTCCTTTTTATGATATCATATATGATCATATTATCATATATATGCACGAGTGGTGATATCATTCACTTAATGGTTAAATAGTATATAATTAGTTGTTATATTAATTATAAAGAATAATTACCATGTTATATTAATTATTTAAATCCATTATACTTATCATTATACCCATAAAAATTATGTATTTTGGAATAATAAATTACACCACAACGTAGAGACGGTAAGCCGTACGCACACACAAATGGTGATATTGTTATTCGTAGGATGGATAAAAGGAGGTATAATGTTTTAAAATAATTATAATAACATATAATAATATATAAGACAATGGATTTATTACATTATTATGGATACAACATAATAAGAGGAATTATAAGAAGAATATAATTTTGAAAGTGGTGATAAAACAATTACATCTTTTTGAAGTACCTCTTTTGAATTTGCACAAAATGTCTAATTATGATAGATTTTTCCCAAAGTGTGGTATCTAGGAGGATGAAAGGGATGTTGGGAGATTATTTTAGTATAATTTGGATGATCCAAGTGGCTTGATAGTTTTGATTAAGTGGGTAGATGTGGTGGCCTTTTATAAGAGGGAGGAGGGGCACTTTAGGAAAGTCATGAAAAATTATTCTATTATAATTTGATTTTCAAATTATAATAGATCCAAAATGATATATTTAAAGGATAATATAAATATGGTTCTAAATAATCTCGTCCAATAGTTTTTAGACATGAATTTATTTTATTTTAAACCTCACCTCTTCAATTTACCCTTAATTGCTCTCTTTTAATTTTAATTTAGGTAACAATATTTTAATTATTAAGAGGATATTAAGTTTACTTATATGGGGTAAATTTTCAATAATTGGACAATTAATTTAATTTTAAACCTTTTCAAACCCACTTTGTAATTTTAAAATATTTTTAGGATTTTTAAATAATTTAATACAATATCTTTTTAATAAAATATCAATAGTGTCATTTTTACACTATTCATTTTATTGAATTTAAATAAAATCAAAACAGAGATATAACTTCTACCAAATGCATTGAAAAGTCTTATAACATTTAATATTCACATATAAATTTTTTTGATGATATTATTTCCAATAATATTTATTTTACTATTTATAATATCATTTAACATAAGAGGAAGTATAAGATGATAATAATTTTGAAAGAGATGATAAAACAATTACCTCCTTTTTGAGTATCTCCTTTTGATTTTCAGAAAAGGTATCCCTAGGATATATTTATGCCCAAAGTGTGGTCTATATATGGAATGTAGGGATTTCGGGAGATTATTTGAGTAAAATTTTGATGACCCAAGGGGATTGAGAGGTGTGAGTAAGTGGGTAGATGTGGTGGCCTTTTATAAGAAGGAGGAGGTGCACATTAGGAATGTGTTGAAATATCATTTTATTATAAATTTAAATTCAAATTATAACATCTCAAAAGTGATATATTTACTGGATAATATGAGTATAGTTTGAAAATATATCATCCACTAATTTTTAGACATGTATTTATTTTATTTTAAACCTTATCTTTTCATTTTACCCATAATTACTATCTTTTAAATTTAATTGAGGTAACAACATTTTAATTAATAAGAGGCTATAAAGATTACTTTTCTTGGGTTAATTTATCATAATAGGATAATTAATTTAAAGTTTAGACCTTATCAATGCCAATTTGTAATTTTAAAATATTATTATGATTTGAAAATAATTTAATAAAATATTATTTCAGAAAAATATCAATAGTGTCAATTTGAAAAAAAATCATTTTAATAAATTTAAATAAAATACAAATGGAGATATAACCTCGACCCAAATCACTTTATAGTCTTATAAAATGGCATATTACCCTATAAAAATAGTTTATGGCATAAATTATTTAAATAATATTTAATTACTATTTATAATATCATTTATTTGATATTTCTCTTAATAAAATAATTATTGTATCACTATTTTGTCAATATTTGTTGTAATTATTTTATATCTAAAAATTCGAAAATAATTCCCATGATTTAGATAATTGAATTATATTTCTAGATAATATTTATTTTTTAATTTTTATCAATTTTATGACTCCATTAAAATTGTTATACTTATAAAAGATAAGAGAGTGACATGTTTTCTATTTCTTTTGTTTTAATTAGAATTACATCACTTTCAGAAACAATCTTCCATTAAATGAGTCAATTAATACCCTTTGTTGATATGGGTCGAATTTGATTCATCCAATAGTATTTTGGAAGGTTTTTGGGTAATTTTGTTCCCTTATCATATTTTTTGTCACCCTAATTTACCAGGTTTACCTTAACCATGATAAATAAAAATTACCATAGTTATTGTTCATAAAACAAAGTACACTGTTAACCAAATTTGGACCCACTGATTACAAATATGGATTATATTTTTCATAATTTAAACCAAATAAGGTAAATAAATAAATTTAAAATTAATTCCCGTTGTCAAAATGAGAATGTTGTTTTTTTAAAAAGTAAAAACCATTAAAAGCGTGGAATGTTTTTATATAAAATTTAAATTTGAAAATACTTACATGGATGAAAGCTAGATTAAATGATAATATATTAATCTAATTATACCTTAAAACCAATTAAAATATTAATATAACTATCTAAATAAATCAGATAAAAAAACAGTTGTGAATTAAAATGCAATTTTTTCCACTATTCATTAGAAAATGAATTTTATTATAAATATAACAAATTTATAGCACTGTAAATTTGGATGTATTGATTCCAAATAAAGAGTTTATTTTTTCAAAATGTAACTTATAAAGGTTTAAAAATTATATTTAACATAGGTGCACTATCAAAAGGATGTAACACTGCATTTTTTTGAAAAATACTTCTTTTATCTAAAAAATTGAATTTTCTATTATATCATGTTTAGAAAACATATAAAATGAATTTTTATTGTTATATTGAATATATTACATATATATTACATTAATAAAATCCATCAAGGGTGATCTTATAATTTTATAAACTCTCTTAAACTTATTCTTTCATGAAATGAATTCTATCAAACAAACATGAAATTGTGTATAACAAAAACCAAGAATAGGGTTACGTATATCGTAAGATAAGATGGTGTTGTGTATTGAACAAGATTATCATGGTTTAGAATATAACACAATGAATCAATTAAATTTAAAAAAAATATTTTATAAAAATCTGGGGGTGTAACATTCTACCCCCATAAAATAAATTTCACCCTAGAAATTTGACTGGGTAATAAAAGGATCGAAACCCACATCATAAAATCTAAAACATCCATAAAAAAATAATATTCGGGAAATAACAGGTACCTAATGTAAATCATAACTAACTCTATACATAGGATAACATAGGTGAAGATTGGACATGGATTAAAAGTTTAAATAATCATAGAGATTGTTAAAAATCACTAATCTTATGAAAGTTAACATTCTAGTGGTAGTTAACAAAACAATAAACTAAATAAGTGTTAAATAGGTCATTAATATAATTAAAAAAAGATGATAATAAGACACCCTTTTACATCATGATCCCTTTTTCTAATGTTGATGAATTTTCATTAGAAGATATATTTACTTGAATTTAGTATAATCTCACCATTGGTCATGCCTTGAACAATTTACACTTAATATCTTATTCAATGAAATGAAGTTGAATTTTTCATTCCTAAAATGTTAGTAGATCATGCGATCCATCAATAGAATGATATTTCATTCCATCAATCTCAACAAAAAGGTTTTCAAAAGGTATCAAATATTCATAAGTCAACCTATAGCGAGATAATACATTAATCTAACAAACTTCAACTATAGTATAACTTATATTATCAATAATTTTATAACCTTACAATCCTTCAAAAAACTAAAAATATGAAACATGAGAAAGAGTTAAACTAAATCTTCTTAACATTTATCTCACATATCTCATAAGGAAAATTCCAAACATGTGATTACCTTAATCATGTATTCTATTTACCATACATCCTTATTGAAGAAATACATGTTTTCATATTATTTAATCCCAAAAATCTATAAACATCATCATTGATATCATAAAAAAATTTCAACAATCATTAATATATTATAAGGTAATCATTACCATCCAATTTACTTATTCATGTCTAAGATATCATTATCAAAATACCATTATCTCATCATGATGATCATATTAATGGTTATCCAACCCTTAATCAAGTATTTTCCAAAAAACACCAACTTATTACCTCAATCACTCTTCATGTTTACCAGTACCATTAAATATATTCCCTTAAATCCAAATAAAAAACTGCAATAGACCAATAAATATATGTTTCATTATTATTTAATTTGTTAAAAGTTATTCTACAACATTATTCTAGAATCCAATTACATATATAGTCAATAGTTCCACTAGTTGTTATTGTACTCTACGTCACCAATAATGATCGTATGTGACATAACTTTTTATTTTCACTGAAGATATTGATGGAATTGATCACCATCATTAAACATTGGATTAGGGCATTGGTTAGTGTAATTCCCATTTTTATTGAACTTTAAAAACGGATTTGTGGGAGGTGCACTCTTTGGAGATTTCTATTTATTCCCATTAATTTATAAGTAAAATGATTTATGACCTTCTTTCTCACACTTAAAACATTTATCATCCCAATTAAGACAATTTCCTACATGTTTCCCTCGACAATTTGAGCATAGAGAAAATATAATCTTATTTTCTCCCTAATTTTTATAGTTTCCTTTTAATTATATCCTTATTTTATTTTCTTAACCATGATAGAGATGAGAAATTGTAATATCCCTCTTTGTAAGGAGAATACGAGGAAGGTACATACTTGAAAATTATTTCTTGAACTCATCCCAATCCATGGAGTAAATTTTATCTTGTTTCCTCATATTCAAGATAAACTTCCACCACATATTCTCTTTACCTTCCAAGCAATAAGTTCCCTATTTAACCATTTCACATTCTAAACAGTGGAAAATAAAAAATATCATTCTAATGGTACAAATCCATTTCTCACCAACTAGTGGATTAATCCTTCCTATAAAATATGGTCGATATCTCTTTATGAAATATTCAAGAGAACTTTGTTCCCACCTTTAGTAATTTTGAATCATAATGGTTTTTTTGTCATAGAAACACGAATATTTTTTCGATATCCCATAACATTTGGTTGTTCAGTAGGACAATAATTACATTTCCCATTGCATCCGACATTAATTTGGTTCCTTATGGGTCCATCCATTGCCTAAAAACCAAAAATAATAGTGATAGATAAAAATTCATACTAGAAAAACAACATAATCATGGTGGAGTGATTTCAATATATAATATCTTAGGTTTAATCCTAGTTTATTCATGATCGTCACCACAATTCTAGGAGTGTAACCTATATCTAGACTTACCCTTAGGGATATCCCCAGATATACCTTATAAATACCTCTAGGGATCTCACTAAGGTTTTCGCATATATGTTCCCAATGGTAGACTAAAAATTCACTCTAATACCAACTATAAATACCCATGATTAATGTACATGGAAATTAAATTTCATTTTAGGAATACTTAAAACAATACACAAATAGAATCCCAAATTATATATTAGTTTTGTGTGTTTGGAAATTTGGAACACATTCTTCTATCTTAAAGAAAGATCTTCAACATATCCCTATAAGTATCTTTCGCATTAGTTTTCCTACCTAAAACCTTTCCTTATAACCTAGGGAAAAGAAAAAAATACGAAAATGGTGAGCTAAAATTCTCAATAGGGATAACCATGGAAAAAATCATAGAAAACACAAACATAAGAATGTAAAAACATCCACATAACTTATGAATATCAAAATCATGATTCGTAAAAGAAATTTTGGAATTATGTAAGACATAAACCATAAAGGAACATTAACCATGATAAAAAATATTTGGAATAAAAAATGAACTTATGGAAAATATATAATCATATAAAATCATTTCTGTATTATCCAAGGCTCATAGCCAAGACCATCATAGTATAAAAGTTAAATTACTGAACTAAGTTCCTCTACGTTCCAGCCCTGTATAATTGAACTAGAAATACTTGTCATTTCAGCCCAGTATTACTGAACTATATTTACATGTCATTTAATACATGTAATTATATTGAGATAAAATTCATTACCTAATGAATTGGATGGAGATATATGTCCCACCCATCATAAAATGAAACCTTTTTTACTTGTTCCACAAAAACATAAACAATTCATAATAGCATAACCCAAAGAAAAAATGATATTTTTAATCATCATTCCATCATAATCCATATAAAATGAATGGATTTTATAAAAATAGTTCCTTCATAAACACATTTAAATAAATGTAATAATAGGGATAGAAACATTACCCCATTTATAAAGTATCATATTAGATGGAAATTAATTTTGATAAAACACTTGAACTTAATTCTTGGGGATAATATCCTTTCTTATTCAAAAATGGTTTCTTTTCTTAAAATTCCACCCAATTTTTAAAAAAAATAGTTGAATATAATCATGAAATTATGTAGATGAAGATCCATGTAAATAACGTTTCATGAAACTGTAGAAACCGATTAATGTCATATAAGTTAAAAAAATATTCTTGTACTTTTTCTGGAAAAGTCAAAAAGTACCTTGTATGGTAAACCAAAGAAATATTCCTTCCAAACAATATAGTAAAATTCCAAAATGGGTAAAAATTACATTAAAATTTCATTGAAGAATAGAAAAAATTTTATGAAAATTTTTTTTGATAACATGGACTTGGAGGATAAATATATCCCACATAAATACTTACGTATAAAAATCTCAGATAAAAATGAGATTACAAAATTATATGTTACCTTAGATCCAATATACTTTTTATTTATATGAAACTCATGTATTATGATTTATATACTGTTTTTGACTTATTCCAGAATCATAGTCATTTTTTTATATCATATATGATCATATTATTATCTGTTTGTTAGTAACATTTCATTGTCAACTGTTATTCTGATATTAACTTCTTTATGTTGTTATGCATGTTTTATCAGATAATTTAATATTCCAATTATTTGATTATATTTATATAATTTAAATAATTATATTAGTATAATATATATCATATTTATTAATTATATTCATTTATATAATCGTGGTTTAATGAAGATCATATAGAATGAATCATATCGCATCATGGTGACGATAGTCCATACTTACACACGATCGACAATATCATTCACTTAATGGTTAAACAGTATGGAATTGGATGATATATTAATTATAAAGAAAAATTATCATGTTATATTAATTATTTATATTAGTTATACTAATCATTATACCCATCCAAATTACGTATTCTTGAATAACAAATTACAACATGACATTGAGACGGTAAGCCGTATGTACTGATGCATGGTGATATTGTTATTATTAGGATGAATAAAATGTTTTATAAGGTTATAACATAATTATAATAACATATAAGCATGTGTAAGATAGTTGATTTATTATCTTATTATGTAGACAACATAATAAGAGAAAGTATAAGAAGAAAATAATTATGAAATAGGTGATTAAACAATTATGTCCTTTTTGAGTATCTGCTTTTAATTTGCACAAAAGGTCTCTATAGGATGGGTTTCTTCTCAAAGAATGGTCTCTAGGATGAAGAGAAAATTTTTGGATATTATTTGAGTATATTTTGGATGAGAAAAGGGACTTGAGATGTGTGAGTATGTGGGTAGATGTGGTGGCCTTTTATAAATGAAAGGAGGGTAACTTTTTGAACGTCTTGAAATATTATTTTATTATAAAATGATTTTCTAATTATAATAGATCCAAAGATATATATTTCAAGGATAAGATGAGTGTAGTTGTAAATAATCTCATACAATAATATTTATACATTTATTTATTTTATTTTAAACTTTATCTTTTCAGTTTTCCCGTAATTACTCTCTTTAAATTTTAATTTAGGTACTTACATTATAATTACTAAGAGGCTATTTTGTTTACTTATATGGGGTATATTTCTGATAATCGAACAATTAAATTACTTTTATACCTTATCAACTAGACTTTGTAATTTTGAAATATTTTTCTTTATTTTTATATATTTTAATAAAATATTATTTTAATAAAAAATAAATAGTGTCAATTTTTACACTATTCATTTTGTTGAAATTAAATAAAACCCAAACAGAGATATAACTTCGACTAAAAGCATTAAATAGTCTTATAACATGTCATATTACCGTATAAAAATTATGGATGAAATAAATTAATTCAAATAATATTTCTTTTACTATTTATAATATCATTTAACATAAGAATAGGAAGTAGAAGAATAAAATAATTTTGAAATAGGTGATAAAACAATTAACTATTTTTCGAGTATCTGTTTTTGATTTACATGAAAGGTCTACTTAGGATGGGTTTCTTATAAATCTGTGTTCTATAGTAGGAATTTAGTGATTTTGGGAGATTATTGGAGAAATATTTGGATGAGCCCAGGGGCCTAAGAGGTGTGAGTAAGTGGGTAAATATGGTGGCCATTTATAAGAGGGTTGATGGGAACATTAGGAAAGTATTGAAATACTATTTTATTATATATATATTTTCAAATTATAATAGCTCCAAAGTTATATATTTACATAATAGTATTAGGATTGTTTAAAATAATATCATACAATAATTTTTAGACATATATTTATTTTATTTTAAACCTTATCTTTTCTATTTACCTTTAATTACTCACTTTTAATTTTAACTGATGTAATAATATTTTATTTAATAAAAGGCTATAATGTTTACTTTATGTGGAAAATTTCTAATAATTTTTAAATTAATTTACTTTTAGACCATATAAAAGCTATTTTCTGATTTTATAATATTTTTATGATTTTTAAATAATTTAATAAAATATTATTTTAAAAAAATATCAATATTGTCAATTTGTACAGAATTTATATTATTAAATTTAAATAAAATCAAAAAAGAGAAATAAGTTATACCAAATTAATTTAATAGTCTTATAAAATTTCATATTCACCTATAAACATTTGGGTATGACATAATTTATTTAAAATAATATTTATTTCAATATTTATAATATCATTTATTTGATATTTCTCTTAATAAAAAAATTATTGTATCACTTTTGTGTCAAAATTTATTTTATTTATTAAAAATCTACCAATTCTAAACAAATTCACATTATATAGATAATTTTATTATCTTTCTAGAGACTATTTATGTTTTATGTTTTATCAATTTTATGACTCCATTAAAATTATTATACTTATAACAGATTAGAGAGTGACATGTTGTCACTTTCTTTTTTAATTATAATTACATCACTTCCAGGGGAAAAAGTCCATTAAAAGAGTCAATTTAGTCAATTAGTTGATATAGGTATAATTTTATTCAACTAATAGGATTTTGCCACGTGTTAGGGTAAATTTGTTGTCCTTATCATATTATTTGTTACCCTAAATTACCTAATTTACCTTTAACCATAATAATTTAAAATTACCTTAGTTACTATTTATAATAAGAAAATAAAAGTAAAATAATAACATAATTTTGACCCACTGATTTCAAATATGGAATCCATTTTTGAAAATTCAAAACAAAAAATTGGAAGAAATTAATTTAAAATTAATTCCCTCTTGTCAAATGAGAAAGCAGGGTTTTTTGAAAAGTAAATTCTATCAAAATATTGACATGTTTTTATCTCAAATTTCAATGTGAAAATATGTAAAATGACCAAAATTGGATAAAATGATAAAATATTAATCTAATTATACCTTATAACTAATTAAAATTATAATATAACTATATAAATAAATCAGAGGAAAAGCAGTTTTGAATTAAAATATAGTATTTTTCACTATTCATTAAAAATTAATTTCATTAGAAAAATACCCAAATTTCAACCAAATTAAATTTTATGTATCGATTCCAAAAAAGATGTTAATGTTTTTTTCAAATGGAACTTATGAAGTTATCAAAAACAAGATTTAACATAGGTGTGCCATAAAAAGGCGGCAAAACAATATTTTTTTTGAAAAATACTACTTTTATCTAAAAATTTGAATTTATTATTATATCATATTCAGAAAACATATAAAATGAATTTTAAACACTATATTGAGTATATTAAATATATATTACATTAATAAAATCCCATAATAGTGATCTTATTATTTTATAAACTCGCTTAAACTTAGTCTTGCGTTAAATGAATTCTATGAAACGAACTTGAAATTGTGTGTAACACAAACCAAGCATAGGGTTGTGTATACCAAAAGATAATATGGTTTTTCATATTGTGAAAAAATATATTGGTGTATCTTAAAACATAAGGAATCAATGAAATTAAAAATACATATTTTTTTTAAAATTCATGGGGTGTTACAAAAAATGTTCCTCCATGAAAGGATTTTCGGCTCTTCAAGGCAGTGATTGGTATGTAGTAACTTTTTTACCCTTACCCTTGGTAGTGTTCTGCTATAGAGGTGGAAAGTCAATATTCAGAGGTGCAAGATTTTGGAGTATCCTCTTGTTCTAGGTATATGCAGCCTTAGTGGGTGCATCCAGATCCTCTACTCAGGGTTTGTTTTCCATAATACGTCCCTCTACATCTATGTATTGATCCAAATAATCTATTTTGTTAATAGTGAAAAAATTTAAAAAGGTTTATCGAGAAATGGTAGTTTTCCTATTACTTTACATGTATAAGTATCATTCTATAATTTATGGGGTAGGATCATCCCTTGAACCCTAGGCAGTATTTGTCCATTTGGGCTTGAAAGTCCAGCAGGGATTGATTTCCTTTAGCATACACTTATCCCGTATTGGCTTGTTAGTAGTGACATTGAGGGAGTTTATAGTTATGATTAACAATTGAGCCATAGATTGAAGAGATTTGTTTTGTGGTGGGAGGAATATATGGGATTCCAACCAACGATATTTACCTACCAACCTGGAGAAGACTGATTGCCTCTATAATAATGATGATGATGAAAATTCCCCCATCCCTACGAGTTGGGGACTATTCATATCCACTATTAGAATTGGATTATCAAATTATTTAGGATTCAATGATTTCAGTTGAGGATCTTATGACACATTGGATTTACACAGAGATATAAATGCTCCCATCCCAATAGACCTGGGTTGATTTGGAACTATTGTTAATCATCTTAGGACCCACTAGGGGATGATAAACCCGGTGATGGCGATTGAGATAGAAATTCCCCCAGTGTAGTGAGTTAGATTTTTTTGGAGATTCTTATGATATTGTAACATCCTAATTTTTAAATGATATGAAAACCCAACTTTTATAAATAAATTACATGTATTCTGTTGTGAAAATTTATTTCCATAAGACCTATGTTTATTATGGATTTACCAAATTTTAAAAGATTTATTTAGAACATTGAAATATACTATGAAATATTTTCATTTTATATGTTGAGTCAAAGTGGGATTTTGAGGCCCGTATACCCTCGACATTGATAAAATTAAAATATTAAATATATTTTTTTCATTTGTGTGTGCGATTTGTTTAGGAAAAAAATTAAAAAACTCACAAACGGTGCATTGTATAAGAAGTAAGAGACCATCGTTTTGTTTTTAATGCTGGGTTTACCTTAGGTAGGTTATATAATTTATGCAAAATGGATATTTGGAAACATTTCACTCAATAATACCCTCATTTTTTTAGTTAATTTTTTATTATGTTTTTATGTAATAAATAATTAATTTCTCATAAATAGTGTATTGTTTGAGAAATCTGAGACCACTGTTATGTCCAGAATGAATGTTTTACCATAGGTGGACTATAAAATTTGTGATAATTGGATGTTTGGTCAGATCTCACTCATGTATAAAGTTTTCTACTATATAAAAAAAAAATTTTGGAGCTAAAAAAAAATAATAATTTAAATATTATTATTATTTATGTAAAGGACAAAAATGATACTGTATACATAAAATAAATATTTTTATTATTGATTGGGTAAATATTTTAATGAGTTACTAAAAAAATTAATGTTATATTATAAATTATTCCAATTAAATAAAAATGTGTTGTTAATAAGATTTAATTTACTATTATTAGGTTTTAATGGACAAATAATTAAAATAATAATAATATTTTTTGTTATTATTAATATTATTAATGTGAGAAAAAAATGGTGTGAATATATAAGTAATTTGTGTATATATATATATTGGATATATATATCTGTGTGTGTGTGTGTGTGTTCGTGTGCAGGTGTAAATACATATATATATGCATGTTAATTAAATACGTAAAAATATATAAAAATATATATATAAATATAAAAAGAACAATATATTCATATGTCTGTATATTTATATATAACTTATAAATATATATTATAATGAAATTAATTATATATATTTAATGAATAAAAATAATGGGAAATAAATTATAATTAAATGGGAGCTTTGGGCATTTCATGGACGGCGCCTAGATGTTTTCAAAATGACCATTAATGATTTAAACAATTAATAATAATATTTTGGGGATTATAATTACAATTGGAGAAAAATTTATATATATAAGTGGGAAAATTATGGGGTGATAAATTTGCGTTGTATGTAGGAAAATACTCACATCAAAAGCCATCTCTCATCTCCCCCTCTCCAATTATTTTTTTTTTATTTTTTTCCCAAACTTCAATCATAAATATCTCCTAGAATATTGGTCATATTGATGCACTGTCAGTGTTTTTGGGCTCATATCAATGAGAATATTTTTAAACTTATTTGTGTTTATGAAATAAATGAGATTTTAGTGGTGTAGTTAAACATAGACTTCAACCCCCATCATCTAACATCGTTGCACCTAAGATAAAATGTTGTTAACTTTTTCAAATGTAACATATGAGTTATAGACATGATTTTTGGTGTGTGTGTAGACATATTATTCCCTTACCATCTTCCCATTAAATTTAAAAATTCTTTAAGTGTTTCTTTGATAAATTTAATTATGCATTCTTATGTGATATTTTAAAAATGTTAGATGATTTTTTAATAAACAATGTCATTATTTTATAATAAAACCCCTCAGATGAGGTGAACTGGCTTCTAACCCAAAATTTATTGATTAGTAATTTAAATCATTCTTTGGATTAATGATTTGGATGTTTATCTTTTTTATTTTTTCCTTGGTTAGTTAAATGTCATGTTTAGGACTGTGATTTTATGTTCTTCTTAAATAGGGGGTTTTCTATTTATATGGTAGATGTTTAATAAACAAAGTACTTTATAAGTAAATGGGATTAACAATGTTGGTAAATTCCCATTTTTCAATGACACCTTCTAAGTGTCTCTCAAACCATCATAAATGTATTGTCTTATATTTTTTAATAAAGAGGAATGAATTGAATGGACTGGCTTGACATGATGTCATGAATTCATTAAATCTTTTAAATAAATTCATTTTAATGGAACTTATATGGGGGCTGTGACCATGCCACTTGTTTTGATTAAATAATCATGGTTTATGTAAAATTTTTCAATGATGTGACTTGAATATATTAAATGAAATGATTCATGGTAGTTTCATGCCTTAAAAGGAATTGATGTAGGTGGTCTAAACAAAATCCCTTTTTATCTGAATTTTTTTTATATTAACTATGATATGTTAAATTGTTCTGAAATTCCATGAGTACAACTAGAAAAATTTTATGATCCCTTTTAAACTATAGTATTTTAATTTTAAACCTCCATTGAATACCTCTAGGTCCATAGTAGTGGATACTGAGACCCACAGGCAACTGATTGGTATGATAGCATTGGAATTAAATTTCTACATAGTCTGTTAAACTTTCACGACCTACAATAATTTGGATAATTATATTATTTTTCGGATACGAAACTTGAATTGACATAACAATAAATTTGTGTGGTTTCTTGTGGAAGAATTACCTTGGAAAATATTCGTTAATTTATATATTAATGACCTTTGGGTTGAATGATTAATTAAACAGGTTTGATATAATTATGATGGAAATTAGAAACATGGATTAATGAAATTATTTGGTTTGATAAACGGTTATTTTTTACAAATTGATCATTGTGTATTATGATGATAAATCTAGTATGTTTGATGATAGACTTGTGATTTTTCTTTCCTAGATTTTGAGCTTATGTGATATTGATGCAAGTGATACTTGAGGGTTTAATGTTGAGGGATTATTGAGTTTGTCTTGAAATGAATCATGATTGTAATTGATTCCTGAGGGTTTGGTTCATGTTTTCGTATCAAATGAGGGCTAGGAGCATTGGTACTAAATGCCTTAAAGAAGAGTATATGATTATGTTGGATACCTGGGGGCTTGGAACATTGGTATAAAATTCCTAATGGTAGAGTATATGATTATGTTAGATTCTTCAGGGAAAAACACATAGTCAGATGATGCATGAGGGTGATATTCTAGTTATGTCAAAGTGTGAGATTTTGGTTAGCCTGAGTTTAGAGGTCGTATGATTATGATATTCTGTGTGATTTATCTGGGCCAGGAGAATCTTCTACCGATTAGGGTGATCCATCCAAATTCATATGGATATACCCACATACATATATACCTAGTAGGGCTCCAAAGTAGGTATAGACATCAGGTGTCCCTTAGGAACATGGACATGTGGTTTTTTATTTAATTAGTTATGTTTATTACCTCTCTGTACCTATACACTGATAATTTATATTTCACTATATAGATTGGACTAGACACCAGGGGTGATGACCTATTCCGATTTATGTCCTGGACCCTATTGGGGCCTCCATTGCACTAGGGTACCCCAGAATTCCTACATTTTTGACGGACCTTGGTTGATTTCTTGTGTTGTTTTCTAGTATTTGGTAGTTATGAGAAAATAAGTGAGATGTATCTTGGGATGCTCATGGATTTCAACGTGGAGCTTTTATTTTATTTATTTTCATCATTCATGTGATGTACTGTATTGCTTCATGTTGCATGTATTTTTCATTAGATTTTGTATAATCACCAGGACATGGATGCATGCTTTTTATAAATTTTCATCTTCCAAATTTATTGACTTTTTATATTTTCCTTATGGATTTTCAATCATTTATTAATTCTTTCACTACTATATATTGTCTATAATTTGTTATACCAGTATGAAACTCTAATTATGTGGGTATAGTCTCCACACTAAACAAAATTTACCCCCTCTCTACTAGTCAATAGCCTCTAGTGTATGGGGAGGAATCCTTGAGGTCGTGTGACCATGCCGTCCAACTACTATATTAGTGGCGAGTAGGCCTAGGATTTTTAATATTTGACCAAATTCCTTGAAAGAATTCATGATGCAAGGGGTGGAGATATTGGTAGATATTCCCCTATCATGGTGGGATGGGTTCGTTCCTGGATGGTTTCTATGGTAGTTATCATTATTACCTATTTAATGTGGTGTAGATATTCTCTTTTAGTATATGGGTGAAATGGAAGCCCATCATGGGCATCATTTTCTATAGTAATTTTTTGAGATGGTAAAAAATCGGCCTTTGTGTTTTAAATGCATTCCTGTATTTTTAGAGGACCAATTAAAAGTTATTCGGGCTATCTTATCCCTCAATTTTTGATGTGTTGGCACAGTTAAAGTATAGTAATTATATTATAGTGACTAACAAGATAATTTGTTACTTGGTCCTATAATTTTTCTAGAGGATATGGCATTACAAGAGGCCAAATATGAGGGCCCTATTATTATCGGGAAATAGTGAAGGGAAATTCTCTATATTTCACCTATCAATAGATACGTATGTCTGGAAATTATCTAAAAATAAATCGTTGGAGATTTTTCACAATGAAAACACCAACACTGCATAAGAGTTTGTCATGATTTTCCATTCGTGGGATTCAGACTATAGAGTAGGCGGCCATATCCAACTGACAGTGGAGTATATTGATGGTCAAAAGGTGATAATCATATATTGGAAATGAGAGATGTCTATCCTTCTGTTTTTGATGAGTGTCCCACATATTTGGTCATATCTAAGGCATGCACTTATTTTCTATCTCATCTGAGATCTCATTGTTATAAGTGGAAAGAGATAGAATAGGATAGGGTGGTTGTTTCTAGCTAACTCTCTCTATATGTCAATGTTGGATTCTTATTCATCATAATTACACACCTCTATCCAATCAGTACACATAATGTTCTTCTTATTGTCACCTAATGATAGGATTGGAGTGTTTCTAAGAGTTCACAGGGAACTATATATGGTTTACCCAAATGTTTTGATCACCTCTTTATACGGAGGTGTCTGAGTTTTTAGGACCACTCTATATAGTGGTGTCTAGGAAATGAGAGGAATTCCTTGTTCATGAGAGATATCACCATGGGGAGGTTGATGAGGATGGATGTACGGATTAGAGTCCATGTGATCCATCTACACAATACCATGAGGAGGTAGATTTTGGTAATTATCACCTTCTACTTTTGTTAAAGAGATGACACACCCTTGGGGTCTTGAGAATGTGTCTCAAATAGCCTCAAGAACACTAGAATTGAGAAGATTTGAGATATTATCCTCATTAAACAAGGTGTCCAAAATATACCTACTAAACGTTTAGTATTGTATAGGGATATGTGCATGTTTTATAATAGATACCATACGTTTTTTATAACTGTATTGTACTATGGGAATATGAACCTACCACCGAGAAGATAATGGAATATTCCAATGAGTTTCTTCATTACTGGATGGGATATGAGCCTTCCCTGAGATATGTTCCATTCTCACTTGGTGAGACTCAGTCATAATAGGGATATGATAACAATCATGATCTGTTTGAATATTCCTCCGGTCTTTTTTGTTAAGAATATGAGCCTATCTCGAGGCATGTGCCACTCTCACTTAGAGATCCCATGTAGGATTGGGAATATGAACCCATTTCGAATAAACATTACCAATTGGAATATGAAAATGTGCCTATCGATTGTGATCAGGTATATGAGCCTCTTCTAGTGTGGCCTTGGAATAATGATGGTACAATCATTTCTCAGTGGAAGTAGGGATATGAGCCTGACCTTCGTTATCTGCTGGAATATTCTAGGTAGATTCCCTAATTGGAATATTAGCCTTCCCTAAAGAATGTTCTATTATATCATGGTGATCCCCTACTAGAACAAGTATATGGTCCCAATTCTAGGACATTGGAGTATGCAAATGGTCTTCTTTGATAGGAATATGAGTCTATCTCAAGGCATGTGCCTCTCTCACTTGGTGAGACCTAGCTAGAATGTGGTTGTGAGCCCAATATTAGGCAATTATAATATAACTCTAGTATTTTTTTGATAGAAATGTGACCCTATACCGAGGTGTGACCCATTATGACTGGGTGATCCCCAATTGGAAGGAGAATATGAGCTCGGTCCAGTGCCTCATCCTTTAACATAAAATGGTAATAATCCTCCAAGATGGGAACAGGAATGTGCACTTTCTCCAGAGCAACCAATTTTACATATTGATCAGTGTGTTGTACATTCTAGGCTATATGAATATGAATATGATCCTATCCCTATATCTATAGTAGTTCTATAATATGTTTGTGGAGTTTTTCAATTGTTTCTAATATGTAATGATACTTTAGTAATGTGTGCACAAGAAGGAAAGCCTACACATTTTCTATCTCCACTATATATTGGAAGAGATCTTCAATTGAAGTAGGAATATGATCCCACTTATTTACTCTTTATGGTACTGGAATATGCCAAGGGACTTCATGCATGGGTGTAGGGATATGCACTCTCCCTATTTATGGTCTAGGAATTTGCCCATAGACTTGTTTCATGTGATCAAGGATATGATCCTAGTCAGTGGTTACATCCAGATTATACCAGTAGAAATTTTCAACATGAGATGGGATATGACCCTAATAATGAGTATCCAGAACCTTCTTCCTGTAATTTTTCTTACTTTTTTCTCATTAATGAGTATTTAAGGTGGAATTGTGTTGGTTGGTACCCTCAATAGGCGAATGAACTGAACCAGTTGGATGGTGCTGAAAAAAAGGTTAATAGGAGCCATGATCAGTGGCCTCGGAACCGAATGGGTTCCATAGTTCACTCCTTGTCCCACCATAATCAGATACTGAAGGTCTTGATTGTCACACTTTGGAGATAAGCTTTTGAAGTGGTTGGATATAGAAATGAGAACCACATGATTTACTATAGTTTTATTCAAATTGGGTGGGTCCGTTGGTTATTTCTTTTAGAGACCATCAATGTAAGACTCAAGGTTATGGAACATACCCTTTCAATGTTAGTCCTAGACCATCACATTTCCACTAGACATTGATGGTTTCGAGAATGTGAGGTAATTCTGAGTCATTTGGGGGAAGAATCCATAACTGATTTTCCCAAACTGTATCTGAATGAAGACATGTGAAATTTGGGTGTTTTTTGTGAGAGTAGTGTCTATAGTCATGTATACAACAATGAACAAGGTAAAATATTTTTCCATCATTACTATAAGTATATGTGATCAATATGATATGCATGGGTAACAAAATTTTAATTTCTTATTCGCAATCAGACCATTCTCCTTGTGTGGACATGTCTAAGTGAAAATATTATTATTTCATAAAAACCCTGACTATATAGGATCAACCATAAGTTTCATGACAGGTCATGACCCAAAATATGGAAAAATTGAACATTATTTTTCTTGAGAGATTCATTTCAGGTTCACCATTTTTATTCAGTCTGGAAAAATATGCCTGTTGATGGTGATCCCCATTTTGGTGAGAAAAAAATCTTCTAATGAGAACTAAATTTCTTATCCATTTCATGTGAAATAGATGCCACAATTAGATTATTTCATGATAGATTTACCATTCATTCTAATCATTCATGGAAACGTCCAGCAGTTCCCATATCTATAGTAGGGTAGAGACATGATTTTGAAAGGCATGTGGTCAGTTGTGGTTTTTGACCCAATGACACATAGGAACTCCCATTGGTCGAGAGGATGAGAGGTTGAGATCATCAAACCCTTTTGGGAGGTTTTTTTTTCTATTTTAGGACTCTCTTAGAGATTTAAGATATTTTTTATAATCTCTTTCTAATCCCGATATGGGACCGTTTACCCAAAAAAATTATCATTTATTAAACCCTTTTCTATTTAAAGTGTAATATTTTAGTGAGTCCATTTTTTTGTATTTGTGGTTCTTCATCCATTCCCTCTAATGGCTAACTGCTTTTATTTTGAATCCATATCAGTGAGAACATTAGAATTTAATTCCATGAATGGTGGAATTTAATATATAGAGGATGATATTGATCTATTATGAGGAATCCTATATATAATATTTATATCATGTATCAAAACCCATGTATTTCAATAAACCCATGCAGTTTACCCTTATGTGGAAAGGCCATAAATTTTGGAACTAGGGAACATAGTATTTGAGATTGAGTCTCAAGGAGAATCCTTATATATCCTGGTTATTACAAACATTAGAGTCATTTTAGTTCAATCACACCTTTTGGAATTACCCTGATACGGATACCCATGTATGGGGTAGTCATATCATGCCACTAATCAAGCATTACACACTGTGGTTTCCCTAGATTGTGGAGATTCATGATGTAAATGATATGACAATTTCAACTCTTTAAGACCATGAGATTCATGCTCAGTGTGATAAATAATGAATAGAGAGTAACTAGTCTCATTTCATAAGGATGGGAGACTTATGTGTTGGGAAACCCATTTGGAGGTTTAATATAGATATCAGGACATATAAAGGAATCCTATATATCCTGGTCATTACACTAATGAGAGTTCTCATAGTTCAGTTGGGGTTTTCAATCCTCCGGTGGATGAGGGAGAAAGACCATCCCATGGAAATGATTGGGTCAAAATGGTTAAAATGTCGGATAAATGGAGGAATGTTTCCTTGAAGTGGTTATTTATTTGATCTCAGGCCTTAGAAATGCCTCCACCATATCATGGTTATCACAGGAATCAAAGTCATCATAGTTCCGTTGACCTCTCACCCCTCTTATGGATGATTTATATTGTTCATTCCATGAGAATGATTGTTTCCCAATGGTTGAAATGTCATATACATGGGGGTACATACACTAAAGTGGATGACAGTTTGAGATCGGGTCGTAAGAAGGTGTCCTATGTATCCTATTTATTTCAATAATTTACATTCTTGTAGTTTAGATTATCAAGGCTCACACATTAATGTTTCCCTATTATAGAGGCAGTCATACCATTCCACTGATCGAGGCTTACAAACTGAGGTTTCCCAAGTATGGAGGCCAGAAAAAGTTTATCACATCCCGATGACCCTGCTTGACCTAGCCTAGTTGTCTACCTAACATTCTTAATTTTCTTCGTAACATCTATTTATTCTCATCCTGACATGTTAAAGAATTTCAGGACACATCTAGTTGAATTGCAAACAATCCCAAAGAAAGTTGCATGATCCAATTGGCTTATATGAGGGACATCACATGATCTGTAAAGAACATATGAAGTCCATCACATGACAAATGTTTAGTTGACCAGGAGGACATCTAGATACCTAACTTACTTGTCTTGTAGGATATTACATGATCTAGGATGACATGCCTAGAGGTTTTTGCATGATCCGGATGATGTGTCCAGAGGAAATCACAATCTTTTAGTTGACATGCTTGTGGGGTGTTGCATAGTCTAGATGACATGATTTAAAGGTACAGTGGGAACTATAGATAAGCATAGAGGGATTTTTGAGATCCATGTGACATGAATTAATGTTTCCTCATAACATGGGATTTATTTTTAGAGGATATCACATGATCTAGATGGTGAGCCTGAAGAGCTTCCTAAGACTTGAGTGGCATGTTTGGAGGGCGTTTTGTGACTTCCTAGAAGTGTTTGGTGGACATTTTATGATCCAAATGGTAATTAAGGGGTTGTCACATGACTTAGGAAACATTTCCTAATACTATCACATGATTTGGATGATTCATGGGAAGTTCATGAGGATCAGCATATATGTTCTTTGCATAAGTCTTCCATCTATTATCCTTTATTATAATATTTATTACATATGTGTCTTAGAATTATTCATGGTTAGTTTTTTAGGTTTCAGATGATTCATCTGGTATGTGGAATGTCTTTCATAGAACAACCCAGAAGTACTATGTGTTATCGAAAAGTGATCACGAGAAGTTCTTATCCATGTCACATGGTCCAATAGGTTGTTCCCAATATTTTTACCAAGGGGAAGACACTTGCGATCTTGTGACTAGACACTCTGAGAAGTCCTCTTTGATGCATGTATTCATTGGTGAATAGATCCAAAAGATTCTTTTTTTATATGTTGGTGGGGTATTTATAGGCCTTTACACACCATTATATTCCACATTTGGGGTAAGTATCCCTCCAATTTGAGTTTGAGTTGGAGGAGGGATTTGATGTCACACAGTTCTCAGAATCTTATCGTAGGAGTTGTATGATTTTTATTGACCACAATACCATCCTGTCAACACCATGCTTGTTATATTTTATCCAATAAAAGGGTTCTTGATTAATCATTTGACATGACAAGAGTATTTTACAATGTCAGTCATCATGTATAGGGTCCTTCATGAGATCTAGATGATTGTTTAAAGATTCTTATGTGATTGTAGATGTTTTTTCCAGGACCTTCCACAAGACAAACGTGGATTTCCAGGGGTGTTTTTGAGATCAAGATAACTTGTCAAGGGGGCCTTGTGTTTTCAATGGTGATCACCCGGGATGTATAACATTGATCAAATAATATTTTCATATCATCCCATTCATTTCCTTTTTTATTTCTCTATTTATTTTTCTTTGGGCAGGGGTTATCATGAGGATGTATGAGTGTTGTTAAAGACAATAAATCATTATATTAGTGATTTTTCATGTGAGAAAAAAAGGTTCATATAGTGATTCATATGAATTAAAATGGAAAATCCTTCTATTTTCCTTTTGAGTTATAGGGGAGCACAAGACTTCCTGGACATGTCTAAAACCCTTTGCGTGATGACGGCATCGTTCCAGCGAGATGTTGTGCGACATGGTGGACATGTTTGTAGGGATTATTCTATTTCTTGTGAACTTAATGGGAACATCATGTAAAGGTTTATTACAAAAATATGCACCCATATTTTTCATATTTTTCTATATATTTTAAAGATATTTTTGAATGGTTTACCAGGTGTTCACCAGTTGAAAAGTCATGTAACTTGAGGGAGCCTATTTGGCAGCGACAACAAGATCAATGAGTATCTCAAACACCTTCACAAGAACAAGGAGTGATTTCCAAAAGGGGATCTGTGAGATCTTCCATCAGGTTATGCACTATTCATAACAGTTCACATGACCTTTTGAAGGTCATGCGATCACATATCTTTTGGAAAGTTAGGCAATCTGTGAGTTCTGGCCACATTCTCTTACTTTGTTTTTCAGGGAATAGAATACCCATGTGTCATTTATTTTTTCCGTTGTATATTTACTAATTCTCATTTTTTAGGTGTTAAGACTCATTTTTAAAATATTGGAAACAAAAATACATCAATTCAAAACACGGTGAGGCTGATATAATTGAATGTGAGTGTTTACATTAATGAGTTTCATTTTAGTTTACAGAAATAATCACATACTATATAATGATGAGGAATAATTAGATATTTTTATAATTTCAGAAAAAATTCCCTAATTCATATGTGATGTGTATAAATATATTATATGTCAATCTGACACATGGTTTGGTTGGTATGACCCAATGTAAATATTTTCAAAATAAAAATGATTATTTTTTTTTCTCACAAGATGCACCACAAAGTCAATAACATGTCATATTTTATTGATACTTTAGTAAAACATTACATGATTTATTTCTGACATTTTATATTTAATTTCACATTAATTGGATACACTTTGTTTCTGAATTGACTGAAAGTGAATGTTTTTAGTTAAAAGAGAAATTTTAAGATAAAACACACATCACATACTCAAAATGAAGTAAATGTTCTTAGAATGTATTATTAAATTTGTAAAATGATTCATGATTCATTGTTAATATGTAATATTTAACCTCACGTAAATATATGACACACAATGTGTCGATATAACTGAAAGAAAGTGTATTAATTAAAAAATTACATTTTAGTTCAAAATGTTCCACATACTCAAAACTAATAAAAAACATAGATTGTCCTAATATTTAAGGTAATCAATCCACAATTCATTTGTGACATGTTATAATTAACCACACATTAATCTAACACATGGTGTGGTCAGTATGACTAATAGTGTGTGTGTCTATTTTAAAGTGAAACATTAGTTCAAAACACTAGTCACATACTAAAAACTATTCAAATAGGCTTATATTATTTTGAAAATTTATAAAAATGATATGTTTTATGAAAAAGAATAGCCTAAAATTTTTCTGGGTTCACAAGATGGTCTTTAAAAACACCCGTGCGGCATTCCTGATCCCTGCAGCCTAAGAATAAGTGCTTGAGAATTTGAATAGAATCAATGGGAATTATTACATACCAATGAAGAATATTTTCAGACCAAATTATTTTTTAACTAGAATATCATATATTAAATCCATATTTTTTACACCCTAGAATAAAGAAAATAATAATTTTTAAATAGAAACAAATAATATATAGTATCTGAAAAATTATGCATCATCTCCATATAAATACAGAAGACGGATAGAAAATAGATACAAAGGAGAGACGACTTGAAAAAGACAACTAAAATATAAAATAAATACCAAATTATTGGTTACCATCTCATTGTTAATCCAAGTCCACACCCGAACTTATCACACCTACGCAATAAGTGATCTGAAACCCGAACCCGAACATGAAAAAAATGCCACATGGACTATTGATACCGAGTGGTGTATATAGGGTGTGATCTAACGGTCCAATAATATTTCACCAAATATTCCAGGTTTTTCTTTTTTAAAATTTTTCAAGAAATAATATTTTGATATATAATATTTTTAAATAAGTATTAATTCATTTTAATAAAGATTACTCGTATCAATTTTGAAAAGTACACTTTAAAAATAGAATAATCCTAGGAATATTGAAAAAATATCATAAAAAAATATTTTAAAATACACCTTTAAAATATATTTTAAGAACTATTTATTTAAAAACTACTAAGAAAGAAACTTTAATAAAAAAAGAAACATTAATGAGAAAACTAAAACCAAAATATACGGTGTAGGAGGAGGCAGACAGAACAGGTCGAATCATACAATTTTAATAAAATAATTAAATAATTAAAGAAGGATATGATAACAAAAGTATAGAATAAATATTAAATATATATGAAAATATCATTTATGAATTTGAAAATTGGAATAATATATATAATAATGGGAGAATTTCAAACATCTAGTGGGACGATCCTATATGTTCTCTAGTGGAATTTTTTGACTATCTATCAATACATGCCTTATATATAACAACTCAATTTCTTTCAAGTATCTTTATCAGTGAAACCCACCCAAGGAATAGGCTCATTACATACCATGGGGGATATATTATATATTATCATGACTTTGTAGTAATAATCTATCAAGATCCTACTAAGATGAAATCGTTTCCCATGATACTAGTGAGAGTGGGCTAATGCGGGTGTGTCCCATGTCAAGCCCACACTAGTAATAAAATAAAAGGAAATATACACCAATATAAAACCTCAGACTCCCCTAAAACACATACTCCTCACTAAATCAGTTAATTTAAACTCATATCAATAACACCCATAATCAAATCTATTGTCAAATACATTTAAAATATATATCTAGAGGATTTAAGTGATATTTTGAGCATTTAGAAGAAAAATCTTATGTTGGAAGTGACAACCAATCCTTGAGTTTCCAAACTAGTGGTATATTTTTACTAATTCCTAAAAAACCCTTTTAAAGAGCAATTTTACTCATCAATCCTTTTTAAATTACTAACAATCCATTGGAATTCCCTTTAGAAATCATACCTTAAAACCCTATTGAAAACCAATTTGAAATCAATTCATCATTGAAACTATGGAGAAATTATATTGTTAAACCAAAATAGATTATATAAACCCATGATAATAGAGAAAAACCACATTAAATAGTTTCCAAATTACTAGAAATATGTAAAACTGATAAAAAATAGAATGAATTCAAAACATACATACAAGTACTTTTCAAATTAATTCCCTTGTAAAACAACTTATGAACGATATAAATCAACTCGTAGACTAATGTGATTTACTATAAAAACACTATCTATTTAAATAAAACATTTTAGGAACTTAAGATTCAATATTCCATATATAATTTCAAGAAAAATTAATTTATAAAATCCAATAGCAAAATGTATTGTTATGAAAAAGTGAAGAATAATGAAACACATAACTGGAAAAAGTGTGTGTGATGGAAAACCATTAAGAATGAATATAGGATAGACCAAAGAATAATCTGCACACCCTAGGAAACAATGATATAGGAAATTAAATCCACCACCCACCTAGGGTTCAACCAATACGAACCCATGAAAAAATGAAAATAAGAAACAAGAGAGTGAGATGATATAATAGTGAATTAATTCCAAGGCATGTAAAATATCTCAAAAATATATAGAAGAATATGGAGACCACATATATAAAGAGGTGGAAAGTGAGAGGTTCACTTAAGGATCCCATAGTTTTGTTGGGTGATTGAGGAGGAGGAGAGGGTTTTTATGGATTAAAATTCTAATAATGAAGAATAAATATTTCACATTTTAAATTTTTTGGTCAAGCCCCATAATTTGGTCACATAGTTTTCCAAACTATTCACCAATCATGAACCCCCTTAGGAAACACAATAGAAACCACATGGTTGGGCTGTTTAGTTAGGTAAACCATGAACTAAATATCAAAATATATTTTTCAATGTAATTTAGGTTTCTTGTGGTATTCCTAATGGTTAACACTAACTGTGAGAAAAGTTTTTGTGTTTCATTAAAACTATAAAATTTAAAATATTCAATGAATGTATACACATTAATCAAGAAAAAGCGAATAAATAAATAAATAATGAAAATAAAAAAGAATGTGAATATCAAATTGTGTTCCATCCATTCCCTCTCTGCGGGACATAGCTGGGCACCCACATGGATGGGCTGGATTATTAGGATAACCATACAATAACCATCAAAATATCTATTTTCGATGTATTTTTTGGATTTCAAGGTTTTTTTCATTGTTTTACCTAACAGTGTGAAATTTTTAGGCCTTAAATTAAATCCGTAAAATTTAAAAATTAAAAGGAATATCTACCCATTAATCAATAAAAAAACAAAAATAAATAAATAATTAAAATAAAAAAGTGATGGTCAATATGTGAAAATTCTCCCCACTATAAAACATTATTACCCCATAAAATCACTACATCCATAGATAAAGACACAATGATCCAAGTTTTATTACAACCCTATATCCTTCTAAATTATTAATGATACCCAAATAAAAATAAAACACAGCCTGACCCACAACTCAAGATTTTTTTTATAATAATAAACAAAGGGGGACAACTCAAAAGTTAGAATCTAAAACATGAAACCATTAAGATGTCTCCCAATTATATAAAGTATTCACATTTCAAGTTGGGTTGGAAAAAAATTGACGGTCCTAGAGAAAGAGATATCTACTTTTCAATTAAGGGAATTGAAAAAATGATCCTTAAACCCACATCCATATTCCGTTGAAGTAAAACCAAATTCCCAAAAAATGGAACAAGAGATGTACAACCAATTTTTTTTACAAATCATGAAATGATAAAATCACTAAAAACGGAAAAATAAAATAAATTTAGTACCCCAAGAAAGTGATAGGATACGAAACCATTAATATACAATCCCAGTGGCATACTCCTTCATTTTCAGACACCAAAATTTATATAACATCTATATTTTGTACAAGTTGAAACAGAAATGGTAGGACATCAAAACATTCAAGTAAGTTGTTTTCGAATGTAAAAACTGACCAGAATGATGGAACACAAAAAAATATTTTTTTCACTATAGGAACAATAATATAATGTGATGATCCTACCAAGTCACTCTGAATCCCTAATTCAGATTCATTCTGGTTATTCATCCCAATAGATCTTAAATCTTCACTAACACTAAAAGGAATAGGGTTACCACCTATGTTGAGATGGTTCTAGAGACCACTTACACCTTCAAGGATTTATTAACTAAAACCTTAAGTTAATATAGATTAAACATATGTTTCCTTTAACTAAGATCTTGATGAATACCCCTCAAAAAATAGAAACCTTTAATGGGTCATTGATCACCTAGATAAAAGTAAAAGGAATTATTGGTTGAAATATGTGACATTAAACTTCACAAACTAGTCACCTTACTAGATGTTCAAAAGATTTATTGTAATCTCCAAATTCACTATATTAAGAAATTCACATAGAATAAAATTTGGTTCAAAAAAATACAAGTCATACTACTTTGTAGTTTAAAGGGAACAACAATCCTATAATCTTCTAGACATAGTCCTTTAAACAATTTTGATATGATAATCAGTCAAGAGACTTCAAGAGTTTTTAATAAATCAAAGACACCATCAATTTTCTCTAGCCACTCTATATACCCTTAAGGTCCTTGGTGATTAGGAAATATGAGTCATAACTGAGGAGATTTGATCGCAACCCCTCTACATGGAGTATAGAAAGTGAAAAAAACAAGAAGAATCACATATAAACCTTGAGGAAGACTATGCTATAGAACACTATAAAATATAGAAATCCCACAATTCCCTAAAACATTTCTTAGAGGAATAAAAAGAAAATGAAAAACTAGAAGCTAAACCCAAATGAAAAAATATCAACCCACTCATATGCTAAGTATAACACATGAAATCAAATTAGAATCATTTTGTTGAAAATAACCATTTCAAACTGAAACAATTTTTTTACATTAAAAAAACTTTTAAAATATTGAGTTTTAAACCAAAACAATTTATTAAATAACACATTTTTTCTTAATATTAATTTCACATTATGAAATATCAAATTTTATTTTTAATATTGTTTTGAAAACATAATTATTAATTTGAAAAAAACATTACCCATTTTTAATATATTTTCCATTACAAATTATCAAAAATATCCAGACAAATAACATTTACATATCATAAAACTCTCTATAATTGACCTCTAAAACCAATAAAATAAGAAAAAAATAATCCAAAAAGGAAAAGAAAAGAATAATAAATTATTAAGGGGTTAGTGGTTGTGCATGGTTTGGATGTAAGGTTTGATAGACTATTCACTAACCAGGAAGAAAACCACTGGGATATCATAAAACCATGCACACAAGAACTTCATAGTGTGATAGGCCATTTAAGAAAACCATGAACAACCATTTATTAACCCATTTCACCCCTAAATATTGAATAGTATGAAAATGACTTATAAAACACCCACGAGAATCCAGAGTCCCACAATTCAAATAAATACACATAAAAAACACATAAGTAAAACTGAAAGTTGTAAAAAAACTCCCACTACATTGGAGATTTGAAACCAAAACATGAAACTATAAGAAACCCACTTGTTATACATACACATAATGTTGTAAATAGGGTGTTAGTTAATAACACCGTAGTATTTTTTCAAAGAGTATATAATTTTAATTTCTAAAAAATTACAAAAAACAAGTTTAAAATACAATATTTTGAAATATGTCTTAATTCATTTAAGGAAAGAGAACTCAAATACATTTTCCAAATCCTATTTAAATTTAGTAAGTGCTTAAGGAACATAGAAAACTCTCTCAATATGATTCTTTTAAATTACACATTTGAAATACCCTTTTTAGAACTATTTCATTAAAAACTATTAAGAAGGGAACTAAAATAATAAACAAAATGAACATTAACTAAATAAATGAAACTATAATGTGTTGTGTAAATCCATACTAGTAGAAAATGTAAAAACCTGAAAAATTAATAAAAAAAGAACACAAGTTCATAAGGATATGATAACATAAATATTTCATAAATTTGAAATGGAATTGAGAGTTCAATCTAATAAATGAAAAATAATAAGAGAGTATATAATCATAGGAAACTCCTAACCATCCAATAATACGTTCCTATACATTCTCAGGTAGAATAATATACCGACCCTTATATACATTCATATTCTATAAAAATGAGACCACTCTCAACTAGACACATTGGTGGAACTACCCTAAGGACAAGGTCCATGACATATTAAGGGGACTATAATTTATATCATCAATAACAGAAAGTAATAGACACTCAATATCTCACTAATGTTTCATTGGTTCCCATGATAATAGTTAGAGAGGGATATGTGGGATGCATACCATGTCTGTAACACAATAGTAATAGTATAAAAGGAAAACCATTCCCATGTAAATCCTAAAAAACCCTCACCCTATTATTCTTCACTATAGCTCCCAATTTCAAATAATATATGTAAAAAATAATGGAATACATAAAAAAATTTCATTTCAAACATTGTCCCATGGGGTTTTAAGTTAGTGTTTTAGGTATTTAATAGTAATATCATTTTAGTAAGTTCCCACTAGGCCTTTTTTCAATGTACTTTTTCATTATGTACAATCTTTTCAAGAACCATTTTAAATTCTAGTATTACTAAAAAAACTTTTTAAAATACCAAATGGGAATTTTGGTTTAAATTTATAAATCCAATCCTAAATCCTATAAAATCACAATTTGAAATCAGGTGACCATTGATAACACCACTAAAACCAAGGAGAAATTATCTTTTTAAACTAACATACCTTATATAAACCATTAAGAATACGGTGAAACCACATAAATAGTTACATAATAACTAAAAAATGTAAAGTCAATAAAAAATAGAAATATTTTGAATCACAAATAAAAGTATATTTCAAATTATTCCCCAAGTAAAACCCCCTATCACCCATAAAAATTAATGAGAATTTTAAATGCATTTCTTTTAAAAACACATGACCCTTAAAGAAAAAATATTAGTTGCATAAACATAAACATATAATAAATAATATTAATTAAAATTAATTTATAAAACCCAAGTGTGACATCTATTACTATGAAAACGTGAAGAACATGGAAACCTACTACGAATAAGCACATATGATTCGAAACCATCAAAGATGAAGAGAGAAAGGTCTAAAGTGTAACACACACACTTTATAAACTGAAACCATATGAAAATAAATCCAAAAACCAAATAGGGTTATTCCAATATAAATACAAAATAAATGGACATTAAGAAACATGATAAGGAGAGGAGGAAATAGATAAAATTATCCATGACCCAGATAATCTCACTAAAATTTCAAGAAGAAAAAATATCCAAGGATGAGGCAAGGGATAGGAACACATAGGGTACCTTTGGAAGTTTCAATTGAGTAAGGAGGGGGAGTTGTTTTTTGGGGATTAAATTTGAATTTAGAAGAATATGTATTTCACATTCAAAAACTTATGGGTAGGTCATATGGTTTTCTGTATGGTTTTGACAGATCATGCACCAACCATTCCCCACCTACTCAACTCTCAAATGCACCAGCATAGTTGGGCCTCATGGTTAAAAAAACCATGTTCCAACCATGGAAATATCTACTATCAAGTAATTTCATTTTTTTCAAGTTTTTTGACATGCTTAGAACTAACTATCTCCAAACCATGCTCCTTGTACTAAAATATTCATGTTTAAAATTTTCAATGATTTTTAGACTGAACTTAAGAAAAAGACCACAAACAAATAAATAAATAACACAACATGGAAAGAAAATGTTTTGGTGTAAAAAACTGTGATTCATTTTTAATTTTTTGAATCAATCTTACAATAATTTGTCTTATGGTGGGTTAGAAATGATTTAATGTGTGTGTTTTAATTTGAAATTATCATTTTAGTTTAAAATGCATGTCACATACTCAAAACTAAGAAAATATGATCTGATTTTATTAATATTTTTTAAAATTAAAATGAAATCATTTATGATGTGTATGAATCAATATCATATCAATTTGATACATGGTATGCCCAATATGACTCAGATTTATTATTTTTAATAAGAAAGTAACATTTTATATCCTAATGAACATAAAATTCTATAAAATGAGAGAAAATGATTGTCTTATGTTGATAGTTTATGAAAATGCCCATAATTTATTTTTGATTTGGAGTAATCAACCAAATGTAAATCTCACACACGATGTGGCTGGTATGAATCAAAGTGTTTGTTTTTAGTATAAAAGTAACATATTTATCACAGCATGATTTACATAGTCAAAACCAACCAATCATGCATAAATAGTCCAGATACAATAGAAAAACGACTATTTATTCATTTTTGATGTGAAAAAATTTAAAACACAACCATCTGACACACGGTTCACCTAGATTAACATAAATTGAATTAATTTAGTTTAAAAAATATATTTTAATCTAAAGCGTTCATCACAAACTCAAAAATGATAAACCTCACTCATATTTTCTTGATACTTTATAAAATGATCTATGATTGATTTAGTTCATATAGGAATTAACATCGAGTCTATTTGGAACATGGTGTGGGTGGTATGAACAATAGTGTTTTTTTTGAAAAATGGAATTTTACATGAGAACATGCATCACATACCTAATATATTACAAACGCACTCAGATCATATTAATATTTTAGGAAAAATATTGATAATTCATTTTTTATGTGTAGGAAATATCTACACATTAATATAAAACATAGTGTTTCCGGTATGGATTAAAGTGTATGTTTTCATTTAAAAAATAAATTTTGAATTAAAAATGGGAATAAAATAATAAAAATTGATAATACACACTCATCATCTCACAATAAATTAAAAAACAACTTTCTTTATTTGTGACTTATAGAAAGTGAACATATATCATTCCAATAGAAATTTATTAGAAATTATAGAACATTCCAAAACTATTTTTTTATTTTTATCTTGCTTTAATAGACTAAATATTGTTTTAATTATAGAAACACACTCATTTTTCATGAGGCTATGTTGAATTTTAGACAAGTATTACCATGAGAATTTAGTTTTTTATTAGTTGTAATTATTTTGGTTTATAATTTAATTTTAGTTCAATGTTAATTTTATTTTACTAAAATTCATTAATGTAATTATTACTAAAAGAATAATGGATTGACGGTAGTTATTTAGAGGGGGTTATGCCCAATATCACCGACATTAATTCCCCATATAGATAATAGGTGGTATTCCCAAAATCATTGATAAATATTTATTTAGAAATGGTTTTGGGATAAAAATCACTAAAATATACAGGATTTATTAAAAAATCAACGGTGGTTTAAGCCCTCTATAATGTAAGAGATTAATGTAAGTTTGAAAATCATTTTTTTAAAATTTTATAATAAATTTCATATATTTATGTAGTGGTAAAGATATAAATTCTGTTAAATTATACCTGAGATTTTTTTAATAAAATTTAAAAAGTAGATGTGGTTTAAAAGTGATGATAATTGTTTTCATTTTTTGAAAAAAGTTGTTAATATATATATATATATATATGAATATTTAAAAATATTATATAAACATATAATATAAATTTATTTAAATATGTTATAGAAATATATTATATAGAATTAAGTTTAAAGATATTATATAAATACATTAAATAGTTAATTATATAAATATCGTAAAAATTTACAGTTAATATAAATACCTTTATTATGATATTATATTTAAATATAGATGTATTTTTGATTTTAGTATATAGATTAATGAAATTAAATTAAAATATTAAATATATAAATAAATTATATATATAATTATTTGAAAATAAATTTTAATAAATAAATATATAAAAACAAATTCATATATGAGACAATTTGGATATAAATGTGTGTATATATATATAATATCATTTATACACATATATACATAATTCATCATATCCATGTGTACGTGCATCTTATTCATTTATGTTTTAGTTCACATATAATAATCACCTTTTTTAGTATAATTCCACGAGGTCTTTTTCAAAACATCACAATTCTTTGTGAATCCGTACGTGCTCTTTTGGAAAACATTTTATTAAGTACTCTTAATTTTTGGAACTATAACATTATCCAAAACATTATCCTTATCCAATGTATTAACTATGTGGAATTTTGGGGCTTATTATAATTCAAAACTAATATAAAATCTCTATTTCATATATGTAAACAAAGCGTAGCTTCTAGGAAAAAATTCATGCTACTCAAACTTAAAAGGGGTTTGTTGTGCTCTCCAAAAATTATACTCAAGTCACTATCTGAACATTTGTACCACAACATGTATCATGTGTATTTTATTCATACCAATATGATCTATTTTCCCCTGAAATTGAGTAATTTCAAGACATGGTATATTTCAATATAGAATAACTGACACTTTTGTTTTTTTTTTCTGAAAAGGATTGACCAAGTCGATGAATACATCACATGTCATTAATCTTATAAAAGAGTTTATCGCATAAAACACATCTAAGTAGCTGCAAAAATCATATGTGAATCAAATAATCATGTCTATGAACTTCCTCAATTTAATTTAATCATGGTATGGATTTCATTACTTGTCATACCAATAGACAAATACCATATTTATTTCACTCCAATTGAGTACATAATCAGAAACATACGCAACCACCCCGGTATTTGCTAAGATATTTTCAATATTTCATAATTAGGGTATCAAATTTTTATGGTTTTCATGATAATTATCCTTCCAACATTAGGTAATAAAAATTGATAATAATCATACACCCATAAGTAAATTGATAGTTGTATAACATTTCATAAGATATACATTGGAGGTAAAGTACAAGTTTTATTCCATCACAAATTACCTCACAAATCCATTATTTATACATTATATACAAATAATTGTAATGAGTATAAGAATCTATTAAATATAACCTTTATATATCAATAAAACCCAAAATACTCAATGAAGATCATTAGATAGGGAAAACTCAATGTATCACTTTGAGAGGATATTATCATTCAACCATTCATGTAAAATAAATAGCGTCACTAATTAATGAACGATAATTTAGGAATTATATTATTGTAATAACACAATTAAATTTCAACCATTACCACCAATATCTCATTTTGCATATACCAATTTATTATACATGACACTCATATTGCTGTTTTGGTCATGGTTTCATCATTGGATAAGATACATTATCCAATTTATCTACCCAATTGGTATTTCCATAACCACTATAAATGATCTATTATATGAGATAGTATTTATAATGGATTTTATTGGTCATTTAGTGATACTAGGGTTCCTTATCCTGAGAAACAACGCTATTTTTTTCACAATATAGATCAATTTCTCCATTGCTTCTTTGAATGAAATCAAATTTCAGAAATGAACTCATTGATACAAAGAGATTAATTTATAACATATGATATAATGATTTATTATACCTCTATTTCTAATCTTACCATGATTGATTTCTTGGAAGTTTTCAAACAGATATATCCACTATTTAGAAAAAACATGAATCCAAATTTAGTTCTCAAATCATATTTTTCTGATTGGAATCTTGCATCTGTGTAACCATTTACTCAAAGATAATTCTCTCCTAAAAATACTAAGAATATATAATTAGTCCTTCTCAAGTAATTAAGGATGTTCTATACATTTATCTAGTGACTCTCACAAGGATTGGATTAGTATCAACTAGTAATTTTAAAATTATAAGAGACATTTGACAGAGTTTAAAAAATGACATATATGATTGATCCTTTCACAATCATCAAAGGAATAATATCCATATTTTATACCTATTTAACATGATCCTGATTCATTCTATGATTCATTCCATGAAACAATGGTAAATAACTCTTTTTGTAGATCTCCATGATAAAATATATTATCAATTTTCCAATATATGCATTTTTGACACAGTCCAAACAACTTAATAGATATATATCTCTAGATATTCATATAAAATATGTAAGTTTCTTCACCCATATCTTTCATTGAGAAACATTTACCTAAACACATCTTTAAATAATTAATTATGAGGTTATTATTTTTGATAAGAAGTATATTTTCTACACACAATATTAGAAATACTATGACACTCCCAGTCACATACTTATAAACACATAAATCATCTATTTTATTGATTAAACATAAATCATTTATTTCATCATGAAACCAAATATTCTATCTCCTAGATGCTTTCATAAGTCCATAATTTAACATTTATAAATTTCATTCCTTAGTAATATCATTTGTTACATCAAAATCATCAAGTTGTGTCATATAAATATCCATAACTAAATTTCCATTTCATTATATGTTTTTTTATTTCCATATGATATATCTCATAATCATAATGTGTTTCTATGGAATGAAAAATATGAATGTACATTACCCTTTCAATAGGTGAAAAGGTATCTTCATAGTCAATATCATGAATTTATTGGTAACCCTTTACAAACAGTTGTACTTTATAGGTTGAAACTCTACCATAAATATCTGTTTTCATATGAAAAATACACTTACACCCTATGGGCATTACCCCTTTGGGTGCATCCACCAAGTTCCACACTTGGATAGTCTTTGTGGAGTTTATTTGTTATTCCATGTATTTTAAAATTTTTCTAAAAATAATAACTCTCAATAGTAACTTAGTAGGAAGTAATTTCATATCCGTTGAATTTTATTTCATTATCATGAACTATGATAAATCTATATATCTTGGGTTATTGATTAATCATACTAGTCCTTTGAGGTTCTTCGGAAACATTAGTCTTTTCCTATTCAACAACTCATTGTGGAACTTACTCAACTTTGATCTTTGTAACATTTCCTATTTATTGTTCATAATATTCACTAAGATAAACATTACTCACACTAAATCCTTGAATCTTCTGTTCCTTTTCAAGGAAAAAACAATACAAGGCCAAAAAATTCTATATTCAGTAGTATTATTGTTAGCACGAAATTTCACACAAAACTGCAACAAGCCATGTTTGGGTAAACCAAAGTAACCATCCGACTCAATGAAACATCACTATAATACGAAGGATGGTGTGTGCACATTCCAAGGTGTGCAGCCAGATTGAAATCCCTAAAAAAATTCCCTACGTTCCCAATGTGATGTATAATGGAAATCTTCCACCCTAACCATTGAAAATGGCCATGTAAACTACACTCAAGTGGTTACATCTATATTCAAGAAAGTCAACAGAACACAAGGAATTTGTGTTCCAAATACAATGTAAAATGGCCCTTTTCACTCCCTCTCTCCATGGATCAAGACACAAATGTTAGGAAACCCTCTTCTATGCCTTGAATCTCGTGAGTCATCACCAAAGATATTGTCTCTATATTTATGTGCAACCCCTTCTTCAGGGTGATCCTACAAAGGTATGATAATCACTCTACTTCATGTAATATCGATCTTCTAAAATAGCACATAATAATGGAAAACTCATTTTATAAGATCTTTCATGACATACAACCCTCCTTCGTGGGGTACCGTAGTCACTTAACCCTATTCAAATCTTTTTCAATCCTATGTTCGGTGCGAACAATATAACCAGTTATACAAAACCTTGACATTATGTTCAACACTCCAGAGCTATGCAGATGCCTGACCTTACGTGCAAGCACCCCCTCTTTCACAAACCCCCTCTTCAATTCTCCATGGATTGCCTTTGTCTCAAAAAAACCATGTTTGAGCTCCTATTGTGATCAAACCTCATCTCTTGGGCGCACATCTTGCTTGTAGCCCTACAGGATTACACTTAATGATTTATTGGTCTCCTGTAAGATGTCCCATGAATTTACCTACCTTTTTCTTATTAGTATAGCTATGTTAATTTCCTTTTATTCCCAGCATAGGGACACTAATGTATACCTTATGAGTGACCACTCCTCTAATCCATTACTTTTAGAATTTTCAAAGCCAAGACCCACCCAGGGTTTCACGTGTGACGGTTAAGTAATCCCAATGGTTAAAGAGTGAGTCCCCCATGTTTGACATACATGACGTAAAAATTACTATCACTCAATTCCTAAACACATGACCGTAAAATATAGTCTCACTCTATGTGGAGAATTCAAGATGCTCCATGCATAAATAGCGTGGGATGGTCTTTACACCACCCATCATCACAAAAAATGAGTTATTCCTCACATGGAATAAGATCCTCCCCACATGTAATAACATCCTCATCGTAGAGAATGATATCCTCCTTAGGTAGATCCTATGCGTAAACCCCAAACCATCAATTTTTGTTGCATCTTTTGTGACACAATAGTAAAATATACTACTTCCTCTTGTTTCTCACACTGAGCATGAATCATGTGGTCTTGAAGGTTATTAGTGACCATGAAACCTATCCATACTCAATGGGAATCCCTGCTGTATAAATCCCCAAACTTCATCTACCCACATGGGCCACTCCCATATGTAAACCCCAACAACATGCTCTATTTCCCAAGGCCTCCTCATCAGGTGCAATCCCTACATCGTAAAGAACTACATGGACTTTGATTCCAAACCAACATTGATATGCAAGAAGCCTCTATGAGGTTCAATCCAAACACCTAACACTTCATCCACTCCACCGATAATCTATTCTGATTTTACCCAGCCACCTCATCATCATGAGATCATGCCACCCATTTGAGTAGCTCCCATTCGTAATCCCCAAAAAATCCCTCAAACTAAATGGGTTTTGTTCCCTTACTTTTAAGAAGGATACATGGGATGCCGCCCAAGGGTTCAATCCCAAACAATGGTTAACCTATTTCACCACTCCATGAGGTGTGCCTCTTTGATCAACCTCTAGTGGTGTCTAGATCAACCTTAACAGTGTGACATATAATATTTAGGGGACAAACCTTCTGAATCTACCTCCATGGAGCATTCTGATCCATCTATTAGTAAACCTTATAGGTTCTCTCTCTTACTAATGTATTTACCCAATCCTTCTCCACAGGGTGTTCTGATCAGTTTCACTCAATCTTTGTAAGATGTTAATATCACAACCTAACCTATAATGCTACCTCATGAAAAATATCGGATGCCTATGGTGAAAGCATTGTAATATATTACATGGGAACTATACACCCCATGATAGACATGGTATTTCGTAGGTTCTGTTGCTGAGATGCCTCCAAGAGATACCATTTTATGAGGAAGAATACAATTTATAAATTTTCCCAGCATCCAGACATTCCAATGATTCCCAACATGAAAAATATATAGGCTAAAGGTTGCGGCCCTATCAATACCCTTTGAAATTTCTATATATATGTAGTGTAATTAACCAGTATCCATAAAGATATGGCACTAGGAATGAGTTCCACAAACATACATACCTCTCTGTGGGAGAACCGGAATAAGAAACTAGTTCCAAGGAGGCATCTGAGGAAGGAGACACTATCATCCCATCATTACATTTTTATCAAGGATCAAACAACACCGATTATTGTGATTAAAGATTCCCGCCTTTGGAAAGATGGAATGCAGTGTAAAAAAGGGATATCAGCACAAAAAAACCAGTGTTTCGGGTGTTCCCCTCAAAAATTTTAAATAGTTTCATACTTCTGTTTCATCAAAATAACATAACCATAATGGATCAATTCATCATTGAAGGAAAGAAAGTACATAAAATTACCACTTCTTTGATTAATCATTTCCACACATACATCACTTTATATAAGATCCAATAATCCACTAGCTCTATCACATGTTCTCCCAAAAGGTGAAATTTTCATTTTTCAAAATAAAAAATATTCTCATGTATCAAAAAGACATAATAAAATTAGTCTAATAGTCTACCTATATGGAGACATTGAATTTGTTTCTCATTTATACGTCCAAGGAGACAATTCCCAAGTTATATGGGGATATAATCCACCATGAACTTCTTATTTACAATTTAAACAAATATTATCAATATCATGAATACATAAACCATTAATTAAATTCCAAACATCATAAAAAATTTCACTCATATATATAAAAAAACACATCTTTTTAATAATTGATAAAATTCTTATTTTGTCCAAAGAAGCTATAAAAATAAAATTACTGTCTTTAGTGGGAACATAATAACATTTTCCAAATTATATGACTAATCCACCATGTAGACTTAGATCATATGTTATGACTTCCAATGTGGTGAATTATTCTTGATTAACGACATGAATTCTATATCACCCATCATCAATTCCTTCGTATATTTATGTCTGTGTGTGTCATAAATTTTTTTTGATGCAAACCTGACCTCTAATATCCATGAGTTTGAGCAGGTGGAAGAAATATTTATAACACTCTCTTTTGATTACCCTAAATTTTTCTCTTTGGGAACACATCTCAACCCTAGATATCAATAATTAACTATTTTATAAGTCATAACTATTACTGATCTCAATATGTTTGTGATTAAATATTTATTAATCATCAAAAAATGAAATATCATTGTATGATTATTTTTTATTATATCATTTCACTATAGTCATTAAATTAATGACCCACACTAAAATTCAAGACCCCATAAATAATATCCATTTAGTGAGATAAGATCCATATTCCATCATAACTTATATTAATTTTTCTTGTAAAAAGGACATGATTATTTCGGTATGGAATCATCCCAATCATAACCCTTATGATTCATTTATATTTGAGTGGATAAATCTTTTAACAATTCCATCATATGGATTAAATTAACTATATTCCTGTGGAATAAAAAATATTAGGTATCCAATCCAGTTAAACACTAATAAAATTAAAAGAATAAGATATTAAATTAAATGAAAGGGATACCCGTGCAGAGGTTGAACTACGAACAAGAAAATCCATTGTGACTTATATCTTTCTCTTCTTACAGAAGCTAATCATGGGTACTCATTCTAAACTCAACAATACCTAGTTAAATTTCTTTGGTCCTAAAAAGTGTAACATGGAAGGAATATCACATATAGTGTTTTGTTTTTTATAATCTCATTCATTTGTCATACATCATATTCATATTAAATTCATAACTATGGAATTTTATAAAATATTTGTCTTCTCATTTTTTTATTCCATTTGTGTATGAATTCATATAAAATTTTCATTCTTGGGATCCTTATTTAAACCACATAATTTATTTGTTCATATAGAATTAATCTGAAACTCAATACATAATCCACAATTTTTTATTACTCACACAAAAATAGAATCCAAACATATTTCTACATATTAAAAGTATTCATATGAATAATGTAAACAAATCATTCTGATAAAGAAAGAAAGTTATATGAGATTAAAATACTCTATATGAGTAATCTTGGAGAAATATATTTTCAACCTCATCCACTTTTTCAACAATGCATATGACTTCCTTCTAGTTGGTGGTCTGACCTAACGTCCCTCTACCCAAGGATACTTTATTTAAGAGAGAATCCAATTAATGATATTTATAAACCCTAAGAAGCATAAAATATAGTCAAAAAATATTTCTAAGATAATAACTCCATATAACCAACTGATTTCAAGGTAGATTAAATATAAATTTATAGATCCATGCCTAATATAAAATGATGGTCTTTGACTCCTAGAAGTATGCTAAATATTAAACATAAAGTACACATAATATTTTCATCTCTTAAAATTTTTACTAACACAACTAGAAACATAGCATATAACCATGGTTTAAAATAGTGGGTATAGGCTATAACCATGGTTTTATGAACCGTGGTTGATGGAGTTGTCGATATTGAGTTACACCAAAGATTACAATAGAAAATATGGGTACAACCTATGATATTTTATCATACCCATGATTTTTGTTAAACCATGGGTATATATCTATACACACAGTTTGGAGAACCATGGGTATATCTTTTCCTAATAGAAAACATATATCCAATGTTCATTGAACCGTGGGTATAACTACCTGTCCGAATTTGGTAGCAGCATCCCTTCTAGCTCATCCTAAACCCGTAAATAAAATACAATTCATATTACACATTCAATGGAATACATATATTGTAAATTTAACATTAAGAAAACTTCTTGTAATAATTTTCAAACCATTTACCATACTATAGTATACATATACATCTATACAACCAATCAATTCAAGTCATTAAACAACATCCACATGTCTCTTTACTACTAAGTCAATAATGTAAGGGATAAATATCTCCCCCATTACCATCATCCTCATCCTCATCACCATCATCAACATCCGCATCACTGACAACATCATCTGGAGCACCAACATCATCATCATTGTCATCATCATCATCATCACCACGACTGGCACCATCAGCTCGACCTCCACTAAGATCCCCATTAACATAACTCAAGGCATCATATAAAGTGTGAATTTCTTCAATATGTGAATAAAAGGTATTAATAGATTCTCATTAATGTTATGGAATTATAACTAACACAGATTTCAGGAAGGTTTCAGTGATCAATTTAATTCTTTCATGATCCTGTAAAACTTTTTTTTCCACAACTACTTCTGAATGAGCATTTTTCATCTCAGTGGCCTGATATGTTTTAGAGGAGCTCGATTAGTACAAATAAATAGTATGGATTATGTTATTTTGGGCCTACATCAGACTCTCACTTGGTGCTCCTCACCTAATACCTGACTCAAATGATCACTTGGCACGGAATTGTGATCTTTTTTGTCATCGAGGGACTATAGGGAAGACTATTGACAATATAAATAAGATACTTACTAAATAAATTTTTATAAATATTTTATGTATAGATAAAAAAACTTAAAATCTTTTCTTGTGATTGTGGATTTACTGAACCTTCATCCTTTTTCTTCATACTCTAGAAAAATAATTTTTCTCGAGGCACACAAACTTTGATGAAAAATTCCGATTACTAAAAATGTTTTAGATTAGTATATTGCTACATTATTTAATAATATTAAATTGATAAAACCTGGAATGGATTAAAATTTTAGATGTTGAATAAATCCACAAAATAAATAATCATCTAAATTTATATTTAAATAGAAATTTAATAATAGAGACATAACATAAAAAATACATACTAATTAGCATGCTATGCATAGATATTATATGGATTCATCTTTTATGTTAATTTTAGTCCAATTCTATTTTTTAAGTTATTTGGTTATTCGATAACTTGGTAATTTTGATCATTTGGTCATTAGGATCATTTTAATGTTACATTGTTTGGTAAATTATCCAATTGGTTATTTGGACATTTTCTATTTGTATGTTTTTTAAATTAGTCTATTTAGTCTATTTAGGACATTTATACCCATTAGACCAATTAGGAATATTAAGCCATATATTCCAATTAAGCCAATTAATCTAATTAGGACAGTAAAAACATTTAGGCCAATTATACCATTTAGGCCAATTAGGACTTTATGAAATATAGGCTAATTAGTCAATTTAGGACAATTATGCAATTCTGGTCAATTATTCCATTTTGTCCCTTTAGACCATTTAGGCCATTTAGGCCAATAAGACCAATTAGACAAATTATGCCTTTTATTTTTCCAATTTGGGCCAATTAGGTTATTTAGACCAATTATTCAATTTTGGCCAATTTATTTCAATTAGGTCATTTATTTGTGAAATTTAGGCCAATTAGTCCATTTACGCCAACTTAGGCCTATTCAATCCAATTCAGGCCAATTTAGTCCATTTGGTCTAATTAGAGAATTTAGGAGAATTAGGCCACTTTGTCCAATTATTCCATTTAGTATATTTAGGCCATTTAGGCCACTTATTTCATTTAGTTTAATGATGAAAATTAGTTCATTTAGACTAATTAGGCCAATTAGGGAATTTAGGAAGTTTAAAAAATATAGGATATTTGGCCATTAGGACATTAGGCCATTGGGATAATTGGGACCATTGGGTAATGGTCTATTTGGTCATTTGGTCATTAGGCCATTAGACCATTAGGTTGTGAGGTTGTTAGGCCATTAATCCATTAATCCAATTAGGCCTATTGTCCAATTGGAAAATTGGACATTATTCTATTAGGATAATTGGCCATTAGTATATTAGGCCTTTAGGATAATTTTCAATTAGTCCATTATAACATTAGTCCAATTAGGAAATTTTTTTCATTGGGACAATTTTACATTAGACCATTAGTCACCATTATCCCAGTTAGATAATTAATCCATTAAGAAAATTGGTCAATAATTCCATTAGGCTAGTTTTTGGATTGGATATAAGGGCACTAGGACAAGGTCCCATTAGAAAATTAGGACATTAGGTTAATTGGAAAATTGGACATTAGGACAAATTTCCATTATGGAATTAGACTATTTTTCCAATTAGACATTAGGCCATTAGGCCATTTGGACACTATGATAACATGAAAATTTTCCATTAGTCCATTATCCCACTAGGCCGATTGTCTGTTAGGCCATTATTCCAATTGACCATTAGAACAATTGTCCATTATGTCAATTATACAATTTTCTATTAGGCCATTAATCCATTAGTACATTAGGCCAATTGGTTGTTAGGCCATTTGGTCAATTGGACATTAGGACAATTGACCATTTGGCCATTAGGACATTAGGCCAATTGGACAATTAGTCCATTATCCCATTAATAAAATTGTATGTATGGCTAATTGACCAATGACACCATTAATCAATTTGGAAAACTCTGCCAATTGGACATTAGGATAATTGTACAATTGGCCATTAGGCTAGTTATCCAATAAGATATTAGGCCAATTTTACATTATGAAAATTGGCTGTTAGACCATTAGTCCATTATTCCATTAGTAAATTAGTCAAATTTTCTATTAGGATATCATACCTATTGTCCAATTGGCCATTATGCCATTAGTCTAATTGGTAGTGAAGCCATTAGACCAATTTTACAACATGAAATTAGGAAAATTAGTCAAATTTTCCAATTGGAAAATTGTCTATTAGGCCATTAGATTAATTATCCAATTAAATAATTAGGCTATTAGGACAATTTTACAATTAGAAAATTGTTTAATTAGCCAATTGGTTAATTTTCCATTAGTCCATTAGGACAACTTTCCATTATTCCATTAGGCCATTAGGCCATTATCCATTAATCCAATTGGCCATTAGGCAATTATGGCATTAGGAAAATTGGACATTAAGACGTTTGGACATTAATTAATTAGGCCATTAGGATATTAGGCCATTAGCAAATAGACCATTAATTCATTAGACCATTATCCCAATTGGCCATTTGGCCATTAGTCCAATTGTCCAACTATCCATTAGTCTAGTTGAATGGTCTATTTCCAGATGTATATTTAAGGTATTATTAAAAATAAAACTTAAATTTCTGCATGAAAATCTTACTAAGTAACAATATAAATCTATATATTATTTCTATTCATATTAATGTACCTATACATTCTCATGCCCAGGGACTTTAGTTCTCCCAAATGTGAAAATACATCGTTGAAGCTTTGTCCCTTTTTCTTGTTTCCCAACACACCCTAAAAATAATTCAATATAGTCAATAAGAATTAAATTTTATATAAAAAACATTAAGGATTAGGAAATCCTTAAACTCATCACTCATCTAATATATGATCATTTCTTGATATTGTGTAGTTTGATAGTTAGGTAATATTGGAACACCCTCTAAATCAGAACTAAACCTACACTTCTAGCTAAAATATAAATCATTCTTATATGATCACTAGAACACCCCAAGATCCATCAACCTTGAAAACATATCAGCTCAACTATTAAAAAAGATAAACTAATGATGCAATGAAAATTTTATTCATATAAATGAGAAAATAATATAGATATAAATTTAATAATTTTTTTACACATATCTGTAGACATGCTTTTTCCTTGATGTCATTGCTGATATGCCTTCACGATACTTGTTCAATCAGAATAATATTGTTTTAATTGGATAAACATCCCATGAAACTTCTATGATACAAATATTTTTTACCTATCATCTAATTTTCTTAATGGTAATACACCATTATTTTTGTTTGGAGATCCTAGGTTTCACGTATATGGGAGCACCCATGTATTCAACTTGAAGATCCCACTGAATAAGATCAAAGGAAATAAAGATAAATTAAGTCACCATAAAACATGAAATAAATGATGTTACATAATTTGATAATGATATAATAAAAAATTGATTCAGTCTGCCCATTTGAAAACTATGAATATGTGGGCTATCCTAAATCGGTAGCTTCTGGAGGACGTGCCTATTCCAGTGCATGATCTAGGTGATCTTCAAGAACTGGAGTGGATGGTGATAGAACATAATCACTAGATCTAGGATATATAGTAGGAAATATCGGTGTAATATACACGAAAAGATATGTTTAGTAGGGTTGGGGATACATCAAATGATATAGATTCAGTAAATGTGGGAACATCCCTGGAGGTGGCATAGACAAGTTATGAGAAGAGGAGGCTAAATGATATAATCATGGAGGTATGGGTGGAAACATCCCAATAGGATCCTGAAAAGTGTGGAAAGGTGTGGTATATGGGGTGTCTACTTTTGGGTCATGTTGGGAACATGTACGACCTGTGATCTTTTAGCTTCAGGATCACCCCCACTCGGTCCCATGTTAGATTTATGAGTAGGAGTCAACTCTGGTTCAACTAATTATCTCTAAAAAAGATGATAAATAATAATAACATGACATTATTTGTAATGTATAAGAAAAATATTTCAATTGTTATATTCACTAAGGGAAGTATAGGATGTAACTCGTGCTTACGCATCTGTTGATCACTATTAAATAATCACTTCCTTAAAATTATTCACTATTTTTCATAATCTATATAATAATGAAATATAATTTTTTTGAAAATTAATTTTTTTAAAATTAGTAATACAAATTAGATGTCAAAAATGTCATAAAACAATGTCATAACATGTTTTATCATGTTTTATATTTTTAATAAACCCATATAAACCAAGTTTTATGAATTGAAATAAATCTAATTAAATGTAATAATAACAAATAATACTAAAATAAACATATAATTTCCAACTAAAACAAAATTTTTTTAATTGTAGTAATACCAACCTGAGAAACCCACACCAAGGTAAACCGAATGAAATCTGAACATATATATTTTCTTATATATATTACCCACCACTACATTAGATTAAAAATAAAATTTCACAATGGGAAATTTGATTCATAAAATGAAATATTTTTGTCAAAACAAATGGGGGCATAAATGGTGTCAATTTAAACCCCAACATCTTGAAATGAAATGTCTTGAGATTACTTCATTAGTTACACTGTAATCATGTCTAAGACGGTCTTTCATAGAGAATAGTTATTTACACTATTGCCAAAATGTTTGGTTTATTAGTCTCTAGCAATTTACTGCTGTCAATAAATCTAAATCTATAATCATCAATAAATGTACCATGTCGCGTCATTGAATCAGACCATTTATATTTCATCATAGTGACTCGACCATGAGAGTAGTAATCCAATAAAAATAGTTTCACAACAAGTACACAATAAGATAATGTTTCATTATGAGTCTGACTATCTAATGAAATGGAATAAAAAACCATTGTAGAAGTTAACATTAAGGCATCCTAATGTATTCTCAATTTCACTGATCAATCCATTGTAAAAAAATTATAAAAATTGATTAATAAATATTTATTATAACATACCAAATAATTAGGACCGAAAACAAATGCTATTAATTATTGAGAATTAGGGTCAACATGTAAACTGAATACATGGAAAATATATGAATAATACAATTAAATTAATATCTATATTTCAAGTTAATTTAATTAATGGTAATACCTTTGATTTCAACCAAGAAAGAAACTATTTTATATGAAAATCCTCTCTCCTTAATTAAAAAGATCAATTAAATCTACTTATAATTTATTTGTGTTCCCTACATAAAATGATAATAAGATATTAAGGTAAATGTGAAATGAAATAGTGTGAGATAACATATAATTATTCAAATTACAAACTCAACATATTTGTTGAATAAACTTTAGTTGAACAAGACTGTGCAATGTGCAATATCCCACTCTTTAATGCTAAATATAAACAATGTATATGAACCATGAATCTATCCGGTTTGGGGAAGATATGGAAATGAGGGCTCAATTTTTCCATACCTCTCATTTCCATTTCCCATTGTCTGGTTTCGTCTTGTGATCACATTAGACAAATAAATTGAACAAAAATCTATACATTATTGAACTAGATGACCTATCATAATGGATATTTTAAGATGATTCTTGTTTTTTACATAGGACTTCATTATGAACATATTTAATTTAGTAGGACACATAAAAAAATAAATGGGTTTCCTAAGAAGTGTTTTAGTTGGAATATGAACTGTTAAATTAAGCATGCAAGTGAAAATGATGAAGAATTTTTTTTTGCAACTCAGACAAAATTAATGTCACGAATTTCTGAATTTTTACCAATAAACAATTGGATAAAATTTTAGCATAAAGGTCTCTAAAAGTGTAAGAAGAAAATATCTATCACCATTAAATTATTGGACAACGAATGCCGATTTATTGTGGGAATAAATTTAAGAATAAGGGTGTGATAATCATGAGTTTTTTGGGATTTTAGCATCAAATCACTTTTGTTGAATTATTTTGATAAATTTTTAAGAATTTATATAAAGAAACATGATATTATACAATACTTATAGAAATTTATTATTCTATAATTGTGGCATCAAATAAAAATCACATGGAACTTCCCATTTGTTTTCACTAATAGAGACAAGATGTAGTTATTATCGAATACCCAAATCCAAAACATGCCTGTGAGATTGAAAGGCATCTTCTATCTTCCCCTTGATATTTATAATAATTTTAGGAAACATTTCAAATATATTTTTCTTTATGTGAATTATATCGAAAGAATGATGTAACAATTTGGTTGACCAAAATGGAAACTCAAAGAAGATAATTCAATTTTTTTTTCAATTATATGTGTATTTAGTGTCAAATGTCTTCCAATTTTTGGATTCCATCTGACATTTCCCGAATAAATAACATAAAATTTTCAATTCATTAAGAACATTAGTTCATAAATATGTTGAGGTGGCTATTTAGTGTCAATAATATTATCAAACCTCTTGTGATTCTTTGATGCCCCAGGAAACTTAAATTTTGATGATATTTAATCCTTCTCCAATTCATATTCTTAATAAATATAGTACATGATATTTTTACCTTTACGATCCAACTAGACATCATTAAATAAGTAGTGAAATCATTTATATTACATAGAAGGGAAACACAGAACTGAAATATAGTATTTGAACAAGTACTAAATGTGTTCATATCCATATCCCAAAGATGCTTCAAATTTTTTTTAAAGGTTGAAAGTATACGTAACTATCATTTCCAATATCAGAAGGTCTAGATATTAGTATACTCAGACACATCCATGGTGGATGATTATAAATGTGAATAAAAACAAGTGACATGTTGTAGCATTAATCATCTGACCAAAAAGATTAATACCATCATAGGATAGACACAACCGAAAAATATTTACCTCATATGAAAAATTGGGATATTCTACATCATATCCCCACCATGATAATCCATATTTTGGATTAACCAAATCATAATTAACTTTAATTCTCTTAACATCATTCCATTACATATTGGATGATATTTTTGCAGACTTGAATAGATTTTGAAGCTTCAGAATTAATGGAAAGTCCACATAACTTTCTATGGAACACATGTTGGTGTTTTATCTGCATTTTACTTCCATCAAGATGTCTAGAATTCTATATTTTCATTATGGTTAGTTGTTTACTCCAAAAAAATATATAACCTTTTAGAAAATAACGAATTTTACTCATAGAAAATCTAAGCTTCTTAATTAACATCCATGAATTATATGGATTCGAGGGAATATCTTCACCAAAAGGAATAAATTACTTGAAATATATAGAAATATCATGAATGGAGATATTTAAATTCCATGCATGTTTATTCCCATTATATAAGCTCATTAAAAAGTCAAACATTTTCATTTTAGTACATTCTTGATATAAAGGAGTTCTAGAACCATCCATCATTTTTTCACTCTCTCAACATCATCATCTTTAGTATTTTCCACATTTTTAGTGATATAATTTATATTTTTCACTGGTATACTATCTATCTCGCAACAATGCACAAATAGAAACAGTTCAAATATCAAATTCTCTATTCCACTTTTTTTTGTCTGTTCATGAACTATAATATATTATCTTGTCTCTCCATTTTGATACCAAACATAATAGTTTTTCTGAAATCCAGCTTATTTAGATGGTATCTAACTTCATACCTTTTTAACCATAGTCTTCAAACACAATTATAACATAGAAATTATATACGATATCCATCTATAGAATTATTAATGGAAAATTTTAAAAAATCAATGTTATTTTAAAAATATGTTTAAATTTGATCGGTATGATACATACAACTTCTAACCGTTCTTTTATATGAAAATGTTAAGTTACAATCAAAAAATGTAAAACATAATTAAAAAATACATTACAACCAATTTCTATATGAATGTATTCAAAGAAACAGTAATTTTTAAAATAAATAAAATATATCATAAATGTAATAATGGGGATGGAATATCTATGTTTTATGATATATGAAATGCAATAAAAAATTAGAAAAAATTACTCATATCTAATTATAAAGTATACATTTCTAATTCTATTTGTAATTATAATCTTAAAGATATTTCAGGAAGTGAATAAATTCAATAACCATTTTACATGAATAATGGAAATGTCATGTTCAATGAAAATAATTATATATTATTGGGTACATTTTGATACAATAAAGAAAATAAACCATATAAATACTATATCTAATGACTCATAAACAAACATTGGAGACAATATTAAAAAATAGGCAAGGGTCATAAAATGATATATAGATGACTAAAAAAAATAAAGATAAAATTTAAAATATTTTTTATTTCAATATACCATTCCATTAAACAAATTTCTTTCATATAAAAATTTACCTTTAAAAACTCCACAGTGAAATTCTAAACTGTAATCATTTAATTTTTTATTACATATTAGAAATCAAGTATTGTCGCATAAATGGAGTATTCTAAAAAATTGCATGTGTAGAACAGACTACCTATCAATACAATCTATTGATGAGATCCTCAAGCTTCAGTAACAATAAACCGACCTACGATAATGAATAAATAAATTTCTACAACCATTTGAGTCAAAATAATTCTTGTCCTGATAATAATAATAACAAATACCCAAATTAAAACCATAAAATACTTAATATAACCTCGATAAATAAAACTTAACAAACCCCATAATTTTCCCTACCTAAGAAGTTCACAATTTCCACCCATAATAAAAATTTACTTAGAATAATTTTGAAAACTACTTATGTAAAAAATAATGATGAACATTTTTGAAATGATATGCCTCAAAATATTTTTCTAATGCATATTGAATCATCATCAACTCGTCTGAATTTCATAATGCCTTTATAAAATTCATTCAAAAAATTTAACCCCAAAAGGGTTATATAAACTTTATAATATCAACATACATAATAGGAAATCCACCAAATTGTAAATACCCATGTCGACACCATATATTCAAAATATTGAAAATGTACAATAAAAATAAATAATCTTTAAATTAACAACACAGTACACACATTGGTATGAATATACTTAAACTACCATCATGGGTATAAAATGAAAAATAAAGCATCAACCATAAATATACAACAACAGAATACTAAAGTCACCTTAAAATTAAAATCATTAAACCAAAATCCCAAAAAATAAAACATCTCCCACAAAGACTGTTAGTTCAAATAATCTAGAAGAATCTTAACCTAAGTGTATCATGGATAGGATTTCATACATAGATAAAAATTAAAATAATATTCAATAAAATTTAAGATGGATTTGGAAGTCAATATGAAATGGATTAGAATAAAAATTCTCTCAATTAGAGGAGAACATAGGAGGAGGAGAGACATCAGTCATCTCTCGGGTGAGGGAAATACATATTTACCTAGGGAGGGGATATATGCATCTCAAAGAGTGACGGGGGTAGGGTTGGAGGGGGGCATGCATGAATCTGTCCAAACAGTTTTTAAAAAATAGTTTGGATAGATGAGTTATACCCAAAGTTTACATAAACTATGGGTATAAACAGACTCCATGCAAGCTATATCCACTGTTTCTCTAAACTCTAAGTATAACTCCAAGGGGATAGCCCATATTCCTAGAACATACAAACATTATTATCAAAGTGATTCGACAAATAAATAATCATTTGACATATATTAAAAAATAAAAGATAATTATTCTAGAACAATTCATAAATAAATGATAATTATAAACCATATAAATTAGCAATAACATATATTTTATATATTTATTTTATTATGAACTCTTTCATATTTTATAGTATATACAATTTATATGAAATTTATTGAATTCTAAACATTTTATAATTAATTCTATATTATATAAACATTTTCTTTAATCTAAATATCATCTCTTTGTTCATTTATATATAATTTATAAATCATCATTTATAATTTTTAAATAAAAATTTTATTTATAGATGATAAAGAATTCTATATTATAAGGTAAAAGAAATATAAATTATTAAAATTTAATATTATAGTATAATATGAATAATAAAAATTTATGTAAATAATTATATATAATTTATAATCAAATAATTAATTTATTAACACCTTATAAATTAATACATTCCCGAAATACATTTATTATGAATTATAAATATTTAATAAACCAATAAAATTATTAAATAGGTGACAAAAAATTTTTAAACATTTTTTAATTCACTATTATATAGAATCCATAATCAACATAGGTGTAAAATCCCACTACACTAATGAAAACTATTTTTGGACGGGTAGATCAATATGACCCTTACGTAGCATGTACCGCAAAAGTGTACTAAAGAATTTAACATTATATGTACTATTCACATAAAGGTAAATCATGGTTTACCCTTATATGAAAACCTTCACTAAAAGGTATGTTTAAGATTACCATTATGTGAGCCCCTTCATGTAATGGTAATCCTCAAACTGACATTACATGATTATCCCACATAACATTCAAATATTTAGGACGTATTGGATCAATATTTTTTCAAGATTTGAGATCATTAAATTATAAGGGAATATCCATCAAAGTAAATTAAAGGAAGTGGAGGAGACACCTTTCATTGAGGGAGAAATTCTGGTAGAACCGGTTAGCCAGTGCAAGTCACCAGCAAGCTGGTGCCCTGTGGACTAATGTATTATTATAGAAAAAGACTACTGAGTATCTTATAATAATTAGCATCTTACCAGTGATTATTTTTGAGAACTAGTGATATGTAGGTGACCCACCTTTTAATTGATGAGGTGCACTGTGTATCTGGTTTTGTTGATAAAATAGACATGAGGGGGATTTTTACCATTGATAAAAATTCCATTAAAGTGGCCTTCTTTAGAATCAATTATCCAACATAATTATGAAATATTTCTAGACCTTCTATATCTAATAAATTTAGGTTGATGGAATATTTTTTGACTCAAAATATTCCAACTACACCACTCTGATTATAAAAATATTAAATCACTGACAATAGAGAATCCTCTAAAAGAGGCAATTATTATTTCTCAATATCTCAAAGGATCTCAAAATTTCTCTCAATACTTCACTCAAAATTTTAATCATCCTTTCGATAGATTATCTAGCATAATATTAATGTTTTTTTTCCAAGAAAACCATTCTCTTATCATCTTCTTCTACAATGAGTTCTCACTACCAAAAAAGTTAGAGTTGAGTTTCTTAACTACCAGTAAATATCGAGAAGGTGATAAAAAACATTAATTTTGAGGGATACGTTTATTTATCACTAAAAATATTAATGGATTAATAACATATAACCCTCAACATAATGGTATGAGATATAGGGTCCCAAACAGAGCTATTTCAAAACTCCTTAATCAAACCGTGTTTTCTCTCTCTTTTATTTTACAAATTTCATCACTCAATATCAATACACCTAAGTTGATAAATTCAATATAATATTTTCCCATTGTTCTTATTAAAATTATTAATATTAAAACTAGCTATTTAATACATAAAAAATATATCATTTTATTATTTTATTTAATTAATAACTTTATTTATCTATCTTTTCAAAACCCTTTAATTTTGAATATACAGTTTTTGGATTTATTACTTTTTTAAAGGGAAACTTTCCCCACTATTTCCATCATTTTTTCAACAAACAACTCATATCAAAGGATTCTTTTAGTTATTAATAAAAATAATTCTAATTTTTTTTATTATTATCTACTTTTTTTTTAATAATAACTGATTTTAATGTGTGATATTTTTATGATGGTATCTAATTCTTATTCATAATATCATTGTTTATAGTAATATTATTACTATTATAAAACTCGTATGTCAAAATTTCTTAGAATAATTAGTTTCCCTATTTGGAAAAAGGTTATTTATAACTATATTACAACTAAATAACCCGAAGATATGTGAACTCCTAATGATATTAAAAACATTGAACTTAAGAGAAAATACATGAATGGTTTAAAAATTGGACCTGACTGAATGAATTTGATTATGTTTCTATATGTAAAACATCACATTAATTATTTAAATTTCTATAAGTTACTCATGAAGGAACAAATGAATTTAATGATACCAGTTTGGACATGTATCCGAATTATTTTTAATTCTTATCTATATATCCAAGTGAATACATCACAACGATTTTTTAGATGGTTTTATGACATTTTCAGTGGTTAAAAGTATCTTGGTGTTGATTTGTCTACAGAAACCCAAGTGAAAAAGATACTCTAGGTCCTACCAAAAAATTGGGCACAAAATCCACAACTATAAAAGAAGCAATGAATGTAATGAAAATGGATGTCAAAGAACTTATTAGATCCATAATTATATATGAAATTACAGTGAAGAAACAATATGAGAAAGAATATAATGAATCCTAAGTTGTAAATAAAACAATATCCATAAATGCTATCAAAGATGACTCAATTGGTGGTGAAGTTAAAGAATTTCCTCAACTCATAAGGAACATGGAAAAATTATATAGAAAAAATAATTGAACCAAGAAGGGAAATAAAAATGTGGAACCATAAGTTGCATTATATGAATTCAATAAAAACTTTCACATCAAGATGGAATTCTTCGTCTATAAAAATAATGTAAAATAAATGAAACAAGATAAGAAGGCTCAAAAATTTATAACATGGCGTACAAGTGATGATTCTGTGGAATGAAACTCCTCACCATTTTTATGTGACTCAAGTTCTAAGTTATTAGTGGCACATGATGATTGAGATAGTATGGTTCGTACCCATGTTCAAATTTCCCCCTCTTAATATTATTCTCTTTTTTATTCACCCACTTCTTATTCCTCGTTCCCCTTAAGTCACCATAGGTACATAGACCTAAAATATGCTCATAATAAAATAGAAAATGGTTTTAATAATCATTAGTCATTATATAGTGAACATGATAATAAATAGTCATATGTTATTAATGAAAAAAATTACTTCAAAATAAAGGAACATGTTCTCAAGGAAGAGAATGAATTATCCATGAAAGTTAATAACCAACTAAATGTTTATAAAACCGAATATATTATAAAAGACCTTGTAATTTCTCTTTACAAATCCAATAAAGGTGAAAATAATCTAATTAAAAATTGGGATCTCAAATATTTAGAAAATAAAATGTACTTCATGGTTTCCCAAATAATGAAAACACCTCATAACTCTATCTAAACCAATGTTTTTAATGGATGATCACAATATTCTTTTTACAACTATTATAAAAGAATTTGACATTTAATTTATCAATGTGATTTCAAGAATTTATAATATGGGAACCAATATTAATCTTTTTTTCATTAAATGTAAATAGATTAATATATAATACTAAAAAAATTCATATTCCTAAATCCTTATTGGATAATATTAGTATACCCATTTTTTGGGTACAAAACATTTAAGAATTTTATATTATAGGGAAAGTGTCATCTTAGGAAAAACTAAGAAACACAATTGTACCTTAGTATTTGTTTCTCAAGACATATTTGTTGCAAACACTCTAAATTTAACAGAATCAATATATTCTAATGTGGTCACATTGGCTTCACTAGTCACTCTAAGGGTAAAATAATTGGGAAATGTACCATTTTTTTTCTAAATCAACTCTTATTAAAATTATTTTTTCTATAAAAGTATTACAACCCAATTTTCTAATATTTATTCAATTTATTTATTGTGGTTTCAAAATTTTATTTCAAAAATTAATTTTTTCAATGTTTTTAACTAGAAATTGATAATTTTATTTACCACTTCTCGATTTAGAAATGCTGATAATATAAAATTAAAATCTACCACTAGCCTAAATGTTTAATGTTTCAATGAAAAAGTTAGCAATAAAGGATTTAGAATAGATTACCTTCTCATTATTTCAAAAAATCACCTGTCTAACTCAATAATTATTAACTTTTATGAGATTTACCCAAACCACATTTCAAAGATGGCATGGTTTGAGAAACCTGAAAATATGGTATAAAACAATAATATTCATTAAATATAAAATTTTAAGTTCTTATAATAAATATACTGAAATGTTTTATCGTTATTTATTCATACCTTATCAAATTTAATTTATATAAGGTATATTCTATAACATTTTTATTGTTGTGACTTTAAAAAATTCTCATTGACTTACTTATTTTCTCATAAAAGTGAATCTTGTAAAGCCTACAAAAAGTTTTATAAAAATATTAAAATTGATTTTTTTTTAAAAAATTACTTTTGTAAGTGATTTTGGTGGATAATTCACTAATAATGAATTTTATGATTTATGTACTTCTATGTGATATAATAATTTTTTTCTCTAGAAACCCCTCAACCAAACAAGGTAGCCATGAGGTGAAATTGAACTATTAAACAAAAGCATGAAAAAATTTAAATAAATATAATTTAACTCAATATTTTGGGGATGAGTCTATGAATATTTCATTATTTATCATTAATCACATACTCATAAGACCTTTTCTAAAAAATACAATTTATAAACTTTCAAAAAACTAAAAGCCTGTAGTTTTCTTTTTTAATGTTTTTGGTTGAATTTTTTTTACACTAAACACCAAAAAAATCATGGAAATTTGGATTCATAATCCAATGAAGTTATATTTATTGGGTAATCCAACTCAAGGAAGGAATAAAAATTCTTTTAAATGGGACTAAATTATTGGAATAATCAATCAATGTTTATGTTGATGAAAATTTTTCAAAATCGCTTTCTCAATATGTTTTTGAAAATGATGTTTTAAATGATCCTTAAAAATATAAATAGGTTTAGGATGAATTATAACCTCTTACAAATTATTTAACTAAAGCGTTTAAAAAATACAAGGACCACCCCTGTGAAAATGTAAATTGATATTGGAAAGCGTGAAATCATACAATAAGATCATTCCTAATGATTCTGAACACATTTCCTTTTTTCTCTCATTTAAAACCCCTAAATAGCAATGATCCTCTTAATAATGGAAATTGTGTTCTTTCCATCAAATATTAATTAAATCAATTCACTCAAAATGATGCATGTACATTCATAGAAAGACCTAATGATCATCTTATTATTGGATCTAAATAGGTTTTTAGGATGAAGTTATATGAGTTTGTTAATATCAGTATAAATAAATCTTATCTAGTATTTAAAGGTTATAAAAAAGATGAAGGAATCAACTATGGTGATATCTTTTTATGTATAACCCCTTGGTCGATATCCTATGCCATCAAGAAATTCCATGATGTTCATAACAACAACATCAAAGTGGTCCATACTATGTTGGAGGGGAACAAAATTGTGGATCACTTAAACTCGATCGATATCCTTGGTCTTGGTAATTTATGCCTATATAGTTTGAACAGCCTTAATCTCTAGGGGTTCAACTAGATTAGAGTATATTCCCTCAGTATCCTTAACTTTAATCCTCCTTTGTCTCTTGTTCCTTTGGCCTATAGTGTCATATCATTATACTTTGTAACTTCCCTTGTTTTGAATAAAAATTTATATGACGATGATGATGAAAAGGGAATTCATAATGAGCTATATGGGTGAAAAAAAATTCATTCTGATTTTCAAATTTATCAAAATAATGATTTTATTTTCATAAACTAAAGAGAATGAATTAATAAAATCTTAAAATTATTTGGCATCGATCATGATAAGAAAATTAGTTCTCCCATATTTACAATATATAAAATATTATTGGACGAAATGAGGAAGGTGGTCGACAATAATGTTTATAGAAGTATGATTGGGTTTCCACTTTATCTTACTATGACTCGACTTGATATTATTTTAATGTTTGAGTATGTGATTGTTTTAAATAAAATCATATGGAATCTCATCTCAAATATTTTAAAAGTATTTTTACCTATTTAAAAGGAACCCAATTTTTGGTTTTTATCTCAATGGATCTTATTTTGAATTATCTTGTTTTTTCTCATGATGATTTTGGAGGTTGAAAACTAGATTGGAAACGTAAAAGTTGTAAATTCTTCATACATGGACAATTCCTCATCTCGGGAAGTAATAAAATGAAAAATTTTGTGGAAATTTCTATTGGTAACTCCAGATAAAAATCCCCAATGATTATTTTTTCCCACATAAAATGGATGAAACATACTCTCTTAGACTTCAGGATTCCCTATGACCAAATCCCTATTAATTTCAATGACACTGGTGGTATTAATATTTCCAAAAATTCTATCAAATACTCTCGCACTAAAAACATTGACCGCATCAACCATATCTTTAGAGATCACTTCCAAAAATGTGATATCTTAATGTAATTTTTTAAGAATGAATATCAAATAAATTATATTTTTATAAAACCCTTCGCTCTTGATAATTTTGAATTTATTAAATGTGAATTAGGAATAGGTCTCTTGTGACGCTATTCATTTTGATCTTGAATAACTCAAGTAATATTTTCAAAATTTATTTTAAAATCACGATCCTTCATTTTCTTTTAATAACATAAAAATATTGGTTTATTTTTCCATCCATTATTTCTATTAGGTATGATCCTAAAATCTCAATTTTTTTATTATTTGAAGGAGGTACTTATCTCATAATTCTAAAACATTTATTAAGTTAAAAATTATTTTAAAATTACTTTTAAAATTAGAATACGTTTTTCTCGTATTTTAAAACATTAAAATCATATTTTCTAAAACAAGAATTTCTATCACAATTTTACTTTTTTGAATTAAATGTGTCTTCAATCATTTTATTCACTTAATTTTTTATTTTTTAAACTATTTTCAAAAATTATATGAGTAATTAGTTATATTTTATATTTTTTTAAATTCCTCTATCTATCTTAATTGAAGATTAATAATGAGTAAAATTTCTATTATACGTATATGTTTTCCTCTCTAACAATTATTTTTATGTTGTACTTAATCAAATGAAAACAAACTAACACTTTAAAAATATGTTTTCTTATTCAATGGAACTTATTCAGTATCTTACCTTGGTGAAAAAATAAATTTTTTCAGAAAATATCATCTTGGTAAAGGGATATAAATTTTTAATATTTCCTCTTCTTTCTTATTTTATTATTTTATCTCTGTTTAATTTTATTCCATTTTTATTTTAACATTATATTTTCTAATTTTTTTTCTATATTAATAATTATTTTTTTCTTTCCCCCACTTAATCTATCCTATTAAGGGGGGGGGGGGTTTAAAACTAATACCTTTTTTCATTACCGTTTTTTATTTATCCTAATTTTTAGTAATCTAAAATATCTTTTTAAAATACGTCTTGATTTTTTATTCAAATACCTTCTTTTCAATTTTCTCCCTTTTCATTTTGATTTTTTTCGACAATCAAAGTGGGGGAGAAGGTTAATATTTAAGAAAAAATATAGTTTTATATCAAAGTTGGAATGATTTCATTGAATTTATTATACTTCAAATATATAGATTTTTATTTTCCGTAAATGTAAAATGGGGAGAATTTAATGAATTTCAATGTTATGTTGTATTGATTAATTATTTCACAAAGGAGATTTTACTCTAATATGAGTTAAATTTTGTACTCTTTGAATTTGAAATTATTGTTTTTAATCTTTTAGCATAATGATTATCATATATAGACATATTGAATGACTAAAAATTAATTTTTTTATTATCAAATTTTTTTTGATGAAATGTGAGAAACATAAAAAGACATGACATAAAAATTAAAGATAAGTTTTGAGCCTATTGGAATATTTTTCCCTAAATAATTTCCATGAGAGGGAACTTAATAGTGTTCCTAGATTTTTCCTTATAAATAATTCAAAGGGACACAGAATATCCTCCAAAGTATGGATGTGCTCCTCACAATTTATCTTTCCTTAATTGAAGCCCCTTATCAATATGTCATCCTTCTCATTAATCCATGAAATATTCTCTCAATTTGTGTTCACGTGGAGAACCCTTTCCTTAATTCTATCCACATATTTTATTGTTATATTTATGGTAATATATTCCTACATAATGGACTCCCCCAAATGAGCTAGAAAATACCGTGGGTTCATGTTGTGGACATTCTCCACTCCCATATCCTGTTACTGGTAGTCTATAACACTCTCTGACATATCCTCACCCAAGCCAGAACTATTTTCATTATGATTTACCTTCACTTTATAATAATCATTACTTATCCATGAAATCTTTTTTGGTTTAGTTTTATTACTTGAAATGGTCCCCATTAGGTTTTCAAGGAACAAATATTCTTATCTCCCTTTATTTATCCTCTCTTTAGTGAAATTGTAGTCTCCGCAGTCATGCATAGTCTTATTCAACTTATTTTTTCTCAAACTATAAATACCTTGGTTGTAACTCCCACCTGTATTTTCCTCCACATAGTAATAATTAGATTCCTCTCCTGATGATGTTCTTTAAATTTCTTTCTCCTCAATTTAATTCTGCACCTGTGTGAAGCCATCATGATCTTTTCCTAGCCCCACCAGATCCAAGAAATCAAATTTGTTCCTTATTGGGATTCTAATATGGTTCTGCCTAATGGTGGATTCATTATTTTGACACACCAATTCATCTATAGTACCCTGATTTTTAGAGACCAAAACCTTGTCACCACTTTCTTCCTCCACTCACCAAATAAATCAACCCTTGATCAGGGGATACCTCTGTATGAGGTAAAATTAGCATAATTTTCAAGTAATCATCAACTCAATACTCTTCATCCATCTCTGTATCCAGATAATCTTTCTCAGTCATCTTGTGATCACCTAAAGCGCACATCAGGAAATAAAAAATGTTAAGAAACATTGGATTTTTTGTAGGTCTTCCCACATTCATATGTGGGTCAAGAACCACATCATTACCACCAGCATGAGACATTGACTCAACTATTACCATCTTCAGATCATCACCCTCACAACTAGATCCATTCCAATAATGAGAATCTAGATACCCTAGATGCCTACACATCTTTCAATAATCCACATAGAATTCTAAAAGCACTGATTGATTACACCTGAATTCTTTACCAACATCAACCCAAAGCCACACCACTATTGGCTTGGAGACATAAAACTCCACACATACCCATGGGTTAATCAGATGTATGACAAAAAATGATCTATTTTTGGAACACAGAAAACGTCCAACCATGTTCCCTAGAACCAGAAGGATTATAGGGTTTTGAAAAAACAAAGGACGTTCCGAGAAAAAACCAATATTGTGACTGAAGAGGAATCCTGATTCATATTGAAATAATAAGACTAGTCAAATAGAAATAATTTATAACCAATTAATATACATGGATAAATGGACCATGCAAAAATCATATCTTCATTCGGGGCAAAAAAAACCATCAAGTGGAGTTTGTTGAGATAATAGACCATCGATTTCCATTGTAACCCCCAATATTCAAAGAAAAACTAGTCAAATTTATCAACCAAAGGATATCGATGCATGAAACGAGCTAAAAGTGTCAGATACAAGAGCTTATAAGCTTCCATTAACTCCAATAACATTAACTAAAGATGAGGTGTGCCTTCAAATATCTCGAGAACCTTCTAGATAAGAGAAATATCCAGAAATTCAGGGTGAGCATCAGGATATGAGAAAGGGAGGATGGGTAGGGGCTCGAAGCCAGTGGGGTAAGATCCTACCCCCATCTGATGATAGGAATGTGGGAGTATGAGGCTATCTCCATCACTATTATGGTATCACCAACGTGAGCTGAGAGTGGAGGTCGAGCGCTCCTGAGATACTTATTTCTATCATCATATTGAATTACATAGAATATCTATTTATTTCATGATTTAAACTTGATATATAATTTATATGTTAAGTTTTTTATCATAAAAAATGGGGAGAATGCTATGAACCTCTCTTTGATGATGTTTTCATAACAAACAATACTCATTTTTGTTTTGAAAAAAAATTCATTGATAGATTATTAGTAATATCAATTTGATATTATTTCATGTCATTGATGGTCCTGATAGTAATGATAATGTCAATTCAAAGAAAACATGTGGATATTTTTTAATGCTTAGATATTCATTTTATCATTCTTTGATATCTTCAAATAACATTGGAAAATCTATCGAAGCATGTTGAATGAAGTAGAGGATGAAACTTTTGAAGATAGAGAAATATAGGAAGTGTGACATAGAAATTGATGGGAATTGGCCAACCATTTCTATATGAAAGAAACTCCACTTAGAACTGAATACCAATGTCTCATTGGTTGAGGATAATTGGACAATATTTGGGAATTATAGAGAACCATACTTCTATATCATGGACACATACCGTCCACTAGCAAGTAATTGATAGCCAGTGGGGATTTTCCAGACCCGATGAGATACATTTGAACCACTAGTGTAATTTATCTATTTTTTCATGTCAATGTTTGAAATATATCTAATAATATTTTTTGAGTTAGGTGTGGAGATGAAGTGAGATTCTAAGGCCCGGTGAGCTCAGAATAGTATTTTGAAAATATTAAATATATTAATATCACACATTATAATTTTTATAGAAAATGATGAATAAATCCTAAATTGAGTCTTAGGTCATAAATTTACTATCATTGATTTCAGAGCATGGGTTTTACCCAAGGCATGACATAAACGCGAATCACATCATATGCTTGGGTTGGGAACAGTCATGGGTGATAGTTTAAAAAAATTAATTTATTTAAAATAATTTATTTGATTAAACATTCCACAAACTAAATTTTAATTTAAATATTTGGATTTGAAGAAATATTATTGTTTTCCACATAACCCTATAGATATAGAGGATCCTTTAGAGGAGATCCTGAAAAACACAATTCATCCCACTCGATAACAGAGGTTCGTCTTTGCCAACACAATGTTTGGATATCACAAAAAACAATAGTGTGAAATCATTATTTACTATTGATCGATCCAAATTGATTAAAATTGTTTATTTTATTCCTATTTATCCATATATTCATTTCCTATAATGAATGTGAATCAATCAATTAAAGGATTAATTCACATATTGATTGTATTGCGGGTATTAGATTATTTTGTTTTGAATTAGGGGACTTCTCTTACTGTTTTATTTATCTCTTTATTTTTCATTCTATCATATAAAATCAATGAAAACCAAAAAAAATGGGCAAGTTACACTCCTTGTGTTTCTTTTTTGTGCATTTATTCCTTTGTTTTTCATTTTTTCACCCCTTACACTCATTTTTCCTAGTGTTTGGACAAATACCAAGTAATCAAACATTTCACGCATGTTTCCTAGCACAAAAGATTGATACCATGGATAGATGTTTAATTTAATGATGGGATCGAGCTATAATGAAGGATCGATCTTGGATAAAATTTCTTCATGTTGGTTTTGACCTATGGTGATATGGAGAAGTTTCAGATGGTTTCTTTTGGGAATCAAATGGATATATTCTAGTGAGCAGCAATATCAAAGATTTACAGGACCATATCCATGTTTTCTGGCATGATTCATGGTTGGATAAGAGGCTAGAGAAGTGGATGATGATTTGTGAATCAGATTTGTCGATTTTGGTGAATATCGATATACATGGTGTGAAAACTGGTAATACACACCATGTGGGGCCCTGGATTCGATGCTTGGGCTTCCACAGAGAAGAAAATAAACACACACCTTATGACCTCTACCATGAGGCTCAGTTTGTATCTACAAGGATACATGGGAATGATCATGGATATTTAAAAGGCATGATAAGATTACATGGTCATTTTTCATACTTAGACGTGGTCTAATACATGAACACGACTTGGCACATGGGCATGACCCGGTGTAAACGGGAAGATACACAAGAACATTTCATGATACATGAGTAGAATCATTACTGAAGGAACACATCATGTACAAATAGTAAATTATATGTAATTATTCAATGATTTCTTGTAGGATTTTTTCACCTAAGCATAGACTAGTTCCCTTAAGGGTGTGTTCCCTTGAACAATCCCTATGAGGTTTTAGTATGGAATTATGTTCTAAAAATGGATTGTGACCTTATATAATGTATTATTTTCAGATATGTTTATAGGAATTTATCCCATAGGAAAGGATGTGAACCTCTATTGTCTTTCCCTATACTGGGTTCTTAGAATTGACGTGACCAAATATAAATGGGCATCAATCCCATACATAGTAAGATAATCGAAATTTGGTTAGTCATTATTACCTAATGGCCCTAGGTGTGATCCTTATCCATGTATCAATATCTTCATACTTTTGATATGTACTTCCTTTTGGGGAGACCCAATGAGTACGACATGTTAGATGGAAACCATCAGTACTATTAGACTTGCAGAGTGAGTTACCACAATCGAGAATGTTTAGGGACTCTCAAGAAGAATCCTTGGACGGATATGCGGTTGTGATCATACCTTGATACATAATGTCGACTAGTAGAATATCTTTATGTATTATATTATGTGTCATATTATCATTAACATATCCAATGATGAGGTTTATACTATTTATTATTTATGCTCATTGATTTTGAGGTTTCATACTAGGTATTTTCATGCTAACCCCTAAAATGGTATCTTTCATCATGTCTTGTGTCTTAGGTAGATGAAAGACCATTAAACAGGGTTATTGATAGACTAGGAGAAAACTAGTATTATATTTGGGCTTGATAGACCATGGTTTGTACAAAGAGTCACATTTTACTTTGGTCCCACCATACAATTAGGTTGGAATTATTTAATGTTTTTGGTGGGCACGTATTTGGCCCTTATTGATTCCAAGTATTTTTTGCACTCTGATTGTCATATTTAACTGTATGAATTCATTTTATATCAGTTTTTTATAATGTTCATCATTTTATGGACATGGGGATATTTGTGTATATAGAGGTACCTTCCGATAAGTCCTCCCAGTTGAGTGTTATGCACACTCAGCATTAGAATCTATCCCCAAGACTTTTGGATGCATGCTTAGTGTTATCTCATTCAAATTAGTGTAGGTTAGGTAGGACCTAGTGGTCCAGGTCATGATAAAGTTGTATCATAGGTGGGTTCTATATTAGAACCAGACTTTGATGTTTTGTATAGTTGTGAAATTAGTTTGGGGTATATATAAACAATGTTATATTTTTCGAGTTCGTCTTTCAGGATAGGGACTCTAATTTTGGTTTGACGGCTAATGTATCCATAAACCAGGACTCTAATAACCTTCCTTTTGGATTTTTATATGTAGGCATTGGTTGTAGGGAAAACATTGTTACATGCAACATATAAGTATGGGTTGGGTTTCTAGGTCCTTATTGGGAAAGCTCCCCAGATATTCTTATTGACTATGGTATATCTTATCTATATTAGGATGATTGCATGCGGATTTCCATATTGGATTTAGAAGAATCAGGGGGATGATCCTTTTATTTATGAGTCTTTTATACAAGGACCCGTTTAGGAGGTAGTACATGCGGGTGGTTTTCTATTTATACCTCCTCCCATCAAGCAACAGATTGTACCTGCAGTATTAGAGGATGAGGTGTACATGATGAGAGTGATTCCTGAGTTTTAGCATCAGTAACCCATCAAGTTCTGGGGTGAGTTAATCCCCTTGAATATAAGGATTGTCTTAAAGAAGTGACGTGAATCTTTTGTCTCATCCAGACACCAACAAACTAGATAGTGGTCCTGGTGGTGAGCATTCTTCATAGTTCCATTGGGTGTTTCTTGAGCCTGTGGTTCTATCATATGATTAGGAGAATATTTCATGAACAGAGATTGCATGTCACTTTTTGAAAGATTAATATTCATCAGTGATTCTATCAATGCATATCCATGTGCTTTTATAGCTATAAGAAGAGAAACTTGATTATGGATGAGAATTTATTGAGCTTTACCAACCCCTCATGATATGCAATTATTATGGTTTGGGATCCATTATTTCAGGCACATAACTTTGATAGAGGTCTATAATGGGATATACAAGCCATTTTTATACCTCTATTCATTCCTACATATTCTAGGGTTCTAGAGTTTGCCTTGGTGATAGAGAGATTTTAAGATGATAAGAAAGTGGATGTTTATGCCAAAAATGTTTACACATTTGCTAATACATGGGATTTAGGTAAAACATTACATAATATGGGGTACAGATGTGTGAGACATTTTATGAGATGATCTAAAAGCCTTGGGTATACTCTTTAGGACTCACATTATGGCTCTAGTCTTCATAGGGAGTAGAAGATCTACTCTTGTGACAGTCAAGAACATCTTGTGTCGCATTTTCTAACAATCCATTTAGATTATAGAGAGATAGTGTATGGGCCACCTAGGAAGAGGAAGTGGTAAGAATACAGAGTCCATAGGGTGGAAAATGTGGAATAGGAGAAGGTAGACCTAAAGTAGGTGGTAGAAGGTTCGACATGTTTCCACCACCACCCCTAGTAGTCCCCCTCTAGGATCAGGGAGCTGGTGTCCAGGTGTGAGGGAATTTGTTGGACATGGAGTCCAATGATCCAGAGGCCTCAAGGATGATTAGAGTTAATATATATATCTTTTATACCTTAACAATATTTTTATAGACACATTTTTTATCCAATACCTTATTTCTACAACTTTAGTTCTAGACATAGCGGTTCCGTCTGATCCCTTAGATTGACCCTTATGATTAGATACTCCTACCAGAGATGAATTTACAATTAAATAGTTTTTTTATAGTGTGATATGATTTTTTTTAGGATATATTTTCTTAGGGAATCTTCTTGTAGAACCATTTAGTACTTTTAACACTATCTTAGGCATGGACTGACTATACAACATTCATGAACATATTCACCATTTTAGGTAGAAGATGTGGTGTGTCGCCATTTGAGATGAGGTTTCCCATCGTAGGTGAGAAGGAGACCCCAAAGAATAATTTTGGAATCATATTTAGCAGGGTAAAACCTATTATTCACAATTTGGATATAATGATTCTTAGAGAAGTGGTTGATTAGGGAGATCAGTTTCCTTCTTTGGTGGCTAGGTATAAATAAATCTTTTCTAAGGCATGCCAAGAATACAACCCTAACAGGAGATATAATTCTAAATTGACATACACCTAAGGATGAACCCAATATCTAGGCCAACATATCATATAGACCCCGCAAATACTTTTTAGTTAAGTGTACAGTTGGAAGATTTTTAGAAGAAGGGATTTTTGTGACCTAGTGTTCCCCCCTAGAGCCCCATTATTGTTCTCCAAGGAGGATCAGAGCATGAGGTTATGCATGGATTATCTAGGTCTAAACCATGTTACAGTGAATAATAAGTATCTACTTCCAATTATTTATTACCTTTTTGATCAGTTGAGAGGGGAATAATGGTTCTAAAATATTTTTCTCAGATTAGGCTAATACCAATTGTGAATATTGGTTGATAATATACAAAATATGGAATTCAAATGTATTTAACGTAACTTTGAGTAATAGGTGATTCTATTCAACATGAAAAACTCCCTAAAGTTTTTTATGAGGATCATGAACTAGATATTTTAGTATTTCTTAGACCAATTTATGGTTCCATCATTAATGATATTCTTGTGCACTATGTGTCTGAGGAGGAGAAAGCAAGACAATTGGGGATAGTTCTTGACACACTCCGAGAAAAAAATATTTATGGGAATTTATTAAAGTGTTATTTCTAGATTCGGAAGGTCCACTTCCAGGTATATGTTATCTAAGCTAATGGTTTTTTGGTGGACCCAGAAAAGGTTGAGGCCATGTTAGCTTGGGAGCCACCCTAGAATGTGATAGAGGTGACGAAATTCCTTGGATTGGTAATGGAAGTCTTCACCCTAATGATGTGGTGGCACTACCTTATGGGTGAGAGGATTATCATCTTCTTCTGACCACAATATTCTCATGTATATTTTCTCTAAGAAGGATCCAAACTTGAGATAGAGGTAATGGATAGAGTTTCTCTAAGACTATTACATTGAGATAGTCTATATTCCTAATAATGGGAATGTGGTAGATGATGCTCTTAACTGGAGATATTGTTCTTAGTTAAATTTTCAAGCATCAGAGTAGTATTCCACATTGTAGTTGTCTTTAGTGGACATGTATGGAGCTTTATATATTTCGTTGATGGTATATAATGAAATTATTTAATAGAATTTTAGGGAATCTCAATACGGTGATATAGACTATGAGGCCATACATACTCAAATATCCAATGAATGTGATCTTGATTAATTTTATAAAGGTTGGGAATATGTTAACCTTTTAATAGGATGAACAATGGTACCAGTGAAATTGTGAGATGAGGTGATGATGAAGTTTCATAAATCCACTTTGGCAATAAATCTTGGTGTGGTGAGGATGTATCAGGACCTCCAACATCATATTTTCTAGCTAAACATGAAAAATGGTGTATTAGAGATTTTCTCTTGATGCCTCACTTGTTAGTATGTAAATTATGAGAATATAGTTCCAGAAGGTTTAGCTAAACCCCTCGGGTTTATTGAGTATATATGTGATGGTATATTTTTTGGTTTAGTTTTAGGGTTACCATGTATGTCTAGAGGACCAAATTTTCCTAGGGTGATCATATACCGACTCACCATGTCAGACCACTCCATATCTATTTGGAAGAAGAGTTCAGTAGAGAGATGGTGAAACATTTACATACATGAGGTATTATGGATCCAAAGAGCTTCCTTGATGATCATTTTAGATCATGATGATCATTTCACTTCATGATTATAGAGATTATTTAATGAGGCCTTTGGGAATTAGATGTGTGTGGGCATAGATTTTCACCCCCAAGATTAATAACTAGACTGAGAAGACCATTCAGGTTCCAGAGGAAATTTTATGGGATTTTATGTTGGACTTCAACCATAGTTGTTAGGATCACCTAACATTAGTAATTATTACACAAAATAACATCTACCATTCCCCCATCAGCATGGAAACATTTGAGGCCTAGTATGGGTGAATTTGTAGGTTAAAACATTGCTTGACTAAGCTAGATGAGTCAATACCAATGGGCCCGGAGTTGGTGAGAGAAATGAAAGATAAGGTTCCGATCATCATGGAGTAGATGAGGCCTGCAAAGATCCATTAGATATCATATGAGGGTAGATGATCGGGGAAATTAGAGTTTGGGGAAGAAGAATCTCTCTTCCTGAAGGATTCACCACAATGTGAATTATGGAGATTTGGATGGTGTATCAAGATGCCTCTAAGATTCATTAGCCCATTTCAAATACAATGTAGAGATGGAGAGGTGTCATACCACCTGAATCTACCACCATAGTTATATTGGGAACACGATGCCTTCTGTGTGTCGAAACTGAGGAGATATGTGCATGAACTATCGCACGTTATCGACTAGAGAGAGCTAGACATAAAAGATAGAGACACCTTTGTAGAGTACCCAATATAGATCTCGGATAGGAAATAGAACATCCTCTATGAAAAAGGTATTACTTTTTTTTCATGTCTAGTGGAATCATGATAATATTTAAGGGATCACTGAGAATAAGGATACCTAGGTGCGAGCTCAACATGACAACCTTTTTGAGCAGTCTTTTTTATTTTTGGGATGAAAATACCTATGGTCGGTAGAATTTAATGTCATGGATTTTCCATGTAAATATTTTATAAGTATTTAGTATTATTTTTATAGCTAGGAACTAATAACACATGATATTTTGAGGCCTAGTAAGCCCAAAGTTGATATTTAAAAATATTAAATACTTTTATATCACGCACGTGTAGTTTTCCAAAAAAAATTGAGTAAGTAATATACTAATTCATGAATTAGAAATCTAGGGACCCAATTGAGTTATGATAATGGGTTTTCCTTGAGTCATAACATAACCTAAGAGTTCATCATAATTGTGAGTTCGGTGTGGTTGTGGGTCAATGTTTAAATAAAACAATTGATTTAAAATAATTTATTTAATTAAATTTTACATGATGAGAGTTTTCCTATAAATATTAATCGATGAATAAATATAAAGTTTATCCACAAAACCCTAATGATATAGAGGATACATTAGTGGATATCATGGAGAACTCAATAGATCCTGATCGATAATTGAGGGTATTACTCACCAACATAGTGTGTGGATCTTTCTAATGAAAATGGTGCGTGATCATTCTTCCTCAGTAATTGATCCAAATAGAGGTAAGAAATTTATTTTATAAGGATTTATCCCCATTTTTTTATCTTATTATGAAAATTTATCAATAAAAAAATGGATTGATTCCTAGATATATCATATTGTAGGTATAGTATTATTTTTTGGAGAATTTGGGGACTTCTATTGATGTTTTATTTATATCTCTTAGTTCATCATTTTATTTGTAAGAATCATAGGAAACATGAACATTGGATGAGGCAACCTCATCATGGTTTCATTTTGTTCATTTATTCCCCCATTATTCATGAATTGACCATCAATGCCCATTTTGGCTGGTGGTTAGATAAATACCACGTAATTAATCACTTCACACTCTTTTCATAGTGCAAAAAAATGATATTGAAGATCCGGGTTCAAGTAGACGATGGGATAGAGAAACAATGACAGATCTAGACTAGATTATATTTTTTCATGAGGGTTTTGATTTTTGTTTATTGGGTGATGTGTTCGATGGTTTGTAGTGTTATTAGATGATTGGATTCTGGAGAACAGTGATGGTAAGGATCAGCCAAACCAAATCCATGTTTACCGGCATGATTCATGTCCAGATCAGAGGCTAGAGGATCAGACTACCACAAATTATATAGTTCTATGGATTTTGAGAAATCCCAATATACATGGTGTTTAATTAGGTAATACAATCTATATAGGGAATTGGTTGTGGCACTGGGGTTTCCACGAGAAGGAAAGTATCACATATTGTGTGACACATGTCATACACCATGTGGACTCTACCCAGAGGCTCTGTGTGAATCTATAAGGATACATGGGCACAAAAAATTCTAGGTATAAAACATGGATAGAGTATATGAGATGATCCATGAATGTAGACATGTCCTTATAAACAGATATGATTAGGTTCACAGTTAGATAATGGTGTACATAAGAATAAACATAGGCATGATCCTTGATACATGGGTAGACACAGTGTTGAAGGGACACACCACATACTAACAGCACACACCATGTAATTATTTAAAGATGTCTTGGAGACCTTGTTCCTGTCAATGTTGTCTAGTTTCCTTAATGGTCCATTACGACGATCCATTCCTATGACATTTTAGTAAGGAATTACATCATTAAAAAAGGATTGTGATCCTATATAAGGGATTAATATTAAATAATATTATATGGATCTCTACCAGAGGCTGGGATGAGAACCTCTAACATCTTTCCTTATGTGGAGTTTATGGAATCATTGTGACCAATTGTAAACTATTGTTGATCTCCTATAGAGAGGGTTAATCTAGATTCAGTTAGTCTGTATTAATCCATGTCCTTGGGTGTGATCCCCATATGTGTATTGGATCTATTTAATCTTTTGATGTGTACATACATTTGGTAAGACCCAATGAGTGAAATATCAGATGGATTCAATAAATACTATCAAACTCGTTGTGTGAGTGCTCTTAGGTGAGCCTGGTTACAGACTCCTGAGTTGAATCATATGCTATAAATGTAGATGTGACCTTACTATGAGACTTAGTTTCAACTATGATTATTTTTTGATGTTCTATTTCATGTCTCATTTTATGATTGACATATTCTTTTATGATATGACTACTCTTGATGTTATATTCTTATTGATTTTAGGGGATCATACTAGGTATTGTTATACCCACCCCTTCATGGGATCTGCTAACACTTGTCATGTATTTTGTAGATAATTTCCAATTTGACGGGGTTCTTGGTGATCCAGGAGTATATGAAGAAAATATTTTGGATAGAATGACAGTGGTCTATACAAGGAGTCACATTTGACTGTAGTAACCTCATACTATCCTGTTTGACTTCTTTATAGTATTTAGTGGGTTTTTATTTTGACCATATTGCTTTTTAGTATTTTTTTACCTCCTATTTTGTGATTTATATGTATGTATGAATTTTATGTCAATTTTATTTTAATTTTCTGCATTGTATAGGATTTGAGATGTGTTTGTGCATATTAGAGCCTTAGTTTAAGGCATATTATTTGAGATTTATTCCTACATAGTTCTAGTTTACATTCACTAGAATATTAGAGGTGGGGTTGGGGTAGTCACACTTAGGTTTTCATTAGCCAGTTGGTCCCTGGTGGGAAGGATTGTGATAACAAACTATTTGGTGTGGTGAATTTGGTAGATGAATTTTTCGACATAGTTGGTCCACCTGTGCTTTTAATATTGGTCAAAATTCAATTAAATCAATCTACATTAACTTCAATTACATTTAATAATTCAAAAATATTTCCATTCCTTCTTAATCCTATAAAAGGAGTTCCTTGGTATCTTAAAAGATTCACCAGTTTCCTAGAACACCACTCTGATATAATCAGCAGCAAATCCCTAGAAATATCAAAATCCACTCAAAGAGACAATTATCATTTAATAATATTTTAAAGTCACTCACCCATTCACTCAATCTCTCATCCAAAATTTCACTCATCCTATCATGATATTAGAAAAAGAAATTGTACCAATTTTGTTCCAATCAAACCTCTATTCTCATCTCCTTTATAATGGGTTCACACTACCGAAAATGTTATGGATGGGTTCTATGGCTATCGGTGAAGCTCAAGTGGGTTCTCACAAAACATATATTAGATGGATGGGGTTTTCCATCACTACTATGATTAAGGGACTAACAACATAAACCTCACAACTTGAAGGGAGGACACTTAGAGGATCACACCGAGCTAGCATCAAACTCTTTTTTCAAGAAACATTCCCTCTCTATTTTATTTTATGTATTTCTTCATTCAATATCAATATGAATGTTTTCATAATTTTGATATGATAGTTAAATACCATGCTTACTAACTTTATTAACATTAAAATTACCAAATTGATATGTATAAAATTTATCTATTTATCACATTATTTAATTAATATATATATCACATTTACTTTTTAGAATAATTTAATTTTGAATAGTCCTTTTCTTTTTTATTTAATTTTTAAATAAGAAATTTATGCCTCTCTTTTCATATTTCTGTAACAAAAAAAGTGTTGCCTCAGCATTGGTTCCTCATAACAACATTTGTATTATTCCATTGGTGTTTCTTCTCATGATTTAGTTAATTTCTACTCTGTTACCCTATTCATTATTGTTTACTTGCCACAACACATTCAGTCTCACCAGTCAGAAACCATCGTAGAGGTCTATTTATTTTAAAACACACACACACACAAACGCACTTATATTGAGTTACTTTTATATATAGTGACCAATGAGGTGACCCACCATACACATAAGGATAAAATAAGTCCCATGGTGATCACCCTAACTCTTTTCATAACCACTATACCCAATTTTAATTTTTATATTTAAATTTTTTGTTATTATTTCTTAGAGAATATTATTTTAAATAATGATTAATTAATATTTTCGTCAATTAGTTGAAAAATATTATCACTTTATCCCAAAAAATGATATAATTAAATGATATTATAATTCTATATAAAAAATACACAACATATAATTTTTTTTGGAAACACATGTAGAAAATTTATATTAAAAATATATTCCACTTCAAACACTTATGAATCATTCTATAAACACGTACACAATAATTTTTACATTTTACAGACTCTTATAAAACATATATAAGGTTAATTTCTTGAATAAAACTACCTAAATTGTTTTATTCTAGAACATTATATTAGAATAAAAAATCCAAAAATATTGTCACTATATTCTAATTAATTAATTTGGGAAAAAATAAATAATTTTATTTTCCTTTAATTTGATTACTCATTGACTACTAGTGGGATGACAAGAAATCTATGAAATCATAAAGTTCATTTTATAATGGAACTAAAATTGTGTTTTGATATGTTTGAATCTTCTACATGTGATTAATTATATTCCTTAAATTGTTACAATATAACAACAAGAAACACATTTTTTAATAATGTCTTGAATGTACAACATAAAAATTCAATACCTTTATGGGTAAAGCATGGTAAATACATGTTTGGTAGATTTTGGAATAAAATTTTACTTTTAGGAATTTATAGGTTATTTATAATCTATATATTTTATACATATTTTCCCTAGTAGTATAATTTTGAATTTTATATTACACCCATTATAGCATAGTTGATGATCTTTTATGATTAGTCTCCTACTCAGTGGAAATTGAACATGAATAATAGGGTCTCTAAGGGGATGCCTCTATATCATAGCCCTAGGTGATATGCATTTGGTAGTATTTCTAGTTTAGTGTATTGAACACATCTCCTATAAACAAAGACAATTTAGTTTTGCTCCTACATTCACATAGAATCTATGTGTTAATCCAAGTATATCCCCCACCCAGTGCAATGCCCCTATGGTTCAAGAAAAATATATGAGATAATTTCATATAGTATTCAATCAATGAAATTTTCTAAGAGGCTATATTTTTATCCCCGAAATTATTTTTATTGTTAATTACATTTTTGGAAAATTATAATCTATAGTAAAAAAATCCTATATATATAGGACTTTATAATTATCAGTCTCAACATTTCATAATTTAGGGAACACCCACACGTCCCTATCAACCTAGTGAAAATAATTGTATTCTGCCCACTAAGTCCCACATTGACCAAATGAAATTTGGATATCTAGAGGTGAAACTAATTTCTAATAAAAATATTCAAACATTTGATATCATGATATATATTTTGGGGTTTGTCATTTTCTTTTAAATAATGATGCTCCCTTTCACCAACACCCTTGAGTGATCAATCCATCAGATACCTGATCCAATTTGGGACATACTCAATGATTTTTCTAGATAGAGTCAGGTTAGAAACAGGATCAAGGGGCTTAGAGAATAATAATTGGGAATTAATTTAACCTTGATAAAACAATCAAATCAATAATACAAATCCACATCAGATTGAGAAACATAACAAATAAAGAAAACTAGAGACTAAATAATAATAAAATTAGTATACATATATAATTATATAGAACATAAATGAATAATTATATACTCATGTAACACGCCATTATTTTATCGGTATTTATGTTTAAATACACTTGATGAATCCAGTAGATTTCATTATACATAACAATGAGATTAAATGAACTAAATTATGATATTAAATTTTTATTATTTAATGTGATTATTATCACCTAGTTGTTAGATTAGTGGGTATTAATATAAATAAATAAATTATAATAAAATATTTTTTATAAGTGTATAAAATTTATTCATTTTATTTTAATAATACAAAATAATTTTAAGGTAAAAAGTATTTTTTTTTGAAAAACTGTTTTTATACATGAAACATGTTTTTAAATTAATAAATTAAAATAACCAATATTGATGAATGATTTTAATGAAATGTATAGTGTATATATTTAATAATTTTTTTCATTTATCTAATGGTTTTAAATTGCAACATGATAAGAATAAATCTATTTTTATGCTTGAAATCGTATTTTTCTAAAATCTATTTTCATTGTGATTTTCAAGAACATTTTAAAATGGATTTATTCTATTTGAAAAAATTTAATATTTAAAAATGGATTCAATATTTGGAATCAAGAGGATTAAATTTGGTAAGTATTCAACTTTTATTTATTTTCATTACAAATTGTAAACATGGAAAATATTAGTCTCCTCGATAAGGGTAAAATGGGTAAAAGAGGGTTAAAATTGGGAATAAGGCCCATAAATATCCAAAAAATTGGCCTTTATTTAAATTTATAAGTTCCTTTTGACCTTAAGTATATTATCCTAGTTATTTTTGAAATTTTGTGCCTCCTTCCTTTGATAATGAACTTAATATTATATTAAGTATGGAATAATCACAAAAGTAACTCCTATTATTTTAATATATCTAATATTAGTCCATGATAAGAAAACGAGTTAATTCTTAGTTATAAATTCTTATTTTAAATACGATTGATTTTTTATCGTGGTAATTTTTATTTATTTTATTGTGATATAAAAAAATATTAAATTCTTATGCAACATAGGCACAATACATGTTCGTGTAATTGAAAAGTCATATAAATATTTTTTAAAACATTAAAAGAAACACAATTTGGATGAATTATTATGTTCCATGAATTTTTTAGATAATTATACCATATTATTGGTGTCTTAAAATTTTATATTTGAATAAAATTTATATCTTTTTTTTATATAATATCAATCTATGTGAATATTCCTGAAAATGAATTTAATGGTATCTTATGTTATATAATATTTTATTAAATTATTTAAATTTCTTAAAAATATTATATTTGTAAAAGTGAATGAGATATGTTCTTGTATTCACTATTTGGAGGGCTGGTTGATAAAATATCCAATCATATCACAAAATGGATAAATAAGTTTATCTCGTTTGGTGGAAGGTTCACCCTAGTTAAATGTGTTCTCACCAATATTTCTATGCACATTCCATCTGTTACTTATATGGAAATGGATATAATCAAGGATATTGAGAAGATTCGGTCAAGATTCATTTGTGATTCCAACTCTAAGGGTATGTGTCATTAGTATTTGTAGGAAAAACATGATAATCCTATTGGTGAGTGAAGAATTATCTTAAGGGATGTTGTAGGCATAATACAGAACATGACGGGTTGTGGCACCTTTCTAGTTGGGCGTGTGTTTTTCCCTTTTATTGTTAAATTTACTTGTCCGTCTACTTTTCAGCACTTTACATGTTCTGTTTTAGAAGTTGATGCATGACTATGGTTGGGTTAGAGATTTTTGTACTTTGGTTTCCTTTTTACTCTGCACTTCTGCATTGAGTGGGTTGTGTGGGTGTACAGGTACTTAAGAAAATGCCTCCCCATTATTATTACACCTTCGGCACATGTCGCCCGCCCCTAGGCTATGGAGGCAGGTTTGGGGTAGTTGTAGGTTGAGACCGGTAGGGTCGGGTCATGACATAGAAGCAAAAATCCAACCTCGAATCGATCACGCGTCATTGGAGACATTTCCATGAAAATCTTTCTTTTATCTTCCAAGGATCTGGCGGAGGTCGCTCCTCGATTCAGTGAATAATGGTGAAGAATGCTGGATAACAATTGAGAGAGAGTGGAAGAGAGATATAGAGAGAGAGGAGAGATAAGGTAAAACCCTAACTCCAAACTCATATTTTTCTATTTATATAAAAATCTGCTTAGCGTGGAATCCGAAATAGACGTGCCCTCTCATTTTATATCTCCCCAAGGCAAAACACCCCATTTCAAATTCAATGGAAGTATCATATATCTATTCCATGCCTTCGTCTGAAAGTTTTTCAATAAGAACCCTAGTGATAAAAATCACTAAGTGGTCATTTCGAAATGATGATTTTGCCCCTGGGTGACTTTTCTCACAATGGTCCTGAACTGACAAAGTTTATACACCTCATAGGGTAAACGACACACACCGAGCTCAATCATGGACTCATATTTCAAATCTGAGTTACCGTTTGAGAGTTTACTTGTTCTCACCTCGCGCATAGCATATAAATACTTAATATTTTTTAAAAATTAATTCCGGGAACACCAGGCCTTTGAATCGCACACCATCTTCGCGCCTAGATCTGGAATTATATATAGAAATATTCCAAAGTCTTACAGGGAAAACCCAGGTCTCTACAGTTTCGATGATGCATGCATCATCCAATGTTCATACATCTTCACTGATTAATACCACCTTGAAAAACTAATAGAATAATACATCCAGATATCATCAATTAAATATTTATCTTTCATTCATGTGTTCACTAAAAAACATAAATTCTAATGACAATGATACAATGAAAATTGTTGGATGATCATGAATTAGAAATGCATAGTTGATTCTGAGCATTAAAGAAGAACACATTGATATTTGTATGCAAAAGAGGAGATGTAAATACTGAATAATGTAATTCCATGATTCTTGATATCAAATTAAAACAAAACCCATGTCACATATTAAAATTCCATATCATTGGGGATTTTAAATATCAACCTTAAATTGGAATTAGTTGCAGGAGACTCCATGTAGCTTTAATCTTGGGATAGAGGTAGTGCTTGAGGTTCATAAATACAATACTCCTAATTTGGTAGATGATTCTTCCGTTTGAGAGAGCTCTCATTTTAGTTTAAAAAGGAGGATTAACAAAATATTTTTTATTAATATATTATTATTTGCAGCAATTTTCTTGCGTAAAGAAGAACCTCCTATGATCCTTAGTTAGTTTCATAAAGGGGTGAATATCCCATGCATATTTACATGAAGATATAGTGGTGTTACATGACCTTATGTTCCTCATTATGAATATTGAATGTGTTCTTTGTTACATAAAAAAGATAATTTCCTCACTCACTTGAGAGAAGGTTCGAATAATGTGAATAAAAGGGTGATACCATGTAAGAGTTTATAATTTACTCATGATTTGAATGAAGCTCCATGAATATATGATGAACATTATTTAACCTCAGATACATCAAAAATATTTGAAAATGATAATAACTATATGCACAGTACTAGTTGTGCATGATCACATACATATGAAGAAGAACACATGCATAAATTTGTAACGCTTTAAAGAATAAATAAGTGCTTGATTATACACTTATATACATAGGGTTGAGAAGAAAATGAATATATTTAAGATAGTTTGAAGAAATATAAATGAACTGAATAATAGCACATGAAATAATAAACCAAGGAACCTTTTTATAATAAAGTTTACAAATCATAAAATCACATTCCTTCCTAGAATTTAGTAGAACGAAGAATTGTTGAATTTAATTCAGGATAATAACATCATCATTAGAAGGAGTATCAGCCCTAACATTTAATAGTTGAGGAAATATGAAAATATGTAGTGTGTTGAAAAATTGTTTGGTTGATTATTCTAAAAAGACAGTGGGTTCATGTTTCAGTTTCATCTTCCACTTATTGAAGAGTACTAAGATAACATGTATATAATATTATTGATATAGTAGTTTTTAATGAACTATGCTATAGGAAAAAGGATATTTAGTTGATGAAAATACATCCAGTGTAAAAGATAGATCGTGTTCTGATGTTTGTTGAATATCCCTTTATGAAGAGGGGGTTCCAGTATAAACAATGCCATTGAAAAACTATTGGTACAAATATAATTAACGCTACTCACTTAGGAATATTTAATTTCTCCCACGGAAACATTGTGCAATATATCTAGTAGTTCTTAATCAATATAAAGATATTTTGATATGAAAATCAATTAAACAAAAAAATGTTGATCATCAAATTGAGTAATACTTTTGACTAAACCATGTAAAAATATATATGTGGTATTATTATCTACATTTCATGTGTATGTGATTATTGATATTTAATATTATAGCCATTACACTAAACAATGTCCATGGTTTTATAGTGATATGGGATAGTTGAAAATAATGTAAAACATGGAAAAATTTGGGTACACTGATTCACTGCCCTATCAGTCTCCCCACACAAAAATATAGATTCTATAATTGGTATTAAATCATAGGTCATAAACTTATTAGATAAGAGTTTTCATAAAGTGTATATGAAGTGAATATTTGAAGGTGATTCTAATGTACCTCAGGTGGAAGGCTTAGTCTCCACTCTTATTGAATAATACATGAAAGTGTCATACAAGAATTTGAAAAAAAAGAATAATAGAGAAGTAAATAGTTTCATGAAAATCTCAAATAACGAGTAGAATGATTAATTACCATATATAAAATAAATTTATAATTATCCTTTTGAAGAAATTATCTTATGTATTGGAGAGTGTGAGGAAGATGAGTCTATTAAAATAGTTGAAGACATTACTACATGAAATTTGAATGAAATATATAGAATATTACAAAATTAGTGATTTCAAATATACTTTGTTTTTTCAAGGATATTCTTGATGACAAAGGACTATTTTATGAAGAAATTAAAAAGTAAGAGGATTAAGTTGGTTTATAATTCAAAAGGATAAATGTTATCATAGAACTCATTGACGAAAAGTATGAATCTATGACAATTTTCAATGGGAATATTTCAATAATTGAAGAATAATTACAATGTCCAATTTATGAGATCATTAAGACAAAACATATTTTTGGTGAAGTAATCCATAAACATGAAAAATCGTTTAATGTTTCCAAGAATTTGAAACATTCATAACATGAATTAAAAACATGAAAGGTCAAATAACTTGATATGTTAGTGATAAAAAATAACTAAGTTTTATGAAGAGTATGTTAAGAATATCCTTTCTATAGATGTTTCACAAAATGCTACTATCTATTTCATGGAATCCCAATTAGAATTTAAATGCATAAGAATAAAAGGCCTTGATAACTCTCTGATTTAATGTAGTAATCAAGATTAAGATCATGTTAATAAAATGGAAAACGAATGGGAATGAATAATGGAATTTGTTGAAAATGATATTTTTCCATATGCATTATTTAAATTTAACTAGATGTAAAATATATAAATTTGAAGGAGACACATGCTGAAACTTCTTATGTTTATAGGATGAAGTACATTGCCACTAAAACATATGAATATATTCAAGCCTCCAAAATTTATGTTTCAATAAATTATCTTGATGAGACTTTTGTCTCTAAGAGGACTCGTATTTTTTGAATGAAGTGATCTAAATTATCTCTTGAAAAACATCTAAATGATCATGGATGAAGGTAATCCATAAGATAGGTATTTTCTAGATATAATAATATAGCCTCATCTGATAGTGTTGGTTAAAAGCTAAAATCTAGCAGGATGTGGGTAGATAAAGATTCTAATACATCCACTAAAACACCAAGGGTAGATAATAGAAATATAATGAAATGTAACAAAAAAATGATGATAAAAAGGAATATTGAAAACAAGAAATAATAAGTTATGAAATGTAGTCACATAAGAACTACAAGAAAAAAGAAGAAGATTCGTTATCTACTACTTGTTCTTATGGAAGATTTGGTATCAAGATTATGGGTGGTGGAATAATATAAAAATGTATTAATACTATATAATAAAGAACTGCAGGGGAAGCATAGGTGACGAATTGAAGAATACTACTAAACAATTGAATCTTCCACAAAATAGAATGAATCTATAAACTATAAAAATATTCAAATGTGTTGAATAATTTTATGAGTAATACAAAATTAGTGGTAACAATGAATAAGTGTATTGGTATAATCCAAATTGGTACAACCCCTATGATAATGTGAATAGATGTCATTAACTAAGACATAAGGAATTAATAAACAAAATAGAATTAGATACATAGGGAGATAAACAGGTGGAGAAAGATGTTCATTAGATGAAAATAATGTAACAAACCACTCCTTAGAATATTGAGAATATGTATTCCATGAATTTCATGTCAATAGAGAAAATATGATCCTACTATGCAAAGAGAGGGAATACAAAGGAAACTGTGAATAGGAAATTGAAATTAAAACCAATAGTAGAATGTTAAACTCAAAATGATTAAATCCAAAGTGAAACAAGAATTTATGATTTATTTGAGAAATTATTGACGAAGATTTGCATCTGTTACCCAAGTAAGGTAAGTAAAAAATATTAATGAAGCAATGTGGAAACTCCAAAGCAGAATATGTTAGGGAGAAATGCCTAATTATTTTTCTTGATATAGTGAAATATGCTAGGGAAATAAATAAAATATGAATGTAAGTCACTATCTAGAGAAAAGGAAAATTGTAAATAGGTTCTCCTACATGATGAATAATTCAATTTTCATGAGTGGTTGTCACAAAATTTGACAACATAAGAGATCAAAAATGATTTATTAGAAGTTGTAATAAATATGGTCATAAATGAAAAAATTGTATAACTCTTCTACCTGATCAGGAAGATATAATGAAGATAGAAAACAAGTATCATGGGAATCTATTTAACTATAGTATGGTGTAATGGTAAATAAACCACAAAATATGAAGGTTAATGAAATTAAAGAGTCTTTGCTTTCAGAAGAAATCATAAAATATGAAATTTTGAGCAGAAAAAAGCATGAATGGCACGAAAAACTATTGAGATACAATTAAAAGAGTCTCATGGTAGAGAGAAAATTGTCAACACTATTACACTTATTGATAAGATATTAGGTTCTCAACATTATTCCCTTAATTATTGTGTAATATATGTGTGCATAAATTATATGGAATTAAAGATAAAGTTTATGATCAAAATGATAACTAAGTGAATAAAGTGGAAGACAACAAGTTGGAATGAATATTAAATATCTGGTAAAAATAGGAATTGTTCCAAAATGGTGAATTTTAAATATGAACATCCTGAAGAGTATTCAATATAATTATCCACCAAGAAATATGAAGGGAGTCCACAACTTGAGGGGGAGAAGATGTAAATGTGAATATATAATGTCTTATTCCATGAATATATATATTATCAAATCATCTCTATAAAATTTGAAAATGGTGGTAACCCAACTACAATTACTTTTCCTTCTAGGATTATATAAAATATGTCTATGAAGGTGTAATGTTGGATGATGAGTATTATAAATGAAATGGTTAGTAAATTATTCATTCACATGAAATTTATTATGTGTTTTTTGATGTGTGTAGGTGAATATGTTTCTTGATGTATTTTTTTAATAAATCCCCCATGTTTCAAAAATAAGTATGTTTTGAGAATCATATCATATGTATGGTTGTAAGTGGATAGAATAGAAAATATTGGTTTCATCTATCTCATTTTCTACATTGGTTTTTCCCATATAGACTTAGATTTGACCAACTATAGGCTTGTTATTAAGAGAATAGTACGGTACCATCCTTATTTCATGAAAAGAATAAGTTAATTCCAAAATTCCTTTAATTGTAGAATAATTAAAGATACAAACATTGAATTAATCATTTTTATTTGTTATTAATAAGAGTTAGAAGAGACTATTTCTATATTTAAGGAAATGGTATAGATAATTTATAAAAAGGTTGATATTGGAAAGCCCATTTGGTTGGTTGATGAGTATGGTTGCCTTTATTGTAAATATATAATAAGGAATCAAATTCAATATATGATTATTCTCTTTGTGATTAGTGATTAATCATGGAAATAGAAATATGAAAACATATTAATAAATAATGAATAAGGGTAGTGATGATGCAATAAGAATTTTTGTTAATTCGTTAGATCTCGTTTAATAAAATAATTTTCCATGTCTAATTGGGATTATTCTTGTAAAATTTGTACGTGTTCATTGAATCTCATTAAATAAGATAATTCTCTATGTTTTAAGTGATTAGGCATTGATAATTATTGTAAAATCATTAATTTTCACTTAGTAATACCATTATCCATGTTCAAATGTGATTATATTTTATATGTTCTTATGTTCAAAGTCATGTCCCAGCTTTACTAGGAGTGTTCACATTGTCTACACTATTTACTATGGTGGCGATTCCTAGTTAATTTTTATGGATTCCTGAAATCGCATTGAATGGCATACTTGAACATGTGTTCATGAAATTTCAGTGGATGTCATGAATTACCAATTCTTATTGTTTAATAATGAAGATTTTTGATCAATTATTTAATGTCAAATACATGTTCTTAAAAGATAAAATTTCATACAATAAGTGGAAGGCCATGAAAAGGTTATTTTGTATGATGATTTTCTGGAGGATTTAAAATAAGGCCATATAAAATGAATTTAAACGTTACATGAAGAATATTTTAGGAGTGAAATTATTTCTAATGACATGAAAAAATAGAATTCCATGAATATTATGTCATTTCATAAGGAATTCATAAATATTTGAAGAATAATTGTTTTGGAATATATTTTTATATGGAATGTTCACATAGATTGTTTATAAGTGATTACTAAAAATGTTGGAACACCACTAGAGATATGATCCAGATCAAACCCATATTGTGGGTGGAGGAACTCAATTACATAGGGTAATGGGCTCATAGTAATGCATTGTGGGAGAGGTAGGCCATGTATAGAACCACATGAGTGTGTTGTCATGAAAGCACATGTTCTAAGGGTTATAATGGGACAAGATGTATTAGATCAAACTATGGGGAATGTTTGAGTGGTGTTATAGGTGTCGATCTACCCAGCGTTGTCACATTCAGTCATTAGATTTAAATTATTTATAAAGTCCCACCCAACCAATGTGGTGTTCGATGTGGGACTTAGAAAACATGTGATATTGTTCCTAAATCATTGAAAGATATATATATAAATAGTGTTGTTCGATGTAGATGATACGATACATCTAATTGAGGTTTTTTATTTTTCCAAACCTCCTCTTCACATTCAACCTCTCTATCAACATTGTTTTTATACTGCATGATTCATCAGATGTTTTTCTATATCTGGTGATTGATACTTGCCTGAACATAAAGGAAATGATACATCCTAATATCATAAATGCAATATCCATATTTCATGGATGTGATCAAATGATGAAATTAATACAACCTAGGATGAAATGAATAACATTCAAATAATCCTACCATCAAAATTCATGGTTGAGTTCAAGCTAAAAATAAGAATTTGATTGTCTTCATTTTCATGTGAGGAGAAGTCAATCATGAATAATGTGGCACCATGATTCTCAGTATGACATAAAAATTTTACCCACATGGAATATATAATTTCTAGATATTTGTATATTGAAATATAATCATGGAATTGGGACTAGTTTTGGGACACTCTATGTGGCTTGCAACTCGACAGAGAGGTGACGCTCGAGGTCTATAAATAATTATCTTCTAATATGAGTGATTTTAATTCTATTTTATGGATCTATCATTTTTCAGAGAAACATAGGATAAATGAAGTCTTATTTTGTGAGGAGAAGATACCATGAGGCTTTGAACTTGCATGAATTTTAACCTCCCATTATCCTTTGTTAGCTGCATGAACAATATAAGATCTCGTGTATACTTACATGATGGCACAATGGTGTTACATGTGCTTAAGTGCATCATGTAGAATTGTAATCATGTACTTTGTTAAATGAAGAAGGAACTTCACAAACTCACTTGTGAGAGGGTGAGACATTGTAAAAGGAAGGGTGAAACCACATAAGATTTTATGACATACTCATGGTTTGTGGTAATATACTTTAATATATGAAGAGAATTCTATAATATTTCATACACCAACTATCTTTTTGAAGTAGAATAAAAAGATGCACATGACTAGTTATACATGATGTCATGTACATCAATGAGAATACATTCATACATGTGAATTTTTTTTAAGAATATAGAATATCTTAGTTATAAACTTACATACATATGGTGGAGAAGAAAATGAATATATTAAATATATCCGTAAGAAATAATATATATTTTAATAACACCACATAATATTATAAACAAAGAAACCTAGTGTGATATTAATTTAAAAAACAAGAATCACAAATAACACTGTAATGTAGTACAAATAATAATATTTTATTTTAATTGAGGCAAGGAACCTCATTATTATAAAGTGTATCTTCCAGAGATTTTAATAATCGAGGAAGAAAAATGTTTCAGTGTGTTGACAGATTCTTCAGTTGGTCATTCTGAAAATATCACGAGTTGAAGTGGAAGTTGAATCTTCCCCTAATTGATGAGTACTAAGATAAAATATATATAATATTACTGATAAATTAGTATTAGAAGATCTACAGTTGAGGGACAATGTTATTCTATTCATACTATTTTGTTGAACATCTTTGATTAACCGGAGGTGATAGTATAAACAACTCCAATAAAGAACTATTGGTACCTGAATAAAGAATGCTACTCTCTTAAAGAGATTCATTATTTACTATATAATCATTATGAACCAATTATAGGAATTTTTAATCACTTAAATGTTATAGTGTTAATAAAATCCATGAAAAACCCAAAGGATGATCACAATAATTAGTGGGTCTTTATACGAAAGCTTGAAAAATCTAAACATTATTTTTATTGATATTTAATGTGTATATGATTATTGAAAGAATATATCATATCCATTACACTTAACTATGGAATTTGTTTGAGAGTAAGAGGGGATAATTGAATGGAATGAAAAACTCAATAAAATTTGGGTACACTGATTCACCCCACCCTTAGTGTCCCTATATAATCCAATTGGGAACTACAAAGGTAGCTCAATGTCAACATAAGGTCTATGCTGACAATCACCAGTAATATAGTGTTCAAGGTTAGTTATATATAATTACCTTGAATATGTAATTATAAGAAGGTTATGAGATATGGAAAGAGGGGAAATATGGGACACAGATATATTAGTCCCTTCAAAATTCTTGTTTGTATCAGGATGGTAGCTTATAGCCTATGACTTCCACCGAATCTCTCTCAATTTTAATAGTTGTTCAATGTATATATCCTAAGGATGTATCAACTACATACTTAACACATAATAAACATAGAAGTTTTACTATTAGAGTATGATATTTACTATGATGAAAAAGTAGTATGAATATTTGATCGTAGAGCTAAAGAGATATATAAAAGGACTACTCACCTGGTTAAAGTTCACTAGAAGAATCATAAATTCAATGAGGCTATATTGGAACCAGATGTTGTGATGAAACCAAGTTATCATCATTTTTTGTATCAATGTGATGAAATTTCAATATCGAAATTCATTTTAATGGGGAGAGAATGTAACAACCAATGATTTTATACGTAAATCCTTTTAAATAAACTAAATATATTCAATAAATTTCATTATATGAAACAATGAGCTTAAAATAATAAATTTTTTCAATTGAATTATTAAAATTTAATGTTACAATTATATCTTTTCCATTTGATTGGTGGATATGAATAGGACAAAGAAAATTAAAAAAATTATTTTGTGCACATATTCGAAACGAATTCATTTTTTATCAATTGATAAAATAATTTTAACGTAAAACCAATATGCCTTTTGGAAATAATGTTTTTATATGTGAAATATGTTTTTAACTTAATAAATATAATTAGTAAATATTTTTGAATGATTTTAAGGAAATTTATGTATTATATATTACATAAAATGTTTTCAAATTCATCTAAAGGTTTCTATTATAAATGAGATAAGATTTAATATAGTTTTACACATAGAAACACATGCATCTAGAAATAGTATTCGTTGCATTTAGTGAAATTATTTTAAACCGGTTTAATTCCAAATACAGAAATTTAATATTGAAAAATATATTATATATTGTCAACTATGATGTTCTATTTTTTTTAAATATTCCCCTTTTATTTTTAATCATTATGAGTAGTAACAATGGTAATTATTTTTAACCTCAATAGGGGTAAAATAGGTCAAACATGGTTAATCCTTTGGATAAGGCCCAGAAATCTCTAAATTGTTTCCCTTTATTATATTTTATACATTCCAATACACCTTAAGTATTTTCTATTTTATTTATTTGAACCTTTTTTCAATTTTTATTTTATAATGACCATAATATTAATTATAATAAAGAATAAATAAAAAATTTCAATATATATTTTTTAATATATATATATATATACCTACATATCATGGGAATAAAAATTGGATTATTTATGTTATAAATACAAATTTAAAATATAAATGATTTTTTATCATTATATTATATTTTTAATAACTAGTGATGTAATTATTACCTTAAATTATAATGTGATTCTAACAAAATAATTTTTAATCTATTATAAAATTAATATAAATAATTTTAAAAATATTAAAAGTAAAAAAAATTGATGAATTTTTTTCCAACAATTATATATATAAAGATAACATATTTTTTATTTTTTAACATTTAATATTTGAATTACATTTCAACATGGTTTTATTTAAAGTCAAATTATGTGAATAGTCAAAAAAATGTCTTTTATTATATATTGTGGTAAATAATATTTTATTAAACAATTTGAAATTCATAAATATAATAATAATGGATAAGTGAATAGTATATGGTTGATAATATCATCCATTTTACACTTATGGGTCACTTGTATTTTATAGTAACTTTTGTGGCCACTGAATTGTAAAAAAACATTAAAATAAACATACATATCCAAAGGGTCAATGAGGGGTTAGAACAAAGAGATAAGGGTTAAAATGATAACTAAAAGGGAAACTCGTCTTCTCCCACACTTATAAAAGGGTAACTCGTCTTCTCCCACACTTGTTGAGGGGGAAACTCCTCTAGGGTCAACATATTTTCTATATTTTAATTTTCTATACTTTTCTATACTTTTTATGAAATATATTAATTTTGGGTAACTATAACCTGAAAATTAATTTAAATTAATTTAATATTTTAGGTAACTATAAGGGTTCCTCTCCCTACACATATAAAAGGGAAACTCATCTTCTCCCATATTTACCAACTGTGATCCATATATAATTTAAAATAACAAAAATAATAATTTAATAACATATATTACCACACCCTACAGGTCCTTATTTAAATATAATATCATTATTTTTGGGCGTAAGGTGTAAGCCAAAAGATGTTTCCCAAGAAGAGGTATAAATCTTAATTGCGTATTTTCAATTTTATTTTTTATTCTTCTAACTTATCTAAACCTATAGTATCCATTATAGAATGATCAATATACTACAGTAAATATAATATTATTATATTGTTAGGATTGAAAACCATTTTCCACCACATTCCATCAAATTGGAAATGAAATTTTCACTCAGGCATACGTGTGAAATACCACCTCAACATAGTAATCTGATTATTTTCCCCTCACCATCTTACATGGTTTTTGTTAATAATGATTTTAATATATATACATATTTTATTATTATTATTTTTTTTATAAAATGATATAATATTATTTACATTTATTTCCTTCATTCAATTAAAAATTAGAACAACAGTCATGCATACGTATGGACTAGCATCTCAATAAATGTTGTACTTTATTTTTATATCTATAAATTTTATGGATGACTAAAAATTGGTGTATTAGGAAAATATATGATATTTACCATGTTAAATGAAAACACGCTGGTACTTATAAACTATAACATTCATGAAAAATGAAACAATTAACACCTATAAATGATGATTTAAAAAAATAATTATTAATAGACATGTCTTTAAATTGTTATAAGTGGATAATATATGATATTATATGTATTTATATGGTTTTGATATAAAATTATGATAATTTTAAATTTATTTTAGAGGATTCTGTAGAATATAACAATCATGTCGAACATGAGGTAAGGGTTTTATGCAACAATCTCATTTTTACCAGGATTGTTTAAGATTATATCATATGTTATTTATCTCAGAAATATTATATATTTTATTATAATCATTTTATTTCAAGATATTATATGTTTTAAATATATTTTTTCTCTCTTCATGTACCCAATATAACCAAATATTTTTTAATGGAAATTGACTTTGTTTTAATATTTGATCAGGAAGATTTTTCATCGATGTCCATATTTTTTAAAAATTATTTGAATAATGTTATTAATATTATCAATTTATTTTCTAATGTCTTTTGTATCCATTTTTTAATTTTTATAATTTTTTTAAACAGAATATTATTTTCATTTTCTGAATGAGGTACTTTTTTCTTTTTTCTAAAAATATGAAAGGAATATTTTTTTAACTAACTTGACATAAACAAAATTTACCATTTCTATGAACAATCTATGACTTGAGGCTCCAATTAAAATTTTCCATGGTACATTTTAAAGGAAATATTTTTATTCATATTTTTTTTAATTTTATGATTTTAAATAAGTGATTTAAAAATAAAAAGAGCATATTCCTCAAATATTGATCCATTTTTCTTTAAAATGAATTTTTATTTATGATGCCATCCTTTGATGTTATATATGATTAACTAGGGATATGATTCTCTATTCATTTTCACGATAATATATGTTTATTTTGATAAAATATTTATGAAATTTTTTATCTTTAGCAGAAGTTAAGTTATTATGGAAGTATAAAGGTATCCATGATCTTGTGCCACACATATGAGTGAATTATGATTATGCTATAGGTGATTCTGTTATTACCATGAAATTAATTTGTAAAAGATTAATGTTTTATGATATCAAAGGTTATTTGAATGGTTATCTCAAGGCCAATAGTGGGTACATATAATGTTATCCCAGTCCAAGAATATTTAAAATGGGAGGTTATCCCAATCATTATTTAGGTACATAGGTAGTTAAATCTAGAATAACTCGTGATTAATGTCTTGGTGGGTAGCCTTAACATAACATTTCCATGATTATTATTATTTCACACATTATGAAACTTTTTTAGGACATGATATTATTCTAATGTTATGATCACATGCATCATTTTATTGAATCCTTTATGATTCATATCTTATAAACCACTAGGTTTTATTCCATGACTAATGATTATGAACAAAAAATTACTAGGTATGGTATTTAAATTTTTTTCTCAGGTTTTAATACCTTTATTCTTATGTTATGACTAAATGATCATTGATCTCACCATTGTTTATCAATATTGATCATTTGATATAGCCAATTTTTATGTTTCCTTTTTTACAATATTTGAAGAATGGTTTTCGGTATGATATGTTTACGAGGGTTTCTATTTGTGAAGAACTTATTAGGTGATGATGTAGTTATTTTATGTAAAGTCTTTTATGTATCCATGATTTAAAACACATTAAACATTTAAGGTTTTGGTGTAGATCATAATTATTTTTAATGAATAATAATGTAATAAGATTTAATACTTTGGTATGAAATTTTTTGGGTGCCTCAATTCCTATAATAATAAAGTCTAAAGAAATAGTCGATACATACACAACCAAAAGGGAAACAATAAAAAATAAAACCCCAACACAGGTTCTCCATGTGACCCTTAGTCACTGTCTAGGTAAGAGGATAAACATTCTATAAAACCCAAAACCCAATATAATGGGGACCAAATACATAGAACCGAAATGAAACTATTAAGGATACATAAAACTTATTCTCTATGCAAGGTGTTAGAGAAATTAAGCCCAGTAGGTAAAAACTAAATATTTTCTGGAGATTCATAAAAATACCATCAATTTTTTTCTAGTTTGGAAAATAAAATTAAAAACATGTTTTCAGTTCAAAACTACACAAATTGAAAATCAAATTCCAGTCATTTCAAAAATAATTATTAGGGATAATTTAAAATAATCACATGAAAACAATTTCCTCAACTCATACAACTTTTAAGACAAAAATTCCCCCCTTATTTAATATGAGATAAGAGTGGAATAAAAAATATTTTCTACGAAACCTTAAAACATAGAAAGATGATCCTTTAGAAAAAACCATGTTATATGATAAATGAACCATTTTTTATTCTTCAAAAACACTTACAATACCCATTTTAAAATCACACCACTTCTATTGTAAAATCCTCATTCCATATAATTTTACAAACCAATTAGAAAAGTAGTACAAATATATAAAAATAAAACAATTCATCATAAGTATCCATATGAGAAAAAAATCCAAATATCTAAACAAATTTTTTTAATTAATATTGTATGGACAGGGGATGCAACAAAAATGTAAAATAGAATCCCCCATGTTATCATAAAAGTATCAAAACATCATTGTAAATCTCCCAATTCACATTTAAAGTGGTTCAAATTAAAGAAAAAATTCATATGATGGTACTAATGAATATATAAAATCCTTAGAAGTCCCATATAACTATATAAGATAAAAATAACAATGCATATTGATATCATGGGCCACAATAGAGTTCCAATAGCTCACTCGATCTAATATGTGTCAAATAATTAATCCATCTCCCACAGTCTAGCGATCCACCATCCATAGTAAGAACATATATTATAAAGTTTTCACTTATATAGGCCTCTATATAGTTTCCTATGATATCCATGACATGTACTAAATAAAGGTGAAAAGTTACATACATCAATATATTAAAAGTAATAAATCCTATCCCACCTACTAAACCCCCGCATGTAACAACCCCTTTCTTATCTCATTCGTAGCACATAAAATATAAAACATTACCATTTTGAGAAAATTTAAATCAAGTAATAAGAAATATCACAATCAGGGTTCACAGTACAATATGGTGGATCAATATGTTCTATTACACACACACACTAAAATTAATAAACAACTCAAAGAGAAAAATTTACTATTCTCAAAATCCACTTTGAATTCCAGGTCATTTATTAATGGTTTTAAATCACTTTTAAACCCATTATTTAAAATAAAAATCATTGGGTTCCATTTATAATACATCTATAAAAAGAGACCACTTAAATATTTTTTGAATAATAATTTCCAGAATTAATATATATTTATTAAAAATGAACCAATGATATTAATGAACTATTCTGGAATAAAATTATAAACCAATTGGGGAAAAGGAATTTTAAAAAATCACACTCGAATTAGAATGAAACATTAAATATTTTTAAACACCTAGGAATTTTGAATTACCACTTGTATGACCAAGAAAAAATATAGGGATTTTTGAAATGACATTACATACTTTATTTGTTGACCCCAATATGGTAAAATCACATTTTAAATGCTACATTTTACATAAAATTTTATTTTAATAATTTTTACAAAATATAAATTCATGTAAAAATTGAATTGCCAATTAAAAACCATTTTACCAATATTAAATTCAATATGAACCCATTTAAAATACAATTAGTCCCTCAAAGAAATAATATTATAATAAACATAGTTCTTTTGATATTACCATGAACTCAATGGTACGAAATGTTATGGTAAATCACAAAAAACCTACCTATGTTTTTTTAAAATCATGTTAGAATTCATCTGATATAATGGATTTTTCAATAAAAATAATAAAAGGAACTCAATAGAGACCTAGAAGGAAAATAACATGATAAATTAGTCACAAAACCCCAAAAAACAAAACCAGCTACCAATAAGGTTCATGGGGGAGATAGAATCCAAAAAACAAGGGAAGTGGAGAAGAAATAAGGGTAATTAAGAGCTTATAGTGAATGAATACATAGTATAAGTGGTTAGAGAGGATTCAAAATCAAATGGGGATGATGATGAAACATCCTGAGTGTATGAATTTCTTTGATGAATAAAAGTTGGTAGAAGGGAGGCCCTTAAATCTCTAACAATCGAAGGGAACAATTCTGAAATATAATTTCATGTATTTAGGGGAGACACACATTGTTAGTCCTCCTGGTTTGATAAAACATGAAATAAACATGTGTGAACTATGGGAAACACAAAACGGCTACCCATTATTTGGACACAAGGTTCAATAATCATTTACTAACCAAGTAAAACAACTCTGTTAAATAGTAGATCCATATCACATTCTTATCATATGATAATATTAACTATGTGACTGTCATGAGCCTGAAAACTATATATAGAAGGGTTAAAATGAATAATTATTTATAATATTACCCAAAACTGTGCACTACTCATGAAAGTAAAACCATGCATGTTAAACATGAACTAAAAGCATCCCCATATAAGGGTAGCCACACAGTTTCTACGAAATTGTGATCCCCAAACAGTGCATAGAAGAAAAATTCTATAAAATAAAAGAAATAAGCCTAAAAAATACTAAAATTAATTTTAATTTAAAACTAATTAAACTAATCGATTTAGAATAGTTCTATAATGTCACTGGGTGTTATAATTTCCACTCTACTCAACTTTTTTCTCTTAGAAATTCACTAATAAAAATGGAAGTGACCATAACGAGTCACAAACACCTCCCCACCCCTTAAATGAGGTGATTTTAATGGAAAAAAATAGAAAGGATATAGGTAAATAAAAACTCAAATATTGATGATTCCTACAAACCAACATAACATGTGCACATTACCACAATATGTCTCTATGAAATCAAAATAAAAAAAACTGGATAAAAATCTAAAGGAGATGGATACTGAGTATAGGTCTCCCAAAAATTTATGAATTATCTAAATAATGTAATTAAAGTATCACCCACTTCAAGATGAAAACCTCAACAAGTAGAAAACATCTCCAATATTTCCCAAGTACTGCATAAGAATCATCTAAGGAACTAGTTTTAAACTACTCGAAGGAAGATCAACCTAAAAAAACTCAACTTCTATAGGTAAAATGAAACCACCAAGATTAATATGACTTATATCCATGGGGTATATCTCATAGAAATAGGAAAACATGGGGCAAAATGGTCTCTTAACTCAGGTCACATACTCAGATGGAAAACTAATACCACAAATTTAGAACACCATCCCATATCAAATCCTAAAAATCTACCTCTATAGTGTTCTCAACATCCCAATAGTGGAATTATTACTTTTTACCCAAGAACCTTACAAATGGTCACCAACTCTTAAAACAAAGAAAAAAATCCTCTAAATCGACATAACAAAAGAAGATACCAAAAGATACCAAATAAAGAAGCCACAATATTGTGGCATGCACCAAATCCCTCAAATGAAAGGAATTCAAAAATTATGGAAGGAATATAAAAAAATCTAGAATCTATTAACATCCATGAGGGAAAACCCACTACTGTCAATAAATCTAAAATAATCCCTGTAAAATAAAAGACCTCATATGGAAATATGATGAGATCCCAATAACACATATAAATGGTTTCACTACCATGTCAATTTCTAAACAACAATTCAATTGTAATAGGCTCTAATATTCCTAACCAAACCATCATAAAGGTAATAAGGGAACTAATATTAGAATAACTAAATCATAAATAACGTTTCAATTATCCCTAAATAAAAGAGTTTGGGCAGAGTAAAAAAAAATTAATTATGGAAAATGAAAAAAAACATGCAATGAAAACACCTAGGGGAAACACCCTATAATTCATCATAAAATTTCAACAAGGAATTAATAAACAAAATACAACATGAATCATAGTCCACTCATGTCTCTTAAATTAGATTTAATCATCCCTCTCCAGTATGGAAAAACCAAATAAATCAATTTAAATTCTTTAAAGGATTATTGTTTTAAAACTAATGTATCCAATAAATTTTAACCAATGTTTAGCCTTTTTTTCAAAACCCTTTCTAATTAGATTTCAAAATTGATAATTTTTGAAACATTGAATGGTCATTAAAATATAAAAAAAGATCCTTTGATAATATATCCCTATCTTCTATTACAAAATAAATTTCAAAATCCTGATTGAATTTAATCTCACTTTTTAAACACATTAGTTAATAAATTATTAAAAAAAACCCATTTTATGAATTCAGTATATCACAAATTACAATTTTGGAAAGTAAGATCCCTTTTCACAGAAATATTTTATGCCTCCACTATAATAAAAAATTTATTTTAACATTAAAATATAAAATATCATAAAAAGAACTTCCATATCACCAAAACATTTTTTCAAAACATGGAATAATGTCCTGATGTGATAAAACCAAGAACACTAGATAAACAATTAAATAAAACCACATTCCACCATATAAATTTCCAAAAACCCAAAAATAGTCCATTATCTAAAAATAAACCAATGAAAATCACTGTTTGAAATAGTTCAAGGATAATTAGAGAAAAAATAATGAATCCTATGGATAAACAAAATTATTCATGGCTTTTCCACATATGTTTGTAAATAGTGTCCCCACCATGGAACAACCACTATCATGGATTGAGAAGTTGTACATATATCTCTCATATTTTTTTATGATAAAAAACACTCACCTATGTTTTTAACAATTTCATTTAAGTTAGTTTCAGTTTTTATATTGAATACCTAATGTTTGAATTTAATTTCTTATTAATGATCTTTTAATTCCCAATTTAAGGATTATATATATCTCTTTTTATGATTAGTGTTTATGGAATTAGGTTAGAATAACCTTAGAAGAGCATTCATTGATGTTTATGGGATCTTATTGTAGTTTCATCCTAAACTGGACAAAAAGGCCAATTCTAGAGTGTGGTGGTCTGGTGTTGGGGAATTATGGACCTATTACAAGGTGTAGTTCATGGAATATTGAAATAAAATCATTATTTTTGTTGTAAAAAATCCTGGTTGTTTATACCAGGTCATGATGCAAGTTGTTTAGACATTTGATGGACATAGTTTAAATTGAATGATTGTAAAAAATCTCTTAAATATGGTCTAAAATTTTTTTAATTACTCTATAAAATATCATGAATACTTCAAATGGGTTTTAAGACTAATTATGTTTGACTTAGGTGCCTGTATAATTTCAACAATCTTATAAAATGCTCTCTAATTTTCAAGGACTCCTCAATTATTCAAAATAATTACTGTTCCAAAGTTCCCATCCTTTCATAAAAAATATCCAAGTAAACATTATCCTTGGAAATATTGAACATAAAATGGAACCATCCAATTCATTATCTTCAAGAACTCTCCTGAACTACCCTTGAGATTTTGTTTTTCTATATTTTATGTCAATTTTTCCCTATCTCTTTCTTCTTCTTGAGGATTTATTCTTTATTGAATAAACCCTTAAAGCCAATAACATTTGTTTATTATTTCAATTACCCACCTTATTTTTCTCATTAACATTATAGAGTGTTTATTTGACTTTGAAAAAGGGTTTCCAAAAAGAAAAACCATATATTTTCCACCTCATTATCATCAACGGTTTCTTTATTCCCTATTCCAATGAGAGGGATTATTTGTTCAGTTCTTGGTTCCCACTAAAAACTAGGGTTCTTGGGATATTTAATTTTTCATTGAAGATAATTTGGATTCTTTGGTTCTTGGTTAAATTTTAATAGAAGTTGTTATATACCCTCTCAAGTCTTCATGAAGGGAGGTTATATAGAGGAACCATTGGGTACTACTACTAAAATCCAATATCAAAGTGTTCCTTGCCTGTTTAATTTATAGATTTTAATTTTTACAATTATTTTAGATAATTTAATTGTTTTAATTTTAGTGAAACCTTTCATTGGTATTATAAATTTCATGATTTACAACATCATATAATTTATAGAATCCATTTATATGTTGATTTTTAAAAGGCAATTCACCCCCACTTTTCTTATTTATATGACCTAAGAATTTATATCATAGAATAATTTTTTCATTTAAAAAATTATTCATGTTTGTAAATTTTTATTTTAATTTTTTATAAAATGGAATATTTCAAAGATAAATCTGTTAGTTATGGTATATTTCTCAAAATATCATATTTTTAACTATACTAACTATTTCTATTGGAATAATATAATGTTTAACATTATTATAATTATTAGTAATATTCTTTTGAAGATGGTAATTCATGATTATTCTAAATCTAAACAATATAAATAAAAATATACTCTTAATGATTTTATAAAATTCATACTTAATGGAAAGGCTATGGATTCTTTACATTTTGGTCTTGATTGTGATAAGTTTTATCATGTTTTTTCTTATAATGATTCTTATGAAATATGTAAATTATTTGAAGGAACACATGGAGGAACACATATTTAAATTGAAACTAGATTGGATATGTATCCTCAATATTTTTAATGTTTCTCCATTGATGAAAATTAATATATTGTTAACATTTTTACACGTTTCATTGAAATTTTATGTTGTAGAAAATTTATTAGTGGTTAATTTTCTACAAAAACTTACATGAGAACAATTTTATGGGTTTTACCTAGCTCATGGAAATCCCAAAGTGAAGAAGATACATGAAACCAAGGACATATAAAATATAAATGTTGAATAACTCATCATATCCTTCAGGACATATGATATAATTATTAAATTAAAAGCTACTAAGAAGTCACAAATATCAAGTAAAACCCTAATAACATTTATTTTAAATAAATTAGAGATAATTATTTTTCATTAAGATACACTGATGATTATGGATAACTTGAAAAGTTTATAAAAATAGTGTAAAAGATTTTAAAGAAGAATAAATAAACCCGACATTCCAAAAATAAAGATCTTATAAAAGTTCTATAGGTGAATTGTTATGAGTGAAAAAAAGTTTTTTATAGGAATGAATTATTAAATATTTAAAAAAAGGTTATAATATAAGAATATTTGTAAAAATTATATGAAATATTTTACATATAGTAATTCATCCTCATCAAGAAAAAAATTGTTAAATTCCTCATGGAACATCTTGACGAAGGTAACATGGTTATCACTCTAATGTTTCAAAACATGTAATTATGATTCTTATTTTTATTTGTGTTCTTATTCATATAAAAACCTTATCCTATGAGTTTCTATAAAATTATTATGAATAAAATGGAAAACATTATTTAAATCTTTATTCCTTAAATTAAAATCATAATGAGAAACATAAACAAGTTTTAAATGAAAAAGTGAATGTTTTAAAATAAAAAAGATAAGTTTAGTTTTATATTAAAAAATAAACCCTATACCAAAGGATTAAAAAATAAAATCATTTATCTAAAAATATTTATTTCAAAATACACCCATGTTCAAAAAATACTAACATGATCCTTGGTTCTTGATGAATTAAGAGAAACAATCATGGTTTTGTTTTTTAAAATGATAACAGAACATCATCAAAAACCACTAATTTTGTCAAATTTGTTTCTCAAGATGAATTTTGAAATTATTTTTCATAGTTATGGTAATATTTTAAATGAATTTGACTTCAAAAATGATTGATATAAAAACCCATGTCTATCCATATTTCATTTAATATCCTTTCAAATCTAAGAAATCTTGTTTTTTTAAATCATCTTTATCTCATGTTTGTGGACCAAAATTTGTTTTTATGCAAAAATAATCTCTTAATAACATTATTGGACCCTTAAGGGTGCCAAAATGATGAAATTTTTGATATCTTATTATATTTTTTCACAAAAAATAACTAATAATTCATAGGGTGGATAAATAATAAAATGAATATTCCAACAGAATGAAGGTTGTTTTCAAAATAAAAATACAAGGAGTTTAGATCTAAAATAAAACATTTAATGTATCTATATAATCTATCTATTTATATTTGGGGTGTTTTTTTTATGTTTTTTCATTTTTTTCCTCTATCTTAATTAATCATGTTTTTGTCTTATGATATTGTTTGATCTCTCTTGACAATATCTTCTTAAAAGTATATTAGAATTTTCCATCTCTTAGAATTATTAATTATTCTTCAATATTGTTAAATTAATTAATTATATTGATTATTATTTCAAAAATTATTATTTTCTAATGTTTAAATTTTAATGAATCTTTTGTTCAATCATTTTTCTTGACTTTTCTGAAGCATGAGATTACATTTTATTTATAGTGAAGCATGATGGATTGTAAAACCACTCTATTTATTATGAATTTATTTTAAAAAGGGTGTGTGGAATTATCTTCAATTTATACTATATTATCACATATCTCTAATAATCATTATTTCTATGTTCCTTTTTTATAATCTCAAAGGGGAGACGTGTTTTGATAAAGGTAAAAGATAAAGTAATTTAGATTTTAAATGGTAATTTATCAAGGGAAGAAAACTATTTCAATGTATCAAAATAGGGGGGGTTGATGAATGTAAATGGTAAAATAATTTATGATTTAAAATGGTAATTTATCAAGGGGGAACACTATTTCAATGTATCATAAAGCGGGAGAAATGGTATCATGAAAATTTAGCAGCTCCATCCTTTTTTTCATTTTCCATTTTTTTATCTTGATTTTTATATCAAGTGATTTTTATGATAAAAAAGTGTGATATTTTTGTACCTCTCTCTCTCTCATGGTGTTTTTATGATCACAAAAACTACAATATGTTTCTAATGAATTCATTTATGTGAGTTTATGTGTTTATATTGAATACCTAGTGCTGTAATTTAATGGAATATTAAAGATATTTTAATACATTTTTGTAATCAAGTAAACATCTATTTTTATTATTCAATTCAATAGATTCATGTTGGATGAATCTTAGAAGAAAATAAGTAGAATTAGAGGATATATTTTTTTTATTTCATGAAAAACAGGCCAAAAATGTATGTTTTACGGATTGGTGGACCTATAGTAGGGCACGATAGACCTGGTACAAGGAATGGTTTCAGGAGTTTTGATGAAAAATTATATTTTTATGGAATTATTAAAAGTATTTTTGTACCAGGGCATAGTGAAATCTTCTTAGGCATGTGACATACTCAAACTATATTTAATTATGGTCACCATTCTCTTAAATCCTATCCTCAAAGTCTTATTTTCCATAATAAATTTATATAATTTTTCCAATGGTTTTTAAGTCTATAAATAGAGGCCTTGGGTTCTTTTATATCTCAATAAATATTGTGTAATGGTCTCTAATATTAAACAAATCCCCAATCCTTCAAAAGCATTAATGTTCTATATTTCTCATAATTTCCAAAAAAAGATCAAAGAAAACATTCCCCACGGGGTTTTTGAACTAGGGAACCATACAAGTTGTGATATTTACTGTAATAATCAAATGACTTAGGAATTTAATTTTTACATCTTTTATATCTCTTTATTATCTTTATATTTATTTTTATTCAGCCTTTTTTCATTGTTGTATAACCCCTTATCTCCCTTTTTAACATTTTTAATATATATATATATATATATATCTCACCTTCTTTAATTTATTATATATAGTGATATTTTAGATGATTTTGTAATGGGTTTTCCAAAAAGGAAAAAAATTAGTTTTCTCCATCCTTCTGAACATTGATATCTTGGTTCTCTATTCACAACCAAATGATTCTATGTTTAATTCTTTCTTCTTGTTAAAATAAGGAAATCTTAGTTAATTTTTTTAATTTATTCAAAATAAGGGGGATTCATTGGTTCTTAGTTCCGGCTATGACTAAGGGTTTATGTACCCTCTCACATCTTATTGAGGAGAGGAGATATAGGGTAACCCTTTTCTTCTATTTTCAAACACTATTATCAAAGTGTGACTTGTCTATTTACATTACACATTTAAATTTATGAAATGATTTCACTCAATTACATTGTTTTAATTTCTTCTATGTTTTAGATTGATATTATCAATTTATTTCTTTACATAATAGTATATTTTATAACATCTATTTATTCCTCGCTAGTTTTAATAGTAAATTTACCCCCTATTTCCATATTTCTATAAACTATCAGTATATTTATTCTATATGGGACCAACACGGTTTATGAGACCCTTCATCCAAATAGTATAGCCCCGGAATGTTCACCAATTTCATATTTGAAACAAAAAATGATCCGCAAAATAACCAATGAACTCAATGAGGATCAAACAATTATCAAAAATATCAAAATCCCTCAAAGATATCCAGATATGAACTCAAAATCAAGACTCAACCCCAAGACCACCCTTAGAAACTCGATATTTAGTGTGATGAAGATATAGCCAAGCACATTCCTCCACCCTCCAATAGAGTCCCAACAATGTCCGTAGACTCTATACTACCTAGAAAAACCTAAAATAACATGATGGTGTGATCAAATACCATTGTTTTCGTGAACCAACCTAAGTCATCCATCCATCATATACCCAAAGCAGTATAGGAAATACTAGTAGGATATTTATAATTTCCTTAGGATAGAAATATATTTTAGGGTCTCATAAAATAAAATATGTGAATGCTTTCAACCCTGATAAAACAAACATATCAATAATACCAATCCATATTAGATTAATATTTATAATATATGAGGACAAAATGTGATAGTATAATAATAAAGGTAGAATACAAGCATAAAAAATATAATATAATGAATAAAAATAAACTTTTCTAAAAAGAAAAGAAAAAACGATATTTTATACATAGAACCTAAAGTGAAATTAGAAAAAAAAAATACTTCTAACCCTAATATCCATGTGGCCCGCAGTCACTCTCTAGGTCCCAATCCAAACATTCTGAACAACCCACACACCAACACAAGGGAGGTAAAATACATAGAACATAAATGATATCATAATAGGTAGATACATTGAGTAGTTTATGTATGGTGTGAGTGAAACTGATCCTAGTTTTAAAACATTGTAATTTTTGTGCAGTTTCATAGAAAAGAAAATTTATTATATGCTAGTCTGAAAAATACAATTAAAAATAATTCCACATTTCAAAAGTACACAGAAGAAAAATCTTATTATAAACATAGCACAAAAACCACATATTTAGTTTACATGAAAAATATAACTTTAACACCATTTTGGTCTTCATCCCCCCTTTTGATAAATGATATTTCCCTTCCTGAAAAATAAATAAGGTAATAATTAAAACCTTTTTCCATGAACCGTTAAAACTAAAAAAGAGGAACCGTTGTGAAAATCTATGTTTTAATAAAAAATAGAAATTTTTTTTATTTCAAAATACCTTTAATACCCTTGTTAAATTCATTCCACTTCCTTTCATAAATAAATATTCCTTATAAATTTATAAAAAAATTGAAAATAAACCAAATCTATAAAAAGAAAACAAGTCACCATAGTCACAAATATGTAAAAACAATAAGCCAAAATTGTTAACTAATGCATATTTCTAATGAAAAATATTGTAGTAGGGAGTGAGAAAAAAAAATAAAGATACCCCCACAAAATTTATTCTAAAAAATATTGAAACATCATGGGAAATATGCACAGACTGAAGTAAAATGGTCCAAATGGGTAACAAAATCATTAGGTTCAGAAAACTAAATCCATCAGGTAACTAGATGTCCCATAAAACTATCTATAAATAAACCACTTAGTGTATTATTCTACCATGGGCCAAAATAAAGTTCTTCCATTTTACATTGTCTTATAGTCCACACATAATGTTGCTAGGTCCAACTATCTGATAAGCCACTATCCTTGGTAATAACACCATATGTCCTTGGTAATGCACATAGCTAGACCTATACTTAGTCATGTAAGAATCACAAGACTTATATAAAGTGGAGGTGAGAAACCACATGAATCATATATCAAAACAGAAAAAAACATATCTCACTTACCACATTCTCATAAGAAACATCCCAGTTCACATTTCATTAAAAACAACTGAAATATAAAACATGCCCCATTGTCCCCAATTCACATCAAGAATTAATAAATATCCCCCTAGGGTTCATAATACATCATGGGGTCTCAAGAGGGTCTTACACACACACACATACACAAACAATTTCCCCACCATTTAATGTACCAAATGGGCATTTATCAAAATCCACATAAAATTAAAATTCATTTATTATTTGTTTGAAATAAAATTTATACTCATTAATTGAAATAAAAATTCATAAAAAATATTTATATTACATATTTCTAAAATAATCAACCAAAAAATACATTGAATAATAATATCATGAATAAAATAATTTTAATTAAATACATTCTTTGGATATTAACAGAGAACTTACAAATCAAATCATGATTGAAATGGAGTCAAGTAATTTTAAAATAACACACTCTAGTTAAAACACTCCTTTTACTTTTTTTAAAACAATAGGATATTTAAATTAGGACATGGATGCTAATGAAAAAACACCTGAATGTCCAAAAATATATTTATTAAATTATTTTACATCCCAAATGAGGTCAGAGTATATTCTAAATATCAAATTTAACATAAAATGATCATTCAACAATTACTACTACATGGAATTTCATGTAACAATTGAAATTATAAGTAAAAACCATTTCACCATGTGGAAATTCACCTTGAAACCATTTAAAATCATTAAATTATATAACACAGGGATATAATTTAACAAATATAATTTTTCAAACTACTAATAATTAAATAGAATTTTTATCTCAATTAAATCACATTAACTCCTACAACAGTTCAAAAAAATAAATATTATAATCATCTCCTATGATGATGAACACTCCCTATGTAATCTAAGGACATCAGGAATACCCTAATAAGAAAAAAACCCATGAATTAATCACCCCAAACCCTAAAATAAAACCCCCCAACACCTATAATTTATGGAAGATAGATAATACAAAAATAAAGTGAATGGGGAGAAGAAAGAAATTGAATTTAGGATTTTCCTTGAAGGAATCCATAAGAAATGATGTTGGAGAGGCTAGATGGTCAGTGGTGAAGAAGGTTTAAACACCTTTAGTCTGTTATAGGATTATCAGAATGATTTGAAGATGAGTTGAGGACCTTATGGATCTTAAAATTGAAGTTAAAAAATAAGAAATCCATATTTCATTTGTTACGATAAACTCACACAGTTAAGTAGAGTAGTTTGATAAACTATATGATAATTGTGTGAGAGACACTAGAAATACAATAAACCTATTTATAGTTTGGACACATGGTTAAATAACCTTAAAAAACATGACTTAAAAACACTATTAAATTATATATACATATAGTGTGTTTATTGCACGATTCTCCTAATCTTGTACAATATTTGTGGCAAGTAACTCTCCGTTGAAGGGTAAAGTCATAAAATCATCATTCAAATTCTTCTTCTCCATAGGCTAACCACGAATGACATGATATGTACGTTTAAAAGTAACTAAAAAATTTCCCACATTAGGGTACGTTCACAGTTTCATAAAAAATGTACTCTACAAATCGCGGGTTGAAAAAAATTCTAGAAAATCAAAAAACCCATCTTCAAACTTACAATAAATAATTTTTTTTCCAATATAATTAAAATAATTAGTAAACAAAATTTCTAAATTGATGTGAGGTTTTACACACCCTTACATCATCAATATCAATATTACTTATTATATTATTCGTATAAATTTTAATATCATGAAAATTATATTCTCTGGAACGTGGTGAAATTTATTTGTAAATAAATAACCACTTTCCTCAAATGACATAGTTACTAATTATATTGATAATGTTTTAGTGATGATTATCCTAAATGTCACTACATAAACCATTGTAATCAACCATGTTTATTTTTATTACCTCACTAGTATCCAATGATTGACCATTGTATACTTTTACAAAGCCTCGCTAACTAAAATATAGATTGGAATTTAATTATCAATTTGTGAAAGGAGTCAATATATATTAAATGTCTAATAATGACAATTATAAACTTTCTCATTATCTAAGAAATCCTTCAGGTTCATGCTATTTTATTCCATGTCTATATTTTGATCTTTATTAGGATCGAATTATCATATAACCTATCTTATTCATTAATCTCTAGACTGGTATTTTTAGCATAAAAAATAAATATCTAATAATCCAAATCCTTATATAATGAAATGGGGATAGAAACAACACAAGAATATGATGCAATATACTAAACTAAAAAGGTGACCACTGATGTGAAATTATTTAATGTGGTTAACACATGCCTTATGGTAACTTTTTTAAAACTATATATTATTTTTTTAAATTATTTTATATGGAAATTTTAAATTCATTTGAAATATATTTGAAAATGTGTTTTGTCTATCTATATAACAAATGTTTCATGTTTTATGTGAAATTTATTTAATGGATATTGAAAATTAACATTTTTTGTAATTTAATTGTTTAAAATTTGGAATAATATTAAATGAATTTTATTTTTATGTAAATGATCGAATATTATCATTGGGATTACTATTTTTTTCTCTAATTGGACTTGAATTTAGCCCCATATTCTATATATTAGATTCATTCCTTTCCATATTATCCCTCGATTCAAAGGTTCTTCTGAATTTTTTCTTTATATTTTTATATCAATCTATTTATTTTTTCTATGAGTCATGTTAAAAAAATTTTTAGTTACCATACATTTTCAAACAATAATTTGGTTATTTTTTCATATACTAAGAATTAGTTCACTTTTTTTATCTTTTAATTTTGTAAAATTTTTAATTCAAAATTTAGATATATTAATTTGGAATTTTAGGACCAAATTTAAACCCATAAAACTACTTAGGATATTGAATATAGACTTCCATAAATACATCCCCCGTTAATTGATAATATTAAATATTTATTGAATAATTTTTCATTATTTAATAAAATATTGGATAAAAAGTTATTGATAACTTGTTTTTAGAAGTATTTTTAAAATAGAAACACTTTGAGAAAAACAAATTTGGAGTTCAATCATTTAATATTAATTTTAGTTTGAAATTAAAAATAACATTTATTTGATAATTTCATTTTTATATTAAACATATATTTTATTGAAAGGTAATCATTATTTTTATTTAGATAGAAATTGGGAAATAAAAATATTCATTGAATGAAATAATTGAATAATAAAATGTTAAATAGTGTTTTATTAGAATTAAATTGGTTTTATAGGTAGATAAATTGGATTCAAACATATTCAAGGGTATCATCTTCCGCACACTAGGCTAGAACTGGTTATTTTTGTGGGTCAAAAATAAGATAATAAAATATATTCTCCAACTTATTTTAATCCCACATTATAGTAAGGAATTAATTTCTTGACATAAGGAGGATAAATAAATAATACTTTAGTGTGTTTTCATGGGGATTATTTGAATAAAAAACTTAATGTCATAATAAGATTTCATATCCTTCCACCCCATTTCATTTCCCATGAAATGAAAGCTTGTAGTAAATGAACCTATGAGGTTTTTGAGAAATATCTATGGTAGATTTTTTTTTCTTTTTGGACACACTATTCATTTCAAGGTTGTTTATCTTTAGCTGATGTTATTATAATAGATATCTATTGAAGGTTAGTTGAGCGCTACACCAAAATCCAATAGATGGGTTTCGGTGGTTGTTACTCATGTGAGTTTTTTTTACGAATAATGATATTAAAATATATAACATCTTGCTAAGATGATCTGGAGTAAGAAGGTGTTTTAGTCTAAGTTATTTTCTTACTGTTTGTTAAAACACCAAAAAATTTTGGAATATATTTTTATAAATTAATAATATGTTTGATTGTTTTGTCCACATGAAACACCATAATAAAAATTACTGCAACATATTAGATGAATATTATTAATGTAATTTTACAATAAAAAAACATTAAATAAATAAAAATATTTTAATTAATTATTAATTCATACCAAATAGGATTAATAGAACTTATGGTTTTAAAATATAATTTTTCAATAAAAGAAATATCTATTTATATATCATATTTTCATCTAAAATCTAAATTTACAAATTGTAGAATTTTAATTTTGGAAAATTAATTTCATTTCTGAGTTTAGAATATAAAACTCATCCTAAAATTAATTTCTAATTTTTTTCTAAAATAATTAATTTTTAGGTGAGTAGTTAAAAACACAGTTTCTACTAAAATCAGATCACTTATGACTCTATCAAGAAGTATAAATTAAAAACAGATCAAACATAAATTAAAAAACATATAAAACATTTATCAATACCAATGATTTATTTATTTTTTAAAATTATACAATTACATATACTATTATGAATTAATAAAACTGATGTTTAACCATTTATTAACATAATTAATATTTTCCAACAAAAGAAACCATTTTTAGTCTTTTATTTTATTTAATTACTATTTTGTTTTAAATTTGGTGTTGAATATCAATGAAATAAACATAAATTTTATTTTCCTTATTAAACACAAATAAATTTCATGAAAATAAAATGCATGTATGATTTTACCATACTCGTAAATTTTAAACATATAAATACACATTTTTTAAAATTGATTTTTTACACGTTACATGTTCTAATATTTAAATTTATTTTCTTAAAAATATACATGTTATCTAAGAAAAGATATGTTATAATTATAATCATTAGTTTACAATTATTTAATAATGGTAATTTTAGTTTTAGGAATTAAAATTAAATTACTTACATAACAATTAGTTACTATGGTAAAACAAAAAAAGATAAAAGTAAAATTTCTAATAGTAAATAACATAAAAAAGGTGAAAAAATGTTTTAAATTTTTTTTAGGGATTCAATTCCTTATATCATGGTCTAAAAAATTATTATTATTTTTGGATTACTATTGTAATGTGAAACATGTTCTCTTCTTATATTAAGTTAAAATATTTTAAAAAAGGCCATTCTCACCACTTATAAGAAGGATATATCACCAACCCATCAAGACCAGCATTAAAAAAGTGTTTTCAATTTAAAATATGCCGCTTTTTCTTCTCATATAATCCCATTACTTTTTCATGACCCTATAGACAAATTAAATTATACTAAGACCTCCATTTCCAAGTATTCTTCAAAGGGAAATCACATGTCCTCAACTAGAGTAATTTTTTTACTATCATATTTTATTTTCATTATTACATTCTAAAATATATTTTTATAATTACTATATAATGAAATTATTTTTACTAAATTTTATTATTTTAAATTAATAATGATTACCCATATTTCTCCTTTTCTATTTGGAATAATGAAACCATCATTATTGTGTTGTGCGAACAACCGCCTCCACAAAGAAATGAATATCATTTTTTCACCAATACCTATCAATAGTAATTATAAAATAAATTTTGAGGAATAAATGTGAATAATATAATATAATAATTATTATTATGTAAAATTTTTAATCCACATTTTTTTCCTCTCATTATTCTATAAATGAAAACATTACTCATGCATCGCACAAACTATTTTCTACACAAAGTAACATATATCATTTGTAACTAGTTTATTTATTATTTATTAAAATCTATTAAAAATGATTGAAAAATATAAAAATATAGATATAAGTTATGTCACCTCCACTTTATTTTAATTATCATAAATATTATTTCATTTTTTAAATAATTTTATTGTTTTATGATAGTAAATAAAATTCTTGTCAAGTTGTGAAATCTTAGTTTTGTGTTGACCTACCAAGAGTTAAGTTGTATTGTCTCTATATCATCAAGATACAACATGTCAAACCCTCCTAAAACCAGTCTTGTATAACACTAGTTCAAAAACCCTACCATCAAGTGATGATACCACCATGAAAAGCTAACATTGAGGGAATCTACCAACCCTATCAACAATTCAACAATAATTTCAAACGGAACGACTGCCTGATCAAGTGACCAACAAAATGTGATACCATAAATCTATGATACATTCAGTTTAATGGTACTTCCACCAATATGAAGCTATAACTCAATGTATCTAAAACAAAAAATCTGTACCACCTAGTGCATCAATTTTCACATTAAAGCTACTGATCAGAAGATAAACCTCTTGAACACTATAATTCTAGATAAAGGACTGAAAATGTGCAACCGTAACTATCAGAAATTAAATTTAATATTTATTCTCCAATGGTAATTTTAATAATTCAATTCTACATAGAATAACATGGATTTAATAATGATTATTCTTAAATAACTACACAAATTTCTTAAAGTATAAGTCAGTATTTTCCTGATCTTTGGATTAGTATGAAGCTCATCATTTTTATAATATTATCTTATAATAGATAGTTGTAACTAAAAATATATAAATTCAGTATAAGATTACTTATACGAGTATAGGAGAGAAGTACTTTCATGAACACTAAATCAATGACTCTCTCATGCTGGAACATGAAGAATAAGATACACCATGTGTTGAAGATTCCAAAAAAAATTTAAATATTGAAAACAAAATACTTTTCTTATAATTTATGACCCCATCTATTTTACTATAATTCCTATGAATCCTATTATAATTTTCAACCAAAGAAAAATAAAATGAATCAAAGAAACTAAAACTAATCGAATTTAAAAGTATTATATTTTATCATCTCAAATATCATTCTTTTTCTCATAATGATTTATATTTGGGATGATTTTTTGTTTTAAATTATATATTTGTAAAAAATGTTTCCTTCATTAAACAAGAGATTTATTGACATAATATGTCTATTTTTCCTCATCTATATTCCCATAAAAAATGTTCAAGAGGCAAAGTGTGACTCATGATTATTTTTTATCGAATGAAGAATTGTGGGAGATGCACTCTATCTAGATATCCTTTCATGATGTTATTTATAAAACATAATATAGGTTGTGGATTAATTTATTTAATAAAAAAATGTCAGTGATGATTTTAATGTTTAGGGGATTATGTCTCGAATTGAGAGAAAACCCTTCTTTAAAATTCTGATGTTCTTTATGATTTTATCCTTGTTTAAATAAAAATAGGTATACTTTTTTCATAATATTCAAAGAAAACATAACATTGATAGTTATCTAAAATTTGAGTTTTATATACTATGTTCGATAAAAGTATATTAGTTTAAAAAGTGAATGTATTTTCAAAATTATTTAACTGAGTTGTGATTTTTATTTGTAGAAACATTAAAAAATATTAAATTGTTTTTTCCTACTACTTTTGTTAATAGGGAAATTTTATAAACTTGGGGGATTAGGTTTTTAAATTTTTCTTAATAGAAATTTTTTTGGAAACTCAATTCACCCCCTTCATGAGTTTCCACGGGGAAAAATATATCATTATGATTCTATAATAATGGTATTATGTTAAAAGAAACCACTTTCAGAATCATAACCATCCGTTAATTTGGTATCTTCATGTTTGTGTCGGTCTTAAAACCTACATTAACAGTGATATAAAATAATATCATGGATGACTATTAGAACATAATTAATGATAATATATTATATAAATATGTAAATAATAAATTTATTTTGGGATTTTAATGGTAAAGTAAACATTGAACTCATTAATTATGATACTTATGTCTCTTCGTTATAAATCACCATAAAATACTCATCGATAATTTAGACTTTATATATCATAACCAAAACCAAAAAATAATTCAATTATAATACTATAAATAATTTTAAATTAAAAATTATAGTATGTTTTATGATTTTGTAGTGATGAAAAATGGGATAATAATGAATAATAAAAATTATATTATGAAAGCAGTTCAAAATGATAAAGATTACACAGAATCAATATTAAAAATATATAATAAATAGATAATATACATGTTTACAATAATTTTAAATGAAGTTTATAAAATAAAATATATATGAATAAGGTTCTAAAATAGAATATTAGGATATATGTGTTTGTTATAATGGATCTTAGAGTGGAATCGACTTAGTGGTGAAATAAGGTAAGGGGTTATTTGTCTCAAATTTAATTTATGGATTAATATTTCCTATTATGCACCATGAATACTTTTATATGATGTTTTTACATACTAATGAATGTATTTTACAATATTCATGTATTTCTGGTTACTTAATTCTCATATATTATTATTTATTTAAATGGAGTTTGATTCAATATTATACCATGTTTGAAAATTTTTATGTTAACTCAATCACCTTCATTGAGCTATAATTATTCTTCTTGAACATATTTATTCAATGTTTGGTTGTTTTATCCAAACTAGGTTAAATTCCTTGAGGGGGTGAATCGGGTTATGATAGAATAAAACAAATTCACCATTGTATTTTTTTCATCATTAAACTAAAAATTCTTCTCTCCATTTCCAATAGAAATGTATGAGTAGAAATGGAAGCATAAATAAGAAAAAACAATATTTCATGGTTCACCTATTCTGGGCTATATAGAAGGAATATAAAATGAAATGAACCTATATAGAAAATACAGTAAAGTGGACTGTCGTTAAATTTTTTGGAGTAGACTCATTATACCTCATGATTTACAAAAAAACATGATTTAATAGCTCACTGATCTCTCAACTAAATTCTTCTCACTCCACCTTCAATGGAATATTCTATTGTTATGAAATACATCAAAATTGTTTCACAGATGAGTGTATCATGATATCCATATTTTCACCCATTAGATGAAATAAACATCACTGTATGGTGATTTCCTAGATAAGAGACCCTTCATGAACTATTTATACATTCTTTTTTGAACTCCCTAAATTCCTTCATGAGGTAACTTGCACCGTGTAGTGAAAGTTCATTACAGACCAAATCTACTTTGTGAACCACCTATACTTCACGGATAGCCTTTTCTTTGCATAAAAAATATCCTATGTGAACTACCTTGTCTTTTTAGACCATATTCTCTTCATGGATGAATGATTCTCTACAACCCATTTTCATTTGAGATCTACAGTGCTTTATAATCTGCTTCATTGAACTATCCTAATGAACTACCGCCTTTACAATATTTCTCCTTCAAAATACACTTTAGACAAGGAAAAATTATTCCAATGATAAACTTATCAAATGAATTTATCTCTTATTAATGATGTTATTAGGGGTCCTCTATATAAGAATAAATATATTTAAAATATGTTAATCATAATTACCTAAAACTCCTCTATATATTGGACATAACTGCATATTGCACTCATTATGCAGTTCACATAGAACATTATTCCTTTATGGATAATGCATTCATCGACACAAATACTCTATTTTCAGTTCCTATTAAATCAATATCTTCATCCAAAAATTACATAGATTCATTGTATTGGCCTTTAATTCACAACATTCAACCAAAAATGATGATCTCCCTTACAGAATTGTATTGTAGTTTTCATAGCACAACTACTATGCAGAATGATGATTTTTCTTTCTAATTCTTAAAGTTCATTTAGACACTTTTAAGTTCACAACTAATTTAGAATCTTTTAATTTAACAAAAAACGGTATGAAAAAATACATCAATTCATATCAAATAATCTTTATATTTTGGCTAAAAAGTTTGGCAAACACTGGGAAACTGTACCACCTTCAAAGTAACTTATTTGACACCAATAGTGCTAGAATTTTTTCAACCTTATTTTTTAACAAACACAAACTATCAAAAAACACAAAAATGAAACATTACAGGATTTTTATTCCAATAATCACTTCTTTGGGTTTTTTAACACTACTTCAAAATTTAGTGAATAGTTTTTCCAAACTTTTGATTCTAAAATGTTATCAATGATTTATCCAATACACACTCTAAGTCCCCATGAGCTATTCTTGGTGTGAGAAATAAGAGTAGTATGAATATTTTATCAATTAATAACCTCATTCCCAACCCATTCAACTAATCATATATAGAAACCCATCTGTAGTGATATATAAAATTTGATCGATCATGTTTAGCAACATTGTATTTAAAACTACATTACATTACCACTCCCCCTACCAGCTTCTCCCCTATCTTGATCATGTTATATTCTCTATCTTTATCAATAATCCCAAAGAGAACCCCTTTGTGGCTACAAATTTGCAATGAAAAAACATTATCGCATTAGGGAAATAAAAACCATACCTATGAGAGAAGGGGTCACATACTTACACTCTTTCAAGTGTTGGGAGTTAAATGAACTTTGAGGGCTAGTCAATACTTCTCAAATGCCTCTTTGGGTAAGGCCTTCATTATAATTCATGCAACTTTTATTTTTCTAGGTACATAATGAAACATCATAAGCCCATGATCCACCTTAACTTTTATAAAATGATAAATGATTTCAATGTTATATGTCCTTGAGTGATGGACATTATTTTTTCTTTGATTTATAGAAATTAAGTTTCATAAAGTATTCTGATCAGATACTTCACATAAAATCTCATATCTTCTAGTTTCTACTTCATCCACAATAACTATTTGTAGGATTGAGTAGCCACAATATAGTCAATATCTGTCATGCTCAATAAAAATGACTCTTGTTTATTACTCATCTATGAAATAAAAAATCCTCCATAATAGAATGCACCACAAAACAATGATTTTCTATCATATGTTGATCCATCCCAATTTGCATCTATATATCCCAATTACACTTGTTCATATTTTTCACTATGTAGAAAAACAAAATCCAGTGTTCCCTTGGTATACCAAAGTATTTTTTACTGCAATAAAGTATCATTCCTTGGGATTTTATCGATATCGTATTTCTTGACATATAGGAAACAGATATCAGTTCATGTTGCTATTATGTGCCAGTGATTAGCAATAATTTTCCTATATTATGTAACATTAACCACTTCCCATCATCATCTCATAATAGTTTCATCCGGGTAGCCACTTGAGATGACATATCCTTGGAATTATCCATTCCAAATATTCATAGATCCTAATTGGAATATTTGGATTGAGAAATAAATGTTCGATTATTTTCTTTTATCACATGTAAATGAATAAAAAAGGCCAGTTCACCAATGATTAATATTTCAAACTCAATTTTCCTGAATTCTGTAAACTGTTTACTGTGTGCTTCATCTGACCAACCAAAAATTATATCTTCAACATACACTAGAACCATCATCCATTGATTACTATCATTTTTAAAATAGAAATTGTAATCAAATCAACCATGATAAAAGCCATGCTTCTTCAAAAACTGATCTAGTATTTAATATCATGATCTCGGTTCTTGATTAAACCCATATAGTGCCTTTATTATCCATAAAACCATTTTATCAACCTTATAAATGTTAAATCCATTTGGATGATTAATATAAACATATTCTTCCAGAACCCCATTCAGAAATGCTAACTTGATGTCTATCCATGAAAACATTGAACTTTTATTGCACTACAATGTACAATAATAATATGATTTTTTATATCTATCGATAGATGAAAATGTTTCCTCAACACCAAAACACTCTATTTAAGAGTAATAATTTCACACCATTTGTACTTTGATTCACATCACTATACTGTATTCATTTTGTTTTTTGTAAAAGAGCAAATAGCCCTAATGACATTATTATATGTTAGTCCTGAAAAAATCTCTCATGTCTAATTCTTCTCGATTAGTTCAATATCTTAGTTCATCGCCTAAAACCAGTTCTAATATTGAGCCACTTACTCAAAACATTAAGGCTCAACCTAAGATAAGGATGATGAATATTAAAAATAATTCTTTCTCGGTTATTGAACTACTTCTACTACCTGATCACGAATGATATTTTCTGTAAATTTCATCTAAAAAATTTGTCTTCTGTGTAGATATAGGTTTGACTTCCTCTTGTTTATCATTAATACCATACTCTAAATCATAATTTTTCACTTCTAATCCCCCTATGTTTCTTACCTTCTCATCACTACCATTAGGGAACTTTTCCCAATGTTTTTTAATATTATTTTCATTCTATAATTCAGTTACATAATTGCTTTTAACTAATTTTCCTATAATTTTATTAAATAATTTATGTTCTTTTCTTTTTCCCAAGTATCCATGGAATATCACCTCATATTAAAGAGAATAAAATTTCTTATGTTTCTCTATAATGAGAATAAAACACTTTCTTTTAAAGATTAGAATGTATTTTAATGTTGGATTCATTTCATACAAAATATCCTAAAGATTCTTTTATTCCATCGAAAATAACAGATCCACATTTGATATACAGACCGATATCAATACTAATTTCAGCATTTCTCTACTAGGTCATTTTTGGTAAGCATTGTTCGGGAAATTTTTTTATGATCTGATATCTCCTCTCAACCACTCAATTTTTTGAGGAGTTCTCTTTTCTAAAACATGATTCCTTATCCCATGTTTCTCGACATAATCTCACACTTTTATGCTTTTTTATTCTATACCATTATCGATGTGAAAGTTCGAAATCTTCTATACTAGAATCCTTTCAGATTTCCCCTGATATTGTTTCATGTAACTAAACAGATAATACTTTTGGGAAATGGAAAATAAATATTACATCATAAAAAATAATCAATTAATAGAAAATATTACCTCTTACCATCAATGGATTTTTGTGATATAGGTCTATTCACATCTACATGCAACAATTCAAGCACTCTAGTTGAATTTTGTTCTTTTTCCATGTATGTATTTATGATAATATTCCCCTATTTATAAGAATTACACATGTGAGTATGATTGAATGATGGCTTGGGGATATCTATAACATCATCACATTTGAATAAATGTTATAGGGATGGTTGGAATAGATGGGAAAGTAGTTTTTTCCACAATATACTTTCATCCTCTTTGGATAGAGATCACATATCTTCTTCTCCATTCACAAGGTAGTGATTCCCCTTCATTCAAATTACCAATAAAATTTTTTACCACATTTTCCTTTTACAGTACTTATATTCTTGGTAATTATTATAGAATTACTCAAGTCCCATAATTGATTAACACTTAGCAAGTTTTTACAGAGACCTTCGATAACGATGACCTCAGTCCATCTCATATATTTTCCCCCAAATTTAAATTTTCTAGATCCAAATATATTTAGGACATCATCATTTATATACATACAAATTCCATCCATGGTATATTTGATGAATATAAAAATATCCTTGATTCCCATCATATGGGACGTGCATCCACTATTAAGGATCCATACACCAGCGTGATCTTATTCCTTAAGGGAAATTTCTACAACCACATCCTGTTAAGCTTATTTCTTTTGGATCCATATTTTTGACTTCAAACCCATTATGAACTTGTAATATTGATCTTCCTAAAGATATGATGTACTAACATCATCTTGAAAATATACAAATCAATTTTTAATTTTCAAATCATTCTATGATTCCTTGAGCTACTCATTGCGACCACTTTGGGTCTACTTCAGCACATTCCTCAGTATTGTTGGTTGGAAATATCTAGAAATGTTTCTAAATAACAAAAACTAGAAAAAGGGACCATAAAAATCATTTCAAGAATAATAAACCCTGTATGGCCTTCTTTTATCCTCTTATTACCATAGGTAACTTTTTATTAGGAACATACATTTTGAGAATGTCCCATATTTCCACAATAATAACACCTGATACGAGGAGTATTCTTTTACATTATTGTGTAACTGATTACTTATTGGGTTCTATGAGTTATATGATTATAATTTAAAACCCACTAAATTTTAATCCTTATATTGGTCACATGTAGTCTACCACCAATCACCATAACATTATAGTTGTGATCAAGCCCCATACATGACTTTTTATTTTGATATGACTATTACTTTTGTCTTACTTAACGTCGATGCTCTACTTACATTATTTAAATAACTTGATATATCTTATTTCCAAATTTCATATTGGGATTCAATAGTCTCTCTTTATCTACTAATTTGATTCACACATTGAAAACTTCCTATTCAAGTTCTTCTATACATTATATTTGATCTTTTTCTATAATATCTAAACAATCAATCACACTTTTCTAATATTAAACTTTGAGCATGTACTCAACAACCTTTTTTATGTTCCCTATAATTGAATAATTAATCATTTTAATTTATACCATCAAATCGGACTTATATTCTTCTTAATACTTTATATAAATTTTGGAATCACATACCACTCTATTGGCCTTCTTCGTTTAGGATCTACAAATATCTATATCCTTAAAATATGATTCTACTTAGGAATGAAGTTTCAATCTTCCTTTGAATTATTCTTCATTATTTCCACTTTATTACCTTGTCTATTAGATTCCTATAACTACCACCATAATATATTCACTATGACCATTGTGTTTCTCCAAATCTTAACCCTTAGATTATTTTAAAATGTAGTTTTATTATGAATGATGTTTTTTACTTTTAATGAAATTTCTTTGAATAATTTTCTTACCTTTCACATAGGTTGAAGACTCATTCCTGATAATTTTTAATTCATCCTCATCATATTCTTAAAACATCATGGGGAACCCTTCTGCAAGATGTCCAACCTTTCCACATCGAAATCATGCAAGTGAGAGTTTCCAATTTATCTTTCATTTTCCTCTTTCAATATTTGAGGAAGGTAATGAAATAACCTCATCTATATCTACTTATTCCTTGAAATATTCAATAATGAGATTCTTCAAGGAATTGAATTCCTTCTCTTCAGAATTCTATTTCCTTATAGACTCAATATCTTCATTCCCTATCTTGCATGTGACATGATTACTATGTAACCTATCTGGTGTTAGCTTATTTGGATCTATATGTTCAAAATATTATAATATTGAATTGATATGAGGAGAAATTATTCTTAATATGAATTTAATGATCTTTAAATCATCAATAGCTTCTACAAGAACATGCATTTCTTCTATAGGACATTCACCCAGTCAAAAAATTCATCTACAAACTCAAAAGGGTTTAATAAAAGGTCCTCATATTTTTTCCAATGAAAATTTAATTTTATTCTCTTAATTTTGAACAAAATTCGTATATATTCAATTTTTTTACCACATGGTATGAATTTAATTATATTAAATTACCTCTATGTAGATTTCATTGGAAAATGGACCGCTAAATCACTAATTCCACTATCATCAACATCCAATTACATTCGATCAACTTTTGATAAAGCACCACTATCCACACTATATGAAATAGCATGATTTGATACTATAAATAAATCCATACATAAATATTGGAAGTAGTTATAAATCTGATTATTTTATAATTAGAAATTATTTTCATCAAATATTAGAATACCTTTATTATTGAAAACCTCCATTGAAACTCTTGAGAGAGAAACACTGATATTAACATTTCCCTCTAATACCAATTTTTTGAACAACTTGGTTAAATAAAATAAGAGGGAGGTGAATTTGGGAGTCAAAAATTAAAACTAATACCCCTTTATTTCTTGTTTCATCATTAAACAAAACACTCTTCTCTCCCTTTCCTATAGTAATACATGAGAAAAAATGAAAGAATACATGGGACACAATAAGTTTACTTGGTTCACCCAAACTGGTCTACGTCTAAGGAGAATACAAAGGTAATGTACATATGTATCAAATATACTAAAATATACTACTGCTATAATTTTTTGGATTGGAATCACTTTCTCTCCTGGTTGACAACCAATCATAACATGAAAGATCACTAATATCTCAATTTAATTATGCTCACTATACATTCATAAGAATCTTTTGTTGTTCTAAAATAAATCAAATAAAATTCAAACATGAGTCCATAATGATGTTAATTTTTATACCCATTAGATGAGATAAAATTCTCTAAATGATGATTACATTGTGGATAGACCCTCCGCGAACCATATCTACTACATCACAATCAACTACAATACGTTTGTGTGATGCCTTATACAACATATCATGAGTGCTTCGCAAACTTCCTCTCTTCACGGATGGACTTTTATTTGCAGGTGAACTTTTCTTCACAAAATTCCTTCACTTAATGGACTTCCGTCTCTTTGAATATGGACGATTCTCTATAAACCATTTTATTTTTTTATCCGTAGTTCCCCACAAAACCCTTTGGTGAAGTATCTTTTAAAACATCCAGCTTCACCGAATTACTCCATTCTGAACCACATAATAATTAGGTGAGTTACTCTAGTGACGAATTTATTTAATGAAATTCACTCTTCTTAATGATGTGATTAAGGGACATTTATATAGGAAAAAATATCCCCAAAACTCGTTAATCATAATTACCCAAATATGTGGGGGATTAGAAATTAATGCATATTTTACTCGCATAGTAGTCTTCATAGAATGTTATTTATTATGTAGATACCTCTTTAATTATAAAATGAAAATTCCCTTTATGGTGCCCATTAAATCACTATCTTTATTTGAAAATAAAAAAACAACATTTTAGTGAACATTAATTCACCTCATTCATCCACAAATGACAATATCCCCCACAGACATTCTTTGCGGTTCATACAGTATAGATGGTATGTGAAATGAAAATTTTTATATTCATTTATGCAAACCTATTTATATATATTGTGGTTTGCGAACTACAATAGAATATTTTTGGTTCACCAAAAATTCTGAGAGTAAATCCATCCATTATCATAAAATAAATTCTAATTTTGAGGTCAAAAAATTTGGAAGGCACTATGAAACTATACCACCATCAAAAAATAATATTTGAAAACTAACATTATAGAATATTGTCATCCTTTTTTTAGTAAACGCAAATTACCCAAACATATTGAAATCAAACCATGAAGTATTTTTTTCCAATAGTTTCTCCCACCCAATTATTTTATTACATGGTACATTCTATACAACTATAGAGAAAATGAAACTTCTGATTCTAATCATATTCCTTGATGAATTTCTTACCAATAAAAAATAAATTATATTTGTGATCAATTCCCATCATTTTTAATTACTATTTCACCACCTTATTTATATTTTTCTTTGGAGGAAATGTTATAATTTATATTCAGAAACCAAATTATTTTTTATCTCACTTGACCTTCATATTTTAAGTATCTTCTTTCCAAAATGATGTTTTTTTTCTATTTTTATGATATAGGTTTTAAATAATGTTATTTAAAAATATTTTTCCATCATATCAAAATAATTTTATTTTATTTTCAACTAGACATTTTTTTGATAATCGACATTTTATTTCAAGGATATATTATTGCAGTTTTATTTTAAAAATAATGTTATTTCAAATGTCTTCACTTCCCATTTTGAAACATTTATGTCTTTTTTATGGAATCATTATTATTGATTATTTTTTGAAAGTTAATGTTTTCAAAATGACATCACTTATACTTTTTGAAACAATTATGTCTCATTCAAGGATCCTTTACTAAATATTATTCTTAGAATGTAAATTATTTATAAATGTTTTCACTTCATTTATTTGAAACCTTTATGTATTTTTAGGGTTTAATTATTAAGATATCTATACATATATATATTTTTAAAATTCCTTATTTTCAATTTCTTAAAATTTACCTTTCAAAAAATGGTTTTTCAAAGTGACCATAAATTCCACATGTATGCCAAAGATAAAATCCATTATTATTATTATTTTGATTTATGGAAAATTTACTCTATCCCTAATGATTTTATTTTCATTGGAGATAATTTTCATGAATCGCACTCAAAATGTTATTATATGATACTCTTTTTTGTGGATTATGTTACGGGTATCAACAATTTACATTATAGATGTCAATTTTGGAGATACCATCCAAAAATAATGTGAAAGATAACTTTCCTTTCACGGGATCTTTATGATGTGATGAATAAAAACCATTCCCTCCCACTGGTTTTCATGATATGTTGAATGGTTGATATCTTATGATGCACATATGTATGGTTTTTTATTATATAATGGTTGGGAACTGTATATCCCTCAAATGATTTTGGTAAATATTTATATCACATTATAGTATGGTAAAAAATTTTGATGCTCGATCCACCAAGGGAAAAAAGTGACTGAATCCTGATACACTAAGGCAACTTGAGATTTTGGGATTTATTTTTCTAAATCAATACAATGTTCGATAGCTTCCTTCACTTGCTACAATGAACTAAAATTATATATGAAATAATATATGAATATTATTAATAATATTTAAGAATAATTAATTCTCTAGTAAATAAGAATATTTTAATAAATTATAAATTCATTTAAAAAATGATAAATAACACTTAATGTTTTTAAGGGGATATTTTCAACAAAAGTAGTTTTATATACATATTTTATTTTCTTCTAAATGATAAATTTATAAATATCAAAATTTGAATACTATGAAATTAATATCATTTTTTTTCAACATATAAAAATTATCCAAATAAAAATATTATTTATTTTTCTAAAATAAATGGGTTTTATTTGAATAGTTGAATGAACAGTTTTTACTAAAATCATTGTGTTTATTAATATATCAATAACTAAGTATAAAATAAATCTTATAAAACATTTTTCTTGATAAATATTAATTGAAGGTGAACAATAATACATTTAAAAATACGATTATGAATTTATAAAATATCTTTTTAGTCATTTATAAACATATATAATTTTTCCCAATAAAAGAAACTCATTTTTGGCCTTTAAATTTATTTAAAAACTATTTTTGGAAAATTTTGTTTTTTATTTCATTGAAAGTCACATAAAATTTATTTATTTTTTAATAAATAAAATTATATCAAGAAAATAAAAAAATTGATTATTTTATCATTCACATGCATTTTAATCTCAATTAAATACACTTTTTTTTTCTAAAAATGGGATTTTATGCGCTACATGTGATAATGTTAAAATATATTTTATGAGAAATCTGAATTTTTTATGATAAAATAAATTTAATATTTAAAATCTGTAGGTAAAAATTATTCAATATGAACCATTTTATTTTAATAAATTAAAATTAAACTACTTAAAAAGAAAATAGTTACCACTATAAAACAAAAAATTGTAAAAGTAAAAAATTCTATGAGTAATGTACTTAAAAACATGTGTAAAACATGTGTATAAATTAACAGTTGAGGTAATATATAAATTTTATCGTAACTCAATCAATCATTTCATATTTTGGAGTATTCTTTAAATGTTAAACATGTTCCCAAATTATATTAATTTTAATTATTTAAAGAAAATCCCATTCTCAGCACCTATAAAAGGGCCTCTCACCACCCACTCAAGAACAGCGTAAAAAATTGTCTTTCACCTTAAAAAATAATATTTTTTCTAACACAAAAATAATATTCCTCTTCCATGAGCCTCTAAAAATAGTAACTTATCCTAATACCTCTATTTAAAATATATCATACATAGGAAATCCCAAGTCCTCAATGTGAGTAACTTTTTCCCCAACATATTTTATTTTATTTCTTATTCGAAAAAATCGTATTTTCTAATTCATATATATTGAAATAAAAAATATTTATATATTTAATTTTATTATGCTAGTGTAATAATTATTAACCACCTTTCCACTTCTTTATTATGAAAAATGAAACCATTATTTATGTGTTGTCCAGACTACCACCTCCACAAAGCGACGACTTACATTTTTTTTAAAAATGCCTCAAATTATTCATTATAAAAGTGTAATTGTGGAATAAAAGTGAATAATATAATATAGTTATGTTAATTGAGATAAAAAGTATAATTCTCCTGCATTCCATCTCATTATTTTAGAAATAAACACTTTCACCATGGGTTGTGCGGACAATTACCTCCACAATGGAACATAACTTATCTTTCATCTTGTATCATTATTATTTATTAAAATATTTTAAAATATGATTCAGCACCTTATAAGTATCTTGATAATATATCAATTATTTTAAAATATGGATAATATTAAAAAATAACCCACTTTTGTAATCGTAATAATCAATTAATTGGGGTTTGAAAATGTTTGGTTCAGTATAACCACCTACTATAATAATGCTATAAAATAATATCATGAGTTACTATGAAAAAATAATAAATGATAATATATTATATAAATAATTAAATAAGTATTTTATTTCATTTATGTATAGGTTTAGTTAATATTTAACTCATTATTTTGTATACAATTTATACATTTTTTTATGTTGTGATTTGGTTATTATCATTATGATTGGATATAAGATTTTTTCTTACTAGATACTTTCTAAATCCCTATAGTCCGCATTTTTTCCATGGTCTAAATTACAATATAAAATTAAATGGAAAAGAAGTGCTATAATGATTTTAAAGGTAGATAAAAATTATATTTATATTTTCTTATCTATAATACAATAAGTCTATCATTCTCACCCTTTACAATATATTTAAGCTCATCATAGTAATTCTTATTGAAAAAAACTTTTATCCCTTAGAACATATAATTTAAAAAATAGGGAAAAAAGTGTCTATTCAATTTATAAAATAAAAATTTCACTTTAATTAAAATAAACACTTAAATTATCAATATAAAAGAAATAGTATAATAATTAATAATAATACACATTTAAAATAACACATATCATTCTTGAAAAAAAATATCACTTATGATATATTCTTATATATAAGGGTTTTATGATTTCTTATTTAGAAGTTTTTTTTAATGAAGGGTTCAATTTGCTACAATTAATGAATATAAAATTTCTCAAATTGATAAATTATTTCTTAATGATTCCCCACTAGTTTCACATAGATTTTATATCATTTCTTTGATTGAAAAACCTAATTTCATGTTATTTTTTCTTGTTTTTAGTATCATTTACTTATTAAATAGTTTCATGATAAAATAATTTCAATTTATGTTGATCATTATAATTTTATATTTTTTATTTAAAAGATAAAATTTAGAATTTTATTTTTATGTGTTTTTTTGAAAAGATTTAATCCAAGAGTATCATTATCATAAGCCTCAAAATTTCTTTTTCATAAAAATAGAATTCACCATTTAATAGAAATTCATTTATCAGTATACATTAGACATGGTATTAATCACTCATAAATGTTATATATAGGTATAAATCTATATATTTTTTATCTTTCAAATTTTGTCTATGAAATGAACTTTCATAAGGTTTGTAAGTTTACCGATATAGTAGAAATACCGTAATAGATAGTTTTTAAGGATTTGAAAAAACATTATAGACAATAAATAATTTATTAGATAACAATAAAAATCATATTAAATATACATAGTGGAATTTATCCTTTCTAGGAAGGTTATATTTTTTAATGGTTTATGTTTCCAAATTATCTTTTATATCTATCAGTATTTAATAAAATTTAATAAGAAATCATTTTTTTATTTCAATTATATTTTACATATATTAATTTTCTATTACAAAAATCATTACATTTCTCTCTAAATGTTTCCAAAAACTATAAATTCTACTCAATAATGTTTACACATTAATAATTTTAATATAATTTTTCCCTTTTTAATAGTTTTTAATAAATATAAATAGGATATACATTAGTATTCATGGATTATATTTTTGATTTTAACTGGGATAATTGTCTAACAGATTTCGATAATGTAAATAACTTGTGAAAAATCTCATTATCCAAAAATTGGGTTTTCAGTGTACAGATTCAATAAAGTTATTGATGAAAATTAATTAATGGAATAAGTTAAAAACTATGAGGGTATGCTTTTTTACTAGACTATCTGATTTTGTTAATTTTGGAATGGAATAAAAAAACAAAGAGGAAAATAATCTCCATTATATGTGTGAGTATTTTTACCCTTATAGTTGTATTATTGGGAATTTTTTTATATAGTATTATTTTTAGTGATATGGGTTTTCTTGTAAATTTTTTTAATATCAATATTTTTTAAAAATGATTTCCTATTTTATATTTAAAATTAAATTGTATTCACATTTTATTTATGTAATAGTTTGATAAATGTTAAAATTAAAACTTGTATTAGAAAATTTTCAGGGAATTATAATATATGTTAAAACGTTTATAAGTTTTAATAAATACTATCTTTCATCAATATTTTTTATAAAAATTATAAAAAATAATAACCTTTTAATCTTTCATGAACTACTTATCTTTATCATTTTTTAGTATACCAACTTTTAATATTTATATTAGTTAATAAAGAAAAACTGAAAAATTTATTAACAGATAATTCTTTTAATCTATAAAAGTGATACAATTATAAAAATATGTACTAATAAATTCCAATTTTATTAACAGTTTCTGAAGGAAAAAATGTTTCATATATCATGTTCTCATTTTATTTTACAATAATTCCATTTCATTTTAATAATAATTTTCCTTTAAAAAATGATGTTGAATTAATTCTTTCAGACACAATACCAAACTCAAACGAGTCATGAAGTTTTATATGAACCTTTTTAAGGAAATTATAATAATAATAAGTCATCCAGAAAATAAAAATATATTAATCAATTAAAAAATTCATTACATTTATATGATAAATAATAAACATAATTTATTATTAAAAATGATTTATTTTTAATGAACATTTTTCAAAGTTTTATAATACTAAAAAATCAAATTGATCACTTTTAAAAGATTATTATGATAATATTTTTTATATCAATATATGAACAATTATATTAACATTTTTTAAATTAGTAATTTATATGGAATAAAATTAAGAACACCTAATGTTTGAAAGGAACTTTTTTTGTAAAGTCTTTTTTATTTATATTTTTTATTTTCATTAAAACAATTAATTTATTAATTTTCTAATTTTAATTTGAGGAAATGAAAATATTTTTCTGATTCAAAATCACAATATTATCCTAGGTTTAATTTTTTGGGATTTTTTAAAAAGTATTATGTTTTGATCAATAGTGTGAAATAACATTTTTAAAAATACTATAACTTTAATAAAATCTTCATGACATAAATATGACATAAAAATTCATGACAAATCCAAACCAAAAATGAAAATTGAGAGAAATATAATAATTTTAATGGTTATCTTAAATCGAAGGGATCTTAACAATTTTAGAAGTTTTGAGAATTATGACACAACATAAACTGATAAATCCTATTTTCATTATATCAAATGGAATATTATCCCATTATATATGAAGAAAATATAATTAATGAGAAGTCATCAATGTATCCATCAAAGTATTTCAAATGTGTTATCTATATAAACATGTCACAAGTACTACATTTCTCTATAATCGAGGGAAATTATAACACCCCAAGATTTCATAGTACGTTATTTTTTCAATGTAATTCAATAACTTGCACTACACGTAACACTGAGTTCAAGCACACCGCGACTTACCAAACTAGACGTTCAAAAGAGGTTATGAATAGTGTTAACATAATTTTGATCTTTATAAAATCATTATAATTTTATAATCCATATAATGAGTTTCTTATACATAATGTAAGAACTAATTTATTTATTTTTAGATAAAAGAATTATTTCTTAAAAAAATGCACTTGTACCGCATTTTAATGGTGAACCCTTTTTAAATCCAAAATTTAAAACTTTTATATATTAAATTTGAGAAAATAAACTTATACTTTATAATATGGAAATAATAATTCAGTCTTAATAAATTTTTGGTGTTTTTATGATAACTTTATTATTTTAGTGAATAGTAAAAATACTATATTTTAACTGAAAACATATTTTTTAAATCAAAATAATTTATAGTGATAAATTATACATTTTATTGGTTTGGAATTATAAATAAAGTATATTTTACCATTTAATCCAATTTTGGTCATTGTAAGTAATTTCACTTTGAAATTGGACATAAACAAGTGTCAATCTTTCGATAGTTATTATTTCCCAAAAAAACGCCTTTTGCTTTTGACAATGTGAATTAATTTTAAATTAATAAATGAAACTTATATGTTTTTAACTTGGTAAAATAGGCTTCATTTTTGAATTCTGAATATCAAAATTATTTTTGGGTGAATTTTTGGTATTTTTCTGAAAACAATCAATTTTTGATGAATAGTGAAAAACACTAAGTTGTTGTTTAAAACTGAAATTTTATTTAGATAATTATTTATTTAATTTAATTTTTTTATTTTAAAATAGATACATAATACCTATATATGTTCTTTTTAATTCATTTGAGTCGTTTTATAATATGTTTAGATATATAAAAAATTTATTGAATTTTTTACAATCATTTACCCACCACTTAGGAGCATTTTCAATTTTTCATAAAACATATTTTTAATGCTTATGTGAATTGAATTTAAAAAATACAAGGGAAACATTTGATATCAGTAAATAAAATGTGGTTCAATAAGATTAAAATAATTTTCTGTGAATAGTAACTTTTGAGTAGTATTTACCACGATTAAAAGTAAATAGGGTAAATAATGGTAAAAATGATATTATTATTACCTTAACACATGTCCCAATTCTATTGGATAATTGTAATTAGACCGAAAACAATCTTAGAAATAGAATATGATCATTTAGGTCCACATGGAATAGATTATTAAATTTATTATTATTAAATATAAAGAAGAGTTAAAAGTGTTAAATTCAAGTTTTCATAACTAAAACATTTTTAATATAGGGTTATACATAAGATAAATTAGACTATAAATATTAATTAGAAATATAAAAAATATTTCCTACATAATGGTACATTATTTATAATTTTTAGACATTAAATAATTAAATTTATTTATGACACAATGATGATGCAGTAATTACCATATCAATAAAAGATTAAAATAATTTATATTATAAATATCCAAATAAAAAAACTTTGAGAATTTTTAAGAAATACACTAATTTTATAGGTTAATATGATATGTTAGGGTTGGTTAGATGAATTTTTTAGAAGTAGTAATGCTGTTATGAATTTAGAAAAAAAATACCAAATAGTGTCAAAATTGACATATAAGTGTTTTTAAAACATATATTATATTATTAATTGATATTATATTCTTAAAATTATAAGGGTCAGCCAAAAGAATTATATAATGATAGGTGTATCATCAATGAACCACTTGGGTTTCCTTTGGATGTATATTGTAAGTATATTAACCATATAATATAAAAATACAAAGAGACATGGTAAATGTCAAACTATTTAACTAAGAGTTAAATCTAAAAGATAATGTTAATATAGTGACCCAAACCTGTATAAAACCAATTTTTTGAGTGTTTTTATACACATACCCACCTTAGCCTTTAGATAATTCATTTTGGATCAATTATAAAACGAAAATCATTTTATTATAAAATAATATTTCTATCTTTTCTTAAGGTTCCCCTCACCCCTCTTATAAAAGGGCACTCCCCCTTCCCTCAAATTCAAATCTTCAAATCCTTTTGACTCAGCCAACCCCTGCCCAAATACCCTCTCAACAGTTCTCCCTTCGTCTTAGAGGCCTTCCATTATTCATAAATCAAACCAAATGATCCATTTTGATAAAATCAAAAGGAAGAACCTGAAAAAGAGGTAAATATTTCATCACGTCTTTCAAGTTCCTTTCTTCTTCCACTTCCTCTTTCATTTTTGTTTCCATTCCAAAACAAATACTCAAGTATATTCTATATAATGTGATGTTTCTATAAATTGCGTACAACCATTTTCATTATTCTATCAATCCTTTTAATGACATGTCACCATACGTGGGTACGTACGGCTTACCGTCTCCACATCGTTGTGTAATTGTTATTCAATACATTATTATTTGGATGGGTATAATAATGATGTGAAATTGATGTAAATAATAAATATAACATGATAATTATTCTGTATATATTATACACCATCCAGTTATATATTATTTTAATATCAATAGAATGATATTTTCGCTCATGCGTACGTATAGATTACCGTTTCCACGAACACGATGATATTCATTTCCACGTTCACCATTCAACAATGATTATAAAATATATATCATTAATAAGTATGTAATATATGAAATAATAATTATAATAGAGATATGTATATATATAAATTTACTTACATATATATTATTCACTTAGTTTCGTTCAATACGATATGAAAAGGGAAACAACATTTATGCGTACATACGGACTACCGTCTCCATAAACGGTGTTTTCCATTTCATATATATGTATATTATACATATTTATACTCTAAATATTTATTATATTTAAATCATGTTTTATATTCTGGAATTATGTAATCTTGATCTATGTGATACAATCAAGAGTAACAAGTTAAAACACGTACGATAAAAAATGGATTGTTACCCCAAATGTTAATTTAACATGTAAATTATTATTAAATGGGTAGTATAAAGTCATAAATTAATCATGTATGATATCCTAAATATTAATATGGTTCTGGTATAATTTAATAACATAATACAGTCTTCATACAAGAGGTTAAACGTACCCTCAATTAAAGGAAAGTACAAGGTAAGGGTTAATTTTAAAATCTCTTTATTATCTGAGGTTTTTTATGTAAGTATCTACTAGGACCTCTTTATAATCCACATCCATGTTTCTTAAAAATGATTTTCATAACATTTTTAATATTTAATATACTATGGGTTAACTTCATTTATACCCTTGATTGACTTTTTATAAGATGTTTATAAAGGAATCTTTCTGTCGTTTTCCAAACAAGGTACTTTATGACCTTTTCGATAAAATTAAGGTAAGAATGTTTTTTTAACTAATACAGCAGGTGCGGATATTTTACACCATTATAACAACGTCGAAGCTTCCCTTACAATCTTATAATAATATTATCAAAAAAAATGTTTTCTTTTATAATTACATTACTTTTAAATGATTTCAAAATAGAAAGATATGTTTATCTAAAAAGGTTTTGATTTCATCAATGTCAACGTCCTTTGTTAGATTTTATGTTTGTTGGAAGTTGATTTATTATGATACAAAACATCCATATTGTATTGAAGGTTTTGTGATATTTTTGACTTTTGGATGTGTTATTTCATACCATTAATGATTTATGTATAAAGTATTGACATTTTGTATGCTAGTTTCAATATGAATGGTTATGTTATGTTTAAACCTTTTCAGATGAGGAATGCATTGGACATAATAAGTGATGGGTGGAGCCCGCTATAGCTTCTCGATGAATTAGTAGGTCTCATGAGACAAACTAGTATCTTGGCACAAGGCCTAGAAAAAATATTATTTGTAATCTTCGCACAATGCCTTGACTTTGTGGTTATGAAAGTCTGGAATTATGCATTCCATCATTATGAAAGTGGCAATTGATATTGCATGTGATTATTCGACTAGTAGAATATCCATGTGAATAAGTAAATGGAATTATATGATTTTATCTTTGCCATACTATTCTGATGTTCATGTTTAAAAAGCTTTTATTTTAGTCTTATACATTGACATAAATGTTTATGTATATTTATGAAAGTTTCCGTTATATTGTTATCCTTATTGAGCATCTGAACTCACCCCTTTCTATGTATTAATTTTCTCAGGATTCCAAGAAGTTTATTATGATTGATAATCAGGGTTAAGCTAGGCGATTAATGGCATTATCAAAGTATCCTTTATGTTGTGTTTTATTTTATAATGTGTAATGTAACATTAATGTATGTAATCTATTTTCCAAGACTTCTAAACTGACCGGTCTTTCGGAACATGATTCCATGAAATCATGCCAATGTATTTAAATAATGCACCAACTCTGGGTAACTGGGTTCGGGGAGTTACAACTTATATCAGAGGAAGTTTATCAATAATCTTGGAAACTAGATTTATATATACTCTTATTAGATCACATTACCCTAAGATAGACTTTGAGGATTAGTATAGAAGAACTTCCTATAATTTTGGTAATGTAAGGATTTTGTGAGTTTTCCAAGAAAATGCATCCCTTTCTAGATACGAGCAGGAAGAGGCGGCTCTGGCATAGATGTACCTAGGGGTAAAACATGAAAACAACGCTTTGAGCTAGACTCAAATGGGAACTGGTGACCGACAACGGGCCTTGCTTCACTTTGGGTTATGACACTCCCGGGGGATATACTTTGGAAAATTGTCATTTTCTTTACAAATCATTATGATGGATTAACGAGTATATACCTATTTAATGAAAATATTTTTATGATTATATATTATATCCACAGACTGTTCAATTTACATTAGGAATTTTATAAGTTTGGAATTTTTCTTTACAATTAATAAACTATCCTATTGTATGCCATTGTATAGAAATGGAGCTCAGTAGAAGTAATGTGAAGTCCAGCAATACGTATGATCCAATGAGTAAGAAGGATCATATCTTTCATGGTATTAATAAAAAATTTAGAATGTAAATAGTCCCCCATGTATTCTCAACATATGAAGAAATATTATTATGTGTTAATAATTTAAGTAAATAATTCTCTGAGTCCTAGGGCTTTGAAGTGAAGCACGAGAAGAAAAGGATGGAAGAGAGAAAGATGGATAAAGGGAAGAGGGAAAAGAAGGATTTTCCTATATGTGATAACTATAGAAAGATTCACCTTGGTAAATTCTTGAAGGGAATGGGAGTTTGTTATAAGCGTGGAGAAAAAAGGGTACTATGTATGTGATTGCAAGGGTACAAAAAAGGTTTCAAATGTACAATGCTTCATCTGCAAAGAGATGTGACACTATGCGAATCAATGTCTCATTCATCAGAGTATACCACAAATGATTCTATTGGATAATAATCAAGTAATGATACTCCCTCAGACTAAGAGGAATGACTAGTGTTCTTATGTTGTTATTATAGAATAATTTAATTTGAGTTTTGCATTATTAATATACTGGTTATATGAATTATGGAGATAAATAAAGATTGTACTGCAGTACTATTTTATTGAGGGTTTGAGATTATATGGTTCCATGATAAGTGAATTAATAGTAAGCTACACTTTTTGGAAAATACATGGTTGAAGGAATGGTAATCCTTAATATGGTCTTGATAATGAGTTAGTGATTTTGGAATAAGAGATGGTTGATTTGGATAAATTATATTGGATATTCTTTTCTTCCTTGGAACAGATTAATTGTATTTTATTTCATCCTTGTTGGAATATTAAAAATCTTCGGATATAAGGAATATATCCAGTATTATATAAAGGATAAGGGAGCATAAAGGTAATCAATAAGTTTTTATGGTAATTCAGGGTGTTATCATGTGTTAAAATAATACATGATGAAGGTGTTCACATGTTATTACGTGGCAAAAGGATCTTCATTGTGTTTAACTTCTTTATAAATTTTGGACTGTGAGTTTGGATAGAAGTATTTTGGACAAGTTTAAAGGTTGGAATGGATTAGTTTTGAAATTGGATACTATTGTTAAGGTTATTTTTTTATTGTTATAAAAAGGACAACTTGCAGACCATGTGACAATCTGTCGCGTTGGACAAAGCTGCGGGAATCAAACCCACAACCACAGTAGGATTGGGATTTTCCACCTACCACTAGAATACATGAAGTCCCTGGATTGTATAATCTAGTTTCTTTAAAAGGTGTTATAGGTTAACTATTAATTCATTATTTTTGGAACCCTATACAATTAAGATAAATAGAATTTTTTTTGAAATATTTTGGAGTGGAAGATGTGTTTGTGGTAGGAATTAGTTGAAGGATGAAACTATACTTGTCATATATATATATATATAATTTTTTCCCTTTTATTATATGGGTAAATTAATTTTCAAACTTTACTGAAGGGATCATAAAACCAAAAATGTGTTATCCTAATACCTTATGTTTTGCTGAACTGATGGTATTTTAAATCCTCATATATTGATGAATTTGAGGCCCTCAATTTTACACTTGTTTGTGATTGATTACCTCAATAACTCCCTATAAATATTTAACTTTTACTCTAATTATGTGTCTCTAATTTCCACTAATGTTCTCCTAATCGAGGTCATAATTTGGTGGTGAACCTTTCATTTCCCTTTTCCTCTTATTAAGACTAAAAATTATTAACCCAATTTCTGATGTGGGTTTTCCCACAAATGTGTTTTCTATTTTCAAAATTTCATTTTAGAAGAAAAATTTCAAATTGAGAGGATGAAATTTATTGAAGAAGGGAATAATGTAACAACCCAAGATTTTATAGTACGTTATTTCTTTAAGGCAATTCAATAACTTGTTGTACAAGCAACACTGAGTTGAAGAACACCCCAACTTACCAAACTAGCCGTTCAAAAGTGGTTATGAATAGAATTAAATAAATTTTGAACTTTATAAAATCTTTATAATTTTAGAATCTTTATTATGAGTTTCTTAGACATAATGTACGAACTAATTCATTTTTTCAGATAAAAGAAGTATTTTGTTTAAAAAGCACTTTTACCGCCTTTTAATGGTGAACCCTTGTTAAATACAATATTTGAAACTTTTATATATTGAATTTAAAAAATAAACTTATTCTATATAATTGGTGTAACACCCCAAGCTTCTACCGTACGCTTCTCTTTGAATAATGCGATAGAGTGTGTTGTACGCAACATCGAGTTCTAACACACAACAACAAATCAAACTAGCCGTTATGAATAGTAGTACCTACTTTTTGAAATTTTATAAATTTTATCTCACAAAATGGAATTCATTTTAGGATTCGGAGTATCAAATTTAGCCTAAGGATAAATTTTGGTAGTTTTCGGATAACTTTAATATTTTGATGAATAGTGAAAATTACTAAATTTTAATTAAAAACAACTTTTTTAATCAAAATAATTAATAGTGATCAATTATGACTTCAAGTGGTTTTAAAGTAATTTAGAATAAATTTTTACCATTTAATAAAATTTTGTTCATTTTACTTAATTTTACAATTAAACCAGACATAAACAAGTGTCAATCTTTTGATAGTTATTATCACTTAAAAACAGGCTTTTTGTTTTAACAACGAGAATTAATTTTAAATTAATTTTTGCCACTTCTGTGTTTTGAATATGGAAATATGGATTCCATATTTGGAATCAGTATGTTAATATTGTGTAAATAGGTAACTTTTATTTTTAGACATTTCAAATAATTACTTCTGTAAATATTTTATTTACAATGGTTAAGGGTAAATCCAGTAAATAAGGGTTAAAAAATATTATAATAATAAAAAATTACCCTAAAACATGTCCTAACCTAATTGGTTGATACATGTACGACCATGGGAATCTTTGGGTCGATTTTTGGACCACATGGAGCCACTTGTAAGTGAAAATGACACTTTATATTCATTAAGTTAAAATAAATACAAAAATGACATAAGAATATATCTTCTAGCAAAAAATTTTTTACAAAGGGTTATATATGTTGGATTGTAAACTATAAATTTTCATTAGAAAGCTAAAAATATTTCCTAAATAATTATATTTTATTTATAATTTTTAGAAATTAAATAATTTAATTTATTTATGACACAATGATGATGCAGTAATTAACTAATTAATGTAAAATTAAAATAATTGATATTATAAATACCCAAATAATTATAATTTGAGACTTTTTATGAATTAAACTAATTTTTTAGGTTAATATGACATGTTAGGATTAATTTAATTATCTATTTTCGAAGTAATCATTCTTTTATGAATTTTAAAAAAAATCAATTATTGAATAGTGTCAAAATTGACATAAAATAGTTTTTAAAACAAATATTATATTATTAATTGATATTAAATTCCTAAAAATTTAAGGATGGGCCAAGAGACTTATATAATGATTGGTGTAGTATTAATGGACCAATTGGGGGGCTCTTGGATGTATATAGTGTGTTTATTAACCATATTATATAAAAATACAAAGAGACACTGTAAAAGTGAAACTAATTAACTAAGAGTTAATACTTAAAGATAAGGTTAATATACTGACCCAAACCTGTCTAAATTCTTTTGGTTGAATGGTTTTCGACCTATCCCTACCTTAAACTTTAAATAATCCACTTTTGAGCAATTAGAAACCGAATATGAATTTATTATAAAATAATATTTCTAGCTTTTCCAAAGGTGCCCCTCACCCCTCTTATAAAAGGGCACTCTCCCTTCTCATTAACTCACACCTTCAAAGCCTTTTGGTTCGGCCAAACTCTACCCAAATACTCTATCAACTTCCCTAAATTAATCCTAGAGTCATTCCTTTATTTAGAAAGCCAACTTTAGGAGCCCTTTTGATCAAATCAAATGAAGAACCCGAAGAAGAGGTAATGATTTCACCACCCTTTTTCAAGTTCCTTTCTTCTTCCACTTCTTGTTTCTTTGTTATTAACATTATAAACTAATAACTACAGTATATGATATATACATTGATGTTATTATAAAAATTTTAAAATCATATTTCAGTATTCTATCCATCCTTTGAATAACATGTCATCATATGTGCGTACGTACGGCTTACCGTCTCCACGTCGTGGTGTAATTGTTATTCAATAAATTATTATTTGTATGGTTATAATAATGATTTGTAATTCATGTAAATAATAAATATAACATGATAATGATTATGTATATAAGATATACCATCCAATTAAATATTTTTTTAATATCAAAATAATGATAGTGTTGCTCGTGCGTACGTACGGACTACCGTCTCCACGAACACGATGAGATTCATTATCCATCGTATCCATTCAGGTATAATTATCATTTGATTATTTAAAAATAATGTTTAATATCTTGATATAATTATGGATATTAATAAGATAAAACCTATCCATGACAAACACGACTTATGTAACAAAAAAATATAAAAGAAAATGAGTAAGTTAACACCCAAAACAACGATAATAATAAGATATTATTAACAAATCAATGTTAAAAGATCATATATGATATCATATTGATGTATATGATTATTGTATTATTTAATAACAATTATTTAACCATTATACATGAGGTTAACCTACCCCAAACCATGGAAAAGTACAAGGTAAGGGTTTATTTTGCAATCACTTCATTATCTGAGGTTGTTTATACGTAATAATCTACTGCGATTTCTTTATCATCCACATCCATGTTTCATAAAAATGTGTTTAAATTTTTTTTACCATTTACAAGAATATGGGTTAAAGTCACTTATACCCTTTTTTGACTTTTAATAAGAGGTTTATAAAGGAATCTTTCTGTCATTTTCCAAACAAGGTCCTTTTTAACCTTTTCGACATAATTAAGGTAAGAATGATTTTTTAACTTATACGGCAGGTGCGGCTATTTTCTTCCATTATAAAATTGTTGAAGCTTTCCATACAAGATTATATAAATATTTTTGATGAAAATGTTTTATTTTATAAATATATGACTCTTAAATGATTTCAAAATAGAAAAATATATTTCTCTAAAAAAGAGTTTTGATTTCATCTATGTCAACATCCTTTGATGGATTTTATGCTTATTTGAAGTTGATTTATTATGATACAAAACTTCTATATTGTACTGAAGGTTTTTTTATGTATTTGTTTTTGGATGTGTTATTTCTATACAATTCATGGTTTATGGATGAAGTATTTACATTTCGTATGCTATATTTAATACGAATGTTTATGTTCTGATTAAACCTTTTCATATGGGAATGCATTGGACTTAATATGTGACGGGTGGAGCCCGCTATAGCTCCTTGATGCATAGGTAGGTCTCATGAGACAAACTACTGTCTTGGCACAAGGCCTTTATAAAATCATATTTGTAGTCTTGGCACGAGGCTTTGGCTATGTGGTTATGATAGTCTGGCATTATGCATTCCATCATTATGAAAGTGGTTACTGATATTGCATGCGATTATTCGATTATTAGAATATCAATGTGAATAATTAAATGGAATTATTTCATTTTATTTTTTCCATACTATGTTGAAGTTCATGTTTAAAATTCTTTTGTTTTAGTTATACATTTCCTTAAATTTTTATTCTTATTTATGAATGTTTCCGCTATATTGTTATCCTTACTGGGCATTTGAGCTCACCCCTTTTCTATGTTTTATTTTTCCCAGTATATGAAGAAGTAAATTATGAATGACCTGCAGGGATAGTTTGAGGGGATAAGATTGTGGAATATAGACAATATGTTGTTTTAGTTTTCATTTTTATGATGTAATGTAAAACTTTATGAATATATCTAGTGTTTACAAGTCTTCTAAACTAATCGGTCTTTCGAGACTTGATCTTTCTTTTGATCATGAAAATGTTATGTAATAATGCACCGACTCTGGGCAACTAGGATCGGGAAATTATAGTTGGTATCAGAGGAAGTTTAGTACAATCCATGGAAGCTAGATTATATAAACTTTGATTAGAGCACATACACCTAAGATGGACTTTGAAGATTAGTATAGAAGAACTTCCTAGAATTTTGATATTGTAGAGATTTTTTGATTTTTACGAGAAATACATCCCTTTCTGCATACAAGCTGGTAGAGGCAGCTCTGGAATAGATGTACCTAGGGGTAAAACCCGAAAAAACCGCTTTGAGCTAGACTCGAACAGGAACTGGTGCATGAAAACGGGCATTGCTGCACTCTTGGTTACGACACTCCCGGGGGATATGCTTAGGATAAATCTCATTTTCTTTACAAATAATTATGAAGGTTTTATGAGTATATAATTCCTCAAAGAAAACATTTTTATGATTATGGAATATATCCATAAATAGTTCAATTTATGTTAAGTGTTTTATAAGTATGAGATTATGTATTTTGATTCATAAACTGATCTAGTTTATGACATTGTTTAGAAATGGCACCTAGTGGAAGAAATGGAAACTGTATCAATGCACGCACTTCATGTATGGATTTCCCTCCTTCTCAAGATAATTATAGTGTAGCTGGTGATGCAACTGGTGCCGATCAGCTAATCACCATACTGGGAAAACTCACTTAGGTTATGAATAATAACCTTACCCATATGGAGCACCCTGATCCGCAGCATGGAAGATCAATGTTAGATCGATTCATGATGCAACAACCACCAATGTTAAATGGGAGTACAAATCCCTTAGTAGCTGAGAAATGGATAAATTCCCTAGAGAAAATATTTCAGGCTTTGGGGAGTAGTGAAAGGGAAAAAGTTATCATGGCAGTTTACCGCCTCACTGGAGATGTTGATCAATGGTGGTCATTGATTCAAAACATGAAGGAAGATGATGAAGTATAAAATATGTAATGGAGGGAGTTCAACAATCTATTTTTAGAAAAATACTTTCCTCGTAACCATCGAGCAGATATGGAAAGGCAATTTCTGAGTCTGAGACAAAAGGAGGATGAGAATGTCACAAAGGATAAGGCTAACTTTACAAGGTTAGAAAGGTATGCTGGAGATGATATACATAACCCAAGAAGTAAGATTGATCATTTCTTTGATGGGTTAAACCCATTTCTCTATCGAGCATTACTCTCACAATCCTTTTCATCGTACGAAGACATTGTCTCATGTGCTATCATGACTAAAAAGGAATTCTCTAAGTCTTATGACTTTAAAGCAAAGAAAGAGAAGAAAAGATCTGCTGATAAATCATGGAATGGAAATAAGGGGAAGAAGGTAAAGGTTGAATATCCATCCTATGGTAAATGTGGGAAGAAACACCCTGGTAATTTCATAAAGGGAATGGGTGTTTGTTACAAGTGTGGTGAAAAAGGCCACCAAGCTCGTGATTGCAAAGGGAAGAAGGAAGCTACCAATGTTCAGTGCTACAATTGCAGGGAGATGGGACATTATGCAACTAAATATCCTAAGCATCATGGGAACTTACCTCAGAAAAGTACAAGTGATCAATGCCAAGCTTATGATATCACTGCTGCTGAGGTAGAAGCTCTGAAAGACGTGGTGACAGGTAATGTAATGGTTTCATCAAGTTTAGAAAATGCATTATTTGATTCTGGATCATCACATTGTTTCATATCTTTCCAGTTTTCAATGAAAATAAGATATTTCCAATTTGATTTAACAAGGGAGTTGTCAGTTAAAACTCCTAAGGGAAGTATAATTGCAACAAAGTTTTGTGAATCTGTCCCCATTAGAGCACATAAATGTTCTTTATCTGCTGATCTCATCGTCATACATATGATTGAGTTTGATATAATCATCTCTATGGATTGGATTTCGGACTATGATGGGAATATTTATTGTAAGAAGAAGGAGGTTACGATTTTTGATGATGATGATAAGGAACACCTTATCTTTATAGCAGAATCGTCACCACCTAATTCTTATCTAGATCCACCCCCAGTAGCTCAACTAAATTCAATTAGTGGGGAAGAAGAGAATGGAATTACTGTGGGTGAGGAAAGGAATGTTCAAATAGAGGATGTACCTATTGTGAAATAATATGTAGATTTATTTCCGAAAGATTTACCTGGACATCCTCCAGAACGAGAAGATGATTTTTCCATTGATTTATTTCCTGGATCAAGGCATATATCGAAGAAACCTTATAGAATGGCCACTGTAGAATTAGTCTAACTAAAGAAAAAATTAGAGGAATTGAGTAATAAGGGATTTATTCTCCCTAGTTTTTCTCCATGGGGAACCCCTGATCTTTTGGTTAAAAGGAAATATGGTCTATGAGGTTATGTATCGACTACAGGGAGATCATTGCTATAACAATAAAGAACAAGTTTCCCCTACCTCACATTGATGATTTTTTTGACCAACTACATGGAGCTCAATAATTTTCAAAGATTGACCTTCGATCTGGATACCATCAGTTTTGTGTGAAGAAGGAAGACATTCCGAAGACATCATTTCGAACCAGGTACGGGCATTACGAGTTTACAGTAATGCCTTTTGGATTGACTAATGCACCCTCTGTATTCATGGATCTAATGAGTAGAGTTTTCGAGGAATATCTCGATGAATTTTTAGTGGTATTTATTGATGATATCTTGGTACACTCCAAAAGCTACGGAGATCATAAAAATCACTTGTGCATTATCCTGAAGACTCTGAGAAGTCATGAATTATATGGAATGTTTAGCAAGTGTGAATTCTGGCTTCAGGAGATTTCTTTTCTTGGCCATATTGCCTCTAAAGATGAAATCTTTGTTGATCCCTCTAAGACCAAGGAAATCCAAGAATGGCCAGCATTGATGAGTATAACTAAGGTACATAGTTTTATTGGTTTAGTAGGTTATTATCGACGTTTCATCCAAACTTTTTCCTGATTGGGTAACCCATTAATGAAGCTCACATGTAAAGGGGTTAAATTTGTTTGGACAAAATAGTGTGAAGAATGTTTTGAAGAACTGAAGAGAAGATTATTCAATGCTCCTCTATTGACTCTACCATCAGTGAATGATGGTTTTGTTATTTATAGTGTTGCATCAAAGAAAGGACATGGTTGTGTCCTTATGCAGAATGATAGGGTTATTGCCTATGCATCATGAAAGTTGAAAATTCATGAACAAAACTATCCTACTCATGATCTCGAGTTAGCAGCTGTGATATTTTCATTGAAGATATGGAGGCACTACCTATATGGTGAAAAATGTGAGATTTATACCGATTAGAAGAGTTTGAAGTATATTTTCTCACAAAAAGAACTCAACATGAGGCAAAAGAGATGGCTTAAATTAATCAAGGATTATGATTGTACGATACACTACCACCCGAGGAAAGAAAACAAGGTGGCTAATGCTTTGAGAAGAAAAGAACATGGAGTTTTGAACAATATGAGAATTGAAAGGTATCCAATTTTTATGGATCTAGTAAAGATAGACATGGGAATAACCAGGGAAGGTGAAACATCAATTCTTTTTCAAATGGTTGCCAAAATATCTTTACTAGAAAGGATTAAGAGTTCTCAGACCAATGATGAAGAATCTAAAAAGAAGATTAAAGTTGTGAATGATGGGTGATTGAGAGACTTTGTGTATGAAGATGGAATATTGAAATTTGGGAAGAGACTTTGTGTTCCCGATATACCTGATCTAAAAAGGGAATTGCTGGATGATGCTCATAGTTCCAATTTCTCTATACACCCTGGGAGCACCAAAATGTATCGATATTTGAAGGAACATTTTTGGTGGGACAACATGAAGAGGGAAATTGCTGATTTTGTGTCAAGATGTATGGTTTGTCAACTAGTGAATGCTGGAAGGAAAGAGCCTGGAGGAGTCATGAAACCTCTTCCCATACCGGAGTGGAAATGGGACAATATTACGATGGAATTTTTCATGGGGATACCAAAGACTCTTAGAAGGAACGATGAAATATGGGTTATTGTTGATTGGCATACCAAGTCAGCACATTTTCTTGCTATAAGAGAAGATATACCACTAGAACTTCTAGTAAGAATATATATTGATGAACTTTTGAGTCTTCATGGAGTACCCCTATCGATTGTTTCTGATCGTGATCCCCATTTTAATTCACTATTCAGGAAGAGTCTTCAGAAATCCCGGGATACTGAACTTCATTTGAGCACTGACTCCCACCCTCAGACAGATGGACAATCAGAATGGAATATTCAAACCTTAGAAGACATGTTGAGATCCTGTTCACTTGACATTCAGGGTATATGGGATCAATATTTACCTCTGGTAGAATTTTCCTATAACAATAGCTTCCATTCAAGTGTTCAGATGGCACCATATGAAGCGTTATACAGAAAGAGATGTCGCACACCAACCTGTTGGGATGACGTTGGTGAATGAAAACTTGTAGGTCTAGAACTGGTGGAGGAAACGATGGAAAAGGTGAAGGTAATCCAAAATCACATCAAAGCAGCTCAAAGTAGGCAGAAGAGCTATGCCGATAATTGAAGGAAGTATTTGGAATTTGAAGTCGGTGATCATGTTTTACTAAAGGTATCTCTATAGAAGGGAGTCATACGTTTTGGTAAGAAAGGTAAATTGAGTCCCAGGTACATCGGACCTTTCGAAATTCTAGAACGAATTGTGGTTGTAGCTTACCGATTGGAAATGCCGCCAAGTCTCTCCAAAGTTCACGATGTGTTCAACGTATCTCTGTTGAGGAAATATATGCCTGACCCAACACATGTACTCACCTATGATGAATTTGAACTAGAACCCAATCTGTCTTATTGTGAAGAGCTCGTCAGGATTCTTGATACGATAGAACACGTACTGAGAAACTGGACGACTCGTCTGGTAAATGTCTTGTGGAGAAACCAAAATATGGATGAGGCAACGTGGGAACCCGAGGAACTTATTATGAAGACCCACCCGAGTCTTTTCATGTGGTAGTAATCTATAAATTTCGAGGAAGAAATTATTTTAAGGAGGGGAGAATGTAACCCCCCAAGCTTCTACGGTATTCTTCTCTTTGAATAATGCGATAGAGTATGTTGTACGCAACATCGAGTTCTAACACACCACAACAAATCAAACTAGCCGTTATGAATAGAAATACCTAATTTTTTAAATTTTATAAATTTTAACTCTCAAAATGGACTTCATTTTTGGATTTGTAGTTTCGAATTTTGCCTAAGGTGAAATTTTGGTACTTTTCGGATAACTTTAATATTTTGATGAATAGTGAAAATTACTAAATTTTAATTAAAAACACCTTTTTTACTCAAAATAATTAATAGTGATAAATTATGAATTTGAGTGGTTTTAAATTATATTTAGAATATATTTTTACCATTAAATACATTTTTGGTCATTGTACATAATTTTACAATTAAACCGGACATAAACAAATGTCAATCTTTTGATAGTTATTATCTCTTAAAAACACACTTTTTGTTTTAACAACAAGAATTAATTTTAAATTGATTTCTGTCACTTCTATGTTTTGAATTGGTAAAGATTGATTCCATATTTGGAATCAGGATGTTCATATTGTGTAAATAGGTAGCTTTTATTTTTATACATTTCGAATAATTACTTCGGTAAATATTTTATATACCATAGTTAAGGGTAAATCCGGTAAATAAGGGTAAAAAAATTATAATAATAAATAACTACCCTAAAACGTGTCCTAACATTATTCGTTGATACATGTCCGACCATGGGCATCTTTGGGTCGATTTGTGGTCCCCATGGAGCCACTTGTAAGTGATAATGACACTTTATATTAAATAAGATAAAATAAATACAAAAATGACATAAGCATATATCTTTTAGAAAACAATTTTTACAAAGGGTTATATATGTTTTATTTTCAACTATAAATATTATTTAGAAAGATAAAAATATTTCCTATATACTGATATTTTATTTATAATTTTAGGACATTATATAATTTAATTTATTTATGACACAATGATGATGTCGTAATTAACTAATTACTGAAAAATTAGAATAATTGATATTATAAATACCCAAATAAATATAATTTTAGAATTTAAATGAATTACACTAACTTTTTATGTTAATATGATATGTTAGGATTAATTTAATTAACTTTTTTTTTTGAAATAATAATTCTCTTATGATTTTTTACAAAATCAATTATTGAATAGTGTCAAAATTGACATAAAAGAGTTTTTAAAACAAATATTATAATATTAATAGATATTAAATTCCTAAAAATATACGGTTTGGTCAGGATACTTATATAATGATAGGTGTATAATTATTGGGCAAATTGGAGGTCGCTTGGATGTATATAGTTAATTTATTAACTATATAATATAAAAATACAAAGAGACATTGTAAAAGTGAAACTAATTAACTAAGAGTTAATACATAATGATATGGTTAATATAATGACCCAAACCTGTATAAATTATATTTGTTGAATTGTTTTAAACCAATCACCACCTTAACCTTTAAATAATACACTTTGGATCCATTAGAAACCGAATATGAATTTATTATAAAATAATATTTCTAGCTTTTCCAAAGGTGCCCCTCACCCCTCTTATAAAAGGGAACTCTCCCTTCTCATTAACTCACACCTTCAAAGCCTTTTGGTTCATCAAACCGCTGCCAAAATACTCTCTAAACTTCCCTCACTTCATCCTAGAGGCCTTAATTTAGTCATAAATCCAACTTAAAGAGTCCTTTTGATCAAATCAAAAGTAAGAACCCGAAGAAGAGGTAATGATTTCACCACCCTTTTTCAAGTTCCTTTTTTCTTCCAATTCTTCTTTCATTGTTATTAACATTATAAAAAAATAACTCTAGTGTGTTATATATACTTTTATGTTATTATAAAAATTTTACAACCATATTTCAGTATTCTATCCGTCATTTAAAAAACTTGTCACCATAGGTGCGTACGTATGGCTTACCGTCTCCACGTCGTGGTGTAATTGTTATTCAATGAATTATTATTTTGATGGGTATAATAATGATGTGTAATTCATGTAAATAATAAATATAACATGATAATTATTCTTTATATAAGATATAAGATTCAATTAAATATTATTTTAATATCAAAATAATGATATTGTCGCTCGTGCGTACGTACAGACTACCGTCTCCACGAACACGATGAGATTCATTCTCCATCGTATCCATTCGATTATAATTCTCATTTGATGATTTAAAAATAATTCTTAGGAACTTTATATCATTATGTATATGAATAAGATACAACATATCCCTGAAAAACATGTATCACATAACAAAAAATATAAAAGAGTATGAGTAAGTTAACACCCTAAACAACGATAATACTAAGATATTATTAACAAATCAATGTTAAAAGATCATATATGATATCATATTGATGTATATGATTATTTTATAATTTAATAAAAATTATTTCACCATTATACAGGAGGTTAACCTACCCCCAACCAAGGAAAAGTACAAGGTAAGGCTTTATTTCGCAATCTCTTCATTATCCGAGGTTGTTTATACGTAATAATCTACTGGGATTTCATTATCGTCCAAATCCATGTTTCTTAAAAATGTATTTCAAATTTTTTTTACCATTTACAAGAATATGGGTTAAAGTCATTTATACCATTTTTTTACTTTTAATAAGAGGTTTATAAAGGAATATTTCCATCATTTTCTAAACAAGTCCCTTTTTAACCTTTTCGACAGAATTAAGGTAAGATTGTTTTTTAACTTATACGGTGGGTGCGGCTATTTTCCACCGTTACAAAATCATCGAAGCTTCTCTTACAAGCTTATAAGAATATTTTCAAAGAAAATGTTTTATTTTATAAATATATGACTCTTAAATGATTTCAAAATAGAAAGAGATATTTCTCTAAAAAGAGTTTTGATTTCATCTAGGTCAACATCCTTTAATAGATTTTATTCTTATTTGAAGTTGGTTTATTATGATACAAAACTTCTATATTTTATTGAAGGTTTTGTGATATTCTTGAATGTGGATGTGTTATTTTTATACCATTCATGGTTTATGGATGAAATGTTTATATTTCGTATGCTAGTTTTGATACGAATGTTTATGTTATGTTTAAACCTTTTCATATGGGAATGCATTGGACTTAATATGTGACGGGTCGAGCCCGATATAGCTCCTCGATGCATCAGTAGGTCTCATGGTACAAACTAGTGTCTTGGCACAAGGCCTGTGCAAAATTGTATTTGTAGTCTTGGCACGAGGCCTTGGCTATATGGTTATGATAGTCTGACATTATGCATTCCATCATTATGAAAGTGGTTACTGATATTGCATGTGATTATTCGATTAGTAGAATATCAATGTGAATAAGAAAATAGAATTATTTAATTTTATTTTTTCCATACTATATTTATGTTCAAGTTTAAAAAGATTTTTCAGTTATACATTTCCTTAAATGTTTATTCTTATTTATGAATGTTTCCACTATATTGTTATCCTTACTGGGCATTTGAGCTCACCACTTTTCTATGTTTTATTTTTCTAGGATGTGAAGAAGTAAATTATGAATGACCTTTAGGGATAGTATGAGGGGATTAGAGTGTGGAATATGGACACTATGTTGTTTTAGATTTCATTTTTATGATGTAATGTAAAACTTTATGAATATGTCTAGTGTTTCCAAGGCTACTAAACTAATCGGTCTTTCGAGACTTGATCTTTCTTGTGATCATGCCAATGTTATGTAATAATTCACCGAATCTGGGTAACTGGGGTCGGGGCGTTTCAATTGGGACATAAGAATTTAGTGTCAATAAATTTTTGGGTGTTTTTCTGATAACTTTCATTTTTGGGTGAATAGTTCAAAATACTATATTTTAACTTAAAACAAATTTTTTTAATCAAAATAATTTATAGTGTTAAATTATACATTTTAATGGTTTGTAAGTATAAATAGATTATATTTCTACCATTTAATCCAATTCCAGTCATTGTAAGTAATTTCACTCTGAAATTGGACATAAAAAAGGGTCAATCTTTTGATAGTTATTATTTCTTAAAAAACACACCTTTTTTGTTTTGACAGCAGGAATTAATTTTATATTAATAAATGAAACTTATATTTTTTTGAATATTGTAATATAGGCTTAATTTTTGAATTCAGAATATCAAAATTATCTTAGGGTGAATTTTTGGTATTTTTCTGAAAACATTCTATTTTTGATGAATAGTGAAAAACACTCAGTTATTGTTTAAAACAAACTTTATTTTAAATAATTATTTATTTTATTTAAATTTATTTTAGGTAAAAACATATACATAATACCTATATAAGTTCAATTTAATTCAATGGAGTCAATTTATAATAATTTTAGATATATAAAAATTTTATTGAACTTTTTACCGTCTTTTACCCTCCTCCTAGGAGCATTTTCAAATTTGCATAAAACATAATTTTACCGCTTCTATGAATTATATTTAAAAATTCCGAGAGACACGATTTATACCAGTAAGTAAAATGTGGTTCAATAAGATAAAATTAATTTTTTGTGAATGGTAACTTTTGACTTTTATTTACCACGATTAAAAGTAAATAGGGTTATTAAAGGTAAAAATGATATTATTATTGCCCTAACATGTGTCCAAATTCTATTGGATAAGATTAATTAAACCAAATAAAACCTTAGAAATAAAATATGATACTTTAGGTCAACTAGTATTAGATTAGGACATTTATTATTAATTAATTTAAAGAAGAGTTAAAAGTGTTAAATTCTAGTTTTCATAACTAAAACATTTTTAATATATGGTTATACATAAGATAAATTCGACTATAAATATTAATTAGAAAGATAAAAATATTTCATACATAATTGTATTTTATTTTTAGTTTTTAGACATTAAATAATTAAATATATTTATGACCCAATGATGATGCAGTAATTACCTTATTAATAAAAGATTAAAATAATTGATATTATAAATATCAAAATAAATGAAATTTTAAACTTTTTATGAATTATAATAATTTTATAGGTTAATATGACATGTTAGGGTTGGTTAGATGATTTTTTTTCGAACTAGTAATGCTGTTATGAATTTTGAAAAAACAAAATGCAAAATAGTGTTAAAATTGACATAAAAGAGGTTTTTTAAAACATATTATATTATTATTTAATATTCTATTAATAAAAATCTATGGTTCCGCAAAAAGGCTTATATAATAATAGGTGTATCATTAATGAACCACTTGGGGTTATCTTGGAAGTATATAGTATGTTTATTAACCATATAATATAAAAATACAAAGAGACAAGGTAAATGTCAAACTATTTAACTAACAGTTAAATCGAAAAGATAAAGTTAATATAGTGACCCAAACCTATATAAAACCTATTTTTTGAGTATGTTTTGACCCCTAAACACCTTATACTTTAGATAATTCATTTTTTATACATTAGAAACCGAAAATTATTTTATTATAAAATAATATTTCTATCTTTTCCTAAGGTACCCCTCACCCCTCTTATAAAATGGCATTCCCCCTTCCCTCAAATTCACGTATTCAAAGCCTTTTGGATCTTCCAAACACTGAAAAAATACCCTCTCAACTGTCCTAACTACATAAATAGAGGCCTTAAATTCGTCATAAATCCAATCTATGGATCCCTTTTGATCAAATCAAAAGGAACAACCTGAAAAAGAGGTAAATATTTCATCACCTCTTTCAAATTTATTTCTTCTTCCACTTCCTCTTTAAATGTTGTTTCCATTATAAAATGATTACTCCGGTATATTATATATACTGTGATATTATTATAAATATGGTACAACCATATTCATTATTCTATACACCATTTGAATGATATGTTACTATATGTGTGTACGTACGACTTACCATTTCCACATCGTGGTGTAATTATTATTCAATATATTATTATTTGGATGGGTATAATAATGATTTGAAATTGATGTAAATAATAAATATAACATGATAATGATTCTGTATATATGATATACCATCCAATTATATATTATTTTAATATCAAAATAATTATATCTTTGCTCGTGCGTACGTACAGATTACGATCTCCACTAACGTGATTAGATTCATTTCAACGTTCACCATTCAACGATGATTATAAAATTTATATAATTAATAAGTATTTAATATATGAAATAATAATTCTAATTGAGAGAGATATATAAATATATATGTACTTACATATATCTTATTCACTTAGTTCTGTTCAGTATGATATGAAAACGGAAACAACGTTTATGCGTACGTACAGACTACCGTCTCCATAACGGTGTTTTCCATTTCATATATATCTCTATTATACAAATTTATATTCTAAATATATATGATATATAAATAATTTTTTATATTATGGATGTATTTAAATCTTAATATAGGTTATACAATCAATAGTAACAAGTTAAAACATGTACGATAAAGAAAGCTATTATTACCAGAAATGTTAATTTAATATGGAAATTATTATTAAATGGGAAGTATAATGTCAGAAATGAATCATATATGATATATTAAATATTAATATTGTTCTGGTATAATTTAATAACATACTACGGTCTTCATAAAGGAGGTTAAACGTACCCTCAACTAAAGGAAAGTTCAAGGTAAGGGTTAATTTCACAATTTCTTTATTATCTGAGGTTGTTTTTACGTATATATCTTTGTCATCCACTTACATGTTTCCTAAAAATGTATTTAAAAACATTTTTACTATTTACTATACTAAGGTTTAAAGTCATTTATACCCTTGTTGACGCTCCTTTCATTACAGAGTCTAAATACTGGAAAAGGGGAATATCTTAGCCCAAAGTGATTCATCCTTTGAAAAAATATCAAAAAATTGAAAAAGGAATGAATAAGAAGAACATTGCACAAGGGTCGGGTAAGATCTACCATATTCATGCAAGTACACTTGCGCGCTGCATTTTTGGTCATGCAAGTCACTTGCGCGCCCTATGTGATAACCGCCCGGGGTCTTCTCCAGCCTATAAATACCCCCGGTGGGCCCCCCATTTCGGGAGGAATATTTTCCAGAATTCAGATACAGATCTATGAACGCCCAAGTCTCTTCTTCAAGTCATCTGAACATTTCTAAGGTAATTCATTACCACGAATGGATGTTCTAAACAAGAGGAATAAGGTCTATGTGTTAGAATTTATTAACACTTTCACGCCTAAGTGTTTTACCCTTAAGGGGAACGAACACACTTGCGCGCCTCCTTACCTACTCATTGAATCTTAGGCGCCGCACTTCTGGAAGTACATCGGGATAATTCCAAAGGATTTGGTCAAAGATCACCCAAGTATTACCCTACTTCTTAACAATCGCTCAAGTACCCATGTGCCGCGTAGGTATACCTGTGCGCCCAGTACTTGCGTGCCCACGCAGTACCTGCGCGCCTGCCAGGACTTGAGCGCCCCTATCATTTTGGGTGCCCTTCCTACACATTTCACATTTCTTATTCCATTTCCACCTCTCCTATTAAATATTTAGTCTTCAAGACACTCTTCAAATCCATTTATGGCCTGTTTTCTTGATTTACATCCTTATTTAAAAAGATTTCTGTGGAACATCTCTCAAAACCTAGGGATTTACACATCTTTACATCGCTATGTTTAGAATGTTCATTCATTCAACCTCATCCTTTAAAAATTAGAGAATCTTTAAGTTGGGCCTCCTTCTCAGGATTAATCCCCAGTCATAATTTCCATTAATTCTGGGCATCCTCCTTAGGAGTAAGTCCCAAGTCCTCCTCCTTAGGAGTAAGCCCCAAGTCCTCATTAATCTAGGCCTCCTTTTCAGGAGTAAGCTCCAGTCTTAAAATTACCAAATATGGTTATCCTCTTCAGGTGTAATCCCCAACCATGGTTCTCTTAACCTGGGATTCCTTTTCAAGAATGATCCCCAGTTTAAAATCTACAAATATTGGCATCCTCCTTAGGAGTAAGCCCCAAGTCCCATAATTTTTCAAGTCCCTTAACCTGGGCCTTCTTCTCAGGAGTAAGCCCCAACCTTAATCTCTCTTAACAAGTCTTAATTTCCATTTGATCTGGGATTCCTTATCAGGAGTAAAACCCAATCATAAGTCCCCTCTTAACTTGGGCATCTTCCTTAGGAGTAAGCCCCAATATTAGAGTATCCAAATCTCCATGAAGCACATATACCTTTATGAAACCTGTTCCTAGATTTCTTCTCTGAAGTAAATCTTAATACTCATCTATTTGGGCAGTCATACACACATAAGCCCGACATCATTGCATCTTTCGTGGCACAATTGTCTAGTTTCACCAATACCTCTTGCTTCTCTCACCAAGAATGACTCACGTGAGCTTATAGTGTAAACGTAATCATGACATCTTTTCTATGGGCCATCAATAATGCATAAACATCATACTACCTTACTCAAACTATGTGGGTTTTGATTCCTTTTACAAAACAAAGGATACGTAGGTATCCCACCTATGGGTAGGATCCCAACTCTGAAATAATGAATGTCCTTCTGAATGACAATAAACTTCAAGTGCCCCACTGAGTGGCTTTAAAACCAGTATGGTAATCATAAAGACCAAGAGACTTTTATGTATCAATGGATACCATTGACTAAGAATCATTAACAAATATAGGTGATTCTCTATCAATGATGAACCTCAAATACATATAAAAGATTCTCTAAATTTCCTATATATCAATCATTGATTGTCAGATCTGAAGGAAAGCTCATTTTATACTTGGTAATATAATAAGGATTCACGAACATAACTTAAATCTATAAAGAGAGTCCTGGAGTAGAAAATAATTCCCCTCAAAAAGGAGTGATGACTCCTACCTCCCATCCTCTCATCGAATGAAAATTCAGTAGCCTCATTGGTCCACAAATAATGAGTACCTACCTGTGGAAAGTATGTCCAAATGGATATTGAATCATTGAATGTTTCTGGTTCTACGAACAAACCCGTTAGAAACTGATTGGAGTGTTTGATCCTTAAATCAATGAGGTCATCCCCAATTCTAGAGGGAAACAAAAAATGGTGAATCTGACATGAATCCTTAACCAAGTTAAAATGATGTTTTACTTATTTGTTAGACCAATATTTAAAACTCAATGAGAGGGCCAACAAAACAATCAATGACATATGTTCTCATCCAAAAGATATAGCAACCGAATTTATCTTGATTATGTTTGTTATATCGAACAGGCACACTTTTTCAAGATCTTCTGCATTACGAGAATGGATTCTCTTAAGTCCACAACTATGAAAACCTCTGTTGTGAATGTCACTACTGCTACTCATGTTGGATCGTCGTCCACTCTGAGGACGATATCACCTACTCAGCATCTTCAACGCTAGGTATCAAATGAATTGGTTAAGGAGTACCGTCAACGTGGTCCCATTCCATATCTAGAAGCTTCTCGACAAGCCATCCAAGGGAACAACTCACACCGGTCATCTGGAAAATGACGACCAGTGATTATGAAGCAGGCGGTGCTAACCACCATCTCCAACCGTTTTGGGTCATTATCCCTGGAATGCAATCATCATTCGCTCCCATATTCTAGGGAGTTGAATGAGCAGGTCCCTCCGGGCCTTAATTCTAGTAGACAAGAGTTCTTCCCAAGGGATCCTATCAACAATCGTCGCTAGACTCATGTGGCTGTGCACCCTCAACGTGATGAGGGTGTCGACTCCAGGCATTCAGCTCAGGTTCCTCGAACCTGAGCAAGCAAGACGAACTGCAAGAGGCGAAAACTGGTCAACATTGAGCATGTTCTCATCTCTACCATCTCTGGAGAAGTCCACCAACCTATCTTAGGGGAAAGCAACAAGAGGTCACATACTCCTGTCCATTTTAATTCTGTTGTCCAGTAGACTCATCTGATAGCATCACGCCAATCCCACCTGGAAATTCCGGCGGAGTACTATAGGTAGGAACATACACATGTTTATACGTCATCAGCTAGTCAGTAGGCTCATCTGAATACATATGATGGATCTCGTCAACCACTTTTGGTGAAGTAAAATTAGCAGGCACATACACCTGCTTGTATTGATCAAGCCTAACAACAGTGTCTTTTGGTAACACCAGGAGAGGTCAGTCAGAAAGCTTTGGTTAAAAATTGGAGGCAGACTCAACTCTCTGCCCCCACACATGAGTACTGTCAAGATTCACTGATAGTAAAAGGAGGAAAGGAGCATAAACATACATCTACTCCAAGCACGAAATTAACGTATATCCCTGTTCCGTAAGCTGTTGTCAACAAGAACATTTTTTCAATTGTGAAAGAGTAGAAGAAAATACCTGCTCATATTCTGGATTCTTTCCAGGATATTATAACAACTTAGGCAATATCATAGGGAAAGACACACAAATCTATCCCTACTAGTGGATTGGTATATCAACAGTTCACTCCGGAGTAGATACACACCTCTGTTCCAGTCCAAGAGGGTTTTGGGGCATACTCCCCCATATCATATGGACAACCAATTAAGGCACATACAACTAATTTGAGTAGAGATTGTCAGCCTAACCTGGCCATCTCTCCTGATCAGGAACAAAAACCTACTCAAAGTATCCACTTTCGTCAACAAGTGGTTTCCAAGGAGAGTAAGAAGGAGTCTAAGAAGAAGACCCTCCCATCATAGTCAAGAAATCAAGAGCCAATCTATAACAAGGCCTTGCTCGATGCTGGAGTTCTTGAAGCGCTCAGACAACTATCTGTTGGAATCCAAGATTCTACTCCCACATTTCCCAAGAGTGGGAACATTAATTCTGAAGGTTTTTAATAGAAACATCCTCATGAAGGCTTGATTCATGATAGTTCGGTTGATCTTGAAGTTTCATCTCCAAATGAGAGCTACAATAACCCTCTATGTGGCCAGAAGACCAAGGAGCAAGATATCTCATCTTTTTTTGTAACCCACCATTGTTGTCTTCCCCATGATGATGAATTTCGCTGAGAAAGTCCTCTCCGAAGTAGTGATGCACATTGTCCAGAAAATGGTCAAGTGGAAAATGTAGTGCCAAGAAAGCCCTATTATTTTAAGGCACTTGAAAATGCGAAACCAGTCATGTCTGATGCTTCATCGCTATCACGTGAAATAATTTATCGATCAGAAGCTAGCCCCGGGTGTAGGTTATTCTCCGAACCACCCCCAGTTCATTCATATTCTAGTTTGATCAGTGAATTCCCTATCAATCCTATTGAATCTGATGAAGCAACAAGGAAGCACCAGCTCTGGTCAAAATAAGTAGAATAATATTCATTGAATTATAAAGATGAAAATGTGAACATGAGAAAACAACTGGCGAAAGGTGAAGTTCCAGTCATGTTTTGGCCTTTGGCTGACTCTCAGTATGACATTCCATATATGTTAACGGAAGATGGGATTCATGATATTCATCTCAACATATGGAAAAAACTTTGCCAGTTAAAAAATAAAGTATTATATTATGATGAATATCAAAATCATGTTAAGATAATAGAAGGGTTAGATCATCATATTGACTTGGATTCTCTATCAGTATCTTGATATCTGAAGGCTGAAAAGTAGCATAGATCCCTTCAACATTCATGCATTGGCGCACTAAGAAGATTTCTCCAGTTAATTGTCAATGCCCCATCTGGTATTCATGTCAGAGGATGGGGTTTTCATGGATCACTACATTTCACTGTGCTCTCCAGTCAGCAAAGCCCACCAAAAATGGTTTCATGCAATGTTATTGCCCATGGCCGGCCAAGGTCAATGGGTTTTGTTTGTAATCAAAAGCTTTCCCATGAATAGGCTTCAACTAGTTCCTCTCAAAATAAAGAATATAGAGAAAAAGTTGTTGAATTACTGTTGCATCAAGTGAACGAGAATATTGAATAGGCCTCTCGTATGGAGCAAGCACATCATCAAGTGACAGAAGTGTCAGAAATCATCCAACAGTCTTTTGAACTGGGTGGTAAAAGTGGATGTCGATTGATGCATCTAGCTAATTTCCAGACCAAGGTCCGCAAAATCCGGAGAGATTTTAAGAAAGTCTCATAAATAGAAAGTCAAGATCCACCCCCAGCTTTCTAGACTGGCGACTCTTTTAAACCAACCCTTGGAATCAACAAATAGAATTTAAGGAGTTGAACAGGAACAGACCCAGTCCACCAGACTGGGGACTTTTTCAAATCATCAATCCCTTCCTCAAATAATGTCGGTCTTCTCTCGATTAGGGAAGAAGCAACAAGAGGAATGAAGAGAAAAATTATCTAGAAATTATCTCCAAATTAAGGTTCATCAAGAAGTTCATGAGGGATCGAATCAACAAAAGGCAACGTCTCATAAAATACATGGAAAAAGACAATATCACAGGAATGACGATACGATGGATTCAATGAATTATGCATCAATCAATGTCATCAATGTTGTTATTACTGATCCACCAGATGAGGCTCACTTAGGGGACACAGATGAAGAGGTTCCTGCTCAATAAGTTGTATGAACAGACACAAATGAATAAGGTGTGCATACATGAAATTAAAGGACTTCTCAGAACCTAGGTAATCCTTCAAATAATCCACTTCCCCCTCTCTCAATAGGATCAAACAAGGGGAAGGGAAAGAATCAGGTTACATATCCTTCCTCTAGAGAAGGCCAATCGCTCTCACTAGAGCAAAGTTTTGCACAACAAGAGGAAGAAATGAAGGAATTGAGGAGGATGAATGCATAACTACTTCAAGGTAGTATTCCTCCTAAACGTGCTGGAGCCAGCCAGTCAAGGGATTTTTTCATGGCTACTAAGATGGATCAAGAATATCCTCCTTTATCAGTACACCCTCACAGGTCTAATTCTATGGGTCAAGTGCAACAACAACTGGCAGTGCTGCCATCAGTTGTAGTACCAGCTGCTATACCTGTCCAAGCTCCAGTTAGTGCACCTATTCAGGTCTAAGCTCAACCAGATGTTTCTCAAAAGATAATAATTACTATTGAGCCATTAACATCTCGGTTGGAAGCTATAAAGGGAAAGAATGTGCATGTTCAACCAAAAAAGAGAGATTACCCTAAATGGGTTGATGCAATCCATCCCCCATAATGTTTTGGGAACCCTGTATTCCCTATTTTTATTGGATCAGGCAATCCTAAATAGCATTTCACACATTACATGTCTTGTTAAGATCCTATGAAGGGAACTCTGGAACAGCCAGAAGTAGTGAAACTCAGATGCTTCGTGCGAACCTTGCAAGGACTAGCCTTTGTCTGGTACACAAGCTTGAAATCCCAGTCAATTACCGTATGGGAAGATCTCCATCAACGATTTCTTCTTCAATTCAGCTCAACTTTTCCAAAGACAACATTTTTCAATCTTACAAAATGTAAGCAAATAGAGAATGCAAGAGTCTCTGATTTCATTGCTCACTGGAAGGGATTAACATATTTCCTGAGCTTGGCACTCCCTCAAGAGGAACTGTTGCCAATCTATGTGGAAAATATGCGTGACGAATTACGCACACCGTTGACCCCAGTGAAATACAGAGGAGGGTTTTGATACCATACTTCAATCACTCAACAGATTGACAATTCTCTTATATAGACTAAAGGGTAAATCTCGTATAATTTCATCATCTCCATGAAGGAGAATGGGTAAAGCAGAAACTGCTACAATTATTATTAAACAAGCACATGTACCTTCCTCTACTTCAAAACCTTCATCATATCAAAGGGATCCACCTCCGGATCTCCAGCAACAGATGCCATTTTGTCAAGAGGATCAAAGAGATCAAAGACAGAAACCATTTGATGAGTTGAAGAGTAATTCTTATTCTTTCCGAAATGAACATGTTCATGGATACTTCATTTCGGCTCTGGAAAATAATTTGTTTCAATTTCCAAGGCCCAAGAGGCCAAACAAGGAAAGAGATGAAGACTTTCCCAACTATTTCCCATTTCACCAGATGTTGGGTAATCCCATTTAAGTGTGTTTTGTTTTCAAGGAACTCCTACAAAAGATGGTCAACTCAGGACAAGTCAAAATAAAAGGCTCTTCAGCCCAGGTAGCATGTGTTACTGCTACAGTTCCAGAATCGGAAGGCGAGTGGCAAGATGTGAAAATCAAAAATGCACAAAAATATGATGATTGGTTGGTCAGAAATACGATCAACTGAACTCATTCTATTTTGCGAACACAATTGAAGAAACCAATTGTGCCTTTTGCCATGAATGTCGCAGAAAAACCCTCTTCATCAGAGGGGAAATCCTCAATGAAACGGCATAATTCCAAGAAAGAGGAACAATCAGAAGAAGATGAATATGTTTCAAAGATTAAGCTTTCTTTGACTCTGGAAGATTTCATGCCATCTACATCGAAGCAACGGTCACCATCCCCCCAAACAGCACAGCCTAAATAGGCTAATCAGGAAGAGTTTTCATCGGACGAAGAGTTGATTTTCGGTTCAGTTAATATGATTCAATTAACAAATCCATATGCCAGTTGACGTTTCGATTTGGATGAGCCCGAATTCCCTATATCAAATAGAAGAATCAAAGGAAGTTCCAGAGGCTCAGGATACATGGGAAGAAATGGATCTTTCAGAAGCCACTATTTTAATTCTACCCCTGCTAGAACTGTGTATGTAGCAGAAACACGTGATAGAGCCCTTTAGCAATCTCAGCAAGATAAAGCATGTTCTTCCCCAAATAGAAAATTCAGTCCTAGCACAGTTATTCCAGAAGATCGGTTGAAGGTTCCATATTCTTCCTCTCAGCAAGTAAATGGATCTAATTAGTCTATTCTTCTAAATCCAGGAATATTTCCAACACCTATCCTAATACAAGATGCATCAAATTCCAAAGCATCAACTTCCAAGACACCTACTAAACCTCATGTTTCTATTGGGAAATGCAGCCTTTGGATCAAAAGTATGATATATTGAAACACCTATCCCAAGTACCGGCCATGTTATCAATTATGGATGCCTTGAATTTATCAAAGGATCTTTGGGAAGCACACATTGTGGATTTTTCAAGTCCTCAAGAGTTTGAAACTAAAATTGTTGCAGCTAAAGTCTATCACATAGAGAATAATCCTGCAGAATTCCATAAAGTAATATCCTTTACTGATGAAGATGATGATTATGCCATGCATGGACATATTAGACCTTTCTACTTATCTGGAAAGGTCAATGGCGTAGACATCCTAAGAGCTTTCATTGATAATGGTTCAAGGGTCAACCTCATGCCCATTCGTAAACTTCGTCGATTGGGCCTCACGAAATCTGATTTATCTCCTTCTACCATGATGTTACAAGGATATGATAAAAATGAACAAGAACCATTGGGAGAAGTTACACTCAGAACTCAGTTTGGAGATCTTGTATCCAACTCAGATTTCATGGTTGTTGATCAAGAATCAGCCTTCAACATCTTGCTTGGAAGACCCTGGCTACATCAACATGCGGTTATCCCTTCATCATACTGTCAATGTCTCAAATATTGTTTCTATGGTCAATTTGGGGCAGTGTATGGTGATAAGTCCTTGTTCAAGACATGTGAATCAAAATACATTGAGGCAGAATTCTATCACATGAAGGGAAGGGAGAAATTCACAACAAAGGAGATTACCAAAGTTAATGATCTATATGGTTTGGAGAAGATTCCAGTAAATCCATTTTCACATGTGAGTACAGATTTTATGTTGCATATCAGTCAAATTGAAAAAGATAGACCCAAAAAAATAATCTTATGGAATGATCCATAATGACAATAAAAGAAATCGAGCCAGAAAACATGGGAGAAATTGGTGACCCAACAAGCAGTGATGATAGCCCAAATGGTGACATCTTCATTTCATTTTTTGAAATCCAACATGTCTATACATTGCCAATTAGGACAGAAGAAGATATTGCAACATCGGAGGTGAACAATGATGTTGATTCTCAATCCCTAAAATCCTCTTTATTTCCAATGGAAGACCCTTAATCATCAATCAGGTCAGAAATAGAAGATTATTCTTCAAGATGTTCAAATTTTAACATCTCTTCTGAACATGGAAATTCTGCTTTATCATCTACTATGCAAGAAGAAATGGAAGAAATAACACATGTTGAAGAAGAAGAGGAAGATCTCAGAGATTCTCCTCCAGTATTTTAAGAGGGTATCTCTACCACCGTAGATGAACTCAGAGAAATAAATCTGGGTACAAAAGAAGATCCATGCCCCACTTTAATCAGTGCAGCCATGAATCTTGAAGAACAAGAGATGTATATTTCTTTTTTAAAGAAAAATCGAGACATATTTTCTTGGATCTATACAGAGATGCCCGAGCTTTATCCTGATGTTGATACTCATCATTTGGGTTTACCAGATGAACATCGAGGATTTATGCAATCCGCGAGAAGAACACACCCAACTTATGCTTCCAAAATTGAAGCTGAATTGGATAAGCTTATCAAAGCTAACTTCATTAGAGAAGTTCAATATCCCATGTGGTTGGCTAATATTGTCCCTATGAAGAAGAAGAACATACAAATTAGAGTTTTCATCGATTTTAGAGATCTTAATCGGCATTGTCCTAAGGATGATTTCCCAGTTCCGATTACAGAACTTTTAATTGATGAAACAGCTGGCTATGAAGCACTTTCTTTCATGGATGGATATTCCGGATAAAATCAAATCCGAATAGCCCTAGAAGATGTGGAATCCACAGCCTTCAGAGCCCCTCAGGGTGTGTTTTTCTACCGGGTAATTCCCTTTGGCTTAAAGAATACATGCATAATATATCAGCGTGCCATGCATCGTATCATCAAACACTTTTTAGGGAAGTTTGTTGACTGCTATGTGGAATATTTGGTGGTCAAATCCAAAAAATGTTCAAATCACTTGGCTGATTTGGAAGTCATATTCCGCAAGCTTCCACAACATAATTTGAAGATGAACCCCTTAAAATGTTCTTTTGGGGTAACATCAGGAAAATTTCTCAGCATTATTGTACGCCATTGTGGTATTGAAGTCGATACTGAGAAGACAAAGTCAATCCTTGGTATGTCACCTCTTTGAAATTTGAAAGAATTAAGAGGAATTCAAGGACACTTAGCCTATATTCAGCGTTTCATTGCCAATTTGGCAGGCAAAAGTTTACCCTTTACTAAATTGATGAAGAAGGGAGTCACTTACAAGTGGACCGAAGAATGTCAATAAGCATTCGATATTCTCAAGAAATACCTCTTGAGTCCATCAGTACTCATGCCACCTGTTGAAGGAAGACCACTTATCCTCTACGTGACAACTTTAGAGCGATCATTGGGTGACTTTCTTGCTCAGAAGAGTGATGATGGGAATGAAAACAGCCTCTACTACCTCAGTCAGACTATGTTTAAAGTAGAAACCCGGTATTCAAGTATTGAGAAGTGATGGCTGGCATTAATCATTGCAGTTCATAAGTTGAGAAACTACCTGTAACATCATGAGGTCCAATTGGTATCTCACAATAACCTGCTCAAATTCATCCTTAGTCGTCCAATGCTTACAAGACGTCTGGCAAGGTGGTCAGTTATTTTGTAGCAATTCAATATTCAGTATGTGTATCAAAAGGCAATAAAGGTCCATGCTATGGATAATTTCCTATCGGAACACTCTTTAGTGGAAGACACATCTTCAGATATTGAACTCCTTGATGAGGAAGTCTTTTCTATTCAAGAAAGTCCTCATGCATGGGAAATGTATTTTGATGGTACTTCTAGAAGTCCAACAAGGAGGAAAATGGAAAATCCTAAGTTCAACAAACTTGGATTAGGAATGTGCTCTTTTCTCTAGAAAAGGATGTTTTACCTTGTTCCTTCTTATTGTGGGAAGGTGGTACCAATAATGAAGCAGAATACCAAGCTCTCGTTGTAGGCTTGGAGTTGGCACTTCAAGCACAAGTGAGTCACTTAAAGGTGAAAGGTGATTCGAATCTGGTAATCAAACAAGTCAATGGGGATTATGCCATTATAATAGAAGAACTAATCCCTTTGTATGATTACGTCAGAGAGTTAATGGAGGAATTTCCTACGGAACCGAAGTTTTCTTATGTCATGTGATCACAAAATTATCAAGCTGGTGCACTCGCTAATATAGCCACAGCTTTGGCAGATCCAAATCGGGACGAGACAACCATCAATATTGCCCACCGTCATGGAATTTCACCTTATGTTCAAACCAGAATAGAGGAAATTAATGAAATTAGTCCCATTCCTGAACTGTATGGTCATACTATAGGATGGATGATACCTATCAGGGAATACCTTCAAAATGGAACACTTCCACCTGATAGAGATAGGAATAAACAAATCCAGCGGCGTGTGGTCAATTTTACTCTTTATGATAGCCCCGATCACCTAGAGAAAATTCTCTACAAATGTGGTTTTGATTGAGTTTTCTTCAGGTGAATTGATGGAGAAGAGACAATGGCTGTCATGAAAGAAGTGCATGTAAGAGTCTGTGGTGCCCACCAGTCTGGACATAGAATGTCTGATCAGATTCGAAGGCTTGGATACGTTTGGCCTTCAATGATACAAGATTGTGTTGATTTCACAAAGTTGTTTCATTCATGCCAAGTACATGCCAACTTCATTCATCAACCTCCAGATTTACTTCATACATCTAAATACTTGTGGCCTTTTTCCACATGGGGAATGGATGTGGTGGGACCTTACCCTTTAGCTACGACCAAGCAGTTCAAGTTTATTCTTACTGATACTGATTTCTTTTCCAAATGGGAAGAGGCAGTACCTCTTAAGGAAGTCAGTTCTAAATTAATTGTTAGCTTCATCAAGTCTAACATCATTACCAGATTTGGTGTCCCTCATACCATATTGACGGACAACGACACCAACTTCTGTTCATCCAAGGTGAAGAAGTTGTATCAAGAACACAATATCAAATACAATCATTTATCTCGGTATCATGCAGCAGCCAACGGCTAGATATAAGCCTTCAACAAGACTCTTTCAAATATACTGAAAAAGATGGGGGATAAAGATAAGAAGTCATGGCCTGATAAACTCTTTCATGCTTTATGGGCTTATCGGACCACCACCCACACTGCAACGTGTTCAACTCCATACTCATTGGTATATAGAACAGAAGCAGTCTTGCCAATTGAGGTTCAATTACCCTCACTCAGAGTAGCCATTTGTGATCAGTCATCTAGAGATGATCAATCTCAAAAGCGATTGAATGAATTGGAACGGTTAGATGAGAAAATATTGTGCACTTTTCACCACATGGGTGTCTATCAGAATCGAATAGCACGAGATTTTAACAAAAAAGTTCATCTTTATTCATTCATTTAGGGAGAATTGGTATTAGTTCTCATAACATAAATGATACCTGGAAAGAAACCTCCCACGATTGAAACAAAATTGGAAGGACATTATTCAATACATAAGGTATACTTCAATGGAGCATATTCATTAATCTCGATAGATGGGGAACTCCTCACTACTCCAACCAATGCCAGATTTCTGAAGAAGTATTTGGTATAAACACAAAATATATCATTTTTCATCCAACATGATTTAGAACTATGTACCCTTCATCGTCCTTGCTATATGGCGTTAAAATATACAGCAATGGTCCATGCATACGACCTTAAACTATTTGCATGTCCCTTACGTCCATCATGACGTTAAACTGTGACGTCCTAACATCATGACGCTAAACTGTAAAGAAGTACCATACGTCCAACAAGACATTAAACTGCATAACCAACAGTCCATGCGTATGACCTCAAACTATTTGCAGTTTCGTCCAACAAGATGTTAAACCGTGAAAAAGTTCCCTAATAAGACCAACATGACGTTAAAATGTGTCTTCTTTTGTCCTTACTGCATGACATTAAAATTCACAGTCCTCTTTTTGTTCAACATGACATTAAACAGTATTGTCTCCATCGTCTTAACTACCTGACGCTAAAATGTACAGAAAGTCCTTTAATACGTTCTACATGACATTAAACATTACTTTTTCCCTGCTACATGACATTACATTGTGAATCACCAATAGTCTTAACTACAAGACTTTAAACTGCATAGTCCCTTCATATGTCCTACATTATATTAAACTATGCATCGTTAATGTTGTTGTTACCTCTTGTTTCTCACACTGAGTATAACTCATGTGATCTATGAACAAACATCAACCATAACACTCTCTCTGGGCTACTAACCATGTGTAAGTCCCAACACTATTTTTTAGGTCTTTGTCCCCAAGAACAACTTGATCACTAATTCATTCTTTCATTCAACTATGCGGACTTTGATCCTTACCTTCTAGGCTGGGTACATAGGCAACCTTCCGAGGTTCATGCCCAAAACCAATCTCTTCAAATTGGTTCACCTCCATCTCATATAATGTTGATTTGTGAAACTTCCACCAGAATCAATATCTTTACATTGGTCACTTTCGACCTTGCTATACGACGTCAAAATATACTGCACCATTTGTCCAGTATGACAATAAACTATAACATTCTTTGATACCCTCACCTGAGAGGGGATCATTATTTACATTGATTTTCAATCATGTTTCATTTCAAAGACTATGTGCATACATGGAAATGCCCGAACCTTTTATCCTGGATTAAACCATCATTGCACTAAAGTCCCCTTTCACCCTTCACGTGTATGAACCCAATTTGTAAAGAGGGTATTTCTAGAAATATGTGGGCTTGATTCCCATACTTATGGGATACATAGGAACATTGGAGTGTCCCTCGAATCCAGCCCCAATCCATTTGGGCCTAACCCCAAATTCCACTTTCAGTCCCTTGGCTGAAAAATCCCCATGAAAACACACACTGTGTATTTCTTATAATGGTCCGAGATCTACAACACTATACTAAGATCTCCAATCCTTTTTTCCCACATGATTTTAAACTATAGTTTAAGAACTATGTATGAATTGATTCCCATCCTTATGGGATACATAGTAAATTCTAACATTTCAATTCAGGACCCAGTCACAACATAATTATGGTTAGCATTGGTCTGTGTATTTATGGATGCATTGGACTATACCCATATTTAAGTGTCATAATCCTAACCTTAAATATTTTCAGATTTTCATAATCCTTTTCTTTAATTCTAATCATAAAGGCTTCAAATTCTTAGAGTTATTATTCCCGACCATGCAGCATGTGCCCTTAGGCGGCCTTGCATAAACAGTCTACATAATGGACATGTTAGCCAAAGGATACTATTATTTGACTATGCAGCCAATTCCCTAAGGTTTCCCTGCATAATTCAACCCCCTAACGGGTTTGTTAAATAGTTTTAACTTCATTATTGGGAGGAAAACCTCTTTTTTTATTATTTTTCTTAATGATAATATGTAGGGATCCGCGAAAATAGTCATCCTTAACATATTTGTCCCATATCCTTTTTCATGATCTGAAAGTATTCAAGTCAATGGTTTATATTATCCATACCTACGTTTGGGTAAGACCTTTGTAGGAGTGATAACCATCTAGTTCTTCGATAATCTTGTTTGGAAATATCTTCTCCATATTCAAGTACCTTTTTCAATACTGAAAAATCTATACTTTGAAAAATTTTGAATCTCCATAAACTTTCACTGGCTTTTTAGCACTATGAATGTAAATTTTTTATAGTACTTTTGCCTGACTATGCAGTACATGCCCTTAGTCGGCCTTGCATAAGTAGTCTACATAAAGGACCTTCTAGCCAAAAGATGCTATTTATTTGACTATGCAGCCAATGCGCTAAGGTGGCCCTACACAATTCAACCCCCTAACAGGTTTGTTAAATAATGGTAACATCATTCTAGAGAACTGATTCTTCTAATTCCTTTTAGCTCTTTTTCATATCATTCCTCATATTCAAATATTCTTAAGTCATAGTTTACATATTTTCCCTCATACATGAGAATGGTAATATGTTTTCAGATGAATTTTCAAGGAATTCAGTCAATTCTAATTCATTCGGTCAAATCTATTTCGACCTTAAAAATTAGCATTTTTATGTCCGACGTGCATGACTTTAAACTACCCACAAAAGACAAAGGAACTCTCAATAAAAGTCAAGTTCTAGCTTACTAAACATACGTTTTGTATTATTTAGGTAATATTAAGCAATTAAGAGATTCGAAGTTTGTAGGGTTATTTATATTAATCCTAGTAAAAATCAAACTATGCTCACTAGGCCCATTGTCTTAGGTAAAATCTAAAGAAGGTAGCAGGAAAATTGGTGCACAAATGACTAAAGGTGAAAAATTTCTTCATTTGATGCACATGAATTAGAAGGACATCCACAGATTGGAGTCTCTCCTCTTTTCCAAGAAATTACAAGAGGCTGTCGACATAAGTATTCACTTGATGAACAACATCTCGTGCTTCATCAGCAGCTATTTGAAGCTCATTCACCCGACCAACTTCACTATTTTCAGGTTGATGGAGTGCTTTCTTGGCATCTACAATGGCTTTCATACCATTTTTTGAGCTCCCTCCAGTGAATTATTGAGTTGGTCAAGTTCCCCAGTAACAGCATCTAACTGTTGCTGAAGGTGCATCTTCTGAACGACTTTAACATTGATCTTATGATTCATCTCCTTCATCTTGGCAGTATAGTCATCCTCATCTCGGGATACTGCAGCCTCAAATTCGCTGATATTGACTGACAACTTCACCCTGGTCAGATCTTCATGACACTTTTTCTCCTACTCCCTTCTTAAGATGACCTGTTTCACCACTGTATAGATCTCTTGTTATCCAAAACCTCCAAGTCCTAGCTTGACGAACTGGGATGAAAATTGGGAAATCTTTGATGAAATATCATCAAGAGGCACATCATATATGATTTTCCATATGTTGTTCCATACCTTACATCATGAAAATATGATCACCTTAATCACCTCCGGGTCTGATTTGACATCATCATAATAGGGGGCATGTAATCTGGGATTAATGCACTTAAATAAGTTCCTTGTTATGATCCTTCCCCTAAACCCTGGTTGCTTCACCTTCTACTACTGTTTGTGCGGAGGTTGAGACTTCACCTCCAGTTCAAGACATTTAAGTTGATAGCCCTGTTTGATCAATTAAAATTATGGTTAGTTTCATAGAATAATTGTAGTTGGTTGTCTATCTTGAAAACTCAGTACAATAATTACCAAACAGTATATCAACATCATGAGAAGACTCCTCCCCATCTTTAATAGTTTCAACAGGATCTTCAAGATGGGTCTCAGGAGGTTTTAATGGGTTTATCTCTACTTGATTTAATGTTTCTACAATTGTAGGGTTGACATCAATGTCCACACCCTCTCCAGGAATTGGTAGTTCAGCAGCTTCTATGGATGGAACTGCATATTATTTTTAGTGATTATTAGAAGTGTAAATTATAAGAAAATTTACTGGAAGAAGGATAACACTCACGCCCAAGGTCTTCTAAATCACATGATAACATAGCATGATCATAAAATTCACCGAAAGGCATGCCACGATTCATCATTTCATTCAATGATATTTCAGAATCCTGGTTAGTCTCACCAGTGGGAGAATTTGATGTGTCCTCTTGGTGACCCTCATTCTGCGGCCCCTGACCCTGGACATCTTCTTCAGGAAGGATGGTAGATTCAATTGTCGCGGCTTCCAATGATTCTGGTGTAGGTTCTTCTCTACTTGTAGCAGCAGCAGGAGTAGTACTGGGAATAGATGTTGGCTCTTTTTCAAAAGCAGCCAAGTCAGCCTGAATTTGGATTTGTTCCACAGCACCCTTCGTGGTCCTCAAAGGAGGATCAGTCCTTTCCCTCAGAGGAGAAATTTAATAAGCCCCTGTAATCCCAAGGAAAATGAGTAATATTGTTCATGGTTTAAAATTCATGATTATATGAAGGACTTACCACTACTGATAAAGCGTTTAGCGATGGAATTCCTCCTTCATCGCCTGTGTCCTTTTGGTTTTTTAGTATTATCAGCAGTCTCTCTTATAGGAACATGAATGGTAGAATGGAAATCCATGTTCAACTCCTCATTCCTGGACTACTGGCCTTGAGATATCTCACCCGACTTTCGGGGATCTTCACCGGCATCCCCGATGGCAGTACCGACTAGGCTATATTGTGGTGAAGTAACCTCTGTAGTTCCTTTCTTTGCAAGCTGCAAGATGAATAGAATAACTTCCTTAAGTAAAAAATCTTCGACTGAAATCAAGTTTCAAAGAAAATAAGGAAAGAAAACTTACATCTTCACGAGCCACGTACTCATGCCACTCCTCATCAGTGGCGTTGTGATCCATCATTTCCTTCACCTGCTTGGTGATAGGGATAGATTCATCGGTGCAATATATATATCTCCTCAACTCTATGACATAGGATCTTACTTCATCAGGATTATCATTGAAATAAATATTTACAGGATTCTGAAGAGTCCCTATTCCAGGAAGATGTAGCCCTTCACATAGCTCCAGCTAGATAGTTTCAGTATCACAGTATACATCCCTCCATGTTTGGATGGCCTCTGGTCGTAGATATGTAGGTGTAATAGAAGGCTGTGAAGAGGGTCCTACAACCATGGATTTTAATTTCTTTCTAGCTCCTAAAACTATAAAAAGAGAATGAAAAATTGCTACTCTATAATGTTACTAGAAATAAAATTTCCTCAATAATGTAACTCACCAGGATTTGATGGAATGTATCTATTGATTCGGGTAGGAATATTATATACAGTAAATGTCCGCTTTGACACATGTTGTATCTCTTTGGGATCTGATAAATCATCCTCAGTTGAAGAACTCGGTGAACCAGCTTGAGGAGTGGAAGAATCAACTGCCACTTGAATTGTTTCTTTCCCAATGGTTCTCTTCTTCTTCCCATCCTAATAAGTAGGTTTATTCAATATTGCCTGAGGATATGACACTATCTAGTTTTCAGCATACCATAGGGTCAAATTGCTTACCGCTTCAGTATCTGGAAAGTCGATGACTTCCCCAGTCCATTCCATAGCCATTAGCAACCATAGTTACCGAGCAACCATTCGATGTTGCTCTGATCTAACATGCATTGGAGGAGATACAATAGTTGTCTGCAGACACTTGAATTGGAGTGAAAATCGATATGGAGCATAGGCCCCACATATAACTTCCTCATCAATTTTGGTGGCCAGTACACCATCTCTGCAGGCCAGCATGTATGTTCTCTATTCCAAGCTGGCTGATCCATCATCAACAAATCGCCCTCTCGATGGATTTCAATAGGGAAAGAAGTGGAATTATTTATGCATACCCATCCATGGCCTAATATCATAGGCATTGAGGGACAAAAGAAAAACTCCAGAGAAGGCCTGAATAGATAGCCTGAAAGAACTTCCGGGAATCTGTATTCTGTTCCGAACAGCATATGTCCGGAAGTGAGTGGTGATCCATCCCCATAAAACGTGGAATGGTCCCACTAATCTAAAAAGATACTTACCCATATAAACATAAAGTAAGCTCCGGTGAATCTTTTTCAAAACCGGGGTATCCAACCCCACCATATTCCTCTCAGCTAACCTAGCTGCGATAACAAAGTTCCCTGGCCTGACGCCTCCCTTCAAATCTCTGACGGGCAAGAGATAGACACTGATCCATAAGGCTAAAAATCATTCCAGATGGGTCTTCTCCGGGATTTTATGATTCACTTCATACGCTTATTTCTCAAACTCTCATGCTTCTAGAGTTAGCCAAAATGTGCTAGGAACACCACTCTTATCTGATCTAGGGCAGCTAGAAAGACGAGTACAGGTTGGCCCCTTTTCCCTCTTCTCCTTTAGAAACACATCTATCCATTCCTCTGGGTGAATATCCCTTCTAGAATGATTCCTTTAAGTCTTTGAGATTTTGAGTTAATGATAAATCTTCAATAACTCTAGAACCAAATTCAGAGTCTTCTCTCGATCATTCAAATTTTCCTTTGGAGGGATGAATTCGTCATAAAAATCACCCAAAATTGGAACCCGTGAGATCTTATAGACATCCCACAAACTAATGTTACTTCTCTATGGGTTATATGGAAAGAATGTTTTTTTGGGCTCCAGTGGCTAAGAAACTCCGGTGTAAAATTATCATTCCTATAAACATATGTCTCCCCTGCCTAGACGAATTCATAAATTGCAACTCTCTTCAGATCCTTGACAAACTCTTCACAAGTTTGTCGCACCCAATAAGCCCACATCCAAGTTGGATTCACCCCTCCTCCAGAACGGAATTCCCATTTCTCCTTCTAGCCTTTGGATTGATCCATTTTAGAATTTCAAAATATTGAGGGATAACAATGTGGTTTCAGCTCCAGTTTGTGAAGTTTCTGGTCTGGTGCACAAGAGCTATGATGCATTGTATAGGCTTTCTTTACTATTCCAGTATTACAAAATGATCCTACGATTGAGACATTCGCTGAAGTAAAGTTGGTATATGACTGAAACCATGAAGGTGGGAGATAGTTCTTTGCCTCTAGAATATTGACATCTTGCAGATGACCATGGCCACACTGAGGCAGATAGATGCTGTGCGGGAAATTAACATGATGTTTCTTCAAGTACTTGGCTAATTTTGGGAGAGTACTTTCACAGATGGAATAGTAATCATGGCCAACGATGTCCATCATATCATAAATTATTTTTCTTTCCAGTTCATTAGTCGTTCCGATTCTCTTTGGAGCCATTGGATCTGCACAAAAATTGAATAATTAACTCTTAAACTAAGTTAATTTTTTATAAAATTTGTGAGGGATTTTGAAAAAATTAACAAATGCATTTAGGCACTCAAGTATCATAGTTGGCGCGCACGTCTCCTTCAGTTTTACAGGTATTGGGTGTGTAGGTATTACTATGCAAGTCCAAATACCTTAAAAGAAGTGCGACACAAGAAAGAAGAAGCGCAGACGAGAAGCGCGGATGAGTGAAAGTCGGGAGTCCACTTGCGAGTCGAGAGCAGAAAACAAGCGAGAGCCGGGTGCTTTTCATAGAGTGAGGCCGTATATTTATATATGAGGTCATACCCCTATGCGCCGGACCCTACATGCCCGGAGATCATTTCTGCACGCCGGACCCTACGCGCCCGAAGCCCATTTTCACGCCATACCCTACGCTCCCTAATTTCCTTTTGATTCTCGATTTCCTCAGAGTAAAATCCTCATTTTCTTTTGGATCCAACTATGGTGGGAGACTTTTGTTGACACTCCTTTCATCACAGACTCTAAAGACTGGAAAAGGGGAATATCTTAGCCCAAATTGATTCATCATTTAAAAAAATATCAAAAAATTGACAAAGGAATGAATAAGAAGAACATTGCACCAGGGTCATGCAAGTTCTACCATAGTCGTGCAAGTACACTTGCGCGCCGCATTTTCGGTCACGCAAGTCACATGCATGCCCTAAGTGATAACCACCCAGGGTCTTCTCAAGCATATAAATACCCACGGTGGGTCCCCCATTTTGGGGGGAATTTTTTCCAGAATTCAGATACAGAGGTCTGAACACCCAAGTCTCTTCTTCAAGTCTTCCAAACATTTATAAGGTAATTATTTACTTAGAATAGAAGGTCTAAACAAACGGAATAAGGTATAAGTATTAAAATTCACTAACACTTTTCGCCTAAGTGTTTTACCCTTAAGGGGAATGAACAAACTTGTTCGCCTCCTTACCTACTCATTGAAACTTGCGCGCCGCTCTTCTGGAAGTACCATGGGATAATTATAAAGGCTTTGGTCAATGATCACCCAAGTCTTACCCTACTTCTTAACAATATTGCAAGTACCCATGTTCCACGTAGGTATGCCTACGCGCCCAGGACTTGCAAGCCCATGCAGTACCTGCGCGCCTTCTAGTACTTGAGCGCCCCTATCTTTTCGGGTGCCCTTCATTCCCATTTCACCTTTCTTATTCCATTTCCACCTCTCTTATTCAAGATTCAGTCTTCAAGACACTCTTCAAATCCATTTATGGAATGTTTTCTTGATTGACTTCCTTATCTGAAAGGATTCTGTGGAACATCTCTCAAAACCTAGTGATTTACACATCTTTACATCGCTAAGGTTAGAGAGTTCATTCATTTAACCTCATCCGTTAATGATGAGAGAATCTTTAACTTGGGCCTCCTTCTTAGGAGTAAGACCCGGTCGTAATTTCCCTTAATTATGGTCATCCTCCTTAGGATTAAGCCCCATGTCCTCCTCCTTAGGAGTAAGCCCCAAGTCCTCATTAATCTGGGCCTCCTTTTCGGGAGTATGCCTCAGTCTTAAAATTCCCAAATATGGGCATCCTACTAAGGAGTAAGCCCCAACCATGGTTCACTTAACCTGGGATTCCTTTTCAGGAATAAACCCCAGTTTCAAATATACAAATATGGGCATCCTCCTTAGGAGTAAGCCCCATGTTCCTTATTTTTTCAAGTCCCTTAACCTGAGCCTTCTTCTCAAGAGTAAGCCCCAGCCTTAATCTCTCTTAACCAGTCTTAATTTCCTTTTGATCTGGGAATCCTTCTTGGAGTAAAACCCAATCATCAGTCCCCTCCTAACTTGGGCATATTCCATAGGAGTAAGCCCCAATATTAGAGTATCCAAATCTCTATGACTCACATATACCTTTATGGACCTTGTTCATAGATTTCTTCTCTGAAGTAAATCTTAATCCTCGTCTATTTGGGCAGTCATACACACATAATCCCCACATGTTTGCATCTTTCGTGGAACAATTATCTTGTTTCACCAATACCTCTTGTTTCTCACACCGAGCAAGACTCACGTAAGCTTAGAGTGTAAAATTAATCATGACATCTTTTCTTTGGGCCATCAATCAAGCATAAACATCATACTCCCTTACTTGAACTACGCGGGTTCTGATTCCTTTTCCAAAACAAAGGATATATAGGTAGCCCATCCGTGGGTACGATCTCAACTCTGAAATAATCAATGTTCTTTGGATTGAAAATAAACATCATGTGCCCCACTGAGTGGATTTAAAACCAGTATGGTCATCATAACGACCAAGAGACTTCTATGTATAAAATGATACCATTGACTAAGAATCATTAACAAATACCGATGACTCTCTATCAATGAATAACCTCGAATACATATAGAAGATTCTCTAAATTCCCTACATATCAATCATTGATTGTCATATCTAATGGAAAGCTCATTTTATCCTTGGTAATGTAATAAGGATTCATGAACATAACTTAAATCTATAAAGAGAGTCCTAGAGTAGAAAATAATTCCCCTTAAAAAGGTGTGAGGAGTCCGACCTCCCATCCTCTCGACCAATGCGAATTCCTAAGCCTCACCGGTCCACAACTAATGAGTACCTACCTTTCGAAAGTAGGTCCAAATGGATATGGAATCATTGAATGTTTCCGGATCTAGGAACAAACCCGTTAGAAACCGATTAGAGTGTTTGAACCTTAAATCTACGAGGTCATCCCCAATTCCAGAGGCAAACAACCCTTGTTTGACTTTTTATAAGTTTTTTATAAAGGAATCGGTACTTTATGACCTTTTCGACAAAATTAAGGTAAGAATGTTTCTTACCTTTTACGGTGGGTGCGTCTATTTTCCACCGTTATAACAACATCAATGCTTCCCTTACAATCTTATAGGAATATTTTTTTAAATGTTTTCTTTTATAATTACATTAGTTTTAAATGATTTCAAAATAAAATGGGATATTTCTCTAAAAAGATTTTGATATCATCTATTTTAAACTTCCTTTTATGGATTTTATGTTTTTTTTGTAGTTGATTTATTATGATACGAAACATTCATATTTTATTGAAGGTTTTGTGATTTGTTTGAAAGCGGATGTGTTATTTCATACCATTCATGGTTTATGTATAATGTATTGATATTTCGTATGCTATTTTTAATACAAATGTTTATGTTATGTTTAGACCTTTTCATATGAGGAATGAATAAGAATTAATAAGTGACTGGTGGAGCCCACTACAGCTCCTCGATGCGTTGGTTGGTCTCATGAGACAAACTAGTGTCTCTGTACAAGTCTTTGAAAAAATCTTATTTGTAGTATTGGTGCAAGGCCTTGACTATGTTGTTATGAAAGTCCGGAATTTTGCATTCTATCATTATGTAAGTGGATATTGATATTGCATGCGATTATTAGACTAGTAGAATATCTATGTGAATAAGTAAATGGAATGATTTGATTTTATATTTTCCATATTATTCAGAAGATCAAGTTTAAAAGTATTTTGATTTAGTCTTATACATTGCCTTAAATTGTTATGCTTATTTATGAAAGTTTCAGCTATATTTTTATACTTACTAAGCATCTGAGCTCACCCCTTTCTATGTTTTAAATTTCTTAGGATTCCTAGAAGTGTATTATTATTGATAAGCAGGGTTAAGCTCGGGGATTAATGGCATTCTCAAAGGATCATTTATGTTGTGTTTTATTTTCTAATGTGTAATGTGATGTTCATGTATGTAATCTATTTTCCAAGACTTCTAAATTGATCTATCGTTAGGGACTTGATTCCTTGTAATCATGCCAATGTATTAAAATAATGCACCAACTTAGGGTAACTAGGGTCGGGGAGTTACAGAATGGGAAAAATGGGTGATCTCATATTCTATCTAAGGGAAACTTTTAACTGAAGAAATCTTGAAATAAACATGACATGAAATTTTTGGCTCTAATAAGTAAAAAACATAATTATTTAATCAACTTGAGACTGGGATCATTAAAAATCCATAAAAAAATTAAATCATTGATATCAATAATATTGATCTCAGATTGTTGGAATGCGTATTATCAGATATCAAAAACCTCATAATAAGGACCTGGTCAATGGAACTTTAATTATCATTGAGACCACAATAAAGACATGATATTGAATTTGGAAGGCATACACCAAATACCCAAACATTTGTTTTATAATGAGACCTATTAATTCATAAGGGGATATATATTTATAGGCCCCAACCATCACCTGATTAATTCCAATTAATTTATCATCACTTTCAATACAACCTTTCATACCATTCCTAAGGAACCTTTAAATAAATTAGAACCATAAATATTCATATAATTAAGAATAAAAAATATTAACAACTAATCAACCTATGTTAGTAGCCAATAATCATCAATAATTTCATTTCATTTCCTTATTCCAATAAATGGATTATGTGGACATAACCCATCCCAAGAAAAAAGGTGGATGGTTAAACAATACATAGTAACCATGATGATAATAACACATTTTAGAATAAAAACATATACACTGAAAATATTTTTCACCGTATCAATTGAATTAGAAAATTTCGATGTGACCATCAACCAATATGAATTATGTAAACTGATATTTTCACACCACACAATCAAATTATTATATTTCTATTTTGATATATCAATAATATGATCATAATACATCCATATAAAAAAGGTGAATTTCTTTCAAAGAACTTATCCCATGAATTGAGAAATATTTTTCAAAGGAATTATATTATAAGAATATATAAAACTAAAAATTAATGAGGGAAGAAAACATATTATAATCAAATTATATAATGTAACCAAATTATATGATATAAATTCAAGATAATGATCACAACTCGATTAATGGAGTTGGGTTACTATAAATCATTACTATAGGGGAAACTACTAAATCAATAGCCACATGATTAAAGGAACGTGAATTTTCTAATAAATCCCATGAAATATAAATTATATGATATAAATATATCTATGGTATGTGAATACACCATATAAATAACACAGGGGGCACAAAATATAATATGTCCCAATGAATTTGAATTGAGACAAATAAAATCTTTACGACACCTTCGAATTAAAACCGCTTGGAAGAATGGGATTGAAATTGAACATCACATAACATTATTAAAACGTAATTAATGCTATAATATCTCAATGATTTTATATATACATCACATAATTGAAATTAGGTTCATAAATACAATACTTTTCTCAATTAAGGGAAATTGAGATGAAAACCCTTACTGATTTGATACCATTTGGATCAAAAACACTTGAGAGCTAAAACATGAAAATTATATTTATCCACAATGAACTAAAATATATTAATGATATAATATCTCAAATGGGATGAATATGATCCATAAAAATGTAAATTTCTATATAAATACAATACTTGTCTCAATGAAGTGAAATTGAGATAAAAACCATTACCAACATGATAAAATTTGGATAAAAACCCTCGTTACTAAAAAATAAAATTCATATTTATATATCATGAAATAAAATGGATTAATTATAAAATATATCAAATTGGATGTATACACAACTACAGAAACATAGGTACATAAATATAGAAATTATATACATGTTAGTTATTCTTTAACAATTTTCAGTACTAGGTGTAAGTAATCATTATTTCTTTGAACAAGTTTTGTAATAGAGATGTTGAAATATATTATTTTTTCAATTTACATCAAAAATTGAACATTTAGAATAAAGTAGTAGATTTTATAATATATTTTAATGAAGTAATATTTCATTTCATTCCATTTTTTTTTCTGAACCTTGAAGATGAAATTGAATTTGATCATGTTTCATTGATTCTTAATGAACAAAAGGTGTTTTATTAATATACGAATTTAATGGTGATTTAACAATACCAAAACTCAAAAAATATTTACGTATTTATGTCATATTATTCCAATAAATATGTTTACATAATCATCCATGACATAAATGTGTAGTATTGTTCATGTAGGTGGTTAAACCGACCTAAACATGTATCTATGATGACTAACTAATGATTACGAGTTGATTTAGTAATATTTTCATTATAAAAGAAGAATAACGATCTTATATTTTTTTATTAGTGTTTTTCATAATAATTGTAAAAAATTATAAAGAGGATAAAATTTATATACATTCATTACATATAAAAAATCATCATTTTCATCATTGTTCCCCCAATTTTAAATGATTGAATTAACAATAATAGTTTATTGATCATATAATTAATTGTTTATCTAATTTGAAATAGTATCACCTTAATGATATCATAAAAATAGTATTTATCCTTTAATAACATCCTTATATCCATCCTTGTAAGGCAATGAAAGAAAATGAAACACATTACGTCGTGGATGCAGAAGCCCTCACAATGGACAAACAAGAGTTTTTTAATGGATGGGGTATATGAATAAATAATGATAATATCATTAATATATATGAACATTACATTATAAAAAATATACTGATATTTTTATTTTATTGTGTTTAGAATTATTTTAATGATGATAATGATGAAGAAAAACTATGTAGCTGATAATACTAACATTGGGGACTTGAATTTTCCTTGGAAGTCTCCTAGGAAATAATGAACATTTATAAATAATGGTAAGAAGAAGATTTTGAATGTTAGAGATGTTTATAAGAGGGAAAAATAGAAGATTTTAAAATAGAAAATCTAATTAAAGGTGTTTGTTGATGTGGTGAATATGTTACCCATTTATAATTGAAGGAAATGGTAGTTTAGGGAGTAACCATTACATTTACAATAATATAAGAATAATATTCAAGTGTTAAATAGAAAGAGAAAAAATTGGAGCATAAAATGAGTTTTGGTTGTAACTAACCTCAAAAAAATCATTTTTAGACAAATTTGACTATTTTAAGGCATTTTTTTTAAAATAATATTATTTTACCGAAACATACTTTTATCTCAGTAAATAATTTATAACCATAATAATTAATCTTAATGAATAAATTTATGATTGTAAAATTTTACCTAATTATATAAATATAATTAATTTATTATTAATTATTTTAGGTAATAAAATTTCTAATGGTGTAAAATGTTAAATTTAAAATAAAGAACTTAATCACATAAAAGTGTTTTTTTAAATAATGTTTTAATATTTATATTTGTATATAAGGAAAAATTATATTGGATACTAACTTTAATGACATAAATTTAATTATTAAAAAAACTAGTTGTCATAATATTTCAAGGAATTAAAAAAATAAATCTCCTTTGGAAATTCTTTATTTAATCAAAAGATCGAAAAAATTTATAATAATGTAACATTTTAATTAGTTATAGAAATTTTTTCCGTAGGATTTATAATTTCAAAAAATATTTTGAAGTAAATATTTTTGTTAGTAAAATTTATAATTAATTATATAAATGGTTTTATAAATTTCTCAGGTTATTCTTATAAAATGGTGATGTCATATAAATTACATGTGTTTTGGAAAACATATTTTTCGACTAAATCCAACAGTGGGTATAGGTTGTGGAGCTATACCAACGCTAAAGTTTCCCACAGTTCCCAAAATAATAGTTATAGGCTATAGACATGATTTTGGGGGCCATACCCACAGTTTTGAACAGTGGGTATGGGTCATTTTTTCAATAGAGATCACTAGATGAAATCAAGACTTAATACAGGAGAAAAAAAATCATCCAAAACTCTATGTTTCTATGAGAAATTTTTTTTGTAAAAAAAGAGTGAAGATTTGAATTGGGATCCCATGTTATGGAATGCTTAAAGATGTTCGAACAAATCTCTAACTATTTCAAAGAAGCACTTCATGCCCTATACAATTTCCTCCTTACACCTAATTATCATTCTAGAAAATTTATCAATTCTCTTACAACCTCATAGAATTAAATTTTTTCATTATCCCACTTTTCAAATAAACCCAAAGAATCTGATTTTTTCTTTTAGAGCTCAAAAAACACTCCCCTTATATCATATCTCCCTCATAAATTTGCATCAATTCCATTAACAGTTTAATAATGTTATCATAACTTTGAAAAATCTTATATTTATTTCCTCCACAAACATTGGGAGGTGGCTAAATGTCTTGGTTCAGCCGATGTCTCTTGAACACATGTGTTTCCAATGTCTAGGTCAGAATTTCAACAACCTGGTCATCAGTTCCGACATGATCTATTTAAATCATGCCTTACTCAACTCTGTCCTTGATGAACAGATATCTGATTTCAATTAGTTTTTTACTAGAATTTTTAACTTGATTCATCATAATATTGATCACACTCTTGTTATCATAGTGATTTACCATTGGTTGTTTCACCTCATCACCAATACCAGTCCGTTTCTTTTTCTTCCATAACATTTGAGTGTAAGCCTTTCTAGTAGAGATATATTTTTCATAAACAGTTCTAAGAGAAGAAATTTTTTGCTTCTTACTCAACCATCCCACACATTTCATCCTAATAAATAATTCTCCACCACTTATGGAATTTTTATCTACCACACTTTCTGCCCAGTCAACATCATAAAATGTTGATTGTTCATTATCTCTTCCAAAAGCAATGTATAATCCATAATTGTGAGTATGTTGAATGTACCTAATGGATATTTTAACATCCTCCATGTTTTTTCTATCATATTACTTTTAAATTGGGATACTAAACATGATTCAATGATGATATCTATCCACGTTTCTGTCAAGTAAAATAGGATTCCAATGATTCTAATATACATGGTGGGATCCACAGGAGTACCATCCTCTGGATTTCCATGTTTTGTCCCAACCAAAATCATAGTTGACATTGGTTTGGAGTCATGCATACTGATTTTCTTTAGTAATTATTTTTTATAATTTTCCTATGAAATGAATGTTTAATCTATCATCAAAATCACCAATATCCCTAAGAAGTATGTGAGTTCACCAACCGTAATTATATTAAATTCAAATTTCTTGTGATTGGAAAATTATTCCAATGATTTTTCTATTCTTATAAAACATATAATGTCATAAATGTGCACCAGAACAATAAATTGATCATCGTTATAATCCTTCCCATATATATTATGATCCACACCTCCTCTTTTAAATTCAATCTTCTTTATATCAGAATCCAGTTGAGAGTGCCTTGCTCTTGGTGCATGATTCTGACCGAAGTGCACCTTCTTTAACCAAAAAACCATTATTTAATCATTATGAAGCATAACACACACTGTCTATTCAATGTAGAATTACTATTTTATAACATAATTAAAGAAATATATTTTGACATCCATTTAAGACAGTTTGTACCCTCTTTGAATTTCCATGGTAATAAAATTATGATTAACTCCAGTCTAGCCATTCGTGAAAATTTTTCTTCAACATGAACACCTTCAATATGTGAATATCCTTTACACAAAAATTTTGGATTACTTTTTGACACATTACCAAGATCATAAAATTTATTCTTAAAAATCCACTTTTTACCAATCACATTTTGACATTCGCGTATCATAAAAAGATCACATTTCTGGTTTCAATCAATCTGATCTAACTCTTCATTAATGTATTTAACCCAAGATTCTTCCTTTGTTGTTTCCTCAATTGAGGATGGTTCTGCAATTGATAGGATGGAATATTGGGCATTATTCTTCATCCTCCTTATCTTTTTGGGTGTTTTCGAATCACTAATGATGTTGGCTTGATCAACTTTGGATCATTGATTTCTCCTTTGAGGTTCAGAAGAATATTTTTCAACAATGGTTTGATCTTATGATTCTTCTTTTGTATCAAAATCATGTTTTGACCCCTAAATGTTTTTCACACCATCCTCTACTTATGTATTTTCATTTGTTCCATGTCCACATGCTTTTCCATCTTACATCATAGCAATATAACAATTTATTGAGAAATTTGTGGTCTTATCTTCAATTATCTTCACATAAATGTTATACATAATTATTATAATACATTTATTGATACATTTTTAGGCTTTGATATTAATTGAATATCCAAGGAATATTATTCATCTACATTATCAATATAATTCCCTTGATTTCCATCTTGTTACAAATGAAACATTTACTTCTAAAAAAAAGAAAATAATTCAACGAGGGATTCCATCTATGAAACAACTCATAAGGTATATTTGTTTCTACTATATAAATACCTATTCAATTTTTAGTACACACTATAGCCCGAATAGCCTCTTTCTAGTATTGGTGAGGGATTCGACTCTCAATCCGTATATTTTTTGTCATACTGTTCACATGTCGATTCATGCGCTCAACAACACCATTTTTCTATAGATTTCTCACATAATACACTTCATGTTGTATTCCATGTTTATATAGATAATTTTAAAATTAAATGGATTTTTATTCCTCTCTACTGTGAGACAAAAAAATTGATTTTCCATCCAGTATCATTCTCTATAATTCGGTGATAAGTTTTCATGCAATTAGCCTCTTTCTATTTCCTGTATATAACCATCACACAAGTCATTATACAATAATTATAAATGAAAATAATGAATTACATTTATCAATATATGCCAGAAACATTTATCAGAGAATATACGTCTGTAAGGATGAGATCAAAAAGATTTGATGTCATTTTCATCTTTGGCCAATATGAACTGCAGACCAAATTCCATCGTATGCAAGCATCACAACTATTTTTCTGTTCACTCTTAATATCAGGGATATCAATGACTATATTACTATTAAATATATTTTCCATGTCTTGTTGATTAATTTTCCCCGACCACCAGTTCCAGAAGTCATTTTCTTCTTCAAAAATTATATAGAAAATATTCTCTATACTATCAATCTAGTATAATTTTCCATCTATTATGAAACCTTTCATGAGTGAATTCCCTATATTTCCTTTTATAGTGCACCTATTTTGATTGAATGTCACTATAAGTCCTGAGTAATAGAGTTGAATCACAAAAAGGATATTTTCATGAAAAAAATTCCACATAAAGAACTCCAGTTTTCTTAAGCACATCACTCGCCAATTTTGTACTTTCACTTCCATTTATTTTTTAACTGCCATCATTACCGAACCTAACTATTCCAGCAACCATTGTCTTTACATTTTTTAATAAATTTTAATTTTTTATCATATGGGAATATAATAATCTATCATGATTCTAGGTTCTTCTTTTCTTTATAGCTTTTAGATTCAATTCTACAAGATTAAACTTCACATTTTTATTCTTTTCCTTCCATAAAATATTCAATTGAGTGAAGGATAAATATGGAATTTCAGATCTCCTTTCCATGTGAGGAGTATCATCCTATTCAAAATCTTCTTTTTGAGGAGAAAACCTATTTGTAACAGTAACACCATATGGTTAATGAGTATTGAATTTTCTAAAAGTTTTGTTTGTATTTTTCTTAACTATCCTCTATTTTCAATAAACAACTTCATTTCCAAATTTAGAAAAATGAAAACAATATCCATAGAAAATATTTCTTCTATAAGATGAAGGATATGAATTCTGTTCTCATTTGTTGAATTAGTAGCTCTTCCCTAGTCAAATAGCTCCTTAACTCTTCACAGTAAGATAAGGTATGTCCGAGATAGCCATATAATTGACTATTCCTAAGAGAAAAATCCTTCTCATTTATATTAATACTCATGTTCCCTTCCTTTGGAAAATACTTTTACTACAGCTCATTTTTGGAAAATTGAGGGTAGTTTTCAGATCTCCATTAAATTTGATTTGAGGCATTCTTTTTTAGGAATGCAAGTGACTTTGGGAAATATCCAATTTTCAGATTGCCTTTATTTTTCCCCACTGTAATTCCAACATTTTATGTTGCACCATCACAAAAAATTCCATTGTTTCCCATTAATCTAGATCTTTAACCAATCATAATCTTTTCTAATCTATCATAACCATGGTTATCTCTATATATTAGCTTATTATATGATAATCTTCCAAAATATATTTTTTTCTTTGTTTCTTTTGAATTTGATTAATTTTCATGTTTACTTATAAGAGTAACAAAATCTTCTTCAAGACACTCAATAGTCTTGGACTTGTCCTCTAGTTTGGATGTACGATCCCCGTTAACCTTTTCCTATTATTCAATTATAATTTTAATTACATCTACATTTTCTATTCTCTAAAAGGTCATTGAATGTTCTTTCAAAACTACTTCCATTAGATAAATTTTGGCTTCAATTTGATCAACATATTCTGATGACTCTTCCTCAACTGCTCTCTATTTTTTTCTTCTATTACATTGATTATCAAGCTTATAAAAATGATCCTCAAGATTAAACATAAGATTAATATTAGAAATCAAATGATTATATCTTGATTTCTCTTTTAAAGCTTCTAATTTCTCAATTATATCCATCATAGACTCTTGGGCTCTATAATTAAAATATTGTTGTTCTTCCCCAAAAAATTATGTGTCATCTTCTTATTAATTATTGAAAAAACTCTTTCTCTATAATTTCATTCAAGATTTGAAGTATCCAATTTTAGAAAACATTTTTTGATAATTCTTTGAGTTTACAGTTTCAATTTCATCATCATCGGACTTCCTAGATCATCGAGAGCGAATGTTTCAAACACTACCACAACTAAAACATGCCAATTGTAGCCTACAATAAAATATCCCTTATTCTCTTTTGAATTTTTTGTCAAATAGAGAAAGAAGTTATTATTCCTCATAACCTTAATATACAAAATATAATTAAATATCATATTTTTCCATGGATTTTAATGTAATATTTTTTATAACAAAGCCTGTAGCATCCTATGGTTTGAATCTCATTTCATATTCTACCAAATTACATAGCAGATCATCGAAAGTGAGTTTTTAAAGATACCTTTCCACAAGGTATGACATTTTTGAATTGTAAATAGGTGGGATTATTATAAATATTTTACGTACAATTTAAATTTACTTTATTTCATCCCCAAACCCTTGAATTTCTCCAAAAACATTAGTAAATTGATTGAAATTGCATCTGCATTTTCATCAGGATGAATCTTCAGATCATCAAACCTATTGTGAAATTTTTTTCGCTTGTCCTCCTTCACTTTGTTATCCCCTTAGTATATATTTTATAGATTTTCCCACATAGACTTGGATGATGTGAAGCTCATCACCTTCAGATATATTTTACTAGAAAGAGCTTTGGTGAGGCAATTTTTCTCTTTGGCATCAACATCATGAATTTTCTTATCAATTTCAGTCAAAGATAGTCATGTCGCATTGGTGACATGAATCCCCTGAGAAGTGGTAAAGAGGACCTCCATCCCAACGTATATAATTTGACACCACATCATGTTATTCCATATCTAAATGTTTCTTCCATCAAATATTTTAACTCCCCTAACATTTACTAAGTTCTCTATGATTGTAGAGAAGGATATATTTAACACCAACAACCAATAACTACCTATGATGCCACTTGATGAACCCCAGAATACCCTAAGAGGGTAGGATTGAATCAGGGTGTCATCTTTTTGTTTTAATGTGAAGAATATAATTACCCTATTGGTAGGAACCTATTAAACCTATCATATTGGAATGTGCAAAAAACAAACAATCACATTCAAGGAGATAACACATAAATTTTACTTTCTTTAGCACTAAAGGCTAGTAGAAGAAGAAAACACTGACATTGTGTTATTCATAATTAATCCACAAATATTTACTAGTTGTGGAGTATATAAGTTTATACATAGTCACTATGTGTCAGACACAGTGCCTTTACATGATTTTATAGTGAACACACTACGTCCCTCAAAACAATTATGTTGACTCCCCTAGCTTACTTCCTTGGGGGATTTCTTACTTAGTGTATCAACATGGAGGACTCTTCAATATATTGGAATTGAACTCCTTGTCCTTTTTTGCATGAGACTCTTATTTCACCATAGACTTAAATTTACACACTTAAAATCACTGATCAAACACTTTGGATATTCACAATCAGATATAAGCACAACATAACACATATTTATAAAACCTCTTCTTGGGTGCAATTTTTCGGATTTTCATGAAATATTTCTCTCTAACAAACACTATATTTCGTTTAACCTAGACTTTTTTCACTTGGTATTTTTAGACTCAAGGAACATCCCACACATAAGATTTACTTTGGGTATGTCTTCTTTTCACAACTCTTTCGCATGACATAGAAACCATATATTCATTATAAAATAGTTATATCTATTGAAGGGGGTAGCTACATATTTATTGGCCTTAAAGAACCTACATTTAATATTCTTTCTCGCTGACCTCCTTGGGTGAAATATATCCCTATGTGTGGAAATCTAATGTTGGAATTACATTGGGAACGTAAGTTTCTTCGATACAATGCCACATATTTCATTGAAAAAATTGATCTTTCACATCCCTCTTTCCTTTGTCGTATTTTGACAATGTGTTATCAAGACCAAAATGGTGTGAACCATTCATATCCACCTACAAACATGCATAAAACTTCATTTTCAAAAAGAAATTTCTTTTGTCTCTATATTTTTGACCCAAAAATATGGAAAACATTGGAAAACAATGCCTCATTCAACACTATTGTCATCATGGACCATAAGAATACATTCCCTAAAAATTCCCTGATCATCCAAGTTTATTAACAAAAAACACAAACCAGAAACTATATATCTCAAGGAACATCCTTGGTTCTTACACAAGAATTTCATATTTCAAAGTTATCTAGACTATTTTAAAATGGGGTTTCTGGATGACAAATTTTTGTATTCATGGACATGGGATAAGCATGAGAAACCCTTGGTGGTGGTGTTGGATGTATTTTTTGATCATTTTATGTATTCAAAACATTAAATGTGTATTTTTTTATTCAATAGATACATTTTCTTTTCCATGTTATCTCTAACAAAGGTGTTTTAGGGGATCCAAAAAGATAGAGTCTGTGATATCATGGAAACCAACAGATAATGCCTTTTGGATATGTATTATCCTTGGTTTGGATGGTTATTAATGATGCATTTTTCATGACTTTTCATGGCTATCTTCACTGATGACGCATTAAAAAAATAAAAAAATTCCATTTAAATGGAATTATGAATGAAAGAATTATTTTAAAGAGATTAAGGTTCTCCATAAATCATCACCGTTCATGAATTTTCTAGAATCCGTATAGGGTGATATGGTGTATTGTGATTCTTTAGGATCTTGTTTGGGGTGTGTTCTGATAAAGGGATATCATGTTGTTGTTGATGACTAATGTAGGTTATGATTTCATGAGAAGAACTACCCAACACGTGATTTGGACTTAGCTGCTATAGTATATTCTTTGAATATGTGGTGTCATTACATATTTGGTGAGAAATTCATGGTGTTTATGGATTATAAAATCAAGAAATACATTTTATCATGATAATATTTGAGTATGAGACATAGAATATGGGTGGGGTATTAGAAAATGTTTCACTTTTGACTTTTTGTATACACCATATAAATAAAATTCAGTTGAATATGAATTAATTAGAAAGAAATATAGTATTTTGGAAAAGGAGGCTTCATATTAGTGGAAAATAATTTTGGTTATAGAAGATATGTACCTAGATTTTAAATACCAAGGGAGTGTTGTATTTTTCCTTCTGGTTTCGTTTTACCTTGATTTGGTTTAGAAAGTTATAGATGCATAGGATTCTAATTCTAAATGTGTTTCTATGTGGTTAAGAGATAATGGAGGGGAGACCATGAAGGGATAAAAGATTGAAAGAGGATTAACGTTTTGTTTCAAGAATGTATAGTCATACCTATGTATTTTCATGTGGAAATTCTACCTGATTAATACCATTAGAGATGAAATGTCCATCCTAGAATACAAAATATGCACAAGGCACTAAAATCACAATTTTGGTTAGTTGTAATGAAAATAAAAGTGGTTGACATTGTTATGTGATGCTGCAGCTAATTGTAGATTATAACAGATAACATGTAGCCAACAGGTCTTTTGATGTCTTTACCTATTTGTAAAGACATAGACCCTAGTAACCTAAATTCGGAGCCTTACTTTATTATATTCGCATAGATAGATGATTAAAATACCAAATGGCTAATAAATTTATTAGTCTTGAAGAACTAGTTATATTTATGGTACCCATATTACATTGGAAATAAAATATTACACATAGAAAAGGAATGTAATTGAATCCTTGAAGGCATTCAATGATTAAATTTTAATAACATGGGGAATGGAGAATAAGTATAAAGGCGATCTCAGATACTCATTAAGGGATAAATGTAATGGGGGATTTCATGAATTAATTTTAAATGAATCATAATAAATATATAATGGTATATATATAACTGAAATACATTCCATTTAATCAAAAACATTTCAATCATTATAGGATAAGTTATAATCACAATGGAAATGTAAATGATTGGAAACAAATGCCATTTAATCAACAACTTCGGCACAATCTAAATTCATTGATAATATAATAGTGAAAATCAAATGGATAATAATTACTAAATTATTAATGATGAAATGTTTAATAATTTCGACACGATGATCTCAGGAACCATGGTACCTTTACTTTCATGACCCTTCACAAGACTGTTTAATAATTATGGGTAAAAGACATTTAATTTTTATAACTTTGTTGTCTAATGAGACTTTTTATGCATCAAGGGGATATCTATAATTGGGCCCCACCCATGTCTTCATGTCCAAAGCATTCCTAAAAAATCAAAATGGTGTATTTAATTAATGAGTCAATATTACTTATCAACAGATATCCATATTTATTAAAAGATATAGATTTACCATTATTTCCCTAGTTAATCAAATAACTTTTAAACTAAAACCCATATAAAAAGTGGTAGTTCACAAAGGTAATAAGTTATTAATGTGGAATATTTCCCATAAAAATTAATTTGAGACAAAAAACCCTTTCCGCATGTAATCAACTGAATCATTTTTACCATGGAATTAATAATTATAAAATGAAACATTTATTAGCATGAAGATAAATATATTCATGGTATGATATATCAAATGGAATTATACATACACCACACACAAGAAATAAGTGGAGAATATGGATTATCTTACAAAAATAAATGTGAGATGAGAAACCCCTTCCCGTATGTTCGAAAGTGTTATTAACTTGTAATTAATGTTCTGGATAATAAAATTATATTTATTTAATACTTAATTAAGAACAGATTAAACATATTTTTGACTTTTTATAATTTTATTAGATTCATTTATGACCATTCGATGAGTTATAATGTTTAATTTCATTGTTCAGGTAGCATCTGTTTTATGGTTTCATGATTGGTTCTCCAATGTGTAATTATAGAAGTTCTTGTAAAATTGGATTAATTTTTAAGATGTGGAATTAAATGGTATTTATATACTTAAATTATTTTAAATTTTCACATATATCATTTTTACTTTTACATGATGATGATTTATTAGATAAATCATTAATGAAAATGATATGTTTATTTTAGTCGTTTTTACGACCATCATGATCTATTACTGTTTTATTTAAGACTATGTTTATTTTTTAGTTTTATAAGATTAAATAAGTTTTAATATACATATTATAATTTTTTTAACCATAAAATTTTTTATTACCAGCCTTGATATCCGTAATGAAAAATGAAAACTCATCTTCCTCAAAGGTGGTGAATCGACACCTTACAGATTATATATTCATTTTTAGAATTGAAAGGAATAGATACATGATTTTATGATTTATTTTATATTAATAAAAAACTATAGTATATATATATATATATATATAATATTATATTTTCCATTCCCCATTTAACAGGGGACGTGAGGAGAGGATAAAAAAGAAAATAAATTAAAAGAGAAATAAGGTGGATTTTACCACTGGATATTTTCTCCTTAGGTACCTCTAAAAGACACTTGTATTTTGACTTCTAGTAGTACCAAAAGGTCATGGATTTGGGGAGGAGGATTGGGAAGGTAATTATTCTGAATTTAGACATTATTATATTCTTATAATGTGTGAGGAGAAGGGATGATGAGGGTGGTATTTAAAGTGGGAGGAGAGGGGTGTTTTTCATTATTTTATTCATTTTTTATTATTTTAAATCAATAATATAAATAGTGTTGCTTAATGTGACTAATTATATTAAATAGTGAATTATAGTTCTAAATAATGGTTTCTTACATCATCCATGACTCAATAATTCATGTATTTGGCTTAAATTATTAAATACCATAAGTTACTATATTTCACTTTTCAATGAAAACCCAATTATTTCCAAAATATCCCGAAAATTATCCCTAAACAAATTTCAACATTTATTTTTAAAAAATTTACTCAATTTTATAAAAATAATTTTTTAAATATGATAAATTTTATTTCTATTTAAAATCATCATTTAATCGAAAAATACTGATTTTAAAATTATAACCGATTTTACGACACATTGAAAAATTAAATAAGGCCTCACAAAATTATATTATATTATAAGACAACAAAATATTAATATATGAATCTATTTTATGAAAAATAATTTTCCTTTAAAACATTATAATAATTATAAAATTGTAAATAAACATTTATGTTTCACAAAAATACCCACACTTAATTTAACATTTTTTTAAAAAAATTATGTCTTTCATGATATAAATATATCATATTTTCATTTATGAGGTACCTAAATTTTATTTATATTTAAATAGAAGAGGGTATTGTTGTAATGGAAAATTTAATATTCCTAATATTTTTATTACTATTCAGTAGTAATATAAATATTCATTAGTATATCGCGGTTCATTTATGGTCATTGTTTCATGAAATTCAAGATATCTTATAAATTTCATTTATTTAATAGGATACATATCAAAAGTCTTAAGGTGTTATACTATTCCTAATATTTAATGAGATAAAATAGCTATGGTTTTTTTTTTGTAATAGGTCAACTAAGGATGATACGAAAACACGATTCAATATTGGTGATAGTGGATCAACATATAAAGTCATCCCATTTCATCCATATTTGTGAATATCATACTATAGATGAATTATATAAAAACTATATTAAATAATTGGTAAAGAGTAATGGAGTACCATTTTTTATAGAATCAGACCGAGATATGAGATTCATATATCATTTTTTGGAAATCCTTATAGAAATACCTTTGGACTAAGTTGACTATGAGCATGGCGTATCAACCTCAGAATAATGGCCAATTCGAACAAATGATAAAAATGTTATAAGGGATTATTAGGACTTATGTATTGTATTATAGTGGCTATTGGGGGGATCACATACCATTTTTTGGAGTTCTTTTGTAAAAATAGTTATTATTGCTAAAAATTATGGCTCCTTCTTTAGACTTATATGGGTGTCCTTTTAGCTCTCCACTTTTTTGGGTGGAAAAAATAGAGTGTTGATTAGTTGGACCAATTGTTGGGAAAGAGACATTATAAAAGATTAAATTGATTAGGAAGAGAATTTAGATAGCTCAGACTCATCAAAAGTCATATGAGGATCATCAACAACAACATTTTTTGTTTGAAGGGAGTGGCTATGTGTTATTGAGAATCTATACAAGTCTTGGACATAATTGTTTTGGGAAGTAGTTAAATTTGTCTCCTTGATACATATGACCTTTTAAGATATTTGAAATGGTTAGTGATGTGGAATATAAATTATCCTTGGAACCAAGGATTATTTTAGTGCGTAATGTGTTTCAAGTATCTCAATTGAAGAAGTATCAATATGATCATGACCATGTGATTAGAAAGAATCATATTGTCCAAGAGTCGGTTGTTATGTTGGTTCATGTGGTAGTGTAGATTGTGGATAGGAAAGAGAAAGTATTTCATGGGAAAATCATTTATCTAATTATGGTTTTATGGAAACATGGTCAGATTGGGGAAGAAAATTGGGAGTGGTAGATGGAAATGGTTGAGCAATGGCCAGAACTATTTCTATCCAATGGTGTTTTTAAAATTTCCAAGGATGGAAAGACCAATGCTGGGGAGAATTTAACACCCTTGTAATTAAGAGATTATCCTATTATTTGTATATTTTTTATATATAAATTTACTGGGTTAAATATGGAAATTTGAGGAGGAGTCTTGAATATAGTTTTGAATTTTCTAGAGGTGAACGATTTGAGAACAATTAGTAGAAACCAAGAAACACCTTCTAAGAAAATGGGAAAATGAAAGAGTAGGAACAATGTAGGTGCAATGTTTGGCAAATAGTTTAGGAAAACCATGATTCCACCAATGGGAAACTATGTTATACTAGATAGAGGTTTTAATATGATTAGTTCACTAATTTTCTAACTGTGTGATCCAACAATGAAAAGGGTGTTTAGAGGGAGTGGCTTACATGCAGTTAGCATACAGTTTTACTAACCATACACCCTAACCATGACACATGAAAGGTTAGATCTGGAATTTTTTTATGTCACTTAGTTTATACAATTTATTATATATATTCAATTAATCCAACCCTAACATGAATTTCACTCCTCCCTAAAGATGGAGAGACCATTCCTCTGGATCGAAGATCAATATGTCGGTGATTCTATGTGTTCCAGTGGAATGGATTCCTTTTTCAGTGCCCGTTCGTAGTGGTTTTCCTTAGTTTTCTTCTTCTTCCCTTTATTCGATTCATAAATCTTATTTGTTGGGGGTATATTCATTTTTTTTATGTCAATCCTGTATAATTAGGTTTTAAGGGAAAAAAATATCTAAGGACATTTCACAGATTTTTAAACTCGTTTCATGAATAATTTGTGTTATTATTTATTTTTACCTATGTTTGATAGGTATATGGATTAACTCTTAAATCATCTTAGTTTGGACAGAAATGGGTGATTTTAAATTGAATGGATTAATTGGTTTGAATTTTAATATTAATATCTAATGCTTTGGGAAACCCTCTTTAGTAATTATTTGTGAAATTATAGATATTGGTTGTTTTTTGGAATGTTAAATTGGATACATGTTTTTATAATGGTTTTTTTATGATGAATGGAATATTGTTTTGAATTTTGTTTAATCAAAGGATTATTTTATTAAAATGGTGCTTCAATTGGATTTTTATGGAATTGTTCATCAAAAGTTAAATTGTGTTCATTTTAATTAATGTGACCCAGTGTAAGTGGTGTGTGATATTTAGAAACTTGGTATATAGTAACCCTATTATGACTTGGAATATCAATGACATACCCCTCATGAGTATGGAACTGTCACATGGTTATGCATTTGTGGATTAATGGACTGAAATGGGTTATGCTAAGTGGAATTGTGAGATGGTTCTTAAAGATTATATGGTTTCTTTCCTTGGAAAACGTTTTTTTAGAAATAGTTTTATTTTTATATAAAATTTTTCAAATTGTTTTAATCTATTATATATAAATGGGCAAACTTGTTCTTTCATAGTGGAATGATTTGGGATGTCATTGGGGAAATCCTACTTAGTTTTGTACTCACCCCATGCTTGGGGACTTTGTTGTGTTTTTAGCTATTATGTAATGAGATATAGGTAAAGCTAAGATATCTCATTTATTTAGTGTTTCATCCTTATACATTGGGAATTGATTGTGGAGGTTGAATTTGGAGCATGTTTGGAGATTTTCTGTTGGTGTCTTTAGAGTGTTTGAGTTTTTTTGCTTTGGTTTCCGCTTTTAGATATGATATAGTTTTTTCTTTATAGTTGGATTAGTTATAATTTTGATTTTTATTAAACTAAACTCATGCATTATATAATGATTTTCTATTTGTGGTTATCTCATTTGGATGTTTTATCTTGAGAGGAAAGAATCATCCCAAAAATTCTTATAAAGACCTTTCCATTTATTCCCAGCCTTTTGTGTCTTGTGGATGTCACCTAAGGACCAGTAAAACTCTATTACTATTTCCAATAATTTGGTTGAGAGGTGGGATGTTAGATTATACACCTCATAAAAATAGAAAATTTCATGTCATAAAAATATGTCCTGATGAAAAGAATTTTGGACGATTAACCCCTAAATTGATCATATCATTTAACTAAGAGTTAATAAATTGAAAGATTGTGTAAAAAAAATTAAATCCAAAAAATGTGTAAATGAAATATATTGTAATTTATATATAAATTCAAACATAATCATATCATAAAATATTCAATGAAAAGGAGTTATAACCTAATGAAATAAAATTGAGTTAAGAAACTCGTTACCACTTGGAAACATTAATGTCAATACCCATGAATAAATTAATATAAGTTGAAACATAAAATACCATGTACTATGAAGGATTGATGATATTACATATAAAATGGATAGTATATACACCATATAATAAAAAGAATTAGTGAATATGGAATATGTCTCACATAAGTAAAAGAGATACCCGAAAAACCTCTATATCGCTTCCAAACTATCATTTGATGTCCTTTAACTTTTATATAATATGATTAAATATATTATATGATTTATTAATAACTATTTAATGATTTAATAACTTATACTTAAACAATTTATTTTCTTTCTTTTTAATGGAATATTCAAATACATAACTAAATAAGTCCACGCCGAGTGTTTTTGAGGACATTGAGTTCATTATTTCAAAACAGATTCAGTGTGTTGACCATGGTTAAAGAGGCCATTATTTAAACATAACTATAATAAAAATAATTATATAAATATCATATTTATTCATCAATTATACTTTTATAACCAATCAGGAAAGATAGATTTGAGAAATTAGGTATGTTACGATCATGAAGATTGTTGGTCGTACGTACACACAAGTAACATTTCCATTTTTAATGATCATTATAGAAAAGATGTATATATTATTTTGTCATTAAAAAATAAAAATAATATATTTAATATAATATTTTTTTAAAATACTTATATATATCCTTATTTATATGTGGTGATTAAAAAACAATCGCATCGCTTTGTGGAGGCGGTAGTCCACACGTACACGAATGATGATATAATTTTAAATGTAATAAATATAATGATATATTACATTTTAATAAGGATAAATATGACATTAATATTAGTATAATTTCATATATATCGTATATATTCATTAATATTATCTTTATTACCTTCCATGTAATGAGTTAGTGAAAAATGATTCGCATCACTTCTCTAGGCGTCACTCCACTATACAGATTAGGGATGTTATCGTATCCACCATGGAATGGAAATTAAAAAGGTATATGTGATTTAATAACTCTATAAGTATAAAAATATTATATACATCATATAAATACTTTAAATACATCTTTAAAATATGACATGATATGGGATGATTGAATATTAATGACATCGGTTCGCGAGTTGGTAGTCTGCTGTACACATGAATGATGATTTTTTATCCCATTTGATTGAAGATTAGATGGATTTAGAATATGGAATTAATAAAATAAAATAAAAGTATATAGGATAAATTTTTTTTGTTATATGATCATATTTGAAGAATGTTTTAATGTGGTGGATGAATAAATAAAAGAAAAATGCATAGTTATGAATTTTACCTCTTCTTGGACCACATCTTTTGGATTATACCTAAAGTATTAATAGAATGGATTTATGACACAAAAAATGATTCTATGATTAAGATATGTAGTTTGGGATGTTTTTTTGATATGTTTTTTTTCTGAAAGTAAAAAGTTTAAAAGTGTGAATAAGCAAGGAGAAGGGGTTCCCTTTTAGATGTGAGGTTAGTTGTACACTTTTAATTTTTGAAAAAAAGGTATACCCACGTTTTTCATATTCAAAAAGGAAAAAAATAGAATATTATCAGGAATTAGACATTAAAAGGTATATATATTATCATAAAATAGTTTTTAGAAATGTTTTTGCGTCATTTTTTATCTTATATTTTTAGTTTAAAAATCATTAAACTAGTTTTCTCCTTAACCTTGATAATTAATTTCTTTTATTTTCCCTATTAAATACGGTAAAAAATTAAGTTTACATATATATATATATATATATAATTTAAAATATTTTGAAACCAAATATGGAATCAATTTTTCTAAATTCAATTGACATGTGTGGAAAATTTAATTTAATGTTAAACCCACACACATGATGAAAAAGAGGTTTTCAAGAAGTGTATTTTTCAAGGAAAAGAGGATTTTATATTAACTCTATGACTAATAAATATTATTGTATGAGTCTTAATTATAATTTATTTATATATAATATATAAATTTAATTTGATTCATTTATAATTAGGGGTTGTTTTAATTAATTAAAATGTAGAAACATTATGGACTTTAAAATAGTATTCAAGAAAATATCTTTTTTATACTTAATGAAAGATTTATACTGAAATATAATGTAAATTTAATTCAAAAGAAATGAAGTGTATTAAATATAAATATAATAACACTTTTTTTAAATTAAATCATATAAAAAATAATTTTAATTTTAAATTTCCTTATTTATAGAAAATAAAATTCAATTTTATAAAAATACGTATTTTTCAAAATTCACTGAAAATTAATATTTTATGAAAAATTAGAATATAATTTCTCAAAGTAAAATTATATATATATATTTCAAAAATTATGTTCATTTAAAAAAATATATTTTCTCAAATTTCAGAAAATAGTTATAATATAATTTCATTATTATAAATAAAAATCATTTTTTAAGAAAACATATTTTTGAAGAATAAAATTACTTTACTAAAAATTTATTTATGGTTTACTAAAAATATACCAATAATTTATATTTTTCAAAATAATCATATAAATAAATGTATATATATATTTCATAAATTATTTAATACTATTCACACCCTCTAATTTAACAGCTAGGTTAAAATGGGCACATATATCGCAGGTCATTTAATATTAGTGTTGTATGTAAAATATGCTATTGAAAATAGTTTTATTTTACCAAATAGAAACACATTTCATACTTACTCCATTTAATAAATTTATTTCTAACAATTTTATCTTTTTATAGTTAATAAAAGGTTTTAAATTTTAAAAAAATTGAAACCCATACTGTAAAGTGGTTAATAAAACATCATCTAGATAAGAGAGAAAAGAATGTATGAAGTTTATCTATAATAACATATAATAGGTATCCAAATAGGATAACATAGGTGGGAGGATAAAATTTAGACATACAAAAAACATCATAATTCTAAAAAAATGATATGGATGGATAGAGAAGACTGATAATAGAAAATTGAATAATCAAGATAATGTTAACAAACACAAAACAATAAACCAAAGACGTGTGAATAAGGAAATTGATATCATATAAAAAGGATGGTAATAGGATTCCATTTTTTGCATCATATTCTAAGATTTTTTGAATTATTTTTCCATCTAGTATAACAGAATTCATAAATATACTTACTTGATGAGTATAATTTTCCTTTTTTCCTATTTCCACAACAATATCATATTTTTCTCCAAATGATGAGTCTTCAAGGTGAATCTTTCATGCCTGAACCACTAATATAATATTTTAAAAATTATATAACCATAAAAGTTATAATCATGCTCTTCCACCTCTCTCTAGATATTAACCCAAAACAAAATAGTTACCACATGGTATTCTAATTCTCAGAATGATTAAATCTACATATCGGTAATCTAAAAAATTAAAAATTTCTATCCCAAGTTAAAAATAAATAATTCCGAAATAGCCTATATAATAAATGTAATTTTAACCTCAAATTTTATCTCTTAACAATCAATTTTCAATCCAAATAATATAGAGATATTTTTTGAAATAACATTAATAACTTAGACCCCAAATCACTTTTTAGTCTCTTGATTATCTATACTATAACACTTGTGTTCTCATAATTACCTCAATGTACAAGATCATATAATCCCTAATAGTTATAAATACCTTAACAAATATCTGAAAAATATAAATGAATACTACACATTATAATGAAGCACTGCATAATCATTAACCTAATGCAATTTCTCCAAAAGATTCATTAATAAAATTAATATCTCATAAATTAATTCCCCAAAAGTAATTTCCAAGACATTGAACATATGACCATCCTTACTATTATAGAACTATAATGATATCCCTAAATCATAATATGAATTCACAAAAAATCGTTATAATATCTGATAATAGCCATTAACCTGAATTCCTGATTCTGGAATTAAAAATATAAACATTACATTTTTGACTTTGATACCAATTACGATGACTTAATTTTAACTATAAAAACATGAAAAATTACTGTGAAAATAAAGGATCACTTACATTCTCATGGACCTTTTAGTTTTGATATTTAAATAATTAGGAAAATATGTTACATGAAAAATACCCAATAATTGAATATTATATTTCCCAATATATCCATCTTTTCATTTTCCTTATTTTTTTTATCAACATAATCCATATAAAACCCTTCTATACATAATTCATTCAACATCATACTTGATAAACTGGGGAAAATGAACCATTATAAGTGTGAGAACAAATTCTCAGTAAGTGTAAACAAAATAATTAATAATGGAATGTCAAATTTTATCATAATAAGTGAATAAGGGTATGATGACATAACCATTGTGCATGAGTATAAAATAATAATATTCATACCCATTAATAAATAGATCATAAAACATGAAAACATGTAATATTGTTTTAATAAATGTATGAGTTATCTAAATAAATAACCAAATCCAAGTGATGTTATCTTGATCATAAGAAACATTATAATCCCACATAAATCAATTATTAAACTTATGGGTGCCATGGAAACATTATCATCATATCAATCATACAAATAGAATATCAAATATGGACGACCTCTACCTCTGGATTACACAATAAAATTTAGGGGTATAATGGGCCAACCCATCCTTGGTTTATTATGAATCCAGCCTTATTAGGTTGAAAACATAACCATCTATACATGGTTTATAACAGAACCACCCGCCCTTGGTTTCTCATAGAACCAACTGTCATTGGTTTATCATGGAACCAACCATCATCTTAAAAATTTTCCAAGACCCAAAACATGAATAAAGTATAGAGACGTTCTATTTCATCATAAAATATATATAAAAACTATTATTACTTTAATTATATGATTATCCCTTGTAAAAGAAGCATGTTTCATGAAACTATATTCAAAACATGATTAAGACATGGAAAACAAATCCTTTCCTTGAAAATATATTTGAAACAGGAGGGTCCCCTATAAAATAAATGGGTTCCCTAATTATCTATTTGTAACATGATTAACCCATGGAAAAGAAATGGGTTCTGTGAAAAATCTCATTAAACCATCACTAACCCATGGAAAGAAATAGGTTACTTTTCAATCTCATTAAAACATGATCATACTATGGAAAATAATTATTCTATATAATAATAAAATAATTCATGATTAACCCATGAAAAATAAATTGGTTCCTATAACATTCTTTTGGAATATGATTAACCCATGTAAAAGAAACAGGATCCTTGTCAATACCATCGAAAACATTTTAATCCATCCAAAGAAAAAAAAGATGGTATAATTTCCAAATATACCCATTAGATCATAATTAATATTAAAGATTATTTAATTTGGTTAATAGAAATACCATTAAATGATCACTAAAAACAAATTTTAGGAAAATAAACTTTTATTTTCAAAATAACTTTTAAAAACTAAATATTTAGAAAATACTAAACAACATTCATAAAAACCACAATCAAAACATATAATTTAAAATCTTAGGGAAATTAATTGACATGATGAAAAAAATCCATTCAATTTAAAATTTATAAAAAAAATTATTCTTTAAAAAAATTGTAAAAGGGTGTCAAAGGAGTCTCATTATGAAAACATTATAAAATTTACTTTTGATTTATTTTAAGTATTCTAAAAGATAATGTAAAATGTATTTATAAAATAATTTATTTTAATAAAAGAACATTTTTATAAAAAATTATAACAATGGATATGGATGTTAAAGATACCTGATCTAAAATAAAATAGAATAATAGTATCACCTAGAAATTATTTTATTGATATTTGTTTAGTTAATAAGAGAAAAAATGGAAAAAACGTGGTAACTACATTCATAACAAGTAGAGAAGAAAGATATGTGTTTCAAGAAATCAATATCATATTATTTCCTATAATGAATAATTTTACATAAATAATATCAAAATAAAGTATATTATAACATTTGGCCATTACATTATTAGAAACCATTCAATAGTAATCCCTGTGAAAGAATAACATCAAATGATACTCTAAATATCATGAACATATGGAAATTCGGAATATAAAATTTTAAAAAGATAGTATATAATCTTTATAAAATATTTTAGGTGCATATCATAAACATATGTCCAAAAGAAATGATGTTTGGATGATTATCCCTTACAAAGACCATATCGTTTCATTGACAGTTAATAAATTGAAACATTATGTCTAAAAATGTAAATAATCAAAAGATGACATACATAATAAAAAAAGTTAGATATCAATTCATACATAATAATATCATTATAGAGTCAATGAAGATGATATATAACCCAATAAAAGTAAATTGATTTAAGAAACACTTTAACACTTGGTAAATTTCATATTAATACCCTTGGATAAATTAATTCAATATAGATTAAAAAATACCATGATCTATGAAGGATTGATTATATTACATGTATAATGGATAGTATATACACCACACAATTAAAAAAAATCATGAATATGGAATATGTCTCAAAAAAGTAAATGTGAGAGTAGAAAACCCCTTACCTCTAGTCTAGACTATCCTTGCATGTCCTCTCACTACAAGATAAGAACCTAATTGCGGTGGATTAAACTTCCATCATATGATTCTTTGACAGTTTCATAAGACCACCACTAAATTTGGTGTTGACATCCAACATGCAATAGTTTATTTAATTTAGCGACGGTTTTTGTGAAGTGTGGTAATAAACAATTTTAGATGCGATTTTAGTGGTTTTAGCGGCAGTTTCCTGCAAAAAATTGAATTATTTAGCAGCGGTTTAAACCGTAGCTATTATTTTAATTTTTTTCATTAAACCACTATTAAGCCACCATAACTAGCACATGAAAAACCTTAATTTATTATGTGGTGGTTTAAACCACCACCAATAAGAGAATATCAAAATACAGCAGCGGTTTAAACCGATGTGAAATATAGACCATTTCATTAGGGGTCTTTTAAACTGTCACTAAATGTAGATTTAAAAGTAAAAAAAATGTAGTAGATTCTACGCCCCAGTACCAGTACGCTGAAAAAACCTTGTGTGGAGAAAATATAATAGAAAAATATAAATGATCTAACAATTTTTTGAAGTCAATTATCTAACAATGTTTCATAAAAACCATGTATATAGAACATATAATAGAAAAATCTAAACCATAGCATCTCAACTATCTAGCGATGTTTCATAAATCTAAATCCAAGACATTAATCATTATAGAACCAACATATTAGTAATAAGCCTTCAAACTACATAGAACAAACTTATAAGATGTATCCCCGAGCCATCCTAATAAGGATGATTTATCACAGTGCTCCGGATAACATTGTAAAAAGAATTGATTCTAAAAACACCTTTGATTAGTTTTAGTTTGGACATTATTTTTGAGACATGTGAAGTTATTAAACATGACTTGGTAAGAGAATCATGTAGGTTTCTATGAGAGAACCAATAATAGAAATCTTGTGAGAGGATGGTGTTATTTTAATTTCGGTTCATTATTAATATAATTGTGTTATCTTGGTTTTGGAACCACATTTAGTAGTAACTAAATCATGTGCCATTGAATGTTTTTTATTTCAATAAAAAGTTTCCCTGGGAATTCCTAAGGTGGGGAGAATGATGAGTATTATGGAAACTACGTGATTTCATGTAGAGGGACACATCTATTATTGACCATTTTAAAATTTTCAGAATTACTTCTTGAAGTTGATGAGTTGGTATATTCAATATTTTATATCTCCTACATTATGATGTCTTTTAAAACATATGTATGTGTTTAAAATAATTTTGTATGATAGAATCATTCTTGATAAAAATATGTGATCCATGAGTTTTATCGATCAGTAGTGTGTCTATGAATTGATAGCAACTTGATGGAAAGGATGTCGGTTGATTACCCAAACATTGATGAATGAAGAGACTTTTTGTTTTGATTTTTTGGTTATGCGTGAAATAATAGTGTACCATTGGTATCTAAGGCTGTGTGATGAATACCTTAATTTAAACACCACCTATTAATATGGGAATCTCTTAACCCTGTAAGTCCATAGTGGATTGATTGATGCGTTAGTGATGAAATCTTGAAGGGGATTTGATCCTTCCATCTACGCATCATGTTAAATATGATGTGAATTTTTTGGGGTTTAACCCTTTAAATATTGACCATTGAAGTACAATGAGGGTTATAGGGTGTGTTGAGGTGCTTGAACCATTGTTGGACCTAGTCACACATCATCAGGAGACGTGGTATTAAGGTTTGGTTCAAGTAATGTATGACATGGTTTGATGGAGTATTTATCAGAACATCTAAAGAGGCCTATCAATATAAATTTTCAAAAATGTCAGGATGTTTTTATTTGTGGACCACGAATGGGTAATTTTTAAAAACATGGTGTACTTCTATTCTAGATTCCGTCATTCCGAATATATTGACACCATTATAAGTATGTCAGGAGATCATCTATATACCAAGATAAATAATTAAAACCAATTACTTTTTGTTTCGATGGAAGGAATCCATGGGAGGTTTATAAAATTATCAATTTATAGAAAGATTAAGATATGAATTAGAAATGTCAAATATTAGAGGGCAACACTCTTGTGAGTGTTGGGCCGACCATCATATGATTGTTTTACTTATTGAGTTTCATGATAATTGGAACTATGTACTATTGTATTCCACAGTGAATTCTAGGCACTGATTCAAATACATACATGGGAGAAGCTTGAGGCTAGGCATTATGCTTGGGATACCTTTTTATTATCTAGGTGTGTTGGATCACGAATGCACTAGAATGTTTTTTTGGAATGGTGACATAAACAAGTAGATTTAGTACGATCAAGAGACATCAATTGAAGATGGTTACAAGCAGTGGTGAGCATGATCAAAGTGATATTGGGGTACCTTGGATAAAAGGTGGCAGAATATGGATTTAGAGATTTCTACTATTAAAGAATAATTTTCTCGACAAATACTCAACCAAAAGAATTTCAATGTGAGTTATTCCAAAATTGTGTATGTTTTCAGTGAGGAACCACTTCAGGGACATGGTGGGTTGAGATACGTTAATTTTAATTATTTCATAGATATTTTAAATGAAAATATAGTGTGAATGGTATGATCTTGGTCAATTGGATTTCAACCATTTCATACAAATTGAAAACCAGTGGTAATATCCTCCCATGTAACATATTGAATGTGTTGGGAGAACCGTTAGGACATTGAGGTCTTGTATAAATATAAAATTGTGATAGTGAGAGTACCAAAACATAGAATTAACCATTATAATTAAAATTTATTATGGATATATATATATGCTAGTTGATAATATAATGATTACAAGATCATATCTCTTATATATAGCCTCAATAAATGTTCTCAAGCACATAGTGGTGTAGGTCCAAATTTGGATCTCCATCACACTCCAAGTATTATTCTCTCATATAGTGATGGTGTGTGGCCAAAATAGGCTCACCTACCATCTAGGGAACAAAACTCATTGTATATCTTGTAAAAAATGATCATTCCCGTGTTTTTAATGTATTCAATGGTTGACCATACATTTTTGGGGCCCATACTTTAATGACATTGCTATTGGTCTTTTATCTCCAATGTGAATAAATAAATCAAATAAAAAACCTAGTAGTTAGTCCTAAATAGTATTATACACATCCTAACATAACTCAAATGAAACTATAAAATATATACATCTTCCATATGGAACATAGATTACTTCATACTCCACCATCTTCATACTTCACCAATTCTATACTCACTAACTTGCTATATCATCAATCCAAATCAAATCCCAACTCCTTTATCAAACATGGGGAATCATGAAAATGATAGGTCATGAAAATGTTAGGTGACTACTCTATGACACACATGATATAAGATACATGATACATTAACCATCCCTCAGTTGCAATATTTTTTCAACATATCAACAAGACCATTAATCACTGTCTGGTTATGAACACTATTTGTCACACTCTCCACCTCTATCTCTACTTCCTACTACCGGCACCTGTAAGACAATTATATTGAAAATTAAATAATGTTTCATATTAATATCTAAACTTTAAATGAATAAATTTTTGTAAAATAAATGATTTTTAGGTTGTGTGATTTACAAACTCACCACCCATCATAGATGCAATATCACAAGGGACAGATCCAACTATCTTAAGATATAAGTCAAAAAATGATTTCTACAAAGCAGATATCTAATCCCCCTATTCCTGAATTGTTTTTTTCATAGAAAAATAATCTCTATGAGCATCTCGACTAAAACCATGAGTATATGAAATTTCAATCATCGATGGATTGGTAAATACCTCATATTGTAAGGGTCCCAAACCCATCCCATGCACTCAACCAGGATGTTCCTTACCAAGCACCTTACCGACTAGGTCATCCAAGGAGACTGAGTAGGACTGTGCATGATTGACATCCCATATTTCATTAATTTTTATTTATAAATCAAATATCATTCATATTATAGTCAATATATATTAACATAGTGTCAGCTGATAATAAGTTATTATAATGAAAAATGAATTCATACCCCAACTTCTTTGGCATTCTCATTAACAAGACACCCATCATATTTTTTTATAAACATCCAACCGAACTTCTATATTGGATTCTTGGTTCCTTAAACTCTTTGAATAAATTAAAAAAAGATAAATAAAAAATTTAATATATTAAACATATAATAGCATCTTATAAATATTTAAACTAATGAAGTGATTACCGGAGTCGATCAGTTTTTAGAAAAACTCTTGGATACTATTATGTGAGGGATGATTTTCTTAGCATGGCTAGATGCATTCCTCCTTGAAATTTCCTAAAATAAGTAAAAAATAATTTTATAGTAATGTAGGAAATGTAATATCATTTTCATATACATGTTTATATGTAAAATGAGATTAATATAATAATATATATTCAAATACCATGTGCTTCTCATCACGATGTCTAACAATAAAAACATTCCATTTCTCTCTAGGTACCCCATTGGATGCCTTATCATGCATATGATGGGGGCTCAATGAAGCTTCGTTTACCTCACCCCATAATCTCTATTTAAAGACTTTTCATTTCTTTTCCATGTTTTCAATTTCCACTTTCGTGCTAGCATATCATCAATAATAAAATGTAAAAACATCTATATATAGAAATTAATTTTAAAAATTTAGAATTTAATAACATATTATCATAAAATTAAACCATAATGTAATAAAATTACCTTTATTTTTTAACAAAATACACAATTATTCCAAGATGAAGTCATATGCCTCCAATTATCATACGTAATTGGAAGTGAAACTAGCTCCATGACCAGCTGGCCTAGAATCTCTCCATGTAATCTTGCGTCATCATCCATAGGGACCCCATTGGAATAAAATTGGAAAACTATCATTAGTTCATCAAGATTTCATACATGTGAATATTTCATATTTTTCTCCATAGTTTAATTATTTCCATATTTTATGAACAAACATTTAGTATAAAAAAAGTGAAAAAAATAAATTCATATTAAAATTAGTACCTATAACAGTAACTTTCCAGTATCCCCATAAAGAACAAGGAGTGGCACCCTGATCCCTCACTAGAGAGGCTGCTAAATGGGACAGTATCAACTAAACTACTGAAGGGACACTCATGGGGGTGTTTAGACATATTGGAGGGGTAAAATATATGGCGTCTTAGATGCTTTATAAATGGAGAGAGATGGATTTTCATCTATCGGTGTAGTCTATGGAACAATATATCCCTTTCCATTTAGCATTATTGTAATTTAATCAAATTAAATTAAATTCAGAACTAGTAATTGATAAAATTCAACTTCTGAGAGAGTTTGGATATTGATATTCTCTCCTTAAATATCATGTTATATGTGATGTATTTTCTATATGATTAGCGCTGGCTATTATGATGGCATTCCCTTATGATTTTTATTATGGTTAGTACTAGATATTGAAATTATATTCTCTGATGGAACTCTAATGAATTATGAATAAAATAGATGTATCATTGGAATTGATCGAAACATGTGAGGTTAAGTTTTGGGGTAACCTGGTTGGCACCTGATGACCCAACATGGATTCTAGTAGACAATTTTCAACATGAAACCTATATGATAATTCCCAAATGTTTCATATGATATTCATAACCAAATCATGGTTATATATGTAAAATCTAAAATAAGTAAACCTAAGGTAATCAAAATGAAATCAATTAATGATAGAGAAACAAAAATTTCGTTATATTTACCCACTACACATTCTCTACATCATAAACATATATGTGCATCATATCAAAACAAAAAACATGCCCTATATTAAATGATTTTTCATGTTTAATATAAAAAAAAATATCATTATAATAGAATCCTAGTTATTTATAGAATAATATTTTTTTATAACTATCAGAATTTAAGATATCCATTTTATGTTAAATAGGACACTTTGTCTAATAGCGCACTCGACAAGCAACAACGAGTTTCTCTAAAATCTTACATTGGACACAACATTGAGTTATACCAAAAAAATAATACAATAATATTATTATTATTTTAAATGGTAGTTATCTCTGTGTCATTTTATTGTTGGGAATGAACAAAACTAACTACAATATGATTATTCATGTTTTTTAAATGTTTTAGAGGCTTAAAATGAGAATGAATCCAATTTTAAGCATAAAATACTATAATATTTTTAAAAGTTCATTTTACCACCATTTGATGGTAAACCCTTTTTAAATATATTTTTTATCACTTTCATATGTTTTTTTATAAAATAAATTTAATATTTTGAAGAAAAAAATCAAAATTTAATTTGGTTGAAATTTTTGTATTTTTCTGATGAAATTCATACTTTAATGAATAGTGAAAAATAATGCATTTAAATTCAAAATTACCTTTTGATATACTTTATTTATATACATATATTATAATTTGTTTTAATGATTAATTGAATTAATTTTTTATCATTTAATCCAATTTTATTCATTATAAGTAATTTTCCACTGAAATTGGACATGAAAACATCTTAATCTTTTGATTGTTATTACTTCTTAAATACCTTACTTCTGGTTTTAAAAAAATGAATTAATTTTAAATTAATTTCTAACAATTAGGTGTTTTAATGTTTTAAAAATGTATTCCATATTTGGAATAAGAAGTTCCAAATTGTGTAAATAGGTACCTTTTATTTTTCGCCATTATCAATAGTAAATTAATTAATTATTTTTTTTACCATGGTTAAAGGGTAAATCTGGTAAATAAGAGTAAAAAATAATATTATAATAACATTAAAAATACCATAAAACGTTTCTTAATCCTGTTTTATGAGATATATCCGACAATTTTCATCCTTGGGGAGATTTTAGGACCCCATGGATCAACTTGGGACTTACAATGAAATGTTATATTAATTAATTCTAAAGTAAATAAAAATAAAACATAAACATGTATATTTTACATAAACCATTTTAATATGGGGTTATATAATTGATCTATTGGACTATAAATAGTAAATATAAATATAAAAATATTTCCCACATCATGATATTTTATTTATAATTTTCATACATTATATAAATAAATTCAATTATGACACAATGATGATGGAGTGATTGATTCATTAATAAAGGATTCAAGTAAATGATATTATATATATTAAAATAAATGTAATTTAATTATTCTGATACTATCCACGACCATTCTAGATGATATTGACATATAATATTTTATTTAAAACCTTTTGTTCTAAAGAACCAGGTAGATATGAATTTGTAAAAAAGCAAGTTTGAATAGTGTCCAAAATTTACATAATTCATCACATAAAACATCAAACAGTTTGTTAAATGATATTAAATACCAAAAAATATAGGATTTGTAATTTTTTTAAGATAAGTCCAAATATGTCATAAATAATTTTTTGGGGGTCGTTTGACATGATATAGTAATTAAATTAACCCACAGTGTGTAAATAGCATGTTATCACTATAAGATTAAAAAGGGTAAAATAAGTGTTAACCAAAAAATATAAGGATTAAAATATATTAAAAACATTTCTAAAACTTATCTTGATGATGGGTATTCTAAAAAAAATCATATTAGATTCTAATTAAATTATTTTTGTACCTTTTTAAAAGAAATTAAATTTATAATAAATTAATATTTCCAGGCATTCCTAAAGTGCCCCTCCTCCCTCTTATAAAAGACCACCACCAATACCCACTTAATAAAACCTCTAAAGAACCTTGTATCATATAAATTCTGATACAATAATCTCCCAAAATCCAAACCTTCATCCTAGAATCCTTAACTTGGGTATAAGGCAATTCAAGAAATCCATTGGCCCCAAATCAAAAGAAGTTACCTGATTTAGTGGTAATGTCTTCTCTCAAGTTCTTTTCCTTTATTTTACTTCTCCACCCCCCCCCCCAATGATCTTCTTATTATTTTATTACTTAATAACACCAGTATCCTCAATATACTAGGATGAAGTTATGAGAATTATTATAACTACAATTACACACACCTCCATCTAATGGATATGAACAAACAGTTTCTGTGTATGACGAACTATTGCCTCGCAAAACAAGGATTGTTTGATTTTCCCATACCACATCTCATGGTGGCCATTACAATTTCACTTTACTTATATATGAAATATATTATATTTATATTATCCCCTGGATTCTATAATTTTTATTTACAATATACCTTCATATAGCGACCCGACGTTTTCTTACATTACTATTACATCATTTTAAAGATAAACAACAAGATAGAATTACACATAGAGGATCCAAAGGATTAGTGTCTCAGGAAAACTAGGACCATACATAAGAATTACAACATCAAGCATAATGATTTTTTTAATTTCTTCTTCTCTAGATTCTTATTGGCACTTGACCAATCCATAGTACACGTAGTCACATGAGGATATAAATCAAAAGGGGTGAGCTAAAAGCCCAGTAAGAGGATATATAAGAATAATATTATAATGGGTGAGAATAATAATAACATAGGTAAAATATCATGAACATGTTAGGAATCATTAATAAAAGACATGAAATGTTCCAATGAATAAAAATGAAACATTATGTCTTAGTGGTTAACTACCACACATAATTGTGGAAAAAGCTAGCATCTTTTCCAGACATAATTTCACATTAAATCACGAGATTCGTCACTATCTGGGAAGCATATACATACTATTCCTATAAAACCTTTCTTATAACCTACCAGAAGGGGAGCACTGGAACACACACCTATCCATGGCGGAGGGGGAATCCCTTGTGGTGGAGGCTAAGGCGATGGACACAGGTCTTGAAATCATTATTTCAAATGTTATTCCACTCACTAATGTGTAGACCGACTATAATATCATTTGGGGATACCTTAAGGGTAACATTTCCCCCAATGGATGATCACCTAACTCATTTGAAAATGCAAGGAGATTCTCTCCAGTAATACTGAGATTCTTCACACGTGGCGGGTGGGGAACGAGTTGGCTGACTTTTTGGCTGCTAGTGCATCCCAGGACCACCCTCTCTGGATTTTCACATACCAAGGGTCTCTTCCCCCAACTGGTGTGGATATAGCTATCAAGGACTCCCTTGGACTTCATTACTATAGGCCCCCGTGATTGTTGCTTGGGTTTTTTGGTTTTTTGTCATTGTTTTTTATTTTCATGATATAATAAAAATCATATAGTATTGATAAAACAATAAATAAAATAAACACCATTGAAAAACCGGTATATCCCATAAAAGGAAATAAAAATATTATCAAAATGTTTATAAGGAGTAAACATATCAAAAATAAGAGTGAGAGGGGGAGAACTCGAAGGATGAATGTTGGGTTGGAGAATTTCCCCTTACCTTATATCCAAACGCTATCTTCAATTTAATCACCTATATAACAACATTATATTCATTAATTGATAATTCCAGAACCTTGTGTACATGAATATGTTCAATTATGGTTTGATTAATTTATTTTATGTTCCTTTGGATGAGTTACAGAGTTTAAAAACATTGTTCGGGAATGTCCATTTTTATTTTTTTTCTTGAGTGTTTCACTTGTATTCATACATTGAAGTTCGTGTAGAACATGTATAAACATATAGAACTTATATTTCATGTTATTAATAATATTCCATAATATTTAATGATATTATAATGAATTATATTATATACCATGTGAATGAATCATTATATCATAATTAAATGATGATTGTTTGGGTTAATTAAGGTGGTTTTTCGACCACAACGAACTTGTTTTGTTTACTCATTTAGTAATATGTACATAAAATATTTATAGAACATAAAATAAAACATCATACATATACAATATTCTGGTTTAACCATAAAAATGGTTTCATGACCAGATATGAAGGTAGCAATTGAAAAAGAAAACATTTTGTTCTTGAAGGGGATAAATTAACACCTCCCGAACAAAGTTCTCTTTTATTAAATAAAATGTAGAGGATAAGGGGTTGGATGGTATAATATCCTATTAGTATCATAAAATTCCAGTATATGTATGATATTGTAGTTACCATACCATTTTCACAAATATAGGTGGGGATATAATAAGAAAAGAACATGAAATTGAAAGGGAATTAAAGGAAAAGAGGGAGAGAAATTACATCTTGAATCCTCCTTTTGAGATCCTCTTTAAGGGGCCTAGGATTGAATTTTTATGAGACCAAAAGCTCTTGGACGTGGGATAGGGGATAGGTAATATGCTTGATAAGAGTTTAAAAAAGGATTGAAGCTTGAGAGGTGTGAGAAAATGAGGTTGTGAAGTGTGTTATTTAAAGTGGAGGAGAGATGGGTTTTCTCAATATAAAATTCATTAGTTTGTTATTTCCCCAAAAGACAAAGAATATTTAGTCTTCTATGACCAATAATAGTAATTTTATAATGTGATCCAAAACCAATTGGTATTACATGAGAAAAAAATCATACATGACTCTATAATTTGTGTATTTTTCTTATTTTGAAAATTATGATATTTCACTATTCATAAAAAATTCATGTATTTTTGAAAAATCCAAAAAAAATCACCATAACATATTTCGATGTAAAGAATTCCAAAATTAATTCCATTTTTCAAAAATAATTTTATAAATATTATTAATTTAATTTTTATTTAAATTAATAATTTACTTGAAAAATATCGTTTTTAAAATTAAACTAATTTTATAATGATTTCAAGAAGTATTTAAGGTCTCATAAAATTAGCTTAAATTTAGAAAACATATATTTGTTAATATATGAATAAATTTTCTTTTAGATTAATTATTTATTTATTTATTTATGACTTACAAAAATACCAATACATTTACTATGGTCAAAATGTTATTTATAAGATTCCTAAATTTTATTTAATTATTCATGGGTAGTGTTAAAATTATTTTGGAAAATTTAATATTCATAAGTTTAGTATTACTATTCATAATGGTAGGTTACTATTCCTAAAGGTAGGTTACAATTCACCAATAATTATGTTTTTCTTATTGCACTCCAAATAACTTACTGATTGTAACTGTGTATGTCGGATTTTCGAAATTCCAAACACAGAAGTGACAAACTTATGTTTAAAGGTCAATTAGCACATAGTAGTTCATTATGTTGTGTTTTCATGTGACTTGATGAAATATTTATATGAAGGGAATTTCCATATATAAATTGGGTCGTTACATTCTTCCCCCCTTATGAAATTTCTCCCTCGAAATTTTGTTTTACACAAACAGGTGAGGGTACTTCTCCTTCATCGCCTCCTCTAGTTCCCAAGTTGATTCTTCAAACTTATGGTTACTCTACAACAATTTTACAAGATGGGTTGTCTTGTTACATAGTACCATATCTATCTGGTCAATAATCTCTACAGGATTATCCTTATAGGAGAGATCATCTTCCAACTACACCACTTCAGTGTTCAGTACATGTGAGGGATCAGGTATATACTCCCTTAGGAGTGATACGTGAAAAACATCATGAAATATATCCATATTTTGTGGAAATTCAAGCCGATAGGCCACAACTCCTACGCGGTCAAGAATCTAAAAGGGGATAATGTACCTTGGGCTTAGCTTCCCTTTCTTTCCATACCGCATGACTCTCATCCATGGTGATATTTGAAGGAAGTCTTTATCTCTAACATCGAAATCCAAGTCCCTTCAATGGTTTTCAGCATACCTATCTTTGCCAACATTGATCATTCTTGATGAGTTTTTGGATTACTTGAACCTTCTCAATCATCTGTAGAAGAAGATCGGGTCCAAGTAGCATTCTTTCCCAAACTTCATCCCAACAGGTTGGAGTTCTACGTCGCTTTCCATACAAAGCTTCATATGGAGCCATCTGAATACTCGAGTGGAAGATATTGTTGTATAAGAACTCAACCAATGGGATATGTTGATCCCATCCACCTTTGAATTCTAGAGATCAGGTTCTAATCATATCTTCAAGCATCTGAATGGTCCTTTCAGATTGACCATCGGTTTGGGGGTGACAGGCCGGGATGAAATTTAATTCAGTACTCAAAGCATTTTGAAGACTCCTACAGAATTTAGATGTGAACCTTCGGTCACGATCAGAGATAATCGAGAGTGGAACTCCATGCAGTCTCACCACATCCTTTACATATAACATTGTAAGTTGTTCAAGTGAGAGGTCTTCCTGAATAGTGATAAAATAGGCAGTCTTGGTGAGTCAGTCAACCACCACCCATATCACATTTTTTCCCTTCAACATATTTGGGAGACCCATGACAAATTCTATAGTAACATTCTCCCATTTCCACATGGGTATAGGCAATGGTTGCATCATCCCACTAGACTTTTTTTTCTCTCATTTAACATGCTGACATACCAGGAACCTTGAGATATATTATGCGATCTTCTTTTTCATGTTATCCCACCATAAGTGTTCTCGAAAATCACGGTACATCATTGTACTCCCAGGATGGATAGAGAATGTTGATCTATGTTCATTTTCTAATAGCTCCTTCTTTCTCCCGGTTGATGAAGGTACATAAAGCCATGTTCCAAATTGAATCAAACTATCACCATCAATATGGAACTCTAACATCTTCCCTTCCTTTACTACATTCACCCTCTTTTGTATCTCCATACCATCCCTTTGTGCTCCGTAAATCTTCTATTGGATGGATGGTTTCACAATCATTGGTAAATGTAGGATGTATCCCCTACCCTTATAATTTCTAAATCCATCCTTTTCATATCCAAGAAGATAAGGTCTTTTCTTAATTTGAAACATGGATAAAGAAGTAGGTTTTTCTCTGGTTAGAGCATCAACAACCTTGTTCGCCTTTCCAGGATGATAGTGAATAGAGATATTGTAATCCTTGATTAGCTAAAACTGTCTCCTTTGACTCATGTTGAGATTATTTTGTTTCAATATTTACTTATTCTCTTTTGGTCGATTTATATGTCACACTTCTCACAATAAATATAGTGGCACCATATTTTCAAGGAAAAAATCACAGCTTCCAACTCTAGATCATGCATCGGGTATTTATGCTCATGGATCTTCAACTACTATGAGGCATATGCTACCACATTATCATTTTCATGAGTATGAAACCCAAGACTTTCTTTGAAGCATCACTCTATATCAAAAAACATTCACCACTTTTCAGTAGTGTGAGTTCAGGTGCAGTGATAAGCCTTCTCTTTAGCTCCTTAAAGCTTCCCGCACATTCTTCCATCCAGACATACTTCACATCTTTCCTTGGGAACAAAGTTATAGGGCTTTAAAATCATGAGAAATTTCTCAAAAAACATCGTTAGTACCCAACTAATCAAAGAAAACAACGGATTTATGTTACATTAGAGGGCCTGGTCCATTCCTCAATTAGCTTTATTTTTTAAGGGTCCAAAGAAATTCCCTCACCTGTGATCACATGTCCCCATAAATAGACTTGCTTCATCCAAAAGTCACACTTTATAAACTTGGTGTACAACTTATACTTTCTCAATGTCTGTCACGGCCCATCCTCGGGGCCCGTGTCGTGACTACCCCAAGCCCGCCTTCCATAGGCCAGGGGCTCGCGACTAGCACCAAGGCGTAAATCCCGAAAAAAAGGGAAGGCATTGCCTTTGAAAATTAAACAAGCACCACAGAGTAAGAAAGCAGAAAAGTAAACACTAAGTAAAAACTGTAACAAACTGTGCTGAAAGTAAAGGGGCCGGAAATACAAGCCCAACTGTAAAGTACAACTGAATGGGGAAAACATCAACTGAAAAGAAAAGCCACAGCGCCGTGCCATCCTCTGGAAGTCCCACCTGAAAGGTGGGTACAGATAGCCTCCACTGCTCCTCGGTCCACCTGACTGCTCCGAGTACGTCCAACCTAGTGGTCCACCTCTAGGTACTGTCCTGCTTCGCAATCCTCCACCACGATCAGTGCTATCCGTCTTCTGCAACCAACACAACGTAGTGCGGGCATAGCCCGTGCATGGGTGAGTATAAACTACCCAGTAGGGACCCCGAGACCCCAGAAGGTCTCCCAGAATCCACAAAGGATAATCCCCAAAGGAAAGATACAATCACGAAGTAACATCCGACACGACTTAGGTATATGCCCATACATATACCTAAGTCATCAATTCCCGCTCGTCTCCAACGTCCGAGCTCAAGCACAACCCAGTCCACACATGAAAGCAAAACATATACCCATACAGGATAGCACAACACAATCCACAAAGGAGAGTAAAACTAATCCACACAGGATAGCTCAACACAATACACAAAGGAGAGTAACAGTAAATCCACACAGGATAGCTCAACACAATCCACAAAGTAGAGTAACACAAGATTCAGCTCACACAGATATACTTGTTCGGATGATGATAAAGATGATCACTGATCCATCTAAGTCGCCGGACCCACAAAAGATCGATAGGTACTAACCCCCACAAAGACCCACACAGGATCGAGCCCACACAGGACCTGTAGGCGCTGGCTCACACAGAACCGTTGAGCGCTGACCCACACAGGATCGGATCCACACAGGATCTGTAGCACTGATCCACGTAGGATCGCTGAGTTTAGTAGTCGTCGCAGTCCACTGGGGATCTCTGCACAGTCGTCGCTGTCAAAGTAGCATTCACAGCCAGCACTAGGGTTCCCACACATAGCAAGCTCGTTCGGGAGGGTCCGCTCCACGAGCCGAGAGGCTGATACATCAACTGACACAATGTCCGAAGTTGATGTATCCAAAAGTTCTGTATCGTCAACAGGAACTCAACGTCGCAGACGGCGCGTCAATCGGACGCCCGGTCTGAGAGTTATTGGCTTTTTCGTCCCAGGGGCCCGGTTGGTTTTTAAGGCAAAACCAACCCGACCATACTCCACCTACGTCCAATCCTCGGGCAGAGTGAGGAAAAATATCCGTCTCACTTAGAGGAATCCACCAAAGCTGACGGCACGTCAATCGTAGGTCCGTAGCTCAAGAAATGAGTGTTTCCGCTCTGAGGGCCCGGTTGGTTTCGTGTACGAATCAACTCGGCCGAACCCAAAGTAATCTGAAACCTTAAGTGCGATATACCGAAACGACCGTCTCGATCCAAGGATCAGGTTTCCGCTGATGGCGCATCGTTCTGAGGCCCGTAGCTCATGTTACGGGCCAAAGACCTAAAATGGTCCGAAGACGGGGTGTCCGGGCCCTGGCCGACCCGGGCCGACCCCCCCTGGGTCGGCCGAACCTGGTCGATCCGACCAGGTCCCACCCAGCCCGACCCGGTCCGGTCCGGCCTGGGCGCGGCCCGGCCGAGCAGCTCGGGTGCCGCGGGGCGTTGCCCCCGCGGGTTGGAGGTGTCGAGGCCCCACATGGGGTCGTGCTGATTCAGCGGACGGGGCATGTCGCCGCGTCTCGTGCGGGAAAGCCGGACCCGTGCGGCCGCGGGTCCGCTGGCCGCCGCCGCCGCGGCTTCAGCCGCGGTGGCCCTTTCCGGCGGCGCGCCGGGGTGCCCCGGCAGCTTCCGCGGGCCCCCGGAGTTGCTCTGATGGTCCGTTTTCCTTCCCATCTGCGTCGTTGCCCCTCCCGGGTTCCGTTCTTCACTGCGGGTTCATCAAAATGCCCTTGCATCACGTTTTGTCATCGCCCCACAAATCCGCACAACCACGAAAAACGGTAGAGGGTTGTCGGGACGTGTTCGTTTGGCCCGCACCCTCCGCGTTAGAATAATAACAACGGGAGAATTATGCAACACATGAAACAATAATTTTTATAAATTAAAGTTGTTCATATGAATCCGGTTCTTTAATTTTTAAAGAAACGTTCAGGGGAATATAAAAGAATTATTCACAACAACCTCTACCTCGTCATGTCGTCGCCCGCGGGTTCTTCGCGGATGATCATCGCGGAAGGAGGGGTTCGTCGCAGAAGGAGGGGATCGCCGCGGTATTCGGTGCTTTGTCGACGAGCTCCGAGGTTCAAGAACTACAGATTTAATTTTAATAATTAAATCCATCTTGGGTTAAAATCCACTAAGGAATTTAAAGAATCACAAACACTCCCCTCAACGGATGATCGAAGGTTTTTGTCGTGGAGGAAGGAACGTCACCGAAGAATGTTGTGGGAGAGGAAACTTCAGCATCGCGGCACATGACGTCGCGTCGTCGATTTCCGCGAGTTTGGCGTTCTTCGTCGGAGGCTGGCGTTCTTCACGTTCTTCGCGTTCTTCGCGAAGAAGGGTGAAGGCACAAGAACTTCTGTCAAAAAACTCTCAAGGTGTAATCCTCCAAAAGTCGGTGTTGGTCTTATTTTATTATTACGCCAACAAACGAATAAGAGGTAAGTAACGACCAATTAATTCGTTGAATTAATTCAACGAAAGAATCTTCCCATTTAATTCACGAATAAAACCGCCCAATTAAATGGTGCATTAAAAATTTAAGAAAACACGTTAGTTGACTTTCATAAAGACGGGTTTTCGCAGGTGCGTTACTTAGCGGAAAAGAAACGGCGGGGCTCGTGCGGGGCCCACCTCACAAATATTCTACCAAGAGGGTAGGATATTATTGGATGGCACCCTATCCGCATCAACTCATCTTAAGCCGCTTTATGTGGCTTCAAGTGGCTTCCAAGTGGCTTAAGAGAAATAAAATAAAGTTTGTTGAACAATTTATTTTATTTCTTAACTTTAAGCCCAAAAAAATTAAAAACCACAACCGAGCAAACGCAACTCCGGAAGAGGCGTTTCTAAGAAAATACGGGCACTGCGATTTCATCAGTTCCCTCAGAATTCGATTCCGGGCACCGGTTCAAAAGTTAGAAAAACCCACTCGTCCGTTCACTGAACGTACCCGAGCCAATATTCGGAGAATGATTCCGGGCACACCGGGCCTCGGAATCAGGTGCTGTCAGAAACTGCGTTCTTGTAAAATTCCAAAGAAAATTAAGAAAAAAATTTCCTTGAAATTTAAGGGTCTTTACATTACTCCCACCTCAGGGCTTTACATCCCCGTAAAGATACTTCACAAACTAGGGGAACAAATGTGGGTACTAAGCACGCATCTGAGCCTCCCACTCCCAAGTGCTCTCATGGAGGATCCCGTGCTGCCATCTGATGCACACTAGAGGAATCGATCGTCCACATAGGACCCACTCCGGTCGATCCTCGATCTCCACTAGGACCTCCGCAAAAGTTGCCCCATCATCCACGTCTAGATCCCCATAGTCAATGATGTGCGTTGGGTCGTGCACGTATCTCCTCAGCTGAGATACGTGGAAGACGTCGTGCACTCGGTGCAACTGAGGTGGTAGAGCCAGGCGATAAGCCACCTCTCCAATCCTGCTGAGGACCTGGAAGGGTCCGATGAAGCGTGGAGACAACTTGCTGCCTTGGCCAAATCTCCATAATCCACGTCGAGGTGAGATATGCAACAAGACGTGGTCGCCATCCTCGAACTATAGTGGCCTCCACCTCCTGTCAGCATAAGACTTCTGCCGGCTCTGAGCTGTCCTCATCCGCTCCTGGATGACCTGGACCTTCTCTGTGGTGGTCCGGACCATCTCTGGTCCCACAAGTGCGGACTCCCCAGGGTCTATCCAGCACAAAGGAGATCAACAAGGTCTGCCGTACAACGCCTCGTATGGTGTCATCCCGATAGTGGAGTGGTAGCTATTGTTGTACACGAACTCCACCAAAGGTAGGTGGTCCTCCCAACTGCGACCAAAGTTGAGGACACATGCACGGAGCATGTCCTCGAGAGTCTGAATGGTCCTTTCCATCTGACCATCCGTCTGAGGGTGAAAGACGGTGCTCAGACGTAGCTGCGTCCCGAACGCCTCCTGTAACCCCTTCCAAATCCGGGAAGTAAAAGGAGCGTCCCGATCGGAGACGATAGACGATGGCACACCGTGAAGCCGTAAAATATCCTGAACGTAGAGACTCCCCAAGCTCTCCACTGAGCCATGCTCTCTGATGGGTAAGAATTGTGCCGACATGGTGAGTCGGTCAACAATCACCCAAATGGAGTCGTGACCTATGGAAGTGCATGGAAGTCCAGTCACGAAGTCCATAGATATCCCATCTCACTTCCACTCCGGGACCTCCAAGGGCTGTACCAAGACTGCTGGTACCTGATGCTCTGCCTTCACCTGCTGGCAGGTGAGGCATCGTGAAACAAACTCTGCCACAAACTTCTTAATGCCTGACCACCAGTGCTGTCGTCTGAGGTCCTGGTACGTCTTCACCACTCCAGTATGTACCGCCAGAGGAGAAGTGTGAAACTCTCTCAGCACCTCCTCTCGTAAAGAGACTGGTATTAAGGTATGTCCTCTGAAAAGGACGTCGTGCTCTGTTCCAAGGGAGAAACCATCAGGTGCCTGTCCCGAGGATATCTGTGCACGCCGTGTCTCACAGTCAGCGTCCCCACACTGTGCCTCTTTGAACCGCTGCATTAGTGGAGGGGTGACTATGAGAGACTGAAGGAAGGCTGCTCCATCTCTATCCACGAAGGATATCTGCAAGGCGGCTAGCTGCTCTGTCGCCTCCTCAAGTAGCTGGATGCCCGTCCTCCTGCTGAGGGCATTGGCTACCACGTTCCCCTTCCCAAGAATATAGACTATCTCAAAGTCGTAGTCCTGGAGGAACTTGATTCATCGCCGCTATCTCAGGTTCAGGTCCTTCTGCGAGAAGATGTACCTGAGACACTGGTGGTCAGAAAAGACTGTAAAGCGCTCTCCCATCAGATAGTGCCGCCATGTCTTCAGAGCGAAGACCACTACTGCTAACTCCAGGTCATGGGTAGCGTAGTTATGCTCATGCGTCCTCAACTGACGTGATCCATAGGCAATCACGGACCACTCCTACATCATGACACATCCATGTCCGGTCCCTGATGCATCGCAGTAGACTACGTATCCAACTACCTCCTCAGGCAACCTCAAGATAGGTGCGCTAGTCAATCTCTGCCTCAGCTCCTGAAAGCTCTGCTGACATCTGTCTGACCACACAAAGGGTTTCCCCTTCTTCCTCAAACTGAGAGTGGCGCTGCAACTCTAGAGAAGTCCGGCACAAATCTTCGATAGTACCCAGCTAGACCCAAGAAACTCCGCACCTCTGTCACACTCCTGGGTGGCTCCCAAGCTTGCACTGCGTCAATCTTCACGGGATCCACTGCAACTCCCACCTCAGAAATGATGTGCCCTAAGAAGTGTACCACCCGTAACCTGAACTGGCACTTCGAGAGCTTTCCATAAATCTGGTGCTCTCGGAGTGTGCCTAGTACAACCCGCAAGTGGTAGGTGTGCTCCTCCTCCGTGGTCGAGTACACCAAAATGTCATCGATGAAGACAATGACAAATAGATCGAGGTATGGCTGGAAGATCCTGTTCATGAGGCTCATGAACACTGCTGGAGCATTGGTTACGCCGAATGGCATAACCATGAACTCATAGTGGCCATACCGACACCTGAAGGCCGTCTTCTGCACGTCCTCGTCTCGAACTCTGAGCTGATGATAGCCTGACCTGAGGTCTATCTTCGAGAACCACCGTGCTCTCTTGAGCTGATCGAAGAGGTCATTAATCCTCGGTGGTGGATACTTGTTCCTCACTGTCACCTGGTTCAGGCGACGATAGTCGACACATAGTCGCAAGCTCCCGTCTGCCTTCTTGGTGAAAAAATTGGAGAAGCCCAGGGTGAAACACTGGGTCGGATGAACCCCTTGCCCTGAAAGTCCTCCAACTATACCCGTAGCTCTCGAAGATCAGCAGGGTCCATCCGATATGCTGGAGTGGATATTGGGGTTTTCTCGGGGTACAGATCAATATAAAATTCTACCTCTCTGCGAGGAGGTAGTCCTGGAACGTTGTCGGGGAAGACGTCCGCATACTGATCCACCACTACAGGAAAACTAGGACTCCACACATCAACTGCTCCAAGGATGAGGCTATCCAACTGTTGAGTGATGGGTTTCCCACTCCTCTGCGAGAGTCCCTCCTATTTTGAAAAGGCTCCCTTCTCGCCGGTGAAGGTGAACCTACTCCCTTCGGTGCGCACACATCGCACCTTGTGCCTAAAACAGTCAATCTGAGCATGGACTGTAGATAACCAATCCATTCCCAAGATGATGTCGTAAGGCCTCGACGCCGCTACAAGAAGATACCAGCCGAAGCTCTCGCCTCCTAGAGTAATCTCACACTGCCGGAACTAGTGCGTAATCGTCGAGTCTGCTCCCATATGAGTCTCTAGCCGTAAGGATCGAGCCAACGGCTCTGTCGGAATCTCCGAGCTCCGAAAAAGGGCAGCAGCTATGAAAGAGTGACTCGCTCCTCTGTCTTTAAGAAATGCAGCAAGGGTTGAATAGACACAGATCCTACCTCGAATCATCTCTGCTGCACCGTGGTTGTAGGCCTCCACTGCCTGGAGCTGTGCCTGTCTCTGCCCGCCAGCTCCCTGTGGTCGGGGGCGGACCTCCTGGTGGTGGTGGTGGCAGAGCCTCAAAGCGTCTCCCACCACCTGCTGCTCGGCCAACTCCTCTGCCTCGTCTGCCTCCTCCCTGCGGACCGCCACGGTCGACCCTCTGCCTCTACTTGGGTGGCCCCTCCACCGTCTCCTGCTTCTCGGCACGCCGGGTTGGGTAGTCACGAGCCATGTGGCCATGCCCGCCGCAGGCGTAGTACTGCCTGCCTCTCGGAAGACTAGATCCGGGATGTGTTACCCGCACTGCTGAGCCAATGTCCTGAGGTCGTCTACGAGAGGTTCTGGTCTACCTGGAACCCTGAGTCATCCGTCGGCTACCTGCTGCCAAAGGCTCTGCTACCTGCCACCCTGCGGTAGGTCTCGCTGTGGACTCAGCCAGAAAGCTCTCGATCAGAAGGGCCCGCTCGAGTACTCCTGCCTGAGTGGGGATACTGAGGGAGATCAACGATGCCCTGATCTCATGCCTCAAACCCTACTCAATGGTCTGGGCCTGGAAGAATGGGTCTCGTACCATGTCGGTCGAGTAGCGAGAAATATCGGTAAACCTCGCCGCGTACTGGGCGACCATCAGGCTGCCCTGCCGCAGCTGAAGAAGCTCCTGGATGTGCACCGCACGACGGGTGGCTGGGACGAACTCTGAGCGGAAGAGGCCCTCAAAGTCTGTCCAGATGGGAGAGGCCTCATCGTGAACCTGGAGCAACAAGCTCCACCATCGTCCTGCTGTTGCGTGCAGTAGGCTTGCCGCGTGGATCGCCATGAGGTCTGCTGGTGTCCTCACTAGCTTGAAAACTCGTACGACCGCCTCCAGCCAGTCCTCGGCTACCTGGGGGTCCGTCTCCCCACGAAACCTGGGTGGTCGCTGGCGCTGGAACTCGTGCAGAGCTCTGAGGCGACGTGCATCGTCAGCGGTCGGTTCTGGAAGCATCGGGGGCTCGGCGGGTAAAGGTACCACCGGTGCCTCTGCTGTCAATGGGCCCTGTACCGAGGCCTCGTCGCTCGGCGGGCTGTCGTCGCGCTCTACTCTCGAAACCCTAGATGGCTGCCATCGTGGGGCCATCTTGAAAAGGAAACAAGTGTGCCACGGTCAGAACAGTATACCTGGTGAGCTGACACAAGTAATCACATGGAAAACTTGAAACACACATGCAATCAATGTTTTCGTACAGTAAGTCGGAAATCAGAAGTCAGGGTCCTGGTGTACGGATACGTCGGCTGCCGCACCAACACTGGACTCCCTGGACTGATAACCACAACCAATACGCTAAACACTATTGCTTCACATAGAAGAAAGATCAGAGTCTGCGGTAGAACCGACCACCTTTGATACCAATTTGTCACGACCCGTCCTCGGGGCCTCTGCCGTGACTACCCCAAGCCCGCCTTCCATAGGCCAGGGGCTGACGACTAGCACCAAGGCGTAAATCTCGAAAAAAAGGGAAGTAATTTCCTTTGAAAAGTAAACAAGCACCACAGAGTAAGCCAGAGGAAAAGTAAACACTAAGTAAAAACTGTAACAAACTGTGATGAAAGTAAAGGGGCCGGAAATACAAGCCCAACTGCAAAGTACAGCTGAAAGGGGAAAACAACAACTGAAAAGAAAAGCTGCAGCGCCGAGCCGTCCTCTGGAAGTCCCACCTGAAGGGTGGGTACAGATAGCCTCCACTGCTCCTCGGTCCACCTGACTGCTCCGAGTACGTCCCGCCCAGTGGTCCACCTCCAGGTACCGTCCTGCTCCGCAAGCCTCCACCACTATCAGTGATGTCCGTCGTCTGCAACCAACACAACGTAGTGCGGGCATAGCCCGTGCAGTGGTGAGTATAAACTACTCAGTAGGGACCCCGAGACCCCCGAAGGTCCCCCAAAATCCACAAAGGATAATCCACAAAGGAAAGATACAATCACGAAGTAACATCTGACACGGCTTAGGTATATGCCCATACATATACCTAATTCCTCAATTCTTTCTCGGATCCAACGTCCGAGCTCAAGCACAACCCAGTACATACAGGAAAGAAAAACGTATACCCATACAGGATAACACAACACAATCCACAAAGGAGAGTAAAAGTAATCCACACAGGATAGCTCAACACAATCCACAAAGAAGAGTAGTAGTAAATCCACATAGGATAGCTCAACACAATCCACAAAGGAGAGTAACACAAGATTCAGATCACACAGATATACTTGTTCGGATGACGATAAATATGATCACTGATCCATCAAAGTCATCGGACCCACAAAGGATCAATAGGTACTAACCCCCGCAAAGACCCACACAGGATTGGGCACACATAGGACCTGTAGGCGCTGGCTCACACAGAACCGCTGAGTGCTGACCCACACAGGATCGGATCCACATAGGATCTGTAGCACTGGTCCACGTAGGACCGCTGAGTGCAGGAGTCGTCTTAGTCCACTAGGGATCTCTGCACAGTCATCGCTGTCGAAGTAGCAGTCGCATCCAGCACTAGGGTTCTCGCACACAGCAAGCTTGTTCGGGAGGGTCCGCTCCACGAGCCGAGAGGCTGATACATCAACTGACCTAAAGTCCCAAGTTGATGTATCCAAAAGTTCTGTATCATCAACAAGAACTCAACGTCACAGACGGCACGTCAATCGGACGCCCGGTCTGAGAGTTATTAGCTTTTTCGTCCCAAGGGCCCGGTTGGTTTTTAAGGCAAAACCAACCCGACCGTACTCCACCTGCGTCCAAACCTCAGGCGGAGTGAGCCAAAAGATCCGTCTCACTTAGAGGAATCCACCAAAGCGGACGACACATCAATCAGACGTCCGTAGATCAAGATATGAGTGTTTCCACTCCGAGGGCCCGGTTGTTTTCGTGTACGAACCAACCCAGCCAGACCCAAAGTAATCCGAAACCTTGAGTGCAATATACCGAAATGACTTTCCCGATCCAAGGATCGTGTTGCCACTGACAGTGTGTCGTTCAGAGGCACGTAGCTCAAGTTACGGGCAAAAGACCGAAAATGGTCCGAAGACGGGGGGTCCGGGCCCGGGCCGACCCAGCCGGACCCCCCTGGGTCGGCCGAACCGGGTCGACCCGACCTGGTCCAACCCGGCCGGACCTGGTCCAGTCCGGCTTGGCTTGGCTCGGCCGAGCGGCCGAGCAGCTCGGGTGCCGCGGGGCGCTGCCCCCGCGGGTTGGAGGTGTCGCAGCCCCGCGTGGGGCCGCGCTGATTCAGCGGACGCGGCATGTCGCCGCATCCCGTGCGGGCGAGCCGGACCCGCGTGGCTTTAGCCGCGGAGGCCCTGTCCGGCGGCGCGCCGGGGCACCGCCGCGCCGGTGACCCGCGCCGCCGGCAGCTTCTGCGGGCCACCAGAGTTGCTCAGGTGGTCCGTTTTCCTTCCTGTATGCACCGTTACCCCTCTCGGGTTCCGTTCTTCACTGCGGGTTCATCAAAATTCCCTTGCGTCAAGTTTTGTCGTCGCCCGCCAAATCCACACAACCACGAAGAACGGCAGAGGGTTGTCGGGCCGTGTTCGTTTGGCCCGCACCATCCGCGTTAGAATAATAACAACGAGAGAATTATGCAACACATGAAACAACAATTTTAGTAAATTAAAATTGTTCATATGAATCCGGTTCTTTAATTTTTAAGGAAATGTTCACGGGAATATAAAATAATTATTCACAACAACCCCTACCTCGTCAATTCGTCGCCCGCGGGTTCTTCGCGGATGATCATCGCGGAAGGAGGGGTTCGTCGCGGAAGGAGGCGATCATCGCGGTATTCGACGCTGCGTCGACGAACTCCGAGGTTCAAGAACAACAGATTTAATTTTAATAATTAAATCCATCTTGAGTTAAAATCCACAAAAGAATTTAAAGAATCACAAACACTCACCTTAACGGATGATCGAAGGTTTTTGTCGTGGAGGAAGGAATGTCGCCGAAGAACGTTGCAGGAGAGGAAACGTCGGCGTCACGACACACGGCGTCACGTCGTCGATTTCCATGGGTTTGGAGTTCTTCGTCGGAGGTCATCGTTCTTTGCATTCTTCGCTTTCTTCGCGAAGAAGGGTGAAGGCACACAATCTTTTTTCAAAAACCTCTCAAGGTGTAATCCTCCAAAAGTCGGTGTTGGTCTTATTTTATTATTACGCCAACTAACGAATAAGAGGTAAGTAACGACCCATTAATTCGCAGAATTAATTCACGAAAGAAACTGCCAATTTAATTCACGAATAAAACCGCCCAATTAAATGGTGCGTTAAGAATTTAAGAAAACGCGTCAGTTGACTTTCATAAAGATGGGTTTTCGCAGGTGCGTTACATAGCGGAAAAGAAACGGCAGGGCTCGTGCGGGCCCCACCTCATAAATATCCTACCAAGAGGGTAGGATATTTTTGGATAGCACCCTATCTGCATCAACTCAGCTTAAGCCACTTTAAGTGGCTTCAAGTGGCTTCCATGTGGCTTAAGAGAAATAAAATAATGTTTGTCGAACAATTTATTTTATTTCTTAACTTTAAGCCCAAAAAAATTAAAAACCACCACCGACCAAACACAACTCCGGAAGAGGCGTTTCAAAGAAAATACCGGCGCTGCGATTTCATCGGTGCCCTCGGAATTCGATTCCGGGCACCGGTTCAAAAGTTATAAAAACCCGCTCGTCCGTTCACTGAACGTACCCGAGCCAAAATTCGGAAAATGATTCCGGGAACACCGGGCCTCAGAATCAGGTGCCGTCAGAAACTGTGTTCTTGTAAAATTCCAAAGAAAATTAAGAAAAAAATTTCCTTGAAATTTACGGGTCTTTACAATGTCACCAACACAAGTCTTAGATGTTCTTCATGTTTGCCCTTTATCTTGGAGTAGATGAGAATATCATAAAAAAAATAAAAAAAATTAATGTAATTTCTAAAGACTATATTCATCAAATCCATGAATATTTAAGGGGAATTAGTAGGTTCAAAAGGCATCACCAGAAACTCATAGTTCCCATACATTGTATGGAAGGAAGTCTTCTGAATTTCTTCCTTCTTCACCATTAACTGATGATATCCAGAATGAATATCCACCTTGGAGAAGTATTGAGCTCCTCATAACTAATCGAACATGTCGTCAATACTTGGAAGAGGATACTTGTTCTTTATGGTGATCTTGTTGACTTCCCGATAATCTATACATTAATTCATCGTTCCACCATTCTTCTTCACAAAGAGCAATGGCACACCCCAAGGTGATGCACTAGGGTGTATGGACACTTTTTCTAGATGCTCTTGCAGCTGCTTCTTTAACTCATTCAGTTCGATAGGAGCCATCCTATAGGGACACATTGTGATAGGATTATCTCTAGGTATGAGTTTAATTAAGAACTATACCTCACGATATGGGGGAATTTCGGGTTACTCTTCGGGAAATACATCACTATATTCCCTCATGATGGGTATTTCTTCAAGGATGGCACTTTTCATTAACCCAACCATTTGAGAGTGGTATGATTATTTATAGGGAATCAACAACCACATATACGAAGGATTTCTAAAAGGATATTCATGATCTTCCTTGAATTTTTAGAGGATCATGGGATGGTTTGGAATAAGAAATGATATTCTGTTTTCTTGACAGTTGATATGTGATCTATATAATGAGAGCCAATCCATTCCCATTATAGTGTCGAATTCCACCAAGGGAAGTATTACAAGATTAAATGGAAGAGTATTACCACATACTCCAACAGGAGAAGAGTAAAACACTTGGGTTGAAATGATTTCACCACTTTGTGTTTTTACAGATATCTCTACTTCAAGGTTTCAGGGCTTGGATTCTATAGTTCTATTAAATATGCAAGATATAAAGGAATGTGTAGAAATAAAATCAAATAAGACCATTTCCATTATCATGTGAATAGTAAGTGTACCCTATATGACTTAATTATATTTCTCCAATTCTGAAGTAGTGATGGAATAATCCTTCCCATGTTTCTTTGTATTTGGTGGCTGCTGACATTGATTAACCTCAATAACTCAAGGTTTATTTCACTGGCTTGCATAGTGCCCTAGCTCCACACAGTTGTATCATTGAACCATGGGTGGTTCTCTCCTTTATTCCACCAAATTATCCTTACCTTTCATGTCATTTTTACACTCATGATCATGGTGTCCTTCTTTCCCACACTTTAATCACTTCCTCATCACATTGAGGCAGTTCCCAGGGTGCAACTTCCCACATTTTTGGCATGTGGGTCATCGAGTTTTCATCCCACATTTGTCATTAGATCCACCGACTTGAAACTCCATATTTCATTTCTTATCACCGTAGCCATGGGAAGATTATCCAAACTCCATCTACACTTTGAGAGAACACTGAGAAACTTCTTCATAAGTCCCAATGTCTCGAATTAGAAGAGCCTTTCCACGGTGTGGTTTTAATACACTAAAGAATCTATCAATTTTTCTATCATTATTGATAACAAAACCCAAATGCATACCTTGAAAGCCCTGTGAAATTCTCTTCATAGGATGTGAAAAATTATCCTTCATTTTCTTTGACCTATATGAATTCTCTTTCCATCTTCGTGTAAAGAGTTCTTGGGAAATACTTGTTAAGAAACATTATCTTAAAGTATTCCCATTCCATCTCTTCAATTTCTTCCTTTGGCATGGTGTTCTTAATCAAATCCCACCATTGATCAGCCTCTCCATATATACAATAAAAGGATAATGTCACCTTCTCTATCTTATAATAGTGAAGCACAAAGAAGTTATTCTCCATGGAGTTGACCCACTGTTCCACATCTTCTGGATTGGAATATCCACTAAACGTCGGTGGTTGTTTCTGCATAAAACATCTGATACCCAGTTTCTCCCTCTTTGTTGAAGGTGGGCATTCCCCATTATTTTGGTTATTGTTCATAACCTGAGATAATTGTGTAGGCGTTTCCATGATGTTTTGAACTCCACCTCCCAAATCATTGGGGATGTCATTCAGACAATCATTACATCAGCCCTCACATGAGTTATTGGCCTGGTTTCTCCTGGTTCCCACCATTTTATAAGATAAAAAAGGTTATAACAATAAAATAAGTCAACAAGTAATGAATAAATTATTCATTTAAAAAATATATACTAAAACCATAACATATGGGATTCCTATGTAAACATTCTTGTATGCATATTTGTACTTAGTCTCATGCTAGAGGTTTTATCTAGGGTTCACTAATCATATTTCCCAAATTAACTGAACATTTCCTTTGATACCATGTATATCCACCCAGATCTTTCTTACATTACTATTAAATCATTTTAAAGATAAACAACATAATAGTATTAGACATATAGAATCCAAAGGTTTGGTGTCTTGGGAAAATCGGTACCATACATAACAATTACATCATCGAGCATAATCATTTTTTTAATTTATTCTTCCCTAGCTTCTTATTGGCACTTGAACCCTCCTTAGTACATGTAGTCACCTAAGGATATACATAAAAAGGTGTGAGATAAAATCATAGTAAGAGGATATATAACAAAAATATAACAATGGGTGAGCATAATCATAACATAGGAAAAATATCATGAACATTAGAGGAATCATTAATAAAAGACTTGAAATGTGGCAATGCATAAAAATGAAACATCATGTCTTAGTGGTTAACTCCCACACATAATTGTGAAAAAATATAGCATCCTTTACACACATAATTTCACATTAAATATTGAGATTCATCACTTTACCCAATGCATTGGTGCACTGTATAATTCTGGGTACACCCGTCACATTGAAACATTCATATTGTGCTATATATTTCCAGGTGCACCTGTCACATCATAACATTATCATTTATCATATATGCCACAATGATCAAATATCAAAAATGAAAATAATTAAACAATTTAATGGAATGGGTTTCCTCTCAAAATAAATAATTCATAAACATTGGGTTCCCAAAATAAAAAAGGAATAACCTACATCTTACAGGAACCATCAACCGTGAATGAGAAGTAAAAGTTGTGTTCTTAAAAGAAGAGTTCTTATGAAAAACATTTTTTGACATAAAAACTAGTGAAAAACATTTATATCCCAGAAAAGGAAATAAAATGATGAAAAAATTATTTTTAAGGAGTAACCATATAAAAAAATAGTGAAAGAGGGAGAACCTATATGTTGAAATTTGGGTTCGAGAATTTCCCCTTACATTGTATCCAAACGCTTTATTGACTTTAATGTCCTGTATAACCACATTATATTCATTAATTGAAAATTATAGAACCTTGTGTACATTAATATGATTAATTATGATTGGATTAATTTATTTTATGTGCCTTTGGATGAGTTATAGTCTTTAAAAACATTTTTCAAGAATGTTAATTTTAATAGTTTTCTTGAGCATTTCACTTGTATTCATAAATTGAAGTTTGTGTAGAACATGGATAAACATAAAGAACTAATATTTCAGGTTATAAATAATATTAACTAATATTAAATGATCTTATAATTAATTATACTATATACCATGTGGATAAATCATTATATAATAATTAAATGATGATTGTTTGGGTTAATTTAGGCTGTTTTTTTACCACAACGAACTTGTTTTGTTTACTCATTTAGTAATATGTACATAAGTTAGTTACAGATATTCAAATAGGACATAATAAAGATATAATATTCTAGTTCAACTATAAAAATGGTATCCTGATAATATCATAAGGCAGAAATGAAAAAAAACATGTCGTTCTTGAAGGTGATAGATTAACACCTCACGGACAATGTTTTCTTTTATAAAATAAAAGGAAGAGGAGAAGGGGGATGGATGGTATAATATACCATTATTATCATAACATCCTAGTATATTTATGACACTAGAGTTACCATACCATTTCAGCAAATATAGGTGTGGAGAGAGTATGAAAAGAACTTTAAATTGAAAGGGAATTAAAGGAAAAGAAGGAGATAAATTACCTTTTGAATCCTCCTCTTGAGATCCTACTTAAGGGACCTAGGATTGGTCTTTTGATGAAAATATAAGCTCATGGACGTGGGAGAGGGAATAGGGAAGATTCATGGGCATAGTTTATAAAATTATTGACATGTGAGAGGTATGAGGAAATGAGGGTGTGAAGGGTGGTTTTTATAGTGGAGGGGAGAGGGGTTTTCTCAATATAAAATTTATTAGTTTATTATTTACCCAAAAGACAAGGAATTGTGATTATTCCTTGACCAATGTTATTAATTATATCATTTGATCCCGAACCAATTGGGATTAAATCAGCAGAACATCATACATGACTCTATAATTCGTGTATTTTTCTTATTTTGTAGATTATGATATTTCACTATTCATAAAAAATTCATGTATTCCAGAAAAATCCCCAAAATTCACCCTTAACATTAGAATCAAAAAATCGAAGTCTATTTTTCAAAAATAATTTTCTAAATATTAATAATTAAATTTTTAATTAAATTCATAATTTACTTGAAAAATAAAGTTTTTAAAATTAAAACTGATTTTATAATGCTTTCAAAAATTATATAAGGTCGCATAAAATTATCTTAAATTTAGAAGAAATAGATTTTTTAAATTTATGAATAAATTTTCTTTTAAATTAATTAATTATTTATTTATTTATGACTTACAAAAATACTAATACTTTTACAATGGTCAAAATGTTACCTATAAGATGCCTAAATTTTATTTAATTATTCATGGGTATGGTTACTAGTATTTTGGATGATTTACTCTTCGTAAGGGTCATATTACTATTAATAATGGTAGGTTAATATTCATAAGTGTAGTTTACTATTCATAAGGGTAGCTTACGATTCACTAAAAATTATTTTTTTCTTATTGGACTCCAAATAACTTACTGATTGCAACCGTGTGTGTCATATTTTCAAAATTCCAAACACAGAAGTGACTAACATATGTTTAATGGTCACATATCACTTAGTCGTTCATTATTTTGTTTTCTCATTTGATTTTATAAAATAATTATACGAAGGTAATTTCCATTGAAAACACTGGGTCATTACATTCATGCTTTCCATGATGTGTAAATACGAAAATTTCATTTGCAGAAGTGTGGACTACCGCCCCCTAAAAGTGTTATGACTAGTATTTTCTATACATGGAACATATAAAGGATTTTTTTTTATTTAACCCATGATACATATATGAAATAAATAAAACACTAGTATTATAATATACATTTATATCATTTGACTATTATTCTTTAAGTATGATGAAGAAATGAAATCAGGATTCATGCGTACGTACGACCTACCATTTCCATTAATGGTGCATTTCATTTATTATCTCCAAATGTTATGGAATTTTATAAATACATATATTCTACAGAGATATGATATTTAAATCATGAATAGAATTATTTTTATAGTTTAATTTTGAGTACATGTACAATTTATATCAAAACAAGTTCATTTCGACTCAAGTACCAAATATCGGCAAAAAGACCGATATTAACATAAATAATTATGTAATTTTTATAACATGGTAATATGTGATATACAAAGAAAAATATACTTAAAAAATGTTCTGAAAAAATTATAAATTAACTTATGTTTATTATTCCGAAATAATAAGGAATATATGCGACGAGTCAGACTCAAGGTAAGGGACTTCATCTCAATATCCTTTAATTGAGGCATATTTTGATGATATACACCTACTTAATTTATATATTTTATAATAAAACATTTAATTTTAGTTTCATTCAAAGGAAATCTTTTTCTATTAATAGTTTTACTAAATGTCAAAAGGAATTTTTTTAACGTATACGACAACAACAACCTCTCCATCACTGTAATCGTTATTTTATATTTGGCTTCCCCTATATACCTTAATGTTTTTAAAAGGAAAAGAAATAACTTACTCCCTTTTTGGTTGTTTTGGTATTGAATTTTTTTTTGAAATGGATTGAGTATTTCAGTATCTTAAAATGATTTCTTGTGAATAAAAATTAATTTTTATTTGTGTAATGTTGATATTTGCAATATTTTATCTGTTATGACTATATAATGGTACCTAGAAATTTGATGGGTGGTTATGAGATAATCCAATGATGAGTGGTTACATGATATGCCAAATGAAGGGTGGTTTAATGACAAACCATGGATGAGTGGTTATGTTATAACCTCCAATGCATTAGGATTGATAGTCGGCCATATGGATATTATATTTTGTGATATGTATGGAAGTCAATCATATGGTTATTACATTTATGTATGTTTATGTCCCAAGATAACTTTATATTATATATGTTACTTATATGTGCTTTATGGTAATATTTTGGTTACAAAAGGGTAATCATTGATCTTATATTCAATGAAGTGTTTTTTCTACTTGTTAAAGGTGAAAACGATAACTTTATGATAAAGTATTCATGGTTTACATGTTTTCATAAAACTAACCGTTTTCATTCAATATATATCCCTTAATGATCTTTTTATTCTCATACCAAGTTTTGAAAAAAAAAATCACATGAATTAAAGAATAATAGAGTCAAGGATGTGATCAAGGAAATTTCATGCAGTATAAAAATGAAACAAAACATATTTATTTTTTACGAGTTTTTGTTTTATAAAAAACATGGATAGTGAGTAGAAGTTTCTACTTGTAATATTAAAGTTATTATGTATAAGTAATGACCTTATTCTACAAACCTCTAAACCTGAAAAGATCCTCGATGTGAGTTAAAGTCAAATTATTGAATTATCTCAATATTAAGTATTGTTTAAGTTCGTTTCCTTATAGTTGGTATTGGAGGTCGATTTATAAAAATTTAAGAGTTAAAATTTTGTTAATAGAATATTTATAACATATATTTACTTTATTTTAAATTTTAAATGATATATCATTTAAATATTACAATGTTTATGTTTCTAATTTACATTGTTCAGAGTGATTTTCTGCAGAGGAAACAGGGAAACTGCGATGGGAGGGCATACAGAGGGAAATAACCTTCTAAATCAACATCCTGATATGGTCAAAATTGGAACTAAACAGTTTTTTACAGTAATGGATTAGTTGACTTAGGTGATAAACGGTGGTGGTGTCCATGCACGAGATCAACTAGACCAACCACATAAGAATATGTCGATCTTAGAGCATTACATGGGTCAATGTCCCCCATCATTCAGGGGATCATATGACCCTGTACAAGCTGAAGGGTGGATTAAAGTATTAGAAAATATTTTTTCTGTAATGGGTTGTTCATAAAATCAAAAGGTTAGTCTTTATGTTTATTTTTTGAAGGTGAAGTTGATCTATGGCGTTCAATGATTAAAAATATCAGATGAAGTGAAGGTAATGATGCCATGGAATGGGATTAATTTAAAAATATCTTCCATGAGAAATATTTTCCTAATGTGTTTCAACATAGGATGGAAAATAAATTCATGGAATTTAGAAAAAAGGAAGAAGATTATGTGGCTGCATATAGAAAAAATTTCACATATTTTTCAAGGTACATCCCAAATTTTATCCATGATATTGATGGAATGTTAAATCGGTTTTACTTAGGATTGACGCCAAAATATTGAATGGTGTTAGCTTCTTAGGATTTAACAAGATATATGAAATGTCTCTGAGGTGATGAGAAGGTTGAAATAGAGTTTTCAGGATCATCATGTATTCCATGAGACAAAACAAATGAAGAAATCTAGTTAGAAGGAAATAGGGACAAATTCATCAATGAATCCTAGAGGTAAGAAAACCAAATTTCAAACTTGTGAGAAGTGTGGTAAAAAAGCATCCTATAGAATTTCTCTCAACTTCTGAAATGTTCTTATGATATAGTAACACTGGTCATATTGCTCTTAATTGTAATTATGCTAATCATACATGCAATGAAAAACTAGTGGTAAGATGGTTTAGTTGAAATGAGTTAGGACATTATGCCAATGTGTGTCCAATGTTGAATACTTATGGTGCAATCCCAAAATATATGAAGAAAAAGGTCCTCAAAAAATCATTTTCAACTACTACAATTTATGTGGGACAATGTAATGAAGAGGTGACTGGCATGTTACATATTTCTTCAAAATATGCCAATAATATATTTGAATCTAGATATTCACATTCTTTCATTTCTGAGAGATTTTTAAGAAATTTGGATATAGAACCTTATGAAAGGGAAATATAACTTTTGGTAAAAAAAGGGTGTAATTATTAAGGCAATAAAGATTTATAGGAATCTTCCTATTATCATTAGTGTGATAGTCTTTCCATAAAATCTTGTTAAACATTCCGTAGTGGAATAATTTGATGTCATTTTGGGTATGGTTTGGCTATAAATTTATTAGGATAAAATATATTGTAAGGACAATATATAATATTAAATGATTTTTTACCTTTGATAACATATGAAGAAGATGAATGATTGATTAAATATGGAAATGAAAGTTATCTGGATCATGTTGTTGAAAAGGAAAAAATAGTTTTTATTGGTGACATTCCAGTATTGATTGAATTATCAGATGTTTTTTCTGATGAATTTCCTAGTATTGTTCCCAATTTGGAGTTTGAATTTAATATTTATTTAGTGCCTAATTAAAAACCTCTTTCTAAATCCCCTTGTTTAATGGCTCAAGTAAAATTGGTGGAATTGAAAAATCAGTTGCATGAATTACTTGATAAAATTTTCATTCGACTGAGAACATCACCATAGGGTGCTCTAATTTTATTTTTGAAAAACAAAGATGGTTCTATGAGAATATGTATTGATTTCCAATCCTTTAATAACATCACTATTAAGAACAAGTATCTGATTCATCATATCGTTGATTTTTTATCAGCTCTAGGGAGCTTAGTATTTTTTAAAGATTTATTTGAGGTCTGGGGATCATCAGCTAAAGGTGGAGGAGAATGATATTCTAAAGACAACATTACAAATGAGATATGTGAATTATGATTATGTATTTATTCCCTTAGGGTTATCTAATGCACCACCTGTATTTTTGAATATCAGGAATGACATCTTTTATCAGTTTCTGGATATGTTTGTTGTTGTTTTTATAAATGATATCTAGGTATATTCTAAAATTAGAGAGGTACATGAAAGACAATTAAGGATTGTTTTTCAAACCTTAAATTAAATGAAACTATGTGGAATGTTTAGTAAGTGTGAATTTTGGTTGCAACAATTTTCTATCATTGGTCATCTTGTTTCCAAATATGGAATAACTGTTGAACCTTCTAAGACAAAAGCTGTTTATGAGTGACCAAGAAATACCAATATCACATAGATTCATAGTTTCATTTTATTAATGAGTTATTAACAAAGGTTTTTTGAAAACTTTTTTCAGTTATCTAGCCTACTAACTAGGAAAACATGTAAGGGAGTTAATTTCACCAAGACAAAATAATGTTATAATTGTTTTTAGAAACTGATGTGAAGATTGGTAAATGCTCCAGTTTGGGCCTTGCCTTCCAGGAATGGTGAATTTATTATCTACAGTGATACATCATTGAAAGGAATTTTTTGTTTCATAATGAAGAATGATTAGGTAATTTATTAGGCTTCACGTCAGTTGAAACCTCATGAGCTAAATTACCCAACACATGATTTGGAATTAGCTGTTTTTACTTTTTCATTAAAAATTTAGAGGCATCATTTTTATGGAATAAAGTGTAAAAAGTACACTAATAACAATGTTTTGGAGTATATATTCACTCAGAAATAATTAAATATGATATAGAAGATATGGTTTTAATTAATCAAGGATTATGATTGCACGATCCATTACCATCCAGGATTGGCAAATAAAGTTTCTAACTCTATGAGTCGAATGAGTAATGATACATTAACCATGCTACATTTGGAGTGATATCCTTTGGTTTCTGATTTTATGAATTTTATATTGGAAGTTTTTGGTATATGGAACTTCTCTTTAATGTTTCAGGTGGCATTGAAATAATCTCTATCAGAGAGAATTAAGAAAGCACTGAAAGAAGATAGTGAGTTGCAAAAAAGGTATAATTGGTTCAGAAGGGTACGTTAACAAAATTTAAAATTTATAAATATTTTGTTTTGATGTTTGGAAAGAGATTATGTGTGCCTTGTGATTTATAGTTAAATAATGAGTTGTTATGTGAAGCTAGTCGTTCTCTATTTTTTGTTCATCCGGGTAGTACTAAGATGTAAATGGATTTCTTAGGAGTATTTCTGGTGGGATGGAATGAAAAGAGATATTTTCAACTTTAATATTAAATGTTTCATTTATCATTATGTTAATGTAGAGTGAAAGTTACCAAAAGGAATGTTTCAGCCTTTTCCAGTTCCATAGTGGAAATGGGAACTGTGTCCAAAGATTTCAGAGTGGGGTTACCAAAAACATCTTGAGGTAACAATGCAATCTGGGTTATTGTTTATCGATTGAGTAAATCTGCTCATTTTCTTCCTATTCAATATATTATGTCTGTATATAAACTTTCTCGATTGTATATTAAATAGATAGTCAGATTACATGGATTTCCCCTCTCTATTTGATCAGATCGTGACCCCAAGTTCACTTCTAACTTTTGGAAAGTCCTTCAAAAGTCATTGGGATCTGAATTAATTTTTTTATAACATTTCATCTTCAATCAGATGGGTAGTCATAATGAAAAAATCATTCCATGGAGGGTATTATACGTTCTTGTTCAATGGATTACTAGGGATGTTGCGAACAACATATTTCTTTGGTTGAGTTTTCTTATAATAACAGGTTTTATTTTAGTATACAGATGACACCATTTGAAGCATTATATGTAAAGTGGTGTCGAACTCTATATTTTTTTGATAAAGTAGGAGAATGAAAGTTTATTGGAATGGAATTGGTAGAAGAGATGGTAGAAAATGTTTATCTGATTCATAAGCACATGAGGAATGTACAAAGTGGGAAGAAAATTTATTTGGATAACTGAAGGAAGGATCTTTCTTTCAAGGTAGGTGATCGGGTATTTCCCAATGTTTGTCCATGGAAAAGTGTGATGCATTTTTGTATAAAAGGAAAGGTGAGTCTATGGTTTATTGTACCATATGAAATCCTGTAGAAAGTTGGATCATTTACCTACATGGTGGCTTTACCTCCATGTTTATCCTAGGTACACAATTTTTTTCATGTTTCAATGTTCAGAAAGTGTATTCCGGATCCATTTCATGTTTTGAGTCTAGAGGTAGTTTAGTTAGAAGAGAATCATTTTTATGAGGAACAAGTAGTACAGATTATTCACCGCAGAGATAAAGTGTTTTGGAATATGGTGATTCGTCATGTAATGGTTTTTTTGAAAAAACATATGTTTGAAATGGCAATGTGGGAATATGAAAATGCTACGTGGTAGAAATACCCTCACTTATTTGATCAGTAAATAAAATCGTGGGGACTCTGTTTCTAAAAGGGGGGAATGATGTAAAATCCCATGTATTTATATAATAATACACTTTCATATATATAAATATTTAAGTTATTAATTTTATGTTAAAGATGAAACTTTGTGTGATAGCATACTTGATATGTAACAACGGGTTTCTATGAAATCTTACATTGCACACAACATTGAGTTATATAAAAAATATTATTATTTTAAATGGTAGTTAATACCTACATATTTTATTGGTGGGAATAAAAAAAACTAACAACAATATGATTATATGTGTTTTTTAAATGTTTTATAGGCTTAAAATGGGAATGATTCCAATTTTATTCATAAAATACTCTAATATTTTTAAAAGACCGTTTTACCACTTTTTGATGGAGAACCATTTTTAAATATATATATTTTCATATTTATATTTTATATTTGAAGAAATAACTTTCTTATTTATAAGGGTAAAATCAAAATTAACATTAGTTGAAATTTTGGTATTTTTCTAATGAAATTTACATTTTAATGAATAGTGAAAAATACTGCATTTTTTTTTTCCAAAATACCTTTTCATCTAATTTATTAATATAGATAGATTGTTATTTTAATTAGTTTTATAGTTTAATTGGATTATGTTTTTTTAATTTAATCCAATTTTAGTCATTAGAAGTAATTTCCCATTGAAATTGGACATAAACACATCAAAACCGTTTGATAATTATTTCTTCTTAAAAACTCGCTTTCTAGTTTTGACAACTGGAATTATGTTTAAATTAATTTATGCCAATTATGAGTTTTGAATTTGGAAAAACGGATTCAATATTTGGTATCAGAAGTTCAATATTTTTTAAATAGATACATTTTATTTTTGGACATTATGAATAGTAACTTAAGTAATTATTTTATTTACCATGGTTAAAGGGTAATTGTGGTAGAAAAAGTTAAAAATAATATTATAGTAATAGTAAAACTACCATAAAACGTATCCCAATTCTATTGGATTATATATTTCTGACCATGGGAATCCTTAGGATGATTTTAGGACCCCATGGATCCACTTGTGAGAGATAATGACAGGTTATATAAATTAATTTAATGTAATGACAAATATAACATATACATGTATATTTTACTGAAACAATTTTTATATGGGGTTATATAATTGATATATTAGACTATAAATATTAATTATAAAGATAAAATTATTTCATAAATCCTGATATTATATTTATAATTTTTAGACATTAAATAAATAAATTTACGTATGACACAATGATGATGTAGTGATTGATTCATTAATAAAGATTCAAATAAATGAAATTATAAATATTAAAATAAATTTAATATGATTATTTTGATTCCATAAATGAATTTTTTGGATTAAATTGACATATTATATTGTTTTAATACCTCTGGTTCGAAGGAATGAGGTTTTCAGGAATTTATAAAAAAGTCAAGCATGAATAGTTTCCAAAATTGACATAATTAATAACTTAAAACATAAAATAGTTTATTAAATGATATTAAATTACTAGAAATATATTATTCTTTCAAATAGTTTTTATATTTGAAAATATATCCTAAATAACTTTTTTTGGGTTGTTTTACAAGATATGGTAATTACATTAACCCACAAATGTATAAATAACATGATATCACTATAAGATTAAAAAGGGTAAAATAAGGTTTAAACAAAAAAGATAAGGATAAAAAAATATTCTAATCATGTCTAAATATTATTGGATGTTGCATATTCAGACCTAAAACAACTTTTATTCAAATTAAATGTGTTTTGACCATTTTTAATCAAAATTAAATTTATAATAAATTAATATTTAAAGACATTCATAAAGTGCCCCTCCTTCATCTTATAAAAGGCCACCAACTCTACCCACTTACTCACACCTATAAATCCCATTGACTCATCCAATGTCTGCTCAAATAATCCCACAACATCCCTCCCTTCATCCTATGATCCTTACCATGGACATAAGGCAATTTAAGAAAGCATTTTGGCGCAAATCAAAAAACATCATCCGATTTATAGGTAACATATTCTATCAAGTTCCTTTCAATTATTTTCCTTCTCCACATCCTATGATATTATTATTCTTTGATTACATAAAAAACAACTATCCTCAATAATCTAGGATATTTTTATGATATATATTTGACCTACATTTCAACACACCTCCATCTAATTGATACGAACATACTGTTTTTGTGTACGATGAACTACTGCCTCACAAAAAGATGATTGTTCAATTTCCCCTACCACCTATCATGGTTTCCATTATGATGGAACTATATTTATATCTGATATATATTATATTTATATTTTCTCTCTAATTTTTTAATTTTTATTTCCAACATACCATTATTCATTCTGTGATGTGTAAATTTGATAATTTCATTTGAGGAAGTGTGGACGCCTTCCCCCTCAAAGTGATATGAATAATTCATGATATACATGGAAAATAAAAAGGATTTTTTTTAAAACTATTATACATACATGAAATAAATATAATACTTGTATTATAATATAAAGTTAAATCATTTTATTATTATTCTTTTATTTTGATAAAGAAATCAAAGTACTGTTCATGCATACGTACGCCCTACCTTCTCTATGAACAATGCATTTAATTTACTATATCCAAATGTTATAGAATATTATAAATACATATATATTGGATATATATGATATTTAAATCATTAATATATTTTTAAAGATGATTTAATTTTCACTACATGTATAATTTATATTTAAAAAAAGTTCATTTTCGACTCAAGTATCGAACATCAAAAAATCGACAGATATTAACTTAAATAATTATGTAATTTTTAAAAAGTGGTAATAAGTGATATAAAAAGTATAATAAACTTGAAAATTTTTTTTAAAGAAAGTATAAATTAACTTATGTTTATTATGTAGGAAAAACAAGGAACATACGTGATGAGTCAGACTCATGGTAAAGGACTTCCTCTCAATCACCTTTTATTAAGGCACATTTTGATAATATACACCTCCTTATTTTATATGGTGTATAATAAAACCCTTTGAATTTTAATTTTATTCAAATGGAATCTTTCTCTATGAATCATTTTACTAAATGAAAAAATGAATGTTTTTAATGTATGTGGTGAAGACGACCTCTCCTCCACTGTAATTATTATTTAATATTTGGATTCTTCTATAAGACATCATGTTTTTAATTGGAAAAGAAATCCCTTATTCCCTTTTTGGTTGTTTTGTTATTGATTGTTTTAAATGGATAGAGTTTATCAATATCTTGATATGATTTCTTGTGATTTGAATTAAATTTTATTAGTGAAATATTGATATTTATAGTATTTTATGTTCCATGATTATATAATGGTACTTAGACATTTTATGGGTGGTTATGGGACAATCCAATGATGGTTGGTTATGTGATAAACCAAATAATGGGTGGTTTCGTGCTAAACCAATTATGGGTGGTTATGTTATAACCTCCAATGCATTGGGTATGGAAGTTGGTCGTATGGCTATTCCATTTTGTGATATGTGTGGGAGTTGACCATATAGTTATTAAATTTAAGTATGTCTATGTTCCAAGTTATCTTTATATTTTACATGTTGCTTTCTATGGGCTTTATGGTAATATTTTCATTACAAAAGGGTAAGAAATGAGCTTATATTCCGTGATGTGTTTTTCCTACTTCTTAAAGGTGAAAATTATAACTTTATGAAAATGTATTTATTGTTTATTTGTTTTCACAAAACTAAAAAATTTCATTCTTTATGTGTCCCTTACTGATTTTTTTTGCTCATCGCTAGTTTTGAAAAGTTTTTCATAGAGCTTAAAGAAGAATTGAGTCAAATATGGGGTCAAGGAAAATTCATGTTGTTTAAAACATGAAATGCAACATGTTTATTTTTTAAGAGTTTCCATTTTATGAAAAAAAATGATAGTGAGTAGAAATATCTACTTGCAATATTCAAGTTGTTTTGTATAAGTTAGGACCCAATTATCTAAATATCTAAACCTGAAACGATCATCAATGTGAATTAAAGTCAAATTGTTGAAAAATATCATGATTAAGTATTGTTTAAGGATATATACTTATAATTATATTTTTTTAATATCAAAAAGTAATAATCATGCTCTAGAGGAAAACATAACTACCTTTTGCATGCCCAATATAATTTATTCTATAATCCATTTATTTCCATCCCCAATAATCTTAATACATGTGCAGTTAATTTAATTTGATAATGATACTTTTCAATAAATTTATAACAAATAGGAATCATCCAAGACAATACAAAACCCCATACATAATTCACATACCAACTCTATGATACTGCATCACACATCATCACCACAACCATGACCATCTCACAACTATATCACACATCATAAAATGTCACATCTTATTCCAAGCAACCATTTTTTCAATGAAAAACACACTGTAACTCAAACCCAATTACATGAAGTGATGGTTAAATCCCCATAGGGACCACATGAATCATAAAAAATTCATCAATCACATAAAAAATAAAAGATATTTCTGTATGCAAAATACCACATTTCAGAGGGGCCTCCTATGTGGCTAGATAAGAGTGGTATTAAGGGAGAAAGAAGGAAAGGATCAAGATTGGATAATTGAACAAAAATCCTCACTTTAAATATATATATATATACATAATGTTTATCAAGTAAATTTTATGGGGCTAGGGGGTCCCTTGTTACAGTCTTACGATACCCGAGACTCTTACAAGTCCAATGTTAACTATTTAACTCCCACCATGTACTTAGTGTCACCTGTAATTGTAAAATATATGCAGAAATATGTTACTGGTAAACTAAATCCCCAATTCACACACCAAATGACAAACATCATTAAAATATAACTTAGAATGTAAACTCAGCAACATAAATAAATTTTGAAACCATTATAAAAAAATACCCCTCAGTCAGAATCAAAAATTGAGACTATCTAATTATTTTTCCATTAAAATTTCAAACATACCACCTTAATGATACCATAATAAAAGTCCTAAGGTAAAAACATTATATCCTCCAAAAAATATCACTTTTCGATAAAGATAAGTCTCACAAAACTTATATTTAAAGACTCATTTACTCTATGTTGGCAATAAATGAACTGAGGACTCTATTATATTAATAATAATAATCATTGAAAATCACATGAAATCCCCTAAACTAACCATATATAGAACCCAAATAACTAAACCAATATCAAATATCTTATACATAATTTTAAACACACCTCAAACCATATCACAATTCATCCATCCCATGTCTAAGTAATAGCCCCAAAATCCAACCCAAATCATTAAAAACAACAACAATTCAACATCCAAAACTATCACACTAATTAATATCCTTAATATTACAATAAACTTATAATTAATGACTCTAAAATAAAAAAAATACAAAACCATCAAGAAAAATCAATACTATACAATATGCATTCATTCCCATAATACTTTATTTTCTATAGTAATCATAATATAGGACATAGTACTCTCAAATAAATGATTCTATTGGGAATTTATTTGATTGAACTACTTTTAAAATATATCATATCAAGGAAATAAATTTATCAAATTATTTATAGAAAACCCATTCTTATTTTCAAAATAAATATATCAATTTAGTTTTTGGAAATATCACACAATAGAAAACTGGACAATGATAAAATTTGAGTGAGAAAAATCACTTCCAACCATAAATTTTAAATATTCATTACTCTTTCAATGTTTTTTATAACTAATTTCAAAATAGGTTCCATTTTACTTCAAAATTGTAGATGAATTACATTCAAAAATTACTTTCCCATTCCCTTTTAAAAATTAAACTTCATGTTTTAATAAGTATTACCCAATTTAAAACACATATAAGTTTAAAATAGTTTTTTTATAAAAAACCATTATAGTTCAAGATCTAATAAAAAATTTCTAATTTATAAACACCAATTTTATTTTTCTTACCCATACTGGATTATTTGAGAAAATATTTTTAAAGGACACATTATCATTTTTTAAAAATATATCACCATTTAAATCATATTTTGATTAAATAACATAAAATGAGTTATAAAACATGGAATTATAAAATATTTACAATTACTATATGACATTAAACAACATCACCAATCAACTTATACAATGTGACACATGTTCCTACATATAATTGGCCAAAAAGGTTAGGTTTATCATGATGAAATTATTTATTTTTAAAAATAAATACAGCAGAAAATCAATACACATGGAATAAGTAACATACCCATTATCGATATATTAACATGATTATAAATATTAAAAAAAACATAAAAAATATAGGGGTTCACAAGAGTGAAAGTCCAAAAAATTGGAAAATGATAGAGAAAATTGGAAGAAGAAGATACCTTGATTAATGGGTATATGTTTTTTTTGATCCAAGTAGCTAGAAGCCATAATAGATATGATAAAACATAGTAAGGGGCGACACGGCTCAGGACCGGTGGTGAGGCTCAGGACCAACGGTGAGGGGCAGCGAGGCTTAGGACCGACAGTGAGGTGCGGTGAGGGTAAGGATTCAGGGGTCATAGAGTTTGGGGGAGTGGGGGTTTAGGTGAGAAGTGTCAGGTTTTTTTAAAATAAAAATAAATGATTTAGTGGTTGTTTTTAATGAATCAATGGTAAATTATTTTTAAAAAATGTAACAGTGGTTTAATAAACTATCGCTAAACACTAATTTTGGTGTAGTGTTTAACTCCCGTATAAAAATATTTTATCAAATATTTGATTTATTACGAAAATTTTACATGTTTAATACCTTATAATTAAATAAAATATTTTATTTATTATTAATTACATATTCAAAAACATTATCATTTAAGTCCACATCGATTGTTTTGAGGTGGTTTGATTCAATATTTGAAAACGTCTTTGGAGTGTAGACTGTGGTCATTATTTCATGAAATTTATAATAATTATCATTATGTAATTATCATATTTATTTGTAAATTTTATTTTAAATATATATATATATATATGGTTTTGAATAATTAATTATGTTATGATCAGGGAGATGGTAAGTCATATGTTTGCATGACTAACATTTCCAATTTTAAATGATCATTATGGAAAGAAGGTATTTATTATTTAGTTTTTCTATATTTATCTTAATATATTAAATAGCATATGATTTCTTTAAATATACTTATATATATCATTTTTCTGATGTTGTGGTGAAAAAAAAATCACATTTCTTCATGGAGGCAACAATCCACACATACATGAAAAACGTTATCATTTTTCAGTGTAAGAAAGAGAATGATATACTATCCTATGAAACGGATAAATATTTCATGAACATAATTATTAAGTCCTCTATATAATATTTATTTATTAATATTATCCCTATTACATTCCATGTAATGCGTTTGTGAAAAATGAATCACATCACTTCGCGTGGTGGTTGTCAGTGACATTATCACTTCATTCACAAAATGGAAATTAAAAAAGGTATTTGAGATATTATAATTAATTAATTACAAATATATTTCATATATAATATTTATAATTGAAATCCAACATTAAAAAAATACGTGATAGGTGGTGATGGAAAATAAATGACACCAGTTTGTGCGGTAGTCGTCCATCTTCCACATGAATGATTATTTTGTATCCCATTCTATTGAATACAAGAATAATTTTAATTATGAAATTAAAATAATAAATTATTATTATATATATGATATAATGGTGATGTAATATGATCATAGTTGAATAATAATTTATGGAGGTGGAAGAATAAATAAAACCAAAACACATTGTAATGATTTTTACCTATTATGGGACAACATATTTATAATTATACATAATGTATTCCTAAAATGGTTTTATGACCAATAAATTATTCAAGGATGAGTAAAATAATTTTTTAAATTTATTTGGGTAGGAATCAAAATAAATAATAGGGTTTTATGGTGTTAATATTGAAGGAGAGTGGGTTTCCTTTTATGAGTGAGGTGACTGGAACACTTTCCATTTTTGAAAATAGAAAAGTGTACCCTCCATTTTTATATGATATAAGGATAAAAAATTGAGTATTATAGAGACTTATAAATTATATGTTCTAAATATTTCCATAAAATAGTTTTTATAGAAGTTTGAATTTCATTTTTACCCCTATCAGTGTAGTTTAACATCCCGATAAACCAATTTTTTCCTTAACCGTGATAATTTATTTTTTCTATTTTCAATCTTAATTATGTTCCAAAATTTCATTGAAATTAATAGAAAATATAAATTATACTTATTAAAAATATGGGAACCATTTTACCAAATTAAATTAAAATATCAGGTAAAATTTAATTTAAAATTAAACCAGTAGATGTGAGGAAAAGATTGGTTTTCAAGAAGGTTATTTTTTAAGGAAAAGATGATTTTATATTAACTATATGACTAATAATAATTATTGTGTGAATATAAAATAATTTTTATTGATATAAATATATATAAATTTCATTTAAATAATTACTCATGAGGTGTTTTATAATTAATTAAAATGGAGATAATTTATTCACCTTAAAATAGATTTCAAAAAATCCCTTTTTTAAACATAGAGACAACCTTATACTAAAATACAGTATGAATTTGACTCAAAATAAATTGTATGGATTAAATATTACTAAATAATAATTATGTTACTTTAAATTATATTAATAAAATCATTATCTTAAATTTCAAAGTTTATTTAAAATAAAGGACATTTCTAGAAAAATCGGTATTTTTCACTACTCATCGATAGATCAGTATTTTCATAAAAATGAAAAACTTTCAGCAAAAATAATTCTTTATATTAAAAATATAAAAATTGATTTAATTTTATCAATTATATATTTTAATATTACCAAAATATTAATAACAATTTTTTTCATAAATAGAAATAAAAAATACTTTTGAAGAAAATATGTTTTTGAAGAATAAAATTTGCTTACTAAAAACTGATTGATTATTTACTAAAAATTTATCAATAATTTATATTCATCAGTACACACACATAGCCCGATATATATATATATATTTCATAAATAAGTTAATATTATTCATACTTTCCAATTTAATGGCCATGTTAAAAAGCATAAATAAATCCCAGGTAATTTAAGCTCAGTGTTATGTATTGAATATGAAATCTAACATAGTCTTCATTTCTAAAATCTCAGGGTGTTTCACCAACTCTCCCATATCTAGTTCTGAAAACACATACATTACATACATTATTTTATATTATCTATAAAGGCCTAAATATGAACATATATAATTAAAAAATGAAAAATGATTATTGGATATCTTACATATGATGGATTATTTCAAGTTTAGAGATTTAATGAATTATGACAAAAAAGAAAACAGTAACTCTCATTTTAATTATTTCAAATGGAAAATGTTCTCAATATATACAAAACTACATAATTCATTAAATGTCTTAAACATATCCTACAAATTTTTTCACATGTTTTATCTTTATAAACATGTCCCATGTACTAATTTATCCATAAAATAGTGAAATAGAAGCATAAGAAGAGATGAACTCAAACACACAACATTGGAAATATATAACTAAAAAAAATAAAGTCATAAAATTGTAATAAATATTATGGATTTAATAGGTAAACAAAATAAAGAGATAATAAACATGAATCTGGGAGAAATATATATCCATGATAATAAATTAAAACATGGATATCAATAATACTAATCACATACTAAGGGAATGCATAATTTAAAACATTAAAAATGTGTTAACAAGGCCTTATTTAAAGACAAATTTCATTTCATTGAGACCATAGTTAATAAATCTATCTGAATTTGGAAAGAATACACTAAATACCAAAAACTATTTTATTACAGGTGACTAATCGATACCTTAAGAGGATATATAATTCAGGATCCACCGATCAAAATATTAACTTTAATGAATTCACCTTATAATTAAATAAGACCCCTAATAGAATTCCTTAAGGAACATTTTCTTGAATAAAAAAGGATATCCATATAATGAGGAATGAAAAATATCAATACGTGATCAACCTATGTTTGCAGCCAATAATCATCAATAATTTCAATAAATCATTCCATGTAAATAAAAATTTATTACATAATCAAATCCCATCTTAAGAAAGATGGTGCATAGTCAAATAATACATATCCAACTTGCTAGGAATCATATGTATCGGAATAAAAAAATATAAAATTCAAATACTTAAAACCATGTAAAGAGAATTAAATAATTTCTAGGTGAACACCGTCCAATAATAATTATGTTAAATTATATGTTCCCACTTTATAGAGAAATGAGTATTCATAAAAGTTAATACCAGAATCGCATGTTCATATTCCATCTATAGAAAGTATGTGGATGGATTTAATAGAACATATCCCAAGATGTGAGAAATATTTTTCAAAAGTTTTATGTTATAGGAATGCATATCACTAGAAACAAATGAGATAATACCACATATTAAAGTCAAATTGTATAAATTATCTTACTTATATGAGATATTTTCTATATAATAATCATAACTAAATTAATGAATGGTGAGTGACAAAAATTCATTATTTTTGGGGAACCAATTGAACCAATAACATCATGAATAAGGGAGAAATAATTTTATACTAAATACCATGAAATAAATAATAGTACTATATGAATATATCAATTGGAAGTGAATATACTGTAAAAATAATACATGGTTCACATAATTTGTTGTGTCTCAAAAAATCAGAATTCAGACCAAGAAAAGTGTTATGGATTAGAATCCTTGGTGTCAAAACAAACAAATATTAAATCTATTTAAATTGATCTTAAAGTACCATGATTAAAATATTATTCCAGATATGATGTATCAAATATGAAATATATACACAACATATTAGAAATTAGGGTCACAAATACAATACTTATATCAAGGAAGGGAAATTGAGATGAAAACCCTTACCACTATGATAAATTTATGGTAAAAATACTTCATATTTAAGAAAATAAAGGTATATTTATATTCCATAAAATAAATTTTTTCATGATAAAATTTATTAAATTGTAATTATACAAACTTTGGAAATGAAATAGGTTCATAAATACAATACTTGTATAAATGAAGGTAAATTTAGATGAAAACCCTAATAGCTTTGATAACATTTGTATAGAAAAACCATGAGAGTAAAAAAATAAAAATTATATTTATATACCATGAAAATAAATCAGATTCATGATTTAATATCCCAAATTTCTTGTTTACACACCTTGAAAGTTAAAATAGGTTAATAAATAAAATACTTATCTCAATGAAGGGAAACTGAGATGAAAACAATTACTATGTTTTGATCCATCCATCACATTCACAAAACATCCCAATCAATTTAATTAATATAATTAAATACATACCCATGAAACAACTATAATCCTAATTTATAGTCATTATATATATATAAATATTTGATAGTCTATACCTATTTTTAACACTAGGTGTAAGTAATCTTTAATCCATTGAAATAGTTTTATAAAATAGGTGTTGGTATATATTATTTTTTTCCATACCACATCACTATTAGATCATTCTATATACTATAATAAATGTTAAAAGATATTTTATAAGTCTATAATTTCATTTCACGTCAGTTTTTGTTGCAAACCATGGAGGTGAAATTGATGAAGATCATGTTTCAGAGATTCTTATTAAATGTATAGTATTTATTAAATAATGAGATAAAATTTGAAATAAAATTACTATAAAACCCATTATTTATTTATCTATGTCATATTAATCTAGTAAAAAATTTCACATAGTCACTCCTTATATAAATGTATTGTATTATTCAAGTAAATGGTTAAACTGACCCAAACATGAACCTACCATGATTAATGTAAGATTATGAGATGATTAAATTGTAATATCATAATAACACAATAATAATGATATTATTTAGTGTTTATTAGTAAGATATATCTTAAATTTAAATAATTATAATTATTCTATAATTGATAAAAATTCACTACATTGAAAAAAGAGACCATGTTCCACTTAGTATGATTGTTTTATATGATTGAACTAATGATAATCCTGTGTTGATGATATAATTAATATGTTATAAGATTTATCATACCTTACCCATAATGATATCATAAAAATAATATTTATCATATAATAACATCATTATATATTTACTTTTACGGTAGTGAAGTAAAACAAAACACATTACGTCATTGAGGTGGTAGTCCGCACAACACATAAATGGTGGTTTTGTTCTTCATAGTGTGTGGTTTATATGAATAAGAAATCATAATAAAATAAATATAGTAAAATTAAATTGTATAAATAATTAAAATATCATTATGTTATTTTGGTTACAATAAAATTTAAAGAAAGAAATTATGGTGAAAAAAAAGTAATTTGTATTACATATATTGGGTACTTAAATTTTCTGTTGAAGTGTACTTGGAAATGATGGAATTTTATAACTATTTGTGGCCAAAAGCATTTTATATTCAGAGAGTATTTTAAGAAGATACAAATTTCATATCTTCAAGTAGAATTTCAAATGAGAGGTACAACTTGATGTGGTGAAGTCATTTCCTTTTTATAAATGATGGATATGGTAGTTTTGGGATTAACCCTTAAATTTAAAATTATATAAGGTTGTTATTCAAGTTTGAAAGTCCAAAAAAGAGACAAAAGAGAAGAGTTAAATTATTTTGGTTCAAAACTCGCCTCAAAACTATTTTTTGAGAAAACTAAGAGTGTTTTAAATCCTTGTTATCTTTTATAGTATTACCCAAACTTACAATTACAATAGTAACTAATTAATAACATTAATAATCAATTTTAATGAAAAAATAAAAGATTTATCATTTTTAATAATTTTATAATTATAATTCCAAATTTTAATTTCATTCAATCAAATAATTTTTTCAAAGTATTGAAATTTTAATTTTAAAACAAATAAACATTGTCAGGTAAAAACAATTTTTTAGAGAAAAAATGTTCTTATACTTTAAATTTATATATAAGTATATTGGATATTAAATTTAATTACATAAATAGATATATTATAAAAACGATGGTCTAATTCCTTATAAGTTTTCCAAATCGGAATATCCCTTAACAATAATTAATAAAAATAAAAGAAAAAAAATTATATTCAATAAACATTTTAATTAGTAAAAATAATGTGTTCCAATGGTTTTATATGTTAATTTTTTTAAATGAATAATTTTATTAATAAAATTCATATATGTTTATTTAAATGGTTTTATAAATTTATAGTTTATTATTATATGGTAGTTATGTAATAAAAATTACTAGTTATACGAAAATTGTATTTTTCGATTAAAAACTAGAATTTTCAGAAAAAGATCAGAAATTCTTAATAATTCAATTTTGATTAGGTGAATTAAAATTGAAGTTCATTTTTATTATTTTTTAATCCCAAAATTTATATTTTTTTAATAAAATCACATAATATAGTTGAAAATTCATTTTAATTTTTTAAATGAAACTTTCAAATATAAACTTTTATTATTCTTATTTCATAATATTTACCAACTATATTATTGTTAAACAATTATTAATATAAAACACAATTTATTATCAATAATATTTTTCTATAAATAGAAATATGTATCTCATAAAATACTAGTTTTTTAATTATAATACTTCTATTTTTATATTTTATCTAAATATATCATTTCTATGTTTATGTTCGATATTTCTTGCAAACCAATCTACCAAAAAAATTGATTTATTTTAAGGTAATAATATATTATAATTTTATGGTGTCATAATGATTATATTTTGGTATACTTTTAAACACTAATAAATATTATTTGGTTAATAATAAACCAATTAATGTAATTAAGATCAACAATGTTAATAATTTTATCCCAAACATAATATTTATACAAAAAAATTCACTTCCTCTAAAAATAGGTTTTTATGTGTTATTTGTGATATTATTAAAATTTACTTTTTCAAACCATATAAATATTATTTCATAAAATGGATTTTATATTTGGTATCATTGGTTAAAAATTATATTATTTGGTCTCTATTAATTTTAGGCATAAAAATTAAATAAACTAGGTAAAATTACTATAGAACCTTAAAAAAATCAAAAGAGTGTAAAATAAATTGGTATATAATTTAAATCATGTCAAAAACATTTTTCCAAATGAATGTTTGGGATATGATTGACTTGGCCAAATCCCCCGCTCCATTATTTTCCACTTTGGATCAACTTTTCTTTTGAAACATGTGAACTATTTATACTAATAATTTATATTTATAAAAATATCATTCCATCTGATTATAAAAGGGTACTTTCACCACTAATTTGAGGATATTATAAAAATTTTATTTCTTATTTAAACTATTCCCTTCTATAGAATCATATTCAACTATCATAATCCTTTGGCCCGAATAAATTTCTTGATTTCCATCATTTCAAAAAATTCCTCTAAGGGGAATATCAATTTACCAACGTGATTTCTCATCCATCCACTATATAGTGACATATACTTAACATACATAAAAATTGAATAATATTTTGTGAATTTTTATTACATTGAATAAACACAAGTTTTAGGACAGTAATAGTATAGTGTTTTTGGAAATGTGGAACCATAAAAATTGGTCCATAAGTGAGCTTTGTCATCACCCACTGCGTTATTTACTACTAGCACACTTATTATAAATATAATACATAATGGTATTATAGAATAAACAATTATTGATAAATTCATTGGAAATAAGTGCTCAATTATCCAATAAATCCAATTTATTCATAAAATTTTGATTTCCTCAAAAAAAATTATTTTTTTTATAACCAAATATTATAATTAATATCTAGAAATTTTATAAATTTTATTTTCTAGTATTGATATAATTATTTTAAATCATCATTTCATTATTATCTTAGAGTTATTTCTTTGGGATTTTTCTGAAAATATTGATTTTCGAGTTAATAGTGAAAAAATGGTTTTTATTGAAAATTTTATTTAAGTTTCAAGAATTGACGAAGTTCCATTTTGTTTATAAATTGTTTCAATGGAAAATTATTTATAAAATATTATGAATGATATAATTAATTTCACTACAATCAATTGTTTTATTGAATATGGTATAAAACGTCTTTATACGTAAAAAGGTATTTATCTGAAACACTTTTATCAATATGTTTTGTGGTTTAATATTAAATTAATTTATTTCACTTCTAGAAGTCAATTTAGGAAAAATTTGATATGTATTTTTAATTAGGATAAATATATTGGTTTAAATATTTTTCTTTTATTTTTTATCATTATTAATAGTAACCATCACAAATAATTTTCACCATAGTAAGAGTAAATCGGGTAATTATGGTCAAAATAATATGATAGGGAATAAATATGACCTTAAATATTTTATTTTCCCTAACGTTTTAGAGGATTTATCCCATGAATATTCAAGTTTAAGATATATGGAAACATGGTTCCATATTTCATTGATTTTAACCTTTATAATATTTAAGTAAAAAAATGACACATTCTAAAATTTAATAATGATAATATTTTTTGACGGGGGAAAAAATAACATTCAGTTATAAACATTTATTTGAAATATAAGTAAATATTTTATCATGTTAATTTATTTCTAATATTCTGTGATGAAATAATTATCTGAAATGCTTACGTACTGTCGAAACAATATTTATTAAATTAATGGATAAAGAGAATTAATGATTTAGAAAATATTAAGGGTTATATAATTTCAATTAATTATAGTATTATATATTTTTATATAAATATAATATTTTATAGATGTTTTAAAGTATTATATTTTAATTCCATTTCATTCATGTTGTATAAAAATTCAAATTAAATTAATAGTTCCCTAAAAAAATTAATGATATTTTAAAATAAATAATATTTAATTAAATGATTAAAAATTATAAAGGATACTATATTCATTCAAGGGATTGGTATATTTTTTAAAATATAATCCATGGTCTAATTATGGTATAATTTTCCTTTTATAGTAACTATCTTTACCCCTAAATTGTAATAGTCTTTATTATCACGATAACCATCAAAAAGGGTTAACATAGTTTAAAACAAAAAGATAAATGTAAAAGAAAAATATAAACATGTCAAAAAATTTGGATGAGATTATTTTTAAAAAATCACATCATATCTTCAAAATTTCATCATTTTAATACATTTTTTCTATAAAGTAAATTTAAATTAATTTAATACTGTAAGTAATTCCAAAAGTGACCCTTCCCTCATTTAGAAAAGGGAACCTACTCTCCTATTTTCATTACACCTCAAAAAAGTATGGTTTATAAAAGAACCAAAAACCCCATACCTTACATACCTAACCACATTCTAATATCCTTTTTTGATTATAAATATGTCTTAGGAAAGCTTTAGGAATAAACCTAATGTGGTGGTCTAAACAATAGTTATGGGTCTAGAAAAAGTTTTTTCATTTTATTTAATCTTTTACATTAATAAAATATTATAAAAACCTATTGATATAATAAAATAATTATATCCCACATAATTTGATGTCATTATGTTAATTTCAAAAAAAAATCCATATCATCTTCCATCAAATGGTTAAGGAAACCATCATTCATGTGCATGGTGAGATACCACCTCGTGAACTGCTGTAATTTTTTTCCAGCACCATAACTCATGGGTGGTTATAATGGTTTATTTAATTCATATATAATATTAATTAAATAATTTTCATCATGTAAATGTAATATAACATCTATTTTTTACATTCCCATTTATTGAAAAATTATAATGTCGTTCATGTGTAGGTCTGGACTACCTCCTCACGAAGCAATGTGATTATTTTTTCATCACCACATCACATATATGATATATATAAGAATGTTTAATGAAATAATATGGTATTTATTATATAATTAAAGTTATTTAAATAAAAAATACTACTTACATTCTTTTTATCATGATCATTGAAAAATGAAAATGTTACTCGTGTGTACCTATGACATACCATCTCCTTGATTATAACATAGTTCATTTTTTCCTAATCATTTTTCAAGATTTGTATTAAAAATATATTTAATGTATGAAAATGATAATTATTTCAAGATTATTTTTCTTTAGATGATCTAATAATGACCTCACTGACCATAGTCATCCAACCAAAGTCAATTTAGATATATGAGGCATATATCATCAAAATATTGGAGATAAACTTAAATAATTAAGTAATTGAATATAAAATGGTAATATATAAAATAGACGAAATAATAAACATGAAAAAGGTTCCAAAAAATTTAAATAGTTAACATATGTTTATTATTTAGGATGAGATACAACATAACTCACAATTCAGACTCGATGAAAGGAAAACATTAACATAAATTCTTATTTTAAATGTTTAATGATTTATTTACTAAATAGTTTTATTCCTTGTCCATATTTGTACAATTATTTTATAGATGTATTAATATAGATATAAGGTAATTTAAAATGATATTTGATGTCTGTTTTGAATTTATTTTAAAGGATTTAAAAAGTAATCTATTTACATATTTTATACAAAACGTTTTCCATTTATTTAGAAAAGGAAAAAAGGAATGTTTTATTTTAACATATATGACTTCAACAATCATTCACACCATCATAAACATTGTTGGATGTTTTTAGTCCATTACAGAGTTTCGTGTTTTCTTCAATGAAAAACTATTTCCCCATTTTTTTCTAGGTATTTTGGTGTTGAATATTGGTTTCTCAATGGAAAGGGTATTTCAATATCTGGAAGTGTTTTTCATACGGGTTAAAATCTGCTTTTCAATGATTTAACAATGTAAAGTGAAAGAATTTTCCTTTGATTCTGATATGGTACTCAACAATTATATATGATGATGGGGTGATCCTAATACAACTTATATGATTTGGTGAGCCTGATACAGTTTGTACGATGGGTGAGCCTAATACAGCTTATATGAGGGGTGAGACCCATTATACCTCTCTAATGGATTGGGTAATGTTAATTATATTCAATGGAAATAAGTATTGAGTAAACTAAGATGTTTTACCCAATGTACATTACTATGATATATTTATTTCTAATATGGGTTACAAATATAATATTATAAGTCACCTTAAACAAGTTAATATATGCTTTTAATGAGTGTTAAAGGGATTATTTATGAAATAAGTTCTATGTTTTTTCATGGGGATATGATTTATTTCATATTAGCAATGAATATATTATAAAGGTAAACATTTAATTGTTATTAATATTTTTCCCCAGACTAAAATAATTGTTTCATTTATTTCTCTTACAGAGATTTTTGTTCTCATCCAATGTTTTTAAATTTTTCTGAAGGGTTTAAATATGTTTAATAGCAAATACTATGTCAAGTTTGACGTCCTCGTGATTTTTCGTGAAAATAATACATGTGTTATTTTAAATGTTTAATACTATATGGAAAATGGATAATAAGATAATGTGTCCACTCTAAAGGTTGTTGTCCTAATTTTCTAAAACTATAACCCTAATAGTTCATTGAGTATGTTTGTGATCCCATTTTATGTTTTTGTGTTTTTTATTTTTTAGGATTGAAATTGTTTTGAATTTATTGATATCATGCAAGAAATGTTACAATAGACCTGAACAAGTAGTCTTGGACACATCATTGAAACATGAGATGTATATTCCTGGGTTTGATTCTTATGAAGGTGGCTCGATTTTCACTATCAGAAAATTACAACATCAAAAGGAAAAATATTGGATTAGTTATATTCTCATGTACCTTGTAGTTTTAGAGTTTTAGAGAATAAGGACTAAATTTTAACATAAGGAATCCATAAAAGACTAGTTTATAAATATGAACATCATCTCCCACTATATCCAACATTTCATATTTCACAATACGTCATGAACATCATCCATATATAATCCTTCTAGATATTATTTATTCAAACTCAATATTTATAACATAGGAAAAGTGAAACATATGTAGGATGATCTCAAATGCTCGTTAAGGGTAAATGTAAGGGTTAAAAATTGTGCGTTATCTGGGATTATAAGAACAAAATATGGTTGTTATGTTATAATAAAAGTGCATGAGTATACCATAAGAATATTCATACCCATCAATACCTAGACCATCCGACCTTAAATATGGAATATGATTTAACTATAACATCTTTTATTTTACCATGTATTATTTTTATAAATTATATGGATTAATTTGGAATCCCGGTGCTGAGACGATATGAAATTATGTGGCCCAGTGTGTCCAGAACAATTTTTTAAAATGTACTAAAAATCCAATAGCACCAATGCATTGTTTTCATTGAAAAAGTGGAAAAACCCTTAAATGGGTTCTCAAATCAGAAATCTGATGGAAATTTTAAACTTATAGTGGTGGATTTACCCTAGGCGTGACCTAACTATGGTCAGCGTGGGACGTCTGTAGAAAAATTTCCCAGGGAAGTAATCGTAAATAAAATTATTTTATTTTTAAATAATAATAACTCAAGAACAGTGACTTGGATTTGAAATATCATACCACATTTGAGTTTGTAATGTGGTGTTTTCCCTTGGCACAACTTAACTATGGTCAGTCTGGATATTTTGTAGAAAAAACATGAAAAGAACATAATCGACATTAAATAATTTAAATAAAAATTATTTTATATTGCATCGAAATTGATCATTTATTAAAATTTGAAATAAATTCAGTGTTATTACCATAACCCAGAAATTCATGTGATACATGGTGAAGAACTATTTCAAAAAATGATGATGGATCATGGATCGATGATTGGTGCACTACTGATTTGATGGAATCTCATTGATGATGATGACACAACAATCCTTTTTCAATGACTGATCCAAATTGAGGTAAGACAGTTTATTTCTTGTTTATTTTCCCAGTTGTTGATTTCCATGATGAATGAGGGTCAATCCATGAAAATAATGATCCATTGTTCGGTCATGTTGTGGGTAGGGACATTATTTGCAAGGATTATTTAAGGAGGTTTCCCTTATTCTTCTTTGTTCTCTGTTCTAACAAGAACGAATTAAGGCTGAAATGAACAACATTAGAGGTTCGTTACTAAGGTGTTCATTGTGATTTTATCTACCTCATTCATTGCGTTCTTCACTATTGGACCGTCATGGCCACAGTTTCATGTTTCGAGTGGCTCTAAATGTGATCAGACCCTTGGATTAGAGTCACACTTGTAGTGGAGGATAGACATTTATAGATTAGGACCTAAGGAGTCAAGATATAAAATTGTTTTGAATTCCAAGAATAATAGGTGGATCGATGGTCCGTGAAAGGGTCCACCGGCATGGGTCTGATGAGATAGTCCAACGAGGCGAAGCGTTGGTGGTGCAGTGACCAGGAGCAGCGGTCACTGAGGATGGTAATGGTGATGATGATCCACAAGACATTTCGGGTGGCTGTGGGATGTGGCATTTGTGCCCTCCACATGGGATTCAATAGGTGACAACGTGTGATGAAAAAGTGACCGCAGGGGATGTGGCATGTGACCTAATGGACCAGGTCAAGCCAAGAAAATAATCCAAGCCCAGTGGGTTGGGTCGGACCCTATTTAGATCAATGTCAAACCTGAGGTGACATGAGCATGACTAGGGAATGTTCAACCTTAGAAGTTGACAATGAGCCCTAGTCGCACCACCCATCGCAAGGTCGTGGCAGCTAGGGCCCCAGTCAACTATGTTGTCCATGGGCCAATCGGTTCGGGTGGTTGACTACATTGGTCAAAAACCACATTTAGGGGACCGACAATGCGGTCAGTCAACGTGCCCAATGGTCTCCCCTCTTGAATTGTCAAATGGGCACAACATTCAAATGATACATCCATTTGACGAGTCATCGGTGGTGTTGGGACCCATACAATGGGACAATCCTTTTAAGATAATATGGTTAGTATTTATCTTTGACCAGTATAGTTTGATATAATTCCATTGTTCCTTTACTCAAGGGTTTGAAATGGAATTACATCCACATTACTAGATTTTATTCCCCTATAGAGGTCACGTGCCAGATAGAGTTATGGTATCCATACTTGGGACTGGTGCGATCCTATATCACACCTAGTGTAGTTTTTATGGAATCGATGTTACCTATGAGAGTAGGGCATTGGTCCTCTATCTAGTGGGATGCATCAGTAGAGTTAGTGGTATTCTTTGGGAAGGATCCACTACATTACGAGCCACATGAGTAAGGATAGTGGAATTCTCTAGGAAGGATCCTCTACGTTGCGGATTGATCCAAATTTGGTTTGTATTATTCTTTAGGAATGATACTATCTATGAGGAATTATAATCTTCCTTGACTAATATTTTGTCTTATTGGTAGGGTCAAAATGTTCTAGACCTCTTCATAAGTGTCTCTGATTACAACATGGATCGTGGAGAAAGTTATCCGAGGATGAGCGTGCTTCAAGGTGAATCCTATGGAAGATAGTTGGTCAAGACCACTTAATGTAATAGTGTTTCTCATGTGTACATCTATATGTACTTATTATATTTTTTGTGCACATAAAACTATGTGGAACTGAATTTAATAAAATGGTCATAACATTATCTCCATAAGTCAAAATTCCTCTAAATGTTGAGATTAGTCGGCCTCCATTATTATATAAAAAATTTAAGAAGGAGATATATCAATATTGATTTGTATGGATTTCCAAATCAGGGATCCAAGTGGAGGGGTAGTTTTGGAATGAAAATAGTCTACCACCATGGGTTATAAATGAATCCCCTCATCTTCTTTAAAAAGGGTTATAATTTCATAAAAAGGAATGATAGTTTGGCCTGACCAAAGCTCTGCCAAGGGCTTGGTAGGATCATTCATAGTCATGTTTTTACTTGAGAAACCACTCCTCCTTTCTTCCTTTCATTTACTTTTGTTTTGTTCTTTGTTTATTATCATGTAAGTGTTTGTTTTGTGTAATTATGTTTTAATGAAAGTTTCTCCTTCAATATATCTTATTAAAATCCACCTTATTTAGTTTAATATTAATGTTATTAAAATATTTTAAATCAAGTTAAAACCCCTTCCCTTTTTTCTTCCTTATTCAATCGAAATTATGTTTTTAATTCTCATTATCGTTTGCGTGTGATTTTGACAGACCTCTCTTTTCCAATCCCTTTCTTTTTCTTATCTTCTTAATTTATCATCATAAAAATTATAAATAGATTATTAATAATTTCAATGGATTAGTAAATCTCTCTTTGGGGTGACTTATAATTTAGGGATGTTAAGAGATTGAGATCTTTTGCTCGATGTGTATTCTTTGAATTAACATTGTGTATGTCGGACATAACATGTCGTGAATTAATGACTTGTTTTGATTAACTAGTGGTTTCCATGGATTGTTGGATCTATAAATACACTACTACAAACAAGATATGATTAATATTAGAACCTTACGTTAAGTTAGGGCTTGGATTAAATCCCTAACACTTGGGAATTCCAATCAACGTCAACTGCTGACTTGGGTGTAAATTTAATGAAATATAAAGCGAGGCTCAAGGATATCACAAGATTAACTACCTAATAATGAACTAAACCCAATATTTTACACTTTTTTAAATCAATATTAATCAATCAATCATTCAATAAGCTCTGCAACCCCCCATCAGAATACAATCAACTAAAAACAATTGACTATTAAAAAGTATCAACAATGAGGATTTGACCCGAGGGCTGCTATACACATTACCAAAGCACCAGAACCTTGAATAGTATATAGGTGAAAATCGGTCATTCCTTTCAAATGGATTCATTGCTGGGGATGGTGAAATTAAGTAGTCGTTAGTTTCTGGTTATTGTAAAAAAATAAAATAAAAAAAATAAAAAAAAATTGAAAAAAAACAAAAAGAAAACCCCACCTTCCTCTTAAAAATCATTAACGGGAAAGAAAAGAAAAACCCTTGTTCTTATTTCTTCCAACATCTCTCTGAATTCCCCTGTAGCCTCCCAAAAAATCCCATGGATTTGTTTGACCCTAAAATTGAGAAAAAAATTTTACAACATAGGAGGAACATTTGGGATAATCAAATAATTCAAGAACCAGTCCTTGTCCAACTAGTTGAATAAGAAATAGACAATCCTAGGGAACATACAATTAATGAAATTTCTACCCCTAATACGAATTACCAACCACTTGGTATTCAATATTCAAACATATAGTCTGACTTTTAACTCAAATATAGTTTGATTCATCTTCTCCCTCATTTCTATGGGCTAGCAGGTGAGGATCCAAATCTCCACCTTAAAGAGTTCCGAGTGTTGTGCTCTACCATGAAGCCTCAAGAGGTTTCTAAGAAAAAAAATCAAACTCCGAGCATTACTTTTTCCCTGTATGACTTCATCAAGTCGTGGATTTACTCCCTCCCTCATAGTTCCATAACCGCATGGAATGACATGAAGCGACTCTTCTTACAGAAATTCTTACCTTCTTCACGTAATGATTCTATCTGAAAAGAAATTAGTGGTATCTGTTAATTCCCAAATTAATCACTCCATGAGTAGTAGGATAGGTTCCAAAATATTGTTGCAACCTGGCCAAACTACCCAATCCCTAACCAACTATTGATCCAATACTTCTATGGGGGTTATTGGAAATGGAGAGAACTCTCATTGATGTCGTAAGTGGTAGTGCTCTTGTTGATAAAACTCTTGTAGCTGCATGAGATATTATAAGATACATAGATAAAAATAGACAAAAATTCCATACTCGATCACATGCTCAAGTAAAAATAGTCCATGAAAATCAATCCATAGAGCCGGTAAAGATGAATCAGTGGATGAGTGAACTTTCAGGTCTTGTGCGACAACTAGTTGTGACGTCCAAAGCCCCAACCTCATCTTCTCCGCAATCTCTGTCCCCGAGATGTATCAAGAAATGTGGAATCTATATCTCCCCATATCATCCAACTGACACATGTGCACAACTTCAATAGAATCAATATAATTCATATTGACCAAATGAGCTCAATGCAGCATATGCTCAGTGGAACCCCAATGCTAAACAATTAGGTCTGTTCATTATACACTTCATCCAACCCCACTCTGAGCCCTTCTATTCAAAATTCCACCAAGGCTTGAGGTATGGTAATCCCATATCTCATCCCCCACAATTCCTTCTTCAAAACCCAAACCAATTCCAATGTGGTCAAAGTGTTGGTAACTTCCAACAACGTTACCCTTTTGATCTTCAACCTCAATGGATCAATCCTCCTCTTCCTCCTCCTAGATTCCACTATCCTAGTGAGCCTTCCCAATACCCAAACCAATACAATCACATTACCATGAACCAAAATCCAGGTAATCCCAATCTGGTACAAGCCACTTCTTCCAAGAAACCATGGGAAATTGCAATGGAAGATCTTACCTCTTTCACTCATTCCAGCATTTAAAACATTAAAACCCAAATAGGTCAAATTGCATCGTACCTGAGCTAGAAACAACAATCTGATTCTTCCCAACTCCCATATTTACCATTACCCAACCCCAAGGGTAATGTAAGTGAAATTGCACTTAGATCGGGGAATCAAATTCATATGCCTCAATATAAGTCCACCAACTCCCATTTGAATGTTGACTTAGAAAATGAAATGAAATAGAAATATGAAAATGAACTGGAATCCATTCCCTCACCTCCTTCTATTCCTCTTAGGAATCCAATTCCTTTTCCTCAAGCTATTTTTATGCCAAATAAGTCCTTTAAACCCAATCCTAAAATGCTCGATAGGTTTAGACGTGTTGAAGTCAACATTCCCCTCTTAGATTCCATAAAACAAATTTCTATGTATGTCATGTTTCTTAAGGAATTTTTCACCCATAATAGGCAACTTATGACATTTAAAAAAATTTCCACCCAGCTGTCTATTCCCATAATGTGAAAAGATCCAGGGAACTTTACGGTTCCATGCGAAATTGGAACTTCCAAAATTGACGATGCACTCATATACCTAGGATCCTCAATTAATATCATGACCAAATCCATATTCCCCACCCTTGGCCTAGGTCCCTTACATCCAATAGGTGTATTCATTCAATTGGTCAAACGAATCACTTCTAGTCTGGAGGGTATAATCAAGGATGCCTTGTTCATGTTAATGATCTTATCTTCACATCTGATTTATATTTCCTTGACATATAAGGTGAGACGAACTCTTCTTGATCTCCCTTAATTCTAGGAAGACCATTCCTAATGAAAGCGGGAACCAAATTGATGTCCATTCTGGAATCTTATCCATGGAATTTGGTGACCAACTGGTCAAGTTCAACATTTTCCAAGCCATGTGATACCCATCTAAGGATCACTATGAATTCTCAATCCATTCTTCTGAGGACACTTATAAGAGTCAAATGAACCCCAATCCAACATGTTCTTCATGTTCTACTGAAAAAGGATCTTGTGAAATCTGCACCATGATTAACCAATTAATTAATGGTGAATTTGACATGGACCTATCATTCATAGACTCTTTCATTCTAGAGGATCTTGAAAAATCTCTTGAACCCCACATCATCTATGATTTATACTTCTCCACCTTGGTCAGTATGATGGAAAATGAATCAAAACATACTGAATTCCCTTCCTCCATTCTTGAGTTGTCTAACCCACAAATGAAAGATGTAACTGATCTGAAACCTCTTCCTACACACCTGAAAAATGAATTCATTTTCCATGATCACTCTTATCCTCTCATTATCTCTACTTCACATACCGAATCTAAGGAGTCAAAACTTATTGATGTGTTAGAGGAAAACAAAAAGGCCTTAGGTTGGACCCTAGATGACATACCCGGAATCAGCCTTTCCCTTTGCATGCATCACATCAATCTTGAGGAATCATCCAACCCAATTATATAATCATAAAGAAGACTTAATCCACTCATACTTGATGTAGTTAGGGAAAATATCATCAAGATTATTCAAGATGGTATTATCTACCCATTTCTTGATAGTTAATGGGTTATTCCAATTCAAGTTGTACCTAACAAGGGTGTGATAACTGTGGTCACAAATGAACATGGTGAGGTAGTCACAACTCGAGTGAAGAACAAATGGTTTGTGTGCATCGACATTAAGAAATTGAATGTTGAAACAAGACAACATCACTACCCTCTTCCATTCCTTGATCATATGCTAGAACAATTATCTAGAAAGTCACACTATTGCTTTTTTGATAGATACACTGGATACTTTCAAATCCCAATCGCACCTCAGGACCAAGAAAAGACTACTTTCACTTTCCACGTTGGAACATATACATATAGGATAATTCCATTTGGCCTTTGAAATGCTCCTGAAACATTATAGAGGTTTATGGTGAGTATCTTTTCTGAATTCATTGAACATTGCATGGAGGTATTCATGGATGACTTTACCATTTATGGTGGTTCATTTTAATCTTGATTGAATTCACTATCCCTAGTCTTTCAAAAGTGGGTCTAGTGTAACAATGTTTTAAATTTTGAATAATGTCACTTGATGGTTCCAAATGGGATTTTTCTAGGGAACATAGTTTCAAAAGAGGGTATTGAAGTTGATCCTTCCATAATTGAAGTGATCCAATCAATTCCTGAAACCTCTTTTGTTCGATAAATCCATTCATTCCTCGGTCATGCTGGTTTCTATCTGCGATTCATCCATAACATTAGTAGGATTTCCCTCCCACTCACTCAGTTTCTCCAAAATGATGTCACATTCTATTTTTATGAGGTTTTCAAGAGATAATTCATTGAACTCAAAAATGATCTCACATCTACCCCGATAATCCAACCCCTACATAGGTCCTTACCCTTTGAGTTGATGTTTGATGATTCTGATAGAGTCGTTGGGGCTATTCATCATCAATGAATTGAAAAAAATTCTTCATGACATCTATTATGCCTCAAAAACTATGGATGATACTCAATATCACTACACCATGATTAAAAAGGAACCCGTAGTAGTGGTTTTTTCCTTAGATACATTCTGGCCCTATCTCTTAGGTGCCAAAATTATCATCTTCACATACCATTATACTATAACGTTCTTACTCAAAAAAGTGATTCTGAACCGAGGCTAATAAGATGGATCCTACTGCTCCAATAGTTTGACTGTGAAATCAATGATAGAACAAGAAAAGAAAACCATGTGGCTGGTCACCTAAGTAGAATTTAAAATTCTTCTCATTTAGAAATCATTGATCTTGAATTCATCACTGATCACCTTTCATCTCTCACTCCAAAGTTACCATCGTACATCCCAATTGAAATTTACTTGGTTTCTAGTGTTTTTCCTAAAATATTTTCCTAAGAACAAAAAATGAAGTTGAAAAGTGATTCAAAATACTATTTTTGGGAAGAAACAAATATTGGAAAATGTGGGAAAACATGGTAATTAGGATATATGTGGACGAATATGAACATTCCTCCATCTTAGAATTTTGTCACTCACTTCCCGGAGGTGGCCCCTTTGGACTACAAAGGACCTCCCGAAAGGACCTAAAATCTACATTCTTATACACTTCAATCTTCAAGGGCTAAGATGAGTTATGTCAATCATGTCCCACTTTCCAAAATTTTGGATCAATTTCAAAGAGAAATGAAATGCCCCAAAAGCCTTTAATATTCTGTTAGATCTTCGATGTTTTGGGGCATCGATTTCATGGGACCATTACCCCCTTCCAATGGATTCTAACACATTATTCTTGCGGTTTATTAGGTTTCTAGGATGGAAGAGGCTAAAACCTCTAGAAAGGATGATTCACATACAGTTAGTGAGTTCTTAAAAACACCCATCTTCCACCGATTTGGAACACCATGTGCCTTGATAAGTGACTTAGGAACTCATTTTTGTGAAAAAACCATGGAATATATTTTGAAAAATATTGTGGTTGTACATGAAACATCAACTTTATATCACCCCCAAAAAATTGGAATGGCTGAACTTTCTAATAGATAAGTGAAATGAGTTCTTGAGATAATTCAAAAACCCACCAGAAAAGACTGGCCTGAAATACTTGGAGAAGCACTTTGGTCTTATCGAAATTCCTATCAAACACCCATTGGGATGTCTCATTTTAGAATAGTGTTTGGTAAAGCGTTTCATTATCCAATTGAGTTCCAAAATATTCCTTTTTGGGTTGTGAAAACCTATAATTTTGATTGGAAAAAATCTAGGGATGAAAGATTGTTGCAATTAGCAGAACTAGAGGAGCTTGGACTTGACTCCTATGATAATTAAAATCTTTACAAATAAAAGTCTAATGCACTCCATGAAAAAAATATCCTGTGAATGGTATTATATGAAGGTGAAAAGTTATTTCTTTTAAACTCTTGATTTCTGCTTCACCCAGGTAAGCTTAATTCTTGTTCGGAAGGTCCTTTTATTGTTTCTCATGTTTACCCATTTAGTGCAGTGAAAGTCCAAGAACCATCATCCAAAAGGAGATTCACAGTTAATGTACATCAGTTAAAGCATCACCATGAGTGGACTCACAATCCTGGAACCACATCGACTTCCATCGTATCCACAACATCTACAATAAACACACCACTGGATGGAGATAGCGACCTGCCAAATCCAAAATAGGGAGAACCTCTTTCCCTTTAACTATTCGTCCTCCTTCTCTCTCCCTCTCTCTTTATTATTCTTCCTCTATCGTTCTGTTTTACCACTTTATTTATCAAACTCTTTCTTTTTATATTTCTTTTTTGTGTGGGTGTGTATTTTAAAAAACACCAAAAATAAAAATAAAAATTAGAAAATTTAAAAAACCAAAAAGATTCATACTTTCTCACCATCGAGTTTTTAAATTTTTTCCAACTATTTTTTGAAGTAAAAAAGACATGGTTTCATCTCAAAAAATTTTTGGTTTATTCATAAAATTGGATAAAGAATTTTGTGTCAAAACCAAAAAAATTAATGCTCAATTTTTGATTTGGAAAATTATTTTCCCCACCCATGAGGAACAAAATTCTCTTTTATGCCATGGATACATATGGACATAATTTGAAAATTTGTGTTTCTCACCCCCATTTGTGCATCTTTATTTTTTGGAACATAGAGCAGAATTTCTTCCTTTGGTGTGAATTAATATGATAGAAGCGTTTTATGAACCCCATGAAATTAATAATATCCAAATAACCTCCCATTTCCCTTACATTAATCCTCCTTTTGAAAGCCTCTTAGAGCCAATGAAAAACTTTTATTTTATAGACACATTACAAGTCCAATACCTTCTCTCACCCAATTTCTACATGGATTTACATTTCATTATTTCTTGAAATTTAAGTGTGGGGGGAATGGATTTCATTTTTTGGGTTCCCTTTTATTGATTTTCAATGATTTATCATATTCTTGATGGAAATCATCCATTTTAGTGTGGGGGAGGCGTTTTCATTCAGTTAGTTTTGGGGAATTTATGGTGATTTAATTTATGTAATTTTGTAATTGTTATTTAAAAGTATTCAAAAAAACCAAAAAAAATCAAAAACTAAAAAATGGGCTGTGTCTTTGGAAGGTCAAAAATTAATCTTCCTAAACCTTTGACCTTATTATAACTATTACAATTATTCTCCTGAATAGATAAATCATGGTTTGGTAGACGAGTGTGAGATCTTTTTCAAGTTCAACTTTTGAAAAATGAAAGGAAAAAAAGAAAATAAAAGAAAAATAAAAACACTTATGCCATCGGGGGAATTTTTCTGTTTTGTAAATATTACATCTTCTTATACCGTTAAAATTTTCTTCCTCTCTTTTCTATTTATTCCCACAATAATTCCATTTAAAATATTTGTTTTAATTTCCTTCCATATTTCATTTCAAAAACATTGTGCATATTTTTTTCCATGATTGTGTTTTACCCCCTTTTTCTAATCTTTTAGGAATCATCTTCATACCGTCCCATAAACAAAGAAAAATACCTAAAAAGACATATTTATTTTTTGAGCACTTCAGGATAGGGAGTGAAATCTGAGAGCTCTTACAAACTAGAATATTTTCACTATTGGTTGGTGAAAGAGTGAACCTCCATAAATGAATTTTATCATCTTCATAGGTGTGAGTTTTGAGTGTCCACATTTTCCATTTCAAAATTTGAGCATGGAAAATTAATTTTTTTTGGAACATTTTTTCTGTAACATTTTGTGGTTTAATTCAATATGGATGAGTAAAATAGTCTAAATCTCCCCTTATTGATGTAATCAAAATTTTAATATTAGTTTGTGAGTGAAAATGATTTTGTAAATTTTTTTATATTTGTTGAACAAGAGGAAATACACAAGAATAAGTGTGGGGAGTGGATGTTATTAACATTTTTAAACTTATTTTATACTCCATTTACTAATTTTATATGAAATGTGTGTAATTTGTGTGAAATATTAATGTTTTAATACTAAATTTAATTTTTGAGCATTTTTAGAAGTAGTCCAATTGAGTCAGTTTACAATATTATTAATAACTATCACCCTAATGATGAAAATTGTTTGATTATTGTATTTTAGTATTAATTATTCAATTTTAAACATATAATTAGAATGAATAATGGTCCAATTCTTCCATTGGGAGGGTCATATGGTCCACCAATGAAAACCCAATGAAATAGTAAAGAAACTGGACCATCTTTGATGATTGAGTTACTAGTATAAATCTCGAAGCCCAATTTTTATGAAACTCTACCATATGTTCTTTATTATATAATTTAATCATTGATAAAAATTTGAAGTTCCAACTACATGAACAAGGGTCCCAACCGATGCTTTTAATTCCATCCCACCAATCTGGTAGGAAATTAAAATCTGGACACTATTAATGACATAGCTCATGATGTAATCATAAAATAAAGCAGAGATTTTTCATTGTGAAATAGTAGATATAAGTGGAAAGTTTTTTTGAAGAAATATTTCATATTTTAAGGCATATTTATATTGATAAACCCATTCAACTATAGGCCTTCTAAAAGTATGGATTTAAATGGACAGATTAAATTTGTTTAATCAAATGACCCTAACATTGGATCCATATGTCCAAATGCCTCAAACTGTCGAGATTATTCTGCGAAAATTATTATATACAACTTTCAAGAAGGAGATATCTCAAGATTCAGCTGTCTTAATGTCTAAATTGTCGAGCCAAGGGGAGGGGTAGTTTTGGAATGCAAACAGTCCACCAACTTGGGCTATAAATACATCCCCTCCTCTCCTTTCAAAAGGGTTTACATTTCAGAGAAAAGGATGATATGTTCGGACGACCAAAGACCTTAAAAAGACATGGTAGGATCTCCCATAATCATGTTTTTAATTGAGAAACCAGTCCTCCTTTATTCGTTTCATTTACTTTTGTGTAGTTCTTTGTTTGTAATCATGGAAGTGTTTGTCTTTTGTAATTATATTTTAATGAAGATTGCTTCTTAAATATCTATTATTTTCATCCAACTTATGTATTTTAATATTATTGTTCTTAAAATATTTTAAATCATGTTAAAACCCCTTCCATTATTTTTCTTCCTCATTCAATTTAAAGACTATTTTTAATTCTCACTATCGTTTCTGTGTGTGTGTGTGTTTGATGCACCACTATTTTCTTATTCATTTCTTATTATTCTCTTATTAATTTATAATAATAATAATTATAACCAGATTATTAATAATTTTAATGGCTGAGTAAATATATCATTTGGGTGAGTTATAATTTAGGTATGTCAAGCTATTGAGAGCTTTTTCTCGTTGAGTATTCATTGAATTAAAATTGTGTATGCTGGACATAACATGTCATGGATTAATGATTTTTTTTCTTTAATGAGTGGTTTATATGGATTATTGGAACCATAAATACAATACCATAAACAATATATTATTATGATTATAACCTTAAGTTATGTTAACGCATGGATTAAAGCCTTAACACTTGAGAATTCCAATCAACGTCAACTTGTGACATGGGTATTAATTTAATGCAACATAAAACTTGGCTCAAGGGTGTCACAAGCTTAACTACCAGATGATGAACTCACCCCAATATTTATCAATTTTTTAAATCAATCTTAATCAATCGATCATTTGATAAGATCTACAAACAAATCCCCCAATCAGAATACAATCACCTAAAAACAATTGACTACTAAAAAGCATCATCACCGAGGATTCGACCCGAGTGTTGTAATACACATTAGTATAGCACCGGAACCTTGACCGGTCGATAGAAGACAATCGATAATTCCATTCAACCAGCACTAGTATATGAGGACACACAATGGATGATCGTGTTTCTTGATTTTTATATGCAACTAACTCCTAAGTTTCGGGGTGAGCTAGACCCCCAGTTGGCTACGGATTGGTTGTAGACAGTTTCCCAGGTTTTCCGCCTTGTATGTAAACCTTCCGACTAGATAGAAGTCCTTTATACGATCCTTCTTCAAATATTAAAGTGTAAATTGTGGTGCTTGGTTACACAATATCATGATGAGACAGCTCTCTCCTAGACAGACTTTGAGTGTCTCTTCATAGAGGAGTTCTATCTAGCTATGTTGCATTTTGTTCTCATATAGGAGCTTCTGCATCTATAACAGGGCTGTGTGAACATGGAATAGTTTTAGCAAGGCTTACTACTCTTTCATGCTACTCTTTGGATATGGTATGAGACCAGTTCTTCAGGGCCTGAACCTTTGGGTAGGACTTACACCAAAACATAAGGGTGTTAGTGGTATGCCTTAGTATTCCTACTTATAATGGGGTATTTGAGCTGGCCCTACTAGTGGAGAGTTTTATAGAAGAGAAGACACCAAAAGTGGGAGCTAGATGTCGACACCAGGTAGTAGAGACCTCGGCAGTTGGTAGCTGATGATAGTCACATCGACCCAAGTGGGTCAAGCACTTCAAAAGATGGCCATATAACTCAGGTTCAGTGGTGTAGTGCTCCATGGGTAACTTGAGTAATCCCAAATACAGACATTGTTACACTTGTAGTGGTCAGGGACATGTGGAATGACATTTGGTCAAGTGACCACTGAGGTAGAGGTAGAGATATGAGAAGGGTGGTCCGTAGGGCGGCAGACATGGAATAGAAGCAGAAAAAGTAGTAGGAGTTGGTTGTAGGTTTGACCTATTACCACCACCACTCCCATGTGGTCTATGCCAAGATCAGGGAGGGGATAGGGACGAGTCCACCTACAGACAATTGAGTCATATGACCCCGGTGCTCTAGGGATGATATGAGGTATAATCTTTGTATTTTCCACATTATATGAAGTATAGATAGACACCGGTTCTAGTCCTTCCTTTTTTTTCCACAGACCTTGTTCGAGACTTGGTGATTTCAATTGAACCATTGACGTGACCCTTACATTTGTAGACTTCTATGGGAGGATATTATATGATCACACACTAGTTCCAATAGTGTGACCTAACACTTAGAGGCAAGAGTTTCAGTTGGGATCTCGTGGTAGTAGCGTTGAGGCCTTATGACTTCATTCTTGGTATGGACTACTTAACCATAGTTCATGCTCATGTTGACATTTCTATGTGAAAAGTTTTGTGTGTTCACAATGACGGAACCATGTTTTCCATTGTGGGTGAAAAATAAAATTCATGATGTGTTGGATGGACTCGCACATAGGAGGGTGCATCCAATTAGACATTAGTTGGCTAGCATCACCCTTAGTGTAGTGGATGATGAGTCCTTAGTTTCTAATAGTGGTGGTGTATTATGAGGATGTATTTCCAGATGATTTTTCAGGTTTACCTCCATGAAGGGATATGGAATTCTACAATGATCTACACCCCTCTAGGGCACCGATATCTAAAACGATGTATCAAATGGATATCATAGAGCTTGACGAGTTAAGGGTGTAGTTGGAGGACTTGTAGAGGATGAGATTCTTAAGACCCAATGTTTCACCCTGGGCATCTCGAATTTTGATTTCCAATAAGGTATATGGGAGCTTGATGTTATGTGTGGATTAACGACACCTGTAATAGTTGAACATGAAGAAAAAGTATCCACTACCAATGATCGATGACCTCTTTGGATAGTTTAATGTGGCATGATGTTTCTCAAAGATCAACCTCATATCAAGCTATCATCAATTGTGAGTATGAGATAAGGATATATCGTAGATGACATTCAGGTGTTGTTATAGTATCTATGAGTACTTTGTGATTCCTTTTGGCATGAATAATTCCTCGGAATTGTTCATGAGACTCATGAACTAGAAATATCATCCTCACATAGAGTGATTCATAGTGGTATTCATTAATGACAACCTAGTATACTCAGCTTCCAAGGAGGAGCACATGAGACACTTGAGGATGGTCCTGGACAAACTCCATAAATACCAACTCTATAGGATGCTCTCTAAGTGTCAGTTCTGTATTTGACAGGTCCATTTTATGGGACACGACATCTTGGATGCTGGAGGTGTAGTGCATCCAGAATAGTTTGAGGAATTTCTTTCATGGAAGGTTCCTAAGAGTGTTACTGAGGTATTGAGTTTCCTTATTTTGTAAGGGCACTATCGGAATATTGTGCTTACCTTTACCAGAGCAGACACACCCTTGACAACTTTGACATGGAAAGGGAAAACCTTTCATGTGGACAAGGATGTGCCACTAGTTCTTTCCTTATATGATTCATAGGTTAGATAGTGCTCCAATCCTAATGTTTTCAGAGGAAGGCATCAAGTACATGGTGTTCTGTGATGCATCATGAAAGATACTTTCTTGTGTCTAGATAGAGGGGAAAGTGGTGATTTCCTATAGTTGCACCAATTGAGACCACATAAGAAGAATTATGTGACCCATGATATTGAGTTATTAGATTTACCCTTTCATATTGAAGATGTGGTGACAATACTTCATTGGAGAGTGATTTATCATCAAATCTGATTAAACAAGTTTCATGTATATCTTCTCTCAAAAGGATCTAAATATCAGATAGAGGTGATGGATAGAGTTCTTCGAGGACTATGACATTGAGATTTTCTATACAAATCAAAAGGGGAACGTGGTGGTAGATTCTATCTGTAGGATTTGTATTTTGCAGTTCTTGAATGAGGTGTTAGATCAATGGGCCTCATTAAAGATATCTTTTGTGGATGGAGATGGAGCAGCTTACCTCTAGTTGGTGATTTTCACCCCTCCACTCTTAAAGGGATTCAATGAGGCACATAATAAGGATACCAACATTGATACCCTACATGCTTGGATATCTATAATATATTCTCATGATGGGTACTCAAAAGGATGGGAAAAAGTTTTTATTTTAATGGGATGAATAGTAGTACAAGTGTCATTGTTGGAGGATGTTTTGAGGGAGTTTCATACATCCCCTTCAGTGGTACATCCAGGTGTGGAAATGTAACAAGACCTTCAAAGTCAGTTTTTGTGGCCATGGATGAATAAGGGAGTTTCAAAGTTTGTCTCTTGATGCCTTACTTTATAGAAAGTGAAGTATGAGCACCAGGTTCCAATGGGTTTAGCTCAACCCCTTAAGGGTCAAAAATTGAAGTGGGATGGGCTATCAATGGACTTCATGACAGGATTACCACGTAAATCTAGGAGACATGATTCCATTTGGATCATTGTGGACCAACTCTCCAAGTCAACCCACTTCTAAGATATATGATAGAAGTGTTCAGTATAGATATTGGGACACCACTACATACATGATATATTTTGACTCCATGGAGTTTCATCTATGATAATTTCATATTTTGATGCTATATTTGTGTCATGTTTGTGGAATTGATTTTGGGAGGCGTTCGGGACTCAGTTATTCTTGAGAATAGTAGTTCACCCCCAAATGGATGACGAGAGTCAGGAGACCATTCAAGTTCCCTATGAAATGTTGTGATCTTACATGTTATACTTTGGTCGACTTTATGAGGATCCTTTGTGGGATAAATATTCCATTAGTGTGTGTTTGGTGGGTGCACAAGAATATACAATAGATGACATGGGAGTGGGATGCTCAATCTCATTCTCAGTACCCTCATTTGTTTGAGTAGCATTTTTTTGGCTTTCAGAGACATAAATCCACAAGGTGGAGAGAATTTAACATCTCAAATTTTCCAATATATTATTTTTTGAAATTATACTAATAAGTTTTGAGACCATGCACTGATATGGCATGTGAACTGAGGCCTGGTATGACCAAAACAATTTTTTGAAAAATATTAAACTTTTTATAGAACGCTTGAAATTTTTTCCTGAAAACGTGGAATATCTCTTAAAACATTGTCTAGCTCAAAAATCTGAGGGCACTATTGAACACTGAATGTCATATTTACCCTAGGCGTGACCTAACATTGGTCGGAGTGGGGAACCTGTAGAAAAAGTCAACAAGGACGTAACCATAAATAAATTTATTAATTAAATTTATTTTATTTTTAAATCCTAATAAATAATTATTGGTGACATGGATTGGAAATTTCATAACAACATTGAGTTTTTAATGTGGTATTTTCCCAAAGAATTACATAAGTTTGGTCATCATGGGTCTTCTATAGAAAATCTTGAAAAGGATGTAATCATCATTAAATAATTTAAATAGAAATTATTTTATCATGCAGAGAAATTTAACATTAATTAGATTTTATCAAAGAATTTGGATTATTACCATAACTCTGGAATTACTATGATATGTGGTGATTAACTCTATCAAAAACAGCAATGAATCGTGGATCGATGATCGACGTTTAGCCGATTCAAAGGAATCTCATTGCCATCTCCGATGACACGGTGATCCCTCAATAGTTACTGATTTGAATCGAGGTAGGGTAGTTGATTTCTTGTTTCTTTTCCACATTCATGATTTCCATAATGTACATGGTTAAATACATGAACAAATTGATCCATGGTTTGCTCGTTGTTGCGGGATGGGACATTATTTTCGGGGATTATTTCGAGACTTTCCCCATATTCTTCTTCATTATTCATTCAAACAAGAAAAAATTGAGGCCAACACAACCAAAGTCTTAGGTTCATTCCTCATGGTTTTCATTGTGCTTTTTTATCCCATATTATTTTCATTCTTTTCCACCCCCCCCCCACATAGCCATGGTTCGACTTACCAGGTGGCTTCAAACATGATCGGACCCCCATATTAGAGGAAAACCAACAATGGAGAATGGATCTATGTAGATTGGGACCTAAAGAGTGAAGTTATGATACTGTTTCAAATTATAGGACTTATAGGTGGCTTGGTGGCCCGAGTAAGGATCTATTGGTGTGAGTCTGGTGTGAAATTTCGATAGAGCACGGAGGTGGTGCGCTAAATAGAGTGATGATGGTGGGCCAAAGGACCTGATGGGAGACTGTATGTGGAGGCAACGAGCTATGGAATGTGGCAGGGCCATGTGGATTGGGCCATGCCAGGCAGACCATGTGCGCGTGGGCAGGCCATACCCAGTGGGTTGAGTCAGACTCGGGTGGGATCTGGGTCAGACCCAAGGTGACCAGAGTGGGTCTGGCCATTATCGACCATAGTAGTCGACCATGATCAACAGTCACTCCAGTTCCCATGGGGCTGTGGGGTGTTCATTTGACCAGAACGGTCGACTGACCATGTGGTCAGTCCATGGGCATAATGAAATCCCCTCACAAATTTTCAAATGGCCATAACTTTCAAACATTAAAACTGTTTGATGAGCCATCTACGATGTTGGGACCTCAACAATGAGATTGTACATTTGAGAAAATGTGTTGAGTTTTTAGGTTACACCAGTATAGTTTGATAGAATTCCCTTTTTCCTTTCCTTGAGGGTTCAGTAAGACATTACATCCACATTACTGGATTGTATTTCCTTTTAGAAGTTGAATCCTAGATATATTCATGGTATCAATCTTGAAGAATGGAGTGATCCTCTATCACCAATAGTGCAGTTTTTATGGAATCCCCGTAACCTCTGAAAGAAGGTTGATGGTCATCCATCTAGTGGTATGTATCAGTAAGGTATGTGCTATTCTCTGGGTAGGATACCTTATGTTGTGGATTGATCCATATTGGTTTAGTGTTATTTTCTAGGCATGATCTCCTCTTTGTGGTATCATAACCTTCCTTGAACAATAAGTTCTCATTTGGATAAGGGCCAAATGAACAAGACCTCTTCGTGAGTGTCTCTGATGTCATCACGGATCGAGGAGTGAGTTCTACTGGAATGAGCATGCTTTGAGGAAAATCATGTGGCTGATAATTGATTGAGGATGCCCGATCGAGTGGTTTTTCTCATGTGAATATCTAGATTTTCTTGTTATATGTGTTGTAGAAATATAACTATTTAAAGATGACTGTACCTTCTTATATGGTGTTTCCTTTTTTATTTTTCCTTTGTGGTATTTCCTTTGTGGTTTTGGAGTGTCTTAATAGGTATTGTCATACTCACCCTTGAATGGGGTTTTCCAACATGGGTCATGTCTTGTGCAGATGATCGACGCTTTGACGAAGCCCTAGGTGGATTAGGACGAAGCCGTTCCTTTTGATGCTTTACAGACCATGGTGTGTCCCAAAATCTTTTCAAACCACATTCCCAGCACCTCTTACATTATGGGTTGGACTTGTGGTTGCAAAATCTTTTTTTTTTGGTGTGATTTTTTTCCTCATTCTTATTTCTAGTTCTTTCACTGTGGTACATTGTTTGTTGGATATAGTGGTTTTCATGAATTTTTTACATGGTGTTTTAACATCTCATAATTCCTTGATTTGAGATGTGTGCATGGATACAGGTACTTTAAGTTGTTGCCTCCTATTGTGGGATATGCTAACTTAGTGCTAGTCACCCACCCCTGGACTATTGGAGGTTTTCTTGGGGTAGTCATGGTATGGTCCCCTCTTGGATGGGTTGTGACTTTAACAAAGGAATGATTTATCCAAATAAATAATCAAGATTTATTTGTTATCAATATTAACCATAAGAAACATAATTAAACATTATAAAAATAGATAAAAAAATTATTTTAGAAAATTTATCATAATGTCTCTCTTACAATTGGAATAACCAATATGATCAACTTTCATCTCTCGAGTAGACAATGCATTTAAGACATCTAACAATCCCACCCATGCTTGGATTATAATGGAACCACCCATCCTCGGTTTATAACATAACCACCCATACCTAGTTTATAAAATAACCACCCATCAATATAAATAATTTCCAATGAACAGAGAATGAATAAAGTACATAGATCATTCAGTTCATTATAAACTCCTTTAAACAACCTTTATTCTTTTCATAAGTTTATTAACCCATAAAAAACAAACAGGTTTCATGATAATCTCTTTCAAAAATGATTAACCTTGTGAAAAGTAATGGTTTCTATGACGATGTATTTGAAAAATGATGAAACCATTGAAAATAAATAGGTTCCATAAAAATATCGTTGAAATGTGATTAACCCAAGGAAAAGAAAGGGGTTACATAATAATATCTTTGAAACATGACTAACCTATTGAAAATAAACAGGATCGATTAAAATCCCATTGAAATATGATTAAATAAAAGAAATGAAACATGTTACATAATAATCTATTTGAAAAACTATTAACCCATGGACAAGAAATGGGATTAGTAATAATCTCTTTCAAACATGATTAATGTTTAGAAAATAAATAGGTTACGTAAAAATATATTTGAAAAAATCATAATCAATCTAGGGAATGAATGAAAATACTATCATTACAAATTATACCCATTATATCATAACTAACAACAAGGGTTTTTAATATTTATGAATGGAAAACCAATTAAATGACCATTAAAAACATTTTTGATAAAGAATAAAATTATTATTAAAAATATTTATATTAAGAAATAAAAATAACAAAATAGTGTGATTATACATTTCATTGGAAAAATGGGAACATATAAAGTAAAATTCAAGGAATATAATTTAAATTATGGACGGAAAATATATTCATAAAATAAATGTTAAAAATATACATTATTTATATTTCATTTTGAAAAAGGGATTCTAAAGAGACCCAAAAGTAAAATGGTAATAAATTTACTTTTAAAAACTTTTAAAAGATTGTAAAACTGAATGTAAAATGGGTTTAAGATGTCATTTTTTTTAAAAAATTAAATAGTTTAGAGAACATGGATGTGGAAGAGAAAGATACCTGATCTAAAATAAAAAAATAAAATTTTTGTATCACTTACAAATGACTTCCATGATATTTCTTCAATAAATAAGGAAGTAAATGGAAATTAAACACGTGAAACATATTTTTAGCTAGAGGATAAAAAATATATATTTGGTTCAAGAATATAATATCAAATTATTTCTTCTAAAATAATATTGAACATAAACAATCTCTAAAGGAAAGATATTGTAATATAAACCCCCTTTCACTTTATTAAACTTTTCAATCATAATCCACATGATATAATAAGTTCAAACAAAATATTAAATACCTATAACATAAGTATATTCATGATATGACATGTAAAAAGGTCACTATATACACCTCATAAAGTATATTTGTTCATATTATAATCATATGTCCTAAATAATGGAATTTGGGATGATTAACCATCACAATGATCATATCACTAAATTGAGAGTTATTCAATAGAAATATTATCCGTAAATAATGAATACCATACCAAATAAGTGGTAAAATTGTATAAAAATTAGTAGATCAATTTAGAAGTAATCATATCATAACATAAATAATGAAGAAGTGTTACAACCTAATGAAAGGAAATTGAGTTATTAAACTCATTACCATTTGGTAAATTTGTAGTAAATACCATTGAATTAATTAAAATTAAATTAGAAAATACCATGATTTATGAATGATTCCTGATATTACATTAAAAATAGATAGTATATACACCACACCATAAAAACAATTGGTGAATATGGATTATGTCCCACAAAAGTAAAAGTGAGACGAGAAACCCAAACCTCGAGTCTATAATTTCCTTGTATTTCCTTTAACTACTATATAATAAGAAGAAATAAATTATTTAATTTACAAAGAACATTTTAAATGTATAATAACTTATACTTAAATAATTTTTTTTATTTTTAATTATATATTTAAATATTTAATTATATAATTACATGTCGGGTGTTTTGAGGATGTTTGTTTTATTATTTAAAAATGGATTTTGTTTGTTGAATGAGGTCCAAATGGTCATAATTTCAGCATCTCAAAAATAATAGTCAAGAAATAATTTTCATTTCTTTACTGATTATACATTTAAAACCAATCATGAATAATTTCTATAAAAGATTAAATACATTATGATCACGGAGACAGTAGGATGTAAATACATATGAGTAACATTTCCATTTATCAATGAGAGTTTTGAAAATAAGGTAGTATCCTAAACCTTTCTAGTGGGGCCCATGCTGTGACTCCCCAATCTATCCTCCAATAGGATATGGACTGGAGAATTTCACTGAGTAGTTATATCACTGACATGGGATTCCATAGCCTATGTACCTGGAGACACACACATTTCTAACCCTATACAATGTTTAATTTTAAAAACAACTGAAGTACCATTCCTCCATACATCTAAATCCAAAAAATGAGAGTAAGAATATAAGTAACTAAAAGTAAAAAAGTTCCAAAAGCATGCCCACCACAAAGAGTCTGAAAAAAAAGCCTGGCCTAAAAGTAATCGGACTGATGTATGAATACCATAGGAATACACCTCTGTCTATCTGGTCTCACTAAGCACTATCAAGTCCTTTTCCATCAAGGACTCTTTCGAATGGTTTGTCATATGCACAAGAAACGACATGTTTGGGAAAAGTTCATTTAGAGGTGAGTATACCAATGCCCATTAGGACACACAGAAACCAAAAATCATACAAAAATAAGGATAATCACTATAGAAGTATATGTCTATAGCACATATAATAGTAATATCCATATATAATCCAAAAGGATAACATTGTAATGTTAAGTCACCAATGCAGTATTCCAACCTAAGATTCTAGGTCAATTATCCCACAAAGCACTCTTTCATAGGAACACACTATTCAATATAATGGCACTGATGATGTCTATATTATGGTTGGTTCTCGTCGGGTCTCTTCATTAGAAAGAACACAATAAATGTATGAGGAGATAAAATACACTAATGTGGGTCACTACCAAGGCCGTGAGGTGATAACAACAAATCCATCTGGATTAAAATTCTATGTAGAGGATTCATTCCCATGTATTTTGTTTTCATTAATATACCATGAACTCCACCTAGTGGATGAAGATGAAAAGTGGATATCACATTGGGACTCACAGAGGGATTCTAATGACTCTATCTAGGAAGTCTTGATTAAGAGATCATAGTGTAAGGAGTAGGATAGGATACCATACAAACTGTCAAGGAAAGGGTAAATGGAACTCACCCTAAAGAAGATTGTCCGTGATACAGAGGACAAGGTCTCCAAGCCATGTATAAAAGAGTACACAACGTGTTGTAGGGTTAAACATTCTGTCCCTTGACCCTGGGTCCTTCCTGTGTAATTGAAATGTGTCTCAATTCGTGTCCATGTAGGTGGTGGAACATGGCATGTAGAATTACCTTTTACTCTACCCCATGTTTTTTTACCCTCTAATGTATATGTTGAGTCTCCAAGGAGAGGTCACATGCCTTGTTATAGGGTCACATGTCGGGTGATCCTTAACTTCTACAAGAAACCCTAGACAATGAAAAGGGGGCCCCACACACTATATAATCCTACATTACACGACATGTAGAATGATAATTTACAAAAAAAAAACTATTCCTCATTCCACACATACATGTGCTTCTATCACCTTCAAATATGGCTTCAGGCACACCAAAAATCATTATCATGTTTGTTGGTGAGATCCTTTGATACTATTGTGCATCGATCATCGATCTACGATCCAGTCATCATTCACCAATGATATTTCCTCCAATGCCTCTAATGACTCCCCAAAAAATTGCATGGTTATGAAACTAACCCTGAAAATTTCCCATAAGCATTTATTTAAGGAGAAACTATTCCTTTGTGTAAATGAAAAATTAAATAAATTTATCCTATTCATTTTACACCCACAATGATTTTTCTACAAACGCCTCATGTCGACCATGGTTATGTCACATATATGGTAAAACCGAAATTATAAATTCAATGGTTCCCTTATATTTATTATCTAATCATTCATTTATATGTTATTCCACTTTTTTAGGAAAAATGTGTGTACATGATATTTAATATATTTTAGATATTTCAAATATTTATTTCGGCCACATTGGGCCTCGTAATCAATTTCCTTCATAGTGACTAGTCTCAAAAATAATCCATATAATATCCAAAAATAATACATGTAAAATTAGAGTCATTAACTTCTCCCCGAATTAGGGATTTATATCCCTAAAAATTCAATACAAGGGATACTCAAAGAGATGTGGGTACTGATTACGATTCTGAGCCTCCTACCCCCAAGTGCCCTCTTAAAGATTCTCTTACTACCACTACACACGATGAAAAGGAATCAATCACCCATAAAGGATCATCTTTTTTTGATCCACAATCTCTACAAGGTATACTCTAACGGTAGCTCCATACCTGATTTTTAGCTCACCCCAGTCGATAACGTGCGATTGTTCATGCATATACCCCCACAACTGTGACATGTGGAAGATACCGTGTTCCCATTCTAATTGTTGTGGTAATTCTAAGTGGTACATCAACTTGAAAACTATATGTAATATCTAGAAAATTAAAAATAATCTTAGAGATATATTTTCACACTAAAAAAATATTCATAATCTATGTCAAGGTGAAACTTATAGAAACACATGGTCTTCTTCTTAAAACTATAATGGATTATATCATCTATCAGTATAAGAATTATAAAGGCATTGTAGAGTATTCATCCTGTCCTAGATGATTTTCACGTTCTTTGTAGTTTCTCTCACCATCTCTGGGCCCATGATTTTCAACTCTCCTTGTTCAGTCCAGAAAAGTGGTGACCTAGAAGGTCTCATAAAAAAATCCACGAATGGTGCCATACTAATGGTTTAATATTAGTTGTTGTTTTATGAAAACTCCATCATTGGTAGGTGATACTCTATCTATGACCAAAATTCATCATGAAAGATTGCGGCATTTACTCCAAAACCAGAATGGTCCACCCATTCATGGCATTGGTTTGGGGGTGAAACATTGTGCTCAAGCATAATTGAGTCCCAAATGCCTCGTGTATACTTTTCACAATTGAGATATGAAGTGATCATCATAGTTAGAAATGATTATCAATGTAACTCCTTGGAGTCAGACTATCATCTGCATGTAGGGTGTATCATTCTCTCTATTGAACTCTATTCATTATTTTATAATAATTTGGCCAACTTGGTGATTTGATCTACGATCACCCAGATGGGATTCTGTCCCCTAGACATGCCTGGAAATATCATCATGATTCCATTGGATATTCCATCCCACTTCCACTCTATCACCTCAAGGGGTTGAGCTAATCCCTCTATAACTTGGTTGTCAGCCTTCACTTGCACATAGTAAGTCATTGAGAGAGAGAAACTATACAACTATCTTCTTCATTCCTGGACACCAAAATTGATGTTGGAGGTCCTATTACATCTTTTCACACCTTGATGTAACACCAATTGAGATGTATCAAACTCTCTCATAACCTCCTACTACAAAATCTCTAGAAATAAGGTGCATCTTATAAAAAGAATGACATGCTCCCCACCTTTATAATCTCAATTACGAGCATGTATAGAAGATATATAGGTATGTAGGGTCTCGTAGTCAATATCCCCAAGTCGTACCTCCCTGACTCACTATAAAGGTGTAGGAGTAAAACCCATCGACTAGAGATAATATGATCCATCTCCCTCCACAAAGGACAACTACAATGAGACTAACTTCTCTGATGCAATGTTCAAAAACAATGATCATGATTACCTGCAAAAATAATTTTCCACCACTTTTCCTTTTCTAGAAGTATATATAAATTTGAATTCATAATCCTAGAAATACTCCAGCCACCATGTCTATATCATGTTATGATCCTTCTAGAAAATATATACTTGAGACTCTTATGATCACAATAGACAATAATCCAATCATTAATTAGGTAGTTTCACCAAATCTTTACAGTGAATACAAAAAATGCTAACTCAAGACCATGGGTTACGTAGTTCTTATCATGTAGTCTTAGCTAACACAAACCATATGCATTAAATTCCTATCTATGAATCAGAACATAACCAAGCCCAGTTCCTGATGCATCATAGAACACTACATACTCGACGCCCTCCTCCAACAATCTCAATATGGTAGCGCTCATCAAACTCTTCCTCAACTGCTAAAAAACCAACTAGAATCTTTCTATCCACATGAAAGGTTGTCCCTTTTGAGTCAAATTTTTCATGGGTGATGATATCATGGAGAAATCATGAATGAATATATTGTAGTAGCCTACCAACCCAAGAAAAATATCTTTACATCTGTCATTCCCTTGGTTGGATCCCAAGATAACATTGCCTCGATGTTGGTTGGGTCCACTACCACTCTATATACTTAGATAACGCAAACTAGAAAGTGGAATACCTGAATATAGATGAAGAATACCAAAAACCCAGTCTAAGAAAGGCTAAAAGATCTATTTTATGAGTCCCATGAAGACTACTGGGTCATTCATCATTCCAAAGGGAATAACCAGGTACTCATACTTATGTAGTGACATCTGAATGTTGTCTTTATTTTATAGTCATCTCGTACTCGCAACTGTTGATAGCCTGAACTGAGTTCAACCTTCGAGAACCATCATGCCCCTATCAAAAAATCAATAATGTCATCGATCCATGGCAGTGGTTACTTGTTTTTCATAGTCTCCTCATTCAAAAACCAGTGTTCCACACAGAACCTAAAACTCTCATCTACCTTCAGGGTAAACAAAGCTGAGGCTTCCCATGTTGAAACACTAGGTCTAACAAAGTCCTTACTATGAATGTTCTTTAACTGCACCCCCAGCTCGTGAATCTCTATGGGATACATCTGATATGCTGGAGAAGATATCAGTTCCATCCCATGGTGTAGATCAATGTAAACGTTTTTCTCTTAGTAAAGAGGTAAACCTGGAACATCGTTAAAGAATATTTTCTCATACTCTGTCACAACTATAGGAAACATGAAACTCATAACATCTACCACACGAAGGGTAAGACTATCCAACTAATGAGTAATCAGATGCACTCTACAATGTATGAGTTCATCTCAAATTTCATGGGTTTCCTCTTTATCGAAAAAAGAGAAACTGATTACATCGCTACAAACACTCTACACCATTAACCTAAAATAGACAATCTGGGAATGAATGGTATATAACCAATCCATACCAATGATGATGTAATAAGGCCTCAAAATAAATACAAAAATATTCTAATAGAAACTATCACCACCAAGAGTTAGGTCAGAGTTTCGACACTAGGGTGTGATCAGTAAATCATCTCCAGTAAGAGTCTCTAAGTGAAAGGGTTGAGCCAAGGGATCAATATGAATATATAATTCACAAACAAGATATGGGGTGAGAAATTAATGAATAGAACATATGTTTATAAATACTATTGTTATGGAATAAAATACAGAAATCATGCCTTGAATCATTCATGAATTCGCTATGTCATAATCATTGACCTTCAACAGTTGTCCCATCCCCTTTCCTCTAGCTCCCAGAGCCTGGTGTGGACCACATGTGGGTGGTGGTGGTAATAGGTCAAAGAACCTACCACCTCTTATTGATCTACCCGATTCTATTCCATGTTCACCACCCGACAGTTCTGCTAGATCCATCCACTACCTCTGTCTCTGCAGCCCATCCATGGTCTCTCTCTCTGTTGTATGACTTGTTAGGAAATATCGTGAAATATTTCCCTTTCCATCACATGTGTAACACCACCTCTCTATGGAATGAATAGACACACCCTCTGATCCCTGAGCCACAAAACTAATAACCTGGGACCTCATCCTGAAATGACTCATACTTTCTGGTCCCTAATATTTTCATTTAATATCTAGTGTCGAGGTCTCTTCTCCTGTATACCCACCACTAGAAACCACTAACTGTATTTTATCTCCCAAGAAACTATCAACCACCAAATATCTCTCTAGCACCCCAGAATAGGTAGGAATTCATACAGGGATAACACTGGTTCATATGTCTCTATGTAGACCTTTCTGAAAGGTCTGATCCCTAAAGAACTAGTCACAAAACATATCCATCAAGTATCCAAATAGGTTGGTAAACATTGATGATTACTCATCCACTGTCATATTTCCTAACAGGAGCTCCAGAAGACCTTGGATATGTACATCCATCGGCATGGATAGAGATAACCCCTCTCTGAAGAGATGCTCAAACTATGACTATGGTATAGTCCCATTTTCATAAGAATGGGTCACTAAACAACACCATAACCGAGATGAACCCTGAATAAGTCTCGATTCCATGACCACCATCGGCACATCTGGTATCCTAACTCAAAGAAAAAAACAGGTCACTACCTCAAACCATTCCTCAGCTGTATGTGGTTCAGGAAACCTTGTAACCTGAAGTGTATCTATCTCGGAAACTCATGGAGCACACTCAACCTATGCATGTCATTTTCTAGTACATTGGGTACCTCATGCTACTCCATGGTTGGTGGTATAGATGGCGCACCACCCAAGGGTAATATCTTGGGAACTATTACCTCTATCGATGCCTCATCATAGAGGGTATCATACCCATGATCATCATGTGGAATCATAGATAGCGTACGTCACATAAAAATCATTAAACAAACATGATGTGCCACATTTAATGTGTATATCCAGAGATTTGACTTAATAAGGACATGGAAAACACAACTCATTCCTATATGATGCATGTACCATTTTTTCCTTGAAACCAGTTTTCTAATTTACTGAGTTAAAAAGAAAGTGATTAGAGTCTTGTTGTATGGATACATCAGCCTCCACACCAACACTGGATTCCATGGCCATATAGCTAAACTCAAAACACTTAACATTATTTCGCAAAACCAATCTAATATACTCTCACTTGAAATGTATAACTAACTCCTCTGATACCACTATGTCACAACTTGTCCAAGTGGGGTCCATTTCGCAACTACCCATACCCACCTCCAATAGATCAGGGGCTGAAGACTAGTGCTGAGTAGGAATATCACTAACATGGGAGGCCCTAGCCTAAGATCCTATACACATTCACAAATCTCTAATTATATAAAATGATGACATGTAAAACCAACTAAACATCCATTCATACATATATCTAAATCTCACAAAAATTGTGTGATAGGAAGTAATTGAAAGTAAACAAGGCCAAATATAATCCCACCATAGAGTCTTAAAACACAAGTCCAATAAGAAAGTAAAGGGGCTGCTATCCGAATACCACAGGAACACACCCCAATATGTCTAGTCGCAGTAGGAACTATTTTGTCCTAGTCCATCAAGGACTCTTTCAAAAGGTTGGTCTTCTTCAAGAGACATGACATGTGTATGTAATGCCTTTTAAGGGGTGTGTCAAATAATACCTAGTAGGACATCCTGAAACCAAAAAGTATACAACAAAAGAAGAAAAATCATCACTATACATGTATATTTCTATAGAAAATATATCTAGAATATACATATATACTTGAAAAAGGCACACAGTTTAAGGTATTCCACAACCATAGTATAACAACCTAGGATTCTAGCTTAAGTATTTCACAAAGTAATTGTTTGGGACAACAATCACCTACGTCTGATGGAACTAACGATTTCCATCAGAGATGTGATTCTCGTCGAGTCTCATCATTAGAAATAACATGTTGAGCATCTTAGGAGATATGATACACAAATGAGGATCACTACCAATGCAATGTGGAGCTAAAAAAACTCAACATGGATTAAACTTATATGTGCCAGATTTACTCCCATGTATTTTTGGTTATGAAGATTCCATAAAATCTACATATGGTATGAAGATGAATAGATGATCTCACTCCAGTCCTCGCAGAGGGATTCCAAAATCTCGATCCACGAAGTCTTATTTATGTGATTGTACTCCTGTGATTATGAGACAATACCATTCTAACCCTCCAGGAATGGATAATGGCAACACACCCCAATGAAACTGGTCTATGATACATAGGGGAAGAGATAAAATCCATGTATAAAAGAGTACATGAAAAGTAGTAGGGGTCAAACACCATGTTCCATAACCTCGGGTCCTACCCATGTAAATGACTCATGTCTCAAGTCGTGTCCATGTAGCATGGGAACATGACAAGTAGGATGACAGTGTTCTCCTCACCATGTTTACGTACCATCAAAGGTATATGACGAGTCTCCTATGACAGGATAGATTCATTATGATAGGGTCATACACAATGTGATCCTTTAATTCTACTCAAAACCCTACCCACTACAATGGGGCCTCCACATTCTATGTAATATCAGATTACACACCGTATGGATCATGATTTTCAAAAAATCATTTCCTCCTGCGTGTGCCCGCACAACCATTTCCCTGAAATCTAGCTTCGGTCACATCAGAATACATAAATCTTCCCCGACCGAACCTCTCTATGGTCATTCACTAGAATACAACCTTATAATTTTTTCAAAATTAGATTTTGTTCATCCTGATAATTGTCTACTCATCCCACTCAAATTAGGGGTTTCCAATCTGGTCTGATGTGCTCATCGATACCACTATCACATCACCATTGCATCGTGTTAAGTCTGTATCCACCATATATGATATTTTCACCCTGAAATGGGTGCACAATGATCAATTCATTGATATTCATCTGACCCTAGGAGAAACATATAATGATTTTGGTGAATGACGAAAAAGGGGGAGAAAAGAACAAGATTGGTCAAGAAGAACTGACCTCAATTAATTTTTGTATCGATCTCGGTTCATTTTCCTTATAACAAAAATTAAAAAATAAATCATCATAAGAATTTCACCCATTAAAACCCCACATAATAAACCCATCCAACATAATGATCGAACCATGGATTAATCTGTTCATTGATTGGTTCATTTCCATTATAGAAATCAAGAATGAGGAAAAATAAAATCAAAACACACACCCTACCTCAATTCAAATTGCTCTATAGTGAAGGAAAATGGTTCATCGCATTCATTTCAGATACCATTCAATTCCTTCCCACCTTTATCATTAATCCATTATCTGATCATCATTCACAAACAATACATCATCCAAAGACTCTAATAGCACTCCAATGACTTATAGGGTTATTCAACTAACCCTAAAACATTCCATAAGGAGGTAGTTAATGAAAAAACAAGTTCCTTGAATTTATGAATAATTAAATAAATTTATTTTATTCAATTTATTTATTTTATTCCCATGATCAGTTTTCTACAAACACCTCAATCCAACCAAGTTTAAGTGATGTATAGGATAAAACCAATTTTAAGAACTCAATGGTACCTTCAGATTTATTATTCGGTCACCTATATAGATGTTATTTCAATTTTTCTTTAAAAAATCATGCATATTCCATTTAATATATTTAAGATATTTCAAACATTTATTCCTGCCATAGTAGGCCTCAGAATCTCATGTTGTCTCAACGCATGGTCACAAAAATAATCCATACAATATCAAAAAATAATACATGGAAACTCTGATTCATTCCATTTATTTATTAATTTATCATTATATAGTTTTCATAATATATAAAATAGAAATTATTTATTTAAATATACTTATATATATCATTCTTTAGATGTGATGATGAAAAAAAATCTCATTGCTTTATGGAGATGGTAGTCCTCACATACATGAAAGATGTTATCACTTTTTAGTGTTATAAATAAAGTGATATATTATCTTTTCATAATGATAAATATGTCACTTTTATTCATTAACATTATCTATATTACCTTCCATTAATTAATTAGGTTAAAAAATCAGATCACTTTGTGAGGAAGTAGTCCACCATACATACGAGCAGTAATATCGTATCCACTATGAAATGGATATTAAGAAGGTATATGTGATCTAATAAATATATAATTATAAATATAGTACAATTATAATATATGTACTTAAAATCAATCATTAAAACAATCCATGAGAGGAAATAATGGAAAATGAATAAAATCATTTCATGAGGTGATTGTTTGTTATACACACGAATGGTGATTCAATAACCTATTTAATAGAAGAGTAGAAGGGTTTAGGTTATTACATTAATATAATAAAATTTTTGTATATTTTAGGTAATTGTAATATTTTATTAGAATTGTTTAAGATTATTTTAAGGATGTGGAAGGGGAAATAAAACAAAAATTCATAGCTAGTAATTTTACGTCTTCTCAAACCATCAGTATAGGATTATAACTAATTTATTAATAGAATGGATTTACGACTAAACAAATGGTTCTAGGATGAGGTTATAGAATTTAGTAAATGATTTAGATTGTTATTTTCTGATCTAAAAGGTTTTTAATGTGTGATAAAGAGATGAGATGGTGTTTCATTTATATGTGAGATGAGTGGCACACTTGTAAATTTTTATAAGAAAATAGTGTACCCATGTTTTCATATGTAAGGATAAAAAATGTATTATTAAATATATGTAGACATTATAAGGTCTATAGTTTTCTATAAAATAAGGCTTAGAAAAGTTTTTAGGTCTTTCTTTTTCTTATATTATTACTTTAACCAGCAATAAACCCATTTCCACCTAAACCATGCAATTTTTTTTAATTATTTTCACTATTCATTGTGGTAAAACATTAAGTGAACATTATTAGATAATAAAAATTATGATGATTAAAAATATAAAATAAATTTTACCAAATTCAATTAACATAATTTTAAGAAAATAATTTATAATTAAACTCGAAGACGTGATGAAAAAGCAGGTTTAGAAAAAGTGTATTTTTCAAGAAAAATATGAGTTTATATGAACTCTTTGAATATTAATAATAATTGTATGAATATAAAATAATATTTATTTATATAAAATATATAAATTCCATTTAAATCATTTATCTTTAGTGTTTTTTTAGAAAATTAAAAAGGACAATTAAAAAGGACTTTAAAATAGTTTTCTGAAAAATCTCATTTTACAACCAAATACAAACCTATAATAAAAACCAATATGAAATTGATTAAAAATAAATTAATTGGATTAAATATAACCAAATAAAACATATGTTACATGAAATAATATTAGAATATAATGGTAATTTTAAAATTTTTAATTTACTAAAAAGAAATTACTTTTTTACAAAAATCTACATTTTTAACTTTTCACTAAAAAATTATTATTTTTCTAGAAAATTGAATACATTTACTAAAGTAAATTTTGAAATTTCAATTTAAAAATGAATTTAATTTCACGAAATATTTTTTTAAATGTTCTAAAATTTAATTATAATATTTTTTCATGAAAATTAAGTAATAACATTTATGAATAAAAAATAGTTTTTGAAGAATAATATTACATAACACAATATTGATTGATTTTATACTATAAAAATATCAATAATTTATGTTGAGTAGTATGTATATATTTATATTAAATGAATTAGTTAATACTATTCATATCATCCAATATAAATGTTAGGTTGAAACGGTTATATATATCAAGGGTTATTTATGCTGAATGTTGTGTTTTGAATATGGTATTAAACATAGTTTTATTTTTTATAATCTTAGGGAGTTACATACTCCCCCATTAATAAATTTCATTCTTGAAATTTTAACTTTTTCTCTGCAACCAATGTTTGGAAATTTGAAAATTCATTTTTTTGAAACCCATATTTTAAAAAGGGTAAAAAAATATCCTCTTGATAAGAGGGAAAAGTACATATAGAGGTCATATGGAATAACGCAGACTACGTATCCAAATAAGAGAACATAGATGGGAATTGAATATTTGTACATGGAATAAAATAATAATTCCAAAATAATGATATAGATTGATATATATCATTGACATAAGAAGTGAATAACCAAGAGAATGTTAACAACCCCAAAACCATAAACCAAACAGGTTTGAAAATTTTTATTGGTATCATTAGAAATGATGGTAATAGGATAAACATTTGTTTCATGATACTTTTATTAGGGTTTGGGAATTATTTTTTCTCCTAGACTAATATCATAAGGAAATATAATTACTTTATTAGTATAATTTCATATTTTTTCAATTTCCACAAAAGTCAAATATATTTATCCAAATGATGAGTATCCAAGATTAATTTTTCATGCCTTAAGAACTATTTTCATATTTTAAATGTGATATAATAATGAAATAGACAATAAAGATACTTCATCGAACTTTATTCATTAAACAAAAATAAATTGGTTTGAATATGGTTTGATAATTCCTAGAATTAATAAATCTCCATATCATTAATTTAAAAAATTCAACACTAATGCTCATAGTTCAAATTAAATCATTCATAAGTAACCTCAATACTAAAGGGTGTTTTATCCTCAAATTTTGTCTCATAACTTTCAGATTTCAATCCCAAAAAATATATCCATGGGTAGGAAGGAATAGGTACTTCATAATATGTTGTGCCCGGGAGTAGATAACCCATGTACAGGGAAAATCCAATCTTCCTCATTTATTGAAATTTTCTGATTTTCTAATTCTACAGTTAATTTGATTTTCACTATGGGTGACTCTCATGTATTTTTTTGTTATCATTGATATTATTGAGGTTCTATTTATGTTGAAACCCAATGATATGAGGGTATGCCATCTCATGAATTATATAGGCACTTTCTAGAAATCACATGTCATGCATTATTTCCATACCATTTGGGATGCCTTAGCGATTTCATGTTGTTTTGATAGTTGTTGTGCAAGATATGCATGCTTTTTTGATAGATGACTTGATAGAATATCTACTATTTTATAAGGTATTTCTTTGAGTAAGTCATTGTTTTGATGAATTCCATACATTGGCCCTTGAGCTGTTATAGGCCCTCATATATCATAATTTGGTTGATCATTGAATTGTTTACCTTGCTATAACATGTATAAGATTCCATGTTTGGATTCACGGGGAGTATGGTCCCTCATGGATCAGAATTTGGCACTTTCAATGTTCTTTTTTGTGTTTTCTGGGCTTCTGGAATAGTTTATGAGGCTTACTGTCCGAAAAAACCTAGAATACACAACGTGTAGTGATGAACACACGCCATGTGTTCTTCTGTTCAGGAAGAAACTATTTTTCTGAAGTACATGTCGTGTACTGTATGAACACACCGTGTAGTGTAATCCTAGGAACCCGACTATCCCACAAACAACATGGGTCAGTGTTATGTTTCATAGTAAACGTCATTTCCATTTGGAAACCGCCGTGTAGTGTGAGCCGTGTATCCGACCGTGTCACTAACAACATGTGTCGGTGAAGATCATCTAGAAAATGATGTGTTTCCATCGAACACGCCATGTATTCCTTTATTAGGAGAACCATGTGGTTTAGACGTGTAGAGGGACTCGGGCAGTGGAAAATGATTCACGAACACATCATGTGTGAGGACAACACATAATGTGTTTGGGGTGTTACATGACCAGTTTTGGAATAATTACACACCCATGTGAATGGATTAAAGGAACACAACGTGTAGTATTTATACACGATGTGTAGACATGTTTTGTAAAACATTAATTCTTTCTTTCTCTTTTTCCCTTATTACACTTCTATGTTTCAGTCCCTGTTAATATTGAACAAAGGTTTGTGTTTGACCTTACCGAGTCATTCCACTGAGACATCCTCTAGTTATCTACCAGTTGCAGGTCAGCGATCAGACACCGGATATGGCTGATCAGGGACTTCTCGTAGATCCTCCTTTTGTACCAGTCTTGGAACCCATAGTTATACCAGATACTGGTGTTGATGCATAGTTTAGGGAAGGATTCATGAGGATGATGCATACTTTTTAGGGAGCGCCACCTCCTGCTCCGTCGATGGAATAATTGATATGGGTCCTTCAGTAGTAGCATCCTCCCACTTTCTTAGGCGATGGAGGACACTAGGATGCAGAGTCAGGGCTGGAAGCCAGGATGACAATCATTGAGAATCTTAATATTCTTCTAGAGAGGAGGGTCATGCTCGCTACCTATATGCTTAGGGAATCCTCCAAGATTTGGTGGGATGTGATCTCACAGGATAGATGCCAGCAGGTTATGGTGTGGGATGAGTTTCAGCACATCTTCTTGGACTATTTTTATTTGGAGACCTTGAGGGCCGATCGAACCTGGGATTTTATGAGTCTGGACCAGGGAAGACTATTTGTCATGGAGTATTCCTTTCACTTTACCAAGCTGCAGCACTTCACGCCTATTCCAGGAGGTGATCAGTTATTCCAGAAACGATGTTCGAGGATGGTCTGAGGCATGACATCCGATCACAGGCGAAAATCTTCATCTTGACTTCCGCCACTTCTATAATCAACCAAGCGCTGATCATGGAGCGTAATCAGAGGGATTATAGAATTTTAAGCCAGGGAGGCTTGACATATAGAGTTATAGTTCCTCCTACTAACAGTAGGAAGCACCATAGGGAGTCTTCGTGTAGTGATCCAAGGAGGTGAGACACATCCTCTAGTAGACAGGTGGAGTGCTACCTGTGCAAAAAGACTGGGAATACAAGACCACATTGCCCGAAATACCCAGTGGAGTGCCGATCATGTGGCAAGATGGGTCACCTCCATCTTTCCTATCATGGTTTCTCACAAGAAGCTGGTTACAGGGGTTCATCTATGCCTCCTCATATAGGTGCAACTCCACCAGTTTCTCAAAATTTTGGGAACTGGAGTTCTTTTGACCGTTCAGGCTGAGGTGGAGGTCATGTCCATGGTGGAAAGTCACTTGTCTTTCAGTGATAGCAGGGTGGATTAGCTCAGAGTGGCCAGGCAGGGTCGCAGGGCAGCGGTGCAAGCCAGACCTTTGCAGTGGATCAGACCCAACAAGAGTAGGATCCAAGACCTTTTATGTTCGAGGTACGATCTTAGTATCCTTAGTTTTATATTCATCTCTTTTTGATACAGGGGCTTCCCATATCTTTATATTTTTTGCGGTTGTGGAGAGCCTTAGTCATTGCATATTTTCTTCTGCTGATATTTTGAAACCAAACACTCTGTTGGGGACTAGAACAACTAGTGGACGTCAGTGCAAGGAGTTCCCTCTAGAGGTTGGTGGGTTTCACTTCTTATGGGATCTCTATGTCCTAGAGATGACAGGCTATGATGTCATTCTCAGAAAGAACATTGTAGTTCTCTTCTAGACAGTTTTCAATTGTTATCACTGCAGGGTGAGTGTCATATCACCAGAGGGTGGATCTTTGTTTTATAAGGGTGATTAGGTTGTCCACACGAGAAGAGCGGTTCGAGAGTATCATGGGTTAGGATGAGTTACTGTCCAGGCCACTAGTCTATATCTAGATGACCAGGGGACTTCACAGTTAGAATTTCCACCAGGGGAGGATTGTTTCCGGGATGTTTTTCCAGAGGAATTTTCTAGTTTTCCATTAGAGCGCGAGGTAGACTTTATGATAGAGCTTGTTCCTGGAGTGACACCGGTGTCCATTCCTCCTTATAGGATGGCTACACCAGAGTTGTAGGAGCTCAAGAAGTAGTTATGGGAGTTACAGTTAAAGGGTTTCATATGACCCAGTAATTCTCCTTGGGGTTCGCCTATCCTATTTGTGATGAAGGTAGATGAAACCCTCAGGATTTTCGTGGATTATCGGAAGTTGAACCAACAAACGGTCAAGAACCGATATCCCTTACCGAGGATTGATGATCTCTATGATTAGATTCGAGGATCCTGGGTGATCTCGAAGATTGACTTTAGATTCGGTTACCATCAGTTGCACGTTAGACTATCTGATATACTCTTTACAACCTTCTAGATCAGGTATGGTCTATAAGAGTATATGGTTATGTCGTATGGTCTCACGAATGTGCCTGTAATTTTCATGTAATTGATGAACCGAGTGTTCCATCGATACTTGGATTCTTTTGTCGTTCTCTTTGTGGACGATATCTTGGTGTACTATCACACTCGAAAAGACCATGCCACACATCTTGAGATTGTTCTGAGTACACTGAGTGAGCATCATTTATATGCTAAGCTCTCAAAATTCAACTTTTGGATGGATCAGATTCACTACTTGGGTCATCTTGTCTCAGAGACTGGAGTATTAGTGGACCCAGAAAAAGAGAGTGTAGTAGTATCCTGTGAGCAACCGAAGAACATATTTGAGGTGCGTAGTTTTCTAGGGCTGTATGGATACTACATGTGCTTCATAGATGACTTTTCACACTTAGCAGCATCGCTAACAGGTCTGACTAAGAAGGGTTCAATGTTCTTGTGGTCAGATTCTTATGAATCAGCCTTTCCGGAGATGAAAGGGAGGTTGAATTCAACAATGATACTAGTATTTTCAGTGATGGGATTGAGCTATACTATTTATTATGATGCTTTATGTGTCATACTATGATCTTTTCTTAAGAAGGGAGAAAGAGTTGTTGCATACGGGTCTCAGCAGTTGAGGCCACATGAGATGAACTACCCGACACTAGATCTCGAGTTGGCTACTATTGTTAATTTTTTTCATTTTTGGAGACATTATCCTCTGGGAGAGAATTTTTTAGTTTTCCTTGATCGAAAAAGTCTCAAGTTCATCTTCACTCAACGTGATCTGAATTTGAGGCAGTGAAGGTGGGTTGAGTACCTCAAGTCTTTCGACATTGAGCATGACTATATGCTGGGGAAGGTCAACGCATTGGCTGATGCACTGAGCAGGAGGACTCAGATACAAGTAGTACATGAGGCCAGCAGTGAAAGGTACCTTATGGATCTATTCTCGGAGATGCATTTGGAGGTGCACGACAGATAGGGGAAAATTTTCCTTTATCATGTAGCTTTTACCTCTACCCTTCTTGATCAAGTACGAATGAGATAGATATCAGATTATGAAGGCCTAGTCCTGTGGGATAGTTTGTCAGGACAGGACCCTATTCCTGTATGGACCATGGGTAGGGATGAGATCTTTCATTTCTAGGGGCGTGTATGGGTTCCAGAAGATATACGCGAGGAGATGATACGGGACTTTCATTCCTCAGTTTGGGTAGTTCATCCTTGTGTCACCATGATGTACTGTAATCTACACCATCAGTATTGGTGGCCAGGTATGAAGGGAGAAGTTGTAGGTTTTATCATGAGGTGTTCCACCGGTTAGAAGGTGAAGGCAGAGCATCAGTGACCAGCAGGGCTTTTCAAGCAGTTACCCATTCTTGGGTGGGAGTGGAACGATGTCACGATGTATTTCGTGACCGGGTTGCTGAGGTCACCACAAGGGAATTATACAGTATGGGTTGTCATTCACAGACTCATGAAGGAATCTCACTTATTTCTAATCAAGGAGACCTTCATCTTTGATGAGATGGGGTGGTTGTACATCCGAGAGATTGTACGTATGCATGGAGTTCCAAACTTCATTGTTTCAGATAAGGATGCATGTTTTACTTCTCGGGTCTAGCACGGGGCTTCATAAGGCTTTGGACATGAATGTACTTTTGAGTACAGCTTACCACCCCAAGACTGATGTCCAGTCTGAGCGTATGATTCAGGTACTTGAGGACATGATCTGAGCATGCATTCTATATTTTTTAGGATCTTGGGAGAATCACATACCTCTTGTGGAGTTTTCCTACAACAATAGTTTTCAATAAAACTATTCATATGGCAACGTATGAGACTTTGTATGGTAGGCTATGCTGATCACCCTTATGTTGGATGGAGCCAGGAGAGGCAGCTTGGTTGGGACCTTGTCTTGTTCAGGAGACGACATAGCTAATAGAGATGATTTAGAAGAGGATGGGTACAACACAGTCTTGACATAAGTCAAATACTGATCAGCGGAGACAACCCCCGTAGATCGAGGTCGGGGATCAGGTTTTCCTGCATGTCCCACCAAGGTTGGGACACAAGAGGATCAGGAGACATGGTAAGATTTTTTTGAGGTATGTTGGGCTGTTTGAGGTGTTGGAGAGAGTTGTGCCGGTTTCCTATTGGCTGATGTTACCTCAGAGGTACTGAGCTATGCACGACATCTTCCACGTTTCTTAGCTTCAACGTTACCTTTTAGACCCGTCTCTTGTTTTACAACCCGAGGAGGTTGAGTTGGAAGTGATAAATCTTTTGAGGAGTGTCCTGCCTGGATTTTTTATCATAGTAAAAAGGTTATCTGTGGATGGTCGGTTCCTATGGTATGAGTGCTATGGAAGCACAGGCGAGTACATAACCAGACTTCAGAGAGGGAAGCTGATATGTGAGCACAATGGCTAGAGATGTTCGGGGTTTCTTCATCTACACCTCTTTAATAGGGAAAATCCGGGGATGAATTTCATTAAGGGGGGAGTTTGTAAGAACCCAGAATTTACTTTTGGGTATTTTTTTCCTTTTCTGGTCATTTTTTAGAAAATGCGTAAATTTTTGAAAATTTTGATGTTCACACCGTATACTTTATGCGTACACACCGTGTACTATGTTACCATAGTTATCTGAGTTCTAGCTGTGTAGCGGACATACACATGGCCCTTTGGGAGTGATTGGGAGCTTGGTTAAACAGGAGTACAAAAATAGAAAGTACACGTTGTGGACTTTAAAAGTACACACCCTGTATTTTTTTCATTAAACGCATTGGGGTCACATCTAATCACCAGAAAACTCTCTTTCTGGTTCTTGTTCGACTGTGAGCTCTGTATGGCCATAGATCTTTGATGTTCCCCTGAGAAATCGTTCGTCCTCTAAATCGAACACCATCGGCTGCATTGGAATCACATCGATGATCTCTGTCTTCTCCTAGAGCACCATCCCTTGATTTCTCCTCTCTCGTGAGATTTTCACAATTGAGAGTTTGGTGTGTTTTTTAGATCATCATTGTTCTATGGTGATTTAAGCCCTGTAATTCATGTATATTGATCTCCCAACACTGAGGTAGGTGGTTTTTGCCTTTCTGTTGAATGCCTTGGAGTTTTATGTGCAAATGTTTCCAATACCCACGAACTGGGTATTGTGTGTTTACATTTTTAGCCCTATTGTTTTCCTTATTTACATTTATGATTGAGTAGATGTTATTGATTGTGAATAGGGTTAATTGATATTATTTGGATGTTTATACCTTCCATGTTTTCCTTTTTTGATAGTTGGGTCTAGTTTGCCTTTTAGGCTACTGTTTACTTTCCATGCCTAGTTGAAGGATTGTGGGACTATTGTTCGGAGATACTGATATATTGTAGATTTCTAGACAAGTAGTTCTTGACGTTTACATGGGACAATGCGTGATGCCATTCTTTATTGACTTACATAGGACCGTTTGAACATGATGTATAGAAAATAGAGAGAATGGATGTGTGGGCTTCTCCAATGTGTCTTTTCTTCTTATGATGCGATACCACATAGGGAATTGACATTGAGTGATTCCTCAGAGAGTCTGTAGTTCCTCGACATGGGCCACATAGGGAATGTGATGTAAGTGCTTCCCTAGAGCACCTTTAGTTACAATATGAGAATATATGTGGAATTTACGATGAGTGCTTCCTTGGAGATTCTATGCATAAGCTAAACTAGAGGGGTTAGACTGAGTGTACTGCCCATAGGGTAGCTTGTAATTGTTAGGTAAGACCAGAGGGGATGGACTGTGAGTACTTACCAGAGGGTTACCTTTGTGTTACCTACTTTCTTGTGTTGCTATGAATGACCACAGGGGATATGCTATGGGTACTTCCCAGAGGGTTACCTATTTGTGTTATATGCTTGGTTAGTTGTTTCTTGATATTGAAACTGTGGATTATTTATTTTTCATTACTTTCATGTTTACTATTTCAATACTTTTACCTGCCATCATATCACTAACTATAAGGCACTGATCTCGTGGTGGTTTCCTACTTGGATTTTGTCTCACACCTTATTTCGTCCATGCTTTTGGGCCCAAAAAGAATATATTATTGCAGGTATAGACAAGGGAAAGTTCTCTTCTACATCAGGTACATGACATGTTGAGGAGGTGGAGAGCATGGGACCAAGCTTAGGATTGTGATGAAAAGGAGTTTTTTATCTCTTTTCTTTTGTACTTGGGCTTAGTACTATTTTTATTCTAGCATTGTGATTTGTTTGGCTGCTTTCCTAGACATATGTACCATGCATTATTTTATATATGTATGCTCCACCTATTCATATCAGTATTTTGCTATTTATTTTTGTATGATATTATTATTTCTTCCGCTCTTGTATGTTTTTTTACTTCCACGGTGTACTCTACCAATGGGGTCATAGTTTCCCCACTATCACACCAAGGCCCCCGCTGCTAGTCGGTAGCCTCTAGAGTTTGGGGAAATGCACTTGAGGCCTTGTGACTAACCGGGTACGGGGCTCCTCTGGGTAGATTCCAGAACCAGTATGTTACAATTATCATCATTAATCTTACATAACTATAATGGTATCCATAAATATCATGATAACCTCGCATTAAAGAAATATTAATAAAAAATATTATATAAAAATTTTCTTTTATACTAACTATATTATCCTAGAACCCACAATCTGAGACCCGACATTGAAAGCATAAACTTTACATTTGTGGATTTGATACTATTGATGGTGAACCACCATTGACTATCCAAAAAAACAATATCAAAAGGAAAATATTGGTTCACTTACATTCTCATTGACCTTTTAAGTTCAAAGATTTATAGAATTTGGTCAAACATGAATAATTATGGATTTATAAACTAGTGATTCATAAATATTAAAATTATCTCCAATTATAACCATATATTCATATTCCATTTTAGATCATAAAATCATCCACGTGAAATCCTTCAAGATTTAATTCATCCAACTTTAGACATTAATACCTAGGTAAAAGTAAACATAAGAAGTCTAAGATCAAATTATCATTAAGGGTAAATGTAATTGTTAATAATAGAATGTAATCAGGGAACCTAAGTTAAAAATATGGGTATTATGTAACAATCAAAGTTTATGATTATAACTTAATAATTTTCATACTCATCAATATATGGATCATCCGACATGAAAACATGGAATAAGTCTATAAAAATAAAAGAGTCATCATAATTAATAATCACATGCCATGTGATATCAATATCAATAATAAGAAATTTTTTAGACCCATGGAAATCAAAGATAAAACTTATTGGTCTCTTCTAAACATTATCATTATATCACTCTTACAAATGGAATAAGCAATATGTCTGATTTCCATATCCATAGATCCCAATGAATTAGAGGGATATAATGAAACCACCCATCATTGGTTTATCATGGAACCACCTTTCCTTGGTTAATAACAAAACCACTTTCCATTGGTTTTTATTAGAACCACCAATCAATATAGAAAATTTCCAATAACAATAACATCATTTCATTATAAAATAATTCGTACTAAATTTATTATTATTAGAAAATTATTAACCCATAGAAATGATACCGATTCCATTAAAATATCATTGAAACATAGTTAAACCTTGGAAAAGATACAGGCTCCATAAAAATCTCTTTTAAATCTGATTACCCTATGGAGAAGAAATATGTTCCCTAAAAATCTCTTTGAAACATGATTAAATTGTGGAAAATAAATGGGTTCTATTAAAATATATATGAAACATGATTGGATCATGGAAAAGAAATGGGTTCCAAAAAAATTTGAAACATGATTAACCCATGGAAAATAAACGAGTTCTATTAGGATTTATTTGATTCATGGTTAACACATGGAAAATAAACGAGTTCCATAACAATCTCTTTCAAACAAGATTAACCCATAGAAATGAAATTGTTAACAAAAAAATATATTTGAAACAATCACAATACACCCATAAAAAGAATGGGGATGGTAGAATTATAAAATATCCCAATTTTATAAAAAGTAACAACAAGGGTTGTTGGCATTGATGAATGGAACTAACATTAAAATATAATTATAAACATTTTTAGAGAAAATAAACTGTTCATTTTGAAAATGAAATTAATAAATCAGAAAATACTAATAAAATCCATATATTTGAAAAAATATATGAAAAAAATATAAATTCAACATCAATGAATGTAGTGGACATGATGTAATTAAAATATGTTCTTGTCACAAACTTAAAAAAATAAACATTCTTTTCAAAACATTTTGAAAAAAATGTGTCAAAAGAGACCCATTTGGAAAACGATAAGAAATTTTATTTTAAAACCTTTTAAGAGAATATATAAGAGAATGTAAAATTTATTTAGGAAGTAATTTACTTTTATAAAATTTCACTTTTGAATTTTTTTATAAAATATAGATATGGAAGAGAAAGATACCAGATATAAATGGAAAAATAAAATATCAGTATCACTAACAAACAAATTTCATGATTTTTCTTCAATAAATAAGGTAGGAAATGGAAATTAATCTTGTGATACACATTCAAAACTATATTACAATAATATATATGTGGTTAATGATTATAAAATGACATTATTAATTCTAAAATAAACATTAACATAATTTTTTTTGAAAGAAATGGGATTGTAATATAAATCCTTTTCCACTTTATTAATATTTCTCATAATCACCATGAAATAATAACACAAATTGAAACATACAATATGATGAAAATAATTATTTTAATGATATTTATTCTAAAAATATTAATATATACATTTCATTAATATGATAGGTGGATATCATAAAAATATTTCACAAATAAATAAATTTGGTATATTTAACCCTTACAAAGATCATATTAATGAAATCAGAGTAACTAAAGAGACATATTATGTGTAAAAATGTAAATCCATAAAAACAATTGTAAGTAAAAAATAAACTAATTTATAGATTTATTCACACATAATAATATCATAATAGAGTCAATGAATAATTTGTATAACCCAATTAAAGGAAATTGACTTTAGAAACTCATTACCACTTGGTAACTATCATTTCAATCCCCTTATATTAATTCAAACTAAAACATAAAATACCATGATTTATGAAGGATTTAAAATATTAAATATAAAATGGATAGTATATACACCACATAATAAATACATGTGGTGAATATGTAATATCTCTCACAGATGTAAAATAGACATGAGAAACCCTTACCTCGAGTTCGTAATTTCCATTATGTCATTTAACTACTATATAATAAGAATAAATAAAATATTTTATTTAATAAGAAAAATATTCATATTTAATGACAGATAATTAAATCATTTATTTTTTCTTATAGTGACATATTTAAATATTTAAATATTTATGTCCACATCAAGTGTTTTGAGGACATTTGGTCCATTATTTCAAAATGGATGTCGGTTGTTAACCGTGTTCAAGGAGATCGTTATTAAAAAATCTCCTAAATAATAATAAATATATAATTTACATATTTAGTAATCACTCAAAATTTTAAAATGAAATGGGATAAATGGTTATGAAAAATTAACTACGTTATGATAATGAAGACAGTTGGTCGTATGTATGCATGAGTAACATTTTCATTTTTAAATGATCATTATGTAAAGAAGGTATATATAATTTTATTTTCAAATAATGATCATAATATAATAAATATGATATTATTTATTTTAATATACTTATTTATATCATTCTTGTGTTGTGATGATGAAAAAGAATAACATCACATAATAGATGCTATCATCCACACATACATGAATGATATCATCATTTTTTATTAACATTTAACTTATTTTCATCCATGTAATTTGTTAGTGAAAAATGAATCACATCAGTTTGTGAGGTGGTAGTCTGCCGTAAACCATTTCACTTTCATTGTATCCCCCATGGAATATAAAGAAAAACATTTATGCATAATATAATAAATATTAAAGTATAAATATGTTATAAATATAATATATATACTTTAAATTAATACTTACTATAAGAATTTATATGAAATGATGGAAAATGAATGACATCAGTTCGTGTGGTGTTATTCCATTGTATATATGAATAGATATTCATTATCCTTTGATAAAAGAGGGTATGAATTTAAGTAATTAAATTAATATAAGAACATATAATTATATATTAGATACTTTTGTTATCAAATGAGAATAGTTTTAGAATATTCGAGGGAGGTTGAAGAATAAATAAAACAAAAATGCATAGAAAGTAATTTACCTCTTCTCATACCACCTACTTAGTAGTAAACCTAAAATATTACTAGAATGGATTTATGAACCAAAAAAGGATACTAGTATGAGGTTATAGAAGTTGGGAATTTATTTGGGTATATAATGGAAAATCAAAAAAGGGTTTTAAAGTGTGAATAATAGTGGAGAGGGGGTGGCCTTTTGTAAGTGAGGTGAGTGGTACACTTGTAATTTTATAAAAGAAAAAGATGTACCCATGTTTTTTATATCCAATAAGGAACCAAAATATTTTATTATGGATACTAAGACATTATAAGGTCACAATGTGTCCATAAAATATGTTTTAGATAATTTTATGTCATTTTTACCCTTATCCTTTTAGTCTAACCACTGGTAAACCCGTTTTCACATTAATCACAATAATTTATTTTGACTATTTTTAGTATTTGTTATAGTCAAAAATTATATTCACCTTATTGGATAAAATAAATTATTGTTATTCCAAATATGGATTATATCAAAAAATTATTAAATTCACAACAGTGAAAAAATTTAATATAAAATTAATCACGAATCCGCGATGAAAAAGAAGGTTTTTAAGAAGTGTATTTTTCTAGAAAAAAATGATTTTATATTAACATTATGGATAATAATAATTATTATATGAAACTAAATTAATATTTATTTATTTTAAAAATATAGATTTATTTTAAATCAATCAATATTATGGGTTTTTTAATTAAATAAATTTATAAGCATTATTCACTTTATAATAGTTTAGAGGAAAAATTTATTTTTAAACCCAAAGACAAATTTATTCTAAAATCCAATAGAAATGTGATTAAATATAAATTAGGTTTATTAAATATAAACATATAAGACGTATTTTACTTTAAATCATATTCAAAGCATAATGGGACAATTAAATTTCATATTTTTTTTCAAAATAAATTGCATTTTTACAGACAAATGGTCTTTTTTAATCTTTAATAAAAAATCAATATTTTATGAAAATTTTGAAAATTTTGCCCAAATTAAATTTTCATATGTTGATTTAATTTATTAATTTCATTTATCAAATATATTTCTTAAATTTTCCAAAAAATAATTATAATATTTTTTATTAAAATCAATATATATAATTTTTCAAGAAAACATATTTTTTAAGAATAAAATTTATTTTTTAAAAAATTGAATGATTATTTAATAAAAATTTATTAATAATAAATAATGACTAGAACATATATATATATATATATATATATATATTCATTTCATAAAATATTTAATAATGTTCATCCCCTCTCATTTAATGGCTTTGTTAACATGATTATATATATAGTAGGTTATTTAAGTTCTGAGTTTCATGTCGAATATGTTATAAAATATAATATTATTTTATTAAATAAAATTTTTTTACATCCTCCCTCTAATAATAAATTTCAATATTGAAATTTAAACTTTATATATAATAAAAAAATTGGACATTTGAAAATATTTTTTTGGAAACCCACATCGCAAAAAGGATTAATAATATATTATCTTGATAATAGAGAAAAGGATGTATAAAGGTTGACTAGAATAACACATACTAGGATTCAAAATAAGAGAAAATATGTGGGATGTAAATATTTATACATGGAAGAAAATCATAATAACCAAATAATTATAAGTAGTGATAGATAACATTAATCAGAAGAATATAAATGATCAAGAGAAAGTTAACAACTATAAAACAATAAACAAAATAGGTTTGAAAAAGGTCATTGATATAATAAAAATAAGCGAAATGAATTTTTTTCCTCCATTTCATTTTCCCATAGTTTAGGAATTTATTTTCCATATAGACCAAGAACATATGGAAATATACTTACATGATGAGTATAATTTCATTATTTTTTCATTTTCCACTAGAGTGTCATATTTTTGACTAAATATGAGTATTCAAGATTAATTTATCATGAATAAATTAGTAAAACATACTTATAATGACCATATAACCATAAAATGGAAAACCAACCTATTTCACATATCCTTATATATTAACTGAAACAAAATAGTTATCACAAGGATATATAATTCCTTGAATTAATAAATACCTATATCACTAATCACTAAAATTCAATAGTAACACCCAACGTTCAAAATAAATCATTCCTAAATAAACTAAAAATTAATTTGTTTTAAACCTAAAATTTTATCTCATACCATTCATCTTTAAATCCCAAAAATATGTTGATACTGTTTTTTAAATTACATTAATCAATTAGTAACCAAATCACTTTTCAATAACGTTGTAATATATACAATAAAACTTGTGTTACCATTATTACCTAAATATCTAAAAAAAGAAACCATAAAGGTTAACAATACATTAAAGATTATGTGTGAAAATTTTAAAGGAATACTTCACAGTAAACTGAATCATTACATATACATCGATCTGATAAAACATATCCTCATGTGTCATTAATCACTTTAGGATCTCATCACATAAAACCTAAAAGGGGTGTCCCACAATTTTAACTCATTATCATCCATAATATTATATACCTAATATAGTTTCCATAATTCTTAGGATAAACTCACATAAAAAATATTATATTCTCCAAATTTATCTAAATATTTTTTTATACCAATCATAACAGCCCAAAACTCACACTCCTAGATCTGACATCGAAAACATAGAATTTAGATTTTTGGATTTGACACTGACGAAGGTCACCACATTTAAACTATTCAAAACATAAAACATCAAAAGTAAAAAAATTATATAACCCAAATTACAAGGAAATTTTAGGTTTAGAAATTTAGAGAATTAGGATAAACACTTAACATCATGGATTCATAATAAAATGGTTCATAAATATAAACAACATCTCCCACTATAACAATATATTAATTTTACACACTAGACCATCAATATCATCCATATTAAATCCTTCTAGAGATAATTCATTTGACCATAAACATTATAACCTAAGGAAAATTAAACATAATAAGGTTTAGATAAAATGATTAGTAAGGGTAAAAGTAATAATTAAAAATATAATGTCATTAGGGAATATAAGAGGAGAATTAGGGTGTGATGGAATAATTATTGTTCATGATAATAACATAATAATATCTATTCCCATCAATACATGGTTAATCCAACATGAAAACATGGTATAAGGATTTAAAAATGGAACAAGTCATCCAAATCAATATTCATGATCCTTATGATATCAACCCTGGTCATAATAATGATTATAAACCCATATCATGATTAGGTAAAACCTATTTTTATATGATAAACATTAACATCATATCAATTTAATGAATGTAATAGAAAATATAGCATACTTCTATATCCAGAGGTCCCAATGCATTGGAGGGATATAGTGGACCCAACCATCCTTGGTTTATAACAGAACCACCAATCCTTGGTTAATAAAATAACCACCAATCCTTGGTTCATAATAAAACTACCCATCATCATAAAAATTTACAATTACCATAAAATGAAGAAATTTAAAATAGCATTAATTTCATTATAATGATATTGAAATAACTTTTATTCCTTTTAGAACATTATTAAGCTATGGAAAATAAATAGGTTCTATAACAATATCATTGACACAATGTAAACCCGTGGAAATGAAATGGGTTCTATAACAATATCATTTAAACAAGATTATCCCATGGAAAATAAACAAGTTCTATAAAAATATATTTGAAACAGGACTAACCTGTGGATAGAAAAAGAGTTATATAACATTATCATTGAAAAATTATTTTCTTGTGGAAAAGAAATGGGTTCCATATCAATATCTTTAAAACATGAACAACCAATCGAAACGAAGTGGGTATCATAATAATATCTTTGGAATATGTTTAACATGTAGAAAAGAAATGGGTTACATAAAAATTTCTTTAAAACAATAATTATCCTTCCAGATAAATAATGAGGATGATATTTTTTAAAAATATACCTAATGGATCACATGTATAAACATGTTTTTTTGATATTTATTAATGGAAATAAAATTAAAAGGTCATTAAATACATTTTTTTTGGAAAACAGTTTTTGCTTGGAAGATAACTTTTAAAAGATAATAATTAACGAAATATTGAAACAAAAATTCATTGAAAAAAATGAAATCATATAATTGAAACGTTAATGAAATTAATTGACACGGTAGTATTAAAATCCATTCATTAAGTAATAATAATAATAAACATCCTTTTCAATGAATTTGAAAAAGGGTGTCAAAAGAAACCAATTTATAAAATATTAATAAGTTTTCATATAAAATATTTTAAATGAAGGTAGAAGAGCATGTAAAATGGATATAAGAAATAATTTTTTATTATAAAAGAAATTTTTTTGATTTTTTTGTGAAGACATGCATATGGAAGTGAAAGATACCATATCTAAAATAAAATTACATGATAAGTATGGATTACAAATGATTTTCATGATGTCTATTTAATCATTAAAGGAGGAAATAGAATTAAAACATTTGAACCACGTTTAAAAACAAGGATAGTAAAATATATGTGGTCAAATAATATAATATCGTATTATTTCCTCCAAAATAACCTTGAAAATAAATAATCTCGAAACAAAGGAGATTGTTATATAAATCCTTTTCATGTTTAACAATCTTTTAAATCATATTAAATGTGTATGAATAACTTCAAATGAAACATTAAATATCATAAAAATAAGAATTTTTATGATATAACATGTAAAAAGGTTAGAATATATACCTTATAAAGAATATATGTGCATATCATAAAAAAATGTCCCATAGAAAAGAATTTCGGATGGCTAACCATTATAAGGATAATGTCACTCAATTGAGAGATAATAAATGGACACATTATCTGTAACAAATATAAATACATAAAAAACATTAAATACATAATAAACAATTTATAGATAAATTAACACATAATCATATCATAACAGAGTCAATGAAGATGTTTTATTACCCAAAAAATGAAATTGAGTTAATGAACTCTTTACCACATGGAAACGTTCATGTCAATCCCCCTAGATTAAATAAAATTGAAACATAAAATACTATTATATATTATTTATTCATTATATTACATGTAAAATGGATAGTATATAATCAATACAATAAAAACATGCAGTGAATATGACATAATTCTCATAGAAGTAAATGGGAGACTACAAACCCATACCTTGAGTCTAGAATTTCTTTGTATGTACATTAGCTCATATATAATAAGACTACATAAATAATTTGATTTGTTTTGAAAAATTTACAAGTTTTATAACTTATTCTTAATCAATTTATTTTATTTATTTTTTAATGACATTTTTAAATATTTAACCAGTTAAGTACATATCGGTTATTTTGAGGATATTTAGTTCATTATTTCAAAACAAATTTAGGGTATTGATCATGGTCAATGAGGTAAATATTTAAACATATCAAGAATAATATTCATGAAATAATTATCATATTTTTTTTTATTAATTATACTTTTATAATCTATCATGAAATTTTTTAATGAAAAATGAACTATGTTATGATCATGCAGACGGAACATTGTACGTACACATGAGTAACGATTCACTTTTTAAAAGATCAATATATAAAAAGGTATATAATATTTAAACATTAAATAATAATAATAATATCATAAATATCATATTACTCATTTAAATAAACTTATATATATCATTCTTGTTATGTGGTGATGAAAAAATAATCAGATCGCTTTATCGATGCGGTAGTCCACACGTACATGAACGACATTATCATTTTCAGTGTAAGAAATAAAATGGTATATTATATTAAATGAATAAAAAATATGTAATTACTATCATTATTATGTAATTTTTATCACATATATTCATTAAAATTAACCTTATTATCTTCAATGTAACGTGTTAGTGAAAAATGAATTGCATTGCTTTGTAGGGCAGTAGTCTTTCGTACACATGAGCAGTGATATCATATCCCCCATTGAATGGAAATTAAAAACAATTATGTGATATAAAAAATAAAAAAGTTTTATTATGTTAAAAATATCATATATATATATATGTGTACTTTAAATTGCTAAATATAATAATCCGTGAGAGGTGTTTTTGGAAAACGAGTGCTATCAGTTCGTGTGGCGGTAGTACCCTATACACATAATTGATTATTTTGTATCAAATTTGATAGAAGTGGAGATGGATTTAGGTTATTCCATTAAAATAATAAAATATCAGTATATATAATATAATATATTTATCATATGATCATAGTTGAAGAAAAGATTGAGGAGGTTGAAGAAAAAATAGAAGAAAAACTCATTGTTATGAAGTTTACCTCTTCCCGAACCACCTTTTTAGGATTATAACAAAAAATATTCCTAGAATAGATTTATCAAAAACCAAAGGATTATAATAATAGATAATTCTATTTGGGAAGATATGTTTTTAGGTTTTGGAAGAACCCAATAGGTTTGAAGGTGTGAATAATAGAGGAGAGTGGTGGACTTTTATAAGTGAGGTGAGTGGCACACTTGTAATTTTTAAAAAGAAATAGGTGAAACCTTGTTTCTCATATTAAAATAGACTAAAAATTGGATTATTGTTGTTACATAGTCATTATTGGTCTAATTATATTATTAAAATTGGTTTTATTCATGTATTTAGGTCATTTTTACCCTTATCTTTTAAGTTTAACAATTGGTAAATCTATTATCACATTAACCAAATTTGTTTATTTTTAATATTTAAAACATTCATTATTGTAAAAAATTAACTAGAACATATTAAAAAATATAAATTATTCATATTAAAAATATGGAATATGTTTTACCAAATTAAATTCAACTAATTAGAAAATTTTAATTTGAAATTAAACCCATAGTCGGGACGGAAAACCATGTTTTCCATAAGTGTATTTTTAAAGGAAAATATGATTTTATATGAACTATATGATTGGTAATAATTATCAAATGAATATAAATTAATATTTATTCAAATATAATCTATAAATTTAATTTAAATCATTTCTAATTGGATTTTTCTTTAATTATTTAATAAAGAGAAACATTATTCAATTTAAAACATCTTTTTTAGAAAAATTTCATTTTAAACAAAAAGACAAAATTATACTAAAATACAGTTATTAGTTTTTTAAAAAGAAATTAATTGGATTAAATATAACCAAATAACACTTATTTTACATTAAATCATCCTAAAACCAATAATTTACTTTTAAAATTCTTAATTTTTTGGAAAAGGAATGTCATTTTTATAAAAAAATAGTATTTTTCACTATTCGCTAAAAAATAAATATTTTTCAAAACAAATACAAAAAATTCACCCATATTAAATTTTAATATGAAAATTTCAAAAATTAATTTAATTGTATAATGTATATTTTATGAAAGTTCAAAAAAATTATTATAATATATTTCAGGAAGAGAAATTGTTTTTTGAGGGAAACATATTTTGGAAGAATAAATTTATTTTACTAAAAGTAGATTGATTATTTAATAAAAATTAATCTTCAATTTATAATGAGTATTAAATTTATATATATATATATAATGCATTTATTAATATTCTTATCATACACCATAATGGCCCGGGTAAACTGTTATATAAATCACTAATCGCTTAAGCTTGGTTTTGTGTATTAAATACACTACCAAATATTGATTTCTATTCTAACATATGGGGGTATTACAAAGATATGGTCTATGTTTTTTAACCATATATAATATTTCAGGTATGGGGATATTATAAACATAATAAATAAGAACCTATAAAATAACTTCCATTGATGTCGATCATAATAATGAAGTTATAATTATCCTACACTTTAGATTTGTGGATGTCATATTAGAATCTAGTATAGTGTACCGTTAATGATTACTAAAGAAATTAAATATACAAACTATTGATTTTATTATTGAAGAAAAAATATAGTTTTTTATCTCAAGATAGTGTTTCTAGGAATTTTTTTCATGTAAATCTTTTTAATTTTTCATTCAGATGAATTTCATGAGATTCAAAAAATAGAATGGATATTTACACAAAGAATCCGTATTAATTTAAAATAATTGGGAAATAATAATTCATTCCTTAGACCAACAAATGCTCATTTATCAATAAAAGGATTAAAATAAACTCTCAATGAAAAATAATTCTTCGAGTCAGGATACCCAATCATGGAAATGTTTTTCTCAAATGGTTGGAGAAGAAATCAATATTATTGATAAGAATATTCTGTTGAAAAAGATATATTTCCGATGTTTGTATGGTTTGAATATACTTATAAATTATATAATTATTCTTTTCTAAACTCTTAGATGTTTTAATTAATAAGTTATAATTAAAATGGTGAGGATAACATTTATTTAAGGGGGGATGTAATACCTTGATATTTTATTATTAATTCCCCTTGAAAAATACTAGTTGGAATAGATTATGTCACATATTACACCAAAGTAATAAAATCCAATATATATTAGATTAAAATTATTAATAAAATTACAATAATAATAAAAGCACTAGAAAATAAAAATCTATTAATCAAATAAAAATAATTTCATTTAAGGGTAAATAATTAATTTATTTTAATGTTAAAAATGATTGTTTCTCAATGAATAGATTTTTAAGTGTTTTTATCCTAATATATTAAATTGAAAACATTTAAAATAATTATTTTAGAATTTTTTAATATTATAATTCCTAAAATAATATATTTACATTTTTTATTAGTAATAGGTATGATGCAAGATTATGAACAGTTAATGTCTTAAAGGAACCTTTTGTATAAAATATGTTACTCTTTATGTTCTCTATTTTCATTTAATATATAAATTTATTAATTTCAGTATTTTAATTTTATGAAATGAAATAAATTTTGATATTATTTACCAAAATATTAGTTTAATTTTAATTTTTAGTTTTTTTAAAAAAGTTTTATTTTTAAGAGAATAGTGAAAATAGAGATTTTATAAATACCATTACTTGTATGATATCTTCATAACAAAAATATGTATTAAAATTCAGGAAACCATTTTCATGAATATATATATATATTAAAAGTAATAATATTTTATTTTTATATATTATGTTGAATTTACAAAGCACATTTTTAACATTTTGACTCCTAAGGTATTGTCTTATTCTAATAAAAAATGTAATTTTTTTGTTTTAGTTATGTTTTTACATTGTGAAATTCTATTCTGGATTAATTTTATAAAAATATAAAAATTATTTTTTTAATAATAATGTAAATGATTTCGTGAAAATCAATAGCAATTATAATTTTACCCAAAAAATAATTTTATGTTTAAAAATACTCTTTCTCTAAAAACAAGGTTTTGCACATTATGTGTCCTAGTATTAAAATTATATTCTCATCTCCCATTGAAATTTTATTTAATAAAATTTAATTCAAAATTTAAATAAGTAAGATCAAATTATATAATTTATTCCATTATATTTTAGGTGTAAAAACTGAATTACTTATATAAAAAATTGTTACCATAGTAAAAATAAAAAATATATATAAGTATAAAATCTAAGTGTTAAATAATTAAATCACATTGTAAACATTTCTACAAAAAATTGTTTGAGTCATTGTAGACATTACTTGATAAAAAAATCCTTTATTTTCTACTTTGGAACCACTTTCTAGGAGAATCATGCCCAATTTTTATATTAAGAAGTTAAATTTAAAAAAACTTCATTCCCACCACATATAAAGGTTTCCTTACAAAACCCCTTCAAGTCCACAATAAATATCAGAATTTCATTTTAAATGTTACCCATTTTTCTTCCCTATAATACTCTTCCACTTCCATAATCTTATGGTGACAATAAATTGTCACAAGTCCTCCATTTCCTAGAAGTTATCTAAGGGAAAACACATGTTCTCAACGCATGTACTAATCAATCTCTAACAACTTTTCCTTTCTATCTATCACTTCTAAATATAATAATACAAATTAAAAATATTAAAATCAATAATTTTTTTGAAATAAATTTTATTATGTAAATTAAATAATCAATAGATACCTTTTCAATTTCCCCTTATCAAAACAAAAAGGCCATTCATGCCTATGTGTAGACTATCACCTCTATGAAGCGGTGTGTTTCATATTGCTTCGCTATCTTAAATAACATGATAAAAGGGGGTATTGGATTATTAAGTATGTTTTTATTAAACTTTTAATACTCATAGATTATAAATCAACTTCAACCATATTTCATTTCTATTAAAAAAATAAATCATCATTGGTCTGTATGTGCACACTACCGCCTCCATGGATTTACATGTTTAATTTTTCATCAATGCTCTAAATGGATAGTTCTAAAAAATATTTTATTAATATATATATATATATCCAAAAAGTCCCATCCATGAAAAAATTATCCAAATCCTTTATTAATATTAAATAATCAAGAAATGGAGTAATGGATAGGGTCAGATAAATGTATCATCCCTCAATTAGGAGAATGGAGAAAATACATTTCAAAAGTCAGAATAAATAAAGTCATCACTATAATAATTATAATCATTTGTTGTATATGAATTGGAATATGAGTAAACATGATGAATAATCATAATATATTATCCCATATCTATTTTATACTTTGTGTTGATCTTAACATTATAATAGTTGGTTGAAGATCTAGTTGACCCATTCCTAGGAATATTAGAGTAATCCTTTTGTGGTCTCTTTTTTAAATGGGTATAGCTAAACCCATTTCTATTAATAATTTTGATCTATCCTTTAAATATAATATACTATATAGATTATCAACAATTAATTTTAAAATTATAATAAATTTTATACTTTTCCTATGAGGCCATATAGCCTTTATTGTTTTTCTTCTACACTTGCAACACATAAATAAAAGCTAAATCTGAATTCACATTAATAGTTTGGGAATAAGAAATTTTCTCTTAACCAATAAACAATTTCATGAAAAATTAATGGTCTACTACTACTAATATTGGGTTTTTAAATGAAACAAATTGATTTTATTACATTAACTCTTTTGAATTACACTTATTGTGGGAGGCAAAATTTTTTGGGAATTCAAATATATAGATTAAGAGAAATTCCTAGCTAGCTACTATAGATTTATAGAAATTTTAGAGACCTTTAGAGTAATATGTTCACCCTCCATCAGAAGAAAACATGATACAAATCTAAATTACAAGAGATAAATTCGTTTTAATTGAAGTGATTCACTGGTGCACCCCATTGAACAAAAACCTTCCCATATCTCTTTACTGGATGCAACTGATCCCCAGATGAGATCCCAAAACATTTAGAACAATCAATTTATTTATGACCACCCTATATTATAACAATCAATTTACGAATAAATCCAACCATAGATTTAGGCACTTATTTTTAATTTGGAATCTAAGATTTTATACATTCCTCTTCCAAAACACTGATCGCCTCCTATCCATGGTAGGTAGAAATTCTCCCTCTACCTAGGATCCATAAAAATTAATAACAAAGAATTTGGATATAGAAATTTAAAGAATATAATTAATATGTTTTACTCCTATTGAAATTCTATTTCAAATTCCTGTTAGATATTTAGGATACAAAAATCAACAACATCTTATCATATTTAACCCTTATATTGATATTTCCCACATAAGTGTAAAATAAAATTTGATCAATTTATATTGAATTAGTATCAAATTCTTCTAGAATTATTGAATTTTATATAAATACATACATCTCTAGTTATTTTTTCTATTTTAATATATAAAAATGCAGCTGAACCAACACCAAATATAATAAGATGTTTTAAAAGTGTCCATTTTAAATCAAGGTTCTTAATTTATACCAAGACACTAGTATTCCCAAAAACAAGGTATTAAAGAATAAATGAAACTATTTTTTTGGTATTGATACTCAGATTCAAGGAAATAGATATAATCACCCATTTTGAAAGATTCAACTACTATGATGTGAATATATTCTAGGAAAATCCCTTTACCAATTAAAACACATTTTTTGTATAATAATCCCCCAACAATAGAAATTTTTTTGATTAGTTATATGAATTTCAATGGATTACTTACCAATGTAAAAACTATTAAATAGAAAATCAAATACAATAATTTATTATAAATCAATCAATAATAAATTCATCATTAGATTTATCATACACAATCGAATCTTTTTTTATGACGTACTTAGGAGAGTCCATCAGAGATGAAAAATGTTTTCTGTTATCATACCCATATTTGAAACAAATATGGTGAATGGATTTATTTCAATCAATCAATAAATATATTTGGTGTATGGTTTTAATAATGTAACTTAATATATGATATCTAACAAAAAATTATATGGAAAACCCACAAAAAACAATGAATCCCATGAAAACATCATTATGACGTAAATAAGTTCACGATCCCCACCCACACCTTCTCCAACAAAAACTAGAAAATATATGATAATAAGGAGTAATATATTTCATTAATTTGTTTATAAAAATATAAAAAATTAATGATTATTATAAAGTAGTTAGTTGATTTTGTAAAATTACCAAAAACATGCTCGACATATATTCCGTTCTATAAAAAAAATACTGATAGTTTCCATCATATGAACATGGGGATGCAAAATTTGTAGAAAATAAATGATATCAATATTTTTTATAATCTCGCAATGATGAAATTTGTATCAAAAATAGTTTTTGAGGATAATATAATAAAACATAGTAGAAAATTTAGAAATTACTAATAGCCTATGGTATGATGGATGAGTATAAAATGGCTACAAGAGGGTATGGGTTGAATTGTAGTTTAAAAACATAAACTACTAAAAACCCCTCATATTATTGATTTATTGAACATAGATATCATTTGATATCAGAGTTTACTAATAAAACAATGAAAATTCCCAAAAATATCAAAATTTAGTAGAGTTAAAAAAATATAGAAAAATAAAAAATGGAAGATAATAACCTATAGAAACATGTAAAAACCCTTTTATAAAAAAATTAATCATTTATAACTAAAAATATTTATAAATGATTTTTACTATTTAACCTTAATAATTAAGGAAATGTCTTTCCTAGAGTATTTATGAGTTCTACGAATTATTTTTTTCTCAATTGAAGATGATTTGGAGGTAATCACTTTTAATATTTTTGAAGGGTGCTACAAGTTTAATATTCAACAAGTTTAATATATAATAGAAGTTCTGATGGAAGGGATACAATTTTAAGTTAGGGATTATAACACCCTAGGTAAATAAAGAATATGACATTTTCTTATTTATCCAAATTTGTGAGTAAAATAATAATATGACTATAAATGGGACGCTATGCTCGATGGTGTACCCAACACGCAACAATGAGTTTCTCGTGAATCTTACGTTGCACTCTAATAATAAAATAATATTATTTTAAATGTTAGTTAACAAGTAGCCGTTGTACTGGCGGGAATGGATAGAAATAACTAAAATATGATTATATATGTTTCTAAATGTTTTTACATTTACCCAATAAAAGGTAAAGGCTTAAAATACGGAAAGAGTTCAATTTTAGGCATTTATACCCTAATTTTCACTAAGGGTTCACTTATCACCTTTTGACGGCGAACTGTCATTAAATATAGTTTTTATCAATCTTATAAATTCTATTGGACCAAAAATAACTCTTCTTTAGAATCGGGACATCAAAATTTACCTTCTGTAAATTTTTGGTACCTTTCTGATAAAGTTCATTTTTAATGAATAGTGTAAAATGTTGTATTTTAATTCAAAACCTCTTTTTAATCTAATTTATTTATATGATTACATTATCTTTTGAATTGGTTTTAAAGTTAAATTAGAAAATATTTTTACCATTAAATCCAATAGTGGTCATTGGAATTAATTTCACTTTGAAATCGGACTTAAACTAGTGTCAATCTTTTGATACTTATTGTTTCATAAAAACACGCTATTTGCTCTAACAGCGGGAATTAATTATTAAATTAATTAATGTGACTTATATGTTTTGAATTTTGTAAAATAGACTTCATTTTTGAATTCGTAATATCAAATATATCTTAGGGTGAATTTTTGGTAATTTTCTGAAAAACTTCAATTTTTGATGAATAGTGAAACCACTCAGTGGTACTTATAAAGACTGATTTTACGTTTAAATGAAATTTTGTCATCATTGTGTTTTGAATTTCAAAAATCCTACATACATGGTTGTCATTAAGAAGTAAAATGTGTTTCAATGATATTATAATAATTTTTTGGTGAATAGTAACTTATTAAGTTCTTAATCGCGATTAGTGGTAATTAGTGTAGTTTAAGGTAAAAATAATGCTTTAATAAAATAAGATGAGCTTGACACATGTCCTACCCTCATTTGTTGTGTCATGGACGACCAAGAAAAGCCATGGGCCAACTTGGGGACCCCATGGAGACACTTTGGTTGGGAAATGATATAAATAACTTTTTATTTAATGTAAAAGTAAAAATGACACAAACATAATATGTTTTAAGAAAAAAAAATTTACATGGGGTTATAAAGATCAGATTTTTGATTATAAATAGTAATTGGAAAGATAAAAATACTTCCTACATCATAGTATTTTTTATATAATTTTTATACATTAAATAAATTAAATAATTTATAACATAATAATGATGCAGCGATGACATCATTATTTGACGATTTAAATAAAATGGAAAGATACTGTAAAATCTATGAACTACACATGTCCAAAACCAATTGGATGAGTGGATTTCAAACCCTTATCACCTTATCCACGAATTATATCAATTTGGGACCTTTTAAAACCGATACACATTTTCAAATAATGTAATATTTCTTTACTTTCAAAAAGTGCCCCTCCTCTCCTCTTATAAAAGGCCCCCACCTATACCTCATTTCACACACTCCTCAAGCCTTTGGCTCGGCCAAACCATGCCCATTTACTCTCTCCACATCCCTCTCCTCATCCTAGAGGATTCACATTGTGCAGAATCATTTTAAAGGAAGCCATTAAGCTCAAATCAAAAGGAGTTACACTTTTAAAGGTAATTCATTCTCTCTTGTTCATTTGTTTTATTTTTCTTCTCCAACCCTCTAAACTCTTTTTATTTACTTCTTTTGTAACAACACCAGTATCTTAAATATACTAGGATGTTTTTATAAGATTTATTCATGCTACACTATAACACAACTACATCAAATGGTTAAAGAACATACAGTTTCCGTGGATGGCGAGATTATGCCTCCCGAAACGATGATTGTTCAATACTCATTTAACACCTTAAAAGGTGCCATTATGATGTCACTATTTTTATATATGATATATAATATGTTTAGTTTTTCTTTAAGATTCTGTATTTTTCATTTTTGGCATACATTTATGGTTTCCATTATGGGTAAACACGATATCTTCATTTAAGGAAGTGCGGACTACCGCCCCCTCAAAGTGTTGTGATTCGTTAATGACATATGTGGGACGTGTAAAGGATGGATTTGAAGTTATTATATATGATTTTATACTGGAATTATAATATAACTCTATATCATCATTATTTATTTCCATTAGAGTATGAGATAGAAATGAATGTAGCGTTCATGAGTACGTACGGCTTACCGTCTCCATGAACGGTGCATTTCATTTCTTATCCCCAAATGTAATGTACTATTAAAAATACATGTATATTCTGGATATATATAATATATATGATATCCAAATCAGGAATTTCATTCTGGAACCTTTGACCACACGAACAACATGTAATTGAAAGAAGTCCACTTTCGACTTAAGAACCAAATATCGACAAACCAAACATTATTAACTTAAATGGTTAAATAATGTTTATAACATGGAAATAAGGGATATAAAAGGAATAATGAACTCTAAAAAGGTTTTTAATCAAGTAGAAATTAACACAAGTTTATTATTCAGGACGTTAAAGAACGATCGAGTCAAGTCGGACCCGAGGTAAGGGACTTCGTCTCAATCTCCTTTCATTGAGGCATATTTCGTTTTATACACAACTCTCTTTTATACGGTGTATAAACCCCTTTTACTTTTACTTTTATACAAAATGAATCTTTTTCTATGAAGCATTTTACTAAATGACAAAAAAGAATGTTTTTTTAACGTACGCAGTGACAACAACCTTTTCCGCCGCCGCGAGTATTATTTGGTCTTTGACTTTCTCAACAAGCCGTAATGTTTTTAGAATAAAATAAATACCATATACTCTTTTATGTATTTTGGTATTGAAAATGGTTTTGAAAAAGGATTCTATTATGTCAATATATTTGTGATATATTGTGATTGAAATGTGGAAATGTTATCATTCCTTTATATTGGTTTTATGTTTTATGATTTTATACTGGTACTTGGACATTTTAACGGGTGGTTACATTATAAACCATATGACGGGTGGTGCCGTGAATACCAGGACGGGCGGTTACGTTATAACCTCTAATGCATTGGGTATGGAAGTCGGCCGTATGGCTATTCCATTAAGTATGTATGGAAATTGGCCATATGGCTATTCCATTAAGTGATATGTGTGGGAGTCGACCGTATGGTTATTCCACTTAAGTATGTTTATGTCCCAAGCTACCTTTATATATGTTATGTGTTCTTTTTATGGATTCTTATGGTAATCCTTTGGTTACAAAAAGGTAAGTAATGATACTTTATTCAGTGAAGAGTTTTTACTACTTCATGTAGGTGAAAATTATTACATTGATAAAGTATTCATGGTTTACTTGTTGTTTTGAAAAACTAACAGTTTTCATTATTTTTGTATCCCTTACTGAGCTTCTTATGCTCATCCCAAGTTTTTGAAATATTTTTCACAGGACTTAGCGTGGAATAGGGTCAAGGATGGGATCAAGGTAAAGTCATGCTACCTAAAACATGGAACTATAAATGTTTCTTTTAAAGAGTTTATTATTTTATGGAAATTTAGTAGAAGCGACTACTTTGTAATCTTTTGAGATGTAATAGTTATGTCCAAATTCTCTAAAACTCTAAACCTGAAAAGATCCTCAATGTGAATTACTCATTTAATTCAATATTAAGTAAGGTTTAAGGCAGGGGCCTTATAGTTGGTATTAGAGGTCGGTTTAGATAACTTTAGAGGTTAGGGTATTCTTTAAGCATAAGTGACATTACCATAATGGTTACGATTTCAGAAAGAGTCATAGTTTTAGATAAAGTGAATGAGTAAGAATATCTTAGTGTTTATCTTCCTCATTAGTACGTGATGGTTTTGATGTTATAATCACAATGACCCTTTTTGGTTTTAGTAAATGGCTGGATCTAGCAGGCACCAAGGTAACGGTGGATGTGAAGGAAAATGTGACAGTTTTCTGAGCGAACAACTAAATGATATGGGGGCTGTAATGAGAACTCTTGTGTTTATCCTCAACCGACTATCTGGAGTCATGATTTACCACCTAAACCTCGGAGATTTCTCTAAGGCATCATATTTGCAAGAAAAAAATCCCTACGGAATTAAAGGTTATAATCATAAAGGTAAGTGTGTTCAAAAACCTATGTGTCAAATATGTGGAAAGAAACACCTAGGAAAATGTTTCAAAGGGACAGAAATATTCTATAGATGTGGAAATGAAGGTCATAAAGCAAGAACCTTCCATGGAAAAAGGAAGCATCCAGTTGACTCGAGGAAAGGGAAAGAAGTTCTTTCTGAGGGATCAATTGAATGTTTTAAATGTGGTGTGCATGGTCATTATGCAAACACATGTCCCATTAAGAAGTTTCGTGAATGGGATCACCAAGATCATACAAATACTCGTTTACCAATACCTAATGTCATTCCGATTGAGGATGAAGAAACTGACAATGACCAATCAAAGGTATGTATTATTCCATGACTATTGTTTTCCTATTTTGGAATCTTAGGATATGATTCATGATTTTTCAGAATAAGTTGGAAAGGAATGGTTAATGGATCTTGAAGAATGTTGAATGAGTAAGATGTCAACATATAAGGGCTTCAAGAGTTATGGTGAAATTCTTAAGAGTATTAAGTCTCTTTTGATGATGGGGTTACATTAGAAGACTTTTTATATTATGTGTAACCCTGATGTTTAATATAGGCAAATTTTATTCATGGAATATTTATCTTTTCTTTTGTGGACATAGTTATAAATAACCATTTGGGTTTATATGATCCTTACTTTTGAGGTAATTATAGGGTATTATATGATATGATGGAAAATGAAAGGCATAAGATAAACTTGAGGTTAAAATATGTTATGATCATTTTTGATGATTTTATCTCTTTTTGGGGAATGATTTAAGAATTATATTGTTTTGGAAAAAGGACAACACGCAGACCGTGTGACTACCCGTCACGTCGGACAAAGTTGCGGGAATCGAACCCACAACCAAAGTGCGACTGGCATTTATCGCCTACCACTGGACTACGTGAAGTCCCTGGGTAGTTTGACTGATTCTTTCTAGTTATATGATTTTATTAATTAAGAGTAAGTTTATTTTGGGCTATTTATGAAAATGATTAACTTATCATGGAGGATATGTGATTAGGTTAATTACTTTTCAATACGAGACTTTAGGAGCAACAGATGTTGTTTGGAGATAAATGTTACGATTTAACTTGGAAGACTATGTGACTAAATCCTTCAAATGTTTGGGTTTCAATCTTATATTGGTTTACTTTGAGGAATTTTATGGACAAATTGTTGATCGAATGGTCCTCGTTGAACTTTGGGTTTTGTTGGACAAATTTTGGAGATTATGAATAGATTTTCTTTCTAATGGGTTATCCTTTTCTGGGTTATCAGATCTTGTACTAATCTTTTGGGTTTTGGTTTTGGTTAAATTCTAAAGACATGGGAAGTATGTAGTTCTTTTTTTTGGGTTAGGTGATTCTCTAGAAGTTGATTATAGTACTCTTAATGCGAAAAAATCTCCCTAAATACTCGTCTTTTGGAAAAAATATGAGTTTGATTAAGGAATCTAGTAAAATTTGAATGTCAACATGATAAGTGATTATGTTTCCTTATGAATAAATACCTAAATAAAAATTAACTTAAAACAAAAATGTTGTCTATTAACTTTTTCTAATGTGGAACCTAACACCGTTTAACCCATCACAAGTTTGTGATTTTCTTATTGTTAACTTTCTCCTAAACATGTTTTCTATCACTCTCCATCAGAACATGACCCTATTTTTTATCCTCCATGTCCATGTTTTCCTACATGGAATCCTAGTATGGGTTAACTCGGGTGACCTCTGTACTTATCTTCCTTTATTTTAAAGTGATTGTTTTACCGAGTCTTGTTCCGATGTGGGACGTTCAAGGATGTTTCCATGCTCAATTTTAAAAATTGCGAGGACGCAATTCCCAAAAGGGGGGAAGGATGTAACACCCAAGGTAAATAAAGAATATGACATTTTCTTATTTATCAAAATTTGTGAATAAAATAATAATATGACAATAAAGGGGACGCTATGCTCGATGGTGTACCCAACACACAACAACGAGTTTCTCGGAATCTTACGTTGCACTCTAATAATAAAATAATATTATTTTAAATGTTAGTTAACAAGTAGCCGTTGTACTGGCGGGAATGGATAGAAATAACTAAAATATGATTATATATGTTTCTAAATGTTTTTACATTTACCCAATAAAAGGTAAAGGCTTAAAATACGGAAAGAGTTCAATTTTAGGCATTTATACCCTAATTTTCACTAAGGGTTCACTTATCACCTTTTGACGGCGAACTGTCATTAAATATAGTTTTGATCAATCTTATAAATTCTATTGGACCAAAAATAACTCTTCTTTAGAATCGGGACATCAAAATTTACCTTGTGTAAATTTTTGGTACCTTTCTGATAAAGTTCATTTTTTTAATGAATAGTGTAAAATGTTGTATTTTAATTCAAAACCTATTTTTAATCTAATTTATTTATATGATTACATTATCTTTTGAATTGGTTTTAAAGTTAAATTAGAAAATATTTTTACCATTAAATCCAATAGTGTTCGTTGGAATTAATTTCACTTTGAAATCGGACTTAAACTAGTGTCAATCTTTTGATACTTATTGTTTCATAAAAACACGCTATTTGCTCTGACAGCGGGAATTAATTATTAAATTAATTAATGTGACTTATATGTTTTTAATATTGTAAAATAGACTTCATTTTTGAAATCGTAATATCAAATATATCTTAGGGTGAATTTTTGGTAATTTTCTGAAAAACTTCAATTTTTGATGAATAGTGAAACCACTAAGTGGTACTTATAAAGACTGATTTTACGTTTAAATGAAATTTTGTCATCATTGTGTTTTGAATTTCAAAAATCCGACATACATGGTTTTCATTAAGAAGTAAAATGTGGTTCAATGATATTATAATAATTTTTTGGTGAATAGTAACTTATTAAGTTTTTAATGGCGATTAGTGGTAATTAGTGTAGTTTAAGGTAAAAATAATGCATTAATAAAATAATATGAGCTTGAAACATGTCCTACCCTCATTGGTTGTGTCATGGCCGTCCAAGAAAAGACATGGTTCAACATGGGGACCCCATGGAGACACTTTGGATGGGAAATGACATAAATAACTTTTTATTTAATGTAAAAGTAAAAATGACACAAACATAATATGTTTTAAGAAAACAATTTTTACATGGGGTTATAAAGATCAGATTTTTGATTATAAATATTCATTGGAAAGCTAAAAATACTTCCTACATCATAGTATTTTTTATATAATTTTTAGACATTAAATAAATTAAATAATTTATAACATAATAATGATGCAGCGATGACATCATTATTTGATGATTTAAATAAAATGGAAAGATACTGTAAAATATATGAACTAAACATGTCCAAAACCAATTGGATGAGTGGATTTCGAACCCTTATCACCTTATCCACGAATTATATCAATTTGGGACCTTTTAAAACCGAAACAAATTTTCAAATAAAGTAATATTTTTTAACTTTCCTAAAGTGCCCCTCCTCTCCTCTTATAAAAGGCCCCCACCTCTACCTCATTTCACACACACCTCAAGCCTTTGGCTCGGCCAAACCCTGCCCATTTACTCTCTCCACATCCCTCTCCTCATCCTAGAGGATTCACTTTGGGCAGAATCATTTTAAAGGAAGCCTTTAAGCTCAAATCAAAAGGAGTTACACTTTTAAAGGTAATTCATTCTCTCTTGTTCATTTGTTTTATTTTGCTTCTCCAACCCTCTAAACTCTTTTTATTTACTTCTTTTGTAAAAAAACCAGTATCTTAAATATACTAGGATGTTGTTATACAATTTATTCGAGCTACACTATAACACAACTACATCAAATGGTTAAAGAACATACAGTTTCCGTGGATGGCGAGATTATGCCTCCCGAAACGATGATTGTTCAATACTCATTTAACACCTTAAAAGGTGCCATTATGATGTCACTATTTTTATATATGATATATAATATGTTTAGTTTTTCTTTAAGCTTCTGTATTTTTCATTTTTGGCATACCTTTATGGTTTCCATTATGGGTAAACACGATATCTTCATTTAAGGAAGTGCGGACTACCGCCCCCTCAAAGTGTTGTGATTCGTTAATGACATATGTGGGACGTGTAAAGGATGGATTTGAAGTTATTATATATTATTTTATACTGGAATTATAATATACCTCTATATCATCATTATTTATTTCCATTAGAATATGAGATAGAAATGAATGTAGCGTTCATGAGTACGTACGGCTTACCGTCTCCATGAACGATGCATTTCATTTCTTATCCCCAAATGTAATGTACTATTAAAAATACATGTATATTCTGGATATATATAATATATATGATATCCAAATCAGGAATGTCATTCTGGAACCTTTTACCACACGAACAACATGTAATTGAAAGAAGTCCACTTTCGACTTAAGAACCAAATATCGACAAACCAAACATTATTAACATAAATGGTTAAATAATGTTTATAACATGGAAATAAGTGATATAAAAGGAATAATGAACTCTAAAAAGGTTCTTAATCAAGTAGAAATTAACACAAGTTTATTATTCAGGACGTTAAAGAACGATCGAGTCAAGTCGGACCCGAGGTAAGGGACTTCGTCTCAATATCCTTTCATTGAGGCATATTTCGTTTTATACACAACTCTCTTTTATACGGTGTATAAACCCCTTTTACTTTTACTTTTATACAAAAGGAATCTATTTCTATGAAGAGTTTTACTAAATGACAAAAAGGAATGTTTTTTTAACGTACGCAGTTACAACATCCTTTTCCGCCGCCGCGAGTATTATTCGGTCTTTGACTTTCTCAACAAGACGTAATGTTTTTAGAATAAAATAAATACCATATACTCTATTATGTATTTTGGTATTGAAAATGGTTTTGAAAAAGGATTCTATTATGTCAATATATTTGTGATATATTGTGATTGAAATGTGGAAATGTTATCATTCCTTTATATTGGTTTTATGTTTTATGATTTTATACTGGTACTTGGACATTTTAACGGGTGGTTACGTTATAAACCATATGACTGGTGGTGCCGTGAATTCCAGGACGGGTGGTTACGTTATAACCTCCAATGCATTGGGTATGGAAGTCGGCCGTATGGCTATTCCATTAAGTATGTATGGAAATTGGCCGTATGGCTATTCCATTAAGTGATATGTGTGGGAGTCGACCGTATGGTTATTCCACTTAAGTATGTTTACGTCCCAAGTTACCTTTATATATGTTATGTGTTCTTTTTATGGATTTTTACGGTAATCCTTTGGTTACAAAAAGGTAAGTAATGATACTTTATTCAGTGATGAGTTTTTACTACTTCATGTAGGTGAAAAGTATTACATTGATAAAGTATTCATGGTTTACTTGTTGTTTTGAAAAACTAACAGTTTTCATTATTTGTGTATCCCTTACTGAGATTCTTATGCTCATCCCAAGTTTTTGAAATATTTTTCACAGGACTTAGCGTGGAATAGGGTCAAGGATGGGATCAAGGGAAAGTCATGCTACCTAAAACATGGAACTATACATGTTTCTTTTAGAGAGTTTTTTATTTTATGGAAATTTAGTAGAAGCGACTACTTTGTAATCTTTTGAGATGTAATAGTTATGTCCTAATTCTCTAAAACTCTAAACCTGAAAATATCCTCAATGTGAATTACTCATTTAATTCAATATTAAGTAAGGTTTAAGGCAGGGGCCTTATAGTTGGTATCAGAGGTCGGTTTAGATAACTTTAGAGGTTAGGGTATTCTTTAAGCATAGGTGAAATTACCATAATGGTTAGGATTTCAGACAGAGTACTAGTTTTAGATAAAGTGAATGAGTAAGAATATCTTAGTGTTTATCTTCCTCATTAGTACGTGATGGTTTTTTTATACTCACACTGACCCTTTTTGGTTTTAGTAAATGGCTGGATCTAGCAGGCACCAAGGTAACGGTGGATGTGAAGGAAACTGTGACAGTTTTCTGAGCGAGCAACTGAATGATATGGGGGTTGTAATGAGAACTCTTGTGTTTACCCTCAACCAACTATCAGGAGTCATGATTGACCACCTAAACCTTGGAGATTTCTCTAAGGCATCATATTTTCAAGAAAAAAATCCCTACGGATGTACAGGTAATAATCATAAAGGTAAGTGTGTTCAAAAACCTATGTGTCAAAGATGTGGAAAGAAACTCCTAGGAAAATGTTTCAATGGAATAGAAATATTCTATAGATGTGGAAATGAAGGTCATAAAGCAAGAACCTGCCATGGAAAAAGGAAGCATCCAGTTGACTCGAGGAAAGGGAAATAAGTTCTTTCTGAGGGGTCAATTGAATGTTTTAAATGTGGTGTGCATGGTCATTATGCAAACACATGTCCCATTAAGAAGTTTCGTGAATGGGATCACCAAGATCAAACAAATACTCGTTTACCAATACCTAATGCCATTCCGATTGAGGATGAAGAAACTGACAATGACCAATAAAAGGTATGTATTATTCCATGACTATTGTTTTCCTATTTTGGAATCTTAGGATATGATTCATGATTTTTCGGAATAATTTGGAATGGAATGGTTAATGGATCATTAAGAATGTTGAATGAGTAAGATGTCAACATATAAGGGCTTCAAGAGTTATGGTGAAATTCTTAAGAGTATTAAGTCTCTTTTGATGATGGGGTTACATTAGAAGACTTTTTATATTATGTGTAACCCTGATATTTAATATAGGCAAATTTTATTCATGGAATAGTTATCTTTTCTTTTGTGGACATAGTTATAAAGAACCATTTGGGTTTATATGATCCTTACTTTTGAGGTAATTATGGGTTATTATATGATATGCTGGAAAATGAAAGGAATGAGAGAAACTTGAGGTTAAAATATGTTATGATCATTTTTGATGATTTTATCTCTTTTTGGGGAATGATTTAAGAATTATATAGTTTTGGAAAAAGGACAACACGCAGACCGTGTGACAACCCGTCGTGTCGGACAAAGTTGCGGGAATCGAACCCACAACCAAAGTGCGACTGGCATTTATCACCTACCACTGGACTACGTGAAGTCCCTGGTTAGTTTGGATGATTCTTTCTAGTTATATGATTTTATCAGTTAAGAGTAAGTTAATTTTGGGCTATTTATGAAAATGATTAACTTATCATGGAGGATATGTGATTAGGTTAATTACTTTTCAATACGAGACTTTAGGAGCAACAGATGTTGTTTGGAGATAAATGTTACGATTTAACATGGAAGACTATGTGACTAAATCCTTCAAATGTTTGGGTTTCAATATTAGATTGGTTTACATTGAGGAATTTTATGGACAAATTGTTGATCGAATGGTCCTCGTTGAACTTTGGGTTTTGTTGGACAAATTTTGGAGATTATGAATAGATTTTCTTTCTAATGGGTTATCGTTTTCGGGGTTATCTGATCTTGTACTAATCTTTTGGGTTTTGGTTATGGGTAAAGTCTAAAGACATGGGAAGTATTTAGTTCTTTTATTTGGGTTAGGTGATTCTCTAGAAGTTGATTATAGTACTCTTAATGTGAACAAGTCTCCCTAAATACTCGCCTTTTGGAAAAAATATGAGTTTGATTAAGGAATCTAGTAAAAGTTGAAAGTCAACATGATAAGTGATTATGATTCCATATGAATAAATTCATAAATAAAAAGTAACTTAAAACAAAAAATTTGTCTATTAACTTTTTCTACTGGGGAACCCAACACCGTTTAACCCATCACAAGTTTGTGATTTTCTTATTGTTAACTTTCTCCTAAACATGTTTTCTATCACTCTCCATCAGAACATGACCCTATGTTTTCTCCTCCATGTCCATGTTTTCTTACATGGAATCCAAGTATGGGTTAACTCGGGTGACCTCTGTACTTATCTTCCTTTATTTTAAAGTGATTTTTTTACCGAGTCTTGTTCCGATGTGGGACGTTCAAGGATGTTACCAAGCTCAATTTTAAAAATTGCGAGGACGCAATTCCCAAAAGGGGGGAAGGATGTAACACCCCAGGTAAATAAAGGATATTAAATTTTCTTATTTATCCAAATTTGTGAATAAAATAATAATATGACTATAAAGGGGACTCTATGCTCGTTGGTGTACCCAACACGCAACAACGAGTTTCTTGGGAATCTTACGTTGCACTCTAATAATAAAATAATATTATTTTAAATGTTAGATAACAAGTAGCTGTTGTACTGGTGGGAATGGATAAAAATAACTAAAATATGATTATATATGTTTCTAAATGTTTTTACATTTACCCAAAAAAAGGTAAAGGCTTAAAATACGGAAAGAGTTCAATTTTAGGCATTTATACCATAATTTTCACTAAGGGTTCACTTATCACCTTTTGACGGTGAACTTTCATTAAATATAGTTCTGATCAATCTTATAAATTCTGTTGGATCAAAAATAACTCTTCTTTAGAATCGGGATATCAAAATTTACCTTGTGTAAATTTTTGGTACCTTTCTGATAAAGTACATTTTTTTTAATGAGTAGTGTAAAATGTTGTATTTTAATTGAAAACCTCTTTTTAATCTAATTTATTTATATGATTAGATTATCTTTTTAATTGGTTTTAAAGTTAAATTAGAAAATATTTTTACCATTAAATCCAATAGTGGTCGTTGGAATTAATTTCACTTTGAAATCAGACTTAAACTAGTGTCAATCTTTTGATACTTATTGTTTCATAAAAACATGCTATTTGCTCTGACAGCATGAATTAATTATTAAATTAATTAATGTGACTTATATGTTTTGAATTTTGTAAAATAGACTTCATTTTTGAATTCGTAATATCAAATATAGCTTAGGGTGAATTTTTGGTAATTTTCTGAAAAACTTCAATTTTTGATGAATAGTGAAACCACTAAGTGGTACTTATAAAGACTGATTTTCCGTTTAAATGAAATTTTACCATCATTGTGTTTTTAATTTCAAAAATCCGACATACATGGTTTTCATTAAGAAGTAAAATGTGGTTCAATGATATTATAATAATTTTTTGGTGAATAGTAACTTATTAAGTTCTTAATCGCGATTAGTGGTAATTAGTGTAGTTTAAGGTAAAAATAATGCTTTACTAAACTAAGATGAGCTTGAAACATGTCCTACCCTCATTGGTTGTGTCATGGCCGACCAAGACAAGCCATGGGTCAACTTGGAGACCCCATGGAGACACTTTGGTTGGGAAATGACATAAATAACCTTTTATCTAATGTAAAAGTAAAAATGACACAAACATAATATGTTTTAGAAAACAATTTTTACATGGGGTTATAAAGATCAGAGTTTTGATTATAAATAGTCATTGGAAATCTAAAAAGATTACCTACATCATAGTATTTTTTATATAATTTTTAGACATTAAATAAATTAAATTATTTATGACATAATAATGATGCAGCGATGACATCATTATTTGACGATTTAAATAAAATGGAAAGATAATGTAAACTCTATGAACTACACATGTCCAAAACCAATTGGATGAGTGGATTTCGAAGCCTTATCACCTTATCCACGAATTATATCAATTTGGGACCTTTTAAAACCGAAAAACATTTTCAAATAAAGTAATATTTATTTACTTTCCAAAACTTCCCCTCCTCTCCTCTTATAAAAGGCCCCCACCTCTACCTCATTTCACACACTCCTCAAGCCTTTGGCTCGTCCAACCCCTGCCCATTTACTCTATCCACATCCCTCTACTCATCCTAGAGGATTCACATTGGGAAAGTCTTTTTAATGGATGCCTTTAAGCTCAAATAAAAAGGTGTTACACTTTTAAAGGTAATTCGTTCTCTCTTCTTCATTTGTTTTATTTTGCTTCTCCAACCCTCTAAACTCTTTTTATTTACTTCTTTTGTAACAAAACCAGTATCTTCAATATACTAGGATGTTGTTATAAGATTTATTCTAGCTACACTATCACAAAACTACATCAAATGGTTAAATAACATACAGTTTCCGTGGATGGCGAGATTCTGCCTCCCGAAACGATGATTGTTCAATACTCATTTAACACCTTAAAAGGTGCCACTATGATGTCACTATTTTTATATATGATATATAATATGTTTATTTTTTCTTTAAGATTCTGTATTTTTCATTTTTTGAAAACCTTTATGGTTTCCATTATGGGTAAACACGATATCTTCATTTAAGGAAGTGCGGACTACCGCCCCCTCAAAGTGATGTGATTCGTTAATGCCATATGTGGGACGTGTAAAGGATGTATTTGAAGTTATTATATATGATGTTATAATGGAATTATAATATACCTCTATAACATCATTATTTCTTTCCATTAGAGTATGAGATAGAAATTAATGTAGCGTTCATGCGTACGTACGGCTTACCGTCTCCATGAACGGTGCATTTCATTTCTTATCCCCAAATGTAATGTACTATTAAAAATACATGTATATTATGGATATATATAATATATATGATATCCAAATCAGGAATGTCATTCTATAACCTTTGACCACACGAACAACATGTAATTGTAAGAAGTCCACTTTCGACTTAAGAACCAAATATCGACAAACCAAACATTATTAACTTAAATGGTTAAATAATGTTTATAACATGAAAATAAGTGATATAAAAGGAATAATGAACTATAAAAAGGTTCTTAATCAAGTATAAATTAACTCAAGTTTATTATTCAAGACGTTATATAACGATCGAGTCAATTCGGACCTGAGGTAAGGGACTTCGTCTCAATCTCCTTTCATTGAGGCATATTTTGTTTTATACACAACTCTCGTTTATATGGTGTATAAACCCCTTTTACTTTTACTTTTATACAAAAGGAATCTTTTTCTATGAAGCGTTTTACTAAACGACAAAAAGGAATGTTTTTTTAACGTACGCAGTGACAACAACCTTTTCCGCCGCCACGAGTATTATTTAGTCTTTGACTTTCTCAACAAGCCGTAATGTTTTTAGAATAAAATAAATACCATATACTCTTTTATGTATTTTTGTATTGAAAATGGTTTTGAAAAAGGATTCTATTATGTCAATATATTTGTGATATATTGTGATTGAAATGTGGAAATGTTATCATTCCTTTATATTGGTTTTATGTTTTATGATTTTATACTGGTACTTGGACATTTTAACGGGTGGTTACATTATAAACCATATGACGGGTGGTTCCGTGAATACCAGGATGGGTGGTTATGTTATAACCTCCAATGCATTGTGTATGGAAGTCGGCCGTATGGCTATTCCATTAAGTATGTATGGAAATTGGCCGTATGGCTATTCTATTAAGTGATATGTGTGGGAGTCGACCGTATGATTATTCCACTTAAGTATGTTAATGTCCCAAGTTACCTTTATATATGTTATGTGTTCTTTTTATGGATTTTTATGGTAATCCTTTGGTTACAAAAAGGTAAGTAATGATACTTTATTCAGTGAAGATTTTTTACTACTTCATGTAGGTGAAAAGTATTACATTGATAAAGTATTCATGGTTTACTTGTTGTTTTGAAAAACTATCAGTTTTCATTATTTGTGTATCCCTTACTGAGCTTCTTATGCTCATCCCAAGTTTTTGAAATATTTTTCACAGGACTTAGCATGGAATAGGGTCAAGGATGGGATCAAGGGAAAGTCATGCTACCTAAAACATGGAACTATACATGTTTATTTTAAAGAGTTTTTTATTTTATGGAAATTTAGTAGAAGCGACTACTTTGTAATCTTTTGAGATGTAATAGTTATGTCCTAATTCTCTAAAACTCTAAACCTGAAAAGATCCTCAATGTGAATTACTCATTTAATTCAATATTAAGTAAGGTTTAAGGCTGGGGCCTTATAGGGATAATTTGTTGTAATATTTCGGTTCCTTTATGAAATATAAGACTGAAACATCCTTATTTCCTACTTATGAGAATGGTTTAATGTAGTTATTTTGAAACAAGATGAAAGAGTTATAGATTTATGGATTCATGGATATCTCAATCTGAGGAAAGTATATAGGGACACTTTTAAGGTTTGTGATATTTTATTATTGTATTTCTTAATGAATATGAGGATGTTTAATCTAATATAGTTCATTTTTCTATTGATTAAGGTATTGGAGAAGGGTTCAATGAATATAATGTTTTTTGTTGAAATTATTCATCAATAATATGTTGGTAAATTTTATGATAATAATGAAAATTAAGAATAAATATTTTTTTGTTAGATAGAATGTCTCTTTGATATGTGATGAAAAATTTTTGAGAATGAAATTTTTTCTTGTACCATAGTTAAGAATATTTCTTGAGAAATCAGAAGAAAAGTGGCTGACTTCAATGATCAATAGATAAATAAAAATATTTAATAAAAGAAGAAGTTCAGTTCTTATTCTATGAGAATGAAAAATATAGTCAAGATTATGTTGTATGAGGAATATATTGAGTTGATTAAATGTAAGGTGGAAAATAAACTCAATGATCTGGAGATTGTAATTGATAAAGAAGTGGCCTTAGATTTAAAATATAAAACTAATAATGTTTTGAAAGCTGAATAAATGGAGAAGAAAAGGAATAATAGATTTGATGAAGTGAAAATAGTTGAATTATTTTTGAATAGTGTGGAATAAGATCATGGATATTTCTACGCTATTGATAAAGAAAAAATTTCTTTCAGATTATCCATTATTACTTGTTCAACTAGAACCTCATTTTGTTCCTGATGTTCTAAATCCTAATATTCTTGATCTTGAAAATGTTATAACATCTAAAGTTGTATTAACTATCTAGAAAGGTAAGGGGAATGGTCTTTATGTCAATAAATCTATTTTGGACAAACCACAAGTTGAAATTCATTGAACTATACAACCTGGAAAGGATTATTTTTGAAGGGATGTAGTGTTAGAAATGTTGTTATAAAAATAATTATAAGATGTATCCAATGAATATATTGAAGAGGAATATTATGAAGAAAAAGAATAAGAGAGTTTTTTAGAGATATAATCTTTCAACACTCAGTCTAATAAATATGTTGAGTTGGTAGCTTCTGAGGATTATAGGTCTGAGAAAGGAATATAAAATCAATAATCTCATAAAAATGTATCACATAAGGATGAATTTAATAAAAATTTAGACATTATCAATGTATTTGATAATTGGAAACTAAATGAGAAATAAAAATATAAAATTTAATGTTGATCCTTCTCGAATAAATGTTTCTGATGCCTGATTAGATTTAACCAATTCTCCAGCCATCCAATAAGTTCAAAGTATGGACTCAATAATTAATTATTTTAATTAGGATTTGAAGAATCTTTTATATTATATTATATTTATTCAATTTATTTAATATCATTGAAAACATATTTGGAGGAGGAAAAATGTTTTAGTAAAATTCGATGCTTTAAATTAGTTAGTAGAAAAACTTTTTCAAAATGAAGCCAATTTCAAATATTCCAAAGTTGATTCCAAAGAAGAAATGATAAGAAATAAAAAAAATTATAAGAAAGATTAATGATAATAAAAAAATTTATGTTTCAGGATTATCAAATAGAATATGTTATGAAGCCTTCCTTAGATATTGTTAATTATTTTGAGAAGTTATCAGTTGATATTTCTGAAAAATATATTTTTTTTGACCTGTTCAAGGATTTTTTAGGAATAAAATGTAAAATAGAAATTTGAGTTGATGAAAAATAATATATCCCTTTAAAAATAAGTACTATAGTTGAAAATGATAACAGAATGATCTAGTCTCTTAATGAAGAATTTTATAAATTAAAGAAATATGATTGAAGGATCTATGTTCTTGAAGAAATATTTTACAAGATGAATTCAATGAAATAAGATATAGAGAAGAACCAAGAATAATTCAGGAAGATAAATGTAATAATGAATGAATATCAAAAGAAATATTATTTTTTCCTTCTAAAATATTAATGATGTAAAATAAAAATTTTAAATTAATTATTCTCCACATATTCTATTTCGATGTTTTTTCAATAATATTTGGTCGAATATTCTATCATCATTCATGGACGAAGGATTATTTTAACCAAAATATTTGGTAGTATTATTTTTCATAAATTTCATGTACTTTATACCACATATTTTTTTTTGAAAATAATAGTGGGGTATAATTTATTAAAGGGTAATTTTTGGGTATAATTAATTAAAATATATTTTTATTAAAGTATATTTTTTGGGTAATTTTAAGAATTTATTTTCATAACTTTTTAAAAAAAAAATATTATAGAAAAAAACATTGAATAATAATGGTGTTCAAAACATTGGGATGATAGGAAGGGAAGGGTAAGAAGTGTTTTTTAGATGAATTATAAAATGATGTTCTTAAACGAATAATGGTTTCATATGTTTTTCAAATTTATTACCTTTTTCTTTATGTGTTTTATTTGTTTCTTTTAAAAAACGGGAGATTTTTGAGTTGAACTTTTTACTTTATAAGGTTTATATCTTTAGTTTTGAATATCAAAACACACTTTTTTAAAAACAATTTTTTACTAATGTTATATTTCACAATTATTTTAGATTTTTTTATAGAAAATAATTTATTATAATGCATGAAAAAATATGTCTAAACTACTAAATATAATCATTCCACACTAATTTTTCTTCCATAAGACTGAAAAAAGTCTGATCCATTAGACTAAAAAGGGTTTTCCCATCATAATTTTAAAATCAAGTATATCAGACTAATGAAATATTGTATCATTATGAATGAGTTTATTTTATCTGTGTGATCGAGTTTAGTTTGTCAGTGTGAATGATTTTAGTCTATTTTTGGGATAGAATTTAGTATATCGATATGATTGATTTTAGTCTATTATTACGATTTAAATTAATCCATCAGTTTGACTAAATTTAGTCCATTGATCTGACTATCTTTAGTCCATCAGTCTGAATGACTTTAGTCAATCGGTTTGAAAGAGTTTAGTCTATCATATTGATGATGTTTCAGCCATTAGACAAACAATGTTTTTAATCCATTGGTTTAAACTCAATTTATTCCATCGCGATAGTAATGTTTATAATTATATGGCTAAAATGGTGATTTTCTACAAAAACAATCTAAAATACAAGGAAAATATAATACTAGTAAAACATTATTTTTATGAAAATGTCTTTTGATTTTCAAAACAAAGGATTTAAAGGGTATAGTGTATAATTTTTGACTCAACATTTTAATGAAAATAAATAGTAACTGGATAATGAATCTATAATGAATGATTTTAATTAAGGTGTAGAAATAGAAATATAAAAAGAAATTTAAATGGGTTCTTATTAGGGTTATATTTATGATATAGGATATTAAATAACATTCTATAAAGTCACAAGTAAATATAATCTATTTCTCATTTGAATTTTATTAATCGAGATATTTTTACTTCCCACCAATTATTTTATTTTTATGTTTATATACTATATATAGATAGCCATTTTATATAATTATCATTAAATGAATGGTATTTAAAAACAAGTCTTATGTTATACCTTTCAAAAGTTTTTAATTTGAATAATAATGATGTTTGAGGAATTTTGATAACTTAAATTTCCTTCCATTGAGTTATAATGATTCTACTAATTATTTATTCCTCTAGGATTTTTTTTTCACCAAATTATTATATTTTAATTTATTTATAATTTTTTCATTGGATTTATAATTATTTCAAATAAAATTCTTTCTAATGGGTTGATATTTTATTGATTATGATACGCATAAGGGAATCTCATCTCACTTTTCTTTCATAGAGATATATGCCATATTCTCCAGTTATTTAATATTTTTTGGTGAATATAATACCCTATTTATTTTTTTCATACATTAAATAATTTAATGGGATTTGAAAATCGATCTAAATTTCTATCTTTAATTGGATTTCAATTACATTTTTACTAAATCTATAAGGGATTTTCATTTCTCAACTTATTTTCCTGAGTCATAATTATTCCTTTTTTTACTAGGATTTTATGATATTATTTTATTCTGTCATATAATGATATTATATCCCCTTTAATAATTATTTTTTGATGAGTTACATTAGCACATAAAACCACCTTCTTTGATGGATTTTATTCATCATAAAATTTTATGTTTTTAAGAATAAATCTCATCCCTCCAAATTATCTCTTCTACTTCCATGTACATATTGACTCTTCATACTAATGTTCTACTTTATAATATAGAAATCCAATTTTTTCTATTTATGGTGATCATTAAATTTTTCTTTAACAATTTTAATATAGAATATTTTTGAATATTTTTTTCATTTTGGATTTAACGAAGTTATTCAAAAAAATTGAATAATCTTTTCCTTTCCCGATCATAGATTTTATCATACACTCCACATTCATATAAAAACCCATAAGGTATTTTTAAGGATTAATTACTAAGATTTCATTCCAAATATTTTTTCAAATAAAATTTCCATATCAATATCTCGAATGATTCTTTGAAAAATAATCCACAATTTCATCATTTTACGTTAACATTAACAATGTATTATGAATTATCCTTTCATCATTTGAATTCAATTTACTAAATATATCTTAAAGATATATCTCTAATGGAGTTTTGTGTTTTGAGTCTCCTTCAAAATTCCTTAATAAATCACTCTATTAGGGTTAATGGATTTTTTGTATCAGTTGATATGTTATTTATATTATGTTATATGATTACATTTTTAAACGATATCAAAACCGTTTTATATTAATCAATTTTCATGAAATGTTTAATTATTAATAGAATATTGTACACATATGTATAAATATTTTCTGTTTTTGTATTATATCACAATATATTTAATTGGATAAATTTTAAACTCTTTGTGAGATGATGACTAGTTTATGTTTTCCAAATTAGAGAGATAATGATATATTAATGTTTTCCACCATGGTGGGATGAGGATGATGTAATGTTTTCTATATTATTGAGATGATATAATGTTTATATTTTCTATATTGTTGAGATTAAGGCATAATAATGTTTACATCTCATTGTTATGAGGACTCATGGACATGGTTGGATTTTCCCACAATGTTATTATTTATAGTTCTTATATTATAAATCCATATTTTAATATGATTCAATGACATACAATATTTTTCTGGAACATTCCTATGAATATGCTCCATGGGTCATGTATATCATCTCACACTCTAATTCCATGGTATATATTTGTTAATTTTAGATTACATCAACTTATATAATGACTTTTGGAAAAATCTTATCATCAAATTTTCTTTTTAATATGATATTTCCCATATGACCATGTTTAATCATATGATTACTAACCCTTGATGATAAGTTGATATGTTTCTCCTTACAAAGATTTTTATCTCACCCCACCAATTATTTTTCATTACCTATGTTATGAAGATGAGTATATCTTATAAGGAAACTAGAATATACTCAATGAGGTTTTATTATTTATAAATGTTCACAAGTATCATAAAATATGTTTCTTTTATAGCTAATACTTAAGTAACCTAAACCTTATGTTCAAGGAATTTTGTGACTATTTATGAGTTTTTATCACTAGATCTCTGACTATGGGTCTGAGGTACCTTAGTTTGTATAATATAAATGTTTAGTTATCTTTCTGTATTTTTTAATTATCTTTGGGTATTATAATTAGAGAACATTAGTGAAAAACCAAGGTATAAGTTGAGGAAAAATCCAAAATCTTGGGTAATGAGTAGAGTGTTTGGATTTATTGAATTTTCAACCCTATTTGGATACAAAGTAGAAGATATATGCTCTAGAATTGGTGATCCTAGTGTTAATAACACTAAAAAGGATGGCTGGGTATTAACTCTATCTTCACTTGGTGCATGAAAAAGAGGACCAATTATAAAACTTGTTTGAAACTCCTAGGAGATATGATTTTTTTGGTAATATTCTATTTATGAAATAATATGAATTTTTTGAATATAATTATGTCTGATAACATAATAAGAAATTTATATAGATAAAATATATTCAAACCTATGACTTCTAATTTATGTTATAAATTCCATTTATGAGTTAAATCTTATAAATTTGAATATATATTTTTCTCACAATAATTTTGTATGTATCCTCATGCATAAACATTACATTATGTAAAGTAATAAGTAAAGTTAAGAATAATAGAGCTAAAAATGGGTGTGGAAGACAATGAAATGGTTATCCAAATGATTAATGTAATGGGATATAAACATTTATAATAACTTTATCCTAGGTAACGCGTAATAATGTGAACCATGTTGAGCTTCAAAATAAACCAAGGAAAGAGAAAATTACTATCGAGTCATTCATGGGACAAAAAAACCATCCTTTAGTGGGTATTTTGATTTAATAATTAATGAGTAATGGATATATTCAATAGAAAAGATCATTCATTATATCTAGAGAACAAATCATGAAAAAGTGGTTTTTTCAATTTTTAATTTATAGAGTGAAATAGATAAATTTTGTATGTTAATAAAACACATAATACCAAAGGAAGAAATTAAATATATGAATAAGGAATAGTTTATAACAACATTCTACACCAAAAAATTTCCCCAAATTCTTCACACAATAATTGATAGAGAATTACTTGAATTTAAAAAAATGAGGGTGAATTGATGGGCACCTATGGAAAAAAAACATGATACTTGTGTGAAATTCGTATGGTGTTATCATTTCCCCTCATAGAATGACTGATCATTTTATTAGTGGCCTAAAACAAAGTCATCAAAGTGAATTATATATAAGATAATTTTGAAGACACAAATTAATTGTTTGATGCATGATTATAAATGGAATGTATAGAGTGTCATTATTCTAGTTGTTTTGGTGATAAGAAAAGGACAATATATTTCTATGTGAAATGAAGTGATAAATTACATGGTGGGAAGAAATATAAATCCCCTATATGGAAAACAAATGGAATAATAAATTGAAATATTGTATGAAGGGCTCATGAAAATTCATTATATATTTTCAGGTAGGAAAAAAGCATTATGTTTACGAAGTAATACAAAGAGGAAAAATAATACTATTATATAGAATAAATTAACAACTATTGTGCTACCCACACATAAATAATTTAAATTCAAGGATTATTGGAATTAGATAAACATATGCTCTAATCCGAGGGAAAATATAGATGAAATAAACAAAAAAAACTCATAGACCAAAGAAATAAGAAGAACCTGTGTAATTACAACCACTGAAGAGGATTTTGATAACCGAGGAATAATTTTCCTCCAATATAGATTTATAGATGACTATTTGGAATATTTTCAAGTGTACCAAGGATGTTTTATAAGATTATTAAATCAAAACATGATGATTTGATTATAAAATAAAGATTGTAGTTATTGTATCAGAAGAATAAGTTTTTGGGAATTTGTTTCATGAAAAACTTATTAATTCGTACTTTATATGAATTTTATAAGATTTTAATAATGGAATGGAGACTTATAAATAGACTCCCTATTAATATGTGAAATAGGAAAATAATATTTCATATTTTAGGCCAACCTATAATCATTTATAAGATCAACGATGAATATGTAATCTCTAGGAAAAATAATTATCTCTAACATGATACCTAATCGCAAGGGTTTTTTATCTCAAATGATAGTTTAAAAACTCAACATCAGTGATATTCCCTATTCTAAGTAATATGATATTATCCTAATTTTGGAAGGTTTCCATATCCTTATAAATTATATAATGTATCTTGCCTATACCTATAAATAATTTCATCATTAAGGTATAATTAAAATATCGGGGATGCTACTTTTTAAGGTGGTGAGAATGTAACACCCAAAGATTTTTATATTAATTTTCTATTAAAAAATACTTTGTTAAGTATATTTCTTCACATGAAACGCCATCTTAAAAAAGGACGGTGACTTATTAAATGGAATTTACTAGGAAAACTATATGAACAATAATGTCTCCATTAAATAAAAAATTATTAATAAATTAAAAAACTCTTCTAATTTGTTGATAAACAATTAATATGATTTAATGATAACAGAATTATTTTTTTTAATGAATATTTGTTAATGTGTTTTAATGATAATAAATTGAATTGATCACTTTTAAAAGATTATTATGATAATATATAATATTAAAATGTATGAGGTTATATATTAATTTTTTTAATTAGTAATTGATATGAAACAATATTAAAAACACATAATATTTAATAGGTCTTTTTTGTATAAATAAAATTTTCCTCGTATTTTTATTTTAATTTAAATTATTAATTAATTAATTATAGTACTTAAATTTTATGAAATGAAATTATTTTTTGGATTCAACATAAAAATATTATCTTCAAATGAAATTTTATGAATTTTCAGAAATTATTAATTTTTAGTTGAATAGTAAAAAATATAGTTTTTATAAATACCCTATCATTTATGAAATTTTCATTATTAAAATATTAATTAAAATCAAGATTCATTTTTCCTAGGAAAAAATATATAAATAGTAAAATTATGAATTTATAAGTATAGTTTTGAGTTTAGAAAATCCATGTTTAACATTTTTAATCCTAGTAAATATTTTACTCTAATAAAAAAACTATTTTTATTTTTTTACATACAATTTTGATTTAAATAGGTGGAATTCGATTTTTTAAATTTCTTTTAGAACCACTTAAATTTTATTTTTTAATAATTATCCAATTAATTTCTTGAATATCAATAAAATAAGTAATTTTTTTATTAAAAATAAACATTCTCTAGAAAACGTTTTTCCACTTTATATACGGCAGTATCAAAATTAATTTTTTTAAACCATATAAATCTCATTTGATAAAATATATTTCGTATTTGGAATCAGTAGATTTAAATTACATAATAATCTCAATTTTATTTTTAGTAATAAAAATGGAATTACTTTGGTAGAAATTGGTTACCATGTTAAAAAATGGTAAAAGTGTAAAATCAAATGGTAAAAGACATAAAAAATGTAAAAAAAATCTTCCAAAAGGAATGGGTTGGATAAGATCAACCTTAACTAATCCCAATCTCCATTATTTTACACTTATGATCCCCTTTTCCGGTGAAACATTCCCTTTAGTTATATTAAGAATTTATATTTACCAAAATATCATTTAACATACTTATAAAAGTGACCTCCCCCACCGATAAAGGATACTATAAAAATATAATTCCACTAAAACCATGCCATATTTTCTTCCACCATAATATTATTCCACTCTCATTATCTAATTTTCATAATAAATTTTCTTAATTATCCCATTTTCAAGAATTCATAAAAGGGAGAACTAAATTTATCAACATGAGTACTAATCAATCCAAAACAAATTTTCTTTTCTATAATTTATTTAAAAATATAATTTTTACATTTAGATATTATGAAAATAGTATTAGAGGTATAATTAAATTTATTATTTTTTGGTAATAATCTTTATGCACTTTTTTCCTTTTTCCTTAGTAAAAAGAAAATTTTGTTTGTGTGTATGTGTAGACAACCTCCACCATAAAGAAACACATTTTTTTTTCTTTCATTTACTTGCATAACAAGTTTAAATATGATATTTAATTAACTAATATGACATTTTGACATTATTAATATTAATAAATTATAAATAAAGTTCTACAATACTTTTTCAATAAAAAATGAAATCATCATTTGTGTGTACGTGTGGACTACCACCTCCATAGAGTGACGTGATCTGTCATTCATCTCCAATCTATATGGATCAATCATTTTTTTTATTAATTTATATTTTATTAAAGAATAAAATATTTCAAGAATACAATAAATAAAGGATAAAAATAGTAATAATTATAATTAAAAATTAATACATTGACATCGGAAAATTTCCGGAAACATTATCACCATGTATTTTATTATCATGAACTATTCCCATAGGTTCTTTAAAATTAAAATGAGGATAAATAATTAATTCTAAATTTTATTGTATTATATTTTAAAATATGATAGTTATGAAATTGGTATTTAATAATTATATTTTATGATTCCATTATAAAACATCTGAAAAACGTTCACTTTATAACATATAATAATGAAAATAAACCTTAACTGGTTATTGATAATATATGAAATGAATATAATTAAATAGTAGAAATGGTAATAGATATGAATAATATTCTCAAATATTTGATAAATATTATTTTTTATGATATAAATTACTAAATCACTTTCATATTAGTAAATAGTAATGGTAATGGTTTCATTATCACAATTTGTCTCACTGAGATATGTTTTGTATTCACCACTTAATTTTTTTATAGTGTATATTATGCACATATATGTAAATTTGATTTACCTATCATAAAATTAAATGGATTTTAAAACCCATATTTTGTAATACCTTCCATGGAATTTCAATTAAAAAGAAAACGATTTTGTAATGGATTTTCATAACTCAAATTTCATTCACCTGAGTTATACTGGTTCTTTTTAACCAATATCCTTCTACGTATTTTTACATCCTTAAAGGATTATATTAAATTATATTTCAACTTTAATTTTTTTGGATATATAATTATTTCTCATAAAATCCTTTTTAAATGATTCTTACACCAATGATTATGATATTCGTATGGGTTTCTCATATCGTATTTATTTGTTGGAGAAGTTTTCCAAATTCCCCACTTTTTTTATATTTTATGGTGTATATATAGACATATAAATGTTTTTATTATAATTTTATACATTTCAATGTATTTAAAAATACATAACTCTTTAAATTTTCATTGGACTTCTATTTAAATGTTACTAAAGTGGTAATGGTTTTTTTCACTCAACATATCTTAATGTGTCATACTTATTCCTCTTTGAATATGGTTGTAAAAGATTGTTTTAATCTATCTTATGATCATATTATATTTATTTTACTCTTAATTTTCTTGTTAATTACAATTTTTACATCAAAAAAAACTTCTTCGATGGATTTCATTATACATAAAATTTGATCATGTTAATATTAATTCACATCCTCTCCAAATGATCTCTTTCTATTTTATGTCTATATTTACTATTCAATACAATTTTCTACATTATTATTTGTTAATATATGTTTTATTTCTTGTGATATTCAAATTTATCATTACCTATTTAAATATAGATGATTTATCACTCTTCTTACATGGTTCTATTCAACAAAATTTATTTTAAAAATTGTAGAAAAGTTGCTTCCATTATCAGTAAAACATTAAATATTCGTATTGAGTGATGAAAATAATTTAGTTATCTATATTAGATCATTTCAAGATGATGGGAATAAAACATATACTAATATATGTTTTATTTCTAGAAGTATCAAAATTTATTATTTATATGATATATATATATATAGTGTAACAATACGGATATATGCCCATACCATAAGAAAATTAAGTATCCCTATCAGATCACATGAGGGGTGCATTTCTCCATACCATGAGTATTACAAGTTTTATTCCCACAGGCCTTGTAAGGAAATTATTATTTTTTCATTACTCATTGTCTTTCATGGTTTTTTTAAAATTGAAAATGAATTTTCAATTATCATTATTAACAAACATAATTAAGGGATTGAGTATTTATTATCACTAAAACTAGATAGTAATAAATTTATCCGGTTATTAGTATTTTTTCATAAAACATTATGGAAGAGTATACCAATTATAAATAAATCACAATGTGACTGTATTGCATCATTCTTATTCTATTCCCTCCCAATTGTGATGTTATGTTATACTAATCTAGTTTTTATTCATTGATAAAAACCAAAAACTAATAATTATACATGTGTACAATTCTATGCAATTATATTCATCTTTCTTGAGGACATAGAGGAGGGATGAGTGATACCATAACAGTTTTAGATAACTATTTCAAATATGAAATGTCTCCATGAGTGGATAAGTTAGTGTTATCTATTTTTTTGAATATATTCATTACTATAATAATCCATCTAGGGGACATGAAGGGGATCATTTACCTAGAACACATAGGAAATCAGTTGTGTGTCTTATGAACTTGAAGAAAGGGGAAATGGATTTTATTATATAATAGGAATATTTATTCATGAATATAGAAATTAAGATGATATAGATGAGTGAAAAAACCTCGTATTAGGTGTAATATCCCATTGTAATTGATTTGAGAAAAATATAGATGTGAAATCATCAAATATGACTTCATCAATATAGTATTTTTCGTGACACAATGTGTTATGGAACTTTTAGAAATTTTATTTAATTTGATAATGTATTTTTAGATAAATATAAAATTAGAATTATAGAATCAGTATTTCTTGAATAGATGATTCATGGGATATAATTTTGTTTTCATTATAAATTTATTTTTGGAAATTTAACATTTGATATAGTCTTATTCAAGACCTAAGGGATAAAAAATAATAATGTGATACTTATGTATTTGGGAAATCATGGAAGGAAATTTTTTCTATTTGACCATAATTTTATATTGTAAAAATAAAATTTTAAATACATGAAAATACTGAAACATAAAATATTAATTTAACTAATATTTTTTATAAAGTTGTGAAAATTTTACATATGTTTGAATTATGGATTGAGTGTTATACGGGTGCCATGATACAATCTAATGTCGTTATTTTAGTTGGATGAAGGATAAGTGAACTTTTAATAATTAAGTGTTACGAGGAAGAAATATGGATGTAAAATCAAAAACTGTTCCATAGTTTAAAAAACATGTCATAAAACTTATTTTAAATAAATTTGGTTTATCTAATAGAATTGAAATTTGTAGATTAATATCAGAGAATTTATATATCACAAAATAATGTATTTTGTTTATTTATAAGAGGATTGTAAGATTTAAATAATTTAATTATGATGAAATTAATCATTCTATAATGTGGTTGATATGTATATAATTTTTTAAGACCTCATTATATATATTTTTTAAAATAAAAATAGTTTTGATCATTATTTTTTATATCTGAGTCTGAACAAGAAGTAATCAAAAATTTGAACTGTTAGGATTTTATTTCTCATAATCTATTACTAATTAGTTTTACTGATAATTAGTAATGATAAAATATTGAGATATCCAACCAAATACTTATGATATAATTCCAATGATAAAATAAGTTTTGTTTGAGGAGGAAAAAGGTGAACACATATCGATTTATTAGAGGCACTTGATGTGGATTGAAGAAATTAGTTTTTGGTTATTCAAATTTAAAAATAAGTTATTTTTATTGTACTTTTAATTATATAATTTTATGCTTTCAAAAACATCATCCTACTCTATTTCATTGTCTTTTATTGTTAATAAAACATGGATGTATGATGGACCATAACAACAACGATGCAAGGGAATAATAACTAGAAAATAATAGTTGGTGAACTGTGATAAAATATATTTTTTACATGTTTCATTATTTATATGTTATTATCTCCTGTCATCATTGTTTTATCAGTTGATTAGTGTTCTTATATTATAAATAGAATAATAATGTATTTTTTTTGAAACAATGATGTTTTTTGTTAGAGTAATTGAAAACATATCATGTTTTATCACCTTGCCTACTTTGGCACATTATATGGTATTAGAGTAGGTTATTCTAAAGGATCAGAGTTATTATTTATTAATTATATTTATTAAATTTCTGAATATTCATAGAGATTCTAAATTTTGTCAACATTATGGGTTCCCCCTTGTTGGATGGAAATGAATTTATCTTGAGGAAACTGAGAGTAATTTCATATATTCAATAATTAGGGTTTTTCATTCATTATGTAAGGAAGATTTATGTTTATATTCATTAATTATCATGTGGTTTTAATTTCAAAGATCATAATAATAGGGATTTCATTAGGATAATGTACAAAATGTTACTATAATTACTGTATGAGATGGAAATGACAAGACTTGTGAGTTCAGAAATATCGAATGTTGTTTTGATAGAATCCAAGACATTCATGATGTAGATAAAAAGGATATATAATTATGAATTCATACTTTATTTGATTAACTATATAATATATATTAGGTTAAAGATGAAAGGGTGGATGTATTAATTATATATGTTAATAAAATTTTTATCTCTATTCAAAGTTATAGAGAAGTTCTTGAATACTCAACCACATTGAAGAATATTATGAGGATTAAATTAGATTTTTTATATTAAAATTTTCACTTATATATAATGACATGGATAAGTTTATAATTAAAAAACACATTATTATATTGATATCCTATGAGATAATAAAAGAAAAACAATAAAAATGGTTACTTGAAAATGATATTACTTTTAACACTAAAAAAAGCTTAAATATCAATGAATCAATGAGGAATCATGAAAAATAATTTTAATATTAGTATGGTTCCCTAAAACTCAATTAGAATATGTAATTTTACTCTATAGTAATACACAGTGGAATAAAATCATTAAAAATTAAAAATTTATTTTAAATGAATTAATAGTGGAAATATTAGACATTTTCAATAAAATATCTTCATTATAATCATGATTATAATGATTATGATCAATATAAAAGTTGTATAAGTGGTTATAGTGAAAGGAATTTATTATATAACCAAGATATTTTAACTTTTGAGGAAGAAGGGAAAAAAGAAAATGACTCATAAGATGTGTTTAGATTGGCTATGTAAAAATTTATTTCTGTATTTGTAAAGAAACATTATATAAGGATATATTTCAGAATGTTGTGTTTGAACCTATCAGTAGTTTCTTTTATCAGCATGTAGAAAAGAACCATGAGTGTATATAGTAATTTGGAGTTGACGAGTCTAAATGTTCAGAAAGGTGTGATCTTGATAATGGTAGTTATTCTCCAAATAGACAGGTGTGAACACACCATTAGTGAGTTTCGAGATTTTTCCTTATGTATTGATATAGTAGATTAAAAATATCCTACGGTTGTGGAAATGGATTCATTAACTATAATCATCTATAAATAGATGGGTGGGGTCATTGGGATAATTATTAATTCATGTGTTTCTAACCTATTGTTCTCTTGATCAGCTTTTCAGAACATGAATGTTCCTAACTAGGCTATCATTCTCTACTTCTTATCTTCATAATTAATATTTTATTATTCCTTATATGATGTAGGTAAACTCCAGATATATGAAAAAAAATCATTTCATATTATATTCATGTGACTCTTGTACATCATTCTTCCCATAATAAAGAATTTTTATAAAAAAACAAGGATGGAATTTAGTGTTAGACTTTAGAGACTAGTTTTTATGTCCAGATGATAACATTAGTCATTTCGTTCAGTTATTACATTCTGGATTTCATATAGAGTTTTAATTTTAAGAATCAAGTTTCCACTTATAAGGGGTTCTTAGTACAATAAGAGTGAAAATAACATTGAGTGGGATGCACCACTGAGTGGGGGGGGGTTAATCATTGGTCCTTTGATTTTTAATTTCTTTATTTTGATACTAACCTCTATGATCTATTAGGATCAAATAAACTCAAAATATCAACCAAAACCAAAACCAAAAAAACATGAAATGAAAATAGGAGAAGGAACAAAAAATTTCTACAATATTCAGTCCCTATGTGGGTATTTACTATTTGATTTGATATATTATTATCCTGACCCATAGAATTATTCCTATAAAACTTCTATTTATGTTGGATTGGTAGGAATCATCATCAACCTTCTCTATTTCCAAACAAATTCATATAATTCCACTTTAATTATACTAACTCTTTTTTAAATAAAATTAAAAATTAATTGGATCATAAAGATCACATTATATTTGGAGTCAGTTCATCCAAACATGATGATCTTACTCTCATGGGTTAAAATAATCAGAATATAATATGATCTCTTATTAATGATATTTTACTTTTTATAATCATAATTAATACTAAATCTTTTTCCTAAATCACTATCTTAATCTTAGATGACCAAATTCTTATGCTCTTCATATCTTTCATGTCTTATTAGAACTCCTAGTCTCTTTTTTTTTTCTCACAGATATTTTTTATCTTTTCTTTGACTCTCAAATTTAAATACCACTATTAAAATCCTAAATAAAGAACATAAAAAGAATTTAAATTTAATTAAATTCATAAAATTATTTCTAGATAAATTTCCCTTAACTACACCACATGTGATTTTTAAAAAGATGTTATAATATTCTGTTACTAATTTTGACTCCTTGATATGTCATGATATTAATCTCTATATTATTTACATGGGTCTATTAACTAAAATCCATGGATTCATTTACAAAAATAAAAATTTTCCCATTTAATATTATTAAGTAAAAACTTTTGAATTTCTTTATTTTTGATCAACAAAATAGTTTAAAATTAGGTTCAATTGATAATTCTAGAATTGTCAAGCATTGATATCCTCTCTTAATCCACCAAAAACCTCAACATGAATTATAACGTACTCAATAACTTGGGATTTTTTAGTTTAAGAACAAAAAACTGGCATCCTAGTAACATTAACATATTCTGTACTATGATATAAGATACAGTATTATGTGATTCCCATGCCTCTCAATGATATTTGTAATTTTCATTAATTATAGGATAATTTATGTTAAATATTACTTATTTCCTATAAACTGGTGAGTATAGTCCTATTACATACTAGAATTAACATCTAATGTATTGAATAATACTTTATTACTTTCCCATGTTCTTCAAGTCTCAACACCAACATTTTATTTATAAATCCAAACATCTTACCCATGAGCACAAGATTCTTTACATTTACACAATTCCTCTTCCTTTGTTTAGAATAATATAAATATCTAATTGATTCATCCATATCCCTCAAAAACCACTTCAATAATAGACACAAATCTTATGTATTGGTTAGTCCCCTTATGTATTCTCTACCTTTATCAACATTTCACACTAATCTCTGAAAACACTCTCATGTATATATTATCACATATTTTGAATTTTGGCGTCACCTATTACATATACATTAATATTACCACATTACATTTCCATTTTCTTAATATGAGGAAGAAATAGATATATCACATATTTCAACTTAAGGAATTTATTATGTATCATTAGAGAACCTCTTACATATATAGGAAATGTCAAGGAATTATCCAGAATTTAGATTTAAATAGGGAATTATTAAATTATTTTAATAATATCAGAACAAGTTTCAATCAATTGAAGAGATTTAAAATCATTTAATAACTTCTAAATAAAATAATAACACTTCAAGGACATCCATAACAATATCCAGCGATTCTCATTAAAAGATAAAAATAGATAAAATCATTCAAAAAAATTATTATGCAATTCAATCTCAACTATTACATTTGTTGAAAACATTTTATCAACACATTAAAAAACTAATCTAATTACATTATAATCATGAATTCAAAAAAATACAAAATAATAAACTCTTGAAACTACAGTAAAATATAAATAAATGAATTTAAAAAAAGTATATCCCATAGTGATAAATAATTTTGGCTCAGTGACATAGATTCCCTCACCCGAAATTAATTAGGTCTGTAAATATTTTTACCCTATATATTTGTAATGACTACTACATTTAAATAAAAAACTACTAAAGATAATAACATACATTTATCACATAAGAGTTGAGTACCTATCCTTCCCCTTTGATAACTGAATCCAAATCATGGTTGGGTATTTCCCTCACCTCTCCATGTGAAATGGGATAGATGAACAAATTTATTAATCATTAACTAAAAACCTCTCTTGGAATTGATTTTAAGAATATATCTTAAATATTTTCATCTATCTAAACTTGTTCCGGTATTAAATTTACATCTAAAACTATTAATTTGATGAGATTAAAATTTATATAAAAATTATTTAATATTTATTTACATCATGGATTATTTGATAGATTAATAAAACTCTAATTGTTAGAAGAAATACTTAATGGCTTCTCAACTTTTTATTTAAAATATCCCAGCATCACTTTTATACATAAAATTTGTGTACAAGCATGGGTTTTAGTAATTTATTTGAGCTATTATATTCTCAAACTCACTAAATTTTACCTTTTCAATTTGCAAAATCATACATCTTTCCCCAAGAGATAAATTTCCATAAAATATAATTTTCTTATCCTTTTAATCTATTGGCCAATTCACATCTATAAAACCCAAAAATTTATTTCTACACTAATTATACATAGTATAGCATAACGGAGAGTTACATTAACATATCTTATAATTATTTTTTCTTCCATATTGTGAGATATGTTAGGGTCACACAGATATCTATAACAATGAGTAACTGTAACGACTATGTACAGTCTTGATAATCTTATATAAATCAGATTTACAATGATTCTCATGATGTCTTTTTGACAACCACCTCTTCCATAAATATTTTTTCATAGTCAATTTCAATTGATATTTGTGTTAAATATTCATTATAATTCTAAATGATAAACTTTATTACTAATTATTGAGAATATTAATCATGTGATTGGATGATGTAATTATCTTTTTATGCTATCAGTAATCCCATAAATTAAATCATTTCACTGAGCATTGAAATATCAATGTGTGTCTTCAACAACATAGAAAAATCCTCAAAGTCAGTCTATTTATAAATATTAAAAATTATATAATCATCATAAACTATAATAATAAGAGTACCTATGGATATTTGTTTCATATAAAGGTTGATATCAACCATTTCCATAATAAATTTCATTTGTTTTAGAGAGCTACCTAATATTGAATTACATGCTCTAAGAGCCTATTTTTAGCCATATAATTTCTTATTAATCATGAATACTATGTTTCTATATCTTACCATAATGATCCATCATGTTTCTTAATGAAAAATACTTCTTTTATAACATTATTGCAAATGGAATTATATACATAAATCATATATAATTTGTAGTTTCTATGAGATGCCTAAATAAGAATAATTTTAATTAACACTAGTCATTTCACTATTAAAAAAATCTTGTAATATCCTCTCTCAACCCACAATAATGAAAAGATTCCAATACCAGTGGAGTCTCTACAGGGGACTTAGTCACACCTCAATGTATTCTACAGGTTGTCGACTAGTAGTGGGGGTCTAAGGAAGTACCATAGGGAGACTATATCCCCCCAGATTAAGGTGCATAATAATAAATTAAAATAATCAAAAATCATATATAATAAATAATCATCCATCCAATCAGGCATAATAAATTAAAAAAATTGATAATAAATGAAATTTAGATTGAAATTAGTTATACGAACTCATTGGCCTCCCACCATGATGACCACATATATAGTGTAAATGAAAGAAATAAAATAGGAGGTTCTATGAATATCCCCATGACCCACTTATTCATAGTCACCAGAAACATTCCATGATATCCAATAGAATGATCTTATCACATACCTCTACCTAACACATAAATACAATCAATGAGATCTTCTCAGGGGGCCAGGGGTCATGATCACCTAAGAAGGGAGAGAGCGAAACATAGTAGGGAACTACTAAAAAATTACAACACATAAAAAATAAATGTAGTTGATATGCATGTGACAAGATGAGATGGAAAAGAAATTTTTATGAAAGCTTAAATAAATACCTATTTTCGATCCACAGGTTTGGACACAACTCATAGGTTTTACTATACCTTATTTGACTATAGGTTGAATGTCTCTGCTTATATTATGAAACACTTCCAATTTATAATGAAAATACAACAACCCCTGGAGGTAACCCTGGGTTTAAAAAATTCATCAAGCATAAATATTACCCATAATAGGTAATCCTAGGTAGTCCAACAGTTATAAAACATCATCACTAATCCCTAAGAGGTAATCCTAGGTGATCTAATAATCATCAGACATTATTGTCATTACCTATGAGGGTTACTATTTGAAATACATTAGCATCAGGTTCTATAGTTGATTCCAAAGGCGATGAAACTAGACAATCCAACATCATTAGTCTAAAAATAAGATACATAGGTTTATGGCCCTATAAAAATTTTCATCATTATAAACCACAATTGATTCATAGAGGGACGACCCTATAAAATAATGTAACATTAGGTTCTATAGTCGAATCCTAATGGGATATCCTTAGGGAATAATAGAATAAAGATAAATAGATTATTTATAGGGGGATTACCCTATTAAATTAAGTACTATTAAGATAAATAATAAATTATTTTGGGGATGACTCTAGTAAATCTAGTATAATTAGGCTACACAACGAATTTCTATCAAGATGAACCTCGGAAATCATAGAGTCTGGATCAATAGATAATTCCTATGGATATTTCCCAATGAAATTATATAATATTGGGAATCATCACAGACCATTAGGGGATAATACTTCATGATAATTATTCATCATAACCTCATTGGGATTACATCATCAATATAGTTTATAAGGTGACACCTTTGATCTTCATGACCCATTCCCACAAGAACACTCTCATTGATCAATATATCACTTGGGAGACCACCATGATCCCAATGGTAACATCAAGAATGGAAATCCCACCTAGGTTCTTCATGATTATTCTCATTTATTGGGATGAAACCCATTAGTTAGAGGTCATAGTTTTCATTAACATAGTATAAAACATAACACAACCTAATTGTAATAGGAAAATCTACTCCATAACAACTCTAATGAGATGTCATAAATCCTATCCCATACCCCAATGCATCAATACTTTAGTCATCATGCCCAAAAATTCCTTCAATCTCATAGGGTAGACCATCCAAGGTGATCTCTTCCCAGTGGGGAAGGAACACTCACCGCACAATCATACCACTATTTCAAATACTTTAATGGATCAAAAGGTTCTCACATGGCCAAACCATATACAATCCATCTCAATTAAGTACTTGCCTCTACTTATAGGTCACTAAGGGTACCTATCAAAATGTATTATAGATCACATTCATTTTTTTTATGTTAATTACACCACTCGTGGTCTAAGTGTCACAAGTTATTCAATCATTATCCTAGCCTCAAATATAGAAAATCATGGTATCAAGCCTGTTAAGAATGGTTCATCCTGATCTTTAACACTTTTTTTAGTTCATTTTTGGTCATTTAAATTTATTAACGAAATATATTGAATAAAATTTTTGATCACCCATAGTAGAAGGACAACACATATCATATTACATGCATATATATAAATACAATAAAATACTAAAGGTGTATATTTTATGGATCAACTTCGAAATTTATGATTCCATATCAATTTGAAAGAAGACTCAACTATCCTCATTGATACCTATCCAAGATCGCATCAACAGTTTGAGAATTGAGCCATAATTATTTAGTAAAACCCCAAGCCACAGGTCTAGTCAGCTCTTTAAATTCACCTAAACCTAATGTAAGATATCACCTTAATTATTTTACTAATTGAAATAAATATTCATGATGCTGAAAAAATAACTAGGAACTCTCATTTTATAGATTCCACAACCAAAAAAATATCGAAGTTTAGTAACACACTGCCAACCCCATCCAATAAAAAAGACTAACACTAAAAAGTTATTCATTATAATTTTTTTTATTAAATGAACACATTGAAAAATATGTAGACTAATATGTCTCAAATACAATAGAATGAAAATACATGTAGATTTTCCCTTGGGATTCCCTCTAACAAGGTCATAAAATTGTCGCATTGTTTTCAGCCAAATCTACCATGATCTAGTTAAATTAGAAATAAAATCCAAAACTGGAGAAATAAAATCTAGAGGAAAGCATGGGGAATAAGAAATGAAATAAAAATAGGAAAAACACTACATAAAATATTATGGATTGGACACAAAAATCACACCTTTCAGGGATTTAAATTAATGAGAAGAAGGGGGTAATTTTTAACCAAAATGGTCTCCCTTCACCCCAAGTTCAACATAAATTGAAGAGGGTTGATACTAAAAAAAATTATCTTTTTTTTTCATAAATTATTTATCCAAAATCATTCATATAATGAACATGTGGTTCAAACCATGATATTATCCTAAAGATGGATCCCCACCCACAACACATTCTTATCAAATAATGAACCATGGTTCATATCATGAAACCATTTAGGTAAAGGGAATCCCACTCTCGACCTACCCTATTGATGACATGAACCGCATGGTTCTTGATGTGAGTACCTACAACAACTACTATATAACCTCTAAGGGAACTGGGTTCTTCTATGAAACTCACTAAAATAACCATACACTTATCCAATTATCAAACCAATTCTAAAAGACGCCTCCTATGATATCTTAACTATATGAATTGAGATTTTAACCTCAATTATCAAAATAACATTCTCAATAAAATAATGAAAATTACATGATGAATTCATAACTTATAAGGGTAGTATGTTTTACATACCCCCCACAATAGAAGGTTTAATCCTAAAGAATAATTTATAGTCTTCAAATTATGATCCAGACCTGTATTGGTAATCAATTGACACTCAGTTGGATGCATTATACCCTAGAAGGTGAAAAAATATTCCATTGAGAATCATCAAACCCATGGATCACTATTCATCCAAAACTGAGCTACTAATTTTCAACCATCCACAAGCCACCAAGAGAGTTCTTACCCTTAATCGTATCTCCCGTGAAACCATGATGTCATAAATCAATTATTCCCTAAGTTTATGGTTCTACCTGACATATGAATCAACTCATAAAGTATAATTCCTAATCCATAGTTCTTAACATCATTACAATATACTACAGGAATACATCATCAATGGTATAATGACCCACTAAGTGTGGTTACCATCCCATAACAACCAATTATATATCAATAAACTGACCATAACTTCTCTTTATAACCATTCTTGAAAATAATAAACTGTAGCAATCTACACATTATAAAATCACCATCTCTGAATTCCAAAACCCTTGGAGACAACCAACGATTGTTTAGACACCCACCCCAATGTTTTAATACTATATTAAATGTATCCCTATGATTATAACCTCAAATAACAAATCTTTTTCCAAGACCTCACCCTGATCACCAATGTTCATTCAATTTGACACACCCTTTGATCACATCCAAACATCTTGAGCATGGTGGGAGTTCAAGTACAACATCCAATAACTCATCTGAATTATAAAAGTTAATATTTGACACAGAACATGGTAAATCAGATTCCCCATCTCATCAGAAACCAAAATCCACCACCGCCATTCAATGAATTCTCTCATCACACCCATGACCCAAACAATATGGCATAATACCTCTACAGCTCATGTTCTATCCATCACCACACATAATGAAAATATATGACCACCCCAATCATAACACAGTGCCAATGTCAGACATAAATTTTCACTATTTATTGGATCATGAAGAATTCTATATTTGAATCCCACTATAATTTTACCGATAATGAGGTTCATGACCTCAGAGGTAATGGTTCACTCCCCTCAATATGTATTTACTTATAAAACATCCCAAGTGTAACAACAATAAGTACAATTATCATACACATGTTGTTCCCCCCTAATCCACATTCAACACTATCAAATATAAAGGCCACACTATCAATAGTGTAATTTTCCTCACAGATCATTCACATATCATTCACATAAAAATAGTAGATTATAAAACCTATAAGAATTTTATCAAACAATAAATCCTCTAAGAATTCATGAACTCCCACTAAATTAAAATCCAATAGGTAACACACATAACTGTCAATTTCTACCTCGATCTCATAAAAACCCAATTATTTTATTCTCCTAAAGTACCTAGTCACCCAAATAGACTCATTATCTAATGAGTCACATGTTTTATTTAACCTTGTCTCATATGCCTACACAAATGTCCATGTCCACATTTCATGTTAATCCCATAATGTTTGAAACACCCTGCGTTCTCTTCATTAAAATTTTGCATTTCACCTATACCATTTTCTACCCTAGAGTCACTTGTTTATCGATGTAATTCCAAAATCATTAGTTTCTACCCATGATATATCCATCCTAGATTTTACCATTTATGATCAAAATCCATTATCTCGTTGTGCTCCCAAAAGATCATCAAAATCTAATAGGTTTGGAAACTCAACTGATCCCTCCCTGGAATTATAAATTCACTATTAAAAGAACTAACAACCAAATTAATTTTCCATATGAAAAATGAATGGTATAGTTTATCCCATAATATATAGAGAAGAACCTCCTAGACACTAATCTCATGGAATAAAACCTATATGTTCCATCCATGTTAAAAATATCTATGAAAACACCACTTCTATATCCCATATTCAGTATCGCATCCATTTCACTAATCTCTAACCATATGTATTTTTCCATTCTTCTAACCTATAAGGAAATAAAAACATAAGAAAACCCCTCTTGTGAGTTAAAATCATATATTATTCCTTAGGTCATCCACAACTCCTTGTCTACCTATCTTAAACTCCATCTCAAACAACTATGCTTTCCTTCCTAACTCATAGGTCGTAACTCACATAAATTATAACTCACATGGAAACATAGGTGATCCAATCTCATAAATTACATGAAAAATCACATGCAAAACCAAAAACTCTAGGGTTCTCATATATATGTATTAGAAATCACATGATAAGTCATCTAACTACTAAGAGTTACTATTTCTCAAAGGGAATTTAAATATAAGACTACCCCATTGAGAATCATGATATCTAGAAGATCCTCACCCCCCCCCCCTCATACGAGAGACACCCCCTTGAGAATTACATTCCAATATATGTACATAAAAATATATATAATGACATCACCCAACCCTGATATTTTTTTAAGGATCCCATAGTCAAACATCTTATTTATGTACATTTACATAAAAATATATATAAGGTAAATTACTATATAGATTGTTATTGGAATATTAAATAATTATACCTATTTTCCTAGTCTTCCCAAGGGGTTTATCACATGTAATAAAACTTCTGTAAGGACATAATTGGATCACTAAATATCCCACACACTCAGGGAATTCATATTTATCATCAAATAGGATCTCAATGTAGATCCACATGTCCTATAATCAAAATAAATATATTCTATAGTCGGGTTGATTATAATTACAACAACATGATTTAAGGGAAAACATTGTATATGTTTTTCTTTTCCCCTTAAATAGTCAAACTATGTCATTAGTTATATCAATCACACACATTCAAGTGTATTTCATGTGAATCCTATGTGTCAAACATGATCCATAAACAAAAACTACTTCCATTAGGCCAACATAAAAATACTAATAAATAAATAATCTATAAATCCACAAATATAATTGTGTAAAATGTGGGGAAATCATACACTCATAAAATTAAAAAAACAAGAACAATAATCAAAATCCCCTAGTAACTTGGAATTATCCTAGGGAATGGTGTTTAAGACACACTAGTCTGATATACATCAAAATATCTGATATATTACTATATCAACCATGTACCATCTCCCTAAATAGTAAGAAATAATAGAACTATTATATGAATTCTATGATATTAGTCACATAAAATCTCTTATAAACTTTGTAAAATCGCCCCCTAGTCAGCGAAAATTGAATAGTGACTGAATCAGTGGATTCACTTTTGGGAACATAATAACACATCTCCATATAGTATATGTTTCTTAATAGAAATAGATTTCTATGTTAGTAATGTTCATATACTATACCCACCATATCAGAGTGCACAATAGAAAAAAATAACTAGAAAATATCTATAATAAATAAATAAAACTATCATAATATGTATAATTAAAAATGGGAATCAATAATAAATGAAATACATCAAGAAAATAGTTATAAAGACTCATTTTCAAAACACATAACCAAATACATATGTAGTGTAAATTAATTAAATAGAATTTTAGGCTCTACTATTACCTAGAGCCTCACCTCATCTATAACACTCTAATGTGGAAACCATCTGAGCTAGAGCACCACATGACCTCAAGCATGCCTCCTCATATTCCATAGGATTAAAAAAATAGTTGAGGGGCTAATTCATATACGTGGGAGACTATAATGTCAAATAAGATTCAATTAATATAATATATAACCAAGAATTATCTACATCATATCATATTATTCAAACTAAATAAACATAAGAAATATCATGCATGATACCATCCTACCAAAATCCATACACTGATCACCCATCAGACCAATCCAAAATAAAAAATAAAACAAAATAAAACTCACACACCTAATCCCAACTACAATCTTTAGGATTCATCTCCATCTCATAATACCGTCAATCTAATTTAGCCTGATCCTCTACAGAACTCATGAAATTATTAAAATACAGACATAAAGTCCATATAGAGACTTAGATTCCCATGAAGGGTGTGAGCATAAAACTCATTAGGGTCTCACTAATCAACCTCAAATATACCTTAATATGAATATTTATACATTATCAGTAGAAATAGTATAAATAAACATGATCATAAGGTCACCATGCGCTATTTAGTCCACCACGACATCAGATGAGGTACACACCCCAGTCAGGTTGTCAGGTGCTATCTAGGACACACCAATAGTAACCATACATGCTTCACTAACATGATTTAAACCCACATATACCCTCATTGCATCATATTTATTATAAACACATAAACAAATTATGGGTAGGTAGGTATCCAAAACATACACCCAATACCTATAGACATTGTGCATAGTCATATGTCTATCAACATCAACCCATACATAATCACTCTAGAGAGGTTCATCAATCAGTTGTCACAACATACCTTGACCCAAAAAAAGAGGTTGGTCCTTGAACCTATCCTACTAAATTAACTTTCCAATTCATGAACATCAACCCAATCCGTGCATGGTAATGTCCTCTGTCAATACCCAATGGAATAAGGCACATAATTTATACCAACTAAATCCATGTCGAGTAACCTCCAATACCCTATATCCTTGTTTAGAAAAAATAGTCACAACTAAACATACCCATGTACACTAGGGAGGTCCATCACACCATTCTATCCTTGCAGACACTAGGGAGAGCATCCCACTTACTCATCCCCAATGACACAAGTGAGGTCCTCAAGCATATGATAGCACATAAAAACGGAGTCCATAAAATTTCTCTCTAGACCTATATCTATAAGTCTAGCTTTCATCAATCTTCTCACACCTCGATGCATCACATCTCACCCATTGGTGAGTCCACAAGGTCGTCGATACCCAATAAGGCCTCTGGTAATCAATACCACATCAATCTCATCACCCACCGGTGACATAATAACCCAAAGGCCAACCCCTACCAAAACTCCCTATTTGTTCCAACATTTAAAAGCCCCTTATTAATCCTGATCCCACTACCTATGGATAATATAAAATTTCCACATTATACCAAACCTTGGAATCATAAACAGGGTCCAAATCCATCTAAAAACCCCATGGAATCCCAATGAAAAATACATAAGGACTCCGCTCACTTTAATCATACAATAACACTCACCACTAACATTTAAAAGGAGTAACTCATCACATAAAAGATTTAGGCATGTCTCACCCATTGTAATATGGCTCTACGACACTCATCACTACTAGATATCCATAATAACCCAACCTATTTTATTCCATAACATGTCACATACCTCAAAACCTTCCCACATACCCATGTCAACTGAAATTTTACTCTCACCCCTTAGAAGCATAGTTTATAAGAAAACATGATTCTCTAAAGTGATAAAGAGAACTTAGTTCATGTGTAGGAGGCCTACTTCCAACCTAAATCTTCTATAAATGGATCTCTTAGTCCCTAACCACTATTCCTAAACCCCATTCTATATGTAGGAATGTAATCTCACGAATGAAAAATATATGGTTCTATATTATTGGGGACACCTACCAGAAACGTGAACATAACCCCTTAGAGAGCTCCATAGAGCCTCATCCAAGACAACCAAAAATCACCTAAACTATTGGGAACCTGTCTCAAATAAAGATACCTGAGTAATTAATTATGAAAATTTAATAATTAACTGAACTATTTCATTAAAATATTCATGAAACCTAGGAACTCACCAAGCATCAACCACTCACCAGAATCGTGATAAATCATATGCATTCCACTCCCAATGTTATATCAGATCTGGGTTTCACAAGGCATTTAATATTAAGCCTGATTTAGTGGATGATTTTAAAAAAAGTCACAATAATACCATGTTAAAATTATCAATGGATTTACCTTCAATGATACATCCTCATAAGGCATGTAGATATCATCTCGACCATATTCTATGCATGACAAACAAAATCCAAACCCATTTTAGATGATTCCACCAAAAATTAGTGGAATAAACACTAAATCCCTAATCTTGATTGGGAATAATTAGTGGAAAATAAGGATAGACAGTATTGGATAATGATCCAAACATATGAATCCTTGAAATTACACCCAGAATCAGCTCAAATAGAGATAAGGGGAGGGGATGCTTGATTGTTAGCCTCCTATGTACACTGATATTTGAGCTAAGAGAAAAAGTGAATGAGACGCTTTAAAATACCCCCAAGCACACATAAATGGATTGAAAAAGTTTCCAAACCATGAATATCATTCCAAGGTTACAATCTCCCTATTTCTTAAGGGTTACACTTAGAATACATGATTCTAAGTGAAAAGGGGATGCTATCAGCCCCTACTGCAACTCAGTCACTTTTTTCTTACTATGATGCTTCCTTGAAATCCCTTGGTGTCAAATAAATCATAAATATCATTTTAAAACACCCTTTTTGGTTTTAATAATTCTCAAAATCCAATTCTGTGCCTTGGTTCTCAAAAAAACTTGTCCACTAAAATAAAATTCAAACTCAATATCAGAACATAATGATCTGAAATCAAAAATCTATTTCAAACTCCCCGATATAATGATTCTCATCCTTGATAATTCATTGTAAATATATATCTACATAAACCATATTATCATAATCATTCATTTTATATTTAAAAACCTTATTCCATTGCAAAATTATAACCAAACATCCATTTCACAACTCTGAAAAAAAACCTAGCACTAACATGAAGTTGATCCACCTACTTGATACCAGTTCCAAAATCGATATGGCACTCACAGAAACCTACCTATCCTGTTGAACCATAGTTTCGTAAACCAATAGATCCTAATTATTCATGTCATCCCAAAAATAAGAATTATCTCTCTATGGTTGACCCTAAACCATGGTGCTCCCTAAAATATGAACTACATACCAAATACTACATCCCCATAGTCTACCAACCTACTAACTACAACCCATATAAAGCTCCTAACATTCTATCTCTTCTCAATATTACCATCCTCAGGAAATAATTCACGTCAATCCTCTTATGGATATATTTTCCAAAATCTATTAGTCACACCTACTGATGTATCCTCAAAATAAATAATTATCTATAACTATGAAATTTCTTAATAGAACCCCACACATGGGGTCCTGTTCATACCAAATGAAAAAAACCAACTCTTCTTACATCCCAATCATTTTATCATAAAAAAACCTTCACGGATTTTTATCACATGATTCACCCTCAAAACCATGTGATATAATGGGTTTCTCCACCTAAACCAAGTCATGAAACTGGTTTATCCCTTAACTATGTCAAAAAACTTGTTTACCCCTTGAAACATGTAAAATAACCAGATCAACCCATAAAACATGCCATTAAATGGGAATTGTCCCACTAAAATAAAGAAAAATATAGGATCAACCCTTAAATAATTCTATAAATCACACGTTCAATCCTCAAATCAAGTGACAAACATTGATTCACCCCCTAAATCACATCATGAATCGTGGATCACCCAATTAATAACCCAAGTATCTCAATGCATTCACCTTGAGCCTAATTTTATCATTCCAACACCAACCAATTCATGATACTTATACCAAATATGGTATTGATCGAGGAACTATATATTATTTGATCCTAACACACATAGGTAACCTAGTGTCTCCTTGACCATACAATGACCAAACCCACTAAAAAATTAACCTTCTATATTTTGGGTCATTTTCCCATGACTGATACAATGGTCCCCACCACAATAGTATTTTTATCATCTCTTAAGAACCCAAATTCCAATTTCCACAACCCACACTCCATCCATTCATTGTACACTATAAATGGACATGGTGTCCCCTCCTACACCTGAGTGACCACACTAAACCCAATCTGACATCATATACTCTTAACTCACCAAGTATGTTATTATCCCATAGTCATTAGTGTGGTCCCCAATATATATATTTCATTACAAAACTCCACGAGTGCCAACCGAAACGGGTCCCCACACCACACACATCTCTATTTCATTCGAAAGATGATGTGTGTGGTTCTGAGTTTTAAGACACAAGATGCATGACACCAATAGTCATTAAGTTATAATGTCATTACATGCAGTCACAATGGGTTCACTATTTTCATCTTTCATAGAAACTCCCAATGGATCCCATATCCATATGAAAGTAAATGTGTGCTTTTTAAAGGTTGGTAGTCATTTGTGGTTTCTAACCTAATGGTAGTTTTCATATCACATTGGTCAAGAGGATGATAGTTCATGATCATAATACCCATTTTTGGGAATTATTACCTATTATGAGTCCCTCTTATATACTTAAGATATATTTTTGAATCTCTACCAAATCACGATATGATACTAGTTACCCTAATAAAATGATTGTGTGTTTGAAAAGGGGGTTCTATAAATGACACAATCCATATGAATATGAGGTTCTCAATCCATTTTTCATTATTTATTAGGAATGGTTTGTTTTTTATGTCTCTATGATGTATAACTAGGATTTAGATATTTTTCTACAGTCTAGGGAGGTGATTGGAATTTCAAATATGAGTTTGAAACTCCATGTGGTTTCCAACATATCCTACGTATAAAACGAATGAAAACCCACAATTTTTTTTATATCAAAGCCATTTAGATTAATTTCATGAATAAAGGACATATGTTAAAGAACATAGGAACTAGTTATCGAGATCAATACTTAGGAAGGTGTCTAGAGTATCATGCTTATAACATTAATTAGAGTAATCATAGATCTATTTTATCTCAACCCACTGATGGGAGTTGATTGATGAAAAATTTTCATGAGTGTTATTTCACTAAGTTTTAGCAATATTGGAATTCCTTTAAGACATATTGTATGTAATATTCAACTATATGGGGTCAATCATATCATTTTACTAGTGGGTCTTACAAAATAAGGTTTTCATATATATAGAAAAAAATATGATTCTAGAGATATGATCATTGAAAATCCCTATACCCACATTTTTCATTCTTACTATGATAAATAAGGGATAATAAGTTATCAGACAAACTACATATGGATATAATACTTATGCACAGTGGAATCCTTAATAATGTGTTAGGTATTGATATCATACCTTAAGAAGGAATATTATGTATCATTATTTGGGAAGGAATCACAGTCCATGTAGTTCACATAGCTTGTCAATCCACTAATGGATAAGGAACAATGATAAACCCATATGGGAGTTGGGTCCCATATGTTTGAGTGTTCAGGATATGGGGGGACTTTCACAGAGTTGGATTCCCAATTGGATCTTGTCCCTTAATAAGGAATCCTATGTATCTTATTTGGATAGTAATCAGAGTACTCATAGTTCAAATCGCATATGTCCTAATGTGTTTTCCAAGAAAATATGACATTCCATAGGATGTGTGCCTGGAAAGTCCTGAGTATCTTCTTGACATGTATTATTGTATAGATTTCATTATTAGAGTGTATTATTGACAAGGATTACATGTTTAAACGTTCTTTTCATGATCATAGATGACATGTAAATGTGAATTCACATGATCATATTGACTTGATCATGGGTCACTACATGAAAAGGATGGCATGCCCAAGATTTTTCAAATTATTCAAGCAGAAATGTTAGATGAATGCCACATGGATTAAATTAATTTTATTGTGGACCGTATCATGATCAACACAGACACGTCTAATGGTTCTAGGTTATCAAGGTTGACAAGTTGGAGGGTTGTAACATCATTTGGTGAACATGTATGGAGGACATCAATTGTCTTGGGTGGTATGTCTGGAGGACGTAACATGAATTGGATGATAAGTATAGATTCCTTTTCCTATCATGGATTCCAAATATATATTCCATTATGTGATCAAAATAGACTTGTCTGGGTACTAATTCATGGTATGGATAACATATCTATGTATAATCCCATTATATTGCATACATGACTAGGTTCTTTCACATTATTTGGAAAATATTTTTGGGATATGTCGCATGATCAAGATTGGATGTTCAAGAATTGAATCATGATATGGATAGATCATGTGATGTTCATGATTCCATCAAATTAAAATATTCATATCAATCATTATGTAAGGATTCCATGTTTTTCTACCTTTATTCCATAAATTCATCATATTTTTAAACCATTAGCATGTTGAGACCTTTCTTGATTAAGTTTACATGTTGATATTCTTTCATGAAATCAAACCACAACACTAGAATCCCTTCACATGGTCAATATAATGATCATTAGAAGCACAAATTCATGATGTGCAATCCCTTAAGCCATTCTTCTAATTTACCTGGTGGAAGACCCTTTTGATTGCATGGATTTCCGATATGAGAATTCCTCTCCTGCTTCTTCACTTCTATATGTATCATATATCTCATGTTTGATTTTTGAGCCATGGGGTAGGGATTTGTAGGCTGTGATTCCCCATTTATTCATCTTCTTTAGTGGTTTGTATATCACAGATATGGTATTGAGTCGGTGCAGGGATGATAGGATCACATCGTTCCTATGAATTTTAGTGGGTAGTCCATGGAGTTATATTTGTGTCCAATGATAAATATAGATAGTGAGAAAACACCATCATCAACATATTTATGGGACCCATGGTTTCTTAAAGTTCATTTTTAGGTAAAAATTTACATATTGAAGGGCCTTCAAAATATTAGGATAACAGGTCTAGGAATCTTCGCGAGATCAATATTCCTTTTGAAGAGTATTTCTTGTGATTGAGGGTGACATGTTTGGGGTCCTTCATGAGATCAACTTTTCTTTTTTGAGGGACCTCATGAGATCAAGATGGAATGTACAAGGACATTCATGATATGAATATGACTTCTCCAAGGGATTTCATTTGATCAATGGTCATCACACGAGGAACATCACTCATTCACATGAAAAAAATTGTAACTTCCTTTCTCAGGATGCTTCCAACTTTTTCAAGTTTTATCTGGAATTTTAAAATAAATTATAACATTACTAATTATTTGTACATTTTGGAATCACATCATTAATAATGTATCTTTCAATGGTTTTCAAGAATAATCATTGATGGACTCTCTTTTTTTTATGGTGCTTCTCATTATCAGTGATGGATCTTACAATGGTCTTCAAGCATTATCCTAGAAAGTTTATATCCTTGTTCGTGGATCTAGATGGGCTCTTCATGAAATAATGTAAATGAATTAGGTACTTTACATAATGAAGGAGACATTTCTGAGGGATAGCATAGGATTCAAGGAACTCATATGGAAGCCTTCGTATGATCATGGGGTTTTTTGCAGGGGATTCATATGATCATGAGCAGATCATGATAAGTGCATGAACCACTTGTGTTACATTCAAAGGTTCATAAAATCACATGAATTCTTGGTTTTCATTCAATGAACATAACCTATCTAGTTTTTCTCCATGTATCCATGTTCATCCTTCATCCTTTTGTAGAGAAAATAATACTAATTATTTTCGTATTTTATTGATTCTAAAATTGTCAATTCTCACTTATAAAGCATAAAAATGCACCCAACCCAATAAGTGAGGTCCATAGTGACCATAAATTAGTTATGAGGTATGTAACTTCCCACCTGGGTCACGGTGTCTTCCTCTGGTCAGTGTCCTGAGTGTATTTTTTTCTTCCATGTAACCTTTGGTATTCCTGAAGGATCCCTATAAATAGGGGATAAATAGAGGTGGTCATTCACCAGAAATTTAGAGTTAATAACTTTTACGATATACACTCTCACATGAAACTATTTAAAGACTACTTCACAAGACCACTTTATGAGATCCGATCACGTGATCCTCCACATGGCTTCCTCGCATTGCCACGTTGTCTCAATTAATTGTTCAAACAATCTACTAACCAATAAATTGTAACATGGATGAACCTTTTTCATGTTATAAACCACATGGATATCCTAGGGGATTCAAATGATCTTCTAGTTTTTTCACCTAATTAGTTGATCATTTTACTATTTTCATGACAACCACATGGTCAGGAAATCAAAATTCATACAATGGGTCATGCAATTGTGAGATTAATTATGGTTTATGTGATTTATGTTATCTATATCAGTCAACAAAATCATGAATTCATTTGTGTTTCATCAAATTCACATGATGTAGTCTGAGTTATGAACCTCTTTTGTAAAATGTTCATTTCCCTATCTAAAATATGATTTGTTCTCTATATAGATGGATTCCAGTTCGTATATGTCTCCTAATGTGACCAGATGGAGGGATTTGATTTATAGGAATCTCAACGATGATACTCAATACCAATTTTACTCTGACAATGAGGTATTGAAGGGTATTTTCCCAACTAAACATTGTAATTACCCTTTATCGTATATAATACATTTGTATGGGTTTAGTCTCTTGAATTATACCTCTATTCCTTCACCAGAATATAATCTTCCATCTCACTTTTTTCCCTCTTCTATTGATTTTATTCAAATTAAAAATTCTGAAGATAATTATTTTGTTATGGAACCACTCCAGGGGTGATCCTACATGATGGATAACTAATCTTAGGGTTAAAATGGTTGAAATATCTCCCATTAAGAACTTACTTAGACATACTTGTATCCTCATTTAGTAATATTACAAGTTGTTGGAGCTCAACTTGGGACTTATGAATTGTCAATAACATTTCTAATGAATGGGTATGGTCATTTGGGGTTATGTAGAGTTTCTCCTAAATCTCAAACCAATTACACGTTATTCATATTTCTGAGGTGACATGTTATTCTTAGTTTATTTTGTACAATCAATCAAAGCTCCTTGGAGAGTTGATTAGAATCTTGGTCCATAGTACTAAATCCTTTGATATGTCTCGTGGTGAAGTAGGGATCATCCTTTATGATATTACTAGTTGGGAGGTATAACTCCTCCTGCGAAAAAGTATAATTAATTTTTCTTGCTTTAGATGTTTGGGTTGACTATGAAAACACACCAACCTTGTAAAGTACATGATCAGCCTTAAGGTGTAGAATTTAAAGAAGGAGATGAACCCACACTCACTCATTTATTTAAAATATTGTATCTCCATCTTCCTTTATCATAAAGAAACTTGGAAAAAAAATATATGTCCTCATTAATGAACTTACATATAAGTCTAAGTTAGAGTATGATCGCTTTGTTCCACTTTGGATGCAAGGGGATGCTCATCATGGAGATACTAGGTGAGACTAAATGTATCCCCAAACATTTTTTTAGGGTATTTTTTAAACAGTTTTTTGAATGGAGGTCTTTTCCTGGTCAGAGTTGTATGCTTGGGTGTATGAGTATGTATATTACTGATGTAACGCCCCGACCCTAGTTGCCTAGAGTCGGTGCATTATTACATAACATTGGCATGATCACAAGAAAGATCAAATCTCGAAAGACCGATTGGTTTAGTAGCCTTGGAAACACTAGATATATTCATAAGTTTTACATTACATCATAAAATGAAAAACTACTACAAAAACATAATGTCTCCATAATCCACACTACTATCCCCTCCTAATATCCCTGCAGGTCATTCATAATTTACTTCTTCACATCCTGGGGAAAAATAAAACATAGAAAAGGGGTGAGCTCAAATGCCCAGTAAGGATAACAATATAGCGGAAACTTTCATAAATAAGAATAAACATTTAAGGCAATGCATTACTAAAACAAAAGCCTTTTAAAATTGAACTTCAACATGGTATGGCAAAAGTAAAACGAAATAATGCCATTTACTTATTCACATGGATATTCTACTAATCGAATAATCACATGCAAAAATCAATAACCACTTTCATAATGTTGGAATGCATAATGCCAGACTATCATAACCACATAGCCAAGGCCTCGTGCCAAGGCTACAAATAAGATTTTGTCAAGGCCTTGTGCCAAGACACTAGTTTGTCTCATGAGACCTACCGATGCATCGAGGAGCTATAGCGGGCTCCACCCGTCACTTATTAAGTCCAATGCATTCCCATATGAAACGGTTTAAACATAACATAAACATTCGTATTAAAACTAGCATACGAAATGTCAATACTTTCACAATAAACTATGAATGGTATAAAAATAGCACATCCACAGTCAAACATATCACAAAACCTTCAATACAATATAGAAGTTTTGTATCATAATAAATCAACTTCAAATAATCTTAAAATCCATCAAAGGATGTTGACATAGATGAAATCAAAATTCTTTTAAAAGAAATATCTCCTTTTATTTTGAAATCATTTAAGATCCATATAAAATAGAACATTTTCTTTGAAAATATTCTTATAAGCTTGTATGGGAAGCTTCGACGATTTTATAACGGCGGAAAATAACCGCACCCGCCGTATAAGTTAAAAAAAACATTCTTACCTCAATTCTGTCGAAAAGGTTAAAAAGGACCTTGTTTTGAAAACGACGGAAAGATTCCTTTATAAACCTCTTATAAAAAGTCAAACAAGGGTATAAATGACTTTAACCCATATTCTTGTAAATAGTAAAAATGTTTTGAAATACATTTCGAAGAAACATGGATGTGGATGATAAAGAGATCCCAGTAGATTATTACGTATAATACAACCTCGGATAATGAAGAGATTGTGAAATAACCCTTACCTTGTACTTTTCCTTGGTTGTGGTAGGTTAACCTCCTGTATAATGGTGAAATAATTGTTATTAAATTATACAATAATCATATACATTAATATGATATCATATATGATCTTTTAATATTGATTTGATAATAATATCTTAGTATTATCGTTGTTTCGGGTGTTAACTTACTTGTTTTCTTTCATATGTTTTGTTACGTAAGACATGTTTGTAAAGGATAGGTTGTATATTATTCATATCCAGAATGATATCAAGTCCTTAAACATCATTTTTAAATCATAAAATGATAATTACGCTTTAATGGTTACGATGGAGAATGAATCTCATCGCGTTCGTGGAGACGGTAGTCCGTACGTACGCACGAGCGACAATATCATTCTTTTGATATTAAAATAATATATAAAAGGATGGTATATCATATATACAGAATCATTAACATGTTATATTTATTATTTACATGAGTTACACGTCATTATTATACCCATCCAAATAATATTATATTGAATAACAATTACACCACGACGTGGAGACGGTAAGCCGTACGTACGCACGTATGGTGACATGTTATTCAAAGGGTGGATAGAATACTGAATATGATTGTACCATATTTATAATAACATCACAGTATATGTGAGATACTGGAGTTATTATTTCAGAATGGTAAGAACAAAGGAAGAAGAAGTGGAAGAAGAAATGAACTTAGAAAAGGGTGGTGAAATCATTACCTCTTCTTCGGGTTCTTCCTTTTTATTTGATCAAAAGGGCTCCTTAGGTTGGCTTTCTGATCAAACTAAGGCCTCTAGGTTGTATTGAGGGATGTTGGGAGAGTATTTGGGCAGAGTTTGGCCGAACCAAAAGGCTTTAGAGGTGTGAAGAAATGAGAAGGAGGAGTGCCCTTTTATAAGAGGGGTGAGAGGCACCTTTGGAAAAGCTAGAAATATTAATTTATAATAAATTCATATTCGGTTTCTAAAGGCTCCAAAGTTGACTATTCAAAGGATGACGTGGGGATAGGTCGAAAACAACTCATCCAATAGAATTTAGACAGGTTTGGGTACTTATATTAACCTTATCTTTAAGTATTAACTCTAAGTTAATTAGTTTCACTTTTACAATGTCTCTTTGTATTTTTATATAATATGGTTAATAAACATACTATATACATCCAAGCGACCCCCAAGTGGTCCATTAATGATTAAACTATCATAATATAAGTCTCTTGGCCGAACCTTAGATTTTTAGGAATTTAATATCAATTAATAATATAATATTTGTTTTAAGAACTCTTTTATGTCAATTTTGACACTATTCAATAGTTGATTTTTGTGAAACTCATAACAGATTGATTACTTCGAAAAAAGTCAATTAAATCAATCCTAATATATCATATTATCATAGAAAATTATTTTAATTCATTAAAAGTTTCATATTATAATTATTTGGGTATTTATAAGATCAATTATTTTTATTTTTCACTATTTTAGTAATTACTGCATCATCATTGTGTCATAAATAAAATAAATTATATAATGTCTAAAAATTATAAATAAAACATCATTATGTAGGAAATCTTTTTAGCTTTCTAATGAATATTTATAATCGAAAATCCAACATGTATAACCCTAGGTAAAAATTGTTGTTCTAAAAGATATATGCTTGTGTCATTTTTGTATTCATTTTGACTTAATTAAAATAAAGTGTCATTATCACTTACAAGTGGATCCATGGGGTCCCAAAATAGACACAAGGATACCCATGGTCGACCATGTATCAACCAATAGGGTTAAGACACGTTTTAGGGTAATTTAGTATTATTATAATATTATTTTTTTAACCCTTATTTACCGGATTTACCCTTTAACCATGGTAAATAAAATATTTACCGCAGTAATTATTCAAAATGTGTAAAAATAAAAGTTACCTATTTACACAATTTGAACATCCTGATTCCAAATATGGAATCCATTTTCCTAAATTCAAAACACAGAAGTGGCAGAAATTAATTTAAAATTAATTCCCGCTGTCAAAACAAAAAGCGTGTTTTTTAAGAGATAATAACTATCAAAAGATTGACACTTGTTTATGTTCGGTTTAATTGTAAAATTATGTCCAATGACCAACATTATATTAAATGGTAAAAATATATTCTAAATATACTTTAAAACCACTCAAATTCATAATTTATCACTATTAATTATTTTGATTAAAAAAGTTGTTTTCAATTAAAATTTAGTAATTTTCACTATTCATCAAAATATGAAAGTTATCCGAAAAGTACCAAAATTTCACCCTAGACTAATTTCGATATTCCGAATCCAAAAATGAAGTCCATTTTGAAATATAAAATATATATGATTTCAAAAAGTAGGTATTACTATTCACAACGGCTAGTTTAATTAGTTGTGGTGTGTGTTAGAACTCGAGGTTGCGTACAACACACGCTATCGCATTATTCGAAGGGAAACGTACCGTAGAAGATTGGGGTGTTACATTCTCCCCTCCTTCAAATAATTGCGTCCTCGCAATTTCTAGGGTATTACTGCATAAATAGACTCGGGTGGTTCTTCATCATAAGTTCCTCGGGTTCCCACGTTGCCTCTTCCATCTTATGATTCCTCCACAAAACTTTTACCAGACGCGTCGTCCGGTTTCTCAGCACTTGTTCTCTCGTATCAAGAATCTTGATGGGCTCTTCGTAATAAGACAGATCGGGTTCCAGTTCTAAATCTTCATAGGTGAGTACATGCGTTGGGTCAGGCATGTATTTCCTCAACAGAGATACGTGGAACACATCGTGAACTTTGGAGAGACTTGGCGGCATTGCCAATCGGTAAGCTACAGCCCCAATTCGTTCTAGAATCTCGAAAGGTCCGATGTACCTGGGACTCAATTTACCTTTCTTACCAAAACGTATGACTCCCTTCCACGGAGATACCTTCAGGAAAACATGATCACCGACTTGAAATTCCAAATCCTTCCTTCTATTATCGGCATAGCTCTTCTGCCTACTTTGAGCTGCTTTAATGTGATTTTGGATTACTTTCACCTTTTCCACCGTTTCCTCCACCAGCTCTGGGCCTACAAGTTTTCTTTCACCAACGTCATCCCAACAGGTTGGTGTACGACATCTCTTTCCGTATAACGCTTCATATGGTGCCATCTGTATACTCGAATGGAAGCTATTGTTATAGGAAAATTCTACTAGTGGTAAATATTGATCCCACATACCCTGAAAATCAAGTGAGCAAGATCTCAACATGTCTTCTAAGGTCTGAATAGTCCGTTCTGATTGTCCGTCTGTCTGAGGGTGGTAAGCAGTGCTCAAATGAAGTTCAGTATCCAGGGATTTCTGAAGACTTTTCCAAAATCTTGAAGTAAAACGGGGATCACGATCAGAAACAATCGATAGGGGTACTCCATGAAGTCTCACAACTTCATTAATATATAGTCTTGCTAGACGTTCCAGGGGTAGATCTTCTCTTATAGCAAGAAAATGTGCTGACTTGGTAAGACGATCAACAATAACCCATATTACATCGTTCCTTCTAGGAGTCTTTGGTAGCCCCATGACAAAGTCCATCGTAATATTGTCCCATTTCCACTCCGGTATGGGAAGAGGTTGCATGACTCCTCCAGGCTGTTGCCTTCCAGCTTTCACTTGTTGACAAACCATACATCTTGACACAAAATCAGCAATCTCCCTCTTCATGTTGTCCCACCAAAAATGTTCCTTCAAATCTCTATACATTTTGGTGCTCCCAGGGTGTATAGAGAAATTGGAACTATGAGCATCATCCAACAATTCCCTTTTTAGATCAGGTATATTGGGAACACAAAGTCTCTTCCCGAATTTCAAAATTCCACCTTCATACGCAAAGTCTCTCAATCTCCCATCATTCACAGCTTTAATCTTCTTCTGAAATTCTTCATCATCGGTCTGAGAACTCTTAATCCTTTCTAGTAAAGATGGTTTGGCAACCATTTGAAAAAGCATTGATGTTTCACCTTCCATCTTCACTAGATCCATGAAAATTGGATCCCTTTCAATTCTCATCATGTTCAGAACTCCATGGTCTTTTCTGCTCAAAGCATCTGCTACTTTGTTTGCTTTCCCCGGGTGGTAGTGTATCGTGCAATCATAATCCTTGAGTAATTCAAGCCATCTCCTTTGCCTCATGTTGAGTTCTTTTTGTGAGAAAATATACTTCAAACTCTTGTGATCAGTATAAATCTCACATTTTTCACCATAGAGGTAGTGCCTCCATATCTTCAAAGCAAATATCACAGCTGCTAACTCAAGATCATGAGTAGGATAGTTTTGTTCATGAATTTTCAACTGTCGTGATGCATAGGCAATAACTCTATCATTCTGCATAAGGACACAGCCAAGTCCTTTCTTCGATGCATCACTATAAATAACGAACCCATCATTCCCCGATGGTAGAGTCAATATAGGAGCATTGACTAATCTTCTCTTCAGTTCTTTGAAACATTCTTCACACTCTTTTGTCCAAACAAATTTAACCCCTTTACGTGTGAGCTTCGTTAGTGGGTTAGCCAATCGGGCAAAATTCTGGACAAAACGTCGATAATAACCTGCCAAACCAATGAAACTACGTACCTCAGTTATACTCGTAGGTGCTGGCCATTCTTGGATTGCCTTGGTCTTAGAAGGATCAACAGAGATTCCATCTTTAGAGACAATATGGCCAAGAAAAGAAATCTCCTGAAGCCAGAATTCACACTTGCTAAACTTCCCATATAATTCATGCCTCCTCAGAGTCTTCAAGATAATGCGCAAGTGATTTTCATGATCTTTGTAGGTTTTGGAGTATACCAAGATATCATCAATAAATACAACCACAAATTCATCGAGATACTCCTTGAAAACTCTATTCATCAGATCCATGAATACAGAGGGTGCATTAGTCAATCCAAACGGCAATACAGTAAACTCGTAATGCCCGTACCTGGTTCGAAATGCTGTCTTCGGAATGTCTTCCTTCTTCACACACAACTGATGGTATCCAGATCGAAGGTCAATCTTTGAAAAGTATTGAGCTCCATGCAGTTGGTCAAATAAATCATCAATACGAGGTAGGGGATACTTGTTCTTTATCGTTATAGCATTGATCTCCCTGTAGTCGATACATAACCTCATAGATCCATCTTTCTTTTTAACAAAAAGAACAGGGGCTCCCCATGGAGAAACACTAGGGCGAATAAATCCCTTATTACTCAATTCCTCTAGTTGTTTCTTTAGTTCGACTAGCTCTACAGTGGCCATTCTATAAGGGGTCTTCGATATAGGCCTTGATCCAGGAATTAAATCAATGGAAAACTCTACTTCTCGTTCTGGAGGATGTCCAGGTAAATCTTCCGGAAATACATCTACAAACTCTTTCACAATAGGTACATCCTCTATTTGAACATTTCTTTCCTCACCGACAGTTATTTCATTCTCTTCCTCCCTGATAATTGAATTAAGTTGAGCTACAGGGGGTGGATCTAAATAAGAATTAGGTGGTGACGATTCTGCTCTAAAAATAAGGTGCTCCTTATCATTATCATCAAGAATCGTAACCTCTTTCTTCTTACAATAAATCTTCGCGTCATAGTCCGAAAGCCAGTCCATACCGAGGATTATATCAAACTCAATCATAGGTATGACGATGAAATCAGCAGATAAAGAAAATTTATGTGCTCTAATGGGGACTGATTCACAAAACTTTGTTGCAACGATACTTCCCTTAGGAGTTTTAACTGACAACTCCCTTATTAAATCAAATTGGAAATATCTAATTTTCTTAGCAAACTGGGAAGATATGAAACAATGCGATGATCCAGAATCAAATAATGCATTTGCTAAACTTGAGGAAACCATTAAATTACCTGCCACCACGTCTTTCGGAGCTTCTACCTCAGCAGTAGTGATAGCATAAGCCTGGCCTTGATCCCTTGGCCTTTTCTGAGGTAAGTTCTCCTGACGCTTAGGACATGCATTTGCATAATGCCCCATCTCCCTGCAATTGTAGCACTGAACGTTGGTAGCTTCCTTCTTCCCCTTGCAATCATGAGCTTGGTGGCCTTTTTCACCACACTTGTAACAGACTCCCATTCCCTTCAGGCAAGCACCGGGGTGTTTCTTCCCGCACTTACCACAAGATGGATATTCAACCTTTCCCTTCTTCCCCTTATTTCCATTCCCAGATTGATCAGCAGGTCTCTTCTTCTCTTGCTTTGCTTTAAAGTCATAAGACTTAGAGAATTCCTTTTCGGTCTTGATAGCACATGAGACAATGTCTTCGTACGATGAAAAGGATTGTGAGACTAATGCTCGACGGAGAAATGGTTTTAACCCATCAAAGAAACGATCAATCTTACTTCTTGGGTTGCGAATATAATCACCAGCGTACCTCGCTAACCTTGTAAAGTTAGCCTCATACTTTGTGACATTCTCATCCTCCTTTTGTCTCAGACTCAGAAATTGCCTTTCCATATCTGCTCGATGGTCGCGAGGAAAGTATTTTTCTAAAAACAGATCTTTGAACTCCCTCCATTCCATGTTTGATACTTCATCATCTTCCTTCATGTTTTGAATCAATGACCACCATTGATCAGCATCTCCAGTGAGGCGGTAAACTGCCATGGTAACTTTTTCCCTTTCACTACTCCCCAAAGCCTGAAATATTTTCTCTAGGGAAAATATCCATTGCTCAGCTACTAAGGGATTTGTATTCCCATTGAACGTTGGTGGTTGTTGCCTCATGAATCGATCTAACATTGATCCTCCACGCTGCGGATCAGGGTGCTCCATACGGGTAAGGTTATTATTCATAACCTGAGTAAGTTGTCCCAGTACGGTGATTAGCTGATCAGCACCAGTTGCATCACCAGCCCCACTATAATTATCTTGAGCAGGAGGGCAATCCCTACATGGAGTGCGTGCATTGATACGGTTTCCATTTCTTCCACTAGGAGCCATTTCTAAACAATGGCATAAACTAGATCAGTTTATGAATCAAAATACATAATCCCATACTTATAAAACACTTAACATAAATTGAACTATTTATGGATATAATCCATAATCATAAAAATGTTTTTCTTTGAGGAAGTATATACTCATGAACCCTTCATAATGATTTGTAAAGATAATGAGGGTTATCCTAAGCATATCCCCCGGGAGTGTCGTAACCAAGAGTGCAGCAAGTCCCGTTGTCGTGCACCAGTTCCCGTTCGAGTCTAGCTCAAAGCGGTGTTTTCGGGTTTTACCCCTAGGTACATCTGTGCCAGAGCCGCCTCTACCTGCTCGTATCCAGACAGGGATGTATTGCTCGGAAAACTCACAAAATCTCTACAATACCAAAATTCTAGGAAGTTCTTCTATACTAATCCTCAAAGTTCATCTTAGGTCTACGTGCTCTAATCAGAGTTTATCTAAATCTAGCTTCCAAGGTTTGTACTAAACTTCCTCTGATACCAACTGTAACGCCCCGACCCTAGTTGCCTAGAGTCGGTGCATTATTACATAACATTGGCATGATCACAAGAAAGATCAAATCTCGAAAGACCGATTGGTTTAGTAGCCTTGGAAACACTAGATATATTCATAAGTTTTACATTACATCATAAAATGAAAAACTACTACAACAACATAATGTCTCCATAATCCACACTACTATCCCCTCATAATATCCCTGCAGGTCATTCATAATTTACTTCTTCACATCCTGGGGAAAAATAAAACATAGAAAAGGGGTGAGCTCAAATTCCCAGTAAGGATAACAATATAGCGGAAACTTTCATAAATAAGAATAAACATTTAAGGCAATGCATTACTAAAACAAAAGCCTTTTAAAATTGAACTTCAACATGGTATGGCAAAAGTAAAACGAAATAATGCCATTTACTTATTCACATGGATATTCTACTAATCGAATAATCACATGCAAAAATCAATAACCACTTTCATAATGTTGGAATGCATAATGCCAGACTATCATAACCACATAGCCAAGGCCTCGTGCCAAGGCTACAAATAAGATTTTGTCAAGGCCTTGTGCCAAGACACTAGTTTGTCTCATGAGACCTACCGATGCATCGAGGAGCTATAGCGGGCTCCACCCGTCACTTATTAAGTCCAATGCATTCCCATATGAAACGGTTTAAACATAACATAAACATTCGTATTAAAACTAGCATACGAAATGTCAATACTTTCACAATAAACTATGAATGGTATAAAAATAGCACATCCACAGTCAAACATATCACAAAACCTTCAATACAATATAGAAGTTTTGTATCATAATAAATCAACTTCAAATAATCTTAAAATCCATCAAAGGATGTTGACATAGATGAAATCAAAATTCTTTTAAAAGAAATATCTCCTTTTATTTTGAAATCATTTAAGATCCATATAAAATAAAACATTTTCTTTGAAAATATTCTTATAAGCTTGTATGGGAAGCTTCGACGATTTTATAACGGCGGAAAATAACCGCACCCGCCGTATAAGTTAAAAAAACATTCTTACCTCAATTCTGTCGAAAAGGTTAAAAAGGACCTTGTTTTGAAAACGACGGAAAGATTACTTTATAAACCTCTTATAAAAAGTCAAACAAGGGTATAAATGACTTTAACCCATATTCTTGTAAATAGTAAAAATGTTTTGAAATACATTTCGAAGAAACATGGATGTGGATGATAAAGAGATCCCAGTAGATTATTACGTATAATACAACCTCGGATAATGAAGAGATTGTGAAATAACCCTTACCTTGTACTTTTCCTTGGTTGTGGTAGGTTAACCTCCTGTATAATGGTGAAATAATTGTTATTAAATTATACAAGAATCATATACATTAATATGATATCATATATGATCTTTTAATATTGATTTGATAATAATATCTTAGTATTATCGTTGTTTCGGGTGTTAACTTACTTGTTTTCTTTCATATGTTTTGTTACGTAAGACATGTTTGTAAAGGATAGGTTGTATATTATTCATATCCAGAATGATATCAAGTCCTTAAACATCATTTTTAAATCATAAAATGATAATTACGCTTTAATGGTTACGATGGAGAATGAATCTCATCGCGTTCGTGGAGACGGTAGTCCGTACGTACGCACGAGCGACAATATCATTCTTTTGATATTAAAATAATATATAAATGGATGGTATATCATATATACAGAATCATTAACATGTTATATTTATTATTTACATGAGTTACACGTCATTATTATACCCATCCAAATAATATTATATTGAATAACAATTACACCACGACGTGGAGACGGTAAGCCGTACGTACGCACGTATGGTGACATGTTATTCAAAGGGTGGATAGAATACTGAATATGATTGTACCATATTTATAATAACATCACAGTATATGTGAGATACTGGAGTTATTATTTCAGAATGGTAAGAACAAAGGAAGAAGAAGTGGAAGAAGAAATGAACTTAGAAAAGGGTGGTGAAATCATTACCTCTTCTTCGGGTTCTTCCTTTTGATTTGATCAAAAGGGCTCCTTAGGTTGGCTTTCTGATCAAACTAAGGCCTCTAGGTTGTATTGAGGGATGTTGGGAGAGTATTTGGGCAGAGTTTGGCCGAACCAAAAGGCTTTAGAGGTGTGAAGAAATGAGAAGGAGGAGTGCCCTTTTATAAGAGGGGTGAGGGGCACCTTTGGAAAAGCTAGAAATATTAATTTATAATAAATTCATATTCGGTTTCTAAAGGCTCCAAAGTTGACTATTCAAAGTATGAGGTGGGGATAGGTCGAAAACAACTCATCCAATAGAATTTAGACAGGTTTGGGTACTTATATTAACCTTATCTTTAAGTATTAACTCTAAGTTAATTAGTTTCACTTTTACAATGTCTCTTTGTATTTTTATATAATATGGTTAATAAACTTACTATATACATCCAAGCGACCCCCAAGTGGTCCATTAATGATTAACCTATCATAATATAAGTCTCTTGGCCGAACCTTAGATTTTTAGGAATTTAATATCAATTAATAATATAATATTTGTTTTAAGAACTCTTTTATGTCAATTTTGACACTATTCAATAGTTGATTTTTGTGAAACTCATAACAGATTGATTACTTCGAACAAAATCAATTAAATCAATACTAATATATCATATTATCATAGAAAATTAGTTTAATTCATTAAAAGTTTCATATTATAATTATTTGGGTATTTATAAGATCAATTATTTTTATTTTTCACTATTTTAGTAATTACTGCATCATCATTGTGTCATAAATAAAATAAATTATATAATGTCTAAAAATTATAAATAAAACATCATTATGTAGGAAATCTTTTTAGCTTTCTAATGAATATTTATAATCGAAAATCCAACATGTATAACCCTAGGTAAAAATTGTTGTTCTAAAAGATATATGCTTGTGTCATTTTTGTATTCATTTTGACTTAATTAAAATAAAGTGTCATTATCACTTACAAGTGGATCCATGGGGTCCCAAAATAGACACAAGGATACCCATGGTCGACCATGTATCAACCAATAGGGTTAAGACACGTTTTAGGGTAATTTAGTATTATTATAATATTATTTTTTTAACCCTTATTTACCGGATTTACCCTTTAACCATGGTAAATAAAATATTTACCGCAGTAATTATTCAAAATGTGTAAAAATAAAAGTTACCTATTTACACAATTTGAACATACTGATTCCAAATATGGAATCCATTTTCCTAAATTCAAAACACATAAGTGGCAGAAATTAATTTAAAATTAATTCCCGCTGTCAAAACAAAAAGCGTGTTTTTTAAGAGATAATAACTATCAAAAGATTGACACTTGTTTATGTTCGGTTTAATTGTAAAATTATGTCCAATGACCAACATTATATTAAATGGTAAAAATATATTCTAAATATACTTTAAAACCACTCAAATTCATAATTTATCACTATTAATTATTTTGATTAAAAAAGTTGTTTTCAATTAAAATTTAGTAATTTTCACTATTCATCAAAATATGAAAGTTATCCGAAAAGTACCAAAATTTCACCCTAGACTAATTTCGATATTCCGAATCCAAAAATGAAGTCCATTTTGAAATATAAAATATATATGATTTCAAAAAGTAGGTATTACTATTCACAACGGCTAGTTTAATTAGTTGTGGTGTGTGTTAGAACTCGAGGTTGCGTACAACACACGCTATCGCATTATTCGAAGGGAAACGTACCGTAGAAGCTTGGGGTGTTACAACTGATATCAGCATTATTGAACAAGGGGTAGCCTTATAATATTGTCACACTGACTCTTTCTAATAGTTATAATCTCCTTGGTCATAGTAAATAGGGAAAAAATCCTAATTGGATTGGTATCTCATTCCAGTTCTTATTTGGCTAGATAGGAGAGCAATTACAATGTTACAAATATCAAGAAAAGTACGGATATTCCTTATTCTTCATTCTATCCCAGGATATTGAATGTTTTCAAGATATATTCAATTCTATTTGGTCCTGATGAGGTTATTGGTATGATGATCCAACATTACCATTTCCACCTCATTCCCTATCATGCTCCGACCAGGATAATTATTAACAATGAAAGGGGTTTTCTTGAAAATATTTTATATAAAATATCTCAATAGGATGGGGTTCTTGTATCTAACATAGAAAATATTATTTTCTCTAAGTCATATACCCCTTACTGATTTTCTCTCAAGTTTCATTATATTTATATGGCTTCCCATATTCCATTAGATGGTATGTAGGTAGAACAAAATCTCAATATTATTTTCCAATTTTTCATTGTGTAGGTGAATGAAGATACAAATGATGAGATTGTTCTTCTACCAATAGATGATCATATGCACCTGTCATATGGATACTCCCATGATAGGGTGGAGGATTACCATAGTGGAATATTGAATTTTCTAATATTTTAGGTGGAAATGATTTTCGGTTCCTCGAGTACCTTGTCTATAGCACTAAAGGAGTTGATTCAATACATGGGGGAGCCTCCAAGGAAGAATTCTCATCATAGTGATGAACTTACAATTAGAAGGATAGGGTTTTTTGAGGACGTTGGAACTTTAGATCCAGTGAAAAATGATGTACCAGTTGGGTGATAAAGTTGTAAGACTCATTCTATTTCTTCCTCATTAGCTCATATGATCCCTCCTTTAATCTTGATACCATGAAGGTTCATCTAGTATAAAATAGATATATTTATTATAAATACTCCATTAGGGAAATCTTATGGCCATAAATAACATCTTGGATAGATATTACATGAATTGGGATCTAGTTGATTCGATTATTGAAAATTGTTTGATATCATGATATAAATTAGCCTAAATAAAAAAAATATCCAGCAACAAGGATGACATGCATGATTTTGATTATTGGAATCATATGGTCAAATTAATAAGAGAATCATTAGACGTTCATAAAAAGAGACTCCAACTGCATGTCCAAATGGATACATTGACTGTGAATATAGAAAAATATTATGTTATCCTATCTTTCACAAGGCCCCTTCTTTTGATGTCATTATCCTTATCAAAGACTACTCAGAAAGAATATTATGTTATTTCTTCTTTGATTGCGACTTTTTTCTTTAGGAAGTAGATAATGAAATGTAGAATGTTGAAATTCAACACTCAATCGAAACTTCTCACAATACTCTACTAGATTTGTAAAGATCATCTGATAATATTCTATCATAATCTAGTCACAAATGTTTTTTATTTTGGATAGAATCTTGGAGATACTCTATAATTTGGAGACTCCTCCTACCTCTTCATATTAACAATGAATGAAAATGAATGGTAAAAACGTTGTTAGGATTTTATTTCATGGTGTTCATGAAATTTCAATGATTTAATATCTTATATATAACTGAAGATACATTTTCTTTGTATAATACCAAGTAAATCAAAATTTCTCTATTTAAATTCTTGAATCATACTATATTTCCCTTAATAATTTATCCTAAATGACTATTAACATGTGATTCCTCATTGTTGTATCAATTATGATTATCCTAGGATTTCCTCATTTAAAATAATATCTTCATAAAATATCTATCCTATAGGTAAGGTTCCCTAATTTATTCCAAATTTAGTGGACTTAGCGGGCATAGCTTGAAATATTTTAGTTCCAAAGAATGATCCCTATAAGTTTTGTATCTCTTTTTATATATTTCACTAACTTTAGCCTAAGTTTCTTTTTTGAGAATGCTTAGTGGGTGTGGGCATGGCCCTTTTTTGGCATCTTTATTGGAGGTTTTAGACCAAACATGTTTTATGCCTTTTTATAAGTGATCAACATTTCCTAGAACATAATGTTCATTTAAAACCATAATTTTGTTGATGTTTAGGGTCATTTGGCCCATATCTACTACTACAGGTTTTTTCTTCTTTCTCGGACCATCAACTGTTGTAGTTTAGGGTCTTCTAGATCAAACCATCTATTGATAATGAGGTATGTGAATTCATAAAGGTTATGAGAACCATACATTATTGATGGGGTTATAAAGAACTAGTGTTCATGAAGGGTTATAATACCATATATTCTTAACTGATATTTAGAATAATAAATGTCCATTAATTGTTTTTTTTCACCCTGATTTCTTGTAGAAAACATGTATGATAAATTTCCTTGACGGGTTAGGACACCCAGCATCATCACCAAGATTCAATTTGATGACTGGTGAAATATCATAGATTCTTAGACAATATGGATAGTTGGAATATCTTTTATGTAATTCATAACACCATATTTTTAACTGATTAATTTGGAGAAGGGAATACATGTTGAGGATAATCTAAAACAACCTATGGTTATGAGTTCATCCATGTTTTTTCTAGGGATCATGAGGATTGGTGGTCTATTTCTTCAAGGAAGTGACACATCTAGTTGGTGGATGAGAGGCCTTTATGCATGAGTCCATAGGTGTTAAATTCATAGTTAAGTACTTGTGTACCCACTCTTTTCCAAGGGCCTTAATTGATTTGTGATGACAAACCATATGGATGATGAAGATGGATGTGGGGAAGAGGCTATCCAAAGAGCCCTAGGGTAGTATAGTTCTAGTTGGGATGCTCGGGCCCAACATGTTGTGGTTTCATGTAATGTTATGTGGGTCATCAAAAGGATCAAGATTTTATTATTTCATTCCTTCTTTGAAAAATGGTACAATACATGATAATGTAATGTTGAGGATATCGAATCTTCTTGAATAGTCTATTTATGGGGATTGAAAATCATAGTATAGGAATATATATGATAAATAAAAGTGGAAACCAGTGGTTACATGTCAACCATTGGTAATCGAAGAAGGCTAAATTCTACATGTTTAGGAAAATAACTCATGGATTGAAGTGTATACTGCATATGACCAAACAACCTCTAGTAACAAGCTCTTTGACATGGTTTCAATTATATATAGATTATTAGAGGGGTTATTTTGGATTATCTATTATGTGTAACTAGTTTAATATAAGGGATAACTAGAAATAAGGGAGACAGAGGTCCATGGGATTCAATGAGCAGGATACCAACTTGATGAAATGGTTGTTTCTTCTCAGACATAAAATACATGAAAGTGGTTTATAGAAAATGTAAAATTTAATAAGGGTTTTATCACCCTAAAAATTGTGTCACCACCTAGTGAACATGTTATCCAAATGAAGAGATGAGAAAAATAATTAATCTATCATTTTCATAGACCAGGTGGAACATTGAGCATAGATCAGGCATTACAAGGGAAAAAAGTGGCCGCATGATCTTTATGGATTTTTTATTTATTCTCTAACTTTTTTCTAAACTCTAGTGATGAAGGGTTTAGTGATTAGAAACTTTATTTTTTAGGCCACCCATTGCATGTTTTTTCCTAAGTAGTTTTATGACACTTTCACTAGCATTTAAGGGACTTACAATTTTGACCAATAATGTTTAAAATTTAAGGTCTTACAACTATGAACATATGTTATACAGTTTGTGGTCATAATGTACATGAAAATAGTATGAGGGGAATGTTACACAATAGCCTAATTAAGATACATATTGTCAAGAGTACAAATAAGTCCTTTGTAATAGTAGATGAAAATATTTTAAAACATGGATCAATGTTCATGGGACATGATATTATACAATCATGTAAAAAATTATCACGAATCACTCTAAGGTGATTAACTATACTATGATTATGTTAAGGCTCACAAGGATCATAAGTACCTTCCTAAAAGGCCAAGATGTCTTTGGTTTATGGGTATTAGATCATAATGTAGACCCACCTCTAGTATGGTCAAATAAAAATATATTTACTCCATTATAAGCATTTTGAATGGTTTTATGCAACCCTAGGTGCTCAAGAAATGAAGTGTGATTTATGGGTAGAGGTTCTTAAATGATTATGAAACCAAAAATTATTACAGTTAATCAAGGTTAGGGACTTGTGGTCAATTAATAATGAATGATAATGGGTGATGGTATATACATGTTAATATAATTTTGTGGGGAAATATCTATTTTTGTATTTAATGACATCTGACAAGTTTGATTTCCTTTAAGTTTTACATCATGTGGTATGGATAAAGAGACAAATGTGAAATTATACAAGATATTCTCAAGGAAAATTTGAATTTGTTATGGGAATTTAGTTGTACGAAACACATTTTATCCTTTTATATGATTATTTATGGGTAGCCATATGCTTTATCCCTTATTTCATATATTTATCTGATGTTCAAGAAAACGAAGAATATATCTGACTCGTACATCGGCAGAGAGAGTTATATGACTTTCCCCTTTTTGAGTAGAGGTATATGCAATTTTTAGGGCGTGAATTCCCGTGGTTTACCTATCTATATTGTATGTTTAGGAATAATTCCATGATCATCTCCTTCAAAGAGATCCCTCTATATAGATTTGACCCACATCCATGGGAGAGGGGAGTTATATTTTCTTCAATTTGTGAGTCTTGACATTTTGGTAATCTTTGGTGTCCTCTATATAGATTTGTATCACGCATAGGGAGAGAGTACTTCCATATTTAATTCTGGTATCGAGGTGAAAAATTAAATCTTGGTAGAAGTTCATGGATGGGTTAGACTGCTCTATGTAATATTAGGTCATGTACGATGGACCATATGTCATGAAATTTATTGTCATGTGATTTGGACATTTTCAGGTTGTCTATCATCATCTGACTAAAATGTTTTGAGTATGGCCCCAAAATGTAGAATCTGAGAATCACTATATATATAATAGTATGTTAATCTATCCATACATAGTTTTTTATATAATCCATTGTGATGGTCTGACCCATATATAATAGAAGGGGCATTTTTTTCCATGTCATCATGGATAGACCCATGAAATCTGGTCTGGGTGTCACTATGTATCCTATGATGACAATAATTAGGCCACAAATAGTTTTAATATAAATTATCTATATTTATTGAGATCTTGTGTGGGGAGGTGGTGTTTTTATCATATTTTGGCCATTCCCAGATGTAGAATGTGGGTGTCACTACATAACCCGTTAGATTGAGAATAAATACTTACATAGTTCTTGAGTAAAGGTGTGGTGGGACACCAACACAAAGGATAGTGGTCCTCTTGAGTGTATTCTACAGTAACACATAGTTTTAAATCATGCATGTCACATCAATTATGTAGTTTTACATCATAAGGTAAAGACATATGGTGTTCCTTATAAGATCTTTTATCCCATACCAAGCTGAGTCTGATGTGAATTGATATGTCTAAGTAATGTGGGATAGCCTTTATAAAAATTCATAAGCCCATATGATCTATGATATGTGTTATAAGAAAATAATGGAAAAGTCTCTTTCACCACAGAAAAGAAATTAACATAATGGATAAGGGAATTTTTATCATTTGGTGACTAGTAAAAGATATGTAATCTAGACTTCACTTTATATCTCATCATGTTGAGAATCAATCCATAAATAGTTCATGTATGAAAGAAATCTCTAATTAAGTATAACCCATATGTAGAGGGGGGAATTTTTTCCATTTTTATTGTAGTTGGACACAAGATTTGAGATACAGTCATCGTTATGTATCCTATGATGGAAGTAATCAAGACGCACATAGTTCTTGAATAGAATACTCTCCACACATTTCTAGACCATACATTGAGGGGGGAATTTTTTCATTTATATAGTAGCTAGACCTAGGATTTGAGATCAAGCTGTCACTATATATCCTCTAATAATCAGAATCAAGCCACACATAGTTCTTTAATGGAAAAATATCCATGTAGGTTTGACCCATATGTAGATGTGGGAATATTTATCCATATATATTGTGGATGGACCCATGATTTTTGATCTGGGTGTCACTATATACAATGTTATTATTGGAATCAAGAATCACATAATTCTTGAATGGAAAACACTTCACACAGGATTGACCAATACATAGAGGGGGGGGGGGATTTTATTCCATTTATATTATGGTTGGAACCTATATTTAAGATCTAGGTGTCACTATGTATCCTATGATGGTAGGAGTCAAGACATGTGTAGTTATAGAATGGAAAACACTCCACATATGTACTAAACATATGAAGAGGGGGAATTTTTTCTATTTATATGGTGTATGGTCCTAGTATTTGAGATATGGGAATCACTATGTAACCTATGATTATAGGAATAAAGACACACACATTTATTGAATGAAAATATCTCCACATAGGTCTATCCCATATGAAAAGGGGAGCTTTCCATTTTATTGTCGATGGACTTAGAGTTTGAGATCTGTGAGTTTTTATATATCCTGTAATGGATGGAATTAAGATACTCATTATTCTTGAATAGAAAACTCTTTGTGCAAGTATGAAGAATAAAAATAGGGGGATTTTTCGTATTTATATTGTGGCATGACACAATATTTGAGATTTTGGAATTACTATTTATCATGTGATGGAAAAAATACATATATACGTAGTTATTTAATGTATAACTCTCCACATAGGTCTAACCAATAGGGTGAGGGGGAATTTTTTTATATTTATATTGTGGTTGGAGTATACATGATAGATAATTTTTCAAGGCCTCTATCTTTCCATTTTCTTTTGCATGATAGTGGGATGAACTATTGGATTCAATGTTGAACTCTTGTTACAATTTAGTCAATTTGGTAGAACAGAAGATGGTGTCATTTTCCATCAATATTTTGGGAGGGACTATAAATATAGTGACTATATTTTACTCTATGTAGTTAATGATATTATTTATCTCTAATTCCTTGAGGGTTGTTACCTTAACCCATTTGGAAAGGAATTTGGAAGCAGTATGTACTTCAACGTCATTATTTTGGATAGAGGATATACCCCCACGATTTCCATTCTATATATAGAAAATAGTCAAGAATATTTATTTATATAATGTAATTATGGGGTTTTATAGTGATATATTTCATGAATCTATAATTCATGACATTTCCTTATGAATTTCACATACTATTGTATCATTAATTTATAGTAGTAACAAATCCTTTTAATTTGTTGGGATAGTCTGGTCCTAGACTAATGAGTTTAATAGGGGTTTTCATGTAATTATTCTAGGATGGTGGGAATATCTTATTCTACTATGCATCAAAGAAAGATTCCTTCCAAGCCTCGTTTATGGTGGTCAATTTTATCATTTGGTACATCATGAAGGGTAATGTTTTCTACTCTGCATCTTGTCTATTCCATCATGGATCGGTCTAATCAGAGGGACCAATTTTGGAGGTTTTCAACTATGGACCTCATCCATCTAGAGTTGGATATTAGTTCATCAATGTCTAGGGACGTTTGGACTTGATTAATTTACTCCATGTCATAGACGATTATCGATGATACAATCCTTCGGTGTGTGATATAGAAAAAACACTTAGTCTTGAGTAAGATTTTTTAGAACTGTGGCAATATTATCCAGTACATTTCACTATCATTTTCTAATCAAGGGAAATGATGAAATGTTGGATTAAAAGTAAATTATTCCATCATTCCTCTAACATAACCAATGAGAGAAGAAAATTATTCCTTTTTGTTGTCATACTCTCCAATAATTTGTTTGAAAAAATTCTCCAAATCCCCTTTGATGTTTAGGTATTCTACATGAATTTATAGGGTTAGTTCCATTCAAGTGATGAGGGCATGGTATTCTGCCTCATTATTAGTGTATCCTTCGAATAATGAGAACGAGTAAGGAAAACATGATTTGTTTGGAAAAAATACAATCCCTAAACAAACCCAAATCATCTTCAGGTTCTCCATTTTCTTTCCAATAAAAATTTGGGAGGAACTATCAAAACACATTTCCCATGCTCGGGGAGTTTCATGAGAATATAAAACTTCTTATTTTGGAGGTTTAATGTCCACTAGTGTTGTTTATGGGGTGGTATGTGCTGCAAGGAAATTAACTAGGGCCTTCAATTTAACTTCCTTATTCAACACGAATTGGATGTCATATTGTACTGTAATAATAGCCCATCAGGAAAAATTTCATAACAACATAGGGAAACCAAAGATTTACTTCAGTTGGTCAATATGAGAGACATAGTAAACTTTGTGATGCTGCATGTAGTATATCAGATTTTTCAATACGAATATGAGTGCGAGGAAGTTCTTATCAATATTAGAATACCAGGTCTCTATACCATGCAGAATTTTACTATGATAATAAAGACTATATTATCTCCCCAATTCATTATTATATATGAGGATATCGCTAAGATATTGTTTTATGGTATCAACAAGTTAGATAAATGACTTTTCTTCTATAGGTGGCATCAAGATTGGTGGGTGTAGTATGTATTAGTTGATATAATCAAAATATTTTTGGTAGTTCGTATATCATCAGTAGAAAACTACCTTGTTCATTATATTTCTGATGGGGAGGGTTTTTCTCTAAAAGCTGGCTACAAAATACCAAATGTAAGTGAGGTTCCCATGGATCCCCCTTAGTTATTTAATGTAACATCCCAAGTAAGTAATGAATAATAGATATTTTTATCTATGTCTATTAATGATTAAGATAGTGTTATAGAGGCTTAAAATGAAAATAAATACAATCTTATGCATGGAATACACTAATATTCTTAAAAGATTGTTTTACTGCCTTTTGATGGCAAACCATTTTTGAATCTTTATTTTGACAATTTTATAAACTATTTTTGTCAAAATAAACTTATTTTTTATAATTGGGACATCAAAATTTACCTTGTGTGAATTTTTGGTATTTTTCTGACAATGTTCATTTTTTAATGAATAGTGAAAAATACTGCATTTTAAATCAAAACTGCTTTTTAATCTAATTTATTTATATGATTAGATTAACTTTGGAATTGGTCTTAATGTGTAATATGAATATATTTTTACCATTTTATCCAATGGTGGGAATTGGAATCAATTTAACTTTGAAATTAGACTTAAACTGGTGTCAATCTTTTGATACTTATTATTTTGTAAAAACACGCTATTTGCTCTGGCAGTGGGAATTAATTATTAAATTAATTAATATGACTTATATGTATTTAATTTTGTAAAATAGACTTCATTTTTGAATTCGTAAAATCAAATATAGCTTAGGGTGAATTTTTGGTAATTTTCTGAAAAACTTCAATTTTTGATGAATAGTGAAACCACTAAGTGGTAGTTAAAGAAACTGATTTTTCGTTTAAATGAAACTTTGCCACTATTGTGTTATGAATTTCAAAAATCCGACATTCATGGTTGTCATTAAGAAGTAAAATGTGGTTCAATGGGATTAAAATAATTTTTTGGTGAATAGTAACTTATTAAGTTTTTAATCGTGATTAGTAGTAATTAGGGTAGTTTAACGTATAAATAATCTTTAATTATTTGAAATGACCTAGACACATGTCCCAACCTTAATGGTTGTGTCATGGCCGACCAAGACAAGCCATGGGTCAACTTGGGGACCCCATGGATCCACTTTTGTTGGGAAGTGACAAAATAACTTTTTATTTAATGTAAAAGTAAAAATGACACAAACATAATATGTTTTACAAAAACAATTTTTACATGAGCTTATAGAGATCAGATTTTTGATTATAAATAGTCATTGGAAAGATAAAAAGATTTAATACATCATAGTATTTTTTTTATAATTTTTAGACATTAAATAAATTAAATTATTTATGACATAATAATGATGCAGTGATGACATCATTATTTGACGATTTAAATAAAATGGAAATACAATGTAAAATCTATGAACTACACATGGCCAAAACCAATTGGATGAGTTTATTTAGAACCCATATCACTTTATCCACGAATTATATCAATGTGGGACCTTTTAAAACCGAAACACATTTTCAAATAATGTAATATTTCTTTACTTTCCAAAAGATCCACTCCTCTCCTCTTATAAAAGGCCCCCACCTCTACCTCATTTCACACACTCCTCAAGCCTTTGTCTCGGCCAAACCCTGCCCATTTACTCTCTCCACATCCCTCTACTCATCCTAGAGGATTCCCTTTGGGCAGAATCCTTTCAAAGGAAGCCTTTAGGCTGAAATCAAAAGGAGTTACACTTTTGAAGGTAATTCATTCTCTCATGTTCATTTGTTTTATTTTGCTTCTCCAACCCCATAATCTCTTTTTATTTAATTATTTTGTAACAACACCAGTATCTTCAATGTAATATGATTTTGTTATAAGATTTATTTGAGCTACACTCTCACACAACTACATAAAATGGTTAAAGAACATACGGTTTTCGTGGATGGTGAAATTCTGCCTCCCGAAACGATGATTGTTCAATACTCATTTAACACCTTCAAAGGTGGCCATTATGATGTCACTATTTTTGTATATGATATATTATATGTTTATGTTTTCCTTAAGCTTCTGTTTTTTTCATTTTGGTCATACCTTTATGGTTTCCATTATGGGTAAACACGATATCTTCATTTTAGGAAGTGCGGACTACCGCCCCTGAAAGTGATTTGATTCGTTAATACCATATGTGGGATGTGTAAAGGATAAAGTTAATGATATTATATATGTTATTATACTGGAATTATAATATACTCTTATATAATTATGATTACATTCCAAAAAAAATACGAAATAGAAATGGAAGTAGCGTTCATGCGTACGTACGACTTACCCTCTCCATGAACGATGCATTTCATTTCTTACCTCTAAATGTGATGTAATATTATAAATACATGTATATGCTGAATATATATGATGTATATGTTTTCCAAATCATTAATATAATTTTGGATATAATGAACCTTTGACCAAATTAACAACATGTAAGTGTAAGAAGTCTATTTTTGACTTAAGAAACAAATACCGACAAAATGAACATTATTAACTTAAATGATTACATGATGTTCATAACATGGTATAAAAGGAATAATGAACTTGAAAAAGGTTCTTAAGAAAGTAGAGATTAACTCAAGTTTATTATTTATGAGATTAAAGAACGGTCGGGTCATGTCGGATACGAGGTATGGGACTTTGTCTCAATCTCCTTTCTTTGAGGCATATTTTATTTTATACACAAATTTCTTTTATACGGTGTATAAAACCCTTTGACTTTTACATTTATTCAAATGGAATCTTTTTTATACGAAGAATTTACTAAACGAAAAAAGGAAATGTTTTTGTCGTACGTATGCGGCGACAACGACTTCTCCGCCATCGTGACCGTTATTTGAGTTTCGGTTCCTCTACAAGCCATACCTTCTTTTTTAAAAGAAAAATAAATACCATGTTTTACTTTTCTTTTATTTTGGTATGGAAAATGGTTTTCAGAATGTTTTTGTGTTGTATTGATATCTTGTGATTGAAATGTGGAAATGTTATGTTTCCTTTATGCATGTTTTATGTGATACGATTATGTTATAGTTCTTGGGAATTATTATGAAGACGGGTGGTTCCGTGATAAACTAAGGGCGGGTGAGCCCGGTATAGCTCTCCAATGCATTGGGTAACGCGAAGGAGTGAAACGTTAAGGATTCCCCGAAATGATTTAGGAAATATACTGTGATGGGTATTCCAAACGTAACCAAGAGGGTTACTCCCTACGTAAGCATGTTATGAATGCCTCAAGTTACCTTTATGTCTTATGATTTCTATGATTTATTAATGATTTTATGAGGTATGTTAAAGTGCCTATGTTTTATGGGTAAAGTATGATTTCATTCTTATGTATATATGAACTCATGTTTCCTTTCCATGTTTTTTTTATAACCCATACTGAGTTTTTATGCTCATCCCAAGTTTTTGAAATGTTTTTCACAGGTCAAGGGAAAGGTACATGATAAGATGATAGAGTCAAGGATGTGTCAAGAAATAATCCATGTCATATTTTAAATGTGTTTCCATTGATGGGAATGAAGAATACTATCTTTATGTAACCACTTTGTTTATATGTGGAATGTAATGCAAGTTTTATGATCTAATTGTCTAAAACTCTAAACCTGAAAAGATCCTCAATGTGTAATCTTGTAATAACTCAAGATTAAGTAAGGTTTAAGGCTGGGGCCTTATAGTTGGTATCAAAGGTCGGTTTAGATAACTTTAGGAGTTATAATTCTATTAAATGATTATCCAAATTTATTATTATTATTTTTCGAAATGATATAGCATTTAAATATTACCATGTTGCTTCATCTAAGACATGTTTGTTCAGAATGGTCTTCCGCATAGGAAACATGGAAGCAGTGCTAGGAAGGCATACAGAAGGAAATAACCTTCCGAATCAGCATCCGGAAATGGTCGGATTTGGAAATGAACAGTTTTTTGCAGTAATGGCGCAGTTGACTCAAGCGATAAATGGCCGTGGTATCCATGAACGAGATCAACCAGATCAACCGCAGAGGAACATGTCAGTGGTAAAACATTTCATGAGGCAACATCCACCATCATTCAGAGGATCATCTGACCCTGTGCTAGCTGAAGGGTGGATTAAAGCACTGGAGATGATTTTTGATGTCATGGGGTGTTCAGATAATCAAAAGGTTAGTCTTGCTATTTACCGTTTGGAGGGTGAAGCAGATCAGTGGTGGTCTATGGTTAAAAATATCAGGGACGCCGATGAGATTGATGCTCTTGACTGGGATGAATTCAAAGGTATGTCTCTTGAGAAGTACTTTCCTAAGGCTGTTCGACTTAGGATGGAAAAGAAATTCTTGGAATTGAAGCAAGATGAAGACTCAGTGGCTGCCTATGAAGAAAGGTTCACTCGATTGGCAAGGTATGCTCCAAATTTTATTCGAGACCTTGATAGTAAAATCAATCATTTTTACTCATCATTAAAGCCAAAATATCGAAGGGCATTAGCTTCTCGAGAGTTTAAAAGTTATAAAAAGCTTGTTCGATGTGCTGAGAAGGTGGAAATGGAGTTTGTCGATGACCATGTTTTCTATAACAACCAGCAGAAGAAGAGACCGAGGTGGTAGGAGAAAGGTAAGAATTCTTCAAAAAATTCTGATGGTAAGAGAACTAAATTTCCATTTTGTGATAAATGTGGCAAAAGGCATGCTGGGGAATGTATTCTGAATTCTGGGAAGTGCTACCGATGTGGTAAGATGGGACATAAGGCTCGCGATTGCACTGAAAAGGATCAAGGTGAAGGTAAGAACAAATTTGATTTACAGTTAGTGAAATGTTATAAGTGAAATGAGATGGGTCACTATGAAAATGAGTGTCCGACAAAGATCTTGAGTGATGGGAAGCAGTTAGACTACAAGAAGAAAGGGGTGGTGAAATCCTTTGCAACTACTTCAGCAGATGTCGGGCCATCAAATGAAGTTGTATCAGGTACTTTGTTTGTTTTTTCAGATTATACCAGTGTGTTGTTTGATTCGGGGTCTACACATTCTTTCATCTCTGAAACCTTTTCTAGTAAAATTGGAATACCATCTCAAGAAATGACTCCTGAACTTTTGGTAAAAACACCTGGGGGAAATGTTGAGGAAAAAAGAATTTATAAGAATCTTCTTATCCTTATCTGTGGAAAGAACCTACTTGAAAACCTTATTGTTCTACCTCTAGTAGAGTTTGATGTTATCTTGGGTATGGATTGGCTCTCTATTTACCATGCTAAGATTGACTGTAGAGCTAAAGAAGTTTCTTTTCAGAAAGACTTTCAGTTTGTTTACAGGAATCAACCCTTACTTTTGATAACATATCAAGAGGCTGAGAAACTTGTAAAAGATGGAAATGAATGTTACCTTGCACACGTCTTTGAAAATAAAGGAACTGTTCAGATTAATGATGTGCCAGTGGTAAATGAGTATCCTGATGTTTTTCCTAATGAGTTGCCTGGAATAATACCAGATCGGGAAGTTGAGTTTACTGTTGACTTAGTTCCTGATGCTAAGCCAATTTCAAAACCCCCTTATTGAATGGCACAAATTGAACTTTTAGAGTTGAAGGAGCAATTGCAAGATTTATTAGAGAAAGGTTTCGTTAGACCTAGCACATCACCATGGGGTGCTCCTGTTTTATTTGTTAAAAAGAAAGATGGTTCTATGAGACTTTGCTTTGATTATAGATCCATGAATAATATCACTATTATGAACAAATATCCTTTGCCTCATATCGATGATTTGTTTGATCAGCTCCAGGGAGCTCAGTTTTTTTCAAAGATTGACTTGAGATCGGGGTACCATCAGCTGAAGGTAAAGGAGGCAGATATTCCGAAGACCGCATTCCGTACGAGATATGGCCATTATGAATTTTTAGTAATGCCTTTTGGGCTAACCAATGAACCTGCTGTATTCATGGACTTAATGAATAGAATTTTCCATGAGTTCCTGGATAAGTTTGTGGTGGTTTTCATTGATGATATTTTGGTGTTTTCTAAAAGTAAAGAGGATCATGAAAAACATTTAAGGGTTATATTGAAAACCTTAAAAGAAAAGAAACTGTATGGGAAATTCAGCAAGTGTGAGTTTTGGTTGACACAAATTTCCTTCCTTAGTCACATTGTTTCTAAAGATGGAATAACTGTTGATCCTGCAAAAACAAAAGTTGTGGAAGAATGGCCAAGACCCACAAATGTAACTGAGATTCGTAGCTTCCTTGGTTTGGCGGGCTATTACCGAAGGTTTGTTAGAAATTTTTCACGGTTATCTAGTCCAATGACTAAGCTAACTCGGAAGGGTGTTAAGTTTATCTGGACAAATGAATGTGATGATTGTTTTCAGGAATTGAAAAGAAGATTGGTGAATGCTCCAGTTTTGGCACTACCTTCCTGGAATGGTGAGTTTGTTATATACAGTGATGCTTCATTGAAAGGACTTGGTTGCATCCTAATGCAGAATGATCAGGTAATTGCTTATGCTTCACGACAGTTGAAAACTCATGAGGTAAATTACCCTACACATGATTTGGAATTAGCTGCTGTTGTTTTTGCTTTAAAAATTTGGAGGCATCATTTGTATGGAGTAAAGTGTGAAATATATACCGATCACAAAAGTTTAAAGTATATATTCACTCAGAAAGAGTTAAACATGAGAAAAATGAGATGGCTAGAATTAATCAAGGATTATGATTGTACAATTCATTACCATCTGGGAAAAGAAAATAAAGTGGCTGATGCTTTGAGTCGAAAAAGTAATGCTTCATTAGCAATGTTGCGTTTGGAACGTGATCCTTTGGTCAAGGATTTGATGAAATTTGGCATAGAAGTTGTTGGTGCAGGAAGTCCTTCTGTTTTCTTTCAGGTATCAGTGAGAGCTTCTCTATCAGATAGAATCAAGCAAGCATTGAAGCAAGACAGTGAGTTGCAGAAAAAGGTAGAGCTGGTTCAGAAAGGTAAGTTGCCTGAATTCAACATTGATAATGATTGTGTTTTGAGATTTGGGAAGAGATTGTGTGTGCCTTGTGATTCACAGTTGAAGAGAGAGTTGTTATGTGAATCTCATAGTTCTCCGTTTTCAGTTCATCCGGGCAGTACTAAGATGTATAGAGATCTGCGGGAGTATTACTGGTGGGATGGAATGAAAAGAGACATTGCTGATTTTACTGTGAAGTGTTTGACTTGTCAGCAGGTTAAAGTAGAGCGGCAGTTACCGAAAGGGATGCTTCAGCCTTTACCAGTGCCAGATTGGAAATGGGAGAATATATCCATGGACTTTGTTGTTGGATTACTGAAGAAATCTCGAGGTAATAATGCAATCTGGGTTATTGTTGATCGCTTGACCAAATCTTCTCATTTCCTTGCTATACGAGATACTTTCTCTCTTGATCAACTTTCCCGTTTGTATCTTAAAGATATAGTCAGGTTACATGGAGTTCCTCTCTCCATTGTATCGGATCGTGATCCCAGGTTTACTTCTAACTTTTGGAAAGGCCTTCAGAAGTCGTTGGGTACTGAATTAAATTTTAGTACAGCTTTTCATCCTCAATCAGATGGGCAGTCAGAACGAACAATTCAGACATTGGAGGATATGCTAAGAGCTTGTTCTATGGATTATCAGGGAAGTTAGGACCAACATCTTTCTTTGGTTGAATTTTCATATAATAATAGTTTTCATTCTAGATTACATATGGCACCATTTCAGGCATTATATGGGAAGCGGTGTCGAACTCCAGCTTTCTGGGATGAAGTGGGTGAAAGGAAGTTGATGGGACCAGAATTGGTAGAAGAGATGGCAGAAAATGTTTAGCTGATTCAGAAACACATGAGAACAGCTCAGAGCAGGCAGAAGAGTTATGCGGATAACCGGAGGAAGGATCTATCTTTCGAGGTAGGTGATCATGTTTTTCTCAAGGTTTCTCCTTGGAAAAGTGTGATGAGATTTGGTAAGAAAGGAAAGTTGAGTCCAAGGTTCATTGGACAATACGAAATTCTGGAGAGAGTTGGACCAGTTGCATACCGAGTGGCTTTACCTCCGAGTTTATCTCAGGTACACAATGTTTTTCACATTTCGATGTTGAGAAAGTATATGCCAGATCCATCTCAGGTTTTGATTCCAGACGTAGTTCAGCTGGAAGAGAACCTATCTTATGAGGAACAACCGGTCCAGATTCTTGACCACAGGGAGCAAGTGTTACGGAATAAGGTGATTCACCAGGTAAAGGTTTTGTGGAAAAACCACATGATTGAAGAGGCAACATGGGAATCTGAAAATGCAATGAGGGATAAGTACCCCCATTTATTCGATAAGTAAATAAATTGTGGGGACGCAATTTTCTAAAGGGGGGAAGGATGTAACATCCCAAGTAAGTAATGAATAATAGATATTTTTGTCTATGTCTATTAATTATTAATATAGTGTTATAGAGGCTTAAAATAAAAATAAATACAATCTTATGCATGGAATACACTAATATTCTTAAAAGATTGTTTTACTGCCTTTTGATGGAAAACCATTTTTGAATCTATATTTTGACAATTTTATAAACTATGTTTGTCAAAATAAACTTATTCTTTATGATTGGGACATCAAAATTTACCTTGTGTGAATTTTTGGTATTTTTCTGACAATGTTCATTTTTTAATGAATAGTGAAAAATACTGCATTTTACATCAAAACTGCTTTTTAATCTAATTTATTTATATGATTAGATTATCTTTTGAATTGGTCTTAATGTGTAATATGAATATATTTTTTCCATTTTATCCAATGGTGGTCATTGGAATCAATTTCACTTTGAAATTAGACTTAAACTGGTGTCAATCTTTTGATACTTATTGTTTTGTAAAAACACGCTATTTGCTCTGGCAGCGGGAATTAATTATTAAATTAATTAATTTGACTTATATGTATTGAATTTTGTAAAGTAGACTTCATTTTTGAATTCCGAATATCAAATATAGCTTAGGGTGAATTTTTGGTAATTTTCTGAAAAACTTCAATTTTTGATGAATAGTGAAACCACTAAGTGGTAGTTAAAGAAACTGATTTTTCGTTTAAATGAAACATTGCCACTTTTGTGTTATGAATTTCAAAAATCCTATATTCATGTTTTTCATTAAGAAGTAAAATGTGGTTCAATGGGATTAAAATAATTTTTTGGTGAATAGTAACTTATTAAGTTTTTAATCGCGATTAGTGGTAATTAGGGTACTTTAACGTATGAATAATCTTTAATAATATGAAATGACCTAGACACATGTCCCAACCTTACTGGTTGTGTCATGGCCGACCAAGACAAGCCATGGGTCAACTTGGGAACCCATTGATCCACTTTTGTTGGGAAATGACAAAAATAACTTTTTATTTAATGTAAAAGTAAAAATGACACAAACATAATATGTTTTACGAAAACAATTTTTACATGGGCTTATAGAGATCAGATTTTTGATTATAAATATTAATTGGAAATATACAAATATTTAATACATCTTAGTATTTTTTTTTAATTTTTATACATTAAATAAATTAAATTATTTATGACATAATAATTATGCAGTGATGACATCATTATTTGACGATTTAAATAAAATGGAAAGACAATGTAAACTCTATGAACTACACATGGAAAAACCAATTGGATGAGTGGATTTCGAACCCTTATCACCTTATCCACGAATTATATCAATTTGGGACCTTTTAAACAGAAACACATTTTCAAATAATGTAATATTTCTTTACTTTCCAAAAGAGCCCCTCCTCTCCTCTTATAAAAGGCCCCCACCTCTACCTCATTTCACACACTCCTCAAGCCTTTGGCTCGGCCAAACCCTGCCCATTTACTCTATCCACATCCCTCTCCTTATCCTAGAGGATTCCCTTTGGGAAGAATCCTTTCAAAGGAAGCCTTTAGGCTCAAATCAAAAGGAGTTACACTTTTGAAGGTAATTCATTCTCTCATGTTCATTTGTTTTATTTTGCTTCTCCAACCCCCTAATCTCTTTTTATTTACTTCTTTTGTAACAACACCAGTATCTTAAATATACTATGATGTTGTTATAAGATTTATTTGAGCTACACTCTCACACAACTACATCAAATGGTTAAAGAACATACGGTTTCCGTGGATGGCGAAATTCTGCCTCCCGAAACGATGATTGTTCAATACTCATTTAACACCTTCAAAGGTGGCCATTATGATGTCACTATTTTTTTATATGATATATGATATGTTTATGTTTTCCTTAAGCTTATGTTTTTTTCATTTTGGGCATACCTTTATGGTTTCCATTATGGGTAAACACGATATCTTCATTTTAGGAAGTTCGGACTACCGCCCCCTGAAAGTGATTTGATTCGTTAATACCATATGTGGGATATGTAAATGATAAAGTTAATGATATTATATATGTTATTATACTGGAATTATAATATACTCTTATATAATTATGATTCCATTCCAAAAAAAATACGAAATAGAAATGGAAGTAGCGTTCATGCGTACGTACGGCTTACCGTCTCCACGAACGGTGCATTTCATTTCTTACCTCTAAATGTGATGTAATATTCTAAATACATGTATATGCTGAATATATATGATGTATATGTTATCCAAATCATTAATATAATTCTGCATATAGTGAACCTTTGACCAAATTAACAACATGTAAGTGTAAGAAGTCTATTTTTGACTTAAGAACCAAATACCGACAAAATGAACATTATTAACTTAAATGATTACATGTTGTCCATAACATGGTATAAAAGGAATAATGAACTTGAAAAAGGTTCTTAAGCAAGTAGAGATTAACTCAAGTTTATTATTCAGGAGATTAAAGAATGGTCGGGTCATGTCGGATACGAGGTATGTGACTTTGTCTCAATCTCCTTTCATTGAGGCATATTTCATTTTATACACAACTTTCTTTTATATGGTGTATAAAACCCTTTGACTTTTACATTTATTCAAAAGGAATCTTTTTTATACGAAGCGTTTACTAAATGACAAAAGGAAATGTTTTTGTCGTACGTATGCGGCGACAACGACTTCTCCGCCGTCGTGACCGTTATTTGAGTTTCGGCTTCCTCTACAAGCCAAACCTTCTTTTTTAAAAGAAAAATAAATACCATGTTTTACTTTTCTTTTATTTTGGTATGGAAAATGGTTTTCACAATGTTTTTGTGTTGTATTGATATCTTGTGATTGAAATGTGGAAATGTTATGTTTCCTTTATGCATGTTTTATGTGATACAATTATGTTATGGTTCTTGGGAATTATTATGAAGACGGGTGGTTCCGTGATAAACTAAGGGCGGGTGAGCCCGATATAGCTCTCCAATGCATTGGGTAACGCGAAGGAGTGAAACGTTAAGGTTTCTCCGAAGAGATTTAAGGAATATACTGTGATGGGTATTCCAAACGTAACCAAGAGGGTTACTCCCTACGTAAGCATGTTATGAATTCCTCAAGTTACCTTTATGTCTTATGATTTCTATGATTTATTAATGATTTTATGAGGTATGTTAAAGTGCCTATGTTTTATGGGTAATGTATGATTTCATTCTTATGTATATATGAACTCATGTTTCCTTTCCATGTTTTTTTATAACCCATACTGATTTTTTATGCTTATCCCAAGTTTTTGAAATGTTTTTCACAGGTCAAGGGAAAGGTACATGATAAGATGATAGAGTCAAGGTTGTGTCAAGAAATAATCCATGTTTTATTTTAAATGTGTTTCCATTGATGGGAATGAAGAATACTATCTTTATGTAACCACTTTGTTTATATGTGGAATGTAATGCAAGTTTTATGATCTAATTCTCTAATACTCTAAACCTGAAAAGATCCTCAATGTGTAATCTTGTAATAACTCAAGATTAAGTAAGGTTTAAGGCTGGGGACTTATATTTAAGATTTATAGTAGGTGTAATTTCTATTATTTCTCTAGTATTTCATATATCAACCTCTATGTAATGTTTTAATACCCCATATAATTGTATTTTCCCTAAAATTATTCCAAAATAAAAATTCAGTGGATTCATTAATCATGTTGTTGAGTGAGTCAAATTAGTTTTTTAGTTTTTTACTGTAATTTCTGTAGTACAGCAGGACCCCTAGGTCGTCTCTTAAAGGATCCTTAGATCATTAATTCAAAAATATGGTTGTGGTTATAAAAATATAATTGGAATGGGATTTTGGAAAACATGTGGTTATATGATTTAATATTCCAAAAGAAATAGTAATGTGATAAAACCAATGTGGAAGTTAACAAAAGTAATTAAATGTGATCAACCCGAGGAAATATTGTGTTGATCATCCTTCATCACTTAAAGAGATATGGTTATGTTATTTTAATCCCTATTTTTAACCCAATGAACTTGAAGGTTACTGATTTTATACTAGGATACCTCCTAGGTTTCAGTCAGAAACACACAATGATTCATTAGATATCGTCGATGATTGGGTGATTTGTTCTCGACTACATAACTGAAACTGACCAAGGCAGCTCAGGAAGAACTCAATGCGCTATCCAGGTTTGTATTTTATTTAAATGTGTTAAAATGACATGAAATTACATGTCCATGATAGTGTTATTGTGATTTCAATTAAACAATATGAACCACAGAAACACTACAATTCAAATGGGGAAGAATAAGTGGTGAACAGTGTGTGAAACATCGTATGAATGGATACCCCCAAAAAAGATCATATGAGTTAAGCATGAAATATCAGTACATAAACCTATAAAATAAGAATAGGGGATGATGAAAAACAACCTAAAAGGTAGGAATTAAAAGTATCATTCAAATATTACAACCATGTATCTTGGGATTTACATCACTTTCCTCCCCGGGTGATTATAAAGAGTATAGAAATCCATCGGAGGGGAGGAAGAAAAATATTTTTAAGTAGCACTTCCCATAGCCTCCAGAATGTCTAGGTATAATGAGAATACTCTTTTGGGACTCCAAAGTGGTATAACCTTTCTTCTGGGTTGAACTCCCAAATAAATTTCCCATGGAACCTTTTTATAGGAAAAATGGGAAGTGGTGTTGGGCACCAAGATTTTGATAAACCTTGTGGATCATGTTTTTTGTCCAATAGACAGTTGAATATACCTTTGAAAAAAACTATAAAATTATTAACCCACCTATTTAATATCTTCATCGAATTTTTTTCACCATTTGGACATGTATAGCATGATATATGGACAAATCACAACACACCACTTTTGACATTGTGAAGATTCAGTGTGCTCGACAGATTGGTTTGGATGGGCATCTTAATGTAAGAAATGGTCTGTAAATCCTTAATTAAAGTTGTATAATACTATATTTTGGACCATCCTCAAAAATATCAACTCAATTGAATGAAAGGATCAGTAGAATGAAGTGGTTGAGTCTATATATGTTCTTGGATTCTTGTGCAAATTTTCCTATTTTTCATCAAATTCATCTTGGGTCTTCCAAATCACCTCCACCAGTAACACAAATATCAAAAAAAGTGAAATATCCTTCTGGGTAAGTGATAATAATTAAATTATAGAACCAAAAATTAATTAAATTTCATTATTATACATGGAATTTCCAAAACAAAATCAGTTTAATACATTGGTATACGAGTGAAATAAAACAGTGAATCGTGGTACGATCACACCCACACACATAACGATTTCAACTCCTAGGAAAAGTCATATATCCTAATAAATTATAATTCCAAAATCAAATTTTTGAAAACATACAATATTATTTTGAAATTAAATTCCTCATGTCTCATTTATTGAATCAACATTCCTATGATTTGTTTTCTCTCACATTCGAATTGGTTCAAATTCATTTGTCCACCCATGAAAAATGTCACAACATACCTCATCTAGAAATTCTACCTCTTCACTAAAGGAACATATGAAAGTTGATTTATGATCACTTCCTAGAGTTCAAGTGATCTTACCATATTATTTAAAATATTCTTAATTCTCTACCGATAGAAATTATTGTGCTACTCAAGGGGACTTCCAATATGTTATTCTGAGGTTCAAGGGTTGGTAGGATTTAATGTCTAAAATTATAAAGATGAAGAGAAGTGTTTACTCTCTTATGTAAAAAACATTTAAAAATTCAAAAAGTGTTCACAATTAATATACACACTCAACCCCTCACTAAGTGTATCAGCTCCAACTCACTATCCCCATTGTCCATTTGTGTGAGTCACAACCAAGAAGTGAGTAATAATGAGTAAATATCCTCTTTTCTCCATTATTATTTTTTTGTGTTTTTCTAATGTGCAGAACTATTTTTTTGGTTTATAGTTTTTTTATCACGAGAGAAACATGTGTAAAATAATGATGCAATTTGTCTTGTGGACCCATTTCCCAAGGAAAATATAGGCATCCATTATATCAACCCATGACAATGATTCTCTCCCAATAATTCCCATTGAAACACCGTCTCCCCCACACTTGCTGAAAAAAACAATGTTATTAACAAAATATGGGTAGTTAGGGATAAATTATCTTGTAATGTAGTTACCTAATGGGAATTTCATTGTGTATATGGTTTAAGAAAGGTAAAATGTTAAGGTGTCCGAAAATAGAGGTTAATTGTACAAAGGTATTTTCAATGAATGATTTCCTCTATCATGAATGTAGAATACTTGAATCTTATGGATTCAAATAGAATCAGGGCAAGTTCTAGTTTCTCTACATAACCTAAGATTCTAAAGAAAGTGGTTAAAAGGGAGAATATGAAATAATGGGCTTATAATGTCTCTCAGATAAGGAATTAAAATATTTTTCAGTGATAATGAGCCATGGGTTTCAAAAATCCATTAAACAACTAAGAATGATTTGAAAAAAAAACAAATTCTAGAAAAATATTCCATATCAGAATTCATTTGAAAAAAAATACAACGTTAATGGAATTTTTGACATAATCGACTTAGGAATGAAAAATGATTTTGGATATTTTTTTAGGATAAATTTTTATATAAAAACACAAAATTGAGAAAAAGAAATAAAAAATGAAAAAAAGATTGGTTTTTTTCACCCTAACTATGAAATGTTACCCTCCCCCACAACTAAAAATTATATTGTCCTTAGTTAAATTATTTTGAATAAATATAAATTTAAATAAAGGTAGGGAGAAGGTACTTTCTACTAAGTGGTGTAATATGTGGAACCTATCAGTTGGATTTCCTCCATGAGATTCTTTGTAAAATATTCATAGAAGTGTTTGAGCCTCTTCCCATTAATAGTAATCTCTTGCCAACTCTTCTCATGAAAAACCTATATATAACCAAATGGGTAAACATCAGTAACGGTATAAGGACCGAGCCATCAAGAATGAATCTTACCATAGTAGAGCTTTAGCCTTGAATTATAAATGAGTACCTTCTTACCAATATGAAGCATCTGTTGATTAATCATACCATCTTGGGTTGCCTTTTTTTTCTCTTTATAGATTCATGAGTTCTCATATGCATCATGCTGAGTTTCTTCTAACTCATGAATCTAAAACATCCTATGTTCACCTGAATCTGAGATATTAATATTACATTGTTTAACAGCCCAATATGCATGGTTCTATGCCTCTAAAGTGAGGTGACAATGATTTCAAAACACAATCCTATATGGTGACATTTATATTGGGGTTTTAAAAGTTGTACGGTATGCCCAAAGTGCATCATCCTAGCGCAAACTCTAATATTTTCTATTGGGTTGTACCATTTTTTCCAATATTATCATAACATACCAATTTTATATTTATACTAGTCTGTTAGTTTGGGGGTTATAGGCTTTGGAGACTTTTTGAACAACCCCATACTTACAAAGCAATGTATTTATGTTGCATCTGCAAAAATGTGAACCCATATCACTAATGATGAATCTCGGTAAACTAAACCTACTGAAAATTTGGGACCTCACAAAATCAACTACCACTCGAGATTCATCAGTCCTGGTGGCCATTTCATCCACCCATTTTGATACATAGTCAATAACCAGTAATATGTACACAAATCCAAATGAATTTGGGAAAGGCCCCTTGAAGTCAATGACCCATTCATCTATGATCTCACAAAATAAAATGTTTTTTGGGGCATTTTATTCCTCTTGGATATATTTACTATGAATTGAAATCTAGTACATGAATTACTAAACTTGTGGAAATATCTATACAATTTTGGCCAGTAAAGACCTGAGTTAAAGACCTTTCGAGTTGTACGATGAGAGCCAAAGTGGCCCTCACAAGCCATAGTGTGGTAGAAGGTCAAAAAAAAGGTGAAATCATGGTCAAGGATACACTAACGAACAACTTAATCACTAAAAATTATAAATAATTAAGGTTCATCCCAAATGTACCATAAATAATCATTCTTCTATCTCTAGGATTGTGAAGTACTAAAATCAGTGGGGACCCTATATGTTTCTAGAAATTTCACAATGTTCGCATACCATGGGTAAGGTCTGAAACATCGGAAGGATTCTCATGAGGGAAAAATTATCCAATGGATAGGGGTGAGTCAACATGATGGTTTAGTGATGGGTAAATCCAACTAATGTGGTGAGCTACCCCATTTTACACTCCTCTATTATCTCTAATCTCAATTCCAAACTCTTGTAGGAGGATCATCCACCGAATGAGGTGCGGCTTTTCTTCAGGTTTATTTTGGAGGAAATAAAGGGAAGAATAATCAAAAAAAGGAAATGATTTATATCCCAATAAGATATGAGAAGAATATTTATGGGGAAAACAAACTAGAAAGAAGTTCTTTTTTAGTGGTTGTTTAGTATTCCTGGGTAGGGTCAGGTGTTTGTGAGGCATACACAGTGACATGAGGATACTTATCAAACCTTTGTGATAAAACTTTCCTAAAATTAATGTTAGAGGAATCACACATAATCTCAAAGGGGAGATCCCACATTTGTGCTTGGATGACATAAGGTGAAGTGAGACTCCTTTTTATTGAATTGTAATTATCCTAACATTTATTATCAAACAAAAAATCAATATCTTTTTGTAATAACTGGGAGAAGTGATGTGTGATCTTATTAATTTCTGTAATGAATCATTAGTAAAAACTAGCATGATCCAAAAAATATTGCACCTCACAAACCCATTTTTGATATGGAAGGGTTAAAATTATTTCAATTTTTGATTTATCTACTTGAATTCCCTATTTTTAAATAACATGACTAACAAAATCCCCCATTAAACCATGAAATGATATTTATCATAATTTAATACAAGATCTTTTTCTATATAATGGTGTAGGATAGAACCTAGGTGAGACAAATAGTCCTAAAAGGAAGTTCTATAAACATTGAAATCATCCATAAAAAATCCATGCAATTCTCTATGTACTCAGAAAAAATACTCAACATACATCGCTCAAAATTACCAAGAGCATTACATAGACCAAAAGTAATCATTCTTTATGAAAATTTTCAAAATTTTCAGGTAAATTTTGTCTAATCTTTATCCTAAATGGATATATAGATTTAAAAATAACCCGAATATCCATTAAAGAAATAATAATGGGACTTAACAGCCAATATTTATACCATCTGTTAAATGAAGGGTAGAGGAAAGTCATCATTTCTCGTGGATTGGTTCAGTTGATGGTAGTCAATACAGGCTCACCAACTGTTTTTCACACGTGTAGGAACCAATTAATTCTTTTCATTAGACACTACTTTTATTCCATTTTTTAGGCACAATTTGAACTGGGATAACCCATTTACTATCAGATGTAGGATAAATGATCCCAATAGCAAGTAATTTACTAACATTCAATTTTACCACTTCAAGGAGAGTGGGATTCAACCAAATTTGATCCTAACTTATAAGCTTAACAGCATCATCCAAAATTATATGGTGTATACAAATCGATGAGATAATCCTAGGAATATCATAAAAAACTCCATCTTAACTCCCTTTTACACTCTATCAAAAGATCAAGTAGTTTTTATTTAGGTTGTTGAGAGAGGTTATTGAAAATAATGATGGTCAATTAGTCAATACCCTCAATATAGGAATATTTTAAATTAGATGAAAGTGTTTTTAATTCGAATAATGGTGGTTTCTGGATTGATGGAGGGAATTTGGGGGGAGTGATGTCCATGAAACTGTCTATCTACTCATGTTTATTCTCAAAACATATTTAAAATCTATTGAAATTAGATTTTCAGAATCATTGATAGTCATGGGTACCTCAGAATGAACACACTCTTCAATTTAATAAGAAAATTTACAATTTCCATAACACACACAACACAAAAAACATGAATCAATTCTCAAATCATCTAGAGTTAAAGAATATGAAAATGAATCAGAGTATGGGTCAAAGAGAGAATTATATGTGTGTGTGTGTCATTTTAGAGCACTTCCATTTAATTGACAAGAAACATGGAGTGTTATTCAATGGGTTCTTTCATAGCCTCTTGGATAATAAAACGTACATTTTCTACACCAAAATCCATGTTCATTATACCATTGTGAATGTGGATGATTGTCTTTACTGTTTTGAGGAATGTCCTCGTATGTAAGAGAGGGGAATTTCCTTAGGTTCAGGTATCCTCTAACTCAAGAATGTAGAATTTGGTGGGGAAGATGAGATTCTTCACATTTTCAAGGACGTCTATGACCACTCTTGATGGGTGCGTTGTGCTTCAGTTGGGAAGTTTTCCTATGATTCTTGTCGGTTGAAAATATAAAACCTACAGAAAAATGTACACAGAGTAATGCGTTACATTATATAAATCAAATAAAACTTTCATATCATCTGAAAAGAATGTATCCCCTATGTTTCAAGGTACCGTGAATGTTCTAAATCCTTGCACTTGGTTGGCATTTGTAGTTTAATCACGGATGAGGCATTCCTTCCCATAATGATTCTCTCATTCCCCTTCAGTATCCTTCTATGGGTTCCAATATCTTTATGAAATTTGGTATATCGAGGGATTTGTTTTTCTACAACAAATAAATGAATGTTAACTTGCAACTTTTTAAATGTATGCATTATTTATTTATCAATTTCGTTATCAAAATTCTTCTTAGATTTAGAGAGTCTTTGGGGGAAAGTAAGAGGAATGGATTGTTCATGTGGATCCTCAATGATAATTGGTTTACCCATTTGGTTTTTTTTTCTTCACTAGAATCATTTATGGGTGGAGAAATAGTGTTTTCAAGAGTGGGACATACATGTTATGTAGAATCAGTAGAAGGAGAAACTTCTTTACCACTTCAAAGTGTAATTTCACATACATTAACTTTTTTTCTTCTAATTAGAAATGGGTTGGGATGGATGTTGTCCAAAACCTTACAAATTTATCTCACAAATAGTGTTTTCCAATTGTCCCACTTGAGTTCATAGGTCTTGAATAATCGATTGTGTGGTCTGTTGGAACTGAAGGTTTTGGGATTCCATTTTCTTCACCATGTCCTCAAAGCTTGTTTATATTTGAGAGGATGAGCAGTCTTATTCAGAGAAGTCGAGGGATAAGAAGATTTAACACCTTGGCCTTGTTGATACCAATTATTATTGGGGTTACTCAGGTTTCCTCTTTATTGGAAATGTGGTTGTGCTTTCCACCCAGGTGTTAGATTTGGCCTAAATGGTTCTTGCTTGAAGGTTGGTTCTTACAGAAAAGTACACCATGGGAATACTACTACACAAGACTCATATGAATCCTAAAGTTGTGGGAAATGGTTAGAAATATGATTGTTATCATAGAAAATACCACAATGTGATGGAATAAAAGAAGAGTGTGAGTTACCTTGTTCTTGAGATAATTTCCTTATAGGGGTATTCATCTCATCAAGATTGTTATCTACCTTTTTTCCAGAGTTAAATGAATCACTTAATGAACTCCTCTGTTTGGTTCAAATTCTCATATACCGAATTGATGTGAATTTTGATCCATATTGTCAATTAAGTCACGAGTGGCTGAGGGAGTATTACCAAATAGGTCACCACAAGCTTCATTATCAATAATTCCATAATCCATGGGGATAAGTCCCTCATAGAAGTATTGGATTAACAGGTGTTCACTAACCTGGTGGTGGGGGATTCATGAGCATTTTTTTAATCTCTCCCAGTATTCATGAAGGTTCTCTCCTTGTGATTTCCTAATTCCACGAATTTCCTTCCAAGTTGATGTTCGAGAGGTCGGGAAGAAAATTTCTAAAAAGTGTCTTTTAAGGTCATTCCATCCTCCAATTTTGTTAGGTATATAGTATATCCAATCTTTGGATACACTATCAAGATCGAAAGGGAAGGCCCTAAACTTAATTAGGTCCTCAGCCACATTTTGGGGTTTCATGGTAGAGTACACTATGTGAAATTATTTGGGATGTGTATGAGGGTACTCACTAGGAAGACCGTGGAATTTGGGTAGTAGGTGGATGAGGGGTGATCTCAGCTCAAATTTGGTTTTTTCCTCAGGATATTGGAAGTACGCAGGTTGGTACTCCACATCCGGGGTGTTCAGTTCTTTTAAGGTTTGATTATTTGCATCCATGTTTTCATGGATTTGATTGGGTTCAATTTTTGAGTGGTTTATGACCATTTTAAGTTCCTCAAGGGGTTAATCCACTTTAATTTATTAAACTACTCGATATTCCTTGATTTGTGAGTGAATTTTCTTCTCAATTTTAGGGTCAAATTCAAGAGGTTTTTCTTTTTTAGATTGGGTCATGCAAATAAGTTGTAATGTTTTTTTCATTATATTTTTTTAATTTTTATGATTGAATGTATATAAAATAAATGAAATTAATAAGGTTAGAAGGAGAAATTAAAATATGTTTCTATAAAAAATAATGAGAAAATGAGATAAGAGGAGCGAGATATAGAGGGGAAGTACAGAAAAAAACAAGAAAAAAATAACCACAAACCCCCAAAAAATCAATCAAATGGGGGTGAGATATTAAAAGTATAACTAATTAAGAAGTAAAATAAATAAATAAATTGAAATATAGAATAAAAATGATCTTGTATAACTATAAATAGTGCAAAATTGGCTCTCTTTTTTAGGTGCATAAAATTAGTTGTTTTGTTTTTTACTCGAATTTCTACAGTATAACAGAGACCCTAGGTCATATCTCAATAGAGACTCATGTCATTAATTAAAAAATATGGTTGTGGTTACAAAAAGATCATGGGGAATTGGATTTTTTCAAACATGGGGTTTTATGATTTAATATTCCAAAAGAAATAGAAAAGCGATAAAAACAAAGTTGAAGTTAATAAAAGTAATTAAATGTGATCAAGCCGGGGGAATCATGTGATTCTCATCCTTTATCACTTCAATAGAATAGGTAAGGATCTTTTAATCCCTACTTTCTAACAAATAGAATGAGAATTTTATCGATTTTATACTAGGATCCCTCCAAGTTTTCAGTCATAAAGACCCAATGATTTATCAGATACTGTGGATGTTTGGGTGATTTTTGTTCGACATCATAACCGAAACTCACCAAGGCAACAAAGGAATAAATCGATGTGCTATACAGATTTTTATGTTATTTTAATGTGTTACCATGAAGTGAAGGTACATTTCCATTATATTTATTTATGTGAGTTAAATTATAAAATATGAACCACATAAACACTACAATTGAAAGGGATAAGAAGAAGTGGTGAACAGTGTGTGAAGCATCACATGATTGGGTAACCCCAAACATGTTAACATTAGTTGATCACAAAATACAAGTATAAAAATCAATAAAATAAGAATATATAATGATGAAAAACAACATAACAACCTATAATTAAAAATATCATTCAAATATTTAAAATATGAAGCATGGGATTTACATGACATTCTTCCCCAGGTGACTACAAGGAGTTTAGAAATCCATGGGAGGGGAGGAAGAAAAATATGTTGAATTAGCCATTCCCATAGCCTCTTGAACATATATAGATGATGGGAAGACTCCTTTAGGAATCCAAAATTGCATCACCTTTCCTCCTAGTCGAGCATTCAAATGAGGTTCCCATGGTGGCTTTTTGTATCCAAAATTGGAAGTGTTGTTGGGAACCCATATTTTGAGAAACCACTTGTATTATGGTTTTTAGACACTATACAGCCGAATATCCTTTTGTAAAAAACTAGAAACATATTACCCTACATCTTGAACATATTCAGAGCATGTTTGGTACCATTTGTACATCTAGATAATGAGATGCAGACATATTACAAAACACCACTTTTGACACTGTGCAGATTAGTTGTACTAGAGATATTGGTTCGTATGGGCATCTTAATAGAATAATAGGGGTTTGGTGACTTAATGAAAGTTTTATAAAAATGAATTTTAGATCATACCACAAAACATAATTCCAATTAGATGCATGGATTAGTAGAAGAATGTGGTTGAGTCCCTATATGTTTTTGGATTCCTGCACAAATTTTCCCATTTTTCATCAACTTCGTCTTGGGCCTTCCAAATCACCTCCAATTATAACTAAAACATCAAAAAAATTAAAATTGGCCTTTTTTATAGTTATAATAAAAAAAATTATAGAACCAAACATGAATTAAAACTTGTTATTATACTTGGGATTTTCAATACACGGTCAGTTTAACACATTTGTATAAGGGTGAAATAAAATAGCGAATCATGGTACAATCATTCATCTTCAAATAGTTCCACCACAAATTTATAAATATTTTTTGATGATCCCTATGGTGATCACATATCTATTGATATTTAACTACCAGGCCATCCATATAACATTCCTCTACCCATACAAATAAATTCTATAAGGTATGATGCATGGAACAGTATTATACAGAGTCAAAATTATTTAATCCAAAGGGAATTCCATGATAGAAAAAGATTATCTAACATGTGATGATGATAGTGGATTCCTCATCTTCAGCAACCATCATTATCTAATTATACCCTGAATATCAGAAATAGTTGAAAATTTTATCAATGGAATTTCCCTTTTTATAGTTCTATAATATAGTATACAAAAATATATAACATAGAATAAATTATTCTCATTAAGGAATGAAATAAGTGGTATTTATTTAAATTAAGGAATATGAAGGAAAGGAATAGTAACCTGATTATTAAAATAGTAATATGGATATTATGAATAGTAATTTGGCTAATAGAATATTAACCTAAACTATTATATTGTAAATAAAATTTAACCATCTTATAAATGAGAATATGATATAGTTATATCATTATATATGTAAAAAAATTAAAAATGATAAATTAATTTTTGGTATTTTGTGAAATATAAATGTTTTTTTACAATTTTTTAATTAAAATAATTTTTTAAAATAATTGTTTTTCATAAATAGATTCATAAAATAATATTTGTTTTTTTATGATAAGATAATTTTTTGAGACCTTAATTAATTTTTCAACGTATCATATAATTATTTATAACATTAAAATATTTATTTTTGAAATATATTTTGATATTAATTAAAAAATAAATTTATCACATATAGAAAATTATTTTCATAAAGTGGCATTCATTTAATAAATATAAACATAATAAAATGGTTATGGTAAATTTTTGGTATCTTTTAAAGTAGTTGAATCTTTGGTGAATTGTGAAATTTGGTAATTTACGGTATTTAATAATTTATTCCAAATAAATTAATTTTTCAGTGATGAATGATGTAAGAAAACATAAGTTATAACACACATGAATTATTTACTATATTTAGTCACAAGAATCAACACTATTGACGGTATTGAGCCAAAATAAAAAAATTAATAAAATAATCAAAGATACCCTCTCCTCCCACTACTACAACCCCTATCCACCTATTCTACTCAAACATTCTAAGATTTATAGAATCCTTATTTTATGACCATTTCTAATCCCCAACCTCAGGACCATATCATGGTCTTTCTGGCCTTTCAAAAATACCAAAAATTATTTTCTTTAAGGATGTTCTCAATGATATGGAATAAAATAGGTAAACTCATCCATCTTTTTCTTTCAAATTCTCCATTTCATATACATAATCCATTCCTCCACAATAAAAAAGAAGAATTATTACTGAAATACCATATATATACTGATATTTAATTTTTTTAATGGATTATCAATCATCAAATAGCTTATATCCTTCTTTTATTCAAAAAATGAAAACATCGTTTATGAGGTGTCGATTCACCGCTTTCATGGATGAAGAGTTTTCATTTTCCATTAATGCCTTCATGGATGGTCATAAAACCATTATTATGGTTATAACATATTGATAAATTTATATTATAACTTTTTTTCATGTTTTAGAACTAATATATTTTCATAATATTAAATAATAAAACAAAACTAGTTTGTGATGATCGAAAAACCACCAAAATAAACTAACATTTATCATTAAATTTTAATTTGATGAATCATCCTCATATCTGAAAAAAAAAAAATATTTATGGGATGATCTAAAAATTTTTCATTATATTAAAACTATTTCCACCCAATTCTTACGTTTTTCTTCCTTTTTGAAAGAACTCTAATAATTAAACTCAAGGGAACCAATTGTAAAATATTTAAATGAACGCACCAAGAAAACAAATTAACATTATAACCCATCAAAATGGTCAAAAATAAACTTAATAAAATTATAATAAATAATATAAATATATTAGTGGTTCTTATTTAATTAATTAATTTATATAATTTTATTATCGGGGAAATTAAGTGCAAGTTCATAACACTTTCATACCCAAGGTAAGGGATTCTCTTTAGAGCTCTATTTTTTCCTTCGAGTTATGATTTCTCTATCTTTACCCAAATGAATTTATTGATTATTATTATGTAAAACTCCTAAAATATTTTTCTTATAATCCAAAAATATGTACATAGCTCAATTATTCTATCTATGATGGGAAAATACTTGTTTTATAAGGTTCCATTTTCAATTCCTCCTGATAAGAAAACTCGATAAAAAAGAAATTCCCAATTTGTTAACCATTTTCTTATACAATACATAATCTATTTTAATCCACCAATATTTTTCTAAAATCACCCTTTTTATCATGAAAATATGTACATTTCTATTTTTTCGATAAATTATTCCTTTGTCCCCATTAAAGACTCTCATATTTTCCCACAAACCGCACCGAAGTGGATCTTTTCTAATGTTTCTTAAACACTCTTTTTAAATGTTTTCAACTCATTTGGACATCATTATCATGATAAATTATTGGTTTTTCATATAAATGTCCATTTATGATTTAAATCCTTTATTTCATGGAAACCATAATGATATTCCCTTTGGTTATTCCTTATGACATGATTTTGATACCCATTTAATTCCATGGGTATCCCTTATGATTATTAATTATGTTTGATTCCTCGTTTATAATACATATTAATTAACATGTTATGATGGGTGATTCTAGATAGAGCTCCAATTCATTGGGTAATGTTTAGTCTCATGAGATGTCATGTTGGGATAGGGATTAGCCCTAATTTTTCTATGGTACTTTGTACACTATGTGATTTTGTCTTGGTAGTTTTCCTTGATTCGGGTTTATATCATGTTGTATGTTTTTTTCTATATTCCATTGATTCCATGATTAGGTGATCCCATGATCTACATGTTATGTGCCTTTATATGTCATCATGTTATTCCTTCGAACCCATGTGCTATGTTTTATTCCTATGTTTATTCACTAACTAGGATTTTTATCTCATTACTTTATTCATGTATTTCCCCAGGTTATCCTATAAATATGTATGTTGTCAAAATAAGTTAGGTGATTATTATAGAAATTAAATAAAATATTTTTTTTATTTTGGTTTTACGATTTTTAATTATGTACAAAACCTTCAAAATACACTAGACTTTAAAATCTGTGGTTTTTATTTGATGGTTGATTATGTTTAGAAGCATGTAATAATAGTTTTAAAAGTCTAGGGCCATTATAATAAACTCCATGATATAAATTGAATATAAGATAGTTGTTTCATAGATCAAAATATCTATTATCCGAAATGGGAAATCATGCTTATGGAATTGTCTATTAAGGTCCCTAAAATTAATGCAGACCCTGATCTACTCATTATTTTTCATGATGGGGACGATGTTGGAGAATCATTTTGCGCACTACACTTCTCCGTGGAAATTTTATTTTTATCAATTTTTCATCTTCTGAATCTACATTAGTTGTTTGAGAGGGACGATTCCTATTGGATGCCTTCTTAAAACCCCAATCGTCTTCGTGTAAGATAGGTGGTGTGTACCCACATCTGGGTAAATTCCAAGAATTTATGTACAGTTACAATAAAAAACATATCGGTGTTTCTTTATAAATGAAATATACATTTCATTCTCTACAATATACATTTAGTCACTAATCAATATTGTTCATGGGTCTTATTTTGTTCTTAGATTCACTTCCTAGAGCTCATCAATGGTGGTAGAGATTCCTTCCTCAAATTCAGAAGGTGATTTCTTGAGGTAATCCTCTTTTTCTTCCATCTCTAAATCTGTGGAGGCATTTTTAGACATGGTTAATGATCTAGGGTCATCAATGTCACTGTCGAGGTAAGAGAGACCATAGAAAGAGACATTGTAATCCCATGTTACTAGATTCATTATAGAGATAATCTAGAGATGCATGGTTTCTTTTATACTACCACTGGGGGAAAGGGGAATTTATAGATCTTAAATTAAGTTTGTTTCCTCAAATAGGATTATTGTTAGCACATAATAATTGTTGAACATGCTATAAGGATTAAGAGATTTAGTCCCCAAGCCATTTTAGGATATAGCCTATATATTTTCATCCACTATTGCATATTTTCCTTCCAACATATAGAAACCTACCTCAACATATATGGCTTGAAAACACTCAGAGGGTGTGTTGTCACCATGTAGTATTCTAACCTTAACATTAATGGTTTATTTCAAGAATTTATGAAATGTTTAAGGTACTACTATGTGGCTATGAATCCAAGGTCTTCAAAGAAAAAAAAATGGATGTCTTTCTAGATAATCATAAACCCAGTGTTTGGTGTGAGATCTCCAAACTAATCCTTTATCTTGACAGTCTGAAGAGGACATTACTTTATCTTACCACACCTTTGAATAGTTATATTTGTTAGAGATAATTCACCATCACTATATCACAAGAACCAGAGGGTCCGGATCAGGATGAGGTTGACCCCAAAATAATTTTCAACCATATCCCATTAGATTTCATCATTTTAATTTTTTTTTTGGAAACATACATTAGTATTATGTATCCTCAGATAACTTCTCCCTTATCTCATTTTATGAAAAAGATGGTGGTATAAAATTATAATGGAATAGTATCCACTTGTTACACCTTATATTTATCGAATTCTATCCCAAAATCATGTGGGATCTAGTGGGAATTGATGAGTTTCTCTCTAATCTCTTTTGAAAGATATGTATAATCCATAACTAAAACTATTGTTTTAAAAACCACCAATTGTTTAAGAGTGTCATGTTTTTATGAAAAAGGTATCTCCCTCCCAAGGTGGGGTTTCTCTCTATTCTGTGGATCATGACTGATGGTGAATGGGGTGGAAAATCCGGGTTCTTTAGAAGATGTTTAGGGAGAATCTTCTTCCAGTGGGATAGGTCACAACAACCTGCCCCTTTGTTTGGTATAATCAAAAAAATTCACCCCTTCTAGTTGGTCTAGTAAAATGGATGGGATAGGATGACCACTAGAGATATCAGAGGAATCCTCATACTTATACTGGGTTTAATTATGTTCTCACCCATGGTTCTTAGAATATTATATTTACTCCATGGGGATGTGATTGAAATAATGGGTTCAACCACTCCCATGTCGTCCCTTGTATCATCGGCTTTTGCATCCTAAAACACCATATCATTGATCAGGTATGAGGAACTCATACTCGAAGTAAAATTTATCTTTAAATTTGGGATCTATTATATGAATGATGTATAAAAAATGGCATATTTATCTGATTGGGGTTCTGTTTGGTGGGGTGGTACCCATTCATCAGATGATGTAGGAAAGAAGTCTGAAATAGTCAAATCTTTTCTGGGATCTAGATATGTTTCTTTCTCTCATGTAATTTCCAGTGTCTAATGATCACATATTCCTTTGGTAGGTTTATTAAATGACTCATCACTAAGTGATGAGAATAATTGTTGGTCTATAAATTTTCTCTCTTAGGGTTTCATGATCTTGTTCAACTACCTTTCGAGTCATCCAGTTATCAAATTCTATACTTGTTTGGTCAGATTTTCTTGCCAATCCCCCTCTTCATATGCTTTGGAAATGACTAAATAAGTCACATATTTCAGTGTGTTCTATAGTATCACCTATCCCAAAATAAACCATTATTTAGAGGATGTATTTTTTGACAATTAATTCCTAGATGGTGTGACCCAAACTCTAATGGAAAGGGAAGTAGTTATGGTGATCAATATGACTAGACTCATTGGGTTTCCTAGGATTCAGAAGCTTGAGTTGGTTATTTTCCATAATTTTAAGCAATAAACTAGGTACCCTCTCATTTCATAAGGAATATACCTTATTCATCCATTCCATAAATAGTAGGTGACCTGGATCTCTTTTTTCTTATAGTAGAGGGAAATTTTATTGTTGCTACCACTCGACTAGAGGTTCCATTTGATTCGGGACCTTTATGGGTTCTTGAATGGGTACTAATAATGGATTTATGGTAACAAAAACTCCATATACCATATAAATAATTTTTCCCTTCCCTAAAGATATGGGCCAAGATTTTTCTTGGGTATGTTGAGTGGAATCTTCTTGGTGTTGCACAATTTCTCCAAAATCATGGAATCCACCTGGATAATTTATTAGTGTCAAATGTGTTTATATCTCATCCAGATCATTTTTAGACCAATGATCCAGTAGTTTACCCTATGAGAGACGGATTCTAATTGAAGAAGATAAACTTTTATATAAGGAAATGATGCCATAAACCCTCTCATTTTCACATTTTTTTTACATTATGAGGTAGACAATTGTATTTTTTTCATAACAAATAGATGAAATGATAAATTAATTAATAGTGAAGTTCTTCATATCCTATAATAGATCATATTTTAAGGATACTATTCTAATCAAAGGATGTATTTGATAGATTTTTTACAAAAAATCATAGCTTTCTCACCTTTTACTGGTCTCAATGGCCAATCATTAGGCTTCATAGGGACACAAAGTGTGGGAGATATTGTTCTAGATCTCATGTTCCATCAATGTATAAGAAGATATGATTTCTAAAAATGGGTGGTGGAAAAGTTTCATCCACCCATTTTGGATATAGATTATTTTTATTCTATATAGGTGTGCACCACCATTCCATGGCTTCTATTCTAGAATCTTGGGATTCATAGGCATTAGAATGTTCTGGAGGTACCACTATCTCAACCACCACCCATCTATAGGGAGTATGATAGACTTGATGTGGTGGCCCCATTTTCATTTCCCTCTCATTCTCAATCCATGGTTGGAATGAATTATCACCTTGAAAGGTGAGAGGTTTTTTCCATAATAGAGGAAGGTCAGGATCATCATAAACTACCTCATTTTTGGGCAATGTTTCCCCTAGTGGGTCTTCATTAATTTTTCTGAGATTTTTCACCACATTCTCATATTGTGTCAGCTGTTACTCCAGTGAGGGATTTTCAGATCTTTTGGGTGGGGATTGGGATGTAGACACACATTTCCCTTTATCCTTCACAGTGTTACACTATTGAGGTGGAAATTCATTATTTAGAGTTTCTATCTTTTTTATCCTCCTTTGATTCCACATACATGCAGCTTTAGTTGGTACTTCCATATCACCTACCAATCAAGGTATGGTTTCTAAATTATCTCTTATTTCATTAAATATTAGTTTACTTCTTCTATTATATTGATGGTGGAAACATTCGCTGAGATGTATCGATAAATGTTAGTTATCCCATTATATTTCATGCAATATGGTGATTATACACCACCTATTCCCCCCTCTAGGGTTTCATTAGGATCATTTCTTCGATCCCAATCCATATTAAAACATTTTGGATTAAGACCCATTTTTTGTTTCATCAAATTTCCATATGTTCTTCTCATCTTGGTCTATGAATGGTGACCTTATGAGAGTTTCTAATCATGCTTTTCAAATGGGTCCAAAAAACAATGGAGTGTCCCGAGACGGGAGGAACAAATATGATGTTATACATAGAAATTTATCTCCCATCCTAGAGAAGACAAATTAATTCCATGGAAACAACGATAATAATAATTCCCACATACCTGTGGGATAGGGATCATTTAGGTCAACTACTAACACTTGATGATCCTGTTGTTTAGGATTTGATGATTCCAACAGAGGATATGATGCCTCTTGAGATAGAAATTGAGATAAAAATAGCCCCATCCATGTGGTATGGGGTTGATCTAGAACCACTATTGATTTAGTCAAAACCCTATTGGGGTGTTATGAACTAGGTGATGACTATTGATGTAAAAATACCCCATACCCTACCAGCATAAATTTGGTTTGTATCTACTACCAATATTTCCTGGAACCTCTTTGGTTTTTATGGCCCAAGGGGTGGATGTGGTGGTAAAAATGATACTATACTTGTGGGATGGGTTCTCTCTATGAGGGTTTCTAGGGTGGTTGATAATGTGATCCATTTTATTTGGAGGAATTGTGCTCTTGTATGAGTTGGGTTTAATAGATATATATTATGGGAGTAATTTTCTACATGAATCCTTTTGGTAATCCAACACTTTGGCTTCCGTGTATGAAATGGTTTATAATTTTTTTAATGGGCCTAGATTAGGAGTCTAATTTAATATCTATCCTATTTCAAGAGTCATATTTATATCTTCAAAGAGGTGAATTATTGTTTTATTGACCAACTGGACCAGGAATTATCTATTCCAATGATTTATCCTGTAGCAATGACATTACTAGAAGAAATATCTTGGGAGTTATGTTGTTCTAGAGGATCAGTTATGTTAAATTCTCCATAATTTTAACATCTCGAGATAAATATATCTAATGATACCTCGAAGATAATTTCTCTAATAGTTGTGGTGAAATGGTGAGAAGTTAAATATTGATTTTTTGTTCTTTTCAACTCTTGGGTACCAAAACATAGAGATAGCACCCATGCCTATTTGAAAATATATCATGTTTCCAGTCTAAATATTACCATTGTATCCTTGGTAGGGAAGGTGTATAGCCGTTAATTTATAATTATTTTCCACATGTTTTCGTATAGGTAAGACATGAACTCCTTCTCTAGGACATCTACCATCACATGTTTAGAAGAGGTGATGGGATGGAACATGGTTAGTAGGTTTTATTGTGAAATCTCTCTTCATATATTCATTTCACCGTATTCATCATCAGATTTATATACCTCCACCAGATCAGAATGCATAGGTTTCTTTTTTTTTGTATCCTAATGACCATGGTGTGGTGCTTCTGATAATTTATGGGGCACTATATATAGTTAACCCTAATGTTTTGATCACCTATCTATTTAATGGTATCTAATTTTTGAGCCCCTCTCTATATGAAGGTGTCTGGGAAAGGTATGGATTACCTTATTTGGGAGAGGTACCACTATGGGGAGGTTCACCATGGTGGATTTCAGGAGTAGAGTCCCTATGATCTACCTCTGATCTACTACAAGGAGGACTATCAATGTAGTCATAACATTCGGTATCAGTTGAAGATTCGACAAACCCTTGAGGTGTAGTGGGTATACATCAAAATATCTAAATGGATCTTAAATTGAAATAATTAGGGATATGAGCCTTATATAACATTATGGGAAAAATATTATGACCTGCCTTTAGTGGTTGAGTATGAATATGATCCTTCTACACGATAGTTTCTAGAATATTTTGATAACCATATGATGTTGTGGGGACACAATCATGTTGTTGAGAACGTACTGGAGTATGTCAGTGAACTAATTTACTATTATAGGGAATATAACCATTCTTGTGGTTTGTTGTCAGAATATGCTGGTCAATCCTGGCTGAATTAGGTGAATAAACCCATTTCAAATGTAAATTCCTTTTCATAGTATACTGATGAACATATAGAAAGGGGGAAAGCATATGATCCTCCTTCTATATATCCTCTAAAGGATATTGGTGTATTCGTTCATCAGTGGATGTAGAGATATGAGCCTGACTTCCATGAGAGATAGAACATGTCATGTTGCATTGTTGGAAGGGATATGAGCCTGCTCTAATGTGATTTTCATATTTTTTTGATGAACCTCAATTAGAGAGGGGAAATGAGACCGGTCATATGACTTTGGAATATGATGATGGTATTTTTAAATAATATCATCTACCTATCTCAAGGAATATACCAAACTAACTTGGTGATCCCTAATCAGATTGGGGATACGATCCCAGTCTTGTGCATTTTTATTATGTTTTTGGTCATTTTCGACATGAATTTTCACATATCCTGATACATGTGTGTATCTGAATAGGTGAGCCTTGATTGGAACCAAAATATTAGTATGATCTTGTGCCTCATACTTTACTGGAAAATGTGAATAACCCTTTTGGATGGGAGCAAGAATGTAGACCTTCTACTGAGTAGACATCTGTTCAGACTAATCATGGTGATATGCAACTCTGGTTAACGAGATATTAATATGTGCATGTACCAATATCATTACCAGTGTTGGGTTATATTGACAGATCTCTTATACTATTTCTAGTATATAGTGGCACATTTGAAAACTATGTGTAGGAATATAGGCCTAAAAATTCTCAGTTTCCAATATATATTGGTAGATGTATTTGATTAAAGTGGGCATATAATCCCACTCCTATCCTCATTCTATCAGAATATGTTTGATGGGTTTCTTGATTGGGGGATGGGATATGTTACCTTCCATTATTGAATTTGGAATATGCCTGTAGATGTGATATTAGTGAGTAGGTATATGAGCCTACTCACTAAATACCATTAGAATATTCTGATGGGCTTCATTTTTTAATGTGGGAATATGGTCCCACTGTCATTTATCCATAGATTCTCAAACCTATAGAGACCTCATTGGTGACCATTCACGCATTTATAAGGTAGAAGTTATAGGGTGGTGCCCTCAGTGGGAGACTGAGGGGTATTGGAGGGATTTTATTGGTACTGGCAGTAGATATCAGCCCTCCTAGAAATATATTGAAACTAGATAGAGTTTAAGTCGAATCCTTGCTCCATTTTTCATAGATGTCGAAAATGATTATTTCCATGCTCTAGGGATAACCTTTTGAAGTGATGGGTTATGGAAATATGTTTCAATGGTTTCATTACATTTTTCCATTAATGAGACTGAATTGTTGGATATAGATTTTGTAGACCTATATGTGAATCCCTAAGGGTTAGTACCATACAATGTTAGTAGAATTCTAAAAAAAATCATTCGACATACCAAGGTAAAGGTGTTAGGTAGGGGAGGTTGTTTTGTTAGTTGAGGGGGTTACTTATATAAATGAGGTTTCAGGTCATTTTCTTTATGAAAACATGATATCAGGTCATGGTGTTTTTTGAGATAGATGTATCTACAGTATGGTGGGGTAGGTTTCTTTATGGTAAGTTCTTTGTTTTTGTTTAGTACCCACATGTGTTTGGTGTTATCATTGTACATGAAATTCTCAAGGAGGTTGTGGTTCAGTTTGATCTAGCTTGGACTCTGGAATAACAAAAATTCTTTCACCATCAGGATTCATTTTTGTGATGTCGTCAAAATTGTGTTGGTGATTCAGTGCCATCGAAAGAGGATAATGTAAAGTAGTGGGGATGATTCCCTTAGATTTGTGAGTTTAGGGCAATGTTGTATGATGGAGCGTCAGAGAAGGTCCTGGTCCTTCTAGTGGAGATTTCCTTCTTGACCCTTCATCTTGGAACCCCTAGTGATGGGAAAACCTTAATTTGAACCATTTTGTTGTGGAATATATAGACTATATTTTTTTATGTAGTGTTTTTGGTTTCTGAAATTCCATAATCATTTGGGATTACACTAGTGGGAGTGTAACTATTTTTGTTTTTGGTGAGCTGTCTTATAGCTGGAGTTTTGCAGAAAAAAGGTCCGGGTAAGACCTAGTGTTTATTCTTGTCAAGCCCTATTTTGTTAAAAGTTACCCTCATGTTCTCAGCATCAAGAACTTAAGATGCATGAGGAGGTTGAAAATTGTTCATCCAGGGGTGGATGTGAACTGCGGGATTATGTTGGAATCTATATTAGGTTATCCACGAGATGAATTGCTAGGCCCCATGACTACAGATGGAATGTGGTTCTTATTGATTTTCACCAGTCATAGCTTATGTTTGGAGTTCCTCTTTTGTTTATGATGTATATTTGATGGATATGGATTTAAGAGATATTTTTCATTGGTGGTTCTACCGAGTGCATTCTTGGAAGCAGCACTAGAACCCCTGATGAGCTCGTTGGCATGGGAATCCAGTGAAGAGCTCAGTTTCATCCATTGTGCTTAAAATTTCCATTTTAGGGGCATAAATACCTAAGGTGGGTATAATTTAATGACACATATTTTGACCTACATGAATTTTTAATATTTCTATGAAGATTCTTGAATCCAGTTGCTGAGTCACCGTAGGATTCTGAGGCCCGGGACGCTTCGGCATGGTGATTTTAAAAAAATTAAAAACATTTCTTCACACACAAGTATATTCACATGAAACCTGAAATAACTCCCAAGTTGAGTCTATGATCATATTTATTCATCTTTATTTGTGTTCAGAAAATCTTTTTTACCCTATGTGCAACATAAAGTTGTTTATGTCGAGAGTTTTGGTCGGAGGCAAGTTGGCAGGGCATTACGAGGGGGATTAATTAATTAACATAAAATTTAATTAAAAATATAACCTAAAACTCCCCTAAACCAATGTTGGGTGGCTGACACAATAGATAAAAACCACCACCTTCTATCCTCTACCTATTTAGATGAAGGAGATAAACGATCCAAAATTGAGGAGACAAGGTGCTTCCAATCTCTATTTCAAACACTGATCGTCAACAGATCAAGGAGTAGCATAATCCAGGTATCATTCGTCATCTGAAACTTCGTTTTCTTCCCTTACAGTTATTGTTTTTTCGTTTTAGTATTGATCCCCTTAGTTATGGTTTTCTAAAAGTTGTATAACCTTTATACAATTTCCTGAGATCCCTCCTTGGTATATCTATGAGTTTTCGGGAAAACCAAGATGAATCGGGGCATTTTGAAGGTGATTCCTGACAATAATTACCATTTATATGTTGTGTAGTCCATAGAGGCATGCTTTTTATCCCTTCATGTTTGGGTCATAGGAATTTTGGGGTGTACACACCATGTACTTGGGTTACATGACATGTAGTGACCCCAATCCGTGTGGCCATAGGACATTGCTTGGGAAGTCGTGTGGTATACATGACCATGTACAACTAAATGGAGAAAGTACATAAAAAAGGTGTCTAATACACGAACATGGGAAAACTAAATGGGCATGTGGCCATTTATCCTGAACACGGCATATCATATGGGATGCATGGAGTATAAATGACATGGTTGGTCGGTCCATGTAGAAGAGGAACCCGGCCAGGGGCCTGGTGAAGTGGGACATGAAGTGTACACTCTCAACATGTTTTGTACTCTTACATGGGTTGGTAAACTATCTTTATAGGATACATGGAATGGTTTTAGAGTGGTATCACATGTCAAGTATACCTCAGTCCACATAGTATACTCTTTGAGGGTCTTCTTGAGATCTTCAATGTTCCATACCTCCTATTTAACTTGGATATGATCTAGTGAGTAGTCTATCCTAAGATATTTTCTCACATATAATGAAATTTAATCCCCCATAGAGGCCTTCAAGAATCGAGGGGGTGAGAATCAATCTTGAATTTTGTTAATCAATTTTTAACTGATGTAGTAATTCAGTGTGGTTCATTCAGAGAGATGCTAGGACCGGTACTCCCCTATTACATCAGGGTGCAAGTTTCCCTTACCTATATAAATTGAAAGATGTGGGAGTCCCTACATCAGGGGTGGTGTTTCATATAACATTTGGTAGTTATTCTAGTGTTGGTACTCCCTTAATTGTTTAGGGCACAATTTCCCCATCATGTTCATTTAGTTAGACCATGCTCAACTATCATGTCAGGGCACATTCCCTACATACTCATTAAATAAATATAGTAGGTACTCCCCTATTTGAATAGGGTGAAGGTCCTATATCTTTGTAGTTGGTACTCTCTCGTTGTTTCAGGGTATCGGTCCTCTAGATGTGATGTATTGATGGATTTGGTACTCCCCTATCATGTTAGGGTGAAGGTCCTCTATTATTGGAGTCATAAATCCCCCATCATTATTTGGAATGGGTACTCAACATGTGTTGTTCAGAAAGAGTTGGTACTCCCTATTCATACTAGGGAGTGATTGATCTAGACCAGGGTCGGTACTCCCATGTCGTGTTTGGGTCCCCCCCCCCCCCACAATAATCAAGAATGTTGAGTAGTACTCCCCTATCGTACTAGGGTGCAGGTCATATATCCTCTAAGTTGAACTCCCCTATCATTCTAGGGTGCGGGTCATCATCTATGGAGTACTAATACCCCATATCTGAGTAGCAACTGGGAGTGGTTCCTCCATTAGATTTGTGCTCCCTCGTCTATTGAGTATAGTGTGAGGAGATGGAATCTCCATTAGTTAGGTTTGATATTAGAGTAAGATTTAGTGCTCCCACAATGGACTGAGGTGAAAACTCATCCACTCAAGAGTGAAAGAGGTTCCAGGGGTTAGTTGGGATCTATTAAGCCATCGATTGTAGGATATTGGTGAGTTGTGGGTCCCTTTGTTATCTCTTATTATAGAGGATGAATGCGGTTCATAGTTTTGTGCAGTGCTCCCTCAACTGTGTGCAGTGGTGAGGAGCGGGACTCTCCATGTGGGTTTATTTAACCTTGCACAGGGTGTAGTTTAGTTATGACAGTTCCCCTGGTGCTAGGAGCTCGAGTTGGACTGAGTAGGTCATTCTTAATGGGGAATGTTCTCCTGGATATACCATTAGGAATGGTAGATTCATTCCCAATGGAGTGTATCTCCCATATGGGTTCCATATGAGATAGATGAGCTCATGGACTGTTTTCTCTTTGCAACTCCCCGACGCCAATTACCAAGAGTTAGTGCATTATTACATAACATTGGCATGACCACAAGGGATAAAATCCCAAAATACCGATCAGTTTAGTAGCCTTGTAAACAATAAATATATTCATAAGTCTTACGTTACATTATAAAGTGAAAAACTACAACATCATCTTTTCTATAGACCACACTCATATCCCCTCATACTATCCCTGAATGTCATTCATAAAATACTTCTTCACATCCTTGGAAAAATAAAACATAGATAGAGGTGAGCTCAGATGCTCAGAAAGGACAACAATATTGCAAAAAAATTCATAAATAAGCATAAGCATTTAAGGCATTGTATAAAAAAACAAAAGCCTTTTAACCTAGAACTTTAGCATAATATGGAAAAGATAAAATGAAATAATTCCATTTACCAATTCACATGGATATTATACTAATCCTATAATCACATGCAATATCAATAACCACTTTTATAATAATGGAATGCCTAATTCCAGACTTTCATAACGACATATTCAAGGCCCTGTGCCAAGACTAAAAATATGATTTTGTCAAAGCCTTGATCCAAGACACTAGTTTGTCTCATGAGACCTACTGATTCATCGAGGCACTATAGAGGGATCCACCCTTCACTTACTAAGTCCAATGCATTCCTTATATAAAAATGTTTAAACATAACATAAACATTAATATTAAAACTAGCATATGAAATTTCAATACATTATCCATAAACCATGAATCGTAAAAAAATAACACATCCACTCTCAAACATATCACAAAATCCTTCAATATGATATGGAAGTTTTGTATCATAATAAATCGTCTTCAAATAAGCTCAAAATCCATCAAAGGATGTTGACATTGGTGAAATCAAAACCTTTATATAGAAATCTTTCTTTCTATTTTGAAATAATTTAAGGGTCTCATAAATATAAATAAAACATTTATTTTGAATATATTCTTATAATATTGTAAGTTAAGCTTCAATGGTGTAATAGGGTTGGAGAATAACTGCACTCTCCGTATAAGTTAAAAAACATTCTTACCTTAATTTTGTCGAAAAGGTCAAAAAGTACCTTGTTTGGAAAATGACGAAAAGATTCCTTTCAGAAACATATAAGGTCAAATAAGGGTATAAATGACATTAAAACATTTTCTATTAAATATAAAATATTTTTTGAAATATATTTTTAAGAATCATGGATGTGGATGATAAAGAGGTCCCAGTAGATAATTACTTATAAACAACCTCGGATAATGAAGAGATTGTATAATTAACCCTTACCTTGTACTTTTCCATGGTCGAGGGTAGGTTAACCTCCTATATAATAGTTAAATAATTTTTATTAAATTATACAAGAATCATAAACATAAATATGATATCATATATGATCTTCTAATATTTCTTTGTTAATAATATTTTAGTATTATCATCATTTCGGGTGTTAACTTACTCATTTTATTTTATATGTTTTGTTAAATAAGACTTGTTTTTTATGGTTAGGTTGTATATTATTCATATCCATAATGATATCAAGTCCTTAAAAATTATTTTTAATCTATAAATGAAAATTATTCTTGAATGGATACAATGGGGAATGAATCTCATCACGTTGGTGGAGACGGTAGTCCTTACGTACGCACGAGCGACAATATCATTCATCTAATATTAAAATATTATATAATTGGATGGTATATAATATATAAATCATCATTATAATGTTTTATGTATTATTTAAATAATTTATACTCATTATTGTACCCATCCAAATGATGAAATGCTTGAATTACAAACTACACCATGATGTTGAGACGGTAAGTCGTACGTACGCATGTGTGGTGGAATTTTCATTCATAGGATGGATAAAATACCTAATATAGTTGTACCATTTTTATAATAACATCAAATTATATATAATATACTTTATTAATTATTTTATAACGGAAAAAACAAATAAGAAGAAGTGGAAAAAGAAAAGAACTTGAAAGAGGTGATGAAATATTTACCTCTTCTTTGGGTTCTTCCTTTTGATTTGTCAAAAGGGATCCTTAGTTTGGCTTTCTGATTAAAGGAAGACCACTAGGTAGAATTATGGTAAGTTTGGAGGATATTTGGTCAGGTTTTGGCCTATCCAAATGGCATTGAAGGTGTGAATTTGAGAGAAGGGGAGTTCCCTTTTATAAGAGGGGTGAGGGGCACTATAGGAAAAGCTCGAAATATTATTTTATAATAAACTAATTTTCGGTTTATAATGTATAAAAACTAATTTATTTCTAGGATAAGGTTTGGATGGGTCCAAAACCACCCAAAAATAGGTTTTAGACTGGTTTGGGTCACTATATTAATGATATCGTTTAGTTTTAACTCTTAGTTAATTAGTTTGACATTTACCATGTCTCTTTGTATTTGTATATTATATGGTTAATAAACATACAATAAATATAGAAGAGAACATCAAGTGTTTCATTAATGTCATATATAATAATATTTAAGCCCTTGGTCTGAACCATAGATTTTTAGGAATAGAATATCAATTAATAATATAATATTTGTTTTAAAAACTCTTTTTGTCAGTTTTGACACAATTTGGTAATTGATTTTTCTGAAACTTATAACAGCATGATAACATCAAAAAAAGTTAATTAAATCAATCCTTACGTTTCATATTAACCTATAAAATTCGTGTAATTCATAAAAAGTCTTAATTTACAGTTATTTGGGTATTTAAAATATCAATTATGTTAATAGTTCATTAATAAGGTAATTACTGCATCATCGTTGTCTCATAAATAAATTGAATAATTTAATGTCTAAAAATTATAAATAAACTACCATTATGTAGGAAATATTTTTATCTTTATAATGAATATTTATAATCGAATTTATATTATGAATAACCCTATATTAAAAATGGTTTAGTTATTAAACATTGATTTTAACTCTTTTGACTCCTCTTTAAATAAAATAATAATATATGTCCTAATCTAATAAAAGTGGCCATAAAGAATCATATTTTATTCCTTAGGTTTTTTTTTTCTAGATACACTAATCTAATATAATTAGGAAATGTGTTAGGGTAAAAATAATATCATTTTTACCTTTAATTACCCTATTTACTTTTAACCGTGGTAAATAAAAGCAAAAAGTTACTCTTCACCAAATATTATTTTCATATCATTGATCCACATTTTAATTACTGGTATCAACCGTGTCTCTAAGATTTTTGAAATTCCACTCATAGAAACGGTAAAATTATGTTTTATGAAAATTTTCAAAGGCACATAGGAGGTGGGTAGAAGACAGTAAAAAGTTCAATAAAATTTTTATATATCTAAAATTAATAGAAATTGACTCCAATTAATTACATTGAATTATATAGGTATTATGTATCAATTTTAACCTTAAATATATTTAAATAAAAAATAATTATTTAAATAAAAATTCAGTTTTAACCATTAACTCAGTGTTTTTCACTATTCATAAAAAATTGAATGTTTTCAAAAAAATACAAAAAATTAACCTTAATTTTGATATTCCGAATCCAAAAATGAAGTCCATTTTGAAAAATAAAATTTATAAAATTTTAAAAAGTTGGTATTACTATTCATAATAGCTAGTTTGTGTAACAAACTAGACTTTTATGAGAAATATTTTGCTTTCATCAAAGTAATCTTTCATTACATACAACACTAGCTTGTCTTGCTTTACACGCAACTGCGACCTTCCTCAATAGCTTGCGTCGTACGCAATACCGAGTTTCACTAAACAACGATATGCTATTAAAATATTAATAAAACAAGCCGTTATGAATAGTAATAACCACTTTTTGAAATTTCATAAATTTTATTTTTCAAAATGGACTTCATTTTTTGATTCGGAATATCGAAATTAGCCTAGGGTGAAATTTTGGTATTTTTCTGAAAACTTTTAATTTTTGATGATTAGTGAAACCACTAAGTGGTAGTTAAAAAAACTGAATTTTTCATAAAACATAATTTTACCACTTCTGTGGGTGGAATTTAAAAAATCCGAGAGATATGGTTAATATCAAGGACTAAAATGTGGTTCAATGAGATAAAAATAATTTTTGGTGAATAGTAACTTTTTACTTTTTTTACCACGGTTAAAAGTAAATAGGTTAATTAAGGGTAAAAGTGTTATTATTATTACCCTAAAACATGTCCTAATTCTATTGGATAAGTTTAAGACGACTAAAAACAACCTTAGGAATAAAATATGACCATTTAGGCCCACTTGGATTAGATTAGGACAATTATTATTAATTTATTTAAAGAAGGGTTAAAATAGTTAAAATCAAAGTTTAATAAGTAAATCATTTTTAATATGGTGTTATACATAAGATAAATTCGACTATAAATATTCATTAGAAATATAAAAACATTTCCTACATAATGGTATTTTATTTTTAATTTTTAGACATTAATTAATTTAATTTATTTGTGACACAACGATGATGCAGTAGTTATTTTATTAATGAAATATTGACATAATTGATGTTATAAATACCCAAATAAATGTAATTTGATACTTTTTATGAATTACACTAATTTTATAGGTTAATATTACATGTTAGTATTTATTTAATTAACGTTTTTCGAACTAATCATTCTGTTGTGATTTTCACAAAAATCAATTACTAAATAGTGTCAAAATTGACGTAAAATGGTTTTTAAAACAAATATTATATTATTAATTGTTATTTTATTCCTAAAAATATAAGTTTCGGAAAAATGACTTATATAATGTTATGTATATTAATAATAAACAACTTGGGGTCCGTTTGTCTTGATATAGTAAGTTTATTAACCTTATAGTGTAAGAAAACAAGAAGACACGGTAAAAGTTAAATTATCTAACTTAAAGTTAAATCTAAATGATAAGGTTAAAATTGATACCTAAACTTGTATAAATTCTATTGGATGAGATTATTTCGACCCATACCCACCTTTACTTCGAAATTTATCAATTTGGATCTATTAAAAACCGAATCTGGCTTTATAATAAAATAATATTTTTAGTTATTCCAAAGGTGCCCCTCTCCTCCCTTATAGAACGACACCTTATCCCTTTCTTCCTCACACCACTTTGAGCCTTCAAGCTCGGCCAACCCCTGCCAATTTCTTCTCTCCACTTCCCTAGAGACATCCTAGAGGTCCTGGTCTTCTTCAAAGACCAATTTTAGTTCCCTAAAAGGAGGTCTCAAAGAAGCGCTTCAAAGAAGAGGTCAGGAAGAAGGTTATTAAGTAAGATATGCCAAAAGGGACTATAGATATTATGAAATAAATGGGAGACAGTGTAGACGCTTTATGAACCATTTGTTTATGTTTCCTAGTTTCTAAATACACTATACCTATACGGTCCTTTCTTGGTTTTGTTATATTTTGTAATTAGTATGCTTCAATTTTGAAGTATTAACAATGTATGTAAAGTATGGGTCGTTATAGTTGGTATCAGAGGAAAGGTATAGTCAACCTTTGGAAACTAGGATGTGAAAGCCTTAGTAAGAACCCTAAGGATAAGTCTAAGCATAGAACACAATCTTAGAGTTTTAGAAATGGCCATGAATAACCTAGGATAATACCTTAAGTGTGAAATATTATTCTTGATTATGTGGTTTTCCTATTATAATTAGTGTTTCTCACACTATTCTTCTCAGTTTTAGTCAATGGATGGAACCCAAAGGAACCGTGTTAATGCGGAATGCAACGAGAAATGCAATGATCGTCCCCCTGAGCAACCAAACGTTATGGGATCTGGAATGTAAAATCTTGTAGCCATGCTCACACAACTTTCTCAAGCTATGAATCATGTAGGACTTCCAAACGAGCAAAGGAAGGAGCAACATTCTATTGAATCCTTTACGAGGCAGCGTCCACCTTCATTCAGCGGGTTTACTGATCCATTAATTTTTGAACAATGGATTAGTACTACTGAAAAGATATTTTCAGTTCTTCAATGTTCTGAACATGATAAATTCATCTTAGCAGTGTATCGTTTGGAAGGTGATGCTGATCAATGGTGGAATCTTATTAAGAATACGAGGAAAAGGGATGAAATTGAGTCCATAGAATGGGACGAGTTCAAGGACGTATTTTTCAATAAGTACTTCCCTCGTATTCTCCGAACAAAGATGGAGAAAGAGTTTCTTGAACTAAAGCAAATGGATGTTGAATCTGTTGGTACCTATGAAGCAAATTTTACAAGACTTGCAAGGTACGCTTCTGGTATTATTATCCAACCTGAGAGTAAGATCGATCGATTCTTTAGTGGCTTAAAACGAAGTCTTCGAAGGGCCTTATCCATAAGGGACTTCAATATCTATGAAGAAATCGTTCGATGTGCTCTCAAAGTTGAGATGGAGATTGGAGTAAACCATCGGTCATATGGGTTTGATAAGAAGAGAAAAAACGAATTCAAAGGAAAATCTAATGAGCACACAAAAAGAAGACGAGATTTCCCTTATGCTCAAAGTGTGGAAAGAAACATGGAGGGAGTTGTCTTAAAGGGACAATTAAATGTTTTAAATGTGGAAAGGAAGGTCATCGGGCATTTGAATGCCGCAATGATGGGAAGAAGATGTCTAATGAAGCAAACAAAGGAAGGGACACACAGAATGAACCTACTACACTTCAATATTTCATGTTCAAGGAGATGTGGAATTATGCCAATAAATACCCTAATCCAAGGGTTGTTTATGATGATCAACATCAAAAAAATATTAAGGCTAATGACAAAGGAAAGTCACATGCAATTTCTATTAGCGACGTGGAGTACGATAACGATGTAGTGAAAGGTATAGTTACCATCCACTCTAAAGTAGAAAATGTTTTATTTTATTCTAGATCCACCCACTCTTTTATATCTGATGATTTTTCTAAGGGTATCATCATATTACCTCAACAATTAGATGTTGAGTAAACTATGACAACCCCTAATGGAAAAACAGTCGCATCAAAAGTTTATAATTCTTCTCCGATTGAAGTTTGTGGGAAAGTGCTTCCTGCAAATCTTGTGATCCTTCCTATAGTGGAATTTGATGTTATTTTTGGCATGGATTGGCTTTCTTTATATGGAGCTCATATCAATTTCCAAAGAAGGTAAGTCACATTTCATATTCCAGATCAATCTATGATCATCTATCGATGCCAGGATGAACATAACCTTCCAGTGGAAATTTCATCCATCTTATGGGTCTTAATTCCACTAAATGAGGGTTATTTATCTCAAATGGTTGGTGAGAAACTCACGATTAAGAATATTCCCATTGTACGGGAGTTTGATGATGTCTTTCCAGAGGAATTTTCGGGTCTTCCACCAAATCGTGAAGTTGAGTTTTCAATAGAACTCGTACCTGGTGCTTTACCTATTTCAAAGACACCTTATAGAATGGCCCCAATTGAGTTGGAGGAATTGAAGAAGAAACTCCCAGAGAATCTTGATAAGGGATTCATATGCCCTAGTACATCACCATGGGGAGCACCTGTTATATTCGTTAAAAAGAAAGATGGATCAATGAGACTCTGAATTGATTATCGAGAACTTAACAAGATCACTATCAAGAAAAAATATCCTCTCCCGCGCAATGATGACTTATTTGACAAACTACGCGGTGCTCAATACTTTTCCAAGACTAATCTTCGTTCAGGTTATCATCAATTAAGGGTCAAAAGGGAGGATATACCAAAGACGGTTTTCCATACAAGGTATGGACACTATGAATTTATAGTGATTCCATTTGGTCGTACTAATTCCCCTGCTATCTTCATGGATCTGATGAATAGAGTCTTTAGAGACTATCTTGATCAGTTTGTGGTAGTCTTTATTAACGATATTCTGGTATATTCAAAGAGCAAGGAAGAACATGAAGATCACTTTAGAATTATATTGAAGACCCTGAGAAAGGAGAAACTTTATGAAAAATTTACCAAGTGTGAATTTTGGCTTCAAAAAGTTTCATTTTTGGGTCACATAATCTCAAAAGAGGGGATATCTGTAGATCCAGCAAAAATGGAGGTTATCAAAAGACGGTCGAGACCAACAAAAGTAACTGAGATCCGAAGTTTTCTTGGTTTGGCTGGATATTATCGACGTTTTGTGAAATATTTCTCACGATTATCTAATCCACTCACCAATTTGACTTGGAATGGAGTTATGTTTTTTTGGATGGATGAATGTGAAGAGAATTTCAAGGAGTTGAAAATAAGGTTATCCAGTGCACCTGTTCTCACACTGCCTTGTAGTGGAGAAAGGTTTGTGATCTATAGTGATGCATCCAAGAAGGGAATAGGGTGTGTTCTTATGAAAAATGATATGGTGATAGCTTATGCCTCACGACAGTTGAAAATCCATGAGCAAAATTACCCAACTCATGATTTGGAGTTAGCTGTGGTAATATTTGCATTAAAGATTTGGAGGCATTATCTTTATGGAGAAAGGTGTGAAATTTATACTGATCATAAAAGTTTAAAGTATATTTTCCCACAAAAGGAGCTGAATATGCTCCAAAGAAGATGGTTGGAGCTGATTAAAGATTATGACTGCTCAATTCATTACCACCCTAGGAAAGAAAACAAGGTGGCAGATGCATTAAGTCGACAATACCATGCCAGTTTATCCATGATGAGGATCAAAAAAGATCCAATATTTATGGATTTACAAAGGATGGATGTTGGAATTATAATGGAAGGGGGGAAATCGTATCTTTCTCAAATGAATGTTCAACCATCTATTCATGTGAAGATTAAAGAGGTGCGGAAAGAAGATGTCGAGTTAGAAAAGAAGGTGAGAAATATTCCTGAATTCAACGTTGATTGTGATGGGATAATAAAGTTCAGGAATCGGGTTTGTGTTCCTCCCATCCTCGAATTAAAGAAGGAGCTGCTGGATGAGGCTCATAGTTCTTCTTTATCTATTCATCCTGGAAGCACAAAGATGTATAGGGACCTAAAAGAGTACTTCTGGTGGGATGGAATGAAAAGAGATGTTGCTGAATATGTCTCTCGATGCTTGGTTTGTCAGCAAGTTAATGCTGAGAGACAGAAGGCCAAGGGGATGTGACAACCATTACCCATACCCGAATGGAAATGGGAAAACAACACTATGGACTTTGTCACAGGAATTCCTAAACATCAAAAGGCAATAATGCTATCTGGGTCATAGTTTATCGTCTTACAAAGTCCACACACATCATTCCTTATAGAGAGGATTTATCTCTGGATCAGCTAGGATATATGTGAAAGAAAATGGTAATATTGCATGGAGTAACACTTTATATTATATAGGATCGGGATCCATGATTTACCTCGAAGTTCTGGAAAAGTCTTCAGCATACTCTGGATACAGAGTTGAGTTTCAGCACTGCTTATCATCCTCAGACAGACGGTCAGTCTGAAAGAACAATTTAAACTCTAGAAGATATGTTGAGAGCTTTCTCTATGGATTTCAAAGGTGGTTGGGAACAACACCTAACTTTGGTGGAATTTTCATATAATAATAGCTTTCACTCCAGTATTCAGATGGCTCCTTATGAAGATCTCTATGGAAAGAAATGCAGGACTCCAACTTGCTGGGATGAAGTTGGGGAAAGAAAGATATTAGGACCTGATCTCATTGATGAAATGGCAGAAAAGGTCAGATCTATTCAACAACACATAAGAGCAGCTCAAAGTCGACCAAAAAGTTATGTCGACAACCGAAGAAAAGACCTAGAGTTTGAAGTGGGTGATAAAGTTTTCTTAAGAATATCTCCCTGGAAGAGGGTCATGAGATTTGGAAAGAAGGGGAAGTTGAGCCCTAGATATATCAGTCCTTTCGAAATACCGGATCGTGTTGGAAAGGTAGCTTACCAGTTGGTGCTTCCACCAAATCTCTCTCAAGTTCATGATGTGTTCCATGTATCTCTACTGAGAAAGTACATACCTGATCCTTCACATGTACTCAGCTCAAAAGTTGTACCGCTAGAGCAAGATATTTCTTATGAAAAACAACTGATAGAGATTCTGGATCGTAGCGAAAAATTCTTCCGGAACAAGACCACTCTCTTGGTGAAAGTTTTATAGAGGAACCACCAATTAGAAGAAGCTACATGGGAGCTTAAGGATATAATGAGGGAAAGTAATCCTCATCTGTTTGTTACAAAGTGATGAATTTCGAGGGAGAAATTCATTTTAAGGGGGGTAGAATGTAAGGCCTTAGAATTTTATGAGAAATATTTTGTTTTTTCAAAATAATTTGTCACTACTCACAACACTAGCTTGGATTGCTTTACACGCAACCACAACCTTCCTCAATATCTTGCGTCGTACGCAATACCGAGTTTCACTAAACAACGATATGCTATTAAAATATTAATAAAACTTGCCGTTATGAATAGTAATAACCACTTTTTGAAATTTTATAAATTTTATTTTTCAAAATGGACTTCATTTTTGGATTCGTAATATCGAAATTATCCTAGGGTGAAATTTTGGTACTTTTCTGAAAACTTTCAATTTTTGATGAATAGTGAAACCACTAAGTGGTAGTTAAAAAAACTGAATTTTTCATAAAACATAATTTTACCGCTTCTGGGAGTGGAATTTCGAAAATCCCAGAGACACGGTTAATATCAAGGACTAAAATTTGGTTCAATGAGATGAAAATAATTTTTGGTGAATAGTAACTTTTTACTTTTTTTTACCACAGTTAGAAGTAAATAGGGTAATTAAGGGTAAAAGTGTTATTATTATTACCCTAAAACATGTCCTAATTTTATTGGATAAGTGTAATTTGACCAAAAACAACCTTAGGAATATAATATGACCATTTAGGCCCACTTGGATTAGATTAAGACAATTATTATTAATTTATTTAAAGAAGGGTTAAAATAGTTAAAATCAAAGTTTAATAAGTAAATCGTTATTAATATGGGGTTATACATAATATAAATTCGACTATAAAAATTCATTAGAAATATAAAAACATTTCCTACATAATGGTATTTTATTTTTAATTTTTAGACATTAAATAGTTTAATTTATTTGTGACACAACGATGATGCAGTAATTATCTTATTAATGAAATATTGACATAATTTATGTTATAAATACCCAAATAAATGTAATTTAATACTTTTTATTAATTCCACTAATTTTATAGGTTAATATGACATGTTAGTATTGATTTAATTAACTTATTTCGAACTAATCATTCTGTTATGATTTTCACAAAAATCAATTACTAAATAGTGTCAAAATTGACATAAAATAGTTTTTAAAACAAATATTATATTATTAATTGTTATTTTATTCCTAAAAATCTAAGGTTCGGCCAAATTACTTAGATAACGTTATATATATTAATAATAAACAATTTGGGGTTCTTTTGTCTTGATATAGTAATTTTATTAGCCTTATAGTGTAAGAAAACAAGAAGACACGGTAAAAGTTAAATTATCTTACTTAAAGTTAAATCTAAATGATAAGGTTACAATTGATACCTAAACTTGTCTATATTCTATTGGATGAGAGGATATCGACCCATACCCACCTTATCTTCTAAATATATCAATTTGGAGCTATTAAAAACCGAATTTTACTTTATAATAAAATAATATTTTTAGTTATTCCAAAGGTGCCCCTCTCCTCCCTTATAAAAGGGAACCTCCTCCCTCTCTTCCTCACACCACATTGAGCCTTCATGCACGGCCAAACCCTGCCAATTTTTTCTCTCCACTTCCCTAGAGACATCCTAGAGGTCCTTGTCTTCTTCAAAGACGTATTTTAGTGACCTAAAAGGAGGTCTCAAAGAAGCGCTTCAAAGAAGAGGTTATGAAGAAGGTTATTAAGTAAGATATGCCAAAAGGGACTATAGATATGATGAAATAAATGGGAGACAGTGTAGATGCTTTATGAACCAGTTGTTTATGTTTCCCAGTTACTAAAGACACTATACCTATACATTCCTTTCGTGGTTTTGTTATATGTTGTAATAAGTATGCTTCAATTTTGAAGTATTAACAATGTATGTAAAGTATGGGTTGTTATAGTTTGATTAGTTGTGGTGTGTTAGACCTCGAAGTTGCGTACAACACACCCTATTGTATTATTCAAAGAGAAGTGTACTGTGGATGTTTGGGGTGGTACATTCTCCCCTCCTTCAAATATGTTCATCCTTAAAATTTCAAGAATATTACTACATAAAAAGACTTGGATGGTTCTTTATCATAAGTTCCTCGGGTTCCCACGTTGCTTCTTCCATCTTATGGATTCTCCGTAGAACTTTTACCAGACGAGTCATCCGATTTCTCAGCACTTGTTCTCTCGTATCAAGAATCCAGACGGTATCTTCGCAATAAGACTGATCGTGTTCCAGTTCTAATTCATCATAATTGGGTATATGCATTGGTCGAGGCATGTATTTTCTCAACAGTGATACGTGGAACGCATCGTTAACTTTGGATAGACTTGGCGGCATTTCCAAATGGTAAGCTACAACCCCAATTAGTTCTAGAATTTCAAAAGGTCCAATGTCCCTGGGACTCAATTTACCCTTCTTACCAAAACGTATAACTCCCTTCTATGGAGATACCTTCAAGAAAACATGATCACCGACTTGAAATTCTAGATCCTTCCTTCAATTATCGGCATAGATCTTCTGCCTACTTTAAGCTATTTTGATGTCGTTTTGGATTACCTTCACCATTTCCATAATTTCCTCCACAATTTCTGGGCCTATGAGTTTTCTTTCACCATCATCAACCCAACAAGTTGGTGTGCGACATCTCTTTCTATATAACACTTCATATCGTGCCATCTGAATACATGAATGGAATCTATTGTTATAGGAAAATTCTACCAGAGGTAAATATTGATACCACATACCTTGAAATTCAAGTGAGTAGGATCTCAACATGTCTTCTAAGGTTTGAATAGTTCATTCTGATTGTCCATCTGTTTGAGGGTGGTAAGCAGTGCTCAAACGAAGTTCAGTATCCAAGGCCTTCTGAAAACTTTTCCAGAATCATGATGTAAAACGTGCATCATGATCCGAAACAATCGATAAGGTTACTCCGTTAAGTCTCACAACTTCATTAATATATAGTCTTGCTAGATGTTCAAGTGGTAGATCTTCTCTTATAGAAAGTAAATGTGCTGAGTTGGTAAGACGATATACAATGACCCATATTTCATCATTTTATCTAGGAGTCTTTGGTAGTCCCTTGAAAAAATTTGTTGTAACATTATCCCATTTCCACTCAGGTATGGGAAGAGGGTGCATGACTCCTCTAGGTTGTTTCCTTCCAGCATTCACTTGTTGACAAACCATACTACTTGACACAAAATCAGCAATCTCCATCTTCATGTTCTCGCCAAAAATGTTCCTTCAAATATCTATTCATCTTAGTGATACCATGGTGTATAGAGAAATTGGAGCTATGAGAATCATCCAACAATTCCCATTTTAGATCGAGTATATCGAGAACACAAATTCTCTTCCCAAATTTCAAAATTCCATCTTCATACACAACGTCACTTAATCTCCCATCATTCACAGCTTTAGTATTCTTCTGAAACTCTTCATCATTAGTCTGAGAACTCTTTATCCTTTCTAGTAATGATGGTTTGGCAACCGTTTGAAAAAGTATTGATGTTTCACCTTCCATGGTTATTCCCATATCTATATTTACTAGATCCTTGTATATAGGATCCTTTTCAACTCTCATATTGTTCAAAACCCCATGACCCTTTCTACTCAAATAATTTTACACCTTATTTGCCTTCCTCAAGTGGTAGTTTATCATGAAATCATAATCCTTGAGTAATTAAATCCATCTTTTTTGTTTTATGTTGAGTTCCTTATGTGAGAAAATATACTTTAAACTCTTGTGAGCAGTGTATATCTCACATTTCTCACCATAGAGATAGTGTCTCCATGTATTCAAAGCAAAGATTACAGCTACTACCTCAAGATCAGGAGTGGGATTGTTTGGTTCATGAATTATTAGCTATCGTGATGCATAGGCAATAACCATATCATTCTTCATAAGGACACAACCTAGTCCTTTATGTGAAGCATCGCTATAAATAAAAAACCCAATGTTCCCCGATGGTAGAGTCAAGATAGGATCATTGACTAATATTCTCTTCAGCTATTCCAAACATTTTTCACACTCTTTTTTCCAAACAAATTTAACTCATTTACATGTGAGCTTCGTTAATGGGTTAGCCAATCGGGAAAAATTCTAGAAGAAATGTCGATAATAACCTGCTAAACCAATAAAATTGTGTACCTCAGTTATACTCATTGGTGCTGGACATTCTTGGATTGCTCTTGTCTTAGAATGATCAATGGAGATTCTATCCTTAGAGACAATATGGCCAAGAAAATAAATCTTCTGAATCCGAATTCACATTTTCTAAACTTCCTGTATAATTCATTTCATTTATGAGTCTCTAGGATAATGTGAAAGTGATTTTCGTGATCTTCATAGCTTTTGGAGTATACCAAGATATCATCAATAAATACCACTACAAAGTTATAAATTAATTCCTTGAAAGCTATGTTTATTAAATCCATGAAAACAGAATGTGCATTAGTCATCCCAAAAGGCATTACTGTAAACTCATAATGCTCATACCTGGTTCAAAATGCTATTTTTGGAATGTCTTCCTTCTTCGCACACAACCGATGATATCCAGATCAAAGGTCAATCTTTGAAAAGTATTGAGCTCTCTGATGTTGGTCAAATAAATCATCAATGTGAGGTAGGGGATACTTGTTCTTTATTTTTATATCATTGATATCCCTATAGTCCAGGCACAACCTCATATATTCATATTTATTCATAACAAAAATATAGGGTCTCCCCCTGGAGAAAAACTAGGGTGAATAAATCCCTTATTACTCAATTCTTCTAGATGTTTCTTTAGTTCCACTAATTCCATAGTGGCCATTCTATATGGGGTCTTCGATATGGGCCTTGAACTAGGAATTAGGTCAATGGAAAACTCAATTTCTCATTATGAAGAATGTCCAGATAAATCCTATGGAAAAACATCAACATTTTATTACACAATAGGTACATCCTATTTTGGGACTTTCCCTTTCTCGGCCATAGTTATTTCATTCTCTTCCTCCCCAATAATTGAATTTAGTTGAGCTACTGGGGGTGGATCTAGATAAAAATTAGGTGGTGACATTTCTGCTCTAAATATAAGGTACTCTTTATCATCATAAAAAATTGTAACCTCCTTCTTCTTAAAATAAATTTTCACATCATGGTCCGAAATCCAATCCATACCGAGGATTATATCAAATTCCATCATGGGTATGATGATTAGATCAGCAGATAATGAACATTTATATGCCCTAATGTGGACTGATTCACAAAACATTGTTACAATGATACTTCCCTTAAAGAGTTTTGAATGACAACTGCCTTGTTAAATCAAATAGGAAATATCTAATTTTCATAGAAAACTGGGAAGATATGAAAACATGTGATGATCCAGTATCAAATAAAGAAATGGATAAACTTGAGGAAACCATAAAATTACCTACCACCATGTCTTTAGAAGCTTCAACCTCAGCAGTAGTGATAGCATAAGCTGGGCCATGATCCCTTGGCCTTTTATGAGGTATGTTTCCCTAACTCTTAGGACATTTATTCCCATAATGTCCCATATCCCTGCAATTATAGCATTGAACATTGATAGCTTCTTTCTTCCCTTTACAATCACGAGCTTGGTGGCCTTTTCACCACACTTGTAACAGACCCCCATTCCCTTCAAAGAAGTACCGGGGTGTTTCTTACCACATTTACTAAAATATGGATATTCAACCCTTCCCTTCTTCCCCTTATTTCAATTTCCAGAGTGATCAACAGATCTCTTCTTATCTTTCTTTACTTTAAAGTCATAAGACTTAGAGAATTCCTTTTCTGTCTTGATGGCACATGAAACAATATCTTTGTATGATGAGAAGGATTGTGAGACTAATGCTCGATGAGGAAATGGTTTTAACCCATCCAAGAAATGATCAATCTTAATTTTTGGGTTATCTATATAATCTGCAGCATGCCTTGTTAACCTTGTAAAGTAAGACTCATACTTTGTGACATTCTCATCCTCCTTTTGCCTTAGAATCAAAAATTGTCTTTCCATATCTGCTCGATGGTCATGAGGAAAGTATTTTTCTAAGAAAATATATTTAAACTCCCTATATTCTATACTTGATACATATTCATCTTGCTTTGTGTTTTGTATCAATGACCACCATTGATCAACATATCCAGTGAGGCGATAAACATCCAAGACAACTTTTTCCCATTCACAACTCCCCAAAGCTTGAAATGTTTTCTCCAGGGAACTTATCCATTGCTTAGATACCAAAGGAATTTTACTCCCATTGAATGTTGGTGGTTGTTTCCTCATGAAGTGATCTAACATTTATTCTCCACGTTTTGGATCTCAGTGCTCCATACGGGTAAGGTTATTATTCATAACCTCAGTGAGTCGTCCCAGTATAGTGATAAGTTGATCAGAACCAGTTGTGTCACCAGCTCCACTATAGTTATCGTATATAGGAGGGAAATCCCTTCTGGATTACGTGTGTTGATACCATTTCCATTCCTTACACTAGGTTCCATATCTATAAAATGACATATACAAGATTAGTTTTTGAATCGCAATACATAAATCCAAATTTGTAAAACACTTAACATAAATTGAATAATTTATGGATATAATCCATAATCTTAAAAAAAATTCTTTGAGGAATTATAAACTCATAAACCCTTCATAATGGTTTGTAAATAAAATGAGAATTATCCTAAGCATATCCCCCGGGAGTGACGTAACCAAAGGTGCAGCAAGGCCCGTTGTCGTGCACTAGTTCTCGTTCGGGCCTATCTCAAAGCGATGTTTTTGGGTTTTACCCTTAGGTACATCTAAGACAGAGCCTCCTCTACCTTCTCGTATCCGGAAAGGGATTTATTACTTGGAAAACTCACAAAATCTCTATAATACCAAAATTCAAGGAAGTTATTCTATACTAATCCTCAAAGTCTATCTTAGGGCTATGTGCTCTAATCAGAGATTGTCTAAATATAGCTTCCAAGGTTCGTACTAAACTTCCTCTGATACCAACTATAATGCCCTGACCCTAGTTACCCAGAGTCAGTGAATTATTACATAACATTGACACGATCACAAGGGATCAAATCCTGAAAGACTGATCTGTTAATTATCCTTGGAGACACTAGATATATTCATAAGTCTTACATTACATCATAAAGTGAAAAACAACAACAACATCTTTTCTCTATAGACCACACTCATATCCCCTCATAATATCCCTATAGGTCATTCATAAAATACTTCTTCACATCTTGGAAAAAATAAAACATAGAAAAGGGTGAGCTCAGATGCTCAGTGAGGATAGCAATATAGCGGAAACATTCCTAAATAAGCACAAGAATTTAAAGCAATGTATAACTAAAACAAAGGTCTTTTAAAATTGAACTCCGGAATAAAATGGAAAAGATAAAATGAATAATTCCATTTACTTATTCACATGGATATTCTACAAATCTAATAATCACATGCAATATCAAAAACAACTTTCATAATAATGGAATGCATAATTCTATACTTTCATAACCACATAGTCAAGGCCTTGTGACAAGACTACACAGAATATTTTTTCAAGACCTTGCACCAAGACACTAGTTTGTCTCATAAGACCTACCGATACATTGAGGATCTATAGCAGGCTCTACCCGTCACTTACTAAGTCCAATGCATTCCTCATATAAAAAGGTTTAAACATAACATAAACATTCATATTAAAACTAGAATAGTAAATGTCAATACTTTATCCATCAATCATGAATGATTTAAAAATAAAACAGCCACAGTAAAACATATCACAAAATCATTCAATAAGATATGGCAGTTTTGTATCATAATAAATCAACTTTAAATAAGCTCAAAATCCATCAAAGGATGTTGACATAGATGAAATCAAAACCTTTTTAGAGAAATATTTCTTTCTATTTTGAAATCATTTAAGAGTGGCATAAATATAAGGAAAACATTTATATTGAAGATATTCTTACAAGATTGTAAGGGATTCTTCAATGGTGTAATCACAGCGGAGAATAACCGCACCCTCCATATAAGTTAAAAACATTCTTACCTTAATTTTGTCGAAAAGGTCAAAAAGTTCCTTGTTTGTAAAATGACGGAAAGATTCCTTTCAAAAACATGTAAGGAAAAATAAGGGTATAAATGACATTAACCCATTGTATATTAAATAGTTAAATTTTTTTGAAATATATTTTTAAGAAACGTGGATGTTGATGATAAAGAGGTCCTAGTAGATAATTACATATAAACAACCTCGGATAATGAAGAGATTGTAGAATTAACCCTTAACTTAAAATTTTAATTTTTCAAGGCAAGTTTAACCTCCTATATAATATTTAAATCATTTTTTCTAAATTATCCAAGAATAATATACATAAATATGATATCATATAATATCTTCTAATATTGTTTTGTTAATAATATTTTAGTATTATCGTTGTTTCGGGTGTTAACTTACTAGTTTTCTTTTATATGATTTGTTACATAAGTAATGTTTGTTATGGTTAGGTTGTATATTATTCTTATCTATAATGATATCAAGTCCTTAAAAATTATTTTGAATCATCAAATAAAAATTATTCTTGAACTGATACGATGGGGAATGAATCTCATCACGTTCGTGGAGACGGTAGTCCGCACGTACGCACGAGCGACAATATCATTCATTTGATATTAAAATTGTATATAATTGGATGGTATATCATATATATAGCATCATTATAATGTTATATTTATTATTTAAATCATTTATACTCATTATTTTACCCATCCAAATGATTAAATGTTTGAAAAACAATCTACACCACGACGTGGAGACGGTAAGCCGTGCGTACGCATATGTGGTGAATTTTTCATTCATAGGATGGATAAAATTACTAAAATGGTTGTAACATTTTTATAAAAACATAAAATAATATATAATATGTGGGAGTAATTATTTTATAATGGAAACATCAAAGAAGTAGAAGTTGAAAAAGAAAACATCATGAAATAAGTGATGAAACATTTACCTCTTCTTCGGGTTCTTATTTTTGATTTGATCAAGGTTGGCTTTATGATTAAATTAATGACTCTAGGTCTAAGTGAGAGAAGTTGGGAGGATATTTGGGTAGGTTTGGGCTGAGACAAATGGCTTTAAAGGCGTGAATTTGAGAGAAGGTGGAGTTCCCTTTTATACGAGGGGTGAGGGTCAGTATTGGAAAAGCTTGAATTATTATTTTATAATAAAATTATTTTCATTTTATAATAGATACAAAATGATTTATTTATAGGATAAGGTGGTTATCGGTCGAAAACCACCCAACAAATAGGTTTTTGACTAGTTTGGGTCACTATATTAACCTTATCATTTAGTTTTAACTCTTAGCTAATTAGTTTGACATTTACCATGTCTCTTTGTATTTTTATATTATATTGTTAATAAACATACTATAAACATCCAATAGAACCTCAAGTTGTTCATTAATGTCATATGTAACAATATTTAAGCCCTTTTTCTAAACCTTAGTTTTTTAGGAATAGAATATCAATTAATAATATAATTTTTTTTTAAAAACTCTTTTATGTCAATTTTGACACTATTAGGTAATTGATTTTTGTGAAAATCATAAGATAATGATTACTTCAAACAATGTTAATTAAATAAATACTATCATTTCATATTAACCTATAAAAGTCTTTTAATTCAAAAAAAGATTTAATTTACATTTATTTGGGTATTTAAAATATCAATTATGTTAACATTTCATTAATAAGGTAATTACTGCATCATCATTGTGTCATAAATAAATTAAATTATTTAATGTCTAAAAATTATAAATAAAATAAATTATGTAGGAAATGTTTTTATATTTCTAATTAATATTTATAATCTAATTTATCTTATGTATAACCCTTTATTAAAAATGTTTTAGTTATTAAACTTTGATTTTAACTCTTTTAAATCTTCTTTAAATAAAATAATAATAAATGTTCTAATCTAATCCAAGTGGAACTAAAGGATCATATTTTATTCCTAAGGATTTTTTTGGTAGATATACACTTATCCAATATAATTAGGACATGTGTTAGGGTAAAAATAGTAACATTTTTACCTTTAATTACCCTATTTACTTTTAATTGTGGTAAATATAATTAAAAAATTACTATTCACCAAAAATTATTTTCATCTCATTGAACCACATTTTACTTATTGATATCAATTTTTTGTCTTATATTTTTTAAATTCCACTCATAGAAGTGGAAAAATTATGTTTATGAAAATTTGCAAAAGCTCACAGGAGGTTTTTAAAAGACGGTACAAAGTTGAATAAAATTTTTATATATGTAAAATTAATATAAATTGACTCCAATGAATTAAATTAAATGTATATAGGTATTATGTATCAATTTTGAACTAAAATTAATTTAAATAAAATAAATAATTATTTAAATAAGAAGTCAGTTTTAAACAATAACTCAGTGTTTTTCACTATTCATCAAAAATTTAATGTTTTCAGAAAAATACAAAAAATTCACCCAATGCTAATTTCGATATTCTGAATCAAAAAAAGAATTCCATTTTGAAAACTAAAATTTATAAAATTTTAAAATGTGGGCATTACTATTCATAACGGCTAGTTTGATTGGTTGTGGTGTGTTAGAACTCGGAGTTGCGTACAACACACGCAATTGTATTATTCAAAGTGAAGCATACCGTGGAAGCTTGGGGTGTTAAACTATTGGTTTTATGTAACCTTTAGAGCCTTGAGTAATATATTTATTAGTGGCTAAGAGGTCAGAACATCATGAGACTTGGAGTCCGAGGTGAGATTATCTGGTTATTTATGGGAGTCCTTATGGTGTTGCTATGTGTTGGGGTTGAAACCAATTTTGGATCAAGCTAACTTATCATGTATAGCTGAGGATTGTTTGAGAAGGATTTTATCTCTTGATTGGGTTACATCTTGAATGTTTTGGTGGACTGTTACCTTTCAGTTTATCCCTTTTATTTTGGGTTTTCTTGCGCCTATGGAGTATTCTTATACTCACCCCTGTACATGATTTTCCTGCATGTTTTATATCCTATGCATACCATATTCGTTTCGAAGGAGTCCCGAGAGGACTCGAGGAAATAGAATTTTATTGAGTTTAACTGATTGAGGTGTTTACCGGAGCTGGGCCAAGGATCATACCAATAGTTGCATTTGACAGTGATCTCCTCCTTCTAAGTAGGTTGGAGGCTTCTACAATTTTATTTTGGTGGGCATGTGTTTTTTCCTTTACGCTTTCAGTACTTATGTTTTAGTTTGGTATGGGATAGTTGTATGCATGTATTTTAGTTTCTGGTATTTTATATATATGCACTATTTCATCATGGTGTTTCTGGGTGCGTGAGTATAAGTGCATGAGGAAAATTCCTCCCATCTATGTGATATTCCAACTCTACGTTAGTTACCATCCCTTGGAATATTGGGGGTGGTATTGGGGAGTTGTGGCTAAGACCCCGTCATATTGGGTTTTGTAAATAATATATAGGTTATTTTTTCCAAATGAAAGAAATTCTGGTCTTAAAGGGAATATTGGATAAAGAGTAAGGACATCCAGACTCAATGGGAATAAAGCCAGATAGAGGACATAAGAGGATTCAAAATGATTATATCCCCCTGAGGATGGATATGATGTGTTGATTTTGGATTTTGGATATTTGGTTTAATCCTCAAAGTGGTATCCTACATATCCTGGTCAATAGAAATCAAATCCCATCTAGTTCATGATGAATTCTTTAAGATCATGTGGATGGATCATATCTTTTTGATTAATTGCATATGGTATATAAATTTTCATGCATCTTTACATCATATGGCTATGATGTCTACCACACCATTTAACAACATGTTGCAGGGACATCAATATTGCGAATAGTGTGATAACATGGGATTGAGTTGGGATTATGCATTGGGGATTCCATTATGAAATTTATTAACACATTAGTGGGATGAGATAATTAATTAAGGCATGATTTATTTGGGATTAAACCTATATAGGAGGCCTATTAATGGTGCCAATGAATTGGAAGAGTACGAGTCGATAATATACAAGAAGAGGTGATACCCTACAAGTGCTCAACTGAAACTAACATAGATATTTACCACCTAATTGGTGACTTTGCTGAAGGAAAATAGAGTGGGTTCTTACTATTGAGTAGGATTCCTAGGATGATTTCTTGGGAATTGTGAGAACATTAGTGGGGTTTATGCATGAGTGGGTTCTTCCATGACGGTGCTTAAGTGTGGATGAATGGTTGTTTCCCACCTAATTAGTGACTTTTGTAATGGAAGAGAGATGGATTTTGAGCTTACAACTTAAAAGGATGCCTAATATAATAGTTTATGAAATAAGATAATATGAGTTGGGAATTCCCATGAGGAGGTGCAACCTTGCTAGTGCTTAGGTGTCATTGTCATTAATGTTTCTAAAGGATCATTCTCTCCCATAACTCCCATTATGATTTATAGTGATGAGTTTATCAATGGGAATCATCTTCTGTCTTTTACTTAGTAATGGAGCCCATTATTACATCACTCATTGAGTGGAACCTAGAGTGAGAATTAGCATATTGATCTGGGAGGGTTATCAACAATATCATTATGATTAGAGACAACATTCTCATGGGGATACATGATTTAAAATCCGCAGGACCAGTCAATTAGGGAAGACAAGAGAGATGTTCCTATTATTAGGGGAATTCATGATCATAGAAGGAGGGTAACTCCATCATACCTAGTCACCAGATCATGTAATTTGGGTGGCATCAGAAGAGGAATCATCCTAGAATTTTTTGTTTTTCCATATAATTTTTTTCTATAGTCTAATTAAATTCACAACATAGAATCATCGGTATGAGGAGAGGTTTAGGAACCCAAAAATATTTTGTGATGATTGGTATGCTCATGGAAGGGGTTGTTCTATACAGTAGGAATTCTTAGAAGAGTGGCACATGATGGGTATCAGTCAACATCATATCTAGGCATGTGGAGGGCTTATCAACATGGTGACGTTAGGATGGAAATTTTTATGTGCAGTAAGATAATCAAAGAGGTTGATCTGATTGGGGGATATATGGATGGAAAGTTTCTTCATGGGATTCGTATGGGAGAGGACATGTGGGGTCAGCTCCACTAATTACGGGTGCATGATTATAATTCATGAAAATATTCTATCATGAATGGTGGATCAACATACTAGTCTTGAAAATGAGATCTCATAAAAGAGAACTACAGAATAAACATCATGGGATTTGATCTAATGATGTCGATGACTTCTCTATGAACTCTTTTTTCACTTATCCTCTTATATCATGATATGTTTCTGAAAATAGAAACCTAGGGAATTTATTGGAAATGTATAAGTAATCCATCTTTTTAAATGGTTTGATGCACTAAAGGGAGTGTATGATCACATAATGTATTTGAGAAATCTACATGCATGAGGGTTTAACTCTTATAAAATGGGAAATACATTGACATGATAACATCTTAGAATCATGTAGTGATCCGGTGTGTGGTGAACGGGTGGTTGTGAGTGAAATCCTACCATAAAACCATATAAACGGTTGGTGGTCATGCAGTCTACTTATCACCTATTTGTAATGGGAGTGATCACTCGTATAGTTTATATGTCTTATAGAAATGATTTTAGTTTTTGAACAGATGGATGATGCATTTGAGGCTCTTGTAGTATATTGAGAACCAAATAGTGTTTCTATCACAACCATTGTATTCTTAATTCATGGTTGTCAACTGTATAAGAGGGAAAATTATTCCCTGGATAGCGGAGAATCATATAAAAAATAAATGGGTTTTGTTTCTTTTCATCATTTTTATAATAACTAGTCAGTATTTTTCTCATGTTTCTATTTGTAGCACATTAGAAGTTAGTGTGAAACACAGATTCCTCAGTGTCAAGGCCCTACTTCTATTTTAAAAATAACACAATTCCAAAGTGTTCTTCCTACTCTAACTTTTTAAATATTTTACAATATAATATTTAAATACCTCCATAAATATATTGATGTAATATATAGGAATGATATTAATCAATTCCATCCATATTTTCATTGGATTATTGTGTGTGAAGAAAACTATTAAAAAATAACATTGTTTATATATTGTATGATATGCAGTCTGGGGGATATCCTCAATTTTCACACACAATTTATTATATTTTAATATATAATATTCCTTATAGATTTTTTTATCCCCACATAGTTGTTAAAACAAGTCATCAATCCATAAAAGATTATTATTTTTTATCATCACGATCTTGTTAGGATCATGATAATCAATACATATACACATTAAACCACGATTCTTCTAGAAATAGTGCACTGGGGATCCCAATTGAGAATCAAATGGTAATATAAAACCCATATAAAATGTTTTTTCTATTTCTTATTCAACTTTTATAGTTATAAGTGGGGCATTTTATAGGGAAACATTCATATGGGTAGAGTTTCGGTAATTAGTTCTATAGATAAATCAGCCTCTTAATTTAGAGAGTGACGAAAATATTTATTGAGGAATACATTTAAATATTCTCTTACAATGAAAATGTATTCAATGAAAATAATTTCCCATAGCACTATCATTTTAGTATGAAATTTTTCCTCATAAGTAAATAATATTCATATTTGAGAACGAGTTTTCAAAGGAGATTCACAATTTTCCTCGCACTTGTATAGAATCAATATATGGTTAGAGATATATAATATGATTTCTGTCTCTTTGTAGTTGATATTGGATCTATATAAGGGACACAAATCCATTCCCAATATAGCATTGAATTTTACCAAATAAAAAATGAACAAAAATAATCATCCCATAATGGTTTATTGGGGGAAGATTTATATTCTTAATTTTGAATGATTTCACTCATTCATATTTTCACAAATATCTCCACCTCCATTTCTTTATATTTTATGTCAATATTTTTAGATAAAATTCTTTATATAAATAAATTCATAGATAAAAAAAGTTCATTTTTTATTAAATGATTAATTAGTGTATCTATCACCACTTTAATTTCATTATTAGTCATAGCAGTATTTATAGCATAGGATATTCCTTCATCGTTTCGATTTTGAGTTTGCGGTCATTGATTATCCCTAATGACCATTATATTGGTGTAATTATTTTCATAGTGTCAATATTACTTGTAGTTGTAACATTGGACATCAGAGGGGTGGGTTTGGTTGAAACTTTTTTCTTCCACCATATTAATTTTATTTGTTATCTCCCATTGGAATTCATGAGCAAAATACCTTATTTTTCACTATTGAAGCATCTCCTCTTTCCATTGTGGTATTTATCAGGATGTTTCTTCTCTTTATTTTTATATGTGGGTAGTTGAATCTTATTACCATCATGAGGATTATTATTTGGACCCCTATAGTTAAACTCTATTATTTATATATGATATTTAGTCTCATGAGACTATTTAGATTCACCAATCTTCATCTTCACATTAAGTCACATCATAGAATTTCTTCATATCTATAAAACCCTTTAATCACTAATTCATTTTTAATAAATATATTTCGGAAAACAAATATGTTTTTAACAATTTATTTAGGGTCAATGAAAAATTCAATGTTCTACCTTGAAATCCGTGTGGATTTTCTTCATACAACCCCATTGTTTGATCTTCCTTCTTCCCAAGAAAAAGAAATTCCCAATCAATTTTAATATAGTGTTTGAGGAAAATTGTATTCAAAAATAATATCTTGAATTCATCGGATTTTATTGATTAAATAGTTTTTTTGGACTTTGTATTACATGTTAGTGTCTAACACTAATGGGATTCCCCTATAAATGATAAATACCCACAATAATATTCTGTTCATCATAGAATTAGAGCATAAAAAATATCTTCTCAATGGAGTTTATCCAGTACCTTAATATTAAAGGATAAAATGATCCACCATGTGAAGATGCCATTATTATAAGATAGGATCAAATGAAATGTAATCCTTTTTAGAGGGGTTGGGTACTCCACATATTTCATGTTATTATTCATCACTTGAGTTAATTGAAAATGAAATTCCATTATGTTTTTGAGTCCCATTCCCATTATATGAGATGTCTCATTCTAGAAATCACGACGTTTCCCACCACCCTAGTTATTGACATGATTCCCCCTATTTCTATTAAACTATTAAAGAAATTGAGAGTTTTGAATGAGAATAATTGTATTTATTGGAATATATGTTATAATTTATCAAATTTGAAAAATAAATCATAAATCCTTTATAAATCATTCTTTTTGACATTGTAAGTCTAAATATAGATTATTTAGTGTTTAATTAATATTAGGTTATATAAATTATTCCTAAAAAATAACTATAAATTTCATTGATACCAATGATTATAACATTAATACAATACACATAATGTTATATCCTCATTAATATAAAACATACCTTTAAATATAGAGGTATAGTGTCTTTGGAAAATTAGTTATATTAAAAAATTTATAACAAATATGTAATATTTAATTTCCAACTTCAAGATTGACTTACTAAGAATACTATAATTATTTTACTTTGTTGGATAACCTAAAATACGGGGTGAGTTATAAGATGTGTTAATTGTGTGAAATATGATAATCATGGTGTTAGATATCTTGAGTGTTGATAATTTTCACATATAATCAATCATAGCGACATGGGATAACAGATAAGATTCTATAAGAACGTTGTAATCATGAGAATATAATAATGTGGAAGAAACATAAAGAATTTCTTCATATACATCAATCAAGGATTGTCACCAAGACATCATAAAAATTGGTCAAGGCCCACCACCATGATATCATAGACATTGGTCAGGTTTCACTACAATGATATCATTATCAAAATATAAGGCTCACTTTGAAAATTTCATAACAAAAAAGAAAAACTCACTTCACATGCCCATTCATAATGACCTCATGAGATATAAATCACTAACTAGTAACTTGAAGGATTTTTTAACTCCATGAACAACTATCATCGTGATATATCAAGAATATGTGTGACACATTATAATGACCTAATATTTTTTTATCCCTTGAATTAATACTATCTTTAATTTGTTGTTCCACATGAAAAATCGCACTAACACAACACCCAACTAATGTGAACCATGTTATGTTACAATATTTAAATAGTATAATCATTAGTATATAAATTGATAATAATCAACTAAAATAATTATATATTCTTTTTCTTGTTTATTAAAATTTTAAAAAGGATTATTTTTTAATAAAAACATAATAAAATGGTATGGTATTTTACCATAATAAATTAAATTGATCCCATTTTAAAGTTATTAAAATAGGTAATATTAATTTTTCTAAAACTACTCCTTCAATATTAAATTATATACAAATTTATTTGAAATAACATTAAAGACGGTTGATGTTAATGAAGTCATATATCAATAAAAATATATTTTCTTTAAATTTGGAATATTTATTAAAATAGTTTTTTAATATAATTTGAATTTTAAAAAATAACACTTTTAATTTTATAATTTCCAAATTATATTGTGTTCATTTTTGAGTTTTTTATAAAAAGATTTATTTTTAGGTGAATATTGTAAAAAACATTTTTATAAATACTGAAATTTTATGAAATTATTAGTATATAAGTATAAATTGAAATTTTATAAAAAAATTATAATACCAAATATTTATTTTATTTGTAACATTATAATTTTAAAAAAATTGGTTTTAATTTATATTCAAATATTTGAAATTTTATAATTGTTGTTGTATTTTTAATAAAAAAATTTTCCATAAAATAAATATTCAGTATTTTAAAATTATTTTTCATAAATTTTAAAAATTGAATAAAAAAATTATTTGAAATTTTCAATTTTTTTGTTTAAGTTTTATAAAAATGGTTATCATAAATTTTTCATAAAGGATAAATTACGTAGTTGAAAACTAGTTACCACAGTAAAATCTAAAATGGTAAAAGTAATAAATATAATAATAAAAGAACTAAAACATGTTTAAAACATGTGTGGGAACGATTCTATGAGGTTTGGATAGAACTAATCACATCCCCACTCCATTACATTATAATGTTTTATGTCACATGACTTATTTATCATGTTCTCCCTCTATATAATGTTGAAATATTTAAAAAAATCTCATTTTCACACATTATAAATGGGTATTCTCACCACCCAATCATGGAACAGATAAAAATTGTATTACATACTAAAAAACTACCATTTTTCATTACCCTAGAATAATATATAACTATCTTGAAATTTGGGTCATAATAAATTATCTTGTTCCATACATTTCTAAGGGATCTTCCAAGGAAGTCTCACAGTTCTCAACATGAGTGATAATTATTACATATATTCATTTGTTCATATTTTTTATTTTAAAATTTTACTCAAAAAATTATAATATAATGAAATATTTTTTATACATAATTTAATTATTCTGTGGTAATAATTACCAATCATGCTTTCCATTTTCCGAAAATAAAAATGAAACTGTAATGTTTGCGTTGTGCGAACTACCAAATCCATGACACAACAAGTTTTTTTTCCTTCACCTACATAAATGGATGGTAATAAAGGGGATTTTAAAAAATTATAATTTTACATGTTTTTAATTCTGAAATAGTAAAATATATTACTCTATTCTCATGTACTATGGAATATGGAATCGTCAACCAAGTGTACATGTGGACTACCACCTCCATAGAAAAATTGATTTTATATTTTTTTATTTTCATCATAACCTTAAATGTTTGGACATGATAATGGGTTCAATAGTTATATATGTTGTTTATAATATCATTAAGGTTCTATTATGAAAAAATTATAACCTATTAATGATGTTACCAACAAATGATTATCGTAAATTCAATCATTTTAAAGAAGTGAAATAAGAAGAATATAATTAATTACAATTATATAATATTTTTATATATATTAATTATTATAAAATACTTTTTAATTTGTATTTATTACACTAATAAACACAAAATTAAATCAATTTTATACCATCGTAGTGATATTGATACAAAATCACCTCATAAGAATCTATTAATCTTGGTACGTTCAGAGATGATTATTAAAACTTAATTAATATTATAATATGATATAAATATGTAAATAATATATTTTTTGGTTATAGAAATGATGTTTTAATTTTTTAACTCATTAATTAAGAAAGAAAATTAGGTAGAAAATCACCCAAAATTGTCATTTTCGATTTAATATTATAAAATAAAGACTAATGTAAAAAATGAAAGGAAATTTATATGCAAAACATCACTATAATTCATAATTTATGGTACTATTAATGAAATATTGGATAATAGAAAATAAAAACACCATTATTACAAAACTGGTTCAAAACAATCACTATTTCCCACAACCAACAACAAAAATAAGTAAAAAAACTAACATAAATCTGGAGAATAACTATAAATAAAAATTATAAAAATTTATGTAGAAAAACAGGTTTTGAAATATATGATTAATATATTTATAATTTTAATACATGAGATTGGTGTGTGTTCGACTTAAAGGGGAAATAAGGCAAGAAATTGTTTTTTTCTCTTTTCGGATACTTTGAGACATATTACATGTTATCCAACATGTTTTAATTATATGATGTTCAATTGAATTTCTATCCTATAAATTATATAAAAATTATTTCTTGGTAATTATATATTTATACAAATAAAAAGAATTTTATTTTCATCCAAAGGAATTTGAATCAAGTTTTACCTCATTTGAAAGAGTTCTTTGTAACATTGTTTTAATCGACTTTGTTGTGATCATTTTGATGATCTTATTTCAAATAAGTTGAGTAAATTTCATCCTTTTTTATATTATTTTGTATTCTATCATATTTTAATTTTTCACCACATAATCCCTTATTCAAATATTTCATTCCACATGATGAATGTTTCTTCTAAGGGATATTAATAACTCAAATTTATTTTCATTCTTTTATAATTTCATATCTTGATCATTATTCTTTCATGTTTATGTTGTCCCACCCTAATATCTTATGATATCTTATTTTATAATCCAATTTGTGAAAATTTTATTTTAGTACAAATAATCATTTATCACCCTTTTTACAATGTTGGTTTCGAAAAAATGTATATTAATTTTGTTTTAAAGGTTCCTTTTATTTTATTATCAAAAAATTTATCTATGTATCGACATTTAGTATAGAAAAATTTATACAAATTTAAAGGATCCATTTTTATGGATAATATTTTTAAAATTAATAATTTTTGAAATATTTCACTTCCCCTTTTCAAAAGAATCATTTGAAAGTGACATATATGTTTTTATTTTCAATCAATGTTTAAAATATTTTCTAAAATATATTTTATGATTTCACCTCCATTTTCAATTTCATATTAAAAAATATTTACACTTATGGGATTTATGATGCATGATTTATTAACTTATATATATAATTTTGAGGATTTTAGTCATTGTATCGAACAATTGGACTATGGATACCTTCATGTGTGATATCATTTGAAGCAATCATTTATAAATATTTTTTCATCTATGTAAATATCCTTCTTAGTTTCCATTATTACACTGGGGATATTTTCTTTTGAAATCAACCAGATTTTTTCTATGGATGGATCATGTAATTTTATTTCAATCAACGATATGATTGATCATTACCTTTTTTATTCCTATCAATCCAACATTAATAGGAATAAACCTTAATCCAATGCCTTTTATATGTGAACAATATATATTACATCCTTTTATTGAAGGGTGTTCACCTAGATTCCAATCATCATTTGATTGTTGAAATTATTATCTTAGTTGGATACCCTTTTTCTATATGGTTTAAATACCATTTTCTTTGTTATCTTAATTGATGTTCATTTATCTAAAATGTTATTAAACATATTTTCATACAATTTTATTTTAATGGGTTTATCATGGTGATGAGATGCTTATGTGAATCCATTTGAAATGAATATCCAAACCATTATATTTCTATGGTTCTATTATTTTTGATAAGTGATTTATTTTCATATGGAACTCATAAGTATATATGATTATGGTTTGGGTCCAATATCACCATCTAATTCATGATTAATATTTTATATCACATGAGAAAGGTATTAATGAGTATATTTTAGTTTCATGTATGAATGGTAACTAATTTTTTGGTACATGAGAGTTATTTGACCTATACAAAAGTGTGTTACATTTTTGAAATATGTTTAATAGAGTTATACTTATTCTATTCACTATGTTATGTTCACAAGGATCATGTATATTGAATCACTCATTTTATTCATGTACTATATTATGTCAAGCATTATGCCATGATTTATGACCTAAAAATTATTGGATATCATTTTCTTAAGTATATTGACTATAACATTATTCATATCATATTCTCTCTTATGATCATAGATAGTTATCACCTATGTTTTACCTTACTGGGCATCTGAGATCACCCCATTAATATTTATTACATTTCATTAGGTGATGAAGAAATATAATACATAAGATGTAAATATATGGGTATATTATGAAAAAACAAAATTGGGAGATGTTAAAGACATATTATGGATTAAAACTTTACTCTCATATTAGAAATAAAAAACATCCCTTAGAAAAAAAATGATATTAGTCAGTTATTATTTCATCCTAATTCAATAAAATTGGAAACCCAAATGATATAGGGAATGTATTATAATGAAATATTTTCATTAAATTATGTATTTACTAGATTATTAGGTTTGGGTTTTTATAGTTGGTATCAGAGTAGGGTTTAGATAACCTTAGAGGTTAGGATGATGTTAATTAAGGATGATTTTACAGTTTTAAATGTTATCAATATTTGATAAGTAGAGGATTAACCTGTTTTAAAATACATAGATAGCCTTTTATTATAGATAATGTAATATCCAAATTCTTTGGGATTATGATAAGATATCTTCAGTTAAACCCCAATGGAAATTATAATAGATATTTCTATGTATAGGATGACAACCTAAAATTTTGGTAAGGTAGATATTGTGTGGTTTTCATTGAAAATAAAACCTAGTCAGGATACTGGAATATGGATTCAGGCTTTAGCAAAGTATTACCTAGTGGTAATAACCTTGAATATGGAATATTATGTATTTACTCATCTATGGCCTGACTAATGAAAAGGATCCCTACCTACACAACCACATAGATACTCCAAAGAGAAATTCTATGATTGATAGTATTCTATTTATGAACCTCTATAAAGGGTTTATTTATTAATTACTTTGATGTAATATTTTAATAAGTATGAGAGAAAACAAGTTAAATTGATCTTGTTATAACCAATAGAATTGTAGGATTAAAATGTATTACATAGTTGAAATAAAAGTATCATATGTTGAAATGAATGTGTCATTAGAGAATACATCTTATGATTAATCATTCGCATTAATGTAATCTAATTCTTTGAGAAATCAGGATAACCATTATTGTTTGAGTATTAGGATGAAATAATTTCACGAGGTTGAATTTGAGAGATGTATGTTTTCAAAAACCAGTATGTCTTATAACCGAATAAGGTAGTATTCTTAAATTATTGAAAATAATTGTATATTTCTGTTATGATAGAAGGGTGAGTATCATACTCTTACTTAACGTATTGATGTTGATACAGTACTAGAAATTAATTTTTAATAATAATATCAAATTTCAATAGTTTTTGACATATATCAATGGAATCCTTCTATATTCTAAAATTTGTGAAGATTATATTGAACATATAAAGATTTTTCTAAGTTTATTTTCAATAATTGTTTGTAAATATATATTATATGGTATCAAAAACCATAAATAATTATTTTATCATAAGGTTATATTTTTTTGATAATTATTTATTAACACATGATTTCATAATGTATAAATCTTAGGATTAATATAATCTTGATGTCGAGGTGATAAGGGGTAGATTAATATTGATAAAATTATGTATTTTAATTGATTATTGATATAAATAAAATGTGGTCCATGGTATTATTTAATAAATCATATCTAATTTTTGGGATTATAATATATATTTACTAGATAGTGATATCAGGAACTCGTAATTAATTCATTTGGGTGTTCAAAGTAGAGTTAATTTTTATAGAAATATATAATCTCAAAATTATTTAATTTAATGGGGATTCAAATTGTTTTGTAAAGGTATGAAATAGAGAATATATTATTAGTTTATATATATACTGGGATACATGAATATATGAATGATCAATGTTTTTGAGGAATGATAAGTGACATGGTATAGCCTATGAAAGTAAGGAAGATGTCATATTAGAAGTTACATACTGAATGTTGAATATATTAATAACACCATGACCTACAATACTCAAGGAATAATATTTAAAATTGTGTAGACTTAATTTATTCAAGGGGGAGAGAATGTAATGAACCTAGATTTAGATACTTTAAATTAATATTATATTCAATAGCTTATGTAATACTGAACACCGAACAAACACAACACCCGATTAAAATAAACCACAAAAATTTATAAAAACAATAATAATATAATCATTTGTATATAAAACTAAAATAATAAATTTAAATAATTATAAATTATTATTTTAATTGATTAATATATTAAAAATATTCCTTTCAAAGAACCACATAAAAAATGTGTCTGGTATACTACATTAATAAATTAAATTTATCATATTAAAACGTCTTTTATAATATGAAATATGTATATTTTTAAAAAAATGTATATTCAATTATTTTGAAATTTATATGTATTAAGATTAATGAAACTTTACATTTAAGAAGTTATTTTTCAATAAAAAATATTTTCCTTCCTATTTTTTATTTTTAATTAAATAATTAAACATACAAATTACATAATTTTAATAATATAAAAATAAATTCACTTTTGAATTTATAATATCAACAATTAAACATGGTTTATTTTTTAAATTTTTTGAAAAATAATGATTTTGGTTTAATAGTGTAAAATCGAGTTTTTACAAACACTACAAATTTTTTGACATTATCAGTAAATAAGTATGAATTGTAAATTTATGAAACAAAATTTATAATAAAAAATATTTATATATGTGACATTATAAATTTTTTATTTTTTAAAAAATTTAAAAACCCTTATTTGGTATTGTATACTTTATGTTTTACTTCTCTAATAAATTGTCTTTAATACAACATATATTTTGTATTCACAAATTAACTAATATCAATTTTAAAAATAAAATAAAAATTGTATTTTTAATTTTAATTCATTAGGTCCAATTTAAATAATAAGAACCCTTTGTGTCCATAAAGGTTAAATTACCAAGTTAAAAACTATATACAATGATAAAAGATAAAAAAAGTAAAAGTAAAGAATATTGGATTAAAATACATAAAACATGTTTAAGACATGTGTAAGAATAAATTTATTAGGTGTGGATCAACCTTATCTCTTCCACAATCTATTATTTCCAAATTTGGAAGTCACTAGATATGTTTAACATGTGCTCCCTTTTATATGAAGTTGAAATACATACAAAAATTTCAGTCTCACCACATATAAAAGGTGTCAATTAACTCCCCATTAAGGAACTCCTAAAAATATGGTTTCCACTTGACATGCTGACATTATTCCTTAACCTAGAATTATATTTCATTAAATTGAGATTATTATCAGAATAGATTATACTATTCATTTTATTTCTATGGGATCTTCAAAGGAAATATCAAAGATTCAACATGAGTAACTATTTTTTACTTTACTTCTTTATAATATTTTTCTTTTTAATTATAATTTTAGAATCCATTTTAATGAAATTATTATTGGGTATATAAGTAATGTCATTATTCCATTGAAATAATCATTAATCACGTTTTCCTATTTCTATTAAAGAAAATGAAACTGTATTTTGTGTGTTTTGTGGACTATTGAAACCATGACACATGATGTTTTTTTCCTTCTCCACCTTATAGGGTAGGTATAAAAGTATAATTCAATAAATAATTATGATATGTATATCATGATTGTGGATATTAAAAAATAATCCATATTACTCATTTCTCTTATTGTTTGGAAAACAACATCCTCAACCATGTATATTTGTGGACTACCACCACCGTGGAATGAGTTATTTTGCAACCCCCAAAGATTTAATATTGTGTTAGTTCTTCAAAGTAATTAAATAACTTTCACTACACGCAACATCGAGTTCAAATGCACCATGAATTTCCAAACTAGCTGTTCAAAAGAGGTTATGAAAAGTATTTACAAAATTTTGAACTATATATAATCCTTATAATTTTAGAATCCAAATTATGAGTTTCTTAGACATAATTTAAGAATTAATTTATTTTTTCAGATAAAAGAAGTATTTTTCAAAAAATATACTTTTACCACCTTTAAATGGTGAACCCTTTTTAAATACAATATTTGAATCTTTTATATATTCAATGTGATAAAATAAACTTCTTCTTTAGAATCAGGACATAAGAATTTAGTTTCAATAAATTTTTGGTGTTTTTCTGGAAACATTCATATTTTGGAGAATAATGAAAAATACTATACTTTAACTGAAAATAACCTTTTTAATCAAAATAATTTATAGTCCTAAATTATACATTTTTTTGTTTTGAAGTAAAAATAGATTATATAATTACCATTTAATCCAATGTCTGTCTTTGTAAGTAATTTCACTTTGAAATTGGACATAAACAAGTGTCAAACTTTTGATAGTTATTATTTTTTAAAAAATACGTCTTTTTGTTTTGACAGCGGGAATTAATTTTAAATTAATAAATGAAACTAATATGTTTTTAATTTGGTAAAATAGACATTATTATTGAATTCTAAATATCAAAATTAGATTGGGGAGAATTTTTGGTATTTTACTGAAAACTTTCATTTTTGATGAATAGTGAAAAATACTGAGTTATTTTTTCAAAACCGTCTTTTTATTTAAATAATTATTTAATTTATATAAATTTATTTTAGGTCAGGATATATACATAATCCCTATATATGTTCAATTTAATTCATTGTGGTCATTTTGTAATAATATGATATATATACAATTTTATTGAACTTTTCACCGTCTTTTACCCACCTCCTACGAGAATTTGAAAATTCACATAAAACATAATTTTACCACTTTTGTGAGTTGAATTTCGAAAATCTGTGAGACACAGTTAATATCAAGGAGTAAAATGTGGTTCAATAAGATAAAAATAATTTTTGTGAACAGTAACTTTTTCTTTTATTAACAACGGTTAAAAGTAAATAGGGTAATTAAGGGTAAAAATGATATTATTATTCCCCTAACACATGTCCTAATTCTATTAGATAAGTATAATTCAAACAAAAACAACCTTAGGAATAAAATATGATCCTCTTTGGTCCACTTGAATTATATTAGGTCATTTATTGTTATTTAATTCAAAGAAGTGTTAAAAGAGTTAAAATCAATGTTTAATAACTAAGAAAAATTTATATAGGGTTATAAATAAGATAAATTCGATTATAAATTTTAATTAGAAATAAAAAAATATTTCCTACGTAATCGTATTTTATTTATAATTTTTAGACATTAAATAATATAATTTATTGATGACACAATGGTGATTTAGTAATTACCTAATTAATGGAATATTAAACTAATTGATCTTATAAATTTCCAAATAAATGTAATTTGAGACTTTTAATGAATTACACTATTTTTTATGTTAATATGACATGATAGGGTTGGTAAGATTAATTTTATTCGAAGTAATAATGCTGTTATGATTTTAACAAAAAATAAATACCAAATAGTGTCAAAATTGACATAAAATAGTTTTTAAAACAAATTTTATATTATTAAATGATATAATTGTCCTTAAAATATAAGGTTCGGCCAAAAGACTTATATAATAATATATATGACATTAATTAACCAATTGGTGTTCTATTAGTGGTTTATAGTAAGTTTATTAACCATATGGTGTAAGAATACAAGAAGACATAGTAAAAGATAAATTATTTAACATAGAGTTAAATATAAATGATAAGGTTAAAATTGTTACCTAAACTTGTATAAAACCTATTTTTTGAGAGTATTTCGACCCATACCCACACTAGCCTATAAATAAGTCACTTTGGATCCATTATAAACCGAATATGAATTAATTATAAAATAATATTTTAAGTTTTTTCTAAGATGCCCCTCACCCCTCTTATAAAAGGGCACTCCACCTTCTCTCTAATTAACACCTTCAAAGCCTTTTGGATCAGCCAAAATCTACCCAAATACTCTGTCAACTATCATACCTTCATTTTAGAGGCCCTATTTTAGTAATAAATCCGTCTTAAAGATCCCTTTTGATCAAATCAAAAGGAAGAACCCGAAAAAGATGTAATAATTTTACCGTCCTATTTCAAGTTATTTTCTTATTCCACTTCTTCTTTCTTTGTAATTTACATTATAAAATAATAACTCCAATATCTTATATATAATACGATGTTATTATACATATGTAACAACATTATTCATTATTCTATCCATCATATGAATGATAATGCCACCATGCGTGCGTACGTATGGCTTACTGTCTCCACGTCGTGGTGTAATTTGTTATTCAACAGTATGTTATTTGGATGGATATAATGATGGGTAATATGTATATAAATAACGAAAATAACATGATAATGTCTCTGTAAAATTAATATATAATCCAATTACACACCTTTAATGAAATGATATTGTCGCTCGTGCGTACGTACGGATTACCGTCTCTACGACGCAATGAGATTCATTTCCACGTTCACCATTCGTCAACAATTATAAAAAATATATATTACTAAAAAGTATATAATATATTAAAAAATAATTCTACTGGATATATATATATTTGTGTGCGTGTGTACTTACATATATCTTATTCACTTAGTTCTATTCAACACGATATGAAAACGGAAACAACGTTAATGCGTACGTACGGACTACCGTATCCATAAACGGTGTTTTTAATTTCATATATATGTATATTATACATATTTATATTATAAATATATATGATATATAAATAATGTTTTATATTTTTTAAGTATTTAAATCTTTATCTATGTGATACAATCAAGACTAACAAGTTAAAACATGTACGATAAAGAAAATGATTACTAACCGAAATTTTAATTTAACATGGAAATTATTATTAAATGGGTAGTATAAAGTCATAAATGTATCATTTATGATATCATAAATATTAAAATGGTTATGGTATAATTTAATTACATACTTCGATCATCATACAGGAGGTTAAACGTACCCTCGATGAAATGAAAGTGCAAGGTAAGGGTTAATTCCTCAATCTCATTATTATTCGAGATTGTTTATGTGTAAGTATTTACTGGGAAATTTTATCATCAATGATGATTTTTCATAAAAATTATTTCAAAATGAATATTTTAAGGATTTGTGAAAGGTACTCTTTATCAAGATCATAATTTTAGATGTTTTAAAGAATTATCTCTTTAAATATCTTTAATAATGTCCATGTTTTCAAAATGATTTTAAGGATTTATTTAGATGGACATGAATTTTTTGAAATGATAAATCTTTTAAAAAAGTTGAAAAGTGGTATGGGATACTTGGATTCAAAAATATATTTTAAATTACTTCCTTTATAAACATGGAACTTTTCAATGTTTTCAAAAAAAGAGATATTTCTTTCAAATAGTTTTGATTTTGTCTATGTTAACATCCTTTGATGAATTTTAAGCATATTTGAAGTTAATTTATTATGATAAAAAACTTCCATATTGTATTGATGGTTTTGTGATATGTTGGACTTTGGATGATTTATTTTTATACCATTCATTGTTTATGGAGAAATTATTGACATTTCATATGCTAGTTTTAATATGAATATTTATGTTATGTTTAAACCAGTTCATATGAGGAATGCATTGGAATTAGTAAGTGATGGGTAGAGCCCGCTATAGATCCTCGATGCATCGGTAGGTCTCATGAGACAAACTAGTTTCTTGGCATCAGGCCTTGAAAAAATCTTATTTGTATTCATTGCACAAGGCCTTGACTATGTGGTTATGATAGTCTAGAATTATGCATTCCATCATTATGAAAGTGGTTATTGATATTGCATGTGATTATTCGACTAGTAAAATATCCATGTGAATAAGTAAATGGAATTATTTCATTATATTTTTTCCATGTTATTCTGAATTTCATGTTTAAAAGGCTTTTGTTTTAGTTATACATTTCCTTAAATGATTATTCTTATTTATGAATGTTTCCGCTATATTGTTATCCTTATTGAGAATCTAAGATCACCCCTTTCTATGTTTAAATTTTCTCAGGATACCAATAAGTGTATTATGATTGATAAGCAGGGTTAAGCTATGGGATTAATGGCATTATCAAAGGATAATTTATGTTGTGTTTTATTTTCTAAATTATAATGTAACGTCCATGTATGTAATCTATTTTCCAAGACTGCTAAACTGATCGGTCTTTTGTGACTTTACACCTTGTAATCATGCCAATGTTTCAAAATAATGAACCAACTCTGGGTAACTGGGGTCGGGGCATTATAGTTGGTATCGAAGGAAGTTTATCAATAACCTTGGAAACTAGATTTAGATAACCCTTGATTAGAGCACATTACCCTAAGATAGATTTTGAGGGTTAGTATAGAAGAACTTCCTAACATTTTGGTAATGTAGAGATTTTGTGAGTTTTCTGAGTAATACATCCATGTCTGGAGACGAGCTGGTATTGGGGGCTCTGGTATAGATGTACCTAGGGGTAAAACCCGAAAACACCGCTTTGACCTAGACTCGAACGGGAACCGGTGCACGAAAACGGGCCTTGCTACACTCTTAGTTACGACACTCCCGGGGGATATGCTTAGGACAATTCTCATTTTCTTTACAAACCATTACAAAGGGTTAATGAGTATATAATTCCTTAATGAAATCATTTTTATGATTAGGGATTATATCCATAAGCTGTTCAATTTATTTTAAGTGTTTTAGATGTTTGGAATTATGTGTTTTGATTCATACACCAATATAGCGTATGACATTGTATAAAAATGGCTCCTAGTAGAAGGAATGTGAACTCCAACAATACGTATGATCCAAAGAGTAAGAAGGATAATATATTTCACGGTATTAAGCCACCATTTTGAAGGGAAATTGTCTCCCATGTATTCTCAACATATGATGAAATAGTACCATGTGTTAATAAGATAAGTAAAGCATTATATGAGTCAGATGGCTTTGAAGGGAGGCAAGAGAAGAAAAGGATGGAAGAGAGAAAGATGGATAAAGTGAAGAGGGAAATGAAGAATTTTCTCATATATGATAAATTTGGGAAGAAACACCCTGGAACTTTCCTGAAGGGAATGGTAGTTTGTTATAAGTATAGATAAAAGGACACTAAGTACATGACTACAAGGGTATGAAAAAGGTTTCAAATGTACAATGCTTCATCTGAAAGGAGTTGGGACACTACGAAAACCAGTGTTCAAATCATCAGAGTATTCCCCAAATGATTCTATTGGATAATAATCATGTTATGATACTACCACAGATGAGGTGGAATGATTAGAGTTCTTATGTTGTTATTAAATAATTATTTCATTTGAGTGTTGTATCAACGATGTACTAGACATTGTAATAATGGAGTATATAAGGATTATACGTCCGTACTATTTCATTAAGGACTTGAGATCGTGTGGAACCAAGAAAAGTGACTCAATTGCAGGTTAAATTTTTGTAATATATATGATGAGAAAAAGATAAACCATAATATGGTTCTAATACCGAGGAAGTAATTTTGGAATAATACATGATTGATTTGGATAAATTATATTGGATATTCTTGACTACCTTGAAACTGATTAAGGATGTGTATATTCCATCATTGTATTATTTTAAAACATTTTTGGATAGAAGTAGTATATCTAGTACTCTATAAGGAATAAGGGATCATGAATGTAATCAATATGGTTTTATGGTAATTCAGGATGTTGCAGTGTTTTAAAAGAATACATGATGAAGGTGTTCACATGTTATTATGCAGAAAAAAAGATCTTCATTGTGTTTACCTTCCTTATAAATTTTGGACTGTGAGTTTGGATAGAATTATTTTGGATAATTCTAGTTTGATATTATTTTTGGATTTCCATAAAAGGACAACCCGGAGGATGGGCGGCAACCCGTCGCATCCGGCAAGGCCACGAGTCTTGAACCCGCAACCAAAGGGCGACAAGGGTTTATCACCTACCACTGGCCCATGTAATGTCCTGGATTGAATAATGTAGTTTTTATTAAAAGGTATGGTGGATGAATTAGAAATTCATTTTTTTGGAACCCTATATGAATAGTATAAATGGAATTTTTTTAAGTTGTATTATCTTTTAGAGTGAAAGATGAGTTTGTGGTAGATAGTGAAAGGATGGAACTATAATTGTCAAGTATATAAATATATTTTTTTCTACTCTTATTCTATGAAGAAATTAATTCTTAAACATTAGGTAAGGGATCTTAAAACTAAAAATGTGTTATCCTAATACCTTAAGTTTTTTTTGAATCGATGATATTTTAAATCATCATAGATTGATGGATTTGAGGCCCCCAATTCTACAATTGTTTGTTACTGATGACCTCAATCACTTCTTATAAATATTTATGTTTTTCTCAAATTATGTGTCTCTAATTACCACCAATGTTCTCCTAATTGAGATCATAATTTGTTGGTGAACTTTTCATTTCTCTTTTCCTCTAATTAAGACTAAATTTTATTAACCCAATTTCCGATGTGGGTTTTCCCACAAAGGTATTTTCTATTTTCATCCTTTTATGTTAAAAAAATTCAAATTGTGAGGATGCAATTTATTGAAGTAGGGAAGAATGTAACACCCCAAGTTTTCATATTATGTTAGTTCTTCAAAGTAATTAAATAACTTACACTACATGCAACATTGAGTTCAAGCGCACCACGAATTACCAAACTAGTTGTTCAAAATATTTTATGAAAAGTACTAACTGAATTTTGAACAATATATAATCCTTATAATTTTAGAATCCATATTATGAGTTTCTTAGACATAATGTAAGATCTAATTCATTTTCTTTCAGATAAAAGAAATATTTTTCAAAAAATATACTTTTACCACCATTGAATAGTGAACCCTTTTTAAATACAATATTTGAAACTCTTATATATTCAATTTGAAAAAATAAACTTCTTACTTAGAATTGGGACATAAGAATTTAGTTTCAATAAATTTTTGGTGTTTTTCTAATAACTTTAATATTTGGGTGAATAGTGAAAAATACAATATTTAACTAAAAACAAATTTTTTAATCAAAATAATTTATAGTCTTAAATTATAAATTTTAATGGTTTGGAATTATAAATAGATTATATTTTTACCATTTAATCTAATTCTGGTCATTGAATGTAATTTCCATTTGAAATTGGACATAAACAAGTGTCAAACTTTTGATAGTTATTATTTCTTAAAAATATGCCTTTTGGTTTTGACAGCGGGAATTAATTTCAATTTAATAAATGCAACTTATATGTTTTGAATTTTGTAAAATATACTTCATTATTAAATTCAGAATATCTGAATTAGCGTAGGGTGATTTTTTGTTATTTTTCTGAAAACATTCATTTTTTGATGAATAGTGAAAAACACCGAGTTATTGTTTAAAACCGACTTTTTATCTAAATAATTATTTATTTTATTTAAATTTATTTTAGGTCATAATATATACATAATACCTATATATTTTCAATTTAATTCATTGGGGACATTTTGTAATAATATGATATATATATATATATATATATATATAATTTTATTGAACTTTTCACCGTTTTTACCCACCTCCTTGGAAAATTTGCAAATTCACATAAAACATAATTTTAAAACTTCTGTGAGTTGAATTTAGAAATTCCTAGAGACATGGTTAATATAAAGGAGTAAAATTTGGTTCAATGAGTTAAAAATAATTTATGGTGAATTGTAACTGTTTACTTTTATTTGACATGTTTAAAAATAAATAGGGTAATTATGGGTAAAATGATATTATTATTACCCTAACACATGTCCAAATTCTATTGGATAAGCATAATTCAACCAAAAACAACCTTAGGAATAAAATATGAACCTATTTGATCCACTTTGATTTTATTAGGACATTTAATGTTATTTATTTCAAAGAACAGTAAAAAGAGTTAAAATCAAAGTTTCATAACTTAATGATTTTTAATATAGGGTTATACATGAGATAAATTTGATTATAAATATTCATTAGAAAGATAAAACTATTTCCTACATAATGATATTTTATTTATAATTTTTATACATTAAATAATGTAATTTATTTATGTCACAATGGTGATGTAGTAATTACCTAATTAATGGAATATTAAACTAATTGATATTATAAATATGAAAATAAATATAATTTGAGACTTTCTAGGAATTCCACTAATTTTCTAGGTTAATATGACATGCAAGGGTTGGTAAGATGAATTTTTTCTAGAGTAATAATGTTGTTATGATTTTAACAAAAAAACCAAATAGTGTTAGAATTGACATAAAATAGTTTAAAAAACAAATATTATATTATTAAATGATATAATTGTTCTAAAAGTCTATGTTTCGGCCAAAAAACTTATATAATAATATATATGAAATTAATTAACCAATTGGGGTTCGATTGGCAGTTTATAGTATGATTATTAACCATATAGTCTAAGAATACAAGAAGACACAATAAAAGTTCTATTGGTTGAGATGATTTTGACCCACCCCACCCTAGCCTTGAAATAAGTCACTTTGAAGACATTATAAACCGAATATGAATATATTATAAAATAATATTTTAATTTTTTCCTAAGGTGCCCCTCACCCCTCTAATAAAAGGGAACTCCCCCTTCTCTCTAATTCACAAATTCAAAGCCATTTGGCTCTACCAAACTCTACCCAAATACTCTATCAACTATCCTCCATTCATCCTAGAAGCCCTCAATTAGTCAGAAATTCATCTTAAGGATCCATTTTGATCAAATCAAAAAGAAGAACCCGAAGAGGAGGTAATAATTTCACCACCTTCTTTCAAGTTCTTTTCTTCTTCCACTTCTTCTTTCTTTTTTATTTCCATTATAATATAATAACTCCAGTATCTTATATATACTGTGATGTTATTATAAATATTTCATAACTTAATTCATTATTCTATCCATATTATGAATGATAATGTCACCATGCATGCGTAGGTATGGATTACCGTCTCCACGTCGTGGTGTAATTTTTTATTTTACACTATATTATTTGGATGGATATGATGATGAGTAATATATACATAAATAATTAAAATAACATGCTAATGTCTCTGTAAAATTAATGTATCATCCAATTCTAGACCTTTAGGGAAATGATATTTTCGCTCGTGCATACGTATGGATTACTGTCTACACGACGCGTTGATATTCATTTCCACGTTCATTATTCATCGACAATTATAAAAAAATATATATTACTAATAAGTATGTAATATATGACATAATAATGAAACTGGAGATATATATATATATATTTACTTACATATATCTTATTCACTTAGTTCCGTTCAACAGGATATGAAAACAGAAACAGCTTTTATGCGTACGTACGGACTACCGTTTCCATAAACGGTGTTTTTTATTTCATATATATGTCTATTATACATATTTATTTTAGAAATATATATGATATATAAATCATGTTTTATATTCTGGAAGTATTTAAATCTTGGTCTATGTGATACAATCAAGAGTAACAAGTTAAAACACTTACGATAAAGAAAAAGATTATTACCCGAAATGTTAATTTAACGTGGAAATTATTATTAAATGGGTAGTGTGAAGTCATAAATGAATCATGTATGATATTATAAATATTAACATGGTTCTGTTATAATTTAAAAACATACTACGATCTTCATACAAGAGGTTAAACGTACCCTCGACTAAAGGAAAGTGCAAGGTAAGGGTTAATTCCTCAATCTCATTATTATCCGAGATTGTTTATGTGTAAGTATTTACTGGGACATTTTTATCAAAAATGTTCTTTTTTCATAAAATTTATTTCAAAATGAATATTTTAAAGTTTTTTGAAAGGTAATCTTTATCAAGATCATAATTTTAAATGTTTTAAAGGTGTATCTTTCTAAATTTTTTTAATTAATTTCCATGTTTTCAAAATGATTTTAAGGATTTATTTATATGGACATGAATGTTTTGAAATGATAATTCTTTTATAAAGATTAAAAGTGTTATGGGACACTTTGATTCAAAAATATATTTTAAATAAATTCCTTTATAAACGTGTGACTTTTCAATGATTAAAAAAAGAGATATTTTTGTCAAATAGATTTTATTTCATTTATGTCAACATCCTCTAATGGATTTTGAGCTTATTTGAAGTTGATTTATTATGATACAAACCATCCATATTTTATTGATGGTTTTTTGATATGTTTGATTGTGGATGTGTTATTTTTATACCATTCATGGTTTATGGAGAAAGTATTGACATTTCGTATACTAGTTTTAATAAGAATGTTTATGTTATGTTTAAACCTGTTTATATGATGAATGCATTGGACATAGTAAGTGACGAGTGGAGCCCGCTATAGCTCCTCGTTGCATCGGTAGGTCTCATGAGACAAACTAGTGTCTTGGACCAAGGCCTTGACAAAATCTTATTTGTAGTCTTGGCATAAGGCCTTGACTATGCGGTTATGATAGTGTTCCATTACGCATTCCGTCATTTGGAAAGTAGTTATTGATATTTCATTTGATTATTCAACTAGTAGAATATCTATATGAATAAGTAAATGGAATTTTTTAATTTTATTTTTTTCCATGTTATTCTGAAGTTCAAGTTTAAAAGGCTTTTTTTAGTTATACATTGCCTTAAATGTTTATGCCAATTTATGAATGTTTCCACTATATTGTTATCCTTACTGGGAATCTAAGCTCACCCCTTTCTATGTTTTAATTTTCATAGGATACCAAGAAGTGTATTATTATTGATAAGGAGGGATAAGCTAGGGGATTAATGGTCTAAAGTGTAATGTAACGTCCATGTATGTAATCTATTTTCCAAGACTGCTAAATCAATTGGTCTTTTGGGACATGACTCCTTGTAATAATTCCAATGTATCAAAATAATGCACCCACTCTGGGTAACTGGGGTCCGGGCATTACATATTTTCATTTTTATTTTCATCACTAATTTACATTGTTGGTTTTGAGAATGAGTTTTTGTAACAACCCAAGATTTTTTGATATATTTCTCTTTAAATAAATTTCATTGATACCATGATTTACATGCAATACAGATTTTAAAATAACCATGAAAAAATATTAAAATATTATTAAATGAAAATTATATCAATTTATAATTCACTATGTCAATATTATCTTATTTTGAAATTATGGGGGTTTACTGAAAATATTTATTTTTTATTAAATAATTAAAATTATATATTTTTATAAAACATTCATTTATTTTTAATTAATTAAAGTAATTTAAAATTATCAATTGTATTTTTTATTTTTTATTAATTTCGTATAAGATAAAAATTTTACATTCAGATCCTTGGTTTACATGGTTTTTATATAAGTCACTTTTAAGGCTTAAAAAGACATCTTTTTTAAAAGAGTTTTTCCTCACATTATGATATATTATTTTTTAAATAATTTTCATCCACTTATATGAATTGAATATGATAAAATTAATTCAATATTTTTAATTAGGAAATTAAATTTTTTTAATAGGTCCCTTATATTTGTGGTCATTATGAATAGTAACAGTGGAAAAAATTATCACCTTGATCAAGGGTTAAATTTGTAATTAAGGTTAAAAAATAATGTGATAAGGCTTTAAGAATTTTCTAACACTTTCCTTTATCCAATTTAATGTATGGAGTTCGTAAATTTCTATTCAATTATTCAAAATATGGACACTTTTTTCCATTTTCATTGATATTGACTCGTAAGTTACTTTTAAAATGAAATTAAAAAATTTCACATTCTTGATATTAATATGTATTTTATTTTTCCACAAGGAAATAATTATGTGTTAAATTTTTAATGTTCATTCAAAATATAAATTTATTTTTTTCATTGATAATTTATTTTTTATTTTTAGTGATTGAATAATTACCTTAAATTCTTATGCAATACTCACACAAAAAAATATTAAAATAATAGAAAAATATAATAACTGATTTTAAAAATATTAAAAGAAATATATATTGGTTCAATTATAGTGTTTTATGTTTTTAATAGATACATATTACATGTTATGGATTTTCTAAATATTATAGTATAATTCAATCATTGTGTTAATTTATTTAGATTCATATTAAATTAATAGTGTCAAATATAAAATTAATTATATTTTATAATAAATAATATAATATTATATTAACTAAAATTAAAACCTTATCCAAGTAGATGGGAAATGGTTTAAAACATCAAAAAAAATTCATTTATTGGTTCTTTATCCTTTTATCATAACATTGTAGACCACTAAATGGTAGAAAGAAGTAATATTAATGTAATTTACAAAGGGATTAACAGGGGTTCAAAATAAATGATAAGAATTAAAACATAAGAAAAAAAACTTATGCGATACTTTTACTCATTTTCATCTTATATATGATGTAACGCCCCGACCCCAGTTACCCAGAGTCGGTGCATTATTACATAACATTGGCATGATCACAAGAAAGATCAAATCTCGAAAGACCGATTGGTTTAGTAGCCTTGGAAACACTAGATATATTCATAAGTTTTACATTACATCATAAAATGAAGAACTACTACAACAACATAATGTTTCCACAATCCACACTATTAACCCCTCATAAAATCCCTGCAGGTCATTCATAACTTACTTCTTCACATCCTGGGAAAAATAAAACATAGAAAAGAGGTGAGCTCAAATGCCCAGTAAGGATAAAAATATATAGCGGAAACTTTCATAAATAAGAATAAACATTTAAGGCAATGCATTACTAAAACAAAAGCCTTTTAAACTTTAACTTCAACATAGTATGGAAAAAGTAAAATGAAATAATTCCATTTACTTATTCACATGGATATTCTACTAATCGAATAATCACATGCAAAAATCAATAACCACTTTCATAATGTTGGAATGCATAATGCCAGACTATCATAACCACATAGTCAAGGCCTTGTGCCAAGACTACAAATAAGATTTTGTCAAGGCCTTGTGCCAAGACACTAGTTTGTCTCATGAGACCTACCGATGCATCGAGGAGCTATAGCGGGCTCCACCCGTCACTTACTAAGTCCAATGCATTCCCATATGAAAAGGTTTAAACATAACATAAACATTCGTATTAAAACTAGCATACGAAATGTCAATAATTTCACCATAAACTATGAATGGTATAAAAATAGCACATCCATAGTCAAACATATCACAAAACCTTCAATACAATATAGAAGCTTTGTATTACAATAAATCAACTTCAAATAAGCGTAAAATCCATCAAAGGATGTTGACATAGATGAAATCAAAATTCTTTTTAAAGAAATATCTCTTTTTATTTTGAAATCATTTAAGATCCATATAAAATAAAACATTTTCTTTGAAAATATTCTTATAAGCTTGTAAGGGAAGTTTTGAAGATTTTATAACGGCGGAAATTAGCCGCACCCGCCATATAAGTTAAAAAAAACATTCTTACCTTAATTCTGTCGAAAAGGTTAAAAAGGACCTTGTTTTGAAAACGACGGAAAGATTCCATTATAAACCTCTTATAAAAAGTTAAACAAGGGTATAAATGACTTTAACCCATATTCTTGTAAATAATAAATATGTTTTGAAATACATTTCGAAGAAACATGGATGTGGATGATAAAGAAATCCCAGTAGATTATTACGTATAAACAACCTCCGATAATGAAGAGATTGTGAAATAACCCTTACCAATTTGGTAACTTATGAAACATACAACCCATGTAAGAGGTATCATACAATGAATATGTAAATACACATAAATTAGGGTGTATTACATAGAGAATATAATTATGGGCAGTACATACACCACACAAAAGGTGATGGTGGAAATATGGCATGAATCTCACGAAAATAAGGAGTGAGATGAAAACCCCTTACCTTGTACTTTTCCTTGGTTGGGGTAGGTTAACCTCCTGTATAATGGTGAAATAATTGTTATTAAATTATACAAGAATCATATATATTAATATGATATCATATATGATCTTTTAACATTGATTTGTTAATAATATCTTAGAATTATCGTCGTTTCGGGTGTTAACTTACTCATTTTCTTTTATATGTTTTGTTACATAAGCCATGTTTGTTGTATCTTATTCATATCCAGAATGATATCAAGTCCTTAAACATCATTTTTAAATCATAAAATGATAATTATACTTGAATGGATACGATGGAGAATGAATCTCATCGCGTTCGTGGAGACGGTAGTCCGTACGTACGCACGAGCGACAATATCATTCTTTTGATATTAAAATAATATATAAATGGATGGTATATCATATATACAGAATCATTAACATGTTATATTTATTATTTACATGAGTTACACATCATTATTATACCCATCCAAATAATAATATATTGAATAACAATTACACCACGACGTGGAGACGGTAAGCCGTACGTACGCACGTATGGTGACATGTTATTCAAAGGGTGGATAGAATACTGAATATGGTTGTACCATATTTATAATAACATCACAGTATATGTGAGATACTGGAGTTATTATTTTAGAATGGTAAGAACAATGGAAGAAGAAGTGGAAGAAGAAAGGAACTTAGAAAAGGGTGGTGAAATCATTACCTCTTCTTCGGCTTCTTCCTTTTGATTTGATCAAAAGGGCTCCTTAGGTTGGCTTTCTGATCAAACTAAGGCCCCTAGGTTGTAGTTAGGGAAGTTGGGAGAGTATTTGGGAAGAGTTTGGCCGAACCAAAAGGCTTTGAAGGTGTGAAGAAATGAGAAGGAGGAGTGACCTTTTATAAGAGGGGTGAGGGCCACCTTTGGAAAAGCTAGAAATATTAATTTATAATAAATTCATATTCGGTTTCCAATGGCTCAAAAGTTGACTATTCAAAGTCTAAGGTGGGGATAGGTCGAAAACCACTCAACCAATAGAATTTAGACAGGTTTGGGTACTTATATTAACCTTATCTTTAAGTATTAACTCTAAGTTAATTAGTTTCACTTTTACAATGTCTCTTTGTATTTTTATATAATATGGTTAATAAACTTACTATATACATCCAAGCGACCCCCAAGTGGTACATTAATGATGAACCTATCATGATATAAGTCTCTTGGCCGAACCTTAGATTTTTAGGAATTTAATATCAATTAATAATATAATATTTGTTTTAAGAACTCTTTTATGTCAATTTTGAAACTATTCAATAGTTGATTTTTTGAAACTCATAACAGATTGATTACTTCTAACAAAGTCAATTAAATCAATCCTAATATATCATATTATCCTATAAAATTAGTTTAATTCATTAAAAGTTTAATATTATATTTATTTCGGTATTTATAATATCAATTATTTTAATTTTTCACTATTATAGTAATTACTGCATCATCATTGTGTCATAAATAAAATAAATTATATAATGTCTAAAAATTATAAATAAAATATCATTATGTATGAAATCTTTTTATATTTATAATGAATATTTATAATCTAAAATCAAACATATATAACCCTATGTAACAATTGTTTTTCTAAAAGATATATGCTTGTGTCATTTTTGTATTCATTTTAACTTAATTAAAATAAAGTGTCATTATCACTTACAAGTGGATCCATGGGGTCCCAAAATATACCCAAAGATGCCCATGGTCGACCATGTATCAACAAATAGGGTTAAGAAACGTTTTAGGGTAATTTAGTATTATTATAATATTATTTTTTTAACCCTTATTTACCGGATTTACCCTTAACCATGGTAAATAAAATATTTACCGCAGTAATTATTCAAAATGTCTAAAAATAAAAGTTACCTATTTACACAATTTGAACATCCTGATTCCAAATATGGAATCCATTTTCCTAAATTCAAAACACAGAAGTGGCAGAAATTAATTTAAAATTAATTCCCGCTGTCAAAAAAAAGCGTGTTTTAAGAGATAATAACTATCAAAAGATTGACACTTGTTTATGTTTGGTTTAATTGTAAAATTATGTCCAATGACCAACATTATATTAAATGGTAAAAATATATTCTAAATATACTTTAAAACCACTCAAATTCATAATTTATCAATATTAATTATTTTGATTAAAAAAGTTGTTTTTAATTAAAATTTAGTAATTTTCACTATTCATCAAAATATGAAAGTTATCCGAAATGTACCAAAATTTCACCTTAGGCTAAATTCGATATTCCGAATCCAAAAATGAATTACATTTTGAAATATAAAATATATATAATTTCAAAAATTAGGTATTACTATTCATAACGGCTAGTTTGATCGATTGTGGTGTGTGTTAAAACTCGAAGTTGCGTACAACACACGCTACTGTATTATTCAAAGGAAAGCGTACCGTGGAAGCTTGGGATGTTTCATTTTAAATTTTTTGATGTCCCCATTTAGTCAAAAAGTTTAAAATATTGTATTTAAAAAGGGTTCACTATTAAAAGTTGATAAAAGTGCAATACTGAAAATGAATTTGTTCTTGCATTATATCTAAGAAACTCATAATATGGATTCTAAAATTATAAGGATTATATAAAGTTTAAAATTTAGATAATACTATTCATAACCTCTTTTGAATGGCTCTTTTTTTGTAAGTCATGGTGTGATTGAACTCGGTGTTGCGTGTAGTGCAAGTTATTGAATTATTTTGAAGAAATAACACACTATGAAATCTTGGGGTGTTACATTCTCCCCTCCTTCAATAAATTGCGTCCTCGCAATTTTAAATTGTTCTTCGAAAATAAAAGGTTGAAAATAGAAAATATATTTGTGGGAAAACCCACATCAGAAATTGGGTTACTAAAATTTAGTCTTAATATGAGGAAAAGAGAAATGAAAGGATCACCACCAAATTATGATCTCGATTAGGAGAACATTGGTGGCAATTTGAGACATATAATTGGAGGAAAAACGTAAATATTTATAGGTAGTGATTGAGGTCATCAATTACAAACAAGTATAAAATTGAGGTCCTTAAATTCATCAATCTATGATGATTTGAAATACCATCGGTTCAACAAAACATAGGGTATTAGGATAACACATTTTTGACGTTTCAAAATATCATAGTTGAAATCCCACATCGAAAAATGAATTAATGAGGCCTCTATTTAAAATAAAGATTCGAAAGTATGAAGATTACCGAAAATAACACATACTAGTGTTCCATGTAGGAAAATATGGATATGGAAGAAAAATCTAACCATCAATTATCTGATTGAGAGTGGTAGAGAACATGGCTATGAAAAGGCCAACAATCCCAAAGCCATAAATTTGTGCTGATTTAAGGTACCATCTAGGACAACATTTTTGTTCTAAGTTTCTATTATTAATGTTGAGGAATTTATTTATGAGATTGGCTATGATAATAAGGAGATATACTTACTTTATAATTAGAATTTTACCCATTAATAAATTTCTACCACAAACTCATCTTTCACTCTAAAAGTTAATAGAACGTAAATTTTTTTTTTCTATTTATACTATTCGTACAGGGTTCCAAAATAAATGAATTTATAATTCATCTACCAGATCTTTTTAAAAAAACTACATTATTTAATTCAGGACATCTCGTGGGACAGTGGTAGGTGATACACCCTTGTCGCCCTTCGGTTGCGGGTTCAAGTCTCGCAGCCTTGCCGGACGCGACGGGTTGCCGCCCGACCTCCGGGTTGTCCTTTTATGGAAATCCAAAATAATACAAACTAGAACTATCCAAAATACTTCTATCCAAACTCACAGTCCAACATTTATAAGGAAGGTAAACATAATATAGATCCTTTTTACCCCGTAATAGCATATGAATACCTTCATCATGTACTACCATATTCCTTATTGATTACATTCATGTTCCCTTATTCCATATAGAATGATGGATATACTTCATTAATCCAAAAATGTTTTAAACCCCAACAATGATGGAATATACAAATCATTAATCAGCTTCAAGGTAGTCAATAATATCCAATATAATTTATCCAAATCAATCATGTATTATTCTAAAATCACCACCTCGGTATCTGAACCATATTATGGTTTATCATTCTCTCAACCATATATTTTCCAAACATTTAACCTGCTACTAAGTCACTTTTCTTTGTTCCACACCATCTCAAGTCCTTAATGAAATAGTACTGCAGTACAATCCTTATATACTCCATAATTATTATAACAAGTACATTGTTGATACAACACTCAATTGACATAATCAACATAAGAACTCTAATCATTCCTCTTCATCCGTGGTAGTATCATAACTTGATTATTATCCAATAGCATCATTTGCGACATAGTCTGATGACTGGGGCATAGGTTCGCGTAGTGTCCAAACTCCTTGCAAATGAAGCATTGTACATTTGAAACCATTTTCTTACCCTTGCAGTCATGTACTTTGTGCCATTTTCCTCCACACTTATAACAAACTCCCATTCCTTTCAGGCACGTTCCAGGGTGTTTCTTTCCACAGTTACCACATATGGGAAAATTCTTCTTTTCCCTCTTCCCTTTATCCATCTTTCTCTCTTCTATCATTTTCTTCTCTTGCTTCCCTTCAAAGCCATAGGACTCAGTAAACTCTTTACTTATCTTATCAACACATGATATTATTTCTTCATATGATGATAATACATGGGAGACTATTTCTCTTATAAATTCTAGCTTAAGACCAGGAAAGATATGATCCTTCCTTCTCTTTGGATCATGTGCATTTCTGGAGGTCTCATTCCTTCTACTGGGCGCCATTTCTAAACAATGGCATACACTAGATCAGTTTATGAATCAAAATACATAATCCCATACTTATAAAACACTTAACATAAATTGAACTATTTATGGATATAATCCATAATCATAAAAATGTTTTCTTTGAGGAAGTATATACTCATAATCCCTTCAAAATGATTTGTAAAGAAAATGAGAGTTATCCTAAGCATATCCCCCGGGAGTGTCGTAACCAAGAGTGTAGCAAGGCCCGTTGTCGTGCACCAGTTCTCGTTCGAGTCTAGCTCAAAGTGGTGTTTTCGAGTTTTACCCCTAGGTACATCTGTGCCAGAGCCGCCTCTACCTGCTCGTATCCAGACAGGGATGTATTGCTTGGAAAACTCACAAAATCTCTACAATACCAAAATTCTAGGAAGTTCTTCTATACTAATCCTCAAATTTCATCTTATGTCTACGTGCTCTAATAAGAGTTTATCTAAATCTAGCTTCCAAGGTTTGTACTAAACTTCCTCTGATACCAACTGTAATGCCCCGACCCCAGTTACCCAGAGTCGGTGCATTATTACATAACATTGGCATGATCACAAGAAAGATCAAATCTCGAAAGAGCGATTGGTTTAGTAGCCTTGGAAACACTAGATATATTCATAAGTTTTACATTACATCATAAAATGAAAAACTACTACAACAACATAATGTTTCCACAATCCACAATATTAACCCCTCATAAAATCCCTGCAGGTCATTCATAACTTACTTCTTCACGTCCTGGGAAAAATAAAACATAGAAAAGGGGTGAGCTCAAATGCCCAGTAAGGATAACAATATATAGCGGAAACTTTCATAAATAAGAATAAACATTTAAGGCAATGCATTACTAAAACAAAATCCTTTTAAACTTTAACTTCAACATAGTATGGCAAAAGTAAAATGAAATAATGCCATTTACTTATTCACATGGATATTCTACTAATCGAATAATCACATGCAAAAATCAATAACCACTTTCATAATGTTGGAATGCATAATGCCAGACTATCATAACCACATAGTCAAGGCCTTGTGCCAAGACTACAAATAAGATTTTGTCAAGGCCTTGTGCCAAGACACTAGTTTGTCTCATGAGACCTACCGACGCATCGAGGAGCTATAGCGGGCTCCACCCGTCACTTACTAAGTCCAATGCATTCCCATATGAAAAGGTGTAAACATAACATAAACATTCGTATTAAAACTAGCATACGAAATGTCAATAATTTCACCATAAACTATGAATGGTATAAAAATAGCACATCCACAGTCAAACATATCACAAAACCTTCAATACAATATAGAAGCTTTGTATTACAATAAATCAACTTCAAATAAGCGTAAAATCCATCAAAGGATGTTGACATAGATGAAATCAAAATTCTTTTTAAAGAAATATCTCTTTTTATTTTGAAATCATTTAAGATCCATATAAAATAAAACATTTTCTTTGAAAATATTCTTATAAGCTTGTAAGGGAAGTTTTGAAGATTTTATAACGGCGGAAATTAGCCGCACCCGCCGTATAAGTTAAAAAAACATTCTTACCTTAATTCTGTCGAAAAGGTTAAAAAGGACCTTGTTTTGAAAACGACGGAAAGATTCCTTTATAAACCTCTTATAAAAAGTTAAACAAGGGTATAAATGACTTTAACCCATATTCTTGTAAATAATAAATATGTTTTGAAATACATTTCGAAGAAACATGGATGTGGGTGATAAAGAAATCCCAGTAGATTATTACGTATAAACAACCTCGGATAATGAAGAGATTGTGAAATAACCCTTACCAATTTGGTAACTTATGAAACATACAACCCATGTAAGAGGTATCATACAATGAATATGTAAATACACATAAATTATAGTGTATTACATAGAAAATATAATTATGGGCAGTACATACACCACACAAAAGGTGATGGTGGCAATATGGCATGAATCTCACGAAAATAAGGAGTGAGATGAAAACCCCTTACCTTGTACTTTTCCTTGGTTGGGGTAGGTTAACCTCCTGTATAATGGAAAAATAATTGTTATTAAATTATACATGAATCATATATATTAATATGATATCATATATGATCTTTTAACATTGATTTGTTAATAATATCTTAGAATTATCGTCATTTCGGGTGTTAACTTACTCATTTTCTTTTATATGTTTTGTTACATAAGCCATGTTTGTTGTATCTTATTCATATCCAGAATGATATCAAGTCCTTAAACATCATTTTTAAATCATAAAATGATAATTATACTTGAATGGATACGATGGAGAATGAATCTCATCGCGTTCGTGGAGACGGTAGTCCGTACGTACGCACGAGCGACGATATCATTCTTTTGATATTAAAATAATATATAAATGGATGGTATATCATATATACAGAATCATTAACATGTTATATTTATTATTTACATGAGTTACACATCATTATTATACCCATCCACATAATAATATATTGAATAACAATTACACCACGACGTGGAGACGGTAAGCCGTACGTACGCACGTATGGTGACATGTTATTCAAAGGGTGGATATAATACTGAATATGGTTGTACCATATTTATAATAACATCACAGTATATGTGAGATACTGGAGTTATTATTTTAGAATGGTAAGAACAAAGGAAGAAGAAGTGGAAGAAGAAAGGAACTTAGAAAAGGGTGGTGAAATCATTACCTCTTCTTCGGGTTCTTCCTTTTGATTTGATCAAAAGGGCTCCGTAGGTTGGCTTTCTGATCAAACTAAGCCCCCTAGGTTGTAGTGAGGGAAGTTGGGAGAGTATTTGGTCATAGTTTGGCCGAACCAAAAGGCTTTGAAGGTGTGAAGAAATGAGAAGGAGGAGTTCCCTTTTATAAGAGGGGTGAGGGGCACCTTTGGAAAAGCTAGAAATATTAATTTATAATAAATTCATATTCGGTTTCCAATCGCTCAAAAGTTGACTATTCAAAGTCTAAGGTAGGGATAGGTCGAAAAACACTCAACCAATAGAATTTATACAGGTTTGGGTACTTATATTAACCTTGTCATTAAGTATTAACTCTAAGTTAATTAGTTTCACTTTTACAATGTCTCTTTGTATTTTTATATAATATGGTTAATAAACTTACTATATACATCCAAGAGACCCCCAAGTGGTACATTAATGATGAACCTATCATGATATAAGTCTCTTTTCCTAACCTTAGATTTTTAGGAATTTAATATCAATTAATAATATAATATTTGTTTTAAGAACTCTTTTATGTCAATTTTGACACTATTCAATAGTTGATTTTTGTGAAACTCATAACAGATTGATTACTTCGAACAAAGTCAATTAAATCAATCCTAATATATCATATTATACTAGAAAATTAGTTTAATTCATTAAAAGTTTTATATTATATTTATTTGGGTATTTATAATATCAATTATTTTAATTTTTCATTATTATAGTAATTACTGCATCATCATTGTGTCATAAATAAAATAAATTATTTAATGTCTAAAAATTATAAATAAAATATCATTATGTAGGAAAGTTTTTTAGCTTTCTAATGAATATTTATAATCTAAAATCCAACATATATAACCCTATGTAACAATTGTTTTTCTAAAAGATATATGCTTGTGTCATTTTTGTATTCATTTTAACTTAATTAAAATAAAGTGTCATTATCACTTACAAGTGGATCCATGGGGTCCCAAAATAGACCCAAAGATGCCCATGGTCGACCATGTATCAACCAATAGGGTTACGACACGTTTTAGGGTAATTTAGTATTATTATAATATTATTTGTTTAACCCTTATTTACCGGATTTACCCTTAACCATGGTAAATAAAATATTTACCGCAGTAATTATTCAAAATGTCTAAAAATAAAAGTTACCTATTTACACAATTTGAACATCCTGATTCCAAATATGGAATCCATTTTCCTAAATTCAAAACACATAAGTTGCAGAAATTAATTTAAAATTCATTCCCGCTGTCAAAAAAAAGCGTGTTTTAAGATATAATAACTATCAAAAGATTGACACTTGTTTATGTTTGGTTTAATTGTAAAATTATTTCCAATGACCAAAATTATATTAAATGGTAAAAATATATTCTAAATATACTTTAAAACCACTCAAATTCATAATTTATCAATATTAATTATTTTGATTAAAAACGTTGTTTTTAATTAAAATTTAGTAATTTTCACTATTCATCAAAATATGAAAGTTATCCGAAATGTACCAAAATTTCACCTTAGGCTAAATTAGATATTCCGAATCCAAAATTGAATTCCATTTTGAAATATAAAATATATATAATTTCAAAAATTAGGTATTACTATTCATAACGGCTAGTTTGATCGATTGTGGTGTGTGTTAAAACTCGAAGTTGCGTACAACACACGCTACTGTATTATTCAAAGGAAAGCGTACCGTGGAAGCTTGGGATGTTTCATTTTAAATTTTTTGATGTCCCCATTTAGTCAAAAAGTTTAAAATATTGTATTTAAAAAGGGTTCACTATTAAAAGTTGATAAAAGTGCAATACTGAAAATGAATTTGTTCTTGCATTATATCTAAGAAACTCATAATATGGATTCTAAAATTATAAGGATTATATAAAGTTTAAAATTTAGATAATACTATTCATAACCTCTTTTGAATGGCTTTTTTTTGTAAGTCATGGTGTGATTGAACTCGGTGTTGCGTGTAGTGCAAGTTATTGAATTATTTTGAAGAAATAACACACTATGAAATCTTGGGGTGTTACATATGATTTATATCACTTTATATCTATTTGGGAATGAAAAAAAAAATTATATTAATTTAGTACTTTTAGAAATTCAAATCATTCCCCTCCCACTCACTTTAAAAAGTAAAACCTGTATCTCCATTAATTAATATCATTGAGAATAATGGATTAAAAAAAGCATACAATTTTCTTTTAAAATTATCCTACAAAAATTCTAGAGTTTTGGTCTTCCAGAATGACCATACCTAATTCCAATTAGAGGAGATCTAAACAAATTCTACTAAACAAGGGGTAATCGTCTTTACACACTATTTGATGTTAATTTCTTCTTCTTATTTCTCTTAATGTGTTGTAACCATCCTAAAATAATAAATAATTTAGTATAAATACACTTCCATGTTATCATGATAATGTTAGAACCATTTTCCATCAAATTTCCATCCCATGAAAAGAAAAAATATCGCTCGCGTGTATGTATATATTACCGTCTCCAAGTTGCAGCGAAGTTTGTTTTTCCTTTCAAATTTATATGGATTTTTATAAAGATGTAACTAATGAATTATTATGATACTAATTATATTGTTATTAATATGAAATTATAATATAATATCTACCTTTTATAATTAAATCCTTTAGTAAAAGATCACGCCACTCGTTCATACGTGTGGACTACCACCTCCATGAAGCGAGGTGATTTTTTTACATTTCAGCCTTAAATTTATGGTAATGGGGATATATTTAATGAATAAAAAATACTTTTTAATATATAAATGATATTTTAAATTTGAATTATTATTTATATTTCTTTCATTCCAACCTTCGAAATGAGAAAACAACATTCATGCGTGCGTGTGACCTACCATCTCCATGAATGATGCAATTTATTTTTATATCTATATATTTTATGGATGATTATAGATGTATATAATATATATATTATATTTATATTATATTTATATATTTATTAAAATTATGGAGATGATTTATCCATGACCAAAACCCCAGGATCGAGACAATCTGGTCAAAACATACATGAAAAACAAAGCAATTAACACCCGAAATAATGTTAACAATAAAATATTGTTAACAAATGGGTGATAAAATATTATAAATGGATAATATGTGATTTTATATATTATTTTCAGGTATTTATTTATAATAATTTAAAATTTATTATATAGGATGCTAGGTCACATACATGGAAAGTCAAACTTAAGGTAAGGGGTTTATCTCAATTTTCACTCTATTGAGCCATATTCGGTATTAGGAAACTATTTATTTTTTATGTGGTATATAAACTGACCATTTAAAATTTTTTTAAAAAAAAAATATTTATTCATGATTATTAAAGGTTTAACTCATGTATAAACTTTAAATGTATTATAATTAAAAAGATAACAAAGAAGTAAGAATTTATTTTACAATCACATTTTTCGGGATTGCTCTTATTTTCATTGATGGATCCTTATAATATCCCCTTCATAAAATAAATATATTTTATAATACTCTAGATATTTTATTATTTTACATATTTTCATCCATCTTTTCCTCTCATTCTATTTTTAATCATGCAATGAAATGTTTAAATGAAAAGATGATCTTATTTCTCTTTTGATCGATTTTATTGTTCTTTCAAGTCTATATTTTTCAAAAATGATATTAAAAAGTTTTTTTTATTTAATAAAATTATTTCATATAGTATATTTTCTTATCCATGAATTTTTAAAATGTTTTATATGAATAAAACTAAGGATTTATTCTTTTTAAATTCTTTTCAAAAAGTATAAAAGGAAAGTTCAAGGGAAATCAATATAAGAAGTGGTTGTTTATGCACCAAGACTAATTAAACACATAAATGAAGAGGAATGAAATAAATAAATATCCATCATGTAAAGATTATGGTAAGAAAATCTTAGAAAATTATTGAAGGGGTTGGGATATTGTTACAATTGTGGATATAAGGTTCTTCAAGATAATAATTATAATAAAAAGGAAAGAAGAAACTATCATCCAATTATTTAACGGTTAAGAGAAGGTGAATTATTCAAACTAGTAACCCATGTGTCAAAAGGAACTTAACATAGAATAAGATAAGGGGAGAAGGACAAATATATTGAATTATAACAAATGATGTGGTGTTTATAGAGATTTGTTGAAAGGTACACGCATCATCCACTCAAGAAGTTATTTTTTTTAATCATTTTTAAAGGAATATTTTATATCTAAATAATTCGTAATGGGTATAAAAGAACCACCTCAATGATTATATGTTGAGATGGTAGTGAAAAATCATAATGGTAGGATGAATCATCTAAATTCTTGAGTTCCTCTTGGATAGATGTTTATTGAATTATTCTTTTTATAAATTGTTTTAATATTCCTCCTGTTTAATTAGTTGTAATTTATAGCATATATTTTATGTCTCAATATGGAACCCATATCAATTGTAGAGGATGGTATGTTACATTTGATTTTTTTAATCAGACTATGATAGTCTTTTAGTGAAAGGATGAACCAAAACTACAAATAGAGACGTGTTCCATCATATAGGTTTTACTACCTATTTATGAGTGATATTAATCTTAGATGGTTAGGGAGAAAATAAACATCGATAATATTCCTATTACACAAGAGTTTTTTAATGTCATTCCAGGGAAAATTCCAAGTCTTACCATGAATTGGGAAATTGAGTTTTCAATAAAACTCATACCTGGAACCACTCCTATTTAAAATACTACATATAGAATATACTTAATTAAGTTTCTGAAATTAATGAATAAACTCTAGGAGAATCAAGATATTGTATTTATTTATCCCAGTTCTTCTCAATGTGGTACACCAGTTCATTTTGTTATGAAGAAAGATGGGTCAATGTGTCTTTGAATAGATTTATGAGAACTTAACAAAATCATTCTTAAGAACAAGAATAATCTACCATAAATTGATGATCTGATTGATAATTTATAAGAGGCTAAATATTATTCCATGATTGATATTTAATCATGATATTATCAACTAGGGGTCAGGTTAGAGAATATACACTGGAAAACCATTTTTCTGAGGTATGGGAAATGTTAATTTATTGAAATTCCATTTGGAATTACTAATGATCATTCTAAATATATGAATTTAATGAATATAGAATTTTGTTATTACCATGATTAGTTTGTGGAATTATTAACAGAAGAAACTTCTATATATTAAAATAGAAAGGATTAATAAGATGAAAATTTACGAATTTTGTTGAAGATTCTAAGGAAGGTAAAACAATATGCGAAATTTAAGAAGTGTTATTTTTGGTTTCAAATAGACTCATATTTGGGTCATATAATCTCAAGTGTGTTTACATCAGTAGATCCTTCAAATATTGAAGATATTAAGTAATGGTGTAGACCAAGACGTATAACTAAGATCTATTGTTTTCTTGGGTTAGCTGGATATTATTTATGTTTTTTTGTGATTTCTCTAATAACTATTCAACCCTCTCACTATGTTGATTCGAAAGGGGGGTAATATTCTTTGGGTCAGATGAATGTGAGGATAATTTCAAATAACTGAAGATATGGTTGTCCAATACACATGTGCTTACGCTAAACTATAGTGGAGAAGGGGTTGGGATATATAGTGATTCATTAAATAAGGGATTTGAATGTGTTATCATGTATTATGATATGGTGATAGCATGTGACCTTCATCAGTTGATAACTTGTGAGAAAAAATACCCATATCATGAATTAGATCTAGTATCAGTAATTGTTTCATTAATGATATAGATGCATTAGCTGTATGGAGAATTTTGTTTTATATATACATATCATTAATGATAGAAGTATATATTGACATATATAGAATATTATATTAACCAGGGAAGACTGTTGGATTTGATTAGTGGTATGAATGATCAATACATTACGACCATGGAAAAGTAAATAATTTGGATAGTGCTTTGAGTAGGAAAGATCATAATAGTTTTTCTGTGATGAGGATTAATAGAGATGAAAAATTTATGGATTTATAAAATTTATATCTTGAAATCTAGAGAAAAGGGGGAAGATCTTATCTTTCTCAAATTAATGTTCAACTATCCATCCATTATAGGATTATGAAGGTATGGAAGGTATATTTGGAATTACATAAGAAAGAAAATAATGTACCTGATATCATCCATGATAATTATAGAATCATATGATTCAATAACCATGTATGGGTCCTATCAAAATTAGAGTTGAAGAAGGACCTATTAGATGAAGCTAATAGTCATTATTCTCTATTCATCCTTTGTGTATAATGATGTGTAAAGAACTAAATGAATATTTTTGGTGGGATAAAATGGAAATGGATATTTCCACATATGTATCATGATTCCTATTGTGTTAGTAGGTTATGGATGAGATATAGAAGTCTGAGGGGATGTTACAGACATTTACCATAGCAGAATGGAAATGGGAAAAAATCAACATGGAATTTTTCATCGGACTCCCCAAAAAAATATAAAGTGAATAACTCTATTTTGGTTTTAGTCGATCACGTTATAAAATTTTTATATTTTATATGTGTTATATACTACTTCTCTATTGATCAGAATAAAATTTATTACAATAAGGAAGTTTTGATATTTCATGGAGCCCCACTCTCAAACATATCAGATCAAGATTTGGGGTTTTACTTAATGTTATAGAGAATCCTATACCTAGATCTGGATATAGAGTTGAGTTACAATACTTTCTATCATCCTTTGAAAGATGGTTAATCTAATAGGACCATTAAAACTCTAGAAGAAATTTTGAGATCATTCTCTATGTATTTTAATGGTGGTTGCGATCAACATATTCATTTTGGTTGAATTTTCTTAAAAAAAATATATTTAAATAGCGAACTCAGATGGATACTTGTGAGGACCTCTATTAAAGGAAGTGTAAAACTAAAACATGTTTAGATTAATTTGGATAAATGTGGATATTATAACCTAAGATAGATGAGGAAATGGTAAAAAAGGTTAGGTCTATTAAAAATCACACTATGGAAGCTCAATGTCGATATAAAAAGTTATTATGAAAATCATCAGAGTGATCTAGATTTTGAATTTTATGACAAAGGATTCCTGCAAATATATTATTAGAATGAGGTTAATATATTTTTAAGGATGGAACTTTTGAGCCGTAAATATATTGGACCCTTCAAAATTCATGATAATATCGGGACATTAACTTATCGATTGGTGCATCCAAAAAATCTCTCTCAAGTTTAAAATGTGTTCCACATATATATCATAAAGAAGTAAATAACTCATCCTTCACCTATACTGAACTCATAGGCTAGAACATTGGATAGAGATATTTCTTATCATAAAGAACCAATAGATATTCAAGATCATAAATATGAAGTTGTACGAACTAAGTCCACTCAAATGATCAATGATTAATGGTGAATCCATAAGTTTGAATAAGCTAAATTGGAACATTTGGATGTTATAAAGAAAAATCATCTTCAGTTTTTTTATTATAGTTAAAAATTTTGATGAAATTTTTTTTATAAGGGGGAATAATACAACAACCTTATATTTTATAATATATGTATCTTTAAATAAATTTCATTGATAAATTTATTTTCATGTAATATCTTCTTTGAAAAAACAGAGAAGACCTATTAATATATTATTATCTAAAAACTATATCAATTTTTAATTCATCATGTCAATATTATTTTAGGATGAAATTCTGGGATTTTTCTGGCATGATTTATTTTTCATTGCATAGTTAAAAATAACATTTTTTGAAAAATTGTCTTTTGTTTTCTATAAATCAGTAAATTTAAAAATTTATATTATATTATGTTTTTTATTAAAGTTCTATAATATTCATTTTATTTACATTGGTATCATCATTTTACATGATTTTGATATAATTCAATTTTTAGGTTTAAAATCACATCTTTCTAGAAAATCATTTTTCATCACATTTTGAGATATTGTTTTTAAATTAATTTATATCACTTCTAAATATTGAATTTGACAAAATGAATTCTATATTTTAAATAAAGAGATTTAAATTTGGTAAATATGTTGCATTTTATTTTTGTTGATTATGAATTGTAACAGTGGTAAAATTTATCACATCGATAAAGTTTAAATCATGTAATTATGGTTAAAAACATATGTGACATGGCATTAAAATGTATCCTAAAATATCTTTTATCATATTTTATGTGTTCAGTTATGAAATTTCCATAAAATTATCACTACTATGTCCTAATTTTTCTATTTTATTTAATATTGACCCTTATATTAAATTAACAAAATGAATAAAAAAATGCTAGACTCTTTACTTTAATATATCTAATATTTTTTCATGAGAAAAGAAGTTGTTATCCTATTTTTTAAAGGTTAAATTAAAATATAAATTAAATTTCATTAACATGATAATTTATTTTTAAAATTTAGTGATTTAATTAATACCTTAAATTCATATGTAATGCCGAGACAATATATATTCAATTAACAAAAAAATAGACTAAATTATTTTAAAAACATTAATGTAATAAAAATTGGATGAATTTTACTATTCCATAAATTTTAAAGATAAATATGGAATGTTAAGGATGTATTAAAGGATTATATTTTAATTATATTGTTGTCTTGATGAAATTAATGTAAAATTAAATGAATAATGTCCAAATTGACATTAATTATTTTTTTGAAATAAATAATATTTTATTAAATTAATAAAAACTATATCATTGGAGATATGAATTTTATATGGTTTAAAAAATCATCCATGATCCATATATGGGACTTTAATCCTTTTATGGTAATATTCTGGACACTTAAAGTGTAGAAATATTTAATATTGTGGTAATTGTCAACAGGGTTTAGAGGGGCATTAAAACTAATAGATAAGGGTGAAAACATAAAAAAACATATAGAAATATTTTCTTTATAGATTATTTCAACAAATTGACATATTATATTTGAATTATATTAATTTAGATCCATATTTACTTGAAAAAAGTAATTTTATTAATTTAATTCTATAAGAAATTTTATGAATTCCCCTCTCCAAACATATAAAAGGACATCCCTTCAATATTTTCTTTAAAAAACATTAAGAATAATGTCTCGACACACCCCTAAACATTTTACTTATAAATATCATTATCCATGTTCAATAGGTTTTTTTCTTCCAAAAATACCAAACATAAGTCACATAAGAGGATATATAAAGGAATTCTTCTGAAGAAGAGTTAATCATCCTTACCAACTCTTTCAAGTTTATTTATTCTTCTAAATATTCTTGACTCATATAGAAATAATAATTAATTTATTAGAAATATATTTTGATATTATTATGACTTTTTTGAAACCATTTTTCATTTATTTTAAATCCTGTGAAAAGTGAAAAATCGCTCATCTCTGTGTAAGACATACCATCTCCACAAAGCTGTGTAATTCGATATTCATCGCCACTTTACTTGGATGATTATAAATATGGAACAAGTGAATATTTATGATATTTATTAAATAATAATTCTTCCTAATTTATAATATTATATCTTCCTCATTACCTTCTAGTACTTTAGTAAATGACCGCATCACTCTTGCGTACAATTGGAGTACAACAACCGTGAATCGATTTTATACTTTTTTTCATTTCAAAATCATATGGATGGTAATAATTATAAATTTAATAAATATATATGATATATATGATATAAAAAGTCCCTTTAAATGAAAATTATTATTTACTTTTCATCATTCCATCTGTAAAAAAGTGAAAATAATGTTCTTGCATTTGTACGACCTACCGTCTCCAGGAATAGTGTAATTAATTTTTCTATATTTATTATTTAAGTATGATTATTAATATATATATATATATATATCCAATATATAAGATATATATATTTAACAAAATTATAGAGATTATTATACAATGAATAAGATGAAATTATTGAGACTAAAAAATCAAAACATATATGAAAAACAATGCAGTCAACACCCAAAATAATAATAATATTAAATTGTTAACAAACATATGATAAAATGTTTTAAATGGATTATATATGATATCATAGATATGAATACGTTTCTACTATATATTTTTAATAAATTGAAAATTATTAAAAATAATTTTAGATCACCTACGTGGAATTTCAAACTTCAGGTAAAGGATTTCATCTTAATTTCCACTCTATTGAAACATGTATGGTATTGTCAACCTATTAAATTTTATGTGGATTATTAAATTAAAATATTATGTATTTAAAATTACTATCTATTTATCCTTTATAATTAATTTTTTAATTCATGTGCATAATTTCAAGGGGATAAAATTCAAAATTTATAAAATAGGTAAGTATTTATTTTAAAATAACATTTTTTGGGATTGATCATATTTTCATTGATATAATATTATAATATATCCTTAATAAAATCCATATATTTTATAATACTATAGATATTTAAGGATTTTACATATTTTCAACCAAATTTTCCTCTCCTAATAATTTGAACAATGTAAAGAAAAATTCAAAATAAATGTAGATCTTATTTCCCTATTAATTTTTTTAAATGTATATATTTTTCCAAATTTATTTTAAAAATAATTTTTTTTACTCAAATGGGTTTTTAATGAAATATATTTTATCCTTGACCATTTAAATTTTAAAGTAATATTTTTATTTTTTCCCAATATTTATTTTCTAACAATGTTTAGAGAAAGTCAAAAGTAATTTTCCATCCTATATGGTGTTAATGGATTTTCCTACCAAAAAAACCATTTTATTTAAATTTATAATCATCTAAAATATTTAAATGGTTTTATAAATAAAATCATTTAATTAAATCTTATATTTGTCTTCAATTTTCCATTATTATCTAAAGGAAATTTTTTATTAGAGAAAATAAATTTTTGGTGAATTTATTGTTATATTTTATCTATTATTATTGTTGTGTTCATTAAATTTCTCTTAAAACATTCAATTTAGTGTAATCATATTAAATTGGAAATTCAATTTATCTTAAATATCCATAATTTTTGTATCATGGATATGATTATTTTGTAAACCATATACTTCTTTTTTATTTAAGTTGTTTTTCTCTGAATTTTATTTGATTGACTATGGAAATATTGATATTATGTATTCATTACTCAATATGTTATTTTTTTTATAAGTAATTTTTTATGAATTAAAATGATCATTCAATATATGAGGAATGTATTAGACATGCAGTGATGGGTTTTTCCCGATTATATATATAACCTCAATGCATATACATGTCTCATGAGAAGAAAATTTCAAATTAAATGGGTTTCTAGTGTATCCCTACACATCAATTAAATTCTCTTAGTGAAAGGATTTTTTGGTATAGATATCCTGATTTCTAAGATCATGAAATTAAATATGAATCATCTCCTTCATTGAGATTTTATTTTTTAATAAGCATGATATTATTGGATTTATATTATCCTTGGAGGAACATTAAGCTCAAGTTATTGATTAAATGACATGTTTTGTTAGTTATTTTCCTTCTAATACTTATTATGCATTATTGTTTTATGACATCTTCTATTTTACATAAACCATACTATGAATTTGAGATAACACTTTATTTATTTTCCGTTCCCTAGAATATGAAGAATGGTATGTTGAATAATACACATTATGGAATAATGTTTCTTAGACAATGTATTATGTATTTCAAATGTAATATAGGAATCTTGTACATATATTTTTATCATAACAACTAATATATTTGATAATTTGGTATGAGATCACTTATATCTTATGAAAATGTAATAAAGTATACACTAGGATTGGGTTACTAGATTTGAGGTTTCAATATATTTAATGGATAAATATAATTTTTATGATATAATTAAGGTTATGGTATGAGAAATTTTGACCTTATTAATGATATGACAATGAATTGAAGATTATTAATTTATTCATTTAAAACAAGTTCACTAATAGGGAAATATTAAATTCAAATTATGTAATATATTAATATACATTAATTTTTCCTCTACTTCCTTTCAAATTTTAATTTATCACACTAAAAAACTATAAATTAAATCATTATGATATTTTTTAATGATATTGTAACTAAATCACCCCATACACATCCATTAATCATGGAATTTTCATGTTGGATCAGTTTAGACACCTATGTGGATAATTATGTAATTGAAAATCATCGATGATTATAAAAAATAATAATTACTGGTATAATATTATATAAATATATAAATAATCTTTCTTTTATGGAAGGAAAACATCAATATTTAACCCCTTAATTATGAAAACAAACTTTATAGGTTGAAAATAACAAAAAAGATGTTTTTTATCGATGTCATATTATATGATAAAGATTAAAGTATTCCAAAAAGGAAATTTAATATTTATAAATATCTATATTGAATAAATTAAAATATCATTAATGAAACTGGAATGATAAACAGTAGTAGAATAATGAATAACCACACTTTTATTATGAACCTAGTTGAAAAGACCCACGATTACCTAAACATAACATCAAAAATATGTAAGAACTAACTAATATAAATTTAGATCATAACTAAATATGGAATTCTAAAATTCATGTAGATGAAAATGTTTTTGAAATAGGGGATTATGTTATTTATGTTTCTTATGTAGGTGATTAGAGTGTTTTCAACAGAGAAAAGAAACAAGGTGTGGGATTTTATGGCCTAAATTATTATTCTTTGAGACATGGTACATGTGATACACCATGTTTACATTGTATGGTGTTCTTTTTATTTATTATCCTGTGAATGTGATTTAATTGATTTACATGTAATTAATTTAATATACTAATCAAAATTGTGGACTGCTCAAACAAAATGTATTTAAACTCAAGTATTACGTGATGTGGCCATAAAATTACATAATTGGCCACATCCTTTTTTTGTTTAACGATTTTATTAATTAATTTTTCACTTTTTTCTTATTAATGAAATTTTTTTATTTTGTAATTTAATTCATTATCGAATATATTTATTTAAATTATTTTTTTTATTTTTAGTTTTAATATTATTAATTTTCTTTGTTGTACTTTTTGATTAATTTTATTTATACCTATTAAATTTAAATCCTACTTAAAATTTATATGATTGTTTCATTTCAATAATTAATTAATTAATCAATTTATTAATCGAGTCTTTAATTTAATCTTTAATCTCAAAATTTCACTTTCCAAAACTAAATTAACTTTAATTATCAATAAATACTTTCATATTTTTAGTTTACTTATTTAATTTAATTTATTATTTTAATTTTAAATGTTGTAATTGATTTTCTTTATTTTTAATTAATTCTCTATTTAATGTTTAGTTTATTTTTAAATTTATTTTTTTGTTTTGAATTTATTAATTAGTAAATTATTTTAATTTTTTTTGTATCAATTTTTAGTTTATTTATCGAATTATGTTTTTATATTTTAATCTATTTTTTCTAAATTGATTTAATTTTAGTTGTTTTCTGATTTTTTTTTGTTTTCTATAGATGAGTCACTAATACCTCAAAGAGAAAAAGGAGTCACTGATTCTGTGACTCACCAACATTGTCACACTATTACCTGTACACCGAGTTACTGACACTACTGAGTTACCCAGATCCATGAGCTACTAACATCATTCTTTCCCTACCTCCTGCCATGACTCACCAACACCATCAGTCCATATCATCACCTATCCTACCGGCACCATTGGTCATCATTCCAACTACTTACATAATAACTTATTGATTCCCCTTATTGTTTCTCACATCATTTTTTATAATCTCCAATACCCCATTTTATAGGATGCTCCAGTCATTTGGGGGGATCTTGACATGTGTTATTTTTATAGGTGGCAACATCTGGTATGCTTGAGGCGAGGGAGGGAAATTTTGTCTCAAAGCCGAATGGGGCGTGTGCGAAATGATCAGGCTCTGTGCCATGGATTTGGTTATTCAGGCCTAGTGCGCTAAGTTGTGGAGTAGGGTAAACTTTTTTGCGTTATAGTGCTCTGCTAGAGGTTGAGGTCCACTATCAAGGTCCCAAGTCAAGGTCGAGGTCCCTGGTTGATCTCGAGGTCAGCCTGTGAGGGATCTTTGCCACATTTTTGTTTGATCAGGGTGAGGAACTATTTGAAGTTTTTTGTCAAAGTTCTCCTTATAATGGATAGTGATGAAGTTATTGCAGGTAGGTTTATTTGAAGCAGTTTTTCTAGTTTTGTTGTAAATATTTCCAACAATGTTTGTCGATGTTTGTGGTTGTCCTTTTATTGGATGTAATATATTGTTTTGTTGCATTGCGGCACTTCCAGTGGTGGTTTTTGCCCGTATTTTTGCAGTGAAACATCCACTTGATGTCTAAGTTCCTCCCGATGTCCACTTGAAGTTCCTTTGTAAGTTCCCATGATATATATTTTTGTTGCATTGTGGCACTTCCAGTGGGTTTTTCCTAGGTTTTTGTAGTGGAACTTCCACATGATGTTCATGTTCTTCTCAATGTCCACTAGAAGATCCACTAGAAGATACACTGTAAGTTCCACTGGAACTTACAATGGAATTTCCCATGATATATATTTTTGTTTCATTTCGGCACTCATATTGGTTTTTTCCCTGGTTTTTTCATTGAAACTTCCACTTGATGTCCAAGTTCCTCTCAATGTACACTAGAACATAAACTGGAAGTTCCTGTGATATATAGTTTTATTGCATTAAAACACTTCTAGTTTTTTGCCTGGGTTTTTGAAGTGGAACTTTCACTTGATGTTCAAGTTCGTCTCAATGTCCACTGGAAGTTCCACTGGAACTTCCACCGGAGCTTCCACTATAAAATATATTTTATAAATTTTTTCCTCATAATTTCAGAAAAATATTTATATTATATATATATATATTTTTTTAATAATTTTTATTTAGTTACATTTATATTTTATATATATTTTTAACATCCATTCGAACTTCCCCTAGAACATCCACGAGAACTTCCACTTGAAGTTCCATGAGAAAATATATTTTATAATTTTTTTATTTATAATTCTAGAAAAATAATTTTATATTATATATATATATATATTTTTAATAATTTTAATTTAGTTTCATTTATTTTAATATATTTTATACATTTTCAAATGGATTAAATCCTATTATAATGTTAATGTACTTTTCTTGAACTATTGTTTTTTTGTTGCAGGGTGTTTCAATGCTGTTGATGGTGATGTTGATGTTGTAGTAGCTTCTACTAAACCAGTTGTAGGGACGACATTCGAGTCACTTGATGAAGCACAATGGTTTTATGTCACATATGGGGGCATAAATGGGTTTAGTGTATGCCAAAAAATTATCTAATAAAAGGAGAAAGGATAAATCAACTATCCCATCAGGTATTTATGCATGTAGAAAATAGGGTCATAGGAAGATTGAAAAATGTGATAGCATGGCCAAATTTCCTCAAGCTGAGACGCATAAAGGTTTCCTTACAAGAATGGGGGTTAGTTTATTGTCTTCTGGACAATATTCTTGTACAATATTTTTTGAAGAGAATAGTAATACCATGCCCATGCCTGAATCAATTCATATGATGACGTCCCAAAAAAATGACAGAATCACAAGCTTCTGAGTTAGATGTGAATGCTTCTATGGGTATTAAATCAAAATATTCTTTCTTGTTGGAGATAGCTATTGTTGGGGGAGATATGTTATTGGGTACATGTATGTTGATCAGTTGAATTTTTTAATGTCTAAACAAGAATGATATTTTCATCATGGTGATGCATGATTCATGTTACAATACCTAGAAAGAAAAAGTGAGGTCAATCCATCATTTTTTTATACTCTACAGTTTGACATGAATGGTAAATTTTTTAATATTTTCTAGGATGATCCAAAAATGAGAGAATATTATGAGTTGTTGGGATATGTCATTGTGTTTAAAACCACTTTTAGTACTAATTAGGAGTACATGACATTAGGTGTTCTTTATTGGGGTTCAATCATCATTGGGAGATTGTGGTTTTTGGGGAATCTTTGTTATATAATGAAACAATGACTTAATTTTCTTTATTGTTTTAAAAAAAATTACAAGTGCATCACATGTATAGTCCTCAAACTATTTTTACTGATCAGGATACGACAATGGGAAAATCCATTTCTGTATTTTTCGTGGGAACTCGATATATACATTATTTGTGGCATTTGATGAAAAATGGAATTAAACATTTAAGTAATTGGATGAAAGATAGAACTAGGTTTTTAACTAGATAAAAGAAGTGTATTTTCCAATACCATGATGCAAATCAGTTTGACAAGGAGTGGTGTTCCTTTAGAAAAGAATATGGGAATGGGAAATCACAGTGGGTAGGTGATGTATTCATATTGTGAGAAAAGTGGGTGTATTTATTTTTGAAAGATTTCTTAACATTGGGTATTTTCATCACTCAATTATGTGAAAGTTTAAATGGATCACTTAAGTATAATATTCATCGAAAGTTAAGTGTTGTTGATTTCTTTAAAGAGTTGGAGAGCTTAGGGGATAAAATAGGTATCGTGCAACAAAGGCATAATTTGCGATGCATGAGAAGTTTCCTCAAAATCATTACCCTTAACATGCATTGATGTGCTAGGTTTCTACTAGATATACAGCAAAATTAATATATTTATTTTAAAATGAATACTGATTGATTGGTTCTTGTTTTTTCATATATTGTTTTGAAATTGGGGTTCAATTCAGTTATGTTATTGGAAGTGTTCATTGTGAAGATCAATTCCATGTATTATATGAAGCTTTAAATGATGTTTTTGAATGTTCTTGTCGAAATTTTGAGTCCATTTGGTATCTTTGATGGCAGGTTTTAATAAAAGTTGATCTTCCTTATGTGAGAGAAATACCTAATAAATATATTTTGGGGAGATGGACCCGATTGGCTAGAAATATTGTGATGTTCAAAGGATATTCTGTTGAATAAATTGATCATAGAAAATCAGTTGTAGAAAAACAATACCATGATTTAACATGAATGGGAAGGAAGTTAATTACAATATCATGTGAGACAGGTGCGGTTTATGACATTGCCTTCCCAAATTTTAGTAAATTTTCAAAAGTGTTGTCTATCATAAATACATCAGCAGATAAAGTTAATGGTTTTTCTTGTTCAGAATTTTTTTTAGAAAGTCTCATTTTAAAAAGAAACCAAACAGGAAAGTGGGAGATAGATTGAAAATCTTTTTAGACAATGGCTGAAGAAAGTGGAAATAGTTGAATAAAAAAATTAATCCTACTCCTATGATGATTGTATGATTTCATTTTAGGATGAATAACATTTATAAGATCATTTTTTATTGTTAATATGTTATCTGATATAATTATTCTTTGCATACATGGATTCAAGGAGCAAGCAAGATCAGATTTTTGTGTTCGAGCAAGAAAAACAATTTCACATGTAATTTTTTTATGAGTATTGTTTTCTATAACCTTTTGTAATTATGTACTTTTTCTGTTATAGGAAGACTTATCCACCAATTTGGAAATTCATCTTTGGAGGTAGATTGCTGGCATAGAATTGGAAGAGGTCGAGAAGTGCATATAAAATTGGATGGGAGTAGTTTTTTAAATTGTAATGACTGAATTGAAAAATGTATAGGATGTATCCAGTTTCGGTTGTAATATATTGTCAGTGGGATTGGGATACTTCAAGAAATTGTAAATGAGTTTTATCCATGTGTTCTATATGGAAATATAAAGATGTCATAAATCCTGGTTGAACAATTCTATATGTATTTATTCTATGAGTATGTGTTATTATTTGATAGTCCACTTTTGGTTGTAATGGATTGGGATTGGGATACTTCATGAAATTGTAAATTTGTTGTATATGTGTGTTCAATATGGATCTATAAAGATGTGAAAAATCTAGGATCTAAAATTCTATATGAATTTGTTCTGTGATGATGTGGTAGTATTTGATATTCCACTTTAGGTTGTAATGGATTGGGATTGGGATACTTCAATAACTTGTAAATGTGTAGTATTCATTTGTAGTGTATTCAATTTTGAAGATGGTAAAAATCCAGGTTCTAGATTTCAGTATGAATTTGTTCTGTGAGGATGTGGTAGTATTTGACAGTCTACTTTTGGTTGCAATGGATTGGGATTGGGATAGTTCAATAACTTGTAAATTTGTTGTACACATGTGTTCTATATGGAACTCTAATGTTGTGATTAATCCAGTATCTACAATTCTTTTATGCATTTGTTCTGTGTGGATGTGGTAGTATTTGATAGTCCACTTTTTGTTGTAATGGATAGGGATTGGGATACTTCAATTACTTTTAAACATGTTGTATGCATGGTTTGGGTATTTAACTATGAATATGGGAAAAATATAGGTTCAATATTTCTGTATGCATTTGTTCTTTGAGGATGTAGTAGTATTTGAAAGTACACTTTTGGTTGTATTGGATTGGGATTGGGATGATTCACCAACTTGTAAACGTGTTGTATGCATTTTTTATGTATTCAACTGTGATGATGGGATAAATCCACGTTCTAGATTTCAATATGCATTTGTTCTTTGATTATGGTATAAATCCATGTTCATGATTTTTGATGAAGAAATCCATAAGAGTGAGTAAGAGTTATTAGATCACTGAGAGAAGTCTTTCCATATGGAGACTCTCTATCTTCTGATGAAATACAGAAATTTTCCAAACATAATACTCTTATAAATAGTAAATATAATATCCTTAAAGTGTGAACATACATATTCATCCACTTACCAGTAGGAAGGATCATTAAATCTAATAGAAAAACCAAATAAATTCCTTCAAAATAAAATGGTTCCCCTTATAAAGATATAATATTCCCAGTTCATTTAAAATACTAACAGAACTATTCATCCATTGTCCCCGACTATTTTACTTGTCAACATCATTCTAGACATATTGTTTCTACAAGATATCTTCTACTTCTATATGAGGATTCATTCCAACTGTATGCAGGGTCTGTAAGGAAACAGTGTGCCATATACAGGCACATGTCATCAACTTCATCTTGCGATAGGCTCCTGTTATACCCTTGATCTATTTCCAGGTTCTTAATTAAATAAAAAACAATTACCCCATAGTCTAATGTTGCATCCCCCTGTTGGGGACTATCTTCCACTATAAATGGTAGCTCTGGAGCATTCATCTCTAAGTATTCAGGTTTCCATTATCTGATGACTTTTTCAATAAATATTTTCTGCAAGTGTCTTATAAATTGTATTCAGTAAGTTGGATAATATGAGAATGCATTATATTTCGAAAAGTATAGAATTTACCATTTTTAAAGAATCTTTCTGATAACAACCAATTATAGTAGGACTCATGTGAGACTGCATAGAGTTATAGTAGCTAAATTGTTTTTTTTCAATATCAAACAAAAGAAATGTCCAATACAGATTGTCTATGTTGATGGGGATGAATAATTTTCCATTCAAATGCATGGCATCATTTATGGGTTTCTCTACCAAACACTCTTTCAAAAAAAATTTACTATATATAATGCTCTGTAAAAATGAGTATGGTGATACAAAATATTAATTAATATATTCAAAAAATCAAGAACAAATATAATATTAGACTTACCAATGAAACACATGTAATCATAGTTGATTTATTATAAAAAATTACAGTCATCTTATCTATTTGACACTTGCTTATAATAAGATGAGTATAGGCATCTATAACCTGATATCAATAAAAAAACAATAGAGTATGTGAGACTAATTGAATATTACTTTACATTAAGCTTGTTTAAATTATTCTCACTTATCTACTTGTCATGCTTTTGGTGAAAAGCTGGAAAATTTCCTCAATTCCCACTGAATACAAGTTGTTCTCCGCTTCCCATAAATATTGACTACATTATAATCATATTAATGTATAAGAAAAAAATAATATTTAGGGGAATTTAATTGAAATTATCAAAATGAAGTACAGTCATACCATCTTTGTTCCATCTATAGAATCTTTTGAAACTCCTCATAATCTTTTTTATGCAGGTGTGCACTTTACATGACCCATTTAGGTATTCCTGAAAGACCTATAATAGTCTTTTTTTGTTCTATTTTCTTTGAAAAACATCCTACCTCAATTGGTTTTTCCAAATGACATGGTTGTTCTAATTTTTTTTGCCTTGATTTTTTCTTCTCCTTGTGTATCAAGTTTGATACTGAAAAGAGGAATCCAATTTCTTCTACTTCCTATCTATGGACTTCACATTTCTAATCATTGATCTCATTTGGCGACTGTCGATATCTTTATGTCTGGTTTGGCTAGTTTTATGTATAGGTGAGGTTTGTTCAGCATCTCCTTGCAGTTGATTTGCAGGCTCCTCAATCCCAGTTTCATTTGCTCCTAGTTTCTTGTTTTCCTTCTGTTGTTCTTCTTGAGGGAGATGCGGGTTTTCCAGGAGGATCTTGCTGTATTACAACTTTAATTCTACTCTCTGTCCGGGTTGCCTCTTTTGTTGAATTACTATTTTCAACACTACATTCTCTTACTCTTTTCACTATTCTAGTACTCTCAGTTATTAGCAGCTTCAGTATTCTAATTTTTTCGGTTTTTTTTAACAATTTCTTCCATTTTATGCAGTTCTCATTTCAGGGATGAATTTTTTTTTGTAATAGATTTTATTCTATTGTCTTATGGTTCCCCCATTTCCTGTTTTCCAACAAAAGCTTCAATAACCATTGTTCTCTCCTTAATATATATATTTATTCTTTCCTTCTATGGTTTATCCTTTTTCTGTTGTCCAATAGAAGATTCTATAAGCATTGCTGGCTCCTCAATTTATGCAGCTAGAACTTGATGATTCATCATTTTCTTTAAAGTAGCATCAAAATTAGAGAGGCTCCACATTGTGAAAGGTGAATTTGCTGCTTTTTCATTCCATTTCACTAGTCCACTTTGTTCAAAATACCAATACTACAATAAAAATAAGCATATGAAGAGTATATTATACATTGAATTGAAAAGAAATATTAATCCTTACCAATAAAGTGATAGATTACCCTGTAATCGTTGCATGGTGCATATGAAATTCATTAATTGGTCGCATTAATTTTGGGTGTATTGTACGAGAAAACTATAGCGTTCTCTTGTCTCTTGATGTATTCACAAAATTGATAAAACCCCAACTTAGTAAAGAAATTTTAATAGGGTAAAAAAGTTGTGCATGTGAATAATCATAGAATTGTTGTTATTTCAAGATGATCGGGTTCTTTATCTCCCTTTATTTATTCCAAAAATGATGATTTTGTTTCCTTTTGTGTCAACAACATGACACCAGTTTGAATTCTACTAAAATATAATGATGAATTAATTTGTTTGAATGATTAGGATTCTTCCATTTCTATTTGAACATCAGTTATTTCAAAGATCCTTTGGATATAAACTTCATAGAAATGTCGTTCACCTCCACCGAATCGAAAAGCCGTTGTTGAAGGATTGTAGTTATCCAATACTTACATAACAGAAATATCAGATTTTTTTGCAATCTGATTCTACTACTATATTAGATATGATCTCTTCAAAAATATTCTAAAATGGAGTACTACACAAATCATTTCTATGAACATATTTCAGTGGATACTTAATTTTTTGTAAAACTAGTTGTAAGGAGGTCAGATTTGACCTAAAATACACACCTAAAAATAAATATTATGGAATTATTGGGGTCATACACAAAATTAAAGTATATAGGGTATAGAAATTCTAAGTTCTATTGGGACTTCAGTGGAAGTTCCACTGGAAATTCAAGTGGGAGTGCCACTGGATGTCCCACTGGAACATCCAGTGGAAGTCGCACTGGAAGTCCCACAAGACCATAGCCACTGGAAGTTCCACTAGTCCCACAAGATGTTCTGATGGATGTTCCACTAGTCCCACGGGAAGTTCCAATGGAAGTCCCATAGGAACTTTCAGTGGATTTTCCAGTTGAACTTATAGTGGACCTTCCTATGGGAAATTAAAATAAATACTCATTGCAATTGTGAAACATATTTATTGTACAAATCAGTGAATTTATCATTTGAAAATTCCAGTGGGAGTTCCACTGAGAGTCCCACTGGAAGTCCCACTGGAACTTTTAGTGTAATTCCCACTTGAAGTCTAACTGGAAGTCCCACTTGAAGTCCCACATCCACTGGAAGTTCCACTAGTCCCATAGGAACTTCCACCGGAACTTCCATAGGAAGTGCCACTGGATGTTCCACTGGAAGTTCTACTTGAAGTTCCACTGGAACTTTCAGTGGAAGTGCCACAATAATTCACAATAGAAGTTGAACTAATATTCCAACCTGAAGTCCAACAGCCACTGGAAGTTCCACTAATCCCACAATAAGTTCCACTATAACTTCTAATAGAAGTCCTAGTGCAATTCCAATTGTAAATTCATGTAGAAGTTCCAGTGGAACTTCCAGTGGAAAATTAAAAGAAATACACAGTGCAATTGTGACACGTATTTATTGTAAAATTTATTGTATTTATCATTTGAAAATTACAGTGGGAGTTCTACCTGTTATTCCACTGTAAGTACCACTAGAATTCCCACAGTAAGTCGCACTAGAAGTCCCACATGAAGTCTCACAACCACTATAAGTTCCACTCGTCCCACATGAAGTGACACTAGAACTGCCACTAGAAGTCCCACTGGAACTTCTACTTGAAGTTCCAATGTCCGTTCCAGTGGAAATTCTAGAGGAATATGAAAATAAATAATCATTTCAATTGTGACACATATTTATTGTAAAAATTATTGAATTTATCATTGTAAAATTCCAGTGGGAGTTCCACTATGAGTTCCATTGGAAGTCCCACTGGAAGTCACACTGGAAGTCCCTCTTTAAGTCTCATATCCACTTGATGTTACACTAGTCCCACAGGAAGTGCCACTGGAACTTCCACAAGATGTTACACTAGAACATCCACTTGAATTTCCACTGGAACTTCCAATGGAAGTCCCAGAAGAACTCACACTGGAAGTCACACTGGAAGTCCCACTGGGAGTTCCACCGCCATTGGAAGATCCACTAGTCCCACAGGAAGTGCCACTTGAACTTCCACTGGAAGTCCCACTAGAACTAGTGGAAAATTAAAAGAAATTCTCATTGAAATTGTGACACATATTTATTGTAAAAATGATTGAATTTATCAATTGAAAATTCTAGTGGGAGTTCCACTGGGAGTGCCACTAGATGTGAAACTAGAACTGCTACTGGAAGTCCCCACCGAAAGTCCCACTCAAAGTCCCACTAGAAGTCCCACTAGAATTCCCACTCAAAGTCCCACTAGAACATCTAGTGGAAGTCCCACTGTCACTTCCAGTGGAACATCGAGTTGAACTTCTAGTGGAACATACACTATAGGTTTTAATGGAACTTCCAGTGTAAAATTAAAATAAATAGTCACATAGTTGTTTTAAAAATTATTGTATTTAGAATTTGAACATTCCAATCTGAGTTCCATAGGGAGTTCCAATGGGAGTTAAACTAGGATTTCTACACTACCACAAAAATGTATATTTATAAAACATTTTTAATTTATCATTTGAAACATTATAATCATGTTCATATTGAATTAGTTTTTCAAAACCCCAATGAAAGATCTAGTGGGAGTTCCACTGTGAGTTCCAACGGGAGTTCCACTGTGAGTTCTACTGGGAGTTCTACGCTACCACTGAAGTGTATATTTATAAAACTGATTGAATTTATCATATGAAAAATTATAATCATTTTTATATTGAATTATTTTTCCAAAACCCCAATGGGAAGTTATAGTGGGATTTTCACCATGAGTTCCATTAGTATTTCCATCGTGAGTTCCAATGGGAGTTCTAGTGGGAGTTCTAGTGGGATTTCCACTGGGAGTTCCACTATGATTTCCACTCAAAGTTCAACTGGAAGTTCCTATGCGATTTCTAGTGGAACTACCACTGTACAAAATGATTTCAACTAGAACCTGTAGTGGGAACTTCATGCTTGTTAAAGTGGAACCTGTTGAAACCTCCAGGGGATATTGCATTGGAACCTTTGGTGAGGAACGATACACCAAAAAAATGTAATTCTAAATTAATTGATAGACATGGAACATTTAAAAAAAATATACCATAACAAATAAGTACTAAATAATAAATCGTAATAATAGAAATTAAATACATATATATATTTTTGAAAAAAATAATTATGTTACAACACCTTCGTCATACATTGATACAGTTTTGTTCAAAACTTTCTATTAGAAAGTGAGAGGAAACCACACCAGAGTCAAGCAGTTGTCGTAGAAAAAACCCACACCTTTGGGTTGGTCGAAACTTACAGAAAATGAGATAATGCATTTATTTTGTTGATGGCGTCACCACTGTAGTCGTTGGATGTTCAGTTGTTGTTCCCATAGTAGCTCGATTTATTGTGGTCATCGTATTTCCGGATTTCAAGGCGGGATCTCAGGGTTTCATCGCTGTTTTCACAGCCGATGAGCAATCAACCTATCTTACAAAACACAAGGGAAAATTTGTCTCCACATTCGAATCAAATGAATCACAGTGAACGATGATCCGACAGCTCGAAATACAGATGGACATGTGTCCTGATCTGAAGGGTGTGCTAGATATTCCAATTAAAAACATAACCTGAGATGATTATTTTCCGTCCCATAGATTCCCTAACCTACTCACACCATTCCATCGGTATTTTGTTACACTACCAATCCAATGGTGTGACATTTCCCACCGATACCCGATGAGCTACCAACACAGGCCTTTCTCAAGCCATGACATACCAACAACACTCGTTTTCCTGTTACCTGCCAATAACTTCCAACTCAGCATTCCTTCACGAGACACCTTCAATATAACAGTGCCTCGAATCACTAATACCTGATTATGTTTAACACACCATTGTCCTGGCCTACAGTAGATCCTGTAATTCCACGAATAACCAGATATATCCATCACCATTTGGAACCCAAATCGATAGATCGTATGCCACTGAAGCAAATACTTAACCCATCCTAGCTGCACCAAGGAGAATACAACAAGAAGGGTAAGTGGTGCCTTCACCTGATTCTTCTCCATTTTCTGATCTAAAATGCAGTCGACGCCTTTCCCCACCTGCTAAACCCATATTTGCACTTGACTCTGAAGGAGTCGCTGATGACCGTTGTTGTACTGTAGGATGAACCCACCGCCGATGGACTGTCATCACCACCGTGATAATAGAATTCGGAGCTGCTGTTTTGGTCCGCTAAAGAGACGTCATCTATTAGTCACGAGTCTCCACCATTGTTTCACTTCTGGAAGTGTTTGCGGTCATCCCTGAGCAGGTCTGTCGATGCTGGAGGACTTCATCATAGTTTTCTATTTCAGCTCGGAGTCGTCGCCATCTTCTGTTGCAGCTCGGGGCCGCCGCCCGGGCGCATGAGAAGATGAAAGGGGGGATGAATGAAAAAAAAAGATAAAAATTATCAAAATAAATAATATATATAATAACATAAAAAAATTAATTAAAATAAGAAAATAAATCTAAATTAATATTATTTCATAATAATTATATTATTATTATTAAAATAATAAGAATTATTATATTTTAAAAATTGATTTAAATTGTTAATTAAAATAGTTTCATACATAATAATCTAAATTAAATATAGTAATTATAATACTTAGACTCGATATTAAATAATTAATTATTGTTAATTAAAATAATCACTTTTAAATCCTAAATTAAAAGCATTAAAAATATTTTACAAATTTTTTAAAATATTATCATTAATATGAATTATTAGATAATTTATCAATTAATAAGTAATAATAGTTCCAAATAAACTAAAATAAATAATTTAATTAGAATATTTATTAACAAATAAACAATAAATTAACATTAATTTAAAAATGATAATAATTAATTGTATAAGAAAAATTTTATAACGTCAAAAATTGTTTTTAATAGTCAGTGTTTTCTATTTTAAAGATAAACGTAGGAGATTAACTCCCATCCAAGTACATCCCAATGACAACTGGTAATTTAGTTACAAGGGATTTTCTATAGTCATGACACTATTTAGATAAAAACACGCATGTGTAGTGACTAAGAGGAGAACTTACCTAAGTCGGTATAATTTGTGGTGAAAAAGTAATAAGTGAAATGTGGTATTAAAAACAAACCAGTATCATGATCTGGATCATTAACTTGAAACACTTCACAATGGAGACCTGAAGAGAAGCATATTTCTACAAGACTACTTAGAGACTGAGGATCCCAGGAGTAGAGTAGCAGCACAGGATTGAAAGGTGGATTTCTTCTTCCTTATATTTGGAATTATATACTCTATAATTGATTTATTTATTTTAGTAATAAATATGATCATAGGATAAATTTCATTTCTCAATAATTTAAAAATTCTTCTAGTTCATCTTTGGATCGTCTTCACTTTAGGATTTAATGAAATCAGAACTGATCAGCGAGATCGATTTTATTGTTCATTTACATAGTTCACTCCTTTACTTTTTCAAATTCAAAGTTTCAAGATCAATCAGTGATATTGATCTTCAACTCATCTTTTCCTAGATTTAATTTCATTAGCATTGGAACTTAACGATGAGTTTTATTCTAATCGACATTTCACTGAAAAGTCATATAAGTTGATGAACCTTAGAGTGGAGAACACAATAATTGAATCATTTTTTTGATGTATCTCCTGGAGTGGGAGATTTAATAATCATTCTTGATGTGTGATCCCATAATATTTAGTTAGGAATTTCTCTTTTAACAAGTGGTTTTATAATTCCTAGGTGTTATTCTTGATATGTTGCTTCTCAGCCCTTGCTTTTGTGTCACTATTATTCCAATATTTTCATCATCTATCTAGTTTAATACCTATAATATTTGGTCAATATTTATTCTCATACTTTATAAAAAAATTAAATGAAATAAAAAGAAAACAATGTTTAAAAAATAGTTCACCCTCTACAGAAAATAGTGGGGTTGTTGTGAAAAATTGGTCATCAACCTTCCCTGTGGGTTTGAACCTACTGGATACTATATAATAGTATTAGGAAAACATAAATATTTTAAACATTCAGATCATTATCAATGACTTACGGGTCAAGTTTTTGACTCAATTGATGGAGAAGGATTCCAATGACCATTTTTTAATATAAAAAATATTCCAAAAAATGACATAATAAAACCCAAAAAAATTGAAAATCGAAAACTGTTGAAAAAAATATGTTCTGTCAAGTGTTGTATGTTTCTATTTTTTTGAATTATTCTGTTAGTTACAATTTTATTTTTTTGAACTATTACAACTTTTGTATTGTTGTTTTCTTCTTGAACTTGTTTGTACTAAAATTCACCTGTTTTTACACATTGTATGAGCACAAGATCTTCAGCTGTTATACTATATCTCTTGTACCTAGAAATTGATAAACACTTAACTTCTATTAAAATGAAAAATAAAATTGAAATGGAGAATTTTGAAGAGAGTGTTCCCTCACCTAAAAATAAACAAAATTCTCACCATGAACACTTAGATGATGGTGAAAGGCATGAGATAAGGGAGTTCCAACTTCCTCAATTTTCAAGTAATCTTTATTTGATTACGTTTTCTCTTAGAGACTTATATTATAAACTCAAAAAATACCACATTTCACTACTACCTAATTTTGATGGACTCTCTAATAAGGACTATTCATCCTTCATTATAGATTTCTACAACACTGTGCATCAACTTCTACTTTTAAGACTCCAAGAAAATGAACTTTGAATGTTAGTGTTTCCATTTTTTCTTTAATAGGAATCCTCAAAACTAGTTTTTGAGACTTGATGAGAATTTTTTTTGAGAATTGGGATCACGTTTATATTTATTTAATAATTAAATATTACACTAATAGACGTAAATAAGAACTTATAACTAAAATGACATGTTTTGACCAAGAGGATGGAGAAGCCTTTCATGAAGCATGGGATTGATTTAGGTACCCGTATAGGTAGTGTTCCTATAATATACTCTCATCCCATGTTCTCATGAACATATTTATGAATGGATATCCTCCTATGGTCTAAAAAATATTTACTAAGATCCTGGGGGAAACTATACTGATAAAACTGATGAAGAATTAATACAAATTTATAAAAAAAACTTTCTTTGAAATCTCAACACCAAAATTCAAGAAGAAAGAGAGAGTGAATAGAAATGATAACACTGGTTCTGGTAATGAAACTCAAGATTAACCTACTAAAATCACCAACCAACATCAATCCTTATTGAACTAAAATTCTAAACAATTTATGAACCATGTTGGATTTCAAATCCAAATCCAATATCTTAGGTAATAGTGTGCCCAATGTGGAATGTTTGGTAATACTAGGAGATTTTTTCCAAACATTGATATGATATCCGAACAAGAAAACTATATCATTGTTAGTTATCATCCTAGGATGTCAGCTAAAGAAGACCAATTTTGAAAAACATACAACCAAGGGTATAGGAACCATCCCAAAATGTCATGGAAAGACCAATGAATGATCAAACAACCCACTGCCCCTTCCATCCAAAACCAATTATGAAAAAAAACTAACAGAGGGGTGAATCTTCTAATTCACAAGGATTTTATGATGTTAAAGTTTCATCAAAATTAGATAAAATCCAAAATATAATGTACTATCAAGAGGAATGATTTATAACTCAATTGAATAAACATCAATCCAAATATGAATCTGATAAATTTTAAAATGATGCTAGAATACAAAACATGGAAACTCAACTGTGCCAAATAACTAGAGACCTTACTTATATGGATAATGGAAGGATACCTAGAAAAAATAAAATCAACCCCAGGGATAATTTCATGAATTTCGTAACTATAAGTGGGATAAACACTAAAACTGTAGCTGAAAAAGACTTTCAAAATTCCCAAATTGGAAAATTCAATGAATCTGGAAATAAAAATATGTGGCGTAAACAATGATAAAATTATGAAAAGATACTGGAAATGAAGAAAATAAGAATTTCACACCTGAATTTCGAGATGGAAATGTTTCTAAAAATAAAAAGAATAAAAGAAAAGGGAAAATTGTTGAATAAATTTGGGACATACCTACTGTTCTTATAAATTGTGCGCCACCCATCCCTTTCCCTAGATAATTGAAACCTCAAAGTAAAACAAAGGATGAACTTTATCAGTTTCTTGGGATTTTTACCAAGAATCATGTGAAGATACCATTCATTCAAGACATGATTCAAATTTCTTCTTATGTGAAATGTATCAAAATGATTGTTTCAAATGAAAATACTCATGAAGAATTTTCACTTACAACCTCATTTAATAGTGTAGTGTTATACTCCAAAAGAAAATCCCACCCAATATCAAAGATCTCAATTGTTTTTTCATACCTTATACCCTAGGAAACTATAGTCAACTCTACTTCCAATGTGATTTAGGTGATAATATTAACCTTCTCCCATACTCAGTATTCCAACAATTGAATTTTGGTGATATTCAAGCCACCAATGTAGAGACCCGAAGCTTAACGTACATAGACATTACATTACTTTTTCAGAATACTTAGTACATAACAAAAACACACACACAAGGACCATAATAGTTTAGTGTCTTTGGAAACTCAGAATATAATCTTCTAATCGTGGTGAAAGATCATCAACATCTCCAATAAAGATCTTCTTTTTTCAACCTAAAACCTTGATTTATATCCTGGGGAAAGGAAAACATAAAATGGTGAGCTCAAATGATCAGTAAGGGTAAACAAAAGAAATATCAATCACATTATATTCATAAGAACATAACATTTTGGAAATCTTAACCTAAAAAAGAGATCATAATATCATAACATGGGATAAATCATAGTAGTGAAATGTAATCCCAATAATCATAACTTAAAACATGAAACTTTGTGGCATACACACATAATCATAGAGAATCATTTCTTATTAGTCAAGACTCATTTTCAAGACTATCTTAGTGGACAAAGTCCATTTCTGAACCGAGTTCACTCCTCATTTCAGTCCTGTTTCACTGAACCGGTTTAACCTGCTATTCCAGCCATGTCTATCTCATGAGATATAAAATCTTTACCCAATGAATTGGAGGGAGATATAGGTCTCACTCATCTCATAATGATACCATTCTTATGTGTGACACCAAATCATAAACCATACATCATAGCATAACCCATGTAATAAAAATGGGATTCTTAAACATCATAAAATCATAAAACAATTCATATAAGATAAAGGAATTCCTAAAAATAATTCCATCACAACATAATCAAATCAATTTAATAATAGGGACAGAAACATAACCATTTATTATCTTAGATGGAAAATAATTTTGACAAAACACTTGAACTCCATTCTTGAGGAAAATATCCTTTCCACTTCAAAAACATTTTCCTTTCTTAAAATGTCATACAATTTTAAACTAAAAGAAGTTGATTAAAAATAAACTTGAAAACTTGTAAAGTAATCTTCTTTGTAATCATGATTTAAAAATCCATTCACGTCGTATAAGTTAAAAAAAACATTCTTCTCGTACTTTTGTTGGAAAATTCAAAAAGTACCTCGTATGAAAAATGACAAAAGATTCCTTTCATATATTTTACTATAAAATCACCAAAGGGTAAAAATGGATTTAAACAATTGTAGGTGGATGGAAATAATATTACATATTGAGGAAACAAGGATGTGGATGATAAAATACACCCCAGTAAATACCAAAGTATAAACAATCTCGGATAAAAATGAGATAGTGATATTTCCCTTACCTTAGGTCTGATTTTCTTCATAAGTGTCCGGACCTCATGTATAATGATTTAAATAATTTTATTGAATTATTCCAGAATCATACTCATTTTTATGATATCATATATGGTTCACTTATGACTTTATATTACCTGTTCTTTTGTAAATTCCATGTTAAAGAGCGTTTTAGGTAAAATCGTTTCATTTGTCGTCCGTGTTTTGACTTGTAATTATTCATATGATTACTTAGATCATGATTACTTAATTCTAGAATATAAAACATGATTTATATATAATATATATTTATAATATACATATATATAATAGATCTGTAAATGGAAATAAATACACCGTTCATGGAGACGGTAGGTCGTACGTACGCATGAAAGCTGTTTTCGTTTCCTTATTGAGTTGAAAGGAATTAAGTAGATGACATACATATATATAAACATAAATCCAGTATCATTATTATGTAATATATTTCATGATTAATTATTATATATACTTTATAATCATTCATGAATTGTTAACGTGGAGAATGAATCTCATCGCGTCGTGGAGATGGTAGTCCGTACGTACGCACGAGCGATGATATCGTTCTCGTGATCGTGGAATTTTAATGGAGTGCATGTATACTATTTCAGAATCAATATAACTTTACAATAATAATATATAGTTATTATGGACACCATTATACCCATCCAAGTAAGGTGGTGGTGGAAAATAGATTACATCACGACATGGAAACGGTATTCCGTACGTACACACGCGCGGTGATTTCGTTTTCCGTAGGATGGATAGATGGTGAAATAGGGTTGTTTCATACTTATAATAACATATCAGTATATGATTGATACTGATTTTATTACTCCATAATTAAACAACCTAAGAAGAAGAAGTGGAAGAAGAAATAAAGTTGAAAGAATCGGCAACGGACATTACCACTTCTTTGAAGCTCCTCTTTGAGTCCTCCTCTTAGGGAACTAAGATTGGTCTTTAAAGAATACCAGGACCTATAGGATGTTTCTAGGGAAGAGGAGAAGAGAATTTGGCAGGATTTTTACGATATTGAAGGCTCAATGTGGTGTGAGGAAGAGAGGGAGGAGGTGCCCTTTTATAAGGGAGGAGAGGGGCACCATTGGAATAACTAAAAATATTATTTTATTATAAAGACATATTCGGATTTAAATAGACCCAAATTGATTTATTTCGAATCTAAGGTGGGGATGGGTCAAAATTCTCTCATCAAATATAATTTAAACAATTTTAGTTTCCTATTTTAACCTTATCATTTAGATTTAACATTAAGTTAGATAATTTTACTTTTACCGTGTCTTTTTGTGTTCTTACACTATAAGGTTAATAAACTTACTATAACAATCCAAACGAACCCAAAGTTGTTTATTATTAATATATATAACCTTATATAAGTTATTTGGCCGAACCTTAGATTTTTAGAAATAAAATAAAAATTAATTATATAATATTTGTTTTAAAAACTATTTTATGTCAATTTTGACACTATTTATTAATTGTTTTTTGTGAAAATTATAACAGAATTATTAATTCAAAAAAAGTTAATTAAACCAATAATAACATGTCATATTAACCTATAAAATTAGTGTAATTCATAAAAAGTCTAAAATTACATTTATTTGGGTATTTATAACATCAATTATGTCAATATTTCATTAATAAGATAATTGATGCATCATCGTTGTGTCATAAATGAATTAAATAATTTAATGTCTAAAAATAAAAAATAAAATACCATTATGTAGGAAATATTTTTAGATTTCTATGAAATATTTATAGTCGAATTTATCTTATGTATAATCCTATATTAAAAATTATCTACTTATTAAACTTTGATTTTAACTATTTTAACCCTTATTTAAATAAATTAATAATAAAAGTCCTAATCTAATCCAAGTGGTCCTAAATGGTCATATTTTATTCCTAATGTTGTTTTTGGACTAATTAAACTTATCCAATAGAATTAGGACATGTGTTAGGGTAATAAAAATATCATTTTTACCCTTAACAACCCTATTTACTTTTAATCGTGGTAAAAAAAAGTAAAAAGTTACTATTCACCAAAAAATATTTTCATCTCATTGAACCACATTTTAGTCCTCGATATTAACCGTGTCTCTCGGATTTTCGAAATTCTACTCACAGAAGTGGTAAAATTATGTTTTATGAAAAATTCAGTTTTTGTAACTACCACTTAGTGGTTTCACTATTCATCAAAAAATGAAAGTTTCCAGAAAAATACCAAAAATTTGGCCTAAGCTATATTTGATATTATGAATTCGAAAATGATGTTTATTTTTCCAAATTCATAACATATCAGTTACATTAACTAATTTACAAATTAATTCCCGTCATCAAAACAAATAGCGTGTTTTTAAAAGATAATAACTATCAAAAGGTTGACACTTGTTTATATCTGGTTTAAATGTGAAATTACATCCAATGAACAAGATTGTATTAAATTGTAAAAATTTATTCTAAATATACTTTAAAACCACTCAAATTAATAATTTATCACTATTAATTATTTCGATTAAAAAATTTGTTTTTAATTAAAATTTTGTAATTTTCACTATTCATCAGAATATGAAAGTTATCCGAAAAGTACCAAAATTTTACCCTAAGCTAATTTCGATATTACGAATCCAAAAATGAAGTCCATTTTGAAAAATAGAATTTAAAAAATTTCAAAAAGTGGTTATTACTATTCATAATGGCTGGTTTTAATAATATTTTAATAGCATATCGTTGTTTAGTGAAACTCGGTATTGCATACTACACACGCTATCGAGGAAGGTCGTGATTGCGTGTAATGCAAGGAAATTCAAGGATGTGTGTTGTGCAAGCTCCTTTTGGTGTAGCGAACAACACAAGACATTAATGAAATTAGGAATATTTTTCATAAAATCTCAGGGTGTTACATTCTACCCCCTTAAAATGAATTTCGCCCTCAAAATTCGTCGGGGTTATAAATGGTTTACTACTCCAAAGTTTCTTTAATAGAAACCCACATCATAAAAAGGAATACCAAAACCAATATTTGAAAACAAAAGTATGAAATGTAACAGTTACCCAAATAAACTAATCACTGGGTTTCCACATAGGTGAAACTATGGATATGGAAGAGAAATCTAACCATCATGTTCTGATGGAGAGTGGTAGAGAACATGGCTATGGAAAATCCAGCAATAACAAAGTCATAAATTTTTGACGATCTAAGTTACCATCTGATTCATCAGATATAAGAGCACTAGGACAACATTTTTGGTTTTAAAGATCATTTCCCTAATGTTTATGAAATAGGAATTAGAAGAAATACTTTCGTGATTTTGGTATAGTCTCACCGTTGGTTGTTCTTGGGACAATTTCCACTTCATCTCTTAAAGAAATGATGTTTAATTTTTCATTCATGATGTGTTAGTAGATCATGTGATCGAATGATGGGTCATTCCATCTGTCTCAAACAAAAGGTTAGAAAAGTTATCAAAAAATACATTAGTCCATCTATAGTGAGATTAATCATATATGGTTCCTAAAATGGACTTAAAATTCATATATCATACTGATTAATATAATAAAAATAGTTTTTACTAAACAGGGACTTCCTGTAGGCTAGTGGTAGGTGATAAAGGTGAGTCGCACTTCGGTTGTTGGTTTGATTCCCACAACCTTGTCCGACGTGATGGGCTGTCGCCCATCCTGCAGGTTGTCCTTTTTCTAAAACTACATTACTAAATCATGCCATAAATAATATCGAAAAAGGTTCTATCCTTAAACAATACTAACTTATGTCCAACATATTCCATTCCAATATTTAGGCTAATCCATAATATTACAGTCAATTTTCATATTGTAGTGAAAACAATTACCAGATATTTCATACAACAAGCATGTTAATACCATCATTGATCCCCATATATCATAAGATATTTCTTGTTGGTCACATTCCAAATGTTTGAAGTCCTTAATCATGTATTCTCTAGGAAAAATGAATACCCATTGAACCATAGTGAAAACATGAGTGCTGTCAAAAGTCGACTCTTTCCACATACCAAAACTCCAAAATTCTATATACTCAAACCATGATATAACTATTTCCTTATATCAGTCATGAGATCATGAATACTATCAAACATTTAATTTTCTCCTTATCCCTTCATTATGTGCATATCATCTACTTTCCAAAAATGTCTGAATAACCTTTCATGGTTACTGGTACCATTCATCATACACTTTCAAAACTTAAGGAAAGACAAAAGTGTAACAATCCTTAGATGTCTCTTTATTCCATAGTACCATGAGATTACTTATACAACATTACACTTGATAAACATGTAATCATTCCACTACCTTCTTAAACCATTGATCGAGCTTCAACAATTATTTCAACTCACATATCATTTGTAGTCTCTTCATTATCATCAACATAAATACTACCCATATGACCATACTGATTCTATTCATGAGACTTTCCCTTAGGTAATTGGTTTGTATAATGCCCGTAAATTCCACATTTAAAACATTTAACCATTTTTGATGTCGTAGCAATACCATTATCCTCATCCCTGGTGTTAACTAAACCTTTTTCTTTGCACTTACTAGCTTTGTGTCCTTCTTTTCCACACCCAAAGCATCTTCCAGTTCCTTTGAAACATTCTCCTTGATGCCTCTTCCCACATGATTTACATAGGGGAAATTGAACTTTCTTTCCTCTATGATCATCATGAAACTCCATCTTTCTCTTATTAGCCGAGTCAGGAAACTTACCAAATTTGAGTTTATTGATCATATCATGAGATTGCTGATTCAGCATAATAATGATGTTTGGACTTCAAAATCCCATTTCATTTGGTTTCTTGTGAAGAATATCTTTACATTGTCCATCATATCCTCTATTATCGTGAATCATCTTGATTCTAGCAATTTTCTAAAACCCAAAAAAAATAGTGTGAGATGCAAAAATCACGCTAGGGAAAACAATATAATAAAGGGAGAGTGCCTTCAATATCTAACATCTTCGGTTACCATAATTCTAGTATTATAACTTATACTTGTACTTAACCTTAGGGACATCCCTAGACATACCTTAGAAATCTCTCTAGTGATCTCACTAAAGTTCTCACATCCTAGTTTCCAAAGGATGACTAAACCTTTCCTCTGATTCCAACTATAGAGACCCGAAGCTTAACGTACATGGACATTACATTACTTTTGCGGAATACTTAGTACATAATAAAAACACACACACAAGGACCGTAATAGTTTAGTGTCTATGGAAACTCGGAATATAATCTTCTAATCATGGTGAATGGTCTTCAACATCTCCTATAAAGTTCTTCTTATTTTTTAACCTAAAACCTTTCTTTATATCCTAGGGAAAAGGAAACATAAAAGGGTGAGCTCAAATGCTCATTAAGGGTAAACAAAATAAATATCAATCACATCATATTCATAAGAACATAACATTTTGGAAATCTTAACCTGCAAAAGAGATCATAATATCATAACATGGGATAAATCATAGTAGTAAAATATAATCCCAATAATCATAACATAAAACATGAAACTTGGTGGCATACACACATAATCATAGAGAGTCATTTCTTATTAGTCAAGACTCATTGCCAAGACTATCTTAGTGGACAAAGTCCATTTCTGAACCGAGTTCACTCCTCGTTTCTGTCCTGCTTCACTGAACCGGTTTAACCTGCCGTTCCAGCCATGTCTATCTCCTGAGATATAAAATCTTTACCCAATGAATTGGAGGGATATATAGGTCCCAACCATCTCATAATGATACCATTCTTATGTGTTCCACCAAATCATAAACCATACATCATAGCATAACCCATGTAATAAAAATGGGATTCTTAAACATCATGAAATCATAAAAAAATTCATATAAGATAAAGGAATTCCTAAAAATAATTCCATCACAACATAATCAAATCAATTTAATAATAGGTATAGAAACAGAACCCTTTATTATCTTAGATAGAAAATAATATTGACAAAACAATTGAACTCCATTCTTGAGGAAAATATCCTTTCTACTTAAAAAACATTTTCCTTTCTTAACATGTCATACAATTTTAAACTAAAAGAAGTTGATTTAAAATAAACATGAAAACTTGTAACGAAAGATTCTTAGAAATAATGTTTTAAAAATCCATTCATGCCGTATAAGTTAAAAAACATTCTTCTTGTACTTTTGTAGGAAAAGTCAAAAAGTACCTCGTACGAAAAACGACAAAATATTTCTTTCATATCTTTTACTATAAACTCACCAGAGGGTAAAAATAGATTTAAAAAATTGTAGGTGGATGGAAATAATATTACATATTGAGCAAACATGGATGTGGATGACAAATTACACCCTAGTAAATACCAAAGTATAAACAATCTCGGATAAAAATGAGATTGTGATATTTCCCTTACCTTAGGTCCGATTTGCTTCATAAGTGTCTGAACCTCCTGTATAATGATTTAAATAATGTCATTGACTTATTCCAGAATCATACTCATTGTTATGATATCATATATGGTTCACTTATGACTTTATATTACCCGTTCTTTTGTAAATTTCATGTTAAAGAGTGTTTTGGGTAAAATCGTTTCATTTGTCGTACGTGTTTTGACTTGTAATTATTCATATGATTACTTAGATCATGATTACTTAATTAAAGAATATAAAACATGATTTATATATAATATATATTCAGAATATACATATATATAATAGATCAGTAAATGGAAAGAAATACACCGTTCATGGAGACAGTAGGTCGTACGTACGCATTAACGCTGTTTTCGTTTCCTTATTGAGTAGAAAGGAATTAAGTAGATGACATACATATATATACACATAAATCCATTATATTTATTATGTCATATATTTCATGATTATTTTTTATATATACTTTATAATCATTCATTAATGGTTAACGTGGAGAATGAATCTCAATGCGTCGTGGAGACGGTAGTCCGTACTAACGCACGAGCGATGATATCGTTCTCATGATAGTGGAATTGTATTGGAGTGTATTTATAATATTTAAGAATCAATATCACTTTAAAATAATAATATATAGCTATTATTTACACCATTATACCCATCCATGTCAGGTGGTGGTGGAAAATAGATTACACCACGGCGTGGAGACGGTATTCCGTACGTACGCACGCGCGGTGATTTTGTTTTCCGTAGGATGGATAGATGGTGAAATAGGGTTGTTTAATACATATAAAAACATCTCATTATATGAGTGACACTGATGTTATTACTTCATAATGATACAACCTAAGAAGAAGAAGTGGAAGAAAAAATAAAGTTGAAAGAATCGGTAACGGACATTACCTCTTCTTTGAAGCGCCTCTTTGAGTCCTCCTCTTAGGGAACTAAAATTGGTCTTTGAAGAAGACCAGGACCTCTAGGATGTTTCTATGGAAGTGTAGAAGGGAATTTGGCAGGGTTTGTCCGAGCTTTAAGGATCAAAGTGGTGTGAGGAAAAGAGGGAGGAGGTTCCCTTTTATAAGGGAGGAGAGGGGCACCTTTGGAATAACTAAAAATCTTATTTTATTATAAAGCCAAATTTGGTTTTAAATAGATCAAAATTGATTTATTTCAAAGATAAGGTGAGGATGGTTCCAAAATCCTCTCATCCAATATAATTCAGACAAGTTTATGTTCCTATTTTAACCTTATCATTTAGATTTAACATTAAGTTAGATAATTTTACTTTTACGGTGTCTTTTTGTGTTCTTACACTATAAGGTTAATAAACTTACTATAACAAGCCAAACGAACCCAAAGTTGTTTATTATTAATATATATAACCTTATATAAGTTATTTGTCCGAACCTTAGATTTTTAGAAATAAACTAACAATTAATTATATAATATTTGTTTCAAAAACTATTTTATGTCAATTTTGACACTATTTATTAATTGTTTTTTGTGAAAATTATAACAGAATGATTAATTCAAAAAAAAGTTAATTAAACCAATAATAACATGTCATATTAACCTATAAAATTAGTGTAATTCAAAAAAAGTCTCAAATTACATTTATTTGGGTATTTATAACATCAATTATGTCAATATTTCATTAATAAGATAATTGATGCATCATTGTTGTGTCATAAATGAATTAAATAATTTAATGTCTAAAAATAAAAAATAAAATACCATTATGTAGGAAATATTTTTAGATTTCTAAGAAATATTTATAGTCGAATTTATCTTATGTATAATCCTATATTAAAAATTATCTACTTATTAAACTTTGATTTTAACTATTTTAACCCTTATTTAAATAAATTAATAATAAAAGTCCTAATCTAATCCAAGTGGTCCTAAATGGTCATATTTTATTCCTAATGTTGTTTTTGGACTAATTAAACTTATCCAATAGAATTAAGACATGTGTTAGGGTAATAAAAATATCATTTTTACCCTTAACAACCCTATTTACTTTTAACCGTGGTAAAAAAAGTAAAAAGTTACTATTCACCAAAAAATATTTTCATCTCATTGAACCACATTTTAGTCCTCGATATTAACCGTGTCTCTCGGATTTTCGAAATTCTACTCACAGAAGCGGTAAAATTATGTTTTATGAAAAATTCAGTTTTTGTAACTACCACTTAGTGGTTTCACTATTCATCAAAAAATGAAAGTTTCCAGAAAAATACCAAAAATTTGGCCTAAGCTATATTTGATATTATGAATTCGAAAATGATGTTTATTTTTCCAAATTCATAACATATCAGTTACATTAACTAATTTACAAATTAATTCCCGTCATCAAAACAAATAGCGTGTTTTTAAAAGATAGTAACTATCAAAAGGTTGACACTTGTTTATATCTGGTTTAAATGTGAAATTACATCCAATGAACAAGATTGTATTAAATTGTAAAAATATATTCTAAATATACTTTAAAACCACTCAAATTAATAATTTATCACTATTAATTATTTCGATTAAAAAATTTGTTTTTAATTAAAATTTTGTAATTTTCACTATTCATCAGAATATGAAAGTTATCCGAAAAGTACCAAAATTTTACCCTAATCTAATTTCGATATTACGAATCCAAAAATGAAGTCCATTTTGAAAAATAGAATTTACAAAATTTCAAAAAGTGGTTATTACTATTCATAATGGCTGGTTTTAATAATATTTTAATAGCATATCGTTGTTTAGTGAAACTCGGTATTGCATACTACACACGCTATCGAGGAAGGTCGTGATTGCGTGTAATGCAAGGAAATTCAAGGATGTGTGTTGTGAAAGCTCCTTTTGGTGTAGCGAACAACACAAGACATTAATGAAATTAGGAATATTTTTCATAAAATCTCAGGGTGTTACATTCTACCCCCTTAAAATGAATTTCGCCCTAAAAATTCGTCAGGGTTATAAATGGTTTACTACTCCAAAGTTTCATTAATAGAAACCCACATCATAAAAAGGAATACCAAAACCAATATTTGAAAACAAAAGTATGAAACGTAAGGGTTACCCAAATAAACTAATCATTGGGTTTCCACATAGGTGAAAATATGGATATGGAAGAGAAATCTAACCATCATGTTCTGATGGAGAGTGGTAGAGAACATGGCTATGGAAAATCCAGCAATAACAAAGTCATAAATTTGTGACGATCTAAGTTACCATCTGATTCATCAGATATAAGAGCACTAGGACAACATTTTTGGTTTTAAAGATCATTTCCCTAAAGTTTATGAAATAGGAATTAGAAGAAATACTTTCGTGATTTTGGTATAGTCTCACCGTTGGTTGTTCTTGGGACAATTTCATCTTCATCTCTTAAAGAAATGATGTTTAATTTTTCATTCATGATGTGTTAGTAGATCATGTGATAGAATGATGGGTCATTCCATCTGTCTCAAACAAAAGGTTAGAAAAGTTATCAAAAAATACATTAGTCCATCTATAGTGAGATTAATCATATATGGTTCCTAAAATGGACTTAAAATTCATATATCATACTGATTAATATAATAAAAATATTTTTTACTAAACAGGGACTTCCTGTAGGCTAGTGGTAGGTGATAAAGGTGAGTCGCACTTCGGTTGTTGGTTTGATTCCCAAAACCTTGTCCGACGTGATGGGCTGTCGCCCATCCTGCAGGTTGTCCTTTTTCTAAAACTACATTACTAAATCATGCCATAAATAATATCGAAAAAGGTTCTATCCTTAAACAATACTAACTTATGTCCAACATATTCCATTCCAATATTTAGGCTAATCCATAATATTACAGTCCATTTTCATATTGTAGTGAAAACAATTACCAGAGATTTCATACAACAAGCATGTTAATACCATCATTGATCCCCATATATCATAAGATATTTCTTGTTGGTCACATTCCAAATGTTTGAAGTCCTTAATCATGTATTCTGTAGGAAAAATGAATACCCATTGAACCATAGTGAAAACATGAGTGCTGTCAAAAGTCGACTCTTTCCACATACCAAAACCCCAAAATTCTATATACTCAAACCATGATATAACTATTTCCTTATATCAGTCATGAGCTCATGAATACTATCAAACATTTAATTTTCTCCTTATCCCTTCATTATGCGCATATCATCTACTTTCCAAAAATATCTGAATAACCTTTCATGGTTACTGGTACCATTCATCATACACTTTCAAAACTTAAGGAAAGAAAACAATGTAACAATCCTTAGATGTCTCTTTATTCCATAGTACCATGAGATTACTTATACAACATTACACTTGATAAACATGTAATCATTCCACTACCTTCTAAAACCATTGATCGAGCTTCAACAACTATTTCAACTCACATATCATTTGTAGTCTCTTCATTATCATCAACATAAATACTACCCATATGACCATATTGATTCTATTCATGAGACTTTCCCTTAGGGAATTGGTTTGTATAATGCCCGTAAATTCCACATTTAAAACATTTAACCATTTTTGATGTCGTAGCAATACCATTATCCTCATCCCTGGTGTTAACTAAACCTTTTTCTTTGCACTTACTAGCTTTGTGTCCTTCTTTTCCACACCCAAAGAATCTTCCAGTTCCTTTGAAACATTCTCCTTGATGCCTCTTCCCACATGATTTACATAGGGGAAATTGAACTTTCTTTCCTCTATGATCATCATGAAACTCCATCTTTCTCTTATTAGCCGAGTCAGGAAACTTACCAAATTTGAGTTTATTGATCATATTATGAGATTGCTAATTCGGCATAATAATGATGTTTGGACTTCAAAATCCCATTTCATTTGGTTTCTTGTGAAGAATATCTTTACATTGTCCATCATATCCTCCATTATCGTGAATCATCTTGATTCTAGAAATTTTCTAAAACCCAAAAAGAATAGTGTGAGAGGAAAAAATCACGCTAGGGAAAACAATATAATAAAGGGAGAGTGCCTTCAATATCTAACATCTTCGGTTACCATAATTCTAGTACTATAACTTATACTTGTACTTAACATTAGGGACATCCCTAGACATACCTTAGAAATCTCTCTAGTGATCTCACTAAAGTTCTCGCATCCTAGTTTCCAAAGGATGACTAAACCTTTCCTCTGATTCCAACTATAGAGACCTGAAGCTTAACGTACATGGACATTACATTACTTTTGCGGAATACTTAGTACATAATAAAAACACACACACAAGGACCGTAATAGTTTAGTGTCTATGGAAACTCGGAATATAATCTTCTAATCATGGTGAATAGTCTTCAACATCTCCTATAAAGTTCTTCTTCTTTTTTAACCTAAAACCTTTCTTTATATCCTAGGGAAAAGGAAACATAAAAGGGTGAGCTCAAATGCTCAGTAAGGGTAAACAAAATAAATATCAATCACATCATATTCATAAGAACATAACATTTTGGAAATCTTAACCTGCAAAAGAGATCATAATATCATAACATGGGATAAATCATAGTAGTAAAATATAATCCCAATAATAATAACATAAAACATGAAACTTGGTGGCATACACACATAATCATAGAGAGTCATTTCTTATTAGTCAAGACTCATTGCCAAGACTATCTTAGTGGACAAAGTCCATTTCTGAACCGAGTTCACTCCTCGTTTCAGTCCTGCATCACTGAACCGGTTTAACCTGCCGTTCCAGCCATGTCTATCTCATGAGATATAAAATCTTTACCCAATGAATTGGAGGGATATATAGGTCCCAACCATCTCATAATGATACCATTATTATGTGTTCCACCAAATCATAAACCATACATCATAGCATAACCCATGTAATAAAAATGGGATTCTTAAACATCATGAAATCATAAAAAAATTCATATAAGATAAAGTAATTCCTAAAAATAATTCCATCACAACATAATCAAATCAATTTAATAATAGGTATAGAAACAGAACCCTTTATTATCTTAGATAGAAAATAATATTGACAAAACAATTGAACTCCATTCTTGAGGAAAATATCCTTTCTACTTAAAAAACATTTTCCTTTCTTAACATGTCATACAATTTTAAACTAAATGAAGTTGATTAAAAATAAACATGAAAACTTGTAACGAAAGATTCTTGGAAATAATGTTTTAAAAATCCATTCATGCCGTATAAGTTAAAAAACATTCTTCTTGTACTTTTGTAGGAAAAGTCAAAAAGTACCTCGTACGAAAAACGACAAAATATTTCTTTCATATCTTTTACTATAAACTCACCAGAGGGTAAAAATGGATTTAAACAATTGTAGGTGGATGGAAATAATATTACATATTGAGGAAACATGGATGTGGATGATAAATTACACCCTAGTAAATACCAAAGTATAAACAATCTCGGATAAAAATGAGATTGTGATATTTCCCTTACCTTAGGTCCGATTTGCTTCATAAGTGTCTGAACCTCCTGTATAATGATTTAAATAATGTCATTGACTTATTCCAGAATCATACTCATTGTTATGATATCATATATGGTTCACTTATGACTTTATATTACCCGTTCTTTTGTAAATTTCATGTTAAAGAGTGTTTTGGGTAAAATCGTTTCATTTGTCGTACGTGTTTTGACTTGTAATTATTCATATGATTACTTAGATCATGATTACTTAATTAAATAATATAAAACATGATTTATATATAATATATATTCAGAATATACATATATATAATAGATCAGTAAATGGAAAGAAATACACCGTTCATGGAGACAGTAGGTCGTACGTACGCATTAACGCTGTTTTCGTTTCCTTATTGAGTAGAAAGGAATTAAGTAGATGACATACATATATATACACATAAATCCAGTATCTTTATTATGTCATATATTTCATGATTATTTTTTATATATACTTTATAATCAATCATTAATGGTTAACGTGGATAATGAATCTCAATGCGTCGTGGAGACGGTAGTCCGTACTAACGCACGAGCGATGATATCATTCTCATGATAGTGGAATTGTATTGGAGTGTATTTATAATATTTAAGAATCAATATCACATTAAAATAATCATATATAGCTACTATTTACACCATTATACCCATCCATGTCAGGTGGTGGTGGAAAATAGATTACACCACGGCGTGGAGACGGTATTCCGTACGTACGCACGCGCGGTGATTTTGTTTTCCGTAGGATGGATAGATGGTGAAATAGGGTTGTTTAATACATATAAAAACATATCATTATATGAGTGACACTGATGTTATTACTTCATAATGATACAACCTAAGAAGAAGAAGTGGAAGAAAAAATAAAGTTGAAAGAATCGGTAACGGACATTACCTCTTCTTTGAAGCGCCTCTTTGAGTCCTCCTCTTAGGGAACTAAAATTGGTCTTTGAAGAAGACCAGGACCTCTAGGATGTTTCTATGGAAGTGTAGAAGGGAATTTGGCAGGGTTTTTTCGAGCTTTAAGTCTCAAAGTGGTGTGAGGAAGAGAGGGAGGAGGTTCCCTTTTATAAGGGAGGAGAGGGGCACCTTTGGAATAACTAAAAATCTTATTTTATTATAAAGCCAAATTTGGTTTTAAATAGCTCAAAATTGATTTATTTCAAAGATAAGGTGAGGATGGGTCCAAAATCCTCTCATCCAATATAATTCAGACAAGTTTATGTTCCTATTTTAACCTTATCATTTAGATTTAACATTAAGTTAGATAATTTTACTTTTACAGTGTCTTTTTGTGTTCTTACACTATAAGGTTAATAAACATACTATAAGAAGCCAAAATAACCCCAAGTTGTTTATTATTAATATATATAACCTTATCTAAGTCATTTGGACGAACCATAGATTTTTAGAAATAATATAACAATTAATAATATAATATTTGTTTTAAAAACTCATTTATGTCAATTTTGAAACTATTTAGTAATTGATATTTTTGAAAATTAAAACAGAATGATTAATTCGAAAAAAGTTAATTAAATCAATACTAACATGTAATATTAACCTATAAAATTATTTGAATTCATAAAAAGTCTCAAATTACATTTATTTGGGTATTTATAACATCAATTATGTCAATATTTCATTAATAAGATAATTACTGCATCATCGTTGTGTCATAAATAAATTAAATAATTTAATGTCTAAAAATTACAAATAAAATACCATTATGTAGGAAATCATTTTAGATTTCTAATGAATATTTAGAGTCGAATTTATCTTATGTATAACCCTATATTAAAAATTACCTACTTATTAAACTTTGATTATAACTATTTTAACCCTTCTTTAAATAAATTAATAATAAATGTCCTAACCTAATACAAGTGGTCTTAAATGGTCATATTTTATTCCTAAGGTTGTTTTTGGTCGAATTACACTTATCCAATATAATTAGGACATGTGTTCGGGTAATAAAAATATCATTTTTACCCTTAACAACCCTATTTACTTTTAACCGTGGTAAAAAAAAGTAAAAAGTTACTATTCACCAAAAATTATTTTCCTCTCATTGAACCACATTTTAGTCCTTGATATTAACCGTGTCTCTCGGATTTTCAAAATTATACTCACAGAAGCAGTAAAATTATGTTTTATGAAAAATTCAGTTTTTGTAACTACCACTTAGTGGTTTCACTATTCATCAAAAAATGAAAGTTTCCAGAAAAATGATGTTTATTTTTCCAAATTCATAACATATCAGTTACATTAACTAATTTACAAATTAATTCCCGTCATCAAAACAAATAGCGTGTTTTTAAAAGATAATAACTATCAAAAGGTTGACACTTGTTTATATCTGGTTTAAATGTGAAATTAAATCCAATGAACAAGATTGTATTAAATTGTAAAAATATAATCTAAATATACTTTAAAACCACTCAAATTAATAATTTATCACTATTAATTATTTCGATTAAAAAATTTGTTTTTAATTAAAATTTTGTAATTTTCACCATTCATCAGAATATGAAAGTTATCCGAAAAGTACCAAAATTTCACCCTAATCTAATTTTGATATTCCGAATCCAAAAATGAAGTCCATTTTGAAAAATAAATTTTAAAAAATTTCAAAAACTGGTTATTACTATTCATAACGGCTGGTTTTAATAATATTTTAATAGCATATCGTTGTTTAGTGAAACTCAGTATTGCTTACTACACACGCTATCGAGGAAGGTCGCGATTGCGTGTAATGCAAGGCAACTCAAGGATGCGTGTTTTGAAAGCTACTTTTGGTGTAGCGAACAACACAAGACATTAATGAAATTAAGAATATTTTTCCTAAAATATCGGGGTGTTACATTCTACCCCCTTAAAATGAATTTCGCCCTCAAAATTCGTCGGGGTTATAAATGGTTTACTACTCCAAAGTTTCTTTAATAGAAACCCACATCATAAAAAGGAATACCAAAACCAATATTTGAAAAAAAAAGTATGAAACGTAACGGTTACCCAAATAAACTAATCATTGGGTTTCCACAAAAGTGAAAATATGGATATGGAAGAGAAATCTAACCATCATGTTCTGATGGAGAGTGGTAGAGAACATGGCTATGGAAAATCCAGCAATAACAAAGTCATAAATTTGTGATGATCTAAGTTACCATCTGATTCATCAGATATAAGAGCACTGGGACAACATTTTTGGTTTTAAAGATCATTTCCCTAAAGTTTATGAAATAGGAATTAGAAGAAATACTTTCGTGATTTTGGTATAGTCTCACCGTTGGTTGTTCTTGGGACAATTTCCACTTCATCTCTTAAAGAAATGATGTTTAATTTTTCATTCATGATGTGTTAGTAGATCATGTGATAGAATGATGGGTCATTCCATCTGTCTCAAACAAAAGGTTAGAAAAGTTATCAAAAAATACATTAGTCCATCTATAGTGAGATTAATCATATATGGTTCCTAAAATGGACTTAAAATTCATATATCATACTGATTAATATAATAAAAATAGTTTTTACTAAACAGGGACTTCCTGTAGGCTAGTGGTAGGTGATAAAGGTGAGTCTCACTTCGGTTGTTGGTTTGATTCCCACAACCTTGTCCGACGTGATGGGCTGTCGCCCATCCTGCAGGTTGTCCTTTTTCTAAAACTACATTACTAAATCATGCCATAAATAATATCGAAAAAGGTTCTATCCTTAAACAATACTAACTTATGTCCAACATATTCCATTCCATTATTTAGGCTAATCCATAATATTACAGTCCATTTTCATATTGTAGTGAAAACAATTACCAGAGATTTCATACAACAAGCATGTTAATACCATCATTGATCCCCATATATCATAAGATATTTCTTGTGGTCACATTCCAAATGTTTGAAGTCCTTAATCATGTATTCTCTAGGAAAAATGAATACCCATTGAACCATAGTGAAAACATGAGTGCTGTCAAAAGTCGACTCTTTCCACATACCAAAACCCCAAAATTCTATATACTCAAACCATGATATAACTATTTCCTTATATCAGTCATGAGCTCATGAATACTATCAAACATTTAATTTTCTCCTTATCCCTTCATTATGCGCATATCATCTACTTTCCAAAAATATCTGAATAACCTTTCATGGTTACTGGTACCATTCATCATACACTTTCAAAACTTAAGGAAAGACAACAGTGTAACAATCCTTAGATGTCTCTTTATTCCATAGTACCATGAGATTACTTATACAACATTACACTTGATAAACATGTAATCATTCCACTACCTTCTTAAACCATTGATCGAGCTTCAACAACTATTTCAACTCACATATCATTTGTAGTCTCTTCATTATCATCAACATAAATACTACCCATATGACCATACTGATTCTATTCATGAGACTTTCCCTTAGGGAATTGGTTTTTATAATGCCCGTAAATTCCACATTTAAAACATTTAACCATTTTTGATGTCGTAGCAATACCATTATCCTCATCCCTGGTGTTAACTAAACCTTTTTCTTTGCACTTACTAGCTTTGTGTCCTTCTTTTCCACACCCAAAGCATCTTCCAGTTCCTTTGAAACATTCTCCTTGATGCCTCTTCCCACATGATTTACATAGGGGAAATTTAACTTTCTTTCCTCTATGATCATCATGAAACTCCGTCTTTCTCTTATTAGCCGAGTCAGGAAACTTACCAAATTTGAGTTTATTGATCATATTATGAGATTGCTGATTCGGCATAATAATGATGTTTGGACTTCAAAATCCCATTTCATTTGGTTTCTTGTGAAGAATATCTTTACATTGTCCATCATATCCTCCATTATCGTGAATCATCTTGATTCTAGCAATTTTCTAAAACCCAAAAAGAATAGTGTGAGAGGCAAAAATCACGCTAGGGAAAACAATATAATAAAGGGAGAGTGCCTTCAATATCTAACATCTTCGGTTACCATAATTCTAGTACTATAACTTATACTTGTACTTAACCTTAGGGACATCCCTAGACATACCTTAGAAATCTCTCTAGTGATCTCACTAAAGTTCTCGCATCCTAGTTTCCAAAGGATGACTAAACCGTTCCTCTGATTCCAACTATAGAGACCCGAAGCTTAACGTACATGGACATTACATTACTTTTGCGGAATACTTAGTACATAATAAAAACACACACACAAGGACCGTAATAGTTTACTGTCTATGGAAACTCGGAATATAATCTTCTAATCATGGTGAATGGTCTTCAACATCTCCTATAAAGTTCTTCTTATTTTTTAACCTAAAACCTTTCTTTATATCCTAGGGAAAAGGAAACATAAAAGGGTGAGCTCAAGTGCTCAGTAAGGGTAAACAAAATAAATATCAATCACATCATATTCATAAGAACATAACATTTTGGAAATCTTAACCTGCAAAAGAGATCATAATATCATAACATGGGATAAATCATAGTAGTAAAATATAATCCCAATAATCATAACATAAAACATGAAACTTGGTGGCATACACACATAATCATAGAGAGTCATTTCTTATTAGTCAAGACTCATTGCCAAGACTATCTTAGTGGACAAAGTCCATTTCTGTACCGAGTTCACTCCTCGTTTCAGTCCTGCTTCACTGAACCGGTTTAACCTGCCGTTCCAGCCATGTCTATCTCATGAGATATAAAATCTTTACCCAATGAATTGGAGGGATATATAAGTCCCAACCATCTCATAATGATACCATTCTTATGTGTTCCACCAAATCATAAACCATACATCATAGCATAACCCATGTAATAAAAATGGGATTCTTAAACATCATGAAATCATAAAAAATTCATATAAGATAAAGGAATTCCTAAAAATAATTCCATCACAACATAATCAAATCAATTTAATAATAGGTATAGAAACAGAACCCTTTATTATCTTAGATAGAAAATAATATTGACAAAACAATTAAACTCCATTCTTGAGGAAAATATCCTTTCTACTTAAAAAACATTTTCCTTTCTTAACATGTCATACAATTTTAAACTAAAAGAAGTTGATTAAAAATAAACATGAAAACTTGTAACGAAAGATTCTTGGAAATAATGTTTTAAAAATCCATTCATGCCGTATAAGTTAAAAAACATTCTTCTTGTACTTTTGTAGGAAAAGTCAAAAAGTACCTCGTACGAAAAACGACAAAATATTTCTTTCATATCTTTTACTATAAACTCACCATAGGGTAAAAATGGATTTAAACAATTGTAGGTGGATGGAAATAATATTACATATTGAGGAAACATGGATGTGGATGATAAATTACACCCTAGTAAATACCAAAGTATAAACAATCTCGGATAAAAATGAGATTGTGATATTTCCCTTACCTTAGGTCCGATTTGCTTCATAAGTGTCTGAACCTCCTGTATAATGATTTAAATAATGTCATTGACTTATTCCAGAATCATAATCATTGTTATGATATCATATATGGTTCACTTATGACTTTATATTACCCGTTCTTTTGTAAATTTCATGTTAAAGAGTGTTTTGGGTAAAATCGTTTCATTTGTCGTACGTGTTTTGACTTGTAATTATTCATATGATTACTTAGATCATGATTACTTAATTAAAGAATATAAAACATGATTTATATATAATATATATTCAGAATATACATATATATAATAGATCAGTAAATGGAAAGAAATACACCGTTCATGGAGACAGTAGGTCGTACGTACGCATTAACGCTGTTTTCGTTTCCTTATTGAGTAGAAAGGAATTAAGTAGATGACTTACATATATATACACATAAATCCAGTATCTTTATTATGTCATATATTTCATTATTATTTTTTATATATACTTTATAATCATTCATTAATGGTTAACGTGGAGAATGAATCTCAATGCGTCGTGGAGACGGTAGTCCGTACTAACGCACGAGCGATGATATCATTCTCATGATAGTGGAATTGTATTGGAGTGTATTTATAATATTTAAGAATCAATATCACTTTAAAATAATCATATATAGCTATTATTTACACCATTATACCCATCCATGTCAGGTGGTGGTGGAAAATAGATTACACCACGGCGTGGAGACGGTATTCCGTACGTACGCACGCGCGGTGATTTTGTTTTCTGTAGGATGGATAGATGGTGAAATAGGGTTGTTTAATACATATAAAAACATATCATTATATGAGTGACACTGATGTTATTACTTCATAATGATACAACCTAAGAAGAAGAAGTGGAAGAAAAAATAAAGTTGAAAGAATCGGTAACGGACATTACCTCTTCTTTGAAGCGCCTCTTTGAGTCCTCCTCTTAGGGAACTAAAATTGGTCTTTGAAGAAGACCAGGACCTCTAGGATGTTTCTATGGAAGTGTAGAAGGTAATTTGGCAGGGTTTTTCCGAGCTTTAAGGCTCAAAGTGGTGTGAGGAAGAGAGGGAGGAGGTTCCCTTTTATAAGGGAGGAGAGGGGCACCTTTGGAATAACTAAAAATCTTATTTTATTATAAAGCAAAATTTGGTTTTAAATAGCTCAAAATTGATTTATTTCAAAGATAAGGTGAGTATGGGTCCAAAATCCTCTCATCCAATATAATTCAGACAAGTTTATGTTCCTATTTTAACCTTATCATTTAGATTTAACATTAAGTTAGATAATTTTACTTTTACAGTGTCTTTTTGTGTTCTTACACTATAAGGTTAATAAACATACTATAACAAGCCAAAATAACCCCAAGTTGTTTATTATTAATATATATAACCTTATCTAAGTCATTTGGACGAACCATAGATTTTTAGAAATAATATAACAATTAATAATATAATATTTGTTTTAAAAACTCATTTATGTCAATTTTGAAACTATTTAGTAATTGATATTTTTGAAAATTAAAACAGAATGATTAATTCAAAAAAAGTTAATTAAATCAATACTAACATGTAATATTAACCTATAAAATTATTTTAATTCATAAAAAGTCTCAAATTACATTTATTTGGGTATTTATAACATCAATTATGTCAATATTTCATTAATAAGATAATTACTGCATCATCGTTGTGTCATAAATAAATTAAATAATTTAATGTCTAAAAATTACAAATAAAATACCATTATGTAGGAAATCATTTTAGATTTCTAATGAATATTTAGAGTCGAATTTATCTTATGTATAACCCTATATTAAAAATTACCTACTTATTAAACTTTGATTATAACTATTTTAACCCTTCTTTAAATAAATTAATAATAAATGTCCTAACCTAATACAAGTGGTCTTAAATGGTCATATTTTATTACTAAGGTTGTTTTTGGTCGAATTACACTTATCCAATATAATTAGGACATGTGTTAGGGTAATAAAAATATCATTTTTACCCTTAACAACCATATTTACTTTTAACCGTGGTAAAAAAAGTAAAAAGTTACTATTCACCAAAAATTATTTTCCTCTCATTGAACCACATTTTAGTCCTTGATATTAACCGTGTCTCTCGGATTTTCAAAATTATACTCACAGAAGCGGTAAAATTATGTTTTATGAAAAATTCAGTTTTATAAACTACCACTTAATGGTTTCACTATTCATCAAAAAATGAAAGTTTCCAGAAAAATACCAAAAATTTGGCCTAGGATATATTTGATATTATGAATTTGAAAATGATATTTATTTTACCAAATTCAAAACATATCAGTTAAATTAACTAATTTAAAAATTAATTTCCGTCATCAAAACAAATAGCGTGTTTTTAAAAGATAATAACTATCAAAAGATTGACACTTGTTTATATCTGGTTTAAATGTGAAATTACATACAATGAACAAAATTTTATTAAATAGTAAAAATATATTCTAAATACACTTTAAAACCACTAAAATTAATAATTTATCACTATTAATTATTTTGATTAAAAAAGTTGTTTTTAATTAAAATTTAGTAATTTACACCATTCATTAGAATATGAAAGTTATCCGAAAAGTACCAAAATTTCACCCTAATCTAATTTTGATATTCCGAATCCAAAAATGAAGTCCATTTTGAAAAATAAATTTTAAAAAATTTCAAAAAGTGGTTATTACTATTCATAACGGCTGGTTTTAATAATATTTTAATAGCATATCGTTGTTTAGTGAAACTCAGTTTTGCGTACTACACACGCTATCGAGGAAGGTCGCGATTGCGTGTAATGCAAGGCAACTCAAGGATGCGTGTTTTGAAAGCTCCTTTTGGTGTAGTGTACAACACAATACATTAATGAAATTAAGAATATTTTTCCTAAAATCTCGGGGTGTTACAGCCAAAGTCATACGATAATTGGCTGACTATTCTTTCTATCATCATGTGGGAAGGGTAGATGACCTGCTAGTTGGAGTTGGCAAACTTTTTCTACCTGATGACTTCTTATTCATTGATATGGAGTGTGACCAGGAGGTACCCATCATTCTGGGTAGTTCTTTCTTGGCCACTAGGGGAGCTTTCATTAATGTTTATAAGGGTCAGTTAATATTTCAAATTAGAGAGAAACAAGAAGAATTCAATGTATTTCAAAATATCAAGGGACCAAAAATTTCTAAAAACTGTTCTCAGATAGAATTTTTTGAAGATTGAAATAAATTTGAAAATATTAAAGAGTCTAAAAATGAATAAATTGATATTGAAATAAATTGGGAGATAAAAATCAATTTTCATACTTTAATCAATCCACTCAAACTGAAAATGTGGAAAATTTTCCAAATCTCGACAACAATCTAGTTTCTGGTACTCCCAAAGATCTTCCATATATTTTTTAACATATATACTTCTCTTGTTAACATGAGATTGATTATATTATTGATAATAATTATGAAAAATTTGATAAATTAGATGGAGAATGTATTGAAAAAATCGATGCTTCTTCTTTATTAAATTTTCAATATTCTGATCTGGAGTGCTTTGGTAGTGAGATGTCAACATTGGACAGAAGTGAAGAAAACCTTAAATCTGGTCATAAAATTCAAAATATTTCATCATTTCAAACACTATATAAGAGTTACACTGAATACCTTGGTTCTCCTAGGCCCAATATCCTTCCTTTGAGTGTAGAACCACCCACTATAGAGCTAAAAAACTTATTATTCATTTGAAATACTCATTTTAAATGATAATTCCACACATCCTCTAATAATTTATACTGAGATGAAGGAAAAAAAAGAGTAATAATTTTTGACAGTGCTTAAAAATTAAAATATATTATAGGTTGTACCATAGCTGATAGAAAAGGAATTATTAATTCATTCTGCATGCATAAGATCCCTATGGAGCCTGATCACAAACCTAGAGTAGAGTGTCAAAGAAGATAAAATCCCCACATGAAAGAGGTTTTGGGTGAGGAAGTCAAAAAACTACTAGACACTAGAGTAATATATCCTACATCTGATTGTACTTGGGTCAGTGTGGTCAAATTATTTCTGAATAAACTATGTTTTACTGTTGTTATTAATGAGAAAAATTAAGATATTCATGTTAGGAAATCCACCAAATGGAGAGCCTATATAGACTATAGGAATCTCAATTATAAAAATAGGAAAGACAATATCCCAATGTCATTCCTTGATAATATTATTGAGAGTCTTGCTAGGAATGAATTTTACTATTTTATTGACGGGTATTCTGGTTACAACCAGATTCAATATCCTCGAGAAGAACATGGGAAATCTACCTTTACGTTCCCCTTTGGGACATTTTCTTACTAGTAGATTCCTTTTGGGTTGTGTAGATCCCCATCTACCTTTCAAAGGTTTATGATTGCCATCCTTTCAAATATGATTGATATTACCATGGAGATTTTCATGGATGACTTCTCCATTATGGGTAGCACATTCATTTCTTGTTTAAGAAATCAACAATTGGTATTAGAGAGATGTTTAGAGACCAACAACGTTATTAACTGGGTGAAATGTCAATTCAGGGTCACTAAATGGATATTTATTATCCATAAAGTATCCAAGTGGGGTTTGGAAGTTGAAACTACAAAGGTAAAAGTAATTGAAAAACTACCACCCCCTGAAAATGTTAAGGGTGTTTAAAGTTTCTTAGGTTATACTGGATTATATTTGAGGTTTATTATAGACTTTTAAAAAATCATGAGGACCATAAGCTCTATTATTTTCAAGGATAGACCCATTTTATTTGATCAAAACTATATAGATTCATTAAATCTGTTAAAGGAAAAAAATCACTACATCACCTCTCATCACTGCACCTGACTGGAAAACTCCTCTTGAGTTAATGTGTGATACAAGTGATATTCTTTTTGGTGCTGTACTTGGACAGAGGAGAGATGAGAACATGTTTTTGGTTTATTATGCTTAAATAAATATATACGGGACTCAAAGTAATTACACCACTACTAAAAATGAGTACTTTTTTATGGTCTTTACATTAGGGAAATTTAGGCAGTACATCTTATGTTGAGAAGTTATCATATTCACTAACCATTCTACCTTGAAATTTGTGTTTCATAAGAAATAATCCAAACTTAGGTTGGTTATATGGATTTTTTTGTTACAATAATTTTATCTGGAGTTTAGATATAAGAAAAAAGATAACAAATTAGTTACAGACAATATTTCTTGGCTTCCTCGCACTCATTTTGAAGATATAAGGGAGATTTACTCTTCCTTTTCTAATTAAAAACATCTCACTATTTCAATAAGGTAGTATGAATTGTTTGTAGAATTTTTCAATTTCATTGAATCTAGTGTCCTTACCAAGGAATTTTCTAATAACTAAAGGAATAAATTTATTTCAAATTTTAAGTACTATCTATGGGATGACCCATTCTTGTTTAGGAGGTGTGATGTTTGAATTCTAAGGAGGTGATATCCAGAGGGAGAAATGCTACTAATTATAGAAATTTTTTATTTCTCACCTTGGGGAGGACATTATGGTTGTGGTTGGATGGATCAAACAGTTCTTAAAGCTTGTTTTTATTGGACGAATTTATTGAAGGACACTATGAGATTTGTTATACAATGTGATAGATTTAAATGTTTTGGAAATTTTAGGAGGAAGCATGAGATACCTCAAAAGGATATTTTGGATGTTGAGATATTTGATGTTTGTGGTTTAGATTTCTTGGGTCCATTTCCATTATCACATGGAAATGAGAAAATTCTAACTGCTGTAGATTATGTGTCTCAGTGGGTTAAGGCTATAGATATTCCAAAAAATCAGGCCAATATTTTTATAAAATTTGTTAAAAAGAATATCATTTCAAGATTTGGAGTGAAAAAAGTCTTTAAAACAGATAATGGAACAAACATTAAGAACTACGGGTTTAATTATTTAATGGATAAATATACTTTTATTCATAAGAATGGTACTTCCTTCCATCCACAATCTAGTAGATAGTTTTAGATATAGAATAGGAAGATGAAATAAATTCTTGACAAAACTGTATCAATCACTACAAATGAATGTTCTTTGAAGTTAGATTAGGCATTATGGGTATACAAAATAGATTTTAAGACCCCAATAGGAACGTCTCCATATAGTCTATTATTTGGGAAAATTTTTTATTTTCCCGTGGTATTGTAGAAAAATTCATATTGGGAAATTAATAAATAACAATTTAATTTTTAGAGTGATGGAGAGTTGATATTTCTTAAGATAAGTAAGCTTGATGAGATCAGGAGAGAGTCTTATGACAAATATATGATATAAAATGTGAGGTCTATAATCTTTCATCAATATTTCATTCAAAATATAGAGTTCAAAATAGGACATAAGGTTCTCCTCATTAATTAAATACTTAAACTATTTCCTGGAAAGGTATACATCCAAGTGGTCTGGACCATTTACAATAGTTAGAGTTCTTAAGAATGGTGTTCTAGAGATTTTTGTATAGTAGAATAAGCCTATTCTCTTGAAATATCAAAGAGTAAACCCCTATTTTCAAGGACAAAAAATGGGATTTTCTTCCATCACTATGCCTGAAAATTGACTCTGAATAATTTCTAACTAAATACTTAAGACTCAGTGCTTCAACGGAGTCAGCCCATGGTGCATGATTTTTTTTTAATTTTGTTCCTTTTTTTAATAAATTGTTTCTTGCTCTATTTTTATTCATTTTCAGCTATTGTATTTTTCTTGGTATTACTATTCTGTAATAAGGATGTTGTTATTGGGGTCACAAGGGACCATAATTCCATCATGGTCTAAAATCACAACAATCTACTTGTGAAGGCTTCATTTTTTCAGGGAAGTTCTTTACTCTTTATTTATTATTTCATTTTTTGCTCCACATATACATTAAAAAAATCACAACTAAGTCATAGTTTAATGGTGAGTCCCTAACTCAGCGATGAACTTGAGTCACCCTTACACCACTAAAAACAAGTCACTTAATGGCGACTCACTCGTGGTAGTCTCGGTGAGTCAGTGATTTTATGCTGCAGCTGAATTTTTTTCTACTTATGCCTTTACAAGAAAAATCATACTACATATATTGGTTGATGTAAATTATATTGCTTTTGAAAACATTTTTAAAATTGAAGTTCATTGATATTAAAACCACTCACTATTAGAAATTAAGTGTGCGAGGCTTATTGAGGATGGTTGTTTGTGGGTTTTTATTTAATATGCATTAATTTTTTTGGTGTTTTAGCATGAATTTTTTCTGCTAAAATGAAAATCTAATTGAATCAATTTTTAAATATATCTACACCCAATTTACTAAATAATTAAATTTTCACATTATACTATCTAAATATAATTGAAATTTTTTTCACCACCTTAAATGATACCACATCTAAACCTAATGTAAAGTAATTTTTGTGGAAAATAAACTTTTTAGTCTCAATGATACCCTAGATACATGTCTTCAATCTAATATTTTGAAAATATATTGTGAGTTATAATTATAAAAGTGTCTTAACCATATTGGAATTCAACTTTGGGGACAAATTTGGGTTTTATGTCTGCTGTATGGGGTCAACTTACTTTGAGCTAAACTGTTCTTTATTGTTATACCAACAAATACCTCCTCCTTTTAAACTTTTTCTTAAAAAATATGGATAATTTTTTCTTATCTTGTTTTACAATTTTGTTATCTTTAGGATTCACACCCTAATTTAAATCGGTCCTGCCAAAGGATGATAGTTACTATTAAATAAGTATTTCCATGAAGATGAAACTTGGGAGGATGAATGATTTAAAAGTGAATCTGTTTATTGATTTAATGAGTATTCGGTTTTGGAACTACATTTGAGAATTATATCTTCTACTTTTTTGTAGAATTGAGATCATATATTTAGGAACTAGAAGTTTGAACTTTTTCATAATGGAATCACTTTTTATTTATTAAAAAATAGTCAATTTATTGAGCCAGTATAAATGTTTTTCATACATGTGTTTTTAAACTATAGTAAAAATAGCAATTGGGAATCCATGGTGAACCACTAAGACAATAGTCACTGGGTGAATATTAATTAATAAAATCCCTCTATACAATGTTGAATAAGTGAACATGCACAATGATTAACATATGTCACTTGTCTTGGGAAAAATAAAATAAAGTTCCAAGTGTAAAAAATGAGTTCATTTTGGTAAGGGGGGAAATGAAGGTCATATGAAGAAGGGGACATTATATTTTTATGGAATCATTTAATTTGTATCAATAATTTTATTCAAAGAAACCATTTTTTGTTTTTTGGAACCTAGGTGAAAGTCAAAGTGTAAAGTGCCCTTTGTTATGTTCTTAGTTCCACCAACTTTTAACCATTTATCAATCCTAGACTTACAACATGGATTTGAATTGTAGTAAGTTGTTAGGTGGTATCATATATGAGGAAGGACATCCTCAAAAATGGAGGATTCTTTGTTCTCTTGATCACCTTATATGTATTTGATTTAGACAAGATTGATTTTGAGACATTCCATTTGAAAATAATAACTTATAGTTCCTTGTCCTATGTTTTTAGATTTATTGACAAGTTACAGTTTGTGTTGATTAACAAAAACACACTTCTATTTTCCAACATTAATAAAACAAGGATTTTATTCAGGAAAATAAATTTTTATGTGTGGGGAAATTTGACTTGGCCTTAAATTTACATAATTTTCCACATTATTTTATTTTATTTTTAATGATTTCAATAATTAATTTTTTACTTTTTTATAATGATTACAATTTTTTTTATTTTATGATTTAATTCATTAAAAAATAATTTTTTATAACAATTTTTTATTTTTAGTTTTAAAATTATTAATTTTATTTTTTTGTAGTTTTTAAATAATTATATTTATAATTATTAAATATAAATCATGTTTAATATTTATAGGATTTTATCATTTTAATAATTAATTAATTAATCAACATATTAACTGATTCTTTAATTTAATCTGTAATCTCTAAAAAAATTTCTTAAATTAAATTAACTTTAATTATCCATAAAGACTTTAAAATTTTTAGTTTACAACTTTAGTTCAATATTTTTTATTTTAAATGATGTATTAGTTTTGATTTAGTTTTAATTAGTTCTTAATTTATGTTTTAGTTTAGTATTCATTTTATCTTTTATATTTTTAATTTATTAATTAGTAAATTATATTAATTTTTTTATTCAATTTTTAGACTATGTTTTATTTATCAAATTATGTTTTTATATTTGAATCTCTATTTCCTTAATTGATTTAATTTTATAGGTTTTTTGATATATTTTTTATACTCTGTAGAAGAGTCACTAATAATTCATAGAGAAAAATGAGTCACCAATGTTGTGAGTCACTGACACCATCAGCGTCCCACTATTACTGACACAATTATTTACCAAATACTACTGAGTTACTGACATCCATGAGCTACTAACATCCACAAGCTACTCACATCATTCTTTCCCTACTTCCAGCCATGACTCACCAAAACCATCATTCCCTGCATTCGGATGTCCTACTGGCACTATTGGCCATCATCCCACCCGCTGAAACAATCACCAACTAATGCCCCTTGTTTTGTCTCACGGATGCCCCAACCATCCGACACAATTCTATCAATACATTGTTAGACTGACAATCTGATGGTGAGACATTTCTCACTCATACATCATGAGCTACGGACATATCCCCTTTCTCCAGCAACAACATACTAACACTACTCATGTTCTTGTTACCCGCGAATCACCTCTCACTCAGCATTCATTTACGTGAAACTATCAATCTGAAGGTGCCTTGAATCACTGATACCTCATTTTGTTCAACACACCGTCAGCTTAGTCTATATCAAATGTAGATATTCCATGAACAAATAGATATATCCATCACTATTTCGAACCTAAATCGATAGAACTGGTGCTGATAATGAAAATCTATAACCAATCTGAGTCACACTTTAGAAGAATTGAGCACGAAGGGAAACTTTTTCCTTCAACTAATTCATCTCTATTTTATGATCTAAAATCCAATGGATGCCTTCTGCCACCGGATAAACTCATACCCACATCCAACACCTGAGTATTTGTTGTAAACCATCACTGTACAGGAAGAAAAAATCACCATCTCTGGACTGTCATTGCCATCTTGGAAAGAAAATTTGGATCTGTTCCCATGGTCCGCTGAAGAGATGTTATCTATAGACCACAGTCCACCACCATCACTACACTACTGGAGGATTCTGCATCTGTCACTGAGCAGGTCCACCCATGCTGGAGGAGTCGTCCACCGTCTTCTGTTACAGTTTAGAGCCGCTGTTGGAGGCTTCTTAAAAAATCCAGAGACCCCCCCCCCGCCAATCCCCCCTCATGCGTAGGAGGAGAAGAAATGGGGGGAATAAATTAAAAAAATAGAAAGATAAAAATTATCAAAATAAATAATATATATATAATAATAAAATTTTATTAAAATAAGAGAATAAAATAAATTAATATTATTACATAATAATAATATGATTATTACAATTATAAAAATTATTATATTTTAAATATAAAATTAAATTGTTTAATTAAAATAATTTTATAAATAATAATATAATTTAAATATAGTAATTAAAATAATTAAACGTTCTATAAAAGTAATAAATAATATTAATTAATATAATTTGTATTAAATCCTAGAAAATAATATTAATAAACTATTATGAAGTTAATAAAATTTTAACATTAAAATAAATTATTATATAATTTATCAATTAATATCAAATAATAGTTCAAAATAAAATAAAATAAAATAATTAGTTGGAATATTTATTAACAAATAAACTATAAATTAACATTAATTTAAAAATGATAATAATTAATTATATAATAAAATTTTTTTTACATTAAAAATTGTTTTTAACCGTATTTATTTTATGTTTTTCCTAAACAGTATGATATTAAATCTTATCCAAGTACATCCCAACTACCACTCAGAGTTTAGCTGGATTGGATTTTCTAAAGTTACGGTGCTTGTTAGGGAAAAAAGAACAAGTGTGGTAACTAAGAGGATATCGTACCTAAGTTAGTGGAATTTGAAGTGACAAAGCAGCATGTGACATTTGGTATTAAAAATAGATAATCTAAGAGATCTAGATCATTAACTTGACACACTTCACATTGGTGACCCGGAGAGCAGCATATTTCCACTAGACTACTTGGAGATTGAGGAGCCCAAGAGCTGAGTAGCAACATAATATTTAAAGGGTGTTTATTCTTCCTTGTATTTTAAATTATGTAATCTATAATCAAATTTCAGTAATGTTGATAATCAATATGATTATAGGATAAATTTCATGGCTTGATAATTTTAAAACTATACTTTTTCATCTTTGGAAATTCATTAATTTTCTCTTCAATGAAATCATAATTCATTAGTGAGATCGATTCTATTGTTCATTTAAATTTTTCACACCATTACATTACCAAAATTCAATTTTTCCAGATAAATCAGTAATATTGTTCTCGAACTCATTTTTTCAAGATTTGATTTCATTATAAGTATAATTTAAGGGTGAGTTTTATTCCAATAGACTTTTCACTAAAAATTCATAATAGTTGATGAACCTTGGAGTAGATAACTACAAAAATTCAATATTTTTTTGATGTATCTCTTTATGAGGGAGATATATCAATCATTATTGAGGTGTGATTTAATAATATTTATTGAAGAATTTATCTTTTTAACCAGAAATTTAAGAATTACTTAGTTTTATTCTTGATCTATTGCTTTTCAGTCATTGTTTTTGTGTCATTGTTATTCCAATAGTTTCAACATGTCTCTAGTTTAATACTTAGACTCCTATTTCAATATAGTTTCTCATACAGTCTAAAATATATATTAAATAAAAAGAAATTTAAAAAAATGTCCACCCACTGGTGACAATATTTGGGTTGTTGTGAATAATTAGTTATCTACCTTCCCTGGGGATTCGAACTTGCTTGTCACTATATAATAGAAGTAGGAAAGCGTAAAAAAAATTAAACATTTAAATCATATTCAATAACTTGTAGTTAATTACCCTAGTCATAAGAATTTTTTGTAACTCAGTATTGATTCACTAATTATTGATCATTCTCATGAACTTATTTCATATAAGTTGGATACATTATTCCATTTTCTTATATTATTTTTTATACACTAATTTTTTATTTTATGATATGAACCCTTATTCAAATATTTCATGATTTATGGAATACATTTATTGCAAGGAATGTTGATAAATAACATTCCCAGTATTTAAGTTATAAATTCGTATCTTGGATATTTTTCTTCCATGATTGGGTTCTCCCGCACTAATATTTAATTATAAGTTATTTTATAATCCCCATTTTTAATTTTTTTTTACAAAAAATGGTTTTATTAAGCTTTTTAAAATGTGGGGATTTATCAAAGTTATACCTTAATTATTAAAAACATTTATTTCCTTTAATTATCAAGAATTTTATCTTTTTCTATGTAATTCCTATTAAAGAATTTTTGTCTTTTCCAAAGAACTATTATTATAGATTATCTTTTTAAATATAATTTTTTGAAATTATTTCACTTCCAATTTTAAATAGTAACTTTTGAATTTGAAATGTGTGTTTTAATTTTATGTTAATATTAAATATTTTTTCTAAAAGATCATTTATGGTTTCATCTCACTTTTCAAATTCATATTCAAAAAGATTTAAACTCAGGGGATTTATGTTTCATGATTTAATATCTTATAAACATATATATTTATAATTAGGATGAATAAAATCCTATTACCAAACAATTTCACTCTTACTCCCTTCTTATGGGGTATCCTTCAAAGAATTCTTTTGAAAATGATGTTTTTCATCAATGTCTACATCCTTTTGAGTTTTCTTTTTAACATTGGTGATATTGAATTTTTAAATCACACAACTTATTTCCTTGGATGTATTATGTAATGTTTTTTTCAATCAAATATATTATCTATAACTACCTTTTCTTTCATAACTATCCATAGTGAATAGGAATAACTTTTATTACAATGTATTTTCTTTGTGAACACTATATTCCATTCATTGATTAAAGGTTTTACACCAAGATACAGTTATTCAGATGATTAGTGAAATTAATTTCTTATTCACATACCATTTATCAATATGGTGTAAATTCTATATTCATTATTATATGGACTGAATTGTATTTTCCTATAAAGTTACTAAATATCCTTGGAAACCCATTTTTTACAAGGTTTTATGATGTTGAAAATTTCCTTATGATAATATATTTTAAAAGGATATGAAACCCATTATATTTCCATTGGTACCATATAATGTGATATGTGATTTATTTTCATGTGGCCCTCATAATTATTGATAATGATAGGAGGGGTCCTATATTTCCAACCAATGAATTGGTTAAGAGTTTATGATTCATGAAATAGGTATTCAAAAGTAAAGTTTAGTTTCACATAATCATGGGATCCTATGGTGTAAATCATGAATTTTATGTTCCCTATACTAATATATGTTCCATAATTGGAATTTATTTCTCTATTTTATAATTATTATCATGATTATGTCATGTTTTAATGTATCATGTGTATTGAATCATAGTTTTTGTTCATGAAGTATTTTATTTCTAGATTTATTCCATAATATTTGAACTATGATTATTTGGGTATGATTTTATTATGTATCAATATTATTTCCATATACTCATCTTATTTTCACTTATGATATTTAATCGGTATCGCTTTTGATTACCCATATAAAAATCTTGGATCACCACTTTCTTAAGTTTCTATTTCCCTAGGTTATAAAGAAAGGCAATACCTGTGTTTTTTCTATAATGGTATCTTATGTGATTATTTATGGTAGATTTTGAAGTCTTGTTAGGGATTAATTTGTTTCTCTCATATTTTAATATAAAAAATGAAAACAATTTAATAAAACATGACTTATGTTAGTTAATGCTTTGTCCTAATTCTCTAAAACATTAAACCTAAATGGGTTTGGGAATGTGTTATAATGACATATTTTCATTATTCCATGTAATTATTAAATGATTATGTTTGGGTCACCATACACATAGAAAAGAAACATATATAAATCATAATAATAAAATATACCCATGAAAAATAAATGGGTTAAAAAATGATTTTAAATGGATTAAAAGGTGAATCATGAAAATACCTACTATTTTAAATAAATATATAATTTTGGATAAATAATGTTTACTACAAATATATAATAATCATTTTTAGTCTATCAATGAAATAATAAAAGTTTAATAATGAAATGTTATTTTTTAAAGTGAAACAATCATGAAAAGATTTCATTATAATTTTTTTTGGGTTTGACGTAAAGAAACATCAAAATGGGAAAAATAATGGTGTGTATATCCCCAAAAAAGGAATAAAAAAATGGAAGCATAAAGTCTCTATTAATTAAGAAAATTAAGAATAATTTACATAAAATAAATAAATTTTAATGGTAAATTGGGAAGAGGTAGTGATATAGGGTGATAGATATTATAACAAAAAAAAACAAAAAAGATCTTGATAGAAACCCTACCTCTAGTATAGGCTTACATCCAATGGTTTTTTTGAAGAGGATGGTACCGTAGAAATAAAACCAAGTAAAAAATACTATTAATGAAATATGATACAAGAGTTTAAAATATGGAAGCATATTACAATCCTTATTATTAAAGGGGAGTAAATCATTAGGTATATCATCAAGCCAAGTAATAAATTGATTGACTCCTATGTTAGCTAAATATTAGAGTTTTTTTAATAACCTAAAATGTCTAAGGAAAATTATATTTTATATCTAATTTTTATTTATTACCTACATTTTATAATGGGTAAGATGATAATTGAAAATAAAATGTGGGGTTTGAAACTGTTATCGAAAACCATGCACGAGAGGGAAAATGTATTTAGCCTAAATTTTTAAAGTGGTTGTGTTAATAAAGGTTTCAGTAATATTTATCCATATTTTATTGAAAAAATTAAATATATTGTTATTAAATTTAATAATATTTTTATAAAGACATATATAGCTTCATCCTCTTCCTCCCTTGTTTGAATCTTGCACATTCATATACTCTTTCGTCATTGGATTTTATTTTCTATTATTATTTTTTCAACATGATTAGGTTTATTAAAATGATTCATAATGATAAATTAGGGGTTAAAATATCCCATAATTTTGTCATCAAGATCACATAAGAGAGTCCACTAAAAGGTAATGATATGTTCAGGTTCCATAAAAAATTCATGATTCTAGAAGACTGTAAAAGAAGTTAGATCTCTACCAAATTTGAGGAAATAATGCTCATTATCATGATTCCAAACCCAAGGTCTCCACCCAAAATTGGTGTAGAACCTAATAGAATCACCTATGGATCTACAACATGATCCAAAATATAATAGACCAATATATGAACTAGAAGTGGTGTCTTCACCAAAAGGTGATCCTACAAATATGGATGATACTGAAGAGGGGCTTAATGATTTAGAAAAGATCATCAATGACCATAAAGAGAGATCTATTGGGGAATGTAATGGATTTTGTGAGGAAACCCTCGGGGAGGACCCTATGAGATTCATCTTCGGGGGAATCTAATAAGAAGAAGGTAAAATCAGTGTAGGAGGAAATGATTATGAAAAAGTTGACTATGGGATGTAAATATTGAGGGGATATAAAAAATGGGAGTGAAAGAGGTTCAATAAAGTAATATACATGTTTCCAACCAATTGTGATGGTTTTGTATGTTTAGAAATACATTATTTACCCCAAGGAATCACTGAATCAAGATTGAAAAAGCCTATTGATTTATTTATATGACTTATTAACTGTATAAGTGAAACTAAAGATACATGAAAAATGTATAGATATTTCTCCCAACACTTTATTAAATAAATGATATTTTTAGGATATAAAAGTTATCATTTTTTTAAAAAATATCTAGATTTTTTATGGGGACTATAAACCACAAATAAAAACTCACCTAGGAACCCTAGTGGGTTAATACTCATCCATTTGCACAATTAATGTTAAAAAACCAAAAGACCAATTTTTTTACATAGAGGAATCTGAACACCCAATTAATTGTATCCTTAATTAACAACTAAGGGTAGCCTAATGTACCATAAAAGAGTTGACCCAAATAAAAAATTTCATAGATTGTATATTAATATGTCTATAGTCCTTCACCGCACCACCCCTTACCAACGATCATCACACTACATCACTAGTTATAATACTAATATAGTTATAAATCTGTTATAAATTTTCATAAAATTATAATATTAATTAATGTTGATTAATATTTATTTGATATACATGTTTTTATTTATATTTTTAATCACTTTTTTTATAAAAAAAACTTATCCTAATTTGTTATAATCAGGTGACTCCCCAACCATCAGTGACATCTTTGCACAACTCCTCTTGCTTATCCCCATGATCCTCACATTCTGTCACTTTCCTACCCCATGATTAAAATTTTAGGTCTCTCTCCACATCTTTGATTTTGAATAAATTTTTTCATGTTATTGGTAATCTCTACCACATCTTCCCTTTCATCTACTAAATGATTAATTTAATATCAAAGATTTGGTTTTTTATCATATTTGGTATATATGCACCTTTTCTTGATCCTTCAATATGTTATGTCAATTTGGAAAACTACTGTATGATCCAAAATGGAGTCTTGGTCATACTGCTTAAATAAACTGAGTGATTCTGTAAGGGGTATTTATAAGGACAAAAACATAGTGTGTTACTATATTGAATAAAGTTATTATATTTTTTGGTTCCCCTCAATGGTCCTTTAATTAGTTTTTCAAACTAGTGTAAATGTTGGGTTTGTATCCGAAATTATATTCCCATACAATGAACATATTCGATATCTGAGTGGTATATTATTATTTTATATAACATTTAATTACATGCATTTTTTTGTATTAAAGGATATATGAATTCCATAGAGGTTTAAGATTCATTTAGCGCCCAATTTATTCTTCCATTAGGACTATTAATACCATGTAATTAAAACATTATAAAAATAGCATAAGTAATATTATATATTTTAAAATATACATGTTATTTGTACCGACTTCTCCTTATAAGTTCTTGGATTATATTAAATTAATTTTATATTTTAATATATTTCATCTATTTGGATAAAATTTATTTTAATTAGAAATTGAAATATCTCATATAAAAAATTAATAACTTTTCTCAACCCAGTCCTTAAACAAATTTTAATTCTTAATTAATAATATACATTTCCAACCAATAAAATATAATGATATAGAGGGATAATAAATTTAGAAAACAAGATATTAAAATACATCATATAAAACATAAAAATAACATCTTTATTTTAAACTCCATAGAGTGCTCCTAAATCCCAAGTATCTTCCAGAACTACATAGGATATCTTGAGGAAAATACATTGGATATTGGGAATGATATAATTACCATTATGGGAATAAAAATGTTAATAAAGTATAACATGAGATCCAAGATGAATAACGTGATGTCTTAAAGTGGTTGATCATAATAATGGATACATGTAATAAGGAAATGATTTCATAAGACCAAAAATATGTGGGAAAAACATAAAATATGATACCATATATATAATTCAACGGTCACTCCCAATACCATCATTATAAAGTACAAACAATCCCATGGTGTATTAAGTTCACTACATAATACATTAAATAACATATCATGAGATATCAAGATTAACCCAATATATTATATGGTTAAAATTTCAGGACCACCAATCACATAAATGAAATTAATTCATATTAGTAAAATATGGTGAAAATAAACCATATATAAATAATAGGAAGGATAGAAAACATGAGAAGGAAGTGGGTTTCATGATTATGATTCATTTATGGAAAATAATATGGATTTCAAAGATAATAAAGAATTAAATTATTTTTAAATTATACAATTGAAAATGGGTGTAGGTTCTTAAAAAGAATTTATAATTTAGAAAATTCTTGAGAATGATCTAGAGGAGAAATAATAAAAAATGATGACTTCGGTGAAACATTATGAAATTACTAAATGATAATTATAAAAATGGAAATGGCATATTTTTTTCCGTAAAACCAGAATTTAACCAAGAGGGTTATCCAAAAAATAATGAGGTGTTTCAAAATATATCCTTATTTTAAAACATTTTATGGGGGACATTCTCGATGTGGTTCAAAAAATAAAAATGTTCTTTTATTCCTTGTTTACATAAAATTGAGAATTTTGAAGGGAACTAGAAAGATGTATAACCCTATAAATTAAAATAAAATTTACATATGTTTATATGTAAGGGACATATAAAATAAAAAAATGTACATGTTAATAATATTTTATTAAATGGAGAATGATGAAGAGAACGTGTAACCAGAAAGTCTTGATGGAGGTACCAAAGATCCTGTTTAATGTTTTAAAATACCTTTGTTAAAATAAAACGTCATTAAAATAGTAATCATAATTTAATTTTATAATAATTAAAGTAAATATGATTTTCACATGAGGTATCAATTAATTGGTTTTCCAATTAAAAAGGAAAACATTGTCCTGAAGTTAAATTATTGATAAAGAGGGGAAATGGTTGTTTAAGGGGATATGAATTATTCATAACATAGTTTGATTTTCCAGAAGTATTAAAACAAATATATAAATAACATTATAATAAAAATTGATATCACACGATATAAATGGGGTATACTATATGAAATCAATGTTGAAATTCAAGGAGAAACATTATAACTAAAGAATAAAAATTGAGTTATAAAATCCTGTATGTTTTTGGAAAAACATTAATCATATACCATGGTAAGGAATTTCATGAATTTAAGTGAAATTTTCTTATTCAAAAATAATTTAATATATTAAAAATAAATTGGGTAGTCTTTAAAATATAAAAATTATTATTGGTGCATAATATCAAATTATTCCATAATGAAGAGTGGTTGAGACGTAAACCCTTACCTGATGTCTAAAAGCACTCTAGAGTTGCAATTAACTTCCTAAGTCATAAAACTATGTTTACAAAAAAAATATATGATCCTTATCTATAATTATTTATTTTTATATGGTATATTTTTCATCATAGGTATCCAATTTATTACATCATTTCAGATTATGTATGTTACATGATGTTCTTCAATCAATTTTTTAGAATCTTTCATGGAATATTGAAAACAAAAAGTGTTGTCAAATCTTTTCCTAATATAAAAAATTTTATATTATTATATAATTTATTATTTTATTATAAAATAATTTTTCCAGGTAAATATGTTTATGATATATTGTCTCAAATTAGAAAAGGTATTTTGATATATCCTCGATAGTTGTTAAATTAATGAAAACCATTATAAGTTAATATAACTTATAGAATGCGTAATATTATGATATCATTTTTGTATAATAGAAGGATGGTAGATAATAATATTTCATATCAATTTATAATCATAAATATGATAAAAATATCACATTATCTTATTAAATATCATTTTTCTCTCAGACATAAAAATTGCTGCTAGAAAATTGAATAGGTTGATCTTGGAGGTGGTAGTATACACACACGCAAGATAATTTTTTTTTTTCTAAATCATTTTGGGGGAATGTATGAAATAGATATTCTATTATTATAAAAAACATATTTAAATATTAATAATTCATTTTTTTCATGCAGACCTGGAAAAAATATGTTTGGGGAGGTAGAAGTATAAATGAATTAAGAATTCATGGTGAAAAATATTACTTCCCTATTTGGATGTTCTCCTTTGGTAACCACATTAAGGAACCATAGCATGGTATTTTTGAAAAATAAAATCATTTAAAACATGGGGATAGAGTTGTGGAGTTACTAAGAATTCTTTTGGGTTGAGCCTATTGGGATTTGGAACTGTAGAGATGTGGATGGGTGGTTGTTCCTTTAATAATTATTATGCAGGGAATTTTTGGTACCTATAACTCATTAATATAAAGGGATCACATGTGTTCACATGGAATGTGAATCCAAAGTGGAAAATAATATATTTTGGGGAGTTATAAGGTAGATAAATCCACAAAAACACATTTCCACAAATTCTATAGTCATGTTTTAAGCCATTTACTCATATATTTTTTCTTTTACCATTTATGGTTTTCATTGAGGATACTAATTTTAAAATGAGTATTTTATTTTTAATTATAAAAAATAAAAGTAGAATTAATAGTTAAATTTACCCCATTTATCTTAAATATGAAATTAATTTCCTCGAATAAAATTTCTTTGTATAACAAAAATTAATTATAACATTAGAACAACTAATGTATGAAATCTTGTTTTTAGAAAATAAATGCATTTTTATGAATATGATTTATTTTAAAATAAAAATATCAACTTTATTGATTCAATTTTAATTTAAATGTCAATTGTTATTCAAATAATAATTAATTAACATTATAATAAGTCAAAAAACTAATTCTACCCTGTGAAAATTTTATTTAAATAAATAGAAAAAAAATAATTTTTGTTAAAACATTATATAAATTTTCTAAAAAGTTATGTATTGGTAATTTATATAATATTTTAAAATTAATAATATAAAATTATACGTTATATTTAGTAATTTAAAAATGGGTTAAAAATATTTATGTAATTCTTGTATAATAAAGTCCTAAAGTTGATAAAATTATGAACATTGGTATTATTCACCATTCACCAAAAAAATAAAATATTTTAGAAAAATATAAAAAATAATATTAATCTAAATTAAAAAAATGATTTCAAAAATTATTTTCATTTTATAAAGTAAAAAGAATTAAATTTAAGAATTAAATTTTTTAAAATAAAACAATTATATAAATAAAAATAGATTTAATTGAACAAAGTGTCATTTTTAAACATTAAGTGTACTTAATATTATTTTATATAATTATATAGTTTAGAAAATATTAATATTTTATTTTATTTATAGTAATATATTAAAAGTTTTCAGTTAAATCTTTTAGAATTAAAATATAATAATTAATAAAATATTTCATTGAAAAAAGAACTATTACCTTTGTACTAAATAGGATTTCACAAATACCGATTAGAATTATTAGTTATATTCTAAAATAGATTTTTACTATTTCATTTATAATAAAATCATTATTTTAATTTTATATATAAATTATATCATATTTTAATAATAAAATTATTATTATTTATACATAACACAATTATATTATTTTAGTATTCCTACTTAAAAATTAATGACATTAGTATAAATATTATATATTTGACTAATAATGATATTTCTAATGACCATATTAGAAATTACCATATTTATATTGGATAAATTTTATTACAATATATAGTATTATTAAATCATTTTTCCATTCCACTCTAACTTTTCAAGGAACAATTTTTTTCATATTATAGATTTGGCATAATGATTTCTATTTTCAGGGTTGTCTTCCTCATTATATGTTTGTTTAGATACTGTGATCCTCAAAAATGAAGATGATCAAAGATATTTCCAACTGAGAAATATTTTATCCATTTCAATTAAAATAGGATGGTGATCATCCAATTTAAAAAAACCAAGACCCCTTTTGAAATGGGTTAAGGGAGAACCCATTACAAGCCTGAAGGCCCAGATTCACACATCCAAAAAATGGAGTGGGATATGATCCAACTTATCCAAATACCATTAAAAGAAGACCAAAGAACCAACCAACTTACAAAATCTCCACAGTGATGGAAAGATTGTAAAACCCTAATATGAAAATGATGCCATCGGTCGCAGACATACTTGAGGAGCACGACTACCCACCCTGAATGAAACATAACTGTGATCCACCATAGACCATAAACAGATATGCGGCGTTACCTTATCCACCACCTTGAAGGTCAGATCTAACAAAAAATCAAAAGTTTTGACCTAATCTATACCACCATGTACTCTATTGAGACTTCCCCTTGTCGTCACCTGCTCATTGTGGACAGCGGCGCTGCTGATTAATAATCAATGATGTGTAGTAATTAGATTTTTGTGATTTTATTGCAATTCCCCACTTATTAATAAATGATGTTTATATTTTTAGTTCATATAATATAGGAAAATTCTTCTAATAACATTTCAATCCTTTTGAGATTATAGAGAAACATAATTTAGAATTTTAAATATAAATAACAATATTTATTATAATAATTATAATAATAAATTCTCCTAAAACACATGGCATTACATTCTCCCCCATTAAATAAATTATGTCATCCCAATATGAATTATCACATAACATCAAAAATAGTTTATGGGTGTCTAAATTATAGAGTCAACATGATATATAATTTCAAGAGAGGTATCAACCATAAAAATTTGGGAAACATATCTCTCTCTTTAAAATTTTATTATCACTAATATTTTTTCATCCAATATTTTGAGCCACTATTCTATCATTATTAGATATAGAGACTCACATTTTATAATTTATTATAATGGTTTTTCATAATCAACCTTTCATAGACTATTATCGTTTTATATAAAATGTGGTCACATTATTCCAAATAATGTTTCCTCTATGTGGAGAGAACAAATCTTGTTCACAAGTCACATTAAATTTGTTATGTAATATAATATTTTAATAAAAAACTTTCCCATAAACATAAAATCGGGATACAATTATCATAAAACTATATTTTTTTATTATTAATTAAATATCTAGTCATCGAGGTGTCAATTTGATTTTCTTATAAAATATTATTTGTATAAAGAGCTTTTTTAGTAAGATAAGAATATAATACTCATATTTTCAGAGTGGATGATTGGTGTTCATCAGTCTAAAACATTATAATAACTCAATTATGTAGAATGGATTGCATATGCTTTCTCTTGTTCACTTTTCCTAGGAATTGTTTGATGCATATCATCCTTATTATCCTTTATATATGGGATCTGACTCGAATAATGACCATGGTTTCCACACATAAAACATTACACCATTATTAGTGCATTTTACATCAATATTTTACACTCCCATCATGCAAAATGGCCTCTTGATTTTCATATGGGTGTTTTATTCTCGATCATCCCCTATTACAAATGTAAATAGTCTTCCTGTTGTCTTAAGGAAATTCCATTGGTGTTTTTCACAAATTTTGTACGTGAAGTAAATGTTGGAACCATGGTATTCTATGAATGAATTGGAGTACAGCTTGTGTTTGTTGTAAATCCTTAGTGGAAGTTCAGAATGTGAACCAGCAATGTGATCATACAGTTCTAGCTGACAACAGTATTGAAGGTGGCTCCATTTCCCAGTGTTTATGGCAAAGGGACTTGCGCGCCGTGTTATTGGCAAAGGGACTTGTGCGCCGTGTTATTTAAGTAGATGAAACTTGCGCGCCATATGATTTTCAAGATCATAACATGGCAAAATGGAAAAGGGATAAGGGCCACGCACGTTTTGGGTTGGTCATGCAAGTGACTTGCGCACTGAGAAAGGACTTGCGCGCCGATGCCTAGGAGGTTGGAAAGTTGTGCGTCTATTGTTCTTTATGATAAGAACATAAAAATATGGAAAAGGGAAGAGGGTCACGCAAGTATGGGTTTGGTCGTGCAAGTGAGTTACACGCCAGATGCTAGGGCTGTTGGAGCTGCGCGCCGGGACTTGCGCGCCATGAGGACACTTGCGTGCCACCGCGCAGGGGGTCCAGTTTCCCTATAAATAGAGGATCACCCCTCCTCATTTGTAACTAAGTTCTAGACTTAGAGATTTTTTGAGCTCTCTTTGTGCAAGTGGTTGAGTCGCGCAAGTGGTTGTTGGGTTGCGCAAGTAGAGGCTGTGCACCAGTTGTTGGTTGTGTGACCAAGGAGGTTTGGGAGTTAATGGTGCAGAGTCGCCAAGTTTGGAGTTGAAGGAGTCAGTGTTGCGCAAGTGTTTTAGTGTCACCTACACGCCGATTTTGTATCGTGCAAGTGACTTGCGCACCATTCTTGAAACTTGTGCGCCGGTCTTAGAGAAGCGCTCCAGGTGAAGTTGTTGTACGCCGGACCTTTTAGAGCTGCACGGAAACTGGAAGATTGCCTGATACCTTCGGTTTAAAGTGGGATTAGTTTACGAGTGAAATTTGGACTTCAACAGAGCATCTACATTCAATAGAGGATGAATTATTTTGAAATAATGAAGAAACCTTCACGTCTATAAACTGAGTGTGACTTCACCAAGGGCAGTGAACCAGGGGGAGTCAACTGGAGTGACCTGAGGGAAGCAGTGAGCTATCCCTGAACTTTTGTAAAGGCAGTGATCCTGGGATAGAGTGACTATTCCTGAACCATTGTAATCCACAACTAGTGAAGATTAGTGGAATTTGTATGACCGAAAACTTGTCGGCGTATGCTCCTTGGACGTTTCCCTTAGTGGTGAACCATGTAAAAAATTTTGTGTCATCTCTTTGCATGTGAATGTTTCATTACTGATCATTTTCATCACAAAGATTTAAAAGGTTCCTACTAACATGGTAACAAGATCCTTGCTTTTAAAAGAAAAATTTGACACCCTGATTCACCCCACCCCTCTCAGGGTGTCCCAGGGTCCAACAATTGGTATCAGAGGGTAATGGTTGCTGGTGATGAATCTGTCGTCATGGAGAATACAGTCAATGTCAGGGGAATCCCTCTTTTCAAGGGAAGTAATTTTCAGATTTGGAAGAACATAATGAGATCTCATCTAAGATCCCTTGGAATGGAAGTTCTGTTTTCCACTGTGCAAGATATAAATGTCACTGATCCAACAAGCCTGGCTATGACTGATGCAGACATGATAATTCTTGATGCATATACTAAAGCACACAATGCACTCACCACGTCCCTTTCTGATTCGATTTATCTAATGGTGATTATTTGAACGTCAAAAAATCCATCTGGGATAAACTCTAAAATATTTTTGAAGGAGATATAAAAGTGAAGGAGGCAAAATTACAAGTCCTGCACAATCCGTTTGATGATCTGAAGATGCATCCAGACGAGAATGAAGACTCATTCATCAATCGAATTACTGAAGTGGTTGGAGCAATTTGGGGTCTAGAAGAAGAAATAAATGACATTGATATTTTACAGAAAATATTAAAAAGACATCCACCCATGTACAATGAAAAGGTGTCAACTCTTGAGGAAAGGGATCTTTCCAAACATTCTATGGATGATGTACTGAGTAGCTTGGTAGCATATGAAATGAGAGTCAAACTAGAAGATTCTATGACTCATGTGAGCAAGGAAATGGAATTCAAGGCCACGGATAAACTGAAAATCTCAAAAGGTAGTAGCAGTGAAGATGACGAAGAAAAATAAATTCTTTCTCTCATTACAATGAATTTTCAGAAGAGAAAAGGGAAATTCAAAGGGAAGTTACCTCTCACATGATTTCATTGTGGAAAAGTTGGGCACATTGCTTCTTAGTGTTTAAGAAAGATCAATGATGATGATAGTGAAGATGAGAGCATCAAGAAGCTTCGAAAAAGATTTTTCAAAAATAGAGACTTCAAATCTGGAAAGAAAATACAGATTAAGATTTTTTTCTGTGAAGAGGGAGATGAGGATACTGAATTTTGTGAAGAAGAAGAACCTGAATTTAAAATAGGAAAGCATTCTTCCATGATGGATACCGTTGAAAAGTCAAAACCCTCGATCAATAAAGGTAGAGATAATCATATTACTTCTAATAGTGATTCAAAGAGTCAAATTAAGGAATCTTTTTCCAAGCTAGAGACTAAATTTAAGAGATGAAATAAGTGGAAGGAAATTATGGAATAATCATCAGAATATATTGATGAGCTTGAAGTAGAGATTGAAAGACTAAAATAACTAGTGAGAGTTCAGACTTCAATCCTTGAAAGAACAGATGATGTTTTGGAATTAAATCTTAAAATTGAAGAACAAGAAAAGGTCATAAATGACCTTTCATCCATACTGGAAGAGAAGTCCAAGAATATTGCGGGACATGAGAAAGAAGTTGTTACTCGTAAAAGTAAAATTTAATTTCAATCAACCACCAATTAGGGAATAAAGAAAATTCATTTTGGAAGATTCTCTGATGTAGAATTACTAGAGAGAGAAAAGTGTGGTTCAGATGGGGTTGGAAAAATCTTATGTGATCAATGACCCGCTTATATGGGAAAGAGTGGAATTGGTTGTGAAGCTGAGACATCAACTACTAGAAGTAAGGAGGGCCAAAATAAAGACAAGATGAAAGTTGGATATGCTGATACATTACCTGAAATGATGAAAAAGAAACCTTCAATCCAAACTAAAAGATGAACTAAAAATTATCCCAAAACATTCAGAAATGATAGGCAGTTCAACTATTCTCCAAGGAAGAAGGGATGAGGAGAAATTCAAGTAAAAAGACATTTCCTCTCATGAAGTGTTAGTTCTGTGGTTATCTGAGACATAACATGTCATAACGTGAAGAGGCAAATAGCTACTTGAATTGGGAAGATCTGGGAAGTCAACAAAGGAGACCAATTTCATATCCTTTATCTTATAAAAGAAATAGATTCTATGGTTACTGTATTCATTGATCTAATTTTGGACATAAATCTATGTATTATAGGTAGAGGTACGACAGGATAAATTCATACAACTCTCAAAAATGGGCCGTTATTCACCCTCCTGATGGTGTTGCTCCCACAAATAGTTTTTCTACTCTAGAAGAAGATTATGGGTATGAAGAATCGGGTTATGTGGAAGAATGTATTAAAAGGCCATCAGTATCCAATGCTCAATCCAATATCTCATGGAATGAAAAGAAGAAGATCGAGAAATTCAATCTTGCAGAAGTAGCCCTCAAAGCTACAAAGAGCAGAAGCACCTGGATCCATGATAATTTATGCTCTTCCCATATGACATTAAATGATGAACTTTTGAAGAACATTGAAAAGAAGGTTGATGGAATAGTACAATTTGGTAATGATGGTTCTGTGAAGATTAAAGGCAGTGGGAATACTGCTCTCACCAATGGAGAGCTGAAGAAGACTGAAGTTATTTATGTGTACGGTCTTCGCCACAATCTCCTCATTGTAAGTTATCATCATGAATCATGTCTCATAGTAACCTTCAATCCAAAAGCCTGCACTATAAAGGGAAAAATATTGAATTATCTTATGAAAGGCCGTAGAACAGATGGAAACTTATATCAGTTTGACAGCAAAGTAAACTCCTGTTATTTGTCTGTTGAAGAAGAAAACAACTTGTGGCATCGAAGACTAGGGCACATTAACCAACAAGACATGGAAAAGATATCTAAGATGAAGATAGTCATGGATATCTCCATTTTGAAATCTGGACTGGAAAAGTCTTGTGATGCTTGCATTCGTGGGAAGCTGGTCTGTAGTTCATATCGGCCAAAGAAGAAAAAGGCATCACATCTTCTTGATCTCATTCATATAGATGTATGTGGCCCAATAAATGTTACTGGAACCCATGGAGAAAAGTATTTAGTCCTTTTCATTTATGATTATAGTATAATGGAATGTGTAATGGTGATTCACAGGAAGCAACAAGTACTTTATTGCTATAAAACATATCGCCGGATTGTTGAGAATGATACTGGATAGACAATAAAAGTCATGCGATCTGAAAATGGAGGAGCATACACATCCATTGACTTTGAAATTTACCTATAAAAACATGGAATACAACATGAGGTAGCTGCTGTGAGAACTCCACAGAAAAATGGAGTTGTTGAGCACATAAATCGACAGGTTAACAATATTTCCAGGACAATGCTGATTGGGAGTGGTATCTCTCACCATTACTAGAAGGAAGTTTTCGAAGCTGCAGTGCACATTTAGAATCTAAAAGGGCTTTATATGGGAGAAAAAAAGACACCATATTAATTGTGGCATGGAAGGAATCCTTCGTTGAAATACTTTCATGTTTTCGGAAGCAAATGTTTCATCCGGAACAAAGAATGAAATCAAGGGAAGTTTGGTGACAATGCTAATGAAGGAATTTTTCATGGGTATCCAATGAACAGAAAAGCCTACAAGTGTTTCAACAAGCGATTGAGAATGATTGTGGTAAGCAGTGATGTTATGATAATTGAAGAGAAAACCACAAATGCTTCAAGGACATCATATACTAATTTATAGAAATTGAGGAAGAAAGTCAACAAGGAGAAAATACAAATACAGAAATAGAGGAAGTTGTACAAAACCCTCAGCAGTAACATCTTGATGTTGACTTAGAAAAAGAATCTGAAGAAGAGATTGTGGCTGAAGAGAATGAAACTGAACCTCTCATGAGAAATCGAAGAGCTGAGATTGATCCATCCAACATAATTGGGGATAGGAGTGCAGCCACTCAAACAATAATGATGAGTAATAACACACAATCTACATTTTTGTCAGTTGTGAAGCCTTCTTCATTCAAAGAAGCTGCAAAGGATGAATCTTGGGTGAATGCCAGGAATGAAGAATTATATCAGATTGACTAGAATTAGACATGGGATCTTGTACAGAGACCTAAAGGTCATAATGTGATTGGTACAAAATGGATCTTCAAAAATAAGTTTGATGATCATGGAAGTGTCATCAGAAACAAGGAACTACTGGTATGTAAATGATACTCCCAGATTGAAGGCATTAATGTTGAAGAAACCTTTTCACCAGTGGCTACACTGGAGTCAATCAGGCTTTTACTTTCCATGGAACTCCAAAGATGTTATAAAGTATATCAAACAGATTTCAAGACAGAATTCTTGAATGGTGTACTCGAAGAAGAAGTCTACATTGAACAACGAGTGGGTTTTGTTCTTAGTATTAACGAGACAAAGGTCTTCAATCTAAAGAAAGCCCTATATGGTTTGAAGTAGGCACCACGAGCTTGGAATTCCCACATGGACTCATATCTTAAGAAGCTGGAGTTCAAAAGAGGAGGAGTGGATCACAATCTATATGTGAAGAATTCTCCAAAAGATCAATTCATGGTTCTAGTCTATGTTAATGATATCATATTTGGTGGCAGCAGGCAGAAATCAGTGGATGAATTTGATAATCATATGAAATAAAAATTTGAGACTTCTATGATTGGGGAGCTCACATATTTCTTAGGGCTACAGGTGATTCAAAAGAATCATTACACTTTCATTTCTCAAGAAACATATGCAAGAGATCTGTTGAAGATGTTTAATATGAAAGACTCCAAACCAATGTCAACTCCAATTGCAGTTGAAACTAAACTTGGAAAGCATGAAGATGGGGCCTCTGTTGATCCCACCATGTACAGGAAGATTATCGGGATCCTACTGTACCTATAAATGACACGGCCAGATATTGTCTTTTCCACATGTCTTACGGCCCACTTTCAGAGTAATCCAAATGAGGAACATATGGTGGCAGTGAAAAGAATCATGAGGTACAATCAAGGTACAAATAACTTTGTATTATATTTTGTTGTAGGCAGGCACAATGAATTATCAGTGTTTTTTGATGCGGACTGGGCTCGTGATGTAGTAGACAGAATTTCCACCAGTGATGGAGCCTTCTATATTAGGAATAAATGTGTTGGCTGGTTGAGTAAGAAACAAGATAGTACTTCTCTTAGTACTGCTGAAGCTGAGTATATATCTACGACGAAGGCATGTACTCAACTCCTATGGATGAAACAAAAACTAGCAGATATTGGTGATGAGGTAAATCAACCAATGGTCATTTACTGTGATAACAAGAGCGCAATTGATCTTACGAAGAATCCTATTCAGCATTCTTGTACAAAACATATTGAAATCAGGTATCACTTTATTAATGAAAAAGTTGAGCAAGGAGTGATTAGAATGGATCATCTGGGAACTGATTAGCAAGTGGCGGATATTATTACCAAGCCACTGTCAGCAGCTATGTTTGAAAAGCATCGGTTGAACCTCGATGTTCAGCCACCTCCTACTGTATAATGAGGTTATGGCATACCCCTCTCCCTGATTATGATAACTGTTTTTATCTATTTATGGATGTGATGCAGGTTTGTGGGTGAGATACTATCCATAGGGAGTATGGTTTGAACAAAACATTGAACAATTTACTGGTCTTTGGGTTTATTTTCAATGGTGTAGAAAGGAATAAATTCAGGTATGTTCAGGCATTTAATGCTCCTGTGACACGATGTGAATTCAGTGTTAGTTATAGGATGAGAAGGATGAGAAGGAATACATCGATCATGTAATGCTTCTTGGGCGTCATTGAGAATTCCAAAACACTGGAACCCAATTCAATCTTCCTTTATTATTTTCTACACCTAGCATTGCTCATGTAGACTTAAAGTATTGGATGAGTTGATTCTTGCGTTTTTTGGTTTGCACCTTGATGGGGATATATTGAATTTATTTTCTGATTTCCAACAAACCCAAAGGAGGAGATTGTTGGAACCGTGGTCTTCTATGCATGAATTGGAGTATGTTTTGTGTTTGTTGTCAATCCTCAGTAAAAGTTCATAATGTGAACCAGCAATGTGATCATATAGTTCCAACAGACAATAGTATTGAAGGTGGTGCCATTTCCTAGAGTTTACCAAATTTTTGGGCCTGAAAATCGACAAATGTAGAAAAGTGTTTTTGGAAAAGAGACTTTTGCGCTGTGTTATTGAAGGAGAGGAAACTTTCACGCCATATGTTTTTCAAGATCAGAACATGGGAAAATGGAAAAGGGATAAGGTCCGTGCAAGTTTTGGTCTAGTCGCGCAAGTGACTTGCACACTGAGAAAGGACTTGCGTGCTAATGCCTAGGAGGTTGGAAAGTTGCGCACCTATTGTTCTTTATGATCAGAACTTCAGAACATAGAAAAGTGAATAGGGTCGTCCATGTATTGGTTTGGTCATGTAAGTGAGTTACGTGATAGAGGCAAGGGCAGTTGCGCGCCAGGACTTCACGTTGTGGGGACACTTGTGCGCCACCGCACAGGGGGTCCAATTTGCCAATAAATAGAGGACCACCCCTCCTCATTTGTAATGAGATTCAAGACTTTGAGATTTATGGAGCTCTCGTCACGCAAGTGGTTCAGTCACACAAGTTTTTGTTGGGTCGCGCAAGTATAGGTTGCGCGCCGGTTGTTGGTTGCGCAACCAAGGCGGTTTGGGAGTTAAAGGTGCAGATTCGCGCACGTTTGGAGTTGAAGGAGTCGGTGTCGTGCAAGTGTGTCGGTGTCTCCTGCATGCCTATTTTTGACTGTGCAAGTGACTTGTGCGCCATTCTTGAAACTTGCGCGCCGTTCTTGGAGAAGTGCGCCAGGTGAGGTTGTTGTATGTCGGACCTTTTGGAGCTGCACAAAAACTGGAAGATTGCTCGATACCTTCGGGGCAAAGTGGGATTAGTATAAGAGTGAAAGTTGGAATTCAACAGAGCATCTACATTCAACAGAGGATGCATTCTTTTTCAATGATGAAGAGACCTTCATGTCTATAAACAGAGTGTGAATTCACCAAGGGCAGTGAGCCAAGGGGAGTCAATGGGAGTGACCTGAGGGAAGCATAGTGCTATCCCTGAACATTTATGAAGGCAGTGAGCCTGGGACAGAGTGACTGATCCTGAACCATTGTAATCCACAACTAGTGAAGATTAGTGTAATTTGGTACGACCAGCAACTTTTCGGCGTATTCTCCTTAGACGAACCCCTTAGTTGTGAACTGAGTAAAAATTGTTGTGTAATCTCTTTGAATGTGAATGTTTCATTTCTGATCATTTTCATCATACATATTTAACTAGTTCTTACCAACGTGGGAACATGATCCTTGATTTTAAAAGAAAAATTTGTCACCCTGATTCACCCCTCCCCTATTAGGGTGTCCTGGGGTCCTACAGGAAATTGATTCTTATTTCCTTCATCACCATATTCTTCTAAATGTTGATGTGACCCCATAAATGTCTTCTTGTGGGTACTCAATATTTCAGAATTGGTTACATTGTTACTGATGAATCATGATAGCTAGTGTGGCATAATAACTTGATTTTATAGTCCATATCCCATTATATTGGGTACATCATTGAGGTAATCATCACATATACCCACACACCAATGGTTAATTTGGTTCCTTATGGTTCTATATATCAATAAAACAAAAAGTTTTAACATTAGTGGTCAATATTTAACATCATATGGTGGTTAAAAATATCAAAATCGTAAAAGGGATTAAACCTTATAACCTTTCATCCATTTAAATCAACATGTTGGACCATAATTGGTTTAGTTCAATCTATTTCAGTCTTAGAATAACTAATGTTAATTTATATATGTTATCTTAATTGGCTAAAATTATAAAAGTTACTTTTATATGTCCTTTTTAGCAGTTAAATTTACTATAATAATTTTTTTAATATTTCTTATGGAATGTAAAATATTTCCATTTCTTAATTTTAAAGATTTATTAAATAACCTTTTTGTATATTACATATATTTTTTATTCCATCAATGCTATTTGAAATGAAAAATGAAAGAGAAACATCATCACAAGGAAGTAGTAGTCTGCAGATATATATTGCTGATGCTATCATTTTTTTGAAGAATAGAATGGGGGTATTAAATAATATATATTATTATTTAGTTATAAAAAATAATTTATAATATAATATTATCTTATTAAATATCCTTTTTCAACCAAATATGAAAGGTTATGGTGGAAAATTGAACATGTTATTCATGGAGGTAGCAACATGTACACACACATAATAAAATTTTCATTTTATCAATGGTTTTGGAGGATGGTGTTAAATAGATTTTCTATTAGTATAAAAACATAAAATAATATTAATAATAATGGTATTATCATAATATCATAGATTGAGGTGTTTTGGGGTGGTATATGTAAAAAATAATTAAGAAGTTGTGGTGGAAAATATTAACTCTAACTTTGGATTTTTTCTTTTTCTCACAACCTTAAAGAATCATAGATTTTTATTATAAACATATATATGATTATAGGACATAGGGAGATGGTTTATGAGAAACTAAGTAAGATTTTGGATTAAGTTAATGTGCCTCGGATGTGACAATATATTGAGGTGTCGTGATTCCATTTATAAATGAAGAGAATGGAATTTTTGGCACATATATTTATTTAATATATATAGATGACATTTTTCACATGGAATGTAGATCCAAAGTTGAATATAATAGAGTAATTTATGTTTCAAGGTACATAAAGGAATGAAATAAAATTTCTACACTTGTTTTAAAAATGTTTCTCACTCATTTACTTTCACGTTTTATTCTTTGATATTTTTTTACTGAGGTAACTAATTCTTACGAAAGGAATTTATAATTTGTTCCTAAAATTATACCCTATTATATAATTTTAAATAACTAATTATAAAAATTAAATCCAATTCATCAAATAAAATCTGTAAATAAAAGTAAATGTATTTTTAACATTATAGCATGTAATGCGTGAAACCCCGTTTTTAGAAAAAATTTATTCTTAAGCATAAAATTTTTTATAGGGTTAAATTATAATTTTTATTTGTTATATTGAAATTAAAATGTTTATAATTATTAAATTAATCTTTAATTAATGTTAATATTTTCAAAAAATCTAATTACAATATGTGATAATTTTATTAAAAGAAAAAAACAGAAACTAGTTTTCGTTAAAATAGTACAAAATTTTTCTAAAATGTTAAGAATGGGTTTCATATATAGTATTTTAAAATAATGAATTTAGAATTTTAAAATATTTTTTTTATTAAAATGTTTTCAAAATCATTCATTTTATTCTTCTATAATATTTTCATAAATGTCATTTTTTTAATATATCTTTTAAAATCATTAAGTGTACTTAATATTATTTGATTAAAATTTTAATTTAAAGGACGTTAATATATTATTTCATATAAAAAATTGTTTTAAATTTGAAATTTTTTTTGTGGTAAAATATGAAATACATTGAAAAACTAGTTTTTTGAAAAAATAAATATTATATTAATACTAAATACGCATTAACAAATACATTTAAAAGTAATAATTTATATTATTAAATTTATTTTTACTAATACATTGATATTAAAATATATATTTTTAATATATATATATCTCTGATTATATTTTAATAATACTATTATTAATATTTTTACTCATGAATAATATTATATTATTTTAGTATCATATTTTTATTTTATTATTTTCTATAATATTTTAAATTTACTACATAAAAATATATATGAATCTAGTATAACTATTTAATATATGACCAATTACCATCTTCTCAATGACTATATTTTCAATGACTATATTCTAATGTGCATGTTTTTTTCATAAACACATACTTACTAAATCATTCATTCATTCCACTACAACTTTGTAAGGCACAATTCTTATTTTATATTATAGATTTCTCATAGAGCTTTCTAGATTCATGGATCTTTTCCTTATTCTAGGTTTTTTAATCAATTGATGATCCTCACAGTTGAATATGATCCAATACGTTTCCTTTCTATGAATATTTTATTTTCACTTTCTATTTTCCCCTATTGTTTTATGAACATTTAATGGATTTACTTCATCTATATTGAGTTATAATCCTCGTGTGAAATACTTACATTTATATGATTTTTTTGTAATGTCCCACTTGTGAATGAATAAAGTGTATTTAGTTCAATTCATATTTTATTGGGAATATTTTCTATAATTTTTTAAATTATTTTGGAATAATAAAGAAAAATTATTTAAAATTATTGACATATATTAAAATAATTGTAATAATAATAATGGATCTTAAAATATGAGGCATTACAAGTGTTACAATCATTTATATTATGAATAATAAAATTAAATAACATTTTATTTTTACTTTTTTATTTCAATTTTATATTTACAATTTTATTTCATATATTATTTCTCTTTTTACCTTGATATCTACTATTTCCTTTTTTCCCTTACATGTTTATTGAATTCCATGAATGGATGATATTTAAATAGATTTTTTATATCTTTTTTCATTATTTCATTTTTATTATTATTAAAATTACCTTTTAATTCATTGAATATTGTGGAAGTTTTGTTTTTACTAAATAATGTTTTGATGGTGGTTTTTCTACCGTTGATCATGTCTGTTCAAACGACTTTCCAGCTACCTATTTCTATTTCATCAGTTGTGTTTTTTAATCTCATTTGAGACAGATCTTTATTTATGTTATGCTAAAGATCTGGTACTTCTATGTTTCATTATGAGACATTCCCAATGTTGTAAAATGAACAGATGGTTTCACCATAATCATCCTCATGGAATACATCCTACTTTCTAGGCTACCTCCCTTGTCGTTTCACCTAACCTTCATCAATATAGTCAAAACATTGGTTTTGTAATTTTTCCAATTATGTAGTTTTATTCATACAGTTTTCATTTTAGATAGTGAAGGAGAATCTCTTTTTAGGAAAAATAATTTATGAGATATGGAGAAGAATATATAATTGGGAGGCCCTTCCCTTTTCCCATTAAGTTTAGTGTTTCATTCCCCTACTACCAGAGTTATATTCTATTAGATATCAGTTGAGATGTGGAGATTAGAGTTATTATTTTTTTATATAGAGATATATCAAAGGTAGTAAGGGAATAATATTCCTCAATCATAAATATATCTTGGCATTGCATATTTCATTCTTTAAGTGACTATTGCTTCATTAGGATCCTGTTATTGTATACTTTAGGTCATGTGTGTGTGTCTTAGTCTATATTAGAAGATCCATTGTTGAATACCTGTGATAAAGTTGATCACCATTAATTATTTTAATTGGATCGAAATCTTTAGATATATTCTATGGTCTATTTATAATTTTTAATCCTTATATTTTTCTTCATTCTTTTAGTTATAAGTACAATCTTGGGCTGATGTTCTGACTATACTCAAAGTTTCAACATGAATCAAAGCATGCTATATCTGGTGTTTTTAATTTTTAAAATTATCAATTCATTATCTTATTTGATCATATAACATTTTTATATAAATATTCTATAATAATAAATAAATTCATCTAAATTAATTATAATATACCACATATAAATCAGTGAATGTTGGTAATTCATGTGGATATACACAAAATTATATCCCATAAAAATTGATATCTTAGATATCTTATGAAAATAATGGATTTATTTAAATTATTAATTCAAAAATTTGACAGATAAAATGATTTTTATACCTAGAGAAAATTTATGAGCTCTTTTCTAGATCATGATAATCTTCATGATGATTTATATAGTCCTAAATAGAATTTTACTATTATATCCCAGGTTGTAAATTCATCAATTTCCATTGTTGATGTGTCTACCAATATCTTATAAAAGACTCATATCCTCATTTTTTTGTCAGTGATAAGGTTCTATAATAGGTTTATTAAGAGTATAATTTTTTCAAGATATATTCTAAAATTGAGTATCCATTTATGACTAAATCTTTAATTAGAATTTTAAATAAGAAAGTGATATTGTGAAACTTCTAGATGCGTTGTGTAACTACAATATGGATTCATATTGATTAATTTAGTATGATAATTTTATATTTTTCAAATATAATTATTAATATTATGGATGAATACTTGGAAATGATTCTATGAATATCGTTAGATGACTTGTATAGGACTATTAAGGAATGCATGATATTCAATAGATATTATCTGGAACATGATGTAGTTAAATCAGAATTTTTATCTAATGAACACCAATAATGAGGGAACATCAAATAAGTGGATGGGGGATTAAATGTTAGATACATGGTTAAACGTTAAGTTAGACTATAAGATGGAGGATAATCTCATAAAATTTAATCTAAATATATTAATATGGTGATTAATATTTTTAATGTAATCAATAGGTGAGTATAAATGGTAATTTTACTATCAATAAGAATTACTATTGATAATTCATTAACTATTAACTAGGACTTCAGAATAATTAATGTATTGAATGTGTGTGATCATGTTATTTATAAAAGAAGGAACTGGTCGTAAACATTACATAATATAGTTAATTCAACTAGAAAACACTTTTTACATTCCTAAAGAACTATTTAGTTTAGTGTATTAGAGAATTAGGTCATAAAACATACATGAAAACCCACAAGAATACAATGTGGGTAATACAAAAAGAGTATCCATTTCTACTAAAATAATTTTTTTTATTAAAACTTGAATTCATTTCATCAAAAATATTCACAACATTCATATTGTATTCTTCTTTTCTCTTACTCATCTTTAAACCCTATGAAAATCATTTTTAAACCTGGGATTAGATACAAAAATATTAGTAATGGAAAAAAAGAAATGAAATTATAGTCCATGAATACTTATAAACGTATGAAATAATTTTCAAAAAGATATACTTCTCAACTTTATTGTATCATAAACATACTTTGTGAAAACATGATATTTCCCTAAAACAAAGAAAACATAAATAAAATATTTATGTAACTTGGGTCATTACATACATAATATTTTCACTATAATGGCTAGAAAATGATTTGTAACCCTAATGGATACCATACATTGTAACCCTCATGACTACCTTACAATGTAACCCTCATGACTACATTATGTTCTAATCATTGGAGTTATAATTGGAGTAACCATACGGTTGACCTCAAACATAAAAAACCCAAATCATTAGAGGTAGATATAGGTAACACCAATCATCATAGAAAAATCACAAGAAACAAAAAATAATCATAAAACATGAATACTTTTATCATAAATACATTAGTGTTTTATTTTGAAAAAACAGATATTTAAAATAGGGTTTTAAAATAAAAGTCCTTCACCTTGGGTACATCTTACTTAAAATGATCTAAAACCTCCTTTATAATGGTTTAAAGAGTGTTATTAATTTATTAAATAACTATACTAATGATTATAAAATCTTATATGACCATATTATAACAACATTTTACCCATTTATTAATAATACTTTGTTATTTCCATCATTTCAAGTGTGTTCCTTTCATGGATTCCCTCGTTAGTTCATTTTGGATTTTCTTGTAGAATTGAAGAAAAAATCAAGAATTGTGATAAAATAGTTTCAATATGTTTCCATAATTTTAAATGATATAATAAATAGTTTTGTTTTTTGATATGAGGATGATTTATTAGATAAAACATTAATGATACTAATTTAATTTATTTTGGAAGTTTTTATGACAATCACAAACTTATATCATTTTATTTAATATCATGTTTATATATTGTTTCCAGGACATTATAAAACATATAATATCTATAATAAAATATTTTTGCGCCATAATAATGATTTTAAGAAAAACCTTGAAATTGGAAAAAGAAAATAAAAATATATCGTCTATGATGGTGGTAAATCGATAGATCACGAATGATATTCTAATTTTTAGAATAAAATGGAGATGAAAAGGAGTTTAATGAATAATTTCTCCATAAACGTGATAAAATTACACTATATATATTATAATGGAGTTTAAATTACACCTGTATAAGAGGATATTAATATATAATAAGAAAATAAAATAAATTAAAAGGAAAATAAAATAAAATGAAAGAGGATTTTACATCTTGAATTCTTCTCCTTAAGAATCTCCATAAGGAACAAGGTTTGGGTCTTTTGGTGAGACCGAATGGTCATGGATGTGGGGAAGATTCTTTCAAAGGTAAGTGGGTAGAAATTAAAAAATCTAAAAGGATTTTAGGTGTGAGAAGAATTGATGGTGAGGGGTGATATTTATAGTAGAGTATAGGAGTGTTTTCTTATTATTTTATTCATTAGATTAATATTTTTTTGAATATTATGAATATTGTTATTATTATCATTAAGTATATTAAAATAATGAATTATTAATCTAGATTATGGGATTACATTAGCTATATATCACCTACGACTCAATAATTCCTGATATTTTTAATACCATAAATTACCGTATTTCACCATTAAAAAAAATTGAACTATTTTTGAAAAATCCCAAAAATTTACCCTAATAATTTCTCAAAATTTATAATTGAAAAAGTAACTCCATTTTCTTAAAAAATTATAAATATTATCTATTTAAATTATATTAATAATCATAATTTATTCAAAAAATAATAATTTTTCAATTATAACTAATTTTATAACACATTGAAAAATTAGTAGAGGTCTCACAAAATTGTATTATAATCATAGAAAAATAAAATATTAATTTATTAATATATTTTATGAAAATAAATTATCTTTTAAATCATTAAATTAATTATAAAATTATAAAGGAAATGTGCAGATTTATTAATCTGATTAACAAAAAAAATCACATTATTAACTTGAGGAGTCTTTGGTAGCCCCCCCACGAAGTCCATGGATATATTTTCCAATTTCCACTTAGAAACGATAAAAGAATAAAATATCCCCATTGGTAGTTGTCTCTCTAATTTAAGCTATTAAAAATTCAAAAATTTCATTGTCAAATAAGAAATATTTGATTTCATTCCATCCCCCCCAGTAATACTCCTGAAGTCCTCTTTACATCTAAGTGCTAGAATGATGAATTGAAAAAGGAGAACTCTGAGCTTCACATAACAATTATTTTTTCATCTAGGAATCAAGAGGGACAAATAATAACTTTCCAAACCTCAAGGCACAATATTTATCAACATTAAATACTAGAAATTTTTCTTTCATATCTTATTTTACCTTTCTCTATAACTCACGATATTCTTTCTGCACTTTCTTAATTCTTCTAAAGGGAGAGGACTGTAGTGACATTTAAAATAAAATAGGGGAATTTACTACACCAATAACTTCCAAGCCAAATTCATCAAATCATTAACCAAGGGGTCATGTTCTAAACATAACATGTTTAATGTAGCATGATTTTTTTGATTCAAGAAATCCACCACTTTTTTTATTTTCCACGATTGTAATTGGTCATGAAATCATAGTCATTTATCCGTTTCAGCCATCTTCTCAGCCTCTTGTTCAATTCCTTCTAAATAAATATATATTTCCGAATTTTATTGTAAGTATATATTTTACATTTGGATCCATATAAATGATACCTCTAAATTTTAAATAAAAACCCAAATCTTTTAATTCCAAATCATATGTGTGATAATTTAATTAATGATGTATCATTTTTATTGATGCATTAGTAATTACCTGATAATTTTTTATCAGAACACAACCAATTCCCATCAATTAAGAAATAATGTAGATGAAAAAATCACCATTTATTGAAGTTCGGGAAAAAACTAGATCATTCATCAATATTATTTTTAGTTCTTGAAAAGAAACATCACAGTATTATATCCCAATATGTTTAACTACATGTTGTGTTAACCTAGTTAGAGAGATAGATAACAGTGCAATGTTTTTAACAAACCGTTAGTAATATTATGCTAATCCAAGAAAGCTACAAATCTCAGTCACATTTGTAGGTATTTTCCATTCATCAATCACTTTTGTTTTGGTGAGATCAACTTTTTTTCAAACCTTACTTATAATGTTCCCAATATAATAAATCTGTTACAACCAAAAAATACATTTTCTAAATTCCATGTATATCTTTTTTTATTTAAGTGTTTTTAGAACAGTCTATATATGTTTTTCATGATCCTCATAAATTTTTTGAGTAAAGAAAAATATAATCTGTAAATTAACAAATAACTTATCCAAATATTCATGGAATATTGTATTCATAAGATCCATAAATATAGTATGGGGTATTTTAAACCAAATGTAATAACAAAAAACTCATAATGCCAATTTATATTATGGAATGTTGTTTTCAGAATGTCATTCTCCTTCACATTTAGCTAATGTTCCTTGATCACAAGTCAATCTTGTCAAAATATTGAGCTCCCTATAACTGATCAAACAAGTTATCGATATGAGGAAATGAAAACTTTTTATTAATAGTAATGTTATTAAAATGTATATAATAAATGTGATGACTCATGGAATTGTATTTCCTTCTAAACAAAATAGGGTAACTACATGGTGATGTTATAGGATGAATAAAACATTTATAAAGAAAATCATGCAACTGATTTTTTAATTAAAGATATCCACTTGATCTATTAAATAAAGCATTTTATAAATTGTCTTAGCATCCAGAGCTAAGTAAATATTAAATTTAACTTCCTGGTCAGGGATTACACCAAAAAAATCATTAAGATAAACATCCATGTATTCATTTACCTTTGGAACATCATTAATCTGAATAGTTCTCGTGTTTTCACCAATATGTGCAACATAAAAATCATTTCCATCTTTTAATAGTTTTTGCAGCTTCCTAATATCTCATCATTGGTATGTGTTGATTCTTGTATACAATTGAAAATATTTTTCAAAATCAACTTATTTGTCTCTACAATAAATCATAGAATGGAAAACAGATATCCAATCCATACCCAAAATAACATCAAACTCTTCTATAGGTAAAACAACAAGGTTTGCAAGTAATGTCTTTCCATAAACAAAAAAAGGATGATTCATATAATTTTGTTTTTACTTAATATTTCCCCGTGGTGTTTTTACCATAAGTCCTGATTTCATTTCATGAGATGAAATTTCCAATTTACCAAAAATATATTCATAAATAATGGAATGTGTAGACCCCGTATCAAACAAGACATTTTCAAAATTCAAGTACACAAAGAAATTACATGATACCACTTCATTAGATGGCCATAAATCTACTAAAGTAGTCATAAAGGATTTCACTACACCTTTCTGGTTATAGTTTGGGTGCTTCCCATCATAATGATCTTTATTTGGGAAATTATTTTCATAATGGCCCATCTCACCATAGTTGAAACACTTTATTGATTATTTTTCATAATTAATCATACCAATGGTATGATATTTTTCATTTCCATCTCACCCTTATGTCTAAAAATTCCACATTAGAAACACTTATCGGATTTGTTAATGTATTTCCCATGATACTTTTTACCACACATCCAACAGGTTGGAAAATGAATTTTCTTACCTTTAGATTTATTTGATTGACTTGTACCCATTGCTTTCCATATGGACCTCTTATTCCTCTTATTTTCAATGTACATGTGATCATAAAAAAACACCATTTCAACCCTCTTAGCACATCAAACAAGTTTATCATGAATTTTGAATTCATGGCAGGAAAAATCCCTTTGTTACCTTGGCTATAATCCATAGTAAAAATGATTGCTTTTAATATCAGGATCTCAGATAAGATTTAGAGCATGCCTTTCCAATCTGTAGAAGCTTGATTCAAACACAACCACTTAATATTCCTCCTTTCGTTTCAATTCATGGAATTTATTTTTCATCTTAATTCTAAAAAACTAAGGAAAATGTTTTTTCAGGAAAATATTCTTAAATTCATCCCATTCCAATGTATGAATCTCAATGTTATCCTTTATATTCTTGACAAATCACCATCACTAGTAGCTTCACCATCAAAATGATAAATGGAAAGACTAACCATTTAATTATCTGAACACCCCATGATAAAAAACGTATTTTCAAGAGTTTTAATCTACCCTTCAGCTTCTACTGGATCAGAATATCCACTGAAAGTATGTTTTTGATTCCTCACAAAATATTCTACTATCATCATGTTACTTTATGGTATATTTCATTTTTCAATTTCATGGATGTTGCCACCATTTATAGCTCATTCCAACTGATCCATTAGTATAAAAAACTACTCAGTTCCAATTACCACCATTCTTGGTTATGGATTTAGAAAGATATCATCCTCTCAGTGCCTTCGTTCTTCATCTTCCCTATTTATTATGCAAAAGACCATTCTGAAAAGACATATCTTAGATGAAGCAACTTGGTAATATATAAGTGATATATCCTTTAAACATAACTATATGGTAAAAATATTTTATGGTATTATATTATCATCATACTAAACCCTAAATATATCTAAATTGTGCTCTGATACCAATTATAAGGACCCAACCAAGAACATTACATAATCTATTTAATTCAGCTAGAATACACTTATTTCATTCCTAAAGATCCTTTGGTTTAGAATTTTAGAGAATTAGTTCATAAAACATACATGAAAAACAACAATAATAGAATGTGGTTAATAGTAAAACAATATCCATTTAATCCATAATACAAATGTTTTTAATAAAACATGAATTAATATCATCAAAAATCATCACAACATTCATCTTGGATTCTTCTTTTCTCTTACCCATCCTTAAACCATATTAAAAAAATTTAAAACATGGGATGACCACAAAAAGATCAGTAGTGTGCATAAAAAAAATAAATATTAGTCCATGAATACATATAAACATATGAAATCATTTTCACAAATATATACTTCTCACATTTAATGTATCATAAAATTACTGTGGGAAAACATATGATATCAATAAAAGATTAGAAAAAATAACCATTTATGTAACTTAGGGGATTAATTATATTATATTTTAACCCTCATTGATACCACAAGATGTGTAACCCTGATTTCTACCTTACATAGTGAAACCCTCACAATGACCATGCAATGTAACCCTCACAACTACCTTATGGGGTAACCATCATAGTTACACTTGAAGTAACCATATTGACAACCTCCAGCAAAAACATACAGAATGCATTGGAGAGAGATATAAGTAACACCCTTGATCATAAGAAAATTCCAATAACTACAAAAAAATCATAAAAATGAACACTTTCATCATAAATATAATAGTTTTTAATTTTTATAATAATAGAAATTTAAAATACAATTTGTAAAAGAAAAGTCCCTTACCTCAGGTTCATAGTATATAAAACGAGTTCAAACCTACTGTATAATGGTTTTAATAATGTTATTAATTTAATAAAAAACTATACTCGTGTTTATAAAACCTTATATATCAATATTATAACAAATTTCTACCAGTTTATTATTAATATGTTGCTATTTCCATTATTCTGTGTGTGTTCTTTTCATGGTTTCCATGGTTGGTTCATTATGGATTTTCTTATTGGATGGAATAAAAACTCCCAAAGTTGAATTAAATGGTGTTAATATGATTAGAAAATTTTATAAGTCACCATAAATAATTTTTCTAGTATGAGTATTATTCATTAGTTACAACCATAATGAAAATTATTTAATTTATTTTGGCGGTTTTTACGACCAACACGAACTTATATAATTTTATTTAATTTTATTTTTATATATTGGTTCAAAAAAAATTAAATAACATATAATATTTATAACAAAATATTATTTAACTAGAATAATGGTTTTATGACTAGCTGTGAAGGTGGTAAGTGAAAATGAAAAGGTATCATCCATGATGTCGGTAAATCAACACATCACAAATGATGTTCTCATTTTTAGTATAAAAATTATAGGATAAAGAGTTTGGTTATGAATTGTTCCTTAAACAAGATAAAATTACATTATATATAAGATAATTGAGTTTTCAGGACACTTGGATAAGCTGAGTTTAAGATAGAATAAGAAAAGGAAATAAATTAAAAGGAAAATAAAAGAAAATGAAAGTGGATTTTACCGCTCGAATTCTTCTCCTTGAGAACCCTGTTAAGGAATTTCATTTTATCCTTTTTGTGAAAGTAGAAGGAAATTGATGTGGGGAAGAGGATTTGGAAGGGAATTGGGTATAAATTTAATAATGTAAAATGATTTTAGGTGTGAGGAGAATATGTGGTTAGGGGTGGTGTTTATAGTCGATGAGAGGGGTATTTCTTATTAATTTTATTCATTAGTTTATTATTTTGGATCAAGACTATGGATATTTTGAGAATTATAACTAAAAATATTAACATAATTAAGTAGAGTTTGAGAAAATTGTTTTACATCATTGATACATCTCTTATGACTCTATAATTCATGAATTTTTTAAATATCGTAAATTATCGTATTTCACTATTCACAAAAAATTGATCTCTTTTAGAAAAATAAAAAAAAATTATCCCTAAATATTTTTCAAAATGTATATTTAAAAAATTAACTCTATTATAAGAAAATAATTTTCTAAATATGTAAAATTAAATTTTTAATTAAAATCATAATTTATTCGATAAATAACAATTTTTAAACTATAACGGATTTTATAACACTTTGAAAAATTAATTAAGGCCTCATAAAAATAAATTATAATCATAATATAATAAAATATTAATTTAGTAATCTATTTTATGAAATAATTTTTTAAAATCATTGAATTAATTTTAAAATTATAAATAAACAATTATGTTTCAAAAAAAATACCAACACTTAATTTATCACTTAGATAAAATTTATTTACTTATTTCATGATATATATATATATATATCATATTTTCACTTATAAGATAATAGAAATTTATTTATAATTTAACATTTGAGTTTAATATTCTATTACTATAGATTCCTTAATTTCTATAAATACAAATTTTTTCATTATGCATTTATAATGATATTTTCAATTTAATTTGAAAATGAAAACAAATTATTTTATAATTTCCTAGGTTGTTTCATCTAAAGAGTGGATTTTGGACTCTAAATTTTTTTCTCATTTGTTTCCTAAGATAGAGTACTCCACTATTTTGAGAGAGAGAGAATTAAGTGATGTCTACATAGGGAATAATAAAATTTGGTGTATCATATGTATATTTTCTATTTCTATAAAACAAAACCACGTAATGGTTAAGTATATAGATCAGTTTAGATGGTTACCTGAATAAAAGAGGAACTTCTATTTCATTATAATTAATCTCTAGAAAAATTAAAACTTCCAATTTAGGTCAAGTAGTTTATGAATCTCTCAATGATACCTCACTATGGTGAATGAAACCCTCTTGAATGTGTTGTATGTGTTTAATGTTAAGATAAACATAAATCAATTAAATGCATAAAATGTCTCAATGAATAATAATACCATCATATGGAATATAAATCTTCGAAACATGACTATCAAGTACCTAAAGTAAATGTTAAAAAATGAAATATTAAATGATATAACATATAGTAAACATTCCTTCTACAAAGTATGTGTGTAAGGAATATCTAAGAATATGAGTTTCAATAAATAAATTTTAAAAACTAGAAACCAACTAAATTTTCATAACCACAATATATGGGTTCCATATAGAACTACCTCCCATGGTGGAGGCTAATAAATTATGGCCTTCATTTATGATTACTCATAGAAGGCCATAATTTAAATACTAAAACAAATGTACGAGGTATTTCAGTCTTCAAAAACTTATTAGAACAGTGTTGGGACCTATACATGTATAAAATAATCGATTCCTAGATTAATAATAAGTTTTAGTATTTTTAGAATTATTTTATAGAATTATATTACTTTTAATGGATCTTTAGATATTGTGAAATCACCACACTAGAATATATTATAAGAGAATATTATTAGATCTATCCTTAATAGTGTGATATATATGTACTCACATTTGGGATCTCCTCAATCATTCAAGGAAGAAATTTCCATTATGAAAGTGAATCCCATTAATTTTTTCCCTAAATTGAAGACCCTAGAAGAATTCCGGATAGGAAGGAAACTTAGTCCACCACACCTTAGAGTGTTTGGATCTAGTTTTTATGATAACACTAAGAAAAATTATTCAGAAAATAGGGATATCAAGTTTAATTTTATGGTTAAATACAAATGGTTGTAAGGGATACTAATTGTGGAAAGATAAGTATCATTATTATACATTCATCATTAGTCATCATGTGGTGTCTCGTGAGTCTATCCAGCCTTGATAGAAGTCTGTCAAACCTGATAAAACTAAAACACACCAACCTTTTGGAGTTGAGTTACTTTTATAATCTCCTATCTAGTGTGAGATAAATAATTCCTATATAGAAAATATATCATGGGATAAGGGTGAGTCTGATTTAGAATCTAAATCTATTGTTGAATAAAATGGTAGTCTTTGTGATTATTAATTTACTCCTTGCATTGTTTGGAAGATAACTAGACCACTTGATCAGTTCAATTAAAATAAATTAGTTTCCTATGTATATTTATCAATATATAATATTTTATGAACTGCAAAACATTAAAAAATATTTGAAATATAATGAATCTAAGTGGTGTATTGAATCTATGTAAGATGAAGTGAATTTCCTTTTTAATAATCATACATAGATTACTATAACAAACCCCTAGTATTTTAAAGTAATTTTTTAAAATTGGATTTCATTTATAAAAAGGAACATAATAATGGGAACTCAAAAATAAAATACAAGTCTTAGATGATGTCTAATGAATTGATTCAACACAATAAAATTCATTATAGTGATATATTTTCTCTATTTGATTATCATTTATCTATTTGGATTATTCTTTATTTTTCTACTAGATATGATATCAATAATGAATATTTGGATGTAAAAACCTCATTTTTCATTCAAAATTGAATGAATGAATTTATATGAAGCCTCTTTCGGTATTTTCAAAATATTATAATCTCTATAGAGTTTTTATTTTCCAAATCCATTTTAAGGACTAAAATAGTCATCATGATAATGGTACAAATTGTTTTATTATTTCATTGATATAAATTTTTATAATATAAGTAAATTTGATGAATTTTTTTAAGAAAACTGTTAATTTTTTTTGAACTAATATATATTGATGACATAATTATTATCTATAAAAATATGAGGCTGATAAATCACATTAATATACAAAAACATTTTTTTAAAATTGAAGGTTCTAAGTAATGAACAAACTTATTCATAGAATGGATATTAAAATTAATAGATAGAATAAAAACTTATATCATTTAAAAAATAATCTATTTCAAATGTATTAAAATGGTACCTATTTGATCATATTAAACTCTTTATTGTTCCATTGGGTCAACACCTTCATCTATATGTTAATCAGTAACCAAATCGTGAAGATGATATAGAATTTATGAATAATATTTCATATCTTAGTATATTTTGTAGTCTTATATATGTTATTTTTTATTCAATTCTATGTATTGAGTATTCATTTTTGACTTTGAGAAGGTTTTATTTAAAACATGGTAAAATACACTATCATGAGTTGAAATGGATCCTCATTTACATTTCTATGTCAACATATTTATGAATTTTATATAGAAATAGTAGTACATATACCAATGATGATGTAGTTATGTTTTTTTATTTTTCCTTTATTGTCAATTTTGATACTCAAAAATTTATTACTGTATTTTCTTCTTGTTTGGGGTGGCCATGTATCCAGAATGTGTAATATTAAATTTTTAGTTTCATTATCCACCAAATTGGGAAAATATATACTTTTAAAAGGATCAATAAAAGTGTAATTTTTTTACTGGTATTGATAAATGAATTTTTTTATCCACCGCTAATATAGAAGTTAATTTTGATATTCAGCCTCCCAACATTTTTATAAAAATAATTTTTTCCATTGTAGAAAAATGTATATAGAAATTATACTTCACTTTATTAAGAATATTATCATATATATGGTGGAATATGTCCCCATGATATAAATTTTCAATAATCTAGTATATTGTTTGACTAGGGTTGTATAATTAGCAGTGTTTTAAAAAATTTTATGTTCATTGAGAATAGTCATTGTTCAGTAGTATAGGCTTTGAGCAAACAATATGTAATAATAATTTCAACTATAAGTATAATAATTGTGATAATTATTTTTTTATACAATTTTATTTATAAAATTAAAATTCCTATATTGTTTATATGTTCGTGTTGATTATTGATACTTCCTTATAGTCTAAATTATTAACACCATATAATGTATGTATGTTTTTTATATATATGTAATAAATCTAATGATTTGTGGAATTTCCTATCATGTATTTTTATTTAAATACATAATTATTTTAATATCTTAGTTTTTCATAATAGAGTTTTCTGGGAACTTTTTCATGTCATTAATCATATTTGATAAAATGATTTGTTGCATGCCAATTTCTGTTTCCTTGGGTGTTCTTTTCATGTCTCACAGTTAATCTGGATTTGTGTTTATATTTCACTACATATATTGTATTATCATGTGTTCTTATGAGATGTACCTTGTGTGGTTTGGTGAATGAATGGTTTCATTAGGGTTGAATATTCAATTTGCATCCGTTTTTCTCACTTGTCTCACTCGTTTCATTTCATGGACTTTATCATTAAACCTAAACCTATGGTTTTGTTATTTTTCAATAAAGTTGTTTTTTTTGTTTTGTTTTTGGATATTGTTATTGAATCTTGTGGTTTTTGGAGAGAGGAATCAAGATATATGGATTAGAATCTTGGTTATGGTGTCCCTATGATGCTATGTTGTATTTTGGAATTTTTCCCATGTAACCAATGTTATGATCTGATGGTGATTAGTGGAGACACTGGAGTCCTATTTGGATCTTCTTATCATCGGTATACATCGAATGAATCAAGGGAATCATATTCCCCAATAATAAATAGATCATTTTATAGATGATATAGCCCTGTAAGTGACTCTCATTTATTTTACTTACTTCAATTTTATCATTTATATCAGGTGTGTATGAGTCCTCCAAGGAAAGAACAATGCTAGAACCACATCTAGGAGTTCATAACAACCACCATGGGACTAGATTCCTAGAATAAAATCTATATTAAATTTCATGTTTTTTAATATTTTATTTCCCTTATTTATTTTCATAATAAAAAAACTCCTGTTGTGATCTTCAAAACATTAATATAGGCTCAACATGAACTGAAGAAAGATATTTCTTTTTTTCATTCTTTTAGATTTTTAATTCTTCAAAACTACTAATATATATTCATATATAAATTTTATACAAACATTTCATAATAATAAATCAATTTATCTAAATTAATCAAAATCAATCACATATAAATTAGTAGATCATGGTAATTTTTATAAATAGACAATAATGATTCTGACCACAAAACATCAAAAATGACTTAGTATAATATTTTATATCAAGAATAAAAAAATTAATAAAGATTAAAAGGATGAAATACATTAATATATAGAACTAATAAATTACATTCTATACTAATACTATCAAATGGGAGGGGTATGGAAGAAAGGGCCAAGATCACATGGGCTTGATCCCATAAGGGTCTAGAAAACAATTATCACATATTGTAGGAGTAAAATTTTATATTCCTGCTTTCCCCTATAATGGATGCATGTAAGTATATGGTTATCCCACATTATGTATTTTTTTATTGTCCTTGCACTTAATAGGAAAGATTTTGAAAAATCCATTTATGTAGTTTTTCTTATGTAAATGATACATTATAATTGGTGAATATTTTTTAGTTTATAAGAAAGTAAAAATTTAAAAATTTAAAAAAATTAAAGATATTATTAATGTAGTTATAAAACTAGATGGGGAGGACATTTTCAATACCATAGAATTTTATTTTACCATTTATATAAATCTATTTTATCAGTGCTAAAAAAAATTTCATGTTGTGAGTTCCATTAAAAGATAACTTCTTTTTTCTCTACTAAAAAATTCACTCAAAAATCATGTTTTTATTACCACATCTTTTAGTGTGGCTAAATTATGAATTAAAAATGATCACATTAGTGTGGATAAAATCCCATAACATCAACATTATGATGATAAATATCTACAACACTCTACAACATCAAATAAAAAAATTAAATTGTACGAAAAATATTACATAAAACATAAAAAATAATTTATATTTTCATGGAATCACCATTATAATACAAACATTATTTTAAAATTTTCATATAAAATAAAATAAAATTGATTTAAATTTAATTAAATATAAAAAAAATTAAATAATATAAAAAACTCTCATAGAAATCATTCTCTAATGATCATCCTAACCTCAAAAAAATTAATCATGTGATTGGATATAGAACAATTTTTATATTTGTAATAATCAATAAAAAAAATATTATATTTGAAATTTAATATAGTCCACTATAAAAATTAATTGGAATGATATACAGTCACTTCTTATAAGTTATGAATGAAAAATATATTTTTTTTCTAAAGTATCATCACAATTTGTGAATATTTTCTCAATTCTAAATATTTTATTCTATATTTGTAATGTAATATCAATTTTAAATAATAACATGAAAATTTAGTCATATAAACTATACCTCATGTCATATTTTTGTGAGGTTAATTCATACACATCATAAATAATCAAAAATCCATTTCATAAAATATCAAGGAAATATAATCCCTTTTTATCGACTTTGTCTATGTGATGTTTTTTTCGCTAAAATTTTATTTCTAGGATAAAAAGACCAATATGATTCATACCAGCCACACCATATAATATCCCATCTTTTTTTAGGTACAACCATTATTCTGTTTTGGTGGAACTTTATTTTCTTTGGGTTATCCATATTTAAATATTTAGTGTTGAATTCTATTTGGTATAGAGATAAATTATTGGAGAAAATGTCCTAATTTTTTGGGATTTATATTTATTTGAATAATTGGAGTCATGATATAAATATGTTAAAGGGGATTATGAGGCCTTCCCGTGTGTTTGGAAGGATATAGAGGTGGTTCGGGATCTTATGTAGAAACTTCTCTTAAGGATTACTATGGGATATTTACATATTTTGTATATGTTATATGATGTGTAACTATTTCCATGAATATGCTGGGAAAAGAGTTCAAGACGTGAATTGAATACACATCATGAAACAAGCTCATGTTGTGAAATTTTCAATATGGATTTTTTATCTGAGGTGACACATTTTTTTTGCATAACTTGAAAATAGGGAAATGCACAATTTTAAAGTATTATAATCCAGGTATTTGTTAGTCTAAATGGTTTGAAATTTGAGATTTCTATGTAATTTAATTTCATCCATGTCAGGCCTCTCCTCACTCAAGCCCTAGGCTATTTCCTGGTGATTTTGGAGTTCTTACATTCCTTAAAAATGTCTAGATAAATCATCTGATCCTAAGTTAGTTTTTTCCCTTTAGTGTTCCCCTCTCTTCCTATTGTTCCTTTTTTAAATAGTGTAATCTATTTACCATTGTCTAATTTAGTGCTTCTATTGATCTTATGTGATCTAGTTTCTTATTGATATCTTCTTTTCCTTTCTTCTTATTGTCCTTACACATTGGAATCATTGATTTGATCACCAAATTAAGCTAGGTGGTCTAGAACGAAAACATATTATCTCTTTATATTATTAAAGTATGTCAAATATTAGTCTATTCCCCCAAAATATCATACACATTGATTAATTTAATAATTGGTAATGATAAATCATGTGTTGGATTAATTCCTTGGATCCCTTTGGATCTGATGTTATTGAAATCTGTCTAGTGGCTACCTATCAGGTGAGCAAAGCCTTGAATAGTAATGAATTGGATAATGTCCAAATGTATGTATTGTCATGAGAAGATATATCATGTGATTTCTTGATATACATTCACCTTGTAAATTAATGATTGTAATTAATATTATTGGTGAAAATTTGATATTAAAATGGATTTGAAATTGAGAGAAAAGTGGTAATTTTCATAATTAACCATTGAGGCTTATGATAATATATTGTGATATTCTTTTTATTATTAAATATATTGTAATTCATTCTGTAAATATTATAAATTAGGACTGGTCTTGTTCATTCTATAATTCTTATATAGATGACTTGTCTTGGGATATTGAAATGATTGTTCAGTGGGTTTGGATGAGGTCATGATGAAATGATTATATAGAGGGATTATCTCGGGATGCTAAAATGATTATATAGAGGGCTTGTCCAGGATGATGAAATTTTTATATAGTGGTATTTTATCAGTGATATGATTATATCATGGAATTTTTGTTCGGTTTGAATGGTTTTCTAATATTCGTAGATTTTATTTTGGCATGGTGTTGAAGCACATTATTTGATGTATTATATTAATTGATTAATTAATACACCTGTTCATTTCTTAATTTCATGCACTTATTAATAGGTTAGTTTTTATAGACATGTTGGTGTCGAACTATTGTGTTTTTACTCACACCATATTCAATCCATTATTTGGTACTTGGGGATATTACATGGATGAAGGTTTGGACAAGGGATAATGTCCTTGTAGTTGATTTTTGCTTGTTGGATGGGTTGGAGTATATATACGGGACCGACTAGAGGATTGAGACATGAGAATTCGAGTTATTTTTTTCAGTATAGTTTTTTATTAATAATATTTTCAATTTGACATTTGATACATTACAACATATCATTATATGATTCATTATTATTTTGGTCATTGGTTCTTATTTCATTTCCCAATTTTATATTATACTATTTTCATTATTTTAATATCCTCAAAAATTTATTATTATTGTTTATTTCTATAGTATTGGATATATGTTCTGAAAGCTACAATCTCCCCACTATACTCAGTACAACCATGCTACTAGTCAGTTACCTCTCTCATATGGGGAGGTTCCCTTTAGGTCAAGTAACCAAGATGATTTTTCCCTGTGCTACAGTTCCAGATTTGGGGATTTTACAAAGTGTAATTAGAGGAATCAAGTTTATATTCTAGTTATTTACTATTTGGGAAAGGTAAAAAATCATATTAAGTTGTTTTGAGTCGTGGTAATTATCTTTTCCTTGAGATAAGATAACCCATGTATATGGGAAAATCCATGTTCCCAGTGATGGGATTATTTTTCCTGATGTTCTCTTGTTACTATTGATGTTATTTAAACTTGAGTGATTCATATGTTGTGGAATTTTATGTTTATTATTTCATGAGATTTACATTCATGGCCTGGTATGGTTTTAGATTATTATTCATGCATCACGATAAGAACATAAGGATATCTATTGACATGAATTGTTTGTGATAGGGATATATAAATTAAATGTGATATATTTTTCTATTGAAAAAGTGGAACGAAATGCATGTTATATCAGATAAATGAAATGGATGAACTATTCTGTATTTATAATAAAATTTTTATGAAATTTTTAGAGAGACCATGGGAATGTGGTTCTCTATTGTTGTCACATATTGAGGTTGAACTTTATGATATCTTGTATCCTAAGGGGTCTATTTTTCCTATAGAGAAAATTCCTCCTCATTATCTTCAAATTGAGCATCAAGAGAGTGGTAATTAAAATTATCATAATGTTGTTGAGCCGGATCTTCCTATATTTCTTGATTATCATATGTATGTTTAGATTCTTGATAGATTCATGGGGATCATGATATTCATGGAAGGGGAGACTATTTTTATCATGATTTTGATGTCTAAGATAACTTGAGAATTTTAGCTGTAACATCTTCCAATGTTCACTAGGGAGGGAGGCCCTCAAGATACCTATTTATGGATTGATTCTATATATATAGTCAAAAATCATTACAAGACACCTATTGATAGGAGAGTGGAGATTTATTTATACCGACTTCATGGACCTACAAAGTATTTGTGGTACATTTTAGAGAGAATTTGAAAATAAGATTATTGATCCTGGAAGGACATTTAGGTGATTTTTATGGGAAAAATTTATCCAAATAATTAGAAGGAAGATAAGGCTTGATATTTTATGCACTTTACATAGGAGGTCATATTATTATTTTACTATTCTAAGAATTTCATCAACATTAGTGATTTATTCCATCCTTATAAGCTGAGGAGATCTCCTAGGTGAGACGTTTTCAGGATGGAACTTTCTATGATATTAGGTTAGAGGTTAGCATATTTCTCTTGAGTATCTTTTTGTACGCGATTAATGAGAAACTCATCATTGAAGAGAATTTAATAGAGTCCCCAAATAGTGGACACAATATTTTAACAAGGAGAATGCGGAACCCTTATTTATGTTTTGAGAATTTCCATTATGAGAGTTATTGGCCAGGAAACAGTAGGCAGAGCTGCTAAGGCATTGGGAATCGATCTCAAGGCCATGTACCATTATAGTTCTATTAGTGTGGTACGTTTTTTTCAAAACATTGGCCTTAGATTATTTACCCTATATTATAGTTCCATGATTATGGTATCTTTGGTCACCTACAGTGGGTTTTTAGGAGCATGTAGAAGCATAGCAGTTGAAGGGGATCAAGACATATACCTAAGTCTCTGAGATAGACATAGATACACATCCAAAAACATATTACTGGATTTCTATTTGAAATTTAGGACAAGTTTGGGGATTTGGTACCCTAGTGTTGTAATGGTAGTAATATAAAGGGGGAATAGTACATGGGGGTCATACTAGAGCCTATGTAACAGGGAAAAAATGGCTGCATGTTATGAGGAAAACTCCGGCTATTGTGGATGTATGACTTCCACCGCCAGAGGAACAATTATTGTATCATCTACCCTTGTATACTTTTTTTGATATAGGGGAATCACATTTATTTTTTTCTATACTTTTTTTCAAAAAAATTTGGATTGTTTCTGGAGATATTGAAATTTTTTTTGTCCACCGATACACCGTTGGGAGTGCGGTCAGATAATATCAAATATTTCAAGGTGTGTTCTTTATAAAATTTTGGTTACCAATTCTTTTGGAAACCAATAATTATAGAAAATGTAGGATTTAATTTAGTTTCATGTATGGATTGGATATTTATATACCTAGATCATATCGATTGTTACTTGATGAGAGTTTTCTTTATATCCCTAGAAAGAGGAAGCTATTTTCATCAGGTTGAGTTGGATATTTAGGGAGGTTATGCAGGACCAATTAAGTGTAGATTAGATTATTTCATGGATCATATAGAAGGTATTACTCTAGATTACGGTGGAATGAATTGTCATATTTTTCTATTATTTGTAGATTATTTTCAGGACGTCTTTCCTGGTGATTTTAATGGCTTATCACACAAGCAGGAGATCGATTTCACAATCGAGTTGGTGTCGGGAGCCGAGCAAGTTTATTTTCCACCTCATAGGATGGAAAAATAGGATATTTTTTATTTAATAGTTTTTTTGGAGAAAAAAACCAATGGTTTCATATGGAATTGTATGTCACATTGGGGTTCTATATTTATTTTCACCAATAAGGCTAATGGGACTTTGTGATTTTGTGTGGATTACAAGATATTGAAGCATCTGAAGGTAAAAAATTAGCATTACATTCCATACATCTATGATCTATTTCACCATCAAAGAGGTTCTAATATATTCTCTAAGATCAACTAGAGATCAGGATACCACTTATTCTGGATGATACTATCATACATACAATAGAATACTTTTAGATGTAGGTATGGATTATAAAAGATCGTGGGGATTCCATTTGGATTAACGAACACACTATGGGTATTTATGGATTTATTGATTTTGTTAATTCATTATTTTTTTATTAGTTTGTGGTGGTTTTAATCGATGACATCTTAGTGTACTCCCAGTCAGTTGATGATTATTCCCAATATCTTATTATCATATTGAGTATATTAGGTGGGCATTGGATTTATTCCAAGCTATCCAAATGCATTTATGGATTAATAGAATGAACTTATTTTACATTGTTACCTAAATGTATTGAGTGTTATTTGACCTAGAGGAGTTATCATCCACAATATCTTGGGGGAAACCCTAGATTGTCTTCATGATGTAGATTTTTTTAGGTTTAATAGGTTATTCTTATTACATTATCTATGACTTCTCCTATCTAGAGGCATTGATATCTACAATGGCCAAGAAAGAGGTGAGGTTTTTTATTAATATGCTTGTGAGAGTTATTTTTAGGAGCTTAAGATCATGTTTACCTCATCATTGTTCCTCAATTTACCTATATCAGGTAAGGCTTATATCGTGTATTGTGATGCATCTAGAGTTGGACATCAATAAGTTTTGATGCAGGAGGACAAAGTGGTTACATAAGGTTCTAGACAATGAAGACCATATGAGATGAATTATCAAACTCATTATCTAGAGTTAGAAGTTGTGGTTCATGTATTGAGATAATGTAGATGATATATTTTGGGAGAGCAGATTGTGGTGTACATGGACCATAAGATCCCCAGGTCTATATTTTCATAGCAGTACCTGAACCTTCAACATAGGACAAGGGTCGAGTATCTATAATCTGGTGACTTTGAACTGGATTATACAATAGGAAAATGTGACATCTTTTCTAATTCCTTGATCAATAAGATGCATACAAAGGAAGTTAGGGAGCCTTGCGATGAGTGGTGGAAGATGGAACTCTTTGATAACAAGCACTTAGATGATCATGATTCCCAAAGATGACAAGGCCTGACTTCAACATCAATCATACCCATGATTGTTGACCTGATCAAGACAAAGAAGATATATGATCTAGATATATTAGCTATGAGGGATAGATTATATTATTGGGAGATACCATTTGGATTCTCTATTTTTAGTGGTAATTATCTTTTTTTATGGCTGGGTATGGGTTCCTACAGACTTGTTTGAGGAGATGATGAGAGAGTATCATGATTCTAGATGGGAGGTACATCCATGTGTAAAAATTATGTATCATGATCTACATAGATATTACTGGTTTCTATTAATAAAGAAATATGTAGTGTTTTTTTTGGCGATATGTTTCACTTGTCAACAGATGAAATCTGTGCATCAGAGTCCATCTAGGCTCTTGTAGCCTCTTCCCGTTCTAGAATGTAAACGGGATGATGCAACTATGTATTTTATGATTGTATTACCTAGGAAACCACTCATTAATTATGTATTATGGGTGATTATATATCAAATGATGATGGTATCCATATTTTTTCCTATCAGGGAGACCTTCACAGTTGATCATCTGGGTAGTGTTTGTGTGTAGATGATAATTCAGTTTCACGGTGTTCCGAGGAGTATTGTTTCGGATAGAGATCCTCATTTAACACTTAGATCTTGGATGGACCTTTATGAGGCTTAGGGATCATATTTTCTTCTAATTATAACTTATCATCCTCAAATTGATGTCCAATCTAAGATGACTATTCTAATTCTGGAGGATATGTTATGAGCTTGTGTTTGGGATTTTGATTATTCATAGGATAAAATTTTGGCATTCGGGAAGTTTTCCTTTTATAATAGCTTCCATTCATCAATATAAATGGTTCCTTATGAGTATTTGTATGGAATTCCTTTCCGTTCACCTATTTTTTGGAAGGAGGATGTTTATTCAATACTTGTCAGACCAAGTCTTATGAAAGAGATGTTTGTGTAGGTCCAGTTGATCATAAGGTAGTTAGTGACCTCATAGGGGGGGGGGTGGAAGTCATATGCTGACAATTGGAAATTACCTTTTTAGTTTGAGGTTGGTCACAATGTTTCCTTTTTTTGTTTCCTAGGTTGGGGAAACACAATATTATGAAATAGGGAAATTTGTCTCCTAGGCTTGTTAGGCAATTTGAGATAGTAGAAAGGGTTGTTGTAGCGACGTACATAGTAGCCCTTACATAGTTCTACAGTTCAATACATGATTTGTTTCATGTTTCACAAATTTAAGTTATCAACCTGACCCTTATCATGTGGTAAAAATATATGATGTTGAGATTAGTGTATATGTGTCCTATGAGGATAATAAAATATAGATTGCAGTCCCTGGTGAGAAGTATCTTTGATGAAGGACTATTCATTTAGTTTGAGTGTAGTGGAAGCATGGGTGAGTTCATGAGGAGACATGGGAGAGGTAATATGATATGTGAGAATAGTTTCTATACATTTTCACAAATTCCGTAAAATGATGAATGGAGCAGGTCAGGGGGGAAGCTGTTATATGGTGGGGAGGTTGTAAGATTCCTCATTTTTTCAGGTACGTACCATTTTGAGTTTTTATTGATCATTCATTTAATTTTTTTCCTTCGTTAAACCAGGTAGGTTGATTTCCTTTTGGTATGATGATAAATTATTGGGTAAAATTACACAATGTTCAAGTATTTATGAATTTTTGAATTAATGGAGTCTGGTAATAAATTTTATGAAGGGGCTTAAGAGGGTCTCTCATCAGTTTGGAAGGAATTAGAGGTGGTTCAGAATGTTCTGTAGAATTTGGGAATAAAGCATCCTGAAGAAAATTTACACTCAATTTATATATTACTCAGAATTTAAATTTCTCTTGGAATATTACATGAATTATTTTCTTGACTTGAAATGATTATATTATGTGATATAGGTTCATGTTATGTAATGTTCTTGAAGGGTTATTTTAACCCGAGGTGATGTGTTTTTTAGAGTAACTTGAAAAAAGAGAAATACATGATGTGAACTGATTAAATGTCTTGTATTTCCTAGGATGAATAGTTTTAAATCCATGATACATATGTAATTTTTCACTATCCTCATGAATAATCTATACTCTAGAGATGTGAGTGATTTCCTGATGATTTTGGAATGCTTCTTTCCCTTTTAGACATCTTGATCAAGCTTCTGGTCCCTGGTTAGTTGTTCCTCATTTCTTTACCCCTCTATTCCACTTTGTCCTCATCCGTGAAGTGTAATATTTTAAACATTGAGGAATTTGGTCATGATATTGATCTCATGTAGTCTAAGTGATTCTTTTGATCTGATTCACCTTCATTATTGTTAGAATTACCCATTGGAAGCATTTCTTCTATCGTCGAATTAAGGTAGGTATTCTAAATAAAACATATTGTATATTTCTATTGTCCATGTTTATGAAATATTGTACAATTCTGCAAAAATATCATGCACATTAATTATTTTAATATTGTGTAATAATAAAACATGTGTTGGATTATTTCCTTCCATCACTTTGTATTTAATGGTGTAGTGACCTACCTTATAAATACTAGTTGGGTGAGTGAACCATTGAATAATAATGATTTTGATAATGGATTAAAGTATGAATTATGATGAAATGAGACATTGGGTGATTACATGAAATTTAATCACCTTGGTAATGAATTTTTGTTATGGAAATGACTGAAGATAATTTTATATAAAAATGGATCTGAAATGTAAATACAAATAATAATTTATAGAGTTAACCATTGAGGATTATGATATGCTATTTTGATATCCTTATTTTTATGAATTTGTTTGTGATTCATGTTATAATACTTCAATATAGGTCTTGATCTAGTTCATTATATAATGATTATATAGAGTACTTGGCCCAGAATGTTGAAATGCATATATAGAGGGCTTGGCCTAGTTTCTTGTTAAAATGCTTATATAGAGGGTTTCGCCCTAGATACTGAAATTTATAAATAGAGGGCTTCTCCTAAATAATGAATTGATTATAAATAGGAACTTTCATGATGATATTATTATGTCATGGACATGTTTTTTTGTTTTCATGGTTTTCCAACATGCCAAGATATATTCTGGCATGGTGCCGAAGTAGGTTGTTTGATGTATCATATTAATTTATTAATTAATACACATGTTTATTAAATTATTTGATTCACTTATTATATTACTAGTTTTATTTAGACATGGTCTTATAGACCTACTATTTTTTTACTCACACCCAATTTTTTCCACCATTTGGTACCAGAGAAGATTAAATGCAGGTAGGTTTGGATAGGGGCAAGGGAACTTATAGCTTATTATTTCTTACTGGGTGGGTTAGAACTTAGAGACTTTAGTAACGATGGGTTAAAGAATAAGGTATTTGAGGTATTTTTTTCAACATGGTATTTTAGATTTATTACATTTATTTTGATATAAGATACATTCAAACCTATCATTACATGGTTCTCTTTTATTTGGATTTTTGGATCTTCTTTCATTTCTGAGTTTTATGTTTTATTATTTCTTCTATTTTATATTATGATGATATTTATTATTATAATAAATTATTTCCTATATATTGGAGATTTTTACATGGGGTTAAAGTCTCCCCACTATACATGTTACACCCCAGATTCTAGTCGGCAGCCTTGGGTGTACGGGGAGGTGTGCTCGAGGTTTGTTATCTAACCAAATTTGGCCATGTGACAGAGTTCCAAATCTATGTAAATTACACACCATGTGTCACATTACTGTTTGATTCACTTATACACATAATAATTAAATTTAGGATAAATTTTGAAATTTATAATGATAATTTGATTGAATATTCATTGTTTTGAGTATTTGTCATGAATTTTGGATTATAACATTACTTTATACTAAGAACGTGATCTTTTAGAAAATAAATCCACATTATGTGTCAAATGATGTGTGGTTAATTAATTTATTTAAAAAACATTTTGTAATGTATCAAGACAATCCAAAAACGTTTTCTTTGGTTTTGGAATTTGACTTGTGGTATGAACTAAAATGTCAGTTTAAATGAAAATAAGAACTTTTTTCATTCCGGGAACACCATCTTTCATATTAACATATGATTACTTCCTACATTTCAAAAAATAATCACTAAAAAATTTCCTATTGTATCAATATAATAATATTGTGATTTCATTGTTTTTAGTGGGTGACACATTTTTTGTAAAAAATGTCACTTTTATACTAAAGAAATTCATTTTTATTCATAATGGAGACACCATATAAATGATTTATATAAGGTTTATTCCTAAAAAAATAAATTCTTGGTATTTTTTATAAATTATCTTGAAAATCTTATTTTTTTCTAAATTTTGACTATGTGATGAACATATTAGACTACAATCTCACTTTTATAATATAAATATACACTTTGAGTCATACTATAATAATGAGTGTTGGATTGATATTTAGTTGATTCCCACATGAAACAAATGAATTATGTATTATTATTATAATGTATCAATAAAAATATGATAAATTTTCATCTACTTGAGTATATGATACATATTTTGAACTAAAATATTTTTTTTAAAAGAAAACACACAATTTCAGCCATATTGACCTCACCATGTGTTAGATTGATGTATGTCTAATTAATAAAATTAAATAATTAATTATAAACATAATTCATAAAATATAAAGATAATATGAGTTCATTTTCTCAGTTTGTATTTTGACACATACATTTTTATCAAAATTAACAATTTTAAATGAAACCAAACATTATTGATAATTCCAGGAACACAATGTGTCAGATTAACTTGATATCAATTCATACACATAAAAATAAATAAAAAATAATTTTAATAAATTATCAATGAAATAAGAATGTTTTTGTTGGTTTTGAGTATGTCACCTATGTTTTTAACTAAAATATCAATTTTAAATGAAATAATGTACATCTAGTAATATTATCCACACCATGTATTTGATTTACATTTGGTCAATTAATATATTTTACAAATAAGTCATGGATATTTTTTCTAAATTCTTAATACAATTTGTGAATGTGTTATCTATTTTTGAGTGTCTGATGCACACTGTGAAGTAAAATAATACATTGAGGGGAATGTCATGCCTCAAACCTATTTTGACAATCATAAATGGAATATGTAAAAGTATGAACATGAATCCAAAAGTTAGTTTGTAGGAATTTATAAAAATGATAGTTACATGAAAAAAAACATAAAATAGTAAATTCAAAAACATTTCTTTAGTTCTGTAGATCACAAATTTATATCACCATCATGTTAGGGAAATGTCTTAGACCAAATATGGAATGCATTACATCATTATTGAATAGTAAAAAAATAAAAAAAAAAGAACATATATTATAATATATATAGGATTAAATATTTTTTTAGTGAATCATCCTTGTTGAAGTCATTTTTGAGAATTGAAGGATAAAATAATTTCCCCTTTAGTGTTCCACTTCATGTTAACTAATGATGTGGCATTTTGAATATGAAATTATTTTTTTCTTCAAATTGTAATTCAAATTTATAAGGAATCTATTTCTACATTTCACAAATCAATCATTGATTTTTATCCTAAATAAATAAGGTAAAAAAACTCTTCATGATATTTTTGAAATAAAAATAATTAAAAATGTGATATTAATTCAATTCTTCTTTATGTCAAAAAATACTTTGACTATGTAACTTATTCCCAAATAGGAAACTCTATCATTCCTCTAGTAATATATATTGAAAATTTCCCATTTGAATGAAACTAATTTATCATCCTATGAAACAGAGATATAAACATAAAAATATAAATTTATATGAGAATCATAAAATGTAACACCTAAATCCCATATTAATTTCAAATCGTTGATCATTGGAGCAATTTAAACATTAATATAATTACCTATTGTATTTTTTCTGATATAATAAGAGACAACAAAATGTATTTATACTTAATTTATAACCACAGTGGAATGTTATAATTCACCAATATAACTATCCATGTAAAGTGAGTTCTACTTTTTAATCCAAAAGGATTCATTCCATCTACAGTTGATATAAGGTTTGGGTTTATAGGGTTATTTCCAAATTCAGTTTACTCATGATAAAATTTACATCCACTGAGGATAGTCTATTAGGTGATGAAGTTTCCAATATTGAATACTTTATCTTCATTCCACATCAATATTCTTTTAGTGTTCTCACTCTATATAGGCATATAAAACTCATAATTATTAGAAATTAACGTACAAAATTTGTAGGATTTCATTCATATATATAATATCTTTTCATATGAATATTAGGTAATTTTTTATGTTATTAATGTTCCTTGTTAAATAATTTATAGTCATCTGGACATGCACTTAATCTTTCATATATGACTCCCATTAATCATAAAAATTTGTTATCATCATATATTCATTATGGGATATCATTATATTTTTTAATATTATTATTCAAGAGAGAATATAGTTTTGTAAAGTTGGTTTTTCTCTATCCATTTCTAGATTAAAAATTATATTGTGTAAGTATTGTTGAAAATGTTTGAAATATTTTACAACCAATATACAATAGATCCTTGGAACAGGTATTTAGCTTCTCAAATTACTTTGGACCATTGTAAATGTCATCTTAATTTATACTATCATTCCTTTAATATAATATCCTTAATAACTTACTTAAGAATCCATATTACATGATCCATATATCACATTTTTTCCCATTCACTAGCTATGTTCAGTTATTCCCCATGTTTAGTCCATTATTTATGACATTAATATATTATATGAAAAATTATGTGTTCTTCCAACTCATCTAGAAAACTTATCTATTAAAAAATATGTAAACATGGAAAAAGGATTTAATAAGTATCATATTCATTCTATGTTTCTAACATGATAAACTCATTAACCTCATTCTCATACTAGTTTTCATATGATTAGCATTCAACAATTTATTTTCATATCCATCCTTTTTAGTTCAACAATATTCATATTTAATAATATATAAGTAAATATAAATAACGTATGGATTTAATGTATATATACCAAGATATGTAAACAAAATAAATAATGTTTTGTAAATATATTATTATGTATGTTTCTATATGTAAACATATTTCATATATAAATAAACAAAGCCAATGATTTATAATATTTTGAGAAATATTATAATTTCATTTCATCATAATGTTTTATGTAATGTATGGTCATTAAAGACGTTTATTTTACTTGTATTATATTTAAAATACTCCATGTCATTATAAACACTCTCATAGATGGTCAATTTTAATTGTATTAAAAAAAATGGAGACCTAAATAAATATATAATACAAAAATTGATCATAAAAAAATGTTCTTAAATAATTTAATCATAGTTTTTTTCTAAAAAAAATCATCAATTAATGAAATATAATCAAAATAACTCAATATTTTTGAAAAAATTAATACAAAGATCACCACAAGATACAAATATCATAAGTTAATTTATTTGGTCGCAACCTCATTTTTAGAAAAACCAATTTACCTTGATTTTAGATATCATTCCATAATATTAATCCACAACTCAGTATCATTCACACTTTTAATAATTAAGATTATTATTTCAAACCAATTAATCATGGAATTTAAAACATATTTATACACAAAAGTAGTACTTTTCAATGAATTTTTTACAATCATGAAATTAAAAAAAACATAAGTGAAACAAAATAACTTATTTATAAGACTGTTTATAATCATGTAATAAATATCAAACAATATTTCAATTGACTAAAATTTTCCATTATAGAATTTTTTAAAATACATGAATAAAATAATAACTCACAACCTAATGAGACAATATTATGAATTATAAAAAATTGATATATATTAGAAATTAATAAAAACCATATTCCCCAAATATATTCTTAAATGAATAAAATAATCCAACCACCTTTATTATATTTATCTTCTGTATTAATAAAATATGTATCCATATATTCAAATTTTCAATGATTTGATACATATGAGAGGCTACCAAACGCCTTATAATTGGATAAATGAAACAAAATTAGTGAAATATGGGAAATATCCACTGCCAATGAGTTGTGAATTGAAGAGATTTCAAATATTGGGTTTTTTCATGAAATGTGTGTGGAACCCCAATGTGTGCACGCTTTAAGAAGATAATAAAAACAAAAAAATCATGAAAACAATGTATGATTGGTTAAAAATAAGAAAAAAATAATATACCTAAAGTTTTTTTGGTCGATTCATCTAATAAATAAAAACTAGAAACAACAAGGATCAATTTTTATGACAGCAAGAATGGAACTAGTGAGCACTATGATCTATTATGACGCATTAAGAATTAGGGAAATTATTTTATCAGTGCATCTAAAAATAACTAGTAAAAGAAACCATTAAGAACACTAAAATTAAAATCATTGATGGATACATTTTTATCGAAACTAATAATGTTGTGGCTTTATCATCACCCTAAAAACAATAATGAATCAAACATTTATTAGTGTTAATTGATAGTTTTGATAAATCCATACATTAACCACAATAAATTTAGTGTTGATAATTTTTGGGGAAATTTAAAAAATATATTTAGTTTTAAAAACTCTTATAAATTACTAATTATAAAAAAATTACTTTATAAAAAAGAAAAAATTTTAGAAAAGAATAAATTTTAAATATATTTAAAATCAAGAGTCAAATTTATTATATTAAATGTATTAGTAAATTTTTTAATAGTATGGTACATTTTTATATATTATAAAAAATTTATTATAATTATGATAAATTTATTTAAATTATGATAAATATATTATAAATTTTATGATAAATTTATTAATAATATATTATATTCTTTTATGATAAATGTGTTCATATTATTATAATAATTATCATTAAATGAATTATTAGTATAATAAATTATAAATTACAACATTAATTCAAAATAGAAATGAATAAATATCAAAAATTTATAAAAAATATATCGATAAATAATATTAGTTATATTAAAAATAATAATAAAATAATTAATATTATGATAAATTAAATAATAAATGTATTAATCTTGATTTAGGTAAAGGGGATTATAGACAAAAAACACTTACACAAATAAAGAACCTGAGATGATCAAGTTTTATCTCTCCCCAAAAGGATTAATAAGAACCCACAAAGGACATTATAATTTATTTAATGGCCCATTGGCCTCTTCGTGATGGATTGACCTAATGGACTAGATTTGTGATGTTGATGGATAATCATATGTCCTTGAAGGCCCTTGACTGCGTCCTCAAAGTACAATATTGGTGAATAGAATTTTCTAATGCATTACCAAACAACTGCAATATTGGACTGCTATAACAATATAGTGTCATACAGAAAATCTATCCAAATTGGGGTCATTATGGGTTGAACCCCCCGACCTCCATCATGTTGAGTAGGAGCCAATACCACATGGGTGAAAGTTTGAACACAAAAAGGTTTTAATAAAATTATTAATATTAGATTAAATATATTAATATTATAATAAATATTTTATTAGTATTATAAAAAATTTATTAATAAATGTATTCATTTTATGATATTATAATAAATGTATTTGTACTATAATAAATTAACTAATATTATAAAAGATTATTAATAAATGAATTCATACATGAATTAATATTATAATAAATTAATCACTGGAAATTTACTTTATTTTAAAAAAAGAATAAATATTAAAATAAATAAATATAATTAATTAGTACATGTATTTTAAAAAATAAATTATAATTAGAAATATTTTTAATTATATAAATGAGTAATTATTTTTTAAAATTTATCATTAATAAATTAATAAATTGTAATTTCATTTATAAACACTTTTCAAAGTGTATAATTAATTAGAGAACAATAAAATTAATGTTATAATTCTATTTTTTATATTTAGATATAATTACATTTTCTAATAGGTAGATATATTATTACTAAATAATTATTTTTATTTTTATTTTATTGAATGTATTTGTTAAATATAACTACTTAATAACTAAATTTAAATTTTTATTTAATTAAAAATATTAATATTTATAGGAACATAAAAGTATTTTTTATGTGTTTGTGTGTGTGATATATGTAGGTGAACTGAAACATACAATTGTTTCTCAAACAATACACAAAATCATACACATATGCATACACACACAGACACGCACTCACACACACACACACATAGACATACACATTAAAAGCACATATTCACATAAAAAACTTATTCATACATTCACATACCTGTACATACACATTCACATGAATACACATACACATTCACATACACATTAAAATACACATACACATACACATACAAATACAAATACACACACACAACCATACACTCACATACAAATAAATATACATACACATACACATATACATACAAATACATACAAACACATACATGCACATGTACATACACACATATATACAAATACATGCACATACATACACATTCATGTACATTCATACAAACAAAAACACACACTCATACACATAAACATATATACACATCTAAACATACATGTATTATTATATATATACATACATACATGTACGCATGCATACAAAAACAAAAATAAATATACACACATACATAAATATACATACACACATACATACAAATAGATTTATATAACATATATATATAAACGCAGAAACACAAACACACGTTTTGATGTTCTCTTTGGTTTAGATAATATTGAGTTGTATTTGTTGTCAATAGGTTTGAAAGAAAGGCAATATTGTGCAAAGGAAGTGAAGATTTCACCCGTATTATAGTTAAATAGGCTTAGAGATTTCACCATTTTGAGTGCATGGAAAAATATATAACATTAGATTATTGTTAAATTGTTATGTAAGGGTAAAACTAGTGATACTAAGGCTGAATGAATTTTCCACAATAGTTTACAAGGAATTGATAACTGAGAGTGAATCTAGCTAAATGGGGTGATTAATGTGTGATTATTCAAGTCATAATGTTAGTCAAAGTTAGTTCGAGGGTCCATCATTGAAGTACATAGTATAAAGGTTGATGTATTTTGTGTTTTAATAATATTAAATAATGGTTTGAGATGGAAGGATTTTCATTATAGATGATTTAAACCAATTTTAAAGACATGGAAAAATGGATAAGCCATTGTGTTGTGTAAGGATCATCTATAGTGCCTCATAAAGATGATTTCTTGAATTTTGAAAAGATAATTCTCCCACTAGTAAAGAACCCCGGTAATGTCCCAGTATAAGTAATAATTAATTGGAATAGTATAAGTGTCATTTTTTTCTTTATATGAATGAAATATGATCTAGGTGAATATAATTCCTCTTTATAAGCATCATTTGTGAACTTTTTAAGGGCCATCCTAAATGTGTGTAAACATAATCACTTCTCTTTGTATATATCATTGAACATACATAATCCTCGATTAAAAGTTCTATAAGAATCAACTTCTTTGTATTTGGACTATCACTTTCTACATTAACATCAATACTTATAAAAATTTGGGAATTATTTAGAATGAAAACACTAGATTCCATATTTAATATTTAATGAATAAAGTTAATTAGGATGATTCAAAAATATATCATCATGAAATTAACATCAAAAAACCCTAAAAGGATATCTGTTTTAAGATATAGAATACTGAGAAGCTAATCAGTAATCCATTGAGTGGTAGATTAGTACAAGAGACGTATTTTTAGACTTTTTAAAGTCTAAAAATATAATTTTTCAAAATTTTTTACTCTTATGAGAAATACATTTCAAGATAATGATAATATTATATTGAGATCAAAATATCATGATGCGTTTAATCCCTGGTTCAAAAATGAGTTTGAGAATAAAAAGTCGGTGAGTTACTTGCAAACGAAAAAAGAATATTTCTGGGTTTTCAAGTATAATATAGATGATGTTGAATCAAATATTGGTATATTTTTTAGTGTTTAAATCATTGCAATATGGGTTGATTGAGTGAGTTTTTTATCTTTAACTATGATATAAGATCAAGAAAATATTGAAGACTATGAATTTTCAAATCCTCAAATAATAAATTTCTAGATCTCAATAAATATATATATAAAAATAAATATTTTTCAATGAAATATATTTTCATTATTTATTTAAATATCAAAAAATATTCATGGTACATATTGAGTTGTATAAGAAATAAATGGAATGGAGAATATTTTTTTAGTTCTTATAGATTCAACTAAAATCAACCCAACTCTTCATGGGATACACTCAAGAACAAAAATAAGACTTCATATCCAGGAGATACTGGTGGTGTATTTTATATAGATTGGAAAAAATAATTTTTTATGGATTTTAATACCCTTACCTTTTTTGAAATATTTTTCCCTGGATAAATTTAAATTATTTGATAGCCTGTGTTACATGCAACACCATGTTTTAACAAACCGAGTTATACTATTAAGATTATTACTTAAAACCTGAGTTTTAAAACCCAGCTGCTAATATTTTTTGTTTGAATAGAAATAACAAAATTTTAAAATTATATATGCAAGTTTCATGCGAATAAAATATACTAATAAATAAATACATAATTTTTGGGTAATGTATATTTTTAAATACATTTTTCTGAAAAAAAAAGAATTATTTTTTTCATTGAACTTGTAATAAAATTGATTTTTTTAAAATTTTACAATACATAATTTAGAAAATTAACATCACTTTTTAAATAAAAATTTCAATATCATATTATAGTTAATTTTCTATAATTTCATTATAATATTACTTTTTTAATGAATATTGAAAAAATCTGATACTAAAAATATATATATTATTGTTTAGGGAATTTACAGGTACCATTTTCAATTAATATTTTTTTAAATTAAAAATTAGATAAATTATATTATTATAAATCAAATTTAGATCATTATTATTAGTTTTAAATATATTTTTGATATTAAAACATTCTTTACATATGAAAATGTTCACTTTCAAAAACCACTTTTTCATTGCATCTGCATATTTAATTTGAACTTAAACTCTGACACTTCTATGAATTTAATTTTTTAAAATGTATTACATATTTCGAATCATCATAATTAATATTATATAATAATTTTAACTTGTTTGTTTCATAATTAATAATAAAAACAATAAAATTTAATTATGTGGTTATGGTTAAAACTAGATTACTTTTGGGATAAACTAAAAATATAAGGGTTATAATGACCTAAAAACGTATAAAATTCCAATTTTATAGATATATTTCGACCTTATATCATATAATTTTCAATATATTTCCTTTCTAATCCTTTTCGAGCGTGTAAAACATGGTTATAGCTTCTTCATTTCAAAAATTCCATGTGATTCCTCTCCCCCACATAAAAAAGTAAATCCACTATTATTTCTATTCAAAAATAAATAGAATTTTGGATTAGACAATACATACAAATATTTCTTAATTAAATCACTCTATATTTATTAGAGGAATTATTTTCATTGTGGAACCCTCCTATAAAGTATTTTGGAGCTAACATAAATATCTTGTCTGAAAAATAGGTATCGTTCTTGACCGGGTGTTTTTTATTTATTTCTCCTTCCACCTCCTTCAAATATTATTCAAATATTATGGTATAATAATATCTATATCTTCCATATAATTATATTTTATTATTTTAATGTAATAACCTATATCCATCACCCCTTCCATTAAATGGTAAATGAAACTGTCAATTGTTTGTATGGCAGACTACCGCCTTGTGAACTGATGTAATTCGATTTCCATCACCATCTCTCACAGGTGGATATCATTATAAATTTTATCTACATTTACACATTTATGTATTTATATATTTATAAATATGATATATATAACAAAATTATAATTATTTAATTAAAATATTACATCCACTGGCTTACCTAGAGTACATTTGAAAATGATAAGGTTTCTCGTGCATACGTGTGGACTACCGCCTCCATGAAGTAATGTGATATGATTTTAATTTATTTTGAAATGGATGGATATAAAGATAGATTTATTGATTATATATAGTATCTATGATATAAAAAATATTTTTTAAAGTCAAATTAATATTGACATTCATTTCCACTCATCCGTCGATGAGATGGAAACAACGTTCATGCATACATATGACCTACAGTCTCTAGGAATGATGTATTTCATTCTCCTACCTAAAAATTTTATGTATGAATCTAAAAGAATATGTAATTAATACATATTATATTTATATTATCATTAAAATTATATATATAATTTTTCGATAATTAAATTACGGGGACTAAAACTACTGAAACAAAGTATGCAAGAAAAACGAAGCATTTATCACCTGGAACAGTGACTATAATAAATAATTATTGATAAATGTGTGATTAATGGGTTATAACTAGTCCTATATAGTATGATATATACAATTATAGTTTTATAATAGATTTATAATAAACCTATATTTATTATACATTAAGGTCAAATGTGTATAAATAATGTCAAGACTTGAAGTAGTATATTTTCACCACACTTTTGTTTCTCTGGGACACATGTCATATTCACAAATTGTTTCTTTTATTTGTTGTATATTACACCCATGAATTTATTTGTTTATTCTTATTATAAAAATTATGGGATATACATATCCCTCTATGGTTGTTTCCTTAATGTGTAATATTATTCAAAATTTACCAAAGTGGTAAGGGTTTTATGTTACAATATCATTATTTATCAGGATTTTTTAGGATTATGTTTTCAAATGATTAAATTTCAAGATATAAATATCAAGAAAATCATGATTTTTCTTATATGTAGGTTAAATATAGAGAATATATGTTTTCATATAATTTTCCTATATTTAGGAACTCATGATATCTAAATAGTATTTTTAAAGAAAAAAAACTTTTTTTATCTCATTGGCCAAAAACCATTTCTCTTCCTTGTTAATATTTCCTAAAAATGTTTTGATGAACTTATTTACTAATATAAAATAATGTTTTAAAATAATTTTAACACATTATATAATTTTTTTAATAAATCTTAATATTAATCTTCTTGCCTCTTTTCTAAATGAATATCTTCTAAATTTTTACCAAAAATGCGATATGAAACATTGTTTTAATGTGTACAACATGAATGAAATATTCTATATCCATGATCAACTGATGATTCAAATCTTTTTTTTTTTGGAATTTTAAAATATTAATTTAAAATATAATGATTTTTTTAATATTTGGAAAATTTTTAGATTTTAATGAAGTTATTTTTAAATTGGAAAAGATATTTTCCACAATAATGTTTTTAACGGTCATTTTATAGTGTTTCTATTCACTAATGAAAATAACCAGAGATGATTCTCATGATTTAAAAGCTAAATGATCTAATTATACCATCCTCATACTTTTTTTGATGCTTTATTATTTTGATGAAAATTTTTCATGAAAACCATTCCTTTTCCATTGGTTATTCTATGATGAAATGATAAACTTTTTATGAAATAATTCATTTTTCAATAGGTTAAGCCATTATGAAATGTTTATAAAACCCATTTCCCTTCATGGTTTATGATATGATGAGTGTTTTATGTTATTTTATAAGACATAAAAAGTTATTTCCTTCACATAAAATGTGAGACCAAAATTATATAGGCCTCCAATGAATTGGTTAATGATTTAAATATCATGAGATAAATATGGCTAGAATGGGGAGTGAAACCAGTTTAGTATGGAACGTTATCCACTATGATAGGCATGGGAGTGAACTAATTAAACTATGATACTGTGAGTAGTGAAATAATTCCATTTTAATAGTTTTGGAAATGATCCTTGACTACTATGATAATGATTTTATATAATTATGTTTATTCCACAAATCCATGTCATGTGCTAATGTTATGATTTCATGGATCTTGTGCTTTGACTCCATTATGATTCATGTCTTATGAATAATATATATTTGGGAATTGAATTACTTTTATGATCTATGATATGTATTTTATGGTTTTTAAATATTACTCTCACGTTTACATACACTTATAATCATGTTAGGTTGATATCTACTTTGTTTATAATTATAGAACATTTGATCTCACCCTTTTCATGTGTTTCCTTTCTCCAATTTATAAATAAAGGTATTATGTATGATATACCTAAGAAGGGTTCATGTAATGATGAACTTAGTGGGAGATGATTTATATTTATTATGAATAAAATGATATTGTTTCCATGTTTCCAATTTCACCATACCTATGCAATTCAGGCATGAATCGTTATGTTATATAGGGAATATTTATCTACTAACATATAATGTATACACAAGAAATGTATGGGTCACTGTGTGGATTTTTTTAGAATATTTTAATGAAAAATATAGACCTAAGCCTAAAAGAGTATTCCATAATACGTAGTTGAAAAATATGAATAAAAGAGAAAATAAAGGAATAATACATTAGGTGTTATTTTAGTGACATCCAAGTGTTGTGTTGAAAAAGGGAGACAAAGAAATCATTTTTTGCAACATGTAAAGTGTTTTTATTAACATACAAGAATTGCCATTTTTTTAATTTGATATAACCCAAACAAATAATAATATTAGTCACATGTACAAGGTATCCAAAAGATAAAAACTGAAAAATTTGGCATAGTCAATGTTGTGCGGTGAGATATAAGCTTTTCTAGAGAACCTGTGAAGGAATTTTGAAGAAGAGTTTTTATGAGTATCCAAGGGAACAAAATATATTGATGAAGAATTAGAAGAATTGTATATCAAATTATATATAAAAAACAATCAATATTTACCAATCATTTGTGGAAGAACAACTAAATTATGTGTTTTGAAAAAGAAGAGTAAGATAAAAGGGAAAATATTCCAACTAATTCTTCTTAATAAAAACATATTACTCAAGGTAAGTTGATAAAGGATATAATAGAAAATTTTTTGAGAAATAATAGACCCATATATTTAGTTTTTTACATCTATATGGAATATTTTTTGGATATGTAGATTTCATTATACATTCAGTATGTTTGTTTTATTCTGGGGGATATATTCTTGAAGTGGTGAGTGGTGAGTTTCCAATAATAATAATTTAAAATAACATCAAATATGAGCACATGGAAATGTTAGTGTTGTATGAGTATTTTTTGAAGAATTTGATGCATTCAAATATACTCTATAATGAAGAGGAATATTAAATATTTTGGGTGAAAATATATCCCTAGATAAATTTGGATCTTTTTTAAAGAGGAGTAGGAAGTCCTGAGAATTTTATCTAGTGATATTATTGTTTAAATACTAGATGATGTCTTGTGAAAATCTCATTAATTTTTAAATATAATGTATCCATTTCACCAATGTAGTATGGTAAACCTAGTTTTTGGGATAATCCCTATCAACCCATATATATTTCACAATAATTTTACAAGTCAAGAATCCATATTTAAATGGTTGTAAAACATGGAAAAGAGTAGGTTTCCTATATTAGGGCGGACATTATAAAAACATTGTGTGATAATCTCTTATTTAAATTATTTGTTATATGCGGTTATGTAGTATAGGTAGAAATATGAAGCGATATTTTCATATTCTAATGTATAAATTGGGTTCAAATACAAAAGGAGTTTATATATCAAAAGAAGAATTCTAATTTAGTAAAAAAAATGACCACACCCAATTCCCCCCAACCCCCTTTAAGTTTCAAAACAAAGATCATGTGGAAGATACAATTGTTATCAAATAATAAGAGTCATATCATTGAATCTATGTTTCCTTAAAAATATTATATTAGAGTAGAAGGTTTTAACTCTGATTGGATCTTATTTTTTTACAATTACTTTTACCTAAATGCATGAAGTGTAGATTTCAAATAAACTAAGAAGTGCCTCAGATGGAAGAATCAGTTTCCATATCTATCAATATCGATGTAGTGGAATCATCTGAAAAATTATTAAATAGAAAAATTATAGGGGAAATAAAGTAGATAAAAATTTCATGAATGATAATGGATTTACCACAATCATTGGATATTTGGAGTGGTAAGTGTTTTTTAAATTCTTTTTAAATTTTGGCATCATGTGATACAAGTAAAAGGTATAATGAATATAATTTTGATGATTTAGTTAATAAATTTTACTGTCAAAATAAAAATAATTTTTATAGAATACTAAGAGATGTGTTCAAATAAATACTTTCTTATATAAATGGAATGATAATTATATATACATAAATAATAAGGGATACTAATGTAGTGGTCTAATACTTGTAAAAAAATTGGGTACATACAACAACCTTAAAGGAAACATGATTTCCATTGAAGAATCAACCTCAAATTTTAATGAAATTGTTTCCTTGATTAGTAAATAGTTGGAAAGTGTTAATTTTCATAAAGTTGTGAATGAATGTTGAAAAGGAGTTGTTACATATATTGGAATGATTTATAAAGTCTACTTGATTTTCAAGGATGATCTTATTGTAGTAAAGGTAAATTAGATACATTAATTGAATTATTCCTTAAAAATTACACATCAGTTTCATGGGAACCATTTAATGAAGCTTAATAGTGATTTTTTATGAAGGTTAAGGTCACATGGAGACCATAAAAACATGATCAATATAAAATTTGTACACCCATAAATCATGTTGAACAATATAGAATGTAACCTTGTAGTACCATAAAAATTTAATGGTAGATGGTTAGTTCAATTAGAGATTATAATGCGATCTTTAGCTATAGTAAGGCTCAAAATGAAATCAATAATGGTTACGAACCTTGTCTTGATTATCCATCATCAAGATCGTTGAATAAGGTATCCAAAAATCTCTTCAAATACTCTTTCATTAATTCTTACTAAGATTCAAATACATATTTAAATTCAGAAACCATAAAAATTTGGAGTAAAAATTATAGAAAACCCACTACTATGTCAATGGTAGAGATAATAGTATCCATAATGTTTTTTAAAAAGTAAGAAAAATAAATTTTTTCACTTTCCCAAAACAACTAGGTGAGAAATTCGGATGATATGGATAGATTGAACCTAATGTGAAAATAAATATATTATTAGTGATTGGTTTATGTTATTTGAGGATTTTTAATTTTGATATTGATTGATGGAACAACATTTCATTATGATCAAACCAGATAATATCATAAGTAAGGGGGAGATGAAATTAGAAGGAATAATTCTCAATGGAAACAACATCATAAAAAATGAGGAATCTGGTTTTGAAAATATATTTGAAATACTGAGTGGATTAGGTGTTTTTTTCAACATCAATGGTCAATTATATAAAGATTATTAACATATATAATCCATATAAAACACTTTTACTTATGAGAAAGATATTAAAAATAGTCAATGAAGATGGTTAAGAAATATGAAAAATATACCATAAGAAACAATATTAACAAAATATCAATAATAAATTTCCCTAATATGATAGTGAAGAGTACTATTAGGTATTTTCAACCTACAAGGTGAAAAGGTTCTATTGTAGAAAGAGATTCCAAATCACGGACCATTGAAAAATGGTCATGAATATAAAAAAAAGTATAAAGATAAGATCAAAAAGGGGATCCCTCCAAGAAATAGATAGTGGTATTATATTATTAGTATAAACTTCTTGTGAAGAGGATGAGAGGCTACCCAAAGAGGGTATATTAATTTTTGATGAAGGTGTGTGTGGAAGGTGAAACAAGGTAGGCCACTATGAAAATAAGTTTATTAAATTTCCATCATAATAAGAATAAAGGGTTAAGAACTAAGTTAAGGAACTAATGAATCCTAATTTAAGGAATCAATATACCAAGAAGGAGGCCATGTGAAAAAATGGTGATTAGAATGTGAAAACAAATTGTCACATTATATTCCTAGATTAGTTGGAAGATGCTTTGAAGCTGGAGAAAGCTGTGAAAAATAAATGTTCTATATTTTCTATAGTAAGGAATAAAATTCTAGTTTTAATGAAAGAAAAAAAATAAAAAAGTATTCAATTCCACTCAAAGGAGAAAAAATATTAAAAGTATATAATGATGAAATAATGTGGAGGTTTAGACACTTTATACCTTTAAACGGGGTAGTCTCTAGGTTGAGAATGTTTTTTCAACACTATGGATCACATATTGTACTAATGGAAAATCTATATTATTCACATGGATACCATTTTTTATGTTCAAATGATATAAAATAAAGGTGAATAAAAATATATATAATCCTTTTTGTAACACACATATATTTTATGATATATTTCTTAGAAATAAATTTTACATTTTTGATATCTTATTTCACACAAAACCCAAAATTTAAATGATCCATGTGAAACTATTGAATTATTATTATTTAGTTCAAAATTTATTTCATAGACATTGGATTGAATGGTATGAATAGGAAAAACTAAGTTATGATAATATATTTTCTACATATGTAGAAAATAAATTCATTTGTTATATATTGGTTATCAAATAATGTCAAATCATTTTAAAAATAAAAGATATATTTTCTTAAAGGCTATTTTTTTGCAAAAACTGAGCCTTTTTCATAATAAATAAAATTAGTCATTATAGATGAATAATTTTAATGAAATATTTAGATAATATATTAATTATAATATATTATAATTCCTTTAAATATTTTTATTAGTTAAATAATGATAAATAAATAAATTTTAGGCTTCAAAAATATATTTTCTTCAAAAAAAATTATTTTATTTTATGTATGAATATTATAATTAATTTTAAATAATTTTATAAATAATATTTAAATAATTGATATCATTTTTTTAATTATACTTTTATAATATTCTTTGGATGATTTTTTTGGAAATTTTTAAATGTTTGATTATTTAGTGAATATTGAAAAATAATGATTAATCAAATACACTCACTTTTATTAAATTATTATGATATAAGAATTTTTTAATATATTGTAAAACTATTTGTTCTAACAATGATATGTTTAAGGAATTAAATAATTATTTTAAAAAAATATTTTCAATTTGGGAACCCCAGCATTACATTTGTGAACATTAGTTATCTTTTATTCAATTAAAAAACTAGTTTTTGGTCTTCTCATTTGATGGTATGGTTGGAAGGTTACATTAGGTATTAGATTGATAAAAAGAATAAAAACCATACTTTATTATTAAATTTCAAAAAATCATATAAACCAATTTTTTACATGATTTCAATGTAAAGTTATTTATACACTTAAATCAGGAATTTACCTAAAAACTATTTTTCCATAGATTTTTGTCCATATATTAAAATTAATTTCTACAACCTATAAAAATTGAATCTGATAAAATGAATTCAATATTTGGAATCATCATGGAAAAAAAATTCAAATTTTAATTTTAATTTTGTTCATATAAAGAACATATCATGGTAAGAAAGTTAATTTATCATGATTAAAGTTAAAATGAGTTAAAAGTGATTTAACTAGGATATAAGGAATAACATTTTTCAAAATATGTATAAATAATTTTTGGCCCATAGGATATTATTGGTCACCCTATCTGGTTTTAGTAATAATAAATCGGGTGAAATATTATTAATCATCTCTAATCATTTCAATTATGTATTTAAGTTTCTATATGAGTAATTATGATTATATATGATAAAATATAGGATTAAAATATTCTGATAATATTCATGTTGTAAGATAGTCCAAAAATAAATATTTCTTAAGTCGGAGAAGCTGACACAGACAGACAATTGAATCGTTGATACCGACAAAATAAATCTAACTCACCGATAATGATAGATAGAATATATCACTGAATGTTCAAACGAGTCACTAATAGACCAATTTTATCACCAATAGAAGGACTGACCTACTGATGCTTATGTGCTACCGACGCATGGTTCTACCGACACATAGGTGCTACCGATACATATTTGATACCGACACATAGGTGCTACCAACGAAAGGACTCACTGACGCACTGATAAACCAACTGAAGGAGACAATGATAAAATTATTCATTGATTTAATGAGTCACTAACACAGGGAGAGACTCGCAGAATGAATCACCAATGGAATGAGTCACTGACAGATGGAGATGCCAGTAAAGGACTCACTGACAGACTATTTAAATATTATTTATTCTATCCTTTATCCAACTATCATATTTGTGTGTTTTAATGATACTGATATATGTTTTTACTTTTTTCAAAAAAAATTAATTGTAATTTTAGATTTATGAGTTATAATACATACCTCTAACATTCACATTGTTGGGCTCTAAGAATATGAATGAAAAGGACCCAAGATGAAAATTGATAGTGCAAAAACGAGATACACACTAGACCGTCCGAGCACACCAAATGAACCAAAAAAAATAGATCAATAACACATGATGAACTCTTTATTCTAGATTTCTATGAACCAGAGAACTGTTGTGTACTAAGTTCCAATATCTCTTCAGTATTCAACTGAACCAAAGGAGAAGAACATCTCATATTCCTAGAAGAAAAAACACAGTTCTTCATGACACTCAGTTTCATGTGTATTCTTCTAGAAGAGGACTCTAGCTTCATGTATGATAAATTAAAGAGCCATAGCTAAATTTCCTAACACACATATCCTTATAAACCATATCTAAAATCTATTTCTCTATTTTGTGCCATTTTATTTCATTTTCGAGTACTGTGTGCATATGTCTGTAAAAAACACACTATCTCCTACGCTAAACTGGAGAATACTTGATATTCTCACACAACAATCTTTTTACACTTGTTTATCTCACAATGAACTGTGGTGGAGGTCCTATGTGACTTAATTGTATTTTTTCCCACATATAACCATGGTAGATGTCTTGTGACCTGGATAGTCTATGTACTGTTGTGTATACTATAATCTAGGGTGTGGATCAAAACCTTTTTCTATATATACTGCTTGGTGGTAGGTGATCACCAAGTGGAGAGAACTAATTTTCATATTGATACTAAACAGCTTGTTTTATATTAGTTATGTTTTCATATTTACTTTTCTCCATTTTTACCTTTATTTTAGAAAGCAGGATTTCACTTTCATAAATAGTCTTGGTTAGTGTATATATGTATTTGGTATTATTAGAATAGTTTCAAAATTTGTATCAATATCTTATATTGTTACAACTATGAAATAATCAATCATCTGATAAATTAGTTTAACATTTATACTATTATAAATTCACTACTTGTTTAACTAGCCTTTTGATTTTTAAATTGGGGGAATATTTTAAATTAAATTTTAAATAGAAATTTTTATAGGAACTCAATTCACCCCCTCCTGAGAGTCCTACTCCGAAAAAAATTTGGTATCAAGGGAATTTCATTAAAATCATTTTTAAATCTTTTCAACTGTGATTTAGTTGTGTTTTAAAGATCTCAAAATTTTAGTTACTTCTAAATTTTTTGCTCTTAAAAAATATTTTCTTTGGAATGGATAATAGATTGGAAAGTAATACTACATACTGACCTCCCTACTTTAATGGAAAAACTATGATCAGTGGATGATTAAGATGAAAATGAATTTAGAAAATATGGGTTTTGGTATTTGGATAGTTACAGAAGATAAATAAGATTTACTAAAGACTGGTAGGAATACTTTGAGTGAGTCCACAATGACTTCTTATAATAACAATTGGGAATATATGAATTCTCTATTTTATGCACTAGGAGATGAAGAATTTAAAGGAATATCTTCTTGTACATATGCCTATGAAATTTGGGACAATTTTTCTATTTCACATGAAAAAACATATAATGTTAAAGAAATGAAACTTTATTCTTATACTATTATGTATGATAATTGTAAGATAAAGCTTGATGATCTTATTTCTGACATGTATCTTAGGTTTAATAAAATTGTGAACACCCTGATCTCTATGGGAAGAACTATTAAAACAAAGGAGAAAATCATGGAATACTTATATGATTACTAGATAGATGGAGTTTTACATATTTATTAATAAGATAATCCTGTGACCTCGACACTTTTACAATTAAGGAGCTTATAGGTAAGTTTATGATGTTTGAGGAAGAACTAAAAGTGAACAACGAAAAGGATGGTGAACCCCAAAGAAAATTTGTTGCTTTCAAATCCACTACATCCAAACTGAAGGACAGATATCAATATGAAACTGAAATTTCAAGTGATGAACAATCCTTAACAGATAGTGATGAAGATATGGCTCAAATGGCCCGAAGGTTTAAGAAATTTTATAGAAAGAATAAATTCTTCATAAATCCAAATTACAAAGGAAAGTATAATCATAAGTAAAATTGGAAAAAGGATTGGATAAAAGTGACACTTAAAATGAAATAGTTTTTTTATGAGTGAAAAAGAAAGGGTCATGTGAAACATGACTGTCCCAAACTAATGTATAAGAAAAAGTATTATTATAGGGATATAAAGTATAAAAATTCCACGAAAGAAAACATTGAGTGTTTTTTAGGATATATCAAGTGACTCATAATCCTCTCATTATGGATAGTATAATAAGTAAAATATGTGTTTTATGACAAACACATCTAAGTTAACACTAAAATCTGATGAACATAATGCTTATTATTCTAGAGATGGAAGTGATTCAGAAAATATAACAAATGTGGAAATGTTTGACTATTGAAAAAATATATATAACAGTTGTAATGAATTAAAGCATAAATAAAAATATTTAATGAAATATTATTCCCTTTCTACCACTATTAAATCTGATCTTTCTGGAGAAAAATATAAAAATGCTAAACTTCATAAGGAAAACAATGAGATTAAATTATCAAATGAGAAATTAAAAAATGATTTAGAAAATTTTATCAATGGTAAATATATGTTGGTTCAAACTCATGGTTAAAATATTTCACCCAAATAAACTAGTCGTATTTGATACTAACCTGGTGAAAGATATTTCTTCAAAACCATGTTTTTATCTAAATCTCAAAAATCCAGTTTTATGCCCAATTCTGGATTTTTTTCAAGTTCCATCCACGAAACATCTTCTAATATTTCACATTTTTCTGGATGAATTAATTTATATTTCTCAAATACCTAATATACTATTTATAAGAAACCAATGAAGAAAATATGGGTTCCCAAATCACTTATTACAAATTTAAATGGGCCCAAAAAAATAAGGGTACAAAATTTTTTTCTTGTCTAATCTATTTTGTAAGAAAGTTGTTCGAAGAGCACCTGTAGAAGTATATTATATTTTGACCTTGTATGTTTGAGACACATGATAATAGATTACTCATGCTTCATGATATTGAAAATAATTGGTGGTGGTTATGTCACCTTTGGTGACAATGTTAAAAGAAAAATAATTGTTCGTGGCAAGATCAGTAAATCTAACTCAGTTTTAATTTCTAAAGTACATTTTGTTATGGATTTAAATATAATTTACTTAGTATCTCTCAGTTACGTGATGATGGTTTTAATGTTAAATTTGAAGACGATGCTTTCAATGTTTTTAATTATAAAAATTTGTAATTATTTTCTATTTTTAGAAATGAAAATGTTTATGCTATTGATTTAGATTCTTTAATTTCTAAAAATGTTTCTTGTTTTAGTGCTTTTAATAAAGAGTCTTGACTTTGTAATAAGAGATTAAGGCACTACAATATACACTCATGTGGAAAACTTACTAGAAAAGGGTTAGTCAAGGATCTACCCAAACATGTGTTTCCAAATGAAAAAGTCTATAATCCTTGTCAAAAGGCTAAACAACACAAAATATCTTTCAAACCAAGGAAATAAGTTTCAACTTGTCAAACTCTCAAGTTGGTTCACATGTAAATGTTATACCATCTAGATTTTTGATTCAATGTTTGAATCACTATGTCTATTTTCTTGTAGATAACTACACTATATATACTTGGACCTTCTTCTTGGATCACAAATTTGATGCTTGATATCATTTCACTAGGTACGCTAGGACAATATAAAATCATAGCAATCATATAATTAAATCCATAAGAAGTGACCATCACTATGAGTTTGAGAATATAGATTTTGAATTTTTGCTCAAAAAATTGCTATTGTCATAACTTATATGCTTATAGGACACCCCAACAAAATGGAGTTATAGAAAGAATAAATATAACCATGCAAGAAATTTCTAGAACCATGCATAGTGAGTATAACCTACCTAAATATTTTTAGGAAAAATATGTTAATACAACATGTTATATAATCAACAAAGTCTTGATTAAACCTATCATTAAGATAACTTCTTATGAGTTTTGAAACAATAGAAAACCCAAGGTTAACTACTTCAAAGTTTTTGGTTGCAAAGTCTATATTCATAACACTAAGGATAATATGGAAAAATTTTCCTCTAAGAGTTATAAAGGAATTTTCCAAGTTTATTCAATTTCTAGTAATTCCTATAGAGTCTTCTATAAGAGAAACAAATGTGTGGAATAATTTTTACATTTTATGTTTGATGAGATAGATACACATGAGTCAAAGACCTATCTAGAAAATATTGAGGATGATATGTCAAATCAGGAAATCAATACTACATCTTCTGACTAACCTATTAAGGAATTTGTTAAAACTTCCAGTTCTGGAAATTCTACATACTATAGTCATAATGAACCTGAACTTGTAGATGAACATTAAGTGACTAGCCCTTCTTTTTATAGACTTGTTAGAACTATCAAGAACCATACCTTAGATTATATGGTTGGAGATTTAGACAATGGAACTAATACAAGAGATTATCTCGTAAATTAGGTTGAACATCAAGATTTCTTCTCACAACTTGAACCTAAGAACATAAATGATGATATTAATGAAAAATTTTGGCTCATGGAAATGCAAGAATAATTAAATCAGTTGGAAATAAATAATGTTTGGAAACTTGTACCTAGACACAAAACACCTTGACTATAGGCACTAAATGAGTGATTAGGAATAAAGTATATGAATCCAATAATATAATTAGAAACAAATCTATGTTGGTTGCACAAGGTTATAGTCATGAAGAAGGGATTTACTATGAGGAATCCTTTGCACCAATATCTAGAATTGCGGTCATTAGAATCATTCTTGCCTATATAGCACATCTAGACTTCAAAAAATATCTAATGGATATCAAAAGTATATTCTTAAATGATAATGTAATTGAGGATTTTTTTTGTTGAAAAACACCCTGGATTTACAAATACCCACTTTCCAAATCATGTTTTTAAATTAACTAAATCATTATATGGTATAAAGAAATATCCAAGAGCTTGGAATGATAGGCTCATCACTTTTCTTATTTTAAAGGCCTTAAAAAAGGTATTGCTAATCCTACCATTTTTATAAAATGAATTTAAAAATATTTTTTATTTATTAAAATCTATGTTGATGATATTATTTTTTGATCCACTAATAATTTTTTATGTGTTGATTTTTAAAAAATGATGAAAAGAGAATCTGAGATGAGTTTTATGGGGGAACTCAAACTCGTTCTTGGATTTAAAATATTTCAAAATAAATAAAATATTATTTTAAATCAATGTAAATATACTAAAGATATTTTAAAAATATTTGGATTTGAAAATACTAAGAGTAGTGACACTCCAATTAGTACCAATTGTAGGTTGGACATTGATGAAGATGGTACATTTGTTGATCAAACCACTTACAGAGGAATGATTGGGATTTTACTCTACTTAAATAATATTGTGCTAGATATTATGGTTAGTGTGTGGATATTTGAATTTTTTCAAGAAAAACACAAAAAATATAATTTAAATGATATAAGAAGGATTTTTAAATACCTCAAATATAAAACCAATTTGGACTATTCTATTCAAGAGGATAACCTTCTGATTTGGTGAGTTATTTAGATACAGACATTGGTGGCTATAAGTTAGATAGAAAATGAACCTCTAGAACATGTCACTTTTTGGCCAAGTCTCTAGTTTCCTAGTTTAGTAAGAAATAAAATTATGTTTCATTATTTACTTCCAATATGAATACATAGACGGTGGTAGTTATTGTGAAAAAAAAATTTGGATGAAACACACATTACTAGACTATAAATATCAATTTATATGTGTCCCTATAAATTGTAATAACACAAGTTCTATTAATATTTCTTTGAATATTGTTTCTCATTCTAGGAGAAAACACATTGATGTAGGACATCACCTTTTGAGATACCACTATCAAAAGTGTGATATAACTTTGGAGTTCATTGGAACTGAACATCAGCTTGCTGACATTTTCACTAAGCCATTGAACACTGAAAGAATGAACTACATCCAACATGAGTTAGGAATAATAAATCTATAGGTCCTTATGTTTTTATTCTTTTGATAATTTTATGTGAAGTTGTCATACCATAACTGGAAATGTAAAAAAGATTGTATCATGCCGACACTGACAATATGAAGCTGACAATGTCCTGCTAACACTGATATCTTTGTCATACTGACAATATGTTATGCCAACACAGTTGTCATATTGACATTGTTTTCATGCCGACACCAATGATTTGTCATGTTGAAACCTTGGCATTCTGACATTGATTCTATTTCATGATGACACAGTTTTCATACCAACACCGATGCCTTGTCATGCCAACACCATTAGTGTCATGCATAATCTCTCATTCCGAAACTGATGACTCATTATTTTTATCTATTTTATATTTTTACCCAAATGAAATTGTTACAATTACTTTGTTGAACTCCATTCACGATTTTATGATCTCAAAATCCCTAAATGATATAAATTCGATTTTATCCACTCTATTCCTTTACCCTTACATGCACTCAGCTATTTCACTCTCTACACTCAACCTTTCACCTCCCAACATTTCACCTCCCGTCTTTCAAACCAAACTATTGGAATGGTGCATGTGAAGTGAGCTCTTGATGGTGGTTTAGGAAATGAGTCTCATGAAACTATGAAATAGAAAGGGTAACCAAGAAAATACTATGGAAATATGAATCCATCTCTAGAAAACCTTGTAGTGACTCCATAAAATGAGGTTCATGTAGAATGGTTGTTGGAAAGCCATTCTTTACTATTTAGGGTGTTACAGGATCATGGATGGATTGATTGGATCTCAGATAATTAAATACTTTTCTACCCAAAGTTATTTTGTGAGTGACACATGAATGTGGAGTTTCTACAAGAAGGTAGTGATGTTTTTTGGATTAAGTCCATATTGAATGGAAATAGAATATCTTTTTCATCAAGGTTGTGGGTTGATGTATTAAAGTCCCTCATGAGGGAGTGTTTGATGATTACCATGGTACCTCTACACCTGAGAGTGAATTTTTCTTCTTTGATATTGACCTGAAGGATCTTATTGACAATGAAAAGAACATGAGACCCATTGCTATAGAGTTCGATGGGGAGTGTAGAATTTTGTTCAAGTTTATACAGCATCAGAACTATACTAGGAAAGAGGACCATTACTCTCTAAAGTATCAATATTTCTAATTGATTTATCTGTTGAGAAAATAGATAAAGGTAAATATATGTAGATAACTTTCTATGAACATAAATAAAATGATAAATCCTTCTTAAAAAACCAATTCCATGTTTTATCCAAGGTTAATCTTAGCCATGTTGAAAGAGAAATGTTGTGTTAGTGAAGGAGATGAATTTGTTTGTGGGTGAAGTGGGATCTACCTAAGAAAAGATATCTATAAAATGATGATCATCAGTTGGAACCTATGGAAGAAAGAATGGGTTGGGGATGAATATATGATTTATGATAAGTTCAATCTAGTGGACCACGCAACTAGGCCAAGAGATATAAGAAACATCTTGGTATGGGACCATATGAGGAAGTTTCTTACTCTTCAGATGAGGAAGATGATCCTGCCACACCATTCTAAGATAAAGGGTCACATATCAATGATAGTAGTGATCCTGACACCACTTAATATCACAAAGTTTTTTCTTTTGAACCTCTTTTTCCACCACTTGCTTTACCCTCAGATTAATTGACTCTTGGTATTAATGGATATGAGGATACAGAAGTCTCAATTAGTGTAGAGTATGTTAGCAAGTGTGGTAGCTCTGAAGATGAATCAAAAGTTAAAGAAGAAAATGAAAAAGGAAGAGGAGAATATGAAAGTAACAGTGGTAGTGAAATTGGTTCTAGTTCAATCAGTGATAGTGGAGATTATGAGAATGATAATGGAAGTGAAAAGAATTCCTCTGTATATTATAATGATGATGAAGGTAGTGGTGAAGGATGTGAAAGTTCTAGTGACCATTATGAGGATGATCATGGTTTAGATATAGATATTGTTGATGCTTTGGATTATAATGTTGTTGTAGAACCTTTTATAGTTGTTTTCTAAGAAAGGAAATAAATGCTAAATTTCATGATGAAGTGGAATTTCAAGTGATTATTGCAACTCAGTTAGTGTATAAAAGAAAGAGAACTCATGTTGAGGGTGAGGAACCAATGTGGAGAGAAAATATTGAGGGGGAGCTTCAAGATAAAAGAGCTCAAGTTGAGAGGTGGCCTCATGAATGGAGATATCAGTATGAGGGTGAGCTTCAAGTTAGAATAGTGAGACTTGACACTCTCAACCCTTTGGATGATGATTTAGGTTAGAAAGGGAAAGACATCCTAGATATGTAGCACTATGGATGGATTATGAAGACTTAGATGATACATTTTTTGTACCAGTTTCCAAATAATCAGTAGCTGAGACCCTTCTTAGTGTCTCTGCCACTAAGTAGATTTTTGAAGGTTTAGGGATTAAATATGTTCAGATGTGAGTGTATTAGTTCAATATAAAATGGTTCATGAGATCCATCAATATATAAGGGTAAAAACATAGTTGAGTGATGAATTACACTCTCTAAAATATTCAATTTAAGGGATGATTTAGTAGGTGAAATCTCTTCCTGTTCCAGTTCAAACAGTAAGTGTGAATGAGCCTGATGCAGTGAAAATTTCAGAAAAGGTTATAGCTGAAATTAAACCAAAAATAATCCCAACACCTAAAAAAATTGTTTAAAACGCCACCAATATAATAAAATAAATGAGGGGTCTTGTATCTGTAATAAATAAGATGACCTATGAATATAAAGGCTATCTATAGATTGTTCTTAATGCTTTGAAGACTCACGCCTCAGATCCTGATGCTCCTTCTACCACTGGTCAGGCATCTCAGACATTGGACATTGATGTAGTTTGAAATGTGGTTAAAGAGGAGCTTCAAGCTCTATTTGATGCTTCTGGATTGGAGAACCTTGAAATAGTTTAGAAGAATAGTGACCATGTTCATGATATGGTCAGTCTCTATTCCACGAGTGTTGAGGCTTCCAATTCTCTTATCACAGAGAAGGTGGATTATTATTTCAATAAGATTATTACCTAGCATCATTTAACTAGTGTTTCTAAATATCTAATACAGAGTTTGATGTTTCCTCTAGTGAAAAGATCCATCAAGGACCAAGTACATAAATTGATGGACTTCTCCCCAATTTTGGACAACTTTATTGAGAATAAATATGACATTGAGAAATATATGATGTTTTATAGTGAAATCATTGAGGATTTCATCAAGTTGTTAAAGCCGTACCTTCATGTGCAGAGTGAAGTAATTTTTTGTGCCTACTGATGCACCTATTGGACCTTCTAGATAATTACCTCAACCTCAAAATATAGTTTCTCTGGATTTCATTCAGATTCAACCCATGATCCAAGAGAAGATTCAACCTCTTGTTTTTTCCCAACACAAATCCAGCCTTGCACGTAATGTTCTAGAAAGAGTAGTCCTACCTCCTCTAAAGATATATTCAGACCCTCTAGATTATAAACCACCACCTATTAGACCTTCTATTGACCCCCTGAGAAAGGGAAATAACCTAATCATCCTGAGAAGTATTGTGGATAAATCTCTAATAGGGATCATTGGTTGCCTTTTTTTGTCTTTCCTTGGAAATTTTTAATAAATTTTACTTCATTTATTCATTGAATTCAATGATATTGTCTTTCCTATATTTTTGTTATATCTATTTTCTCTGATACATTTTATTCATTTTATTCCATTTCATTATTCATTTTATCCTTGATACCCTTTCACTTTTTGATAATACCAAAAGGGGGAGAACAATTTTGAATTATCCTTATTTATAATTCCTTTGATACTACTCTTTTGAATTTTATTTTCCTTAACTATAATTACATATGTGAAGGAAAGGCATTAGTATTTGATACCATTATTTTTAATTCCTTTGATACCATTATTATTTACTTTACCTCTGAACCTTATCAATATATTATGTAAATTCATCCGTAATGGGAGATGATATGTATAATGATTATATTACACAAAAAATTATTGTACTTTATAATTCCATGATTTGTGATCATCAAAATGGGGAGATTGTCAGCCCATAAGAGATTTTTGGCCTCCCTCTCTGGTTTTAATAATCACAAATCTTGTCAAATATTATTAATCATGTCTAATCATTTTAATAATGTATTTAGTTTTAAATATGTGTAATTATGATTAAATATTATCACATATAATTTTAACACTCTATGATAATATTCACGTTGTAAGACAGTCCAAATAGAAATATTTCCCATGTATGAGAAGCTGAAACCGGTAAACATAATGTCTCACCGATACTTCAATCGAGTCACTGATAGATCAATTTTATCACCAATAAAAGGAATAACCTACCGATGCATAGGTGATACTGATGCAAGGACTTGTCGATTCAAGGATAAACTAATAGAAGAAGACACCAAAAAAAGGAGTCACTGATACCAGGAGAGACCGATTGAATGACTCACCGATAGAATGAGTCACTGAATGAAAGAGATACCAATAGCGGACTCACTGCCAAACTATTTAAATATTAGTTATTATAACTTTTATCCAATTTCAATATTTGATTATTTTAATACTACTGATTAAAGTTATTAATTTTTTAATACAAAATTAATTGGAATGCCTGAAGTATGAGGTATAATACCTAAATCAAACATGCACATTGACCGGATTCATGAATATAATACAAAAGGATTCATGATGAAAAATAATAGTGCAAAAAGAAGATACACAATAGATCATCTGAGAACACCCAATGAACATAATAATAAAAGAGAAAGAACACATGAGGAACTATTCATTCTTATTTGATGTGAACTAGAGAATTGTTGTGTACCAATGTTCCAACATCCCTTCACAATTTAACTGAACCAAATGAGAAGAACAACTCAACTTCCTGGAAGACAGAACATAGTGCTCCATGAAACTTATTTTTTAGTGTCTAATTCTAGGAGAGGACTCCAACTTAACTCTGATACATCATAGAGTCCATAGTTTAATTGCAGAACACAAAAAGCCTTCTAACCCCTATCTAATAATTATTTCTATATTTTATGCCTCTTTATTTCATTTTTGATTAGTATGTTCATCTGTCTATAAAACACACATGATCTACATCACTAAAATAGAGGATACCTGATATTCTCACACAACTATATTTTTACCATTATTTATCCCATGAAGAACTATGTAAGAGGCCATGTGTGACCTTGTTTTATTTTGATCCCATGTTGAACTATGGTAGAGGTCTTGTGACCTGGAAAGTCTATGTAATGTTGTTTAAACCCTGATCCAGGGTGCAGATCCAAAAAAATTATCTATATAGACTGCTTGGTGGAAGGTGATCACTAAGTAGAGATGAGTAAGTCTCATATATAGACATAAACTCTTGTTTTATATCCTTTGTGTTTTCAAATTTAGTTTTCTCATTTTTTAATTGTATTTCAGAAAACTAAATTTTACTTTGATAGTTAGTCTTTTTTAGTGTTTATAACTATTTTGGATTATTTTATTAGTTTTAAAATTTGTATCAATATCTCATATTTTTATAACTGATAAATAATCAATCTTTTATGAAATTATTTTAACAGTCAGGTTATTATAAATTCACTACTTTGATTAACTGGCCTATTAAATTTTATTTTTATAGAAACTCAATTCATCCCATATTGAGTGTCCTACTCTGACTAACAATGTTATTATTTGAGATTATTTTAACCATATAATATATTATCTACGAATTTTTTGTTCATTTTTTCAGATTTACATGATTTTAAGATATAGTATATTTAAATCATATATGTAATTCCAATTGGGTCCTTTCCCTTTTTTGTAAAATGGATCCTCATATTCTCATTTATTCACAAAGTTTTATCACTGTATATTAGAATATACCTAGATTAACACCTTTATATATTCCTTAATTTAAATATTTAGCTTTTTTTGTTCCCATAAGACTGTGTTATGAAATCATAAGGTGTTATCTAAATGAGTTCTCTCAATGAAAACATAATTATATTACCTGACTCTTTCAAAGTTTATATCTTCTCCATGTTTTTTAGAAATTGATTTTATTCGTCCCGAAATGATGAATATTGTATCATAAAAATATTTATTCGATATAATTATTATGGTACAACAAATTTTCACCTCCCTTTAATCAAATGGGAATTGAATGTATTTCTCATGCGTGTGTTCCACCAAATCTATGTAGCAATATGATTCATTTTTAATCAACATATTTCTTGGTTGGTTATCATAATGCATTTAAATTATTTATATGAAATTTATGACATAATTATATATATTTAGTTATTTTCTATTATCTACCATCTTACCTTTCAATCCATTGAAAAATAATAATGTTATATGCACATATGTGTGGACTACCATCTCTACTAAGATATGTCGTGTAACGCCCCAACCCCAGCTACCCAGAGTCGGTGCATTACATCCTAACATTGGCATGATCACAAAAGATCAAGTCTCGAAAGACCGATTAGTTTAGTAGCCATGGAAACACTAGATATATTCGTAAACGTTACATTACATCATAAAGTGAAAAACTACAATAACAAAGTCTCCATAGTCCACACTCATATCCTCTTCTGACAGTCCCTACAGGTCATTCATAAAATATTTCTTCACATCTTGGAAAATATTAAAACATTGAAAGGGGTGAGATCAGATGCTCAGTAAGGATAACAATATTGCTGAAGCTTTCATAAATAAACATAAAAATTTAAGGCAATGTATAACTAAAACAAAAGCCTTTTAAAATTGAACATCAACATAATATGGCAAAAGTAAAATGAGATAATGCCATTCACTTAATCACATGGATATTCTACTGGTCGAATAATCACATGAAATATCAATAACCACTTTCATAATGAGGGAATGTATAATTCCAGACATTCTGAAACATTTTTTTCAAGGCCTCGGCCAAGACGTCTAAAATGATTAAGGCCTCGGCCAAAACTATAAATCAAATTGGGAAAGGGCCTCGGCCAATTCCACGTCTAGTTGTCTCATGAGACCTACCGATGCATCGAAGAGCTATAGCGGGCTCCACCCGTCACTCATTAAGTCCAATACATTCCTCATATGAATAGGTTTAAACATATCATTAACCATAACATAATCGTATCACATAAAACATGCATAAAGGAAACATAAAATTTCCACATTTCAATCACAAGATATCAATACAAAACATTGATATAATAAAACTCTTTCAAAACCATTTTCAATACCAAAATAAAAGAAAGTTAAAACTTTGTATTTATTTTTCTTTAAAAAAAGTGATGCATTGTAGAGGAAGCCGAAACTCAAATAATGGTCATGGCGGCGGAGAAGTCGTTGTCGCCACATATGTATGGAAAGAAAAACATTCCCTTTTTGTCATTTAGTAAAATGATTCGTATAAAAAATATTCCTTTTGAATAAACGTAAAAGTCAAAGTGGTTTATACACCGTATAAAAGAAAGTTGTGTATAAAACCAAATATGCCTCAATGAAAGGAGATTGAGACGAAGTCCTTAAAAAGATCATTTTTAAAATAAAATAGATCTATTATGTGTATTCACTATATGTACACATGAAGAAAGTAAAAATACAAAATAGGACATAATAATATCATGACATAATTTGAAAGTAGGAGATTAACCCAAAGAATGGAAATTGGGTTAAGAAGTTCCCTTACCTCGTGTCTGACTTGACTCAACCGTTCTTTAACCTCCTGAATAATAAACTAGAGTTAATATATACCTTATTAATAACCATTTTCAATTTCATTATCCTTTTTATATCACTTATTACAATGATATGAACATTATGTAATTATTTAAGTTAATAACGGTCGTTTTGTCGATCTTTGGTACTTGAGTCAACAATAACCTTCTTATAATTACAAGTTGTTCATATGGTAGAATATCCATTATCTCTAGAATTATATTCATGATTTAGATGTCATATATATCATATATATCCAGTATATACATTCATTTATAATATTACGTAACATTTAGAGATAAGAAATGAAATGCACCGTTCATGGAGACGGTAAGCCGTACGTACGCATGAACGCTACTTTCATTTCTATTTCGTATTTAATTGAATGAAATAATAATGATATAAATGTATAATATAATTCCAGTATAATATAGTGTATAATACCATTTACTCCATCCTTTATACATCCCACATATGGTATTAACGATTCAAATCACTTTGAGGGGGCGGTAGTCCGCACTTCCTAAAATGAAATTATCGCGTTTACCCATAATGGAAATCATAAAGTATGCCATAAATGAGAAATATAGAAGAATAAGTAAAAAATAAACATATTATATATCATATATAAATATCATTACATATTAATGGCCACCTTTGAAGGTGTTATATGAGTGTTGAACAATCATTGTTTCATGAGGCAGAAATTCGCCATCCACAGAAACCGTATGTTCTTTAACCATTAGATGTAGGTGTGTGTAAGTGTAGCTCGAATACTTCTTATAAAAACAACCTAGTATATTTAGTATACTGGTGTTTTTACAAAGGAAATTAATAAAAAAGTTTATGGGGTTGGAGAAGAAAAATAAAACAAAATAACATAAGAGAAGACATTACCTTTAAATCGGGTAACTCTTTTGATTTGAGCCAAAGGCTTCCTTGTGAAGTATTCTGCCCAAATTGAGGCTTCTAGGAGTAAGGGAGGGAAGTTGGGAGAGTATTTGGGCAGAGGTTGGCCGAGCCAAATGGCTTGAAAGTGTGAATGAGGTGGTAGAGGCGGGGGCCTTTTATAAGTGGAGAGGAGGGGCACTCTTGGAAAGTAAAGAAAAGTCACTTTATTATAAAATGAGTTTCGGATTTTAGAGGTCCCACACTTATATAATTCGAGGCTAAGGTGATAACGGTTCGAAATATCTTCATCCAATAGGTTTTTGACAAGTTTAAGCCATAGATTTTACATTATCCTTCATTTTATTTAAATCGTTAAATAATGAGGTCATCGCTGCATCATCATGATGTCATAAATAATTTAATTTATTTAATGTCTAAAAATTATAAAAAAAATACTATGATGTAGGAAATATTTTTAGCTTACCAATGACTATTTATAGTCAAAACTATGACTTGTATAACCCCATGTAAAAATTGTGTTAGTAAAACATTTCATGTTTGTGTCATTTTTTACCTTAACATTAAATAGAAGGTATTTATGTCATTTTCCAACTAAAGTGGCTCCATGGGGTCCCCAAGTTGACCCATGGATTTTCTTGGTCGGACATGGCACATACAATGAGGGTAGGACATGTGTCAAGCTGGTCTCATATTATTAAAACATTATTTTTACCTTAAACTACACTAATTACCTCTAATCGCGATTAAGAACTTAAAAGTTACTATTCACCAAAAAATTATTTTAATCTCATTGAACCACATTTTACTTCTTATTGACAACCATGTATGTCGGATTTTTTAAAATCAAATCACAGAAGTGGTAATATTTCATTTAAACGAAAAATCAGTTATTTAACTACCACTTAGTGGTTTCACTATTCATCAAAAATTGATGTTTTTCAGAACAATGCCAAAATTTCACCCTAAGATATAATTGATATTCCGAATTCAAAAATGATGTATATTTTATGAAATTCCAAACATATAAGTTGCATTAAGTAATTTTATAATTAATTCCCACTGTCACAACATATAGCGTGTTTTTAAGAAATAATTTATATCAAAAGATTGGCATTTGTTTATGTATAATTTCAATGTTAAATTAATTATAATGACCACCATTTGATAAAATGGTAAAAATATATTATAATTATACTTTAAAACCACTAAATAGTATAATTTATCACTATAAATTATTTTTATTAAAAAAGTTGTTTTTAAGTATTTTTCACTATTCATAAAAATTTGGAAGTTCTCCGAAAATTACAAAAAATTCAAAATAGGCTAATTTCAATATTAGGAATACAAAAATGAATTCCATTTTGAAATATAAAATTTCTATAATTTTAAAAAGTGGGTATTACTATTCATAATGGCTACATTGATTAGTCGCGGTGTGTTAGAACTCGAACTTGCGTAAAATGCAAGCTATTGCATTATTGAAAGAGAGGCGTATCGTGAAAGCTCGGGGTGTTACATTCTCCCCTCCTTCAATAAATTGCGTCCTCGCAATTTGAAATTTTTCTTTGAAAATAAAAGGTTGAAAATAGAAAATACCTTTGTCGAAAACCCACATCGGAAATAAGATTAATAAAATTTAGCCTTAATAAGAGGGAAAGGTAAATGAAAGAGTCACCACCCTATTATGATCTCGATTAGGAGAACATTGGTGGCAATTAGAGACATATAATTGGAGGAAAAACGTAAATATTTGTAGGGAGTGATTGAGGTCATCAATCACAATCAACTGTCAAATTGAGGGCCTCAAAGCCTTCAATCTATGTTGATTTAAAATATCATCTGTTCAACAAGACATAAGTTATTAGGATAACACATTTTTTTGTTTTAATATCCCTTTACTAAAGTTTAAGAATTAATTTATTCATTGAATAAGAGATAGGTATATATATATTTATGCTTGACAATTAGAGTTTCAACCTTCAACTCATCTTTCACTCAAAAAGATAATAGAACTCAAAAATATTATACTTATCCTAATTGTATAAGGTTCCAAATGTTAACACATACCATTTAGATTAGTAAAATTATTTTGTAATAACCAGGGACTTCTTCTAGGCTAGTGGTAGGAAATAAAGGCATGTCGCACTATGGTTGGGGGTTCGATTCCTGCAGCTTTGTCCGACGCGACGGGTTATGCCCCACCCTACAGGTTGTCCTTTTTCTAAAAATATTGTATTATAATATTCCCAAAATAATCTTCATAAATTTTTTAACCTTAAACAATACTATCCAAATATCAACTTAATCCACTCCAACCTTTATAGTTATCCAAAATACCTCTGTCCAGACTTTCTCTAAAAGGTCTCTTAATTCCAAAATCAATTTATCAGATTCCCCAAACAAAGTTAAGTTTCTCTTTTTGTCACATACTAAAAATATAATTACCTTCATCATATTAAAACCTTACTGAAATAAAAAAGTACTGCAGTACAATCCTTATATATATATCACATTATTATAATAACCAGAATATAATCCATGAGTCCAAAAGCACAAATACATTAGTTATTCTGCTTCAACTGTAGTAACATCATAAGATTGTCCTTGATCCCTTGGCCTTTTCTGAGGTAAGTTTCCCTGACGCATAGGACATTCATTTTCATAATGACCCATTTCTCTACAATTGTAGCATTAAACTTTGATAGCCTCTTTCTTTCCCTTGCAATCACGAGCCTGGTGACCCTTTTCTCCACATTTATAACAAACTCCCATTCCTTTTAGGCAAGTACCAGGGTGATTCTTCCCACAATTATCACATAATGGAAAATCCTTCTTTCCCTTTTTCCCTTTATCTATCTCTTGTTCCACCGTTCTCTTCTTCTCTTGCTTTACTTTGTTGTCATAAGACTTAGAGAATTCCTTTTCTGTCTTGATAGCACACGAGACAATATCTTCATATGATGAGAAGGATTGTGATACTAAATCTCGATGGAGAAATGGTTTTAACCCATCAAAGAATCGATCAATCTTACTCCTTGGGTTACGTATATAATCGACAGAATACCTCGCTAGCCTTGTAAAGTTAGCCTCATACTTTGCGACATTCTCATCCTCCTTCTGCCTTAGACTCAGAAATTGCCTTTCCATATCTGCTCGATGGTCACGAGGAAAGTATTTTTCTAAGAAAAGCTCTTTGAACTCCCTCCATTCCATATTCTATACGTCATCATCTTCCTTTGTGTTTTGAATCAGCGACCACCATTGATCGGCATCTCCAGTGAGGCGGTAAACTGCCATGACAACTTTCTCCCTTTCACTACTCCCCAAGGCATGGAATATTTTCTCTAAGGAATTTATCCATTGCTCAGCCACTATAGGATTTGTACTCCCATTTAAGGTTGGTGGTTGTTTCCTCATGAAACGGTCTAGCATTGATCCTCCCCGTTTCGGATTAGGGTGCTCCATACGAGTAAGTTTGTTATTCATAACCTGCGTGAGTTGTCCCAGTACGGTGAGAAGCTGATCAGCACCAGTTGTATCACTAGCTCCACCATAATTATCTTGTACAGGAGGGCAATCCCTACACGGATTGCATGCATTGATACGGTTTCTATTCCTTCCACTAGGCGCCATTTCTAAATAATGGCATAAACTAGATTAGTTTATGAATCAAAATACATAATTCCATACTTTTAAAACACTTAACATAAATTGAACTAATTATGGATATAATCCATAATTATAAAAATGTTTTCTTTGAGTAAGTATATACTCGTATCCCTTCATAGTGGTTTTTAAAGAAAATGGGAATTATCCTAAGCATATCCCCCGGGAGTGTCGTAACCAAGAGTGCAGCAAGGCCCGTTGTCGTGCACCAGTTCCCATTCGAGTCTAGCTCAAAGCGGTGTTTTCGGGTTTTACCCCTAGGTACATCTGTGCCAGAGTCGCCTCTACCTGCTCGTATCCAGACAGGGATGTATTGCTCGGAAAACTCACAAAATCTTTACAATAACAAAATTCTAGGAAGTTCTTCTATACTAATCCTCAAAGTCTATCTTTGGGCTATGTGCTCTAATCAGAGTTTATCTAAATCTAGATTTCAAGGATAGTACAAAACTGCCTCTGATACCAACTGTAACGCCCCGACCCCAGCTACCCAGAGTCGGTGCATTACTTCGTAACATTGGCATGATCACAAAAGATCAAGTCTCGAAAGACCGATTAGCTTAGTAGCCTTGGAAACACTAGATACATTCGTAAACGTTACATTACATCATAAAGTGAAAAACTACAATAACAATGTCTCCATAGTCCACACTCATATCCTCTTCTGACAGTCCCTGCAGGTCATTCATAAAATATTTCTTCACATCCTGGAAAATATTAAAACATTGAAAGGGGTGAGCTCAGATGCTCAGTAAGGATAACAATATTGCGGAAGCTTTCATAAATAAACATAAAAATTTAAGGCAATGTATAACTAAAACAAAAGCCTTTTAAACTTGAACATCAGCATAATATGGAAAAAGTAAAATGAGATAATTCCATTCACTTAATCACATGGTTATTCTACTGGTCGAATAATCACATGCAATATCAATAACCACTTTCATAATGAGGGAATGTATAATTCCAGACATTCTGAAACATTTTTTTCAAGACCTCGGCCAAAACCATAAATAAAATTGGTAAAGGGCCTCGGCCAATTCCACGTCTAGTTGTCTCATGAGACCTACCATTGCATCGAGGAGCTATAGCGGGCTCCACCCGTTACTTATTAAGTCCAATACATTCCTCATATGAATAGGTTTAAACATATCCTAAACCATAACATAATCGTATCACATAAAACATGCATAAAGGAAACATAACATTTCCACATTTCAATCACAAGATATCAATACAAAATATTGATATAATAAAACGCTTTCAAAACCATTTTCAATACCAAAATAAAAGAAAGTTAAAACTTTGTATTTATTTTTCTTTAAAAAAATTGATGGATTGTAGAGGAAGCCGAAACTCAAATAATTGTCACGGCGGCGGAGAAGTCGTTGTCGCCTCATATGTATGGAAAGAAAAACATTCCCTTATTGTCGTTTAGTAAAACGCTTCGTATAAAAAGGATTCCTTTTGAATAAACGTAAAAGTCAAAGGGGTTTATACACCGTATAAAAGAAAGTTGTGTATAAAACCAAATATGCCTCAATGAAAGGAGATTGAGACGAAGTCCTTAAAAAGATTATTTTTAAAATAAAATAGATCTATTATGTTTATTCACTATATGTACACATGAAGAACGTAAAAATACAAAATAGGACACAATAATATCAGTACATAATTTGAAAGTATGAGATTAACCCAAAGAATGGAAATTGGGCTTAGAAGTTCCCTTACCTCGTGTCTGACTTGACTCAACCGTTATTTAACCTCCTGAATAATAAACTAGAGTTAATATATACCTTATTAAGAAGCATTTTAAATTTCATTATCCTTTTTATATCACTTATTACAATGATATGAACATTATGTAATTATTTAAGTTAATCACGGTTGTTTTGTCGATCTTTGGTACTTGAGTCAACAATAAACTTCTTATAATTACAAGTTGTTCATGTGGTAGAATATCCATTATCTCCAGAATTATATTCATGATTTAGATGTCATATATATCATATATATCCAGTATATACATTCATTTATAATATTACGTAACATTTAGAGGTAAGAAATGAAATGCACCGTTCATGGAGACGGTAAGTCGTACGTACGCATGAACGCTACTTTCATTTCTATTTCGTATTTAATGGAATGAAATCATAATGATATAAATGTATAATATAATTCCAGTATAATATAGTGTATAATACCATTTACTCCATCCTTTATACATCCCACATATGGCATTAACGATTCAAATCACTTTGAGGGGGCGGTAGTCCGCACTTCCTAAAATGAAATTATCGCGTTTACCCATAATGGAAATCATAAATTATGCCATAAATGAGAAATAAAGAAGCATATGTAAAACCTAAACATATTATATATCATATATAAATATAGTGACATCTTAATGGCCACCTTTGAAGGTGTTATATGAGTGTCGAACAATCATCGTTTCGTGAGGCAGAAATTCGCCATCCATAGAAACCGTATGTTCTTTAACCATTACATGTAGGTGTGTGTAAGTGTAGCTCGAATACTTATTATAAAAACACCCTAGTATATTTATGATAATGGTTTTGTTACAAAAGAAATGAATAAAAAGAGTTTATGGGGTTGGAGAAGAAAAATAAAACAAAATAACATAAGAGATGACATTACCTTTAAATCGGGTAACTCTTTTGATTTGATCCAAAGGCTTCCTTGGGAAGTATTCTTCCCAAATTGAGGATTATAGGAGTAAGGGAGGTAAGTTGGGAGAGTATTTGGGCAGAGGTTGGCCGAGCCAAATGGCTTGAAAGTGTGAATGATGTGGTAGAGGTGGGGGCCTTTTATAAGTGGAGAGGAGGGGCACTCTTGGAAAGTAAAGAAAAGTCACTTTATTATAAAATGAGTTTCGGATTTTAGAGGTCCCACACTTATATAATTCTAGGCTAAGGTGATAAGGGTTCGAAATCTCCTCATCCAATAGGTTTTTGACAAGTGTAATCTTTATATTTTACATTATCCTTTCATTTTATTTAAATCGTTAAATAATGAGGTCATCGCTGCATCATCATGATATCATAAATAATTTAATTTATATAATGTCTAAAAATTATAAAAAAAATACTATGATGTAGGAAATATTTTTATCCTTCCAATTACTATTTATAGTCAAAACTATGACTTGTATAACCCCATGTAAAAATTGTTTTAGTAAAACATTTCATGTTTGTGTCATTTTTTACCTTAACATTAAATAAAAGGTATTTATGTCATTTTCCAACTAAAGTAACTCCATGGGGTCCCCAAGTTGACCCATGGATTTTCTTGGTCGTCCATGGCACATCCAATGAGGGTAAGACATGTTTAAAGCTCATCTCATATTATTAAAACATTATTTTTACCTTAAACTACACTAATTACCTCTAATCGCGATTAAGAACTTAAAAGTTACTATTCACCAAAAAATTATTTTAATCTCATTGAACCAAATTTTACGTATTATTGACAACCATGTATGTCGTATTTTTGAAAATCAAATAACATAAGTGGTAATATTTCATTTAAACGAAAAATCAGTTATTTAACTACCACTTAGTGGTTTCACTATTCATCAAAAATTGAAGTTTTTCAGAACAATGGAAAAATTTCACCCTAAGCTATAATTGATATTCCGAATTAAAAAATGATGTCTATTTTATGAAATTAAAAAAATATAAGTTTCATTAATTAATTTTATAATTAATTCCCACTGTCACAACGAATAGCGTGTTTTTAACAAATAATTTATATCAAAAGATTGGCAATTGTTTATGTCCAATTTCAATGTTAAATTAATTCTAATGACCACCATTGGATAAAATGGTAAAAATATATTCTAATTATACTTTAAAATCACTAAATAGTATAATTTATCACTATAAATTATTTTGATTAAAAAAGTGTTTTTTAAGTATTTTTCACTATTCATAAAAATTTGGAAGTTCTCAGAAAATTACAAAAAATTCAACATAGGATAATTTCAATATTAGGAATACAAAAATGAATTCCATTTTGAAATATAAAATTTATATAATTTTAAAAAGTGGGTTTTACTATTCATAACGTCTACATTGATTAGTCGTGGTGTGTTAGAACTCAGACTTGCGTAAAATGCAAGCTATTGCATTATTGAAAGAGAGGTGTATCGTGAAAGCTCGGGGTGTTACATGTCGCTCGTTTTGGATTATCATTTTACAAGGATGTTAATAATGATATTTTTAATGAATATATATGATATTTAATATATAATCTTGATTCTATAATTGTAAATTTTTATTTAATTATCTTTCATTCCATCCATGAAAAAAATTGGAACTTTACTTGTTTCTGTATACAGACCACAGTCTCTGTGAAGTGAAGTAATTCATTTTTTAAAACCACTTTATATAAATATTTTTAAACTATATATAATTAATAAATATTGTAATTATGAAATTATTAACATTTTTTCATATTATAAATCCCTGAAAAATGTTTAATTACTTGAACAATGGAATCAAAATGTGCCTGGAAAAAGACCAGTGTACTCCCAAATGTTCATTTTAATGAAATTTTTATAATAAAATTATAATTGAAAATGGTAAAGGAATGGAAAATAGTATGTTCTGTATGAATATGGTTTTAGATTATTTTTATAATAATTTTTTATTTATTATATTGGATGTTTAAAAGTTTATAATAAAATAGGAGACTTGCGGTATGGGTTTATCATCTCAAGTCATCTTCTTTGGGACATATGATGTGTTGTGAAACTATTTTATTTTAAAAGTTGTTTATAATCCCTATTTTAAATTTTTTATATTGAATAATTATTATATCATGATTTTTAATTTTAAAATTCACGTTATTTCATAAAAGGGGTTATGATTCGGAATTTAGTAAAGAGATAAAGGATTAATGTTACAATATCATTTCTTTTCTGAATTGTTTATGTTAAATTTATATTGAGGGAAATTATATAATCCTTATCCTTTAAACCATGGATTTTTTCTTCTCTAGTAGTTATTTCAAGGGTTTTCCTACTTTCCTTTAATTATTCTCTCATTGGTACATAAAATAAATGAGAATATATTTTTAATAATAGTTTAATATATTTATTATTTGATTGAGATTACTTTTCTTAAATGTCCATATTTTCTTTAAAATGTCTTGAAGCATGGTTATACTATTCATGAATGATTGATTAAAGTAAAATTTAACCATTTTTAACTTTTATTAAAATGTATAAAAATAATCCACTTTTTTTCCAAATAAGGTACACTTTACCAAATACTTGAATATAATATTTTCATTAACATATAGTATATGATTGACTTTTCTCATCATTAGGACAATAATTTTCTATGAAGAGTACTTTAAATATGTTCCATTGTTTTTTTTGATAATTTTGTTTCAAAATATTTTCAAAATTTCTAGTATTTAAATATGTTATTTAAAAATGAACTAGATATTTTACACCCAAATAAATTCAATGATCTTCAAAAGAAAATTTTCATCTATGATTAAATCCTTTGATGTTACTTATGCCTCATTGAGGATGTCACCAAATGATATAATCCATATTCTTTCTTTGGATGGTTTATTATTAAGATTATGAAGTTTTTTTGAAATATATTTATTTTCTATGGTTTATTCTATGAAAATATGATGAATTTTTTATAATACTGTGGCATATACATTAATGGTTTTAATTATGTGATGGGTGGTACTGTTATAAACCATGGATTGGTTGTTTTATTAAAAACTAGATATGGGTGGGTTTATTATAGCCCTCCAATTAATTGGGTAATATGGACATAGTTTGGAAACTGCTAATAGATGAGAGAGTTATGAAAATACTTATATGTGAAATATTCAACAAACTCCTAAGGGACTATGGAGTTAAGAAACTCAAAAAATATGATGAAGTTGACTAGATATAAGCTAATCATAATATAATGTTAGCATTATATTATTTAGGGGGTTCTATGATGATATTATAATTCCCCATGTTATTTGTTTGTGCTTATGATTATGGCAGATGATTCCAATGATATGTTCCTAATCTTATGATATTGATACATTTATTTCATATATATGGGTTCGACACTGGACATACTAATAACTTCAGTTTTTTGGTTAGGTTATCTAAGTATTTAAATTATTAAATTTGATTAGACTATAGGAATTTAATAATAAAAATGGGTTTTTAGATTATAATATCATGGATCAGGATTAATTTATTGTTACTCCATACTCATATTACTCATGAAATATTAAAGGATAAATATTTATACCATGACTCTAGATTTATGTTCTATGAAATATTCAGTATGAACTTTGTGTGTTATGATCATGATCTAAAAACCATATTTATATATTATGATTAAATATGATCATCAATTGATATTTCTCATGTTTACCCTTATTGGGTATCTAATATCACCCTTTTTTATATTTCCATTTTCCCAAGGTTATGAAAAAATATTTTAAGTCGGGTATTTATATGATGAGTATAATGTTAGAAGAATATTATAGGAGATGTTGAAGATCATTCTAGAAAAAAGTTGATTATGTCTCTAGTATCCAAAGACCGTAAATATTTATGGTTATAGGTTGTTTGTAATTTTGTTATATATTGGAACTTAATCTAAAATTATGTAATATTTTTGTATGTTATTTTTGTGTCACCTCACATTGTAGAGGATCTACCAATAATTGAAAATCCTTTGGAGTTTAAAAAATTATTCTTGATTCTATAAAATGGTAAAACCCCATCAAAAAGATTAATGCTGAGGTATTCTTTCCATTCTATCATCAGTATTGTAACAAATATTCATCATGATTATCAAGGGCAGTGATTATCTAACTAAATGATGAACTTTACATTCACATGAAATGTTTTAATGTGTTTATTCAATTAAATTAATATTTAAATATTTCTTGAAAATTAGTATTAGAATCCCCTAGAGAAGTGAATATCAATGTTGTTACCACGCTATTAGTATGTTTATAGATAATTATTTAATGAAGTAGTCACACTTATTTTATAAAAAGGGTAAGTTGATTTATATAAAGAAGTTATGATTTGATGGAACATTGATAAGAACAATGTGGTTCCACCATTATATCATGGAATTAGTAGATAACATATAAATTGGATTAATTCATGGGGAGAAGATGAGTTATTTAAATTTTTAAGAGTTAGTTTTGGATGAGAAAACATTCCCTTAGTGTTGTGATATCAATAATGTGGGAGAGAACATTTTCAAAATTCCCTAAAATGTCAGTAAGTGGGAGGATAAAATTTAATCATTTACATTTATAATCAACAATGGGGAGATAAAAGTTTAATTTACTTTTAAATTAAAACAGAACAAACAATAAATCTTAATGTGGTGACTAAAGTACCCTTTCATTTTTAGAATCTTGAGATTTATTTTTTGAATTTTTTTTAAACAAATAAATTCAATTTTGTCTAAAAAGGCAGTGAACATTGACTATGTATTACTGTTAATGAATTGTGGAGTTTCTACCACAGTTAATTCATGGAAAATGATATAATGTCATATGATTATAGAGATTGTTTGTAAGGATACGAAAAGTTCAATTGAGGATTAATGCACTATCTGCAATATTTTACAAGGAATTTATAAATGAGGGTGAAGTTAGATAAATAGAGATATTAGAGTCTAATTATTCAAGGAATAAATATTTCTTACTTTTTTTGTATTATTCATCCTTGGATTAGAATTTATGAATGATGATTTATTTCATGTTTATAAACTCTTAGAAGAAGGTTAGAGAATGATAGTTTTTCTTTAAAAAATACCTAAACCCATATAATGAAAATTTGGAAAAATGTATAAGACCCTATAATACATAAGAATCATCTATAGTAATTTGTAAGGATGATCTCCAAAGTTTCTTGTAGATAATCTGTATCAGTTAATTAGAAATATAAAATCCATGTTTAGTATAAGAATTAAACTGGACTATGAAATAATTATTAATTGTTTTGTATGATTGATGTTTGATTTTCATAATCATTATTCATATGTATAAGAATCATTTAGGAGCATCATAAGGGTCATATTTCATGCATTAAAACATTATCCCAACACTTCCCTTAAATCATAGAACCTATGTGATCATGTATTAAAATCTATTTAATAATAATCGACTGTATATATGGATGCTCTTTTTCTAGGTAAACATCAGGACTTAACTAAATTTGGCAATTATGTGGACATATAAAAAAAATTCCTGATTTATTTTATGATGAAGAAAATTAATTTGGATGATGCCAAAGATGATCTTCAAGGTGTTAAATAGAAGAAACATCTAAACAATTATGTTATTTAATCCATATAATTTTGAGAAGTTGGCCTTTAATCCATGGGGAAGAATATGAACATAAGGGAAGTTTTAGATTGTCTCTAAATGTTGAAATTTTAAATTTCAAAAATTTTTAATTATAAAGATAAATTCATTTTAATATGACACTATTTTTCTTTCAGGATCTAAATATCATTATTATCTGTTTAATCCATGAATTAAGAATGTGTTTAATAAGATGAAGTGTATGAGTTACATTATAATGAAATAGAAACTTTATGGGTTATCAAGAATAATATTGATGATGTTTTTTGTGGTTTGGGTTCTTACATAGAGATTATATCACTGTGATTTTAGGTGATAGGGTCATGAGTTCCTCAAATTCGTTTTTGAGATAAAGATCATCATAATATATAAGTCTTTTAACTTTTTCAACATGATCTAAATAATTTATAAAATTTTATAACTCCAAAAAACCATAAGCAAAATCAATCAATATATATGTTTTTATTTTTTTGATATATATAAAAAAAATATTTGTGATACATGATATGTAGTTTGATAAATAAAAGTGATTGATAATATATATTGGGTGTGTAAAAATTCAACTTGAATACAGGTCATCATTGAATAAACTCAAGATTGAGAATAATATATCATATATTGTAAAATATCTTCTACTTCATTGAAAAGTAAATTTTATATAGATATTGTGAGGTTATTTTGAGGAAGAATAAATATTTGAGCCTTTTATAGTACTACAGAAGAATTATTCTTCTAATGTATTGAATAGATAAAATAAATGGACGGTGCATTGGGTATCTTTATTGGGTAACCCATGCGATACATTGAAAAAAGGGGATATGGAAATCATGGGTTTTCGAATATGACGTTTTTTTTATTGAGATTCATGAATTTATGTTTATAGGAATTTGATATCATCTCAAAAACAAAAAGGTTAACCACTTGTATAGTTTATTGAGAATTGAAATAAAAATGAAATTTTTTTTGTATTGAATGTTTTATATTGACCACTGTTTTAGCCAAGAAAATATATTAAGTCCACATAAAGAAGTACATTTTTTGTTAGTAGCTAAGAGAACCTAATCTCTTTAGGAAAAAGTGGAAGAAAGATATATTCTGTGTTGTAGTGAGGAATAATTTAATTTTTCCATTAATTTTATGAATAAATAATAACTTTTTTTCATCAAATAATAATAGTAAGAGAAGAGGAAGAATATGATGACTAAGTCTGGTAAAGTAAAACTAATCAGTCTAGGTAGGTTTTGAAAGGATAAAACATAAGAAGTCGGTGAGAAAGAACATTCCTATAGATTTATTGTTTTACATCACCTGGAAATATTTTTATAATCTATTCATTTTATTATAAATTTTTTGATGAAGATATATTCTAGGGGTTTCATTCTTGAAGTGATATTCTCAGAGTTTCCCATAATAATATTATGAATAAACTAGAAATCCATTCATAGAATATAGGATGAGTTTTTGGAGTAGTTGCTGATGAAATTTAAGAAATTTAGGACACCCAATAATGAGGAAGGAAATTATATTTCATGGGTTGAAATTCAACCCTCAAAAGATTGGGATCCACATCAAAGAGGAGAACAAATTTCTGGGAATACTTGTTGGTGTAATGCAATTTCAAAAATTCCAGGGTGTGTTATAAAGATCCCTTTAATTTTGTAATATAGTGAATTCATTTAAGATTTGAAATAAAATTTTCGTTATTTTATGTTAATCCCTAAACACAATGTTTATTTAATAATACTATTAATAGTGTAGAATCAAAGTCTCAATAAGATTTGGACACGTAATTGAGTAGGTTTCTCATATTTGGGTTAAACCGTATAAAAATAATACATGTTATTCACATATTTATATTCTAAATTTAATATTTTTGGGGAAAGTTGGATGAAATATAAAATGATCCATTAATATCCTAACAGATAATAGGGGTTCAAATACAAAAGGTGTAACAGAAGAATATGAATTTGGTAAAAATTTGATCATAGATGATTAATCCTTACTATCGGGCATGAAGAACCATACCCTTTAACACCTAAAATTTATACATACATACCAACATATTTTATATATATAATCATATTTTTTGGAATTCATTCCTCCAACCAAATTATTAAAAGACAAACACACAATCTCATTTGGGGTTCCATCCTAAAAACAATTAGTGATATGAATATTTTCGCTCCTAAGATTATATTTTAGCCACTTCTCCTCATGGAAAACAAATTGGTACTAGGTTTTCACCCAATAATCCTCCCACCAACCAAAGATAAAACATATGCACCTCCCCTTCAATGATAATTCTTCTTATCCCATCATCTTCCACTTGCATTGTTGTGTCCCGCATTACCATGAAATGCTTCCTCGTTGTTGTTATTAGTGAAACTTTCAATACAAGGAAATGTTCTAGATCATCATGATCCAACATGATGAATCATTATCATTCTCAAAATATATTTTTGACCTCACACACTCATCACCCATGGGTTATATCAAGGCTCTAATACCACTCATCAGGACCATTCCTATAACCCAATACTTTCAGGCTCAACACATAAGACCTTTTGGGGTTCTATCCCAAAACCAAAGTGTGATAGGAGTATTAGCTCATACAAAATTATTTTGTTTCCACCACACCTCATGGAAACTGGTGTGGGATTGTGTTTTCACCCACTAGTATTAAACACCTTTTATTTTTCACTTTTTTTTCTCCTAATGATCTTTTCAATACATATTAAGGATTCACATCACATCACCCAAGAAGACACACACACACACAAATTTATTAATTTACATATACTATATATAAATATTCGTCAATAAATATATGATCAATTTTATATTTATATAATTATTTAAATGAAATTTTAATACATTAAAATATAAATTATGAAACTAAAATTTATAATATATTTTATCTTTAATTTAATTTAATTTTTAAATATACATTTTATATGTATATATAAATATTTTGATATATATATATATATCAATAAAAACACCATTTTTTTATTTTTAAATTCTATGATTTATGGTTGGATGAGAACCAAACATGAAACTATGAAAACACACATCCTAAAATATACATGCATGTGAATTCTAGTTGTGGCATCACAATGACATGAAATTCAAATTTCAAAACAAAATTACTACTGGCCTAGATTTAATCTATCCAAATTCTATTTATATATATATATAATCATTTATATATATAAATTAAATCACGTATATAATTATAAATATATATATAGTAATTTTTATAATATGAATTTAAATATCTAAACAATTTAAATTAGAACCGTATTTATTATATATTTATTTAGGTATATAGATTATTTGATATGATATTATATATATTTTTTGCATGTATATGTATATATATGTGTGTGTGTGTGTGTAACTATATATAAATACATTTAAACAAAAATACAAATAATTATAAACATAAATATATATTATAAATTATATATTTTGAATATAAATTTTGATATTTTTAATATAAATAATAATATATTAATTTATATATGAATATAAATATATATGTTTATTGTAAATTATATATTTTGAATTTAAATATGAACAAAATTATAAATTATTACATACTTATAAATATATTTTTTATATAAAAATATATTTATTTTTATATAAATAAAATTTATGAATATATAAATATTCATATATGAAATTTTTCTTATATGTTATATTTTATTTGCTTTAAATAATGTGTTGATAAGGGTGGCCTTTATCTGTGCTAAAAATCACTTCTAAAGGTTTTCCTTTTATCGATACTTTTTTGTAGTGATAAAGATCACCTTAATTGGTTTTTTAGAATTGATAAAAATATATAATTTTTTATTTTTTTAAAAATAATAAATCAAAAATCATGAATAAAAATTAATATATAGTGGGGTTGTAGACTCTATGTGTTTTAAAACATCAGGTACATTTTAATCTATCGGGGTGTAGTGAAATATGAATAAACATGGTCGTATGGGGACTTAAAATGTTGATATAATAAAAAGAGATCAAAAATATTGGGGCATGGGCATTGAGACTCACTAAGGAGAAAAAATTCATAGGCATGAAGACTTCTTAGGAATGCATGTGCCCTTATTTCCATGCATTGATGCACCTGTATGCACGGTGTGTGGGGGGGAACCGAGGGGAATGTCTTCACATCAGATAGATCATATAGATGTGCCTTGATAAAACCCAAGTGTTATATATATACATATAGCATTTTTTGTATATTAGATAGTATTCACATGTTGGTTATCGATATGGTTTAACTTCAAAAAGTCATATTAAATATGGATACAAATAATGAAACCCTCAGCCCTCAAATCCTCCCCAAGCTGACATGATCTTCTTGCACGCATCTAATTTTACATCATTATTTATTATTAGTGTATCGTGTATTTTGTAACACAATTTTTTAAAATATAAAATACTATTGTGAATTATAACTCATGGATTTCATAATTCTATATTTATGAGGACACCTAAAATTACCCATGCATAATATTCATATATATTACATATTTTCTATAAATATTCAATATATCTCTTAATAGACATTCTATAAAATTATAAAGGTTAACTATACATGGATATTAACTACATAAATGTCTTATTTTAGAACAATATTCATTATCTATAACATACTTATTTACATATGGAACCCTTATTGACTCATCATACATAATACCCATCTTCATAACCTGGGGAAATGTTAATACATAATAAGGGGTGAACTCAAATACTCAATAACGGTAAATATGGGAGATAACCATAAATGATCATATGTAATAATATTAAGATAATAAGGGTATGATAAAATTTATTATTAAGAGAATATCATACCCATAAATTCATATATCATAATCTTGAGTCATGGAATAAAACATTAGTATGGAAAAATACTAGGTAATCTTATAAAATAAACCAAGATCCATGAGTTCAAATAATGAGCATGTAAATATGTCCTAATATTGTGGCACCATGAAAGTCATAAAAATATCATATGTCTTGTTTCACTACTGATACCATAATATCATAGTGGAGTAAGCATCAAAACCTATTTCCCATATCAGAGCGGATCAAGCATCACCACATGTTTCCCATATCATAGTGGATCAGGCACACCTACATGTTTCCAATAGTTGATTAAGAACATCAAAACATTTACCAAAATTATCTCATGTGACATAAGGCTTTTTCCAATTTGTTTTATGTATTTAACAGACCCATCCATTATTTAATGTGGTCCATAATAATTTGGGCCACAAGAACATAAAACCTTCATCATTTTTTCATATTCTAACCTACCAAAAAGAAATGAGTTTCATAATAATTTCATCATTACATATACTTATGACATAAATAGAGATAAAATGTATTCCTTAAATATATATTATTCTTATAGAATCACAATAATCATAAAATGATGTTTTAAAAGATGAAAATACCTTTAATAGTGTATTTTCACATTACTTGGAAAATAAAGGAAAATATCATATTACTTTGATAATAATTTAACTTAAAATCCAAATAATATTGAGAAAATAATTTTCATTGATAATAACCACGGAAAATTTTAAATTAATCTTCAAATCCATGGACATTTATGATGATGGTAAAATACATTCATGGAATATATATTAAAAAGAGAACATTCTTTTCCTAATTTTGTATAAATTCAAGAGATGATTTTTTTAAAAAAAAATAAAATATTCCATTTAAAAATTGGTAAATAAATTTAATTATAATTAAAATGTAAATTTTAAAATATTTAATTTATAGGTAAAAACTTCCATAAATAATTTGATTATAGGCATGGAATAAAAAGTTGGTTGACTAAAGTGGAAATAAAGACATATTTTCATAAACACAATTCTCGATCATTTGAATTAACAAAGAGATATAAATGTTACTAATATATGAAAATTATAGTAATAAATAGAGGTATATAAAGTAGATATTTTTTATGAAATTAATATCTTACAATTACCATATATGGAGATTGAAATATAAATAATCCCTATAAAATGAGATTGAAACATAAAGAGTTTTTTGTTATTTTAATATCCAAATAAAAACAACATGTAATTTAGAAAGAAAGATGGATTTTTTAGAACATTTAATTTTCAATATAATAATTATAAAATTCATTCATAGGAACTATATACAACACAAAAAATAAGCATGTATTGAATATAGCTTATGTATTGCAGAATTAAATTTGAGACACGAAACCTTAACCTCATGTATCATCTTTCTTCATATGTGTTCAAACCTACAGTATAAAAAATATAGATTTTTTATAAATATATTCTATAAAAACAATGATATATATCAAATGATATATAATATACATATAACATATTTTTACCATTTCATTTACAATTCATTATTAAAATCATTGTTCTGTGTGATAACTGATTCATTTTTCAGGCTAGATTCGATTCAGGAGTCTTGGTCCTTATAACTTGATTGTGGTTAAATAATATATCTATTGTTAATAATTTAATTAGTATCATATTAAATCATTATATATACTTTTTAACTATTAATATAAAGCAGTGATTATAAATTGATAACATCACTTCAAGAAGATGATAGTCCCTACGTACACACATGTGATGTTTATAATTTTCAATGGATTGAAAAAATGAAAATAAAATAATAATTCACCATTAAATAACTATAAAAATATCATAAATATCTTATATATTTAGAAAATACGTAATTATAACCATTATCTATAAAGTGGTAATAAAAAATGAAATGAATATCTTCAATGATGTGGTAGTCCACACATACGCATGAGTGATGTTTTCTTTTCCTATAGGATATAAAGGAGGTGGATAATGTTTCTTCCATAAAAATAATAACAATTTTTTATATTTTAAAAAAATAATTGAATAATTTAGAATGTGCAGAATATATTTAGATTATTTATAATAAGAAATATAATTTAAAGAACTCAGTAAAGAGTTATATATATTCGGGAAAAAAACTATTAGATTACACCTTATGAAAAACGGATGGTAATTGTAAAATTATTAAAGAAAAAGGATGGAAATATTTAAGATATTTTGGTATTAGGTATGGTATTCCCTGATCTATAAGGCTCAAATATTTTTAATAAGGGAAAATAGGAGGTTTCCATATATTGGTGAGCGGTGGGGCACCTATGGAGTTACATAAAGTATTTAATTAATATAAAATATATTTCAAATTATAGTGGAAATAAATTTATATATTTATCATATAGGAAGAGTATTATTTTAAATATATAAAAATAATAAAATTTATACACTCTTAGGCTAAATTTTAACCCTTATATCTTAGTTTTAATCCCCTAAACCTTTAGATAATTACCATCATATCAAATATTTTTACACGTTATGGGTCATTAAAGATACAATTAAAGTAAAAGTGAGAAATTAGTGGAAAAAGGTTGAAATTATATACCATATACCTTCTAATTACCCAAACATATTATTTTTATAAATTTAAAATCAATTAAAAAAATATTTTTGAACATAAGATTCCAATAAAATCATTTTCAGGAATATTTACATAGGTTGACATTAAAAAAAGGTAGAAATAGAATTTTAATATTAACTTCTTACATAATAATAATATTTTATATTAATATTAAAAATTCATGGAACATAGAAACTCAACTAAATTGTATTCCTTTTAATATTTTTAATATTACTTATTTGATTATTCTATTACTTGAACATGAACTTTTTCGACGTTATATAATAATTCATGGTAATTATTCATCAAATAGAAATTAAAAATTAATTAACATGAAAAAAAGATTCAATATAATTCAAAATAACCATTTATTTCCAAATATAATACCTTTTAATCATTATTAAATATTTTATAAATATTTAAAAATTAGGGTAACATTATTTATTTATTATTTACTTAAAATAATATGAATGTCATTATCAATGAAAAATGACACAATTTTCCATAGTTTTTAACCATAGATGACCATGTCTGGCCAAAACATAGAAAATAAGATAAATTAACTTTTTATATATATTTTAAACCCTCTTCCAAAAGTTTTAACTCTATTTTACACATATCGAGGTGATAAATCTTCATAAATGTCACTATTAATAATGACAAAAAATAAAAGTGAAATATTTTCCAAATTTTAACCTCATATTTCTAAATGTGGAATCCATTTTTAATTATTAAATTTTTACTCGTGTAAAAAACTATTTTAGTATAAAGTTGTAAAACACAAATAATTTATTTTATAAAAATTTGTTTTAATCCTGAAATTATCTTATACAAAAATAAAGTATAATGTCTATTAAAATGTAATTAATTAGATTATATCTCAATTCATTTTAGAAACATGGATCTTCCCTTTCCTAGTGTGTATTCTTCATGGTGTAGCTAGGGTTTCCCTTATTACTTACCATGGTGCATTATTCCTATATCCTATATTATCCTGGCCGTTTATCCCATTCTTATATATCAATATCCCTCCTAGGATTTCAGGTAGTTCATTTTTATCAATCTAGATACAATAAGGATTTTCAATTTTGTAGGTTTTTTCATCTTTATGAGATTTTCATAGAAGGGGTAGCGACGTTTATTCTTTTAGTGGAGACAACTACATGGCTTCATTATTCGAGGCCAATAAGGTTTGCGTTGGAATCCGTGACATCAAATGGTGATAATGGTATGGCCTTTTGTGGTATTGGTGGAATGTATGTGGTGAAAGAAGGTATCGCAGTGGGTGGTAGTGCCATACTTTGCTACTATAGTCTTGGTTGGAGATTGCAATGTGGCCTCAACTCTTGAAGGTGTTTGGGGTGACTATAGTGTGTGTGGATTCACGTGGAATTTGTGGTGTGGCTTCAGAAAATTTTGAAGGCACTAAATTGGAAAGTGATTTGTCTTAATGAGTGGAGGTGGATTGAGTGTCTAGGGTGGTGATGGTAGTATAAGTGATATTGTCACATGAGGATTTCAATTTAGTGTTTCCAAAACACTTGGGCATTTGGATCATGGAATTTTCCTTGTAACATTGGTCCATTGGGCCATTGTTTAGTGGTTTAAGAGACATGTTAATCCCATTTTAAGTCTCTAAAAATATGGCAGGTGATTTGTAAATTTATACATGTGATTGTAGGTGAGATATCTCAAAAGAGTAATGGGTGTACGGACACTCATATTTCAACCGTATCTATTCAATATAATGGGAGATGAATGGGTTCCTAGCCTCATGGATTCTTACATAGTGTTTCAATTTTATTATATAGAGAATTTTGTTGATAGTGTGGTTAGAGCCTTACATATATCATCGGGTGGGCGGATCTAAAGAGAGATGTGTGCATAGACACATATCATCCGGTCCTACCCCACACACCAATGTCTAATTGATGGGCTGCCCGATCTCACTGTGTCAACCTAGCAAAGTCCAACCATTGATTGCGGGGATGTGTAGTCTTTGAGTGGAAACACTTTAGTATTTATCTAAAATGGGGGAAGAGAGACATATAACTCGTGCTTGATATTAAGAAAAATTCATCTTGAGATTTGGGTCATTCCCTTCATGGAAATTGTTTTCATGTAATATGAGTCAATGTGTCCTATGGAACAATTTTTGACCTTTAGTTCCTTTTTTCTCAGTATAATAATCCACTACTCATGTGGTCCATCTATTAGGTCCCTTCTATTCCCAATTTAAAAGGGTCTTCCCTTTTTTGTTTTAATAATATAGGGCTTGGTCGTCTACCTATTTTAAATAAAATACATTATATCCAATTAATATAGAATTATTTTATAGTAAGACCAAATTATAAACATAATGGTACTTTTAAATTACTTTATTTATGGAAGATAAATGATTTTGATACCAAAAATATTCATTCTTCACTATTCACAAAAAAAATAGTATTCGAAAAATCCAAAAAGTTCACACTAAGATAATATTGAAATTATAACTAGAAAATTATTATTAATTCCCACATTTAATATTAATAGAAATAGTTTAAATTAATTTAAATGTTCACATACAAAAAAAATAAAAACCATATTTTAAGAAAACATATTTTTAAAGCATAAAATCACTTTGCTGAAGATTTAGTACCTATTTATAAAAAAATTACATATAAAACATCATTATAAATATCTTCCATAATCTATTTAATCCTATTCATACATCCAATTTAATAGCTTCTTTATAATGGTCACATTTAAATAATAATATTTTTATATTATATCAGAGTTGAATTAACGATTGGCATTGAAGTTTAACCAATATATCAAGCATATTAGTCTTTTAAACTAATTCTTCAAGGTGTTACATTCTCCAAAAATTAAATAAATTTTTCCCTTTCAATTTTTTCAATTTTATCAAAGGTTTAATATTTGAAGTTACATTTTTTATAACCTCGCATATTATAAAGGGATAATAAAAAATCCTCTCATAATGTGGGTAACATAATCATTATGTGAAGTAACACATTAACTAGATACTAGATAAGGAAAAGATTAGTCTGAAGTATATAGACATGGAGGATAAAAAGAACTTCCATAGAATAATAGATAATGATAGTGAATGTTAACGACCAAAATACCAAAAATAATTAAGGGATAAAGAAGAAAATCGATTCATCAAAAATAATGGAATAATTACAAAAATTTTATTTAAATATAATTTTATAATAGTTGAGAGATTATTTCACTATCAATAGAGAGTACACAATAATATATAATTACTTGATTTATTTTCATTTCATAAGAATAATTACAACCTTTTTTGGGCTTCAATAAATTTCTACTTTTATCTCACCTCATACTATAAGAAATGAATATTCAAGATGATTTTTTTTCAATAATAAATAAATAGAATTAAATTTTAATGAATAATAATATTTAAAAAATAATGACATGAAATTCTTCCTATGTTTATATATTTACAAAAACTAAAATTGTTAGAACATGTTACCCTCTATATAAATCTTCATCCAGTTGTCTCTAAAATCCCCATAATAACACCCAAAAATAATCATAAATAAATATATCAATAAATAACATTAAAACCCATCAAATATTATATGCCGAAATTTAAACCCAATGATTGGAATTATTTAGTCATATATTCTTCCGTGGTCAACTATCAATTATTGAAAAATAATACAAATATCTCAAAAGGTCAAATACCAAAAATGTATATACCATAGTAATATAATCTTTTAAAAATGTAAATGATTTCCATAAATATCCTAAATCACCATAAATCAACAATAATATTATATATTCTTCAAAAATTTATTTCTAAAAAATAACCCAATTTGCTTTATCAAAATTTATCATTTATTTGTGCCAACTAAAAATTATGTTTTGAACACCAGCCAACTATTAAGTGTTATTTATCCTTTAATATTATGTTTTCAAAAAATATCACCATACAAATAAACTAATTTTCCTGGTAATTAGTACCATTAATTATAAATTTGAAAATACTTAAAAAAGAACTACTTAAAAATAATACATAGATGTTTTATGTTTCTTATAACCAGAATGCCATTGACAAGACACTTCTAAAATATAATTATGAAATAAAATTACATAAAAGAATCAATCATTCCATTATAATTATTGGCATGACATTGACCATTACTTGGTTTAGGAGTAATCCCTTGGATTAACAAATTGAATTAGATAATTCCCATGTTCCCCAAATATTATAAATTGAACTATAAATTGTACTTTAGGATGTAATTTATTTCCCTCCATTGAACTATTCATTTTTTCTCAATAACTAGTTTCTTTATAGCCTTATTTTCCACACATAAAAATTTTTTCTTCATTTATGACATTTAAATTAGAAATTCATTCCAAATTATTGACATGTAGGAAATTGAACCTTCATTCCCCCCATGGTATTTATGAAACGCCATTTTCCAGTTATTTTGTTCATTCAAAAAATCATTTCTATTAAAGTTGTTAATAAAAAATTAATATATATAGTCAGTCATCATCATTATATTGCGAATTCCATACCCCATTTCATTTTAATTCTCCAGAGTAAATTCATTTTTATATCCATTAAATTCATAATTAACTTGATTCATCCTAGTTTCATCCTTTAACTAAAATCAAAATTCCTTATGGGAGAAAAAATAATAATAGTGATTAACAATATAACCATGAAAAATAATTCCATGGATGTCTAAATAAATACACATTATTTTCAATCTATGACACATTAGTTTCAACATATTTCATCCATGAGCATTGTTTATTAAAATCCTTCATAATAGTTCATAATGAAAATGTGAATTAACCCAAGAATATTGGTTGGGAGTGTCAAACCAGGCGTGTAGTATTAGGCTCGGTCATTAGGAACTAGTGAAAATGGATTTAATACCCAGTATTACTAATCAGAATTTTTTTTCCCCTATCTATATATATTCCACCACTACATCAAAATTATAGTATCTTTATAGGGATTTAATATCTAGATAAAATTACACAATCATTAATTTATAAATACATTACGATGTTAATATATACATAGAAATAACCCCATGTTTATCAAAAAAAATTATCTAAACCTAAACTCTAAAAATAAACACTACTCTGATATCAGTTGTAACTACCCTAGAATAACATATTAATATATTACAACATTTTGATGAATATTAAATATATATCCCAAAAAACATGCCTTTGTAGATACTAGTTATATGAAAATATTATTTGCATAAAATATTCAAAATATTTAATATATTTATTTATGTTGGGAACCATTATAGACTCATAATACTTAGTAACATTCTTCATAAACTGGGGAAAATTAAAACAACAAAAGGGGTGTGATCAGATTCTCATTAAGGGAAAACATGAGAGATATCAATCAACAGTCATATATAAAAATATCATTACCATAAGTGTGTGAATTTTTTTATCAACATAAAATCATATCTATGCATTTATATATTATAATCATGATTCAGGGCATAAAACATTAGTATGTCACAAGATTGGGGAATCTATAAAAATAACTCATGAGACATGAGCTCAAATCATAAACATATCAACCTTTCATAAGAGTGTGACACTATTATAAGAACAGATTCCACATCACATTTGATGGTTAACTACTCAGATCATAATATCATAGTTGATCAGGTAACACATGTCTCATATATTATAGTTTATCATGCATCACACTTGGATTCTCATGTCATAATCGATCAGTAATCACTATATTTTCCCATAGAGAATCTAGCACATCATATCATTTCCCATAATTATCTCAAGAGATAAAAGGCCTTAACAAATAAATTGGTGTTATTTAATGGAACTAACCATCACATAATGAAAACTATACATAATTGTTCCATGAGATCATAAAATATTCATCATTTTATAATAGAAAAACTTGTGGAAAAAAATTGGTTTTACAAAAACATAATCATTTCATAACCATAAAATATCCAGAAAAATAATATGGATGTTTTTAATATATCATATCCCAAGTGAATCATAATAAACAAAAAATCATATTTACATAGAAGAAAAATACCTTTAAAATTGTATATGAAGATTTCCTTGAAAATAGGGGAAAATATCATTTTCCTTTGAAAACATTTGAATAAAAAATTCCCAAAATATTAAAAAAATAATTTTATTTGAAAATAACTATGGAATATTGTAACTTATGATTCAATTTAATGAAGTTTCCTGTTGGTGGGGAAATTTATTAAATTTGTATACATAAAAAGAAAATATTTTTTCACACATTTATAAAAACTATAAAAATGAATTTTTCATATGTCATTTTAAAAGACACCATTTATGTTTTTTAAAATAAAATAAAAGTTGATTCAAATGAAATTATTAAACCATTTAATGTAAATTAAAAATAATCCCAAAATTAATTTTAATAAGCATTGACACATTTGAAAAAATATTTTGACCAAAGATGAGAAATGGTCAGATTTTATTTAAAAACATTTTCTCGATCATTTTTAGTACTAAAGTGTGGGAAAAGGTGATAATAAATAAAAATTATTAGAATTAACATATAATTGTAAAATAAATGGTTATTTTGAACTTATTATCATTAAATTCCTATACATAGAAATTGAAACATAAACAATGTGGATAAAATGAGATTGAAACATAAACTCTTACCATTTTTGTAATCTTCAAATCAAAACCTCTTGAAATTGAGAAAAATATCAGTATTTTTAAACCCAAATAATTTTATGATAATTATTTTTGTATTATTCCATTGTATTAACAAGAATGACATCAATGAAAAGTGGGGTGAATATGACATATTTCTCACAAAAAATAAAAGGGATACGTGAAACCCCTACCTCAGGTCTCTTCTTTCGTTGTACATATTCAAACCAAATATATAAAATATTTTAATTAATTATAAATAAATTATAGATCTATAATCATATATATCATTCTGTATAATATTTATCTATAATATCTTATAACCTGGTTGTTGACATTTCTTTATTAAAATCACTGTTTTGGGTGATAACTAGTTCATTTTTCGTTCATGTTTCAGTTCAGTAGTCCCTGCCCTTGTACTTTGATCATTGTTCAGTCATATATAAAATTTTATTCATTTGATGAGTATCATATATAATAATTATGGACACTTTTATAACTATTTATATAATTTTTTTATGAAAAATAATTTACATCACATTGTGCAGACAGTAAATTGTACGTATGCACAAGTGATGCTTCTATATTTTGATGGATGGAACAAAAGGAAAGTAACTAATAAATCAAAATTATTGAAATAAAATATTATTATAAATATAATATATATTCATTAAATCCATAACTAGAACCATAAATATGAATTAGAGATGAAAAATTAAATGCATCACTTTGGGGAGGTGGTAGTCCACACATATGCACGAGGGATGTTTTATTTTCCCATATAATGGAAAGAAAGAGGAAAAACATTATTCCATAATCATAATAAAAATTAAGTATTCTAAGTATACCTAATTAATTATTTAAGAATGGATACCATTGATTTAGAGGATTTGAAAGAAGAGAATGTATTTAATGTTCTTGAGTAAGAGTTATAATGTAACGAACCACAATATATATTTCATATTTGATCTAGAATAAATGTGAATTATTTTATATAGTATTACACATAGAAAAAAAAATGAACAAAACTATATTATATTAATGATTATAGTTAAATTATTCAATAACTAAACCAATGAATAATTGAGATATTACAAGGGGAAAATAAAAAATAGAAAAACTAGAATATAAGAATTTGGATCATCCGGATCTTCTAGAATCAACACCCCCATGTACAACAGAATGCAAAAGAAAAAAAATATTAGTAAACCATTCAAAATCATAGAAAAATATAATATAGAACCTTGTATGTAATTGTATTGAATTATAAACAAAGGAATGTATTAGTATTTATTGGACATAATCTGACCTTTAGAATAGTAATTTGATCGTTTTAATAGTAACCTAGACATTATGAATAGTAACCTGGCTGTTGGGAATAGTAACCTAGTTGTTAGAATAGAAATTTGACCTCAAAATAATAAAATAAAATAAAATTAAATTAAAAATGAGTAATTGAAGAAAATATAAATACTACATTTCCATATAACAATAATCAATATTTTATCTCAAAGAAAAAATTATAAACAATTTAATAAAATGAATTTTAATGAATTTCAAAAAAATTATAATTTTTTATATTGTAAATTAAATTTATCTATTCTATAAAACTATTATGATAAAATGAATTACATTTTTAAAATTAGGTCATAAAATTTCATAGAGGTGATTTTTTTATTAATTTTTCTCAACACTTTAGTTTATAGTTAAATTATAAAAATATAGTTTCTTTTGTAACTGATTTGTTTTAAATTAAGTCATACATGATATAATAATTCCCTAATAAATTTTAGATATTTTTTCTTAACCCAAAAAAAATATTTAATCAGTTGAATGATTTATTTAATTAGAATTATCTTTTTTCCAAAAAATACAATAATTTTCCAATGTCAAAATTATAAATTATTCCTTCAAAATAATGAGTCCTCCTTTTTCACTTTACATTTTCTTAAAATAATGAAATCTATTTTACAAAACCATAAATTCTCTAAACTAATTTTATTTTTCAAAATTTGACACAGAATGTGATGAATATCACTATTATAATGTTTACCTTAGAACTTTTATTATATTAATTATTTTATCCCAAAAATTACCCTCTATTAATTTTTAAATAACCCTTAACCCATTTAATATCTCGACCCAGGTGTGAATTGTTGGTGCCCTAATCTGGTTCACTGTGTGGCCTCAAGAATTCCTCCCCATACACTAAAGTTTTCCAACTAGTAGAGAGGGTCAAATATATAACACATGGTGGCTATTCACTTTTTATAAAAGCATAAAAATAATAGAAATAAAAAAAAATAAAAAAATGATAATAACCATAACTTGAATAACACCATTATCCCTTGCTGACCAAAACATGAATACAATATCCAACCCAAAATAGTAAACATGTCAAGTTGTATATGTTTCAAGTGTCAATATGAAAACCCCAAAATAAAGATAGACATTCAACTCTCCAAGTGGGTCCTGACATCATGTTTGGATCCCTCATCTATGCTCTATCTCAACTCATTGAAATAATATAGTTCTATTTCCCTTATCATATCCTATAAATATTATGTCTACTCGGGTACTGGTCTGACAGCCTAAGTAAGGTGTTTGTACAACCTACTATTCGACCAACAACATTGTCTAAAACAATATATAGTCTGTAAATCTATATGTATTTGCATAAATAATAATGTAAATTAATTTAAATAGTTATCAAATTTCATTATTATTTAATTAACCACCTAAATTACACAGGTTCAAGGTGACACCTGAACCATCAATACATGATCCTTCCCATGCCGGGGTCTAAACCATATCACCTAGGTAATCACAAATCATTATAATATGGGCTTCCAGTATTAATTTAATTCCAATTCATCTCATGGATACTTGGAACCATGGTCTTGTGAAAATATTTTGGGCATGTAACGTCATGTCTAGCACCTCATGAGTATTTGGAGCATTAGTCCCAATCTCACAAATCGTTTTTATCACATATGGGATTTTGAAGAATCAATTTATTTCCCACTGTCAAAGTTATCACATATGGTCTTTTGAAGCATTAGTCATCATCTCATTCATGTTATCACATATATCACAAACATCACATATATAACATTTTTCATATACAAAAAGGTTAATATTCATTAACCTTCTTATCAAACATTCATAACAAAGTGTCCCATTACAATTATCAATTTAATCATGGTTATTCACTTTAATCACATCAAATATTATGAAAAATTAACTATTAAACCATTTATCAATATTAAATCATATAAACTATAAACTATTTATAGTTAATACAAATATCCCTTAATTTCCATTATCAACCAATTAATAAACACATTAATCAACCAATTCAAAATCACATTAATTGACCAATTGCATAATCCCATTAATTGACCAATTTGTTAATCCCATTAATAAATTAACAAATTAATTAACTAATTTCTAGATTAAATTACTTAATATGTAAATAAAAATACCACAATTACATACCTGTAATTATAATTCAAGACTATTCAAATATACAATTAGACCACCTACCTCAAGATCAGTGATTAATGTTCACCGAAGAAGAAATATCCGAATTAAAATGGAATGATCAATTTCACAATGAAGAATGATATCTTGAACCAAAAACAAGATTAATATCAAAATATTTTGGATATATCAAAAAATAGATCTAAAATCATTTATAGTATAGAATAAAACATTCCCCTTCATAAGAAAATAGATACAAGAGTGATAGCGAGATAATAAACCACCCAAGAAAACATCACATACTATAAGAGGATCAAATCCATCAATTAGATATTAAATTCTTCAACAACCAAGATTAATAGGACTAGGAATCTACTTAGGACCCTCCAAAAATGGAGGAAAAAATGTTAGGTCCAAGACAGGTAAAATTGTGGTTGATAACAATGTTTTTGAGATTTATAAAATAATTTATTCATGGAATTAAAAAATGCATTCATGGTTTCCTAGGATGGGGTGTAGGTTTTTCTGAAATGTGAACCCTAACCATGCACCTTTTTTATCAGTTGAACAGTTACTAGTAAAGAAATTCATGGTATTAAAAACCATGTGAAACCATGAATTTCCTTGATATTTCGGAATGGCCATTTTTTGGGGAAGGGGGTGATTTGGGTAAACATTGTACCAACCATACACTACCCAAAACCCTAAAAAAATTCCATAATTTTATTGTTTCTCCCAAAACATCCACAAATTAAAACACAAAAAAGTTATCTCTAAAAAAGGATAAAATAGTACATGAAAATGATTAGTAGGAATATCCATAAAGTTTGGAATCTTACAATCTCCCCAACTTAATACAGTATATCCTTGAGTTTTACTTAGAAGTATCTCTAAGATTTTGGGGTAAAAATATTGGGCCACTTATCTCACATATCTACTTCTCTCTCCCATGTTTCCTCCCAAACATGTAGATATTCCCACATTACACGATCTATCGACGCAGTCATTACACACAACACTTTCTCACTATAATAAAAAACATTCATTAGATTATCATCAATGTACACATCAATATCAATATCAGCATCATCCACATCGATCACATGAGAAGGGTCAGGATGATACTGTAAAAGTTTTGACTGAGGAAAAACATTTTTCATACCACAATATATCTATGGAATATCCAATTGGTACACCATTGGCCTAATTCTATCCACAACATCAAAAGGTCTGACAAACCTAGGCGCTAATTAGACCTACCTCCAAATCCTACGATGACCCAATTTAGGTGAAACAAGAAATAAATCATGATCACCCACTATAAAATCAATGGTTTGTCAATATATATCAGCATAAGACTTCATCCTACTGTGATCCATTTTCATATGTATTAAATTTATTTAATCCTACTCTGAAATATCATCTACGAGACTCGGTCCCAACAGATCCAACTAACCTGACTCCATCCAACAGATAGGTGATCTACATGGCCTACTAGAAAGAGCCTCATATGGTTCCATCTGAATAATCACTAATAATTGTTTTTATAGGAAACTTAGAGATCACCAACTAAATATCCCACAACCCACCATGGTAAATAATGAACTCCCATATATTTGGGTCGAAATCCATACGCATAAATACTTATGTACCTAGCACCTTTTACAAATAATTCTAGAAGCGTGAAGTGAAATGTGAGTCATGGTATGAAACTAAAATATATAGAACCCCATGTGGGTGGACTATCATAAAAACATAAAATTCCATAATATTATCTATAGAGAAAGTATCTCGTATAGGTAAGAAATGATCTTCTTTCATCAATCATTCAACAATCTACCAAATAGTTTCATTATTTTGAGTCATCCTCATGAGAACCACCACAAAATCTGTTTTAATGTTGTCCAACTTTCATTATGGAAATGAAAATTCATATAGGAAACCACCAAATTGTTGATTCTTATACTTCACCTTCTAAAAGTTGTAGAATCGTGTCATTAACCCTATAATATTATTTTTCATGACCATCCACCAATACTGTCGACATAAGTCACCATACATTTTGGTCAAACTAGGATGCATCACCCATTTCCAGGCATAAAATTCAAACATCGTTTACACTCTTATACACATTGGAACAACAACATGGCCCTGGACATAGCTGATCTCATCCTCACTTATAGCCCAGTCATAAAGTGCCTCCCCACAATTAAGGATTTCTTTCAAGGGTAGAAACTCAGAATCATCACACTAACATACCCTGATCTAGCCAAAATTATGGATTCCACTGATACATATATGTTGGCTATCTTCTCATGGCCCTCCTGAAACAAAAAAAAATTGAATCTCATCTATTAAAGTCATCATATTCCATTCAGAACTAGACTCCCAACCTACCTGATTTTGATTTTTCCTTGTTAATGACTTTCTAACACTATTTTCATTCCCATGTGTTTATTCTTTCTCAAAAAAAGGACTTCATATACTCAACCTATATCCACTTCCAAATATTCATGTCTCATTGATAAAATTTGTACTTTGTTCTCTAATGATCGGTATACACAGTAAACTTTTCACTCAATAGAATATGTCACCAACAATACAAGTAAAATAAAAATTTTGCTAAATCGAGGTCATACATTGGGTAATTCTATTCATTTTTCCTCAAAATACATGTCCCATACACCACAACTCAATCCCCCTATATCAAAATGGCTCTAATACCATTCCCATATGTTTCATAAAACAGTATATACTCCTCTTATATGTTGGGTAGGATCAATATGGTAGTAGTATTCAAACTCTTCTTCAACTCATATAATGTATTCTCACATACTCTAAACCATTAGAAATTAAATCTCTTCTTATTCAGTCCCAAAAGTAGTCATTCCAAGTAGTAAAATTCTTTGATGAGGCTCTAATAATATCTCCCTAACCCTATAAATCTACATATGTCAAAAAACAATATCCAAATTCTTAATAAAAACAACTACCTACACCTTCTTTGGGTTCACTGATACACCTTCCTGTAATATGATGTGATCCAAGAAATTTACTAGATCGATCTAAAATTAGTACTTAGATAGCTTGGAATATAACTAATTATCTATCTATGTACTTAGGACAATTTCAATATGCTATTCATGATCTTCATCAGTTTTTCTATACAATAATATGTCATCCAATGAAACAACAACAAACTGATCCAGGTATGGGAGGATGATTAAATTCATCCAGTAAATAAACACATAAAAAGTATTCATCATCCCAAATAGTATCATGATGAACTCTTAGAGGATATACCAGCTTCTAAAATTTGTTTGTGGTATATAAGTAGGTCTAACTCTCTACTGATGACACCCTAAATTGAATTCAATCTTAGGGAAAACATAAGTGCCTCTCAACTAGTCAAAGGGATCATTGATATGTGCAAGAATATATCATTTCTTTATTTTATTTATATTAAACATCTCATAATCAACATATATGCACAAAGTTCCCTCATCCATTGAAAAAAAAACTATAGAACCCAAAGATGACATTCGTTGAAGGATAAACCCATTATCGATCAACTAGTATAGTTGAGTCTTAATCTCATGAAAACTCTATTTGTTCCATTCTATATAGAAAAATAGAAACTAGCTTATCTTTAGGAGTGATCTCAATCATAATATCAGCATACCTATCTAGTGGAATCCCAAATAATTACATAGGAGACATGTCCTAGAACATATACACTATATGTGAAAAGGAATCATTATTTACACCCATATCACCCAACAAAAGACATGAAACCTTGGCAGTGAACTCCTCTAGTTTCTGATGTATTGGCCCTTAATAGACATCCTATATATCCCACTTTCCATGATGTACATAACTTCCACACTCATGAGACTTGAATGTCATTGTCCTATGCTAAAAACAATGTGGACTCATTATTATACAAAATAGTCTATACACAAAATCAAGTCAAATCCTGACATATTAGTAATGTAGATATCCTAAAGGAAATGATATTCCCAAACCTTGAGATAAAAACGCTTTCACAAATAGATTTCCCTCAACCACAACCTCAATGGTGAATCTATCATCATGAATCTCCTCCTTAACATCACTATCAGACTCAACTCGTTAACAAGTTGTGTATATGTAATTGAATTAGAGGCACTAGTATCATGTAAGTCACTAGAAACCGTAGAATCTACCAAAATTTTAACTCTAACTATCAATGGTCCATCCTCGCTATGAACAAGTGTTTGATGAAATACATTTAACTATCCTAAACCTCTTCCCTATTCTATAGTCTGAGTTCATTAAGCTTTACAGCTCTTCTAAAATGGGATATCTTTCCCAAAAGTACCATGTCCAATGCCTCAACCACCACGTCTAGTAGAACTCTAACTACCTTACTAATATGGGCTAGAAGACACCCTTACATCACTATAATTATCCATAGATCCTCCATCATTACCCATCTAGCATAGGTTCCTGCAAATCCTTTTTCAATTCCCTATCCTTTAGAATGATCGAAACTCTACCAATATTTGGAGGTACATTCTTTAGATGTAACCCAGCCTACCACACTAGTGGAATATCACTCGAGTAATATCATGCATAACTGATCAATCCCCCTATACAGTCTTCTTGCTATCTCTCTTATTAAAATTATATAAATGATACATCATTACCTCAGAATATGTACCTCTTTGATATCTTGTATAAACCACATTTCCTCCATGAGAAGCCTCTTTCAGGTTCCTGTTATGTATTAAAGCATGCTATATAACTTATAAAAACTTATTTAGCTTAATGAAGTTAACATGGGACTTAATTTTACATTTAATTCAATCCAGAAAACACTTTCCAGCAGTAGCCTCATCCCCTACCAAAACTAGAACAAGGTGCTATAAATCAGTAAATAATCCTTCATAGTCTATCACAGATATGCTCCATAGTTTCAACCTTTTAAACCAAGCTTCCCTCTCATTCCGGAGAATCAAAGGGTAAATATTCTCCATGAACTTCTCATGGAATTACTTCAATTCCATATTCTTAAGCTATCCATCATGAGTGTGAATGTCCTACCAATTATTTTCTTGGCCATGTAACATATAATAATAAATTTTGACTCTCTTATCAGTAAGAATATCTATGTGGTCAGAAATTTTCAGGATATACTCAATATAGAACTCAAAAAACTCATGTCAACCCTCTTTAGTGAACATACTTGTGTGGTCCAACTGTAACTCTCATTCCAAGTCATATATACTTTTCACAACCCTCCATATGTATCTTTCCATGAAATACATAAAGAGAACAAGGTTCTCACATTAATACTCTTCTAATTTCTCACATAAGGCTATTAGAGCCTCTAATTCCACTATTGGATGATCATTTCATTCCATTCCCTCCTATCATCCTATCAACATGCACTGTCATGGAGGCATATTTCTAAAATTCCAAACACACATATTAGCACCCATAACACAACATTATAAAATTTAACAATAATGATACACATAAAATTATAACAATTTGTTCCCCCAAACCCCATCACATGGTCATAACTAAGGGACCATCATTACCCTCAACCATCCCTCATATATTCCATGGCTCACATAGGGTAAACATTTTCATAATTCATGTTTCTCATTAAAATACCATTTTATCCATTTCATTTACCATATTTAGCATCATTTACAATTTATCAACTTCATATTGGGATCAATTTTTATTTAAATTACACAATTAAGAAAACAATTTTAATATAAACAGCTTACCCCAAAACCCTAGTTTTTCGTGCATGAATAAAATGATGCATGGGAAAATAACTCCTCAGGGACTAAAATGATGAATGCTTAACAACTGTTATTAAATTTTGGTCCATAATTCAAAAAATGTAGAAAAATAATAACATCACAAAACAAGTTCATAACAAAAGGTGAAATAGCATTCAACTATAACATTAAACATCAATAATATCAATCCCACCATGGGTATTTGTTTTTTCCCACATACATGCGTAAGATAATCCCTTAAAAGAGATCGTGACCAAGGGCCACCTCATCCTAATATCATGTATATATTTCTCAAATAGTAAGTAAAAGGAAAATAAAGGAAGACTGTCCTTTGATACCACTTTGTAATGTTTTGACCCGGATCCCACATGTCGGTTCCCCGAGCCACTTTGTTGTGTGACCTCAGGAATGCCTCCCTAAACAGCAAAGGCTTATGACTAGTAGTGGGGGTCAAATATATAACATACGGATACTATACCCTCTTTATAAATGAATTACAATATTATAAATAAATAAAAAATAACTAACTAATAATAATTATAGCCTGAATAATATAAGTATCACATGATGACCAAAACATGAATACAATATCCAAACCAAAACAGTAGATATGTCATAATATATTTGTGTTCAATGTCAATATGAATACCCCAAAATAATGACACATTTAAAACTACTAGAGTAGGTACCAACATCACACCAGATTCCCTCATTCATGCTCTATCCAAAATCAATCATCTAACATAGGTATCTTGCCCTTATCCTACCCTGTAAACCTGAAGTCTATTCAGGTACTAATCAGGATGCCTGAGAAGTTATGAGTAAAACTCAGTAGTCTACCAAAAATGAAGTCTAAAACAATATCCAATATGTAATAGTTTATGTAGTTGTATAAGGAATAATGAAAAATAATGTAAATGGTTAAAATATTTCATTATTCTTTAATTAACCATATAAATTACATGGGTTCACGATGACACATGAACCATCAATACCTTCTTTTTCCCATGCTAGTGTCTGAACCATATCAAAAAGGAAATCAAAATTCATTATAATAGGGACATACATTATCAATTTTAATTTCAATTAATATCCTTGCTATGTGGAACCACAGTGTAATGCAAACATATTGAGTTTAGAACATCATGTCAATCACCCCATGAGTATTTAGAGCATCAGTTCTTTTCCCACACCTCATTGTTATCACATATGGGATTTTGAAACACCAGTTTGTGTCCCACACACATAGTTATCATGTATGTTCTTTTGAAGCATATGTCATTTTCACACACACTTTATCACATATATTACAAACATCAAAATTATAACATATTTTACACATATCAAGGTTAATCTTCATTAAAATTTTGATCAAAAATTCTCAAAAAACTTTCTTATTTCAATTATCAATTTTATCATGGTTCTTTTCTTTATTCGCATGGATTGATATGAACATTTCAACATTAAACCATTCATCAAAATTAAATCATATAAACCATTAACCATTTACGGTTAATCCAACCATCCCTTAATTCCCATTATCAACCCATTCATAATCATGGTAATCAACCATATCACAATCTCATTAACTGACTAATTATATAATCCCATTATTTTAACAATTACATAATAACATTAATTAATTAATTCAATTCACTTTTATACTAAAATTAAGGAAATTGAAATTAAAAAATTACCTAACCGAGATTATAATTCAAGACTATAGGAATTGACATTTAGAACACCAACCTCTAGTTCATTGACATGTGTTATCCAATGTATAAATCCACAAATTGAAACGGAACTATCAATTTCACAATAAAAATTGAGATATAGGAATAAAACATTTATCAAGATCAAATGTATTATTATCTTAGAATCTTATATCTTAACCCATCTCCAAAAGAGGATAAAACATTTCTTTTCATTCGAAAATAGAGATGGGAGAGAGAGTAAACCCCACTGAAAGAGATTACAGACCGGAAGAGAAGCAGATCTGTCAAACAGATCTTTGATTCATCATGAATAGAGTTGTATAGGCTTAGGAATCCATCCAGCATCTCTAAAAAACAAAGGAAAAGTTTTTAGGCATGATCCAAGACAAATTGGGGTTGATACCGGGGGATTCGGTATTTTTAAAACAATTTCTCAGGAAATTAAAAATCAAGCACACAATTTCTTGGCCTGGGGTGCACATTTTTTAAAATTGTATTCCCTAACAGTAAGACTATTTTAGGGGTCACATGGTTACTACTATATGGATGTAAGGTTTGATAAATGTTCCAAAAAAAATCATTTTCCCTCTAAATGGGAATGTACGGATTTTTGAGGAAGGGAACATGGATTTTAAAAACAGGGTGCCAACCATGCATTCCCCAAAACCACTCAAAAAAACCCAAAATTATCCTCATTCACCCAAAACATATCCAAAGTAAAACTCAACCTTTTTATACTAAAAAAATTTAAATTTGTACCTAAAATGAGTAGGAGACATCTCTAGAATGGTTAGAATCTTATAGCCCCGTCCTTGGAAACCCACTTAACGCTCACTTACCAAAGAAAATATCTTACAAAATCCTCTCCCCCAATCCCCTTGAAATACATAATGATGTTATGTAATCTCATAACTCTATGAATTCAATGAATTTGGTATCATATAATAGAAGAATCCCCAAGAAAAGTTTATGTTTTAATCAAATTTTATTCTCATTTTCCTCTTTCGTTCATCTTTGCCTTTATTCCTATCAAACCCAAATCACATAAGATTAATTGAGTAGTATCCAAAAAATATTAATTTTTTCACCTATTAAAATGATTATATTTGAAATATATTTTATGTCATACTTATCATTCCCCCACTTTTTAAAATTCCCTATAAATGGTCGATTAACCACCTGTGAGGACTTTCCTAGGTCTCCAATTATCACAACCATTATATATATTTCAAATATTACATAGTTAATATTAATAATGTATAAATATATTTAAATCAGGATCATTAAATTAGATCATGATGGGATATTGTAAGAAAAAAATTATATTAAAATGTTTTACCTTTCTCAAATTTAATTAAAGAATTTAATCTATTTATTATAATTGACTATGTGTGAAAATATAAAAAAAATTACTTTTGTTCCTGTGTTTCAATAAAAATATTTTTTTTATATAGGAGGTAGAATAGATATAAAGTAAATCAGTATTTGATGTATGGGTATTCTAAAACCTATTTATCTCCATTTTGGTTATCTATTATTTTTCAGTATTTTCAAAATATATGTTCTTCTAATGTCAATAAAATTTCCTTCCATTATTATTTCCCTTTCCTCACCATGGTTATACATGTTTTTACCTTGTTTAAATGGTTTTCTGTATTAATAAAATTATTTTCAAAGGATATTTTTTTCTTAAAATACCAAATTGAATCCTCTTTATATATTTCTTATCCACTCAAAAATGATGTTGTATTATGAAAAAATTTGATTCCCATTATTCATTTTGGAAACCCAAATACTATTAATGAAAGAATTCTTTGAACAAACATTTTGATATTGATTCCTTTCCATAGGTATATATCATGATATATATTGATATATGTTATTTTTCTATGTTGAATGCATGATTATGATCATTGAATGATGTGATGGGTGGACCAACAATTTATATAACCCTCTAATTAATTTATTAATGTGATATATACCATGAGATTATGTGTATTATTAATGAACATGATCTCATGAGATTATGTGTATTATTTATGAATATGATGCTATCTTTTTTCATAATTTGGATATTATATTTTATGCATATATTTTATGCATGAACATTGTGTTAACATTGTTCACAACTATATGTGGTATTTTGACACTATGTTATGATTTTTAATTATTACACATATTCCACATTCCATTAAATTTTGAAATGTTTCTTTCATGCTTATGGTGATTATCTGATGCTTATGATATGATTATGATGATTATGATGATTATTCTCACCCATGTATAATTAATTCATTTATCTTATTCCATCTATTTTATCCCTCCCCATACTAGAATTTCATATCACACCTTTATTTGACACATATCCTCATGTGATTACATGTACTAAGGATAATGTGAGCGATTTAGGATGGTAAGGAAGAAGGATTTAAATAATTATTATGTTTTACTATGTAAAAGTTATGTATGATCCTATTTTTCCATTAATACTTAACTATTTGATCCTAGAATGTATTAATATTATATTACTTATCACTGAAATGGTGTAACAATCATGTATAAAAATTTTGAATCACTATAGTTGGTATCAGATCATGTTTTATATAATTTGAGATTTATTTCTAGAAAATTATTGTGAAAACCCTAGGGATAATATGAGTTTTAGGGAAACTATTTTGATTTTTTGGTAATTTAAAAGAGAGTTTTGTTTCTAAGATATTAAATATATATCTACATACTTTAAGTATATTGGTATCTTTCATATATGTACCTAGGGGTAATAACCTTGAAAATATAAGATTTTGTATTAACTTGGTCTTAAAATGGTGCATGACAATGAGGAATTACTTCACACATAGTTTGAAAATCCTAAGGGATATTCTATAGTTAATCGCAATCTCTATAAAAATCATTATGAAGGATATATTTCTAAAGTAATTATTTCTTTAAAAGTTATAATGGATTAAAATTCATGATCCTTGAAGCATTATTTGATAAAAATGAAAAACATTGATATCTCATAAGATATGAAATTAGAATTAATTTTGACATGGGTGTAAATTATTTATACATTCTTTATTGCCTTATGTTTTTTTCAAACCTTTTATATTTTAGAATATGGTGGAAACCATAAAAAACTAGACCAATTACCCTTGTTATGGACAATGGAATGATTATCCAAATGACATTCCCATTATAATTACAGGTGTACTTCAAGACATCATTATGATTCTTACCTAGATGTCTCAGGATATGAAAAATAAATTTAATCATGTTTATTTTTTTCCATAAATGAAGAAAGGTGTAACTTTCCATGGAGTACTTTGTAAATAAACACCCAATGATGTTTAGTAAATCTTTTAATCCACTTGTCATGGAAAAGTGGGTTGACTCCATAGAGAATTTTTTTCTGTTATCCATTTTTATAAGAATTATAATGTTATAATTTTTTTCTATCATTTATATGGATAGGATGACCAATGCTGGGAGTTGGTAAATAATAAAAATCTAAATGTAAAAGGGGAATAAATTGAGTGGTTTGAATTTAATTAGTAATTTATTAATAATTTTTTCCATAAAACACATCAAAAAATATGAAGACAGAATTACTAGAGCATTTGAAAAAGTCTAGTGAATCTTCCATGACTTACAAGGAAACACTCACAAGGATATTAAGATACACAGTGACTACTGTTATCAAAAAATGTATAAAAATTGATAATTTGTTTTAGTATTTTAAAACAAAACACCTGAAGGGATTTAGATATATTAGAGTTTGAAAGTTAATAAGTATTTGGATGTTATCTCAAATTTCTGATGGAGTTTATATAATAGTATCATATACATAGAAATAAGAAGATAATATTAGAGTTTCAAGATGGGGGGTCGAAATAAAAAGAAGAATGGACAATCCAATAATCGACATCTCAAAAATATGGGAAGAAGTATAACAGTAATTAACTAAAATAGATGATGAAATTATTTAAATGTATTATATAAGTACAAAAATATAATTAACTTTGGGGAGACATAAGGTAGATTTCCAACATGATGGAGGAAATTAAAGAACCTAAAAATTCACCACCCATGCTTTAATGGTTCAACTATAAAGAGAAAGTGGATTATAGAATCTATTTCACTAAATAATTATTCTCTGATGGTAATCAAAATATGTAACCTCCAATGCAAAGAGAGAAAAGAAAATATTATCCCATCACTACTGATAATGTAGATCTTGAAAATAAAGTAGTTCACGTTACACTTCCAATTCACTAAATAATAGAAAATGAATTATTTCATTCTAGTTGTATGCATTTCTTTATAGCCAACATGTTTTTTGGAATTGATGAATCACAACCCCAATACCATGAATTATAGATATTTATAAAAATACCTAGTGGTATAATCAATGTAACACAAGTGTTGAAATCTTACTATGTTAGCATATGTGGGAATATTCTTACAATGAATATCTTAATCCCTCCTTTGGGAGAATTTGATATTATATTGGGCATGGATTGGATCTCTTTATATAGAGTTCACATAAAATTTCTAGAAAAGGAAATCTCCTTAAATATTCTGAAGCATCCCTTAATCCTATACAAATTCATGGTGATCATGAACCTCCTATGGAATATCCATTGATGTTGTGGTTGTTGATACATAGTGAAGAAGTAGAATTTCACAAAATGGTTGAGTTAAAGTGATGTATTAACCATGATGATATGCAAATTATGAGGAAATATACTTATGTATTTCCCAAATAATTTCCGAAACTTCCCCTAGATCACGATGTATAGTTCTCAATAGGTCATTCACCCAATTCCACGCTTATATCTAAATTTCCCCATAAGATGGAGCTGATATAACTGAAGGATTTAAAGAAGTATCTACAAAAAAGTTTTGTCAAAGGGTTCATATACCCTAGTGCATCATATTGGGGTCTGAATATAATCATTGTGAAGAAAAAGGATAGATAAATATTTATGTGTATAGATTAGTGGGATCTCTATAAGATCACCAAAAATAACATGTATCCCCTACCATGTATTGATGACTTTCTCAATCAATGTCACAATGATTAGAACTTCTAAAAGGTGGAACTTCATTATAGATATCATCAGCCAAAGGTTAAGAAGGAATATATTTAGAATAAAACTATCCTATTGGGATATAGACTCTATGATTTCATAGTGATTCCCTTAAAACATTATAATTCTCTAAAAATATTCATTTATTTAATGAATAGATTCTTTAGAGACAACATTAAATTATTTCTATTAGTATTTATTGACAATATTTTCATTTAATCTAAGAGAAAAGAGGAACGTGAAGATAATCTAAGTATTGTGTTAGTGATATTTTTATTGGATAAAACAAATGATAAGTTCAATAAAATGTGACTTTATTTTATAAGTAAACTCATATTATTTGGGGAATGTGATCAGAAAAAAGGGAATTTATATGGACCCATAAAAAATTGATGAATGGAATAGGTCTATTAGTGTCATATAAATCTAAATTTTTCATAGATTATCTTGGTACTATCATATATTTGTGAGAAATTTTTTCATGAATTTATAGCCCACTAACTCTGAAAACATGGAAAGTGTTAAAGTAGGTTTGGATGGAATAATTTTATAAAGGATTTTAGGTTATAAATAAGATGATAATCACTAAACCTATACTCAAACTACCCCCAAGTGGAGAAAGGTTTTTTATATATTTTTATTTTTCATGGAAATGTTTAGGTTGTGTACTAATGAAAAATTAATAAATGACATAATATTCTTCATTACAGTTGAATATCCATGAATAAAAATACCTAATTCATGATCTAGAGTTATTAATTTTGATCATCAATTTGTGGATTTAGTATCACTACATCTATAGTGATAAGTTTGACATATGTATAGATCAGAAGTGTCTAAACTATATATTTTAACAGATAAAGATCAACATGTGTCAGTGACAATGGTTAAATTTTATCAAGGACAATGATTACTCTATTTACCACCATCCTTAGAAAGGAAAAAAAGGAATTTGATACTCTTAAAAGAAAATAACCTATTAATCTGTCTATGATGTGGACTGAGAAAGACCATATCTTTATTAATATGCAAAGGAATGATCATTAAATCATTATACGTGGGAATAATTTCTACCTTTCAAAAATTATTTCCTAACCATCTATCTAAGAGTACAAAAAGTAGGAACAAATGGTTGATTTAGAGATTCAAAAACTACGAAATAATTTAAGTAATTTAAGCTTCATGAATTTCACATCAATAAAGATGGTTTCATTTAGTTTGGAACTATTTTTTATGCCTACATCAATTGAGAGAAGGAAATATTAGTTTTATTATGCACATAGTTCATCATTATCCATCCATAGTGGAAGTACCATTATATACCGTGATATTCAAGAACAATTATGGTGGGAAAACATGAATAAGGATATTATTGAGTACACCTTAAACTACTAGTTATGTCCTTAAGTTAAATCAGAGAGTCAAAAGTCCAAGGGGATGATGTAACTATTCCTCATGTACACATAGAAATAATAGAACATAATCATGGACATTTTATATGGTATCCCAAATACATCCAAATGAACGAATGTGATATGTGTTATGGTGGATCAATTCACTATGACTGCCAAATTCATCATTATTTGGGAAGAATCTCACATGAATAACTTCTCAATATACATATAAAGGAATTGGTGATGCTATATGGGAAAATTTAATAGGTCGTCTCTACTTATGATCCATGGTTACATTTTAAATTACAAAGAAGTCGCTAACATGATCTAAGTAATAAATTGAATTTCAGTATGACCTATCACCCTTATAAAGATGGAAAATTTAAAAGGACCATTTAGACTCTTAAGGATGTCTTAGGATCTCTCTAAATGGATTTTAATGTAGGATGGTAACAACATCTCACATTAGTTGAGTTCTTATACAAAAATACCTTTAATTAAAGTATTCAAATTCACCCATATGAATCTCTATTTGAAGTGATGTAGAACTCCAAATTGATGGGACTATGACGAAAAATGAAATATATGATAACCTAATCTTTTACATGAGATGAAAATGATACAACATAATATATAAGGTGCTTAGAATCAATATAAGAGATATGATAAAAACCATTGAATAGGATTTTAGTTTATAATAAGAGACAAAATTTTCCCTTGAACATCACCATGGAAGAGTTTCATGTGGTTTTGAATGAAATAAAATCTAATCCCTAGGTACATTGGCCCCTTTTAGATAATTAATAACATAGGATATTTGGCCTATCACTTAACACTTCAACCAAATATGGATTATGTTCATGTTCTTTTCCAAGTATGTATCCTAAGGAAGTACATACATGGTATCTCACATCTACTGAATTTTCTGGGTGTAAAATTAGTGAATGAACAATCTTATGAGGAGTAGATGGTGAAGATCATGGATTTTAGAGGAAATCTTCTATACAAAAAGGCAACAACACTAGTAAAGGTTCTATGGTGGAACAATAAATACATTGTGGTGGAATGGGAAACTGAGTAAATATTGAAATATAAGTACCCTCATTTATTCTCAATTGAGAATATGAGTTGAAATTTTGGGGATGAAACACTTAAAGGGGGTACGGATGCAGAAAAGAAGTGTTTATAAGTGATATTTTTTCCTAAATAAATTTTTGTTATATTATATATTATTTAAACATATTGTACACAAAAATGTAAACAAAAAAATATTTCATTGTTGAATATAATAACATTAGTCAACCATTAAATGAATGAAAATTACAAATATTACAATGAGAAAAAAACACTAGAATTATTATTTTTTTTAATAATACCAATATATTATAATCATCATCCACATGGAAAAAACTATGCAATGAAAAAATATTAGTGAACCAATCACCATCATAGAAAAGAAAAATATATAACCTTGGGTGGAATTAGGGATAATTTTGAATAAAGGAATGATTTTTTAATTATAGGAGCTAATATAACCATTTTAATAGTAATGTGACCACTAATATAGTATCCCGACCATCTGTAATAGTAACCAAACTATTGGGAATAGTAACATGACTGTTAGAATATTAATTTGACATTGAAATAATAAAATGTAATATAAATAATATTTCTCCTAAATAAGTTATAAAAATTTAAATATTATTATTCGATAAAAAAATATCAAGATTGAAACTCAAAAATACTGTAAGTACATTTATAATAAACATCATTTTAATATATTTCATAAAAAAACATAATTTTTTATTTCATAAATTAAAATTAAATATGTTATAAAATGTTATTTTGAAAATATTAATTTCATTTTAAAAATTATAATTTTGAAACTATCTAAGGGTTATTTTTTTAATTTTTTTGAATACATAGATTTTTAAGTGAATAGTAAAAATAAATTTTTTTTCTAACCGTTGTGTTTTAAATTAAAAAATTTATTATGAAATTACAAAATAATCATTTATAGAAATTTTGGCTCTTCTAAAAACATATTTAATGAGATAAATGTCTCATTTTAATAAAATATACTAATTTTCCAAACAAAAAAATTAATTCACAATGTCTAAAGTCTAGATTATTCAATTAAAATTACAATATGAAAATTTTCAAATTCCTTTTTAATAAAATAATGAATTTGATTTTTTAAAGGCTTAAATTTCCTAAATTAATTTTGTTTTATTCAAATATGATTTAAAATCTCAATAATATCACTACTAAAATATTTACCGTAGAAATTATATTTTATACATTATTTTCCCCTTAAAATTACCCTCTCTACAATTATAAATAACCACTCACCCCTCTATTAGAACCCCGCATTCCTTCAACTTACCAAAGATAGATATCTACACAAATCCCATATCCTAATTCCCTTATAATCCTTAGGTATATTTTAGTGTCTCGCAAATATAAGAATTCATGGTGTTTAATGTCATATAAAATAGTAAATAATAAGAAGAGGGTATGTTTTCATCCAATTTTCTTCTCATTTTCCCTTTTTCTTATAATTTGTCTCTATTCCATTCAAACCCAAATCATATAAGATTTATTGATTAGTATGTTAACATTACATTAATGATTCTACCCTACTTTAATTTTTATATTTATGACATAATTTATGTCACACTTCCCTTTCCTCCTCTTTTGAAATTGTCTTTTCAACTATCATTTAACCACCCCTAAGGATGTTTTATGCTCTCTAATTATCAAAACAATAAAGGAAGACAATAATAAATTATTTATAATATAAAAATTTATAAATATAAAAATTTATATGGTTAATTAGTTAATCTTAATAATTTATAAATAGAAATAATGAAGGATCATTAATCTGAATCAGGATGGGATATTTAAATGAAAATATGAAATTAAATAAATTGTTTCAACATTAATAATGGGATTATGTAATTGAATACAAGGATTATAAATGATCAATAGTGAAAAAAATAACATAATTTACTTCTATTTAAAATTTTTAACAAAAATATTTTCATTATATATGAGGTTGAAAATGACAATATAAATAGGGATTTAATGTAAGGGGATTCGTGATCTCAATTCTCTCATTTTTAGGTCATCTCAGCATTCACATAATTTTCTATATATTTTTTATTATAATATCCTTAAAATTTCATTCCACTTCACTTTTCATTTTTGTAAGGGGATATACATGTTTTTACATTATTAAATTTATTTCTATGCCAAATATAAATATTTCTCAAAGAGACATTATTTTTCCAAAACACCACCTTGATTACTCTTGATTTGTTTCTTATCCACTCAATAATAATGATGTTTTATAACAATAATGAATTATACTATTCAATTTCTAATTCTGAAGGTTACTTATGGATATATTTATTTCAAAAAAAAATATGAAATAAATTAATTTCTATGGGGTTATTTCATGACAATTATTTTCATATTTGCTATTTCCACATGGAATACATAATAATAAGAATTTTTAATGTGACTGGTGGGACATGAATTATTTATCCCTACTATATATTAGTTTATCTGATTTATCTCATGAGATTATGTGTCTTATACATGAACATGATGCTAGACTTGTTATCAATTATTATTTAATTATTTATAGAATTATGTCATGTGTGAACATGATGCTAACATTTTTCACAACTATGTGTGGTATTTGACTACAATGTTATGATGATTCATTATTTTTCTTGTGCCACATTCCATGGTCTTCTCAAATTATTACCTAATTATTATGGTTATGATATTATTCTTATGATGTTATTATGTTGAATATGATCACTCATGTATAAATGATTTGGGTATCGTATTACTTATATTGCATCCCTCTACTTACTGGGATTTTATATCACCCCTTCTTTAGGTATATCCTCAAGTGATTATATATACTATGAAAATTGTGTGTGCTCTTAAGAGGATAAGGAAGTAGGATTTAAATAATGATAAATTTTAATTATGTATAGGTGATTTATGAGCCTAATTTTCCCAAGATATTAATAATTTAGATCATGGAATGTTGTACTTATTATTTAATTTATCTTAAAACGGATTTATTAGTCATGTATGAAAATTTTTGTCACTATATATTTATCTTCAATGAAAAAAATCTTCTATCTTACACCATAATCCTTGGTAGGATAATATTTTGGAAAAAAACAAACATAAATGTAGGGATAGAATCTAGGATGGTATTAGGGAAGATAATGAAAGATCGAAAAGGTTCAAACATTTTGAATAATGGAGAATAGGTGGAACAATATTATAAATGAGGGTAGGGGAACCCAAGGAATTTCCTAAAGTATTAAATTAACATAAATTAATTTCCATGTTCAGGTGGAACAAAATTGATATAGTTAAAATCTAGGATGAGGATGAGTTAAATACATTCATAAAATAAAATTTATACAAGTTTAGGTGATGTTTTTAACCCTTATATCGTGGTTTTAACCTCCCCACATTATCATTTTTGAATATTACTATGATATTAATGTTTTTTTACTATTTAGGGGTTATGAAAGTCACTTTAAAAAAAGAGGTGACCCATAAGTGTATAATGGTTGATATTATTGATAATAAGCATTAAAATGGAAAAAATATAATATTTTCATGAATATAAAATCATTAAATAAAATATTATTTAACCAAAGATACCATTAAAATCATAATCAAAACTATTCACATAGTTTGAATTTAATGAAAACATTATAGAATATGAATTAAAAAATAAAATGTTTACACCTCTATAATATGTTATATTTATATAAAAAATTTTGAACACAACAATTCATCCAAATATTTTCACTTTTAATATTTTTAAAATTATTTATTTTATTTTTCATTTACTAGAACAAGCACTATACCAGTGTTGCATAATAATTTGAAGCAATTATTACATCACTAAAAAATAAAAATAATCCATGATAAAAAAAATAATTATTAATTTAAATAAAATTTTATGAATTAAATTAAAATATTTTTACCCATATGAAAAAATATCAAAGATATTAAAAAAAGGGTGGCATTTTCTATTTATTCCTCACTTAAAATAATATTAAGGTCATAATCAAAGAAAAAAGGAAGTGTGTTAACATATTTTCAAAACATGGATGATCATGGTAGAACTCCCCTCATCAAATAAGATAAAGTATAGTGTTATAGAGATTATAAAGTCTCATCAAAAACATTTAACCCTGTTTTACATTTCTTACCCTTGTTATGGTGACAAATCATTACCATGGTTATTATTCAAAATGACTAAATATAAAAGGGATTAATTTTACAATTTTAAAATGCATGATTCTGATTCTAGAATAAATCTTTCATTATTATAGTTATATAATTATCATAAATAAATTTTAATATAAATTATTTTAATGTAATGAAAAATAGATTTTAGAAAAATGAGATTTAAATACAAAAAAATAAACATATAACAAAATAAAGTATAATACTTATTCCAATATAATTAATTATATTGTATATAATTAAATGAGACATGTGTTACATTAGGGTTAATTTTGAAAATAATTTTATTTTTAAATTATTTTATTTTATGAAATGAAATGAAACATGTACAAAACTATGTATTTTTCCATTGTTAACTAAAAAATAATTTATTTTAGATAAATCTATAAAGTATCACCTAAAATAATATTGACATACTAATTTAAAAATTTATAATAATTTCCACATATAAAATTTCTATATATTTTATAAATTAACTATATTTTTCATGCATAAAATTAACTAAAAACATTTTTGTAAAAAAATATTTTTTAAGCATTAAATAATTCTACTCAAATTTATGTACTTATTTATTATCCATTAGAAAATAAATTTTCATTATATAAAACCTTTATTGATAATTTTAATTATTATTTTATTCATATTCTTACCGCTAACATGTTGGTTAGGATATAATGTCCACATTTAAATAATAATATTTATATAGTATATCACTATTCTCTTGATGCTCGGTGTTTCATGTAAAAAAGATATCAAGTATAATATAATTCTAAACTAAATTTTTGGTTATTATAAAAACAAATTTTTCAAACCCTTTGTAATGTCCAAATTTAATGGGTCTTTTAATCCTTTATAATTTAACTATATATATATATATGTATAATATTATGGGATGATTACTTTTAGAAATATACATATACTTATCTCTTGTCCTCCCATTCTTATAAAATCTAATTTTTTTAGATTATGTTATTTCTTCCTCATCATCCATGAACATGAAAATCACTTCATGTTCCAAATATATTCACCTTCATTCAATATTTTATTCCAATAATTAATTTCTTCATTTTTTTCATTCAGTGTTATATATGTTTCGTAACATTTTTTCAAAATGAATATTCTAATGTGATAAAAGGTTAATCAGATCATAAAAATAAATTTTTCTTAGATAAATATTTTGAATCGTGGTTTTATCCCACTTTATATATATAGATGTAACTATTTATCATGGAATTTTAATATCATGATATATCTTTTTGAAAACTTCATTTTTGAGGAAATTAAAGTGGGAAATCATTTATTTTCTTAAACCTTGCCTGAGGAAAAATATTCCTTCAACACCACATTTATAATAACTAGACAAATGATTACCTTATTATTAAGGATCATATTATATTATTTAGATACCTCAAGGATCGATATGATCACCATTTACTTTTAATCTTACCAAGAGTTAGATATGAATAGAGTTTTCTGCTGTTATAATATTTTAAATTGGTTAGTGAATACAAATTTTCCTTGTTTAAAACATCAGTATTAAAATTATGTAGAGATAATATAACTCACACTGATATGTGGGGCCTCTAACATCATTATAAAATAATAATAATATAATGGTATTGGATTTATAAAATACTCTGGGTTACTGTATTATATTCTTATAAAACAATTATATAATTAACACTAAGTGGGGAATCATGTATCCAAAACAACTAGTGAAACACTATTCCTCTTAGCGAATGAAATCTATATAATCATGGCCATTTAAATAATAGAAACAGTTTTGGTTAAGTAAAATCATATTCTTGAGGTGATTATACACTAAATAAAAATATTAAATGGAACCAACATATCTGTTTAAATGAGGAACAAACATATCCAAAGAAAAAATGATATATGAAAGTGAATGTTTTTTATGTGTTTTGAATGGGTAATGGTTGATTAATTTTCATACATCAAAGAAACATTTTTATCCTTAATAATAATCAACCAAAGGAAAATAAATGAGTGTTGAATAATTTTATTTACCAAATCATGAAATATAATGATAATATTAAGAATTATGACATTAATGATTATTCAGTGAACTGGAAAGGTATTCATCATATTGATAATGTATAAATTATGATGATATAGATGCAGTTATTGTAATGTTTTATAATGAATGTTTCATGTCTTATTATATTTATTTTTATTTTATTTCTTATATGCGAATAATATTTTATTTTAAATGAAATAGATGTCATAAAACACTTTGTAGGGATTAATCCCCCCATGATGAACTATTACCCATTGATAGAACTAACAAAAACATAATTAAAAAATATAATAATTATTTCATATACCATATAATGGGAATTTCTCATATAAGTATATTAACTTGTACTATGATGTTAATTAAATCATCAGGAATGAAAAAAGTATTCCAACATGCTAGTACACATATATTAATAAATAATTATTTCATTTCAACCAAGTTTCAATAGAATTTTTTAATTTTTAAGGTCATTATTAAAAATGGATTCAAAATTAATTCTATTGATAATGATGTTTTTGAATACATATATAAAATAATAATTAATAATGTGAAAACTTTTATTTCAGAAAAAAATCTACTACTTCCCTCAGGATTGTACTGTATTAATATATTCACAATGGAGAAAAATATATAAAACCATATTGACCACAATATATTTATTATATATAATAACCATCTAGGTCATTCAAGATTAATAATGATGAATAAAATAATTAAAAATACACATGATCGTCCTTTGTTTGATGAAAGGGACATTATACATAATGATTTCTCATACATTGGTTATTCTCAATGAAAATTGATTATATGTTCATAGCCTTCAATAATAGGGACTAAATATCATATGTTCATAGAATGTATTCAATGTGAAATGTGTGGTATGATCAACCTACTATATGGGACATTCATATATTTTTTTATCATGATTTATGAGTCAACTAAATGGTCTCATGCAGGTTTATTATCAACACACAACATGGAATTTTTTAAATTTATTTATAAAATATTATGTCTAAGAGTATAATTCCCAGATTATTCCATCATCCATATTAGGCTTACTAATTCTCATCAATATTAATAACATGAATTCAGAAATTATTTTATGTCACTCGTGATTAGTGTTGAGCATCATGTAGCTTATGTTCACATTTAAATTGTTCTCAATAAATCATTTTTAAAGTAGTTACAACTTATTACTAGACCACTACTTATGAAAACTAGATTATATAGTTCATTTTGGGGATACAAAATTCTTCATAAAGAATATAAAATTAGAATTAGTCCATCAAGATACTGTGAATATTTTCCACCACAGTTATCTTTATTCTAGGAAGAAAACTATTTCACATTTATGAATTTTTGGTTGTATTGTATATATGTATGTAGCTCCCCCTACAAAAAATATTTATGGTACCAAATAAATATTATATATTTATATTTTATATGAATCTCCCTTGATTATTAATTATCTTGAGACAAGTATAGAAAATTTATTCACATCTATGTTTTCTTATTGTCATTTTAATGAAAAAATAATATCAATATTAACACGGTAAAATAAATCGATGTGAAAAGAAATGTCTTGGAAAATGATTTTTTTAAAATCTTGGTCTACGTACAAATATAAGTAAAAAAGATGTTTGAAATATTATTACCTTGAAAAATTTATAAAATCATTTTCCAATTAAATTAAATGATTCCAAACAAGTTAAATAAATTATATATTTCCATTTTGAATGCACCAATAAGCATAAATGTCAATGAAGTACAATGTAATGGTGTTACCAATAATTCTTAAAATTCACATTTGAATCATAAGAGACCACTAGGTTAAAAAGATAAAAAACCCATCAAGTAAAAATAAAACAACCCATATTGGATGTCAAAATAAATTAACCATAGTATATTGTAAATTCACTTGATTGTGATGTTTATTAAGAAATCAATGTAACATAAGTACCTGATCATTATAAATAATAAATTCTAATAAATTATAAACATATTGGAAGATGTTTTAAGTAATTAGTGACCATTTTCAATGACAAATTTTATTCTAATATGGAACTTACAATTATTATTGAGGATTTAGAACACAAAATAGTTTATAAATATAGTGATAAACAATATTGGGATCAGTGGTAATATGTGATCCAATCTGAATTAGAATAACATGATAAATGTGATGTTTTTCAGTCAATTTTCAAAACAACTATAATTATTGAAAATATTATTTATAAATGATTATTTTTATGAAATAATTTTGAAAATAATAAATTCATAAGATATAAAGGATAAAATGTAGCTCATGTATTCTCACAAATACATGTGATTGAATATAATGAAATATATTCTCCTATAATGGATTTGATAAACTTTTGGTACCTCGTGACATTTTTTATACAAGAGAAACTTGAAATACTCTGGGTTATAGTGACCATATATAAAAATAATATTTTTTACATAAATTCAGGAATATTAATATTAAATCTCATAAATCATCTCCCAATCCCATGAATAAATGTTTTAGTGTCTTTTAGGACAAGTTATATAAGAAAATTATTTTACCAAACTTTTAAAAAATTCTCTATAATCAAAACATACAATATTCCATTATATAATTCTCATAGGTTGTACTTATATTCATGAACAAGGAAATATAATCATATGAAATATGTTATGTATAATAGTAAGTAATAAAAAGACTCTTCATCATTTCATCAAGTGTTGGACCATAATAATTTTAGATTACATGGGTGTGGGATAAATATCATATTAAAAGAACATTGAAAAATTAGAGTTCTCCATAAGTCATGATATAAGGAAACATAATCTTTAATGAAAAAAATTACCTTGGAATAATATTATGAGATACAAATACAAATTATGGTGCCTAATCATAGGCATATTATAAATAAATGTTTCATAATTGCATTAAACCATGAAATTGTGAACAAAGAAAAATGATATCATTTCCACAACAAGTCTTGTAAACAAATCTATATGTGATCATGTCCACATTCCATCATCTGGAAAAAAGTGAAATATGATATTGGACATGAAAAATAATTTGAATAATTATATATGTGATATTTTTCATACACAGACTTGTGAACAATTATACACTATCATGGCCATTAAAAATCATGTGAACAAAGCTATACAAGATTATTTCCACACACAAAATTCTTATCTCATGATATATAAAATTGAAGTAAATTAATTGGTGTAATATATATGACCCCACAAATAAATAAACCATACATATGTGTACCAGTTGAAAAAATCATTAAACACATCATAAACTACCCCTGAAATGAAAAATTGATTTCACAATAGTTCTAGATGGTATCACCAAAATTAACATCAAGAATGAAAATGGTTGATTCTAAAAAACCATTCACACCAAAATATTACTTCATATGAACATTTATAGGGTTATACATATAAAATAACTTACAAGTAAGTAAATACTTTAGATATAAAGATGAAAATGTTAATGAAATTATAATATAGATTTTAGAGAATTATTTTATCACTTGTGTAAAAGAATAAGTTACAAAAACATTAAAAGATTATTTTTTAAAAGGTAAAGTGAAATCGTAAGAAACAATTTTATTTTAAAATAAACCTTAATTATTGGATCATTGAAAAGGACGTGAATATTTAAAAAATATGATTTGAAAACATCTTTAAACCCATTATATTTAAAAGGAATGTTAAATAGTATAGCCCTTAAAAATAATAAATGGTTCTAAAAAGATGGTATGAAATCATTGGAAAACATTTAAATTTAAATAATAAAAATGAATAATTGATCCTTAAAATAATATAAAATTCATCAAAAAGTATTTTGGAGTGGAATATAAATCATTTTATCTTCAATGGATTGAATTTTTATTATTATTTTAAAATAAAAATGTTAGAAACACACATCAAAAAAAGTTATAATAAAAAATTCCATTGAAAATATGAAATGTAAAATAGGGAGTTCACATTAAAAACACATGTTTTTAATTAAAAATATGAAAACAAAATTATTTTTTTGGAATAATGTAAAAATAAATTGAAGAAAACCATCATTAAAATAAATGATATTTTTTCTCAAAAAAATTCACCTTTACTGTAAATAATTTTATATATAAAACATTTTGTGTAAAAAATATCATTGTCCCCTATAGATAAATGAGTAAATATCTTTTAAAATAGTAAATATATAAATGTATCAAACATTGAGGAATGGTGATCAAAGAATAACATCTTAATTAAAAGAAATGAAATTTGAGTTAATAAAATCCCACATGGATATCATAATTCATGAAGGAATATACATTTAGAAATGGGGTTATATAGTCTAAATTTAAATACATAAAAAATATAAAATTACCAATAATATAATAAAAGTGTATTTTTCAAGTATATATGAAATAATTTCAAGAAGGACAATAATAATTTAGTGAATGAGGATTGAGTTACCAAAACCATTACAAAAATGGTAATGTAAAAGTCAAAAGAATAAAATAATTATACAATTAAATAGATATTAAATTATATTGAAATTAAATATAGTAATTCTACTTCAATGTAATTTGGTATTGAATAAACCATGTAAGAGAAATGATGGTGATCAATATCAAACATGTCTCATGGATTAAAAAGTAGACAAAGAAACCCTTACCATGAATTCAAGCATAGTCAAACACACTCTAACCTCCTATATAACAAAAATAAATATCCTAATAACATATTAAAAACCCATATTAATATCTATATAATTTTATACTCTTAAATTATAATCATTTATTATATATTTAATACTTATTTATAGTTTCTTTTTAACATCGTATGTTAGTAATTATAATTGTTTCATATATGATTTATAATGTCAATATTGATACACATTATTTAATACCATTTTAAACATTAATATATTACTTAAGGTACTATAATAGATAAATAATATTTATTTAAAAATATATTATCCCATTCTTTAGGTGTCTTAGTTATGTTCTGTGAAAATGTAATAAGTGTTGACTTGTTTTGATAATTTTAATGATAGAAGATTATATTTTAATAAGTTATATAATTAATATTAAAAATAAAAAACCATAAATAATCATGATTTTCATATTAAATTAAAATAATAATAATAATAATATCTAATATCTAATATAAATTCATGATACATTTTTATATCATCATTCATATAAGTGGTTAAAACGACACAAAAAAATGTTATAACTCGATGTGTGAGTATGGATAAGGATGTTTATAATATAAATATAATAGAATAATAATTATATTTTTATTTTTTATTTTATTTGGTAAATTATATTATAATATATTTTTATAAATAAGGATAATCTAGAATAAAAAGTGGAAACAATTATTTCATGGAGGCGGTAATCTGCATAATATATAATTAATGTTTTCAATTTACAATTAATGAGAGGTAATGAAGGTGTATTATAATTTTTTTATTCATAATAATAATTATATTTTATTTGTCCCATGTATTGTTAAATTATATCCTTATAAAAATTGAATGGATGTGTAGGGGAAAGAAGAAGATGTCTCTTTATGAAGGTAGTAGACCAGACAAATTCACAATCGGTATTCTTTTTTTCTGACCAAATGGGAAAGAATAAATAATGGTTTCACCAATAAAATAATGTTACTACTGTTTAATAATTATAATGATTTCATTATATTATTATCATTATAATTGGTTTTGAAGATAAATATAAAGAATAAATTTTTTTGATTAATTAATATACATGTTCAAGCATTGAACTCTCTCTTGAAAGTAACTTTAGAAATAAAGGTCTAATGATAACTAAGTTATACTATAGGATTATGAAAATGAGAGAAATTTATAAGAAGGGAAAATTTTAATTGTTTTTTGAATGAAATTATAAGGGATAAATATAAGGACAAATCCATAAAATATTACCTAATTTTGATGTTTAAAACAGAAATTCACTTTCTTTTATTTCGAGGATATATACATTTTAGAGTTTTAGAGAATTAGTTCACAAATCATACATAGAAAACCTATATTTTTCATATTTTTAATTTCTAATTAGTGATCATTATTTATAAATAACATGAACTCCTTACTTTATAAATAACATGCACTCCTTACATTATATTGTCACAATAATAAAAACTATTCAATGTCTTGATCCAAAATAATAAACAAACGAATAAAATATTCAAAAAAACACACCTCTCCTCCAATATAAATACCACCCCTTCTCCTCACACCTCCAAAGCCTATAACCTTTCTTATATTATGGATATTTACACTACCAAACCTCTACCCCATGTTTTTTTCTTTCTATTATCACCCAAAACACCTATTTAATGTTCCTTGAGGATGTTCTCAAGGATAGGAACTCCAAAGGAAAAATATCATTTCATTCTTTTAATTTTATTTCAATTTTTTTTCTTTTTCTTATAATTTCCTTAATTCATCTATAAAATCATTAATTATGAATCCAGTGACTTATATATACTTTAATTTTATTATTATAATTGTACATCCACCATCAATTATTTTCTCTTCCCCATTTTATTATAAAAATGAACTCATCGTCTGTGAGGTGTCAATTTACCGACTTTGTGGATGATGAGTTTTCATTTTTCAATTACACCTTCAAGTATGGTCATAAAATTATTTTTAACATTAAAATATAGTTTAATATATCTAATAAAAGTTATTTACTATTTTGGAACAAGTATATATACATAATATTAATTCATAAGACAAAACTAGTTCATGGTGATCGAAAAAACGCCAAAATAATCTTAATAGTTATCATTAACATCTTATCTAATAATTCATCCTAATATCTGAAAGAATGATATATAAGACAATTAAATATTATGTATGTTCATCAATAATATATAATTATAATTCTGGATAATTATTTTCATTCCACATGATCTTTCGTACATGTATACAAGTGAACCAATTGTGAAAACCAAGGAAGCGAACACTTCTGAATAACGAAATTAAATCTTATAAATCATCAAAAAGACCATACATGAAATTAATGAAATTATAACAAATAAAATAATTATTTAATAGGTTATTAATTTAATTATTAATTAATATAATTTCATTATTCATAAATTAATGTACAAGTGAATAATGCTTTCAGATATAAGTTAAGGGTTTTCTCATATCAGCTTTATTTCTATGAAAAATTACTTATTCACCACTATTTAATGTGTGTGGTGTATGTATACATCCATTTGATGTATAATATAATTAATATATTTATATTCATGGTATTAAATGTCTTATTTGAAGATCATTAATTTTTATGGGGTATACAGTTTGACTGTTTTCCAAGTTGTAAGGGATTCTCCCCAAACCTCTATTTTTTTTTCAAGTTATGCTTTCTCTCTCATTACCATAATATTATTCTTCATTTTTATTAAATACTCTTCCTATATTCAGTGTTTACATTACAAATATTTTTATCTATATTAATTATTCATTCTTTTATGGGTAATTACATGTTTTATAAGGTTCCTTTTTAAATTCCTCCTGATAAGCAAGCTCAATTAAGGGGAACTTTCCAATTTATTACCCATTTTCAAGTAAACTTATTAAACTATTTTAGGTGAGAAATATTTTTATATAATCAATATTTTTATCATTAAAAACTATATTCATTTATGTTTTTATAAAATAATTCCATCTTTTTCACTTTAATCACCCTTTTGTGTTTTCCATTAAACAGCACTGAAATGGCGCATTTCTAAAGTTTTTTAAACACTCTTTTTACATTATTTCACTTCATTTTAAAATAATTAGTGTGAATGTTAATTTAATATTACTCAAATATAATTTCATTTACTTTTATTTTTTGGGATATACATGTTTACAAACATATTTTTATGATAAATACAAATGATTTTCCAAAAGAACACTTCTTTCCAAAGTAAAAGGGTAATTCTCTCAAGAATTTTTCAATGATTTTATTATAGTATTTTCATATATTTTAATACCCTCTATTTAATCTGACACATAATTGGAATTTATCTCTTATGTTACCATATTCCATATTTTATTGAATGCTTTCTAATTATTTTTACTGGGGATGTTGTTTTGAAAAAATCCCTCAAGGTAACATTGAAGCATTTTTGGGTTGATTGTGTTTGTTGAAAAAGAGGGTTTCCATGGTATATTGTTGAATTCTATAGATATTTTTGAAAATATAAGATGAAAATGATATATGAAAAAATAATTTATGATCTGTAGGTGGTACAAAATTATCATATATAAGGTGGCATCATTTTCCATAGATGATTGATGATGGTTTGTAATGTTTAGTGAAAGGAATGTTTGAGGATCAGAACATCAAAATATGGAAAAGGAATGAAGTGCATGAAATATCTAGAATGTGTGTGAAAGAGACTTATGTGCCAAATACGATGTCAAATTAGGATTTTCACATTCGGAGGGGATATTGTGTGACATGTCGAATCTTCCCAGAAGGGGTTGAAAATGCCTATAAATAATAGATTCCCCCTCCCCCTTCATTTGAGAATCTAAACACTTATGGGAAATCATAGCTTTTAATTATGAAAGAATCACATTTTCATGCAATATAAGGAAGTTGCGTGTAAGATTTGAGTTTCGTTTAAGAATGAAGTTATGCATAATAAGTGGTTTTGCATGCAAAGAGTAGAACATTTGTGCAAGGTGTGGTAAGGGTTTCACGAAAGATTTTAATTTTCCCATTACATCTTTGGTAAAGTGGTATTATTCAGTGGATTAAAGTGAGACAAAAATAGAGCATCTACATACCCTGGAGGGTTTATTAATTAGTGATAATGAAGGTAACTACAAGTCTAGAAACTATGAGTTGATATTATGAACAAGTAGTGAGCACACTTCAGTTGAGAGGGAAGGGAAATTTAACGTTGTAATTGGTTGTAAACTTCGAGGGGTAGTGATTCTGCTCCAAATATTGTAAACAGTAGTTCTCATATAGTGGATTTGGTATATTAGTGCATTTTTATTGTATTCTCTTTGGATGTATCCCAGTGAGGGTGAAACAATTAAAAATTCATGTGTCTCATTCATGCATTAATTTATCTTCATAAATTTCTTTGGGAAACCGAGAGAAAATTGTTTTTTCTAAAAATGAAACAAGATTATAAGGGAATGTTATTTTAATCTTCCATACCCTGATTTACCCCCCCCCCCCCAGGGTATTTGACATAGTGGACCTAACAGATGTATTGTCTTGATACCATTCACTATATTACTCTTGTTAGTTTACTAATTGGTGGTGTTATTTACATTTCATATTCTAGTTTCAATATGAATGTATATGTTGATTATGTTTCACCCCTTTCATATGAATAATGCATTGGACTTAGTAAGTGACTGGTGGGGGCCACTATATCCCATTGATGCATAGGTAAGCCTCATGAGACAAACAAGAAAAGGTTTTTACCCATTTCTATATGGTGTCTTGGATGAATCTGTGATGGTATATTTATGATGTCCTACAATATGAATTCACCCTTTATGATACTAGAAATTGATAATCCATGTGATTATTAAACTAGTAGAATATCTATGTTTAAGTTTCAATATCATATAATTATTTATGAAATTAATTAATGAGATGTTCTTTCTACCATATTATGCTCAATATTATGTTGTATTGTCCTGTGTTTTTAGTTATTCCCCATTCCTTAATGTTTGTTTTTATTTATGATTACCTTCCATTATATTTCTCACCCTTACTAAGAATTTAATCTCACCCATTTATTATGTTTTATTTTCACATAGGATACGAAGATTTATATTATTATTGATTTGAATGGATAATCTAGTAGTTTATTGGTGTTTCCAATAGACTTTATATGTTATGTTTCATTTCAAGTTGTAATGTACAAATTATGTTTGTATCTAGTTTTCCGATGATATTAAACTATTCGTTCCTTCGGGATTTCATTTCCTTTTTCAGTATGCCATTGTAGTAACTTAAGGAATCAGATTTGTTCTATTGGGGTTAGTGTCTTTATAATAATATTAGATTTACTTTTATATTTTCAATTCTCTACATTGTTGTTTGTATTCTTCCTCGTTTACCCATGGTGTCATCGTTAGACATTGTTGGGGCGGGTTTGAGTGTGATCGAACCCCCGGATTAGTGGTGGATAGCGAATGATGTTTGATATGGTACATTGAGGATGGATAGAAATTGTTTTTAGTAAGTGGGTGATGCCTCCATGTATTTGGGAACTTGGGTGGAAACACGAAGAGTATATAGTGATAAGTGGAGAAATACAGGGTTCATGTGAATATAATTTGACCACCAATGATGGATCAGGCGCATTCAACCTCAGATTTGAGACCCCCTATTAGATTCAAGGTGTAAGATATAGAAAAAAACATGGCGATATGCATGAATACATCCTTAGGATTCTACATAAAACCTAACTACATTACTTGTAGTCAAGGAACACACACTATAAAGTCCCCCAACAACAACTATAAGGGTTTTTTGGAATGATAATGATCAAACATTGTTTACGAACACATATAATATGTTTGACCCTATACTGTTGGATCATAATTAACTATTAGAGTACATAGACACAAGAATGACAAGAAACATGGAAACGAACATGTATACAGGCATGTCTTAAAGTCCACAAGAACAACTATATGTACACGAGCAGGGACATATGTAAAAAATCATGTCCGATAGAACATGTGCTTTCATCGGATGAATGAGACAAACTATGTAGTGCCCATACATGTTTTCTAGTACTAAATGTCCATCCAAGATGTGTTTAGGTGAGTACATGACAATGTTTCCAACTGAGGTCACATGTTGTGTGACCCCAAGTTCACTTCATCTACACTCCTTAGGAGTTTCTACATTGTCTATATCCTTCTTTTGAAATCATATTTTGGACCATGATTACCCTATCCTATGTATTTTTCTATGTATAACGTGATTGTAGCCTTTATAGGGGATTTTAAAATATATCTTGAGGTGTTTCAAGAGTGCATATTATTCTTCAGATGCTTGAATGATTATGGAGATTGAGTGGAATCATCAGAGATATGTTGGTATTGGAAACTCTCATGTCACACAAGGGCATGATTCCTTAATATTTTTCTATTTATCGATTGGTACCCCTAATGCACTAGGTAATGTCCCTCTTTCAACTAAGTGGAACCCCCTAACACACTATGGAGCGGGTACTATATCTAATGAGTGGAACCCCTTATCGTATTGGGGATAGGGTCCTCTATCAAATGAGTGGAACCCCCTATCGTACAGGGGTTTGTGTCCTATGTTATATATTTTCACCCCAAAAGATGTGAATTAGTGTAATGGTACGGGACCCCACATGGATTCTTGTATGAAAATGGGAGATTTTGGACATCGAAGATGAACCCTTTAAGTTGTAGGAAGACTCATTGTCTCTTGATGGGTTGTAAAGATGGATATACCCTTTCTATATTTCATGGGTTTCTTTATGATTACATATCTTGGGTATTTTATATCTTGTTATAGGTTGATCTGAATTATACAGTATTTATCTATTTCCCCCCTTTTTGTTTTCATATAATCCTAATGTGTATGTATATAATCACCCCTTCATGGGATTTTCTTACATGTGTCATGTCTAGTAGAGACAATATGAATTTCGATGGTGAAAAAGGTGGACCATTATGATACTCAGATTCATTGATCTTATACAGTGGTTAGACTTGTAGATCATTAGCTGATATCCCTCAACACTTTTCCCTGTTTTACCGTTGTTGTCTTTTTGGGACATTATATTTTGTTGGGAATGTATTTTTTCCTTTTTTATGATGAGGTTTATACTGTCATACATTGACGTATTACCTAGTATTTATTTCATAAATGGTTTTACTCCATATTTTTAAATCATTATTATATTCCACTAAAATTTTCATTGAGATGGTTATATGTATTTGTACAGGTATTTAGGCTAATCCATGAATTAATTTATACCTTCTTGATGTTTTTTTCATCCCCTAGAATAATAGATATATGATTGGGTTTTTCATACTCGTACTTCAGGGGCCAAGTGTGTCCCTGTTGGTTTCATCATGACTGAGTGGTATCAAATGAGTGTTTCCTTAGGTCAGTGTAAGAGTGAGACCACGGTGAGTATTAATTGGGAACATAGGGAAAAAATGTTAGGTTTTCTTGAGTGAGGCTACCATGCTATAGAAGACATTATTAGTGTGTTGTCCAATGTAACAAATCCCGATGAATATGATTTCTTAATTGTTGACTAGGAATAACGAGACATCAATTTTAGGGAATAATGTGTATATTCAGCCTATAGTATTGAGTCCTCTAACTTTACGTCTTGTGTAATATCCTCATATTTATATTCTCATATAAAAATAGTAGGTCTTGATCACTTTTAGGATGCCTCTCCAAATATAGTCATCTAGGTTACCAATATAGGGTTGTGATGAATTTTTGTTGACTGATGAGACCTCAGTTTAGGGGCTATCTCTTGAGGTGTTTCCTCCTGTCAATAAGGTTTTAGTGCCACTGTTTGACATGAAGAAGATAGTACAAGTAGGTCATGCTGAGGATGTTCATAGGATCAACATTTTATGTGAGCTCTAGTTTTATATAACAATGAGTTTATATGGAGACCAAGGCCCCCAAGTATCATAGGATTGTTTGGAGTCGGTGATCCAATAATTCAGGATTGTTCAAACCCTGACCAATAAAATGGTTACACTGGTAGATGTTCTTTTCCATGGAGTAGTAGGGTGCTGGTAGAGTCAACTGATACAAACCCATGATGATATGAGGCACTGATGTTTAGACATCCTGTAGTTCTTTAATGACGAGTATTACCCTTCATGATTTCTCTATATATGGATCTAGAAGATTATTGAGATGTAGTATGGTGATATTTTAGTTTCTGAGTATTCCATGAGGTTCAAAAACCTCATTATTTACTCCCTTTATATGTTATGATATGGATTATTTTAGGAACATAATTTTGTGAAGGGTTATTACTCAAATACTCATGAAAATCTAGTATCCATATAAACACTGACTTATGTTAGAGTATTGGAGAAAGATCTGGTTTCCAAGAGATTCCTTTTAGAGGGACACTAAGAGGTTGGAAATAATGGTAAACATCATGGGCCTATATCATCTGCAATATCTAAAAGGAGGTAGTTTTCGGGGTCTTGTAAAAGGATACCATCACACAGAAGGACTCGAGAACATGGGTATATGGCACAAGGAACACACAATGTATCTAGTATTCCAATATAGGGTTGATTCTATTCTTATAAAAGGAGAGATCACAAGGCATGTGATTTCTAGACATGATGTGATAATGAGGGAAGACATGTAGTGGATGGACTACCATGTAATATAAAACTCCAGGATTAGGGATATCATATGCTTAACTATGGAGGGACCCAAGGAAGAGATTCTAAATAAGGAGAATGTGAAGCTATAGGGTGGAGTTTATGGTGGAGAGTGACACTACAAGATATGTTCACCATCACCATTAGGTGTCCCACACAAGGCTCGAAGTAATGGTGCTTTAGGTTTCAGGCAGCTGCTGGCTAAGAAATGATATGATCAATAAGTTCATGAGATGATTCAAGATATGATCTTTTTCATTTTTAAGCTTTCACATGTACTGGTATACATAGGTCTTAGTCATTCCATTATTTCCAAATCCATTTTTTGAGGGATGTAGATCCCCATTGATACTCTTTCCCATTAGTTTTGTCAAGAGGTTCTGATTGGGTACAATTAAAAAATCTATTATCTATAGGTAGTGAAAGCTAGATTTTGGTGGTGAAATTTCTCATGGGACCTCTAGGCCATTATGATCAAACCTCATGACATCATCTTCAAGATGGACTCGTTTTCCATTGTGTATTCCAAAATTTATTTTCATCACAAGAATGTTAGATTCCTTTAGATGGATGGGATGAGATTATCCATTGCAGGAATGATATGTATCATGTTGAAGTGAGTGGGTCTTTATAGAAGGAATATTCTACCCATCACTCATCAGTTTTTCAGCTTATAACATGATAAATTAGGCTCTTTAATAATTTTTCATCATTCAGTAGTGGAGGTTTATATATATTTCTTCCCTAGTAATTTTCAAATACTACCTATGAGGTGGGAGATGGACTTATATATCAAATTTCACCCTAATACTACACTGATATCCTATATGAAATATCATATGTCCTTTAAAGATCTCTAGGATATGAGGATTCATTTGGAGTACCTTATAGAAAAGGGTTTTATTAGAAATAGTGTATCACCATAGGAAGCTCTTGTTTTGTTTTTGAAAAAAGATGACAAGATAATGTTTCTTTGTGTTGATTATTTCTACCCAAACCAAGTAATGATTAATAATAGGTAACCCTTAATGAGAATTTATGACTTATTAAACTAGTTTAGAGGCATGAGTTGGTTCTCAAATATTAATCTTAGGTTCAGCAACCACTAGTTGATGGTTTTCAAGGATGATATTCCAAATATGGAATTCGGATGTTATTACAGACATTATGAGTTCTCATTGATACCCTTTGGTGTAAAAAATTCCACCAATGTGTTCATCGAACAAATGATTCAAATCATCCATCCATTAATGAACTATTATGTGGTTATGTTTATTTATAAAATACTCATTTAATTTTCATCAATGGAGGAGAATAAAGACAAATTAAGAATGTTCATATACTTACTCTAGGATCGGCTATACGGAAATCCTTCAATGTTCCAATTTTTTATATTTGAGGTTCGGTTTTTGTGGAATTTCATATGTAATAATTTTTAATTGGTGGACCCTGTGAAGATTGATGTGGTGCTTTCATAGGTTCCACCCCAAAATGTGTCAGAGGTGCAGAGATTTCTGGGATTGGTAGGGTACTACATGAGGTTCACGAAAGACTTCTCCAAGATTGTATCTAATTTCTCCAACATGATATCGAAACGGAAATTTTTAAAATAAACCGAATAGTGTCAGTGATACCTTATGAAGATGAGGATGAGTTTGATCAGCGCTCTATTGTAGAGACTATTAGGGGAGGTAATTGGGTATATTGAGTATTTTCATGCCTCTGGAGCTAGGATTAGTGTTGTATTGATGTAGAGGGAGGAAGTGATTTCATATGGTTTGAGGTAGTTGAGACCCTATCAGTATAACAATATGACTCAGATCCTAGAGTTGGTAGTGGTTGTATTCGTTCTGAATATGTGCATGCACAATAATCTAAGTGGGCATTTTTTGTTCACTCAGATAACAAAAGTCCTAAGTACAAATTCACAAATAAGGTCTTAACCTGATATAGTGGAATTGGTTGCAGATTAGATAGGAAAATAATTTCAATATATTCTATACTCTTGGTAAGGTAACCATGGTGGTAGATTTTATTATCAGGAAGTCTCATTCTCGCTTAGTGTGGGAGGAATCTGAGTACTTGGATGCATTTCAGTTGGCTCTGGTAGAGGTGTGGGGTATAGTTTTTATATAGTTAATTGTGTTTTATCCTCTTATTCTATAGTATATGAGAGAAAAATAGTTGGAATACATAAATTGTAATGTTTTACATGACCATATATCCTTAAAATATTTACTAGATGGAGTTTTTTAGAAAGAGGGGATCATGTCATCCTTTTTTAGTGATGGACGGTGGTTAAAATCACTTTTTCAAGAGGTGGTGTAGATGGAGTTTCAAACTTCTCAATTGGATTTACATATTTATGTTTAAAATTTGTAAAAATACATTAATTTGATGTTTTTGTGTGATTTAATGCGACATAGCATTTTCTGAGTTCATCTCTTGGTGTCTCACATGTCAGCAGGTGAAGCTTGAGCACCAAGTTTGGGAGGGTTTGAAAAAAACTACTAATATCCTAGATTAAAAATGGGATGGAAAATCCATATACATTGTGATTTTTATTCCATGTAAAGGGATATTTTACAATTTAATAATGGTTATTTTTGACGGACTCACAAAGCTGGCACACTTTCGTACAATCTGTGAGTAGATTTTGGTGGAGAATTTTTTAAAGTTGTACATATGGGAGATCTTCCAAAATCATGGGGTACCATCAATGATTATCTCTTTCTTTGATGATCATTTAATGTTAGGCTATGTAATGTCTTGCATGAATCCTTCGAGACCCAGTTGAGGATGTGTATAGTGTTTTACCCATAGATGAATGGACAGGTCAAGCAGACTATCAAAGTATTGGATGATATGTTTATGACCTATGTGTTTTACTTCAGGAGGAGTTGGGAGGATCCCATTCCATTATTACAGATTTATTATAGTAATAGTTATAAATTTACACTCATCATGAAACCTTAAGAGTCCATGTATGGGAGACCATGTAGGTCACCCTTAAACTGAACAGAGATTGGAAATTTTTATCTTATTGGGACATAGATGTTGAAGGTGATGTTAGAGAAGGTTCATGTGATCCATGAAAACTTGAGGATAACCTAGAAAAGATAGAAATATTACACCAATTGAATTCATTCTCCATCAGTGTTTTATTAAGGAAGAGATTATTTCAAGAGAGTCTCTCCATGATGAGGATTTTAGATATTTTCTCGAGGGAGTAAGATATCTCTATGGTTCGTCATGTCATTTGATATCCTATGGATGGTTGGTAATATTTATTATAACCTAGGCATACCCCCATAGTTAGAATGATTTCATGACATCTTTCATGTATCACAGATGAGGATATACATGAATATCCATATTCCCCTTATTTATTGAGATGAGATGGACATTGAGGATAGAGTCACCTTATGGGGGACCGCATTTGTGATTGGTAATCAGTATAAGTGGGTCCTATATGGATAGACCATCCCTTTGGTTCATATTCCTTGGTAGTATGGGAGAATGTAGTAGAACTATTAGGAGTGTGATATCCTGATGAAGTCTTAGTATCCCGATATTTTTTTTCATGAGATTTTATGGGAAAACCCATGAAGGATGAAAGAATGTAATAACTCTAGTTTTGTGGATTAATTCCTTTGAATATTTATATGTATAAATATGGATTTATCTTTTGAGTCATCATGATTTTTGGGTATATTGGGACCCAAAAATCAATATTTTAAAAATATTAATATATTTTATTACACGTGCATGCATTGTTTTATAAAAAATGTTTTCCTATTATTTGGTATCTCAAAAATGAAATATGAGGACATGGTTGAATCTAGAACATAGGTTTTACCCTATGAGGTACATAATGTTGGTTTGAGCTGGATGTCCAGTTGAGGTAGTCCTTAGTGAGTGCACTTAATAAAATAAATTATTTTTTTATTTTTTTATTTTAATAACCATAACATAACCCTCCCACTGTGAATATGTCGTTATGATGTTTTTCCATGGTACCCTTGGAGGATTTTTAGGGAGGAAAACATTCTCTTTTGGAGGACTGGGATCAATGAATGAATAACGACCAAATTGAGGAGGATCGAGAGAAGAAAACACAATAGATCTTCTTCATAACTGGAGGATGTGTTCTTATCCAATAATCGATCCTTAATAGAGGTAGGACTCATTATTTTTTGTCTACCCCATTTTTTTAATTTCAAAATCATGGATTTTAATTATCTTCCTATTTGACCTATATTAATTCATTCTTTACCTGAGCTCATTGGGATAAATTTAATTGTTTAAATTAAATTATTTTTGTTAACCCATTATATTTCCCTTGGGTCATGCATTATTTGATCATTGATCTATATATCATTGTACAATGGTAGATTCACTTTGTTTAGACGAATTTCACCCCACTAATCTTTGTGTTCTTCATCGTTAGCCCATGGGGTCGCAGTTTGAAATTTTTGAGGTGGGTTTGAGTGTGATAAAACTCCTAAATTATTGGCGATTACAAGAATAAATTATGGAATGTTGATTTATGAATGGATATAGATTGTTTTCAAATAGTGGGTGATTCCTCCAGGGATTTTGGAACTACAGTGGTGATGGGAGTAGCGTAGAGAAATAGGAAGTTATTTACAAGCTTCGAGTGGCTGGAATCTAGCCTCTAGTGATAGATTTAGCATGGTTATACTCATATTGGATACCCTATACACTATTCAAGGTAGAATCAGTAGTGGGGTTATTGCGGTGAGATGTGTAAAGATATCCCTTGGTTTCTTTGGAAAACCCAACTACATAGAATACAGTCTTGGAACACATGTTTTGTAGTCCCATGGAGATAGAGGATAGGGTTTTAGGAAGGATAATGATCACATGACATGTATTCCCCTACACATTCCATGTGACCCTATGCTAGTGGTTCAATGTGTGCACTGAGAGTACATGGACATGGGAATGGCCTAGAACATAGACATGAATGGGTACATATGAATAGCCCAAAGTACATAGACATGTCTAGAAGTACACTGGAATGGAAATATGTACACAGGAATGTCCAATAGCACATCGGATGGCTCAATGTAGATGACAAAATATGTGCAGTACTTTTAATTGTCTTTTATAACTATACAAAAATCCAATCCATCTGTATATGAGGGCACGTCTAGGTATCCAGTTGAGGTCACATGTCATGTGACCCTAGTTGCATGTACTCATCCTTAATTAAGATTTTCCACCATGTGTATCTTCTTCTTCTCGGCTCAGTTTTTGGACCCTGAGTATCCTATCCTAAAAAAATTACCATGTAAAATTTGGTGGTAACCTTTGTAAGGTATTTTTAGTTATGGTGTGTGGTGTTTCTTCTTTAGGTGACACTTGACCTATTTTTGTGTTCGGGTGGAGTCATCATTGAGATGTTGATATTGGAAACCACCTTATCACTCCAGGGTGTGGGTCCCTCATATTATTATATCTACTGTGTGATACCCCATCCCTTCATGATTCACTAGTGTGTCGGCCCACTATATACTGATTGGTATCACCATAATGGGATATTGTTCCCCCCTTAATTTCTAGATCAGTGGTGAGGTTTGGGTCCTCCATGTGGATTCTTCTACAGACAGGAGAGATGTTGGGCATTAAAGATAGACCCGTGGAGTTGAAGGTAGACTCATATTACATGGATGGTCTATGAAGATGGAGATACCCTTTCTCTCTAATTTAAAGTTTATTATGATCATATTATTGGGTTTCATTTTCTCTCTCCATAGGGGTTAAGATGACTTCTGTTTATTTCTATATTTATCCATTTGTGTTTTTAGGTAATTTTGTTGGGTATTTATATACTCACCCATGGATGAGATTTCCTTACATGTTTCATGTCTCAGGAACATGAAATGTAGTTTTATGATGATATTTATGGAACATAGTGACAATATTTTTCATTTAAAAAGTATGTTGGTCAAACATGGAGATCAGGATCCAAATTCTCTCATTACCTTTTACATTTAGAAATTTTTCCGGTTACTACTTTTTTTTGGTTGGGCATTTATTTTTTACCCTTTGATGATTTGGTTTACATTTTCAAAATCGGATGTATTTACTATAGATTAATTAACTCATGGTTGTACTCTAGATATTTTTCTCTTTATTATATTCATCTGCACATTTTATGGATATGGTTGTGTGTGTTTATATAAGTACAGAGGAAAAGGTATCACACTTCATTTATGCCATAACATCCCTTGTATCCATCACATTGACTATTGAAGGTGGGATTCGGGTTGTCACACTTGGCCTTCCATAATACAAGAGGGACCTAGTGGTTCGGGTCATGGAAATCATTTATTCCTTCTATATTACTTTTCATGCTCATGTTATTAATTAAATGGAATTTTTTCAACTATTTATCTTTCAATATTGTTTATTCATTATTTACAAATGATAGAATTTATTGTATATAACACATACTGATTATATGAGATTTGATTTATTTTTCTTCTTTTCCCCTGGATATTAAGAAGGAATCTCTTGAAGAGTTTGAGGATAATTTTTTGTTTACTTTTACTTCGTTTTTATATTTTGATAAAATTTTGAAATAAAAAGCATTTTTTTATCTAGTTTTTTGATACTAATAAACTATTTGTTCCTTTGGTAAGTGATCACATGTATCAAGTGCTAATGTAATGATGTAACCGTCAAATTTGGGCTACTAGGTGTGGGGTCATTACATTTGGTATCATAGCATTTTTAGTAGAATCCTTGCAAACTAGATATAAAAAAACATATATTGGGGAACATAACCCTTCAAAAAACACTGATTATTTGTGTAATAATAGGATAATATCATAATATTTTTGGTAAAATGTATAATATGTTGTTTTTTAGAATTACATCCCAATCTCTATACAAAAAGTTGATGTGTAATTGTTGAAGATACATCTAGGGGTAATAACATTGAAAAGATATGTTTAAATATATATCATCCATCATTCTGATTCACAATTAGGGTTCCTTGGCTTATCACCTGGTTTGACACTCCTATGGGATATTCTTGGTTTAATTAAAATTTTCTTTATGAACTATTATGATGAAGGGTATAGTTGTTTCTTTGGAAACCTATGATATTTCATAGTAATATGGGATAAATTGATTGTGTCATGGGTTGATATGAATAAGGTTTATCATATTTTAAAAGGCATAGATACCCCTTTTTAGGTTTTATGTGATGGGATTTTAACAGGATTTAAGATATTTTGGGAGATATTTATGGGAATAAAACCCATTGTATTCAGATATATTTATGAGAGAATGTAACACCCCAAGCTTTCATGATACGCTTCTCTTTTAGTAATGCAATAGCTTGCATTGTACGCAAGTTCGAGATTCTAACACACTACGACCAATCAAAGTAGTAGTTATGAATAGCAATACCCACTTTTTGAAATTTTATAAATTTTATACTTCAAAATGGACTTCATTTTTGTATTCAGAATATCGAAATTATCCTAAGTTGATTTTTTTGTAATTTTCTGCGAACTTCCAATTTTTTTAAGAATAGTGAAAAATACTTAAAAATAACTTTTTTAATCAACATAATTTAAAGTGATAAATTATAATATTGAGTGGTTTTAACATATAATTAGAATATATTTTTACCATTTTATCGAATGGTGGTCATTAGAATTAATTTCACTTTGAAATTGGACATAAACAATTGTCAATCTTTTGATATATATTGTTTCTTAAAAACACGCTATTTGTTGTGACAACAGGAATTAATTATAAAATTAATTAATGCAACTTATATTTTTGTAATTTTTTAAAATAGTCATAATTTTTTACTTTGGAATATCAATTATAGCTTAGGGTGAAATTTTTTCATTGTTCTGAAAAACTTCAATTTTTGATGAATAGTGAAACCACTAAGTGGTAGTTAAAAAACTGATTTTTCGTTTAAATGAAACATTACCTCTTCTGTGATTTAAAATTCAAAAAACCAACATATATCATTTTCATTATGAATTAAAATGTGGTTTAATGGGATTAAAATAATTTTTTTGGTGAATAGTAACTTGTAAGTTTAATTAATCGTGATTAAAGGTAATTAGTGAAATTGAAGGTAAAAATGATATTATAAAAATATTAAATTTCCTTTACACTTGTCCTACCCTTATTGGATGATTAAATAACGACCAAGACAATCCATGGTCAACTTGGGGACCCCATGGAGCCACTAGGGTAAGAAAATGACATTAATGACATTTTATTTAAAGTAAAAATAAAATTATCACAAACATGTGTTGTTTTACTAAAACAATTATTACATAGGGTTATATAAGTTACCTTTCTGACTATAAATATTCATTGGAAATATAAAAAGATTACCCACATCATGGTAATTTTTTTATAATTTTTATATATTAAATAAATTAAATTTTTTATGACACAATGATGATGCAGCGATTACCTCATTAATTAACTATTTAAATAAAATAAAAAGATAATGTAAAATATAAGACTTACACATGTCAAAAACCTTTTGGATGAGTATATATAGAACCCTTATCACCTTATACTCTAAATATATCATTGTGGGACCTTTGAAATCCGAAAATCACTTCATAATAATGTAACATTTTATGACCTTCCAAGAGTGGCCCTCCTCTCCTCTTATAAAAGGCCCCCACCCCTACCACCTTATTCACACCATCCAAGCCATTTGGCTCGGAAAAATTCTTCCCAAATACTCTCTAAACTTCCCTCTTTTACTCCTAGAAGCCTAAATTTGGGCAGAAGTCTTCCCAAGGAAGCATTTGGATCAAATCAAAAATAGTTACCCAATTTTAAGGTAATGTCTTCTCTTATGTTGTTTTGTTTTATTTTTCTTCTCCAACCCCCTAAACTCTTTTTATTATTTTCTTTTGTAACAACACCAGTATCTTCAATATACTTGTATTTTGTTCTGACAAGTATTTTATTTACACTTACACACACCTTTGTCTAATGGTTAAAGAACATACTTTTTTTGTGGGTGGCGAATTACTACCTCCCAAAACGATGACTGTTCAATCTTCTTTTAACACCTCTCATGGTGGCCATTATGATGAAAATATTTTTTATATATTATATATATTGTGTTTATTTTTTCCTTATGATTATGTATTTTTCATTTATGGCATACCTTTATGATTTCCATTATGGGTAAACGCTATAATTTCATTTTAGGAAGTGCGGACTACCGCCCCCTCAAAGTGATTTTAATCGTTAAGGCCATGTGTGGGATGTATAAAGGATGGGTTAAATGATATTATACATGATATTATACTGGAATTACAATATACCTTTATATAATTATTATTTCATTCCATTAAGTATGAAATATAAATGAAAGTAGCGTTCATGCGTACGTACGTCTTACCGTCTCCATGAACGGTGCATTTCATTTCTTACCTCTAAATGTTATGTAATATTATAAAGGCAAGTATATAATGGATACATATGATATATATGATATATACATCATGAATATAATTACAGATATAATGTATATTTTACCACATGAACAACTTGTAATTACAAGAAGTTTATTTTTGACTCAAGTACCAAAGATCGACAAAACGACCGTTATTAACATAAATAATTACATAATGTTCATAACATGGTAATAAGTAATATAAAAGGAATAATAAAATTGAAAAAGGATCTTAAGAAATTATAAATTAACTCTAGATTATTATTCAGGAGGTTAAAGAATGGTCGAGTCAAGTCGGACACGAGGTAATGGAACTTCTTAACCCAATTTCCATTCTTTGGGTTAATCTCCTACATTCAAATTTTGTTATGAGATTATTATGTCCTATCTTGTATTTGTACTTTATTTATGTGTACTTATATTGAATACACATAATAGATCTATTTTATTTAAAAAAATGATATTGGTAAGGACTTCGTCTCAATCTCCTTTCATTGAGGCATATTTTATTTTATACACAGCTTTCTTTTAAACGGTGTATAAACCCCTTTGAATTTTACATTTATTCAAAATGAATCTTTTTTATACGAAGCGTTCTACTAAACGAAAAAAGGGAAAAATTTTTCCGTATGTATACGGCAACAACAACTTCTCCACCGCCGTGACCATTATTTGAGTTTCGGATTCCTCTACAAGCCATAAATTTTTTTAAATGAAAAATAAATACAATGTTTTAATTTTCGTCTATTTTGGTATTGAAAATGGTTTTGAAAGTGTTTTTGTTATATCAATGTGTTGTATTGATATCTTGTGATTAAAATGTGTAAATGTTATGTTTCCTTTATGCATGTTTTATGTGATATGATTATTTTATGGTTTATGATATGTTTAAACTTATTCATATGAGGAATGAATTGGACTTAATAAGTGACGGGTGGAGCTCGGTATAGCTCCTCGATGCATCGGCAGGTCTCATGAGACAAACTAGTGTCTTGGCACGAGGCCTTGAAAAAATCTTATTTCTAGTCTTGGAACGAGACCTTGGATACGTGGTTATGATAGTCTTGCATTATGCATTCCATCATTATGAAAGTGGTTATTGATATTGCCTGTGATTATTCGACCTTTAGAATATCTATGTGAAGAATTAAATGGCATTATCTCATTTTACTTTTGCCATATTATGTTGAAGTTCTTGTTTAAAAGGATTTTTTTTTAGTTATACATTGCCTTAAATGTTTATGTTTATTTATAAAATCCTTCGCTAAATTGTTATCCTTACTGAGCATCTGAGCTCACCCCTTTCAATGTTTTATTTTTCCTAGGATGTGAAGAAATATTTTATGACTGACCTACAGGGATAGTCTGAAGGGGATAGAAGTGTGTACTATGGAGACTATGTTATTGTGATTTTTCACTTTATAATGTAATATAACATTTATGAATGTATCTATTATTTCCAAGGCTACTAAACTAATCAGTCTTTCGAGACTTGATCTTTTGTGATCATTCCAATGTTACACAATAATGCATCGACTCTGGGTAATTGGGGTCAGGGCGTTACATAGAATGATATTTAAGGAATAATTCATTGACATTGGGTGGAAATGTTTTTAAATTTATTGATAACCATTATGGTTGATAAGAACATTGCTATTAAGGTGATAATAGTTAATTTAGATTATTTAATTTTGTGTAAACAATATATTGTATAGAAAACCATATTTGTTTAATGTGTTTTGATTATTACTATAAATTTTTAGGATGTTAATAACATTTTTCAAAATTATATTCAAATTATATTAATATATTTTTGGAAAAATTATATCTCGAATGGTGGGTGATAACCTATCATATCCGACAAGGCAGTAGTGCTTGAACCCACAATATAATGGTGATAAGGTTACAACACCTACTATTGGACTATGGGGTTCCATTGTTAGTATGATATTTTTTTCACATAAATGATTTGAAAGATAAATATTAAGTTTATTTTTGGAAGTATCTTATTGTATCAAAAATTAATTAATTTTTTATTTTGAGGTAAATAATGATAATTTAGAAGACATTATATTATATTGTGGTGTATATAACATTTAGGTTTAACATAATGTATTATTTGGGAAGAATGATATTAGGTTTTTGGAGCTATATGTTGAAGTGTATGAGATAAACTTTCAGGGTAAAAGTTTCCCTAATGTTGAGGTTATAATGGTTATTTGGGATATAGTTTTTTTATTTCTCGAATGAACTATGATAAAACATTGGTTTATTTTTAATTTTTGTGAGTAATTTATTATTTCTTCATATGAAGGTTTATAAATTTTAGATATTGTCTTTACTTATGTTAATTATTTCAATTTTTGTAATTTTATAAATATAGGTGAAATATAATTTTATTCTTTTTATGGATTATGTGGTCTATTAGATATTGATTTTAGTGATTTAGGTGTGAAAAATCATATTGAATACTCATTATTTATATAAAAATATGAGATTATGATGGAAATTGATTAAATGGTGCAATTATACAAGTCAAATAATTATATTTATTTATTTTATATATCTAAATGTTAAGGTAATTCTTAGACTCTATGAAAAGGTTCCTGAAAAAACTGTTATCATACTACATTTATTTCCAATTAATTGATGGTCTGCTTCATACATCATTGATTTATGGTTTTATGGTCACTAACTTTCTCATGTACAAGTTCTTTGTCACTATATTTTGTACATGGATGGTATATTTCTCCTCGATGTATATATTATAACTTCCCATTAATGTTCTCCTTATTTGGAAAACAACCTATGTATTACTGTAGGTAACTTTTATCATTCTCCTAGAGGATATTCTTAAGTTAACTTACATTTTCTTTATGAACCACTGTAATGGATTTAGATAGATAATGACTATGGATGACCTATATTAAACATAATGTCTCTTAGGTTGAAAATATGGTGTCATGGTTTAGACATCCTATGAATTATTTTTCATATTAGATGATTACTCATTATTGTTTCCTACATTATTATTTTAGTTTTAGTTAATGGTTAGAATTATAAGGAATTAAATTAAACTGAATGTGATAGATGATTTAATAATTTTCCTCATGATAAACAAAATGATATGGGATACGGAATGTAAATGATTGTGATTATTCCTATCCAATTATCTTATTATATGATTAACAGTCAAAACATAGGTATGTTTTTAAATGAACCAAATAAGAGAAAAATTGTGATTCGTGAAGATCATGTAGAAAAATAGATTCAACTTCCTATATGTCGAGAGTGTGCAAATAAAAACTCAGGAAAATGAATCAAATGAATGGGAAGATGTCTTCAGTTTGGAAAAAAAGACATATAGAATGTAATTGTGAAGAAAAAATGAAAATTTCGGTTAACACAGTAGATGGTAATAGTGGTTTTTATAAGGTACCGTCTAATGTTATAAGTTTCAAATGTTGAATTTATGTGAAACAGGTAAATCAATTTCCTAGGGGAAGCTCAAGAATAATATTAGTAAGGTTGTATGAGTAAAGATTTTATTATTGATAATGAAGAGACTATGAATTAAATATTAAAATTATGAATTATTTTAATAGTATTACTAATTTTAAAAGTAAGAAGCGTGATTAAATTTTAGTTGATGAATATTATGACATGTTTTATATTTAATAATATAGGAAGGAAGTATTGAGGAATAATATGAAAAATTTTCGTTAATGGTTTAGGAATGAAGTGGGTTTATTAATGTATTTATGTATTGGGATAATGGATTTATTTTTTAGTTGTTTTTTATTAATTATATAGTGTTTATATGAATCATAAATCATATATGTATTATTATATTGAAGTTTTTATTTAATAATTATAAATCATATGATTAATTTTAAAGGTAACATGGAAAAGTTTATAGAGGTACGGTGGTATTTTCGAAAAAAAACATGCATAAGGCATATATAACTCTTAATATGTGTCTAAGGTTGAGATAATAATGTTTTTTTTTGAATAATAGATGATTGATATTGATAAAGTATAATGGATATCATTTGATACATTTACATTAAAAAGTGATTTGAGAAGAAATTGATTTATGTTATCCATGATGAAGTTAATATTAGTTTTGGATATACGTAATATATTTGATACTCAATGATTTTATTTAAGGAATTAGGATAGAGTAAATTTTACTGAAGCATGTATGTTTTCAATAAGTTTTTACAATGATTTATGTTATAACCATGTTTTAGGAGAATATATGATCAAGGTAATCACATGTTTAAGATGTGATATTAAGAGATATTTTATATTTTTTGGTGACTAAAGTTGAATTTATTTTGGATGTTTTGTGATATTTTTCAAAAAAAATTGGATTTCAATTTTATTATAACATATTATAGAGGATTATTAAGAGAAAATATTTATGGAATGGTTAATATTTTACTTTGGGTGATAATTTTGATCTTTTAGATATTAATGTATTATTTAACCATATAAGGATTTTAGCATATAGGATAAATGGCCTGAATGGCCTGAAGGCCTTCATTTTTTATTGATATTTTGATAACCCCCCTTTCAAGGGATGAGGGGAACCCTTACAGGGCCCATAGGCTCAGAGAATACATGGCCCGTTGGCTTAGGAGATTACATGACCCGAAGGTCTTAGGGAATTCAACTAGAAAATCTATAAGGAACTACCCCTCCCCAGCATCTGAATCTTGATAGTAGCTCTCCACCTTTGCATGACCTTCTGGCTAGGCTTCCCATGAAAGAAAAGGCTGGTACCGATGGTATAGCCATACCCTCTCATTCTGTCAATCCATTTGGCTCCGCTCTAGTGAGTGCACCTGCTCTGAATCCTCTTCTAGGGATGCTCCTTTTTTGTAGTGTATCTAGGGTCGGCATTCATGTGGCCCGAAGGCCTTGGGGTGGCCCTAAGGCCTTAAGGTAGCCTGAAGGCCTTGATAATCAGTTGGCCTAAAGGCCTTGGGTGGCCCGAAAGCCTTACAGGACACGAGGACCAAACCGGAGGCCCGGAGGCCCAGATGGATGAATAGTTTTGGCTGCTACAGTACCAAACAGTGCCTGCTAAAGATCCCATATAGTACTGCTACAGTACTTCTACAGTACCTGGAAAGATGCCTCCACCCGGATTTGATCTCGGGTCTCTTGGATGCACCTAATGAGTCCTCACCAACTGGGATGAGGCTCTTGTGAAATTAATAGGATAAATGGTGTTAACTATTATTATTTTGGTAAATATTTTGAGGCAAAAGGAATGAATTTTCATTTTTTTATGAATCATATGATTCAATAAATTTTTATCTTAGTGATTTTGGAATGAAAAAAAATCCTTTTGAAAATTCATTTATTTTAGTAAGAGATTAGCTAAAAGTCTAAATTTATTAAAGTATAACCCATGGATGAAAATATGAATATTAAATTGAAATAAATCCATAAAATATATTTTATCACCTCTTATAGTAAAATAATTCCTCAACTCTAGTGAAAAGGATCATAAAATGATTTTTCCATTCTTCAACTATTTCTAAGGATTTTATGGTCATTTTCACCCCTCACTAATTTGTGGTTTTGGGGTTATTAATATTATCATAACAATGTTTTCTATAAATCTCTATTTATATATAGATATTATATTTCTCCTATATGACCCTCTTTTCACTTCCACGTTATTTTCTCTTTATCTTGGAACCAAATTATGTGTTATTTTAGGTTACCTTTGTGTTTCCCACTTCCTCTTTCCAAATAAACTTTTATTTTCCTAATTTAAAATGTGCATTTTCAAAAACGGTATTTTGAAATATCAACCCTTTGATTACCAAGATATAAATTGAGGGGAAAATTTTTTTATGGGGGATTTTAAAACCCTGAGATTTCAGATTTTTTTATTTAAATAAAATTTTATTGTTTTGTATCTTTCCTTACACGCATACCCAAGGGTTTGTGAGACACGATATAGTAATATTTTATAAACAAGCCATAAAATAGTATGGTATGAATAATAATAACTAATTTTTGAAAAATATGTATAAAATTTTCGAATAATTAAAATTTATTGATTAATTTAAAATAACTATGTACGCAATTTTCAAAAAAATCATTTTAGGCTTCACAAATTTGTTTTCTTGAAAAAATTTTGTTATGTCATTTTACAAAGACATTAATTATAATTAAATTCTACCTTTTTTAAAAATTTATTTGAGGAAATTAATATCCTTTTCTAAATAATAATTTCAATATTATCTTAGGGTTATTTTTATGTATTTTTTGAAATTATTTATTTTTTCAATTAATAGGGAAACATAACGATTTTTGTAAAAACTATCATTTATTTTGATGTAAAAGTACCAATATTTTTTTAATATGATATTTATGTGAAATAATTTTACATTGATTATAAATTATCTCATTATTTTCAAAACAACTATCATTTTACTTTTAAAAAAAATTCTTGGGGTCAAAGAATCTTTTTTATTGAAAACAGTGGTCACTTATTTGGGTAGAGGAGACCGGTTACAGGGCCCATAGGCCCAGAGGTCATTAAAGGAAAATAAATGGCTTGAAGGAAATTTCTTTTCAAAATTTCATTGTAGTACTTATATAGATCATTTTCTTCTATAGTACCATAATTTCTATTGTTCCTACAATAGTGAAAACCAGTGCTACATTTTCATCGGAGCTACAGTTTCACTGCTGCTATAGTTCTGCAACAATACCACTGCAATGAAAAAATAGTATCCCTTTCCAAAGGGGTTTTAAAGCCCAAAAATTGATTTAGTATTAAAATTTTCTTACCAATAATTTAATACCCAACTAAAGGAATATTCATTATACTTTATTTTTGTGTGAAGTCAATTTTTGGGAATAATAACACATTTTTCTAAAAATTGTTTTTATGTTCACAATGTGTTTGTTTATTTAACAAATTTAACTAATATATTTTTATTAATTGTTTTAATTTTATTAAAAAAATATATATTCAATCATATGTTTTATTATTTATTTTTTGTTTTTTTCTGTGAAATTATTGGAAAACAAATCTTTATGCTTAAATTTTCTTTTTTTTCAAAAGTGAGTTTTTTTGCAGTTTATGTGGTTATTTAAAATTAAATTCTAAAACATATTAAAATTAAATATATAAAAATTCTTCCATATTTTGGAAAATCATGATTATTATAATCAAATGGGGTCAACATAATTTTTGTTCATAGAGAATCCAAAAAATTGTAAAATTTTGGTGTCATGGTTAATGTTAAAACAGGATTATTGGGGGGTTAAACTAAGAGATAAGGGAAGGATTTCCAGAAAAAAAAATATAATTCATATTTTATAAATATATTTAGACATTACGTTGTCCTAACTTATAATCCCAGTGCATTATGAACCACATTACAATTTAAGTTTCCTTCTATCATTGAAATTGTTTGATAAATTCTGTGTGTGTCCCTCCCCTCACTTATAAAAGGAAACATATTACCCTCCATTATTCAGACCATTGTATCCTTCTATATTGTAAAATCCATAATAAAACATCATCCAAGAATCCTTCCCCTCATTATATAGCTTCTTTTATTCTCATATGACTATCCCTTCAAGGATTAATGAGTAAGACATAAGAGGTCTCTCAAAGAAGATATATAGATCTTAAGCACACTATTTCAATTTTACTTCTTCTTCTACATCAGATAAAATTATTTAATCCATCAGAATATTATTTTTAAAGAATCATAAATACACTAATATGTTACTATTATTATTTAACAATGTTTTACCACCTATTATCCATAAAATGGGATATGAAAGTACCACTCATGCGTATATATGTTATATCGCCTGCATGTAAAGATACAATTCATTTTTCACAACCATCATTCATGGAATATTGTTATAATAGTTTTAATGTTTATATATGATCTTTATGACATAATTTTTCTTATTTAATTATAATATTATATCTACCTTTTTAACTTTTGATCCATTGCTAACGACAATGTCACTCGTGTGCATGTGTGGACTACAACCTCAATGAAGCGATGTAATTTGATTATCATTTAATCTTAGAGTGGATGATAAAAAAGGAAATATTTTATGATCATATATTATATTTAAAAAATAATAATTATTCTGTGAATTAAAATTTTCATTGACATTTCTTTCATTCCATCCATCGAAAAGTGGAAGCATCACTCGTGTGTACGTATGTAGTACCTTCTCCACATAGTGATGTAATTCATTTTTCATCACCAATTAATATAAATGGTTATAAATATGTATATTATGAATATATATGATATTTATATCATTATTAATATTCTATAGATGAATACTCTATGATAAAATTGAATTTATGATATCTATCAAACCAAAACATGCATGAAAGATGAAGCACTTAACAACCAAAATGATAGTGACAATGAATGATTCTTAATGAAACAGATAGAATATGTTATAGGTATAATATTTATCATATTATAGGTATTATTATTGTTATATTATTTAATTAAAATAAAATTTTAATTTATTATATAGGTGGATAAAATTCTTATGAAGCAAGATGGAATTGAGGTAACAATTACGTCTCAATTTCTCTTCTATGAAACACGTGTCAATATTATGAACCTATTTATTATTTATATGGTGTATATAATAATTAAGAATTTATTTTAAAATAATACATGATTTGATACAAATTATTTATACATCCTTATGATTTTAAGTATTCCAATGATTTGTTATTCAAAAATTACAAAAGTTATAATGGTTGTTCATCTCAATTTTGCTTCATTAATACATGTTTGATGTTATGCACCTATTTATATTCATGAAGTATATATATGGATCCATTTAATTTTTATATCATGAATAATTATTATTTCTTGGTATTAAAAGTTAAAATTCAAATTATTTCCCCGAGGGAATTTTATTTGTATGTTTCCTAATTTGTAAGGGTTTACCATCTCAAATTGTCTTCTTTGGGACATATGTTATGTTTTATACCAATATTATTTTTATGTGGTGTGTATAATTACCCTATAATGTTTTTTTATAGTGATTATACATATTTTAATGATATTTAATGTCGAATTTTATGTTATTTCTTTCATGGGGTCATGAATCATTTATTACCAAAGCATTAAGTGTTTAATGTTACAATCTCATCTTTATCAGGATTGTTTATGCATATATTTTAGAAAAAGAAATTATATGATATATATCACAAAATTATTATTTTTGGTTCATTTAATATGGTTATTTATAAATAATTCATGTTTTCCTTTCATTTTCCTCTATTTAAGTGTTGAATAGACTAAAATAATGTGTTTAAGAAAAATGACCTTGTTTTTCTCTTCGATCGAGAATATTTTCTCACATGTCTATATTTTTCATTAAAATATTGTAAATAATTTATTAAATATTATACAATTATTTAATGATTTTATTTGTTACCATATTTTACATTATATAAAAAACTAAATGGAATGTTCTTTTCATTTTTCAAAATATGGTACTTTTGTGTTTTATAAAAAATGTGAAAAGAATTTTTTTTTTAACATACATTGTATAAATGTATTCCCATAAAATCATGAATGATATTTTATTTTAATCATGATTTATAATTTTACATGATTATTTTCAAAGAAATGATTTTATTTAATAATTTATATTCTTTTAAATTTTAATGTTTAGTTTCAAAATGAAAATGGTATTTTCCTTAAGAAATTTTCTTAATGATATTTTAAATGTATTTTCATTTATAATAACATCCTATAATGTTTCTTATGATTTACTAGGTTTATGATCCAATTTTACCATCTTTATTCATTCCCTAGAAGTTTTATGGTTATGAATTTGAAATGTCTATGAAACATGAATCCTTTATTTGGGCTATGATATGTTTTTTATGAATGTTTTGTGATCTTGTGGAACACATATATATAGTTTTAATTATGTGATTGGTGGTCATGGAATTATATATCCCTCCAATTAATTGGGTAAATATGGATATATAATGAGTTAATAAACACTGTAATTTGGAGTGAACCTTATTTAGTATGGTTTCTAGGCTAATAATATAGTATTGTTAGTTAACCGTTACTAGGGAAATTATAGAATTGGGAGTTGACCCAATACTCTAACATAGTCTTGGGTTTAAGAAGTGGCTAAATAAATCACGGATTGGGGAGTGAAGTCAATCCAATGTGATAGTCTTAGAATTGATCCATGAGTAAGTAAATGATTTTGTATACTTATGTGGATACCAAAAACGCTTTTCTTATTCTTATGCTATTTTCTCATGGCCCATGATTGATTATTAATGATTCCAAACTCTTATGTCGTTTGTCTTGTGATTGAAAAACATTTTTTCTAGTTTCATGATTATTATTTTTTATTTTATGGGTATTGTTTTTTATTATTAAGAACATTTTATCCTAATTTTATGCTTATCGTATGTTCACTTATGATGATTGATTGATATCTCTTATGTTTCCCCTTAATAAGAATTAGATCACACACTTTTTTATTTTTTCTTTCCCGACGTTATGGAGATTTTTTTTAAGAATATTATCTCTATGAAGGGTAATAGTTGTGAATAACGTAATGGGAAATAATATAGATAGTTTTTCTTGTAGTTTTTTATATATCCATGTTTCCAAAGACACTATAACTTTGTTGTTCTATAATGGATAGTATAGAAATATAACAGATATTTTTCTAATAAGTCAGAGTATTTATATATGAAATTTATGGATTTCTATAGTGATGAATCTTAAAATAATAATCCTTTATTTTTTTCAATACATATTTTCAATATAATAATAAACTCTTTCTGAGTGAATATATAATTCATACATTTATTATTAGTATATATTTCACACTTTACTACATATAAATGTTGTGTCTAAATTTTCAAATTAAAAACCATAGAATCTAGTTCTAGATCATGTGTTGGATAAATTTTGTCATGAGGTTTCAGTTAATTTTAAGCATAATAAATTAAATGATCATTTTGTATCAGAACACAACCAAGTCTGTATGAAGATCTTAAATTCACTATTTCTAGAGTGTATGGTTAAAACCTGATCATTTAACAATGTTTATTTTACTTCCAAGAAACAACCATTACATTCTTTTTCAGTTGAATTTAAATACTTTTCGAGATAACATAGTTAGTGAGATATATAGCTAAGAAATGTTTTTAAAAAACCACCAATAGTAACCCACTAATCCAAGAAAACCATTAATTTGTATGAAATTTATAGGTCTTTTATATTATTTAACCACATTTGTTTTATTAGGGTCAATATTTTTAAAAAACATTAACAAATGTATTTCGGTGGAATGAAATATTCCATAAAAAAATATCATTTACTAAATTTTACATATAAAATATTTTCATTCAATATATTTAAAAAATCATTATGTTCCTATAATTATCTTCAAGACATTTTGAATATACCAAAACATCTTCAATAAATAAAAATAAAAACTTCTCAAAATAGTCATCGAAAAATCTATTCATAAGATCCACAGATTCATTTGGTGAATTATACAACCAAAAAGGGAATAATAAAAAACTAATAATAATCATATCTAGTATAAAACTTCATCCATAGAATATATTCCCCCATCACCTTAAGTTGATGGAACCCTAACCTTACATCATTCTTTAAAAAATATTGTGCTCTCTGGAGAAAATTAAACAAATCATCAAAATGAGGATAATAAAACTTCTTCTAAAAATTAATTTTATTCAAGGATATATAATCAATACAAAGACTCATTGAATCATCTCTATTTTTAAAAAATAATATCAGATCACCCAATGGAAAAGTGAATAGAAGACTGAAACCTTTATCAATTAACTCATACAACTACATTTTGACTTAAAAATGTTCTACATAATCTATTTCATGATGGGGTTTAGAAATTGTCTTATAATCAGAAACTAAATCAATAGAAAATTCAACATCCTAATCAGGAAAAGTACCTAGAAATTTATTAGGTAATTCATCTATAAATTAATTAACAACTTCTACATCACTAATATGAATAATTACCTTTTTTAAATAACATATTTTATGTAATATTCACTACCATCATTAATCAATTTATAATTTATAAATATTCTATCAATATTTATAAATCATTAAATATAACATTCTTAGCTCTGCAATAATTCATAGCATGATAAACTAAAATAAAATCCATAATTATAAAAATATCAAACTCTACATTGGAAAATTTGAAAAAAATTATAGAAAAAGTTATCCTATTGATAAAAATAGGAATATTCCTATAAATATTGGATTCTATAATACATCCACCATTATATCCCACAAAAATGAATATCATCTTTCCATAAGATTATATTCCCACTATAAATGAAAATATCTCATAAATGAATGAATGTGAAGATCTACAGTCCGACAACGAATTGGAATAACTTAAATAAACAAGTAACATACCTATAAATACTTCCTTAGATGGATGATCAACAACTATAGTAGTGGATATCTATTACCTCATTAATGGATTGATTGGGACTATTTTCTTAGTCGTCACACATCATAAAACCAAACATACCACACTGATAAAACATTATAGATCCAATAAAGCATTCCCTAAATTTTATTTTACCACACATGGAACATTTTGGGGGCTTACCTCAATATATCTAAGTTGACTTATTCTCCATTGCTTCTCACCTTGTTCTATTATTACTATTATAATTATGAGGGAAATATATAAACACACATTCATAACATACATTTATATTATATCATTTTATATGAATATTTAGTACATTGAAAAAATACATGCCCACTAACCATAATAGATTAGTGTCTTTGGAAACCTAGAAACAAAATCTTCTATCTTGGTGGAAGATATTAAACATCTCCCATAAATATTTAAACCTTTATTAATTCTACCTAAAACCTTTCTTCATAACTAGTATAAATAAAACATAATAAAGGGGTGAGTTTAGATCTCTATAATTCTAAATAAAGGATTTGTGTGAGCATAACATGAAAAAAAGGTATTTAACTAGAGCATAACATTTTAAGAACATACCATGTATATTAGAGATCATAATAAATATTGGTAGTTCATAATACATAGATCAAAATATAATTAAGAGCATAATTCATGAAATCCTAACATGAGAATAAATCATGGAATTTTTGGCATTCACATTAGTTTATAACATTGTGAACAAGTATAAGTAGAAACAAGTTAACTCATTAAGATAAGGACATGAAATCATGCCCCAAAATCAACTTGTGGACATGCAACAGTTCCATGCATAACATTTTGAATGTGTAAAAAAGTTCATGAATAACCTAATGGACATGAAACCAGGTCCATGGATAACTATGTGAACATGTAATCAGGTTCATGCATAACATTTTGAACATGTAATCCGGATCATGCATAAACTTATGGACATAAAACCAGGTCCATGAATAACATTATGAACATGTAATTTGAATCATGCATAACATTTATGCTCATCATTCATCCCTAACAACCCAATGAATTAGAGGTAGATATAGGTCCCAACCATCTTATCAAAAAAATCATACATGTTCCACAAGATAATAAAACATTCACCATATCATGACCCATAAAAAGATATAGTTTTTATAAATATCAAATCATAACCCACGAAATTAAATGGGTATCATTAACATTTATTCACATAAAAACATATGAATAGTGGTAAGTTTCATAATCACTTCATGAAAGCATAACCCATGAAAATAAGCAGTTTTCAAAAGCATAAAACCTTTGGAAGTGAAACTGGTATCATAAACATCATGATACCAAAGCATAAACCATTCATAGAAAGAATAAGAATGAAACATTTAAGTCATTTCCTAGAGATTCATGAGTAAAATCAAAGGATTTAATCTTAGATGGGAAATAATTTTTAAATATCTTTTGAAAAAAATTGACAAAATTATCCTTTCTTCTATGAAAAAGGCTTTCTAATACTAAAACCATTTTAAAATCAATTTTTTAAAAAATAAATTGAAAACATATAAAGAATAAATGAAATGATTTTGAAAACCTTTTTTACTAAAAATTATAAAATAAGATTAAAAAATTTTAAAAGAAAATTCCTTGAAAATATATATTAAAAACATTTTCTTAAAAAATAACCATTAAACATAACAATAAAGCTTCAAATTATTGACGATAAATAAATTCGTACATGTTGTATGAGGTAAAAAGAACATTATTTTTTCATGGTAAAACGTTTAGAAAAATTACTCCTTCAGAAATAGAAAATAATATTCCTTTGAAAAAATTGGTAAAATTCAAAAAGGGTCAAAATTTATTTTAATGATCATAAGAGAGTAGTATAATATACATGGAAACCCTTTTTAGAGAACATGGTTTTTCGACTGAAGAGAGGGTAATGTCAGGATTTCTTAAAAACAATTTCTTAACTATCTTATGTACCAAAGTGTAGAAATATGTTAGTAATACATGAGTATATCATGAATAACCATATGGTAAGAAAATTCATGAATTTCTTGAGATATGGAACATGAGATTTTATAAAAGTAGTCATAAAAATAAACAATCGCGAAAAGTAATGACATTATATAAATAAACACTTAAAACTTGGTAACTTGGGATAGTACACTCTATATAAGAAAAGGAAATTAAATTAAGCTTATAATATCATGAAAATTTGTATATTCATGATATATCAAGTGAAATTGAAGTATATATACCTCAAAATGACTATAGGTTCATAACAAAACATGAGTCTAGAAGAAATAATATTGAGACAATACTATTTTACTGATTTAGAAACTTTTAAAACATAAATCCTATGAAATAAGGGTTATATAATGGATATGTAAATACACATAAATATAACAATGATAAAAATTGAACACATCCATGGGAATTATACACACCACAAAAAAAGAGTGGGTGGTGGATAAAGCAAGTATCTCATGGAAATAAAAAGTGAGATGAAATCCCCTAACCTTTTGTCTTGACTCTCATCATACTCGTTCAAACCACTTTATAATAAATAATAATATTTTATAAATATTTGGTAAAAAAATATTATTATATATAATACCATATATGTTTTTATTACAACATTATATTACCCACTTGTTTACAATCATATATTAAGGTTTCACTTCGGGTAATATTCTCTTTATTTATCGCATTTGACTTAATTTGTTATATCATTGGAATTTATACTTTATATTATTATTTAGAGAATTTAAACCATGATAAAAATATCATTTATATAATTTATATTTATATAATAATAATATATAGAATATAAAATTATGAAACAGAATACACCGTTCATGGATATGGTAGCCCGTACGTACGCATGAATGTTATTTCTGTTTAATTACCATGTTGAAAGAAATAATGTAAAATAAATATATGGATATATATATATCATTGTTAGAGTAGATGTATAATATCATATATATTCACTAAAAACATCTTTAATACAATCCATGTATTTTATGAATGAATCATATTTCTTTGTATGGGCAGTAGTCCACACTTCCTCAAACGAAATAATCATATTTACATAAAATGGAAAGCATTAATTTATGTTCTAAATAGAAATTAAATATTCATAAAGACATTATAAATATAATATATATCATATATAAATAGAGTTTCCATCATAATTTCCACCATTATAGGTGGTAATTGAAAAAATTAACAGTCATCGTTTCACGAGGTAGTAGTTCGTTGTACACAAAAACAGTATGTGCATTATCCATTAGATGGGGGATTGTGTAAGTATAGGTAGAAAAATTTTCATAAAAACGTACTATTATATTTATTATACTGGTTTTTTATATAGGAATATAATAAAAGGATTTGGAGGGGGAGTAGAAGGAAAATAAAAGAAAGTACTTGTGAGAAGACGTTACCTCTTAATCGGTAACTCTTTTTGGTTTGTGCCAAAAGGATTCCTTAAGTTGCCTTACGCCAAAGGTAAGGATTATAAGAGGAAGGGAGGGAAATTGGGAGCTTATTTGAGTAGATTTTGGGTGATCTAATCATCTTGATAGGTGTGATAAAGTGGGTCGAGGTGGTGGCCTTTTATAGTGAAGGGAAAGGACATGCTTGGTAGTTTTTAAAACAAGTTATGTGTACCCACGTTTTTACCTAAACATTTCCATACAAACTAAAAACCTCAACAATGTAAGCTTAATGGAATAATAATTTCCATAAAATTGGTGTTGTACAATTTTATAGGCCGTTTTGGGTCTTATATTTAAGGATTAGTACTTTATTAACCTAATTTTTCTATTAATCGATGCAATTAATTTTAATCACTTTCACTAATATTTTTGGTAAAAAAAAAGTTGAACTTATTAGACAATATAAATTATTCAAATTAAAAATATTTAATCCATTTTTTCCAAATTCCAATCACAAAATTGGAATAAATTCATTTAAAATTAATCCTGCTAACGGGACGACACTCTGGGTTTTTTAAGTAAAAACGTCAAAAAGTTTTCTATTTTTTATATCAAATTTAAATGTGAAATTGGTTTCAATAACATAAATTGGATTTATTGATAAAAATATTATCTATATAAACTATTAAACTAATTAAAAAAATAATTTATCCTTATAAATAAATTATATGAAAAAATGGTTTTAAATTAAAATCCAATATTTTTAACTATTCACTTAAAAAATGAAACCATACGAAAAAAGTAAAACAAATTTATCCTAAACTAATTTTTTTATATCAATTCCAAAAATGAAGTTTATTTTGACATATAAAATCTATAAAATATCCAAAAATATATCTAAAATGGGTTTGTTGTTAAAAGGCGGTAAAACTACCTTTATAAAAAAATCGGTTTTAATGCCAAAAATTGTGTTTGTTCTTATCTTATTTATATATAATATATTGGATAAATATATAAAATATTTGATTTCGTATATAAAATGTGTATTAAAATAATATCATATACCAAATTTAATTAAATTAATTTACAATGTTAAAATATGTTTGTGGTCATAATAATAATATTTTCTTTTATATTAAATTAGTTTTCATATTCATTTATAATTAATTGGTTACCTATGAATACATATTATATTTTTGTAAACCACAAATTTAATAATTTAGTTAATACTATTCATACCCATCAACTTAATGTTTTGTTATATCTCATTATAATAATATTTTTAATAATATATTATAGTTATGTATCACCTGATCTTGCGTGTTACGTAAGTCATCGAGGATGGTCAACATTGCATGTAATGTACACTAACATTATTATGCCATTTAATGTACACCAATTCAGTGTTATATATAACATACCCCAAACTCATGTTGTGAGAATGTAATGTTGACTAAGTGAAATTTTATTTTCATTTTTTGTGTGAAATTAAAAATTTCAAAAGATTAAAATAATTAAAAAAATATATTTCAAAAAATCTCGGGGTGTTACATTCTACCCCCCATAAAATTAATTTCATTCTAGAACTTTTTCTTGGTTATCAAAGGTTTTATACTTAAATTTTAATTCATAGAAACCCACATCCTAATAATGGATACTAAAACATCCCTTAAAAAGTGGATGTTGGAACAATAACGATTACCCAAAGTAACATATAACTTTGTTTTCACATAGGAGAACATAGGTTAGGAGTAAAGTTTGTACATGGAGAAAAAGTTTAAATATTTAAAGGGAATTATTGAGTTCGTCAATCACAAACAAATGAATGATCAAATAGAATTTTAGGGACTCAATGCCATAAATCTTTGACAATTTAAAAGGACATCAGTTCAACAGAAATTAAGGTATTATGACAACACATTTTTTATCATTATCCTATAATTGACTAATTATTTTTATTGACCAAGAAAAAAAGGTAATATAATTGGTGTTAATCCCTTTATTATAAATAATCCCAACCATTGGTTATTTTTTTATATTTCCCCTTGTTTTCTTACCCTAAGATATAAATGAGAATTATTTTCTATTACATATGTACTAACAGATCTTGAGATATATAATAAGTAAACCCATCTATCTTAAGTTACCTTTAACAAATATATGTTATCAAATATCCATAAGTCCTCATGTGGATAGATAACACTATAATGTTACCAACTTCATTTTAAGTCTAACTTAAACATTCTATAAATGGTTGACCTTATAACCATTCCTAAATATGAAAATTTAAATCTTTAGAAATAAATTCATGAAAGTTTCTTCAGGCCGATCTACCATATATCACAAAGTACAGCTTGTTTTTTTTTCACATTCCAAACATGTGAATACCCTTATTGTATATTCCTTTGAAACATGGTAAAAATGTTAATTACCATAAATCCATTTGTAAAGCATGTATTATTCGTCATTCCAATGATTATTGGACATATTATTTAAATCCAAGAAGTTGTAAAATTCATCCTTGATAACATATAACACTTTTTCAATAATCAGTTCCTGGGTATTCTGTACTATCCAATTTACTTATTCATATAAATCATATATTTATCCAATCCTAATTATCTCAACGTCAGATATTAATTAAGGGTTAACTTCCCCTAATTAAAATACTAACATCCCGGGAAATCACTTCTATTTCTCTATCATTGTTCATCATGCCCTATTCAATCATTAATTAAAACTTAAACTAAAAATAATTATATATATATCATGATTCATATAACATAATTTCTCAATTCTAAACCATAATTACTTCATTCATCTAACATTATTCTTAAACCATTAATCAGTCTTCATCAAATTATTCCTTAATACCTATTTATTATAATATGTTATATGAATCATGTATTAAGGTTCACCAACCTCAATCTAGTCATTATTCTTATATTTAATGTAAACAATGCTAGAATAGTATCGCATAACTTTAAAGGTCATTTTAGTTCTCTTTATCATCATAAGTATGACCAATAATTGTACCACCTTTCTGATTATCTTTATGAAATTTCAACTTTGGAAATCTATTATCATAATGCAAATACACTCCACTTATGAAAAATTAAATGTTATCCATGTTCCTCCAAGTCCTCACAATTACTAAAACCAGAAATCACAGGGTGAGAAACACATATCATATAAGAAAGCCACATAATCATGAAAAATTACTTATAGGATGTCTAAATCATGACACCTACCTTTAGTCGATAGAACCTTAGGTTTATCCTAAGTTATTCATAAACAACTTCTATTTAAATCCTTTAGAATTGTTCATGAAGAGTTTATTAATTCTCAAATCATATCCCCCAGAAGTTTCAAACCAGGTTTACAGCAAAGCCTATTGTCATATACCAAATTTCTCGAGTGAGGCCCAGAACATCTTGTCAGAGTTGTCACCCCCATGTACATATATTCCTTATCCACATCCACTTGTAGTATTCAAACATGGATGTATTTCTAGGAAATAACTCCCTCGATATTTTACCAATATTTCAGGAAACATCCTTAAACGTAAACTCCTCCTTATACTTATCCTTAAAGTCATCCATTGATCGAACCTTAGAAATATACCTAGATATCACACTAATGTTTTCTGATACTTGTTTTCAATTGTTGATTAATCCTTTCCTTTGATAGAAACTATAGAGACTGAGGCTATATATATAGGGATATTACATCATTTTAGATGAATATTTAGTACAATTAAAAAATACATGCCTGAGGACCATAATAGTTTAGTGTCTTTGGAAAGTTGAAAACAAAATATTCTATCCTGGCGTAAGATCTTCAAAATCTCCCATAATTATTTACACATTTATTACCTCTACCTAAAATATTTCATTATAAAATAGGGAAAAAAATAATAATAAATGGGTGATCTTAGATTCTCAGTAAGTCTAAATAATTGAAATGTGTAAGCATAAGATGAATAAAAACGGTATGTAACTAGAGAATAACATTTGGTGATCATACCCTATATATTTGAGATCATAATAAATATTGGATGTTTATAATACATATATCATAACATAACTAATAGAATAAGTCGTGAAATCATAACATAGGATTAAGGCATGTAATTTGGTGCATACACATTTTTTTATAACATTGTGAACATGCATAAGTAGAAACAGCTTCACTCATTATGTTAAGGACATGAAATCAGGCCCCAACGGCATCTTTTGTACAGGAAACCATGTCCATTCATAACATTTTGAACATGTAATCAATTTCATGCATAACCTTATGGACATGAAACCAGGTCCATGCAAAACGTTTTTGTACATGTGATCGGGTTCATGTATAAAATTGTGAACATGTAATTAGGTTCACGCATAAACTTATGGACATGAAACAAGGTCCTTGAAAAACATTATGAACATGTAATCAGGTTCACAAATAACATTTACACTCAAGAGTCATTCATCATTACCCAATTAATTGGATATAGATATCAGACCCACAAATATCATAATAAAACCATTCATACATGTTCCACAATATAATAAAACATTCATCATATCATGACCCATAAAATTATGTTGTTTTTATAAACATCAAATCATAACCCATCAAATGATATGGGTATCCTTAAAATTTCATCACATCATAACCTATGAAAATTTATAGGTTTTGTAATCACTTAATAAAATCATAACCAATGAAGATAAGTGGGTTTCAAAAGCATAAAACCCATGGAAGTGAAATGGGTTTCACAAACATAATGATATCAAAGCATAACCAATTCATAGAAATAATATAAATGGGACCTTTAAATAATTTCCCAGAGAGGAATGAGTAACATAAACAGATTCCATATTTATTGGAAAATAATTTTGAAATATATTTTTAAAACATTTCTTAAGGAATGTATAATTTCTTCTTTGAAAGAGGCACATTAATACATAAAACCATTTGAAAATAATTTTCATCGAAAATACCTTGAAAAAATATAAATAAGACTTAAAATCATTTGGAAAACACTTTTCCTTAAAAAATATAAAATAATATTCAAAATAATTTAAAAATAATTTTCATTGAAAATATATTTTTAAAAAACTCTTAAAAATTAACATTTAAACAAGATAATAAATCTTCAAAGTATTGATAAACGATAAATCCGTACATGTGGTATGAGGTAAAAAGAACATTCCTTTGGAATGGTAAAAGGTTAGAAAAATTATTCATTTGTAAAGTGACTACAATATCCCTTTGAAAACATTAGTAAAAGAAAAAAAGTTGAAATTTATATTAATTATCATAGGAGATTAGTGTAATATACTTGGAAACCCTTTTTAGAGAAAATGGTTTGCTGAATGAAGAGAGGGAAAATTCGGACTTTCTTAAAAACAATTTATTAACTATAATATGAACCAAATAGTAGAAATATGGTACCAATACATGAGTATAGAATTAATAACCATAGGGGAGTAAAATTCATGATAATCTTGAGAGATTTATCATGAGATTTCATTAATGTAATCATAAACATAAACTATCTCGAAAAGTGATGATATTTTCTAAATAAACTCTTATAACTTTCTAACTTGGGATCATACTCTCCATGTAAGAATAAGAAATTAAAAGAATATTATAATATCATGAAATATTTATATTCAAGATATAACATGTGAAATGTAAGTATATACACCTCAAAATGAATTTAGAAGCATAACAAAACATGAGTCTCAAAGAAATCAAATTAAGAGAACACTATTTTACTGATTTAGTAACTTTAGAAACATAATCCCGATGAAATAAAAGTCATATAATGGATATGTAAATACCCATAAATTTAAAAATAAGACACATTTAAAACATCCATGAGAAGTATACACACCACAAAAAAGGAGTGGGTGGTGAATAAATCATATATCTCATGGAAAGAAAAAGTGAGATGAAATCCCCTTACCTTATGTCTTGACTCTCGTCGTACTCATTCAAAACACCTGTATAATAAATTTAAATTTATTATAAATCTTTTAATTAAACATATTATTATTTTTAATAACATATATGGTTTTATTATGACCTTATATTATCTTCTTGTTTATAATCCTATATTAAGGTTTTTCTCCAGGTAATATTCTCTTTATTCTTTGTATGTTTCTTAATTTGCTATATATTTTTTATTTATACTTTATATAACGATTTATAGAATATAAAACATGATATAAATATCATTTATATATATTATATGTGTATTATAATAATATATAGAATATATAAGTATGAAACAAAATACACCGTTCATGGATACAATAGGTCGTACGTATGCATGAACGTTATTTCCATTTAATTTTCATGTTTAATGAAAGAAAGAAAAATAAATATATGTATATGTATATATATATAATTGTTAAAGTAGATTTATGATATCATATATATCATATATATTCACTAAAACCATCCTTAATAAAATCTATGTAGTGTATGAACAAATCATATCGTTTTGAGGGGGTAGTACTCCACACTTCCCCAAACGAAATTATCATAATTACATAAAACGGAAAATATAAAGGAATGTTCTAAATAAAAATTATAGGAGAATAAAGTCATTATAAATATAATATGTATCATATATAAATATATTTCCCATCATAATGGCCACCACTATAGGTGGTAATTTAAAAAGGAATATGCATCCTTTCGTGAGGCGGTAGTTCACCGTACACAAAAAGAGTTTGTTTACTACCCATTAGATGGAGGTTTGTGTAAGTGTAGGTCGAAAAATTTACATAAAAATATCATAAAAAATTTATTATACTGGTTTTTTTATATAATAATATAATAAAGAGATTTTTAGGGGGTGGGGATGGAAAATAAAAGAAAGGACTTGAGAGAAGGTATTACCTCTTAATCGGGTAACTCCTTTTGGTTTGTGTCAAAAGGCTTCCTTGAGTTGCCTTATTATCAAGGTAAGGATTATATGAGGAATGGAGAGAATTCTAAAGATTATTCGATAATATTTTTTCAGAGAAAAGGTTCTTCAGAGGTGTGAGGAAGTGGGTAGAGGTGGTGGCCTTTTATAGGGACGGGAAAGGACACACTTGGTATTTTTTAGAACAAGTTAGGTTTACCCACGTTTTTATGTAACCAAAGTCATACCAACCCAAAAATACTAAATAATGGAAGATTAATGGCTCAAAAATTTCCATTAAATGGGTTTTCAACAAAATTCTAGGTCATTTTGGGTCTTATAATTAAGGTTTAGTACTTAATTAGCCAAATTATTCTCTTAACCGATGTAATTAATTTCAATCACTTTCACAAATATTTTTTGGCAAAAACAATTGACCATAGTAGAAATTATAAATAATTATTATTCTCAATATGAATCCATTTTTTCAAATTCCAATCAAAGGAGTGTCATAAATGAATTTAAAATTAATCCTGCTAGCGGCACGACACTATGGGTTTTTAATGTAAAAAAGTCCAAAAGTATGCTATGTTTTTATGTCCAATTTGAATGTAAAATTGTTTCCAATGAACTAAATTGGATTAATTGATAAAAATATTATCTAAATAATCTAATAAATCAATTAAAATTTTAATTTAACCTAATAAATAAATTATATGAAAAAGTATTTTTGAATTAAAATCCAGTATTTTTAACTATTCATTAAAAAATAAAAACTTAGGGGAAAATACCAAAATATTATCCTAACCTAATTTTTGTGACTCGATTCAAAAGAAAAGTTTAGTTTGACATATTAAATCTATAAATTTTATATAATTTGGATTTAAAATTGGTTCTCTATTTAAATTTTGTAAAACTAAATTTATAAAAAAATAGGTTTGTATGCATAAAATTATGTTTGTTCTTATATTATGTCTATTGAACATATTGGATAAATATAAAAAATACTTGATTGAATATATAAAATTTTTATTAAATTTATATAACTTAACAATTATAATTAATTTAATTTATGTGGTTAAAATTTATTTTTGACCGTAATAATAATATTTTCCTTTATATTTAATTGGTTTTCATATTCATTTCTAATTAATTGGTTACCTATGAATTCATCTTATATTTGTGTAACCCAAATATTTTTATAATTTAGTTAATAATATTCATATCTATCTACTTACCAGATAGGGTATATCTCGTAATAATAATAATTTTAATTATATATTATTTTTATGTAGCACTTGGTGTTGCGTGTTATGCAAGCCATCAAGGAGGGTCAATCATGCATATAATTTAAGAGAAACATGTTGTTCAGTGTAACAAATTCCAAGTCGGGGTTTCATGTAACATATTACAATCTGGTGTCATGTGAAAGGAATTTTTTACTTAGCGAGAAACTATTTTTAGTGTTTTGTGAAGTGAAAAATATCAAAAAATAAAATTAATTTGAAAAAATAATATTTCACAAAATCTCGGGGTGTTACAACATAAGTTTCAACAAACTCTATCTCAAATTTCTCAACACAAAGAACAACTTTCACATAAAATTTAAATTCCCATGATGAAAATTTCTTTCATAAACATATTTTTAATCCTAATTGAAATATAATAATTTTACGATCATGTTCCTTAATATAATTTTGCATGTTCTGGGCCAATCTTGTAAAATTTACGTCATACAAAGATATTGAGTCCCCCACATTTTTCACCAATTCGAATAGTTGTTTCTCCATTACAAGTAAAAATATTTAGGTAAATATTTAACAAAGAAATAATTCATAATTATATCACATTACATAGAATCAAGCACTTATTTATCTCTGGTCTTTAAAAGCGATGATCAATATTAATCAACTTCACCTTCAAAATGATAAATTCAAAGGATGTACATTTAATATTTTAAACATACCATGAATATGAATATATTTTATAGATTATTGATCTATCCTTTGGATGCCATATGCTATGAGTTTCAATCTAAATCTAAAGGTCTATGTTTTATGAAATGATCAACAATCAATATATTACTCTATGATAAATATAGTTTCCCTTGAACATGGATACCACCACTTTTTATTGCATTTTTAATAAAATCCGTTTCTAAAAAACTACTCTATTCTTATTCCAACCATTTTAGGTTAATGATTTTCAGGGATATTTTCCTCTTGATATATTCCTACATCAAGATATTTATTTCCTCTGGGGAAAACCATTTTGAACATATATAAATTAGATGAAGGATCATGGTAATATTTAAATTCAATATCATTTCAACGTAACCATATGTTATAATCTCTCAAGGGTATTCTATTAATATTATTCTAACCAATAAAGTAATCTAAACATTACCATTGATATAAAATATAATTATCAAGCCTCAAAACATTAAATAATAGAGTTTTTAGATAATAATTTAGTTTCTTATATTTATATAAACATTAAAATTTATATTTTCAGAGAATTTGATGATAAATATTACATAAAAATATATATAATATATAGTGGAAACTTCATCTCAGTATCCACTTTTCCCAAAATATAAAACATTTGAAATGAAACACATATTATTTTCATAAAAAATCATCTTGAATTTCAACATGACTTTTTCATTGTTCATATTCTTCCTTAAACCCTGTGAAAAAATTTTAAAACATGGTTTGAGGATAAAAAAATTCATTAAGATATATAAAAGAAATAAATTAGATAATTTAGTTGAAAACCTTAAAACCCATAAAATTTTTACCTTTTCCCATTAATCTTTGAGTGTGTAAAATAAATCATTTGAACATGGAATACACACTTTTTTATCAATAAAAACATATAAAACCCATAACATCAAAATAGAATACCTTTTTGTCTTATTATAGCATTATATTCATTACCCAGGTTTACTCAAGTATGAAATAACAACATCCTTGTTAAATCCATATGTGAAACCTCTATGTTTTAATATCTATTTACTTCCTTTGAAGATAAGGAACATTACCAAAAGAAATTGATAGAAAAATCAGTCAGACACATCATATAGTTTGTATCAATATCACACATCATCATATATAATTCTAGAGTACCATATCATGAACAAAAAAAATTATGATTTCACTATTTCATCATAAATACCTTGATTATCTCTATTGATCCCAAAAGAAAATAACTTTCCATTTTTTATATAAACAATTGAGGAATATCACATTCTTTTAAAAATATTTTAAATGAAAAATTCCCAAAAATATTTTTCAAAAGATTTTATTTGAAAATAAACATGTAAACTTTTAAAACAATCATTAATGTATGGAAAATTAATAACTAAGAGAAATTTTATTCATGTTTTAAAAGTTAAAAAAATTATTCCTTTCACACATTTGAAAAATGTATATCATTCAAAAAAAGACAAGAATATTTCTGTTAAAACATTTTAAATAAATTAAAATGTAGTGGAAAATTACATTTGATACACTATTAATGATTAAATAACAACATTATTTAAAAAATTTAATGGTCATGGATATAGAATAAAAATAAAAAATAGAACTTTTAAAAAATCATTTACGGAAAAAACATACCTTAAAGACAATATAGAATCATAAAATTGATAACTCATAAATAATAAAATTATTATAGTTATTTACATAATCAATAAAATTTTTATTTTTCATTACATTATCCATTTCCCTTTTATGCCATTTATGACAATGGTTTATTTAGTTACTTATTCATTTAACATTATATCATATGTTTTTAGGATGTTCAGTACATAATCCCAAAACTTATTTGGTTGGATAAACATGGTCAAAAGGGAATGTTTACATCATATAAAGAATATTAACAATTATATTACTATCATTTTTACATTAAATTCTCTTTTAGAACCATCAATTAAAGGATTACATAAAAAATAACATCTCTTCTTGGGGTGATAATACACATGTATGCACAAACAACATTATTATTTTTAAATGGATTTTATGTTATGAAAATGGAGGATATATTATATTTAAATGTTTAAAAATATGTAATTAATTCAAAATATATTAATTTAATCCATCATAATTGTAACGACCCCAACTTTCGTTAACGAAAATCCCCCTTGATCTAATTAAATGCCTTAATATGTGAAATGGTCATACAACATATTCACTTCTTTTGTTCTATGTTTTTTTTTTAAATACCATTAAGAATATTTATTGTTGCTAATATAGCCATTGAACAGTGATCACATGATTAGTATAAATATGGGCTTTAATAATCTAATTTACTTAGACAAAGGAAGGGATAGCCTCATCCAGTAGAATTTCTCCATACGAAGCCCATTTGTTGAAGCTCGGAAAAGAGGTGGTGTCATTCGGATTCTCTCTTGTCCAAGGCCAAGATGAGGTTCAATAGGTTAAGCTCGAACGGAACCGTCTATGGGAGAAGTGGAAGTTGATAGAGATCACCACGCGTGCAATGTTCTCCGAGCCACCCCAAGAGTCTGTCACCATTGCACTCCTTACCATTAGGTATTATGCGGCTATTTTATGGGGTTATGTATCAAATCCCTGGTACTATGGTTATGTACATTATTTTTGTATATAATAATGAATATACTTTCTTGTTATTATTGTTACTTTGTAAAGAGATTTTAAAGCACAAATAGTGTTTTTGGTTAATATTCAACTAATAAATCTATTTTAACGAATTAATGGATTTTTTAATAAAATATTATTTTAATAAAATATTATTATTATTATTATTAAATTAATTTTTATTAAATATAAATGATCGTATAATTTTATGAACACAATTGTAATTTTTATTATGGTTCGAAAGCCATTTCTGTCAAAACCCGTGAATTTTCGATAAATGTTGGTTTTTATTTTAAAAGTGAAAATTAACATATTTATAAAAAAAGTTAAATAAAATAAATATTATTTTTTGAATCAGGACATCAAAATTATCCAACAGTGAATTTTTCATAATTTTTTGAGATAGTCAAATTTTTTTGGTAAAAATTAAATATCTTTTAAATATATAATGTTTTTTATGACATCATAATGACCCTATAGTGGTGTAATAAAATATTATAAGCTTTATGTTCAGCTAATATATGTTTTACCATTAAAATAATGTGATTTTGGGATTTTTGGACTTATTTTACAAATCATTAGTGGACTGTTCAATACTTATTAAACATCTTGTCTTTTTAAATTGTTTTCCTTCGTAGTGTGACTCACCTCCACATAATCCAACCCATTATTTTAAGATGTTACAAAATTGGCCTTATAAAATATTATTTTCCACTTCCCATTTCCAAAAACCATGGGCAAAAACTATTGGCTGGTTTGTGTTTTGGATTAGTTTAATGTGAAGTGTCTCTAACCTAAATAATAAATATTTCCCTCACCTTTCCTATATAAACCCACCCAAGATCACACTTCCTCCTCACTAAAAGACTTTATAGTTCATACAACCTCTTCCCTCCTCTCTCTAGAGTCTTCCCAAGGTTACCCAAGCTCCCAAAAAGCCTCTCTCAATCCTCTCTCAAGCCTTTGCAAGCACACTTCCAAGGAACGGTTTTTCTTATTTTTCCATTTTTGTCCAATTTTCGTTAAGTTGTTATACCATTTTAATTTCAATTATAAATGTTATGGTATGGTTTCGAACCACCCACATACTTCCCTCTTTATATTTTAATGATAGGATACCCATTTCTCTCTCATTAAATTCCTCCCATGTACACCCGTTACAATGCCAAAATTCCAAATGGAATTTCCCTCTAATTTACTTTCAAGTGATTCTTTTGTATCATGAATCTAAATTTCATTAAAAAAATTTGGACATATATATATATGACTCCCTTACTTTCCATGTTATGTAAATATGATGAGACACCCCTCTCTCTCAAAAAAAATTTTATGAGTTCTTAGGTCACGCTATTATGCTTCCGAAATTGCACCGCGTTTTTCCAAGCCAAAGTCATTCTAGAGTGAATACCATGCCAATTTATCAATGAAGGGAATTAACCTTTATGAACATTTACTTATTGTTTATATAGTTTCTTGTATGTATTCCACATTTTTTTATCATGGAATAAATTATTATGTTTAATGATTAAATGTTTTATGATCAATGTGGCACACCTATGCATGAAATGAAATGTTTAAGAAGGGTGCACCTTGATAGCACTCCATTGCATTGGGTAAAGTATAGTATCATGATACGTTATGTTCAATGGGTGTTTACTCATGCTAACATATGTGAAATGAGGGTTTACTCATGATTCATTTTCAATGAGGGTTTACTCATGCTCTATGTGCAATGAGCCTTAGTTAATGCTAATTCCATGTTTAAGTGTTGTTTCCACATTTCCATGTTATGATTATGATGATTTATCATTCCTTTGAGTTTATGCTTCCCATGTGCACTATTGATATGCCTATTGTCTAACATGTATTTTATTCCTCATGTTATTCCATGTTTATTCCCTTACTGGGCTTTATAGCTCACCCTTTTCTTATTTATGTCCTCAGGTTATCCCATGCAATGCTATGTACGAGGGAATATAATGGTCATGTAAAGGAAGTTTTCAATAAAGATGCTTCATTTCCTATTTTAAGTTGTTATGTAATGATCCTAAGACCCAAAGACACTAGAACTCTCTATCTTATATGTTGTATCAAGTGAATTTTATGTAATAAATTATGATTAATTGTGTAATAAAAATCAGGGTCTTCATAGTTGGTATGAGAGGATAGGTTTAGTTATTTTTTGGATTAGGATTAGAAACCCATAGTGAAGCCTTAGATACAATACTAAGTATAATAAAAATATCCCTATGTTTTGGTTAGTATTTAGTAAGTGGTTTATGAGGAAAATACATCAATGTCTGGATACGAGCAGGTAGAGGTGGCTCTGGTACAGATGTATCCTAGGGGTAAAACCCGAAAACACCGCTTTGAGCTAGAGTCGAATGGGAACTGGTGCACATCAATGGGATTTTCTGCACTCTTGTTTACAACACTCCCAGGGGATATGGTTTTGTAGATTCAAAAGCTTATTACAAACCGTTATTGAGGGAAAAAAAGAGCATAAGTATATAAGTTAAGAAATAGATTGAGGATAACATAGATTTAATCCTAAGAAATCACAAGATAAGATATACTTATTCTTTATAAGTTTATACATTTATGTTCAAAATTTCCTTTTTTTCTAAGTATTCAAGACCTCTAATTATACCCCCTTTTTCTTTGTTAATGGTGGTAAATAGAAGAACACATTCCAACAACCAATGTGATAGTAAATGTGAATATTTCCATAATGAAATCCCTGATATGACGGCAGCGGGTGCTCAAAACTTCATGAGAGTATTTTCTCAGATGGTTTGAGTTATGAATAATAACTTGAATCAGGCAGAACACCTTCCTCCTCCTTATAAAGATCAAGTTGTCGTAGAATCCTTCATGCGGCAAAGGCCTCCCATGTTTAGTGGATCTTCTGATCCCCTCCTCACGGAACAATGGATTAACTCCATTGAGATGATATTATCCATCCTCCAATGCTCCAAAGAGGAAAAAGTTATACTTGCGGTCTATCATTTTGATGGGGAATCTTATCAGTGGTGGACACTAATCAAGAATACAATGTCCCAATAGAAAATTGATTCCATGAATTGGGAGGAATTCAAGAGGATATTTTTCAACAAATATTTTCCTCAAACCCTCTGTATCAAGATGGAAATAGAGTTCCTCCGACTCAAGTAGAAGGAGGATGAGTCCTTCGGGGCATATAAAGAAAACATTATAAGGATTTCAAGGTATGCCTCTGGCTTTGTCATGAACACTGAAAACAAGATGGATCGCTTCTTTAGAAAACTAAATCCGAGTCTACGAAAAGTGTTGGAAATTAGAGACTTTGAAAGTTAGGAGGATATTGTTCGTTGTGACCTCAAGGTTGAAATAGAGATTAGAGATGCTCAGTGGTCTTGTGGGCCCAGTGAAAAGAAGCGGAAAATAGAGAACAACACTGGTGGTCCATCAAACAAATCCCATGATGGAATGAAGCCTAACTTTTCCCCTTGAAATAATTTTGGGAAGAAACATCCTAGTAATTATCTCAAGGGAACCAGGAATTGCTTCAAATTTGAAAAGTTTGGTCATATGGACAAGAACTTCCAAATGTATATGACAAATCCCAACAATGTTGAAGAAGAAATGATGGTTTGTATCAACACTCAGCCAACAGTGCAGTGTTAAAATTGCAGGGATCTTGGGAATTATGCAAACTATATTCCTAAACTGAGGGTTATTAGAGGCAACCAACAACAACCTCTGAGGCAAAAAGGAAGGGATTATGTTATCACTACCACTGAGGTGGAGACGGACCACGATGTGGTGATAGGTATGCTAGTTATTCAATCAAGAATAGCAAACGTACTATTTGATTCTGGTTTTATGCATTATTTTATATCTTGCAAGTTTAGTAGAACAATTCAAACACCCCCTCAAAATTGGAGGAAAAGATATCTGTGAGAACAGAGAATGGTGAAATCATTGTGTCCATGGTTCATTACTCCTCCCCCGTTAATGTTTGTAGAATGAACCTCTGAGAAAAAATCTTCATACTTCCTTTAGTGGAGTTTTACACTATCTTGGGCGTGTATTGGATATCTTTATACAAAGAAAATACCAACTTCCGGGAAAGGGAGATCACTCTTCCCGAAGCATCCTCCAGTTCATTACAAATGAAAGGAGGAAGATGAATCTCCTTTTCAATAATCATCTCAGGTATGGATATTTCTGCCTTATGAGCAAGAATATCTAGGTCAAATGCTTGATACAAAGGATAGAATCATTCTTGAAGACATTCCCATCGTGAGGGGTTACACTAAAGTATTCTCTAAGGAGTTGGTTGGTATTACTCTAGACCAAGAGGTTGTTTTCTAAATTGAACTTATCCCTGGATCTCTGTCAATCTCAAAGAAACCTTACAGAATGGCCACCGTAGAGCTGGAAGAGTTGAAGAAGCAGTTACAAGAGAATATAGAGAAGGCTTTTATACGCCTGAGTTCTTCACCGTGGGGTGAGTTGGTCCTCTTCTTCAAGAAAAAGGATGTCTCAATGTGCCTCTACATTGATTATTGTGAGCTCAATAAAATCACAATAAGGAACAAGTATCCACAGCCATGGATAGATGACTTGTTCGATCAGCTTCGTGGGGCCAATTAATTCTCAAAGGTAGACCTTCGGTCGGGATATCACCCATTAAAGGTGAGGAAGGAAGATATTCCCAAGACTGCCTTTTGAATGAGGTATGGACACTATGAGTTCATAGTGATTCCCTTCAGACTCACTAATACTCTGTAAATTTTCATGGATTTAATGAATAGAGTCTTTAGAGATTACCTAGACAAATTTTTGGTAGTCTTTATTGATGATATTCTGATATACTCCATGAGTAAAGAGGATCATGAAGAGCATTTGGAAACTATGTTAATGACTTTGCGAAGGGAGAATTTGTATGAAAATTATAGTAAATGTGAGTTCTAGATGGAGGAAGTATCATTATTGGGGCATGTTATCACCTGCAAATGTATATCTGTGGACCCTACCATGACAAATTCAATTGAAGAGTGGCCCACGCGAACTTCTGTAACGGAGATCCATAGATTTTTGGGTCTATATGGGTATTATCGATTATTTACGAATAACATTTCCCAATTGTCAAACTCAATGACCATTCTTACACAGAAGGGAGTAAAGTTTGTCTGGACACAATAATGTGAAGATTGTTTCAAGGAGTTGAAATAGATTCTTATCATTTCGCCAGTACTCAGATTCCCTACAAGTAGAGAACTCATTGTGGTGTATAGTGATGCTTATAAGAAGGTCTTAGGCTGTGTGCTGAAGAAAAATAATAAATGCATAGCCTATGCCTCAAGGTAGTTGAAAATTTATGAGCAAAACTATCCAACGCATGATCTTGAGTTGGTGGTTGTGATCTTTACCTTGAAAATATGGCAGCATTATCTCTATGGGGAGAAATGTGAGATATATACTAACAACAAGAGTCTCAAATATATATTCACATAGAAAGAGATTAATATGAACCAATGAATATGGATAGAGAACATCAATGATTATGACTGCTCAATCCACTACCATCCCGGTAAGGCAAACAAGGTGGCCTATGCTCTAAGTAGAAAGGATCTTGCATGTTTATCAATGATGAGAATTGAAAAGGATCTGATATTCTTAGATTTGAAAATGATGGACATGGGAATCATTAAGGGAGGAACATCATCAATTCTTTCTCAAATGATTACTCAACCATCCCTCTTAGAGAGAATAAAGGATGCTCAAATAAAAGATGTAGAAATTAATAAGAGGGTGGGAGCTCTTATAAATGGGAAATCCTTTGATTTCAAAGTTGATGAGGAAGGAGTTGTAAGATTTGGGATGCAATTATGTGTACCATCCAATCCAGAGATAAAGAAAGATCTATTCAATGATGCACATAGCTTGACCTTCTCTATCCACCTAGGGAGCACATAGATGTATCGAGATATCCGATAAAACTTTTGGTGGGACAATATGAAAAGGGAGATTTCTGAATATACATCAAAGTGTTTGGTATGTCAGCAAGTGAAGGTAGAGAGGCAGAAGTCTAAGGGGATTATGCAACCATTTCCCATACCAGAATGGAAATGGGAGAACATCACCATGGACTTTTTCACTGGACTTCTGAAGACATCCAAAGGAAACAATACAATCTGGGTTGTTGTGGATCGTCTTACAATGGTTTCACACTTCATTGCTATTTGGGAGGATTTATCATTGGATCAACTAGAATGGATATATATCAGGGAAGTGGTAAGGCTGCATGGAGTACCACTATCTATTGTGTCTGATTGAGATCCAAGATTCACCTCTATGTTTTGGAAGAGTCTTCAACATGCTCTGAATATTGAACTGAACTTCTATACAGCCGATCATCCTCAAACGGATAGCCAATCCGAGTAGACTATCTTAACACTTTAGGACATATTGAGAGAATTCTCAATGGACTTTAAAGGAGGATGGGATCAACATATTACTCTGGTTGAGTTCTCTTATAATAACAGTTTCCACTCAAGCATCCAAATTGCTATTATGAAGCCCTGTATGGGATGAGGTGTAGAACACTGGTATGTTGGGATGAAGTTGGTGTTCATAAGCTGCTAGGACTAGAAATGGTCGATGAAATGGTAGAGAAGGTGAAAACCATTCAGTAGAAAATCAAGGTAGCCCAGAGTTGACAGAAGAGTTATTCCAATAACTGTCGATGAAACCTTGAGTTTAAATTTGGAAAAATGGTATTTCTATGCATATCTCCTTGGAAGAAGGTCATGAGGTTTGGAAAGAAATGGAAGTTAAGTCCTAGGTACATCAGCCCCTTCGAGATCCTTGATCGAGTCAGAGTTGTGGCCTATCGACTGGTACTTCCACCTACCTTATCGAAAGTACATGATGTCTTCCATGTATCCCTCTTAAGGAAGTACATACCGGACCCTTCACATTTACTCTCTTCCGAGGTGGTACTGTTGGAGGATGATCTTTCATATGAGGAGTATCTAGTGAAGATCTCAGATCGTAGAGACAAAGTTTTACAAAAAAATACTACTCTCTGGTCAAGGTACTATGGCGAAACCATAAGTACAAAGAAGAAACATGGGAACTGGAGGAAGAAATGGAGGAAAAGTACCTGCATCTGTTTTTGGCCTAGAATGTAAAATGAAATTTATAGGTCGAAACCTCTTAAGGGTGGAATATTTTAATGACCCCAACTTTGGTTAATGAAAATCCCACTTGATCAAATTAAATGCCTTAATATGTGAAATGGGCATACAATATATGCACTTCTTTTGTTTTATGTTTTTGGATTTTAAATTACCATTAAGAATTGTGACTGTTGCTAATATATTCATTGAATAGTGATCACATGATTAGTATAAATATGGGCTTTAACAATCTAATTTACTCAGACAAAGGAAGTGATTGCCTCATCTACTAGAATTGCTCCATATGAAGCCCATTTGTCAGAGCTTGGAAAATATGTGGCGCCATTGGGCTTTGCTCTTGACTAATCCCAAGATGAGCTTCAACATGTTAAGTTCTAACAGAACCTTCTACGGGAGAAGTAGAAGTTGATAGAGATCACCACACGTGCAATGTTATCTGAGCCATCCCAACAGTCTATCACCATCACACACCTTACCCTTAAGTCTTATGCGGCTGTTTTGAGGGGTTATGTAAAAAATCTCCAGTACTATGGTAATGTACATTATTTTTTTATATAATATTGAATATACTTTCTTGTTATTATTGTTACTTTGTAAATAGTTTCTAAAGAACAAATAGTTTTTTTGGTTAATATTCAACTAAGAAATATATTTTGATGAATTAATGGATTTTTGAATTAAATAATATTTTAATAAAATATTATTATTATTATTAAATTAATTTTTATTAAATATAAATGATCGTATAATTTTTGGAATGCAATTGCAATTTTTATTGAGGTTCGAAAGCCATTTTTGTCAAAACCCCCGAATTTTTTATAAATGTTAGTTTTTATTTTAAAAGTGAAAATTAACATATTTATAAAATTACTTAGATAAAATAAATATTATTTTTGGAATCAGAATGTCAAAATTATCCAATGGTTAATTTTTCATTTTTTTCTAAGATAGTCAAAATATTTGGGTAAAAATTCAATATCGTTTAAATATATAATGTGTTTTATGACATCTCAATGACCCAATAGTGGTGCAATAAAATACTATAAGATTTATGTCAATCCAATATATTTCTTAACAATAAATTAATGTGATTTTGGTTTTGTTTGACTTATTTTAAAAAGCATTAATGGACCCTTCAAGACTTATTAGACAACTTGTCTTTTTAAATTGTTTCCCTTGGGAGTGTGACTCACCTCCACATAAGAAACACCTTTATATTAAGAAGTTAATACTTTGGCCTTATAAAATATTTTTTTCCACTTCCCTTTTCCAAAAATCATGGGAAAAACCATGGGCTGGTTTGTGGTTTGGATTAGTTTAATGTGAGGTGTCCAAAACCTAAATAATAAAGAATTCCTTCACCTTTCCTATATAAACCCACCCAAGATCCCACTTTATCCTCACTCAAAGCCTTTTTAGTTCGTCCAAACTCTGACCTCCTCTCTCTAAAATCCTCCCAAGGTTCCCCAATCTCCCATGAAGCCTCTCTCAAGACTCTCTCAATCTTTTAGAAGCACACTTCCAAGTAAGGGTTTTTCTTCCTTTCTCATTTTTGTCCAATTTTTTTAAGTTGTTATGCCATTTTAATTTAAATTATAAATGTTGGGGTATGGTTTTGAACATGCCCCGTACTACCCTATTTATTTTTCAATGATGGGAGACCCCTTTATTTCTCATTAAATTCCTCCCATGTACACTTGTTACTATGCCAAAATTCTGAAATGAATTTCCCTCTCCTCATTTACATTCAAGCAATTCTTTTGTATAATAAATCTAAATTCCATTACATTTGTTGGTAAATATATCTATATGAATCAATTACATTCCATGTCATGTAAATATTATGAGAAACCCCTCTCTCTCTCTCTCTCATCAACCATTTTTATGAGTTCTTATGTCACGTCGTTATGCTATCGAAATTGCACCATGTTTTTCAAAGCCAAAGTCATTGGGTAGTGAATACCATGTAAATTTATCTATCAAGAGTATTCAACTTTATACACATTTATTTATTGTTTAAATATTTTCATGTATGTATTTCACATTGTTTTATTGTGTAATAAATGATTATGTTAATGATTCAATGTTTTAGGATCCAAGTGGCACACTTATGCTTGAAATGAAATGTTTAAGAAGGGTACACCCTGATAGCGCTCCAATGCATTGGGTAAAGTATATTATCATGATAAGTTATGTGAAATGGGTGTTTACTCATTCTAATACAAATTTAATGAGGTTTTACTCATGATTCATGTGCAATGAGGGTTTACTCATGCTTTATGTGCAATGAGCCTTGGCTCATGCTAATTCCATGTTAAGTGTTGTTGCCACATTTCCATGTTATGATTATCATGCTTTATCCTGACTTTAAGTTTACGCTTACCTTGTGATCTATTGATATTCCTATTGTCTGACATGTATTTTATTCCTCATGTTATTCCATGTTTATTTTAATACTGGGCTTTATAGATCACCATTTTCTTATGCATGTCCTCAGGTTATCCCATGCAATGCTAAGTATGAGGGAATGTAGTGGTCATGTAAAAGAAGTTTTCAATAAAGATGTCGTATTTCATGTTTTCTGTTTTTATGTAATGATCCTAAGTCCCAAAGACACTAGACCTCTCAATATTATATGTTTTATCAAGTGATTTTTATGTAATAAATTATGTTTAATTGTGTAATAAAAAGTAGGGTTGTCATAATAATAACCATACTTGTGAAGATTTGATAAAGAAATGCACCACTTTATAGAGGTGATTATCCACAAATATTTATGGTCATTGTTTTAATTTCCAATAAGATGGAAAAAATATGAAAAAGGGTTATACCATATTCATAAAAACATTTAATAATTTTTAAGATATTGATGCTATTATTTTATCATAGTTAAATAAGAACTAAAGAAAGTATATGAACAAATAAACTTAAAATAGTTTGGTTAGGATTAATAACCTATGTAACACCCCGAGATTTTCTGAGATATATTCTTTTTAATTTCATTAATTTCTTTTATTGTACACTACACCAAGATTAGCTTGTACTATATGCAATACCTTATTAGCTTGGAGTATACACAATACTATTCTTGGCTCGTGTTACACACAATTTCAAGTTCGTTTTGTATAAATTATTCTACTCAACGTTAATTATAGATTTTGAATCATGTATAAATGAAATAAGTTTTGATTATGCTATACGCAACACCAAAGGGAGATTTCACTACATGAATCCCTGATTTGGCTTGCATTACACGCAATCATGACCTTCCTCAACAGCATGTGTAGTATGCAATACCAGGTTTCACTAAATAATGATATATTGTTATAATATAATTATGAACTAGATGTTATGAATATTATTTACTAAATTTTGAATTTTATAACATTATTATTTATCTTCAAAATTTTCTAGAACGTGGTATGATAAAAAAAAATTCTGGTAAAATAAGTATTTTTCAAAAAGTGCAGTTTTGTCGCCTTTTGATGGTGCACCCACTATAAATCTAGTTTTTGACATATTTATAAGTTCAATTTGAAAAAATAAAATTCTTCTTTGGAATCAGAATATAAAAATTTCTTTTGTATAAATTTTTCACCTTATTCTGATAACTTTTATATTTTAATGAATAGTAAAAACACGCTATATTTTAATTAAAAACACATTTTTTCATCGTAATAATTTATATGGTTAAATTATAATATTGAATGGTTTTAAAGTATAAATAGAATATATTTTTACCATTTAATATAATTTATGTCATTATCATTGGTTTTACATTGAATTCAATGGTAAAATAATTTCAGCCTTTTGCAATGTTTTAACTTTTAAAACACGTTTTCATAACAACAAAATTAATTTTAAATTAATTACTGCAACTTCTGTGTTTTGAATTTCAAAAAAATGGATTACATATTTGGATTCATTGGGTCTAAATTATGTTAATAGGCTACTTTTTATTTTTGGGCACTATTAATAGTATCTACGGTAAATTTTATTTTCCATAGTTAAAGTTAAATCCTGTAATTAAGGGTAAATATAATATTATAAAATTACCCTAACACTTGTCTTAATATAATTGGATAATTATATTTCTTCATAATGAATATTTGGGTAAAAATGGAATCCATTGGAACCCACTTGGATGTGATTAAGACCATTAATTTATTTTATTTTAAAGAAAGTGAAATATGTCTCACTCAAACTTTAATAATTAAAGTATTTTTAATATAAGGTTATACATAAAATAAATTCGATTATAAATACTAATTTCAAATATAACTTTTTTTTGTTTATTATGGCAATTTATTTATAATTTTTATGAATTGTTTAATTACCTTAATAACTTATACATTAATAATAATGAAATTATTTACTTAGTGAAAAATCAATAATATAGTTTTTATTAAAGTAATAATAACCATTAGAAGGCCCAAACACTTGAGAAAAACTTATTGGTCGAGTATATCTAAACCATAAGCATCAAAGGACCGAATATGTTACCATTTTGAGTCTTATAAAGGAGATTATGACACTTATATTATATTGTTTTAAATGATTCTCAAGTTGTCACCATCATAATTTAATAAATATAACAATTTACATGTTGTGATTTTAAAATGATAAATTCAAGTAAAAGTATTATTATGAAATCTATGAGATTTATCTTCATCATAGTATTTTATTTTTAATTTTTATGCAACAAATAAGTATATTAAATAATTATACAAAAATGATGTAATAATTATTTTATAAAGAGAAATATCAAATAAATGGTTTTAAAATATAAAAATAAATATTATATGAACTAATTAATGTGCTCCACGAATTTTATAGAAAAATATTATATGTTATTTATCTATTAAAAAAAACTTTTCGACCATATCTTCTGTGAGGATTTTACTTAAATTCAAATAATTGAATAGTGTCAAAATTGACACTATTGGTATTTTATAAAAATAACATATTATAAATTTTATTAAAAATCACAAAAATATTTAAAAATTATAAATAGAAAATTATATGGTCTAATATTTCATAATTTATCCAATTATGGACAATTCACAACACATAAGTAAGTAATTTTAACCATTTAAAATTTAGAATGTTATTACCACAAATAAAATTAAATAGATTAAATAAGGATAAATCAAGTTAATAAGGTTTAAAATAAATTCCCAACATGTCTAAATTTTATTGGTTGGTGAGATTTCAACCCTAACTCATCTAATAATCGGTTTTGAGTCATTTTTGGATGTTTTTATGTGGGGTTTAAATTTATTATAAATTAATATTTTGGAAGTTTCCAAAAGTGCCCCTCTCCTCCCTTATAAAAGGGCACCTCCTCCCTCTCCTCTTCACACAATTTTGAGCCTTAATGATCGGCCAACCCCTGAAAATTTATCTTCTCAACTTCCCTAGAAACATACTATAGGTCATTGTCTTCTTAAAAGACAAATTTTAGTGCCCTAAGAGGAGGTTCCATAGAGACGTGTCGAAGAAGAGGATGTTTGGATACGTACAAAGCATATCGGACCAAAGGTACAGGAAAATATCACAATATCAATTTTTATCTGAGATTGTTTATACTTCGGTATTTACTGGGGAATATTTATCATCCACATCCATGTTTCTTCAATATGAAATATTATTTCTATCCTCCTATAATTTTTTAAATCCAATTTTACCTATTGGTGAATTTTTAGTGAAAGATATGAAAGGAATCTTTTGTCGTTTTCAGTACGAGATACTTTTTGACTTTTCCGACCAAACTACGAGAGGAATGTTTATTTTTAAATTATAAATACTTAATGTATTTTTATTATTTCATAGAAAATTACTTCCATGAATCTTTCTTTACATGTTTTCAAGTTTATTTTCAATTCACTTATTTTAGTTTAAAATTATATGACATGTTGAGAAAGGAAAAATGTTTTTGAAGAAGAAAAGATATTTTCCTCAGGAATGGAGTTCAAACATTTTATCAAAATTATTTTCCATATAAGATAATATAGGGTTCTATTTCTATCCCTATTATTAATTTTATTTTATTATGTTATGATGGAATTGTTTTTATGAAGTCCTTTTGTGGATTATGTTATGATGGCATGATGTTTATGAATCCCATTTTTATTGCACAGGTTTTGCTATGGTGTATGATTTATGATTTTGTGGCACACATTAGAATAGTGTCATTATGAGATGGGTGGAACCTATATCTCCCTCCAATGCATTGGGTAAAGATTTATATCTCATGAGATAGACACGGATGGAATGACAAGTTAATCTGGTTCAGTGATACAAGACTGGAACGAGGAGTGAAATCTGTTCAGTAATGGACTTTGTCCACTATGATGGTCTTAGCAGTAATTCCTTGGATACTATGTAAATCATATCATTACTTTAGGGTTTTCCACAATTCCATGTTTTATTTCCATTCTATTTTATCATGATTAATGTTTCTTTATGATCTATTCCTTATGTACTACCAAGATTTATTTCACGACTCAATATTTTGATGTTTTACATTCATGTTTTTACGTTCAAATGTTTATGGATTGTTTTTATGTTCTCAATGTTTACCCTTAATGACAATTTTATCTCACCCTTTTTATGTTTTCATATCCCCAAGATATAAAGTAAGGTTTTAGGTAGGAAAACCAAAAGGGAAGATCTTTATAGGAGATGTTGAAGATCTTTCAACATGATTAGAAGTTTATGTTCCAAGTTTCCAAAGACACTAAACTAATACGGTCATTGGGTGTCTGCCTTTGTTATGTATTAATTATTCTGCACAAGTAATGTAATGTCAATGTATGTCAAGCTTTGGTTCTCTACATTTGGTATCAGAGTGAAGGTCTAGTTAACCTTTGGAAACTAGGATGCGAAAACTTTAGTGAGATCCCTAGAGATATTTTTAATGTATGTCTAGGGATATCTGTAAGGTAAAGTATAAAGTATAGGTTACAATATTAGAATTACGATAACAATCATGAATTACCTATTATTAAACCTAAGATGTTAGAGATTGAAATTAATCCCCCTTGATTAAGTTGTTTTCATAGTATGATTTTTTCCTCTCACACTATTCTTCTTGGGTTTTAAAAAATGGCTGGAAACAGAATGATTCATGTTAATGAAGAATATGATAATATTCATCATGAGCTACCAAATGAAATGGAATTTGGAAGGTGAAACATCTTTATTATGCCTAATCATAAATCTCATAATATGATCAATAATCTCAACTTTGGTAAGATTCTTGAATCATATAATAAGATAAAGATAGAGTTTCATTATGATCATAGAGGAATGAAAGTTCAATTTCCCTCATGTAAGTCATGTGGGAAGAGGAATCAAGGAAAATGTTTCAAAGGAACTACAAGATTCATTGGATGTGGAAAATAAGGACACAAATCTAGTAATTGAAAAGGAAAATTTTCAATTAACACAATAGACAAGAATAATGGTATTTCTAGGACATCAACAATGGTTATATGTTTTAAATGTGAAATATACGGGCATTATGCAAACCAATTCCCTAAGGGAAAATGTCATGAATAGAATCAGCATGGTTATATGGGTAGTATTTATGTTGATAATGTTGAAGAGACTACAAATGATATATGAGATGAAATAAGTGTTGAGGAATAAAATGATGAATCTCGGTCAATGGTTTAAGAAGGTAGTGGAATGATTTCATGTTTGTCAAGAATAATGTGTGGTACTATGGAATAAAGAAAAATCTAAAGATTGTTACACTATTTTTTTCCTTGAGTAAATGAAAGTATACATTGAATGGTACCGATAACCATGAAAAGTGATTGAAATATTTTTGAAAAGCAGATGAAATGCGCATAATGAAGGGATAATGAGAAAATAATATGTATTATAGTATTCATGAGCTCATGACTGATATAAGGAAAAAGTGATATCATGGTTTGAGTATATTGAAATTTTGGGATTTTGGTATGTGGAAAGAGTTATCTTTTGACAACATTCATTTTTTCACTAAGTTTCTATGTTAATTCATGTTTTAAGAGAATACATGATTAAGGATGGGCGACAACCTGCAGGATGGGCGACAAACTGCAGGATGGGTGACAACCCGTCCCGTTTGACAAGGTTGCGGGAATCGAATCCACAACTGAAGTGTGACAGGCCTTTATCCCAAACCACTGGTCTATATAAAGTCCCTGTTTAGTAGAAACTAGTTTTATTTTATTAAGTAGGATGATATATGAAGTATAAGTCAATTTTTGGAACCATATATGATTAATCTCACCATAGATGGACTTATGTATATAACTTTTGCTGACCTTCTGTTTGAGACAGATGGAATGACCTATCATTCTATGGAATGATCTTCTAACACTTCTCAAAAGACAAATTCAACTTCATTTCTTTAATAGGTGAAGTGGAAATTGTTCAAGGCACGAGCAACGGTGAGATTGTACCAAAATCAAGTAAGTATTTCTTTTAATTCAAAAATTCTTCAACATTTGGGAAATGATCTTGAAAACCAAAAATGTTGTCCTAGTGCCCTCATATCAGATGAATCAGATGGTACCTTATATCATCACAAATTTATGGCTTTGTGATTGTTTACTTTTTCATATCCATGTCCTCTACCACTCTTCATCAGAAGTTGATGGTTTTATTTCTCTTCCATGTCCATATTTTCACCTATGTTCTCCTATGTGGAAACCCAATGATGAGTTAATTTGGGTAACCATTACATTTCATACTTAACTTTTTAAAATTAAGTTTTAGTATTCCTTTTTATGATGTGGGTTTCTATGAAATAAACTTTCAAGTAGTAAATGATTTATAACCCCGATGAATTTCGAGGGAAAAATTAATTTTAAGGGGGGTAGAATGTAACACCCCGAGATTTTAAGAGATATATTATTTTTTAATATCTTTGATTTCTTCTATTTTACACTGCACCAAGATTATCTTGTACTATATGCAACACCATATTTGCTTGCACTATACGCAACACTATTCTTGGCTCGTGTTACACACAATTTCAAGTTCGTCTTGTTGAAATTATTCTACGCAACATTAGGTATAGAATTTGTTTAATGTATAAATGAAATAAGTTTTGATTATGTTATACGCAACACAAAAGGGATCATGCACTACACGCATCCCTGACTTGGCTTGCATTACACGCAATCATGACCTTCCTCAATAGCGTGTGTAGTACGCAATACCAGGTTTCACTAAACAATGATATATTGTTATAATATTATTATGAAATAGCCGTTATGAATAGTATTAACTAAATTTTCAATTTTATAACATTATTATACATCTTAAAAATTTTCTAGAACATGGTATGAGAACAAAATAAATATTTCACATAAAATAAGTATTTTTAAAAAAATGTTGTTTTTCATCCTTTTGATGGTGCACCCACTTTAAATCTAGTTTTTGACATGTTTATAAGTTCAATTTGACAAATTAAATTCTTCTTTGAAATAAGGATATAAAAATTTACTTTTGATAAATTTTTCACATTATTCTGATAACTTTCATATTTTAATGAATACTAAAAACATGCTATATTTTAATTACAAACAAATTTTTTCATTGTAATAATTTATATGGTTAAATTATAATAATTAATTTTTTTAAAGTATAAATAGAATATATTTTTACCATTTAATATAATTTATGTCATTAGCATTGATTTTACATTGAATTCATAGGTAAAATCATTTCAATCTTTTGATGTGTTTTAACTTTTAAAACTTATTTTCTTAACAACGGGATTAATTTTAAATTAATTACTAAAACATATGTGTTTTTTAATTTTGAAAAAACGATTCCATATTTGGATTTAGTGGGTCCAAATTATGTTAAAAGTCTACTTTTTATTTTTGTGCACTATGAATAATAACTATGGTAAATTTTATTTACCATAGTTAAAGGTAAATAGAGTAATTAAGGGTAAATATAATATTATAAAATTACCCTAACACTTGTATAAATATAATTGGATGATTATATTTCGTCTTAAGGCATATTTGGGTCGAAATGAAATCCATTGGAACCCACTTGGATGTCATTAATACCTTTAATTTATTTTATTTTAAAGAAAGTGAAATATGTCTCACTAAAACATTAATAATTAATGTATTTTTAATTTAAGGTTATAAATAATATAAATTCGATAATAAATACTAATTTGAAAGATAAAATGTTTTTATTTATCATGGTAATTTATTTTTAATATTTAATAAATACTTAATTACCTTAATATCTTATACATTAATAATGAAGAAATTATTTTCTTAGTCAAAAATCAATCATATAGTTCTTATTAAAGTAATAATAACCATTAGAAGGCCCAAAAACTTGACCAAAACATATTGGTCGAGTATATATAAACTATAAGCATCCAAGAACCGAATATGTGACCATTTGGACTCTTATAAAGGAGATTAAAACACTTATATTATTTTATTTTAAATGATTCCAAAGTTGTCACCTTCATCATTTAATAAATATAAAAATTTACATGTAGTGATTTTAAGATGATAAATTCGAGTAAAATTATTATTATGAAATCTATGAGATTTATCTTCATCATTGTTTTTTATTTTTTATTTTTGTGCAACAAATAATTATTTTAAATAATTATACAAAAATGATGTAGTAATTCTTTAATTAAGATAAATATCAAATAAATCATTTTAAAATATTAGAATAAATATTATATGAACTAATTAATGTTCTCTACAAATTTTATAGAAACATTTGACATGTTATTAATATATTTCATATTTTTTTGGACCATATCCTCTGTGAGGAATTTATTTAAATTCAAATAATTGAATAGTGTCAAAATTGACACTATTCGTATTTTATAAAAATAACATATTATTAAATTATTTAAAAATCAAAAAAAAATTGCAAATTACAAATTTAAAATAATATTGTTGACAATTTCATAATGTATCCAATTATGAACAATTCACAACATAGAATTAAGTATTTGTAACCATTTAAAATTTAGAATGTTATTACCACAAATAAAATTAAATAGAATAAATAAGGATAAATCTAGTTGATAAGGTTTAAAATAAATTCCCAACATGTCTAAATTTTTTGGTTGATGAGATTTCAACCCTATATCATCTAATATTCGAATTTGAGTCATTTTTGGAGGTTTTTAAGTTGGGTTCGAATTTATTATAAATTAATATTTTTGAGAATTCCAAAAGTGCCCCTCTCCTCCCTTATAAAAGAGAACCTCCTCCCTCACCTCTTCACACAATTTTGAGCCTTGAAGATCATCCAAAACCTAACCATTTCCCTTCTCAACTTCCCTAGAAACATACTAGAGGTCCTGGTATTCTTCAGATACCAATTTTAGTGCCCTAATATGAGGTTTTTTAGAGGTGTGTCGAAGAGGAGGAGGTTCGGATACGTACAAATCATATCAGACCTAAGGTAAGGGAAAATCTCACAATCTCAAGTTTTATCTGAGATTTCTTATACTTTGTTATTTACTGGGGAATATTTATCATCCACTTCCATGTTTCCTCAATATTTAATATTAATTCTATCCTCCTATAATTGTTTAAATCCAATTTTACCTATTGGAGAATTTTTAGTGAAAGATATGAAAGGAATATTTTTTCATTTTCAGTACGATATAATTTTTGACTTTTCCGACCAAAGTACGAGAAGAGTGTTTATTTTTATCTTATACAGTATGAATGGAATTTTATGATTTCATAGAAAATTACTTCCATGAAGCATTCTTTACATGTTTTCATGTTAATTTTCAGTTAACTTCTTTTAGTTTAAAATTATATGATATGTTGAGAAAGGAAAAATGTTTTTGATGAAGAAAGGATATTTTCCTCAGGAATGGATTTCAAGTGTTTTATCAAAAAAAATTCCATATAAGATAATATAGGGTTTTGTTTCTATCCCTATTATTACATTGATTTTATTATGTTATGATGGAATTATTTTTATGAAGTCTTTTTATGGATTATCTTATGATGGAATGATATTTATGAATCCCATTTTTATTACATGGGTTATACTATGGTGTATGATTTATGATTTTGTGGCACACATAAGAATGGTTTCATTATGAGATGGGTGGGACCTATATTTCCCTCCAATGCATTAGGTAAAGATTCATATCTCATGAGATAGACATGTCAAGAATGTAACACCCCAAGCTTCTATGGTACTCTTCTCTTTGAATAATGTGATAGCGTGTGTTGTACGCAACATCGAGTTCTAACACACCACAACCAATCAAACTAGCCGTTACGAATAGTAATACCTACATTTTGAAATTTTATAAATTTTATCTCTTAAAATGGACTTCATTTTTGGATTCGGAGTATCTAATTTAGCCTAAGGTTAAATTTTGGTACGTTTCGGATAACTTTAATATTTTGATGAATAGTGAAAATTACAAAATTTTAATTAAAAACAACTTTTTTAATCAAAATAATTAATAGTGATCAATAATGAATTTGAGTGGTTTTAAAGTATATTTAAAATATATTTTTACCATTTAATACAATTCTGGTCATTGTACATAATTTTACAATTAAACCGGACATAAACAAGTGTCAATCTTTTGATAGTTATTATCTCTTAAAAATACGCTTTTTGTTTTAACAGTGGGAATTAATTTTAAATTAATTTCTGACACTTCTGTGTTTTGAATTTGGAAATATGGATTCCATATTTGTAATAAGGATGTTCATATTGTGTAAATAGGTAAATTTTATTTTTAGACATTTCGAATAATTACTTCGGTAAATATTTTATTTACAATAGTTAAGGATAAATCCGGTAATAAAGGTCAAAAAAATATTATAACAATAATAAATTACTCTAAAACGTGTACTAAACTTATTGGTTGATACATTTCAGAACATTTCCATCTTTGGGTCGATTTTTGGACCCCATGGGGCCACTTTTAAGTGATAATTACACTTTATATTAATTAAGTTAAAATAAATACAAAAATGACATAAGCATATATCTTTTAGAAAAACAATGTTTACAGAGGGATATATATGTTGTATTTTAAACTATAAATATTCATTAGAAATATAAAAAGATTTAATACCTAATGATATTTTATTTATAATTTTTATACATTAAATAAGTTAATTTATTTATGACACAATGATGATGCAGTAATTAACTAATTAATGAAAAATTAGATTAATTGATATTATAAATAAACAAATAAATATAATTTGAGACTTTTTATGAATTAAACTAATTTTTAGGTTAATATGAAATGTTAGGATTAATTTAATTAACTTTTTTTGAAGTAATCATTCTTTTATGATTTTTACAAAAATCAATTATTGAATAATGTCAAAATTGACATAAAAGAGTTTTTAAAACAAATATTATATTATTAATTGATATTAAATTCTAAAAAATCTAAGGTTCGGCCAAGAGACTTATATCATGATAGGTGTCTCATTAATGGACCAATTGGGGGTCTCTTGTATGTATATAGTAAGTTTATTAACCATATAATATAAAAATACTAAGGGACATTGTAAAAGTGAAACTAATTAACTAAGAGTTAATAATTAAAGATAAGGTTAATATAATGACCCAAACCTGTCTAAATTCTATTTTCTGAATTTTTTTTGACATATCCCCACCTTAAACTTTAAATAATCTACTTTTGAGCCATTAGAAACCGAATATGAATTTATTATAAAATAATATTTCTAGCTTTTCCAAAGGTGCCCCTCACCCCTCTTATAAAAGGGCACTCTCCCTTCTCATTAACTCACTCTTTCAAAGCCTTTTGGTTCGGTCAACCTCTGCCCAAATACTCTATAACCTTCCCTAAATTCATCCTATAGTAGTTACTTTAGTCATAAAGTCAACTTAATGATCCCTTTTGATCAAATCAAAAGGAAGAACCCGAAGAAGAGGTAATGATTTTACCACCCTTTTTTAAGTTCCTTTCTTCTTCCACTTCTTCTTTATTTGTTATTACCATTATAAAATAATAACTACAGTATATTATATAAACTTTTATGTTATTATAAACATTTTACAACCATATTTAATTATTCTATCCATTCTTTGAATAACATGTCACCATACGTGCGTACGTACGGCTTACCGTTTCCACGTCGTGGTGTAATTATTATTCAATAAATTATTATTTGGATGGGTATAATAATGATGTTTAATTCATGTAAATAATACATATAACATGATAATGATTATGTATATAAGATATACCATCCAATTAAATATTATTTTAATATCAAAATAATGATATTATCGCTCGTGCGTACGTATGGACTACCGTCTCCATGAACACGATGAGATTCATTCTCCATCGAATCCATTCAAGTATAATTATCATTTGATGATTTAAAAATAATTTTTAATGACATGATATAATTCTGGATATGAATAAGATACAACCTATACATGAAAAACCTGGCTTACTTAACAAAACATATAAAAGAAAATGAGTAAGTTAACACTCGAAACAACGATAATACTAAGATATTATTAACAAATCAATGTTAAAAGAACATATATGATATCATATTGATGTATATGATTCTTGTATAATTTAATAACAATTATTTCATCATTATACAGGAGGTTAACCTACCCCAACCAAGTAAAAGTACAAGTTAAGGGTTTGTTTCGCAATCTCTTCATTATCCGAGGTTGTTTATACGTAATAATCTACTGGGATTTCTTTATCATCCACATCCATGTTTCTTAAAAATGTATTTCAAAACATTTTTACCACTTACAAGAATATGGGTTAAAGCCATGTATACCATTGTTTTACTTTTAATAAGAGTTTTATAAAGTAATCGTTCCATTGTTTTCAAAATAAGGTCCTTTTTAACCTTTTTGACAGAATTAAGGTGAGAATGTTTTTTTTAACTTATACGGAGGGTGCAGCTATTTTCCGCCGTTATAAAATTATCGAAGCTTCCCTTACAAGATTATAAGAATATTTTCAAAGAAAATATTTTATTTTATAAATATATGACTCTTAAATTATTTCAAAATAGAAAGATATGTTTCTCTAAAAAGAGTTTTGATTTCATCTATGTCAACATCCTTTGATGGATTTTATGCTTATTTGAAGTTGATTTATTATGATACAAAACTTCTATATTGTATTTAATGTTTTGTGATATGTTTGACTGTGGATGTGTTATTTTTATACCATTCATGGTTTATGGATGAAGTTTTTACATTTAGTATGCTAGTTTTAATACGAATGTTTATGTTATGTTTAAACCATTTCATATGGGAATGCATTGGACTTAATATGTGACGGGTGGAGCCCGCTATAGCTCCTCGATGCATTGGTAGGTCTCATGAGACAAACTAGTGTCTTGGAACAAGGCCTTGGCAAAATTTTATTTGTAGTCTTGGCACGAGGCCTTGGCTATGTGGTTATGATAGTCTGGCATTATGCATTACATCATTATGAAAGTGGTTACTGATATTGCATGTGATTATTCGATTAGTAGAATATCCATGTGAATAATTAAATGGAATTATTTCATTTTATTTTTTCCATACTATGTTGAAGTTCGTGTTTAAAAGGCTTTTGTTTTAGTTATACATTTCCTTAAATTTTTATTCTTATTTATGAAAGTTTTCGCTATATTGTTATCCTTACTAGGCATTTTAGCTCACCCCTTTTCTATGTTTTATTTTTCCCAGGATGTGAAGAAGTAAATTATGAATGACCTGTGGGGAAAGTATGAGGGGATTAGAGTGTGGAATATGGACTCTATGTTGATTTAGTTTTCATTTTTATGATGTAATGTAAAACTTTATGAATATATCTAGTGTTTCCAAGGCTACTAAACTAATCGGTCTTTCGAGACATGATCTTTCTTGGGATCATGACAATGTTATGTAATAATGCACCGAATTTGGGTAAATGGGGTCAGGGAATTACAAGGAACGACAAGTTAATCCGGTTCAGTGATATAGGACTGGAATGAGGAGTGAACTCGGTTCAGTAATGGACTTTGTCCACTATGGCGGTCTTAGAAGCAATGCTTGGGCTACTATGGAAATCATATCATGTGTTTAATGGTTTTCCACAATTCCTTGTTTTATTTCCATGCTATTTTATCATGATTAATGTTTCTTTATGATCTATGCCTTATGTACTGCCAAGATTTATTTCACGACTCAAGATTTTGATGTTTTACGTTCATGTTTTTACATTCAAATATTTATGGATTGTTTTTATGTTCTCCATGTTTACCCTTACTGAGCATTTGAGCTCACCCTTTTTATGTTTTCATATCCCCAGGATATAAAGGACGGTTTTAGGTAGGGAAACAAAAAAGGGAAGATTGTTATGGGAGATGTTGAAGATCTTTCAACATGATTAGAAGTTTATGTTCCATGTTTCCAAAGACATTAAACTAATACAGTCAACGGGTGTCTGTTTTTTTATGTATTAAGTATTCCGTACAAGTAATGAAATATCCATGTACGTCAAGCTTTGGGTCTCTAGAACTTATCCTCAGATAATGTCTTTGTATTACACATTATTCATTATAGGTTTTTTATTTTGGTGGCACCAATACCTATAGGTAATGGTTAGGGATATTGTAGAGATATTTCGGTAGGTATTTTCAAAACAATAGTGATCACAAGGTGTGATTAAGGGAAGATTATAGGTCCTTTTTTAAAATTGAGGGGAGGGGAACCCTTGAAATTACATAATGTATTAAATTTATATAAATTATTTTCCATATTCGAGTGGAAATATATTTAAATTTTTATAATCAAAAATTAGAATTTTTATAAATCCTATTTTACAATAATTTTTGGACAATTTTATCTTATTCTCTCACATTTATCTCCTTGTTTTAACCCCTGTTAACCATTTTAACGATTTTAGTGATATCAATGTTTTATAATATATATGGGTCATAAAAGTTACATAAATAGAAATGGGACCTATAAGTGTAAAATACTGGATATTATCAAATTTATCCGATTAACTTGACCGAATAAAATATTTTTCTGAATTTTAAATCATTAAATAAATTATTATTTGATAAAAAATACATTAATTCCTTTTTTTGAGGATATTCACATAGTTGGAATTTAATTAAATCTTCATAATAATTAAATTATAATCTAGGACTCTAAAACATCAATAATATATTATATTTATATGAAATATTCTTGGAAGACAGTAATTCTCCCAAATTTTATAACATTTAACATATTTAAAAATCATTTACATGATTTTTATATTACATGAACAATCATTGTTTTCTGTATTGAAAAAGAACTTAAGGTATTTATTTCATAACAAAAACATAAAAATTTTACTATTAAAAAAACTATTCATTTATTTTTAAAATAACTATTTATCACGTTACATAATAATTTTTATCCATATGAAAAATATTATAAATATTAAAACAAAGAGTGTGAAATATTTTGTTTATTATTTACTTAAAACCATATTAAGGACATTATTAATGGAATGTGGACAGAAATTAAAAAAAAATTAAAACATGGATTTTTATGGTGAAAAAACATATAAAATATAATATTCACAAGTCTTTGGGAGATTTTTAGGCCTTATCTCATAATTTTAACATAGTTTTAACCCAGTTTTACCTATTTTTTTCTTATCAATGGGACATATTCACTACGGTTACTATTTATGTTAAAAAAATTAATACAGGCATATTTAAAAAATTTAAACCGCATGATTCCAGATATGGAATCCAATTTTTATAGTTAAATTCCTATAATTTTTATAAATAAATTATAATATAAATTCATAAAAATCAAAGAATAACAGTTCTTAGAAAAATTATTTTTTAGGAATAAAAATTAACTTATACCAAAATATGGTATAACATTGATTCTAATGTAATTAATTATATTATTTCAATCTAAGGGTGTATTATTTTACATTCATATAAAATTAAAAATATAATGGTACTTTTAAATTACATTATTTAATGAAAATAAATTGAAGTTTTACAAATATCCTTATCTATTATTATTCATAAGAAAATAAATCATTCCAGAAAACCTTAAAAAAATAAATCTATGAATATTTTTAATTCCCAATTTACAAAATTAAATTATATTTTTAAAATTAAATTTCTAAAATTAAATTTCTAAAATTAATATATTATTCTTTTATATAAAACCAAATAATACAATAAAATGAATTTGAAAGAATAAAAATAATTCCTTTTCAATTGAAAAAATACATAATATTATTATAATGAATATTAATATATCATATCTAATTCATGAATATTAATATGGAATTAAATTTATTTATTATTACCTTGTTTATAAAAATAGGTGTGGCATGAAGTGATGGAATATTTCTACTTTTATAAATTAAGAAAAGGGAACTTTTGGGAATACCCATAATATTTCAATAATAGAATGAAATTATTCTGGGGTCAATGGTTCCAAGAGTGAGAAATAATGGATTTTGGGGTTGGGTAATGCTAATTAAGTCTCTTGCACTAATTTTAGAACATGTTTTAAAAATCATTGAATCCTTTAACCACTTCATTTTTACATTTAACCATTCTTACCATGTTAAATAGTTATGATCCTTGTAATTTATATTTTATTAAAATATAAGGTAACCCCTATTACCAAATTTAGTTGTGATTAACCAAAATATTATCCCATATACTATAATGCAATTCATAAAAAATAGAATCATAACATTTAAATCAAAACATTTAATATCGAAAAAACTAATTTGTAGAGAAAAGGATTATTTTATCATAGAGTGTTCTTGATCATACCTAGTATTGATTACAAATTGAATGATTAATGTATATATTTATAAATATTATATTATACACATGATTTAAATGAGCTTAATTTATTTCATTAGATAAAAATTACACAATATTATTAAAATAATTTTTTAAAAATAACACTTACAATGGTCATTAACATAAATCAAAGTAATCATACTTTTTTTTCAAAAATGAAGTTAACCATATTAAATAATATAAAATTTTTGACCTAAAATATTAAATAATTATTTTATATTTAGTTTTAATAATTGATAAAAACTAATATATATAATAAAATACAAATAGTTTTAAGATTTAAATATTACGTATCTTTCAAAACTGTTAAAAATCAGTTTTATAAATTCAACATTGTTTTTTAATATGGTTTACTTTACTTTATAGATATAAATTTTTATATAAAAAAGTTTCAATGAGTTTTAAGTCTTTATTTTATTCAGATAATTTCATAAAAGTGATGGAATTAGAAAAATTAGTTTTTTTATTTTTCAACTAAAAATAAAATATTTTAGAAAAATATCAAAAGTATCCCTTTAGGATAATTTCGATATCTAGAATTAAGAAATGAAATTAATTTTAAAAAATTAAAATTATAAAATATATAAATTTGTCTTTTAAATTAAAATTAAATATATATAATTAAAAACTTATTTTATTAAAAAATGTCTTTTTAAAATAGTAATTGTTCTTAATCATATTTTTTAGTCATTTACTTGTTGATTATAATTTTTTATGTACTAGATTATTTATTACAATTAATTTTTATTAATAATCAATATTATGGGACTCATTGTAGTTTTTTTTTGGATAAAGCTCTTGAACATAGTATTAATTTTGAAAAAATATATATATATTCAAAAATCTCAGGGTTCTATATTCTCCCCCCTTGAAATATTTACATTAACTAGATTTTACTCATTATTTACCAAAGAAAGAATGTAGGGGATCTATAAGAAACTTATAATAAATCGTATATATAAATATTAACATCAGTTTCCTTGGTAGGTCCGAGAATCTAAATGTCTCAAATATAATTCTTAGAAGTATTTAGGGATATTTATTTCATATATTTTATTCATGATCCTAATTCCAATTAAATTCTAAAACCAAAAAGGTGATGATAATTTCTAATAATATCTGAGAAAATGATCATATAAATCATATGATGTATTCTTCAAGGAAAAACTCTTCCCATACTATGATACATTCATTTCAACAATAATATAATTTGACCAAACAATCACAACTTCAATTTGACCATGATTTTATATAGTCGTTTTCCTATTAGGTTCCCTAATCATAACATAATGATGTGTTTAAATTCTTCATAAATGTTTTTTAAGAGAGTGAATTTTCAAATATTATTTCCCGAGAGTTTCTAGCTAAGAATGCCATATTAGGCCCACTCATCATGAACCAGGGTGAAGATTGAGTTAAGACAAAACAACCTTTCTTTGGGTTATTACCCCTAGGATCATTTGTACCACAACCACATCCATGTTCAAGTATCTATTCAAGGACATAATTCTTTAGAAGCCACAAAATATCAATGTTCCCCAAAAATTAAGATATTATCCTATAATTAGACTTATCCCTTAGACTTATAACTTGATATTTAACTAAATAAATATCATCCCAGTCCCTAAAAAATAATTAAACTTACCCTTAATAATAAATAAACTATACTCCGATTCCATATATAGTGACCCAACATAAACATGTATTTATTTGAAATAAATTCATAATATAAAAACTACAACACATAAATAATTTCAGAATACCATTAATTGAAGGTTTATATCCTTTGAGGACCAGTCACATAGGAATATTATTTTACAAAACATCGGAAGAATTATCTATACTCAAAACATACTAAAGTCCCTTTTAAAATTATCATAGGTAATATTCATCTTCATAACATGGGGATTTGAAAAATAAAAAATTAGTGATCTGGAATGCTAATTAATGTAAAAAACTCATTAAAATGTCATCAAGGGTAAGATCATAATAATTTTAGATAACTTGAGAAAAAGAGAAATATCTTATTAATATAATTTGAAACACTAAGAGGTTTCCATATGTCATTATAGAAGGACATGAAATATAAAATGAAAAAAAATGTACTATGGAATAGCTGTGTGAGTTAATAAACATGAACAATAGATCATAATAATAATAATATGACATATAAATGTGGTGTAAGTATAGTAAACCATTATGTTGTGAACGAATGAAAATTTGATCATGTCCACTAACAAACTTGTGAACAAATATATATGTGATAATGTCCATGAACCATCATTTAAAAAAATAAACATGTGATCATGTCAATGAAAAATAATGTGAAAAAATATATATAATCATTTCAATGAATAATCACATTATCAAATATACACATCATCATGTACATGGATAATCATGTGAATAAATATAAACATAACTATGTCCACACTAAACATTCTTATCCCATGAGATATAACATAATAACTAATGAATTAGAGGTCTATATAGGAAAAAACACATCAATTAACCATAAATATGTGTGCCAGTTGAAAAAAATCATTAACCAAATCATTAAATAACCAATGGAAATAAAAATGGGTTTGGTAACATTTCCAGATGGTTTCACAAAAATTAACAACAAGAATGTAAATTGTTGATAACGAAAATTTAATCACCCCAAAAGTGTATAAAATAAGAAAATTTAGAGTTTTATACATAGAAAAACTTTCATATAAATAATACCTTTAAATATAAAGAGGGAAATGGAAGAAAAATCCTATAAGATTTTTTAGAAACCATTATTTTCATTTCTATAAATTAATATGTTATGGTCATACTGAAAAATGGTTTATGAAAAGGAGAAATGCATTTTTTTATAGTTATTTACTTTTAGAAATAACATTCAATAGTGGATACTTGAAATGGATTTAAGTAATTCAAAAATGTAGTGTAAAAAACATCCTGAAAAAAAAAGAAAATATAATTATTTCAAATTATGTAACCTAATTAAAAATGATTACAATATAAATTCCAATAAAGCATTGGTCATTAATCTCAACATCTTTCATCAATATATTCACTCACCATGTTTCTTATGAGGTCATATTGGTTGATATTTTCTATCTTAATAATAAATATTTACTAGTTCATTGAATAAGTTTCATCTAATTATAATTCCTACCAAATTATGGATGATTTTTTTATTGGTCCATCAAGGTGAATAAAGTTGTTAATGATTTGAAAAATGTTACTAATCCTGATTCTACCATTTGGAATCATTTCATCACTACCCCTAGTTTGGTATTGGATAGAGTTTTTTCTCAAGTGTCACATTCTATGGATAATGAAGGGACAAGAAAATATAGGTATTCATATTTCACAAAGAACTTAGTGGATCCTAGGAATAATCTAATTTTGTTTACTGAGAAATTTTTGGGTAACAAGTTTTTATTTGATTATCATGTTGGTTCTGACTCATCAGAGAAGATTATGATGAATGATGATTTATCATTAAAATAATATAACCCTATAATTTTGTAAGATTTAATTGGAAAAGGAAATAATTACATTATTACTCGCCTCAAACTATAAAAAAATTTAAATCCTCAAAATCTTGAAGAGTTAAGGAATCATATTCTTTATGTTTGGGGAATTTTTTGGTGGCATATAGCTTTAATAAGTATAGGATTATTCCATATTAAATTTCATTATTTTTAACTAAAATAAAAATTGCTAGTTATAAGTTTTATATCTCTAAAACATGGAATACTAAGAATTATGGACTAGGATCCACGGTTTGATATGACATGTGTTAAGAATTCAGTTACATAATCTTGGATTTAGATAAAATTATTGAATTTTTAATTTTATCAACCATGATTCCTATGGAATTTTACTTCTGTGTAAGGATTTGAAATTAAATTTGATAAACTAGAGACTATTCTTTCTAGGTATGGGAATTTATTAAAAATCTTTATTGTGGTTTACCTTTATTCCCCTTTAATTTAACTTCTTTCTAATACATGATGAATCTAATTTGGATCTTTATATTAAATATGATCAATTTCCTAATTTTTTAAATTATAATTTCATTGTTAATACGAAGGAAAAATTCATCTTGATTTTGAGATTATCTAATTTTATGAAAATTGACACCTAAAGGAATATTGTAAATTTAAATTTCCTATAGTATAATGGAAGTGTAAGTAGGGAACTTGTTTGACACATATGAAAGGAAATATCCGTCTTCCTTTTAATGAGGGAAATCTAGATAAAACTTGTGATGTTTTCATGATGGTTTTAAGATTAATTATAAACCATAAGATGGTAATTCAACTAAGGGTATCATCAATGAAACTGAAAATTTGTTAATCTCTACAATGATATGAATTTATTATTCAGTACTCGTAATTCTAGGGACCTATCTATGCATGTATTCTAGGGAATCTATCATAAAAATATATAGCTGAATTCTAGTCAGTGTGTTTCCACTATGAAGGATATTCATAGTAGTTCTGAAATTCAAAATTATATATCTAACATTTTATTTTTTTTATTTGTAGTTTCACGTTAGATGTGTATGTACATGATCTTAGGGATATCATCTAAAAACCCTAAACCAACTACTCATAATGATCTATTGCATACATCTGGTAAATCTTGCCAACTAGACGTTTTTTCTTTTTATAACAGTGAAACTACATTATTCGCAACTGAAACGGATTAGGTTAATCATCAAAAAACTAGGAAATCAGCTATATCAATTTAAGTTTGTGATTTTAGGGGTATTTTGAATCCTCTATTGGTGGGTACATCTAATAGGAAAAATTAGGATATTTCAACATTCCATATCAAGGTGATTGGTTCTATTAGTAGCCCTGTACTAGTTGATCCTACATAAAATTATTTCTAAGTTCATATGAAGAACTCAGGCGTAGGGTATTATCTTGTTCCTTCTGAGGTTATGGGACATGTTTTAGAGATCTTTTGCCCATTATATATTGTTTTATATTTAGGGTAGCTGTAACACCCTGAGATTTTATGAAAAATATTCTTAATTTTATTAATGTCTTTTGTTGTATGCTACACCAAAAGGAGTTTGCACAACACGCATCCTTGAATTGCCTTTCATTACACGCAATCGCGACCTTCCTCGATAGCATGTGTAGTACGCAATACTGAGTTTCACTAAACAATGATATGCTACTAAAATATTATTAAAACTAGCCGTAAGGAATAGTAATAACCACTTTTTGAAATTTTTTAAATTTTATTTTTCAAAATGGACTTCATTTTTGGATTCAGAATATCGAAATTATCTTAGGGTGAAATTTTGGTACTTTTCGGATAACTTTCATATTCTGATGAATAGTGAAAATTACCAAATTTTAATTAAAAACAACTTTTTTAATCAAAATAATTAATAGTGATAAATTATTAATTTGAGTGTTTTTAAAGTATATTTAGAATATATTTTTACAATTTAATACAATATTGTTCATTGGATGTATTTTCACATTTAAACCAGATATAAACAAGTGTCAATCTTTTGATAGTTATTATCTTTTAAAAAGACGCTATTTGTTTTGATGACTGGAATTAATTCTTAAATTATTTAATGTAACTGATATGTTTTGAATTTAGTAAAATAAACATCATTTTCTAATTCATAATATCAAATATAGCTTAGGCCAAATTTTTGGTATTTTTCTGGAAACTTTAATTTTTTGATGAAAAATGAAACCACAGTGGTAGTTAAAAAACTAAATTTTTCATAAAACTTAATTTTACCGCTTCTATGAGTAGAATTTCTAAAATCCGAGAGACACGGTTAATATCAAGGACTAAAATGTGGTTCAATGAGATGAAAATAATTTTTGGTGAATAGTAACTTTTTACTTTTTTTACCATGGTTAAAAGTAAATAGGGTTGTTAAGGGTAAAAATGATATTTTTATTACCCTAACACATGTACTAATTCTATTGGATAAGTTTAATTCGACCAAAAACAACCTTTGGAATAAAATATGACCATTTAGGACCACTTGGATTTGATTAGGACATTTATTATTAATTTATTTAAAGAAGGGTTAAAATAGGTTAAATCAAAGTTTAATAAGTAAATCATTTTTAATATGGGGTTATACATAAGATAAATTATACTATAAATATTAATTAGAAAGATAAAAAAAATTTCTACATAATGGTATTTTATTTTTAATTTTTAGACATTAAATAATGTAATTTATTTGTGACACAAAGATGATGTAGTAATTATCTTATTAATGAAATATTGACATAATTGATGTTATAAATACCCAAATAAATGTAATTTGCGACTTTTTATGAATTAAAATAATTTTCTAGTTTAATATGACATGTTAGTATTGATTTAATTAACTTTTTTTGAACTAATAATTCTGTTATGATTTTCACAAAAATCAATTACTAAATAGTGTCAAAATTGACATAAAATAGTGTTTAAAACAAAAATTATCTTATTAGTTGTTATTTTATTCCTAAAAATCTATGGTTTGGTCCAATGACTTAGATAAGGTTATATATATTAATAATAAACAACTTGGGATTCTTTTGGCTTGATATATTAAGTTTATTAACCTTATAGTGTAAGAAAACAAGAAGACACGGTAAAAGTTAAATTATCTAACTTAAAGTTAAATCTAAATGATAAGGTTAAAATTGATACCTAAACTTGTCTAAATTCTATTGGATGAGAGGATTTCGACCCATACCCACCTTATATTCTAAATATATCAATTTGGATCTATTAAAAACCGAATTTGACTTTATAATAAAATAATATTTTTAGTTATTCCAAAGGTGCCCCTCTCCTCCCTTATAAAAGGGAACCTCCTCCCTCTCTTCCTCACACCACTTTGAGCCTTCAAGCTCGGACAACCCCTAAAAAATTTCTCCTCTCCAATTCCCTAGATACATCCTAGAGGTCCTGTTCTTCTTCAAAGACCAATTTTAGTGCCCTAAAATGAAGTCTCAAAGAAGCGCTTCAAAAAAGAGGTAATGTCCGTTACCGATTCTTTCATCTTTATTTCTTCTTCCACTTCTTCTTCTTTAGTTGTTTCATTATGAAGTAATAACATCAGTATCACTCATATACTGATATGTCATTATAAGTATTAAACAACCCTATTTCACCATCTATCCATCCTACGGAAAATGAAATCATCGTGCGTGCGTACGTACGGAATACCGTCTCCACGTCGTGGTGTAATCTATTTTCCACCACCACCTTACTTGGATGGGTATAATGGTGTAAATAATAACAATATATGATTATTGTAAAGTGATATTGATTCTGAAATAGTATATATACACTCCAATATAATTCCACGATCATGGGAACGATATCATCGCTCGTGCGTACGTACGGAATATCGTATCCACGATGTGATGTGACTCGTTCTACATGATCTTCATTGAATAATGATTATATAAATGAATTCAATGAATGAATATGAAATATATTACACTAATACCATTCTGGAAATGAGGTATCTATAACCTAAAAAGAAGAATAAGAATTTATTCGACAAAACACGCATAAGAACAAAAAGTAATAAACACCCGAATAACAAGTAGCAATGAAATATTACTAAGAATATGACCATATATGATATCATAACAATGTGTATGATTCTGGAATAAGTCAATGACAATATTTAAATCATTATACAGGAGTTTCTGAAACTTAGAAGCAAATCGGACCTAAGTTAAGGGAAAATATCACAATCTCATTTTTTCCGAGATGGTTTATACTTTGGTATTTATTGGGGTGTATTTTATCATCCACGTCCATGTTCCCTCAATACGTAATATTGTTTACATCCTCCTACAATTGTTTAAATCCAATTTTACCCTTCGGTGAGCTTTTAGTAAAATATATGAAAGGAATCTTTTGTCATTCTTCGTACGAGGTACTTTTTGACTTTTCCGACAAAAGTACGAGAAGAATGTTTTTTTAACTTATACGACATGAATGGATTTTTAACACATTATTTCCAAGAAGCTTCCTTTACAAGTTTTCAAGTTTATTTTTAATCAACTTCTTTTAGTTTAGAATTTTATGACATGTTAAGAAAGGAAAATTGTTTTGAAGTAGAAAGGATATTTTCCTCAAGAATGGTGTTCAAGTGTTTTATTAAAATTATTTTCCATCTAAGATAATATAGGGTTCTGTTTCTATCCCTATTATTACATTGATTTGATTATGTTGTGATGGAATTATTTTTATAAATTCCTTTATCTTATATGAATTGTTTTATGATGTCACAATGTTTAAGAATCCCATTTTTATTACATGGGTTATGCTATGATGTATGGTTTATGATTTTGTGGCACACATAAGAATGGTATCATTATGAGATGGGTAGGACCTATATCTCCCTCAAATGCATTGGGTAAAGATTTTATATCTCATGAGATAGACAAGGCTGGAACGGCAGTTTAAACCAGTTCAGTGAAACAGGACTGAAACGAGGAGTGAACTCGGTTTAGAAATAGACTTTGTCCACTAAGATAGTCTTGGCAATGAGTCTTGACTAATAAGAAATGATTCTCTATGATTATGTGTGTGTGCCACAAAGTTTCATGTTTTAAGTTATGATTATTGCGATTACATTTCACTACTATGATTTATCCCATGTTATGATATTATGATCTGTTTTGCAGGTTAAGATTTACAAAATTTTATGTTCTTATGAATATGATGTGATTGATATTTCTTTTGTTTACCCTTACTGAGAATTTGAGCTCACCCTTTTATGTTTTCTTTTCCCCAGGATATAAAGAAAGGTTTTAGGTTAAAAAAAGAAGATCTTTCTGGGAGATGTTGAAGATCTTTCACCGCGATTAGAAGATTACATTCCGAGTTTCCAAAGACACTAAACTATTACGGTCCTTGTGTGTGTGTTTTTTGTTATGTACTAAGTATTCCGCAAAAGTAATGTAATGTCAATGTACATTAAGCTTCGGGTCTCTATAGTAGCACCACTATGGGTTATCCTATTTAAAAATATTTTATGCCGAAGTAAATTGGGTGTTACTCCTTGATGGAACATGAGAATAAGAGTATGATTGGTTCCCCATATTTGACTCCTATGTGAGTTACTACTCAGTAATGTGCCACCGTTTTACCTAGAAATGATTCTCAAATTGAATTTCATGCTACTATTGTGGAATAGTTTGAGGCATGTGTTGTTAATAATGCCTTAAATGTGGAAAGATCAATAGTGATATGAATGATACATTTTTTCACAATTTTGGATGATCTTAATACTCAAAAATATGATTCTATGTATTTTGATATTTTATAGAGGGATGAGGTTAGATCTAATAAACCAATTAGAGCTAAGAGGATAGAGGTGGAGAAATAAGAACCCAACTTATAATAGTAGATTGTGAGTGGAAATCCCACCGACATAGAGGAGTAAAATAATGTTTAGAATGGAATAGTCTCTAAACAGATTAAGAATTTCTACATGGAGAACACGAATTCTCAAGATGAAACATTAGGACGTTCAGGTGGATTATCTTATGCTAATCCCAAAGAAAGAGCTCTCATGAAATTTGCAATGATTATAGGGTGTGTGTGAAATAAGGATTCATCTACAAGTGGGTCTAATGATACCACTATTTAGAAAATAAAATGGTATAACACTCAAGGGAAGGAAGATTCCTCTCACACAAGTCACCATCCATGATAGGTTTCTAAAAAATAGAGGAGAAGTCGATACAAGAAAAATCAGAGTTGTTCTCAACACATTGTAAGTAGATACAAAAAAGATGGATGAATTTTTATTATTGATTGTTAGTGAGAAAGATATTGGACTATAATGATTGTTTTATTTTTATGTCTGATACTGTACCACTATTTTGATATTCTTTGTTTATTGTTTTTCCCTTTGGTGTAAATGAGTCATGTATAATGTGTTGCATCCCCTTGTTCTTGGTGTGTGTGTGTGTGTGTGTGTATTTTACATAATAAATTTTCAAAGGGACATGGGTTTGGGTCTCAAAATATATGGTTCAATATATTTATTATTAATATATATATATAATTATACATTTAAATATGTAATAAAATATTTTTAAATTTAATTAACAATAATTATAATCTCTATAGATATAAATACTAATATACAATAACACTAATTAAAATTATAAATAATATCTAATATATATATATATTTGTGTATGAATAATAATATCTTTCAAATTAATTAATAATTATGTTATATTATATATATTTTTTATATTTTGTATAAAATATAAATAATGATGTAAATACAATTTAATATTATTTTATTGATGATATTTATATTACTTATATATATAAATTAAAAAATATTGTAAACTAAATTATATTTATATATAATAAATAATATTTATGTATATATATATATTTAATTATAGTTATTAATATTTCTATGGATAATTATATATATACATTTAGGTAAGTAATTATACCAAATCAAATATAAATAGTGTTATTATATAAATAATTACTAATACTATTATATATATATATATATATATAATTAATGTTTTTCAAAAAATTATTAGCAATATATTTCGTTAATTTAGTTAATTATGAAAATATTATATATATATATATATATAACTAATAAAAAATTATAATTTTTTTAGAATTTATGTATAATATATAATATTATATATATAAACAATTATTTAAAAGAATAGTTACTAATATTTTAAAATATAATTTTAAATATATATTTTTTCAAGAAATCATACTTTCCAAAATATAAATAATTTTATTTTGTACGTAGTTACCCAGAATATTAATTATTTATATTTCATAATTTTCAAAAAGTATAATTAATAGTAAATTTATTTATTCTAATTAATGAAAATAATAGTATATATAAATATATATATCGAATACTATATTGTAAATTTTATTAAATTTAAATATAGTAAATATTATAATATATATTTATATATATTAAAATATAGTTAAAAATATATTTACAAAATAGTATTAATAATTAAATTTTTTAAAATTATTTAGATAAAATAATATATATATATATATATTCAAATATATAATTATATTCCTATATAATTGTAATTATATTCTCATATAGTAAATAATATTTTTTTACAAAATATTATTAATAATTTTTTGAATGTTCTAAAATATAAATAAATATATTGTTGTAGTTAATGATATTTTCCAAATATAAATATTATTTTTTAAAATAATTAATAATAATTAAACAAAATTTAAATTGTATCATCATCATATTTTAATTTTTTAATCCACTGAAGGTAATCTAAATCATTCTTAAAAATTATAACGTAAATCATATATTCATAAAATCATAAATTTTAAGAAATAAAACCTAAATAAATAATAAACTAGAAAAGTGATTTTTTTTTAAAAAAAGTAATTTTACCCACCTGAAGAGAAAAATTTATAATTTGAGTAAGAAAAATCAATCTTCTAGAGCTTCACTCTAAAATAAAAGTGGGATGATGGAAAAAATTATGGGGAGTTCTTTTTATATAAATCATAGGTCAAGAGATGTAAATTGTGTTAACGTCTCCTCTGTAGGGATTTCACAAGATGTGTGAAGAATGCTTATGCTTTCTATTGGGAATCATAATAATCATGAATCACATTCATGAATCCTAAAAAACATATAATAATATATATAGTTAATGCTTTATCGAAACCATTTTTAAAAATATTATGAACATGAACCTGATATTCAAAAATCATTCTAAAAAATAATTTTTCTTAAATAATGGGGGGAGATGATGCAGGTTTTGGAGAACCTCCGCAAGGAAGATGATATCAATTAGGGTTTATCTTCTACGTAAATTCCACACATCATAGGCTTTAAACGTCATTCAGGAGGGCCTTCCAAGACAATACCTTCATCTAAGGCTAAATTGAATATAACCTTCGATACCTCAATTCTAGATTGCATATAATGTGATATTCTAAAATTGAAGCATGATGTTTGAAAATTTTCCAAATATTTATTCCTGGAATCATCCACTAACATGATCCTCAAAAATGTTTCATCCAATCATGTTTAAGTCAATAACTAATCCATTACAGAAATAATGGAGATTGGTAGCAATTCAATCATTGTGGGGCTCAAACTCCTTAAGGGGTAGAATCCATGGAGGCCTGCGGATATGGTATGTTGAATCTCTATAATTTTTAGTTTCACAAAATGGAGGTGTGTCACCTTATAATTTTGTTTCTACCACTAAAAATTCCCTTCAAAAGATTCTAGGCAGCAAGTGTGGGGCATTGATTCACTATTCTTGAAGCCATGCTCATTTCACAAGCATTAATGTTCATTATATTTAAACATGTTGCAATCCATAAAAACCTTTTCACATGTATGGATCCATTTACATGGACTTCACTTTCTTCTATTTATCCAATGATATTAAATAACATTTCCAAAGAAAGTGGGTTCCCCATTCATCTTGGTAGGGAGACAATGCAAGTCTGGTTTGGTCATTATGTAAGGATGTTGGATGAGGTAGATCTTATATTTACACTCGTAGATAATTTCATCCTCTCTAATCCCACCGATTAAATTCATATACTTGTTGAGTATGAGATATTTCTATACTTTATGCCATCTACAAATCTATTGTGAATTTAATGTAATACTAGCACATGAAATTCTTATTAAAGACATGCATCTTCAAATTTTTCCTTGAACATGTTCGTTGCTACAATGAAAATAAAGTCGAGTATGGATAGCATGTTGTATAGAAGGCTGGTGGGAATCCTTCCTAAGAAAATATCTATGTGCCTAAGAACATGGTTCAATCCCTTGAAAAGGATAACCCCTCTAATAACATAGAAAAGACCTCTGCCTCAAGTGAGATTGACATTGTAGATAAAGAAATATCCAAGATGACTCATAGTTACCCCCTAGATCTGAATAATTCTTCATGATCATGGTATGGAATCATATCTGAAAAGAAAACATAAGGGAATCCAATAAATATTAATACATCTCTTAGAGTTTTCCTTTTAAAGATCATCGATGTTGTTCTAAAAAATTATAATAAATATGATAATGATATTGTTGTTCTTGAGGAAGTAGATTATAAAATTTGGTAGGAAAAATTTTAGTTTTTGAAATGGGGAAAGATAAATACATGTTAGTGGTTGACACCATTAATAAATCCATGAAAACCCCTAGTAGGAAACGTTGTTCTTCCTATCATTTCTCAACCTTCTTCTAGACATGCCTGGTACCTTGTAGTGAGAAGCATTGCAACTCTAGTAGGAAATAAAGTGTCACAATCTAAGGGAAGAATAATATATATGGATGAAGATGAATTTAAATTGGTTTTTCATTTAAAATATAGATCACATTAGCCTACATTTTCATCTTAGAAGGTATCTCCTCTTGATACCATAATCGATATGGATTTATAGGTCAATATTGATCCACCTATTAAGGTGGAACTTCCATAAAAAAACCCCTCCTTATAGTAAAAGGTATGATGAAATCGAGAATTAGGGTTTTTTATCCCCCTCAGTTCTCTATGATAAAGAAATTGTTTTATGATCTATTTGGAATGACTTAAAATATGGAATGTGAATATTTAAGCTTCATGAACTCTGACATCAAAACTATTTTTGAGGACTATGAATATAAAAGTGTACCCAAAGTCCTTAGTGAGGATGATGTAGAATGGTTTGATTCACATGTTGAGTTCTTTTTTCCAAAATGATCTTTAAGTCTTTGGACACAAATACTTCCCCACAGTCTAGAAATTGATTTCTATAAACTCTGAATAATGTTTTCATTCCAACCTAGAGATAGACATTATGGAACTATCCTAGAAATTTAGGGTTTCTTCCATTTTGGATTAAACTTATAATTTTTCATCGAATTATGATCATGATCCACCTAAGAAAAACAAAACATGGAGGATAGGACAATAAATGGGGTAGATGTAAATACCCTAAGAACAAGGGATCTATAGAGAAAACCAAGTTATGATATTTTTTATATTGACGGTATTTTATACTATTTGTGTCCCCATATTATCCTCCTAAGATTTTATGTATTATTTATAAAGGGGTTAGGTAGATTTGGATCAATCCATGACTTGTTTCAAAAAAGTTTGGTATTTCCAAAATAAATTCGAGGAAAGACTTCATAGATCCTTTCATAATGAATATATGAAATTATAATATGGATATTACAATTATAAATGAAGTAACATGGATGTTTATGATTCATGTGACGACTAAATGGTGATCATTGTATCATATCCCATTTTCCCCAAGTGGGTAAGAAATGTCTCAATTTCCCTACTTAAAATAGGGATGAATTTCATGCCTAATTTTTTTCCACATGCCTCACTTTATTTCAACAATAAATTTAATGATATTATTACACACATAATTTATTTTATTTTTTCACCAATAGGAATTAGGAATCCATTATCCCTAAAAATATATATTTGGAAGTTCCCAATTCTCACTCTATATTTCTTTTGACCTTCTCCAAATCGCTCATTATTATAGTTACATTTTGTATTATCCCCTAAAACACATAATTTTTCATCCGTAAAGGAACTTAGTGTATTATCCTATGATTATGTGCACATTATGGTACAAATTCACCCCAAAATTGATTTAATTGGAATAATTTTGGGATTCAGTCATCCCAGATAACCACTTTGAATAGCATATTCTTACAATCAACAAGGAATTTTCCATCAATATAATATTATTCAAGAAAAAATGACTTATAAATCCCTACTAAACTATTAATGATGATAAATTAGTGATATTTTTAACAATTAAATGTTATGTTCATAGTTTACAGTTAATATATTTTTCAAATATACTTAGTCTTAATTTTTTTTTTAAACTAAAAATAGTAAATTTTCTTATTCAAATGTGTACTATTAATAATTAAACACAATGAGTACTTGTGATCCTGTATAAATAAAAAATGTATTCTTTAATGAAAATTATCTTTAGAATTTTTAATTTCATATAGTTTTATCAATTCTTCAATTAAATAATTACATGATAATTTTAACTTTGTAAAGGAGGCATCCATTAATATATCAAATAGAGAGAAAAATCCAGATAGATTATTTTTAACCTTAAAAATAATGAAATTTAATTTTTTTTCAAGTGGTTAAAACCATCCAAAAAAATAGGTGGTCAGGTGTGAATGAAATATGAGGTACTTGTGGTCCAATATCTCTCACAAATGGAATAACATAATCATATTCTTGAAAACATGAAATAAAATTTTATAGAGGTCATGTTTCAAGTTTATGTCTTGAAGATGAAGTTGTTAGGAGTTATGTTAATTTTCATTATTTTAGTTATAATACTGGATTTTTTTTATAAAAATCATTAAATTTATTGATGTTGTTTTATAATGTTGAGAGATATTATTTGATAAAATTTTTCCATCAAATTTTAACTAATATAAGAAAAATATATAACTCCTTTTTACTTATAATTTGATAAAGGTGCCTTCATAAGATTAAACCCTTGAAAAGAAAAGATATTTTAAATACCCTATATGAGATTTGTAGAATCAGACCTCCAAATATCAAAAAGGGATTCTAATATAAATTATTCCCATTGTATAACCCTTTCAATGGTAATGATGATGAAAATCCCCTTTTGGAGATTTATCGCATCATAACAATAAATATCTACCAAGGGATTATAGTGTAAATTCTTATCTTTATAGAACCACATATAGTAAAAGGTACTTATTTAGTAATTTGACTCATCGGTATGCCAAAAATTCATTCTATGATTTACATGTTTGTTTTTTATGATTTATTTACTTACAGTCTTATTGAAGGTATTAATACTAAAAATATTTTACCAAATATTTAAAGGATTAGAACTATAAAAATCTGGTGTAGGATTCCACTATAGAATCGTCGCATACTAAAACAACTTATCATGGGTGATACTTATTTATGATGATTTAACTACATTATCCTATAACACTTTATATAGTGTATAATTTCTTTTAGGATTCATGTGCCTAGAATCCTTGCAATGATATAAATGCTAAAAATCCCCTCTAAGAGTATTATAAGATCAGGATTGGAAATATCCACTGGGTAATTTTAGTGTATCTAATTCCCTTTAAATATCACCTAATATTGTATGTTACATATCAATGAACTTTAAAATCTATTATAGTAAAAGGTATGGAATGATGTAAACAAAATTAATGATTCTTTTTCTCATAATATAATGAAATGTAATATGGTTGTAAATACACTTTTATGATATTTTCATGATGGGTAAGGAAAATATCCACTAAGGGATTCTTATGTAGTTTCATTCCTTTGAAGTGCCACTTATTGGTGTGAGGTACTTATCTATGAAAACTGTGGTATAGTTAATGGCCTAATATGATGTAAAAATTTGTTTTTCAAGGTTGATTTCCTTATAATACAACCAAAGATAATGATCATACAAGTCCCCTATTGGATATTTGTATAATTAGAACTAGAAATATCTACAAGTGAATTCTAGTGTCAGTTCTTCCCTTTGTAAAACAACTTATAGTGATGGATAGTTATCTTGGAAATCACAAAAATCATATATCAAAAACAAATTATATGATATTAAAAACTTTTTTGAAGTTTTTTTCTTATAATAAGATAAAATTTAATGATGTGGAAAATCCCCTAGAAATATCTCCCCCGAGGATTTCTAGTGTAGGTAAGATGTTCTAAGTCTCTTGTAGGAGATTTTCATCATCGGGACTACAAATCTCCACTAGAGGCAATTTGTCCCATTAATTCCCTTTATAGAAAAACTTATAGTGCATCATACTTATAAATGAAGTTGAAAATTTTTTATATAGAAAACTATTGTTATGATGTAAAAAGTTTTTTTAAGGAATTTTTCTATATAATACAACAAAAGGTAATGATTTTACAAATCCTCTACAAGAGATTTTTAGGGTCAGAACAGAAAATAATACTCGATGGATTTTATTATTTGTAATGTTGTTCCAAATCTATTTTGTGAGATTTTTGGAATCAGAACTACAAATATACTTCATGGGATTCTAATGTCACTACTTCTCTCTATAGAACCACTAAGAGTTCAACATACTTATCAATAAAGTTGAAATATTAGAATATAAAAAAATAATTCTAGGATGTATAAATTTGGTATTTGTTCTATGTAGATATAAATATCTAAAAAATATCTACTACATTCACACTAAATTATCATTTGAAATTAACAGATCTATAGTTCTTATTAATGTAATTTCACCCCCTCATCGCCAAAAACCATTTTCCAGTAATGAAGAAAACGTATTTTTGTAATTTTTTAAATTTTACTTTAAAGGAAAAGGTGTCTCATTCAGAATTAAAGAGTTATGATAGTATTTTGAGACATATATTATTCTTCTATAATGTCCAAAAAAATATCTCCACCATTGGAGGATAAGAGGAATAATTTATAGAAGAATACATTCATCAAATCGATGGCATATGTGATGGACCAATACCAATAAGTTAATCCTATACATATAAACCCAAAAAATCATAGGTAATACTAAGAGTATTTAGTAAGTGTGGAAGGATGCAAACTAAAAATGAAATTAAGATAACTATTACACAATTCTTACCAAGAATATATATTATAGACTATGAAAAAATGATATAATTATTATGCCTTTTCACATGTTTTCTTGTTTTCCCCTTTGATTGGTAACTATCTTGGATGTTGTTTTATAAATTTCAAATATAATAAACATGGAATAAATTTGTTATCATGGATTTGATATATTCATAAATATGTTATGACACCTATATAGTCATCACAAAAAAACATGGTAACGTATAGGGCTTAGTCATATAATTTCTCATATGTTTTTGTGGTATTATAACATTGAAAACATTTTAAAACTATTAATTCATTTACATATTATGACACAATTTATTTTTCATTATTTGATTTTTGAGGTCATAGATATCATAAAACCAGAGGCTAGGGTCTAGAAATATTCCTTTATAATGTTTAATATGGATGAATTGAACTCCATGTTGAATACATTGTATAAACGTGTAATTGGAACTCCTTCAAAAGATAGAGTAAGTTTAAAAAAATAAGCTATGACACCATAAACTATGAAATAATGGAATAGAGTTGAAGATCTAGAAGTGTCAGCGTCAAAGATGTCTATGGTAGAAAAAACTCATTGTAAAATAAAGAATAAAACATGACGACTCTTCGATTAAAGGGTTTGTTAAATAAAACAATGCACCAGAAACAGATAACATGGATTATATAATAATATTTCATTCTAAATTAAAACATGGAGTCGATTCCTCTGCTAAATTAAAATAAAAGTACAATAGATCATCTACAAAAATATATTTTACATCCCTTGATCAAGTAGTGATGATAAACTTAGATAATTATGGTATAATAAAAGCATGTTCAATTATTTTGAATGTGGAGTCAACGTGAATAAAATGAAAAAACAATTAAACCCATCATATATCTATAACTCTCCACTAAGCAAGGGAAAATATCTAACCTAAACACACCAAACATCTAATTCTCTTCAAAATTCATATACTACTATAGCCATTCCTAAACAGTTTTGGGAAAACGGAACCATTACATAATAGGAACACTATACTTTTTGAAAAATAATGAAAATAGAACCTAACTCATAAGTAAGTATTATATTTGTTTATGTAAGTAAATGAAAAAAAAATATTTTTTTGAAACTTTTTATAATCTTATTTTGATAAATATAATTTATATATATGGGTTTCAACTAATATAAAATAATGATTATTGATGAAGGACATTGTAGAACTGATGAATGGGGGGATGGCGTCTATATATATATATATATGATATTACTACACAACTTATTTTAAATAATTATTGCAATAATTTTTCTTACATATATCTTGGAACAATTGTATTGATCCATAATGGAATATTATTAAAGAAAAGTGCATGGAAGTTTGTTTTATAAGTAATTTTTTATAGGAAGTAGTGTTTTTTACAAGTTTTTTTTGTCGTATGTCTGAAATTTTTTGACTTTAAATATTGGTGAAAAGAATAATAATTTGTGAAATTTTCAAAAAAAAATAGATTATAGTCAATATTTTGAATGAATCAATGAGAAGACTCCTCATTGGAAACATAATTATAGAATTTGTAAGATCAACTTGATTCTTATTGTTTACTATAAATACAAAAAATCTCCATTATACATTACACATTCTGGGAATAGAAGAAAATCTAAATTCATGCTAAAATTCAGTGAAACTAATAAAATTACTGAGAGAAAGATATATATTTCTATATATCTAAGATTCCATTACAATGGTAATAATTTATGTTTCATAGAATCCTCTTGGTAGAGAAATATATAAATTCTATTGTATTCTAATTGAAACACTTATAACCATTTGTAAAAAATATTTGTGGAATAGTAGATTATAAAATTAGAAAATTATGTGAATAAAGATAAAATATTAACTGATCTATGAGTTGAAGAAACTCCACAGATAGATCCCACATGTTTTGACTATGAAGTGATTATTATTTGATCAACTAAATAACATCTATTTTAGAAATGTCAACATCATTAACATTGAGTAAAAAATATTATATAAAGTGTTCAATGTTAAAATATTTATGAAATATTTAAGATATACTTTGAAAGAGACTAAATTAATTACATGAAAAAGATAGAGATGTCAAATGACACCTAGAATGAAAGACAATACTATTTTTGTTTAATAATATTATTAACATTTTTTAAGAAATACTATTTTTTGGTAAATCTCAATTAAACATTATGTTTTAATTTATATAACACTGAACCGAATGAATACATTAAAATAAACTTTAGGATTTTATAAAATATCGATGCCACAAAATGAATTATTTGATCAATGTTGAACTCATAAATCTAAATTGAAAATATCAACCCTTCTTTAATAAAACACATTTGTCTAAACAAAGGAATTTTACACATTTCCAGCAGAAGCATACCTCTAACTTCACTATCTCAATGTTTTCATATGTATTTCCTATAATATATAAAACAAATTTAACACAATTTCCCCTATTTTTTAATAAAAATAAAAAAACTAAAACATACATTGTCACCAATATAGACCATAAAAATGCATCAGTAATTGTCATCTTCTTAGTGACGCTTAATAAAAAATAAAATAACCAATATACAAAATGAAATGTGTATAATGATTTATTTATACAAAAAATATATAAAAATATATATCATATCATCATTAAATTATAATCAAACAATATTATCTTTATTATTTATGGTCCTTGTAATTTTTTCTCTCCAAACAAAATCTCAAAAAATCTACTCCTCTTCAAGTTTCCCTCATTTTAAGCTTAACATATTTCCCATATATACATCCACTATTATTCACATTTTCAAATGGAATTGGAATGTTTATATTATCCATATTCATAGAAAATTTTTTTATGTTTGAAAGACCAACTTCATAGCCATCATGTTTCTCAAATTCCATTATAACAAATTTCACTTTTATTTAAGCTAGTTATTTGTAAAAAAATTTCTTTAACTATATTCTTATTGAAATCTTTATCAAATTTATCACCTTTACAAATTTCTAATTTTCATGAACTTCTTATCCACCTCTTAAAAATTTAACTTTCTAAAATATGCCTCACATTAAGACTCTGCAAAAAATTTAAAATATGAAAACCTAATATTCCAAATGACTCAAATTTTCTACAACAAAACCTCATTGATTATCACACTGTTATCATATAAAATCATAAAATCTCTTATACACACCATCATTCCAAAACAAATTAAGTATGATACTTCAATTTCTTGATAATATTTAGCAAAACATTCCCCATACATTTTATATTCATTCTAAAATAAAACAATAAAATGGCATGTACCTATCTACATCTTTTCTAACCAATGGATAGAAAGGGAATAAAATTTGGGGATGTTTTCCCAATAATTTAATTTATATTTAACATATTGATATCTACACTTCTCAATAACTTTTTTAAAAATCTTTAAAAGTCACTACCACTCAATTTACGATGAACATAATATTTTAATACCACATTAAAACTTTCACTTAATTGTGTGGTACATACCCTCATTGTTATTGTTTCCTTGATAATGTAATGAGACCATTTTCAATCTTAGTATATACATCATCCATCCAGTAAATATTACATTCGCTAAATTGATATTTAATATCCCTTCAATCCACCAAAAAATCAACCACATTATGGTACTCAAACATACACATCCACAAATAATGAAAGAAACTTAAACAGTATTCCATCACTTTTTCCTGGTGTTTAACATCATTTTATATTAAATTATATGTAAAAAGTCCATGATGAGTATCAAAAATTTCATCCAATATTGATTTTTTAATAGATTTATCTTGATTAGTAAACAGAGTCAGTGGTCTCTTATTACTGTGAAATTCAATAAATTTGTGAAATAGCCATGAAAAAAGAACTGGGCATTTCGTCAAAAAATAATGTCACACCAAAAATTACATTTTATATAAATTAACTAAACCAAGGAAAAAATTTATAGGTATGAATTCCTTATTTTTTGATAAATGTTTTATTGAAGAAAAAAACATCTCCAAAATATTCAAATTCAACCCTCATTTTAGGTATAGCCTGATAAATATTTATAATCTTCTTATTCCTGTCAAATTAAATTTCATTAAAAAATGAAGTAATTTCTTATCATTTTCATTCCAAATACATCAACATGAAAACACCATCACCCATAATCAAATACCAGTAATGTTTAAATATAAGAAAATTTATTCTATCAATCTAGGTATAACCTAGGATGTCTTTACCACTGAAAAAAGTCACCACCATAGTGAAATAATCCACCGACCTAATTCCTAGAAAATATTAACTACCAACTATACAACCTAAACATCATTCAACATTCTCCAGGACCTCATAAAATTACAAGAATAAAAATAATTAAATGGATGATCATGGGAGTATACAAATAAATTACTCAAATATTCCCTATAGGAAAACATAATTAGTACCATACAAATTAGGATAGTTGTTTACTGTCTTTACACAAACATTTTTCACAAATACACCATGATTATCAGTCTTTTTATGCCCTTCCTTACTAAAAGTATAAAGAACTATTAAAAATTGTTTCCCTTCTTACACTTATTTTTTATATTTTCAATGAATATTAAAACTAATACTTCTAGCATAACCGACATAAAATGCATTGGCATTATAAAGATCATTTAAAATCATCCCTACATCAGGTTCCATCCTTAAAAAACACGAAACGTTTTCTGCTGCATCATTACCACATTGAAACAATTAGGGTAAAAAAATCATTGTTAAATTTCCTTTCTTAATTATTCCACTATAAATACAATAAAAACATATTATATATAATAATAATAAAATTTAAAAAAAAATTAAAACCTCTTCATAATTTGTCTTATCAACTTCATTTTTTGAAAAAGATCATGATTTAATCATAAAAAATAGTTATATGTTTTTCACCACATCAAACTATAATCCCAAAACCTCTAATCATATAAGTCCTCGGCCTTAAACCTTACTTAATATTGAATTAAACAAATAATTCACATTGAGGATCTTTTCAGGTTTAGAGTTTTAGAGAATTAGGACATAACTATTACATCTCAAAATATTACAAAGTAGACACATCTACTAAGTTTCCATAAAATAAAAACTCTTAAGAAGAAACATGTCTAGTTCCATGTTTTAGATAGAATGATTTTTCTTGGATCTCATCCTTGACCCTATTCCACTTTAAGTCCTGTGAAAAACATTTCAAAAAAATTGGGGTGAGCATAAAAATCTCAGTAAGGGATACACAATGAATGAAATCTGTTAGTTTTTCAAAAACACCAGTAAACCATGAATACTTTATCAAAGTAATAATTTTCACCTTTGTGAAGCAGAAAATACTCTTCATTGAATAAAATATCATTACTTACCCTTTTGTAATAAAAAGATTACCATAAAACCCAAATAAAGAACACATAACATATAAAGGTAACTTGGGACATAAACATACTTAAATGGAATAACCATACGGTCGACTGCCACACATACTTAAATGGAATAGCCATACGGCCGACTTCCATACCCAATGCATTGGAGGTTATAACATAACCACCCATCCTGGTACTCACGGCACCACCCGTCATATGGTTTATCAAGTAACCACCTGTCAAATGTCCAAGTACCATTATAAAATCATAACACATAAAACAAATATAATGGAAAGAAAACATTTCCACACTTTGATCACAATATATCCCGTAAATATATTGACATAACAAATCCATTATAAAAACCATTTTCAATACCAAAATAAATAAAAGAGTATATGGTATTTATTTCATTTTAAAAACATTACGGCTTATTGAGGAAGCCAAATACCAAATAATACTCACGGTGGCGGAAAAGGTCGTTGTCACCGCGTACGTTAAAAGAAACATTCCTTTTTTTCGTTTTTATAGAAAAAAGATTACTTTTGTATAAAAGTAAAATTCAAAGGGGTCTATACACCATATAAAATAAAGTTGTGTATAAAACTAAATATGCCTCAATTAAAGGAGATTGAGATGAAGTCCCTTACCTCGGGTCCGACGTGACTCGATCGTTCTTTAACATCCTGAATAATAAACATGAGTTAATTTCTACTTGATTAAGAACCTTTTTCAAGTTCATTATTACTTTTATATCACTTATTACCATGTTATAAACATTATGTAATCATTTAAGTTAATAAGGTTTGTTTTGTCAATATTTTGTTCTTAAGACGAAAGTGGGCTTCATACAACTACATGTTGTTCGTGTGGTCAAAGGTTCATTATATACAGAATGATATTAATGATTTGGATATCATATATATCATATATATCCAGAATATACATTTATTTATAATATTACATAGTCATTTAGAAGTAAGAAATGAAATGCACCGTTCATGGAGACGGTAAGCCGTATGTACGCATGAACGCTACTTTCATTTTTATGTCATATTAATGAAATTAAAACTAAATGAGAGGTATGTATATTTTAATTACAGAATTATATTCATAATTTATATTTAACATACATCATATATATCCATTATATATATGTACTTATAATAGTACATTACATTTGGGGATAAGAAATGAAATGCACCGTTCATGGAGACGGTAAGCCCTATGTACGCATGAACGCTACTTTCATTTCTATCTGATACTTTAATGGAGTGAAATTATAATGATAAAAAGGTATATAATAATTCCAATATAATATCATATATAATATCATTAAATCCATCCTTTATACGTCTCACGTTTGGCATTAACGAATCAAATCACTTTGAGGGGGCAGTAGTCCGCACTTCCTAAAATGAAATTATCGTGTTTACCCACAATGGAAACCATAAATTTATGCCACAAATGAAAAATACAGAAGCTTAAGTAAAAAATAAAAATATTATATATCATATATAAATATAGTGTCATCTTAATGGCCACCTTTTAAGGTGTTATATGAGTGTTGAACAATCATCGTTTCGTGAGGCAGAAATTCTCCATCCACGGAAACAGTATGCTCTTTAACCATTAGATGAAGGTGTGTGTAAGTGTAGCTCTAATACTTCACATAAGAACATCCTAGTATATTGAATATACTGTTTTTGTTACAAGATAAAGGAATAAAAAGAGTTTATGGGGTTGTAGAAGCAAAATAAAACATAAGAACACAAGAGAAAACACTACCTTTAAAACGGGTAACTCTTTTTGATTTGAGATCAAAGGCTTCCTTGGGAAGACTTATGCCCAAAGTGAGGCTTCTAGGAGTAATAGAGGGATGTGTAGAGACAACATGGGAAGAGCTTTGCCGAACCAAAGTCTTGAGAGGTGTGTGTAATGAGGTAGAGGTTGTGGCCTTTTATAAGAGGAGAGGAGGGGCACTCTTGGAAAGTTGTAAAAGGTTACTTTATTATAAAATATTTTTCAGATGAAAAAGGTCCCACAATTATAAATTTAGAGTATAAGGTGGTAAGGGTTATAAATCAACCCATCCAATAGGTTTTTGACAAGTTTAGGTCTTAGATTTTACATTATTGTTTCATTTTATTCAAATCGTTAAATAATGAGGTAATCGCTGCATCATCATGGTGCCACAAATAATTTAATTTATTTAATGTGTCACGAACCAACCCGGGTCGACCCTGAATCGGTCACCCGAGCTGGTCCGCGGCAAGTCCCGAGGGGCGTTCCCGATCCCCCCGGGATGGCAACCAGTGCCGGGCATTAAGACTTGATCGTTGGGAACGATTTCAGCCCAAAACAAAAGTAAACAGAACAGAATAAATAAACACTAACAGCGGAAAAGAAATAAAAAACCACACAACCACGTACCTCCATGTGACCTCTCAGGTCACCACCCAACTAGAGAGCAACCTCGCTCCAACACTGAGCGACTCAAAACAGAAGACCTGCGACTGAAATGGTAAAAGATAGGCGTGAGCACAAAAGTACTCAGTAGGTGAGCCCACAACAAATCCCAATGCACCGCCAGTAAATAAAGAATCTACATAATCCAGGTTTGAACTATAATGTATAAAAGTAATTTTTTTCATAATGTTTTACTTGAAAATCAACCACGAGACATTTCCCTTATTCTCTTTCAAAAGTTAGTTCCATATCCTTAGTTTTAAACTCGTTCTGAAAATCAAGGTGTTACATTTTCAAATCTAACCCAAAGCGAATAAAGCATTTTCATTTAAAAACCATTTTTCTCAAAGTCTAACAGTATAGGCTGTGAAATATGACTGAAAGAAAACAAGCAGGGAAAACAAGTGCAAGTAAAGGTAAACAGGTAAGGAAAAACCAAGTGCAAGTACAAATAAACCAGAAGTTATCAGTAATAACCATGGGTGATCCTGAACATCCCTAGAAAACCCCTGGACGTACTCGGGTTCAGACTACCTGCCGGCATGGTACTCCATAGTCAATAACCAACTGGCCGCCCTAACAGCCAACCAGTGGCACATCCCTCCTGGCCTGTCTGTAACTCCAGGGGGTACTAACCCGTCTAATCAGGGTTAGCAAGCAACCGTCACTCGATAATCTACAAGACGCCCAGGAACCCATAGTAGTTTTTGTAACACTGTGTAAGTGGGAGACCCGCGCACGCGTGACTCATCTCACCGCACTTGCCAACCCCTTACACGGACATCGCTACACGACAACCCTCGAAGGGAAGTCCCCCTGTAGAAATGCCCTCACAAGTACGTATATATATATATAAATAAATATAAGTATAATCACTTCACATTTATTAAAGTGCCAACCGGGCCGTCATATCATTTACACTTTGAACATCTAACACTAAAACATTTCCAAGGGACATGACATACGCCACACGATTGAAAAACCAGAAACGCACTTAGAACATTATTTAAGAAACTCAAATCAGCATCTCAAACTTGAAAGACGTTGGTATCACAAGTAAGAAATCATTTTCCCAGTTCCAAACGCACCCCATTTTTATCAAGAGCCAAACGGGCCTTTAAACACCTTTTGAAAGAATAATATTTCTCAAATGAAATCCAGAATTTTAATCACGCATCAAAGGAAAACATTTTTCTTTTCCAACTACCAAGAACTACGCTTAATGTTTCCAAAAAAATCAAGTTTAAAGGTCACATGGCACTTCCTCAATTCAAGGTTCAAATAAAAACACCATTTTCCATAACCAATAAGCCTACCATTTTACACACACCAAAACCGCTTCAGAACCCAATTCAACATGATCTTCATATTTCATAATGAATTCATTTAGTAGTATCATCAGGAAAACATACACAGTTAAAACCGAGAAAAAACTACATCCACTGAAATGCTAGAAATAAGCAGAGCAAACCACATTATAAGTTACTACTTAATAATACTTTTAAATTTACTGAAATCCAATAAAAGACAAGGAATAAATAAATTCTAAATTTAAAGGCGAGTGTGATGGGAGACCTACCTCAAGACGCAGCTCGGAACGAAACGACACGGCGCGAGACTCATGTTGCGTAAAGGTCGCAGCGTATTGCGTCGTCAAACTGGTCCTAAAACAATAGGCCATTAAGCAGGCTCATTATTGAAAACATACTAATAATAATAATAATTGTAATAACATAACAATAATAATAATGATAATAACCATAACATAATAATAATCATAATAGCATGATATAATAACAATAGAATAATAATACTATAATAATAACATCCATAATAACAATAACCAAAAGTAGAAATAATAATGTCATAATAATAATAATAATATGATAATTAAATAATAATAATAATAATAACAATAATGATAATAATAAAAATAATAAGGTTAGAATAATATCAACATAATAATAATACAATAATAATATAATCACAATAATAATAATATAATGATAATAATAATATAATCACAATAATAAGAATATTAATATTAATAACATGATAGTAATAATAATAATAATAACAATAATATAATAATAATAATAATAATAATAATAATAATATAATAATAATAATAACAGTAATAATAATAATAATAATAATAATAATAAGAACAAACCTTCATAATAATATTAATAATACTTTATAATAATAATAATCATAACAATAAAATAGTTAAAGTAAATAAAAGTTAGTTAATTATAATAATAACGTAACTCAAATAATAATAATAATAAAAGTTCAATGTAAAAACTTTAATATTTAAAACGCTGGGTGGACACATCGTCCCCCGGGCCGAACGCACGACCATCGCTAGCGATGCGATGACCGCGCACCGGCGCGAAACCACCAATCACAATTAATCTTCGAAAAATTCAAACCGGGACCAAGAAAAGAGAAAAATTACGGACGTCCGCGGTCGGGGTGTGACAATTCTCCCAACCACAGACACTTTCTGCCCCCAGAAAGTCACCGGGTTACAAGTCAGCCAAAAACCAAGTCTATGCCCAAGCAGAACTAAAGGAACTGAAGCAAACTGAGGTTCTCGGGGATGACCTTACTCTACACAGGTCACACCCGACCGATTCAAGAGAAACTGGGGTTCGAGATCGAGGGGAGAACACGAAGGGGCTCTCCCCACCACAAGAGCTCAACTTGTGCAGAAAAGTTGACCATTTAAATAGAAAACCCCGGGAAGGGGGGTCGACGCGGGAACTCCCAACCAACTCAAACCAACTCTTATGGCACGATTAAAACAACACTTCCGTCAAGACATTAAATCCTCGACCAGAGTCAACAACCTTCAACACCAGGGAAAACCTATAGAAAAACATTTAACCGACATCAAAATGGAGACATGATCCACCGTAGTCCACAAAACGTAACCACATCGACAACACAACTAAAACGAGGTCAACCCACACGAGAGTCAAACACACTTTTAAGAAGGACACACGATTCGGAATATTACATTCTCACGACAAGTCCGCTTAGATTTATCGTAGAACAAGTCCATTGTCACTTTTTAGAAAAACCACACATTTACATAAACCAGACTACTTGGATTATAATAGAACAAGTCCATGATAACCCCATGATAAAACGATGAACATACAACAACGTCAAAACTTATCAGCAGAAAAACAAGTACTAGAAGATCTTGATTGTTCCACTGCTAACATAGAACACAAAGCCTGGACCAAGGCTTCACACCCCTGGGGACTCCTGACTGTGCGCGAGCTTCACCCCGAGACTTGTGGCTGGGGCTCTGATGGTTGAAGCATCTTCTGCCTCACAGTCAGGTACTGACATTCTCCCATCACAGCTTCCTCTTCAAGTGACGCTTCTTGCAAAACTTCTCCAGATGACCCAGACAACCACAGCGATGACACGTCCTTGGAGGGTTGCGACAAGACGGCTTTAAATGCCCGAAACGACCACACTGAAAGCATACCATCGAACGATCTGATGAACTGGAAGCTGGGACCAAAGGGGATAACTCATTGGGGACAGGTATCTCCGGCGCTTTTTCCTCACCAGAGGGGGAACTCTTACGAACAACAACAGAGGACGCTGAAGTATTAACCACCCGCACACCGGAAAGCAACTCAGCCAAGAAAGCTTTCTCCACCAGCTTCTCGAAACAAAGGTCTTCAGAAGGGAGGACTCGCTCCTTGATCTCGGGACGAAGACCTCCAGTGAAAAGAGAGGCCTTCATGAGCTCATGCGACGCTACATCTGGAGAAAAGGAAATCAGTTCCTTGAAATGGTCAACATATGCCTTCACCGTCCGTTGGCCTTGCTGAATATGCACAAGCTCTCTCTTTTTCTCCAGCTTCACTTCCTCAGGTACAAACCATTGGATGAAAACGGTTCTAAAGACATCCCACGTCATTTCACCTTGCGTTGGCGGTGGGGTAACCATCTTCCACTGGTCCAGAGCTGGACCCTCAAACAACTCCATAATTGCACGAACCTTAACACTATCGGGAGTTCCCAACATTCTAAAAACACGCTCCACTTCCTCGAGCCATTTCACTGCCTCTAACGGACCCTGATCACCATGGAGAACAGGCAAAGTCTGAGGAGGACTAAAAACTGGGCATGACATATCTGAATCCTTAGAGACCTTTTTGGGCGGCATTTCCTGAGCGACATATAAAACACAAGGCCAAAACCAACCTCAAATCGAAGCAACATCAATAAAAGCGTCTTTATCAAAAACAGTCAGCACAAGGATCAATCAAATACAACACAACCCAAAATAAAATCTCCTCATTAAAATTCCCTTTTCATTTTTGATTTCAAAACCACCCTTTTTCAAGATCACTTTCCAAAACCAGTCCACTTCCAAACCAAAACTTTCCAAAACCATTTTCCCTTTAAAACCAGTTTAGAAAACAAGGTCAAGCCCTTAATTTCAAATACACACCCAGGTAATCTAATGAACCGTTGCACATGTCCTTATCCACATTCCATTCATACGTGCATCAACACACACTTTCCTTGCATTCTCACACATGTGCAAACGTTCATAAGAGGACCTGGGGTTTCGTCCCGAACCATTCTTAACCAATTCCAAGCAAACAACAGATTTTCAAATCAAGAGATTTCAGTTTTAAAACCCATTTCATACATTCAAAGTCTTTTAAAAGAAACCAGTCCAATTATCCAGAAACCTTTTTCGTTTCCAACAACGCACCCACACAAACCAAAACGAAAGCAGCAACCAAATTTGCATCAATCACTGAAATGAGGGACTAGTAGTCACACTCAACCTGGCGACATGGTAGTGGGCCATGTCCCAAGTCAGCGTCGACCACTAGGAGGAATTCAAACCACGTACTCGAACTCCACATGGGTCACTACTCCATGTGAAATCACGACGTAACGTCGGCTTGCCTCCGTTGTCATCTCTCAATCCAAGACAAACCAGAAAAGACAAGGACACAATTCCTGAACTACCCCTGGTAACTCGAGGATCAGTGCGAGCAAGAGTTCGCGACGCTCTTCCCGTACCTACCTCTCGAGTTCCGACAGTCCTAATCTCCTTCTACCGGACAACCCAAATAACAAGACCACCTCTGATACCATTTTGTCACGAACCAACCCGGGTCGACCCTGAACCGGTCACCCGAGCCGGTCCGCGGCAAGTCCCGAGGGGCGTTCCCGATCCCCCCGGGATGGCAACCAGTGCCGGGCATTAAGACTTGATCGTTGGGAACGATTTCAGCCCAAAACAAAAGTAAACAGAACAGAATAAATAAACACTAACAGCGGAAAAGAAATAAAAACCACACAACCACGTACCTCCATGTGACCTCTCAGGTCACCACCCAACTAGAGAGCAACCTCGCTCCAACACTGAGCGACTCAAAACAGAAGACCTACGACTGAAATGGTAAAAGATAGGCGTGAGCACAAAATTACTCAGTAGGTGAGCCCACAACAAATCCCAATGCACCGCCAGTAAATAATGAATCTACATAATCCAGGTTTGAACTATAATGTATAAAAGTAATTTTTTTCATAATGTTTTACTTGAAAATCAACCACGAGACATTTCCCTTATTCTCTTTCAAAAGTTAGTTCCATATCCTTAGTTTTAAACTCGTTCTGAAAAGCAAGGTGTTACATTTTCAAATCTAACCCAAAGCGAATAAAGCATTTTCATTTAAAAAGCATTTTTCTCAAAGTCTAACAGTATAGGCTGTGAAATATGACTGAAAGAAAACAAGCAGGGAAAACAAGTGCAAGTAAAGGTAAACAGGTAAGGAAAAACCAAGTGCAAGTACAAATAAACCAGAAGTTATCAGTAATAACCATGGGTGATCCTGAACATCCCTAGAAAACCCCTGGACGTACTCGGGTTCAGACTACCTGCCGGCATGGTACTCCATAGTCAATAACCAACTGGCCGCCCTAACAGCCAACCAGTGGCACATCCCTCCTGGCCTGTCTGTAACTCCAGGGGGTACTAACCCGTCTAATCAGGGTTAGCAAGCAACCGTCACTCGATAATCTACAAGACGCCCAGGAACCCATAGTAGTTTTTGTAACACTGTGTAAGTGGGAGACCCGCGCACGCGTGACTCATCTCACCGCACTTGCCAACCCCTTACACGGACATCGCTACACGACAACCCTCGAAGGGAAGTACCCCTGTAGAAATGCCCTCACAAGTACGTATATATATATATAAATAAATATAAGTATAATCACTTCACATTTATTAAAGTGCCAACCGGGCCGTCATATCATTTACACTTTGAACATCTAACACTAAAACATTTCCACGGGACATGACATACGCCACACGATTGAAAAACCCGAAACGCACTTAGAACATTATTTAAGAAACTCAAATCAGCATCTCAAACTTGAAAGACGTTGGTATCACAAGTAAGAAATCATTTTCCCAGTTCCAAACGCACCCCATTTTTATCAGGAGCCAAACGGGCCTTTAAACACCTTTTGAAAGAATAATATTTCTCAAATGAAATCCAGAATTTTAATCACGCATCAAAGGAAAACATTTTTCTTTTCCAACTACCAAGAACTACGCTTAATGTTTCCAAAAAAATCAAGTTTAAAGGTCACACGGCACTTCCTCAATTCAAGGTTCAAATAAAAACACCATTTTCCATAACCAATAAGCCTACCATTTTACACACACCAAAACCGCTTCAGAACCCAATTCAACATGATCTTCATATTTCATAATGAATACATTTAGTAGTATCATCAGGAAAACATACACAGTTAAAACCGAGAAAAAACTACTTCCACTGAAATGCTAGAAATAAGCAGAGCAAACCACATTATAAGTTACTACTTAATAATACTTTTAAATTTACTGAAATCCAATAAAAGACAAGGAATAAATAAATTCTAAATTTAAAGGCGAGTGTGATGGGAGACCTACCTCAAGACGCAGCTCGGAACGAAACGACACGGCGCGAGACTCCTGTTGCGTAAAGGTCGCAGCGTATTGCGTCGTCAAACTGGTCCTAAAACAATAGGCCGTTAAGCAGGCTCATTATTGAAAACATACTAATAATAATAATAATTGTAATAACATAACAATAATAATAATGATAATAACCATAACATAATAATAATCATAATACCATGATATAATAACAATAGAATAATAATACTATAATAATAACATCCATAATAACAATAACCAAAAGTAGAAATAATAATGTCATAATAATAATAATAATATGATAATTAAATAATAATAATAATAATAACAATAATGATAATAATAAAAATAATAAGGTTAGAATAATATCAACATAATAATAATACAATAATAATATAATCACAATAATAATAATATAATGATAATAATAATATAATCACAATAATAAGAATATTAATATTAATAACATGATAGTAATAATAATAATAATAACAATAATATAATAATAATAATAATAATAATAATAATATAATAATAATAATAATAGTAATAATAATAATAATAATAATAATAATAATAAGAACAAACCTTCATAATAATATTAATAATACTTTATAATAATAATAATCATAACAATAAAATAGTTAAAGTAAATAAAAGTTAGTTAATTATAATAATAACGTAACTCAAATAATAATAATAATAAAAGTTCAATGTAAAAACTTTAATATTTAAAACGCCGGGTGGACACATCGTCCCCCGGGCCGAACGCACGACCATCGCTAGCGATGCGATGACCGCGCACCGGCGCGAAACCACCAATCACAATTAATCTTCGAAAAATTCAAACCGGGACCAAGAAAAGAGAAAAATTACGGACGTCTGCGGTCGGGGTGTGACATAATGTCTAAAAATTATAAAAAACATACTATGATGTAGTAAATCTTTTGATATTTACAATGACTATTTATAGTCAAACATATGACTTCTATAACCCCATTTAAAAATTGTTTTAGTAAAACAACTCATGTTTGTGACATTTTTACTTTTACTTTAAATAAAAGGCATTAATGTCATTATTTTACCCAAGTAGCTCAATGGGGTCCCAAAAATAGATTCATGGGTTGTCTTGGTCAGCAATGACACATCCAATAGGGTTAGGACAAGTTTCAAGATATTTTCAATTTATTATAATATCATTTTTACCTTAAATCACACTAATTACCTTTAATCGCGATTAATAAACATAACAGTTACTATTCACCAAAAAATTATTTTAATCCCATTGAACCACATTTTACTTTCTAATGACAACCATGTATGTTGGATTTTGGAAATTCAAAACACAAAGGTGGTAAAATTTCATTTAAATGAAAAATCAGTTTTTTAAGTACCACTTAGTGGTTTCACTATTCATCAAAAATTGAAGTTTTTTAGAAAAATACCAAATATTCACCCTAAGCTATATTTGATATTACAAATTCAAAAATGATATCTATTTTAAAAAATTAAAAACATATAATTTGCATTAATTAATTTAATAATTAATTCCCACTGGCATAGCAAATAGCGTGTTTTTATGAAACAATAAGTATCAAAAGATTGACACTAGTTTAAGTCTGATTTCAAAGTGAAATTAATTGCAACGAACACTATTGGATTAAATGGTAAAAATATATTATAATTTCACTTTAAACCCAATTCAAAAGTTAATATAATCATATAAATAAATTATATTAAAATGAGGATTTGAATTAAAATACAACATTTTTCACTATTCATTAAAAAATGGACTTTATCGGAAAAATACCAAAAATTTACACAAAGTATATTTTGATGTCCCAATTCTAAAGAAGAATTTTATTTGGTCCAATAGAATGTATAATTGTGACCAAAAATATATTTAAATAGGGTTCGCCATCAAAAGGCGATAGTTTGACCTTTTAGTGAATATTAGAGTATATATGCCTAAAATTGAATTATTTTCATATTTTAAGGCTTTATCTTTTTTTGGATAAATGTAAAAACATTTTTCAAACATATATAATCATATTTTAGTTATTTCTATTCATTACCACCAATACAACGGCTACGTGTTAACTACCATTTAAAATACTGTTATTTTATTACTAGTGTAAAACGTAAGATTTCAAAGAAACTCTTTGTTGTGTATCTGGTACGCTATCAAACATAGCAACCCCTTTAAAGTAAAATTAATATTTAATTCATAAATATTAAGAAATATGAAAATGTTTTATTTTTTATTTACCTTGGATGTTACATCCTTCCCCCTTTTGGGAATTGCGTCCTCATAATTTTATTCACTTATCAAAATAAGTGGGGGTATTTATCTCTCATAGAATTTTCAGATTCCCACGTTGCCTATTAAACCATATGGTTTTTCCACAAAACATTTACCTGGTGAATTACCTTATTTCGCAACACCTTCTCTCTTCGGTCGAGAATCTGGACTGGTTGTTCTTCATAAAAGAGATTCTCTTCCAACCGAACTACCTCTGGGCTCAAAACATGAGATGGATATGGAATATACTTTCTCAACATCGAAACATGAAAAACATTGTGTACCTGAGATAAACTCGGAGGCAATGCCACTTTGTATGCAACTGATCCAACTTTCTCCAGAATATCATATGGTCCAATGAACCTTGGACTCACCTTTCCTTTCTTACCAAATCACATCATACTTTTCCATGGTGAAACTTTGAGAAAAACATGATCACCTACCTCGAAAGATAGATCCTTCCTCCGGTTATCTGCATAACTTTTCTGTCTGCTCTCAGATGTTCTTATGTGTTTCGGAATCAACTGAACTTTTTATGCCATCTCTTCTACCAATTCTGGTCCCATCATCTTCCTTTCACCTACTTCATCCCAAAAAGCTGTAGTTCGACACCACTTCCCATATAATGCCTCAAACGGAGCCATCTGTATACTGGAATGAAAACGGTTATTATATGAAAATTCAACCAAAGAAAGATGTTGGTCCCAACTTCCCTGATAATTCTAAGAGCAAGCACGTAGCATATCCTCCAATTTCGGAATTTTTCATTCTGACTGCCCATCTGATTCTGGATGAAAAGCTGTACAAAAATTTAATTCAGTACCCATTGACTTCTGAAGGCCTTTCCAAATGTTAGAAGTAAACCTGGGGTCATGATCAGATACAATGTAGAGGGGAACTCCATGAAACCTGACTATATCTTTAAGATACAACCGAGCAAGTTTATCTAGAGACAATGTATCTCAAATAGGAAGGAAATAAGCAGATTTAGTCATTCGATCAAAAATAACCCAGATTGCATTATTACCTCGAGATGTCCTCGTTAATCCCACAACAAAGTCCATGGATATATTTTCCCATTTTCACTATGGCACTGGTAAAGGCTGAAGCATCCCTTTCGGTAACTGCCGCTCTTCTTTAACCTTCTGAGAAGTCAAACACTTTACAGTAAAATCAGCAATGTCTATTTTCATTCCATCCCACCAGTAATACTACCGCAGATCTTTGTACATCTTAGTACTACAACGATGAACTGAAAACGGAGAACTATGAGCCTCACATAACAACTCATTCTTTAACTGTGAATCACTAGGCACACATAATCTCTTCCCAAACCTCAAAACACAATCATTATCATTGTTAAATTCAGGCAACTTACCCTTCTGAAACAGCTCTACCGTTTTCTGAAACTCGTTATCTTGCTTCTGTGCTTGCTTAATTCTGTATGATAGAGAATATTTCACTGATACCTGAAACAAAACATAAGGACTTCCTTCACAAATAACTTCTATTCCAATGTTCATCAAATCCTTAACCAAAGGATCATGTTCCAAATGCAACATTGTTAATGAAGCATTACTTTTTCGACTCAAAGCATCAGCCACTTTATTTTCTTTTCCTAGATGGTAATGAATTGTACAATCATAATACTTGATTAATTCTATCCATATCCTCCGTCTCATGTTCAATTATTTCTGAGTGAATATATACTTTAAACTTCTGTAATCGGTATATATTTCACACTTTACTCCATACAAATGATGCCTCCAAATTTTTAAAGAAAAAACAATAGTAGCTAATTCCAAGTCATGTGTAGGGTAATTTACCTCATGAGTTTTCAACTGACGTGAAGCATAAGCAATTACCTGATCATTCTCTATAAGGACACAACCAAGTCCTTTCAATGAAGCATCACTGTAGATAACAAACTCACCATTCCTGGAAGGAAGTGCCAAAACTGGAACATTCACCAATCTTCTTTTCAACTCCTGAAAACAATCATCACATTCTTTTTTCTAGATAAACCTAACACCATTATAAGTTAGCTTAGTCATTGGACTAGGTAATCGTGAAAATTTTTCAACAAACCTTCAGTAGTAACTTGCCAAACTAAGAAAACTACGGATCTCGGTTACATTTTTTTGTCTTGTCCATTCTTCAACAACCTTTGTTTTTGCAGGATCAATAGTTATCCCATATTTAGAAACAATGTGACCATGGAAAGAAATTTATTGTATCCAAAACTCACACTTTCTGAATTTTCCATACAGTTTATTTTCTTTTAAGGTTTGCAAGATAACCCTTAAATGACTTTCATGCTCCTCTTTACTTTTATTAAACACCAAAATATCATCAATAAAAACAACCAACATTTTTTACCTGAGTCAACTGAATCATCACTGTAACAAACTGTTTAGTTCTGATTCTAACCATCTCAGGATACTGATTTGAATGGTCATTTCCCTCTGTATTCCATCCTAGAAAATCTGTTCTTTTTCCTCTGCGGAAAACCATTCTGAACACAAGAAATATCTTAGGCAAAGAAACATGGTAATCTTTAAATGCTATATCATTTCAATCATACCATAAATTAATTTATAATTTAACAATTTTCTAACTCCTAAAGTTGTCTACAGCGACCTCTGATACCAACTATAAGTCTCGGGCCTTAAACCTTACATAATATTGAATTAAACGAATAATTCACATTGAGGATCTTTTCGGGTTTAGAGTTTTCGAGAATTAGGACATAACTATTACATCTCAAAATATTACAAAGTAGACACTTATACTAAGTTTCCATAAAATAAAAACTCTTAAGAAGAAACATGTCTAGTTAAATGTTTTAGATAGCATGACTTTTCCTTGATCTCATCCTTGACCCTATTCCACTTTAAGTCCTGTGAAAAACATTTCAAAAAAAACTCAGGGTGAGCATAATAATCTCAGTAAGGGATACACAATGAATGAAATCTGTTAGTTTTTCAAAACCACCAGTAAACCATGAATACTTTATCAAAGTAATAATTTTCACCTTTATGAAGTAGAAAATACTCTTCATTGAATAAAAGATAATTAATTACCCTTTTGTAATCAAAAGATTACCATAAAACCCATATAAAGAACATATAAAATATAAAGGTAACTTGGGACATAAACATACTTAAATGGAATAACCATACGGTCGACTTCCACACATACTTAAATGGAATAGCCATACGGCCGACTTCCATACAAAATGCATTGGAGGTTATAACGTAACCATCCGTCCTAGTATTCACGGCACCACCCGTCATATGGTTTATCATGTAACCACCCATCAAATTTTCAAGTACCATTATAAAATCATAAGACATAAAAGAAATATAATGGAAAGAAAACATTTCCACACTTTGATCAAAATATATCACTTAAATATATTGACATAACAAATCCATTATAAAAACCATTTTCAATACCAAAATACATAAAGGAGTATATGGTATTTATTTCATTTTAAAAACATTACGGCTTATTGAGGAAGCTAAAGACCAAATAATACTCGCGGTGGCAGAAAAGGTCGTTGTCACCGTGTACGTTAAAAGAAACATTTATTTTTATCGTTTAGTAAAATGCTTCGTAGAAAAAGATTCATTTTGTATAAAATTAAAATTCAAAGCAGTTTATACACCGTATAAAAGAAAGTTGTATATAAAACTAAATATTCCTCAATTAAAGGAGATTGAGACGAAGTCCCTTACCTCGGGTCTGACTTGAGTTCTTTAACGTCCTGAATAATAAACATGAGTTAATTTCTACTTGATTAAGAACCTTTTTCAAGTTCATTATTACATTTATATCACTTATTACCATGTTAAAAACATTATGTAATCATTTAAGTTAATAATGTTTGTTTTGTCGATATTTGGTTCTTAAGTCGAAAGTGGACTTCTTACAATCACATGGTGTTCGTGTGGTCAAAGGTTCATTATATCCAGAATGATATTCATGATTTGGATATCATATATGTCATATATATCGAGCATATACATGTATTTATAATATTACATAATGATTTATAGGTAAGAAATGAAATTCACTGTTCATGGAGAGGGTAAGTCGTACGTACGCATGAACGCTACTTTCATTTCTATGTCATATTAATGGAATTAAAACTAAATGAGAGTTATGTATATTTTAATTCCAGAATTATATTCTTAATTTAGATGTAATATACATCATATATATCCATTATATATATGTACTTATAATAGTACATTACATTTGGGGATAAGAAATGCAATGCACCATTCATGGAGACGGTAAGTCGTACGTACGCATGAACGCTACTTTCATTTCTATCTCATATTTTAATGGAGTGAAATCATAATTATTAAAAGGTATATTATAATTCCATTATAATATCATATTTAATATCATTAAATTCATCCTTTTTATGTCTCACGTATGGCATTAATGAATCAAATCACTTTTAGGGGGCGGTAGTCCGCACTTCCTAAAATGAAATTATCATGTTTACCCACAATGGAAACCATAAATGTATGCCACAAATGAAAAATACAGAAGATTAAGTAAAACATAAACATAATATATATCATATATAAATATAGTTTCATCTTAATGGCCACCGTTTAAGGTGTTATATGAGTGTTGAACAATCATCATTTCGTGAGGCAGAAATTCGCCATCCACGGAAACAGAATGCTCTTTAACCATTAGATTAAGGTGTGTGTAAGTGTAGCTAGAATCCTTAACATAACAACATCCTAGTATATTTAAGCTACTGGTTTTGTTACAAGATAAAGGAATAAAAAGAGTTTAGGGGGTTGGAGAAGCAAAATAAAACATAAGAACGCAAGAGAAAACACTACCTTTAAAACGGGTAACTCTTTTTGATTTGAGCTCAAAGGATTCCTTGGGAATACTTCTACCCAAAGTGATGCTTATAGGAGTAATAGAGGGATGTGGAGAGACAAAATGGGCATAGGTTTTCCAAACTAAAGGCTTGAGAGGTGTGTTTAATGAGGTAGAGGTGGGGGCCTTTTATAAGAGGAGAGGAGGGGCACTCTTGGAAAGTTGTAAAAGGTTATTTTATTATAAAATGTTTTTCAGATGAAAAAGGTCCCACAATTATAAATTTATAGGATAAGGTGATAAGGGTTCTAAATCCACACCTAAAATAGTTTTTTGACAGGTTTAGGTCTTAGATTTTACATTATTGTTTCATTTTATTTAAATCGTTAAATAATGAGGTAATCGATGCATCATCATGGTGCCATAAATAATTTAATTTATTTAATGCCTAAAAATTATAAAAAAAATACTATGATGTAGGAAATTTTTTTAGATTTCCAATGACTATTTATAATCAAAAATATGACTTATATAACCCCAATTAAAATTTTTTAGTAAATGGACTCATGTTTCTGACATTTTTACTTTTACTTTAAATAAAAGGCATTAATGTCATTATTTTACCCAAGTGGCTGCATGGGGTCCCAAAAATCGACCCATGGGTTGTCTTGGTCGGCCATGACACATAAAATAGGGTTAGTACAAGTGTAAAGGTATTTTCATTTTATTATAATATCATTTTTACCTTAAATCACACTAATTACCTTTAATCGCGATTAGTAAACTTAAAATTTACTATTCACCAAAAAATTATTTTAATCCCATGGAACCACATTTTACTTCCTAATGACAACCATGTATGTCGGATTTTTGAAATTCAAAACACAAAGGTGGTAAAATTTCATTTAAACGAAAAATAAGTTTTTTAAGTACGACTTAATGGTTTCACTATACATTAAAATTCGATGTTTTTTAGAAAAATACAAAAACTTCATCCTAAGCTATATTTGATATTCCGAATTCAAAAATGAAATCTATTTTAAAAAATTCAAAACATATAAGTTGCATTAATTAATTTAATAATTAATTCCCACTATAAGAGCAAATAGCGTGTTTTTATGAAACAATAAGTATCAAAAGATTAACACAAGTTTAAGTCTGATTTCAAAGTGAAATTAATTCCAACGACCAATATTGGATTAAATAGTAAAAATATATTCTAATTTCACATTAAAACCAATTCTAAAGATCATCTAATCATATAAATAAATTATATTAAAAATATGTTTTGAATTAAAATACAGCATTTTTCACTATTCATTAAAAAAATAAACTTTATCAGAAAAAATACCCAAAATTTACACAAAGTAGATTTTTATGTCCCGATTCTAAAGAAGAATTTTATTTGGACCAATAGAATGTATAAGAGTGACCAAAACTATATTTAAATAGGGTTCTCCATCAAAAGGCGATAGTTCGACCTTTTAGTGAATATTAGAGTATCTATGCCTAAAATTGAATTCTTTTCATATGTTAAGCCTTTATCCTTTATTGGATAAATGTAATAACATTTAAAAAACATATATAATCATATTTTAGTTATTTCTTTTCATTCCCGCCAATACAACGGCTACGTGTTAACTACCATTTAAAATAATATTATTTTATTACTAGTGTGCAATGTAAGATTTCAAAGAAACTCTTTGTTGCTTATCGGGTACGCTATCGAACATAGCGACCCATTTAAAGTAAAATTAATAATTAATTTTTAAATATTAATAAATATGAAAATGTTTTATTCTTTATTTACCTGGGATGTTACAAATCAACCACACCATTTAGTGACCACCATCACCCACTAACCTCCATCATCTACCTCAACTTTTTCTAACTTCTTCCATAATGATATTGCCTACTTTTCTATCCCTTCAAGAATTCTAATGAACTATTGCTGGTAAAAATTTAAAGGTCATCATATTTTGTATCTACCTCTCTAATTATTAATCATAAATATTTAAAAATGAATTAAGAAATTCTTTCATAAAATATTCCCATCAACTGTCATGTTATGTGGACACATTTGATATAATCATGTGTGAAATTCATCCCCAATTTGTGGTGGGAAATTAAGATGATAAATATCCCTCCACTACCCAAGATTCATCCTCCTACCATAGATTACCCTATATAACTCCTCTTTAAACATATCATATTCCCCTATACTCCCACATCTCGGCCCATTGATTCCCCATCATAGAAGATCTCTTGCACAACTCCTCCATGCACAAATCCTCTCTCTACATAACTCCCTACCATCGCCTACACTCACGGAATCATTCACCCCATGTGTACCATTTCCAATTCCATTTCATGATTCCCCCACACTATCCTTCTTCAGTTATTCATTCCCCTAACACTCACCCATTTCTCTCCTCCCCATCAACATTTGGAAAAATTTATAAATAATTCAAGGTATAGTCTTAAATACCCTCATGTGTTTTGTTTATTTTGGGTAATTGATTAATTTTTTAAAGTTACGGTTGGTCAATTTTATATTGTGGGTGTCTAATGTGGTTTTATTATGCCTAATATATACTCCTAAAATATTACAAGTATTTTTTTACTAATTCCACCAAACCCCCATATCCAATTGCAAAATCAAGTGTCCCCTTTTGATCATTAAAATTATTGTATTTCTATTGCAATGTCCCCAGGCTTACTGTACACTTCTACAATCAAGTACCATTGTTTCAGAAAGATAGAGGCTGAGAATCTTTAATTGAAATAAAGTAAATGGTTGTAGCTGAGAAGAGTACAAGAAAACAAGGAAAACCCAAAAGTAAAAAACTATTTACCTATGTTTTTTATAAGTCTCATGCTTAGCCTCTTTTCTTCTTCTTCAAGTGCATGCTAGCAGACCCTTCCATGACTGTACCCCATTATTCTCTCTCTGTTCAGAATGATGGTACCATTGAGGTGTTAGATTAAATTCAAATATCTTATGATGGGAAGCACCATGAGATTTTGGATCAGGATAAAGTAATTTCTATTGATGAGATGATGACGCATGTGACTAGAGACACCTCTCATGACTTGTACAATAAAGTACCATTGACAATAATGATTACAAGTATAATTACTACATTCTTTAATTTATTTTGAAATTATTAATTCCCCTACCATTTATTTATATTAACATTCAATGAACTTTCTTCAACTTTTATTTGGAACATAATATTTTATATTTATTTCTCAGATACAGAATAATCACTATATATATTAGAAAAAATATAAATTGTCCTATTATAACTTAATTTATAACTCCATATGTTCTCTTTTAAAATTAAAGATTTCACCAAACCCAATAATACTACATCTAGTATTACATGTATATTAAATTACAACATTTATACAAAGTAATGGACCACGGTGGTCCGAACCATTACATTATATACATCTCAAACAATTCTCCCCCTCAATAATTTAAAATTAAACCCATGAGAAAAGGGGTTCCGAATAACCACCTGTAAGATACCTGTCAAGGATAAACCAACCTATGTTCTTTTAAAGATGGAGTTAAACCTCAACATCCAAAAAAACTCTTCCCACATCTACTAACACAACCATTCACAGGATAACCCCCATAATCACCAACTATTCTGACACATGAATTAGGGAATTCCTTCCTCTAGGTCAAGATACTATCTTCTCTAGATGGCACTAATTTTCTCTCATGAGTTTAATCACATCCACATTAATGCATCTCGATTAGTGATTAAGTACTTCTATCCTCATGGTCATGAATTTATCACACATCTCATAAAAAGGAAACAATTAATTTGATAGAAACAAGTTTCAATCATTACATCAAAAAGAAAAAACACATAGGAAAACTCAAAAAAATTATGGGTACTGGGCATGAATATACGCCACCCTATCCCAAGTACTCTACTACAGGCCCCCATTCCTCCACAAAACACAAACCAAGGGAATGGTTCATCCACTTAGCACCTTTCGCCAATGATACTGGATATCCACTAGTTGCTCCATGAATGTTACATCATCCTCGATATCCAACTCTCCATAGTCAATGACATGGGAGTCATTGTAAAGATACTGACGAAGGTGAGAGATGTGAAAGATGTCTTGGATTCTCTCTAACTGTGGTGGAAATTCCATTTGGTATGCCACCTCACCTACTTATTCCATCACCTAGAAAGGTTCGATGAGCCTAGGAGAAAGCTTACTCCCTCTGTCAAACCTCTACTGCCCACGTCGTGGGGAAACCTTCAATAATACATGTTCCTCAACCTCAAACTCCAACGGCCTTCTTCTATGATCATCATATGACTTATTCTGATCATGTTTTTCCTTCATCCTCTCATGGATAAGCTACACCTTCTCTTTCATAATCTACACCATCTCTAGAACAAAAATAGATGTCTCCCCAACTTCTATCCCACACAAGGGTGAACAACACGGTCTTCCGTATAAATATTCAAATGGAGTTGTGCCAATGGAAGAGTGATATATATTATTGTAAGAAAACTCTACCAAGATAAAATGTTGAACCCAAGACCCACTAAATTCTATAACACATTCCCATAACATATCCTCCAACATATGGATGGTCCTCTCTATTTTTTCATCTATCTGATGGTGGAAAGAAGTGTTTAGGAATAACTGAGTGCCAAAGGAATTTTGGAATCCCCTCCAGACTCATGATATAAAATGTGTATCCCAATCCAATACAATGGATCTTGGAACTCCATGAAACCACACCACCTCATCAACATACCTCTGTGCTAAGGCATCCACTACACTCGACTCCATGGTCACTAAGAAGTGAGACAATTTTTTAAACTGATCCACTACTACCTAGATATCATCACATCCTCCCTAAGCCCTGGGTAATCCTATGATGAAATTGATTGATATGTCATACCACTTATACTCAGGGACATCTAAAGGTTGTAACAAACCATTGGGAACATGGTTCTAGGCCTTCACCTGCTGGCATTCTAAGCAATTTGCCACAAACTCTACCACTGCCCATTTTATCCTGGCCCACTAGAAATACCCTCTAAAGACAGGTTACATATTGGAAACTCATAGGTGTACTGATAGGAGTGATCTATGAAACTCATGGAGAACTTCCTCATGCATTTCCAAAGGAACAAACAGCTTCTCACGGAAAGACATCTGATTCCGACCATCCTCCAACCATACCCCTAGAGCATTACCCTAGTCAACGGTGTCATGCATCACCTCTACCTCTGAGTCTCCCCACTGAGACTCCTCCACCTTCTCCCTCAGATATAACTATACATTAATCTGAAACAAATGGCCTCTGCCACTATCCATTCATGCATTTAAGTGCAAGGTAGCCAAATCCTCCAACTCCCTCTAAGAATATGTAGATTCCCAAACCACTTCTTTATAAGACTACCTACTCAAAGAATAAGCCACAACATTCCCCCTTCTTGAGGTGTAGAAGATTTCAAAATAATAATCCTGGAGAAATTCCATCCACCTCCATTGCTGCAAGTTTAAATCTCACTATGAAAATATGTACCTCAACCTATTCTGATCTATGAAGACCATAAATTACTCCCTAATGAGGAAAGGTCACCACATCTTTAGTGAGAACATGATTGATACTAGTTCCATATCATGGGTGACATAGTTATGTTCATGGGGGCACAACTGCATAGACCCATAAGAGATCAATCCCCATTGTTGCATCAGCACCCATAAAAAGCCTCAACAAGAAGCATCATAAAACAACTCAAACATCACCCCTTCATCTGGAAGCATGAGCACTAGAGCATGGACCAACATCCCCTTCATATAGTCATACTCTACCTGGAAATTCTCACCACACACAAACGATTGGCCTTATCTGGTTTGATCTATCAATGGATCTGCTACCCTAGAGAAATCGGGTACGAACCTCTAGTAGTATCCTTCCAGATCAATAGAATTGTGAACCTATGCCACATTCATTGGTTCTTCCCAAGAAACATCTAACTTGACTATCGATGGGTCCACTGATACACCCTTCGAAGACACCACATGTCCACGGAAGTGGACCTCTCGTTTCCTAAACTTGCACTTTGATAACATTCTGTAGAACTAGTGGGGTCGAAGGACTTCCAGGATAGTCTTAAGATGCTTGTTATGATCCTCCTATGACTTTGAGAAGATCATGATGTCATCGATGAATACAATGAAGAACTGGTCTAGGAACTCACAAAATATGGAGTTCATAATCCCCATGAACTTGTTTTCTGCATTCGTAACACCAAACTTCATAACCACGAAATTGAAGTGCCCATACCTACACCTGAAATCAGTATTCAGGATGTCAACCTCATTCACCCTAAACTGGTAAAACCCATTCCATAGATCGATCATAGATAATCAAACTTCTCCCCTCAGCTGGTCGAAAATATCGTCTATTCTTGGGAGAGGGTAACAGTTCTTGACCGTTACCTAATTCAGTCTTTGGTAGTCTATACCGAGCCTCAGACCATTGTCTTCATTCTTTACAAACAAGACCGGAGCACCCCACGGTGACACACTGGGTTAGATTAAACCCTTCTTCATAATATTTTTAATCTGAATCCCCAACTCCCACAACTCAGAAGGCACCATCCGATTAGGATCCATCATGATTGGATGAGAACATGGCTATAATTCTATCCCAAAATCAATGTCACATCATGTGGGATGAGTCACAACCTCTTCAGGGGGGAAATCACAAAACAATCCGATAACTCCCAGAACCTCCACCATCTTAGCATCCATTGATCCCACCGATAGTTCTGCTAACAAGGAAATAAGATCATCCATACGCAGCCACCCACCTAACATCTCCTCTCTACAATGAAAGCTACATGGTGTCCTTTCATATCTAAAAACACAAATCTTATTCAAAAGAATTTGATAACTGCATGAACTGAAAAAAAACCAGTCGATGACAAGGATGACATCATACAGCTGCATCTATAGTACAAAGAGATCCCCACTAGACTGATGTGGCCCCAACATCAATCTACATCCCTGTCAGACTTCAAACAAGATGATTTGACCTCCGAATGGTGTACTATACACCAGGGGCATGGAATGTCTTTCTAGGTATAGGCCTAAGGCATGGGTTAGACTGAGTGCAAAGAAAAAGTGTGAATCTTATTAAACAAACAAGGCACAAGAAAGAATAAAAATCAAACTAATCATACCTTGAATGATCTTTATCCCTGATGTAACTTTTTCCTATACGGTGAGCGACTACCCACACCCATATCCTAGGCCTCTTAGCTTTTATCCTCCTCCCTGAATATGCCCTGGTCAAGGTCCCTAAGGATCACCCTATGGTTGACCTCCTCTGGCACCGTCCTCCCATGGTGGAGAAAAGTCCTATAATCCCAACTACTAGAAAGGTCTTGTTTGAAACTACTACTGAGGCGGGTGCGGAACCTTCCCACCTCCATTATATTGATCTCGAGTAGGTCACTATACCTAGAGGTTCCCATGGCCTCTATAAGAAAAACACCTCAGCCCCAGGCCAGTGGGAAAATTGGGAGGACCAGAGGGTCAGAACTAAAACTACTGGGGTTAGCTCCCCATTGGCTGAAACCTGGAAGGCCTGGATGTCAGAGACTTTCTACTGATAGCATTCCCCTTTTAAGAACTTAGGTGACTTCTTTCTCACAATAGACCTCTTGAGAGTGCATCCTTTTCACCACCTCATCCTTCTTATGAACATCTAAGTGTTTCACTAGGGTGAACGGAGTAACTACATACTAAAGAGAAATATGGAGTGCCTCCACTAAGTGCCTCATTTGAGACTCCAAATTCCAAAACAAATCTGGATAAAATTAAGGATATCCTTAAACTTGATCCCTAATTCCCTCACCGACATACTCCCCTACTATAGGGATATTAGCTCCTACCTCTTCTCCACTTACAACGTGGAAGAAATGAATTCCGCCAAGACCTCATTCTCGAAGTCATCCCACAGAACATCAGTCTCCTTCATCTCCTCGAGGTAAACCACCCACCACTTACATGCGTATCCCCTCATATAGATCACTATTAGGGTAACCCGGTACTCTTTCAAATCCTAGATCAAGGTGAAAGTGATCACCAACTTATTGAGACAATTATCCATCTCCATGTCAGAGACACTTCCCTTGTACTTTCCTAGAGTCGAGTACTAGAAACGATGAATATTATTATGCTTCTAATCATCCTCTTCCACTGGATTAACCCTTTTCCAGTCAACTAGTTCATACTGTTGACCCTACAATACTTGTACCACACTCGGGTGATGACTGACAGCCATATCTAAAAGGAAAACAGGGAACTCCTAAGCCTGTGTAGTATAGAATTTATTTAGGATTCATTTTAAGTAATTTTTTATTTTAATTTTTTGATAATTCACAAAAAAACAAGAATTCAAGTCATCATGATGCATGTACCTTTCCTAGGGTATCTACCCCGCAATCAGGGTAGCCTTACATGGTCTTTTGGTAAGCTCAGAGTCCTTTCATAGGATCATGGGGGGGCTAAAATCATGTATCCTAGATGGTCTTCCCTAGCCTATTCCATGCACCAAGATCACCTAACACGGTTTCCCTACCAACCCATTCAATCCTCACCTTCCATAACTCCAAAACTCTATCCTACCTCTCAACCATCACCTTTGACACCATTCTATAATGACCCGCCTTCTTCAAGATGAATGAAGGGATAGGAATATGTCCAGACCTTCCTTCCTTAAGATGAAGGAGAGATAATGGCCCCAGAGTCCCACCTCCAATAGGCCCCATGGTGGACACCAGCACTAAGGGTATAGAAATCTCTCAAAAGTGGGAGGCATTACCCTTTTTATAGAAACCATGTTCGAGACACAAGATGTATCATCCTTGAACAACTCAAAGACATATATATATTTATATATAGAAACCAAAATCCATACCACATGCATGTTTAAGTAAAACTTCTAGAAATACAAATAAAACTCCATAGTATGTACCAAAATAGAACATAGCAGTGACACAACAACAATCCCAAATGTTTGATCTAGTAAGGTCCAACATAATCCGTGTAACCTCCTTAGAAGCCTGAAAATAGTTTTATATACGTAGGATGAGCATACATGTATACTCGGTAGGGAAAAACTAAAGTCACCCATGCATAAGTGGGAGAATTATACTAATTCCCCCATGAGAAAACAGAAGAAACTCTAAAAGAACCCAAAAAGGCATAACATCCACCCCAACCTCACCAAATAACACAATTCAAGTAATGTATATGCACGTTGATATTTGGGTACCCGCACCACTTACCACTAGTTAACTGCTCATCCCTAAGGAAGAAAATCGTGACGCTACCTTGCTATTACACAAGCCCCATTATCACAACCTTCCCACAAAAACATGATTACCACACCACATCACAACCTTCCCGCAGAAACTTGGGCCACAACCACCACACATCTCTCCCAAAACACATGGTCCTCACCCTAAAGACACTTGGGAATCAAACCACCTCTCACACAGCCAATACCATTAATTTGTTATTAAACCTCAATCCATTATAGCATGCCTAGTGAATCCTAGACAATAAATTCCAAGAATATGGAGAAGGGTAAATTTAGTAACAAAGCATCCATCCTTCCACCGGTATATTGGGAAAGAAACCATCCCCCATAAAAATGGATTGTTCATCACATAGTTCTCAACAAGGGTGGAATGAATATATAAAACATAGATAAGTACAAGATTATATATATATGTAACAAACATTCAGATCATCCTATGGGATTACAAACATACAACTATCCCACTCAAAACCACCTTTTCTACTACCCTTACATGCACATACCACCACGAATTATGGTCACTTGAACTCCACTTCACTACAAGCTCTAACATGATATATACCTTGAGCTGATTCATTTCACCAATTATCATTCTACATTATCATGTCATTCATTCATTTATTTATTTCCATCCCAACCCAGACAACAACCAGAAACTACAAAAATTATAAGGCGAAGAAACCATACCAACCACTTCCTAAGACAAACACGGAATGAAAGGATAATGGTAAGGGAACCCCTTTCTAACACTCACAAACATGAAATCATGACATAGCCCATTCATGAAACCCTGCTACCTAGATGTAGTACCACTAAATTATAATTCCATCCATTCCACAATCAATCAATCTCTATACCCAAGATTATATCACACCTCCTACACCTCCTCATGCACAAATCCCATAGAAACCACCATATAACCCTCACAGATCACAAATCCCAAAAAGTCCCAGACAGCACACAACCACACGAAAACAAGATGACTATATTTGGATTTAGTAAACAAAGGTTCTTTAATTCCACTTTGATAAACATGGGTGATCAAAAAATAGATTCGATATAGGGGAACCTATTTATTTAATTGAGTATACATAATTTACCAGAATAAAATTATTATTTTAGTGATTCACAATTCATACAGGTAAGAAAACATAGAACACTAATGGCCATGAATTTGAGAAGAACACAACCCACATGATTTATGACATGGATCAAGGATAACATATAAAGAAAAGAAATCATCATCATCCCACTCTCAACCCCCTTCATTTATTCCTTCTTATTATATTCTTTAATTTGGTTTTAATAGTATTAAAAAAGACAAAATAGTACACCCAACCCACATGACACATGATTAAAAGAGTGATGAAGGAAATCCCAACCAAGAACAAGAGGCGACCAAAAATTCTCTTTGCACCAAAACAGGTGGTGCACAAGTAGCAAAAAAACATCAAGGAAAAATCCAAGGAAAACCGGATCGATGGATACAGTACAAGACGTGACTCCATGGGAAGGGAATTCTCTAGGTGTACCAAGAGAAAAGGTAAGATATAACCTCAGCTTTAGGAAAATCTAGATCCTATATCAACGGAATGTGAAACAGTTTCAAGGGCCATTAAATTTAAATCATGGCCAAGACCACACGGTTCAACTATTTCAAAGTCCTTAGAGCATTAGGATATCAAATATATAATTAATATCCTCTGAAAAATCTTTATAAAATTCCATATAAGGCTATAAACTCGATTTACGTCAAATAAAATGTAAGAGGGGAGAAAATGAAAAAAATGGGGAAAATAGGAAATGAGTCACTCATGGGTGAGTCACCAACAACAAGACACCGATAGTGAGTCACCGACGTTGAGCCACTTACATTGAGATACCGATGTTGAGCCACTGACATGACCTACTAACACCTGACTTACTAATGCCTTAACTCTCCAATACCATGACTCAACGACACTGATGCCCTGAGTCCCTGACGCCATGACTCAATGACACTGATGCCCTGAGTCCCCGACACCGATGCCTTGAGTCACCAACACTGATGCCCGGAATCATCAACACTGACACCCTAAGTCACCAACATTGATTCCCTAAGTCACTAACACTAACACCCCAAGTCACCGACACTAATTCCTTGAGTCACTGTTTCCTCCCATAACACCCCAAACACTGGAATTTGGAAAATTAAAGGACCACGTAGGTTTGTGCCATTACAAAAATCCATTGATTTATTTATAAAATGTAATTAAAAGAATCATGTTAATTAGAGTTATGATTTTATTCGGATGACAAAAACTTATTTTTTATTTTTTTAATACACTGAAGTCTTCATGTAATGATGAAAACCATAGAAAATGGCTTAAAATATTGTTAAATCATAGGGAAAAAATCTTATAATTATTTTTTATGTGTATGAACATACTCTCTATTAATATGACATGTGGTGTGATTAAATTAACTAAATGATCTATTCTTAAAGAATTGAAATAGTGTATAAAAAGGTGGAATGGGATCAAGACCAAAAAAATGGCCTCTTATTTTCATGGACATTTAGAAAAACAACCTTAGAATGATTTTTCTAATTGTATCAAGTGACGAGATGTCAATATTAGTTGTCATTTTTCTAGGTTAAAAAAATGGATTTCAAGTGTTTTAAAACACTAAAACATGAGTGTAATGGTCAAAACTATAGGAAAAAAACATATGGTTGTTAAAAATTCAAACGAATTCTCCCATTGAAGTATTTATTACATATATTAGTAGAATATGATTCATTTTGACATGTTTTCTTCTCTAATTTACCTAATAATATGTTTTTAAATATTTATTAGTCTTTAAAATGTTTTTTGGGGGTCAAAACAAATAAAACAACCTATGATTATCATGAAATACTAGGGAAACAACTGTCAAATTGTTTTTCAAATTTCTGAACTAACGGGAATGTAAATCAAAGTTTTTGTTCCTAGGTTGATCTAAAATTCATTTTTGGTGTTTTAAAATACTATGAGATGTTTTCAATGGTTAAAACTATAAAAACAACCTCAGATTTTCATAAATCATATAAAAAGTGTCACTGAAATATTTTTTATGTATAACAGTAGATGAAATTTCAATCTATTGTGTGTTGTTCCTAAATTATAAGAATAAATAGTTATAATAGATTTTAGAGTCATTAAAAAATTAATTAGAGGTTCCAAACCAAGAAAATTACTGATGATTATCCTGAGATCATAGGAAAACGACCCTATAACTATATTTGTAATATAATGTGTGTGTTGTTTCAATATATGTTTTCCTTTTCTCTATATGATATAAAAATAGTTTTAGTTGTTTTAAAAAACAATAATGTGAATGAAACATTCAAAACCATATAAAATGATTTCAAATTTTCATGTAATCATAGGAAAAATATCATTGATTTATTTTGTATGTGCATGATTAGATGTTATAATAATATGATCTAAAATTTGATGATACAGACCACATAAGAAGTGTTTAAAGACTAAACGGTGTTTGAAATCATGATTCAAGGTTTAAAAATAAGAAAACAATCATTGGTTTCATTAAGTCATATGCAATCCATCAAAGATTCATATTTGAATTGTAGAATGTGGTGTCACATCAATATGTGTATTAATTTTCCCAAAATGATTGAATAAAACATTTTAGTTTTTTAAAACCCTAAAACATTCATGTAAGGGTGAAAAACATAGTTAAAAAATTATCTTAGAATAAAAGAAAACTTTTTATAAATTATTATTCACATGTAACAGTATACAATACAACATTATGATGTGTGGTGTTCATGGAATGATTGGACAATATTTTTTTAAATACATTTTATTCTCTTAAAGCATGCATTGGGGGATGAAACCAAGAAAACATCCTCAAATTATCAAAAAAAATACAATCCTATATTAATTTTTGAAATATAGAAATTAAAAATACATCAATCTAAGGTTTTATTTTCTCAATATGATTGAAAACGTCTTCTTAGTATTTTGAAACACTAAAACATGCATGTCATTAACATAACCATTGAAAACCACCTTTTATTTTCATGAAATCATAAGAAAAAAATAAAAGAATTTTTCTGAATTCTATGTGTACATGACACAACAATTTGAAAATTAGTGTGCTCATGCTGATTGGATAAGAAGTTTTTAATGATTTATAGTCATTGAAAACATGTTCTAGGTCGGTCCCTACTATCTTTATACCACAATTTTTTATCCCCTTATTTTTTATAAAGTACTAAAATAACCCTAATGGGTTGAAGTATAAATTTTTATTTGGTTTCCCCTATGGTTTTTCATCATAATTGACATTTGTGCCTCTTTTATTAGGCAATTTAAGTACATACTAGTTGAACCAAGATGTTTAAAATAGTTTAACATCATAATTCTTGGACAAAGACATGTAATTTAAGGTTATATAGCTTGGAACAAAGTTTTGTAAATAGATTAACATCATAATTATTAGACATGGGTTATAAGTAGTTTTTGGTCATAATTCTTGGACTAACCACAATGTGTCAAGAAGGAATGTGTGTGGCATTGAAGAAATGTTACCCCATGTGTATTAAGGGTTCTGAAGGTATCCTGATGATGTATTGAACATCTATGAGACAACTTTTACATTATTTAAGACCAAGATTCTTAGACTTTTGATCTTAGTTTAAGGTAGTAGAGTTTGAACTAAATGGTGAATTTGAAAAAAGAACAGGTATCGCATAAAAAAGTGGAAAATCGATGTGAATTGATGGTGAAGGAAGCCTGGTTCCACATGATATATTCCTAGGGTGACTTTTACACTGTTTAAATTCGTGATTCTTGGACATGGACTTCTATTTTAAGGTTTTAGAGTTTGGACCAAGAAATTGGGCATCAGTCTTTCTCAAATATTCAGGAAGAAAGATTCTTTACAACTCTTAAGATTATATGATCCATTATTGATGTGAGAAACAATTGTACATATATAGTTCCCATTATTTTCATGGGAGAATGAAAAAAGAGGAAAAGGAGATTGACTTAAGGAAGTCACATGAGGGTAGATCATGACGTTCAATATCCATATAGTGAGTATGGGATGACAGGTGGGTAGAGAATGATTTTTGACCATATTTGAAACATAGTTTCCACATCTTCATTAGTCAATAATGGGGTAAAAAAAATTGGGATTGACTATTTAATGAGTTCAAAACTTGGTAGTCACTATCTATTACTGAGGATCATCCAAGTGTGATCCTATAATGATAGGTGAGTGGTGTGGACACGAACTATTTCCATTAAGTATCCCATTAATATTAATAATATGGCTATTATATTGATCGAATAAAGCATAAAATTGTTGTCGGTAGGTAAGGATCAAGATTGTTCTAGAAGGGGAGAGACCCCAGAAAGTGATGATAGTAGGGTTGTACCCATGATAAGGGATCCAGGAGTCACTATGTATCCCATTATAATGGGAATCAGTCCACACATTGTTCTAGAATGTGGTGTGGTAGGAGTCATACACCGGAGGGTTGATGTACTCACTGGATATGATGTCAAATCCTCTCAAACATTTTATATGAGGCATCATTTGATCATCACATAGGGTTGGGATAGTTTACCAAGGATTGATAAGGACATTAGTCTTTTCATCTACTATTTATCATATGATCTATCCCAATTTTATATGAGGTAAGGCTACATTTTAACATCATTTGCTATGGAAATTGAATTTTTGGTTCATATCATATTTATCATATAAGGAATATTTGTTTTATAAGGGTTTAGGATAATGTTAAATGTTTTTTTCTAAAGTTGTTAGTTTTGTTAATCTCATATTTATCATATGAGGAATCTTAATTTTCTACGGGGTAAGGCTTTATTTCAATGCTATATACCAAGAAAGATAGTTTGGTTCATATCATATGTATCATATGAAGAATACTAGTTTTATATGGGGTTAGGATACAATTTAATGTCATGTTTATAAGATGTTTGGATTTTCAGTTTAAAATCATATAACTCAAACTATGGTTTCTACTTGTTTAAGTTCCTAGAGCTCGAACCATATGTGCATCAACTATTTAAATGTCTTAGAGATTGGAACAAAGGGTATGGGTTTCCCAAGTAAGATTTAGTGGGATGATATATTAATAAACCAATGTTAAATGAGGGAAAAAATATCCTCTATCACACAAAACTCAATAAACCTTAACCAATTTGATGTCATGATTCTAAAGGGGAAAGACATCATAATGAGTTAGCAGTGGGGACTATGCCAAAGATATGGAATTTAGGCATCTCTATGCATCTAATGAGATTGGGAATTAACATGTTTGTATTTATGAATCATGGAATGATAGGATACCAATTCCAGTAAGGGGTGATCATTGCATGGGAGGAGGAGATAAAAAATTGAAGGGTCACTTTCTTGTTGAAAGACTAAGGGTGAAGAAAACAATGTGAATAGGTTTCCATTAGGGGTTCAGTACACATCTTAAAAGGATATGGTAGTTTGAGGATTCTTGAGTAATTTATGAGATTGAAAAAATGATGTGAAGAATGATCGAAGGAGGATCTATACCAAAACATAAGACAATATCAAAACTAGACTCACGGTTTACGGTCATATGGTTTGGACCATGGGGAGGACCCAAAATAGTTTAGTGTTGAATATGGGACTGGGATGTTAGATCCAAGAATCCCTATATATCCCATTGGGCATGGTAATCAAGCCATATGTAGTTCTGAAACATTGAGTGGTATAAGACCAACACTGCTATGGGGTGGTCCTCTTGGGTGAGGACACATAATCATATCATATTTTTTATGAGTCATCCCACATTTATTTTTTAGGTAAAATATAGAGTTTAGTGTCATGTACTAAGGATGTTTATGGGGCTTAAGAATTGAATTTCCTTTTATTTCCTTTATCATGTGGGGTCATGAGGGTGTCTCAATTTTCTAGAAAGATGGGGAGTATGATTGGATCATATATGTAAAGAGAAGGATGATAAGGGAATTTGGGGAAAATATTACCATAGGTAATTGGTGGTTTTCTAATGAAATTGTATATAGTCTCAAAGATAGGATATTTATTCATCATAATATATACCAAGTGAATGGGTTTCAAGCTATGCATAATTATGAATCATGTAATGGTAGGAGACCAATGTAGGGAATATAAGGGGTTATCCTCTCAGATGGGGATGGGAAATATAATATGTAGTTTAAGAATCATACTGGAGGATATTGTCGATGCAGTTAGAGGTTATGCATCTAGGAACAAGGGGAATTTGGAAAGAAGTTCAAATTTATCCTTCTTGAACTGGGGGAGTTTTTTTAAGGATTTTTATATCAAAAAATAGGTAAGACCTAATGTGAAAAGAAGGTGATAAAATACCACACGCCACATAAATAACCTAAAACAATATTCGCATAGTTTAAGGTTATAATTCTTAGTATATAAGTGGGCCTAAGGGGTTAAATTTTGGTGAACTTAATTTATTGCCTCCCATAACGGTTGATGATGGAAAAAAGGATTTCCCTAAATAAAGGGGGTATAGGCATCCATATATATCCCATAAAATTGAGAATCAATCCACATATAGTTATCGAAGAATGCATGGTGGTATATCGATGTTGTAAGTGGGTGGAAATACTCTCTAAAGATGGAATCGAGTCATACCCTGATTTTCATGGCGAATAAAATTTTTATAACATGGGTTAAGGTTATAGTTTATCATCATGTGTTGAGGAAGTATTTTTTGTTCATCTCAGCCTTAGTTTGTAAGGATTACTATGTTTATTGCATAGGGTAAGACAATTTTTTATTGTCATGCATTCAGGATGTTAGGATTTTCTGTTTAATGTCCCATAAAACAGACTATGGTTTCTATAGTTTAAGGCTATTTATCTTTTTTTATGGTTTTGGTAGTTTAAGGTCTCATATCATTGACCATGGTTATGTATTATAAGTTCATGTATCTTGTAACATGGTTTCTATAGTTTAAGGTTGTATATCTTTGAAAATAATGTTTATGCGAAGTACTTCTTGGTAAACATGGTGTTATTGGGAGGTGTGATATGATCTCCATCCATGGTGATTAAAGGGTATTCTAAATTGGAGTATATCATATAAATAATTTAAGGTTCATCCCATTTGGTCTCCAACATTAGTTTCTATTTACAGGGTATCATCAGTGTTCAAAGATCCAATACCATGTCACCCTAGAGGAAGGAGTATAGGGGAACCTTCTTATTGAATTATATAACTATCCTATTCTCATGCCTATCTGAGTTATGAAAGGCCTAAATCATATTTTCCTTAATGTATTCCTAGTGATTAAAACTAATCTAGATGGACTTATGATATTCTTTATAAAATCTTATGGTCATAAAAATCTCTTTAGAGCACTGGAAACTAAACCTCAATGGGAGATAATTCCTCTATTACATACACTAGAGAGTATGGGGTCACATAGGTGGAATTTAGGGTTGTCATTTGATGGGCCCAAAGGGAATTGGGAATCTTGTTAGGCCAACTGTTTTTTTTACCACCATTTTCTGAAATATGTTAGATAAGGTCTTGTTGTATGCCTCAATATACCTATTTTACTTTTTATGGTAGTGAGAATTATGGTTGGACAAAATGTTTTATTTGGAATAAAACTTATTCGTCTCATCATCCTAGAAGATGGAACTATTGTCTGTGAGAATAGAGTGTGGAACCCCAAACCAATGGATGGTGTGAGAGCTCATGAACTCAATCACAGCCCAGTTTTTGAATTCCTTGAGGGGAACCACTTCAAACCATTTGTAAAATAAGTTAGTTTCAGTTATGATGAACCTGCATTGTCGAGACATTACTGGTGGTTAGGTTCCCACAACATTGACTTCACATACTGTAAAGGGACAAGAATATTTAGTACTGTAAATAATCTTCAGACGTCGATGCACATGGTTATAATGGATAAAACATTAATGGAACCTATTGTAAAACTCAATTCAGTCGTGAACCATGGTGTGACAATAGAATATTATCCTCCAAATTTTGTGGGAGATCAATAGTCCTTCTAGGTGATCCCCACAGGTCCTAGAATGGACAACTGGAATACCCTAAGGTATCTCTTATCCTTCGATTAAATAGAAGATAATTCAATAAAATCCACACATGTAGAGGTTTTTATCAAGTCTAGAATAACTCTAAATGGTAATATACACTTCATACTAATAGATTATATCACATTTGTCTTGGTTTGATGGGGGAATTCTATTATGGAGATACCCGACAAAGGGACATATCCAAGAAGGTGTTTCCTCAACTGTGGGGTGGTTTGAGTGTCTTGGAATAGAAGAATTTGATGCCAGTAGATATACCTGTTGGTTTCCATTATTTGAGGTCAATGGGGTGATGACCATCTAATGTTCCACATGAATAACCAGTTCAACCCCATTGGGTTTTGAAATGGATGTATACAGGATTTCCAAAGAATCATCTCAACCATTTTATAACTGAGGAACATAGGTCACCTTCTTCTATGAACGGAACTGGTCCATCATATGATGGGTACATCCCACCAGGGGCACAATATCTTGGTTTATAATGATGTATTAACCCTTAATATTTTTTAATACTATATAGGTGGATCCCTTCGCATATAAATATGGAACATCAGTCTCAGAGGCCAAATAGTGACCAATAATAAGGGCTCAGTACTCTTCCTTTTTGTTCATGTAGCCTTTTGATAATATAAAAGTTTACGGAAATGTGGCATGTGTTGGAGTGATTAAGATGATCTCCAGTCCTACTCTTTTATGATTGGAGTCATTGATCCTTCTATTGATTGGACTCCGGGAGGCACCTACAAAATATTTCATCTATAATGGTATATCCTATTCTATGTAGAAAATAGATTAATTAAAAAAATAAAAATCTATGGGAAGTTATTCCTAGGGTAGATTTTTGACTTGGAAGTCTTCCAAGTCTTGGACTTTGACAACATTTTTTGGTACAAACCTGATGGATAAAACTTTGAGGATTACTTCCCAGTGTGAAAATTATCCCATCAACATGGGTTAATTCTGAATTTACATTAGATGGTTTATTCAGGACACTGGTTTTATCTCATGGTACCGTAAATAATATCTCAATATCTATACTGAAAATACCATCTTGTGGTAGATGTTTTATATAGGGGTATCTAGTTTCTATGTTGAGGAGCATATTTTTTAGATAGTAGAGGATTTTTCCCTTCCCTCATAATTTTTTTGGGCTATATGGGCACCAAGGTACTATTCTAGGATGGTTATGTAAAGGAATAAAGGCTTTCTAGATATGGGTGGAATCAGAACAAAAGGGTATAGTAGGTACTACTTAATATCCTCAAAGACATTCTAGTAGTCCCCATCCCACTGGTAAAAGGATCCTTTTTTCATTATTCATGAAAAGGGATTACAATTTTCAGCCTTGTTTTCAATGAATCAGCATATGTAGGATATGTGGACTTGGAAGCCTCACAACTCCCTAGGGTTTCTTGGGGGTAATTTGATTAATTTCATTAATTTTATCTCTAATAATAATGATGCCTCTTTATCTTACAAAAAATATGATAACATTTATTAGAGGTAACACTGAAAGAGAACATAATGGGGTTCACCTTTATGTACCATAATAAGAGGAAGCCAACAAATTTCTTAGGATCCTTGAGATATTCTTGAAGCTAGTGGGACTTGACCACCAAATAATCCATATAAATTTCAACCAACATCTCTAGAATCAGCTTAAAGATGTGGTTCATGGCCCACATATAAGTGTCTTCATCTTATTCAAGCCCAAAGGAATAACTTGTTAGTATAAGGACCCTTGGTGTGCCTAAAAGTAGTGAAATTTTCATCCTTAGGGACCATCTAGGTATCATTATACTTGGACTATCAATCCATGAAGGATAGGACCTGAAACCAAGTTATAGGATCAATAAACATCCCTATCATTGGAAAGGGAAAATAATCCTTCAGATGATGTAGGTTGAGATTCTAAATGTTTATTAAGACTCTAATCTACCCATTATTATTCCTCACTGGGAGGTTGTTTGAACTCATGATGACTCACTAGGAGGTAAAGTTGATGAATTTAAACTTGAGGGTTTAGACCTAGAATCTCTTAATAGATATGGATTAATATTTCATTGTTATATTTTAGGATGTCCACATAATACTTCTTCTCCTATGGGGATATGGATGCACTAATTAGCATCGACCTTAGATCTTCCTCATTACCAAGGTTCACCTAGGTAACTCATCAACAATGGTGGATTTACCCTCTTCAAATATATGAGGGGTTTATTACAAATCCTCTTTTATATTTGATATAGAGAGATTTGAAGGAGGGTTGTATCTTCATTATTATTTGATGAAGGGGGAGCACATGTGTTTTCTCTAGAAAATAAATAATCCTCAATAATGGGTCCATATTATGTGAAGAGAGTGGAAACAATATCTATTGAAATTTTTTTTGGAATTGTAAGTCCCAATATTTATATTGAAGAAATGGTGAATATTTTACCATTTTTATGTTATCCCTTCTTTATGGAACATGCAGTAATTCCATGGATCATTGTTCATAAAGAGTGTTTCTCGTTACATCACAGGATTAGGGTCTTCTGGTGTCAAATGGGATTTTTTTTGTATGATTATGAGTTAATTTATAAGTTCTCCTTTTTCTTTAAGATGATAAAACAACCCCCATCTTTAGCAACATGGTTTCAAACTGATTAATTGGGAGAAAAAAACAATCTTTAAAGCCTACCCATGAATTGATTGTAGTGGTCGTTAGATTGTTAGTGGAATTGATATGCTCAAACCTATTGTTATATACCTTATTTACTTCAATTTTATATTAATGAGAATCTTAATATCATTATTTACAGGAGTTAAATAGGTACACATTTCCATGGATTACCCCTACTTGACCATAAAAGGAGTACTTGAGGCACTGGTGATGCTAATAGGGTACCGTTGCATTAAAATTAATCCAAGGACTTCCCAAAAATGTGTTCTAGTAAGTGTCATATGAGAATATCATAAATTTAGTGCTTGATACCAAGATACTAAATTGAGACTTTAGAAGGATCTTTTCATCAACATTTTTCTCACTCTTTTCATAACCCTAAATTGTTTGGCTAGAGGGAGTATGGTCTACTTCTGTAATTCCCATCCTATAGAGAATCTTTATCGGGATAAGGTTGATCCTGGATCCAATATCCACTGGGTAGTGGTGGATTTCAATGACATTGAAATGTCCTATGATATAAAATAGGTCTATGTTCCCCTAAAAAGGCCACCCTCATCTTCTCCATAAAAAGAGATAATGGTTCAACATTCCACTTTCTTGGTCTCCTCTGTGTAGTAGGCCTTGGAAGTTTCAACCACAGTCTCAAACTAAAGAGGTATTTTCAAAGATTCATTAAGGACCTCATGAATTTCCTTGGATAGGTGGATTTACTCGAGAAATGAAATCCTCGTGGGTATTCTAGAAAGGTTCCTTAACATATCATACATCCATTCTAGGGGAATATTTTTTCTTGTAGAGGGTTATTTTTTAGAAGAGGGTACAATAGATTTTGTTGGATGAATCATTGATTCTTGTATAGTACTTGCCATATTTTTCTACTATCAAGATTGTTTTCTCTAAGAAACTAGAATCTAGGTAATGGTCAGATAAGTTTAGGCTCTATATATACATGTATAATCATTACTTGGTCATGGATGAGTCACACCGTCAACCAATATAGTCGGTTGTTAGGGAATTTCTGATGGAGTAGACCATGAGGGTTAATCTTTTTTATCCCTACACAAGGTTTGATGACTTGATTCAATAGCATGAACAACTTGGTTTAAAGCTCAAGTCTGAGCATTATAATAGATTTCATGCCTTCTGGATCTTCTTTATTAATATTATCAAAAGTTAATTGATGGGTTTGAATATATTTTCTCATTTTTGGGAATTGTAAATTATTCCACCAGTTAGACAAAATTCATCGAGGTTTGTTCTTTATCCTCATCAGTTGAATAAAATAGGTTTGGGAGTATAAAGGGTGAATCACCCAATTCAAGAGGCAAGAAGTGACCAAGTTGGTGAGCAGTTTTTCTCACCAGTTGAGGAATATAATTTATATTATTCCATAAATGTGTATTCTTTAAATACTTTTGATAATGTGTCATAGATGGAGAGGTAGCGTTCGAAGTAGGTGAGCCAACCACAGGAGGTTTTGGATTTCTCAAGTGAGTATGGATGAAACAATCGGTGTGACCAACTGTCTTATGATTCAACTAGTAATTATACTAATACATATTGTGGCCTATAACCTATTTCCACCCACTAGAGTCTTCACTATCATTTCTAGGGTTATTGAAGAAAATTTCCTTATATGTCAATACATCTCCCAATCAGATTATGTCATGATCTAACTAGTCCTAAATACAATCTTTGAAGATGAATCATTCATTGATGGTGTATCTATGAATTTTTTGGTATGGTAAGTGATCAGAACAACTAGTGACTTTGGCCACCTGAGGCCTCTTATATTCTAGAAACTTCAGGATTTCCTTTTCTTGGAAAAATATGAAATATCCTACTTCTTAAAAATTAATAAAGGAAAATTTCACATTATTCCCTTATACTAAATGTTCCCTAGGATCCTAGTCCTTATGGAGGGATAGAGCCACATTATCCCATAGAGGTGGTTGTTCTTGGAGAGGTTTCACTGGGTGAGACTACGCTTGGTGGGGTTGAACTTGGATGAGGCTCATCCAGAAAAACGGCCAGTTGGTGTACCAGCTCAAGAACCTTTTCACGAACAGCATTGGCTTCCATATCTATTATCATCCTTCTCTCTATATATAGGGGTAATGTGAGTGACTATTGTTTTGTCTTACGTAAGGCTTCTTTTAAACCCCGATCATTCTAAAAAATATCACAAAATCTTACTGGGTATTTTAGGGATATGAGATTAACAACCAGCTGATTTATGACATTCTCCACCCACATCATAACCCATTGTTACTAGGAAAGTGGAATTTTGGTCAAATAAATGAATCACTTTCATCATCGGATGAAGTCATCAACTCACTCATCAGGCCTCGATTTTCATTTTATAAGGTCGAATATGCTTTATCTTGTGTGAGGTGGAGCTAAAATGGTAGAGGAACTATCTACATAGGTCCTCCCAATTAGAGATGGTCCCTATGGATAGCTGGCTATACTAGACAAATAAATATCCTTCTATAGTAAGGATGAATCATTAGAGATAAGGAGAATCCTGATTTTCTGGAGTCCCCAAAATTGGACTACACCTTGTGGAAAAGTGGACCAAATGTTTTAGCGTATCACCCATCCCATTAAATGAGGTGAATTTGGGATTTACAAATTTTGTGGGTGCTTAAACATGTTTCACCCATTCTTGGAAATACTTTCTTTTCGGTATAATTATCACCAATAATATTACTAGAGCCTCAAGATGAGTAATGAGAGTAGTTATCACATCATCTTGGATGGGATTTGTGGTCAAAAATGCATTAATAGGCCCATCGACTCGATGACAAATGTTTAATAGATACCAAGGAAAATAATCTCACTTCTCAGGTGGGGTGGGAGACTCATATCTAAGTCATTTTCTATATCCCATGGAATCTACCCTGATATGATTTACAGGGCCACAAAGAACAAATTGGGGTGCCTAGGTAAGGGGGCCCAAGTTCCCCATTAGAAGAGAGATGGGTTCCCTTTATACATTGTCAAGGTCTGGGAATTTCTTGGTAATAAGATCATTTATGAGCGTTTTTTACTCCTCGAGCTCCTAAAGCAAGGTAGCTATCCAAGGGCCTGACTTAGATTTGGGTGAACCCACAGATAGGTGGGAGGTATTAAAATTTCTATATACTTTTTTCATATATCAATTAATATATCAAAAAATCATTGGGGAGACTCCAGAGTACCATTGCATGTCTCTACTAATTAGTACGCGCACCTGTCCGGTGGACTATTTGGTGTTTCATCATCCCTTGGAGTGGGTTTTTTCTATCATGACCAGCACCGATGGTCCTATTTCTCTGCTCCTGTATAGGTTCAATGGTGAAAACATTAACTATGGTAGTGGTTAGGGATAATATTTCACTATCATTGGGTGTTCCAGATTGATGTTCTTATTGTTATTATAGGTTAGTGCTGAAATGGAGGGAAACCTACTACCCCAAGACTCTTCTATACATGTGTTGAGATGCCTCTTTCATTACATGAAGAAAAATTGTGAGGCACCGTACAAAGTTTCTCTAGAGAGTATGGTGGTATCAATAAGTTTCAAGATGCTAAGATACTGAGAGAGCTATGATATCAACCCGCTTACACTATTAGAGGATGGAATATAGGTGCTCATGGCTCCCTAATTAGGCTAGTTATCGATCCTAAGGGTGGTGAAATATCTCCTGATATTCTGGTGTAAGAAAACTACCTCTTCCTTGATGAGGGACTCAATGATGAAAAAATATGGAGCTTAAGTTAGTGAAAATTTTAAAAATAGTTCGTTGGAGGCCATGAGTTCCAAAAAATCCTCTTGTTCAATTCTAAGGGGGTGGTCTACCTCATGGTCGGCCCAAGCCATGGTTAGAAAAGGATGGGATAAGGGTGGAAGCACTACCATAGACCTGTTTTTTTGTTGATTTATCAGGATAGGGGGTTCCACATGGGTAAAATATCCACTGTATACTGGAATTTATTTTGGAGGTAGTTCGAGTATCAAGATCATATCCACGAAGGATGGGGTGAATTTTACATCCTCATGCCCAAGGGAATCAACATCCCTTTGGGGCTTTGTATATCTATCTCAACCATCTGAGGGTGTAAACCAAAACCCTAAAAAATTTACAACTTCTTTTGGCGGTAGAGATAAAAAAACAGATGATGACAGAGATTGTTGCACTACGAGCCCTTGTAAGGAGGAAAGAACATCCTCCATCTGTATGTATCATTAGAGAGACCTAGTGATATTTTTAACCTCATCATATGGTATTGAAATCCTTATTTTATGGGATTATTCCACAAGCTCTGATAGTAGGGGTGAAGGTTGCCTCATCCAGTCATTTGTCTCTTTGAATTATGAGAGGTTGATGGTGACATTATGGTTCCTAGGGTACCACCTCTAATGGAATAGGACTTCTCTATGTGTGAGTTTTTAAAATTCTCTTGGGTTATCCCAATTCTTTTTTCAACATTCACTATTAGTGTGACCCCCATGATGTGTATTCTCTCTCCTATCCTAGGATGGTTCTTCAAAGTAGGGTATGATTTTAGCAGAGGGAGTAAATTTATTCCGGTTATTGGTAGTGTTGGGTTGACCTCCACACTAGAATTCCTCATTCTGATATGGACCATAATGGCTTATGGTGGATCCATCGATAAAGAGAGTAATCCCAACCTTCCATATAGATATATGGGGCCTCGATCTCATAAGGGAAAATATGGATCCCATCAAGCATTTCAAGTGATCTAGGGGGATATGAAAGCGGTAAGAGTGGCCACTAGATATGAAAAACATGCCTCATGTTGGGAGATGTTTTGGGCCTACCCTTAATGTTAGTGCTGGATATTTTGGTCCAGGGTTGGAGAAGCGAGGATGGAGTCATCCACCTATCCACCTATAGGACCGGTTGTAATTGGTGTTGGGAAACCTAGTGGGAGCCCTCCTAGGAATCTATAGAGTGGTTCTCATGATGGGTACATCTTAGACATCCTCGGCCTCCTTAACACAGGGGAGTGATCTATCATAGATCTCCGAGGAGAGCATCCCAAAGTGGATCACCACTGGAACGAGGGTGGTTTCCATTTGTGAAGCCCTCAGCATGTGGTGGTGTCGACATAGAATTGATGCCTTAAGATCTGGGTGGTCTATATCTCTGGGTGAAATGACACCATCATTCTCATATTAGTGAACAAGATCATCAATTACCCTCCTCTGGATAATATTGGAGTGTGATATGGTGTGTGGGTATTTAGTAACGGAATGAGAAATGGATTTTTTGGTAGTAATATAATCATTTTGGATTACTGCACCTATGTTTCCCTTTACCATGTTCTTATTAGTGTTAGGTTATTGATCTCATGTATCTTGAGTCCTATAAGTTACATATAACCATTCATCAGGACAGATATAGTTATGGTGATTCCCAAGGCCCAAATATATTCCATTATTCCTGAAATATAGGAGGGAACCATGATAATAATGTTTTAGACCAAGGATTACCAACATTATCTTCCCCAAGTCATGGGAGAGTTTTATGCTAGGCCTTCCACTTTCTTGGTGGGACATGGAAAAAAATGTCAGTATCCGCTGACATAAAAATATGATGGAGACCCAAAATTACTAGTACAAATTGTTGAAGGATAATAATATCACTTTGGGTTCACCATTTTTGTTTCTAACACTTTCTACCAGGGATGTGGATCATCCCTCTACAAGGCGGCGATGTGCTTTATCATTTTCTTGCATTATTTCTTTCCAATGGGGTTAACTTCCACCACTTTATCTTGTGATGTCTTCTCCTTGATAAAAAAATGGGATGCTGGGATAGTGGTTCCTCCTTGGATATCATCACCTAGTCCAGGTTTCACTTATAGATTTATGTTATGTTCATGAAACTCATTCATAGATCCATCTTGATGTGGACGATGATTAATTATCTTTCTTCTATCATGAAAGGGAGGAAAACTTCAGTCAGATTATATAGTAATGTTTGGCATGTCAAGTCATTTTAGTATGTTGGGTAGGTTGGGAACCTATAAATTATTTCTCCTTTGGAGGGATTCTCATGCTTGGTGAATCTTGAGAATGGAACCCAAGGAATCATGTGTCACCCATGTGGCATTTAATTCCATGGGTGAAATGGATCTAAGGATTTTTACCTTTGGCATTCCATGTTTATTATATGGGTTATGGATACTAGATCAGTTCACAAGTTTAACGTCTTGTAGAGATGGGTGGGTCACAGGTTTAACTTCTTATGGGGAAATATTGGGCATAGGTTTAACATCTTATCGGGGAAAATTGGGAACATGTTTAACATATTTTGGGGATAGGTTTGGAACATGATTAATGTATTTTTGGAATAGGTTGGGCATAGGTTTATTATCTTGTGGGGATAGGTCGGGAGTGAGTTTAACATTTTGGGAGGAAATTTTTGTTCATAGGTTTAACATCTTATGGGGAAAGTTTAGGTCACATGTTTAACTTCTTGATGGGAGAGCTGGGTCATAGGTTTAATGTCTTGCAAGGACTGATTAGGCGTAGGTTTAATGTCTTATGAGGACATGTTGGATCATAGGTTTAATGTCGTATGGGTATAGGGCGAGTGGTTGAGTGTGTCTCAGTGGGGGAAATATATCACAAATGGGATTTTGTGGAGTGTGTTCCCATGGGGGACAATTTCAAACATAGGATTTGTTGTAGTGTCTCCGCAGGGGGAAAGATTTAACACTCAGTATTTGGTGGTGATGTTGGGGTGTCGGGATTGATCCTCATAGGGGTACCTAGTGTTTTTTGGTATGTTGGGACTAAACCTTAGGGAGGCATCCTATGTATCCATCTAAAAGAGAAGTATCAAAACCCACATAGTTCGATAATGTGATTTATGGTCATGTGACATGACCATTCCATGTAGTTTAACATCAAGTGGTATAGATGCTTATGTCATGAAAGGAATGATAATGAGGTATGTTTTGTGGATTATAAATGAGAGTTTCTCAGCATAGGGATTTTATCCCAAGATAGGGTAGAAGGAGGAATCTGATGATGATTATAGATGGGGAATAATGAGATCATTGTATGGGGTAAAGATATAGTTTAACATCATGTGATGAGGAAATTTTCATGTAATTTAACGTCGTAAAACTAGGAAATAGAACTTGTGGGTTTTAAGTTGTGCATCTTGAATGTGGATGGGGATTACACCCTTATGGGGAAAATTTCAATGTGAGAGGAAGATCCATAAATAGAACTATCTACCGAGACCGGTAATCCATTTCCCTTAGTGATGCCACCTTTACAGATTTCAGGTCTACTACTCATACACCTCTAAGAGGGACATTGTGTAAACACTATTTTGGAGGTGTATAAATCAGGAGGAACAAAGTTAGGTTTATTATGCTTAGTAAAAAATGAATTAGAGTACATATGCTTTTGAAAAAAAAGTTGGGCTGGTGGTATCAGTCACATGGATATTTGGGGTGTAGTTGAACCGGTCCTAGATTGTTATAGGGGCCTCAGTAACACAATTTTTTCAAATGGATGTTAGTTTAAAGGAGAAAACATGAAGAGGATTGCATTATTTGTTTTTCAAAAGTTCTGGTATCACAAAACATAGTTACTTCATGAAGGCTAGGGGTCTCATGAAGGCTAGGGGTCTCTCTAATGCTACATTTCTCATGAAAGGTTTTGTTTCACGAAATATGGTGACCCTTCTTTAGATTGAATTCATGGATTCCATAATTTTTGTTTCTCAAAGGATAATTATTTCATTAAACCACATAAATTAAAAAATGGATTTATTCTTATGAAAATTCCATAAAAATTCATAAAAGTAATCTCCACAATGGTTTTAGGTTCTCCAAAATTCATTGTATGCGGGTTCTCAAAAGATGGATACATTTTCAAATCCATATTATCACTTACTAGAGAATCCACTGAGTTTCTCAAATTTTAATTTTTTTATCATAAGTTTAATGGTTGTGTACCTTAAAAATTCCAACATAGGGTAGGTACTAATAGGCCTAGAGGATGCAAGAGTATAAATTTTATGAAAGATAAAAACTCTCACAAAATATTTTGAGCTTCCTAATCTGATAAGGATTCGCTAACTGAAGTGACATTATGAAGAGTTCACCACCTCAACTCTTCATGTATGGGAACTTCCTTGAACTATTTTCCCAGGAACTATACATACGCTACATAGATTTTACTACGTAATATTCACTTTGTTAGGAGATTTCATAAAATGGAGGTCCAAAAACTAGACTTACGTTGTGGGAAGGTTACCACTTATTATATGAATGCCCAAGGGGATTTATTGAACCTCATCTATTTACAAATATTTTTACCTTCATGAACCATACCTTTAGGTTTATTTTGGATCCATTTTGGCCTGAATATTTTTATAATCGTTTATGACTTCCACAACCTCTACCATGGCATGCATATTTCATTATTAACATACTTAATATGATTTTCATTATAATTGACACCTCTAATCATATCCTAAATATATGTATCATCATTATTCCTTTTTGTAATCACATAATATGATCTATAGAATGCAGTCTTATCCAAGCCACTTGATAAATTCTGTTTTCCCCAGGTTTAGTCCAACATTTATAACATCAATATATTCTATGAGAAACCAATTTTTGATACAACTCTGATAGACTGATTAGACATAAATAAAAATATATTAAACATGGAAAATGGTTTTGAGAAGTTTCATATGCATGATCATTTTCAAACATGATGAAATATTTCATCCCTTCCTCAAAATCTTTAGTCATACAATTGGAATCCATCCATTTTCTATTCATATCTATCCTATTTGATTCACTAATATTAATATTTAGAAAATAAAAAATATATATCATGATCTTAGAACCCATAAAAGGTCACACATAAAGAATCAATTAATCTACAAAAATCCATTATTCTAAGATAATAAAATATAAATGATTTATATTGTGATTGTTTTGTAATGGTAGAAATAATTGATGCAATTTAATGTGTTATATCTATAAAGTTACAAAGAATATAGTTAAATTTTCAACTATTGAAAAACCCAAAGATCAAGGATGGTTTCTGTAACTTTTCTAGTTGAAATTTTAGTAACAGGAAGGCATTGATTTTTATTCATATCTAATCTTGGTATGTGGTGGATTATATAGTGTTTCAGTGAAATTATTCTTAGGTGATAAAGTTGATATTTTTTCAGATGATGGAAATTTTTATAGGGCCCAATCACATAGTCTTGAGAACCCAATACTTGATTAAACTCTTGAATTTAAATCCAATGAACAATAAGTATCAGTATTAGGTTCTCAAGATACAAGAAAACCCAAATAACATTATAATACGGGTTTTATGAATGCTTAAAATTAAATCAAATCACATGGACAAGATAAATCCTCAAAAAGTATAAATGAAAATTGTTATGGGGGTTAGAAGGAATAATAAACTTTAAAATAGGATGAAGCAGTGTCTTAGTGGGATCAGTAGAATTATTTATCTCAAACTAATGATTGGACAAAAACCTAACTACCTGGGATAACTTGAAAACATAACTCAGCCTCAGTGGAACCAATAAAGGGAATAAATTCTAGAAAAAATTAATAGTATAAATTAAGAGTGATTTTTAAAAAAGATGAAATTTTATATAAATGTTTTGAATGTTGTTCATGATTACAAATTAAGAAGTTAAGGGATGTGTGAGTTAAGATTTAAAGAGAGTTATGGGATTCCTCATAACTGGGACTAGATTTTAAATTAAACTATTGGTCTCTATAAATGTGATGAACCAATGAATTAATTCATAATAAAAGATCAAAATAGTGATGACTAAAATAAATACAATGGTGGTGAGAATGAATTAAAGTCGGGTAAAGAGAAATAACATGCTGAAAATAAATACCAACATGAAAATTGCATATTGGGTTGAAATAAAAGTGGATGTAATCCTCAATGGAGTCAAAAGGGGGAAGAAACTATTATGAGTGAAAATTTATAGAACTAGGGAACTAAAATTGAAAAATCAAGTTAATTAACCTTTGTAATAATGATATGAAAGATTAAATTGTGTATGATGACTTTTTTGCATCATTCATAAAAGAAGTAATTTTTAACTTAACATGAGGTTAGCAGTTTTTGTTGCTAAATTCTAATCATAGATGTTCATGGAAATGAAAATATTAAAAGGATTCATTTTTTCTTCCAGGTAATGGAAGTAAAATTGTAGAATTGTATGATTTTAATCCATGGGAGCATGAAAGATAGTTATAACTTGGTGTGGATTTCCATATTTTCACTATAAAAACTCTACCTAGTTATTATTTTAAATCACCCCCTTACATGATAAGTGGGAAGTTTTTTGTAGTGAATATATTCCCTATTCATCCACATCCTCATTCAATCGAGATCTCCATGAAATCTTAGTGATAAACTTTCAAAAGAAGATCTCATTTATGATTAATAAAATGATATATCTTATGATTAAATAGACAGATAATATCTGGAAAAATAAACTAGTGATTAAATTCAAAAAGAGGGGTCAATTAATGTTTATTCATTTCATTACTTGGTACAGGGGAGGGCCATTTGGTGTTTCAGTTAATGGATACTTAGGATCTAAAGATTATTTTTTCAGATGAAGAAGACATTTATAGGGCCCAATCACATGTCTATGAGAACCCAATTTTTTTTAAGAGATTCATAATTTTAACCGGAGTTTTATGAATGAAATTGTGGTTCTATCTCAATGGGATGAACCACTAATGTAAACTGGAAAAAATATCAAAATGATGAATTAATGAAATAAAATAGTGATCGGAATGAATGCAAGTGGGTCCAAAAGAATGAAAACATTCTAAAAAAGACCTAGACATCAACAATTTATGTTAAGTGACAAATAATTTTTTTAATAAATTATGTGTAGGATAAGGGTAGATGTTCAATAAAATAAAATATGAAAACTGGTAATATATGAAATTGGAAAATGTATGATTTCATTATTTGATTACTTCCAATCACCCATATTTTGGTGTGATTTGAAATCTTTAATTAGGGATAAAATGATTTCTCCCCGTTTCTACCCAAAGGTTTTATCTTCATCCTTCATAACCTCACTAAATAGGGGAAATAATTTTGAGTTTCCCAAATTTTTTTCCTTTACCACAAAATTGTTTCTCCCAATTGAGCTGTTAAGATAGTGGCAACAATTTTGCCCTGGAGTTTGGATCACACCGTGATATTCTCAATTGTGATGTGGCCTAGATAAGAAAATAAATTCATTTTTAATATGATGGATATAGGGATAGGTTAAGGATAGATTAAATAGGATCATGAATGACATTAAGGCGAGGACCATGTAGATCTAGTGATGTAAAATCGATTATTGAGGCGTTGAAATAATCACATTCCTTAGGTTTTGAGAGGATCAATTAATCTAAGATGTTCAAGGGGGAATTGATAGAGTTTTACTACCATAAGAACTTGAATGGTGAAAAGTAGAATGTTATATTCAGGTTGAATTTATAAGATTGTAAATGGTTTTATTGGTTCTTTCCAAAAATCACTAATAAAAATGAGTTTTATCATCACGAAAAATATAATCATAGATAAAACATATCTTTATCAGTGATTTTTAGCGCTTATAAAGTTATATCTTTGTCAGTGCTAAAAAATCACTAATAAAAATAATCTTTATCATCAATATAATTATAACTCTGATAAATATTGGTTTTATTAACGCAAATACAGATTTTTTTTATAATATTTTATAAATAAAAAAAATATATAATGGGAATATATATATAATATGAATAAATTATAAAAAAAATTAAAAAATACATATATTTATATAATTAATGAATATATAATCTTAAATGAATTGATGTTAAAAATGAGTGAAACAAAATAATTAAAAATGAAGAGACTTATAAAATATTAAAAAAATGGATAAGTTTTACTAATTATAGAAAGAATTAAAAAACTAAAAATTGTTGTGTATATATACATATATATATATTTAATTAAATGAAGATGAATAAATATTGAAAATATTAAAACATAGTAAATAAATATTAGAAAAAGATTAAATTTTAAAAAATATAAAAAATGATAAATATTAATAATGAATAAATAACATTAACTAAAATAATATAAAAAATGAATAAATACCATTTAATAGACAAAAAAACTTTTTTAAAAGAATTATTTAACAAGATTAATTTCATGAATTATAAACATGTACAAAAAATGAAGAAAATAATAAAAAAATGCATTTAAATGGATTAATTACATATTATAACAGATTGTAACTCATCTGTTTTATTAGACAAAAAATAAAAACCACTTTTAAATATTGTTGAGAGGTAACCCTCACATGATCAGAATACCTAGAGGCACATAGGCCCAATATGAGATGGCTTGAAGGGGCAGACCAAAACAAACATGGTCCAAACTAAGGGTGTAATTCTGGCCCGACAGGCCTGGCCTGGAAGCCGGAGCGGCCCAGCCCAGCAAAGCCTGAGTAAGACCAGGCCGGGCTCGGGTCGTAGGTTCATCGGGTTGGTCCTAGGCCTATCCAAGAAGGCCCGCTAGGAAGGTCGGGCTGTCCTAAAAAATCTCGGCCCACTCACCTGCGCGAAACTCATTAGCTGTAAAAAAAATAATGGGAGACTGATGGTAAGGATATTCGATCCCCTTCCACAAGCTTAGTCCAGGTGGTGCATTTGTTATGTTTTCACCAGACTGTATATATATATATATATATCAATGATATATGTATATATATATCATTATATATTAACAAAATATATATATATATATAATAATGTAAATATATAAACAAAACCATTGATAATATATATCAATTAAGTGTGGATTTTAAAAATCCATTAATAATATATATATATATATATATATATGATTTAATATAATATATATATAAACAAATCTATTAATATATATATATATATATCAATTATATAATATTTAATATATATAATAACATGTTGTATATTAATAAAAAAAATACCACACTCACCAAATGATATTCGTGCATATCCAACAGCCTCATTAATTTTTTTAAGTATGTTGCATCATGCATATATTATATATACTATACATATATAAATCTATTTAGAAAAAAATTAAACCACCCACTATGACGTACCCCCAACCCCTAATTATTATTTTTACAATTTTATCATATTATATATATATATAAATCATTTAAAATTATATATATAATGACCTATTATATATTAACAAAAAATAACACACTCGCCCAATGATGTTGGCGCACACCCCCCGACCTCATTAATTTTCTTAAAATATGATGAAACTTACATATTATATATGTGTGTATATATATATAAACAAATATATGAATAATATATATATCAATGATATGATATAATATATATATATATATATATATATAAATAAATTCATTAATAATATATATATATATAAAGCCACTAATAACATATATCAATTAAGCGTGGCTCTTAGAAATCTATTAATAATATGTGTGTGTGAGTATGTGTAAATGATTTAATATAACATATATATATATATAAACAAATATATTAATAATATATATATAAATATATATCAATGATTTCATATTATATATATAAAAACATATTATATATTAACGAAAAAATAAAAACACACCTAATGATGTTCATGCACGTCCTCCAACCTCATTGATTTTTTTAAGTATGTCGCAACATACATATATTATATATAAATCTATTTAGAAAAAAAATTAATCTGCCCACTCCGGCACACCCCCAAGGAATAATTATTATTTTTTACAATTTTTTCATATTATATATATATAATAACATATTATATATTAACAAAAACAACAGCTACTCACCCAATGATGTTTGCACACCCCACAACCTCATTATTTTTTTTAATATCATGAAACATTCATATATTATACAAAATATATATACATATATAAATCTATTTAGAAAAAAAATTAACTTAACCACTTCTATGCACCCCCTAAGGATAAAATTTCAGCCAGATCTCGCCCGGACAGGGTCGGGTCGGGCCTGCCCTGCAAAAAAATTATAAATCGTTTAAAAAAATGATTTAAATTAAACAAACGCTTAAAATACTTTTCATAAATAAGTTAAAAAAATTAAATGTAAAAATAATGTTTTAAATAAATGATAAAAAATGTTTAAATAGCAACGCTTTAAACCCACCCACTACTGAGCACCCCCCAATCCCTCATTTTTTCAATTTTTACATAATATATATAAATTCACGAAAATATATACATATATTTAAAAAAATGACATATACACCCATAGTAAAATGTAAATGAAAAAAAAAATTTACATAAAACATGTTAAATGTTTAAAAAAATACATGTAAAAAAAATGCGTTCAAAAAACTTTTTAAATTAAACGTCTGAAAATAAATGTAAAAAATGTTTTAAACAAGCATTAAAAAATGGTTTAAAATATGTTTAAATAAAAATCCTATAAACAATTGTTTAAAAAAATTAAAACAAACATTTAAATTAATTCTTTTAAAACAAACACTTAAAAAATACTTTTTACAATAAAATTTGAAAAAAAATTAAATGTTTTAAGAAAATACATGTCAAAATCATGGATTTCAAAAAATTTAAAAATGTTTTAAATTAATCATTTGAAAATAATTGTAAAAAAGTTTTAAAAAATGTTAAAAAATGGTTTAAATAAAAAACATTTAAATAAAAAAATTAACAAAATCGTTAAAAATAATAAATAAGTTAAAAAAATAAATGTAATAAAAAAATTAAATAAATTATAAACAAAATTTAGATAACCGTGCTTTAAACTCACACACAACTTTGCACCCCCAACCCTTCATTAATTTTTTTTACAATTTTCACATAGAATGTATAGATTCATAATATATAAATCTATTTAGACAAAAAACATATCCACCCACTGTAAAATGTTAATAAAAAATAAAATGAACTTTTTTACAAAAAACATTCATTTAAAAATAAATATAAAAAATATTTTAAATAAATGTTAAAAAAAATTAAATAAAAACCTTCAAATCAAATTTTAAAACAAAAAATTATTTTGAAAATAATAAAATCCAACCAAGACCAGACTCAAAAAAGCTCAGCCCAGCCCAAGGTCAGGATTGGGCTGGGCATTGGCCACCTCATGGGGTTGTTCAGGTTGGGTCAGTCTGGCCTGAATAGTGGTCAGTTGTCTGATTTTTTGCAGGGCAGGCTCGGCCCTTCCCGGACCGGGCTAGGATTAAATTACCCCCTTAGTCCATACCCAAGGGTTGTGGAACACTATCCAACAAACCATCATTGTTGAAGATGCCTCTAACTGCCTCAACTTGTACCACTACAATCTGCCATCTACCACCACCATTGCTATCATGGAGCCCCGACGAGATCACAATGGTCACCGAGGATGCCAACACCTGCCTCGTCCACCACCATCATGAAGCCCTGACGAAATCACTTCCATCACTGTTGATGCCACCTCCGACCTTGTCTGCCACCGCTACCAACCACGAACATCACCATGAAGTATCCCCTTCCACAGGCATTCTGTGTGAATCGCGTAGACACCACCCACTAAAACTGACCACACCTTTGACCGCATCACCGGGGAAACAAGTTCTTCCCACCACATCAAATCCCCAGATGAGGAGAATGGTCTGAAATGGACAACAAGACCATCATCACACCTAATATCATAGCACCACAACTCCAAGATCTTCATCGCGACACTTACACAGGTCCTCATGAGTAGAGAAAGTCGAAGACAATGCTTACTGGTGAGAAGGAAGAAGGGGACGACCATATGGAGAACTGTCCAACTCTATATTCGCTAGATCCAACAATAGAGGGCAAGAACGAATCCACCAAGAAGAAACAAAAAGACAACCCGGAGGAACTAGGTCACATAGATGAACATACACACGAGAGGAAAACCATACTTGGGGATCCCCCGAGAGAGGATCTCCCACGCGCGCCCTCCTTCTAATAAATTTTTAAAAATAAAATACAATAAACTATAAAAAATATTAAAATATTAAAACCTAATAAATAAAATTGAAGGAATATTAATCATATAAATTAAAACGTAATAAGAGTAATAAAACACAGTAGAAAATTGGTTATTATTCATAACATTAACTGTATTGGTCGTAAACACGTAAAAAACTAGAAAAAATACAAGAAAATGCATTTAAATAAATTAATTTAATAACTTTCGAAAAAACTAAAAATATTACTGCTTAATAAATATAATTGAATAAATATAAATCATATAAATAAAAGAAATATTAAGAATATTAAAATAATGTAAATAATTATATATAATGAAATATTAAAAATTAAAAAATTCTAAGAATATTAAAACTTATTAAATAATTAAAATTAATAAATAACATTAAATGAATATTTTTAAAAAATGAATAAAAAAATTGATTAAATTACAAAAAATTAAAAAAGTTGATTTTTGGCATTAACTATAAGGATTTCAGACAAATAAAATTGAATATAAATGAATAAATAGATATTATAAATTATATAAATAAACATATTACTAAAATAGAATTATATTTACCAAAAAAATATTAAAATTAAAATTCTTTTATAGAAATCAATTATATTAATTTCAGACATATGATAAATATTAATACTTAATAAAAATTAAATAGATATTAATAATCTAAATTTCAAACAAATTGAAAATATTAAAACTTATTAATTAAATAAATATAATTTTTTTAAAATGTATAAATTCCAAAAATATAAAAAATTAATAAATGAAAAAATGAAAAAAATGATATTAAATAATATAATATTGAGAAAAAATTAAAAAAAATTCAAAAACTTAAAAGGAATTAACTATTTGAATTACTAAATAATTAAAAATTCCATCTAAATAAATTAATTATATAAACTAAATTTTATATCTTAATAAATAAAAAATATATATTATTCATATAAATTACAAACATGTTGAATATATTACATAATAAATAAATATATTTATTTATAAATAAATATTATAAAATGATTAAATTTCAATAAATATAAAATCAATAAATATTAAAAAATGATTAATAAATATTAATTGAAAGAATATTAAAAATGATTAAATAAAATATAATAGAAAAAATATTCAAAAAAATGAATCCATATGATAAATTACATGAATTTTAAACGCGTATAAAACTGAATAAAATATTAAAAACTCATTTAAATAAATAAATTATATAAATTTCAAGCATTTTAAAAATAATATGACTGAATAAATAAAATTGAATAAATTCTTATCAGATAAATTAAAAATATATTATAAATAATACTTAGTAATTAAATATTTATAAATTTTTAAAATTGAATACATTCAAAAAATAATATATCAAAAATAAAAAATATTTACATTAAATGTGAAATAATATTAAAAATATGAATACTACATTCCATCAAATCACATATACACATGTCTTATACATACAAATATACATACATATATGTACATCCCACATATATTCATAGATATAAATATATAAATTTAGATATCACATGTTAATAATACATATTCATTTATATTTATATAATTATTTAAATTATTAAAATATATATTAATTTGTAGAATTTTTATTAAATATATACCCTTTTTAATTAATTTATATTATTAAATATTATTTTTTGTAAATAAATATAATAATTTTACAAACATATTAATGAATATAATTAATAGTACATTTCATACGTACACATACACAGATGTCCAATATATACAAATAGACATTCATATAAGTAAATCCCATGTATAGACATAGATATAAATATATGAGTTAAAATATCACATATTAATAATACATAATCATTTTTTAAATAATTTTTTAATTAATAAACTGTATATTTATATATCTTATTTATAATAATATTATAATTTTTTTGATTAATATATATAATTAAACATTAATTTTTCAATAAACATATGATAATTTTATATATTTTTATAAAAAAAATTAATAAAACTTATAAAAATATTTTACCAAAACTATGATAAAACACTACTAATGTGGAACCTTTAAAAGTGCTAAAATACTGACAAAAGGTACACTTTTATTAGTGATTTTACCAAGGGCTAATAAAGGATCAACTTTTATCATTTCTTTCTTTTTAGAATAGATAAAATTCAGTTTTTTATATCAGATGATTTGTGGTACTACATAAATCAGCAATCTTTATACTCACTTAACATAATACCCAATTACCATGACAAGATCTTGATTATTTATTAGCCATAAGGTTACTACTTCATCCATTGTGATCGAGCAACATTATATTTATGGCCTCACAAATATCCACAAATTTACCTCTCTAAACATTTTCAAAGTGTCCCTCACAAAAATATAGACTATTATGCAATTACCAGTTGTATAAATGATCTAATAAAGTATAAATTTCTATATGTGTCTACTAAATGGCCTCATATCATCTAGAGAATCCTTCATGTTAGAGGTCTTTTCATCCATGGATAGACTAGGATCTTAAACAACATTTCTATTCACATAAAAATTCTCATATTCATCTATGTAGGGAATAATTGATTTAGAATTAGAAAATAAATATCCCACATCCTGGATCCTTCTGTAATGTATAGGGGAATAAACTAACAAAAAAACCCAATGCACGAAACCAAACAAAAAAGGTGACCAGTGATGTGACATTATTTACTATGTTTTAAACACACTTCATTGAAACATTTGAGTTGAAACATTAATTCTTTTATTTTATTTTTTTATTATTTTATATTGAAATTTGATATTCATTCGAAACCAATGTGAAACTATGTTTTTTATATATTGGTTTGAAAAATGATCCATGCTTGATAATACTGAAAATTTTTGGAACATATTTTAATTATATTATAAATCAATGGATCAAAATATTGTCAATAACTTGTTTTTAGAAATATTTTGAAAGTGGGAATTCTTTGGGAAAAGTTTAATTTTTTTTACATTAAAATTTTAAATTTTGTTTTGGTATAAATTAATTATACCTTGTATTCAGTGATTTTTTATTAAAAGTATACTTGGTTCAAATGTCAAAGGTATTTTTCTAAATATAGAATTTTGTTTTTAAAAATATCATTGTTTGGAATTATAAATATCATTGTTGAGAATTAAAAATATTATTTAAAAATAAATATTGAATGATCAATTGATAATTTTTTTATCATCTAAAATAAATGTATTTTATAGGTAGTTGAATTGGACCCAAATTTATGCTTGGTGAGAATCTTCCCCATAAATGGTCTATACTAGTTATTCATGATATCCTAATTTAATATTGGGAAAAATATTATTTTACTTCTTATTGTATTCCTTAATGAACACTCAATGATCCTACATAGTAATTCATTCATTTCAAGTCATAAGGAGGACCTATAGATTAGAATTTTGAGTTTTATTTTGCCTGAGATTTCTTTGAATAAGAAATATGATTTATTTAAAAGCTTCCAAATACTTCCACACTATTTCTTTACCCATTAATCTAAAACTTGATGTCAATTAAATATGATTTTTTCAGAGATTTATGTGGGTTATTGTTCATTTATATTACATTATTCATTTAATGGTTATTCTTAGACTCTTGTATCTATTTTAGTTGACAACTATTGATGGTCTATTCAGCACTATACTAGAAGGTGAAAGATGAGTTTTTGTGGTTTCAAAATCATTTATATTCTAGATCATGAGTCAAAATAACAATTTTGTTTGACAATTTACAAGATCTGAAGCACTTATTGGGAATTAAATAATCTCAAGTTGGAGCATCACACATGAGAGAAGAGTACTTATCTCCAAGATGATGCTAACATCCTCCTTCTAATAGGCCAAATGCATGGTCCCCTAGTAGGGATGAACCTCTCCCTAATATTAATTCCCCAATAAGACTATTATTTAGGAATATATGTAATTGAAACTCTTCCCATTGGTATTAAGAATTCCTCCCCAACTCCCTTAAGGTTTACCCCTACTTTGGTATGTAAAATATATTGGTGGCCCAGGCCAGCCACCAAGAAATAAGTTCAAATAAATACCTCCTCCTTGAAAATATACCTTGACATAAATTTGGACAGTTGGGAACTGATCCTTGACCACCTAATCATCCTACCAAGTTTCCTATTCAGCATCCCTTCCATGCCACTCGATCAACCACAAAATATTTCTTCCTTAAGTATTTTATAAGAAAATTTCCACTAGATAATGCCCTTATTCCACTAGGTAATTTGGTAATAATTCTTCAACATGGTTTATACCAACTGTAGGCTTCAGTTTTGAAACATGGAATACTGTGTGTAACGTACTATTCTCAAGGAATTTCAATCTGTAAGTTACTATCCCCACCTTCCTAATTATCCGAAAAGGTCTATAATATATGGATGTTGGATTTGAATTTACCTTAGAGGCATTCCTTAGATTATTGAGCCATAGTTTAACCCAGAAAAAATCCCCTAATTAATTAGTTACCTCCCACTAATTTTTCTTATAATATGTTGACATAAGTTGTTGTTCCCTATATAGATTAACAAGGAGTTTCCTAAGTGATTCATCCCCTTCCACTATTGTTTTAAACATAACCTCAATAGTAACTTCCCTTTTTGTATAGTGTATAATATATTATGTTTATTCCCATACACAACCTCAAATGGTGTTTTCCCAGAATATGTGTGTTATGATATGTTGTAACTATTTTTATCCCAATAAAATAAAAGAACCCACTATATGTGTTTGTCGAAAGGAAAAATTCCTAAATATACCTCAAAGAATCTATTCCCGACCTCTGTCTGTTTTTCACTATATAGATGATATGATGAGATCATATTTAGTTTCATCACATTTGTCCTAAGATATCCTTATAGAATAAACTAGCGAGTATCAATTCTCTATTTATTAATATAATTGTTACTATTCTACATTGTCACATTACCACATTTAAAGAAACATCAGAAACTACCTTTTAATTATAGGGGTGTTTTAGTGGAATGTAATATGAATTTTTATTGAGATGGTCTACCACTACAAACACCACTTAAGATCCTTGAGACTTTGGTAGTCCAAACATAATATCCATAGACACGTATTCCCTTACTGAATTTGGAATTGGGAGAAGATAAATTAATTCTACTGGGATTGAGCCTCATTTTTTCGAGAATGCTTCACATTAATTAAAAAATGGTTATACACTAAAAGGCATTCTTACCCAATATATCCACCTACCAGGTGCTTATATGCCTTCAAACACCCTAGGCTTCCTCCACCAAGTTATAAATGTTAGTGTTTTGAAATAATTGGAATCAAAGATGATTACGTCTACAAAATTAGTTAGGATTTAAATAATAATAGACCAATTTGGGTAGAATAGGTAGGTTTTACCATACTACCTTATAGTAGTAATTCCACAATCATCATGAATTCAAAATCATATTCTAACTACTCTTTTATCAACCTATTTTATTCTCAAGTGGGTTTTAAAATGGGTAATTTCAAAAATTATCCTCCCTGTGTCGACCTTGATAGGGAATTGGATGCACTATTTAATTTTACAATCTTAAAAATAAATAAAAAATCATGTTCGAGTTGTTTATCCTTCCAATAGTAGTGATTAATTGAAACCATCTTTTAGAAAATAAAATGATTGATCCAATAATTTTCAGTATATACCTCAACCCATATTTCCATTAAATATTGTTTTCAGCGGTGTATTTTTAGAACCAGTTCCATTGGATTAATTTTATACACTTATTTCTTCATATTAGTTTTAAACAATGACTTTATAATATAGGAAAGTAGCTTATCTTCTTGAGTCAAAACATCCCCAATCCCAAAATAAGAAACATAATATTCCACTGTATACCCTTTATAAAAATATGAAATGTTGAGAACTGAGGAAGTGGTTATACTTTCCTTAACAATATCAAATTTTTATTTATTTTTAAGTGTCTAACTATACATTCCTTTTTTCAAAGATGATTTTGTCCTCTATATCTTCCCATAATCCTTCAAAAACATTTTATAATAACTGGGAATCACCAAAAATCCCCTATCTTATTTTACATTAATTATATTTTGAAATAATTTAACCACCACTATTTTTTGTGTCCATTAAAACTTCCTTGTCCACAATTATTTTCCTCAAATACACTGTAGTTTTTCTTCTGAAGGTAAACTTTTTCTTCCTAGATATTTTCATGTTTTCTATCAACAACTGAATAAATTATTACACAATCTCTAAGTGCTCATTATATATCTTACTATACACTAGTATTTTAATGATAAATACCAACACAGTCTTCTTTAACAGCCACCAAAACATAGTATTTATGGTAGAATAGAAATTGGTCGATCCATTCATTATCCTAAATGGAATAATTAGATATTAATTGTGTCCCATGTGGGTTTTAAACACTATCTTCCCAACATCCTATTTCTTCACACATACTTCATAGAAACCTAATTTTAAATATGCCTTGTTAAAGTACTATTCCCCATGAATCTCATGAATAAACTCTTCTATAATAGGAATATGATACCAATCTGGAACCATCAATCTATTCAATTCCCTATAATCCATGAACATTATACAACATCAATATTTATTATTCACTAAAATAATTGGACTATATTTTGTGATGGTACAATATATATTAAATATTTGTTCTAAAATTTCATGTACCATCCTTTGAATTTCATTTTTCAAGAAATAAGTATGTTTATATGGATGGATGGTACCCGGTTATACCCCCTCATTCATATTGATCCCATGATAAGTCTTCCTAGCTAGTGCTAGCACCTAAGGTTCATCAAAGACTATCCTAGATTGAGTTAGTTTATCTTGCATTTGTACCTACCATATTTCTCTCAATTATATCCTCAATCATGTTTTCCCTTCTGTCAATTACAACTGAACCCCTTTTTCCCATTGTTTTCCCCATCTTAGATACTCTTAAAGAGATCCTAAATTATCCATCATTTATTTTACCCAATATAATGTAATTATATTACTTTTACTTTACATTTTTATATTCATTTTCATCTAGTGAGCTTTATAAAATACAAAAGTCTACACCGATGAAATAACCCTCAACATGTCTATCCCAGTAGTGAAAAATACATAAGTATCCACCACAAAGTCATCTCGCCCCAAAAATACATACATGGAATGAAAAATTACAACATATTCCACTCATTGGTCATATCCCAACAAAAATATAAATGGTTTGGTATTGGTGAATAGAATTTTAAGGTACTTAAAGAGTCATATAGAAATAAAATTTTTGTTATCCTCTTTTTCCATAAGTATAATTATTGGTAATCCAACAATAATTACCATTAATACCATGTATTTGATACCTTTGGATTGTTCATCATCCAATCCATAAGCAATAGATCCTAACATTTCCATTTACATCACCTCCCCGTCTGGTAATTTATTTCCTTCTAAACCTTCTACCTATATTTCTTCCTCTTCCTAGGGTGAGACACATCCTATACCATTAGTTTTTATCACTTTTCTTAATATCTATTTGCAAGGTTGAAATTATTTATGTGTTAATAACACAATACCTTGGATTTTCTCTTTTAAACAATAAATTTAAACATATTTTCAATTCCTTTCTACCTAAAAACGTTTGAACCAGTCCTCTCATTCACAACCCCTACCATCACCATTCTTACTGGATTGGAGCTCTATCTCCTTCACTATTTTCCATACATGTTGATCTTTTTTGAGCCTTGGGATTCTTTATTGTTCCATTAACTATCAAATCTCATTCTATTAAACAGTAAAAAACAATAATTGGGCCATGTTCTTGTTTTTCATGTGTCATCACTATGCTTCCTATTTCTGGCCTCAATCCCCCAATGAATAAACTCATGTACAATATCTCCAAAACATTCCGTACTGGTAGTGCCACCGACTCAAATACATCAATATATATATCCCCCAAACCACTATTACATAGATGATTAGTTAATATTATAGTATCATCCTCTAATTATCTCTCGTAGTGTCCAAGAAACTCCTTTTGATTATTTTTCATGTGATTCTAGTTTTGGTAGTTTTTAATGAAATCACCAAAAATTAGATCATTATAACCATGATAAATTATGCCATAGGTTCCATAAAATCCTCATGAGTTTTTTCGATTAACAAATTTTTATTTTTTCTAGTAATCCACAAGATAGGATCATCTATACAGAATAATTGCACCTCCACATGCTTAGAAATTAACTCCAACTCCTCCCAACTAACATCTCATTCTCCTTTACCTTCCTCTAATACAATATTCCTATGATCTTATTACTCTACCACCATTTTAATACTACTATAATATTCCTCCAATTTATTTAATTTTCTGTTCTATTTCCCACAACTGGATCACTCTTCATAGTTCCTCATGAATTGGTTGATCTAGCATAGTGTTCTTGAAACAACCTGCATCTGCTACTGAAGTGATGATACCATTATCTTCAACTATTATTGAAATTGGAGTCCCACCTTCATATATACTAGTAACATTTCTATTTTTATGATTCAACTCTCATACATTTTTTCATATGCGTCCATAGCTACAGTTTCATGAATACAACACCTTACTACCAGAAGCTCTCTTTGATCAAAGGAATCACTACCCTTAATGAAAGAACCAAGTGATAGATCTTTTAAATCAATATAAGTAATAGAAAACGTATTATACTATTTAGAATATTAAAATAACTTATTGTTATCCTCAGTATCTCTAGTTCAAGAATCACTCCTGAGAGAAGAGTACTTGTCTCGAGGCCATGGCTAACAGCCATCTTCTAATAGACTAACCATGTGGTCCCCCATAAGGGACAACCCTTTCCATAATATCCCCTACCCCCAAAAGAAAATTATTTAAGAATATATGTAATTAAAAATATACCCCATGGTAGTAAGAATGCCTCCCCAACTTCCCTTTATGTGTAACCCTCCTTTTTATGTAATATGTATTGGTGTCCTAGGATGACAACCCATTACCCAGTTAATATCACTACTCATGTGAGGATTTTTTGATGTATTTCTTCATTAAAATCTAAATCATCTAACCAAGATAAATATTCATTGTTTATAAAATAGTTATTTTATATAATTATTGATATAAAAACCTTTATAAATCTCTATTTTATTTTATTTGATTTATTATGAAGATATTTTAGAATTTTCCTTCAATATTTTCTTTATTATTTGATTTGGAGTATTCACAATAATTGAATGAGTATAAAAAGTGTATTTATTCATTGAGGATAGTTGTAAATTCTAATGGGGGTGACCCTGATATTTGAATTATTATCGACTATATAACAACAAATTATGATGAAATTTTTGGGTTGAAAAGACTCAAAACAAAGGCCAATGGGTTCTATATCATGTTAATAATGTGTAATTAAACCATTAAGAGGTGTTTTTATTGAATATTGGGTTTCTTTATTATGAAATTATTAGGTTAAAATAGAATTTTTATTTCTTCATATTTTTTTTGACTATTTCTATAGAATGTTTAAGATGTGTGGTGGAAATTGTTATTGTTATTTTCTATAAGATTTTATCTTATTATAAAAAAAATTTATATCCCTAAAGTTCACAATTTGAATCATATAATAAATTAAAGTTAAAAAATCAATGAAGAGAAGTGGTATAATAATGTGTGAGGGAGATAAAAATATTATTCATATTCCTTTATCTGTAATCTAATTTGGATATCATTGTTAATCCTTTCAACATTTTTCGATCTCTATTTCACTGCTCTTAATGGAAAAAACTTGTATCACTTATAAAATATGATTAAAATTTTTAAAAATAATTATTTTTCTAATTTACAAAATAATTCTTGCACATAAATTTAAAAAACACATAAAGGAATAGCATAAAATAAATATTAGAATACAAAATCTGGATACACTTGCACATGAATTCTTATAGTTATTTAAAACAACTTATAGTACGTGAAATAAGTTCTATATAATAATTTATAGATTTATTTTTTAGAAGTATTTTTCACTTATGGTTTTATTTTAGAATATTTAATGAATTTAAAAGTACTCAAATTGATTAAATTATTCCTCATGATTCCCTTCTAGTGCCACATGGTTTTTGTTTCATTCCATTGGCTGAAAAAACTAATTTCGAATTTTATTTTCATGGTTTTAAGAGTCCTTTTACTTATTAATTAGTTTCATGTGAAATAAATTTAAACATGGTTTGTTTGTCATAATTTTCACATATTTTTACAATTGTAAATTCAAATGGGATTGTTCTTTTTATATGTGTGTTGCTGAAATTTTTTAATACATGGGCCTCATTATCTATAGCCAAATATTTTTTTATTTTCAAATAAAGAGACCACAAAATTTAATAGAAATTTATTTTTCATTATCAATATAATTTGTACATGGTATTTTTTACTCTTACATATTATATACATGTATACATCAATTCAATTTACAATTTTTCAAATTTGTTCCCTGCACTTCTCTTTCATAAAGGTTATAGGCCCAATGAGATAGTAGAATTCCCTAAAACATGGATGTTGTGGTTCTAAAAAAATTATAGACTAGAAATAGTTTTTTAGAGTTCTATAAATGTTATATATTGTTTACTTTTTCTCGTTTCTCTTTTTTAGTTAGGTTATATTTTTTGTGGTTTATGTATCAAAATTATCTTTTCCATCGATCAATTTTTAAGATATGTGAATAAGTAAAAAGATTTTTATTTTTCATAAATTTATATATTTTAAATTGTTTCTACCAATAATTACATTTATCTATTAATTTATTCTAAAATTATAATTTCAACAATTTAGTATTTACAAATAAATATTTTTCAAATCCATATTCTCTTTTTTTGAATTATTTTTAAGGAAAAGAACTAGATGATGCATGAGAAATCATGAGATATGTTTCATATTCTAAGAGAGTTCATTGGCCCAGAGTTTATAATAATTCAAAAATCTTTTGAAAGAAATCTTGATCACAAAATAGAGTTCTCATTGTATAGTTTTCGTGAAGTTATTGATAAAATATAATGAAAGAAAAATGATAAAATAAATATTATTTGGTTTTTTGTTGGACTCCCCCATTTTATACAATTTTATATCAATATGAAAAGAAATATGGAAATGCATTCAATTTTTGTTGGAGTATTTTAACCCTTGGATTTAAATAATTTGAAATGTTTTTATATAGTTTTTTATAGGGGTTTTTTGGTAAAACATTATTTTTATTTTAAAATGTTTAGTTTTTTTAATATGTTTTATTATATATTTAAAATAAAATTTTATTCCAATTTTATTTATATATTAATTTTATAAATTTATAAATAATAACTTGAATTTTGAAAATATCAATAAATAATAATCGAAGTAAAATCTATTATAAGAGTGAATAAAAACTATCTTTAATTTGTATTTTTTAAATTATAACTAATAATAACTTATCTATATTTCATAAAATACCTTCCATTAAAATGTTTTAAAATTATAACTTATAATTGTTTATATCAATTCTTTAAAAATAACATAAAACTTTTTTTAACAGATTATTTTTTTGTTCTATAAAATTACTAACAATTAAAAAAACATGGATGAATAAATGTCCATTTTTCAGTGGAGCCAAATGTAAAAGAAATTATATCATCATACATCGTGTTAAATTCTTATCTTGCTATTTTTGTATCCCAAGAACATATATAAACTCACTATTTTAATATAATCCTCATGAGTTTTTTAATTATATGAAACTTAGGGACACCATATATATATCAAATATATGTAATCGAATGAGTGTTGAAATAAACTCATTTCAAGATCAATCTAACCCCAAACCCTATGGAGTAAACCTTATTGGTAAATGGCACATGGCCACTCTATGATTAAGATAAACTATACTATGTTTGTGTATCACCATGTTCAAATTAGAAGGGGATGTAGGGGAATGACTGATAAATATTGTATGTTCCAAAGAACTGGGTGCCTAACACTCCTTTTGTGACACCAAGATAATAGCTTATAGTTACTAGTCCCAAACTTCTAACCATGTGGAAGAGATTAAACAAACATAATATTCACATTTCTCTCATTTTTTTCTATCTCAAACCTAATAAGTACAATTTGTTTCTCCACATCCTTAAAATATGGTGTTCAAACATCAACAACCCCTTAATGGGGGATTTTCATTTAGTGTTTTGGAAAAAAAAATTATAACATGGGTTTCTTGAGTTGAATTTCATCTATGTAAGGTGGTTTGTATATGAGATCACATGATAAAGGTGGTGAAACATGTACAGTGTGGAAATATCATTCATAAGTGGATCCTGGTATGAGATGATGGGGGTATGAACAAAAATTACATGAATGATATTCAGACAAAAGGTTATTAAACCCATACCAGAATGACCTCATTCTTGATGTGTGACTCAAGTTTATCAACCTACTATACATATATGAATTCCATAAGGCATGCAGGGAGCACTAACTTCATTATATACATGATATATATATATAGAATAGTAATGGGGATATATCCCCATGGATTTGAAAAAAAATTGATGGAGATCTTTTAGACTGATTGAAGAGTTCTTTTCATCATACCATGAAAATTGTGAGTTTTATTCCCACTTGCCTCCCCAGGAGTGTATTTTTTTCCAATTTACCTATGGTTATTTATTGTTTATTTAGTATTTAAAAATAATTATCCAATCATAGTATTAAAAGAAAATTGAGATATGAAATATTTTGCATCATAAAAAAACAAATGAATGTTTCATGTTATTTGTATTTTTTCTTAAAACACAAAGAAATAGTATACCAATTATAAATAAATAATGGAGTGACTTCATCTCCCATATATCCTTCTTTTCCCTCTAAATTGATATTTTATTTTATACTAATCTACTTCTTATTCAATGATGAAACCCTAATTATCAAGGTCATGTATGTGTATATATGTATGTTTTTATATTCATCTATTATGAGGAAACATATGTGGGTATAGTGATACCTTAGACAATTAAGTTAACTAAGTAAGAGAAAAAAATGTTAATATATTTAAATTTTTATTTATATTCATTTTTTTAACATTACATCTATGGGAATCAACGGAGGTCATTTACTTGAAGCACATGAGTAAACATTTTTGTGTCTTGTGAACTCGAAGGAAATGATGGGGACTTGATTATATAACAAAACTATTTACCCAATTATGGATAAAATGCGATGATACAATTGAGTGAAAATAAATGGGTTTATACTGAATGGACTGTAGTAATTTAGTTGAAAAAATGAAATTGTGAAACTCTCAATTAATACATAGTCAATAGAGTATTATTCCTTACATTAAGAGTCATGGTACATACTGAAATTTTATTTAATATAGTAATGTGTTGGATTGATAACACTAAAAATGGAAGTATACAATGACTAGTTTCATGAATAGATGATTCCTCGGATACGAAGTTTTCCTAATGAATTATTTATGTCTAGAATCCTAAAGAGTTTGGTATAGTTTTATTAGATATGTTAAAGAGACATAAGAATGAATTTGTTCCTGGGTTTTTAGAAATCATGTCATGATATATGCTCTATTAAACTGTAATTTTATATTCGGAAAATGAATTTTCAAATACATGAAAATCAATAAATTGTACATATAAATTATTTAGTGATAATTCTTGATGTTTTAAAGTTTTAAATATATGGCAATTATTGATTCAATATTACATAGAAGTCATTCCACAATCCCAATCAATTATTTTAGTAGGTTAAAGGAGATGAGATGGGTTTACAGCTATGTTTTACCTGGAATACATCATGATAAAATATCATACATTGGTTCATAGATTAATAAACGCGTTTCAATACCAAGTATGTATAAATTTATTACAGCTATAATTAGTGAAGTTCATAGAGTCATGTCGTTGAATTTATCTATCACATAATGATGGATTCTATTGATTTAAAATAGGATTGGGAGATTGATATAATTTCATCATGATGAAATTAATCATTCCATAATGTTGTTGAGATATGTGTGTATTTTGAGGACCTGTTTGAATATTTTCTACTATAGATTATGAGATTTGATCCTTACTTTCCATATTTGATTTTGACCAAGAATTAAACAAAAAATTTAAGTGTTTGTATATTATTTTTGGTTCTATATAATTCGTTAATGTTATTAATAAGTAATTGTGATGAAAAATTGAGATATGCACAATAATTTTTAAAAATAATTCCAAAGAGAGAAGAACCATTGATTAAGGTTAAAAATAAGGTGCACACAACATCCAATTTTTGTAGGCCCTCTATGAGTATTAAATAAAATTATTTGTAGTAATTCATAATAAAAATTATATATCTTTACTTTTATCTCTTCTTACATACTTTTATGGGTTCAAAACCATCATATTACTCCTTGATAAATTCTTTTTTGATAATAAAACAAGGATTTAGAAGATTAATTATTACTAATAATAATCAAGGACATATTGAATCGACAAAAATAGTTGGTGAAACTTGGAAAAGTCTATTATATTTTTGTAACATTATTTATATGTTACCATATCCCATAAACATTGTTTTCTTGACTAGATGATGATCTTATTCTCTAACTAGCATACAAAAAACATTTTTTTACAAGAATTTGTTTCCCATTTAAATGATTCACCACATATAAATGCTTCTCAGTTTTCTATCTTGGGTAAATAATGTGGTATTAGAGTAGGTTATTATAAAGGATCTGGGTTTTTTATTTACTAATTATCTTTTTTAAATTGAAAAATATTCATACATAGTATAAATTTCATCAACAATAAGGGTGTTCCCATAGTAGATTGAATTGAATTTCCTTTGATCAAAGAGGGAATGGTTTCATATCTTCTATAATTTGGGTCGGTTATTTATGATTCCAACAATATTATTGTTTATATTTTGTAAGTAGGATTAGGTTATATTTTTCAATATTAGAAAAATATGAAGGTTGATGTGAGGCTACACCCAGTGTTACTCTCACCAATCATTGAAAAATTCTTTACAAAATTTATGAGTTATAAAAAAAGTAATATCATTTGAATGGAATTCATGATATTCATGATGTATATAAAAATATCAAAGAAACATTTTCTTCCTAACTAATGTATATTTGGATGAAAAAATATGATATAGTGAATGTTTTATTTATAAAGGATAGTAAAATTTTCATCCCTATTTAAATTTATAGATAAATTACTAAATAATAAACCATAATGAAAGAAATTATGAGTATTATACTAGACTAATATAATGCTACAATATTTTTCATTATGGGTATAGATTTGAATAATTTTATGATTGAAAATAATATATCTTGATAGCCTAGGAGATTAGAATAGGAATAACATTAAAATGAAATAAATGATTTAAAAAGGGACTACTTTTAAAATCAAACAACGCTTAAATATTAATGCATTAAAGAGGTCTTGTAAAAATAATCTTAACATGATAATTATTCCCTAATCATAAATGTGTACATTTAATTTTCTATCTATAGAATTTTAAAGAGTTAATAAATAAGTAAAAAGTAAAACTTTATTTTAAATGATTTACTAGCGTGAAAATCGACAATTTTTTTCAAATTTTCCTAAGAAAAATCAAGATGATGATGATGATGATCAATAAAAAAGATCTCAATATAGTTTCTATGAAAATAATTTTTTATCTAAGCATTATATTTCATCTTATTATGATGATATTAAAAAAAATAGCGGATTCCTTCTTCTTGGCTTTGTAAATATAGTTTTTTTATTTATATAAATATATATATAAGGATAGATTTTATAAATTTGTTTTTGAACCTATTGGTAAATAATTGAACTAGTAACTATAGTATTAGAAGGATTGGTGACACCAATTTCAGGTGGATGAGTCGGGAAGTGTGGAAGGATGCGATCTATATATGTGGAACCATTATCTAGAAAGAGAGGTGTGCTCAAATCATACATGGGTTCCTATAGGTTTCCTTAGTTGATTTGATGGTGGAGTGTAGTTATTATATAAATATGGAACATGATTCATCGATAGTTATCATCTATTAATATATGGGTGGGGTCACATGGATGACTATATATTGATGCTTTTTTATGTTTTGTTATTATGAATAGTGTTTCAGAAAATGGTTGTTTGTAACTCAAAAGTCATTCTATACAAATTATTTTCTTAATAAATATTTAAATGTTCTTACCCTAAATTAGGAATAGTCCTGAACCATGTAAATTTCATTTGTTTTCATTTTTTTACTTTATGAGTTTAATTCTTTTGGATCATTCTTCTTATAAAAATTATTTTCTATGAAAAAGAACCACAATGAGAATTTAGTGTGAGACTTTGAATATTAGTTTATATATCTATATTATAACATTGGTTGTTCCATATATTTAGTATTTTCAGGATTTATTTTACATTTCAATGTTTCTAAGGTTGGGTTTCATGTGGAAGGGGTTTTTATTATAAACATTGTGAAAATACAAAGAAGTGGGTATCACCATTGAGAGGGAAGTATAATTAGTGGAAATTTATTTTAAAATTTAAATCTTTTAAAATTATTCATTTTGATTTATTAGGATCATATCAACTCAAAATATTAATCTATACCTTACCCAAATGAAGCTGAAATGAAAAAAGAACAAGGAACACATAAATTTTTTAATGATAGGTTCCAATTTTGATACCTACTATTTTTTTGATTGGTTATTATCTCGATTCATATATTTTACCCTATAATGAACTACCAAATATATTGGATATGTAGGGATCATTCTCTACCTATTTTTATTTCCCAAAACATACATATCATCCCATTGAAATTACAATAACTCCCAAAAGTATAGAAATAATGAAAAAATGGTTGTGAAATACCGCTTTAGATTTAAATATTCTTTAAACCATGATAATGATATTCCTCTCAAGTCTTAAAAAAATTAGAATAAAATATATTCCCCTATTAAATTACATATATTTTTTATATTCACAGTTGAAACCCGGCCATTTAGTCTTACTCACTTTCTTCTTCTCAGATGACTTAATTCTCAAGCTTTATAGATATTTCTTCTCTATTTTTGAACTCTCAATCTCTACAAACTTTCATCTCACACAAAATATTTTCTCTTTTCTGATACTATCAATTTCAGTTTGTTTCAATATTATCTTTAATCATGTATCTCAAAATAATTCAGAATTAGTCAAATTCAAAAAAAAAATAGTTTCAAATCATTTTACCTTAAACATTATCATGTGGGATTGATCCCATGATCTCAAAATATTTTAGAACTGATTAATACTCAATTATCATCTATAAGAATATATATTCAAATGTTCATGTGGGTCTATTCCCCATGATCCTTGGCTCAATTTCTATAAATACACAATTTCTCATTTATGATGATTAAATAAAATACTCATAAATTTCTCCAACTTTGATAACCTAAATACATTCAACGTATTTTTATTATGAAATTAAAAAATGTTCAAGAACTAATCACCTTTATTAATCTTCTAGAAACTCACCATGAATCACATGATAATAAATATCTCATTATTTTTAATTCTAAGAACAACACATCATCATCATAGCAATTTAAGCATATCACGTACTTAGATATGAAGATATTATATTATATGATTCACATATCCTTTACTGATATTCATAATTTTCATAATTTTTGGATCATACATAATAAAGATTATTTTGTACATATCAACCTATGACTATAGTCATCTTATATACCAAAATGAACATTATCATGTATTGTGTATAAATTTTCACTTATACAAATTCTACAAGTTTGAGAACCAACATCTTATTTATGAATCTGAACCTCTTACACATTCTCTTCATTTACAAATTCATCACACTGATCCCCAAATCACTTTTACATATCCATTTTCACCTCTTATCTATCTTAGTGTTACCTCATATGTAGACAATGAGATGAAATCATCCCTTTTTCAATATGTTGATTTGAAGAAAAAAATATTACATATTCATCTTAGTTAAATTATTATTTATCATGAAATAGCCTCTTACATATATAATAAAGCTCAAGGACATATCCAAAAATCAACATTAAATCTAGATTTTTTTAATTCTTTTAATAACCTCAAAACATAAATCAATCAACTAATGTGGTTTTAAAAAAACGTAAGAACATCATTAAAACAATATTAAAACTTTGTGGTCATCCTTAAAAACTTCTAATGATTCTAATTATAACTTGAAAATAATGAAAATGCATTAACAATTCTTTATACAAGTTCAATCTCTTACTTCATATTTTTTTAAAAAAAATTAGAAACTCTTTTACATAAAAAATAGCTCACATAAAAGTCATAAAATCATATGCTTTACTGGTTATATGTTTCTTGAAACAATAATAACATATAAGGAATTTTTTGGTGGATTCCATCTCATAGTGATAATCCATTTTTCTCAATTTTCCTAGATTCTCTCACCACAAGTTCATCTTCTCAGCCATTTTTTTCTCCCCCGTATTAATGATAAAAAAATATACATATTAATAATAGATGGATGTAATAATATACCTTTATCAAAAAATGATTACTTATTCTACCCCTTATAAAAAAATAATCCAAAGCATAGTATTAGTATTTCATACACCTCTTCATGTGAGAGGGGAAGGCTAAACATTAATCAACATCCTTAACATGGTAAACACTATTATCATTGCTTTTGGGAACACATATGCAATCCTATCATTTATGAAATCATGTTCTATCCTCACAGTTCCATTTTCTATTATTTATTTACTAAAATGAAATATGATATCAATTTCTCAACTTCTACTTTGAAATATTCCACTTGTACTTTCATACACAAAATATATCTAAAATAATGAGTCTATAATATATATTATACCTAATATTTCACTAAAGTCACTAAATTATACAATTTAATATCCTAACTCATAGATCATTAAAAAAAATTACCACCAGATATATATTTCCAATCATTTCAAAAATTAAACCAATTTTCATCTATATAGAAGAAAATAACTTGTATTTTCCTTAAAATATCTCCGAATTCATTTTCCTTTCATCTTGTAAGACTCTTTTAGGTTACTCTAATATCTACCATAATAAGTCACTGTGAAAACTATTTCAGGACTTGACAATTTTATATAAATAAAACTACCATTTATTATCCTAAATTATTTATAATTTACACTCTCTCTAGTTTTATTTGTTCTCAATTTTGTTCCAATTGCTATGGGTAATAAAAATTATTCATAATCCTCTGTTCTATATTTATATATAAAATTATTTTTCATATTTCTGTTTTCATATGATGATATAATCATATTTTTGTGTAATATTTAATCTCAAAAAAATAATAAATTTCACCTAGCATTGACTTCTAAAAGTTAATATTCATCTACAAAAAATATATCTCATGGCTAGTCTCTTCATTAACAATTAATATTATATCATCAACATAAACTATAACAATAAGAGTACCAGTGGATAGATCTTTCACGAAATGGTAATTTTCATCCTTTCCTTTAGTAAATTCTATTTGTTTTAGGAATCCATTCCATATATAATTCCATTCTATAGGATCCTATTTTAACCCATGTAATTCCTTCTTCATCCTATATACCATACTTTAATCTCTCTATATAATCAATTCCTCCAGTTTCTTAATGAAAAATACTTATTATAGATCTTTATTTAAAAATTAAGACTTTAGATCAATCAGATATACTTTGTAATTTCTTTGATCTTCAATCTCAAGAAACATTATGATAACCTCTATTCATAGAACTTGTAAAAAGGGTATCTTTAAAATTTATGTCTTCTTTCTTTATATATCCTTTTCATTCCAATTGGAATTTTTTCATGAAACATAACCTTATTCATTTAATTTTTTTCTTAATTACTAATTTGAAGGCAAAAAAATTTTGTTTCAAGTCATGGTACATGTTCCCAAGTAGAATTCTTCATAATCTGGTCCATTTCTCTATTAATTTCATTAATCCACTCCTCATGCTCAACTACTTCTGCAATAGTTTGTAGTTAAATAATATATGTGAAAGCAATTTTTTTCATGTTTCAACATAACTATTCTATATACTAGAGCCTCTTGAATATCGATAATATTTTTTCCCTTAAACATGTTTCTTAAATATTTGGTATTTTCACCACTCATTTCCCATTAAAATTATATCATTCTATGATTCTTATTTATTATATTTTCATGAAATATACATGATGTACACTTAATAATTTTCAAAACCTTCTTAATTTATCACATATAATTTTTACTGATTCCCAATAATATTCACATAAAATCAATCAAATAGATTCTACAGCCTCTTATTAGAGTATATATAGCCTATTACATTTTGTAGGAAACCCATGAAGATCCCTTATTATTATTTTTTCTCAAATATTTACGTATTGATGTTTTTTATCTTTATGTAATAAGGAATAAAAAACATAAATGTAATTTACTAATGGATTTCACTTTTACCATAATTCATCTGAATTCATATTTGATTCAGGTCTCCACAAACATCTGTTCTAAATGAGTTCAACAGTACACTCTACATACCTCGGGAATGTTTTTCAAAGTTTGTAATCACAGAGCGTTGGTATTCCCATGTCAACCAATATTATATTCTTACTTTATATTATACCATTATATTTTGTATTGTAGGTTTAATTGTGATGGCTCATGATTACATTATTTATAATATATCTTTAAAAAATAATTATTGGTTAACTCCCTACCATTATTTTATATCATATTTCTCATATAAGATCACAAATATTTCTCAAAATTACTTCTAAATATTTTAGATATATCTAATACTTCATAGTTATACCTCGTAAAGATACATTAGTCATTCTTGTGAAATCATAAATGAATATAATAAAATAAAAAACACTATTGGTAAACCATTTACTCATTATTCTACATAATTTAATATGAGTTAGCTCAAGTGGCCTAGTGGATTTTAGCTCCAATATATTCTTAGTTCCTTGAACCATTTTCCCATTGTAAATTTTACCACATAGAATATATATTCCAATTTTTAATTAGGTTCGATATCTCTCAATTTCATAACATGAACTTTTACCCATATCTTTCAAAAAAAATCCAATATCATGTTACATGACTTGATCACGTATTTGGAACCCAAATAAAAAAAATTATTAGAGTCACTAATTTGGAATTTATTTCAACTTTTTATTTTTTCCTTGAGTTATGATCCTTCCATAATTTTTTATTTTGATTATACAACAATATTTATTGAAAATAAACTCATTTACATCATCATATTGTTGACTAAATCACACAAAAATATTCCTTAACTCTTTAATAAATAGTATATCATTAAATTTCACCTTTGGTACTTCTATTTCAAAAGAACCAACTCCCTAAATTTTTAGGGAACAATCACTTTTGAAACTCATTTTCCCTCCTCCATGCTGTTAAATGTTCTTCAATATTTTTTCCTCAGTCATATGCGGTGGAAAACTATAGTAAATAATACAAGACATGGTTCTCTTGAAAACATTTAGTTAATCCTAAAAAAATGATTGTTTTCTATTATAATTAAAGGCTCGTTCCCTTTATCACTATAGGAAAATTATATCTAAAATATAGTCATGAACTTCTTCACATAGTGACCCTACTAGTCACACTAGAAATATATTTAATCCAAGAATTAAAATATTTTTTTGGTATAAATATTGAATTTATTGTCATATCATACATCCTTTAAGAGTATCTTATTATCTTCTAATAATTTCCTCCCTTTATTCATGCTTATTTCCTATAAGTGACATATTGAACAATAACTAATAATATTTTTTCTTAGACACAACATAAGACCAGCAATAATCACGAATAATTTTTCTTCAATAGTGATAATAATAGTATCTAGAAAATTATTATTTTTGATATGTCTTAAACTATACTTATTTATTTCTTATAGATTACATCCTTCATGAAATATTATTATCCTCCATGGATGTATAAAAGGGTTTTAAATATATTTATTTGGACCAAATGGATTTGAATTTAGTTTTGTGACCTTACAAATAGAGGAAATTTATTTTTTTAGAATTAATAGTACAAGATTTAAACTTCCTCATTAGACTAATCATTTCATCAACTTTTGAGCATTCAGGTTTGAATTCTACTGGTCTGTTGAAGTCAGATATTATCTAATTCAGGCTATTCTTAGCTTCAATAAAGTTTTATTGTGTCATTCTTCAATATTCTTCTCTTCATGAATATTTTTATTTAATAAAGTTTTCCATTATATCTAGATCAACAAGATTCATTGTCAATTTTTTGATTTCATTGATGTAAATTGATTTCCTTTTGATATATTTGTTAGGTCCACTAGGATAGATAACCTGAGGGGGTGAATCAGGGTATGATAGATTAAAACAATTTCCCCTTTTTATCTTGTTTTTTTTATAGATAAAAATCTCTTATCTCTCCTTCTCATTGTACAGTATCAAAAAAACCTTAAATCATGCACAAGACACACAAAAAATTACTTGGTTCACCCTCACCGGGATACATATAAGTACCATACATCAGTGATGTGTAGATGTACCAAATCCACTATAATCACATTTCTATTTATAAGTTTGAATTGGACTCATTGTCCCACCTAGTTTACAAATAATCACAATTTAAAAGCTCATCACTCTCTCAACTGGATTGTGCTCTCTACTTCTTCAAAAGATTCACTCGTAGTTTAAAGACCAGTAGGTACTTTCATTATCTCAAATGAATACATCCTCCACTCTATGTAGAAGCTCTGTTGAATTCCAATCTTTATCCACTGATGAATACGCCTTTTCCTTTGAACACTAGGAAATAATCTTTGAAATAATTTTGCAAAACTCACTACTTCACAAAGCTCTGTATTTTGAAAGGATGAAACAAGCCTTCACAATGTTACCACCTCCCCACAAAGCACACACCTTTGCAGAGCACCCTGGTTCACAAAGCACACTACTTCGCAGAGCTCAAGCCTTCACAGATCTCAATCTGTTGAAGATAAAAACTTCTTTTGTGATTTCTCAAAGTTAAAACAAGCCTTTGAAAAGCACAATTCTTCTGTAAAGATAAACTATACTTAATAACATGCCTTCCTTTATCAAAACACAACTAGAATCTATGAATTCCCCATACTTTCACAGAGCTCAGTTCCTCTACATACCTCCTTTGTGATGTGATGGACTTACATTTTTCATTGGGTCTCTCTCCACTTCTCTCGGGGGAGGCCTATTTATTAGTGTTTCACACCTATTCCAGAACCATTCACACCAAGTCAGTGCCACATAATCCCAAATCACAGAGCTCTAAAATTTCAGCTAATATTATCTCTATTTCAAGAAGTAACATGAAAATTTTCAGATCACAGATCTTGTCATAATCGTCAAGTGTTCTATCAATCCCCTTGTGTTACAGCTACAATTCTCCATTGCAATGCTCTTCATCTCTGCCATTCGCAAAGCTCGTCGTAATCGCAAAGATCACCATCATATTTCTTCATGTCTTGGAAGAATTCACTTTATGAAGCCTATATTCCTAAAATTCATTCTTTTTCCATATTTTAATGATATATTCAAAGAAATCCACTTTTCTCAATGTTCACCAAACTCCAAATTTTTTACCCCAAAAATTTGGGAAACACTAGAAAAAGGCGCCACCTTATTTCTGTTATTTTGTACTTCCTCTTGATCTTTCATTCCCTTTTCATGGTTCTTCTTCAACAAGGATTGTCAACAACATCTCTTGAACTCAACAATTCACCATGAAAACCTACTTTTTCAACAAATACAACCAACCCAAAAATGATTCAATGTTACCTTGAGGGATTTTTTTACCAACAATATTCTTCTATAATGTTAGTCTTATTTTAATTTATTTCATTAATATCCTATTTACCTATTTTATTTTTAAATTATTCTCACGATATGCCCCAATTTCAGCCTTCAACATGGGATCCATATGTATTTATTTACTTCTTTATTCTTCACAGCTTGAGGTTCTTTCACATTATTCAGTATGATACATAACTTTTTTGAAATTATTAAAAAATTACTCTTTTGAATGGATAATTGATGAGGAGTCATCTTATTTTACATTACTTTTTAAAACATCGTCTTTTTCTTTAATGGAACTTCTTCTTGATCTCGTCAGATTTTTTTACAACCTTTAAACTTTAACAATAATTTTTTTTGAGGTTTATCATTTTTTTCATTTTTTTCACACTCATAAATCATCTTCATTAGAAAATTGATAGAAAAATTTTCAATTATACAACTTTTGAAACACTTTAGTGATTTTTTCCCTTTATTCTATACCATTATTTTTATCATGTTTCTTGAGATAAAATACATAATTATCTTATACTCATAATATTTCTCCATATTTTTTGATTCACTTGAATATTCAACTTCTTCATCTTTGATATTTAGTTTTCTCATGGTTTCAAAATACATATCATCCTTGATTTTCCTTTTAAATACTAGTTCCTTAATATTATCATAAGTAATTATGATGTGTTTAAATTCATTAATGGTTATATCCTCTCTATATTCTTGTGTAAAAATCATAAAATTAAACATGAAAAGAAGGTCCCTCATCAAATTCATGGCAATTATAGAATAGGTAATCTTTTCAATGTAGAATGTGATGTTTCTTACTATTTTATTGACTCTATTAAAGTATTCTTAAATTGTTTCCTCATCATCCATTTTCATTTATTCAATTCAGTTTCTCCATATTTTTAGACAATATTTTTAACATTTCACAATTCATTCAAAATTGCATCCCAACTTCTATTAAATTTCATTTTATGTTTGAAATCCCATCACCCTATTATAATATTTTACTATTAAGGGAATGATAAAAGTTCTCCTATAATTTTCATTAAATTCCTAATTCATTTTTATTATAAAAATATATTTTTATACTTAATTCAATCAATCTAAATCCTAATATTTTAATATCAACTACATTTATTTAAAGTGAATGAATAAAGGGTAACATACTATTCACCTACCATCATAGTTTTTCCATTAAAATAGGGTAAACCTTTACTATTAAGTTAAATTAAATTTTCTATATCCAATAAAATTGGGATCTAAGAGAGGGAACCTATGTATACTCTGTTTCTAGTTGAAAATCCCTATGAGGGGGTTATAATATGAAAAATGATGATATAATCAGTGATAATTTATTTTATAATTTCCTTTTATGATTCATTAATTTCAATTATAACAACCACTCATTAAAGTTTCTAATGATTTCCTTTAAGTTGTTTTATGTTTGAAATTTGATGACATCATGTTATAATCTTGAAATAACCTTAATAAATCCTTATTAAATTCATGATATTTTTTTTAACTTAAGGGGGTACATTCTTTGTATCCTTATAAGGAAAGGAAGGAATCTAAGGAGGCCATGAACTTGTTTGGACACCAATTAGAGACACCAGATAGCTGGGGCATAACCATCAGTCATCCAATGGGGAAGGCAGTAGCCTCTCTTATAGAAAAATTCTTATGGCTAATCAGTGGATTAGAACTAGCTATCCAGTACATATGGACAAAATTACCCCTTGAATAGAATTCCCACTAGCCATCATTTGGGTTTTTTATTTTCCATTGGAGCAGTATAATCCACACCATCTACTCAATGGAGGCTATCAGGTATCTGATGGTGTCAAGACAATATCTTCAAGACAACATTTAATGGTGGTCAAAAATTATTAATTTTTTTATTGGGCTTTATTACCCCTAGATAATTCCAAAATATTCTTGAATCTTTATGAGGATACAAATAATCCTCTTGGTGGCCTCCATAACTAACCTACTCAACCATTTTTCAATGCCAACATGCTATGATCATAAAATTTCTCTCAAGTGCTCTATTTTCCTAAAGTCTCTTGCATCTAATTAAGAGTGTGATATTATTTTAAAAATGTTATCACTTCAAAATATTTCTCATTATCTAATAATGGTTCTTCATAATATTTTTAAAGAATAGAGACTATGATAAAATGATATTGCTTCTAGAAATCATCCCTTATTCCTCTATCTTCTATTATCAATGATCACTACCTTTAATTTGGGGGACTTGAGTTTTATTTCCAAAACTACTAATAGTAAAGGGACTATTTATCTTCAAGTTTTCTATCTATACCCACTAAAATTATAGGGCCACTTGAATTCTGGTTTCTTTCTAAAACCTGAAACACAATGGATTTTTTATATCTTGGATATCATTAAATCCAAGGGAAAAATACATTAAATCCTAAATCCATTGAGGTGGTAGAAATATGGGACATTATTAAGATATCTTCAAACCTCATTTCAATATGGTATTCCTTATTTACTTTCTACATCTTCAGTTATTTTTTGATTTTACTCATTTAATTAATCAATTGTTTTATCAACCAATACTCATAATTACTTAATTAATTAATCAAACATTCTTTTATTATTCAACTTTTATTATCAATTATTGTTATATAATTAATTGATCAAACTTTCTTTTATACTCATAATTATTTAATTAATTAATCAAACTTTCTTGAATCTTTACGAGGATACAAGTGTGGGTTGTGGTTATTTTGGAAAATATTGTTTGAGGTAGATGGATTCCCAATCACTCTACCTCTATCTAAAACATTAAGCATTTGGTTTAAAAAATTACATTCTTGTGTTTATTTGTGGGAAATACTTATTAAATTCACTTTATAGAATTATATTATATATTTCTGTCTTTTGAAAATAATTATCATGGGTGATTCTCGTAATATGTATGGTAAAATTCATAAGTGATGTTTTTTTCCCAAAACAAAAATATTGGTGTGTGTAAACGTGGAATCAGCATGGTTGGTTATTTTTCATGATGTATATATATGGGGGATTGTTGGTTAGGACTTGGATTCCATTCCAATTAGGGGAACACATTATTGTACCATCCAGTGAGAACATGGCTCTAGAGGGATGGGTTTCCACTCTTGTGATTGGGATATTCTAATGACTCATTTTATAAGATATGGATTTAAGTGGTCAACCCAAACTGAAGGTCTTTTAGTTTTTTATTTATTGTTTGATAATAAACTTTTCAAAATGGTTAATAGGAAACCCTTACATGACCCGTAGGCCCAGTGTCACAAGGACCAATAAATCACATGAATCCCCATAGACCTAACTATACTAGAACTGCCCCTCCCTAGCACATGATTCATTTATGGTTACTAACTCTCTAAATTTAGTGGTTGATCATCGATAATTTCCTTTTGTAGAGATGTATATTCCCTAATATCGATGGTAGATTCCATACCCTATGACCCTTTCCAATTTGGTTATCTCTGCACTGGTGGTTGTTACTGCATTGATCCTCTTCTCAGGCCTACCCCTATGTGGTCTAATCTGATTTCTACAGGGCTCAAAATCCCATGGCACAGAGGCTCATGGTGGTCTGAATAAACTATGGCCCAATGTATAATGGTGGCCCAAAGGTTGTAACACCCTTAGGACTAAACTGGTGGCCCAAAGGCCCAAATCATATGAATAGTTCTAAACATTATAGTACCACTCCATACATGATACAAGTAATGGAAATACTTATTTCTTCTCTATCAGATAAACATTATTAAATGTTCATAGTCGATGTATGTTTTAACTTGGAGGTGATCATGGGGTCTAATTTGATATAGTTCCATGTTTAGAACCATAATTTATCTTTTTAGTTTTTGGGTATTTAATACTTATTTTTTTATTATTATTGGATGTTGTGACTATTATTTTTTATGTATGTTATAGAAGTTTGTATTGGTTTTTATCATTCATAATATTTGTATTTTTTCAATATTTTTCTTTGCATATTGGTCATATAATATTCAAGTTAATTCCATCCCCCCAATAAATTTTTCCAATCCATGGACATTTATTTCCTATCGTTGGTGTCTGGGGGATTCACCTAGGGTCAGTAGAATTCTAATCCTATCCTAGTAAATGGATTCAAGTTGGGATTTAATTATTAAATTTTTTGTATGGTTTTCCATATGGTTTCATATGAATTATGATAATATGTTTTTATTCTTGAAATATAAGGTATAAAATCTCCAAGTGTAATTACCAAAACTTTTATAAATAAAATTTACTTTTTCAAGGAATAAATGCCTTATCTAGTGATGTAGTTATAGAAAACACAAGAATTACTTTGGATATCTTTGATAGTTATAGTTTATTGGATTTAAAATACAATGAAGAGTCATAAAAATTGATAATATAGTCATTGTATAAGGACCATTAATTTGAGTAATTAAGGGTTATGATAAAGTCCAGTTAACACATAAAAAGGAAGTGATGGCCTTGAATAGTAGGATCGTACCCTATGAAGCACATTTCTCATAACATACTAAGGATAAAACATCTATTATATTCTCCCTTAACAAATCCCAAGAAAAAAATTCAACAACTGGAGTATATGAAAAACCATTTTATGGGATATATTCAAGCCCATTGAGATCACGGACAAAACCATATTTTTCAAATAACCCCATGAAAATATAATCATCACACACCTTTACTTTAGGTAATTATCTTGTATAATAATGGGATACTAATATAAAAACAAATATTATGAATATTTCTATTTATATTTTCAATAAATTAATTATTATATTTATCTATTTAATATTTATTTTCAAATTATAAAATAATGAGTTTGATAATAATTAAATTTTGATACGACGAAACACAAATTGTATTTTCGGAAAATATACAGTTTTAATCAAGACACTATTTTTAGTAATTCATGTGTTTTTTAAATATATTAAATTTTAATGAAATATTATTATTAAATAATATACATTAAATATAAATGATATGAAAATTTTACAAAGTCAAATGTAATTTTTATAAGGGTCAGAAGACTGTAATTGTCAAAATACCATTATTTTCCAATAAGTGGACATTTTTTATTTAAAAGGGTAAATTCTCAAATTTATAAAATTATTTTGATAAAAATAATATTATTTTTTAAATCATAATGTCTAAATTATCCAATGGTTAATTATTCATAGTTTTCTAAGAAAGTTAAATTTTTGGGTAAAACATAAATAAGATGTAATTATAGTGTATGTATTATGACATCATAAAATCCCAAAATTATTGTATTAAATACAATAAAGAGTATAAAAACCCAAATTTATTTTTCCTTTTTAAAATAATGTATTTTTTATGTTATTTGATTAATTTTATAAACCCTTATTGAATCCTTCAAAACAAATAATATATTTTAAGTTTTTAAAATCATTTCATTACAAACATGAACCACTTCCGCATCACCATGGGTATTATTTTATTGATTTAAAGTCATAAACTTATAAAAATTTTAAATAGACTATATTTGGTAGAAACAGTGGGAATGAACCATGGGATGGTTTTTTCATTGTATTAATTTATTATATCGAATTCAAAACCAATGTTTAGAAATTAATATTGAAATCCCTTCTCCTTAAATATAAAATCCAACAAATCACCCAATTAATCTTCACTAAAAACCCTTATATAAAGATTTTAATCTAACCTTACATATATATATATCTACCAAGGTGGACCATGCATTTAATAAGCTCCTCCCATGCTTTAAGAAGTGTCGTCTCAAGGTAAGGGACCCTTCCCTTATCCACTTTATTCAAGCACCTTCTTTATTTTGTGCCCTTTTATTTCCAATTTTTCAAGTTGGGATATATTATTATATATCCCTAGTAATTTTTTTCATAATTTCCAAGTAATGATAGATAAATTTCACTCTCGTCTACCCCTTCTATAATCATTTATATTAACACTTTATACTGCCAAAATTATCCAGGGATTTTCCATGAAATAATTTTATGTAGAGAATACCCCTATCCATTTCCAATCAACGGTATTAACCTAGTTTTATATACCCTTAATTAATTGGGTATTTACATTTATATAACATAAAATCAATAATCATGGTGCTAAAATTGATGAAATACATTGTTATTTAATATGATCTATGTTGTACACTTCTGCATGTACATGATATGAAAGTGACAGGAGATCTTGGAATTATATATCCCTCCAATGCATTGGGTAATGTTTTTATCTCATAATATTACATGTATGGTGAACAATATGTTAACCTAAGAACTCTATTTTATTTTTTCATAGAGGTTATACTTGACTTATGTTTATTATGTCATGTTTTATGTTATTTTTACATTCCTATATTTTCTTTATGTTATCATGTAATATCATACCTCATTGTTCAAGATTGTAATTTGCATACCCTTAGGTTTCCTTTATATACCCCTTGTCTCACATGTACATATTTAACTTAACTGATTCTATGTTTATTCTCTTATTGGGCTTTATATCTCTACTATTTTATATATGTATCCCTAGGTTATCCCATTCGGTTTAATAAGATCTATGTAATATAGGGAAATATTTCATAGTTTTTAAAAAATGATTTTATACCAATGTTTTTTATCATTATTCCATATATCTAATTTATCAAATTAAATAGGTCACATGATCTTATATGTATGTATTAAGTGTATCTTTATACAATAAATCATGAATTAATGTGTAATAAAATATGGGTTGTCATAGTTGTAATCAAAGAAAATCCTAGTTATTTTTTGGATTATGATTAGAATAATCTAGTGAAAGACTTTGAAATAATAATAATCATTGGAAAACCTCCAAAATCTTTGGTAAATAATTGAATAATTGGATTCCAATAAAATAAATCAATGTATGGATACTACAAGTGGATGGGGCTACGTCACAGTTGTACCTAGGGGTAATAACCCCAAAAAGGGTAGGTTGATTAGGACTCAATATTCACATGGTGGACGATAATAGGCCTTAGTAAACACCTAGTTTGACAATCCAAAGGGACATACTTTGGTAAATTCACAACCGCATTAAAAACCATTATTGAGGGATAAAATATTCCTATAATATTTTATGTCAAGAAATATATCATGGATAACATTGATTAAAATGTATAAATTCATAGGTTAAGGAATATAAGTCATTTATTAATTATTCATTTAATGTTCATAGTTTCATATTTATGTGTTTAATAGTATGAAAATACTCATCCCTATGTCTATTTTGGATGAGCTAAATGACTAAAACCATAATCAAATAGTGAATGTTTAGATTATCATCTAGGTTTCTATGCCTTCTTTCATGTCACAAAAGTTTAGTAGAACTTTTAAAACACCATCTCAAAACATGGAATTTGAGTTATCAGTGAATATGGTTAATGGGTAAATTATTTCATCCAAAGTGAATAACACATCCCCAATCTAAATGTTTTAGGATGAATTTCCCGGTTAACCTTAAGATAATACCTTTAGATGAATTTTATGTTATTCTAGGCATGGATTTGATTTCCTTGTATAGAACTAACATAAATTGTTGAGAGAATGAAGTAAACCTCAGTATCAAAAATCACCCTCAAATTCTATACAAGTGTAAGGATGATGATGAATCTCCTATAGTATAATAATTATAATCATGGATATTATTTCCCTTTGAGAACCTATATCATTCTAAAATGATTCATACAGATGAAAATATCATCAATGAAGACATGATCATTGTAAGATAATTCTATGATGTGTTTCCCAAATAATATCCCAGTATTTTACCGATTTATGAGGTTGAGATTTCAATAAAACCTATAAACATATAATTTCTAGTGTCCAATACTCCATGTAGATTGGATTTTGTTGAACATGATGAGATAAGGAAAAAATTATAGGAAAATATAGATAAAGGGTTTATATGACCAAGTACTTTACCATGGTGTGAACCAGTCAACTTTATCAAGAAGTATGATGGGTCAATTCACCTATGTGTTGATTATAATGAACCCAAAAAGTTGATGATAAAGAATAAGTATCCTATAACACAAATTGATGACTTATTCAATTAGATATGTGGATCCCAGTACTTATTAATGGTGGATATTTGGTAAATATATTTTCAAGTAATGGTAATGATGGTATATATCTATAAGACTGTTTTTCATAAAAGTTATAGGCACTACAAGTTCATAGTGATACCATTTGTACTCACTAATTATTAGGAAATCTTTATTTTCTTTATGAATCGATTCTTTACGGCCTACCTCAACAAATTTTTGTTGGTATTTATAGATTATATTCTTATCTACTCAAAAAAACAAGGAGGAACACGAGGACCATTTGAATTCTATATTAAATACATTGTGAAAGGAAATATTTTTCATGATGTATATTAAATGAATGTTATAGATGGATAAATTAAACTTCATGGGGTATGTCATCACCATCAATGTTGTATCTATGGATCCTTCAAAATAGGAGGTAATTTAACCATGGCCAATATCTAGCATGGAAATATATAGTTTCATTGGATTTATTGGATATTATCATCGATTATTGAGAAGCTTCTCACAATTATCAATCCCACTATCCAATATTATTAGAAAGGGAGTAATGTTTTTCTCGACTGATGAATGTGAAAAAAGCTATAAATAGCTAAACAAGTGGCTAGTCACTGCACTTTTTCTCACATTACCAACCATTGGGAAAAGTTTTGTGATCTACAAAAATGTATCCAAAAATTGAATGGTTTTCTTACTCATAAAAGATTAAAATTTTATATCCTATGAATCCCTATAATTAATTATAAATTATAATAACTACCCAACACATGATATATAATTGTCAGTAGATATATTCTCTTTGAATATTTGCAAACATTACCTCTATAGAGAAAAGTGTGAAATATATATTAATCATAAAATCCTCAATTATATATTCACACATAAGGATATTAATATGCACCAATGAAGTTTGTTATAGCTGATCAAGGATTATTATTACATAATCCATTACCATCTTGGGAATTCAAATAATGTGTAATATGCTTAGAGTAGAAAGGTTCTGGTAATCATATCCATGATGAGTATTTTAAGGGATCGTGTCTTCTTGGACTTTAAGAGGATGGACCTATGATAAATAAAAGGATCTTCATCTTACCATTATCAAATATCGGCTCAACCAACTATTCTTGAGAGGGTCAAGGAGACCCATAAATATGATGAGTTTTTAAAGAAGAAGGTATAGAATATTTCAGAGTTCAACATTTCTTAAGGTGGAGTTATAAGATTTGGAATCCAGAAATGTGTCCCATAAAAACCATAACTGAAGAGGAAAATTCTATGTGATTCTCATAACTCATCATTATTTATTCATCTGGGAATCACTAAGATGTATATAGATTTTAAGAAAATATTTTGGTGTTATAACATGAAGAGGGAGATTGGGAAGTTTGTATCTCAATTCCTATAATTCCATAATTGAAGGAGGAGAAATAGATGTATAAGGGTATGATGAAATTATTTCCTATTCCAGTATATAAATGGGATTACATAACCATCGATTTAATCATAGGAATCCCTATAACACCTAAGATAAATAATAAAATCTAGGTGGTATTCGATCACCTTAAGAATTTTTCACATTTCATTGATATAAAGTAATATTTCCCTCTCAAAAAAATATCCAATATATACATATGGGAAGTGGTAATACTTCATGGATTTTAACCCTCTATTATTTATAATCAATATTTTATGTTTACCTCAATGTTTTGGGGATGCCTTTAGTAAGAATTTGATATAGAACTAAACATAAACACTACTTATCATCCTTAGATAGATGGATAGTCTAAAAGAACCATTCAAACACCAGAGGATATGATGATATGTTGTTGAATATATTTTCATGGATATTGGGACCAATACCTTCCCTTATTGGAGTTATCCTATAAAAAAATTTCATTCTAGAATTCAAATAGAAACCTATAAGGATTTATATGGGAAGAGGTGTTAGAATCTTACTTTTTGTGATAGTGTATGATAAAAGGAGCTGGTGGGACCTAATATTATCAAAGATATTACATAGAGGGATCAAACCATTTACCATCCTATGAAATATGAAAAAATTAAAAAAAAATCTATACCGAAAATAGTTAAGAAGACCTATAGTTTCAGGTCAGGAATAAATATTTCCTTTAAATATCATTATGGAATAAATTCATGTGGTTTTGGAAGAAGGTAAATATATTCCCTAGATACGTAGACCCATTTTACATCCTTTATCACATTAGATTGTTCGATTATCGACTAATACTTCCACTTAACCTACCTCTAGTACATAATGTGTTCCATGTATCCCTCTTTTGGAAGTACATACTAGATCCTTCACACGTACTGAATCTAGTGGTAGTCTATTAGAAAATGATCCTTTACATGTGGAGTAGCTGGTGATGATCATAGATCCTAGAAAAAAGGTTCTATAAAACAAAACAACTCACTCATTCAAAGTGTTTTGGATTTATAAAAAACTTGAGGAAGCAATATAGAAACCAGAAGAGACAATGAAATAGACATACCGCCATATGTTGTAGTGTATGAAATGAAAATTTCAAGGGCACAACTTCTAAATGGGGGATAAATGTAACGAAACAACCCTTTATAAATGAAATTCAATTTTTTAATGAATAAATTTCATATCAAGTGGTGTAGTTATTGAAAAATAATGCAATAATTTTTTTTAATTTGGGAAACTTATATTCTATATTACTTAAGATACCATTAATAGTTATAATTTTTTATAATATAGTCTTTGTATAGAGACAATTAAGATTTTTATATTAAGTTTTTGTATAAATTCCAATTGACAAAGTCAAAGGAATTTATTTCCTTGACCAATAGGTTCATACCCTATAGAGCCCATTTATCTGAGATTATGAGGGAAATAACATAACTGGGTTTTTCCCTTAACCAAGACTAATCCAAAATTCAATAAATGAAGCATGAGAGAAACCATTTATGGGAGAATTTCATGCTCATCAAGAACATGGCCAAAACCTTGTTTGGAAAACTTCCCCATGAACATCACACCATCACACATCTTGCCTCTATAGAATTCATTGGTATAATAATGGGCTATGTATCTTGACCCAAATATTATGAATTTTTATTTTTCTATTTATTAATAAAATAATGATTATATATATTCTTACTATATTAATTTTCAAATGAACAAATAATGATTTTGATAATAATTAGATTTTGATATGATGAAACAAATATAGTATTTTTGGAAAATATATAGTTCCAATCCAGACACTCTTTTGAGGAATTTAAGAATTTTTAAATTATATTATATTTTATTAAAATAAATTTATTAAATAATGTTTTTTAAATAAAAATTATTGTATAATTTTACTAAGGAAATTGTTATTTTTATAATGGTCAGAAAATTATTATTGTGAAAAATAATAATTTTTCAATAAATATAGATTTTTTATTTAAAATGAAAAATTATTATATTTAGATAATTTTTTGGATAGAATTAATATTTTTTTTAAATAATCATGCATAAATTATCCAAATTTTAACTTTTCATTATTTTCTATGATAATCTAATTTTAAGGTAAAAATTAAATAATATATAGTTATACTGTATATATTATAACATCCTAAAATCTTAGAAGTGATGTAATAAATACTATAAGGAGTATCCACAACAAAAATTATGTTTCCATTTTAAAATAATGTGTTGTTTAAGTTAATAGATTAATTTTATAATCCTTAATGAATCCTCCAAAACCTATATTATATGTTATGTTTTCAGAATCAATTCTTTAAAAATATAACTCACTTCCACATCACCAAGGGTATTATTTTAATGATTTAAACTCATGGCATTATAAAATAATGAAATTAGGTCACTTTCATATAAACCATGGGAAATAAAAATTTAATGGTTTTTGTTTTGGATTAATTTACTATATAGGGTTCAAAACCTAAGTTTAGAAATTAATAAAGAACTCCCCTCTATTTTTCTATATAAACCAACCCATCCTCCAATTCCTATTTAATAAAAACCCTTGGGGAATGAAGTTAATCATTAATTCCATCTGTAGAGACCTCCCAAGGTTCCCCCAATCTCTTAATAAACTCCTCCAAATCTTTAAGAAGCACCCTATAAAGGTAAGGTATCCTCTCCTTCCCCTCTTTATTCAAGAACCTTCTTTATATCATCCATTTTGATTTACTATTCTTCAAGTGTGAATTTGTTTTTATAAATCACTATTACTGTAATTATGATTCAAAAGTAATGATAGACCCATTTCTCTCTCATTCAAAACTTCTATAAACCTTTATGTGCACCCATTATGCTGCCTAAATTATCTTTTGATTTTCCATGCCAAATATTTTTGTAGTGAAAACCCATCTCCATTTCCACTCAATGGTATTAACCTATATGTACCTATCATTTATTGATTGTGGATTTCCATTTATTTAACTTCAAATCCTTAATCATGGGGTTAAAATTTATTAAATACATACTTATATTGTATGAACTATATGGAACACTTATTAACATACATAATATGAAAGGGAAAGGTGGGACCAAAATTATATATCCCACCAATGTATTGGGTAATATTTTTTTCTCATGAGATTTCGTGTCTGGTGCATGGTAGGTTATCCTAAGAATACTATGTTGTGTTTTATTGGTATTTATCCTTGAATTATGTTTATGATGTCATGTTTTATGTTGTTTCCACATTATTATGTTCCCTTTGTGTTATCATGTTATATCGGGCCTCTTTTTTCAGTATTAGGATTCTCACCCCTCTTATGTTACCTTGGTATGCCTCTTGCATCACAAGTAATTATTTAGCGTGTGCTATAAAAAAATATTCACTTACTTGGATTTATATCCCATCCCTTTCTTATGTATGTCACCAGGTTATCCCTTTAAATATTAAAAGATCCAAGGAATATAATTTTTTTTAGTGTTTTTAAATAATTATGTTAAAACCATGTTAAATTTATTATATCATGAATCTAATTTCCCAAATACAATAGATCTCACAATATTATGGGTTTGTATTATGTGTTTATTTATATATAAATCATGTGTTAAGGTGAAATAAAATATGTTTTTTCATATATAGTATCAGGGGAAAGACTAGTTATTTTTTTAGGATTATAAAACTCTAGTGAAATCCTTATGGATAAGACTAAACATAAGAAAACATCACTAAATTTTTCTAAAGAATAGAGTAAGTGGTTTCTGAGAAACTAAATCCCTATATGGATACTACAAGTTGATGTGGCTCATTCAAGGTTTTTCCTAGGGGTAATAACACTAAAAAGGATGCATTGAGAAGGACTCAATCATCACATAGTGCATGAAAAGAGGCCTTACTACACACCTAGTTTGACACTCTCGAGGGATATGCTTTTGTGAAATCATCATCTCATTAAAACCCTTTATTATTGGAACAAATATCCCAATAATATTTTATGTTATGAAAAATATCATGGAAAACCTAGATTGAAACCTATGAATTAATAGGTTAAGGAATATTATTCATTTATTATTTATCCATTTAATGTTCATATTTTCCTATTTAAGTGTTTAATAGACTGAAAATTATCATCCCAAAGTCTATTTTGGATTAGGAAAATGGATAAAACCATAAAAAAATATTGAATGTTGGTATTATCATCCATGGTTATAACCATTCTCTCATATCATGTAATTTTACTTGAACTATTTAAACACCACCTCAAAACATCGAATTTGAGTTATCAGTGAAGATGGTGAATTGGTTAATTATATTATCCCAATTGTAAAAACTCAACCCCTATCCAAATTTGCAAGATGAATTTACCATCTAACAATGTGTTTCTACCTTTAGATTAATTTTATGTTATTTTGGAAATGGATTGAATTTTCTTGTATAGATCCAACAAAATTGATGGGGGAAGGATAACACCCATAATATCAAAACATTCCCTTTGATTCTATATAAGTACAGGGAGGAGGATGAATATCCTTAACTATAATAATTATAATAATGGATATAATTTACCTATGATAAAAAATATATTTCATAAATTATTCAGAATAAATAAAATAATATTAATGAAGATAAGATCTTGTAAGGGAATTGATCGCATAGCAATTCACTATTCATTTCCACCCTTACACCACTGTTTTTAACTGGTTTTGTAATAAATATTAAAAATCTAATAAATGATTAAAAATAATATTTTATTAAATGATTTAATGTTAATCGCTATTAAATTGTGATTTTTGACTTGTTTTAATGATTATATTGTATGAGGAGGTGATTTTTAGAGCCTATGATGGATTTCAAGAAGAACGGGCCAAACTGTGCAAGAGAACAAGCACACATGTGGACATAAATATGTACTATGGAAAATAAATGCATAAAATTTGGATAAAATTGTGTATATTAATTAAAACCCATGTGGGATACATTTATCTAGAAAACCATAGATTACAATTCTTCTATTTGCATTCCCATAAGAGGCCCAAAATGTGAAGAAATTATGGGCGTGCCAGACTGGACCACTGTTCTATATTTGGGCTATAACACGGGCCTAAGAGATCCAATTAGTCTGATTCCACCCCCACTGGATGTCAAACTAGAATTTACACCTCTTTGACGGTTTTTATGAAAATTTAATGTATTGTTTTTACTCAACCATCTAGATAAATTAGGAGTAAAAATTTTTCCTTTAATAGTGACCTAGTCCCTTAGATGCTTGACTTATTTTGTGGAAAGTATGTTGTATTTGATTATAAAATCACACCTCACCCTAATTATCTCATGTTTCACTACCGATGGTATGGGTGAGTCTAATTTTAGAGATCTATTCTACCATTTTAATCCTCTTATTCCTCATGTACTTCTAATCCTCTTAGAGATCAATTTGGGTGGTGTTCTTTGTTCTAATCCTAAGATCCATGCTTGTAACCATTGGAAGGTAATTGAATTTCTTTATTTTTAGTATATTGTTATTCATTTATTACTTTTGATTTTCTTTATATAGTTTTTATATAATACAAATCAAAGGAACAAGAATCATCATGCTTCCATGCATAAATCATAACTTGTGATTATTTGAGTGTGGTTACCTCTTTTATCACCTTTTTCATTCATGAGAGGGTGAAGGGATTATTTCAATTGATAAAATATAGAATCCTGAACCTATAAATATGAATTTTTTTTCTTGTCAAAATATGATCATTGAAAAAAATATGGTCATATCATCACATTGTTGATGTGGTTCCTTGATTGAGTTCTATTTTTACATCAATTCTAGTTTTTTTATTTTGAGTGGACACTAATAATAAATATAGTTGATCAAGCAAATCCTAGGTGGTAACCTAATAATAACTCACATACCATTACTAGTTTCAGTTTTTATATAATCAAGTAATCAATTATCCTTCCCATTCCCTTGAGATCGATGATGGATTGAGAATCAAAGGACACTTACCCAGGTTGATCATAATTTCTCCAACCAATTACTCTCACTTAGTAATATAGTTTCAATTTTTGTTTTTAAATCACAAAAACCCAAGTTTTATAAAATCCCATTACCCTTTTATTTTCATAATAAAAACCTTATTTTTAAATTAATTATATAATTCTATGTCAAGATATGACCTAAGTTTACCGCTATACTGAAGAAATTCTAAAAAAACTAAATATTTAATTTGATGCACTTGACAACACGATCAAATTATGGCACCATTATTGGCGATTCAAGATAATTTTTTTTATTTCCTTTTATTTCATTATTTTACTTTTTTATTTATTAATCCTTTCTATATCCCCCACATTTGATTTTTTTTGTTTTTTTTGTGTTCTCCCCCCCACCCTCTATTCTTCTCTCTATCTAATCATGTAGTATAACAATTTCTTTAATTTTATCTTCTACCATTATTAAGTGATTTTATTTTATCCATATTCAATCCTAAAAAGGAAAAAATAACATAAAAATCCACAACTTATTTACATGACTCAATCGGAAAAAGAAAAATTTCCCAAATTTTACCAACAAATTGAAAAGAAAAATAACTCACAAATCAGTTCATCTATAGTAGGAAAATAAATTAACATTTAGGAACCCATTTTGGAACCACAAGTGGTCCCAAACCGATCAAAAATTTAACCAAATCAAACCCCATAAATCATTGTTGTAAATAATTAAACCTTAAAAAACTGACCACCCTAGATATGGAGTACCAACCTGTGTACATATAATATCCTAAGGAAGTAGAAAACTTGGATATGAGATCAGACATCATCCACCTACTTCCTAAATTCCATTTACTTTCCATTTATGAACCTCTCAAACATCTTAATTAGTTTCACATATTTTGCTCCACCATGAAACCCCAAAATGTGTCTAAGGACCTCATTATGTTTAAGGCCTTCCATTTCTCCCTTGATAGTGTAGCCAAAGACTAGATATACTATCTTCCTACCACAATTAGTGGATAGAATAACCTTAAATGACTCTTTTTAGAGAATTTTTTCTCTTCCTCTAAAACTGGATCAATTTTGAATGAAATTTGTGGAATTAGGCAGTCACAAAGAGATACCCTTCATGAATGTTGGTAGAGATTAAAATGACTTTGTTCAGTTTTCTCCCACCACCATATTTGTGAAAAATTTCTAATTCAATACTTATATGAGGGACTTGTCCCCATTGATCATGTAATGATAGATGTTTTATCTGGTGGTTCCCTAGTTGATAGAACTCCTTCCGCTGATCGTGACTTAATAGCCAACATGTCTCAAAATGCACAATAATTTGGCACATGAGAAATTACACCAAACCAAGTATTTCATGAGGTAAGTCATTAATCTATATAAAAAAAGGGAGAAAATAAACTTGAATAAATTCATACCATTCTATGACAATTATCTCAAGCACGAGTTAATTCACACTCTCCACTTGTTTTGTTACATTATGGTATTTGTTCTGATAACACTCATTTTTCTGACCATTGACCAAAACTTCGGGATTCATCTGAGTATTGTATAGTATTATTACCTGGGAATCCATTCCAACAAGCACCATCCTTTAATCAAGAACTATTCAAGGCAAATACAAACACCTGGTAATAATCACAACCACATTTCTGACAATGAGGAAACTCAAGATACCCCAAGAAGAATTGATATGAACAAGGAAAGGGTATGAAAACTTATTATCCTTAAATATCTCAAAAAAATAATCCTTCTTCCAAGTCTAAACTGACCCTCGAGTTTATGGAAAAGAAAATGGAAACCCAGGACCTCCAATTCCAATAGATCACACAATCAGAAATTCAAGACCTACGAACTCAACTGGGAAAACTATAAAACACCATAGGTGATATTAAGATGCAATTTTCTAGACAACTACTATCCCAACATATTTCTAATCTAAAGTACAAGGGTAATGTATGTCAATTTACACTTAATGGTAGTAAATAAGTTTCTCCTTTTGTTGATTCTACACGACAGCTAAGTACCTCACTTGAAAACTTTATTTCCCAACCCTCAAAAGATTCATTTAAAGAAAAAAAGACAAAAAATGGTAAAAAAAATATCATTGATTTTTCCCATGAGCAATCAATTCCTCTTACTTTCCCCGAAAGACTCTATAAATCTAAGAAACTTTTTGATAATGAGGTTGATAAAGAAATAATGGATACATTTAAAAATTTTCAAGTTAACATTACTTTATTGGATGAATTTAAACAAATCCCTCACTATGCCAAATTTCTTAAATATATTTTCACACATAGATAGATACTTAAGGGTAATGAAATATTAAACCTTGTAATAAATTCCTTGGATTTGATCCGACAATAAATTCCAACCAAATACAAGGATCTAAGAACTTTCAATATACCATGAAACATATAGGAGACCTTATTTTCTGATGCAATGCTACATCTGGGTTCTTCGATTAATGTGATCCCTTACTCTATGCACAATTCATTGTAGGCTGGAGAGATTCAACCAACAAAAATCATCCTACAAATTTCTGATCAGAGCACAACACACCCATCAGGAGTGGTCAATGATGTCCTCGTAAGAGTGAAAAATATCATCTTCCCTACAGACTTCTTCATTGTAGAGATGGAAAATACCCAAACCTAAGCACATTCCCCTCTCATAATAGGGAGTTAATTCCTCAAAATATCAAAGAAAATCATTATTTTTTACAATGGTATGTTGTTCATGGATTTCAGTGGAGAAAAGTTTAGTTTTAATATCCTTGAAGCTATGAAACACCCCATTGAAGAGCACTCTACTCTTCTTGTCTATTAAATTGAAGTTCTCTGTAATGACACACACACAAAATTTTATTCTCGACCCATACTTTGATTAATTTTCTTCTTCTTCACCCTTGTATGATTTTAATTTTGATTCGTGTTTTGAGTGTTTTGTGGGTTCAAAAAAGTGTTAATTTAGTGCTTTAGTGTCACGACCCGTCCTCGGGGCCCGTGCCGTGACTACCCCAAGCCCGCCTTCCATAGGCCAGGGGCTGGCGACTAGCACCAAGGCGTAAAATCCCAGTAAACAGGGAAGGCATTGCATTTATAAGTAACAACCACACAGAGTCAGCAAGCGGAAAGTAAAGTGCAGAAAGGTAAAGGGGCCGGAAATACAAGCCCAACTGTAAAGTACAACTGAAAAGTAAAGTACAGCAACTGAAGAAAAGACGGCGGCCTCGTGTCGTCCACTGGCAATCCCACCTGAAGGGTGGGTACAGATAGCCTCCAAGCTCCTCGGGCCCCACGTCCGCTCTGAGCACGTCCCGTCCAGTGGTCCACCTCCAGGTACCGTCCTGCTCCACGCCCCAACCGCGATCAGCGCTGTCCGTCGTCTGCAACCAACACCACGAAGTGCGGGCATAGCCCGTGCAGGGGTGAGTACAACTACTCAGTAAGGACCCCGAGACCCCCGAAGGTCTCCCGAAATCCACAAAGGATATAGCACAAAAGAAAGATGCAATCACGAAGTAACATCTGACTCGACTTAGGTATATGCCCATACATATACCTAAGTCCCCAATTCTAGCTCTGCTCACGAGCTCAAGAACAACTCAATCCACAAAGGAAAGCAAGACTCAAATCCACAAGGAGAGTAAACAGTAAATCCACAAAGGATAGTTCAACACAATCCACAAAGGAGAGTAACATAAGATTCAGCTCAACCAGGTATACTTTTTCAGATGACGTCAAAGACGATCACTGATCCGTCTCAGTCGTCGGACCCACGAAGGATCGATAGGTACTAACCCCCGCAAAAAGACCCACGAAGGATCGGGCTCACACAGAACCTGTAGGCAGTGGCTCACACAGAACCGGTAGTAAGGACCCACATAGGATCGGGCTCACACAGAACCTGTAGCACTGATCCACGTAGGATCGCTGAGTGCAGTAGTCGACGCAGTCCACTGAGGATCTCTGCACAGTCGTCGCCGCAGTCCACGGAGGATCTCTGCTCTGCCGTCGTCGCAGTCCACGGAGGATCTCTGCTCTGCCGTCGTCGCAGTCCACGGAGGATCTCTGCTCTGCCGTCGTCGCAGTCCACGGAGGATCTCTGCTCTGTCGTCGAGGTCACAGCCAGCGCTAGGGTTCCCGCACGTAGCGAGCTCGTTTAGGAGGGTCCGCTCCACGAGCCGAGGGGCTGATACATCAACTGACACGTAGTCCGAAGTTGATGTATCCAAAAGTTCCGTATCGACAACAGGATCTCAACGCGACAGACGGCGCGTCAATCGGACGCCCGGTCTGAGAGTTATTGGCATTTTCGTCCCAGGGGCCCGGTTGGTTTTTAGGGCAAAACCAACCCGACCGTACTCCGCCTGTATCCGATCCTCGGGCGGAGTATGCCAAAAGTTCCGTCTCACTTAGAGGAAACTATCACAGCTGACGGTACGTCGATCGGACGTCCGTAGCTCAAGTTATGAGCGTTTCCGCTCCGAGGGCCCGGTTGGTTTCGTGTACGAACCAACCCGGCCGAACCCAAAGTCTTCCGAAACCTTGATTATAATATACCGAAACGACCGTCTCGATCCAAGGATCACGTAGCCGCTGACGGTTCGTCAATCGGAGGTCCCAGGCCCAAGATATGGGCGAAAGACCGTAGAGGGCCCGAAACGGGGGTACTGGGCCCGGGGCGACCCGGCCCGAACCCCCCCTGGGGTCGGCCGAACCGGGTCGGCCCGAACCGGGTCGGCCCGACCCGGCCCGAACCGGCTCGGCCGGGTCCGGTCCGGCCTGGGCGCGGCCCGGCCGACCGGACCGGCCGGCTCGGCCTCGGCCGGGCGGCCGAACTGCCGCCGCCGCGGGGTTGAACCCGCGGCTTGAGAGAAACCGCGGCCCCGCGGGGGGGCCGCCTGTCACGCGGACGCGGCCGGGCCGCCGCGTCCGTCCCGGTTCCGCGCGGCCGCGGAACCGGCTGCCGCCGCCGCCGCGGCTTCAGCCGCGGCGGAAGATTTCCACGGCGGCGCGCCGGGCGCCGCCGCCTCCGGTCGCCGGCGCCGCCGCGCCGGCGACCCGCGCCGCCGCCTCCTTCCGCGGGCCGCCGGAGATGCTCCGGTGGCCCGATTTCTTTCCCGTCTGCGCCGATGCTCCTCCCGGGGGACGATCTTCACTGCGGAGCCAACAAATTGCCCTTGCCGCACGGTTTGTCGACGTCCGCCAAATCCGCACAACAAAATAGATCGGCGGAGGGTTGCCGGGTCTTGTTCGTTAGACCCGCACCCTCCGCGTTAGTCATAATCCACGGGAGGAACAATAAAACAATCAACAACAATTTTAAATGTTAAAATTGTTCGAAGATCAAGTTCTTTACTTTAAAAGAAATAAATCACGTGAAGGAAAATATTCCAATCAACCCTTACCTCGCAGCTGTCGTTGCCGAACGAGGGATCGTCGCGGGATTGCTCGTCGCGGAGGAAGGAGATCGTCGCGTCGTCGCGGAATCGCTCGTCGCGTCGCCAATCTCCGGATCAAGATCAACGGATTTAATTAGTTTAATTCCGTTGATATTGAGATTAAAAAGGGAGAAGAAAAGATCTGATTCTCACCTTTGTTGCCGAACGAGGGTCGGCCGCAGAAGAAGAGGCGTCGCCGAAGAACGTCGCGGGTAGATCTCGTCGACGTCGCAGATCTTGGTGTGCGTCGTCGAATTCCGGTCGTCGGCGTTCTTCGCGTTCTTCGCGTTCTTCGCGTTCTTCGCGTTCTTCGCGGAGAGGGTGGAGGAACGAAGATTCTTTCAAATCCTTTCCAAGGATTTTTGGGTTGGTCTTATTTTATAAACATGCCAACACACGAAACCGGTTAAGAAACGATCCATTAATTCGTTGAATTAATTCAACGAAAGAAACGACCCATTTAATTCACGAAGAAACAGTCCATTTAATTCACGAAATAAACCGCCCAATTAAATGGTCTGTTAAGAATTAAAGAAAACGCGTCGGTTGACTTTTCAGTTACTTTGACGGGTTTTCGCGGGTGCGTTACTTAGCGAAAGAAACGGCGGGGCTCGTGCGGGTCCCACCGCACAAATATCCTACCAAAGGGGGTAGGATATTTCTGGATAGCATCCTATCCAGTTCAACTCAGTTCAAGCCGTCTTTAAGTGACTTCAAGTGGCTTCCAAGCAGCTTAAGTGAAATAAAATAAAGTTGTCGCACAAACTTTATTTTATTTCTGACTTAAAGCCGTAAAATTTAAAAACCACGTCTGAGCAAACGCAACTCCGGAAGAGGCGTTTCTAAGCAAATACCGGCGCTGCGATTTCATCGGTGCCCTCAGAATTCGATTCCGGGCACCGGTTCAAAAGATAGAAAAACCCGCTCGTCCGTTCACTGAACGTACCCGAGCCAAACTTCGGAAATTGATTCCGGGCACACCGGGCCTCGGAATCAGGTGCCGTCTGAAGCTGCGTTCTTGTAAAATTCCAAAGAAAATTAAGAAAAAAATTTCCTTGAAATTTGCGGGTCTTTACATTACTCCCACCTCAGGGCTTTACGTCCCCGTAAAGATACATCAAAACTAGGGGAACAAATGGGGGTACTGAGCACGCATCTGAGCCTCCCGCTCCCAAGTGCTCTCCTGGAGGTTCCCGTGCTGCCATCTGACGCGCACAAGAGGAATCGACCGCCCACGTAGGACCCGCTCCTGTCGATCCTCGATCTCCACTGGAACCTCCGCAAAAGTCGCCCCATCGTCCACGTCCAGCTCCCCAAAGTCGATGATGTGCGTCGGGTCGTGCACGTATCTCCTCAGCTGAGACACGTGGAAGACGTCGTGCACCCGGTGCAACTGAGGTGGTAGAGCCAGGCGATAAGCCACCTCTCCTATCCTGCTGAGGACCTGGAAAGGCCCGATGAAGCGGGGAGACAGCTTGCCGCCTCGGCCAAATCTCCGTAAACCACGTCGAGGTGAGACACGCAAAAAGACGTGGTCGCCATCCTCGAACTCTAGTGGCCTCCGCCTCCTGTCAGCATATGACTTCTGCCGGCTCTGAGCTGTCCTCATCCTCTCCTGGATGATTTGGACCTTCTCTGTCGTGGCTCGGACCATCTCTGGTCCCACGAGTGCTGACTCCCCAGGGTCTGTCCAGCACAACGGTGATCTGCAGGGTCTGCCGTACAACGCCTCGTATGGTGCCATCCCGATGGTGGAGTGGTAGCTGTTGTTGTACGCAAACTCCACCAAGGGTAGGTGGTCCTCCCAGCTGCGACCAAAGTCGAGAACACATGCACGGAGCATGTCCTCGAGTGTCTGTATGGTCCTCTCCGTCTGTCCATCCGTCTGAGGGTGGAAGGCTGTGCTCAGATGGAGCCGCGTCCCGAACGCCCCCTGCAACCCCTTCCAAAGCCTGGAAGTGAAACGAGCATCTCGATCGGAGACGATAGACGATGGCACACCGTGAAGCCGTACGATCTCCTGGACGTAAAGACGTCCCAAGCTCTCTACTGAGCCCTGCTCTCTGATGGGTAAGAAGTGTGCCGACTTGGTGAGTCGGTCGACAATCACCCAAATGGAGTCGTGACCTCTGGAAGTGCGTGGAAGTCCAGTCACGAAGTCCATAGATATGCCGTCCCACTTCCACTCCGGGACCTCCAAGGGCTGTACCAAGCCTGCTGGTACCTGGTGCTCTGCCTTCACCTGCTGGCAGGTGAGGCATCGTGAAACGAACTCTGCCACAGCTTTCTTCATACCCGGCCACCAGTGCTGTCGCCTGAGATCCTGGTACATCTTCGCCACTCCGGGATGTACCGCCAAGGGAGAAGTGTGAAACTCTCTCAGCACCTCCTCTCGTAAAGCGACTGGTACGAAGGTACGTCCTCTGAAAAGGATGTCGTGCTCTGCTCCAAGGGAGAAACCATCAGGCGCCTGACCTGAGGATATCAGTGCACGCCGGGTCTCACAGTCAGCGTCCCCACGCTGAGCCTCTCTGACCCGCTGTAGAAGTGGAGGAGAGACTGTGAGAGACTGAAGAAAGGCTGTTCCGTCTCTATCCACGAAGGATATCTGCAAGGAGGCTAGCTGCTCCGTCGCCTCCTCAAGCAGCTGAATGCCCGTCCTCCTGCTGAGGGCATCGGCTACCACGTTCCCCTTCCCAGGAGTATAGACTATCTCAAAGTCATAGTCCTGGAGGAACTCAAGCCATCTCCGCTGTCTCAGGTTCAGGTCCTTCTGAGAGAAGATATACCTAAGACTCTGGTGGTCAGAAAAGACTGTGAAGCGCTCGCCCATCAGATAGTGCCGCCAAGTCTTCAGAGCGAAGACCACTGCTGCTAACTCCAGGTCATGAGTGGCGTAGTTCTGCTCATGCGGCCTCAACTGACGTGATCCGTAGGCGATCACGGCCCGCTCCTGCATCAGGACGCACCCGAGTCCAGTCCCTGATGCGTCGCAGTAAACTACGTACCCAACTCCCTCCTCAGGCAACCTCAAGATAGGTGCGCTGGTCAATCTCTGTCTCAGCTCCTGGAAGCTCTGCTGACATCTGTCTGACCACACGAAGGGTTTCCCCTTCTTCGTCAAGGCTGAGAGTGGTGCTGCAACTCTGGAGAAGTCTGGCACGAATCTCCGATAGTATCCCGCTAGGCCCAAGAAGCTCCGCACCTCTGTCACGCTCTTGGGTGGCTCCCAAGCTAGCACTGCCTCGATCTTCGCGGGATCCACTGCAACTCCCGCCTCAGAAATGACGTGCCCCAAGAAATGGACCTCACGTAACCAGAACTGGCATTTTGAGAGCTTGCCATAAAGCTGGTGCTCTCGGAGTGTGTCTAGCACAACTCGCAGGTGGTAGGCATGCTCCTCCTCAGTCGTCGAGTATACCAAAATGTCGTCAATGAAGACAACGACAAATCGGTCGAGGTATGGCTGGAAGATCCTGTTCATGAGGCTCATGAACACCGCTGGAGCATTGGTTACGCCGAACGGCATAACCAAGAACTCATAATGGCCATACCGACACCTGAAGGCCGTCTTCTGCACGTCCTCGTCTCGAACTCTGAGCTGATGATAGCCTGACCGGAGGTCTATCTTCGAGAACCACCGCGCTCCCTTGAGCTGATCGAAGAGGTCATCAATCCGTGGCAGCGGATACTTGTTCCTCACTGTCACCTGGTTCAGGCGACGATAGTCGACACAAAGTCGCAAGTTCCCGTCCGCCTTTTTGGCGAACAAAATCGGGGAAGCCCAGGGTGAAACACTGGGTCGGATAAACCCCTTGCTCTGCAAGTCCTCCAACTGTACCCGCAGCTCTCGAAGCTCGGCGGGGGCCATCCGATATGCTGGAGTAGATATCGGGGCTGTCCCGGGGTACAAGTCGATGTAAAAGTCTACCTCTCTACGAGGAGGTAGCCCTGGAACGTCGTCGGGAAAGACGTCCACGTACTGGTCCACCACTGCAGGAAAAGCCGGACTCCGCACGTCCACTGCTCCTAGGATGAGGCTAGCCAACTGATGTGAGATGGGCTGCACTCTCCTCCGCGGAAGTCCATCCTGTGCTGCAAAGGTTCCCTTCTCGCCGGTGAAGGTAAACCTGCTCCCGTCGGTACGAACACATCGTACCTTGCGCCTAAAACAGTCGATCTGGGCATGAACCGTGGATAGCCAATCCATGCCCAAGATGACGTCGTAAGGCCTCGACGCCGCTACAAGGAGATCCCAGCCGAAGCTCTCGCCTCCTAGAGTAAGCTCACACTGCCGGCACCAGTGCGTAATCGTCGAGTCTGCTCCCGTAGGAGTCTCTAGCCGTAAGGATCGAGCCAACGGCTCAGTCGGAATCTCCGAGCTCCGAACAAGGGCAGAGGCTATGAAAGAGTGACTCGCTCCTGTGTCTATAAGTACTGCAGCAAGGGTGGAATAGACACAGATCGTACCTCGAATCATCTCTGGCATGTCGGGGTCGTAGGCCTCCACTGCCTGGAGCTGGGCCTGTCCCTGCCCGCCGGCTCCCTGTGGTCGAGGTGGCCCTCCTGGTGGTGGTGGGGGTAGAGCCTGAAAGCGTCGCCCACCACCCGCTGCTCGGCCAGCTCCTCGGCCTCGTCCGCCTCCTCCCTGCGGACCGCCACGGTCGACCCTCTGCCTCTGCCTGGGTGGCCCCTCCACCGTCTGCTGCTCCTCTGATCGGCGAGTCGGGCAGTCACGAGCCATGTGACCCTGCCCGCCGCAAGAGTAGCACAGCCTGCCTCTCGAAAGGCTGGCACTCCGCTGTGTGCCTCGTACTGCTGAGCCGGTGTCCTGAGGCCGTCTGCGTGGGGGTCTGGTCTGCCTGGACCCGTGAGTCATCCGTCGGCTACCTGCTGCCGAAGACTCAGCTACCTGCCGCCCTGCGCTAGGTCTCGCCGCTGAAGAAGGCTCTGCCAGGAAGCTCTCGATCAGGAGGGCTCGCTCCAGCACTCCTGCCTGGGTCGGAATGCTGAGGGAGATCAGCGACGCACGAATCTCCTGTCGCAAGCCCTGCTCGAAGGTCCGGGCCCGGAAGAAGGGGTCCCGTACCATGTCGGTCGAGTAGCGAGATAGGTCCGTGAACCTCGCCGCATACTGAGCGACCGTCATGCTGCCCTGGCGCAGCTGGAGAAGCTCCTGGATGCGCACCGCTCGGAGGGTGGCCGGGACGAACTCAGAGCGGAAGAGGCTCTCGAAGTCCGTCCAGAGCAGGGATGCCTCATCGTGAACCTGGAGCATCAGGCTCCACCATCGTCCTGCCGCCGCCTGCAGGAGGCTCGCTGCGAGGATCACCATGAGATCCGCTGGTGTCCTCACTAGCCTGAAGATCCGTACCACCGCCTCTAGCCAGTCCTCGGCGGCCTGGGGGTCCGCCTCACCGCGAAACCTGGGCGGTCGCTGGCTCTGAAACTCGTGCAGTGCCCTGAGGCGACGTGCATCGTCGGCGTCTGGTACTGGAAGCATCGGTGGCTCGGCGGGTAAGGCTACCGCCGGTGCCACTGCTGGCAAAGGGCCCTGCACCGAGGCCTCGTCGCTCGGTGGGCTGCCGTCGCGCCCTACACTCGGAACCCTAGCTGGCAGTCGTCGCGGGGCCATCCTGAAAAGGAGAACAAGAGCACCACAGTCAGAACAGTATACCTGGTGAGCTGGCACAAGTAATCACAAGGAAAACTTGAGACTTTCATAAAGCAGATCAGTATACCCGGTGAGCTGACATAAGTAATCACAAAGAAAACTTGAAACACACACGCAATCAATGTTTTCATGCATTAAGTCGGAAATCAGGAGTCAGGGTCCTGGTGTACGGATACGTCGGCCGCCGCACCAACACTGGGCTCCCTGAACTGATAACCACACTCAATACACTAAACACTATTGCTTCACATAGAAAGAAAGGACGATCAGAGTCTGCGGTAGAACCGACCGCCTCTGATACCAATTTGTCACGACCCGTCCTCGGGGCCCGTGCCGTGACTACCCCAAGCCCGCCTTCCATAGGCCAGGGGCTGGCGACTAGCACCAAGGCGTAAAATCCCAGTAAACAGGGAAGGCATTGCCTTTATAAGTAACAACCACACAGAGTCAGCAAGCGGAAAGTAAAGTGCAGAAAGGTAAAGGGGCCGGAAATACAAGCCCAACTGTAAAGTACAACTGAAAAGTAAAGTACAGCAACTGAAGAAAAGACGGCGGCCTCGTGTCGTCCACTGGCAATCCCACCTGAAGGGTGGGTACAGATAGCCTCCAAGCTCCTCGGGCCCCACGTCCGCTCTGAGCACGTCCCGTCCAGTGGTCCACCTCCAGGTATCGTCCTGCTCCACGCCCCAACCGCGATCAGCGCTGTCCGTCGTCTGCAACCAACACCACGAAGTGCGGGCATAGCCCGTGCAGGGGTGAGTACAACTACTCAGTAAGGACCCCGAGACCCCCGAAGGTCTCCCGAAATCCACAAAGGATATAGCACAAAAGAAAGATGCAATCACGAAGTAACATCTGACTCGACTTAGGTATATGCCCATACATATACCTAAGTCCCCAATTCTAGCTCTGCTCACGAGCTCAAGAACAACTCAATCCACAAAGGAAAGCAAGACTCAAATCCACAAGGAGAGTAAACAGTAAATCCACAAAGGATAGTTCAACACAATCCACAAAGGAGAGTAACATAAGATTCAGCTCAACCAGGTATACTTTTTCAGATGACGTCAAAGACGATCACTGATCCGTCTCAGTCGTCGGACCCACGAAGGATCGATAGGTACTAACCCCCGCAAAAAGACCCACGAAGGATCGGGCTCACACAGAACCTGTAGGCAGTGGCTCACACAGAACCGGTAGTAAGGACCCACATAGGATCGGGCTCACACAGAACCTGTAGCACTGATCCACGTAGGATCGCTGAGTGCAGTAGTCGACGCAGTCCACTGAGGATCTCTGCACAGTCGTCGCCGCAGTCCACGGAGGATCTCTGCTCTGCCGTCGTCGCAGTCCACGGAGGATCTCTGCTCTGCCGTCGTCGCAGTCCACGGAGGATCTCTGCTCTGCCGTCGTCGCAGTCCACGGAGGATCTCTGCTCTGTCGTCGAGGTCACAGCCAGCGCTAGGGTTCCCGCACGTAGCGAGCTCGTTTAGGAGGGTCCGCTCCACGAGCCGAGGGGCTGATACATCAACTGACACGTAGTCCGAAGTTGATGTATCCAAAAGTTCCGTATCGACAACAGGATCTCAACGCGACAGACGGCGCGTCAATCGGACGCCCGGTCTGAGAGTTATTGGCATTTTCGTCCCAGGGGCCCGGTTGGTTTTTAGGGCAAAACCAACCCGACCGTACTCCGCCTGTATCCGATCCTCGGGCGGAGTATGCCAAAAGTTCCGTCTCACTTAGAGGAAACTATCACAGCTGACGGTACGTCGATCGGACGTCCGTAGCTCAAGTTATGAGCGTTTCCGCTCCGAGGGCCCGGTTGGTTTCGTGTACGAACCAACCCGGCCGAACCCAAAGTCTTCCGAAACCTTGATTATAATATACCGAAACGACCGTCTCGATCCAAGGATCACGTAGCCGCTGACGGTTCGTCAATCGGAGGTCCCAGGCCCAAGATATGGGCGAAAGACCGTAGAGGGCCCGAAACGGGGGTACTGGGCCCGGGGCGACCCGGCCCGAACCCCCCCTGGGGTCGGCCGAACCGGGTCGGCCCGAACCGGGTCGGCCCGACCCGGCCCGAACCGGCTCGGCCGGGTCCGGTCCGGCCTGGGCGCGGCCCGGCCGACCGGACCGGCCGGCTCGGCCTCGGCCGGGCGGCCGAACTGCCGCCGCCGCGGGGTTGAACCCGCGGCTTGAGAGAAACCGCGGCCCCGCGGGGGGGCCGCCTGTCACGCGGACGCGGCCGGGCCGCCGCGTCCGTCCCGGTTCCGCGCGGCCGCGGAACCGGCTGCCGCCGCCGCCGCGGCTTCAGCCGCGGCGGAAGATTTCCACGGCGGCGCGCCGGGCGCCGCCGCCTCCGGTCGCCGGCGCCGCCGCGCCGGCGACCCGCGCCGCCGCCTCCTTCCGCGGGCCGCCGGAGATGCTCCGGTGGCCCGATTTCTTTCCCGTCTGCGCCGATGCTCCTCCCGGGGGACGATCTTCACTGCGGAGCCAACAAATTGCCCTTGCCGCACGGTTTGTCGACGTCCGCCAAATCCGCACAACAAAATAGATCGGCGGAGGGTTGCCGGGTCTTGTTCGTTAGACCCGCACCCTCCGCGTTAGTCATAATCCACGGGAGGAACAATAAAACAATCAACAACAATTTTAAATGTTAAAATTGTTCGAAGATCAAGTTCTTTACTTTAAAAGAAATAAATCACGTGAAGGAAAATATTCCAATCAACCCTTACCTCGCAGCTGTCGTTGCCGAACGAGGGATCGTCGCGGGATTGCTCGTCGCGGAGGAAGGAGATCGTCGCGTCGTCGCGGAATCGCTCGTCGCGTCGCCAATCTCCGGATCAAGATCAACGGATTTAATTAGTTTAATTCCGTTGATATTGAGATTAAAAAGGGAGAAGAAAAGATCTGATTCTCACCTTTGTTGCCGAACGAGGGTCGGCCGCGGAAGAAGAGGCGTCGCCGAAGAACGTCGCGGGTAGATCTCGTCGACGTCGCAGATCTTGGTGTGCGTCGTCGAATTCCGGTCGTCGGCGTTCTTCGCGTTCTTCGCGTTCTTCGCGTTCTTCGCGTTCTTCGCGGAGAGGGTGGAGGAACGAAGATTCTTTCAAATCCTTTCCAAGGATTTTTGGGTTGGTCTTATTTTATAAACATGCCAACACACGAAACCGGTTAAGAAACGATCCATTAATTCGTTGAATTAATTCAACGAAAGAAACGACCCATTTAATTCACGAAGAAACAGTCCATTTAATTCACGAAATAAACCGCCCAATTAAATGGTCTGTTAAGAATTAAAGAAAACGCGTCGGTTGACTTTTCAGTTACTTTGACGGGTTTTCGCGGGTGCGTTACTTAGCGAAAGAAACGGCGGGGCTCGTGCGGGTCCCACCGCACAAATATCCTACCAAAGGGGGTAGGATATTTCTGGATAGCATCCTATCCAGTTCAACTCAGTTCAAGCCGTCTTTAAGTGACTTCAAGTGGCTTCCAAGCAGCTTAAGTGAAATAAAATAAAGTTGTCGCACAAACTTTATTTTATTTCTGACTTAAAGCCGTAAAATTTAAAAACCACGTCTGAGCAAACGCAACTCCGGAAGAGGCGTTTCTAAGCAAATACCGGCGCTGCGATTTCATCGGTGCCCTCAGAATTCGATTCCGGGCACCGGTTCAAAAGATAGAAAAACCCGCTCGTCCGTTCACTGAACGTACCCGAGCCAAACTTCGGAAATTGATTCCGGGCACACCGGGCCTCGGAATCAGGTGCCGTCTGAAGCTGCGTTCTTGTAAAATTCCAAAGAAAATTAAGAAAAAAATTTCCTTGAAATTTGCGGGTCTTTACATTTAGTTTTTGAGTGTTTTCATTCTGAGGTACACATGAACGTCAATGATTTTGAAAATATCATTTCCATAAAATCTCTTTACTTAGAGAAGAAACATGAGCATATATATATTTTCATGGATATCACTCACCCTAAATCCCATCCTTCAATCCAAAAACCACCATAATTTTAATTAAAACCACTTCAGTATAATTTAAAATATTCCTATATTGAGGGTATTGACCAATTTCCCATCATTATTTCTAATAACCACTCTCCACTACAAGATTAAAAACTAGTTGACCTTTTGAGAGACATTAGAAAAGAGATAGGATGGACATTGGATGATATTCCTAGAATTATCATGTCAGTTTGTATTCACCATATAATTTTTTATAATGGGGCTAAGCCTGTACGGTAAGATCAACATCAGTTGAATCCCACTCTCATTAAATTAGTGAAATTGGAATTTAGTAAATTACTTGATATTGGGATCATTTATCATATATCCGACAGTAAATGGGTTAGCCCATTGAAAATTGTGCCTAAAAAACTGGAAAAATAGTAGTATCAAATGAAAGGAATGAATTGGTTCTAACACATGTGAAAAACTATTGGTGATTCTGTATTGACTATCGTCGACTGGATCAAGCCACACAAAAGCACTACCTTAATCAACCTTTCATTGACCAAATGTTATAAATATTGGTTGGTAAGTCCCATTATCACTTCCTTAATTCCTATTTATTTTATCTACAAATCTATATTTCCCCTGATGATCAATAAAATAAAACATTTACCTATCCATTCATTACATTTTCATATAGAAGGATTCCTTTAGGTTTATGTAATGATCTTGGTACTTTTTAGTGATGTATATTGAGTATTTTTTCTGAGTTCCTTGAAAAATGTATGGAAATTTTTGTGGAAGATTTCCTGATTTTTGGAACTTTTTTTGATGGCTGTTTGGAACACATAAGTTATGTCCTCAACCATTGCATTGAAAAATATCTCATATTAAATTATGAAAAATTATATTTCATGGTTGAGTGGGGGATAGTTCTTGGGAATGTTATTTCAATAGTTAATTCAAATGGATAAATCAAAAATTGAATTAAATTAATTAGTTCCATATCCAAAATGTGTTTGTGAGTTGCGATCTTTCTTGGATCAGGTTGGTTTTTACCACTGATTCATTAAAGACTTTAGTAAGATCACACTTCCCTTGTCTCGATTATTGAAAAAGGATTCTCAATTTTTTTTTGATAAAAATTTTAGGATGCTTTAAATTCACTAAAAATGAGTCTCACATCACATCCCATCATCCAACCACCAAGGTGGGATCTTACCTTTGAACTTACGTGTGATTACTCTATCTTTGTAGTTGAGGAAGTTTTATCACAAAGGTTTTAGAAGGCTCTTTATTTCATTGTGTATGCCACATGTACCCTTGACCCTACCCAAAAGAACTAAATAACTACTGAAAAATAACTTATTTCTATTTTTTTCATTGGAAAAAATATTTTTATATCTTATTGGGACAAAAATAATTTTCTTTTATGTTAATCATGCCCTTTTTTTCTCCTATAGAAGCCTGAAGCCAATCTCCACCTCTTTCGGTGGATGCTTCGCCCCCAGGAGTTTGACCTTCAGATGAGAGATAATATAGGAGTGTAAAATGTGCTAGCTAACCACATTAGTAGGGTTTCCACACCACAATACCATCATGTTAACTCACCCATGACCGTTGTAAAAGTATTCCCTTAGGAGAACCTTTTTCAATTTTTAGAACTTAGTCCCTAGTATATTGAAATTTTGAATTTTATACCAATATCTATGGTCCCCAATGATTTCATCACTTCACAATCCTAGAGACTTGAGCATGATTTTAGATTTTAAGTTTGTTAAAACTCATATTTATGGAGAATTTTTTGTGACCAAGTCATTCTTAGGTGTGTCCCTAACCATTAGTCCACCTCTTCTTTGAGCATCTACCAAACATTGGATTGGGGGGTCCACATTAGCTCTCAAAGTACTGCTCAAAAGTTCCTTGACATGGGTCTTTATTAGAAACAATCATATAGGTATTCCCATTGGTTTTTTAATTCATGTACTCAATTTTCAATTCACAAGGAATATCTCCAAGAGGAATGAAATTCCCCAACATCTAATGTTATTTTGTGAGATCTTCAATGCATGGGGAATTGACTTCATGGGGTCTTTTCAAAATTTATTTGGATTTTTTAAATCTTATTAGTTGTTGAATATTTATCTAAATGGTTGGAAGTTATTTCCATAAATACCTATGAATCTCAAGTTGTTGGTGATTTTTTGAGGTCCCATATTTTTAATAGGTTGGGTTTTCCATGATTCAACATTAGTTACTGGGATTCAAATTTTTTCAATCGTAACATGAAAAAGATTCTACATAAGTATTATGTTGTTCATAAAGTATCCACTGAATATCACCCCAAAACAAACTAAAATGAATAAATATCAATTCATAATGTTAATAAAATCCTGGAAAAAATGGTACAACCCAACAGGAAAGATTAGAATTTGCGCTTGGATGGTGCACTTTGGGCGTACCTTGCAGATTTTAAAACCCAGATCGAAATTTCACCATACAGGATTGTGTTTGGAAAGTCTTGTCACATCCCAATAGAGGTAGATCATAGTGAATATTGGTATGTTGTACAATTTAATATGAATCTCATAGATTCATATGAGCATATGAAGTTGTGATTCATGAGTTGGAAGAGATTTGGCATGATGCATATAAGAACTCCTGAATCTATAAAGAGAAGACAAAGGCTATCCATGGTGGGATGATTAATCAGTAAAAGTTTCATATCAGTGAGAAGGTCCTTATGTAAAATTATTTGCTAAATCTCTTACCAGCTAATCTTTGTTCCCAATGGCTCAGTCCTTATATTATTATTGATTTTTACCCTTTTGGTGCTATATAGGTTTTTCATGAGAAGAGTGGACAGAAGATTACTATCAAAGGGGAGAGGCTCAAAAAATTCAATAAGGATTTTCCAAATCGTCTTTTGGAGTAAATCCAATAGATTGATTCCATATATGACACAGCATAACATGTTCTCCCTTCTCCCTAACTTTATTTACATTTCTATTTATTTAAATACTTTCATTGATGAAAAAGTGCTTTTTAGGTGTGGGGGGTGACATGTCATAGTTAGGATATAAAAACAAAAAAAAATGTGTTTTCATTTTTGATTTATTTTTCTATATTTTATGTTCTTTTATAAACATTGATCTTTAAAAAATATCCATAATCATTTTTCATGCTTGAGTCAATTGTGTGTAAAATTCCATTTTTTTGGAAAAAAAAATTCAAATGAATCTTAATATGGAACCTTTTTATAAAATGTTTATTTTCAAATAATTCTTTGATGTTTAATGTATTTTTTTATCCCATACCTCATTATCACTAAACAATATTTTAATCCATTTATCGAGATACATTCTAATCCCTTTATTACATATTCTTCCTTTTAATCACTTTATTGAGAGTATCAGATCATGTAGAGAAACTAAAAATTTCCTTGATTCTTTTTGAATCCATAAGATTCAAGTATGATACATTCATGATATATTCAATAATTCATTTAAAATATCATCGTACAATTAACCTCAATTTTTTTCCACCTCTACATTTTACCCTTCTTAAGCCTTAGAGACCTTGAAAATTCTATTAGGTAGCCACATTACAAGCTAATATATGTCTACCTACCTATATCTTTGGTATATTCTTATTTTATTTTCATCAAGTGTGAGGGAGAAGGTGTTTACATGGGAATTATAGGGAGTTAATCATTGATATGGGTAAAATAAAGGGTGATTAAATTTTCCTAGGGCAGTGGGTTAACAAGCCATATTGCATCATTGTTTTACACATGTTTCCATATTTATCTCAAAAAAAATTATATAAAAAAAGAGTTCTTTACATAAAAAATAAAAATAGAAGAAGATAAAAAAAAAATTAGAAAAGGGGATGTTTACTCATTATTAATCATTTCTTGGTTGTAACCCATGCAAATAGACAATGGGGATAGTGAGTTAGAGGTGATACAATTTGTGAGGGGTTTACTATGTACATTCATTGTGAAAATCTACTAAATTTTGACATTTTTGTACATAATAGATTAAAAACTCCTCTTATGCCTCATATTTTTAAAAATTAAATCCTATTAACCCTTGAACATTAGAACAACCTGTTGGAAGTCCTCTTTAGTAGCACACTAGTTTCTATAAGTAGAGAAGATAGAATCATGGAAATAATATGGTATGATCACATGAACTATATGAAAAGAGCATAACCCCACTTTCAAATGTTCTTTGAGTGAAGAGGTAAATTTCTAGATGAGGTAGGTTGCAACATGTTGAATGGGAAAACAAATGAATTTGAACAAATTTGAATGTGGGAGAAGAAATTTGATAGGAAATTTTATTTAATAAATGAGACATGATGAGTTTCATTTCAAAATAATACTAGAAGTTTTATCACCTTTGATTTAGTAATGGTACTTGGTTAGGAGATAATACTTTTCCTAGGAGTTCAAATGTTTAGGTATGGGGATGTAATCTCATAGCAATTCACTATTCATTTCCACCCTTAAGCCACTATTTTAAACTGATTTTTTATTGAATATTCAAAATATAATAATTAATTTTAATTAATTTTTTATTAAATTATTTATGTTTTATATCTATTAAATGGGTAATTTTTACATGTTTCAATGATTAAATTGTAGTAGGATGTCATTTGGAGACCCCGTGATGGATTTCAAGAAGAACGGGCTAAACTGCACAAGATTCCAAGCACACATATGGAATTAAATTTGTATTATGGATAGCATATGGATACAAGTGGGATAAAATTGTGTGGATTAATGAAAAACTGTGTGGTATATACTTCTCTAGACGACCAAAGAGTCCAATTCGTCCATTTGGATTCCCATAAGAGGCCCACAATGTGAAGAAATTTTGGGCAAGATAGATTAGATCACCCTTTTTTATTTGAGCCATAACATGGGACCCAAAGATCAAATTGGTCTGATTCAAACTCTATTGGACATAAAACTCAATGTCCCACCTCTCTGCTAAATTTTATCACAATATAATGTGGTTTTTTAGTCAATTATTTAGATAATGAAGGAGTAAAAAAAATTTCATGAATAGTGACCTAGTCCGTTAGGTACTTGACATATTTTGTAAAAAGTGTGATGTGTGTGTCTATAAAATCACCCCTCAACCACATTATATAATTTCTCGCAACCAATGGTAACTTTGAGTCTAATTGTAGAGCTCTCTTATTCCGTTTTTATCGTCTTCTCCTTCATGTACTTCTAAGCCTCTTAGTGATCAATTTGGCGGATGTTCTTTATTGTAATCCTGAGCTCCATGCTTCCAACCATTAGAAGGTAATTTAATTTATAGGTGTGTAGTATATTGTTATTCATTTATTCTATATAATTTTTTTTATTCTATTTTGATTTAATACAAATCAAAGGAACAATAATCCTCATGCTTCCATGCATAAATCTGATCTTGTGATGATTTGAGTGTGGTTTCCTCTTTTCTAACCTTTTCCTTTCAAGAGTGAGTGAACGAATTATGTCGGTTGATAAAATATATAATATTGAGCTCAGGAATATGAATGTTCTTGTCTTAGAGAAATATTATCATTGACACAAATCTAGTCATCTCATTATCTTATTGATTTGATTCCTTAATTCAGTTCCATTTTTACATCGATTCAAGTTTGTTGATTTTGAGCGGTCACCTAAAATCAATGTCGTTGATCGATCAAATACTAGGTGGTAACCTAGTAATAACTCACATAACATTAATGGTTTTAGTGTCAAAAAAAATCAAGAAATCAATGATCCTACCAATTCCCTTTAGATTGATGACTGTTTGAGCATCAAGGGATAGTTACCTGGGTTAATCATGATTTTTCCAACCAGTTTCTCTCACTTAGTAATATAATTTCAATTTTTTTAAATCAAAAAAACTCATGTTCTATAAAAACAAATTTATATTTTATTTTCATAATAAAAACCTTCTTTAAAAATTAATGATCTAAGGATCCATCGAGATTTGTCCTAGGGTTATTTCTATACAGTAGAATTTCTAGTAAAACTGAACTTCTAATTTGACATGCTCGACAACACGATCAGGAATTAACTGACGTGTTTCCAGAATAATTACCTAGTATTATAAATTTTCATGTGGTTGAGTTCTCAATAAAAATTACAATTGTATATTTTAAAATATTAAATACTTAATATAGGATTGATTGTGTGGAAAATTAAGAGCTAAAGAAAAAATTATAGGAGAATTTGGATAAATGATTTATACACCCAAGTGTGACATATAGATGATATTCTTATCTACTCCAAAAGGATGAATAACATGAGGATCATTTTAATTACTTATTAATGAATTTGTGAAATGAAAAGCTATTTTGTGAATTATAGTAAATGAGAGTTCTGGATAGATAAAGTAACCTTCCTAGGGATTCTCATCACCCAAAAAGGTATATCTATGGTCCCATAAAAACTAAGGTAATTTAAGGATTCCCAAGACCAAAATTTGGGATGGAAATATATAGTTTACCTAGATTAGTTGATAACTAGCTTTGATTTTTTAGAATATTCTCACAATTTTCAATCCCACTAGGCATGATTACTCAAAAGGGTGTCAAGTATTTCTATATTCATGAATGAAAAGAAATATTTAAATATTTAAATAAGAAGCTAATAATTATAATAGTTCTCACATTACCCACCAGCGGGGAATGATTTGTGATTTATAGAGATGTATATAAAAAGGTCAGGGGTTTTGTGTTCTTGAAGGATGAAAATTTGATAGCATGTTCCTCTTACAAATTAACAATAAATGAGAAGAAATACCCAACAAGTGATCTATAATTAGAAGTTGTGATCTTCATTTTAAATACTTAGTGACATTATCTATATAGATAAAAGTGTGACATATATACAAATCCTAAAATCCTCAAGTATATATTCACACATAAAGAGATTAATATTCACCAATGAAGGTGGTTATTTCTGATCAAGTATTATTATTGTTTAATTCATTTACATCATGGGAAGGAAATCAAAGTGGAATATTATATTATTAGAAAATATCATGTAGTCCTATCGATGATTGGGATTTAAATGGATCAAATATTCTTATACATGAGTAGAATGGATATTAAATTCATAAAATGATATTAATATTACCTTTCCCAAATAATTTTTCTATTATCGATTCATGAGAGTATCAACGAGTCTGAGAAAGATGATGAGTTTCTAGAAAATAAGGTCATGAATATTCTAGAGTTTAACTTTGATAAATATGGAGTCCTAATATTTGGAATCTTGAAATGTGTTCCATAAAATCTAGAACTAAAGTAGGAACTTATGGATAATGTGCATAGATAATTCTTCTCTATTCATCTAGGAATCACTAAGATGTATACACATTTGACTAAAAAAAGTTTGGTGAGATAACAAGAATAGATAGATTGTGATTTTTTATCTCAATTCTTAGTATACCAACAAGTCAGGTCATAATGACATATGTATTAGGGTGTGATGAATCCATTTCCAATACCTGTATAGAAATGGGATAACATAACCACGAATTCATCAATGGACTCACTAATACACCTAAAATAAATAATTATATCTAGGTGGTATTTGATCAAATTATAAATTCAGTGAATTTCATTTCTTTCAATGAATATTTCCCTCTCAACCAACCCACCAATATATACATAATGAAAGTGGTAAAACTTCATGTTGTTTAAAAATATATTGTATTTGATAAATATTTGTGGCTTACCTTGAGGTTCTAGAGAAGCATTTGATAATAATTTGATATGGAACTGAGCTTCATCACTACTTATTACCCTTTGAAATATGGACAGTCTAAAAGAACCATTCAAACTCAAGATTATATGATGATATCATGTTAAAATATTTATGAGGATATTGGGACTAACACCTAACCTTAGTGGAGTTATTCTAAAACAATATATTCCATTCTAGCTGTAAAATGGCACTTTATGAGGATCTATATGGGAATACATGTTGGACTCTAACATTTTGGGATAGATATGGAGAGTGGAAGCTAATGGGATCTTATCTGATTCAAGAGATGACGAGAGGTTTCAAACCATTCATAATCATATCAAATCTACACAAATTTGACAAATAAAATATATGCAGACAATCATCAATGTGGCTTTGAGTTTGAGGTCAAAGATAAAGTGTTCCTTCGAATATCACCATGGTATAAACTCATGAACTTTGGGAAGAAGGTAAATAATATTCCTAGATACATCATAACTTTGAGATCAATGATTTCATAAGAGTGGTGGCTTATCAAATAGTATTCCCACATAACTTATCTCAAGTACAATATGTGTTCAATGTATCCATCTTGAGGATGTACATACAATACCCCTCACATGTACTGAATCCAAAGGTTGTACCGTTGGAAAATTATCTTTTATATGAGAATCTAGTGAAGATCATATATCATAGAGACAAGTTTCTATGAAATAAGACAAATTAAATGGTCAAAGTGTTATGGTAGAACCACAAGTTTAAGGAAGCTATATGGGAACCGAAGGTGGAAATTAAATAGATGTACCCTTATTTATTTTAGTGTATAAAATGAAAATTTAGAGGTTTAAATTTTTAAAGGAGTGATGAATTTAATGATCCAGACTTTTATTTATGAAATTTACTTTTTAATGAATAAATTACATATCAAGTGATATAGTTATAGAAGACACATGCACTAATTTGGTAATTTTGGACATTTATAGTCTGTTGGATTTTAAATATCGTTAATAGTTATACCCATTGATAATATATCTATTGTAGATTGACCATTAAAATAATTATATTAAGGGTTGTGATAAAGTCCAATTGACACATAAAAATGAAGTTATGACATTGAACAGTAGGATCATATTCTATAAATCTCATTTATCAAAGATTCCAAGGGATATAGAAACACTAGGATTTTTCTTGACCAAAACTAAACTAAAATTCAATAACTAAAGCACAAGAAAATCCTTTTACAAGAGTAGTTCAATCTCATTGAGATCACATACAAAACCATATTTGTCAAATGACCCCATGAAAATCTCACCATCACACACCTTACCCTTTGGAAATTTTCTATTGTAATAAAGGGATATGTATCAAGGTCCAAAATATATGAACTTGTATATTTATATATTTTGAAAAAATAATTATTATATTTATCCTTTATAATAATTACTTTTAAAATTATTAAAAAATGATTTTCATAAAAATTATAGTTGTATATGATGAAACACAAATGGTATTTTTGGAAAATATGTAGGTTCAATCAAAACACTCTTTCTTAAAGATTCGATAATTTTTAAAACAAATTATATTTTAATAAAATATTTTTATTAAATTATATTTACTAAATATAAATGAATAGTTAATTTTATGAATTCAAATGTAATTTTTATAAGCGTTCAAAAACTTTTATTGTCAAAAAACCAATATTTTTCAATAAATGGGAATTTTATATTGAAAAGTTTAAATTATCATATTAAGAAAATTATTTTGATAAAATTAATATCATTTTTTAAATCATCATTTTGAAATTACCTGATGGGGACTTTTTCATAATTTTTTGAGAGAGTTGAATTTTTGGGAAAAAAATAAATACATTATAATTATACGGTATATATTATGTCATCATAAAAGCCTAAAAGTGATGTGATAAAAATTATAAAGAGTATCCAAAACCAAAATAGTGTTTCCCCTTTAAAATAATGTATTTTTAAAATTATTTTATTAATTTTATAATCCCTTTATGAATCCTCCAAAACTTGTATTATATTTTTTGGTTTTAAAATCAATTATTTACAAACATGACTCACTTACACGTGAGCAAAGGTTTTATTTTAATTAATTCAGTACACATAGTTATAAAACAATTTAATACACAATTATTTGGAATAAAACATGGGAAAAGACCATGTAATGGTTTTTTATTTGGATTAATTTATTATATAGAGTCCATAAACTATTTTTAGAAACTAATAAAGAACTCCCCCATTTTTTTCAATATAAACCCACCCATACTCCCATTCATATTCACTTAAAACCCTTAGATAACGAAGTTATAATATAATTCCCTCTCTATATCCCTCCCATTTTCACCCAATCTCTTAAGAATATTCTCTAAATATTTAAGATGTTCCCTATCAAGTTAAGGGATCTTCTCTTTATCCACTTTATTCAAGATACTTCTTTATGTCAGTCCTTTTGAATTATAATTGTTCAAGTATAGATGTTTTTTCATTCATCTATATTAATTTCATTCTAATTACCGACAAATAATATACCCATTTTTTAATCATTCAACCATTCTATAAACCTTTATGTGCACCCATTATGCTATTGAAATTATCCTCCAATTTTCCTTATAAGATTTTTTTAGTGAATACCCATCCCCATTTCCACTCAAGTATATTAACCTAGTTGTACTATAATTTATTGATTGGTGATTTACATTTATTTAACACCTAATCATTAATCTTCAGGAAAATTATAGAAATACATCCATTTGTTGTATGATCTATGTGGGAAACATATGGATGTACATCATATGAAAGAGACAGGTGTTCTCAAAATTATATAGCCCTCCAATACAATGGGTAATGTTTTTCCCATTATATTCCATGTATGGTACATGGGTGGTTATCATAAGACCACTTTGTTAAGTTTTCTTGGTGTATATACTTTAATTATGTTTATGATGTTGTGATTTTTTTGTTTCCACATTCCTATATTTCTTTTATGTTATCATGTTATATCAGTCCTCATTGTTCAAGATTATGATACTGACACCTCTTATATTACCTTTATATGCCTATTGGATCACATGTAATACTTTACCTTTTACTATAATTTTTTTATTCACTTATTGGGTTTTATATCTCAACCCTTTATTATGTACATCATTATATTATCCCTTGCATTTTTAGAAGAGACATGGAATATAAGGACATATTTTATAGTTTTTAAATTATGATGTTTTACCCATTTTTTATTTTATTATTTCATGAACCTAATTTTCCAAAATACACTAGACCTAGAAATATTTTGAGGTTTTATTAATTGTATATTTATGTAATAAATAATGAGTTTATGTGTAATAAAATATGGGTTTTCATACGTAGAAACCCTCTTTATACTAAACATAAAATAACATGGGTGTTCCAGGTAAACAAAAGTGTTGTTATACACATCTAGGTGTGTTTTCACCTCATCTTTGTGGGTTTCAAGGAATGCTTACTACATGCGGGTTTGCTGTATTTAGGATTTGGAGGGTCAAAGTTTACATGGTGTAACAACCATAAACTCCAGGAACGGATATGGGTTCGGCTGGACAGATGGCTAACCAACTTGCATGGACTGGATATGTTCTCAAAAACCTCGGTTACTCACCTTCCACGTATTTTATCAGACCACGCTCCACTGTTGCTAGAAATTAACCGTGAAGTTGTGGTTGGCAAGGGTTTTTATTATTCGAGTGAATGGAATAAAGACACTGAGTTCATGCAGATGGTGAGGGCATCTTGGTTGGAGGAATAGGGGGAGGGGTCTTGGGGAGGACTGGTAAATCGCCTCAAAAGGCTCAAACAGAGCATCAGATAGTGGCTGGTGGAGCAACCGGATTTTCATAATGGGGTGACCAGCTTACAAGAGGAGGTTAGCAGGTTAGAGGAAGCTCTGCAGGGTTCCTGGGATGAGGACATTTTTGCTATTCTTTGTGAAAAAAACGTGGTGCTGGCTGAGAAACTGTTAGAGATGGAGAGTATCATCATGCAACGGTCCCGTGTACGATGGCTTAGGGAGGGAGATCGCAAAAACGCTTTCTTTCAGGCATGTATCAAGGAGAGGAGAAACATGAAGATTAATATTAAATGTGAGGATGGAGCTTTCACCTTAGACGTTATGGTGGCTGGCAAAGTCGCTTTAAAACACTTTGAGGGTTTATGGGCAGGGGAGAATTTTTCTAGTTTCAACAGAGAGTCCTTAGGGGACTCTATCCTTTTGGAGTGTTTACCTTTGATGATAACTCAATCCGAGAATGAGTGCATGACCACTATTCCTTAGGAAATGGAGATTAGAGAGGCTCTGGGAATCATGACGAAAGAGAGTGCACCCGGACCTGATGCCTTCCCAGCTTCATTCTTTAGTGCGGCTTCGGAGTTTGTGGGGCCATGTGTGGTGGAGGCTATCCGAGACTTCTTTCGGGGGGATCCCTTAATTAGGGGGATATCTTCCTCAAGGGTGGTTCTAGTGCCAAAGACAAAAGACCCCTCGCTTGTTAGCCACTTAAGACCAATTTTTTTGTGTAACGTCTCATACAAAATTCTGGCTATGGTTATCGGCAGAAGATTGGCCAAGGTGATCCCCAAGATAATTTCTGAAGAGAAACACGGTTTTATCCAAGGGAGAAGTATACAAGGGGAAGTAGGAATTGAAAGTGAGCTGGTGCATGATTTGAACAAACGAACTGTTGGTTCCAATATCATTTGGCAAGTGGACATGAATAAAGCCTACGAAAATCTGTAGTGGAGCTTCATTTTAAGGGTCATGAGGGGTTTTGGATTCCAGGAGCGATTTTGTGATCTTTGTTTCAGATACTTTGCTTCTCCTTGGATTTCCATCTCCCTTCTAGGGAGATGTTTTGGCTTCTTCAAATCCTTGAGGGGAGTTCGACAGGGGGACCCACTCTCTCCTATCATATTTGTTCTCGCCCAAGATGCTTTATCCAGGAACCTGAAGATGAGCAAGGCAGAGGGAAGTTTGAGGCCTTTTACGGTAGAAGGAATTCAAAGAGTGTTTCTCATCTGATGTTTGCCGATGATATTTTGTTATTCCTAAATGGAGGGAGAATATCTTTTAAAGATCTTAAGGGGATTATGACTGAGTATGGGAAACTAAGTGGACAGTCAATCAACCAATCGAAGATTCACTTGTTCATTTCCAACAAATGATTGGGAGGAAGGTGCAGACTTATACAGGATATCATGGGCTGTGGACAGAGGCAACTACCTATTATCTATCTTGGAGTCCCTTTATCGAGTGGAAGGATTTTGAAGAATCACTTAAATTGGATCGTGGATCGTATCCTGGGAAGGATATTCAACTGGAAGAACAAGATGCTCTCCTTTGGGGGTAGGATCATGCTTATCAATAGTGTCCTTCTGTCTATACCCATGCATTTCTTTGCTGTTATCAATCTCTCGAAGGGCACAGTGGAGAGGATTGAGCATATTCTCACATCATTTCTCTGGGATGCGAAAAGGGAGGGGAGATGCCACTGGGCATCTTGGAAGAGGATGGCTCGACCAGTGGAAGAGGGTGGGGTAGGTCTTCGTGATATTCATGAATCTATTCGGAGTCTGCAAGCAAGATTAGCTTGGGAGGTGATTGCCGGAAAATCCCTCTGGGAAAAGTTTTTCAGAGCAAGATATGGTTGGCATGGAGATTTTTGCATGCGCGGGGTGACGGGCCACGCCAAGTGCATGGTCTCACATCTAGAGGTGGTTCATGACTACACCAAATGGGTTATTGGCCGTGGGGAGATCAGCTTCTGGGAGGATACATGGATGGAGGAGAAGCTTCGGTATGAGGGATGTCCTCTTCCTGACATCTCTTTTAGGGAGGCATGCGGGAGGTATGAGTTTATACATGAAAACCTTAACCCTTCGCAACTAAATCTCTTTAACAGTGTTGTTATGAGCGAGGAACCAGACAAATGTTGTTTTACAGAAGTTGGGTTGGGGAATTTTAGTTTGAATGGTTACAGGAGAATTACCAAGAGGAATGTGAATGGGGTGACAAGGGATGTGGTCAATTGGTGTAATGTAATCCCAACAAGAATGAATTTTCTAGTGTGGAGGATCCAAAACCGAGTTGTACCCACAGAGGAAAATATTCCGAGTAGAGGGGTCTGCATGGCATCGCGCTGCTACTGTTGTGAGAGGCCGAGCTCGGAATCAACGCTGCACTTGTTTTTTCAGGGGCGATGGGCAGTGCTCCTTTGGTCTCAGTTTTCTCAATACAATTTTCCTTCTGGGGAGTGTCTGTCAGTTCGAGAGCATATTGTGACATGGTTTTCTGTTGTTGGTAACAGAACAGGGGAGCGTACAGCAGGTATTATCATTCTGATTTCTATATGCTGGAAAATTTGGGAAGAACGAAACCAGGTACGGTTGGGAGGCAGGAGATCTCTATTAGCTCTCCAGGTCCGGATGAGATCTATCATCGTGGAACTGTCCTCCCTTTTCAAGAATGGAGTGCATGCAGGTATACTGGGAAACTTCATTAAAATACAGTGTACACAGATCTTGCCGAGAGGGAGATGGGTAAGGTGGCAGCCTCGAGCTTGTGGGTTGAAACTGAATGTGGACGGTTCATGTTTGGGAGGAATCATGAGGGGAGGTGGTGTTCTCCGGGATTGTTGGGGTTCAGTTCACATTGCTTTCAGTGCTTATTATAGACCTGGTACTTCTATGGGTGCGGAGTTTAGAGCCCTACTCTCGGGTGTGACTCTTTGCAAGAGGAGAGGACTTCGGGTGACCGAGGTAGAATATGATTCGGAGGTTCTGGTCAGATCTCTTCAGGGAAAATGTGACATCGCTTGGGATCTGGTGTATATTTATAGAATATGATAAGTGGAGACCAACCAGATAAGGATGTTCCATCACAGTGTAAGGGAATCCAACTTTGCGGCGGATGCGATGGCTCGTGGGGGCAGGCCAGAGGAGACATTGATAGTTTATGATATTCTTAACTCTATTCCGTTCGAATGTGTCAATGTGATCCAAAAGGACTCACTTGGCCTTAATTACTTCTGTCCTCCGTGACGTGTATCCCCAGGTTTTAAGGTTTTCATCATAAAAAATAATAATAATAACTTTCAGTCAGTGTCTCATAAATTTGATACATATTATATGAAAAATACATAAGGATAACATAAACATAAACCCAATTCAATTATTTTTGGATACTTCTTTGTTAATCCATCCTAAGTCATATTCTAAAAAGTAATCTAATGGGGACATATATCAAAATAAATGGGTGAGAATAATTCCCAATACTGAAAAAATTGAAATACTTAGCATTTGAGAAAGAGGCATATAAATAGGTCATGATCATATGAATATGAGGTACATCAAAATATAAAGAATAAGAATCATAACATATAAATTTGGATACAACATAAAAATAGTAAATTTATAATCATATAATCAATATCCATCCCTAAGGTTTCATATCACCTAGGTCTATCCCCAAGGTTTCATATCACCAAGGTCCATCCCCAAGCTGTCATATCACCAAAGTCCATTCCCAAGGTGTCATATCACTATGGTCTATACCCAAAGTGTAATATCACCAAGGTCCATACACAATGTTTCATAACATAATGCTCCATCCCCATGGTTTAATGTCACCATAGTTTATCCCCAAGGTTTCTTATCACCATGGTCCATCCCCAAGGTTTCATAAATCATAATTTCTATGGTTATTCACCAAGGTATCGTAATCAAGTAATCTCTAGAGATTAATTATTTACCCAATGCATTGGATCGCTATCTAGGTTCACCCTTAACATGTATTAATTCATTTGGTCCACATTGAACATAAAATACATAATTTCATTAATAATATATGGAAATAAATCATAGGTTTTAGATAAAAATCATTGTGTACAAAGTGGTTAATGTCTTTGAACAAAACGTCATTTTTAACTCATGAAAAGGGAATATGGGTTTCATATATGTAAAAACAAGAATAAATAAGATATTTTCACTTCTAAGTGAATTTCCATATAAATTGAAGATTTATGGGTATTCATATTATGAGAATAATTCCCAAAAAATTTAAAAAAAAATACTAAAACAATTTTAGTAGCATAATAGTATAAACATGTATTATGGAAAAACCAAATGAGAGAGATTGGAGTTATCCCATTTGTAAAACACCATTTTGGATGTAGGGTGAATAAAAAATGATAATTAAAAAATAAATAACATGTACACTTAGAATACATGTAATAAGAACGTACTTAAATAAAAAAAGAGAGAAGATGAACTCCCTTACTAAATTTCAGTAGCATAACGATACATAACATGGATTTAAGAAAGGGATAATGGGGGGAATTGAGATATACCATTGGTAAAATGATAATTTTTAAGTATAGTGAAGATCAAAAGTGCTTGAAAAGAAATAATATTTGACATTATGTGAACTTACAAAAAGTATGCACATGAATGAAAAAGAGGAAAATTAGAATTTCCCTTACCTTGAAAAGTTTCTTCCTAAATAAAGTAGGGGGAAACCATAGGACCTTGTATACACCTTGGGAACACCTTGGAGGATATTTTTAAAGGGTAAAAGATCATAAATTCTTGGATGCTAAAATTTTATTTGATATTAGTGGGTAAAGGGAGGTATTTATACATGAGGAGGGGTGAGTTTTATGTAATTAAATATTGGTTATTTTACTATATAATCCAACAACTTGGGATGGAAATAAATCAAAACCCTATTTATAGGACATTTAAGAGTTTTATAGGGTGGTTTTATGTTAAACTCATCCCCAAACCGAATTACTCCATCTAAAAAACCAAATTAATTCATACAAATCGAAAATAATATTTATCTTTAAAATTCCAATTATTGGTTCCAAAATTAAAGGTATAAATTCCTAAATTAAAATTAATATTTTTAAAATTATTTTTATACTTATTAAAATATATTTTGATTGAATGAAATTTTTCATATATTTTTTTGTCACGGTGACATAATAATGATGTCATAAAATTGTAGTGATTTTTAATATTGTAATTTTCACCTTTTTACTAAAACTTCATTTTTTCATAAAATTCTAAAAATATAATCCTACATTAATTTTGTTATGTTGAGTCCAAAAATTACATTTAATTATTGAAAATAATTCTTTAAGTATGAGAATTAAAATATTTAAAATATCATTATTTTAATCAAAATTAACAATTTAATAGAAAAATCAATATTGTAAACATTATAAAAATTACTTTGGGATATATTAAATATATTATTATTTATATATCATTTTATAATATTATTATAAAAATAATATTTTATTAAATACTACCACATATTTTTTTTTAATAAAATGTGTTTTATAGTCTTAGAAAATAATACAGTTTGATTATATCATTAGATAATCTCAATAATAAAAAATGAATCAACTTAACTAACAAAAATATTGAACAACTATTTTATTTAATAAAGGTAATAATTACAATAAACTATATTAGTAGAAAAACATTAGTTTTGATAATTATAATTTCCAATAAATAGCCTCTCATACTCTCAACACTACTCACTACTTCTCTTATAATGGTTCTTACACATCCTTTTATGATGTTTATTTTTCTTATAGCACTTCCTTTCCATTTTTATGGTATTTATGGTAGGGGTGATCTTGTTGGGGAATTTTAATCCTATGTATTTTTTTAGACAGAATTTAATCTTCTTAAATAATGAAATATTGTGTTTATAATTTTTACTATTCAATTACTGTTCCAAGATGTACTATTTCATATCAAAATGTGATGTTCAAAGTTCATTATAGAAATTAAAATTATTTCACTGTTCTTGTAATAAAACATTCAATAAAAAATAATAGTTATGTTAATAAAATAAAGGAATTTTTGGGGAGTTACATTCTTCTACCCTTAAAGAAATTTCATCCTCAAAATTTCATTTTATATATTAAAGGAAATCATAATCTTAAATTTTTTTACTATTAGGAATATTATAAAAACAATTATAAAGGAAAATAAAATATTAAAAATATATATAGAATGATTCTAGGATGATATACTACAATGTTAAAAAATGGTTTACCTTATCTTTATATCATTTATAATGGTTTGCACAAGCCTATGATTAACCAAAGCATATCACCCAGGAGTGTCAAACCTGGAGTGCAGTAGGGCATATTGTCATAAACCAGTTGTCAATCAAGTCTAGCTCAATGTGGTGTTTTTGGGTGTTACCCATAGATACATCTATTCAAGATCCACATAAACTTTTTATATCTATACATGGATTTCATTTCTTAAATCCAATTAATTAATACTGACCAAAATACCAGGACTTTTTCCTATATTTATACTTATCCTTAGGGTTTCTAATAATGTTTTCTAATCAAAATTTTCCCAAATAACTCAACTAGCCTTTGATACCACATGTATTGAACCTACTTTTTATTACATAAATATTTTATTTCATCATATAACATTTCACAATTCAGAAAATCTTTTAGTTTTAATTCCATAGAAATTAGGTACATATTACATGAAAAAGACATAAGTATAATATAAACATAAACCCAGTTAAATTATTTTGGGAGAATCCTTTGTTAATCCATATTAATTCATCTAACTACAAGTAATCTCCTAGTGACATATATTAAAATAAAGGGGTGAACATAAATCCCATTAATGAAAAAAACTGAAATACTTATCATGTGAGAAAGAGGCATATAAATAAAGAGTTATCAAATGAATATGAAGAATATCCTAATATAAAGAATAAAAATAATAACATGGAAATGTTTCTACAACATAAAAATAGAACATTCATAAACATATCACTAAGTTCCTTCCCCAAGGTATCATATCACCAAGGTCCATCCCCAAGGTGTCATATCACAAAGGTCCATCCCCAAGGTGTCATATCACCAAGGTACTTCCCAAAGGTGTCATATCATTATGGTACATCCCAAAGGTATCATATCACTAAGGACCATACCAAATTTGTAATATCATCAATTTTTATCCCCAAGTTATCATATCACCAAGGTCCATCCCCAAGGTGTCATATCACCACGGTCCATCCCCATGTTTTCATAAATCATAATTACTGACGTTATTCACCATGGCATCATAAAAATGTCATGTATAGAGATTAATTCTTTACCCAATGAATTGGAGAACTATCAGGGTGCACCATTAATTTTTCTAAATTCATGTGAGCCGCGTTTAATATAAGAAAAATAATTTCTTCTATAACTCATGGGAATAAATAATGGGTTTCATATAATAAACATCATGTACAAAGTGCATAAGTCTTTGAACAAAACATCATTTTTAACCCATGAAAATAGAATATGGATTTCATATATATAAATCCCATAATAAATAAGATATTTTTACATCTAGGTGAATTTCCATGGAAATGGAATATTTTTGGGTATTCATATTATGAAAATATTTCATGAAAAAGATAAAAAATAATAATGAAACAATTTTGAAAGCATAATGCTATACAAAATGGATTGTAAAAAAACATAATGAGTGGAATTGCAGTTCTCCCACTGTTAAAACACCATTTAGTAATTAGGGGAATTAAAAAACTTAATGAATAAAAATAAATAATTTGGACACTTAGGATGTTTATAATATGGACGTACTCTAATGAAAAATGACAGGAGGAGAATTCCCTTACTAAATTTCAGTAACATTACTATTCATAAAATTGGATAAAAAATACATAATGGTTGGGAATTTAGTTATCCCATTAATATAAAAATACTTGGTAAGTATAGGTAATATCAAAATTTCATGAAAAAAATATGATTTGACATTAAGTAAACTTACAAAAAGGAGGCACATGAATGAAAAAGAGGAAGATGATAATTTTAAATACCTTGAAATATTTCTTCATAAATCATGGTTTGGGAAACCCTAGGACCTTTTAGACACCTGGGGAACACCTTTTAGGGAATTTTTAAATGTTAAAAGTGAATAAATATATATTTTTTCAATTTAATGTATAGAGGAGTGGGGATAGGGTATTATTTATACCTAAGGAGGGGTGAGTTTTAAGTGATTACCAATTTGTTATTTTAATATATAAGAAAGCCACTTATGAGACCAATAAAATATAACCATATTTATGGAATATTTAACATTTTTAAAGGGTGTTTGGATATTAAATCATTTTTTAAACCTAACCACATCTTTTATCCACTACAATTAATGCACACAAATCAAAAATAATTTCAATATTTAAATTTCTAATTATTGGTTCTAAAATGAAAGGTATAAATTCTTAAATTAAAATTAATATTTATTAAATAATTTATTATAGTTCTTAAAATATATTTTGATTAAATAAAATTTGTGGTAAATTTTTAGTCATGTAGACATAATAACGATTTCATAAGATCACAGTGATTTTTAAAATAATAATTTTAATTTTTTCACTAAAAAAATCTTTTTTGTCAAAAAATCACAAAAAAAATCCTAAGATAATTTTTATGTGATGAGTACCAAAATTAAGATTATTTATTAAAAATAATTTATAATTATGATAATTTTAATTTTTTTTATAAATCATTATATTAATGAAAATAAACAATTTTGTAGAGAAATCAATATTTGGACCATTATAAAAATTACACTAGGAAACATTTAAATATATTATAATTCAGAAATAATTTTATAATATTATTAGATAAAATAATATTTTATTTAATACTTCCACATAAAACACATTTTAATATAATCTATTTTATAGTATTAAAAATTAGTACAATTTTATTTATCATTATTTAATCTAGATGATAAAAATGCATCTACTTAACCAACAAAAATAATTACCAAATATTTTATCAACTAATGTTCATAATTCTGATCAACTGTGTTAGTTGACAAACATAAGTGGTGATGATAATAATTCCCTATAAATATACCATCATACTCTTATCACTACTCACTATTTAACTTATAATGGTTCTTATAAATCCTTTGAAAATTTATATTATTCTCCTAATGATTATTTTCTTTTAATGATATTTATTGAATGGGTGATCTTATTAGGGTATTTCAAGCCTATGGAGTTTGTTGTAGACTAAATGTAATGTTATTAAATAATAAAATAATGTGTTTTAAGTTCCAAGTGTGTGATTTCTTTTACTGTTCCAATATGTACTAGTTCATATGAACATGTGATGTTAAAAGTTCATTAAAGAAATGAAAATTATTTATATTTTCTTATAATAATTAATTAATTATAAAATAATAGTTCTATTAATAACATAAATGATTTTTCAGAGTGTTATAATGAGGGATTAAAACTAGTATGAGTGTGCTACTAAGAATTTGTTCTCATTAGCTACACAAGTAAATCAACAGCTCGTATGAAGAATTATGGAAGATTTTAAATTTTTGGAAAGCGCAAATTAGATTTAGGAACCAAACTATGTATATAACTCATTATAATTTCAATAGGAAAACCCAATAATCATTCATAGAAACTTACAACTCAGACATGCAGAGGCATGGATTGGCATGATGAATATGATTTTTTACATTCATTAGAACTCCAATTGATATTAATGTAAAGTCTGTAGTATTCATGATCAGGGACCCATCATGATAATAGTGGGATTTATCCATCGAGGATAAGTTCATTCAAGGCCTTTCTTAGGATGGATTCATGGAACTACTTCACAAAAAAATTTATCTTAAAGTATTTATGTTATGTAATATGTATCTCAGTTTAATTACCTTTCTTTATTTTCACTAAAAGTGGTAGCTATATAATCTCTCATAGCTCATATGTTCATTCCAGGTTTATTAATATAGATTCACTATATATTGGTGTTGTTATACATTGACAATTACACTATGATTTTGAACAAGGTGATGGTGGAGACAAAGGCATTGTTGAGAATCTAAACTGAGGGAACACCATTTTCTATGTATAAACAAGTGGAAATTTTAGTGTTGGAAACAAGTGAATTAGGTAAAATTATTCCCAAGGTATCATAGAATTAGATAAAAAATACATGGGGGTGTGTTTCCTTCCACCATGTTATAATAACCAGTTAGGTTATTTATGATGTGGTTCTTTGGATCACTTAAAAGGGAATTTAGGACACAATGTAATGATTTCAAGTCCTCACTCTTATTTTTGAAATGTATTGAACACAATTCAAAATATTTCTTCTTGTTCATAAATAATTTTGGAATACATAAGAATATCATCTATAATTACCACCACAAATTAATTGAGGTAATCTATAAAGAATATATTCATCAAGTCTATGAATATTATCATAGAATTATTGATTTCTAATGGAATTACTCGGAACACATTATGTCTATATATTGTATGAAAGGTGGTCTTGGTAATATCCACCTTATTCACATATAATTAATGATATCCTAATATAGTATTGACCTTAGAGAAGTATTTATGTGATGAACAGACTCGATTCATCCATCCATTGAATCCCCAGACAGGCCCGTAACATACCTGAGGGGTGTCCCCAATCCCCTAGGGCTGATGAAAAGCACCAATAATATCAAATAAAATCCTTGGGTATGATTTCTCCCTTGAATGAGAGTTTAAAAAAAGCTGAATTCTAACAAAAAATGGAATTAACAATACTTATGTTATACATCCTTGAAAAATCATGTAAATATAAACAAAACAAAAAAAAATATGATCGAAGTAGAAATATATACCTTATCAAATCCTCAAAACTCCCTCACCTAACCAGTACCCTCTGCTCATCCCCAATCACCCTCAATATACACTAGCTCCAAAAATCACTCCATAAGCAAATAAATAATGTAATCCACTAATAACCATAACTGAAATAAACAATGAACACATTTAAATGGAACACATATATGATAATTCTATAAAAAATTCCTAACAAATCATGTAATAGGCACCATGACAATAAATATGATATGTATAATTGACCTCTAAATCCCAAGCTAAATAGTACTCTCAGGAGCAGACATAAGTAGAACTATGAACCTAAAACTAAATAGATAAATAGTAATGAGCATAAACTAGTTTATTATGCCACCACCCATATTTATACATTATTAACTTTTAATTATAAAACCAGTTTCAATCTAGTATGAAATACGTTAAGAAAATTTTGTTTTCTATTCACAATTAAATTTAAAACCAATTACACATCGGGAAGGTTTTACATACATTATTTTTTTCTTAAATTAAAACAATCACATTAAAAAAATTTCTATAAAAACACACATGACTTATGAAACAAATATTTTTCATTTAAAACCCATTTTATAAAATAAATTCCAAAAACCATTTTAAAACCAACTCACACTACATTAATATGAATTCATCTAATGCTGAAACACATAAGTCAAACAATCATTGGATACACAATGAAATAAAATAAGTCATGTATGTAAATCCAAAATCCAAGGAATAGATTTCATGGGCTCTACCCTAAGTCTTAAAGTTAGATAATGATAGACTTTATGAAAATTCAAACAAACTTTTTGGCCTACAATTCATCCCAACAACCCATCCAACTAGCTTTCACCCAACCTCATTGAGGGATAGTTCCTCACTAGTTCTAGATATTAACACAAATAGGGGAGGGAAATATTAGTTTTTTACTACCTAGTGAGGCATAAATTTAGACTTCCTAACTAGCTCTAGGTTATAATTAATAATATATGGTGAGGGTAAGAAAATAATAAATCGACACAACTAATTTAAAGTATAAAAAAAAATATGACCATCACCTCCATCTCACTCTCTAGAAACAACCCCATGAAAACTTTCAGCATAACATGCCAAAAATAAATATTTTCCCACATGTGACAATTCATTTCAATCACAATCAAATGGGTTGTTAGTGTTTCTCACACACACGTGGCATTTTTTCAACCACTGAGTGTTCCAAATGGGAGTATACTGAAATGGTCTCATAATTCCAAGCCTTTTTCTAATAAATCAAAAAACGTTTATAAATCAATTCTTAAAAAGTTTTGTTTAAAATCACCAATTAAACCTATTTTTTAAATACACTTATAATTCAATTCCTCTTTTTATAAAAAATTTCTTACAGGGTTAAAATATTCTTTATTAATTCGACACATAAACCAAATGGTATCAAAAATATTTTTGAACCGCATTATTTATTTAAATTTTCTTTTTAAATAAATATTTAGTACTTTTAATTTTAAGTTCCAATTGGTATGTGAGGTAAAATAATTAAAAATTGATTTTGAAAATCCCAAAACATTTTTTCCATGAAAAATTTTAATTTTTTTAAAAAGTCCATTTGGTTTATATAAAAAATACATGGAATAAGAAATTAATTAAAATCATATATTTTATAAGTTCCAAAAATATAGAAACCTTTTACAAAGAATGATCTATTAAGTAGAAATTTGTTTTTCCCTAAATTAATGCTTAAAAATAATTAATATCATCATTAGAAAATAAATTCCTAATTAAAATACTCAATCAATTAATAGTTTAAAAATTAAAAGATTAGGGCATGGGAAAACCTAACTTTAATTAATGATGGATGGTCTGAAACATGTTTCCTCCAATAATGAAGGCCCTAGTAAGCAAGAAGAGACCTTCATGAACCCTTAATCAGAAAAACCTAAAAACTACAATAAGAACTGGAACTCCTAGGGTTCATTCATTAAGGGGGTTTGGTCAAGGGAGAATAAAAAATAAGAAAAGGGAAAGGGAGGAGAGAATGAGTTCTTACCAAATAGATTCTACCAACCATCATGTGGGAATTGTATTGAAATTCCATGGTAGGAGGAGGTTAGAATAGGGGGATACACACAATGGGGGCTCAACCTGTGGGATGCATCACATTAGGGAGGTGAGGGGTAAGTGAACGAGGGTTTAAAAAATATAGTAATAAATTTAAAAGGGAAATTTTAAAATTGAATGACCCACATAGTTTAACCACGCAACTTTCTAAACTATGTGGTTCCCATGAAACACCTTCTAGACATCAAATATGTTATGCATAGTCACTCTAAGAAGCCCTGAATGGATTAACTAATGATGCACTAAGAGTTCCAAAAGATACCTTCCAAGGAAAATATTAATTCATGATCACCACATTATTTACTAATCATGTGGGATAACCATGAACACCTAAAAACTCATAAAATATAAATTTATAGAATTTTATTCACAAACAATCAAAATAAAAAATAAATAAATAAAATAAAAAACATATAGTATGGGGTTGTGATAAAACTCCCTACTATAACACTTTACTGACTTATAAATTCTCCAGCCTGGTATAAGGTGACATAATAAAAACTCTCAACATGATCCATCCCCAAAATAATTTACTTGAGATCCTTCAACAATTGATCCAATATCTGAAAAATTCGGAAGCCTCTCTAAGAATCACACAGTTGAGATCATCTATCCTGAAACCCTCAAAGTAAAAGTGGACCAACCTCAAATATCCACACCATTTATAAACTTTTTTGTGGTGAAATGAAGAATTTGAGATGAAAAAAACAAGAACTTATAACATCCAAAGTTAAAGATCACACTCTAAAAGGGAATCATCTAAAAAAATTGAACATCGACAATTGAATACATCTTGAACATTAATGAATCTTCCACCCAATCCAATCAAAAAATAAAAAATCAAACAACCAAAACAATATTCAAGTAAAATATGTGGGTCCTAATCCTTGGCCACTACACCATAATGGGACTTAAGATCTCGATACCAAGATACTACCTCATAGTGAACTCAAAAAAAACTGAACCATAAACTAGTGAGTCTATAATATAAACTAGTGTCATCCACATCCCAGTCACTCTAACATATTCCCTATGGTTCTTTGCATGTATTTTCAAAAAAACCCAAGCCTTTGTGTAAGGTAATCACATACACAACATCAATAATAAATCTTCCAAAAACAAATACTATTACAACCACAATATTAATGATATCCCATAAACATCCAATGATTGAAAATGATAATTCTCGATGAAAATTACTTCCAAATTTCTTAGTGAATCCATATCAACAATGGAAAACCCAAAACAACCAATCATATCATCCAAAAAAATACTTGAGAATATCTTCAGATATAAATCTCAAAAAAACATTAAAAATTGAAAAACATCCATGATAGATTCATTACCTTGGAATTTTCAAACAGATAGGCTTAGAAAGCCTTAGAGATCCACACCAAATAGGTAATCCTTATTTCAATCCTATGAAATAAAGGTTTCACCCATCATCAATCACCTAGAATAGATAGCTTATTATTGGATGGATACTTTAACTACCCCCAAAAAGGTCGTGAAGTTAGATAGGAGCATATCGGAGCAATGATTTTCGGTGAATACCAACTTTATAGAAATGAGATTCATTGAAAACATCAAAAAATAACCTAAGAGAGAGGATGACCCACTCTCAGAAGTGATCAATATACATATTTACTGACTACTCATTCCACTAAGGTCTCTTGAACTCAAGATCTCACTCAACCAAAAAAAACCTCAAGATAGAATAATATAACAAACACAGAAACCAAGAATTTTCCATAATTTACCCTTACACAACAAATAAGGAATAAATGAACCTCGCTAAAATCATCTCCATCCAAGGTATTGTCCAATAGAAATTATAACCTACAATTCTTTGGGAGTGTCAAGAGATTTGATAATTCCCTCAACCCCTTCCTAACCAATCCATTTCTTCTAACTTCCATAACCACTAAATTGGTAAATAGGTATTGATTCAAGAAACACAAAAAATATTAAAAAGTATAGATGGTTTTGATCCCACCACTATATTCAAGTCCAAAGTAGAAATCAGAACTGAAGGAATATTCTCTGGTTTATAAAGGAAATCATTTTTAGGATCATCTAAATAGAAAAGACTTGTACTAATTTTCTTATCCATTTTCAAGGGAATACCACCAATAAAATAATAAACAAGGATAAACCTCATACACCAAAAATAAAACTATAAAATCTCAACTAAACTAAATAAAAAACCCAAAAACACACTTTCTAAAATATATAACATCAAGCCTACATAAAACAAAAAACATAATAAGATGTAGTAAAATCCAAAAAAAACTCTATCAACAAATCACAATAACAAAATTTTCCATTTTCCATTTTCCAACACTACTCCGAGAATTCATATAATAATGATATCTAAATAAAAAATACAAAACATGATGTAAAATCATTCTCAAATTTTCCACATTGCTGATGAGGCATGTTTCAATCATGTTATGGTTTCTATAGAAGGTCCAAAATAAAGACATTTATTATTTTATGGTATATTAGGTCATGATATATAACCTCGTGTGTTGATTTCAACCCTATTTTCCTATAAAAGATTATAAAACCCCTCAAGGAAGCTCACTATGCCGATGAGGATCAATATATATTCAACGGTAATCAAAAAAAATTCAAACTCAAAATACAAATCCCAACTCCCCACTGTTAATCAAGTATTTTCATGATGGTTAGTGATCAATAAAAAATTCAAAACCAACCTCAAGAGTCCTCAAAACTAGCCTAACTCCATTTTACCATGACACCACAAATGTCATAAGGTACTTTCAAGAACCTAGGATCTCACTAAATAATTGAAGGCTCTGATTGTTCATGAATATACCTTATTTTTTAAACCATAATATGCCTAAACTAGATTATGACAAACCTATGGAGCATTTTAGATCCCCCAAGATAGACGAATAGTTTTGTGGGTATCAAATACAATTATTTTTAATCATTTCAACATTTGATTAGGTTTAGGGAAATATAATAATTCTAAAAAATGAATGGATCGTCTATATGTCAGACATCAACACTAAATAAAATAGGCATAAATAAAACCACCATCTAAGGAACAGATGTCATGGGATCTACCCTAGGACCTAAAGTGACACAGTTATAGACTTCACCAAAATAAAAAACAACCAATAATTATATGATTCATCCTAATAACCCATCTTTATATCGTACAACCAACATCATTGGGCCTACTTCCCCTCTATCCCTGGCTCATATCACAACCAGGGGGAAGGAACTTGTAGTTTGAAACTACTTAGTTTGACATAACTCTAAACATTCCACCCATCCTTGGGTTCCCTCAAACAATATAAAATGGGGGTGAGGAAACAAGAAATCACTAAAACAAATAGAAAGCATAAACAATAATCTACCCCCACCTCTATCTACCTCGCAAGAAACAACATCATGAAAATTTTTATCATAACACACCGTAATTAAATGATACCCTTTGGGATAAAATTCATTTAAATTTTGATTAAATGGGTATTTAGAGGTCCCAACACACACATTCCATTTTGAAAAACATTATAAATGTCAAATAAACTTCATTTAAATGGAATTAGAATGAAAAATGTTTTTTATAAAAATTATACACCCTTTATAGATCAATATGCAAGGAATTTCATTTGAAAACACTATTTGAATAAATTTAATAAATAAATTTAGAAATAAACCCATATTTTTCTAAAAAATTATTAAATTATTAAAATTTTCTTCTCTAATTCTTCATGTGACTCAAATGGGGTCAAAATATTTTAAAACCAAATTATATATATATATATATGAACTTTGTAAATAAATAATTAATACATAGAACTTAAAGTACCACTTGAAATTAAAAATATAAAATTACAAAAAAAACTTTAAAAGCCGAAAAAATTACTTCATAATGCCAATTTCTTTTTAAAGAAATAAATTGTGTATATTTAACAAACAATTGGAGAGAATAATAAATTAAAATATTATTTTCTATAGGTTCTGAAATCTAAAAACATTTTTCATCGAAATAAAAAAATAATGAGAACTTATTTTCTAGAATTGGTGGTAGATGTTTCAAAAATTAAAATCATAGGGAATTGGAAAACTAATCTAGAATTGGTGGTAGATGGTCTAAATCCCACTGCATATGATGGTGAAGGCTTTAATGAACAAAAGGAGACCCAACTCAACCGTAGAATCACAAAAAACCTAAAAATAAAATCAAACATGACACTCATATAGATTTAAAAATAATATTACATAACCCATAGATAATAAAAAGATCAGAAAATGGGAAAAAAGGGAAGAGGATTTCTCACTTCATTGATTCAACCCTCTATCATGATGAAATCATAAAGAAATTCCATAGAAGGAGTAAGTTAGAAGAGGGGTAGGAACAACATGGTGGTTCGGCTAATGGGTGCATCGTGTGAGGGAGAAGTGTGTAAGTGAATGAGGGTTTTAAAAAATGTGATAAATAAACTCAATATGGGGAAATAAAAATTTCAATATGATAAACTCACATGGTTTACCCACAAGGTTTTCAAAACCTTGCGGTGACTATACAGTACCCATTGGACACCCAGAACGCTACACATGGTTACTACTAAGAGCCCAAAATTGTCTAATTTATAAGAATTAACTATTTCAGATAGAACATTCCAATGAAAAATCCAATGACATGTTCATATATCAGTTTACTAACCATGTTGGCTGACCATTCTCCTCTCTAAAAATATTAAAAAATTATATTTATGAGACAAAAATTAACAAAACTTGAAATAATAATTAAAAAAAATTGAATAATAAAAAGATACAGTACTGAGGTGTCACAATTGATCCAAAAGTAGTAAATAAAATACGTAATTTGAGGAATCACAGACCCTCCCTCCCTATCCTAGTGCTAAAAACTCATACATTGCAAATAGGATTGGACACCAATTCATATGAACCCATCTAAACATATATTTATTTTAAAAAATTTCCATATTCAAAATATTACATCTCAAAAATAATCATAAAATCCCATGAAAAGAAGGTTTAGTTTCTTTGAGGATCATCCACATAAGAAACATAATTTATAATACGTGTGAACATTTCTCCATAATCAAACCACACTATACTCCTTATAGACTACTTAGAGGTTATACATATCATCATAACATTAGGAATAAAAAAATAAGAAAGGGGTGAGATCAAATTATCAATAAGGGAATATATATCAATGATTAATAAAGGTGATATCATAAACATGTGAGAAAACATTAATAATGGAGAAATATATTATTAAAAAGATCAGGGAATCATATATAATGATCATAAAACTTGTTTGATCATTACATATCATGATTTACATAAATAGAAAACATAAATTCCATTAATAATAAAATTTTAAACATGGATTAGAATCATATAATAATACTCCAGAATAATTTTAACATTATATAAGAAATAAAAATATCACTGAAATATGGAAAAAATATAATCATAGGAAAACATCACCTTCATGAGTCACTCACTCGCAACCATTCTTACAAAAAAATTAATCATGTTTTTTGAATAAATATCTTATGATATATAAATCTATAAAACATTCATTATAGGGTAATATTGGACCCCAAAAATTAGTATAAAATCATATATTTTCCATATGAAATTAATTAATCATCATATCATAAGGAACCCAAGGAAAGAAAATGGGATTCATAAAATTTCCAAATGGTATCACATAAAATGAATTCAATGATTAGATCATTTGAAACAAAAAATTCAATCCCAAAAATTGAGTACTCTATAAATTAATATATATGGTGATTAATAATACATACATATATATGAGAGATTGATCCTTTTAAAACAAATATAATACTCTAAAAGAGTATTTAGAAAACATTTCTAAACATTTATCATAAAAAGAAAAAGTTATGAGTCACTTTTGAATATATAATTTTTTATCATTTCAAATGATTCCTTTTTTCAAACATTATTTGGAAATAAATTTCAAAAATGGACCATTGAAAAGTCATAAAGTTTATATAGAGGAAATTAAGAGTGGGAGAAATAATGTACAATCAGAATAGGGGAAACCTTTTCAACATTTTAAAAATTCCTTAATTAAAAACCACATCATAAAGAGATTGATAAATAATTATTTTAAAAATAGTAAGTGAAAATTTTAATTATCACTAGAAATAATATATATTTGTATTTAAAAATAATAAATGAGAATATTTTCTAGAATTTTGATATGGATATTGAAGAAAAATATCTTTTTAGGATATTATGGGTATTATTCTTAATATCAAATTTTATGAAGAAATAAATACAAAAAAAGAGATATATTTTTAATGGATATGTAATTCCCTATAAAATAGTGATAAAAGTAAATATAATATCATAATATTAAAAAATAAAACAACCTTGTAAAACCATAGTTGAAGAATAATTATTTTGACACATAAAAGGAAGTTGAGCCACATGAACTCTTTGCCTTAATTTTTTTCTTCCATGAGTGTGAATTAAAATCTTATATCATAAACATGAACATATTAATAAACTATTTTAGAAACATATTCTTATCTACTACATTTTCCAATATCTAATTACAATCATTCATTTTAGTTTTATTATCAACCTAATGATTAATTTCATCATAAGATGTTAGTAATGTAGATTATTTAGAATATGTTTTATAATTAAATAATAAAAACCCATTATTTTATGGAAAGTTAGTCATTATGATAATATAAAATATTTTTAATTCATTTTTTTAGTTATTTAGGTGACCCCATATCCATTTTATGGAAATTATTTTCACTGTTCATGAGAATGGAAACCTTGATGAGCTTGTATCAGGAAATTTACTAATATCATCATATTACATTATAATGATAACTAACTTTTGTGTTACACATTAATATAAATAATAAAGATATGTATCAATCCTTAATATCACAAATATTCATCAAATATATATTATAACAATCTATGTTTTCTGGTGATAAAAAATGGAACACTATGATTCATAAGGCGGTAGTCTTCACATACCCACGAATGGTATTTTTTTCATAGAACAGAAAGAAACTATGAATTTGTTTATATTTTAAGAATCCTACGAAATTTAAAAATATATTTTTTATTTATTTATTATCCCATATTAACCATCTACAAATAGTGGTTAATTAAAATGAAACCCGTCACTTTGTGGAGGTAGTAGTCTGCATGTATGTGAGAATGACATTTTTCATTGTTCTATGGGAAAAGGGAAAAGGTTGATAATGATTATTCCCTAAAAATAATAAAATTATACATTAAAATATTTAAAATTTATTTATATATTAATTTTAAAATTATATTTTTAAGACATTGGTATAAAATATAAGATATTGGGGGGTGATGAGTTCTCACATTGACTGCTTGAGCTTTCCCGTGGAGGACTTCTTAGAAATGGGGTACTTGGGACAATCTTTTTTGACCCTATACTTATGTTCATGGAAGAGGATTATAGATAATGAATTTTTATATATTTTTAGGGGGAATTATTATATTTATAGTGTCATCGAAGAGTTTGTGGAAGGCCCATTGTATAAATTGAGGGAATGGAACTTTTGTAAATATAAATTATTAACATAATTAGAGCTCATGTTTCACAAGGAATGTGGATCCAAAGTGGAAAATAAAAGATATGGTAATAGTTAAGGTATATAATGTTAGAAAACATCATTTTTAGACATATTTTAAACATGTATTTATGTATTTTTCCTTTACATTCTCCACTTTTACCATTTTTAGTTTTTATAGTGGTTAGTGATTTATACCAAAGTTATTTTTAAAAAAAAAACTAAAAATAAAATGGTCCTAATTATATAACTTTTAGTTAATGATTCAAAATATGAAAAATCTTTTATCAAATAAAATTTATATGTATGAAAAAAATTAATACTAGTATATAAAATGGGTAAAAACCAATTTTTAGAGAAAGTGTATTTTTAAGACTAAAAAATATTTTTAGAATAAAATATACATTGTTATTGATTTTCATGACCAAAATTGGATTATTATTAACCATGCAATATTTTTTTGGTTTTTAAATTAATCCAAAATATGATTCAACTATGTTGAAAAATAATTATTAGAAAAAAATAAAAACACATTTTTATTACAACAAAATAATAACTAAGATTCAAGATGTTGAACATGGGGTTTCTAAATTAAACGTATAATTTTAAATTATTTATTTTATTTTTAATAAAAAAATCATGAAAAAAAGTATTAAGGAATTTTTAATCAATCATTATAGCATTACAATATCACAAAAGTTATGGTATTTTTAAAAATGATATTTTTCACTGATTACCTACCATGTCAATATTTTCAAAAAAATCAAAATTAATCCTATGATAATATTGTTATGATTAATCCATAAATTTAGGTCATTTTTTATCAAAATCTAAAATTTATAAATTCAACTTTTAAATAAAAACATAATATATAATTAAAATTATTCTTATATGAAAATGAATTTTTCAAATATTAATTTTTTAACTCTTATTTCATGTGAATAATTAATTAAAATATTTTTAAAATATTATTAATATTAATAATACTTTAATCACCATTTAACTATAATATACTTAGTTCCTTAAAACAAAAATGAATATCATATAAGAAGCTAATTTCATAAAATATATATGTATGCATAAAATATTTTACTAATTATTTAAGTGAACTAATTTAATTTTACCAGTGAATTAGTAAAGAAAATGAACATTATTTTTCATTAAAAGTCAAAATGTTAAATTTATAAAATAAATGTGACATATATATATATAACTTATTTCATTAATAATTATATTTTTATATCATCTTAAATACTGTATAAATAACCCCAAAAGATCTCAAACTAAGACCTAAGGATAAGGTAAGCTCTTTTTAATGTTGTGGGTGGTGGTTCAAATGGCATGGACTTCGGGAAATTTTTAATGAACATAAACTTATATAAAATGTTATTTCAATACAACCTAAATTATTTGAGATTTAATTTGGCTCAGTTTTGGTAAAACCTTAGTGAAGGAACATCCTTTCCAATATCAAATAGGTGATCCTCATAAGGATGGATCATACTGCATGATGTCATCACTTCTCCTTTATACATAGTTTTCATAATCAGGTCACTTTCATTTATAAAAAATAATTTTACATTTGTACTGTAATGCTCAAATTTAATAATTAAATTTTAAAGTTCCACAATTTAATTTTATTTTAGTATTGAATATAAAAATTTATTTATTTAAATATAAATTAATACTAAAATTTCATGGAATTACATTCTCTCTTTATTAAATATATTACATCCTCACAATTTTTAATTATTAATTACTAAAAAATATATATAAGGGTATCCATAATATTGAAAATACTAAAGAAATAATTTCAAATAAGACATAAAATTAACTATCATATGGATTATTTGAAACTATTTATCCCAAATATGCTTATTTAGGAGTTTCTAGAGACATAATAATCTCATATTGTTTTTAATGATCCTGATTCTGACCAAAGACTAAAACCAAAATTATTTTTAAATATATAATTAGAACAAATTATAATATGATAATTCAATCCTAATATGTCTTATCTTATGACACCTTTATTTCAAACTATATTATCTTCAGTTCAAAAATGATATAGTTGTATCAACTTATAACACTATAATTTTATCCTAAGTTGTCAATGATCATATTCTTATTAGGTTATTTAACCTAAATATGTTCAAATCCCTCATAATGGTTTATGAAGAAAATATGAATCAAAAATTAGATCTATAGGAGTGTCAAACCATCTATCTAGTCAAGCTTATTTATTATACACAAACGTAATGACAATTTAATAGCCGACCATAATTTTTAGGGTTATTACCCCTAAGTGGGTATGTGACAGAGCCTACATCAACTTTTTTTATCCAAATAGAGATTTCATTTCCAAGAAACCACATAATAAAATCTTTATCAAAATTTAAGGAAGTTATACAACACTTAAACTTATCCTTGTGGTTTTTACTAAAGTTTTCTCATCTTAATATATAATATAACTAGAATAGTCCCCAAAAAATTAAACTTTTATATGATAATAATAATGGATCCCTAGAGTTGCACTCTCGGGTTCGATGCTAAAAAATAATACTTTACACATATTATTTGATACCAATTGATATAAACCATGATAAAAATATATTTATTTTACATCATTACCACATGTTAAACATGTCTTATAACAAACAATGACAGATTCCCATTAATCAACGGTTTAGTTTCTCTAAGTATCTTCCATATTAGTAACATTTTTATAATACTTGTGTATATTTCTCTATTATTGAACCACACTAGACCCACTTCTATAATTCTTATTGGTTATACTCATATTCATAACCTGAGGAAGAGAAACATAAGAAAGAGGTGGGATCAAATTATAGTAAGGGAAAATTTATTAGTTAATCATAATGGTTAGAACATAAAAATGTGAGAAAATATTTATAAGGGAGAAATATCTTATTAAAAATATTGTATATTAAAAACTGATAATCATAAAACATATTTGATCATTATGGATCATTATAAAGAAACATTAGACCATAGAAATGTCATAAAAGAAAAATAGAAATTAAAACCTAGATTTGAATATTATAAAAATACTCTTGAATCATGGGGTTATAAACATAAGAAAGTAGGATATCATAAAAATATTGCACAAATATAATCATAAGGAAAAAATCAGTTTTATAAGTCACTCACTCACACCCATACCTACAAACAAACATCATGTCTATTAATTCTTATCACATGAAATATAAATCCTTAACTAATGAATTGGAGGGTTATATAGGACCCCACCCATCAGTTTCCGTATATATGTGTTATATATGAAATCAATCAATCATTATATCATATGGTTCTCATGAAAATAAAATGGGATTCATAACATTTATAATTAGTATCACAGAAAATTATTTCATGAATTAGGTCAGTTGATAGAATATATTAAATCACCAAAAAGGAGTTATTGTAAAGGAATTTATAGGGTGATTCATAAAACATGGCCCCAGTAGAGGTAGAACCTTTGAAAATGACATATAATCCACAAATGAATCTTTAGAAAACATTTTTTTACCATTATCCTAAAAAGAAGATGTTATGTGTCACTTTTAAAAATATCATTTTTATGAAATTGAAATGAATCCTTTTATAAAAAAATATTTAGAAACAAATTTAAATAATGGATCCGTTAAAATAAATAATTTTTATCTATAGGGAACATGGAATGAAAGATATAATGTACAATTAAGAAAGGAAAATCCTTTTTAAAATTTTAAAAATACATTTATTGAAATCCACATAATAATGAGAGTGAAAATCACTATTTTGGAAATAGGTCAATAGAAATGTGAAGATATGAAGAAATAATAAATATTTATATTTAAATATAATGAATGATAACATTCTTAGGAAGAGTTAGTATGGGTATATAATAAAAAGAGCTTGTTATGAGAGGATGATAATTATTCTTAACAATATAAAATTTTATGAATAAATAAATCCTTAAAAGAAGATGTATTTGATGTGAATATGAAATTCCTCATAAATGAATCAGGAAAGGATATATAGTATCATCATTTTATATAATAAAAAAATATTTTAAAACCAAATTCAAAGAAGAATCATTATAACTCAATAAATGAAGCTGAGTCAAGAAAACCCTTTACTTTTACTCTTGACGTCCATAAAAATGATTTAATATCATGTATCATAAAAATAACCATATTAATCACCTATTTAAAAAATTTATTCATTAATATTATAATTTTTACTATTTAATTATATTTATTCAATATATGTTCATTAGCTTGTTAGTGTCTATTTTCCCTATCAAATGTTAGTACTTTACAACGTTTCACATATGTTTTATAATGGCATTATCAAACCCCATTACATGATGCCAAGTACATAATTTCCCTATTGTAAAATATATCTAAATACTTTTTTTCAACTATTTATTCATCTGCATGTTTTTTTCAGTTAAAATATGTTCATGGTTCATGAGAATGGAATCCATGACAAGACAATTTTAGGTAATTTATCGATATCAACCGATTACATTAAAATTATCATTAATTTATGTGTTATAATTTTAAAAACATATTCATGATGTATATTAATCCTTTATATCTTATATATTTATAATGTATTAATTATTACTATTCATTTAGGTTGGTGATGTAAAATGAAATATGTCGCTCTATAGAAGCAGTAATCTGCGTATACACACAGTTGGCATTTTCATTTTTCATATAACAGAATAAAATTATGAATTTTTTATATTTTAAGAATAGTAATAGTTTTATAAATATAATATTTATTCATTAAATATTCCCTTTAACCATCCATTTAAATCGGTAAATAAAAATGAATCGTGTAACTTCATTGAGGTGGTAGTCTGCACATAGATCGAACGATGTTTTTTTTATAAGGAAATAGGGAAAAGGTGGATAATGATTATTGAAAAATAATAATAAAATTAAATATAAAAATATTAATTATTTAATTATATTTTAATGGTAAAATTATTTTTTGATGTGAAAATTATAAAATAAAATAGCTTAGGGAGTATTAGTACTCACATTGAGAACTTGAGTTTTCCCTTGGAGGGTTTCTTGGTTATAGGGGAAATAGTAAAATTTCACATGACTAGAGGATTATGTTAATGAAATAGGATTATATATGAATTAAAATTGTCATATTTTTAAGAGGAATTGTAATTTTAATTGTTTCCTTGAAGGGGTGGTGGATGGCCCCTTTTATAAGGGGATGAAATGGTATATTTGTAAATTTAATTTTTTAATAAATTGATAGAACATGTTTCACTTGTAAAGTGAATACAAAGAGAAAAAATAATATAGTTCTTGATTATTTATTTTCTTGAATATATAAATCAAAAAAAATTTGAAAAAAATTTACACTTATTAAGTATTTTACCCTTAGATTTAACACTTTTACCATTTTTGGTTTTTACACTCGTAACTAATTTTTACATAAGTAATTTATTTTTTATTAATAAAAATGAAATAAAAATCATTATATATTTTGGAAGTAATAAATTAAAATGTAAATTCAATATAATAAATTATTATTTCTAGGGGTGATAAAAATTAATTTTAATACTAGCACACATAACACATAAAAACATTTTTTAGAGAATGTGTATTTTTTAGTATTAACATTATTTTTAGGATACAATTATCAATGTTTTTGAGTTTAAGGTAATTTATTGTTTTATTATTAACCAAATAAGAGTTATTTGGATTTCCATTTAATCCAAAATAGAATTCCAACTTGTGAAGAAATAATCTAAAGAAAAAAAATTCTATTAAAATAAATGATTAAATAAGTTTCAAAAAATTTATCCTAAGTTTTATAAATTCAATACATTATTTTTTAAAAAAATTAAATTATATTAATCATGATAAATATTTTTTCATTAAAAATGTTTCATGAATTTTGATGTCATATTTAAATCATTATGATTTCAAAAAAATTATCATATTTGTAAGGACATTAGTTTTCACTATTCACCTAAAAATCATTGTTTTCATAAAAATAGAAAAAATTGAAACTAAGTTAATATTATTATTATAAATCAAAATAAATTATTTAGTTATTAAAATTATAATTCCAAAAAAATAATATACATTTTTAATGGAAAATTAAAATTTATTCAAAAAAAATATTAGAAAGTAGTGTTTTTAAATATTAACAGTTTTGAATCTTATTTCATAGAAATTGTTAATTGAATTAGTTTTATTATATTATTCTTATAAATAATATATTTTAGAATCATTTAACCATACTATACTTAGTTATATAAAAAAAATTTATATTTCATAAAAATCCAATTTCAAAAGAAAAAAATTATTTTTAAGCTTAAAATTATTTTATTAATTATTTTTCTACAGTCATTGAATTTTATCGGTGCATTAGTATTGAAAAAGAACATTATTTTTATTTAAAATTCAAAATGTAAAATGTATAAAATATGTGTTAAATATTTATAAATAACTTATTACATTAATAATTTTTTGTTTATATTTTCCTAACATATATATACATAATACCTAAAGAAATCCACGCAAGACATAAGGATAAGGTCAGGTATAGAGGAAGTCATGGTTTGAGGTTCAGATAGCATGGATCTTGAGTAAATTTCAAATAACTTGAAATTATCTCTTAAAATATTTCTCTCAATCCATAATTATTGGAGTTTGGATAAGTCTTATTCTAGGGAAACCCATAAAGATGCCACCTCCTTTCCAAGCTCAGAAAAGTGAGGCTCATAAGGAAGACTCACACTACTCAATGAAATTCTGTATCCTTTGAACATAGTTTTCATATTGTGTTTAAATTTTTTTATAGCCGCTAATTTAGTATAAATCTCATAATTTTAAGATTTAATAATTTTATTTTAAATAATAAATGTTTCTTTTTATTTTGGTGTAGCTATTAAAACAAGATATTAAACATAATATTTATTTAAAGGTAAATTAATTCTAAAATATGTATTGTTAAATCATTAATAAACTAAAGATGATAATTTTTCCTTATATTGGACTTTTTAGGCTCATAATAATCAATTCATAGATTCATTGCACCATGGTTCTTCTTGAAAAGGTAAAATAGGTAACCCCATGGAGTAGCACTGGTGAATATAAAACCATTCACCAAATGTAATTTTAGTTTCTTCTATAACTTTTCTAGTTAAATGGGGTCATCCAATATCGACACTTTAATATGGTTAGATCTCTGGGAATGAGTTATATATATAAATTAACCTCTCGATCTTGAGGAAGATGAAACAAAACTTTAAGGAATATATTGACATAATCTCTTACAATGTGGTTTTATTCAAGGATATTACATTCCATTATCATAATAATTTATAATAAATAAGATTCCTTATATGGAATTAAAATCCATACTTTAGGTGTAGGTTCAAATGAAGATTTATAATTCTCTTTTCACTTGTATAGAATCAAAGGATGGTTTGGGATATAGATAGTGATTTTCTTATCCTGTAATTTGATATTGGATATATATATATATAATGATAACAATTTAATTCCCAATATAGTATAAAATTTTACCAAAATAAGCATAAAATAATTCATAACAATATTATTCCCATTAATTTTAATTGGGGTAGTTATATACTTGAGATGAAATAATTTAAAAATATGATTTTATCACTAATATATCAACCTACATGTCTTGAGATGATAATTTAATGTTTTTAGATAACTTTCATGATATGAATGAATTCATAAATCAATAATAAAATAGTAAATTTATTATTTTTAAATTAATAATAGGTGTAACAATCACTAATAAATTTAGATTCCCTTCTTTAGTAGTAGTCATGTCATAAGATATTCTTTATTCTTTGGATTTATAGGTTTGGGTCATTGTTTATCCTTAATTTCCCTTATCAATTTGAAATTATTTTCATTGTTTCAATGTTACTTCTAGTTTTAACATTGTAAATTAGGGGGAGGGTTGAGTAGAACCTTATTTTATTCCTTCATATTAATAAACTTTTATATGTAACATTGATATTCTAGAGATAGTGAAATGCACCAACCCCAGTTACCCAGAGTCAATGCATTATTACATAACATTTGCATGATTACAAGGATTCAAGTCCTGAAGGACTGATCAGTTTAGCAGTCTTGGAAAATAGATTACATACATGATCGTTACATTACACATTCTAACATACAACACAACATAAATAATCCTTTGAGAATTCCATTGTTCCCTTTAGCTTAACCCTACATAACAATCATAATGCACTTCTTGGAAATCCTAGGAAAATAAAACATAAGAAAGTGGTGAGCTCAGATGCTCAGTATGGGTAAATAATTTAGTGGAAGCTATAAACTTTTAAGGAAAGATGTGTAATAAAAGAAACATCCTTTTAAACATAAACATGAACATAATATGGAAAAAACTATATCAAACATTACCATATTAACATACACATGGATATTATACTAGTCTAATAATCACATGTAATAACTAATTTCATCATGAGGGAATGCATAATGCCAGACATTCTGAAACATTTTGTCAAGGCCTCAACCAAGATGTCTAAAAATGATTAAGGCCTCGGCCAAAACCATACATCAAATTGGGAAAGGCCTTGTCCAATTACACGTCTAATTGTTTCATGAGACCTACTGATGCATCGAGGAGCTATAGGGGGCTCCACCCATCACTTACTAAGTCCACTGCATTCCTCATATGAAAATATTGAAACATAACATAAACATTCATATTAAAACTAGCATGTGAAATGTCAATACATTAACCATAAACCATGAATAGTATAAAAATAGCACATTCATAGTCAAACATATCTTAGATCATTCAATAAAATATTGAATATTTTATTTATAATAAATCAACCTCAATCAAGAATAATATCCAAAAACGATGTTGACATAGTTGAAAATAATCATTAAAACCCTTTGAGGAAAATATCCTTTTTTTGTGAAATCATTTAAATGTAACGCAATTATAAAGGAATTCATTTAAAATATATTTTTGAATCAAAGTATCTCATAACACTTTGAAACTTTTGAAAATAATGATTATTTCAAAACATTCATGACCATATAAATAAATACTTAAAACCAATTTGAAAACACTGATATTTATTAAAAAGATTTAGAAAGATAAATCTTTAAAATATTTAAAATTCTGATCTTGATAAAGAGTACCTGTCAAAAATCCTTAAAATATTAATTTTGAAATCATTTTTATGAAAAATGGACGTGGATGATAAAAATGTCCCAGTAAATACTTACACATAAACAATCTCGGATAATAATGAGATTGAGGAATTAAACATTGCCTTGAACTTTTCCTTGGTCGAGGGTACGTTAACCTAATGTTTGATAGTTAAATCTGTTGGACGGAGAAAGAAAGGAAGTGATGGCAAGAGGGGGGGTGAATTGCCTTTTAAAAAATAATTAACAAATTAAAAATCAAAGTGAAAGTGCAGCGGAAATAAATAAGGCAAGACACAAAATTGATAACGGAGTTCGGCCTAAAACCCGGCCTACGTCTCCGCTCCCAACTCAACCATTGAGAGAATTACTACCGCTTGCTTTTCAATGGTTGTAGAAAGAAACCCACTAGACTTTTTACAGGTGAAGTCTAGCTCACCTATTGCAGCTTGCTTTTTAATGGTTTGAGAAAGAAACCCACTAGCCTTTTTACGGGTGAAGGCTAGCTCACCTTTGACTCAAGCCTTTTAAAAGGAAAGGCTTGACTAACCTCTTCACACCTTAAAGTTGGTGTGAAAACCCAAAAGAATGAAGGATGAGAGAAATGGGAGTTTGTAGGCACAAACTCAATTTAAAGCTCAAAATGATAAATAATGAAAAACCGTTATGAGGAGAAGCCTTGGGTGCCAATGATTGATTGGAGTTGATGAAGGCTGCTCCCAAGCTTCTATGGTGGTGCTCCTTGGATGAGGAATTGAGTTGGAGCAATTGGAGGTTCCTTGAAGTAGTCCGCCGGAGGTTTTCCAAATGATGAGAAATGTGTCCGTTGGCTTCACAATTGTTCCAGCTATGTTCCTTAGGCTTCTGGGGGTTCAAGGTCCTTTATTTATAGAGGGGGAACCCTCATATGGTCGTTGGAGGCCTTTGGAGCCGTTGGAAAGGGCTTCGGAGCCGTTGGGAGGCAAGTGGACCAGCCTGGTCAAAGGCCCAACGGCTAGTTTGACTGGCTCCACCGGCTGACCGGTACAGAGCCACCGGTTGGCCGGTGTGTGAAAAATGGGAGAGGGATCGGGCTCAGGCTCCACCGGCTGGCTGGTGAGGTGGCCACCGGTTGGCCGGTGCTGAGGCAGTAGCAACCACTGTGCTGGCTGGGTGCCACCGGCTGGCCGGTGCTGAGGCCACCGGTTGGCCGATGTGGAGGCAGTGGCTGGACTCTCGGTCTGGGCTCTACCGACTGGCCGGTGCTGAGGCCCCCGGTTGGCCGGTGCTCTGGACAGTGGAGAGCCTTTTGCCCAGGGTCCATCGGCTGGCCGGTGGTGAAGCCACCGGTTGGCCGGTGGACTGAATTTGAGTCCATTTTAGGCTTTTTGCCTTCTTGGCCTTCTTGGCCCAATTCCTTGGCAACCTGAAATTATGCCTATCATCCAAAAACACTTAAAACAAGATTAGATAAATAATTGAGTGATTCTGATCATGAAAATCAAACCACGAGGGGTACGAGAGGTACAACAATCTCCCCCTATTTTGATGATCACAATCACCAAAATAATCAATGTAAAAATGAAATGAAAGGCATGCTTTAAAAGATAAATTGAAAACAAGCAATGCATTAGAGAAAGATTTCTCCCCCAATCAACCAAGAATTTCTCCCCCTTTGTGATTATCAAAATAGCACGGGGCATAAAACTTGATTGAGGGATAAAGAGATTTTAAACAAATTGAAATTTTTGAAATTTGAATTGAAAGTTTTGAATTGAGATTTTGAAATGAAAAATTGAATAACAGTTTGAATTGAAAGTTTTGAAAAGAAAATTGAATTGAAAGTTTTGAAATGAAAGTTTTGAAATTGAAAAAGGGCTTAAATGATCCTAACTCCCCCTAAATAAAAACAACAAATCATCGGGGAGAGGTTTTTGGAACCGAGACAAATTTTGGCCCGGTAAGACTCGCTAAAAGAGATTTTTCAATCCATACTTGTTTAGTGGAGGGTCTTCTACTATAAAATTCATCATTGAAGAAAATAGTTTTGGGCCTACCATACCGGGCATTTTTACAATCGCACTCATAAATCATGTGCCTGGGTTTTTTACAATAATTGCAAAATTTGTTTTGAGAGCTCCCCCTTACAAAAATAGTTGGAGCATGGGAAGAGGAAGCTTGCTTGGAATAGCCAAGCCCTTCGGTGGTTCTAGTTACACGTTGGGAACCTAGTAGTTTGGTCAGATTTTGTTCCCCTTGGGTGAACTTAGCTAGGGATTCCCTTAAATCTTTGATAGTTGATTCCATGGAATCAATATCGGGAAGGTTTTGGATTTTGAGGGTCAACTCATCCTTCTCTTTGAGAAGTTGTTCTTTTTCGGAAGAGAGTTTTTTGAAATTATTTTTTAAAGAAACAAATTTGGAAGAAAGTTCGTGAAAACCTTCCTCCAATTGATCTCGCGCATGTTGGAGATCCTCATAAGACATTTTATTAAAAGAATTGGAAGAACTAAAGGATGAGGAGTCGGAAGATGTTACCTCATGAAATGTCATTAGGCATTTGTTACCATTGTCGCTCGAGGAGGAGGAGGAGGATGTGGAGCTATCACTCCATGTGGCCTTGAAAGCCTTCTTCTTCTCCTTTTGCTTGGCCTTTTTCTTGTTGAGTGGGCAATTGGGCTTGTAATGGCCTTTCTCGCCACACCCGTAACATGTTACCTTGGGCTCAGATTTTTCGTTGGGTTGAGCCTTGTGGGCCTTGCGAGCCTTGCGGGATTTCTTCTTCTTGTGCTTCTTCATGAACTTGTGCATCTTGCGGGCAAGATCCTCCATTTCGGAATTGCCGCTTGAAGAGGAAGAAGATGAGGAGGATGAGCTTTCTTCGTTTTGTACCTTGAAGGCGATGTTCTTTGGAACTTTGATCGGTTTGCCTTCCTTTTCAGCTTGCCTCCTCATGGTGATCTCGTAGGTCATTAGAGATCCGATGAGCTCTTCGACCGGCATGTTCTTGATGTCCTTCGCTTCTTGAATTGCCGTTACCTTTGGAGCCCATGAGCTTGGTAGGATCCATAGGATCTTCTTGACCATCGTTTCTGCAGAAATATTATCTCCAAGATATTTTCTACCATTGCAAACATCAGTAAAACGAGTAAACATTTCAGAAATAGATTCGGATGGATGCATGGAAAATGACTCAAAATCTCGACGATACATGTCCAATCGAGTATCCTTCACTTTGTTGGTCCCCTCATGGGTAACCTCTAATAGTTTCCAGATTTCGTGTGAGGAGGTGCATGTGGAAACTCGATTGAACTCATTACGATCAAGGCCGCAATGTAGAGCGTTCATGGCTTTGCCATCAAGCTCGAAATTTTTAATATCGCCTTGGGTCCATTTGGATTCATCGGGAGAGGAGAGAGAATAACCGTGCATGAAAATTTTATAAATGGGATAACCAATGCTTCTAAGAAAAGTGGTCATGCGGGTTTTCCAATAGTTATAGTCGGTTCCATCAAAAAATGGAGCACGACCCAAAGAAAAGCCTTCGGGGGCGAAAGAGGTTGATGCCATCACAATGGATCTTAAATTTGAAACCGGTGAAGGTATTACTCAAATTTTGCCTCTGATACCAATTGTTGGACGGAGAAAGAAAGGAAGTGATGGCAAGAGGGGGGGTGAATTGCCTTTTAAAAAATAATTAACAAATTAAAAATCAAAGTGAAAGTGCAGCGGAAATAAATAAGGCAAGACAAAAAATTGATAACGGAGTTCAGCCTAAAACCCGGCCTACGTCTCCGCTCCCAACTCAACCGTTGAGAGATTTACTACTGCTTTCTTTTCAATGGTTGTAGCAAGAAACCCACTAGCCTTTTTACAGGTGAAGGCCGGTTCACCTATTACAGCTTTCTTTTTAATGGTTTGAGCAAGAAACCCACTAGCCTTTTTACGGGTGAAGGGTAGCTCACCTTTGACTCAAGCCTTTTAAAAGGAAAGGCTTGACTAACCTCTTCACACCTTAAAGGTGGTGTGAAAACCCAAAAGAATGGAGGATGAGAGAAATGGGAGTTTGTAGGCACAAACTCAATTTAAAGCTCAAAATGATAAATAATGAAAAACTGTTATGAGGAGAATCCTTGGGCGCCAATGATTGATTGGAGTTGATGAAGGCTGCTCCCAAGCTTCTATGGTGGTGCTCCTTGGATGAGGAATTGAGTTGGAGAAATTGGAGGTTCCTTGAAGTAGTCCGCCGGAGGTTTTCCAAATGATGAGAAATGTGTCCGTTGGCTTCACAATTGTTCTGGCTATGTTCCTTAGGCTTCCGGGGGTTCAAGGTCCTTTATTTATAGAGGGGGAACCCTCATATGGCCGTTGGAGGCCTTTGGAGCTGTTGTAAAGGGCTTCGGAGCCATTGGGAGGCAAGTGGACCAGCCTGGTCAAAGGCCCAACGGCTAGTTTGACTGGCTCCACCGGCTGACCGGTACAGAGCCACCGGTTGGCCGGTGTGTGCAAAATGGGAGAGGGCTCGGGCTCAGGCTCCACTGGCTGGCCGGTGAGGAGGCCACCGGTTGGCCGGTGCTGAGGCAGTAGCAACCACTGTGCTGGCTGGGTGCCACCGGCTGGCCGGTGCTGAGGCCACCGGTTGGCCGATGTGGAGGCAGTGGCTGGACTCTCGGTCTGGGCTCTACCGGCTGGCCGGTGCTGAGGCCACCGGTTTTCCGGTGCTCTGGACAGTGGAGAGCCTTTTGCCCAGGGTCCATCGGCTGGCCGGTGGTGAAGCCACCGGTTGGCCGGTGGACTGAATTTCAGTCCATTTTAGGCTTTTTGCCTTCTTGGCCTTCTTGGCCCAATTCCTTGGCAACCTGAAATTATGCCTATCATCCAAAAACACTTAAAACAAGATTAGATAAATAAGTGAGTGATTGTGATCATGAAAATCAAACCACGAGGGGTACGAGAGGTACAACAAAATCATAGTTATTAAATTATACTATAACCATATACATAAATATGATATCATATATGATCTTCTAATATTTCCTTTTAGTATTATCGTTGTTTCAGTGTTAACTGATTCGTTCTCCTTTATATGCTTGGTTACATAAGCCAAGTTTGTTATGAATAGGATATATTTGATTTATATAAAGAATTATATTATGTCATTAAAAATTATTTTTAACCATCAAATGAAAATTAGTTTAGAATGGATATGATGGGGAATGAATCTCATCGCGTTCGTGGAGACAATAATCCATACGTACGCACGAACGCTACTTCCATTTCATTTTTCATTTTAAAAGGAATTAAAACCAAATGATACATAAGTATATTATTATTCCAGTATAATATAATATATTATATATGTAACTTAAGTTCATTAACACCATCCTTTATACATTCCATGTATAGTATGAATGAGTCATATCACTTTGAGGGGACGGTAGTTCGCACTTACTCAAATGAAATTATCGTATATATTTACAACATGAAACGAATAATCATACAGTATAAAATGGAATTAAAGAATATTATATATAAAATAAATATCATAAATATAATATTTAATTATAGTTTCATCATAATGGGCACCATGATAGGCGGTAGGAGATAATTGAACAATCATCATTTCGTGAGGCGTTTGGTTGTCATCCACAGAAACATTATGTTCTTCACCCATTAGATAGAGGTGTGTGTAAGTGTAGTTCTAATCCTTCTCATAAAAACATCCTAGTATATTGAGGATAATGTATTTGTTACAAAATAAAATAATAAAAAGATTTTATGGGATGGATAAGTAAAATAAAATAAAAGAAGTTAAGAGAAATCGTTACCTTGAATTTGGGTAACTCTCTTTGGTTTGAACCAAAAGAAATATTGAAGTGTCTTCTGCATAAGTTAAGGCTTCTAGGAGGAGGATATATATGTAGGGAGCTTAATTTGGCAGAGTTTTGATGAGCCAAATGGCTTTGAAGGTGTGAATTTGAGTGCAGGGTGAGTGCCCTTTTAAAAGAGAGGTGAAGGGAACCTTTGGAAAAGAGTGAAATATTATTTTATAATAAATTCATATTTGGTTTATAATAGCTCCAAACTGATTTATTTCGAGTCTAAGGTGGTTATGGGTCGAAAACCACCCAACCAATAGGTTTTAGATAGGTTTAGGTCACTATATTAACCTTATCATTTATATTTAACTCTTAATTAAATAGTTTGACATTTACCATGTCTCTTTGTATTTTTATATTATATGGTTAATAAACATACTATATACTTCCAAGAGAACCCCAAGTGGTTAATTAATTATAAACCTATAATTATATAAGTCCTTTTTCTTAACCTTAGATTTTTAGGAATATTATATCAATTAATAATATAATATTTGTTTTAAAAACTCTTTTGTGTCAATTTTGACACTATTTAATAATTGATTTTTCTTAAAGTCTTAAAAACTTTATTAATTCAAAATAAATTAATTTAATCGATCCTAACATGTCATATTAACCTTAAATTTCGTGGATAGCATCAAAACTTTCAAATTATATTTATTTTAACATTTATAATACCATTTATTTGATTCTTTCATTATTAAGAAAAATATTACATCATCATTGTGTCATAAATAAATTTAATTATTCAATGTCTAAAAATTATAAATAAAATACCATTATGTATGAAATCTTTTTATCTTTCTAATTAATGTTTATTGTATGAGATATAACATATATAACCTTATGTAAAAAATTTTTTACTAAAATATATATGATTTTGTCATTTTTGTATTTACTTTAACTTAATTAATATAGTGTCATTATCACTTACAAGTGGCTCCATGGGGTCCCAAAATCGACCCAAAGAAGCCCATGGTTGGAAATATATTATCCAATATGGTTAGTACACGTGTTAGGGTAGTTTAATATTATTATAATATTATTTTTTACCCTCATTTACCTGATTTACTTTTTACCCACGGTAAATAAAATATTTACTGAAGTAATTATTCATAATGTCTAAAAATAAAAGTTACCTATTTACAAAATTTGGATATCCTGATTGAAAATATGAAATCCATTTTTCTAAATTCAAAATACAGAAGTGGAAAAAATTAATTCAAAATTAATTCCTATTGTCAAAACAAAAAGTGTGTTTTTTATGAAATAATAACTATCAAAAGATTGACACTTGTTTATGTCCAGTTTAAATGCGAAATTACATCCAATGACCAAAATTGGATTAAATGGTAAAAATATAATCTAATTATACTTTAAAACCACTCATTATTATAATTTATAACTATAATTTATTTTGATTAGAAAGGTTGTTTTTAATTATAATTTAGTATTTTTCACTATTCATCAAAAATTGAATGTTTTCAGAAAAATACCAAAAATTCATCCTAAGATAATTTTGATATTTTGAAATAAAAAATGATGTCCAATTTGAATAATAAAATTTATAAAATTTCAAAAAGTGGTATTACTATTCATAACGACTACTTTGATTGGCCGCGATGTGTTAGAATCTCGAAGTTGCGTACAATGCAAGCTATTACATTATTCAAAGGGAAACGTACTGTGGAATCTTGGGGTGTTACATTTTCCCCTCCTTCAAATAATTACGTCCTCACAATTTGAAATTGTTCTTTGAAAATAAAAGGTTGAAAATAGAAAATACCTTTGTGGAAAACTCACATCAGAAACAGGGTTAATAAAAATATAACTTTAAAAGAAAGAAAGAGAAGTAAAAAGGTCACCATAGATAACCCATACTATGATTCTATGAAAACATGGATATGGAGGAGAAACAAACCATCAAGGTCTGATGGAGAGTTGTGGAAAATATGATTAGGAGAAAGTTAACAACCAGAAAATCACAAACTTTTGATTGGTTAAACGGTCTTTGATTCTCCAATAAGAAAAGTTAACCGAAAACATTTTTGTTTTAAGTTACCTTTCATAAAGTTGAGGAATTTATTTATGATATTTACTAAGTGTTAGATTTGGTGTCCTGAGATCCAACTTTTTGTACTTTGATTACGTGAATGTACACTTATTATATATTGTTCATTGTTCTGCATTACTATAATATAATAATGTCCTGGAATATTTGTTGCATTGACAAGGCCATGGCAGATCCCCGCTATGATGAGAACCTTGAAATGTTATAACAATATTCTTAAATAAAGTTATATGGTTGGATGAAATACTATGACAGGACACATAGTATACGGACCTTCATGTGTGAGTACTCATAAGAAGATGAGACTCTCTCTCATGGAGTTCTCACTTAGTAATCTCCAAGATAGGAGATTATGAGAACAAACCTGCTAGTAGTAGTTCTGCATGTCTTGGTGTCATCGGATATTGCTATCTGTGAGTGTGTGTAATGGTCCTTAGACTGGAATATTGTCATTAACTCACGTCATGACTCGCGTACTTAGACTTGCTGATTAAAATGTCATGTAAAAAGTTGGCGGGAAGTAGGGTACGTTGAGTGCGTCATGAATGACATGTTTTTAATGTATAAGTCGAGGAAGGATTTCTCCCTTCCATATTTATGGAAGTAGATATCTCGGGCCCTTTGATTGAAATAGAACTGTCGCCTAAATTCCATGTCCATGGTGTAACAACGAGTTTATTTATGGAAGTCAAAGAATGAAAGATCAAGCGTATAGGTTTATGATACTGCCATGAAACCTGCTTGATGAGACTTTGAGACAATGGGATTAAATTACACAGTAAGCGTTTGTATGAGGTGACACATCAATGAGTTGTCAACTTCTTTCTCTTGGGTTCCTTGACCCGTTGCTAGACAGTAATCTTGGACTTTAGGCAAGTCCGCCTAATGCCAACGAGAAAGAGGCCTAGAGGGCCACACACTAAGTGTATCTAAGTATATCAAGTAGAATAAATATTATTCTCGTGCGTGGCTTAATAATTATTCAAGGAAGCCTAAATCATTTTAATGTTGCAGGAAGAATAAAATAAAAACAAGTACATGTTGTGTATTAATGATTACATGTCGTGTAGTTTTCGTGAAAACAAGTACACGCTGTGTATTAATGATTACACGCTGTGTAGTTTTCATTTTGGAAAGGAAATGAAAAAACAACTTCATGTCATGTATTAATGATTACACGCCATGTAGTTTTGTGAAAAACAAGTACACACTGTGTATTATTAATTACACGTAGTATTTCCAGTCGGGATTTTAAGGATTTAATATTGTTTTATTAAATGATATTTATTATAATCAATGTGGCCGCATGTCAAGGAATTAATTATTCGACAAGGGGTTTTCAATAAGAGTTAATGAAATAAATAAAACATGTAACGTGTTTATTTATTGTCATAAATCTACAACCTCAAGACCGACTATAAATATCCTCACAACCCCTACACTTTTCCCTAATCGTTGTGCACAACAATTCTGGAGAATTATTTCAAGGCCGAAAGAATATCTTCCTCCAAGAATGATCTCAATAACGATAGAGATCCTCTTCCATTGGATCAACACGATCTAATACGTACAACTCAAGCAAAGGTTTATCTACGCTAGCACCCAGAGACTCCTTTGGCAATGTCCAGATATACGAGGAACATGTGTGGATCACCGCTAGAGAAAGTCTTGTGATTACCCATACCCTCACGGTCTATCCCTTTGCCAATTTCTAGATCCTAAGGGTGGTGTCTCAGTGGTAGGACGTCATTTCAGTGTGTGACCGATTGGTGTGCGGCCGATCAGCATGCGACTGACCGGTGTGTGACAGATCAGCATGCGACCGATCGGTGTGCGACCGATCGGCGCGACCGATCAGTGTCACCCGGCCTTTTCGGGTTTCTCTTCTACAGTTTTTCCCATAACGCCCCTTTTAGGCCTTTTTAACCCTTTTTAAGTGGTTCAAATCCATTTAAAGCCCATAATTAATACCCAAAAATCCCGAGAAACCTCCCCAATGGGGGATATTAAATAACAACTTAATACCAACTTGTGTAACTGTCCAACCATGTGGGAAACCACGATCTGACTTCAAAGGCGTTCAAAATTCCATATCCCATAAGAATAGGATCTCATCTTTATATCTCCTACTAGAGCTTCTTCCTTCCCCTCGTTGGATGGATTTCTTTCTTCTCCCTGGTGCGCCTGGAGTCCCTCCTTTCCGATGCTTGTGGTGTGAATTTTATAGAGTCTTTATGCTCTTCTTTGGAGTTTCGGATGTCCCTCCCCTGCAAGTCGCGCTTTCCCCTATTCTTGGCACGTGGAGAAGAACTTCGATATTTGATCAATCAAGTAGGGATTTTTCCTTCATATCTCCTTACTGTGTATCATGGGGGTGGGTACGCTATTGTTTCTGTGGATATTGATGAAACCAAACTTAATGAAGATACTTAATGGACCTTAAAAATGATGGGGGTGTGATCGATATTCTGGTATACTCTTTTTTTTATATGTGTTGTGAATTGTATGGGCTTATGCCCCTGAAAATCATGGTTGTTTGTGGTCTTTCCCTTGCGCACTAATCAACCATGTCTTCTATGATGATTAAATAACTATAACATGGAAATTGGTTAATTTCATAAACTCATATGGTTGAATGAATGCCTAGTGAACATGAAACCCTTGTGTGGTCACCCCGGTTAACCAATAGAAGGAAGAAACTAATGAATTATGTGCAAGAACCTGGAAGTTTCCTTATTCTGTTTTGGTAGTGGGTGTGTCTTTCCTGCTAGATTCTTATGGGTGAAAGTGGGTGAGTATGGGATCCTCCATTGTGGTACGATTGTTGGTTGTGAATCTGAAGTGGTGTGGTTGCTCTTCTGTGACACGAACACGGGTAGAATACTCTATTGTTGAGAAATCGTTAGTTCCTGGTTTTGGGGACATGGGGCTGTGTCTCAAGTTTTTCTTTATTTCTAGTACTTTGAGGGATCTCACTTATCCCTTTTGTGGTATTTTTTTTGGTTCCATTACTTCGTGGGATCTCACTTATCCCTTTTTTGGGGTTTTCTTTGGTTCAAGTGCATTGAGGGATCTCAGTGATTACCTTTGTTGTTGTAACTTCACAAGATAACTGGGTGTGAATTCTTAAGTTTCTATTTGGCTGTTTCTCTTTCCTTAACTTGTGTTTATGCCTGTTAGTTTCCCATTAGTGTAGAATTCACTTAAATGGGTTTGATTGAACATGAAACAAGAAGGATTTAAATGAGGAGTTGGTTTTGGGAATGAGTTGTGGCTTGGCCGTGAGTATTGTGCCTTCATTTATGAATGAATAGTAATGAGGATTTTTGTGCTAGGGTTGGCTTTGGAAACCCTAGGTTGGGATGAGTGCTTGTTACCTATACCTATATCTGTAGCTTTTATGTTTCTAATTCACACCCCACCCAAGTTGAGCACTTTAGTGTCGAACACCCCCATTTCATGGGGGAGGGTGTTTTTTCCAACACTCCTATGAGTGGCTGGTTATTAGCTCCTTTATTATCCCTTTACCGAATACCCAAGAATCTTAGGGTAGGTTGTGATGGCCTGAAGTCCGTTATTAGCCCAAGAATCTTTAGAAAGGGTAGTTGTGGTGGTTTCCCCAGGTGTTTGCGGGCAGGTTGTTTCCCAAGTGTCTTTGGGATGAGGCCTGGGTGTCTTCAGGCATGATAGTAGCTTTCTGGCCAAGGTGTCTTCGGGCATGGAAGTAGTTGTTCTGACCCAGGTGTTTTCGGGTGTCATTATGCGTGGTAGTTGTGGCCCAGGTGTCTACGGTTAGGATGTGTGGTTGTGGCCCAGGTGTGTGCGGGCGGGGAGTGGCAGTGGGACTGCGGTGAGAATGGCGGGATTGGTTTGATGCATAGGATGTCTTCAATAACTAGTGGGAAAGTGGCGTGGGGTGCCCAAATATCAATGTGCTATAACTATACTTTACTTGCCTTGAATTATTTGGGTGAGTGTGCCTTGGTGAGGCTTGGGTGGATAGTTTTCCTTACTAGGTGCTTTGGTTTCTCTTTTCTCACAGGGCATTAGAATGCTTACCCACTTGTGCATGAGAGATTTTGGTTTTTTCTACTGGGTATACTTGTATGCTCACCCTACGTATATAAAACTGCATTCATGATTCTATGAGGACTTTATGGATCGTGCGGGACTCTACTAGATCGGACCTTGGGGCAGTTACTGTTGTCGTTTTACTTTTTCTTGGTACTTTACCTTTGGAGTTTTTGTGGCTTGTGTCAATTACTGTTGAACATGCATATGGGAATGGGTTACTTTTGGCTTTACCTTTAATTTTAGATTTGGTATTTTTGTGGTTGCTATCTTATCTCTTGATCATATAAAAATAAAAATGGTAATGCCTTCCATTTTCTTTGAGATTTTATACCCTTGGTGCTGGTCGCCACTACGGGAACTATTGAAGGCGGGTTTCATGGGTCATTATATCTCCTTCAACATAAATAAGGAAGGGTCTGGAAATCTGTTGTCCCTTCCCTCTTTTTGGTGAAGGCGGGTCGTGACAAGTCTACACTTGGCTTCTATGATGCAACGACGAATCACATCGTATCGTGATCAAGAATATCAACGAATAAAGAACACCCAAAAGTTACTTCTTTTCAATTGATTAAATTAATTATAATCAACCTATAATGATCCTACATTGTGGTTCTAGTACATTCTTTTTCTTTTTCTATTTCTATTATTTGATCCATGGAGACTGGCATTTATCGTCGTATTGATCCCGGATTGATCATTGCTAATGACAAAAATCCAAGTGGGCACATCCACCCACGAGCTTCCGCTGCGCCCAGAACCTTCACTAAGAAAGTAAGGAAATATACTTACTTGTCATATAGACTTTCATTCTTTACTAAATTTTTACCACAAACTCATCTTTCACTCCAAAAGGTAATAAAACTCAAAAATATTCAATTTATCCTAACCGTATAGGGTTCCAAAAAAATGAATTTGTAATTTATCTATCAAAACATTTAAAAATAAAACTATATTATACAAACCAGGACACCACATAGGCCAGTGGTAGGTGATGCAGCCTTGTCGCCCTTTGGTTGCGGGTTCTAGTCTTGCGGCCTTTCCGGATGCGACGGGTTGTTGCCCGACCTTCAGGGTATCCTTTTTATAAAAATCCAAAAATAATCTTAAGAAATTTTTTAACCTTAAACCTGAGTTTCCAATGTCCAACTTAATCTATTCCAACTTTTAGATTTATCCAAAATACTTATGTCCAAACTCATAGTCCAAAAATATATAAGGAATCTAAACACAATGAAGATCCTTTTTTCACGTAATAACATGTGAATACCTTCATTATGTATTCTTTTAAAACATGGTAACACTCTAAATTACCATAAAACCTTATTCATTACACTCATGCTCCCTTATTCCTTATATAGTACTAGATATATTCCTTATATCCAAAAACTTTGAATACTCCAATAATGATGAAATAAACAAACCATTAATCAGTTCCAAGGTAGTCAAGAATATCCAATATAATTTATCCAAATCAACCATCTCTTATTCCAAAATTAATACCTCGGTATCAGGACCATATTAAGGATTACATTTCCTTCAACCATGTATTTCCAAAAAAGTTTAACTTGCTATTGAGTCATATTTCATAGTACCATATAATCTCAAATCCTCAATTAAATAGTACCCTAGTACAATCCTTATTTATTTCCATAATTCATATAACTGGTACATCATCAATACAACACTGAAATTAAATAATTCTTTAATAAAAACATAAGAAAACTAGTCATTCCTCTTCATCTGTGGTAGTATCATAACTTGATTACTGTCCAATAGAATCATTTGAGGAATACTATGATGACTAGGACATTGACTCGTGTAGTGTCCCAACTCCTTGCAGATGAAGCATTGTACATTTGAAACCTTTTTCTTAACCTTGCAATCATGTACTTGGTTCCCTTTTTCTTCACACTTATAACAAACTCACATTCCCTTCGAGAATTTACAAAGGTTATTCTTTCCAAAGTTATGACATATGGGAAAATCCTTTTTTCCCTCTTCCCTTTATCCATATTTCTCTCTTCCATCCTTTTCTTCTCTTTCTTCCCTTCAAATCCATAGGACATAGAGAATTATTTACTTATCTTATTAACAGATGATACTATTTATTCATATGATGAGAATATGTAGGAGACTATTTCCCTTTTAAATTTTGGCTTAATACCATGAAATATATGATCCTTTTTAATCTTTTGATCATGCATATTGCAGGAGTTCTCATTCCTTCTACTAGGCTCCATTTCTAAACAATGGCACACACTAGGTTATTTTTATGAATCACAATTCATAATTCCAAACTTGTAAAATACATAACATAAATTGAACAGTTTATGGATATAATCCATAATCATAAAAATGTTTTCTTTGAGGAGTTATATACTCACAAATCATTCATAATGATTTATAAAGAAAATGAGAATTATCCTAAGCATATCCCCCAGGAGTGTCGTAACCAAGAGTGCAGCAAAGCCCGTTGTCATACACCAGTTCGCGTTCGAGTCTAGCTCAAAGCGGTGTTTTCAGGTTTTACCCCTAGGTACATATGTTCCAGATTCGCATCTACCTACTCGTATCTAGACAGGGATGTATTGCTTGGAAGACTCACAAAAATCTATACAATTACAAAATTCTAGGAAGTTATTATATACTAATCTTCAAAGTCTATCTTAGGGTAATGTGCTATAATCAGATTTTATCTAAATCTAGTTTCTAAGGTTATTGCTAAACTTCCTATGATACCAACTGTAATGCCCCGACCCTAGTTACCCAGAGTCAGTGTATTATTACATAACATTGGCATGATTACAAGGAATCAAGTCCCGAAGGACCGATCAGTTTAGCAGTCTTGTAAAATAGATTACATACATGATCATTACATTACACATCCTAACATACAACACAACATAAATAATCCTTTGAGAACGACATTGTTCCCTTTAATTTAACCTTGTATAAAAATCATAATACACTTCTTGGAAATCCTAGGAAAATAAAACATAAGAAAGGGGTGAGCTCAGATTCTCAGTAAGGGTAATTAATTTAGCGGAAGCTATAAACTTTTAAGGTAAGATGTGTAATAAAAAAATATCCTTTTAAACATAAACATGAACATAATATGGATAAAATAAATCAAACATTACCATATTAACATGAACATGGATATTATACTAGTTAAATAATCATATGTAATAACTAATTTCATAATGAGGTAATGCATAATGCCGGACATTCTGAAACATTTTGTCAAGGCCTCAGCCAAGACGTCTAAAAATGATTAAGGCCTCGGCAAAAACCATATATCAAATTTGGAAAGGCCTCATCCAAATACATGTCTAATTGTCTCATGAGACCTACTGATGCATCAAGGAGCTATAGTGGTCTCTAATCGTCACTTACTAAGTCCACTGCATTCCTCATATGAAAATGTTGAAACATTACATAAACATTCATATTAAAACTAGCATAAAAAATGTCAATACATTAACCATAAAACATGAATGGTATAAAAATATCACATTCACAGTAAAACATATCATATCTCATTCAATACAATATTGAATATTTTATTTATAATAAATCAACCTCAATCAAGAATAATATCCAAAAATGATGTTGACATAGTTGAAAATAATCATTAAAACCCTTTGAGAAAAATCTAATTTTTTGTGAAATCATTTACATGTAACGCATTTATAAATAAAGTAATTTAAAATAAATTTTTGAATCAAAGTTTGCCATACCACTTTGAAACATTTGAAATTAATTATTATTTCAAAACATTCATGTCCATATAAATAAATACTTAAAACCATTTTTAAAACATGGACATTAATTAAAAATATTTTGAAAGATAAATCTTTAAAACATTTAGAATTATGATCTTGATAAAGATAACCTTTCAAAAATCCTTAAAATATTCATTTTGAAATCATTTTTATGAAAAATGGACATGGATGATAAAAATTTCCCAGTAAATACTTACACATAAACAATCTCAGATAATAATGAGATTGAGGAATTGACCCTTACCTTGTACTTTCCCTTGGTTGAGGGTATGTTAACCTCCTTTATAATATTTAAATCACAGTTATTAAATTATAAAAAAACCATATAAATAAATATGATATCATATATGATCTTCTAATATTTCCTTTTATTATTATCGTTGTTTCGGTGTTAAATGATTCGTTCTCTTTTATATGCTTGGTTACGTAAGACATGTTTGTTATGAATAGGATATATTTGATTTATATATAGAATGATATTATGTCATTAAAAATTATTTTTAACCATAAAATTAAAATTATTCTTGAATGGATGTGATGGGGAATGAATCAAATCGCGTTCGTGGAGACGGTAATCCGTACGAACGCACAAACGCTACTTCCATTTCATTTTTCATTTTAAAAGGAATTAAAACCAAATGATACATAGGTATATTATTATTACAGTATAATTTAATATCTTATATATGTTACTTAATTTCATTAAAACCATTCTTTATATGTTCCATGTATGGTATGAACGAGTCACATCACTTTGAGGGGGCGGTAGTCCGCACTTCCTCAAATGAAATTATCGTATATATATACAACATGAAAGGAATAATGGTATGCTATAAAATAGAATTACAGAATATTATATATAAAATAAATATCATAAATATCATATTTAATTATAGTTCCATCATAATGGCCACCATGAGAGGCAGTAGGATATAATTGAACAATCATCGTTTCGTGACGCGTTTGGTTGCCATCCACAGAAACATGTTCTTCACCCATTAGATTGAGGTGTGTGTAAGTGTAGTTCTAAAAATTCCTATAAAAACATCATAGTATATTGAGTATACTAGTTTTGTTATAAAATAAAATAATAAAAAGAGTTTAGGGGTTGGAGAAGTAAAATAAAATAAAAGAAGTTAAGAGAAATCGTTACCTTTAATTTGGGTAACTCTCTTTGGTTTGAACCAAAAAGACTCTTGAAGTGTCTTCTGCCTAAGGTAAGGTTTCTAGGAGGAGGAGGGGGATGTAGGGAGATAAATTTGGAAGAGTTTGGACGATAAAAATGGCTTTTAAGGTGTGAATTTCAGTGAAGGAGGAGTTCCCTTTTGTAAGAGGGGTGAGGAGCACCTTTTGAAAAGAGTGAAGTATTATTTTATAATAAATTAATATTCGGTTTATAATGGCTCCAAACTGATTTATTTCGAGGATAAGGTAGGTATTGGTCGAAAACCACCCAAAAAATAGGTTTTAGATAGGTTTTGGTCACTATATTAACCTTATAATTTATATTTAACTCTTAGTTAAATAGTTTGACATTTACCATGTCTCTTTGTATTTTATATTATATGGTTAATAAACTTACTATATACTTCCAAGATAACCCCAAGTGGTTAATTAGTGATAAAACTATCATTATATAATTCTTTCTTCTGAGCCTTATATTTTTAGGAATATAATATCAATTAATAATATAATATTTGTTTTAAAAACTCTTTTATGTCAATTTTGACACTATTTAATAGTTTATTTTTGGTAAAGTCCTAAAAACATTATTAATTAAAACTAAATTAATTTAATCAACCCTAACATGTCATATTAACCTAGAAAATTCGTTTATGGCATCAAAACTTTCAATTTATATTTATTTTAACATTTATAATACCATTTATTTGAATCATTCATTAATAAGGAAAATACTTCATCATCATTGTGTCATAAATAAATTTAATTATTCAATGTCTAAAATTTATAAATAAAATACCATTATATTCTCTAATATAATACCCAAAAATAATTGTCCCATGATCTATTACAAATTTTAATGACCCACATCTAATACACCTAATATTATATCATCATTAACAGAAATAATGTCAATAAATCTAGAGTTACAGTCTCTTTGGAAAATTAGATACATCGTAAAAATTTATATAATATATAAGTATTATTTTATTTCAATCATTATGATTCCCTCCCTTATAGAACAATACTCTTACCACTTCATAAGATAACCATTGGACATATATAAAATATGGGTGATTTATAAAGTATATTAAAGGTGTAAAATATAATAAAATTAGGGTGACATGTCACAATAGTTAATATTCATCACATTGAATTAATCATTTCATTGTGTTATAACAGATAATAATTTATAAAAATTTGGTAATAACGAGAACATTAGGATGTGGAACTATCATAAGGAAGTTCATTCGAAACATCAATCCTGTATCACTACCAAGACCTCAGAAACATGGTTCAAGGATCACTACCATGACATCATTAACATCTATCAAGGCCCACTTACTATACATCATAATCTTAGGTTAAGTCACATAACTATAACATCATAACAAAACAGCCAAATCTCACTGTACATGATCATTCATAATGATCTCATGAGATATAAATCATTACCCAGTCACTTGGGGTGTTGTAAAACCATAGTTCCACTCATCGATATAATATTTCACGAAAAATGTTCTATATAGAAAATAAACTTACATAAATCATAATCATTAAACTAATACCTGAAAATTAAATGGGTTACATAATGCTGTCAAAAGTCTTAGTTAAAAGGTGAATCATGTAGATTCCTAAAGTATTAAATAAGTATATAATTTTTATACTCAAAGGTCACAATCAATATATAATAAAATAATTCAAGGAATGAATGAAATAGATAAGGTGGAGGAATATCATATGAATAATATTTAAAAAATATAAAGAAACCTAAAAATATTCACTTGTAAGATTCTAAGAGTTCAAATTAAAGAAACATTAGAAAGGGAAAAATAAGTGCATGAATATCCCCACTATAAGTAAGGTAAGATAAGTATAGATATAATTATTATTTAAAAAATGAAGCATAGATGACATAAATTAAATTTAATATAAATACAAAATGGTAGGAGATATTGATATATAGTGATAGATAACATAAATTCCATAACAAAAATAGGAAAGAAGGAACCCTTACCTCTATTCTCATCTTTCTTCAAACACTTATCCAACATTCTAAATAGTCAATTCCAGACATTAATTACTTTATTGGGAACCTTTTTACTATTTATTACTTCTATTGTAATTCTTTTTTATCATTTTTTATTTATTTAATAATTTAATATAATATGTGACATTGTTTAGTGATTTTTTGAGTTATAGTTCTAAATCGCATCGATATTGAGGTAATGATTGAAATCCACTATTATAATATTAAAAAATTTCTATAAGTGTAAATTTATATGGTTCATATCATTCCATAAGTGACACATATTAGTAGATTAGCTGATAGTTAAAATTATGATAATCTTTCTAGGTATGTTTTTTAGGGTTAAAAATAGCTACAATTATTAAAATTTAATGTGATTTTTACCATTCCTATTTTTTCTTTTTTAAAATATGGAAATTATATTATTTGATTATTATGTTACATTTAATCATTAAATTAATTTTTATGAATAGTTATAAAATACATAAGTGAAAAATAAAACATTATAATTCACTTATGTAGCGTAAAACTAAAAAGAGTAATTTAATGATTATTTAGATGGTTTAGAAAAAGTAATGTTAAAATAAATACTAATTTTTTCTAGAAAAATAAAAGGTATAATAAAACTTCAATTTAAATGTAAATTTCATTTATTTATTATATTATTGAATGGGTAAGATGATAATTTCAATTGAAACTTGGGTTTTTAAACTCTTACCACACACCTTTCACTATAGGAAAAAATTGATATAGCTACATATTTTTTACATTTCCCACATTTATAAACATAGTGAATAAATTTTTCCTTATTATATAAAAATTTGGTTAAATAGTGTGTAGGAAAATTTAGTTGTGTTTAGAGCATGACTTACCCACATCAATATTAAATGACGATAAATGATGATTATTTTTAACTCACGACCACTTAGATAATATTATAAGTAACAGAGAATGTGAACCATTGGTCCAAGGGATTGATTATTGTTATTTTTAAATAATTTTCTGTTTATATATAGATTAATATTAATATTTCAATAATTCTACATATAAAATAATTCTTATGTAATTTAATTAAAAATAACATATTAATATTATTTTATTATTATTATTACTACACTATTATTAATTTTTTTTCAAACAAACATTTTATTTTACTTTTTGGTTTATCCCCCTTTTAATTATTTTGAGAGAGAACCCTTGAATTACAATTATTGAAATTATTATGAAATATAATTAATAAAAATATTATTTATAAAAATTAATATTTTTTATAAATAAAAAATACTACTTAAAATTATTATGTATTAATGAAAATAGAATTTATATATTTATTATATAATATTAAAAAAATTTATTTATACTATTATTATAATTATTAGTTAATATAAATATATAAATTTTTACTTTTATTATTATTATTATTCAATATTATTATAAATATTATTATTATTATTATTATTTAATTTCAATATTAACATTATTTTTATCTGTGAATTATGTTAATTATTAATATATGATTGTTAATACTAAAGGTTATTAGGACCCAACTTGTTTCAAATAATTAATGATATTATTAAGACTATTTTTTATATAATTAATACCACTATTATGTGTTAATTAATAATTTTTTAATTAATATTCTATTTTTAATTATTAATATACTATAAAAAATACATATTCTTATTTTGTTGAAGAGATTCCAAAAAACAACATATACACACAAAATCTATAGTGGATGATGCCTCATCCATCATTATAATTATTTACAAGCATCCAGTGAACTTTTTTTATTACATGTCAATGAGAAAAAGGAACTACTTGTATGGCCCTTTGAAGGCCCACCTTATTTGACCCTTAAGAGGCTCTTTATTTGTTGATATTTAAGGCCTGTTTTTTCACTTTATCCTAAAATCCCTTATGAATATTGATAAACATGAAGGCCCATGATTATGTCCAAGAAGGCCTTTATTTTTTTAATAACCCAAATGCCCTTCTACATGAACCACTAACACGATGTCAAATTTTTCACACCAAGAACCATACACTTTTTTCAGGACCTCATCCATCCAAAGGTACCCCTCCTGGGTTGACAGTGAAGGAACAATGATAATGAATCCCCAAGTCCCACCACCAAATGGTCTTGAGTTGGAGATAATCACTAAGGGTATAAAAATATCAATTATGGGAGGAAATACCCTATATAATATATGCAGGACTAGGGATAGGATAAATCCACAGAATGAAAATCAATGTCATTATATAAAAGAAAGTAATCCAAAACCACCGCACCATGCATGAGTAATGTAAAAAAATATAAGAGTATATAAATAAATACTAAAAAGAATGTCTATGGTAGAAATATAGAAACAATCCAAAGGTCTAAGCTATTAATTTCCAGCACAGTCCATGAATTTCTCATGAAAACCTAAAAAATAGTTTGTATATATGTAGGGTGAGTATACAAGTATACTCAGTAGGATATTCAAAGTCTCTCATTTACATGTGAAATAAGTATATTGATGAACCAGTGAGAAAACAGCATAATCAACAACACTTAAATAGGTCAACTGACCGAGATGATCCTCAGCAAGACTTGACCACCAAATAACTTATCCAATTAGTAACATAATAAGAAGAATATCAATGGAAGAGGGTACCCTACACCTCTTTCCCACTTATTTATCACTCTCATACCCCCAACAACTTACATCCTTTCACTCCCAACTCTTCTATATAGTAACCTGCTCAAACACAAATGAACCATCACAACACAATACATAATGCCTTTCATATATAATCATGGGATCTCACATCACATATCATCACTCCCATAGAAACCTAGTTCTTCTCATCATATCTCATCTTAACCATAACCAAAATAGTACGGTATCATGAACATGAAGGACTTAAACCTCATGGACTCCTCCTAGTATGAATGACCCCCACCACAAGTCATTTCTTCAATGATCACCACAATTCACGTTTGAATTATGGAAATCACATACCGTGTATGATAACATCCCTAGGAATATAGATCAAGTAAGATAGGTTAGCCATCAATTCATCCCCACCACTGATATGTTGGGAAAAACATCCCCAAAACATTTTATTATTGGAAAAAGGTGCTTGAAATGGGTGGGGTATATATAGATAATAATAGGGAACTTATAATGTATATAAATATATAGAAACACAAAACCCCTACCTATGGGTTCACAATAAGATAACCAACCAACTCACAACATCACCACCGAACCTCATAATAATTTCCACATTTACTTCCAACTCTAAACACACAACACCACATAATAAGACACAAGACATTTTACACCCCTTCTTTTTTATTAAGACAATTTCAAAATATCCCATATACTAAATATTTATATTTATTAATCCCATTCATTTAAAATAATACATTAACCACATCCACCACACTTACCATCTTAATTCAATTATTCATTATCCATTCAACCCATGCCATTATATTTCATCCTTTTTAAATTAATTCTATTACTACCTAGGAATCTATCCCGACACAACACAACTAACCATCATCTTCATGCCAAAAATTACCCATATTGTCACCATCTCACATAACCACTACTTTTAAATGAATCCTCCACACACACCACAAAAATATTTCAAAACTACACATCACAACCACATTTCACAACCACTTCACACAAAACACAATCCTTATTTTAGTTTTAAGAAAAGGGGTTTCTCATCAAATTTCACTTTAATTCAAAGTAATTATGACAACTGTCATGACTTCCAAGTGAAACCATTTTATTAACTAGATATAAGTGGTTAGAAAATTTCTTTTTTAGGTGATGTAAATAACTAATCAATATGGTTCCACACAAAAACAGCCACAGTGAAAATAAATCCCCCAGAAACCATGATTTTCAATGAGGCATGAAGCCCATACAAGTTCAATATCATATTAATATCAAAATATGTAAAAAATGATATCTAATTTATTTTCCCATATTATTTAAATTAAACTAATTCTTCAAATTTTTGAGTTTATTTCTTAATATCTTCCCAAAGGATAATAATATCATAAACCCTCCCGCATGATATAACTAAAATAGAAATAAAGGATCCCCTACCTTAAACAAGGCCTTATAATCAACTACACAGGGTTTAATTGAGATTAATACTACCACCAGGCACCACAATTAAGGAGGACACCCTTACCATCATAGAACACAACAACCACGTCAATTTCTTTCCAAAAAATCACAAAATAAATCGATTCCCCTTAGAAGCTCCCTTTTACAGAAAATAAACTTTAACAAAACATGGGAGTTAATGTCAGAAACTCACCTGGAAAAAAACCATATTGCATTTCAGTGCGAGGGACCACACCACAATGTTGTAAGTCAAAGAGTCCATTGAGAAACATAGTTATCTCTATGTTGTGGATCCCATAAAATAGGAATAAGACCATAATGCAACCAAAACAACTATGATACATAACTCTATAATCAAAATGGGCTAAAGGCCATAGCCTAGATCCATGGAATAGCATCCCCCAAAATGAAAAAACCACCAAAACTCACCCCCAGTAATCAAAATTGAAATCATCACCCATACACCATAGCCACATGGCGAAGCAATCTATCTCCACTCGACATCCTCTCTCTACACCATAACTATGTTAATTTTTTAAGTGACATTGAAAAATTCCTCTCAATCCCCTATATCACAGTGAGCCTCTCCATAGCACAACATCCACCCTTATCACAAAACCCAAGCCCCCATTCCATATAATCCCAATACTTACCTCTAACTCCTTCGTTTTCCCTCTAAAATCCTTGGAACATTTTATGAAAACCTTTACCACCATAATTCCAACAAAGTAATAGGTCAGTAGGTCTAAAACATTACATCATTTACCTCTCAAACTATTTTTTTCAACATGAATCAAAACTATCCTAGAAAGAAAAAAAAGGTGGTCTAAACAACCATCTCATGATATCCCCCTAAAGGGTATCTTTATAATTTAAAAACTCCACCAACAAAACACAATATGCCAAACCAAGAACATCGGCCAGGATTCCCAAAAAAAATCCCCACTAGTATCTCAACCTTCACATGAACCAAGTCAATAGCTACCACAAAAACCACACAGTACACCCCCAAGTACACAAATAAAGGAATTCCATCTTTCATCTCATGATATTATACACTTTGGGAATAACTAACTCACCCGCATGATTTTAATGATTGTCATGGTATAAAATTCCTTGATTAGGAATCAGGTTTTCCCTTCTTCGAATGCTATAACCTTTAACAAATTTAACATGTTAAGGAAAAAATCACATCTCATAAAATATAAAGTCTAAAGAATCACACCAACAAGGAAAATAAAAATAAGCATAAAATTAAAAAAAATGGATACTAGGCACACACCTATGTCTATTGATCCCAAGTACTCACCTCTAAGACACTATTCCTCCACAACACTTTAAGAAAAGGAATGTTATAACTATGTAAAACCTTCTCCCAATAATCTTGTACCAAAAATATTCACTCTAAAAACATCACATCATCCTCGATTTACAACTCTCCTAGTCAATTACATGGGAGTCTTTGAGAAAATATCAATGGAGATGAGAGATGTGAATTATTTCATGAATCTGTTCTATAATTTTTGGGAGTTGCAACTGATAATTTTCCTCACCAATCACCTTAATTTCTCAAAATTTCCAAGAACCTAGGGTGAGATCTTACTCCCCAATAAAAACCACCACCATCCATGTTGAGGGGATACTCTTAAGAAGACATGGTCTCCAACATTAAACAGAAAGGTCCTCCTACTGTGATTAGAATAAGACATATTTCGGTATTTTTATTCCTTTATCATCTCACAAACAACTTAGACATTCCCTAGCGTGATCTACACCACATCAAGACCAAGAACCAAAGGCTCTGAAATATCACCCCAACACAACAGAGAACGACATGGTCACCCATAAAAATAATCAAATGGGGCTATTTCAAGGTATGACTGACATTTGTTTTTATAAGAAAACTTAACCAAGTGCATTTTCTTCACTTGAGATCCTTAAAATTTTAATACAGATTCCCATAATATATCCTCCATTGTATGGATGTTTTTCTCCATCTACCATGTTGTCTAAGAGTGGAATGAAATGATGAGGTGTAACTATGTACCAAAAGCATGCTACAATCCCATCCAAACTCGTAAGATAATAAAATAATCCTGATCTAAGAAAATGGATCTTAGTAATACATGCATCCACACCACATTATCCAAGTACCTTCTCTCCAAAATATCCATAGTGCCTGATTCCTTTATTTATAGGAAGTGAGAGGATTTCATCATTGGATCCATGATTACCCAGATAGTGACATAACCTCCCTGATATTGGGGAAACCCTTTGACTAAGTCCATAATTATGTCATCCAATATTCAATTTGGAATATCCAAGGGATGAAACAAACATTTAGGAACATAATGCTCTCCCTACACCTTCTGAAAAACTAAACATAAAGCTACAAACTCAGCCACCTCTCGTTTCATCCTTGGCCATAAAAAATACACCCACAAGGCATGGTATATCTTAGACACTCCTAGAGGTACCTCCAATGTTAATATTTGAAACCCAAAAAGGACACCCTTATACATCACCACTTGAATAAATAGACTCCCCTAAAAACATATAGTTCTAACCAGCCTCTGAACATCACTCTAGAGCATCAACATGTCCAACATGATCACGCATCACCTATGCCTCTAAGTCTCTCCACTATTACTCCTCTACCCGCATCATAAAATAAGACTATACTATCATCTAAAATAATAAACATACTTAATCAACCACCCTTACATATAGACACAAGGTTTTCAACTCCTCCATCACCCTCCAACAAACTTTGAACTCCTAAACAACATCTTTCATTGAATTCCTTCTTAGTGCATCATCCATGATATTCTAATTTCTAAAGTTTTGGGATATCTTAAAGTAGTATACTTAAATAAATTCCATCCAAATATATTTTTAAAGATTCAAGTCATGATGGGAATAGATATACCTCAATATTTTATTATTTCCAAAGACCAAAAAGTGATCCCAAATAAGGTAATGTCACCACAACTTTATGACACACACAGCCACTTCTAGCTCTAGATCATGGATGGAGTAATTATGCTTTGGGGTAAATAATTTCATTGACACATAATAGATGAAACCATTCTACTACAAAAAGGAACATCCCAGACCTAGAAGGGAATAACCACAAAACCCCTCAAACATAACCCCTTTATCTAGAAACTAATGCACCGGTTCATTGATCAAACTCCCCTTCAGGTAGTCAAAAACTACCTAAAACTGATCTTTTCCGATAAAATAGTTTCCTTTCCTGATCAGATCTATCAATGGGGATAAAATCCATTAGAAATCAAACATAAACCTATGGAATTATCCCATAATACCCAGGAAACAATAAGACTCTAAAACATTCGTAGTTTTCTCCTAAGAAACAACTTTATCAATTATTGATAGGTCTATAGCCACGCCATACAGATACACCGCGTTCCCAAGGAAATGAACCTCTAATTTCTATAACCTACACTTGTAAGACCTTCCATATAACTAGTAGTATAGAAGCGGTTATAAGATATCTTTGAGTTAATCAGTGTGCTCCTCCTTTGACTTTGAGTAGATCAAGATGTTGTCAATGAACATGACTATATATTAGTCTTGGGATTCCTATTACATGTAGATCATGATACCCATGAACATTTTTTATGTGTTTATAACACTAATCATTATGACCAGAAAATTGATATCCCCACACATACATCTGAAGGAAGTCTTTAGGATATCATCCTTCTCCACCCCCAACTAGTGATATCCTGATTATATGTCGATCATAGAAAACTAACTAGCTCTCCTTAACTGGTAAAAATTATCATCAATCCTTAGAGGGTGGTAGTGATTCTTGAATGTCACATGATTAAACCTTTAATAGTCTATACACAACCTCATTCTATCATCCACCTTCCTGGAGAACAAAACTAGAGCACCCCACACAATGGAACACAGGGCCAGATGAAACCCTTATTCATCAGATCATCTATCTTAATCCTCAACTCCTACAAATTATAAGGTGTTATCTGATAATAATTCATCAAAATCAGAGAATCACCAGGTATAAAGTATATCCTTAACTAAAAATCATGTTTAGGGGTAGCATTGCAACCTCATTGGGGAAAACATCCAAAAACTACCTAAAACCCCTGTTATCCTCTATTGTACTAATGTACACTGATTACTTTTCAAATAAATAATTGAATTTTCACATAGCCTTCCCAACTAACAAATCTACTCACCATTGAAAACTGAATGATGTCCATCCGCATCTAAGAACTTGACTATTCTCCTTAAGAAGCTGCCAACAACATGAATGGAATAAAACCAGTTAATTTTGAGAATTTCATGTTATTTATGTGTATGTAGAAATAAACAATCTCCATATGACTGATGTGGCCCCATCATTAGTCTACACCCATAGAACATATCAAACAAGCTAGTTTGGCCTCAGACCAATGTAGTCAAAACTAGGGGAAAGGGAATAATCTCTATATCTAGCTCCAAAGCATAAACTAGAGCATGTGTAATAAAGGAGTGTGATGCTCTTGGATCAAAAAAATAACAAACAAGGGTGGGAATTAAACTAATCATACCTCAAATGATCTATAACCCCTCTAGTATTTTTGCCTCCACAACATGCAACTGACCAAACCTAGCTCCTATTCCTATCTATAGATGACCACCCCCATGGCCTCACTCAGGTTGAGGGCCTTGTAAAATGGGAATATCCTAGGTTTTACCTCATCCCACCCCATATCTACTATGTATAGAACAATCCTACAACCCCTGATACTAAAATGGCCTCACTAGAATACGCTATTGAGGATTACATTGAGCCAAGACGCCTCCACCATACTAAATACCAAAACTAATGGTAAATAATTCTAACAATGACCACATACCAAAAAAGTGAAGCATATTATCCCAATTTCCTTGGGAAAATCATGTAAACCACTATCCCCATCTTGAAAGGAATCTTTATAGGTTGACTCCCCACTAGTTGAAACCTGAAAGGCCATAGCATCTGAAACTTTCCACAAATGAAAATGATCCTCAAGGAACACTTATGGTTCCCCTTTCATGGTAAACCTCATTGTGATTTTATGTTCTCAGTCACCACATCCTTTATCTAAACATCCAGATATGTTGAAATATAAAATTATTAACTACATACTAGATTTTAGGATGGAGTGTCTCCTCATGACACCACATTTGATACTCCTCATTGGGAAAATGTCACGGGTGAAATGAAAATGTCATTAAAATTGATTCCCATATTCCACACATACACACTCCCCTAATAAAGATAGATATTCTCCTACCTATTCACATACTTCATTTAAAATGAATGGAAATCCTCTTGGAAATCATTCTAAAATTCAACCCTTGAAATATCTACCTCCTTCCACTCACCAAGGTAAAACTTCCACTATTGATGCATAGATCCTCACATATAACAAACCTCTAAAGGGAACCTATACTCCAATAGTGCCTATATCAAATTGGAAGTGATATCAAAATCCTCCAACCATTTCTTTATCCCTATATCAAAAACACTTCCATCAAACATCCCCAAAAACATCCTTTGAAAGGTGGAAAATGTTCTTAGCATCTGATACTACACCACAACTGGATTAACCATCCAACAATAAACCTGATCAGCTTTCTAAAATTCTATTTTCTAAACCACATGAGGATGAGTAATATGATACATATATGAAAGGTAAATGAGTATTTCCTAAGAAGAGTAGTATGAAATTTTATTAATATTAGTTTAATTAATTTTAACTTTCCCAAAACCGTTGGATTCAAATATAAACACAATTCCATCATAATGCATGTAACTCTCCTTGGTCTCTAAATACCAGTGGACCCACCTCAATTGGTTGTTTGGTAGGCTTAAATTCCTTGCATAGGATCCTGGGGGTCCTAAAATCCCATGTTCTAGAAATTCTTTGTTGACCTGTGTCATTCACCAAGATCAAATGACATTGTTTCCCTAAAAAATCTTGAAATTATTTCTGTTTCAAAAAACAAAGTCCATCCTATCTATCATCCGAAACCTTTAATAGAAATTTTTCACAACCCCCTGCCTCCAATGGTACACCTCCTGGGATGATAATAAAGTAATAGAGATAATTACCCATGATTTCCACCTCTAGTAGGCCCCATGTTGGAGAAAATCACCATGGGTGTAAAAATATCAACTATATAAAGCATTACCCTCTATAATATATAAAATATCAGAAGATAAGATAAATCCCCCAAAAGAAAATCCATCAAATAATGTAAAATAAATTAAACCAAAACCATACTATAATTCATGAGTTAATTTAAAAATATATAACATTTTATAAATAAATACCCAAAAAAATCTAAGTCAGTGACAAGACAACAATCCAAACATCTGAGCTAGTAATTCCCATCATGGTACAAGAATTCCTCTTGAAAACATGAAAAATATTTTGTATATTTAAGGGGAGGGAATGAAAGTATTCTATGTAGGATACCCAAAGTATCTCATGCACTTGTGAAAGAATAACATTAATGCACTATTAATAAAATATTAGAACCAATAGCCCAAAGGTTGGTCAACTACCCAAACCCATCCTCACCAATACTCACTCTCTAAATAACGCATCCATGTGGTGACATAATAATAAGTATATCGATAAAATAGGGTACCCCACAATACTTTCCCACTAATTTTCCACTCTCACATCTCATCATCATACATACTAGAACTCCCATATCATTTTCATAAGAACCTTATCATAGAAAATTATGTTATCACATCACATCAAATCACATCTCACCCATAGAAACCTAGATCATCACATCCCATATAATCTCGTAGGAAGACACCAGGGCCATCCCAGGGTATCTCAACTTAGTAATTACTAGAGTAATATGGTATTGTGAACATAAAGGAAATAAACCTCATTCCATCATCCTATAATGCATGACCCCGACCATAATCCATCTCATAAAAATTCACCAAAATGCACTTTTGACTTATTTTCATCATAGGATGTTCATGTTCAGGTTTCCTAAAAGAGAGAGAGAGGAATATTGGGTTTCCAGACATTCCTCCTCACAACTAGAATGTTGGTAAACACACCCCCAAATAATTTGCTTGTCATTATAAAGTTCTCAACATGGGTGGAGTATGTATAGATAATCCCAATTAAAATAAAATAGATATATATAAAAATCCATACTTAATCCCCACCTATCGGTTCACAAAAATAGTACCAACCAACTCGCAACATCACCACTAAATCTCAAAACAATGCCCACTTTCACTACCACCTCAAAATTCACAACACCACACAAAAAGACATAAGCTACTTTCGACCATTTCCTTTTTATTAAAAAAATTCAAGATTTCCAACATACCATCCAATTTTATTTATTAATACCATTTATTTCACATTATTATTTAACCTCTTCCACCACACAAACCATTTTAAGTCAATCATTTATTAGAAATTCAAATAATTGCATTATAATTCATCATTTTCAAATTAATTACATTACTATCCGGGCGTCTAGCACAAAACAACATAACAAACCATCCTCCTCATACTAATAAGCCCCAAAATTTCCACCATTCCACATCACCACTACTTATCATCACATCCACCCCACACACTAAAACAAAACTTCACAACCATGCATAAAAACAACATCTCACAACCACTTCACACAAAAAACAAGTCTTATTGTAGTTTTAAGCAAAGGGGATTCATATGAAAAACATTTATTAACCAATGATATGTGGATATCCAATTTCCATTTTAGGTGATTTTAACAACAAAAAAATAATATTCCAAAATAAAAATAATCCATAGCCTAAAAAAATCCCCCAACGACCATGATTTTCAGCATTCCATCAAGACCATACAAGTTCAATATCTAACTAATATAAAAATATGTAAAACATGAAATCTTATTCCCCCCCCCCTCATTCTAATTTCAACTTGAACATTTTTAGGCTGGTTCATAATATCTTCAAAAAAAATATAATAGGAGAATAACCCATCCATCTTGATAAAACTGAAAGAGAGAAAAAAGTTCCCTTACTTCAAACAAGGCTTTTTAATCTACTACGTAGGGTTGAATCGAGTGGAAGTCCACCAATGGGAACCAAAATGAAGGAAAACACCCTTACCAACCTAGAACACAACAAATGCATCACTTTATTACCAAAAAATACAAATGGAATAGATTCCCCTTCATAGAACCCTTTTTTAGAAAAGAAACAGGAAGAAAACATGGTAAGGAAAGAAGAAATTCACCTAGAAACACCAACGATCGATCCCCCAATTCTAGGGCTAAAAGATAATGATTGGGGGATAAACACCTCCTTGGTATTCACATGGTTCATCCAATAAATGAGAAAAAAATATGGATAAAATAAGGGATTTAAGATTCTTTTGGAATTTATACCTAGTATACAAACCACAAGTCCATATCAAGGCCCATGCTCCACACTGCCTAATTTCTAGGAACCACTATAACATGACATAGTGAAAGGGACCACACTATAGTGGTGGGGGTAAAAGAGGCCTATGAGAAACATGGCCATATACATGCCATATATCTGATAAAATAGGAATAATAATATGGTTCATCCAAATCCAGTACACCATAGAACTCAACCACCAAAAATGGCACTATGTTGCAGCTCAACTCCATAGCGTAACTACCTGTCAAAATGGTAAAATCGTCAAAACTCATGTCGGAGACTCCAAACCCCTCTCATCACCCATGTTCCACATCCACATAGGGAAGAAACTCATCTCTATGATACAACCTATCTTCACACCATAGCTATGTTGATTGGGTTAGTAGTACCAAAAGCCTCCTCCTGATCCCTTAAACTGTAGCTAGCCTCTCCATACCGCAGTAGCCACCCTTATGGTGAAGCCTAATCCTCCACACTCAATATCCACAAAAATCACCTAAAAATCCTTATTTTACCTCCAAACTCTTTGGAACCTCCTCTATACACCTATTCCATTATAATTCGTATAATGTAATGAGTTTTAAGGTGAAAACCATTATACATTTTTCCCACCTACACCTATGATCATCAAACTTATTCATCCACCGCATTTTCATCCCACTTTATCCGCTTAATTTTTCCAACATATTTGAAATAGAGAATGATATCCATATTAAATTTCCCTATCGCACCTCCTAGAACAACATTGTTAGCATTATTATATCATGTCATAACCATGAATAATACATTAGGGAGAGGTAGTACATTTTTTCTAATGAGAATTCCATGTTACTTCAGTTATGATTGAGGCTACCCCCAAAGCATCGAACCCTTGATCATCCACACCAAGATGATCCTCGAGTTTTATCTACAATAGGGGAAAAGTCATGTCTCCATGGGACACCTTCAGATCGATCAGAAACATTTCCATCGTTTTCTATTTCACACACTTTTGTGGGGATTCCCTACAGCCTCATCCCAACTAAAAATAGGGGCACAAACATCCACACGTGCATCATGCGCGGTCTAGTAGTCATTAGAGTTAGTCCTGATTCCATCCAATCACCATGTCCCACAAGTTTATGGCCTCAATTATAATCTTATCCCATAATTAATTAGGGGGGTTGAGTGAAAATTCTAGGGTTTGATCCCTATACCATATGATGTAAATTAAATCCCCTACCAACTATGTTGGGTCTTGATTTCATTAATATATATACATATATAAATTTGTGTTTGTGACATATTATATTTATTATATTTATTAATAAAATATTATATAATATAATTAATATAATTAATACTATTTTTAATAGTATATTTAAATAATTAATACAATTAATAATATTATTAATTTAATTAATACAATTAATAATATTATTAATATAATTAATACTATTATTAGTATTATTTATGTAGTATGCTCATTTGGGCCTCTCGTTAATCTCTTTCAAGGGCCTTTGGGCCACACACAGTTGGGATGTTTTCTCATCTAGAACATGGGGCTTCAGGAAACTCTTTATAATAAAATTGGTCTAGTGGGTCCATTTCCTTCCATATGGGGAGGGTTGAGTTTTGACTCATTAGGGTTCCTGAGTGCATGTGTTTTTTCTTGGTTTGTAATCATATGTACCTTATATATAATATAAATATATAAATTATTATTAATATTATTATTTTTAATTACTATTATTAATAAAATTAACATATTTATTATTTAATATAATTAGTAATATAATTATTTTATAATATATAAAAGTATTATTTTTATTTTTTAGTAATTATTAATATATTATTACATAATAATATTATTCATTTATTTATTTATTTTTAGTTATTTTATAGTAGATTAGTAATTTATTGTTAATCATAATTTATATAAATTATTCAATGTTGATATTAATCTTGGAATTAAATTTTTGATTTATTTTGATTTTATATATTATAAATTACATATAATGTGTGTGGGTAAAATCTTATAAGGTGGAAAAAAATGATATGTGTTTGTTGCATAAATTTATTATGGAAAAATAACTGTTACTCATATGAACACATCCAATGCGACATTCATATAAACCTATTAATGGACTTTATTTCCCAAACCCTTTGGGTTATGAATCTCTTTGTATTGACAATAGAGCTCTTCAAAGAAGCACTACACTTATTCATTGTTCATATGTTAGAATTCCCAAGAATAGGTTAACACTTTAATAATATTGTTGATATAACCTTTTAGGATACAATTCCTATAGGCCAAGCCTTCTAGGGCCGAAACATAATCCCTTTTAGGGTTTCTCCCAAAAAAAATTGGTGACAGGAGGAGTATCCCATCAAAGTTTATATGTCAGAGATAATGTATGAAGAATAATGAGAGTTTTTTATGAGACGGTATGTTGTTACATACTTCAATGGTTTGAAGACGACATGATAAACCATATTGTAAAAATATCTAACACTAAAAATTTTTGGGGGGAAATTGAGACCGCTTATCCTTCCAAGATGTGAAACAATAATTTTTTCATTCTCAAATAGATGATGAACATGAGATATAATGAATCTACATTTATTTTTGGATTATTTAAGTTAATTTCAATGTTTTTATATCCCTTATATATTGTGGGTATTTATTTAAAGAATGATTTTTTATCTCTTTCGTTACTTAATTTTTTATATAATATGTGGTATAATTTTCATCTTACTCTATCGGATTCTTCTTCTAATGGTGTTGTGACATTCATTCTTTTCAAGTATAGCATTTTTAATGAATAATTCAAGAGATTTACTAAATAGAGATCAAATTTAGATATTTTTGTTATAGATAATAGGGGGAGTGGGGAAAGGAATCAAGAATAGACCAGTCAAGGTAAAAGAAAGGTAACAATAAAATCGAGGCCAACGAAGAAGGAATTTGAGTATCATAATATTTATGATTTCATTAATATTTATTCTGATGATTCTTGTTGGGTTGTTGACAGTGGATCTTTATTTCATGTGACATTGATGAAGGAGTTTGTTATATCTTATATCCAAATTAATTTTTAGATTTTGAATATGGTAAATTATGGACATTCTGATGTTGTAGGTATGGGGATAGTTTTTTTCGAGACTGCCATAAAAAGTAAGCTTATTTGGAATAGTTTTTTTACATGAACCCAACATTAGTATAAATATCATTTATAATTTTTTTGATGTTTATGGTTTTTTTAGTACTTTTGGATATGGTAATTGGAATATTTCAAAGGGTTCCATGACAATGGTCCAAGGAAAGAAGCAGTCAAGTGTGTACTAGACCTGATATTATATTTCTTATTATACTACTTTTGTTGTTGAGTGTGGTGTTTCATCCAAATTATAGAATAATAGGCCCGAAAACATTTGTGAGAAGGTACTTGGTTTTCTTACCAATAACAATTTTCTTCCAAGTCTTAAGGGTGTAAAATTAGATGCATACAAACACTGTATTTTTGGAAAATGGAGTTGTATTAGTTTCAACAGACATCCTTTGCACAGAAATCCACGGGTACTTTAGTTGGTACATTTTGATGGTTAGAGTATGATAAAGTATAACATGTTTAGTGGAGGTCTTAATTTTATTAATTTTACTAATGTGTATTAATGTATTCTTTGGGTTTAGGTTTTGAATTAAAAAACATCAAATTCTCATGGCTTTTATGTAGTTTTGGGTTTTTTAGAGGGAAATTGGAAAGCAGTTGAAATGGATTTTCATTTATAACATGGGTAAACAAATGTGGTCCTTTTGATGAGTATTATAGGCATGAAGGTATTTGAAATCATAAGATGCCTCCTAAGACACCACAGCTAAATAGTGTAGCTAAGTGAATGAATAGTCATTGATGTAAAGAGTTAGGTGTTTATATTCTGAATCAAAGTTTCCTATAAATTATTAGGTGGGGACCTTATTTACTACTTCATATATTCTAAACATATCACCAATGGCTGTTTTTTTGGTATATATGCTTGATAGGTATTGGTATAGAAAAGAGATCACATATGATTACTTATGTATATATTTTTGATTGAAAGGCCTTTATTCATGTTCCTGGATATCAGATATCTATGTTAAATACTAATACATGATAATTAATTTTTATTGGTCATGGAAATGATGAGTTTGGGAATATTATTTTTGATCATTTCTTAAAAAACTTGTCAAAAGTTATGATTCCATTTTTATGGTGGGTCAAACTATTACAAACATTGATATGGTAGAAAGACCAACTTCTCTAAATTCTGATGGTTTTTTATTCTTGTTCTAGTTTCTAATTCATGTTTACCTCAGGTTATTGATTCTGACAATTATGTTGATTTGAAGAATGATGTTTACAGTGAATAGGTTTGATTTAATGTTTCAGATGAACCTTTTATTTCTGATTATCCAGTTCTAGGGATTAGTAATGAACCGCTAGTTCTACCCTAGATATTATCATGGGATCGCACCACATCTACTTGGTATTCACCCAATGATTATGATCACAAAATATAAGGGGAAGAACCCAAATATTTTGATGCGATAATGGAAATTAATCAGAAGGATAAATGGGTTATAGAAATGCCTGATAATACGAGATTATTTCATGACAATGATTCCTTTCAGTTGGTGAAGTTTCTTAAAGATAAGAATGTAAAATCAAAGGATTTATCAGGCTAAAAAGGATGAAACTAATTCTATTCATTAATTTAAGGAAAGGTTAGTTGTTAAAGGATTGAATCATAATAAATATATTTACCTTTATTTAATTTTGTATTCTTTTTTCAAAATTCTTTCTATTAGATTTTTTCTCGGTTTGACTACTATCTTTAATCAAAAAGTTATGTATAGGTATGTGAAGGAATATTTCTTATTTATTTAGAGGTGTAGATTAAAAATGATGGTTTTTTTAAATAGATTAAGTGGGTAATTTTTACAGGTAGAAAAAGAGTTTATATGGTTGGAATCAAGTTCTAAGGTAGTGTTATAAGAAATTTGAGGCTTCCATTTCTCATCTGGGTTTCAAGAAGACCTATTCCGATCATTGTGTTTTTATTTAGATATTTGATGACGATTATTTTATTGTATTTTTTCTTTATATTGATGATATGATCATTGTTTTCTATGATTCCTCTAGATTTTAATAACTTGAGAAGGTGTTGTTTTAGTATTTTTTTAATCAAATACTTAGGGCCAATGTGAAGGATTATTGCAATTATGATATAATATGAAAAAAAAGGAAAATAAATTATAGTTACCTCTTGGGAGGTACATTGATACACTTCTACAGATATTTTCTAGGGATAGGGCCAAAGCAGATAATACTCCTCTTTCTTTTCATTTTAAGATCATTTATAGTAATTCACCTTCTACTGATGAGGAGAGATAGAGATAAAATAAAATACATAGAAAATATAGATTTTATTGGTTAATTGGTGTTAGTGATGGTACATACTAAACCTGATATAGCTCATATAGATGATGTGGTTAGTTTTTTCTATTAAAACCAGAAAGATAACATTTGAGAGAAATAAAGTATAATATTTCATATCTCCCGGATACTTTTAATATAGGATTTTTTTTTTGTAGTGTGAAACAAATGCATTGTGTCTTTATAAATTCATATATGGTTGGAGATACGGATTCGAGTAAGTCAAGTCTATTATATTATATCACTCTTTTAGGTGTGATATATCTTGGAAATCTATATTGCAGAAAGTTGTTTCTTTGGCTACAAATAATTCAATGTCTATTATTATTTTATAGGCATACAAGGAACTATTGTAGAGTTATAATTTTATTACAAATATCAATTTTAATAAGAAATTTTATTTTTTATTTTGAGACATTCAGAGGGATATTTTTCAGAAAAGAACCCTAATTTTTATTTTAGATTAAAAAATATTGATGTTCAATATCATTTTATTAGATTCATACTTGATTATAAATAGTCGGAGCTCAAGAAGATTCACATATATGATAATTGGTCGAACATGTTGGCCTATATTTTATCAAAAGGTAAATTTGAGAATTATTTCCTAATTATGAGTAGGAGGTGAATGAATTTATTTTTTCACCTCTCTATTTTTTCCCCTCTCATGGTGGTACAACTAGGTATTTTGGGGTGAAACTTATATAATAATATAGGGATTCAAAATTGTGATCTTCTTTCATCCATGATTGATTTTCTTCTAATCTAGGTGATTTTTATTCACCTTATAATTTAGTTGGTGACCCTCATATTTGTATATTTTGATCTGTATTTTACCTTGTTTTTTCAAGGATGTACTATTATTAGATTTAATTTCTACTGTACTTATTCATTGATATTTTTATACTATTTCAGAGTATAACTTTGGTGATTTCAATAATTTTGGGATTATTTTTTGTGTATAAATTTTTATTTAGTTTAATTTAATTCTTGACTATGTCTTACAGTTTTTATATTTTGTTTTTATAGTTAAAAATAATTTGGTCTAGATCATTTAATTTTTTCAATTTTTTCCTTGCTTTTGTTGTGTATTTGATTTAATTTTTTATCCTTGTTTAATGGTGAAGTTTCCTAATTGATTTAGGATTACAAAGAGGGGGAGGGGTTGAATCAGTGATCTATTTCTTTTATATATTATTCTTATGAACTCAACCTTTGAAACTTATTAGAGTTACAATCCATTCAAATATATCTCTAAACCTCACTCCATATGATATAATATAATGCAAGTGATCAGAACAAAATAATTAAAATATTTGGTAAAAAGATATAATCATTTATATGTTTGTTATCTCCCCCCCTGATTATTCACTGAAAGTGGCTAATATTCATTGTTAAGATCTTAATATTAATTTATTTAAAAGTTCATAAACATCAATTTTAGTCCAATTCAGAAATTGAACTTCATTTCCCATCATTGTGCAATTCATGCTTAAAATGTCAATTTGGGCTCACTCAATAATTTGCTTGTGGAAATTACAATATTCATCATTTTAATTTGAAATTTTGGGATATGATTTATCACTTTGTTTAGAACATTTTATCTTTTAGGTCCGATGGATGAATCCCAAAGGAAGATGGAGAATTTTTCTCCTGAAGGCAGAAACATGCTGGAAAAAGCATAATGGGCCTAAGGCCCATCAAACAAATGTGGGGCCCAGACACCAAGCCCAATGAAGCTCAAATTTATACAGTAGAAAGATAAAAATATGAGGATCATTTTATTCAACTGTGGCCGGAGCTAATTCTGATGTTTTCATGATGATAAAGGGATATGAAGTTAAGATTTAAATGGTGGACTCGTCATTAATGCTCAAAAATCCTTCCTACCATTTCGACTATAACTTCCAAAATACTGGGCGAAAGTTCCTGAAATTTTTACAGCTCATAGAGGACAGATGGATGAAGATATTTCTCTTCTACAGACCCTCCGGATTCGGCCTTCTTCAATATCGAATTCACACGTCAATGTGGTGGACGAATCTGGACAGTTTTCCGGGTCAAATTCGAAACATCAATTTCCTTTTGATTATTCACCCTCCATTTGACTCTATTAATTGTTGGGGGGTGAATTAATTTTTGGGGGATGTACCTAAGGCTCCTAATATGCCTATATAAGGAGCTATTGGTGAAGGGAATGGGGGTGGAAAATTTTCTTATCATCTTGGATGCTTTGTTTCATTGTAATGTTTTGCTTCCAAATTTCCTTTGTAATGTTTTCCATTTCCATGTAAGTTTTTTTTGTATCTTTATGTTCTTAATCAACTTATTCTCTTATATATTTTCCATTTCATTTATTAAAACTTTATAATCACAAAGCACAATGACATCTCTGTATTGTTGTGAATTAGTTCACACATAGGTGTGAATTTCATTCACACACACGGAGGAGTGCTCGTTATTTCCGCGGTTTTAATTTCTTCAATCCAATTCTTGTTAGCCATCTTCCTCCCACCATTGAGAGTATACCATCAATGGAGGGCTAAACCCTTAATGGGTTGATCTTAGGAGGATGCAAAGGCTGGATTGAATGTTATTTTATGAACTAATTGTTGTTAATTGGATAATTAATTTAAGACATACATTCTTCAGTTATTTCTACTCTTCATCTTTACTGTGTTTGAGCAAAATAAATTCAATTACTAAATGACCATATACCTCGGAGAGATCATGAATTTGGTTCTCTAAGTGTATAAGGGATTAGTAATTGTGTTTAGTAAGCACCAAACCAGAAAATGATGAAGGTAGTGTTATTTTTGAAGAATGGATTAATCAAGAATTAATAAAACCAAAATTGTTTAAAGAAGTAAAATTCATTCAATCCACCCCGAGCATAATCCTAGATCAACCCATTTTCATTAAATTGAATTCACGTAGGTTTATTAGTGTTATTTAAACCATACAAAATCAAAACCAAAGTTGGCTACTTCATAGCCCATCCTTCACCAAATCATAGCGTCTCAAGGTTACTTCTTCGGTCCCTGTGGACTCGACCCCTACATGTACTACATCGATCGCTTTTACCCGTAGGGTAAATTTGGGCGCAACCACCCCACCCCCCCCCCCCCCCCACATGGATTCTTTTACTGTCATGACTCGACCTGTACCAGGTCTCAAACTGCAACTACCCCAAGCCCGCCTCCATAGGCCAGGGGCTGGTGAATAGCGTCGAAGGCACAAAAAACTCGGGGAGGCCTTTTCCTAAGAACTTGTACACACACACAGCTAACTCAATTCAAAAGTGCAGAGAAAATAAGAAATCAAGGTTCCAAACTACTATAAAAAGGGAACCAAACAAAAATTAATCGACCTCTAACAGTACAAGTACAAGAAAAGTAAAGTTGAAAGGGAAAGGGGTGAAAAATACACACCCAACTAGAAAAGTAAAACAACCCGGCAACATGTGAAAAAATAAAACAGCTTGAAGAGTCCCACTTCTAAATACCAATCTACGACCACCGCATGTGGTCCAAGAACCCCGTATCTCAAAGCTCCTCTAATGTCATGATCAACCTGTCTGTCGTCTGAAAGGGCACGCCAAATGCGAGAAAATCCCAAGCATGGGTGAGTATAAGAATAATCAGTAGGATACCCTGAAGGATCGAGGGAGAAGCAAAAGATGTACTGAAGAGGATAGTAGTAAGAGAGAACAAGGTACAACAAAAGTGAACAAAAATAGTACAGTAAATAGAGTGTAGCTCAACCCAAAAAGAGAAAGGAAGTATACTCATCCAAATGCACGAAGCTAGAAATGGTGAGAAGATGAACTTATCGTTGAGTCTTAGCTGCCTATAGCAGGAGAATATACTCGTCCAACCAGGAGGAGATAGACATGGAAATCACGTGGAATACCTTGTGCGTCTTCGCCCCTCCTAGAAGGAGAGTAACTGAAACCAATGAGTGGGAAAAAAAGTAGGTTGTATGTATATATATGTTCTACAAGAAACATGGATGAGTGTGTAAGGGGGTCTCCATCTTCAAGCTCAGCCCAGGAAAAGTCTCCAATAGTTCTAAGGATATCCATCACTGATGCACAAATGTCCTGCACGTCAAAGATGTCTCATCACTGAACCGTACAACCAAGGGTCTCGCTTCGGTAATCACAGAGAAAAGTCACTGACTGGCCTCATAGAAAGGTATGAGTCTAAAGTAAGTCATTGGGTAACCCACTACCCAACCCAGCTGGAGGGTAAACCCTAAGAGGTCGTCGGGTAACCCACCGCCCAGCCCAACTGGAGGGTAAACCATAAGGTCAACGGGTAACCCACTGACCAGCCCCGCTGGAGGGTAAACCCTAAGTTCAATGGGTAACCCACTGCCCAGTCCCATTGTATGGTAAACCCTATGGTCAAAAGGTATCCCACTACCTATCCCCATTGGAGGGTAAACCCGGAAGTGGTCTGATAACTCTGCACTGCTCGTTCCATCACTGGGTGTCACTAACATCGCAACCGCTTCCCACATCTTGAATGAAGAATCGTGGGTCCTTGCCTCAACTCTTGATTAAATTCCTTAAACCACCATGGACTACTTCACCTCGACGCTAGGGTCACAACGCCGCTGACGGAACCTAAAACGGACTCCGGATGTGCTCACGCCATCCGAAAGAAGAATCTCGGTGAGGTGCTAAATAACACTTAACGGGCATGTCACGCCACCAAGCCCCTGTCTCAGGAATTTAAAAATCCTCAAGACCATCTCAGAGTAAAACAAACCTACACTCATGAGGTGGTGAGTCCCATCTCTACCGGAGCAGGGGAATAAGGAATACCTGTGCCTTGAGTCGTCAAGGGAGTAGCCATCCTAACTCTCACTAAGAGAAAACACTATGGTTCTTCTCCTCTGGTTATCGGTCATACCTCAACCACCACGAAGTTCCACAAGGTAGTAACCCAAAGGACCGCCATGTCATAATGGTTCCAACACGACAGACGGTGCGTCAATCGGATGCCCAGTCTATAAGTTATAGGCATTTTTGTGCTGAGGGCCCGGTTAGATTCGTGTTTGATCCAACACGATAGTACTTCAAATAGAATCGGATAACCAAACAGGTCACACCATTGCGATCTACATGAAAAAACACACAATACGGACTACCCATTTGTCCAAAATGGATACCTGGTGAAAAGGTTGCATTTCACCGTAACACACACGAACCGGGCCTCGTGAGGTCCGTGCCTTGACCTCAACTTAAATATCAAAAATTGGTCTTGAAACATTTTTCTTAATTTTAGGGACACAACATCACATACGGTTCGTTATTCCGACACTTTATGAGAGAGATATGTCAGATACAAGATCTCGTAATATTATTATTATTATTATTATTATTGGGTGTTTCGTGTACCCAAGCCACGAACTAGAATTTAGTATCCAACATTAGACTTGAACCGAACATATTAAATACAGGGTCACTTCACCGCTAATTACGAGTCAATCGTACGTCTCACGCATGAGTTATAGCAGGTCGAAGATTTAATAATGATATTAAATCTATTAACTCTCGAGCATTTCGGGTACCCGATCTGAAAACTTGATAAAGACATCCAATATTAGACTCATAATTTCTATCTCGAAGTCATGGTCTCACTACCACTGATGGTTCCTAAAACCAATGCCGCATGAAGGAGTTATAGTGAGAAATATTTTTTATCATCAAAATTAATAATTACAATATTTTATTATTATTAATTACTTATTTGTTTTTTTTCTAACTCCAAAATCAATCACGATTTGGACTCCCTTGAACGTTGGAATTCATCACCAAATCCCCCATTTATCATTTATTTATCATTTAATTTTATTCCCACTTTTATATTATAATTCCTCCCTCTCTCCAATCTCATTTATTCTTCCATGATTCCCTCACGCTCCAACAAAAGTGGCGCCTCCCCTTGGCCTTATTCCATACCCAACATGCCCCATATCTTCTTTGATTTTATTATTTTTTTCAAACTTTTTAATCTTTATCCTTTAAAATTCTTTCTCTTTCCAATCTCCTCATCCACTGTTTTTTATTACTGGAACCCTAATCGCTTGGTGTCCCGCACGGCCAGACCGTCGCCGCCACCCCTAGCTACCCACATCGGTATGCCTCAAGCCAGCCACATCGCCTGGTCCCCGTCCGCTCTCCGCACCGAAACCGCACCCTGGAGACATGCTGAAAACACACCATTACTTTGCCCCTTCTGTGGTCTGCTACATCTTCATTTTAACCCCAAAAATTGTGACTAGCGTAGATTCAAGATCCTCGGGTCGAGATCTCCACGTTCGTATGTCGCGCTCAATGAAACATCGATGTTTTGACAAGCTTAATTATTTTGCGATGAATAACACGTGAAGAATGCACAGACCATGAATAAGGAAAGATCGCAGTCGATGTGCGGATCGATATTCATGTTCGTTTGGCCTTCGTTTTTGAGAATCAAGAACATGGGGAATTAGAAATTAAATATTTATCATGCTTCAAGAATCTCAAATTCAAGATAAACAAGAAGAAAATTAATTCAATCAATTTTTTATCAATCCACTAATTAATTTATTTAATTTGTGTTCATCATGAGAAATTTAAACTGGGTAAGGAATCCACAAAGATAAATACTACCTCAGGTTTGGATCGATCGTTGGTGAATATCGCATTCATCAAGATATGTTCAGTGTTGACGAAGATCACTCTTTTACAACAATGAGAATAAGATGTTGTGTTTGTTGTTCTTCGATTCTCTTGGATCCAAGGCTTTATCGTCGTTCGTCGACGGATAGATGAGGAGAGGATAGGAAGGGAGAGTTTACCATCGTTGTCCAAAATGAAATATGAGGTTAACCTCCTCTAAACAAAGAATTTATAACCTCTTTCTAGGTTAAAAGAAATTAATCAAAAAATTAAATAAACAATTATTTAATTATTTAATTAATCATCCACACTGGCCCACAGGCCATCCTCCCCTAAAGTTAAAGGAAATTAATTAAATAATTAAATAAAAAATTACCTAATTATTTAATTATTCTCCCACAATGGCACATAATCCGAACACCCAATGCCAACAAAGGTTACACCCTGTTTAGGTAAAGCCTGCATTTTGAGCTCATTAGTGGCCTCATATTTTTCATCTAATTCCCTATTCGATAGATATTCAGGTTTGAGATATTAAATGAATAAATTAATAATTTAATTTATCCATTTAATACATCTCCAACGAGCGAGGGGTCCGAACATCCCGCGTCGACTAATTTTATGTCGCGCTTAGGGGAAACACTGTGTTCCAAACCCAACAGTGGTCTCGGATTTCCGATCCGATCAACCATTTAAGATATATCCTGTTTTCTTTAGTTAACCATGCGTGTGTAATATAAAAACACTTAACATTTTTATAAAATTAATTTCAGGCACACTGAGCCTCAGAATTGCACGTCGTCTCAGTGCCTAGATTTGGAAATATTCATAGAAATATTTCAAAGTATTATTAGGCCAAAAACTGAGTCTCTAAATTTACTAACTTCTTTTAGGATTAAAAAGGCACTGGAATCAACTCATTAGACACTAGTAATCATTCTTCTAGGTAATCCTAGTTCTACACCACATAAATCAACTCTTCTTCCACAATTGGTTATACCCCTCAACTATCCTTATTGTATCCACTTACATCCTAGATGGTTATTGATCCTAGACACATGCCTTTTCATTAATTGTTTAAATACCCCTGCTATAGGCTCTTCCTTCTTCTTTTTTGGTCCACTATAGAAAGATATTCTTCTTAATATGTTCTATATCCACAAGAAAGTTGGATCACCTACATCTGTGTATAATATTCAAAATCTTCAATAAATATATTAATATTTTGTTCGTCTCAAAACTTCTTCCTAATATTAGAAATATTGGGATTACTTAATCTTACCTTATAAAACTGTTTATGAAAACTTACCTTATAAAAAGTATTTTCAATCAATCTATATTTAGTATACCCTCAGTGTGATGGGTTGAAACCTCTATCTGGTGTGTCTATATCCTACACTCCTCAAATAACTATTCTTTAGTCTAGTGAAACTTGGTCTAATAAACCTTTATTTGATACTCCTTCTTTGTCTGGTTCACTTTCTTTATCTATGTAGAATCCCGGTTGATAACTCACACTCAACATATTATTTTTCCAATGATACTTAGTCTGATACATCCTTTATATCATAGTAAAACACACATTGATATTCTTATACTCAAATATACTTGGTTTGATTCTCCTCCTTCAACCAAGAATAACTTTCGTTAGATACTCATGACAGAATCTATTCAACACTTCCACTTCTCTTCACCTGAACAGTATTAATTTCCCATACTATTACACCCCCCACCACAACCACCATTTTAAATGTTCTATTCTCATATGAATAGGTGGGAACTCAAAAAAAATTCATGATCAACAGAACCCAAATTTCAGATCCCCTGCCATTTCAATTTTTATAGTTACCTCTCAAATCATCAACAATATTGTTGAATATTCTTAAAAAATCATAAATATTCGGACTTCATTAACATGGATAGACAAAAAATATTGAATGAAAATATTATCAATTTAATTTTCAAAAAAATTATAATATTTATGTAAATCTCTTTAGAAATTCATTCAGAAAATAATTTCCTGATGTACTTTAGAAGAAACCCTCTATCTGATGGAATATCTTCACCGTTCTCCATCTAATGGAATCATAATCCAAATATATGTCTAAAACACTAGTACAAACATGACCTTTAGTGGCTGCCAAAATCTATCTCTAAAAGTCTATAGCAACTGAAAAAAGTCATCTCTAAAGGTCTATAACGGACGCCTAGCGTTCGCCAAACAGCAGCCGCTTTTGGCCCGTCGCAGTTGCTATCATCGATCACCATTTGGCAGATGTTGTAAGCAAGATTGAATGGGATACAGTAGTCGCCAAATGGTGGATGTTGTAGGCAGCGATGGAATCACCTACAGTGGCCGCCTAATGGTGGCCTCTGTATGCTGGCCCTATAGTGATCGCCAAATTGCGGCCTCTATAGGTTTTTAAATTTTTTTTAAAAAAATATCATTAATAAAATAAAATCTACGCACATAAATATCATCATTAGACTTCCAAGCTCCACATCCATCATCAAATATAACTGCATAACAAAATTTAATAACAAAATTAGTACCGAATAAAACCTATAAATAAAAAATTGAAACAAATTAACATATTTCAATTCAAAATTACAATAGCAGATCAAAAGTATTTGATTTTCAAAATATATTCATATTTTTTATTACAATTTTAAAATTTTAAAATCATTAATTCTATGGTTATAATTAGATTATTTCCCTATGATTTCAGGTCAATTCGATGTCGTCCGCTATTAATTTGACCGTTAAACGCCCGTTTTGGCCGTTTATGACACCAGAACTGCATTCTCAGTCACCGCAGGCACACGGCACCTCTGATTGATGATCCGTATATGTAACCACTTCAAAATTCACTCACCCATTGTTTTTGTCTGATTTTAGGACATTCCGACTTTGTTCGGCTTGTTTGGATCCCCCCACGCGCGTTTATGAAGCTCACCCAACACTTAAAAAATGCATATTGAGCCGTACTGCGCAAATTGCACGTCTGATTGACATGTCGTCTATGTGACTGAATCACAATTCACTCAGATGTTGTGGTCGTCTGATTTCAGGCCATTCTGACATCGTTCAGCCCATTTGGACCCCCCCCCCCCCCATGCGCATTTTTGAAGCACGCCCAACACTTAAAAAACGCATATTGAGTTGTACCGTGAAAACCGCACGTCTGATTGATGTTTAGTCTTTTCTTACACATCAAGAATAATAATTAGATTGTTTCCCTATGATTTCAGGTAAATCTGATGTCATCTTATATGAATTTTACCATTAAACGCTTGTTTGGGCCGTTTATGACACCAGAACTGCGTTCTCGGTCACCGTGGGCACACGACACCTCCGATTGATATGTCATCTACTCTAAAACTTCACAATTCAATCACCCGTTGTTTTCGTATGATTTCAGGTCATTCCAACTTCGTTATATCCCTTTGGACCCCCCCCCCCCCACGCACGTTTATGAAGCGCGCCCAACACTTAAAAAATGCATATTGAGTCGTACTGCGCAAACCGCACGTCTGATTGATGTGTTGTCTCCTTTTACACATCACAAATAATAATGAGATTTTTTCCCTGTGATTTCATGTCAATCTAATGTCGTATGATATGAATTTGACCGTTAAACGCCCGTTTTGGCCGTTAATGACACCAGAAGTACGTTCTCAGTCACCACGGGCACACAACACCTCTGATTGACATGTCGTCTACACGAACACTTCACAATTAACTCACCTATTTTTGTCGTCTTATTTCAGGCCATTACAACTTCGTTATGTCCCTTTGGACCCCCCACGCGCGTTTATGAAGCGCGCTCAACACTTAAAAAACACATATTGAGTCGTACCGCACAAATCACAAATCGGATTAATGTACTGTCTCCTCGTACACGTTAAGAATAATAATTATATTGTTTCCCTATGATTTCAAGTCAATATAATGTTGTCCGATATGAATTTGACCATTAAATGCCCATTTTGGCTGTTTATGACACCTGAAGGGTGTTCTCGGTCACCGCGGGGACACAGCACCTCCAATTGACATTTCATCTACTCAACCACTTCAAAATTCACTCACTAGTTGTTTTCGTCTGATTTTAGGTCATTCCGGCTTTGTTCGTACCATTTGGACCCCCCCCCCCCCCACGCGCGTTTATGAAGAGCGCCCAATACTTCAAAAACACATATTGAGCCGCACCGCACAAACCCCACATCTGATTGACATGATGTCTTGTCTTACACGTCAGGAATAATAATTAGATTGTTGCCATGTGATTTCAGGTCAATCTGATGTCTTCTGATATGAATTAGACCGTTAAACGCCCGTTTTGGCCATTTATGACACTAGAACTTCATTCTCGGTCACCACAGGCACACGCCACCTCCGATTGACGTTCTGTCTGCTCGACCACTTCAAATATCACTCACTCATTGTTGTCGTCTGATTTTAGGCCATTTTGACATCGTTCGGCCCATTTGGACCCCCACGCGTGTTTTTGAAGCGCGCCCAACACTTAAAAAATGCATATTGAGACGTATCGCGCAAACTACACATCCTATTGATGTTTTTTCTCCTCGTACATGTCACGAATAATAATTAGATTATTTCCCTGTGATTTCAAGTCAATCTGATGTTGTCCGTTTTTAATTTGACCGTTAAACGCCCGTTTTGGCCGTTTATGACACCAGAAGTGCGTTCTGAGTCACCGCGGGCACACGACACCTCTGATTGACGTTCCGTATTCTCAACCACTTCACAATTCACTCACTCGTTGTTTTCGTCTGATTTCAGGCCATTCAAACTTTGTTTTGTCCCTTTGGACCCCCCCCCCCCCCCACGTGCGTTTACGAAGCGCGCCCAACACTTAAAAACGCATATTGAGCCGTACCGCGCAAACTGCACGTCCGATTGACATGTCATCTCCTAGTACACATCATGAATAATAATAATATTGTTTCCCTATGATTCCAGGTCAATCTGATGTCGTCCGATATGAATTTGACCGTTAAACGCCCGTTTTGGCTATTTATGACACTTGAAGTGCGTTCTCAGTCACCGCGGGCACACAGAACCTCATATTGTTGTGATGTCTGCTCAACCACTTCACAATTCACTCACCCGTTGTTTTCATTTGATTCCAGGCCATTCCGACTTTGTTCAGCCCATTTGGACTCCCCCACGCGCGTTTATGAAGCGCGCCCAACACTTAAAAAAACGCATATTGAGCCGTACCATGCAAACCGAACATCCTATTGACGTGTAGTCTCCTTTTACACATCAAGAATAATAATTAGATTGTTTCCCTATGATTTTAGGTCAATATTATTTCGTCTGATATGAATTTTACTGTTAAACACCCATTTTGGCTCTTTATGACACCAGAACTGCGTTCTCACTCACCGCGGGCACATGGCACATCCGATTGACATGCCTTCTTCTCGACCACTTCAAAATTCACTCACCCATTGTTTTCTATTGATTTCAGCCCATTCTGACATTTTTCGGCTCGTTTGGACCCCCCCCCCCCCCCACGTGCGTTTATGAAGCGCGCCCAACACTTAAAAAACGCATATTAAGCCGTACCGCTCAAACAACACATCCGATTGACATGTTGTATCCTAGTATACATCATGAATAATAATTATATTGTTTAACTATGATTTCAGGTCAATCCTATGTCGTCTGATATGAATTTGACTATTAAACACCCGTTTTGACCGTTTATGACACCAGAAGTGGGTTCCCAGTCACCGTGGGCACACGGCACCTTCGATTGATGTGTCGTCTACTCGAACACTTCAAAATTCACTCACTCGTTGTTTTCATATAATTTAAGGTCATTCCTATTTCATTATATCCCTTTGGACCCCCCCCCCCCCACGTGCATTTATGAAGCACGCCCAACACTTAAAAAACGCATATTGAGCTGTACCGCACAAACCGCACGTCCGATTGACATTCCGTCTCCTCGTACATTCCAATAATAATAATTAGACTGTTTCCCTGTGATTTCAGGTCAATCCAGTGTTTTCTGATATGAATTTTACCGTTAAACGCCCGTTTTGGCCATTTGTGACACCTGAAGTGCGTTCTTGGTCACCGCGGGCACACAGCACCTCCGATTGATGTGTCGTCTGCTTGACCACTTCAAAATTCACTCAACCATTGTTCTCGTCTGATTTCAGTTCATTATGACTTTGTTTGGCCCATTTGGACCCCCCCACACGCGTTTTTGAAGATCCCCCAACACTTAAAAATGCATATTGAGTCGTACCGTACAAACCGCACATCTGATTGATATTCCATATCCTCTAACACATCATGAATAATAATTAGATTGTTTCTCTATTATTTCAGGTCAATCCGATGTCATCCGACATGAATTTGACCATTAAACGCCCGTTTGGGCCGTTTATGACACCAGAACTGTGTTCTCAGTCACCGCGAGCACACAACACCTCTGATTGACGTTCCATCTACTCGAACACTTCGTAATTCACTCACCCGTTGTTTTCGTCTTATTTCCGTCCATTCCGACATTGTTCGGCCCGTTTGGACCCCCCCCCCCCCCCACGCGCGTTTATGAAGCGCGCCCAACACTTAAAAATTCATATTAAGCCATACCATGCAAACTGCACGTCCAATTAACGTGTCGTATCCTCTTACACATAAAGAATAATAATTAGATTGTTTATCTGTGATTTTAGGTCAATATGATGTCGTTCGATATGAATTTGACTGTTAAACGCTCGTTTTGCCCGCTTATGACACCAGAACTACATTCTCAGTCACCGTGGGCACACGGCACCTCCGATTGACGTCTCGACAGCACTACCACTTCAAAATTCACTCACACGTTGTTTTTTTCTGATTTCATGCCATTCAGTCTTCATTCGGCCCGTTTGGACACCCCCCCCCCCCCCCCCCCACGTGCGTTTATGAAGCACGCCCAACAATTAAAAAATCCATATTGAGTCGTACCATGAAAACAGCATGTCTGATTGATGTGAAGTCTCCTTGTACATGTCACGAATAATAATCAGATTGTTTCCCTATGATTTAAGGTCAATTTGATGTCGTCCGATATGAATTTGACCGTTAAACGCCCGTTTTGGCCGTTTATGACACCAGAACTGCGTTCTCGGTCACCACGGGCACACGACACCTCCAATTGATGTTTCATCTTCGCAACCACTTCAAAATTCACTCACCCGTTGTTTTCGTCTGATTTCATGTCATTCGGACTTCGTTCGGCCCGTTTGGACCCCCCCCCCCCCCATGCACGTTTATAAAGAGTGCCCAACACTTAAAAACACATATTGAGTCGTACTGCGCAAACCACACATCCGATTGATGTTCCATATTCTCGTACACATTAAAAATAATAAACAGATTGTTTCCCTATGATTTTAGGTCAATATGATGTCGTCTGATATGAATTTGACCGTTAAACGCCCGTTTTGGCCGTTTATGACACCAGAAGTGCGTCTCGGTCACCACGGGAACACGGAACCTATGATTGACATGCCGTCTGCTCGAACACTTCACAATTCACTCACCTATTGTTCTCGTTTGATTTTAGGCCATTGACTTTTTTCTATCCCTTTGGACCCCTCCATGCGCATTTATGAAGCGCACCCAACCCTTAAAAATGCATATTGATCCATACCATGCAAACCACATGCCCTATTGACATTTCATCTCCTCATAAACATCACGAATAATAATTAGATTGTTTCCTTGTGTTTTCTGGTAAATCTGATGTCGTATGATATGAATTTGACCATTAAATGTCTGTTTTGGCTGTTTATGACACCAGAACTGCGTTCTCTGTCACCGCGGGCACACGGCACCACCAATTGACATGTCGTCTACTTGACCACTTCAAAATCCACTCACCCATTGTTTTCATCTTATTTCATTCCATTCTGACATCGATCATCCCATTTGGACCCCCCACGTGCGTTTATGAAGCACGTCCAACACTTAAAAAATGCATATTGAGTCGTACTACGCAAACCGCACGTCTGATTGACATGTCGTCTCCTCATACATGTCATAAATTATAATTAGATTGTTTTCCTATGATTTCAGTTAAATCCAATGTCTTACACAATGAATTTGACCATTAAACGCCCGTTATGGTCGTTTATGAGACCAGAACTGCGTTCTCAGTCACCACGGACACACGGCACCTCTGATTGACGTGTCGTCTACGCGACCACTTCAAAATTCACTCACCCATTGTTTTCGTCTGATTTCAGGGCATTTAGACTTCATTATTCCCATTTGGACCCCCCATGTGCTTTTATGAAGCACGCCCAACACTTAAAAAACGCATATTGAGCCATATCATGCAAACCGCATGTCCGATTGATGTGTCGTCTCCACAACCACTTCATAATTCAATCACCCTAGAAAGCTACAGATATCGAAAGAGTTCTTGGGATTCTCCTAAGAACCAAATTCCTGAAGTTTCTCTCCAACCACTGACACACCTTCCTCTGCGATTATTTGACCCAATAACTATATCTAATCAATACAAAAATGACATATATATAGCTTGGTGTATAGTCGATGCTTTATAAGTGTAATCTAGATGATGTCAAGATATTGGGTATGATCATCATCAGTCTTAGAGTGCACGAAGATGTCATCCACATATACTAAAACAAACTAATCTATGTAAAAATGGAAGATTCTATACATCATGGATATAAAAACTTCTAGAGAATTCATCAACACAAATGAAATTACCTCATGCATGGGGTTCATTCTCATTTAGATCACCAATATCACTGCGATGTCCACCACCTGTATTCGGAGCCTACAATATATATCAATATTATGTATCCTAAACATATCAATAAAAGTTAATCTATGTATGGTTTGTTTTATTGATTACATGTGGCGCCACTTGTTGTGTTGTTATTCCATTGATACATGATGACATCTATGACAACCACCCCTCATACTCTGCACGTAACTACTGAAACTGTGCATCAAAATTGCGCTGCATATCCTACATGGAAGCATCTTTCTCAGTCTTTGTGTGAATCCATGAATCTCTGCATGCACCCATCACATCTTCTCTAACAACTGCATGTCGTGGGACACCACCACCATAAGTCAAAGAATAACCATGACCATCATGCCCCACGACACGGTGAAATATTTCATCTCTATGCACAGTACTACGACGTTGCTCCTCTGGAAACTCTGCTAACTGAGCATCAAACTGAGCCTATAACATATAATGAATCAATGAACAAATATGAATAATTTATATAAAATAAAAATACATTTATTAGTAAATAATTTTCTTACTATAACATCGGAAACATCAGGATCACCCTCCCTACGAGTCCTCACCCAAATGGACATCTGATCGATCATCTTGCCACATTGGTGTAAATATAATAAATGGGTTCACCATGTAATACTAAAATATTTTTAAAATATGAATTAATAGTGAATTCTAAACTTACATCATGTCTGAGTTATGACACATGTCGAGTTCCATGTCTAGAAGGTGTGCCCTACATCGCCCAATTATGTGAATGATGAGAAGAATCGGTCTACATTCAACGTATTTACTTAATAGACATTTGAAAAATTAGTCATTTATAGATTAAAAGTAATAAATCTTACCATCACTGCCTCACTCAACCAAAACGCAACCAAATCCTGCCACTGTACATGAAGAATGCTCGGAGGGACTCGATGTAGAATGTCTGGAACACCTGCAAATGGTTTCTAGTGATCTCTCTTCACCCTTGACTTGTAATCCTTCTATAATTTTCAGTATTTGGACATACATACAGCCCAAAACTCATCTGGACAGGATGTCAAATTATCATGTTAAAAAAATTGTCAGTAGATGGGATAATAATAATAATAATATCATGAAAAATTAAACATTGAAAATTTACCTGAACCTCCCTCCATAATCTTTCCATCATATCCTGGGGGAAAGAACTCCATTCACAAGTCGTCAGAGGGAATCTGTGTGAGTCTTGTGTCATATTCCCAAAATGATGACTCAATACAGTAGCACCTTCTCCAACTGGTTGAAATGTGTCATCAAATAACACATCCAATCAGGCTCCAGAGTTCCAGGATCAAACCCCTCTACCAAGACCCATGTGCCTACTAGAAGACGCACTAGATCCTGATAAACATAAATTCATAATTCAATTACAATATAAATTAATGATTAGAAATAGTTAGGGAAATATACACAAAAAATTACAATCAATTAATTTAGAAAAATGAAAACATACATACCGACAACATCATATGACCCACTGTGACCACCCTATGATATACCTACATTAAAATAAATTATAGTTAAATCAAGAAATTTTTATACATATATAACTCATAAATATTTTTACAAACAATAAATGGGGATATAATTACAATTTTCACTAATCATGCAAGACTATCGTATCTCCTTCAACTGTCTCTCTGGCCCATTGTATATCTTCATCTCGTACAACTATTGTCGTTTGGTCAAGTGCTAGATCAGAAAATGCAACAACATCAGGTTCCTCTTTTTCAATCAAAAAAACCCCTCTTCTGGACATTTTCACCATAACTTTCCAATCAGAATAAATTCCAAAAAAGTATACTTGTTCTGCCTTCGATGTTAGTATGAAGGGATCATTGCTTACTCGGTCATCTTTATATAGCATATTTTTAAAGTTTACTAATGTAAATTAGAATTTATCAACTTTCATTCCACGAACCGGATCGACCCAATCACACCTTAACAATATGTGTTTTAATCCACGACCATAAATAACCTCAATAATATCTCTCAGCAATCCATAATAATAACCCACACCAATAAAAGAACAACCAACACCACTATTTTGTGTGGCTCGGTTCATTTCAACATCGCTAATACGAAATCGGAATCTGTTAGCATCCAAAGACTTATAGCGATGAGATGTAATAAATGGACCATCAGCTAGTTGGTTGAGTTCTTCGCTCACATGATGGGTTAAATCACGTAACTTTTGAATCTGCAAATTTCACATATATAGTTTAATGGATAAAGGATTGTGAAAATATAACTAATTTTCACTATAAAAATATTAAGTCAATTATACGTACATGAGTCTTGAACCACTCATGAAATGTTTTGAAATGATGTTTTTGGATTTGATAGTCAGTTGCACGGGGCCTTTCACGTTTCAACTCAAAGATATGCATCTTAAATCACAACACAATATAAGGTAAGAAATAAAATAAATATAGAAACAAAATACACATCAACTATGAAACTTATTGTATCAATGGAACAACTGATGTAGTGTTGAACAACACATATCGATGAGCTTGAACCCACTCGTAGTTCCGCATATTAAAATTTATTCCTTCTCCAATTAGACCCTCGTCATTCTGGGAGGGTTTATCTGTCTTTGATTCATCCTCATCAATATATGAAGCACAGAAATTATTACACTCATCCATTAAATATCCCTTGGAAATTGAGGCTTTCAGATGAGATTTGTTGCACACATACCGTTTAAATGTATTTAAGTATCTCTCTATTGGATACATCCACCTGAATTACACGGGACTTCCAGCAATGACTTCACTAGTTAAATGCATAGTCAAGTGAACCATGACATCAAAAAAAGGCAGCGGAAATAGTTTTTCTAGGTGACATAGTGTAGGTACAATATTATCCTACAGCTTTTTCAAATCAATCATGCGATGATTCCAAGAACAGAGCTTTCTGAGAAAATTAGAAACTCCAATAAAAAACTCAACAACCTTGGTAGGTAATCAATCACGAATTGCTATAGTAATTAACTGTTGAAGAAGAATATGATTATCGTGTCTTTTCGAACCCTGTAATTTCATGCTCTTCATATTCACACATTTCTAAATATTAGAGAAATAACCATCTGGAACCTTAATAGTCTTCACAATTGATATAAATGCTTATTTCTCTTTTTTACTCATTATGTACTGTGCAGCAGGAATGTGTTCCCGATTACCTTCACCCAGCTATAAATGTAAAGTTTTTCTCAATCACATTTCTTACAAATCACATTGAGCATTATCATTGTCCTTTGATTTCCCCTTGACGCCTAAAATGGTGCACAGTATATTATCACATAAAATTTTTTCAATGTGCATCACATCCAAATTATGTATTCAAATATTATATTTCTAATAAGGTAATTCGAAAAAAAATATTATGTTTCTTCCAATTATGAATTCACTGTCTATTTTTAGTAGGAATAGAAGGCAATGCAGGAACCAATAAATCTTGAAAATCATACATTGTATGGATGTTTTCTTGATCAAGTTGTGCATAAATTTCAACCCCAGACAGTATTTGTGGTGATGGGTCATACTCTTTATTCCCATCAACCGATAAATGGTCTTTTTTAAACCTTTGCAATGAAGGAAGAAAGCCTCAGTGACCAAGATATGCCCACTTTCTACAGTACTTAAGCAATATAGATTTCTTACTCTTATTACAACAAGGGCAAGAAAATTCCCCTTTTGTACTCCAACCTGATAAGTTAGCATACGTTGGGAAATCATTAATTGTCCATAACAAAGCGGCCTGAAGTCTAAACATTTCATTAGCTGCCGAGTCTAAATTCATTACACCATCAGCCCAAAATTCTTTCTGCTCATCAATCAAAGTTTTCATATAAACATCTATTTTATCGATAGGTCCTCTCAATCGATCAATTAGAATTGACAGTAAAAAATGGTTGCTTTATACATACCCATAGGGGAATGTTGTATAGAACCAACACCACTGTCCATGTACTATGTGTCACACCAACCATGGACCTAAATGGGTTAAAACCATCTGCTTCCAAAACTAGTTGAATATTATGATCATCTCGGGAAATTTATGGGTGTCTTTGATCAAACTCTTTCCATGCCAAAGAATCTTCCAGGTGAGTTAATTTATCAACCTCTTTATTTCTCTCTGAATTCCAAGTCATCAATTTAGAAATTTTAGTGGACAATAATAATATATTCAGTCTTGGTTTCAGTGGGAAATAATGCATTTGTTTAGCGGAAACTTGTTTCCCTTGATTCAAGACTCTCCTAGGAGGAATCTGACTACCTTGATTAATCTCATTGGTCTTTCACCTGGATGTATAAAAAATTGTACAAATATTTAATTGTGCATTCTCTTTTCTGAAAAAACATACAATTATTGTGACACACATCAATTGTATCATATGTAAAACCAAGATCATTGGTCAACTTGCGAGCTTGATAGAATTACTCCGGAATCTTCTCTCTAGCAGGGAGTACCTTCTTCAACAATACCAACAATATGTTGAATGAGGTGTCTAACCACTAGTTCAAGGCCTTCAGGTGTAAAAATTCAACGATGAATGATATTTTACTAAATTTAGTGCATCCAGGATATAATTCAGTACACGTATCATCAATAATATCAAAGAATTTCAATGCTTCTCCATCTTCAGAAGAACGGGGATTACTCAATCTAACATTGTCATTTATGACATTACTGTCTTCAGGTTGAAACTAACGCATCATATCATTGAGCATTATGTTCATCGGATCAACTGTTCTCAAATAAACATTCATATGAATAATTTCTGAGTGATGACATGAAACAGAATCTTCTCCATGACGTGTCCATGTCTTGTAGTTTTTCAAAAACCCATTCAAAAACAAATGTCCTATAACACTATATTGTTTGAAGAGATATATATTTTCACATTTTCTTCATGGAAAACTAATCATATCACTTGGAAATATGTTGGTAAAATACATAAATCACTTAATACCCTCATAATATTCAGCTGAAAACCTATCTTTCATATCAATCTAGCTCCTATCCATATCTATATTTAATAGAAATCAAAATTGAAATATCTTATTTAAATTATAAAAAAACACATATCATTAAAATTTAAAAACCAAATTTGAAGGATAAAAAACATTACCTACAAAGGAATCGACCGCGGGTAACGGGGTGTGACTTGATTGCGGATCCATGACGACGCAACGACTTGACGATAGGGGTTCGACGGCCAGACTCGAAAGCGGAGGAATCGTTGGACGAAGCGTGGGATTGTTCTACACGGCGGGGAACAACGGACCGGGAGGGTCCAACGGAGGTAGGAGGACTTGACGGAGGGATGAAATGGGGCCGGGAGGGGATGAAGGCGGCGAGACTGTCCGAAGGTGCAGTGTAGAGGCAGGGGGTGTGGGTTGTTGGGTCGCAGGGGTGTCGGGGTCGCGGGGGGCGCAGCGTGAAGGCAGGGTGGTGGGGGTTTCCAGGGTTGTGGGTGGTGCAGCATGGAGGCAAGGGGTGGGGATCACCGGGGGTGGGGTCGCCGAGGTTTGGGGTCACCGGGGGTTGCCGGGGTCACCAGGAATCACCTGGGGTCAGTGGTCGTCGGGGGTCGGGGTCACCGGAGGTTGGGCGTTGGGTTGCCGGGGGTAAGGGAGGGGTCGTCAGGGGTCAGGGAGGTGTTGCTGGGGGTCGGGGTAGCTGGGTCATGGGGTCGGGGTCACCGGGGGTCGGGGTCGCGGGGTCGGGGAGGGGTGGGTCGTGGGGTCGTGGGGTCGGGGAGGGGAAAATGGGGTCGCGGGGTCGCGGGGTCATGGAGGGGAAAATTTGGTTTTTTGGTGTGAAAAATACAGCGGCCACCATTTGGCAGCTGCTATTGATAGTATTAGCAGCCTCCAAATGGCAGCCTCTATAGGTCCCCCGCCTCAAAAGCTAAAAATTCTAGTAGTGAAATGTCTTCACCTTATTACACTCTATTAATAACACTCTATCCATGGGGGTAAACATATATTTTTCTGATACAACTCAAATTCATCTCAAAATTTTTATTCATTTTCTACCTTGAGTGCCTCCATCTGATGGAATCAAAACTCTCCATATGATTTCATCATAATACTACATCTATTAGATCTTTCAGGTATCTATATAATAGACCTTCATAAAATACAGACTCATAGATTTATTTTTCTGGTGATCTTTACAAGTTATCTTTGTCTGATAGAAATGATAAGACATACTCCATCTGATACATATGTCATCTTTATACCTTAGACTATTTATAGACTTCATAAGATTGAATTTTTTCATCTTGTAACATCAACCTTGTAACATGAACTTTGACCAAACTATACATCCATTAGAACTCTGTTGATTCACCATATCACTTTTTCTCATTTTCCTTGATCTAGTATCACTTTTTTTATATTCATTCAGAAAGTTTCATACAGCTCTTTGGTCAATGAAATACATAGGTTTCCACTTTCCAGTTATTATTAATCTAATCACAATAACATCAGAAATAAAACTTTTGAAAGCCTCAACTTCATAGATCAATATTCATTCAACTATATGATCAAACTTTGTAACTTAGACTACATGTATCTCCATTTATTCAAATTTATTCTATCTATCTGGTACATTATTGATCTTCATACAACCTTCAAATCAATATTTCTATGGAAACCAACTTCTTAATTTTTATAAAAACTCATTAAAACTTAATAGCAATAACTTCTTACAACACTCTATCTGGTAAAATCTACATGCTTCATCTATAAAGATTATGTTGAATAAACCTTTTGACTTATTCCCCTTTATATGAATGTGTTCAAGGTAATCTTGTATCATGAGTATATTCATGATATTAGGAAATTGAATATCAGTGTATCATCTTCTAACTTTATGAAAGTTTCGTAAAATAGTTAAGTGGAAATTATTACACTCCATAAGGAAATTTCCTCACATCACTCAAACAACATCTCCTCTGTCAAAATTATATAACTTTCTTAAGTAAATTTATCTTCAAACACATATTGACATATTTACAGAAAATATAACCAAACTCGCATTGTAACAAAAATCTCCCCCTTTTTTTGTAAATATCCACATGAAACATCAAACATCTTCAATGTAAATATGTGTGCTCAATACATTCTCCCCATGTGATTTTTGAATTTTCTAAATCCCCCTATGTTATTTCTCCCCCTTATTCACAATAAAATGAAATGGGTGACATAAGGATCATCTCATCTCATCTTCATTCATTGTAGAAAATTGAAAACATTTCTCATGATAAAAATAGTATCACATGAGTTTCTTAACAAATAACTTTTTATTGGAAATCTCTATGTCTTCATGGTTGACCCAGTGTAGAAAATAGGAGTGTATATTCAAAGTGATCAATGTTGTCCATTAAAAAACTATCATATAATACTTTATTCAATCTAATTACAACATATATATATTATATGAAATATGAGAAATTTTGTTAAGATAAATCATGCACCCATCTTAAAAAAAATATTGAAACAGTTCATGTGTATAGACAAAACATTCCTCGCATATTGGTTTTCTTAACATTCCTATATTTCAAGAGAATTTTGATACTCATACCTCAGATTTATCTTTAATCTCCCTTAATAGTAAAAATATATTTTACATCATGATGATTATTACATTTCCATGATGGATTTTTCATTTTTGTAATCCTATAATAGAACAACACCAACTTTTCTAATTTTCCCCATCAATTCCCAGTAAGTTACTACAAATACATGTATATTAATAATAAGGAGGAACCTCTATGATCCTTATAAGTAATGATATGACTAAGGATATTCCCCCAATATAGACCTGTTCTTCTTATTCTTCCTATATTTACCATGGGATTTAGTTTCTTTCATATGATCATCCTTCACATATTTTGTAATGGATTTATTTTCATCTATATAATCTTTAGATTAGGCTTTAATCTTATCATTGTATTTTGTAACTACTTTGTTATATTGAGTTTGTAACATTCTATTCACTATTTCCTCTTGGTCTGGTAATATAGACATACAACATTTAGTAACATTCCCCTATTTGTCATATATCCTATATCTTTTATGAATCTTCAAACCACCATATGTTGGAAATTTTTTTTTTTTTCATCTTCTGAATCATTTTTCTCAAATTTTTCTTTAAAAGACTTTTTTTCTTCATCTATCATTATAGAAATGTCTACATGATCTTTATAAATAACTAATAACTCTTTATTATCTTTCTAAACATTCCTGAGATCTTTCCATTTCTCAAATTTTTTACCATTCAAATCTTTATTAAACTACTCACATGTATTTATTAAGACATTAACATTCTTGACCTTCTAAAATTTCTTTTCTAACTCAATAAAATTTATAGAAATTTTTTTTATTCTATTCTCAATATAGATCCCCATTAATTCATACCTTTCTCTTGGTAGAGACATATTATACCCACAAAGAATATTATTTTTTTCATGAATACCCCACTACAGCAGTAGTGATCTCTGAATCATGATCTTTTATACTAACATGTGTACTACTATGAAGTTTTTTGTTGTTTTTTGTTCACAAACTATGGGAAACTTTGTCTATGAAGATTCTTTATTGATGAATTCCACTTTTTATTAGTGAAGGATGATTTATGAGAAATCTTAACTTTTGAACCTACATTATTAGTAGAAGCAGTTTTAAATTAAGATATTTGCAGAATATAAACAACTTGCTTTTGTGAACATAGCTTGTCACCATATTTAGAAGGTTTACTATTAACCTTAACTACTTTCGTAAATTATTATCTCAACTTTCATAAGTAAATTTGTGATGTAAGAATCATTAATTATATTTATAATAACTTTTATTCTTTCATAACAAAACATTATTTAAGAACTTTCTCTATTTTTTTTGAATCCATCCAACTTAATTATATTTTTCAAACATTCCTCAAAAAGTATCATTTCTACCATGTTGATATTCTCCACTCTGTCTGATGTTCATTCACAAAATTTCATTTTATTTTCAATATCATCCACATTAATTTCCTAAGATATAATCTCATTAAGTTTTATTACCTCCTTTGTGATTCAGTTTCCATACTCAATAGTTATCTCTTTAATATCTTTCTTAAAATTCTTCCTTTCCTTCTTGATTTCGTAAATTTTCTTAATAGTTGCTTCTAAATTTTCTATTATAACCCAATCAAGTTTTCTTCTGAATTATCCATCAGTATCATAGTATGATGAAGCAATTTCTCTTCTTATATTATCTATGAATTTGATATGAAAATATGATTCATTTCTAGATAAAGAATCATCCAGATATCTTTTCTCAATAAAATTTTCTTCTTGTTGTTAATAAAAAATTTCTTATATTTCTTTAACTTATTTTTTTTATACCTCTCATCTACTTCCTTTGATTTAGAATCATCAATCTTATTTATAGGAAAATTTTGAAAAAAAATAGTTATCATTAAAATTTCAATATTTAAGAGATTACTTACCTTTTACATTCCAAATTTCATTTTTTATCAATTAGAAAGAAGAGAAATGATTCTGTTTAAGTCCTTTTCATTTTCCTCGATATCTAGCTCACTTGATTGTTCTTATAATTCTATATCTCTATAAATCCCATTAAAAAAATCTTCAAAAGCTACTTATTCCTTATCCTACTTCTTAAATACAGTTTCTTTTACTATTTCTTATTCTATAAGAGTATTCTTATGTTTAACTATAGATTGATCATATCTATATTTTAGAGCTGAAACTTTGGAATCAAAACTATCTGGAAAGATTCTAATCATTTTCTTAATGATAGAATAATCTTCTATCTTTTCATTGAAACCTATGACATTGATAACAATCTCATTAACTCTTGTAAAGTATTCTTTAATACTTTATTCATCATACATATTAATATCATTAAACCATCCCCTTCGGATTTTATCTTATCTTACATAACTTATTAATTTAATTCATAGATACTTATTAATGTATCTCACCTTTGCCTATATGTTTTAAACACCATAATATTTATATAGACATTCTTTGAGAGACCCATAAAAAGAGAATTCTGAGATTTTAAATCAAATTCCATGTTTCTCTTATCAAAAACTATCAATGAATCCTCATTAATAGGAGTAAATACCACTTTTTAAGTATCTATAAATTCAATTCAAAAGGGTATAATATATTATAACAACATATTATTCCATCTGTGATAGTTTCAACCATCAAATATATAAATACCCATGTTTTTCACTAAATTTATATGCTTCATTATCAGTAGAAAGTTGGATATTTTAGAGGGAAAATCCAATTATACCAATTGATGTTACTTGATCAATGTAGAATCACTATGATGGGGATGGAGTGAATCAATGATCACTTCCATTAATGAATTCTTCTCAGAAATCAACCTTTTAAACTTGTTAGAGTTATTATCCACTAAAGGATATTGTTCAACTTCACTTCATATGAAACAGTTAAAGGTATTAGATTAGTACATGATATTTACAAGGTTTTATACAAAGACCTAATACTTTCCAAGTTGATTATAACACCCAACATGGATTATTTTACTAAATTATTTTTGGAATACAAATTCTCATGAATCAATTGGTTCTACACCTCAGTAATTGTTCCTCTAGATAACTTTGGTTATACACTCCAATAATAAACTCTTCTTCCACGGTTGGTTATACTCCCCCCACCCTACCCCCTGGAATTAAAATTTTCATATCCACTTCCTTCACAACTAGGTATACACCCCATCCACAATCCTTTTATACAAAATTTGTTACACCCCATCTAAAATCTATTCCTTATTCTTTTCTGATCTACTATATAAAGACCTTATTCTTTATATGTTTTATCTCCACAAGAAATTTGTATCACTTACACATGTTTCTGATCTTTAATATCATCAAAAACTCTCTTTATAATTTTTTTTCAAAAATATTCTTTCTGATATTTTAAATACCTAGATAACTCAATTTTACCTTAAAAAACATTTTATGGGAATTTAACTTACCAAAATTCCATCTAATTGAGCTCTATCTATTATGCACTCTTTCTCAAGGGTCACATCCTCCATCTGGTATTTATCTATCCTATACTCATCAAATCAATTATCTTTAGTTTAGTGAAACTTAGTTAGATAAACCTTTGTATTATGCTGCTTATTTATCCAGTTCACTTCCATCAACTAAGTAGAAAATCAGTTGACAACTCATAGTCTACTTCTTCTTCAACCGATGATACTCGGTCTAATGCTTCCTTCTTTTACCAATGAAACTCAATATAATGTTATTATTATCCAATATCCTCAGTCTGATGAACCTCCTTCTACCAAGTAGAACCTTTGTGGGATACTCATGGAACAATTCATTCAAGACTTTCACTCATCCACATTTCAATAGTGTTCCACATACATACTATAGCACACCCCTTTTTGTAAGTTAACTTTTTAGGTGAATAAGTTGGAACTCAAAATTATTTTACTGCTAAAAAACTATAATTTGAAATATCCTTCTCATTTTAATTTTTTGGGACACCTCCTAAATATTTTGGAATATTCTTGATGATTTTTACCAACTCGGTGTTCTTCAAACATCCATAACATGGCTAGATAAAAAACATTTAATGAATATATTAGAATCATCATTATTGAGTAATGTAAAAAGTTTATATAAATATCCTTATAACTACATTTGGAAAAAAAATATGATGTAATTTGGAAGAACTCCTCTGTCTGATGATACCTCTTCAGTATTATCCATCGGATAAAACCAACATCCAAGTATCTCTCGGATATGTCTTCACCTAGTTCCACTCTATTAGAAACGCTCTTTATATTGGGATCAACATATCTCTATTAAATATAATGAAAATTAATCTAAAACATTATACATTCATTTCTTAATAGAGAGCCACCATCTGATGGCATCACAATTCTCTATCTGATGTTGATGTAATACTCCATCCATAAGATCTTTTAGTATCGGTCTGATTGAATTTCATCCAATGGAACCTCATAGATTTATATTTATGGTGATATATATTGGTTATAACTATTTGATAGAATTGATATTATATCCTCTATCTAATAAATCATTCACCTCTATACCATATACTTTTTACAAATTTCATAACATAAAACTTTGTACAACATATAACATCAACCTTGTAACATGAACTATGTAAAAATATCTTTCCTTTGGAACTTTATGGATTCATCAGCTCACTTTGTTCAGTTTTTATCCATCCAATATGAATTTTTTCATGTTCATTTGGTAAGATTCAAATTTCATCATAGCTGAAGCACTTTATGGGTTTCCTTTATCTGATCATTCTTCTTCTGGTCATGATAACATAAACAATAAAACTATGGATATCCACAAATTCATAGATCAATATCTATACAACCATATCATCAAATATTGTAACTTGGACTATATAAATCTTTTTTCACATTGAGACTATCTATCTAATTACATTGTTTAACTTCATATAACCAATAACACAATCATTCTACGATAAAAAAATTCTCACTCCTTATACAAACATATGAAAACTCAACAACACAAACATATTGAAACTCTCTATCTAGTAACATCATCCATGTTACATCTAAGAAAATTGTGTGGAATCAAATTTTTTAATTATTTACCTTTGTAAAAACTCATAAAAATATATCTCAGATCATGAGTACGTTCATGATTTTAGAAACATGAAGATCAACATATCATCATCTCACTTTAAGAAATTTTGCTAACATAGTTAAGTAATATTTCTTACAACCCATAAATTAAGCTCCTCACATGACTCCAATAACATATATTCTCTCAAACTTCTCAAAAATAATTAAGAAACATTTTCTTCAAACATATATTAATATATTGGGAAAAAATGCAACAATACTCACTTGGGAACAATAAAGAATAAATAAATTTAATTTATGATGTGTGTTCACTTTGTTGTCCATTTTTCATTCATCTCTCACTATCTTTCCAAACATAAATAAACATTTAATTTCTTATTAATCATTTATTATTTTAATAAAATCATAGAACATCCACATTTTTTCATTATTATTGATTTTTTTACTACTTTTTATTTCTTATCACTAATATAATCATTAATTGAAACAAATTTTCTAGTTATGTTTTCCTATTTAAATTCTTTTATTGGTTTTTTATATGTTTATCAAAAAATATGAAAATAATTCTAGGATTTTTAAAATTTCCTAAAACTATTTCGAAAAGGAATTGGACACCTAATTACCTTTTAGATTAATATAAAAGGTGTTGGTGTAATCAATGAATTTGTCTCGGGTTGATGATAAGATAAATATGTTGATTCCCTTAATACCATTCAGCTTTTATTAGGAGAAATGTGTTTCCTCCATAAATGTATTTCGCCTAATAACATGTAAAAGGCATTGCAATAATCAATTTCTTCCACCCCCACCCCTATAAAATATTACCCTTCCCTTCTCATATAAATCCCTTACTCTCTCTAAACCACACCCCTTTTTCTATCCCTCTTTCACTGAAATTATCTCAGTTTTTTGCGGCCTTACCCATGACTCTTTTGGTAACTTTAAAGGAGTAAAAAAATTGAAGCTTCATTTAAAGGTATTTTTTCTAATTTATTTTAATGATTTTTATTTATTTGGCAGTATAGTTTTTAATTTATTTTAATTATATTATTTATATTGTGATTAAGTTAATTATATGTAATTTTTTAAGAATAGTTAGAATTACCGAGTAATTAATTATTATTTTTTGATGAATATTTTGTAATTAATTAATAATTATTCATAGATACTGTTATAATTATGAATTGGTTATTATTTAATATTATTTATGAGTTTTTAATATGTAGTCAAAACTAAGTATTGAATAATATATAATTAATTAACTAATAATTATTAATTAATTAATAATTAAATAATTAAATAATAAAGAAACAATTAAGTTATTAATAATTAGTTACTAATAATGAACTAATTATTAACTAATAATTAACCATTAATTAATTAATAATATACAAATAGTTAACTAATAATTAACTGTTAAATTCCTTTTAACTAATATTCACTAATGATTAAATATTAATAAACTAATAATGGACTAATGATTAACTAATAATTAACTAAATATGATTGATTTATTATATATTCATCAATATTCATTAAATGGTGATTAAATATTAGTTAACTAATGAGTAAACAATGATTAACTAATGATTATCTAATGAATAACTAATGATTGAAAAATTATTAATTGAGGATTAACTAAATATTAACTAATGACTAACTAATAATTAACTATTAATACACTATTAATTAACTATTAATCAATGAATGATTAACGAATGATTAATTAATTATTAATTAATGATTAAATAATGATCAACTAATGATTAAATAATTATTAAATAATGATTGAATTAGGATTAACTAACTCTTAAATAATAATTAACTAATAATTAAATCATGCTTAACTAATGAGTAACTAAATATTAACTAATAATTATGTAATAATTAACTAATAATTAACTAATAACAAACAACTGATTAACTATTAATTAATGAATTATTAATGAATTAATAACAAATGATTAACTAATAATTAACTAATTATTAACTAATGATTAACTAATGATTAAATAATGATTAAGTAATAATTAAATAATGACTAACTAATTATTTACTAACGATCAACTAATGATTAACATAGGATTAACTAAGGATTAACAAACCATTTACTACTAATTAACTCATAATTAACTAAATATTAACTATCAATTAACTAATAATTAACTAATAGATAAGTAACAATTAACTAATAATTAAGTAATAAATAAATAATTATTAACTAAAAAATTATTATTAATTAACTATTAATTATCTCATTGTTAAAAAATAATTGATTATTCATTAACTAATGGTTAATGAATGATTAACGGTTGATTAACTAATGATTAACTAATAAATAACTATTTATTAACAAATGATTAATCAATGGTCAACTAATCATTAAATTTTGATTAACTAATCATTGACTAACAATTAACTAATCATTAACTAATTAGTAACTAATGAATATATAACTATTAAAAATAATTAAACACATCATTTACTATTAACTAACTATTAATTAATTAATTATAAACTTAGTTAATAAAATTTAAAGAAAATTATTTGCTAACTTCATTACCATGAAATAACATCACACTTATTCCACTTTCAACCCTATATGATTATTCCCCATACTAAATATTGTCTATCAATCAATTCATAAATTAAATATTGTGTGGTTATTCGAGCAATGAAATCTCACTATAGGTATTAGAAGTTACTGTAGGCTCTAGGACAAATACAACTTAGGGTAATATCCCTAAAAGGGGTGTATTGGGTATTAACTTAATTATCACTCAGTGTGTGATAAATATTCCGAACTACACACTTATTTTTACATTACTAGGGTATATTATTTGGATGGTTAAAATTTTATTTACTCTAAAAAACTCACACTAATTAGTATCATTATATACCTTTAGGAATATCAAAATTTGGATTATGAACCATTATTTAAAACATTAAGGATAAGTATAAACATAATAATAAATTCTAAAAATTTAATAAAGTAAATATTGTGTGTTTTTCAATTAATAAAATAACTTCTTGTATACTACAAGTGTATGAAAGCTCTCACAAAGATGCACCTTGGGATAATAATCCTAAATGGGACATATTGGGTATTAACTCAATTGTCACTCGGTGCACAAAAATGAGTCATAAATCCATGCCTTCTTTAATAGTCTTGGTGGATCCTATTTGTAAGTTTAAAATTCTCTTTATAAACTATTTAACTTTTAATTATATCCTTTTACTATGAAATAACTTTACAATATTATTTCATGGTCAACCCTATAGGATTATTCCTCATAGTGAAAATTATTTACATTATTAGAATCATGATCACAAACCATTTTTTCATTTAGAAAATCATATCTTCTGGTGTCTACTATTATATAGAATTTATTAAAACTGATCATGGACCTTTATATAGTTTAAAACCAACATGAATGGTTATCAAAAGTGATTTTGTAAACCTAAGATAAATTTCGAAAAGAATTTATGGTTGGTTAAATATGAAACCTGATTAGAAGATCAAATCTATTTTTTGTAGACATTTTCAGTTTTTTTTAGAAAAGTGAGCTCATAGGATCTTATATTAAAACAATAAAGGATTATAAGAGACATAAATAAGGTATTTTACATTTATCACAAATAATACTAGGAACCATTTCATCAGGCACATTGCTCAAGTGAATGTTTCTCTCTTCCTTTATTAGCAAGTCCATCCTCAATGCAATTCACTTCCTGAAAAGTGTGAGTGATAAAGTAGTTCAAAGAGGAAATACTTTCAAGGAAATTGATCCATTTCCCTGCAAGTTTCCATGAGAGTTGATTTTGGCCCACCCTTATTGCATTAACAACCGTAGTTGAATCACATTAAAGCCAGATATTGTTCCAATTCCTTTGACAAACAATATCCACCGCGCTGATTACCACCATCATTTCATCCTCAATGATCTGATAATTTTTTAATGGAGTTATGCATGGAGGTTTCAAGTGTCAACCAGTATCCTGCTATTGTATGGTAAAAGACGCATGAAATATCTATCAAAGAAGGTATATCCTAAGAATATTTTACTTTTTCATACGAGGAGTATAAAGATAACCAAACTGAAAACACAGATATGATGTAAGAGAATTTTGAAGATAGGAAAGTTTATAATGATGTAATAGGAGGAGAAACCATTAATAATGAGGAGGAATATGGAGAAGTTGGGGAATAATATGCTGGAAATGAAATTGTTGTACATCATCCTCAATGCATGATAAAACACCCACCACTCATCATGTCTTGGTCATACGATTTGACATGTTTAACTGAATTGTACTGGAAGAAATTTTCCAATAAATGATGACCTAAAAAATATACTGAAATTATTTCACATTAAGAGAAAATATATATATTTAGTTCATGATTCAAAATAAAAAAATACATTATAAAGTGAAATAAATATGGTGATGATTTTAGATTTCTCTTATGGGTGATTCCTAACATTGTTCTTAGAGGGAGGAAGATTTTTATGATTGGGAAAACTCATACTTGCATGAATCCTAACCTAACACAAGATCATACATCATTGGATGTTTAATTTGAACCATATATTATTTTCATGATGATAAATACCAACCAAAATATTCCTATATCCCTTGTTTGGTAAAGTATACAAAAATTTTTTGGTTATAAGATTTCATACGGAAAGGTTTGGATGGAAAACCCAATGATATTTATCATGTTATAATGTGATTGGGATGACTATTATCAAAAGTTCCCTAATTTATATTAATAATGAATCAAAACAACCAATTTTTCTTCTACCATGATACAAATGAACATGAGTCTCAGGATAATAAACTTGATCCTTCTCATGTTAAATATCATTAATTTTTATATGAATTAATTCCACTTGTTACCCCTTTTATCCAAAAAGCTGATATAGATTAGAATAATGTTTTTATATGGAAATTAAAGTGGCAAATTTTTTATTTATGAAGACCAAGATGGTAACCGTACACCTTTTTCACTTTAATTTTCCATAATTGAGAAGGAAAATTGTGAAATTTTTTGTGGGTTTTTTTCATGTATTAGAAACTATTTCATGTGTATTCAATGTGAATGTTTGATATCTAATCATCATCAGTCGATCAATGAGGAATTTTTTTCATAGCATATGATCCAAAAAATTAAAGGTTTGGGCATAAATTAGTAGTAATTTATAAGTCTAATACAAGACATTATGACATATGATAGGGGGAAGAGGTATAGACACATGACCAGAAACATTGTGTAGTGCATTAATGGTGTCTTTAAGGGGCTTCTCAAGTAACCTATAACTGGCATTGTCTATGAGAAATTTTATCATTGTGTAAATTACTGCATAGAAAGAGGGATACATGCTGATGATGGGATTCATTGTGGGATGTGGTATAAATTACACTTTTAGCAAGATATTTACATGAATATTCAAGAAGCTTCTACTTTTTGAGTATGAATGTTCAACTGAGAAGAAGGTCCATTAGAAGTGATAGAGTGTCAAGACCCTATCATAGGTTGTAGTGGTCGATTATTGGTGGTATTTTTGTACATGAGGAATTTTGACATTGAAAACTTCCAGTCATTATGTCTTTTATTCTCTCATTTCATTTCATTATGTGCCACTATGAACATATCATAATAACTATATGTTGATATAATGTACCGGCTTGACACCACTGGTAAATATTATAGTACATCATGCATGCCTATTAGAGAGTTTTGAAATTTCCAAACTACTTAAGATCAGCCCACATAGATACCTAAAATCAATAGTTTGTGACCACAAGGTAGAAAAAATCCTAACATGATACATAATTAGATGGACTAACATCAGGAACAAGTCCAATGTTTGAGATGTATCGTATATCATAGGGATGGTCCTGATAGGAAGATGATCCCTTAAATTGATAGAATGAGTTATAATTCTCATTCATGATGATTTATTTCATGAAAATAATTTACATTATTGAATCCTTAGAAAATGGATTATGTTTGGACCTCTGGTTGGAATTTTGGGAGGTTTTGAAAAAAATTCAGGGATTGAAAATCAACCTTTTGAAAATATATTACATATAAATTTGAAAATAAAATTTATGAAAATACTAAATCAACTCTAGTGATTTTACAAGCCTACTAAACATGTTTCTTCCTATACATTTAGTGATTTTTCAGAATATTTTAATTCTAATAAAAGTGATTATGTAAGTAAACATGTAAATTTTATAAAAGGACTCATTGAGAATATCATTGGGAAATTATGAAAGTGAGTTTTCAAGAATAATGAAGTTGTAATTATGTAAAATACACTCAGTTATGAATAAATATCAGTCCATTATATCAAATTAATAAAGAGAAAAGTGTGCTAACTTAACTGTTATATCCTATATTCAACCAACCATAACATTCCACTAACCAAAACATTATATTAACATTTTACACTTACTTAATATTTATTTCATTTTTATGTGTAGAGATGGAGGATATTACTATACCCACTAAGGATTCTAGACATTTTTCATGAGAGTGACTAGAATTCCATGAGATTTGATGGGTTAGGGTGTATAGGGAACACCATTATCATCACATTCTAGCTCTACCTACTATTATACGATATCTATAAAACACTAGATTTTATGTATTTGCTATATCAAATTTTACATTTTTTGATCAACACCTTCTTTATTCCATAATCGAGAGAGAAAAACATGTGTCTTACACATTCCAATACCCAAGGTAAATATGACCATCACCCTATATTATATGGAACTTATGTTTTTTCTTTCAATCTAGGGTGATACAGTTATAGTACCCACCCATAGATACTAGAATGAGAATGTAAAAAGATTTATAGGCCTCAACATTGTGGTAGATTATACTACTACATATGATAGTTCTCTATTAATGAGTTGTCTTGATATTTATTTCACACATTTACATGCTGACGTTAATGATAATACTATCATGCATCATGCTCCTTAAAATTACTTGAAGATCATTGGATGGATAGTGTGTGATTATAACCCTAGTATAAATGTACAAATTATGTATTTAGGAATACTAGATAACTTTTATTGGCCTAAAATATACAATAGGGCATCTGTTGGATTGGCATACATGTATAAATCATTATTCACTACTTTCCAATTATATCAAAATGATATTGGGGGATGTTTCATCCTTATTTATACGTGGTCATGGTAGAATATCCCTCCCTTAGCCCCTATTGTTGATGGTAATATCTTTCCATGGATGTGTTTCATGATTCTATATGTAGATTCTAAAATTAGAATTCATCTTTACTGTTTTTATGGTAATATTAATTATTGAACTTAATTTCTTATTGTTTATTACCTTCTATTTTGTACATTTTAAGGACCTGAACCGAACCACCGGGTCAAATTTGAAGAGACAAAAGACCTCATGTGTGCCTCTTCATGTACAAGAGGCTACCAACTAACATCGAGGGTCCAAACACCATTAGTGGGGAGGATATAACCTTAGTATCATATCCTTTCACCAATAATATAAATAAAATATAAAACAACTAAGAGTATTAAAGTTGGATAATAAGAAATCATAATGTAATCTTTTTTAGTACAAATTTCCTATATATAAATAAAGATACGTAACTAGGATAGTTATGTGGTAAGAAAAACTATAGTAAATGTGTAACAAGATAAATAAATAAAACGGTAGTATCCTCAAAAGTATATAACGATATCTCCCCCAACAACATGTTCTTATAATTAGTTGTCTGGGATAATATTCTTTCCTATACCTAGATCCTCATACAAGAAATCTACACATTCACCAAGATTCTTGTATAGGGTGTGGTTGTGAACCAAGTAGGACACTGCCAATTTGTTCTTAACATGAGTTCACACGTGTAATATTGTATGTCAAGATAATAAATAAAAGGGAACATAAGTAAGAAAACCATACTGAGAATCCACACACTAACTAAGCCGCCATAAACCCTAGTCATACCTGCTTTAAATCCTTGTTAGATGAACACATCAGTGGTTGTGGAAATTTTACAAGTGAATGAGACAGCTTCAAGGATTTTCAATAGTTACACTGGCCCTAGGCTTCCAGGTGAGGAAATAATGTTCAATCATTACTTATTGTTATCTCTTGTTCCAGTTCACATAGACCATTATACAACCTATTTTTTCATGGATCAGATCATATAATACCATCTTGCACTTAGATCAGGCCACACTAGTATATCATACCCCATCGTCTAACTCGGTCCTTTCATCATGTATATGTAGTGCCTAAACACTCTCTCTCTCTATGGACACTGAGACATGATGGGTCCACCTATCACTTTATTAATATGTATATTATGAAAATTAAATGTATAGGGAGAACTACACATGGAAACATGACATATCATATGGAGGTTCAATATATCATGAATGAGGAACAAAATCTAAACACAGGCACATGTGATAAAACTCAATAGGGTTTAAATAATATCAATATAGAGTGTAATATCATTCCAATGATCATATACATGGCCTATACATGGTAAGTAACTTATTTCCTCAATTTTATCTATGTAAACATCATGATTATCAAGATCATCATCATCTAAACCACATTTTCACACTAACCGGAACTTGATTTCCCACTAAGAACTCCTAGAACTGGTTTCATAACAAGTAATATAGTTTTTAGATAAAGACATAAGGATGAAAAATACAGGATTTAGAATATTACTTACTAACTTATAACCACCATAATTGGTATAATTTGAGTCTCAATGATGAGAAACATCAAAGTTACAATAAAACAAACTTTCCAAGGAAGGATTTCCCAACAGTTTCACCACCAAAACATCGGAGAATACCAATAATTCTTAAGAATACAAAATATCCATTGACATTGAATAAATCCCAAAAATATTACATGATATAACAAGGTCATAATCATAACATTAAAATTTTAGGATATTCAAATTAAGGAGAATAAAAGTAACACTAGAATAATAATAAATCTCTAGGTTCTCCACCAAATCACCCAAAAAAAGAGGCACCAACAAAGGAGGATGGAAGGAGGCCATAGATTGATCAAGTGGGGGGGAAGATCAATCCAAAAAATGAATAATTATAATATCCTAAGAAGGATATAACACCACTAAACCTTCTATAAAAACTCTCCCATAAATTCTTGATCAATGAATGGGGAGAATACATAAGAGGTTTAATCAAGGTAAATTGAGTGAAAATGGTTTTAATCACTCCCCCATTACATTTGAATATGGTTTGATGAAAAAGAATATTGATGGTGATCAAATTAGGAAGGATATAATTTCATTATTTATAATAGATCCTGACAATTTCTAGGCCTTATATTAATGCATTTCCTTGGTAATATTTTCCTTAAACAAACAGCCCCAAACAGCTTCTCCTATAGCATTTCCCTGAGAAGAAAGTAGTTTTCCCCCTCACCATGCACTAAAAAATGAGAATGGTGGGGTTTCCTAGGACATGGTAAATTGAAGGCCCTCTCATGAACCACAAATAGGAAAAAAAATTCCCCCTTTCCCATTTTACAATAAGGAAAACCATATCCAAAACAGATTTCACTAAGGCATGGTTTTTAATGTTTTACACAATTTGATCTATAAAATCAAAAATTATATTCCCAAATCATCACAATAATTAAAAAATAATTTTTAACTCAATATTAAACTACCATAAGGTTCAAAAAACCAATTAAAAATCATTTCTTGCAAAATCATAACAACCCAAAACATGGGTTTTCAATTCTACCACTTTAAGGACTTATCTTCCTTGAAAACTATATCAAGAGTTAACCTCAAAAAAATTGTGCCATTTTTCCTAAATATCAGACTCCCTCTCCCAAGTATCCTCCTAAATCATTCCACAGTGCTATAGTATTTGTAAAAGTTGTATCGTCATTGCTTATACTACATTCTCTCTCCAATCTATAATCTACACTCAACACTCCATGTATGATATTTCAGGCTCCATCTCAACACACTCTCATTAGATGACATGTGTGAGATTTTTCATGTACCTATGGAGATGAAACACTTGAAACATATTATTCATACCTTGGTAGTGATAAGGAATATTCATATGGTATTCCTTGGTGATTAATAAGGTTCCATCATGACACCGAGATAGAATCCATTTCTTCCTCAAACTCTGGTGGAATAACTATAGAGTCACTATTATAAAAGATTAGTCACCTATATAAAATATAATGGTCTCCTCCTATTGTTGAAATATGAATTTTAAATACCATGATCTATGATCAACCTCTTCTAAATCAACTGTACTTTCTTGGAGGTCTCCTATGCCGCACTACGCCCCATAATTGCTACCTCACAAGCCTCGTGAAAATAAAGTGTTGATTGACATGGACTACCATAGAGATCCTAACAAGTTTATATCTAAATAAAATCTCATAAATTTTTCTGATGAAAAATAATCAATGTCTAGGTGATCTTCCTATTTTCCAATGATGTTTAGTATGCAAGCCCAAAGCATATTCTCCAATATATGGATCATCTACTCTGACTGTCCATAGGTCTAGGGATGGTAAACTATACTCAATATTAATTGAATCCCTAAGTCTTTTTTAAATACATATAAAAATATGACATAAAACATGCATCTCTATCAGATAAAATTATCAAGGGAACTTCATTCAAGTGTAAAATCTCATAGATGTACAAATTTCCCATCTCATTTTCTAAGTGAGTCTCACAGATCGGTAATAAATGAGAAAAAAAATTATCTGATCAAAAACCACCCAAATAGTGTCATGGATCCTCATGATCCTATGTAACTGCATCACAAATTCCATTATTATTTCCTCCCACTTCAACCTAGGCATAAGATGTGGTTGGATAAAACCACACGGATATGGGTGTGCTCGACCCTTATCCAATGGTAGGTAAGTTATGAGGAAATGAATCCATAAATATCCCTCTTCATCCCTATACACCATTAGTTCCACCTAAATTCTTTGTAAATATTTTTCACTCCAATATATACCACCCAATTGTAGGTATGTAAACCTCACATCAGTTATTCCCTGAAAAAATCATGGAATACCACTCTTCCATGTACTAGGATCACATCGTCACCATCCAATGACCACTCGGATATTGGGACACCTCCTACTAGCTCTTCCTACATCACCATTCACTATGGGTTATCCACATTTCCATATTTTATCTATTCTTTAAAATAATATGTGACCACTAATGGGTCACATGTCATTGATCTCTGGTCCTTGATAGCATCCATCCTCCATTCATCCAACAACCTCATTAGGAACCACTATTCCTCTGAAGGTCATTTTCCAAGATCTTAAGATACTAGAATATTACAGCTAAGAGAATATACAACTATGTTACCTTTACCTAGTGTAGATGTGCTCTCAAAGTCAAACATCTGTAGGTACTCTACCCAGCACCACTACCTCAAATTCATGACCCACTTTGTGAAGATATAAAAGAGGTTATATAGTTTGTGTAGAAAATATACCTCTCACCAAAGATATAGTGTTTCTAACACATCAAATCATAGACCATTTCTCTAACACCGTGATATTTTAAAATAACACTATTTTTGACATTGTATGCAACATGTACACCCGAGCTTAATAGAACCACGAAATATTAATATTTAAATGTTAAAATTATAACCAAGATGTTAAATTGGAAATTATGAATTATAATAAACATATTATAAAAAAATATTTATAAAGGATTTATATAATCCAAATTTAATTATTAATTCTGAATAAATAAGTAATCAATTTTTAGTAAAGTCATTTCATGCTTCAAAAATACATTTTCTTCAATAATGATTTTTATTGTTTTTCAAGCATAAGTAATATAATTAATTTATACCACTTCATGAAATGTTATTTTTTTATAAAATTATATATTTTTGAAATAAAAATAACAAAGTCATCATTGGGTGAAATTTTTTCATATTTTTGAAAAGATCAATTTTTCAGTGAATGATGAAAAATGCCGATTTTTATAAAATTATCATTTGTTTTCATTAAATAAAGTTATTAAAAATTAAAATGGTTCTTTGAAGATGATATAAAAGTAAAATATGTATTATTTAATTATATATAATCTAAATAATTACATTTTAATCACCTTTATACCTGATTTTGTTACAAGTACTATTTTTGTCCTAAAAAACATTTTTCTAGAAACTGTTTTTTCTTGCATTTTTCTTTTTAAAATTAAATTAATTTATTCCAGTCATAGAAAATGAATCTTGAAAAATGTATTCCATATTTAGAATATATATGTATTAATTTTTTAAATATTCCCCTTTTATCTTCAGTCATTATGAATGGAAATCGTAATTAATATTTGTCACCTCAGTAAGGGTAAATAAAGTAATTATATTTAAAAATAATGTGATTCTGCCTTAAAAAATCCCTAATAGTTGTATTTATTTCATTGGATAATTTTATATTGGTCTTGACTCTCCAATATTTTAAAATATATAAATTTATAGCCACATTTTTTTTATTATAATATTTATTTTATTTTATGTAAATATAAAGTAAAAAATGTCACTTTCTTCCTTTTAATATCTATAATATTTTTTGAGTGGGTTCAAAAACATATTTTCTATTATAAATGTTAATTTTAAAGATAAATTATTATTTTTATAATGGAAATTTTTTTTTAATTTTTAGTTATTATATGATTACCTTAAATAATTACACAACACAGACATAGTGCTTATGAAAGTGGTAGAAAAAGCAAGTAAATAATTTTTTTAAACTATAAAAGTAATATTTATTGAGTTAGTTTTAGTGTCCCAAAAATTTTATAGATAAAAAAATATTATGCAAGTTTTAATGGATTATATTCAAATTATTTTTTGTCATTTTTTTTCAAATTCGATTGAAATGAATAATTCCAAAAAATGACATTAGTGATATTTTATAATAAATAATATTTTATTAAAAGATTTAAAATTACTAAAAAAATTATATCCATCCAAGTAAATGGGATATTATTTAAAATATCAACCATTTCCAATTTATCAACTACTTGTATTTTTATTTTAGCTTTATTGACTTGTTTAGTGTAAAAACCTTTGATATAACGATAATCGCCAAAAGGGTTAATAGGGGTTAAAACAAATAGATAGAGGTAAAAACATCACATAAACATGTAAAAATTTTATTGGGTGAAATTATTTCCACATAACCTCATATTATATTCAAATTATAATTTTTTTTTACATTTTTCCTTGAAAATTAATTTATATTAATATAATACTTCATGTAATACTAAAAGTGACGCTCCCCTCACTTATAAAATGGTACCTAATCTCCTCTTTTATTCACACATAAGATATCATTTTGGTTAAAAAAGTACCTAACAAAATTCCCTACTTTCATACCTCAACATTTCCTACAGAAACCAGTTAAATAAAAAATATATCCTAGGAAGGATTTATTTATGAACCTAAATATGTTTTCTGAAAAATTGGTATAGTTCTTAACTGAGAAATGTTTATTAATTTCTTCTTTTAACTCATTAAAATATTATCAAACCATGTTGAAATAAAAAAATAAGTATCTTAATTTTCTGAGATATTATTTTCTTAATGTAATAACCTATATCCATCTCATCTTCCACCAAATGGGAAACAAAACTGTCGTTTATGTGTACGGCGGACTACCGTCTCGCGAACTAATGTAATTCATTTTCCATCACCGCCTCTCAAAGCCTGTTATAATTATGGATTTAATTCAAATATATGATATTCATGAAATAGTTATCATTATGTAAAATTAATATATCATCTATTTATTACCTTTCCATTCATGGAAAAATGATAATGTCGTCTGTGCGTACATGTGGACTACCACAAAGCGATGTAGTTCGTTTTTCACTACCACATCTCATGGATGATATATATATATATATATTTATTTATTTATTTATTAAAAAAATAATATCTTATTTATGATATAATGATTATTAAGGAATAAAATAATACTTACCTTCTTTTCATCATGATCATTGATAAATGGAAATGTTAATCATACATACATACGAAATATCGTCTCCATGATTACAATATATGTCATTTTTCATAATCATCATTCATGTTTGATTTTAAAAGTATAATTTATGAATAAAAATGAAAATTATGTAATTATTATTATTCTTTAGATTATGTAATAAATTTCACTTTGACCGTTGTCAACCTGCCGATGCCATTTTGGACATACGAGTCGAATATCATCAAAACACCTGATGATAAATTAATTAATTAAGTAATTATTATAAAATTGTAATAAATAAAATAAAATAAATAATAAATGTAAAAAAATTATTCAAAAAGTAAATAATTAACATAATTTAATAAATTTGAAAGATAAATAACATACATGACTTGTCAAACTTGAGGTAAGGGACACTTTACTTTAAAAAACTCATTTTGATTGCTTTGAAGATTTATTTTTTAGATATTTTTATTACATAAACATATTATTATAACTATTTTATGGATTTATTTATATTGATATAAATTAATTAAAAATAGAATTTTTTTCCTCTTTATAAATTCATACAAATATTTTCATAAGGAATATTTTTATATATCTTATAGGGAATGTTTTGACTTTCTTTACAAAAAGGAAAAAAATTTCCATTTTAAATATATGGAATCAATAGATTTTCCCATCATCAAAACTGTTTTTGATATACATATTCCTTTGTATTATTTCATGTTTTATTCATATAATTACCCCCCATCCCTTTTTTATCTATTTTAGTTTGAAAATGGGTTCATAAAAGAAAAGTGTATTTAAATATCCAACAATGTTTTACATATGGGTATAAAAGAGTTTTAAAGAAATTTATGATGAAAAGGTGAAAGATTAAAAAACTTTATTCATTATATGGTCCTTAGACATGGTTTATGATCAAGTGATATTGTAATATATCTCCAATTCATGGGTTAATGTCTATGTTATCTGGAGAATTATGTTGAAATTCAGATGTAGTGGTTACTCCAATTATAAGGGTTTGTATAAGGGTTTATGTGCGGGTTTTATGATGATGATTTCCTAATGAAACTAAATTAATTTTCTATGATTGATAATGATATTTCATAGAAATAATTTTATTTAAAAAGGTAATCTAATGACATTTTTATTTAAAGTAAATATTATTACATTTTAGGGTAAAAAGGTATGTTTTTAAGAAAACACATTTATGGGTTCTCTTATTTACTAAGAAACACTAATGATTATAATTTTTTCTTAATGGTTTCTTATAATGTGTTTTATGAAAAACATTGGGTAGTAAAGAGGATTTAAAGTGTAATTAAATGGCTATTTGAGCTCAAAGTTTATTATATTAAAGGAAAACTCTCTTTATGATCTCATGGTTTTAAAATCGACTAAGGAGTTTCTTTCTTTGTGTTTTATGTCCCTTACTGATATTTTTAATCTCATTCCAATTTTTCAAAAGTTTTTCATAGTTTGTAAGGATGATTAAGTAAAATATAATAAGTCATATTTAAAATCATAAATATTTATCATGAAAATAAAACATGGTTATTTTAAAAAGTCATATATTGTGGGAAAAAATAGATACTAAAATGATGTTTCCAATTTAAAATATATGGGTATTTTATGTATGGGTTATGTCCTAATTATTTAAAACCCAAAACCTAAAATATCAATTGAAATTCAATAAAGTGAATTCTTTTCTAAAGAAACTATTTTATGTAATGTTTAAGGTTGGTTCCTTACATTTGTTATTAAAAAAAGGATTAGATAAATTTAAAGGTTAAGATGTTATTTGAGCATAAGTTAAAAGTCCTATATAACCACAAAGGCAGGTATTTTAGGAAAAATTAGTGGTATTTTGGATAAATAAAAAGTTTTTAGTATAAGATAACATGGTTAGGGATATATTATCCTCCTCATAAGATGGTTTAATATTATTTTATTAATTTACTTATGCTAATTTTTTTTTTGTTTTAGTAAATGGTTGGATCTAGTAATAAAAAAATTAAAAAAGGATTTGAAGGAAAATGATATGGTTTTTTGAATGAGAAAACAAATATAATGGGAGCTATAGTTAAAATTCTAGAGTTTATTCTTTACCAGATATCACGAGTTATGATGAACAACCTAAACCAAGGTGAGTTTCCAAATGCACCAAATAAGATAATGCAAAATTACATGGACTTTTAGGTGATAAATATTATGAAGGTAAAAATATTCAACATCCTGTATGTCGAGAATGTGTGAATAAGTACTAAAAAAATTATTAAAATAATGGGAATGTTTTATTGACACTTTCGTCTTCACCCATTCTGAAATCTCAATAATCAAATCAAAGAATTCCATGTTTGGTTCAAATCATATTTTCTAAGCCATGGTGAGAAAATTGTAGAATCTTATAGATATCATGATTTGTATTATATATAGACACATGACTAAAGACACTTCAGTTAATATCATAATATAATATATTTACTAATTATTAATTTAAAAAAATCTAGAATCATTATTTCTAGTAAGAGAATATGGGTCAGCTTTTGGTAGTTTCTATAGTTTTTCCATGATCGAACAGTGTTCTATACTTAGTTTTTTGAGGTACACCACCATTTTGTATCGTCAATAAAAATAGTCATTTCATTCAAAGTGATGTGGTTTCTATGAAATCCATCCATAATTTGAAATCATTCCTGCTATATTATTGATCTTATCCTTAGACTGTGAGGTCTAGGAAAACATTAATATAATAAAATATAATCAATATATTATAAACTAAAAATCTTTAAAAGGTTCAACCTTTGATACCAATTGTTATATTGGATAAGTTGATGACATATGATGTATATGGGGTGAATAGAAAATATTAAAAAATTAAGAAGATGGATTAATTATCTAAATTAATTATAAAATTTAATTAATGAATTTAATTAGGAATAGAAAATATAAGAAAGAATGAAAGGATTTTTTTTATAGTAGTTCAGTCCAAATTGAACTGATTCTACACTTATACCTCTATACTCGGTGAGAGATACATCTTACACTAGTTTGATTTTTAAAGGGTGGTCAGAACCCAATTACGGCCTAATTTTTCAAGGATAAGTATAACCAAAAGACACTAAACTATTTTATTAGGAGTCACAACCTAATTACAACCCTAAATTTAGATATCGGGATCTACAACTTGGATTTTATTGAATTTAGAATTTGAGACTCACAACCCAAAGGTATAGAATTATTTTTCATGAAAAATCATAAAGAGAAATTAAAAGAACATGAGAGATTTGAAGAAGTGTTACAGACTCAAGAAACCAAAATAAAATAGATGGAAGAAGAATAAAACACAGGTATTTGTTCTTGAGTATCTAATCATCATGACTATCTCATCCAGGTAGTATAATAATTCATAAAATATTTTGTTCAACCACTGAGAGTTCGTCTAGTATTAGTAATAAATGTTCATCTCTGGTAGAATGTACATCACTTCACAGTATTAACACCGCCACACACTTTGCATTGTCTCACTCGAACATATGAAAGCTCTCATTAAAGAATTATCACATGAGTAGTCTGATACTTTCCAACCACATATTAGTAAATCTAGATGCCCTTTTTAAGGAAAATAAACTCAACACATCCAAGAGATGTTAGTGTAACAAATTAGGTGAACTCAACTGGACAATCCTATCAAACTATCCAATCGCAATGTGGTGCGGTGGAACAAGATAATGGAAAAAAGTATCATATATAAAAAAACAAGATAAACAACAAGGGTACAATGAGAAAGAATATATCAAACATCCAAGATACATACAATCCAAGCCAAACCGAATAAAATAGAAAAAAAATTCAATACAAGGCTAATAAGTTTACAGGTAACAAATTGTCACCTCCAAACCATCCCACTATGAGGAAAAAGGAAACAAGAGATTATGACATGCTACATGATGATCCTACCTTTACCTAAATCCTATAAAACGAACTCTATGACTATCCAATGAAAAAATAGGATGTGAGCACAAATCCTAGTTATATTTCACCAAAAAATATTTAAAAAGTCTAATATCAAGAATGTTTCAGTTCTAGATTTAAAACAAATACCTTTTAAAAAATTATTTTCATAAATCCAATCCATGTTCAAATCATCCCTTGGTTTTTCATAATTCCTTTCATATTATATAAAAAACTAATATGAGAAGTATATGGGAATAAGAAAAAGAGAATAACCAGAACAATCCATGAATACACCATAAGGTTAACATATAACAAATAACCATGAAAAATCCCCCAGGTAAAAGTATGTTAATAAATAAAAATAACCAACCTATCATGTAAATTTATGTGAGTAAATAACCATGACCAATTCATAATTTGAAAGTATGTGATAAAATAACCATGATTAATCCATCATGTGATAATCCAATAAAAAATAAAAAATCACACCATTTGGTCACTAACCTATGGGTATACATACTATACATAAAAAATAAAACCATAATCCATGAATATGGTGGAACCAATCAGTATAACCTCTAGTGTAAATACACACAATAGAGTGAAATAAAACCTCAAGTGGCATTACACACACTATGAGTGACACGTTTATTTCTAATGTATTCAGGGTTACCTAATATGATAATTTTCCTAAAAACCTTTTTAAAACCATTCTCATAATTTATAGATCATTTTCAAATCCAAGAAAATCTACTTCATTGCTTTAAATCCCATTTTTAAATCAAATCCACCATTAAATAATTTTATCAAACACTTGGTGTGAGAAAACCATTTTCAATGAAAACCACCATTAAAAATGTGATTTCTTTCCAACATATTCATTTTAATCAAAAATAACTACAATTCAATGAATATACCAAATGAATTTATAAGAAAAATAAAAAAATCATAGAATTATCCATTAGTATAGTAACACCTACCTTAAAATTGGAGGTAGAACTAATCACCTTTGAAAACAGAGTTTGGGGAAGAGTGGATCAGGTCCTCAAGATCCTATATCCATAACAAACGCATCAAAAATACAATCGAACCCCTTAGATCTAAAATCTAATGCCTAAAAGGTATCCAATGAGATAAGGGGATGAGAGATCTATCAAGGATCTAACAAATGAAGAGGAAACTTCTAAAAAATACAAACATACCTTGAGAAATCCATCAAGAACAAAGGGAAATCACCAAGAATCCCAATATAGAAACCTCTAGATCACTGGGGAAGTATTAAGTCGGTCCAATTTAATATTAGGATTTCATTAGATATTAAACCAATTTCTTTGGTATTTTTAATTAAAAATTCATAGAATTAAAATTCCACTCACACGGTTTGCTCGAGAGGCTGCATGGTTAGGAGTAACCATTCACCTTAACCATGAACCCTTTATAGATATTCGGTTTGGTTTTCACTATTTTGATTCATGTTTACCTTAACCATGCACCATCTTTGAATAACCCCTCTACCTAGGAGTACATGGTTTTAAGGGGTGGCCACATGGTTTGAAAAAACTATGTACCCCATTCCAGTAGACCATACATGGACACACATTTTTTTGGGAAAACCTGAACGTTTTTTCATAACTTTTTACCAACCCTGTACATCCCCAAGTGCTTTCCAGAATCTCCAAATACTCATGAATTAACCCCGAAGAACGAACTAATCAATGTGTGGTCAAAAAAAGGATCAATAAGTACCTACAAGAGAGTCACTGAACATTACAATGTCTCCCACTATAAAGTCTTTCTATCCCTAGAAAGTGCCCAAGATTCAGGACTCACTAAACGAGAATTCCCTTGATACCTCATCAAAAATTATCACTCCCATGTCACATGGATATCCTGTATTCAATTGCACAATACCAAGACCAATGGAATCATTTTACCATGAAGTAACTTATCCTATTAATCCATAATCTTAACTGGTATCTCAATAACAGTGGTAGCAGGCTCAAGATCAACAACCTTTCATTAAATCACATGGGAAGTATCTAGTCGATACCACCTCAGTTGGGACACATGAAGCACATCAGGAATCAATTTAATGTGAGATATTAAGTCCAATTGTTATGCTACCTTTCCAAGTCTCTCCATGCTATTAAAGGGGTAAATAAAATTCGATTCTAGCATACATTGCTTACCCAACGGATGATGTCCTAACTGAGGTGAAACTTTGAGAAAAACCCAATCACCAACCTCAAACTCTAGCGAACAGTGATGATGGTTTTTATAATATTTATAATGTATCTATTTGTTTATAAACATCTTCTAGATAAACTACACATTTTCCATTTTCTTCTAAATGAGACTTGGCCCAAATAGGGATTTCTCACCCAACTCTTCCTGGTACAAGGGATATTTACATGGCCACCAATAAAATGATTCAAATAGAGAAATTTTTATCAAATATTTATAACTATTGTATCTATAAAATTAGACAAAAACAAAATTATTTTCCCAATATCCACAAAAATCAAGCATGAAAACTTGAAGCATATCCTCAAGAACCCAAATATCTCTTTATGTATTCCCATCTGTCTGTGGATGATAATCCAGGATCAATTTCAATAGGTAACCCATCTCTATATTCAAGCATTTATAGAACCTTGATTTTAACTTTAGATCTCTATCAGAAACAATCATAGTGGGAACCCCTTGATGTCTCAAAATATTTTGGATGTACATTTTTTAAGTTGTTCTATATTTTTATCTCTTTAATTGGTAATAAATGAGCCGATTTTGTAAGTCATTCAATGATCACCCAAATTGAATTCTTCCCACTATGATTCCATGAAAATAAAATGATAAATTTGATGGAAATCTCATCCCACATCCATACTGGAATGGGTAATTGTGGCAATACACTAGCATGTGTCTTTTGTTTTAAATTAATTTTATGACAAGAGAGACACTATGATACTAAATTTGAAATTGACCACCTCATCTATATATACCAATACTAATGTATCAGTAATGATACATCTTGGTAGACTCAGTTTTTATAGACCAGCATCAATGGTTCCAACTTCCCATCAACTCTTTCCATAGAGAAATGGGAACAACCAACCTTCTATGGAAGCACAAAGATCCATTCGGAGACCGAGAGTACTCACCTGAGTTATCCCCACAATAAAATATTTTACCTAAGTGTTGTAACTTGGTGTATATCACCTATTAGATCAAAAACTACTTACATAAAAAAGATTTATCTTTCACTGATACCAGGAACACCTATCCACCAACCTCTTCCACTCCCAAACTCATCTTAGCAAACAAACTCATCAAACATCACACCTCAACTGATTCCTTCATGGATTGTGTTAATACTTTTATGCTCAATGCATCAAAAACCACATTACCTTTTCTATGAGTGTATAAAATATCAAAATCAAAAGTTTCAAGATATTCCACCTAGTATCTCTATCACAAGTTCATATCCCACTGAGAAAAATATATTTCAATCTTTGATGATTAGAATATCCTATAAACCACTCCCCAAAGAGATAGTGATGAAACATTTTGAGTTTATTTGTAACTACTTCCAACTCAATATCATGGGAAGGGTATTTTTTCTCATGATATCATACCTGGTGAAAGCCATAGACCGCCACCTATTCCCCCTATATCAAGACACAACCCAAACCCATATTAGAAGCTTCATAGAAAATATCATAACCTGAATCCGGTTTTGGAATAATCAAAATTGGTTCTGAAGTTAACCTCAACATTATATCCTCAAAAAATCTCTGAAATTTTTCATTCCATTCAAACATTACACCCTTGTTGGTAAAAGGTATCATCAATGATGTGATCTTGGAGAAATCTTGAACAAACTATCTATAGTATCCAACTAAACCCAAGAAGCTTTGGATATTAAACACATTTTTTAGGTTTCTCTTAGGAAATAACAACCTATATTTTATCATAATCCACTATGATTCCCCTATCATATATGGAATACCCTTGAAATTTCACTTCCTAGATCAAAAAAAACATTTTTAGGGCTTATCATATAGACGATGTTCCTTAAAGGTTCAAATAATGATATCTAAATGGTCCATATGCTCCTCCTCTAACATTGATCACACCAAAATATCATCGATGAACATAACAACCCAGTAGTCTAAGAACTGATGAAATATTTTGTTCGTTAAATCCATAAATACTATAGGAGCATTAGTGAGTCCGAATAGAATATCCAGAAACATGAAATTCCCATACCTAATCTTAAACGTTGTCTTAGGTATATCCATTACTCATGCACCCAACTGTTTGTACCCTGGCCAAAGGTCAATTTTTGAAAAATAATATTTCCCTTTAATATTGTCAATGAGGCCATCAATCCTTGGTAAAGGATATTTTTTCTTAATAGTCCCCCGATTTAACATCTGACAATCCACACAAAGTATGAGACTCCCATATGAATTCTTATAAAATAAAACAGGGGAATCCTATGGTGGAACCCTATGATGAATAAATCCATTAGCCTCTAGATCCTCAAGCTAGACTTTAAGTTCCTCCAACTCAACATGTTTCATTCTATAATATGTCATAGAAATGGGAATTTTACTAGGATACAGATAAATAATAAACATTACCTCTCTCTATAGTGGTAAACTAGAAAAAAACATTCAAAAATATATCAGGTGTTGTTCACACTATTTCTGAAAGAATATATCCTAGACAAGGGTAAAAAACATTAAAAACATCTATAACAACTCAAATGATATTATCCCTAGATAAGGAACAATAGACCCCACCCTTCCCAATATAGTACTCACCCTGAAAAACATGAGTGACCCCATTGGAAGATAAAAACTAAACCTGATGATGATAATAGTCCATTTGGGCCTTGACACTGATCATCAAATCCATTCCAAGTATCAAGTTGAGTATTTAAATATCAATAAGTATAAATTTCCACACCACCTCAAAGCCATCTATCATCACCTAACGCACAGGACACTTAAAACCTTGTACGTACCTCCTTCCCAAAAGTGTCAAAAGATACAACAAGAATGGTATAAGTTAAAAATTTAATTCCAACACACCAAAAAAGTTTAACTATAGAAAATTATGAGTAGAACTTGTATCAACCATATATAAAACCATAGAATAAGAAATAAATACCATGCCTCTATCAGTAGTGGGCCCAACTTCAAATTCCTCTAGAACACACTATGTCGCATAAATTAGTCAGGTCTTAGCCACATGAACATCCCACTTTTCATAAGGATTTGACCCACCAAACTTTGAATCATCAGTAAAAACTTTGAAATCCTTCTTGAGAGTGGATTCATCATTACTTTCCTGGGATAACCTTTCACAAAAATGCCTAAAATGGCCCGATAGTCTTAATTGGTGAAATGTCTTAAGAGTCTCTATAAATTTAGGATTTGTATGAACATACATTCCACATTGGTAGAATAAAAACTAATACATTATTGAAGAATCCCCTGAAACTAATCATGAAGAAAACATACCACTCATGTGCTTCCTTTTTAGGCCAAAAGACACACTCTAGCTAAAAATTGCATTAACTGAAGCTCCATCCAATTCATTATTTCATGCTATTTCAGCCTCCTCAAAAGCTATGTATTCAACTACCTCCACAAAGTATGGTAGTAACATGAGAATCAACATCAACTAAATATCATGACTCATTCAACACTCGAACCACCAAGCCTTTAGGTACACATTGGTAACTAGCTCTAGTTCCAAATTCACCAAATCAGAAAAATCAGTTGAATACTCTAGAATAGTATGCTCCCCTTTTTCAAAGGCTAGAAACTCTCAGGTCATCACCACATATAAAATATCAGTAAAAAAATAATCATTACTTTTTTCCCTTGAAATAAGTCTAGGTAATATCCCCTTATAACATGTCTTTCATAATAGAATCAGGACACATCCTTCACAGTCCCTTGAGCATGTTTGTGGAGAAACCCACTATAGAGTTCTCAAGGGTATTCAAGAAGTTTAAGATCCTCTCAATGTAGTGACCTGGACCTAGATAGCCTAGAATTGATGTCTGCTACTAATTAAATTAGAATGACTAAAAGGAATCAATCCCCGAAGGACCAGTCAGTTTAGTAGTATTGGTAAAACGGATACATAAATGAATATTTTATTAGAAATGACTACAATAATTACAACATAATTTTTTTCTTATTTCTAAATAAGTAATTTCAAGGATAACTATAACCCATCTGGTAAATCCATGCATATCCTTCATAGTAATCTTCTTGGAGTCTTGTGGAAATAAACATAATAAGTGTGATCTCCAATGCTCAGTGAGGAAAAAATATAGTGGAAGCAATAATGAATAAATGAGAATAATAATTATGAAATTTTAAATAACTAAAATAACATTCCATATAAACAATAAACTAATAAGGAAGTGTATAAACAATATGTAAAGGTAATAACCAAAAACATATTCCATTCAAATAACTACATAAGGAAAAATAAATATGAAAGGGTATGAAACTAAAACACATTCCATTTAAATAACTAAAAATTATATGTATCTGTAGATATGTCGACACAAAATGTTATGGATGAATAATAACTGAAACTAATATGAGGGAAATTCTTTATTAATGGACATCATGTATTAGGCACATGAGGACCTATAATGTCAAGATCCATCCTCCTGAAATTCTAAAATTATGGATCCATCCTCTGTTTAATTTGTGCAATTTATTTTCCTCATGAGAACCTGTCGATGAATCAAGGAGATATATAAAGTTCAGGCTCCTCCCATCATTTCTTTTCCAAATATTTCCTCATATTTAATAATCAAAATAAATTAAATTCCTTATAAAAAACAATATTGAATAAAGAATATATAATTATCAATATTTCCCAAAATAATCAAATAATTATCAATATAGACACTGTATGTAAAATGGTATATGGTTTAGGAAATAATAATATCCATTTCATGAGAATATGGATATTCAAGTAAATTTATAATGAAAAATGATTGCAATAAATTTATTGTTTCAAGAGAAATTTAACAATCAAAAAAGGAAGTGAGATTGCAAAGATAATTACTAAGAACATTCTTCCGGAGAATAATCTTTAAACATTCCAAAGTTTCCCATACCACTTTGAAACATTCAAATCATAATACCCAGATATTTATGAAATTAAATGGAACCTATAATATCATGAGAATAATTAGATTCATGATATAATAAGAAAAAGGTATAATATACACCAAATAAAATTTAATTGGTTCATAATAACAATTAGTCTCAATGAAATGTAAATTGAGATGAAATTCCCTTACATATGAATCAGAAGACTGGAAAGTGAAAATAATCAAATGAAACATCTAAATACCATTAAGATAAAATAATTCATGATATAATATATCAAAATGGGTAGTTGGTACACCACACAAAATAAGTAAGTCGTGAATATGACATTTATCTCATGGATATAAAATGTGAGATGGAAATCCCTGACAATTGTGGTAACATATGAATTGGAAGACCCAAAAGTAATAATAATTAAATGAATCATTTAAATAACATGAATATAAAATAATTCATGATATTACATTTCAATGTGGCATTATGTACACCATATATAATAAATTATGTTCACAATAATAAATTTTTCCTCGTGGAATAAAAGGTGAGACAAGAATCCCTTATCTTGTATTTCCTTATAAGTGAACATTCTTTAAATTATTATATAATAAACTTATGTTAATTTTATACTTGTTTCAAAGCCTTTTTTAAGTTTATCATTACTTTTATTTCACTTATTACCATGTTGTGTACATCTACTAACACAATTAATTTTATGTCGGGTGTTTTGACCAAATTCGGTTTATGTTTTAAAAACAACATTGGTAGGTCAACTATGTTCAAAGGGGTAATTATATAACATATCCAGAATAATAATAATAAAATAACTATAATATTTATTCATAAATTATACTTATAGAATACATCATTATATATGGTTATGAAAAATGAATCAATGTTACAATCATGGAGACGGTTGGTCATACATACGCATGAGTAATGTTTCTATTTTTCAATGATTGTTATATAAAGAAGGCAAGTAACACATTATCATTACAGAATTATCATTATATAATAAATAACATATTATTTAATCATAAATATTTATATATATAATTATTATGATGGAAAAGGAATCACATCATGTTGAAGAGGCAGTAATCCACACGTCCACGAATAACGTTATCACTTTTTAAGTGTGTGAAAGCATAATAAAGAAAATGATATATATATATATATATACAAATAGGTAATTATGTAATGAATATCATATAGATGTTTTTTATGTCTCTTATTTTTAATTATAATCATAATTTATACATTCCATGTATCGTGTGAACAAATCACATCGCTTTGAGGGGGCGGTATTCCACACTTCCTCAAACGATGATACCGTATTAACATAAAAAGGAAAGTATTAAATGAATGTTTTATAAAAGGATTATAGAAGTATAAAGACATGATAAATATAATATATAACATATATAAACAGATTTTCCATCATAATTTTCATGATGATAGGTGGTAAGGTAAAAATAAACAGTCATCGTTTCGTGAGGCAGTGGTTCTCCATACACAGAAATAGTATGTTGCCCATTATATGGAGGTGTGTGTAAGTGTAGCTCGAACCCTTAGCATAAAAATACTAATATATTTAGGATACTATTTTTTTATAAAAAAATATAATAATAATATTTGAGGGTTTGGATTAGGGAAATGAAAGTAAAAAATTTTGAGAGAACATGTTACCTCTTAATCGGGTAACTTCTTTTGGTTTGAAACAAAGACTTCCTTGGAAAGATTTCTTCCCAAAAAGAAGATTCATGGTCTAGGGGAGGGATTTTTTGAATCTATATAGGGATATATTTTCCAAACATAAGTGGTTTCAGTGGTATGAGGAAAGGGGAGAGGTGGTGTTCTTTCATAGGGAAGGAAAAGGACTCACTTGAAATTTTTGGAAATATGTTAGGTGTACACTTGTTATTACCTAAAAACAGTCATACCAAAAAATAAAAATAAATATTGGAGGTTTAATGGAATAATTATGGCCATAAAATGGGTTTTGGACAAGTTTATAGGTAATTTTAGTACCTAATTTAAAGGTTTAGTCCTTTATTAAGCTTAATTTTGCCTTAATAATTGTAATTAATTTTAATCACTTTCACTAATATTTTTGGTCAAAAACTAAGTTGGAATTATTATAAATTATAAATTATGTTGATTAAACATATGGAATCCATTTTTACAAACTCTAATCACATAATTGGTAGAAATTAATTTTAAATTCATCCCGTGGGAGGGATGACAACGCGGGTTTTTAAAGTAAAAATGTATGAAAGATTTCTATGTTTTTATAGTCAATTTCTAAGTGAAATTGATTTTAATGACCAAAATTTTATTAATTGATAAAAATATGATATAATTATACTTTAAAACCAATATAAAACATAATTTATCCTTATAAATAAAATAGAAAAAATTCATTTTTGAACTAAAATTCATTATTTTTTACTACTCATTTAAAATTGAAATGTTTTAAAAAAATATCAAAAAATTACCCTAACCTAATTATTATGTTTATATTTAAAATTTGAATTTTATTTTTAAATATTATATTAATTAAAGTGTCAAAATTAATATTTAGAATGGGGTTTCCATTAAAAGGTGGTAAAATTGACTTTATAAAAATATAGGTTTTTTATATGGAAAATAGAGTTTTTTCTTATATTACGCATATCAAATCCAATGGATGAATATAAAAATATTTTATTGAATATATAAAATATATATTTAATTTAAATCATTAAATAATTGTAATTTATTATGTTTATTAAGACAAAACTCCTTTAGAAACATAAAAATAATAATATTTCTTTTTATATCCAATTGGTTCTTATTTTCATTTCTAATTAATTGGTAAGCAATTAATTAATTTTATATTTATATAAACCATAAATTTTCATCAGTTAGTTAATAATATTCATAACCGCAAACATAACAGCTAGGTTATATCATATTATATTAAATAATAATATTTTAATAATACATTGTTATTTGGTGAAATTTGGTCTTGTGTGTAACGCAAGATATCGAGGAAGTTCAATGTTGCAAGTATCGCAAGCTATCGAGGAAGGTCTCTCTTTCATGTAACTCAAGATAAATTGGTTTTTAATGTATTGAAATATATTGAATATATTTTAAATTTTAAATATATTATAATGTATCCATATATTATATTCCCTTATGTGCAGGGTGTCGTGTATCATACACTCTATTAAATACAATGTTCTTAATTTAGAATTTCAGGGTGTTACATTCTCCCCACCTTAATTAAATTGCATCCTCTCAATTTAAACTTGATCTTGGTGATAGATTTTTTTGATTTTTCCTAGTTTTATGTCCTACATCATGAGAAGAGTTTGTAAAAAATTGTCTAGAAATGAGAGAATTTAAAGTACATAGGTCACATGGACTACCGGGTAACTAGGTCTCTAAGTAGGAGAACATTAGTGGAAAGTTAAAATACTTATTTAGAGGGAAAATGTTAATATTTATAGGGAGTGAATGAGGTTATCAATCACAAAAAAATTGAATAATCAATGAAAATTTAAGGGTCTCAAATCTATAAATCTATGATGATTTAGAAGACCATCAGTTTAACAGAAATAAAGGTATTAGGATAATATTTTATTTCTAAGTCATTTTCTTAATGTTGGGTAATTCTTTTATCGACTAAGAATATAATGAAATATTATTACTTTATAGGTTTCAATTTTATATGAAAAATCCTAACTTTTGGTTGTAATTTTATCAAATTCTAATTTATCCATTTACTCCTATAAATTAATTAAAAAATAATTATTTTTTTATTCCTGAAGCATTAAAAGAAACTTTTAAATGATCTTAAGGCCAATAAAAGAGTGACAAGTCTAACTGTTAGACTATAACTATCTTCCAAAACCAATATGGTTTATAGATTAATGTCTTGTCCTCAAAAGTGATACTACTGGTTCATCATTAACTTTTATTCGTCAATTTTTTTAATTAAAAACAATGAAAAATTAACCAAGAAATTGTGTCGGTTAGTGGTTGTCATGAAAACCTTATCATCCTTCAATCATGGGTTCAAGACCTACGGCCTTTCCATACTTGATAGGTTATCACCCAACATAGATTTTCTCCTTTTATAAAACCATATTAATATAATTTCCAAAATGAATCTAATAAACATCCTTGAAATTAGGTTAATCCCTAAATATACTTTTAACTATGGTTTTCAATAAAACCTCAATACATAAATTTTTCATCCATTTTTTCCATATAGGTACTTCATTGGTCTAGGGTTTATCCATAATAACATTTCTAGGATTTCTAAATCATGACTCCTTATCTTCAATCTAAGACACCTTAGGTTTAACCTAGGTTATTCATTTTCATTATCCTTTCAAATTCTTCATCATTGTTTTTAAAGAAAACATGGATTATCCTAAGAATATCCCCTAGGAGTTTCAAACTAGGTGTGTAGTAAGACCAGTTGTCATATACCAGGTTACCCTATGTTAGGCCCATAACACCTTATCGATGTTATTACTCCTAGGTACATATATTCCAAAACAATGACCACTTGTAGTATCCAGATAGGGATGTACTTCCAGGAAGACCCACATAATATATACTTTACTAAAATTATAGGATGTTCTTCTTTACTTATCCTCAAATTCTATATTTGAGTTATGTTATATAACCTATTTTTTCCCCAAATATAGTTCCCAAGGTATCTACTAAACATAATTTAATTCCTACTGTAGCGACCCAACCCCAGATAGCCCGAATCCGGTGTCTGCTACTAATTACATTAGCATGATTGCAAGAAATCCATCCCTGAAGTACCGATTAGTTTAGTAGTCTTGGTAAATGAGATTCATAAATAAGTCTTTTATTACAAATGACTATAATAATTACAATATAATTTTTTTATTCTTTCTAAATAAATAACTTCGAGGATAACTCTAATCCATCTAGTAAATCCCTGCATATCTTCTGTATTTCTCCTATTGTATTCTTGTGGAAATAAACATAATAAGGGTGAGCTCAAATGCTCAGTAAGAGAAAAATATAGAGGATGAAATAATGAATCAATGAGAATAATAATTATGACATGGTAAATAACTGAACTCAGATACCATATAAACAATAAAATGAAAAGGAAGTGCATAAAAAATATGGAAAGGTAATAACCAGAAACCCATTCCATTCAAATAACTAGATGAGGAAAAATAAATATGGTAGGGTAAGAAACTGAAACACATTCCATTAAAATAACTAAAAATGAGATGTACCCATAGATATGTCGATGCAAGATCTCATTGATTAATAATAATTAAAACTAATATGAGTGAAATTATTTCTTAATGAATGTCATGTCTTAGACATATGAGGACCTATACTATCAAGATTCATCCTCCGGATAGTTTAAAACTATGTATCCATCCTCCGTTTAATTTGTGCAACTTATTTATCTAATGAGAACCTATTGATGTATCGTGGAGATAAATAAATTTTGGGATCCTCTCTTAATTTCATATCTAAAACCTTCCTCATATTGAATAATCTAAATAAATAGTATTCCTTATAAAATAACCATATTGAATAAAGAATATGAAATAATCAATATTTCCCCCAAATAATCAAATAACTGTCAAGGTAGACACCGTATGTAAAATGGTATACGGTTTAGGAAATACCAATATCCATTGTATGAGAATATGGATAATAAAGTAAATTTCCAATGAAAAATGATTAAAATAAAGTTATTGTTTAAATATAAAGTTAACAATCACAAAAGGATGTGAGATTGCAATGATAATTTTTTAGAACATTATTGAGGAGAATAATCTTTAAACATTCCAAAGTGTCCCATAGCACTTTGAAACATTTAAATAATAATCCCCATAAAGGTATGAAATTAAATAGAACTTATAATATCATGAATATGAAAAGATTCATGAAATAACAAAAAAAGGCAGTATGTATACCAAATAAAAGAGAATTGGTGCATAATAACAATTAAGACTCAACGAAATGTAAATTGAGACAAAATTCCCTTCCATGTGAATAGAAAGACCCAAAAGTAAAAGTCGTAAAATTAAACATCTAAATACCATAAAGATATAAAATTCCACAATATAATATTTAAAAATGGGTAGTATGTACACCACACAAAATAAATAAGTTGTGAATATGACATTTATCTCATGGATGTAAAAAGTGAGATAGAAATTCCTTACAACTATGGTAACATATGAATTGGAATATCCAAAAGAAATAATCATTAAATGAAATATTTAAATACCATGAATATAAAATAATTCATGATATTAAATTTCAATTTTGTATTATGTACACCATATATAATAAATTAGGTGGACAATAATAAAATTTTCCTCATAGAATGAAAAGTGAGACAAGAATCCATTACCTTATGTTTCCTTTTGGGTAAATGTTCTTTAAATTCCTATATAATAAAATTATATTGATTTTATAATTACAGTAGAACCTTTTAAATTTTTATCATTACTTTTATTTAAATTATTACCATATTTTTCACATATATATAAAAAATTATGTTTATGTTATGTGTTTTGACCAAATTTGATTTATGTGTCAAAAAAACTTTGGTAGGTCAACTATAATCAATGGGGTGGTATGTAACCACTCGGGATCAGTCATCATGAGATTCTCGGTGTGCTTGGGCCATGGGACTTCCCTCTAGGAAGAGGCCAATGAGATGTTTAATGGCCTCCTCCTATTCCATCAGAAGGTGATCTCCTTATCGATGGTGGAAACGGACTCCCAAATTCTCCATAATGCCATGTGAGGCAATGGTACCATCCCATGGTCTATCCTTTACATCATCTAAAAGTGCAGGGGCATGATTAGCACAAATACTAGTGTGTCCCACATGTGGCGAGAAGGGAACAAGGTCACGTACCACCTTTCCTCCCTTGATGTTGTAGGTTCGAATCCCATTTGTATTCATAACATGTCCACCATGAAAGCAGAGGTAGTCAATCTGGTTCGAGGGGATGTCATAGGCCTCCACTACTTTCACCCAACTTAGGTCCCTCATCTAAGGATTTTGGTCCTATGCTTTCTTGAATAAAAATTTACATGATTATGATGATACATCAATTATAATTTTAAAATATATCATTAAATATTGTTATGAAAAATGAATTAATGTTACAATAATGGAGACAGTTGGTCGTATGTACGCATGAGTAACGTTATTATTTTTCAATGATCGTTATGGAAGAAGGTAAGTAACACCATATATTTCTAGAATGATACTTATATAATAAATAACATATTATTTAATCATACATACTTATATATAGAATTATTTTTATGAAAAATGAATCACATCATGTCGAGGAGACGGCAGTCCAAATGTCCAAGAATAAAGTCGTCACTTTTTAAGTGTGTGAAAGGGTAATAAATAAAATGATATATATATATATCCACATAGTTAATTATGTAATTAATATTGTATATACATTTTTTTATGTCTCATATGTTTAATTATAACCGTCATTTATACATTCTATGTATCGTGTGAACGAATCACATTGCTTTACGGGGACGGTAGTCCACACTTCCTCAAACGATGTTATCGTATTAACGTAAAATGGAAATTAATAAATGTATGTGTTATAAAATTATTATAGAAGTATAAATGGATAATAAATATCATATATAACATATATAAACATATATTTTATCATAATTTCCACCATTATAGTTGGTAAGGGAAAAATGAACAATCATCATTTCGTGAGGCAGCAGTTCACCGTACACAGAAACAGTATATTCATTACCCATTAGATAGAGGTGTGGGTAACTATATGTATAACCCTTATCATAACAAAATCATATTATATTGATTATAATCTTTTTTTTATACAAGAATATAGTTATAATATTTGAGGGTTTGTATATGGTAAATGAAACTAAAAATATTGAAAGAAGATGTTACCTCTTTATCGGGTAACTTTTTTTGGTTTGAACCAAAAAAGCTTACTTGGAAGGATTTCTATCCAAAGGTAGTATTAAAGGTCAAGGGGAGGGATTTTGGGAAGTTATATGTTCAATATATTGACCTAACCTATGTTTTTTGAGCGGTGTGAGGAATGGGGAGAGGTGGTGGCCTTTTATAGGGAAGGAAAAGAACTCAATAGGAATTTTCAGAAACAAGTTAGTTGTACACATGTTATGACATAAAAAAAATCATACCAAAAAACCAAACTCGATAATGGAAGGTTCATGGCATAATTATTTCTAGTAAATTGGTGTTGGACAAGTGGCTAAGTCATTTGGGCCCCTAAGTTAATGGTTTAGTCCTTTGTTAAGGTTAATTTTTCCATAATAATTATAATTAATTTTAACCACTTTCACTAATATTTTTGGTAAAAAAGTAATTTAGTACTATTATAAATTATAAATTATTCTGATTCCAAGTATGGAATTTTTTTTCAAAATTCTAGTAACAAAAATGGTTGATTTAATTTAAAATTCATCTTGTAGGTGGGACGACAATACAGGTTTTTAAAGTAAAAACGTCTGATAGATTACTATGTTTTTATAGTCAATTTCAAAGTGAAATTGATTTAAATGAAAGAAATTTTATTAATTTATAAAAATACTATCTAATTATACATTAAAACCAATATAAAAAATAATTTATTTTTATAAATAAAATATAACAAAAAACAGTTTGGAACTAAAATTCAGTATTTTTAACTATTCATTATAAATTGATATGTTTCATAAAAATGTCAAAAATTATCCCCAACCTAATTATTATATTTTTCTTTCAAATATGAATTTTATTTTTTATTATTATATTTATTAAAGTTTAAAAAATCTTATTTAAAATTGGTTCTCCATTAAAAAGAGGTAAAATTGCCTTTATAAAAATATTGGTTTTTTATATATAAAATAGAGTTTGTTCTAATCTTATGAATATCAAATAAAATGAATATTATTAACTAATTTATGAAAATTTATGGTTTAATAATACATTGTTATATGGTGAAATTCAATCTTGCGTGTAACGAAAGCTATTAAGGAAGGTCGCTCTTGCGTATATCACAAGATATCAAGGAAGGTCAGTCTTGCATGTAACACAGGCTAACTTGGTGTTTCATCTATTGAAATATATATAATATATTATAAATTGTAAATATATTATAAAGTATCCAAATATTATATTACTTTATGTGTAGGGTGTTGTTGTCATACACGCTATCGAATACAAGGTTCTGAATTTAGAATTTTGGGGTGTTACATTTTCACCACCTTAATTAAATTTTGTCCTCTCAATTTAAACTCGATATTGGTGATAAATTATTCGATGTTTCCTACGTTGAAGTCCCACATTGTGAGAAGGGTTAGTAAAACATCCTCTAGAAAAGAGATAATGTGAAGAACAAAGGTCACACGAACTACCAGGTAATTAGGTCTCTAAGTTGGAGAACATTAGTGGCAATTAAAAATACTAAATTGGATGGAAAACATAAATATTTATAGGGAGTGAATGAGGTCATCAATCAAAAATAGGTGAATGATCAATGGAAATTTGAGGGCCTCAAGTCCATAAATCTGTGATGATTTAGAAGACCCTCAGTTCAATATAAAATAAGGTATTAGGATAACATTTTATTTATAAGTTATTTTCATAGTGTTGGGTAATTATTTTATTGACCAAGAATATAACAAAATATTATTATATTATAGGTTTCAATTTAATATTAAAAATACTAAATTTTGGTTGTTCTTTGATAAAATTCTAATATATCCATTTACTCATATAAATTAATTAACAAATAATGAGTTTTTATGCCTGAAAGAACTAAAATAAACTTTTAAAGGATTGTAAGGCCAATAAAAAGTGACAATTATAACTATTTCTCAATAATCATCTTCCAAAACAAATTTGGTTCATATATTAATCTATAATCCTAAAAATTAATACAACTGGTCCATCATTAACATTTATTCATCAAATTTTTTGACTAAAAACAATGAAAAATTAACCAGGACATGGTGTAGGTCATTGGTTGGTGTGAAACCCTTATCATCATTAGGTCATGGATTCAAGACCCGCGTCCTAGAAAAACTTTATAGGTTTTCAATTGGAATACATTTTTTCCTTTTATAAAACCATATTAATATAATTTCCAAAATAAATTTAATGGACATCCTTGAAATTAGGTTAATCACTAAATATCCTTTTAACTAAGGTTTTAAATAAAACCTCAATACATAAATACTTCATCCATTTATTTCCACATAGGTCCTTCCTTGGTCTAGGGTTTATCCATAATATAATTTCTAGGATTTCTAAATTATGAAACCTTATCTTCAATCTAAAACACCTTAGGTTTGAACTAGGTTATTCATTTTCATTATCCATCCAAATTCTTCATAAGGATTTGTAAATAAAACATGGATTATCCTAAGCATATCCCTTAGAAGTGTAAAAATAGGTCCATAGTAAGGCATATTTTCATGTATCAGGTTACCCTGAGTCAATCCCAAAACACATTTTCAGAGTTAGTACTCCTAGGTACATTTGTGCGATAACACCGTCCACCTGTAGTATCCAGACATGGATGTATTTCTAGGCTGATCCACAAAATATATACTTTACCAAAATTCTACCCCATATATCCTAAAATTCTACCTTAGGTTTATGTTCTATAACCCATGTTATCCTAAATATAGTTCTCAATGATGCTACTAAACTTTCTTTGATACCAACTATATTTCACCAACCCTAGATATCTCAAAGTTGGTATCTTCTACTAATTAGATGGCATGATTAAAAGGAATCAAGCCCTGAAGGACTGATCGGTTTTTTAGTCTTGATAAACCATATGCATAAATGAGCCTTTCATTATAAATGGATAAAATAATAACAACATAATTTTTTTATTATTTATAAATAAATAACTTTGAGGATAACTCTAATCCATCTAGTAAATCCCTGTACATATTTCTTAGTACTCTTCTTGGATTCCTGTGGAAAGAAACATAATAAGGGTGAGCTCAATTTCTCAGTATGGGAAAATATAGCGGAAGTAATAATAAATAAACGAGAATAATAATTATGACATGGTAAATAACTGAACTAAAATTCCATATAACCAATAAACTGAGAAGTAAGTTCATAAATAATGTGGAAAGGTAATAACCAGAAACACATGCCATTCAAATAACTAGATAAGAAAAAATAAATATGGAAGGGTAAGAAACTCAAACACATTCCATTTAAATAACTTAAAATTAGATTAATCCATAGATATTTCAACACAAAAATATCATATATGAATAATAACTAAAACTAATATGAGGGAAATTATTTATTAATAGATGTCACATCTTCGGTACATGAGTACCAATGCTGTCAAGATCCATCCTCCGAATAGTTTAAAACTATGGATCCATCCTCCTTTTAATTTTCACAACTTATTTGTCTTGTGAGAACATGCGGATGCATCAAAGAGGTATATAAAGTCCAGCATCCTCCCTTCATTTCATTTCAAATTCTTCGCTCATATTAAATAATCCAAATAAATAGTATTTCTTATCAAATAACTGTATTGAATAGAGAATATGGAATTATCAATATTTCCCCAAATAATCAAATAGCTATTAAGGTAGATACCATATGTAAATAGGTATATGGTTTATGAAACACTAATATCCATTGTATGAGAATATGGATATTCAAGTAAATTTTTGATGAAAATTTATTACAATAAAGTGATTGTTTCAAGAGAAATTTAATGATCATAAAAGGAAGTGATATTGCAAATATAATTATAAATAACATTAGTAAAGATAATAATCTTTAAAAATTCCAAAGTATCTCATACCACATTTAAAAAATTAAATCATAATACCCAAAAAGGTATGACATTAAATAGAGCTTATAATATCCTGAGAATAAGTAGGTTCAGGATATAACAAGAAAAAGTCAGTATATATACCAAATAAAAGTCAATTTCCATATAATAACAATTAAGTCTCAATGAAATATAAATTCATATGAAACCCCCTTATATATGAATCGAAAGACTCACAAGTTAAAATCAACAAATTAAACATTTATATACCATGATGATTAAATAATTCATGATAAAATATATCAAAATGGGCAGTAGGTACACCACACAAAATAATTAAGTGGTGAATATGACATTTATCTCACGGATGTAAAAAGTGAGATGAAAATCCCTTAAAATTGTGGTAACGTATTAATTGGAAGACCCAAAAGTAATAATCATTAAATGAGGAATTTAAATACCATGAATATAAAATAATTATTGATATAACATTTCAATGTGGTAGTATGTACACCATATATAATAAATTAGGTGTATAATAATAAAGTGAGCCTTATATAATGAAATATGATACAATAATCCCTTACCTTGTGTTTCCTTTTGGGTGAACATTATTTAAATTACTGTATAATAAACTTTTGTTAATTTATAATTTATTTATAACCTTATTAATTTTAATAATTACTTTTATTTCACTTATTACCTTGTTGTGTACATCTACTTAAACAATTAAGTTTACGTTGTGTGTTTTGACCAAATTCAGTTTATGTGTCAAAAACAACTTTGGTAGGTCAACTATGGTCAAAGGTTTCATTATATAACATCTCCAGAATAATAATAATTAAATAATTATCATATTTATAAATCAATTATACTTTTAAAATATATAATTAAATATGGATATGAAAAATGAATCAACTTTACAATCATGGAGATGGTAGGTCGTACGTATGCATGAGTAACGTTTCTATTTTTGAATGATCATTATGGAAAGAAGGTACATGACACCATATATTTCCATAATGATGATTATATAATAAATAACATATTATTTAATCATATAGAATTACTATGATTAAAAAAATCACATCATGTCAAGGAGGCGGTATTCCACACATCCACGAATAACGTTATCACTTTTTAAGTGTGTGAAAGGGCAATAAAGAAAATGATATATATATATATATATTAATAAATTTAATTATGTCATGAATATAATATATTTGTTTTTTATGCCTCATATTTTTATTTATAACCATAATTTATACATTCCATGTATTTTGTGAAAGAGTCACATCACTTGGAGGGGGTGGTAGTCCACACTTCCTCAAACGATGTTATCGTATTAATGTAAAATGAAAAATATTAAATGAATGTGTTATAAAAAGATTAAATAAGAATAAATAAATAATAAATATCATATATAAAATATTTAATTATATTTTTCATTGTAATGGCCACCATGATGGGTGGTAATGGAAAAATAAACAATCATCGTTTCATCAGGAAGTAGTTCGTCGTACACAGAAACAATATTTTCATTACTCATTTTATGGAGGTGTGTGAAATTCTATATAAAAACCTTAAAATAACAACATAATAGTATATTGATGATAATTTTTTGTTATAAAATAATACAATAATAATATTTTAGGGTTTTAAGAATGTAAATGACACTAAAAAGCTTGAGAGAAGACGTTACCTCTTAATAGGTTCACTTCTTTTGGTTTAAACCAAAAGGCTTCCTTAGATGGATTTTTGCCCAAAGGGATACTTCAGGGTCAAAGGTATGGATTTTTGGAATCTATATGGATAGATATTGGCCAAACATAATTTTTTTTATAGGTGTGAGGAATTGGGAGATTTGTTGACCTTTTATAGGAAAAAAAAGGACTCACTTGGAATTTTTGGAAACAAGTTAGGTGTACACATGTTATTAACTAAACAAATAAATAAAAAACCAACAAAACTAAATAATATAAGTTCAATAGCATAATTATTTCCATAAAATGGGTTTTTTTACAATTTTATAGGTCATTTGGTCCCCTAAGTTAAAGGTTTATTCCTTTATTAAGCTTAATTATGTCTTAAAAATTATAATTAATTTTAATCACTTTCACTAATATTTTTGGTCAAAAACTAAGTTGGTATTATTATAAATTATAAATTATGATGATTAAAAAAAATTAATCCATTTTTACAAATTATAATCACTGAAGTGGCATAAATTAATTTAAAATTCATCTCGTAGGTAGGACAACAATGCAGGTTTTTAAAGTATAAATATTTGAAAGTTTACTATGTTTTTATAGTCAATTTTAAAGTTAAACTGATTTAAATGACCTAAATTTTATTAATTGATAAAACATTTATCTAATTAAACTTTAATACTAATATAAAATAAAATTTATTTTTATAAATAAAATAGAACAAAAAGCAGTTTTGAACTAAAATTTATTATTTTTAACTATTCCTTAAAAATTGAAATGTTTTAGAAAAATATAAAAAATTCACCCTAACCTAATTATTTTGTTTCTATTTCAAAGATGAAGTTTATTTTGAAATATTATATTAATTAAAGTTTCAAAATTCATATTTAAAAAAGTTTCTCCATTAAAAGGCAGTAAAATTTCCTTTATAAAAATATAGGTTTTTTATATGTAAAATAGAGTGTGTTCTTATCTTATGCATATAAAATCCAATGGATAAATTTCAAAAATATTTTTTTGAATATATAACATATATATATTTTATTTAATTCATTAAATAATTAGAATTTATTATTTTTATTAAGACAAAAATCCTTTGGAAGCATAAAAATATTGACATTTCTTTTTATATCCAATTGGTTTTTATTTTCATTTCTAATTAATTGGTAACCAATGAATTCATTTTATATTTATATAGCCCATAAATTTTCATATGTTAGTTAATAATATTAATAACCTCTGACATAATGGATAGGTTATATCATATTATATTAATTAATAATATTTTAATAATACATTGTTATTTGGTGAAATTCAGTCTTGTGTATAACGCAAGCTATCGAGGAAGGTCACTCTTTTCGGTATCGTAAGCTATCTAGGATGGTTTTTCTTTCTTGTAACGCAAGATAACTTGGTGTTTCATTTATTGAAATGTATATAATATATTTTAATTAGTAAATATGTTATAAAGTATCTGTATGTTATATTCCCTTACGTTCAGGGTATCGTGTGTCATACATGCTATCGAATATAAGGTTCTTACTTTAGAATTTTGAGGTGTTACATTCTACCCACCATAATTAAATTACATCCTCAAAATTTAAACTCGATCTTGGTGATATTTTGTTTGATGTTTCCTATTTTGAAATCCAAGATCATGAGAAGGGTTCATAAAACATCCTATATAAAAGAGAGAATGTTAAGTACAAAGGTCACATGGACTACAAGGTAACTTGGTCTCTAAGTGGAAGAACATTAGTGGAAATTGAAAATACTAATATTGAGTAAAAATGTAAATATTTATATATATTGAATGAGGATATCAATCACAAACATATGAATGATCAATGGAAATTTTAGGGCCTCAAAGCCATAAATATGTGATGATTTAGAAGACCGTCATTTCAACATAAATTAAGGTATTAGAAAAAAATTCTAAGTCATTTTCCTAATGTTGGGTAATTATTTTACTGACCAATAATATAACAAAATATTCTTACTTGATAGGTTTCAATTTCATATGGACAATACTAACTTTTGGTTATGCTTTGATCAAATTATAATTCATCCATTTACTCCTAGAATTTAATTAATAAATAATGAGTTGTCTATTCCTAAATCACTAAAAGAAACTTTTAAATGATCTTAAGGACAATAAAAGAGTGACAAGTCTAATGGTTTTTCTATAACTGTCTTCTAAAACCAATATGTTTCACAGATTAATTTCTAATCCTAAAAATTGATATTACTGGTTCATCATTAACATTTATTCATCAAATTTTTTAACTAAAATCAATAAAAATTTAACCAAAACATTATGTTGGTCAATGGTGGGTGTGAAACCCTTATCTTCCTTCAGTCATGGGTTCAAGACCTGCGGCCTTACCAAACTTGATAGGTTTTCACCCAACATACAGGTTTCCCTTTTCTAAAACCATATTAATATAATTTCAAAAATAAATCAAATAGACTTCCTTGAAATTATCTTAATCACTAAATAGCATTTTAACTAATGTTTTCAATAAATCCTTAATACATAAATACTTCATCCATTGATTTCCACATAGATCCATCCTTATTCTATGGTTTATCTATAATATCATTTCTAGGAATTATAAATCATGAAACCTTATCTTAAATCTAAAACACCTTAGGTTTAACCTAGGTTATTCATTTTCATTATCCATTAAAATTCATTATAATGGTTTGTAAAGAAAAAATGGATTGTCCCAAGTATATCCCCCAATAATGTCAAACTAGGTGTGTAGTAAGGCCCGATTTCATGTACCAGATTACCCCGAGTTAGGATCAGAACACCTTGTCAGAGTTATTATTCCTAGGTACATTTGTGCCAGAACCACATCTACTTGTAGTTTCTAGACATGGATATATTTCTAGGAATTCCCACATAATCTATACATTACCAAAATTATAGGATGTTATTCAATACTTATCCTTAAATTCTACCTTAGGGATATGTTCTCTAACCTATGTTTTCCTAAATATAGTTCCCAAGGTTTATAATAAACTTACTTTGATACCATCTATAGCGACCCAACCCCAAATAGCCTAGATTCGGTTCCTACTACAAATTATATTGGCATGATTACAATGAATCAATCCCTGAAGTATCGATCAGTTCAGTAGTCTTGTTAAACAAGATACATAAATGATTCCTTTATTACAAATGACTACAATAATTATAGCATAATTTTTTTTATTTATACATAAATAACATCAAGGATAAATCTAATACATCTAGTAAATCCCTGCATATATTTTATAGTACTCTTCTCGGATTCCTAGGTAAAGAAACAAAATAAGGGTGAGTTTAAATTCTCTGTAATGGAAAAATATAGTGGAAGAAATAGTGAATCAATGAGAATAATAATTTTGACATGGTAAATAACTTAACTCACATGCCATATAAACAATAAACAGAGAAGGAAGTGCATAAAAAATATGGAAATGTAATAACTAGAACAAATTCCATTCAAATAACTAGATAAGGAAAAATAAATATGGTAGGGTAAGAAACTGAAACACATTCCATTTAAATAACTGAAAATGAGATATATCCCAATATATGTTGACACAAAATCTCATTGATGAATAAAAATTAAAACTAATATCATGTAAATTATTTCTTAATAGAATTCATGTCTTAGGAACATGAGGACCTATACTGTCAAGATCTATCCTATGGACAGTTTAAAACTATGGATCCATCTTGCATTTAATTTTCACAACCTATTTTTCTCATTAGAACCTGTCGATGCATCGAGGAGCTATATAAATTCTAGTCTCCTCCCTTAATTTCTTGTCCAAATATTTCCTCATATTGAATAACCAAAATAAATAATATTCCTTATAAAATAACTGTATTTAATAAAGAATATGGAATTATCTATATTTCCCCAAATAATCAAATAATTGTCATAGTAGACACCATACATAAAAAAGGTATATGGTTTAGGCAATATTAATATCCATTGTATAGGAATATAGATATTAAAGTAAATTTCTAATGAAATTTTATTACAATAAAGTGACTGTTTCAAGAGAAATTTAATAGTCAAAAAAGGAAGTGAGATTGCAAAGAAAATGATTAAGAACATTATGGAGGAGAATAATCTTTAAACATTCCAAAGTGTCCCATAACACTTTGAATCATTTAAATCATAATCCCCAGAAAGGTATGACATTAAATGGAACATATAATATCATGATAATAAGGATTTTTATGATATAAAAATAAAAAGGCAGTATATATACCAAATAAAAGTGAATTGGCGCATAATAATAATTAAGTCTTAGTGAAATGTAAATTGAGACAAAATTCCCTTACATATGAATAAAATACTCAAAAGTGAAAACAATAAAATGAAACATATAAATAAAATGAATATATAATAATTCATGATATAATATATCAAAATTTTTAGTAGTTGAACCACACAAAAGAAGTAAGTTTTGAATTTTACATTTATCTCATGGATGTAAAAAGTGAGATGGAAATCCCTTATAATTGTGGTAACATATGAATTAAAAGACCCAAAAGTAATAATAATTAAATTAAGAATTTTTATACCATGAATATAAAATAATTCATGATATTTCATTTTAATGTGGTAGTATGTACACCATATATAAGAAATTAGGTGCATAATAATAAAGTGTGCTTCATGGAATGAAAGGTGAGACAATAATCCCTTACCTTGTGTTTCCTTCTGGGTAAACGTTCTTTAACTTCCTATATAATAAACTTATGTTAATTTTATAATTTCATAAAAACATTTTTCATGTTTATCATCACTTATATTTCACTTATTACTATGTTGTTCACATTTACATAAACAATTAAGTTTGTGTTGGGTGTTTTAACCAAATTTAGTTTATGTGTCAAAAACAAAATCGGTAAGTCAACTATGGTCAAATGGGTAATTATATAACATATCCAGAATAATATTCATGAAATAATTATCATATTTATATATCAATTAAACTTTTAAAATAAATCATCAAATATTGTTATGAAAAATGAATCAACATTACAATCATGGAGACGGTTGGTCGTACGTTCGCATGAGTAACGTTCCGATTTTTAAATGATCGTTATGGAAAGATGGTAAATTACACCATATATTTCCAGAATGATCATTATATAATAAATACCATAATATTTAATCATAAATAATTATATATGTAATTTTTGTGATGAAAATTTAATCACATCATGTCGAGGAGGCGGTAGTCCATACGTCAATGAATAACGTTATCACTTTTTAGGTGTGTGAAACGATAATAAAGAAAATGATATATATATTTACAGAAAGGTAATTATTTCATGAATATCATATATATGTTTTTTATGTATCATATATTTAATGATAACCATAATTTATACATTCCATGTATCGTGTGAACGAATCACGTCGCTTTGAGGGCGGTAATCCACACTTCCTCAAACAATGTTATCATATTAATGTTAAATGGAAATTATTAAATGTATGTGTTATAAAAGGATTAAAAAAGTTTAACTAAATAAGAAAAATCATATATAATATATATAAATAAATTTTTCATCATATTTTTCACCATGACAGTAAAAGAAAAATGAACATTCATCGTTTCGTGAGGCAGTAGTTCTATATACACAGAAACAGTCTGTTTGTTACCCATTAGATGGAGTTGCGTGTATGTGTAGCTAGAACACTTATCATAACAACAGAATATTATATTGAGGATAAATTTTTTGTTATACTATAATTTAATAATAATATTTGAGATGTTGGATAAGGGAAATGAAACTAGAAATATTGAGAGAAGATGTGACATCTTAATCTGTTAACTTCTTTTGGATTGAACCAAAAGGCTTCCTTAGAAGGCTTTCTGCCTAAATTGAGGATTCAGGGTCAAGGGGAGGGATTTTTTTAAGCTAAATGGGTATATATTTGTTGAACCTAATTGGTTTTATTGGTGTGGGTAATGGGTAGAGTTGGTGTCCTTTTATAGAGAAGGAAAAGGACTCACTTGGAATTTTTGGAAACAAGTTTGGTGTACACATGTTATCACGTAACAAAAGTCATACAAAAACAAAAAAAAACTCAATAATGTAAGTTTAATAGAATAATTATGGAAATAAAAAGGATTTTGGATAATTTTATAGGTCATTTGGACCCCTAAGTTAAAGGATTGATCCTTTATTAAGCTTAATTTTTCCTTAATAATTGTAATTAATTTTAATCACTTTCACCGATATTTTTGGTCAAAAAATAAGTTTGTATTATTAAAAATTATAAATTATTCTAATTAAAAATATGGAATCAATTTTTCCAAATTCTTATCACATAATTGTAAGAAATTAATTTAAAATTAATCTTGTAGGAAGGACGACAATGCGGGTTTTTAAAGTAAAAACGTCTGAAAGATTGCTATGTTTTTATAGTCAATTTCAAAGTGAAATTGATTTAAATGACATAAATTTTATTAATTGATAAAAATATTATCTAATTATACTTTGAAACTAATAAAAAACATAATTTATCCTTATAAATATAACAGAACAAAAAGAATTTTTGAACTAAAATTCAATATTTTTAACTTCTCATTAAAAATTGAAATGTTTCAGAAAAATATCAAAAAATAACCCTAACCCAATTATTATGTTTCTATTTCAAATAGGAAGTTTATTTTAATATATTATAATAATTAAAGTGTAAAAATTCATATTTAAAATTGATTATCCATTAAAAGGTGGTAAAATTTCCTTTGTAAAAATATAGGTTTTTTTATAAATAAAATAGAGTTTTTTCTTATCTTATGCATATAAAATCCAATGGATGAATATAAAAAATATTTTATTGAATATAAAAAATATTTTATTGATTATATAACATATATATTTCATTTAAATCATTAAATAATTGTAATTTATTGTTTTTATTAAGACAAAACTCCTTTGGAAGCATAAAAATAATAATATTTCTTCTTATATCTAATTGGTTCTTATTTTTGTTTCTAACTAATTGGTAACCAATGAATTAAGTTTATATTTATATAAAACATATAATTTCATAATTTACTTAATACTATTAATAATATCTAATATAATGGCTATGTTATATCATATTATATTAAATAATAATATTTTAATAATATATTTTTATTTGGTGAAATTCGATCTTGCAAGTAAGGAAAGCAATCGAAGAAGCTCGCTCTTATGTGTATCAAAATTTATCGAGGAAGTTATATCTTGAATGTAGTGAAATATAACTTGGTTTTTCATGTATTTAAATATATAAAATATATTATAAATAGTAAATATATTATAAAGTATCTGGATATTATATTCTCTAATGCACAGGGTGTCGCATGTCATACACGCTATCGTATACAAGATTCTTACTTTAGAATTTAGGGGTGTTACACTTAATAAAATCTTGAAACTTCTCAAATTATTGGGGTCATTTATCACCACGTAAGGTGGGTGGATGATTCTTATTAAATTCTGAGCCATGATCCACCACATGTCCAAGGTTCTTGACACCCGCTTGACACAATGTTTGAATTGTGAGGATTGAATCTTTTACCAAATAAGGTTCCACTAAAGTATTTTTCTATGGAACTTGTCTAATAGTATCCTCACCCATATTTAGAAGATCTCTTATAGGAGGCATCATATAATAAGCACAATAAAATAACTGGTCATATTTTTAAGAAAAATTCTAAAATCATTAGGATAACTTCAAGAATTCATGTCAATGCATTAAAACAAAATATATTGAAAGAAATATGAATTCTAATGATGAAACTCAACACATTAAAAAGGAAAATATCCATTTAAATAAACTCCCCATCCATTTTATTCAAATTATCTCAAACTCTAAGTCTCAAACATGGGAAAAAAATTCCTACCACCCATGGTAACTACAGTTAAAACACTAAAGTGATATGGACAGGTACCATATCGCACTTACTACCTAAATCCCAACAGTCCTAAATCATTTCTAACCAATACATAGAACCAAAACTAGGTATTTTAGTCACACTTTAGGCTAGTTATTTCCCTATGATACCATTTTTAATAAACCAGTGTAGGGTCAACTAGAGAATTGATATTTGTATTTCATGAATGTATTTTATAGTGTTTTAAAATATTCATTTATGTATTTAAATAATTAATCTTTCCAATTTGTGAATGATTTGATTGATTTTGTTTTAAGTATTGATACATTGGATATTTGGAAAAGGAGAAAAATGGATGAAAATAAGAGGTTAAAGACACTTCATGCTGTGAGTGGAGTGAAGTGGCATGACATCATATTTTTTAGGATGCAAGGAAGTTACAGAACTAGAGCATAACAATTACATGTCATGTATTTCATTACACGAAGTGAGATTCAAGAGGATATAACACCACTCAGGAGAAGTTATGAATTTATACATACTTTTAAAAGACATTACACATCATGTACACTATACATGATGTGAAGATTCAAGATAGATAAAGATATAAAAAACCCACTACTGACATGCAGTACACATCATGTAAAAAATTTACATGGCGTGATAGTTTCAGGAAACAGAAGAAAAAGAAAAGATACTCATATATGGGATTTAACACCATGCAGATGAGGGTTTGACCAAACCCTTATAAAATCACCCCTCAGATGCACATTTTAGGGATTGTTCTAGAGAGGCTCAATGACAGATGAATCTGGTCTAAGGTGCACCACTAAGAAGCCCTATTTCTACCTTTCTATGAAATTTTATTCATTTTTTCACTCACTCATGGCTAGAATGAGTGGTTGATTTCTTTATTTTGTCACATGCGTGATTAATGGTTATTAATTGTGTGAGGTATTTTATTTTTTATTTTAATTCATGTTGGTATTTCATATTTATTATTTATTTCAATCTCTTTCTTGATTCTTCTTGCATGACCATTGTGAGTGGGGTTGGGTAATGGGTTCAATTTATTTCATTCTTTAAGCATGACCATTTCCTGAGTTTATTGAATACTTTAATTTATTATGAGTTATAGTGTTTAGACTTATACCATAACCATGGAATTTGTCTTTTACCTATGTTTAAATTAGGTTTCAGGTTATCCAACCTCAACAATCTCAAGTACCTAGACATGAGAAAAGGATAGTTTTGGATGGAGAGCATTTACCATGACCATTGGACTCACTGGTAATTGATTCAAATAACTGCATGATTTTTAATTAGTTATTTTATACCTTTTCAACAAATGAACCTAGATTCATTGTTTACCAGCACCCTTTTTCTATTTTATTCTCTCACTTTATTCATCAATCACATTCCATGTATCATAGATTTAATTTCATAAAATCATAATTAATTTAGGTTTATTTTATTTAATTAATATTTTCTCCAACCCTGTCTTTGTGGGTTCAACCTCCGACTTTAAATTCCTATACTACCTTGTAATTTAGTGTTTTTTTTGTTTTAGGTTATAAATTTATAAATTTAGTAACATTTTGTAAATTAACGACGCCCCATGGGATATAAAATTTTTGGTGTCGTTGTCGGGGATAAGAGATAAAAATTTATTAGTTGAATAATTTAGACTAAATATTTCATCATATTTTCTATTTTTTGATTTTGCAATATAGTTTTTGTTTATTTACTTTTTATTACTTTTTATCAAACTGGGTATTTTTTATTGTGATGGCACAGTTGTAGAGAAAAATTTCCACTAAGGATAGTTTTGCATTCTTGCTAGAGAATATGGAGTAACTACTCAATGATGTTAGAATAATGAATAATAAATCCAATGAGTTCCTGCAACCATACCCAATCATTGAATTCACAACACCCCATAGCCTAGATCCTGAATTCAAAGAGGTGTATCAACAAGCCACCTGAACTGGCCCATTTCAAAGTGGTGAGGTGAAACAAGATAAGGGAAATAAGTCTTGTATATAAAAAATCAAGACAAATGACCAGATTAAAGTGTAGATGAAGATATCAAACATCCAGGAGACATAAAATCCATGAAAAACAACCTAAACCAGAAAAATATGTTAAGACAATACCAAAAAGTCTCAATGTGACCAATTTTCACCACCAAACCATCCTTCTATAAAGGAAAATATAATAAGATATGTTTACATGCTTCGTGATTCCCTTCACTTTACTGAAATCCTAAAAAACAACATCTACAACTAACCATTGGAAAAATTAGTGTGTGAGTAAAAATCACATTAGTATTCCTCCATAGAATCTATACAAATTCCAATATTAGGAATTTTTCAGTTCATCATTTAAAAAAATATAGTTTTATGAATAATTTTCATAAATCAAAACCATCTACAAATAATCAATTGGTTTTTTCATAAAATACTTTCATATTCTCAAAAAAATGAATATGGAAAGTATAATTTAATAAGAATGAGAGCATAACTAATACAATCAATTAATACACCATAAGGTAGACATTTAACAAATAACTATGACCAATCCATCATGTAAAATTATGTATGCAAATAACCATGACCAATCATTCATGTAAAAGTATGTGAGAAAATATTAATGACCAATCTATCATGTGAAAAGTTTTAAGAAAATAACCATGACCAATCCATCAAGTGATAATCTAATAAAAAATGACAAATCACAACATTTTGGCTATAATGTAAGGGTATACATACTAGAAATAAAAAAGAAATACCAAATATATGTCTATGGTAAAACTAAATGTTATAACCTCTAGTGGCCTTAAAAACACTAGAGTGAAAGGAAACATTAAGTGGCATTACACACATTATGAGTGACATGTCTATTACCAATGCACCCAAGGTAACCCAATGTGCTAAGTTTTTCCAAAACCATTTAAAAAATGTGATAAAAATTTATAAAACGTTTTCAAATCCTAACCAATCCTCTTTGGTGCTTTAAATTCCATTTTTAAATCAAATACACCATTCAAACATTTTATCAAAAACTTGGTGTGCGCAAACTATTTTTATAGAAAAAATACTTTAAAACATGATTTATTTCAAAAAAACCATTTTAATCACAAATTAATTAAATTTAATTAATAACCCGGATGAATTTATAATAAAAATAAGCAATTAATACAATTATACCTTTATATAAAAACTCTTACCTAAAAATAGAGGTAGAAATAATTACCTTTCAAAACAAAGATAAGGGAAGAGTAGATCGGATCCTAAAGATTCTAGATCCATAATAAACTCATCAAAGCTTCGTAAAACCCCTTAGATCTTAAATCCATAGCCCACATGGGTTCCAATGAGACAAGGGGAGGAGAGATCTAGAAACGATCTAATAAAGGAATAGAAAACCACTTTAAACCCCAAACATACCTTGATAAATCCATATCTAATTAAGATAAATCGCCATGAATTCCAAAATATAAGCCTCTAGATCACTTGGGAAAGATTACTTCAATATAATATGATATTAAGGGGTCATTATAGGTTAAATGGGGCCTCAGATATTTTTTATTAAAAATTGAGAGCATTAGAAGTATGCGCATGTGGTTTGCTAGAGAGGTTCCACAGTTATGAGTAACTGATGTTTCCAATATTCATTACATTTTCCCACATCTTTTTTGGGGATTTTATTGTATATTTAATTCTGAAATAACTTTTATTTGGTTAATTATCACTTTTTGGTTAGTTTATAGTGAAGTATCAATGTTAAATGAATAATTAATTTTATTATTTGATTTATTTTTTAATCTTACATCTATTCATTCTTTTAATTATTAAACAATCTTTGTTTTATTTTTTTTTAATTGTAGTTTTCAATTATTTCTTTGAGTTTTATTTAATTTTATTTTCCTTGTACTTAATTTTTATTCCCTGTGTTTTTTTGTATTAATATATTATTTAAATTATTATAGTATATATTTTAATTAATTTTCTTTAAATAATTTTTTAATTATTCATAAAAATTATTTATATTAAAATTATTTCATTATTTTTATCTTTTATTTATTTATTTAATCAATTAATGAGTTTATCATTTTAACTATTTTGTTCTTAATATTTAAATTTTGTTTGGTTTAAATAATTTAAATTATATCAATTTATGTTTATCTTATATTTACTTATTTATTATCATTTCATTTATTTGTTAAATTAAATAATTGTTACCATTTATTTATTTTATGTTCTTGGTGTTATTTATTTTGAGGCACCAGCATATAACCTGTGTGATATAATATGGATAATCTACACTTTGGATAAGTTTCCGTAAGAGAATTTATCTCAATTTTCCACATAATAAAAATTTGATGTAATCATTCCAATGCATAAGATATTGGTTGATTGTGGCATAAAAGAATTAATTTTTAGGTGGAATCCTTCACTACTAGAAATTTGGGCTATAGCCATAGACCTATAGACACTGTTTTATAGGTCCATGGATATATCTTGTTTTTAGCCATGGTTTAATTAAAAAACTATGGCTAAAATTTTTCCTCAGTTTTTTTTACAAAATCCGTCGAGCTTCCCCGAGCTCCTCCTCCATCCTCCCCCGCATCGTCCCTCTGCCTGCATCGGTCTCCTCCTTCATCCTCCCCTAACAGGGATCCTCCTTATGGAAACCCTCCTCTAACGGTGACCCTCCTCTCACGGTGGCTCCCTCCTCACAATGACCCTCCTCACGATGCCCCTCTTCACGACGACACTCCTCTCATGATGACCCTCATCTCGATCTGCAACCCTCCTCTCAATGAGGCTCCCTCCTCCTCCATCCTCCCCTGATCTGATACCCTCCTCTCACGATGGTTCCCTCCTCCTCCATCCTCCCCCAATCCGCGACCCTCCTCTTTATTTTTCAGTTTCAAGTGATCGATCTCATTGAGATCCAAGGTGATTCCCTCTACTTTTATTTTACATTACTTATTATTTTATCTTCTTATGGAGTATATGGTATTTTTATTCCTTATAATTTAGTATTTTTAGGTTTTTTAGTCAGTAAGAGTTTTTTTGTACATATTATAAGCATCTTCATGTTCTTGGCAGTGTGACCATTCTTCATTCCTTTCTCTCGTGCTGTGATTTTTTGAAGCATCATTTAAGGTAAGGGATTAAAAACTTATCTTTTATCATTATTTTAAATTGTGTAATTAGTAATACTTTGTCATTATTAAAGGGATCATATGGATTAAAATAATCAAAATAAGTAATTAAACTAAAGTAATTTAATTTAAAATTGGTGAATCATATGAGCATAACATGAATTCATGTTATTGATATATGTTGATGATTCTTGATTGAAATTTTTGATATATAGAAATTTTTTATTGATGTGGAAGTATTTGATTTACTAGAACTAAACATATTTATGAAGAGAACATTTTGGGAGATAGATTTGTTGTAGTATAAACTAGGAGGATGTATAGAATTAAAAGAAATTCCCTCTTATATTTATTTGAGTAAAAAATATTTGATTAAGCATCCAATGATTAAAATTGGATTAAAGATATGAATAGGGAGTTAAATTAGATAGAAAATAATGAAATGTAGAAATTTTTTCCACAAACAATATATGAAAATATCATATTCACTAAACAAGTATTCAAAAATGTGCACAATAAAAATAGAGAAGTTATAAAATTCATAATCATAATTTTGTGAGAGGGATATTAATTGATTGATAGGGTGGTTGTAGATAAAATATTTTCACCAATTGATTGTATTCAGGTTATCAAATGTTTTCTTACCATATTTATATAGATAATATCAAGGTATATCTAATGTAAATAATAAAAAGTATTATTTTCTCGTTAGAGTTTTTTTAAGGAAGTTTAAATTGGTCAAATATGTGTATTTCAAATAAATGATGGTGATAATAAATTGTGAATTTTTAAGAATGATTTTTGTGGATTAAAACAAGTACATGTATCTTGGAACTCAAGGCTTGAAAATGTTCAATTTTTTTGAGGTGTATGAGAGTAGTTGACTATAATCTCTATATTAATAGGAATTGTTATATCCAAATGAAGGAGTAGGTTTATAAAATTTAAACTATCTGAAATTTTTTTGTTTAATGAGATGATGGGGCTATGAACTTCATATTCATGAGGTTTTTCTCATTTTTAGAAAGTCCAATAGACAATTTATTTCCTTTTAGTTCAATAAACCATGTGCGGGGGAGTGATCGAACTAGAAATTTCATAAAAAAATTTATGTAATTCTTTGTTTTATTCCCTCAAATTCCATTAAAATATTTGGCATTGCTATATTTTAAAATTTTTGTATGATTTTATATGAGTAAAATAAATCTAGATTGATTTGAGGATTTTAGTGATAACCTTTTTATGTTTTCATTAATTAAATGTGCTCTCATTTATTTGTGTTCGGTTTATGAGGATTATTCTGCTCCTGCCATTGATTTAGGTGTATATTCCAATGTGGATATTGATGATGATGGTGGTATGAGAGGAGGATATAATTATGTCGGTGTTTCTGATAGAGATGATGAGGGTTGTGATGGTTTTGGTGATACTGATATTGAGGTACATTTTATATGTAAATTTTATTCTTGTTTTATGCATTGGATTTTACCATATAATGATGTTAGTGTTTTTTAGATTTTTTGGTGTATAATATTTTAGGGTGAAAGGGGTGTGCAGTTGTGCAGGGGATGCAGGGGCAGGGGAAGGGGGCGAGGGGGCGCAGAGGTAGAGGGGGTGTGCAGGGGGCAGGGGCAGGGGGTGTGCAGGGGAGGGGGTAGGGAAGGGGGCAGTGTGGGGGGTGTGCAGGGGGTAGGGGAAAGGGGTGTGCAGGGGGTGTGAAGGGGGAAGGGGGTGTGGGTGTGTAGGGATGTAGGTGTGTAGGGGTGTGTAGGGGGTAGGGGCAGGGGCAGGGTGGTGTGTTGGTGGAAGGGGCAGGGGGAGTGCAGGGGGTGTGCAGGAGAGGGGCAGGGGGTAGGGCAGGGGCAGAGGCAGTGTGGGGGCGTGCAGGGGTAGGGGTAGGGGTGTGTAGGGGGTGTGAAGGGGTAAGGGGGTGTGGATGTGTAGGGTGTGTGGGTGTGCTTGGGTGTGGATGTGTAGGGGGGTAGGGTGGTGTGCTAGTGGAATGGGGCAGGGGGTGCAGGGGAGGGGGCAGGGGGTGTGTAGGGGAGGGGAAGGGGGTGTGCAGTGGGGGGGTATTTTTGGATATCATAACTACGTTTCTAATTTATATTCATTTACAGTTTTTTAATGCAGTACTAATCATAGATCTTACAAACTAATTACACCGAGTTGGTGATGACAGAGGATGGAGTCTATAAGGCCAAGGTTGTGATAGCTCTGAAAGCTACGGATGGGGATGTAGTCACTGTTATCATGGGGCTTACCAACTAAGGTATGTGATGCTTTTTCTTTCATTTCAGTTTCATGTTATATGTTTTTCTTACTATGAGTTGGAAGTTTCTCCCATTCATCTTCCTTTTCTAATTTATTGTCTTCATTTTTAGTGTTAGTTACATGTCAGAAGTTTCTATTTATGAAAATTTTTACTGGGTATCTATTGTCTATGAAAAATATTATACATGTTATATTACCTAGAATTTTATTAATATTCCCTAGTTACCACCCATACAATAGTATGAGACTTATTTTGATAGGTATTAGAAAACAAAGAAAATGTCCATCCCACATAACAAAAAAGTGGTTTCAACTATCTCTAATATATCTAGAAAAGAATGATGTTTTATAAACTATGTTATGTTTGTCTTAATTCTTGTTTACCATTTTAGAAACCATAATGTGGTGTACATGTATTACATATTATTATGTTGTAATTGTGTAAAATGTAAATTTCATGATTAATTTCATTGATGTATGATGTTAAATTGAATGTTCCACAACCCTATTGCATGAATTGAAATTACATGATATGTTGGATCCTCATTAGAGAGGAATCCTTCACTTCAAGTGTTGATGCTGTTATCATCATCACCTGTTCTATTATTTCCTTTCTCACTAATCATGTTTCCCCCACTTCAATTTGTAGGTTCAATTAATGGTGATTCATCATATCACTGTCATTTTGTTGAAGTCTTCCGAGACCCATTCGTGTGTGTTGTGGAAACCAGAGTCAAAGGTGACTCACCATGTATGCATAGGTAAGCATATATATAATAAGTTCTCTTGTTATATGTATATTCTCCCATGGAATTGCGATTACATATAAGGGGCTAGGTGTGCTTATGTATATATATGGAAAATGCATACGTGTTTGGGTGATAATAGGCTTATGCATGTGAGCATATATAGAAGGATCCTCATGTGTGTGTTCAAGGCCATGTGAACACGTACATAGGGGTTAGGGTATCCTTATTTATATGAAAAGTTTCATATTCCTAGAGGATGGATGAAGCATCTTAGAGTTGTCACTGATAAAAGTGTCAAGTACAGAGTGTGGCTTGGCTCCTTTGAGGTAGGGTCCATCTCCTAGCCTCTTTAATTCAAGAATGTTTTAAATTGCATTTAGGTGCCTTATTAATTTTTTTTATATTAAATTGAAATTCTTGAATAATTGTTAGTTAAGATAATTGTTTTGTTTTATAAACAAGTCAAGGTTTTGTAATAAAACCCCTCCAATGGAGGTGTACTGTCTGCGAAAACTCACAGTGGTATACCTTTCTTAACATTATTTCATTGATGTCTTCCTTATACATGATGTCATTGTTAGTCCTAAAGAACACATTGTACTTGACCCTTTTTATATCCCTTGCAGGGGGTTTCCCTCTTTTTATTAAAATGGTTGTTTGAACCAAAACACCCTTAAAGTGTCTTTAGACTTTTAAGATGGAATTTCCCAAGTAGGCAGGTGGTGTAATGACCAAGTCACCACTAAGTGACCCCCCTTTGATCTTATAAATGGAAAGGATTATTCACAACATTTTCATATGACATTATAATTCATAGGATCATCAATTTTGTACAACATAACCACTATTTCCATATCATTTTGAGTTCTTCTTGGGACTTCACTCCCAATAAGAATAATTAATGTTTCCATCATATCTTGTCAGTACTCACAATCATTTCCATCAATTATGGGTGATCTTTTATGATTAATATTTTCAATATATTTGACATGGAATCATTTCACCATAAAAAAAGGAAAATACATTCTCCACTGTATGTTAGTGCAAGGAATCTGATATGATCAAAAATATGATAAAGAAATGAATATTTAGAATGATTATGTTAAGATCGGCCTCAAACATAGAGAACTACTTTGATACCAAATGTTATCCCAAAATATTGATTATATTCACATTACAAGGGTTGAATATTAGTTTAAAAAACTAACATTTTTTTGTCCACCTCAAGTATTAAATATATTGAAAATATAAAGATCCAATATCCCCAAAAAATTAAAGAAAAATAAAGGTAAATGTACTAATAATAGAATAATCACTATATCATATCTAACAACAAAATTAATAAATATAGTAGAAAATTAAACTAATGGTATTATAACAACAACTACTAAAATTATAATCTCATCATAAATAAAAAACACATATTATTGATTTACCAATCAAGTAACAAGAATCTGGGGTTTTAAGTCATTTTAAATCCTATTCAAAAGAGAGTTTGGCTTCCTATTTTTGTCTTCCTGATGGATTTTACTTTTTAATCATTTGTTGATTTTGATGAATTGTGTTAGTATGTAGGATAGGGATTCATGCTATGAAGAGAACCAATAACAAAACATAGTCGATGCAATTGATTTTCTTCCATGAATTGCAACTGAGATTGACGTGAATGTAAAATTCAGGAGGTGATGGTTATTTTATACCATTTTTTTGCAAGACATTAGTAACCATTTGTTGTGTTTTCAATAAAATTGACTTGGAATACACCATGCTTTCATAATTGATGATTTCAAGTTTAATCTTGAGTGCACAATATTTGATCTTCTAGACAATACTCTGTATCATGGTTGGATAGTTGATCACCAACTATGCACTTTTGAATCCTGTACCTTTATATATTTTTAGAAAAAATAATTTATACATTCTCTCATTTTAAAGTTTTTCTTTTTCTTCTTGCCTATATCCAGGGGTGGGGGTGTCCGGAGGGTCCAGTGGCGGGTGTCCAAGGGGGTGGGCGTCCAGGGGGTCCAGGGGGGTGTCTAGGGGGGTACAAGGGGGGTGTACTGGGGGGTTATATGGGGTGTCCAATGGGGGTGTCCATGGGGGTGTCTATGGGGGGGTGTCTAGGGGATGTTTTCCAAGAAGGGGATTGGTGGGCTGATGTAGGGGGGCTGCTGTAAGGGGGTAGGGGTTGCTGCAAGGGGAGTGTGGGGGGATATCCAGGAAGGGGAGTGGTGGGCTGCTATAAGGGGGTGAGGGGCTGGTGAAATTGGGGTGGGGGGCTACTGCAAGGGGGGTGGGGGCTGTGTGCAGGGGGTTTAGAGGGAGGGGGTTGTCCAAGAGGGGGGTAAAGGGGGATGGGGGCAGTGTGCAAGGGGTGTGGGGTGCAGGCGGAGGGGTAGGGGTGTCTATAAGGGGTCTTCCAAGAGGGGGGTGTCCAGGAGGGGGAAGGGGGTGAAAGGGGAGGGGGGATATCCAGGAATATATGTAGGTTAAAGAGATCAAAAGAGAGTTTGGATTCCTATTTTTGGCTTCTTGATGGATTTTCCTTTTCAATTATTTTTTGATTTTGATGACTTTTATTGGTATGAAAGATAGTGATGCATGCTATGTAGAGAACCAATAACAAAACATAGATGATGCAATTGATTTGCTTCCATGACTTTCAACCGAGATTGATGTGAATATAAAATTCAGGAGGTAATGGTTATTTTATACCATTTTCTACAAGACATTAGTAACCATTTATTGTGTCTTTAATCAAATTGTCTTAGAATACACCATGCTTGCAGAATTTATGATTTCGAGTTTACTCCTGAGTGTGCAATATTCGATATTTTGGACATTACTCTGTATCATGGTGGGATAGTTGATCCCCAATTATTCACTTTTGAATCATGTACCTTTATATTTTTTTTAGACAAAATATTTTATACATTCTCTCAATTTACAATTTTCCTTTTTCCTTTTTCTTCTTGCCTTTTATTAATATGCATGTATATGAATTCATAGGGGTGTCCAGGGGGTGAGGTGTCCATGTGGGGGAGTCCAGTGAAGGGTGTCTGGGGGGGTCTAGTGGGGGTGTCTAGGGGGGTCCAAGGGGGGTGTCTAGGGGGGACACCTAGGGGGTGTCCATTGGGGGGTGTCCAAGGGGGGTGTCCAAAGGGTGGTGTCTATGGATGATATCCAGGAAGGGGAGTGGTGGGATGCTACAAGGGGGGCTACTGCAAGGGGGTTGTGGGATGTTGTAAGGGGGTGGGGGCTACTACAAGGGGAGTGGGGGGGTTTCTAGAAAGGGGAGTGGTGGGAAGCTGCAAGGGGGTGGGGGCAGCTGCAAGTGGGGCGGGGGCTGCTGCAAGGGGTGTGAGGGGCTATGTGTAGGGGGTGCAGGGGGAGGGGGTTGTCCAGGATGGGGTAAAGGGGGCTGGGGGGCAGTGTGAAGAGGGTGTGGGGGTGCAGGGGGGAGGGGGTGTGGGCATGTAGGGTGAGGGGGAGGGGTGTCCAGGAGGGGGTGTCTAGGAGGAGGGGTGTTCGGGATGGGGGGTGTCCAGGAGGGGGGAAGGGGGTGTAGGGGGAGAGGGGATGTCTTGGAATATATATAGGTGAAAGAGCTCAAAATAGAGTTTGGATTCCTGTTTTTGTCTTCCTAATGGATTTTCCTTTTTGATCATTTATTGATTTTGATGAATTATATTGGTATGTATCATAGGGATGCATGCTATGCAGAGAACCAGAAACAAAACATAGCTGATGCAATTGATTTGCTTCCAGGACCTGCAATCAGGATTAACATGAATATAAAATTTAGGAGGTAATGGTTATTTTATACCATTTTTTACAAGACATTAGTAACCATTTGTTGTGTTTTTAATCAAATTGACTTGGCATACACCATGCTTGCAGAATTGATGATTTTTTATTTTACTCTTGAGTTTGAAATATTCGATCTTCTGGACATTACTCTGTATCATGGTTGGATAGTTGATACCCAAGTATGCACTTTTTAATCCTATACCTTTATATTTATTTAGAGAAAATATTTTATAAATTCTCTCAGTTTACAGTTTTCCTTTTTCCTTTTTCTTCTTTCCTTTTCTTAATATGCATGTATATGCATGCATGGGGGTGTCTAGGGGTGGGGGTGTCCAGGGGGGTCCAGTGGAGGGTTTCCAGGGGGTGTCCAGGGGGTGTCCAGGGGGTGGGGGTGTCCGGGGGGGTCTAGGGGGTCTAGGGGGGTCTAGGGGGGTCTAGGGAGTGTCCAGTGGGGGTGTCTAGGGGGTGTCCAAGGGGGGTGTCCAGGGGGGTCCAGTGGAGGGTGTCCATGGGGGGTCCAGGGGGTGGGGGTCCAGGGTGGGGGGTCCAGGGGGTCCAGGGGGTCCAGGGGGGTGTCCAGTGGGGGGTGTCTAGGGGGTGTCCAAGGGGGGTGTCCTGGTGAGGTCTAGGGGTGTCCAGGGGGGTGTCCGTGGGTGGTGTCCAAGGGTGTGTTTAAAGGGTTGTCTAGGGGGTGTCCAGTGGGGGTGTCTAGGGGGTGTCCAAGGGGGTGTCCAAGGGGTTGTCCAGGGGGGGTCCAGTGGCGGGTGTCCAGGGGGTCTCCATGGGGGGTGTCCAGGGGGTGTCCATTGAGGGGTGTCTAGGGGGTCTAGGGGGTGTCCAGGGGGGTGTCCAGTGGGGGTGTCCAGGGGGTGTCCAAGGGGGGTGTCCAAGGGTGGTGTCTAGGGGGGTCTAGGGGGTCCAGGGGGTGTCCAGGGGGTGTCCAAGGGGGGTGTCTAGGAGGGTGTTCTTTAGGAAGGGGAGTGGTGGGCTACTGCAAGGGAGGTGGGGGCTGCTGCAAGGAGAGTTGTGGGATACGGCAAGGGGGTGGGGGATACTAGAAGTGGGTGGTGGGATGATACAAGAGGATTGTGGGGGCTGTTGAGGAAGGGGGTGGTGGGCTGCAGCAAGGGGGTTGGGGGCTGCTGCAAGTGGGGTGGGGCTGATGTAAGGGGGTGTGGGTGGGTGTCGAGAAAGGGTGTGGTGGGCTGCTGAAAGGGGTGGGAGATGCTGCAAGTGGGGTGGGGGCTACTGTAAGGGGGGTGTGGGGGGCTATCCAGGAGGGGGAGTGGTGGGCTTCTGCAAGGGGGTGGGGGCTGCTGTAAAGGGAGTGGGGGTCTATCACGGAAGGGGAGTGGTGGGATACTGCAAGTGGGGTGGGGGAGGGGGTTGTGCAGGGGGAGGGTGGGGGTTTTTTATGAAATGGGAAGGGATTTAGCCACAGTTTCAAACCGTGGCTAAATCCCTATAGCCATGGTTCCAAATCGTGGCTATAGGCAATGTCTGTCTTGAGATTATACTATGGTTTGAAACTGTGGATAAAGGGATTTATCCACGGTTCAAATAGTAGCTATGGGCTTTTAGCCGAGGTCGAAATCGTGGCTATAGGGTTTTAGCCAAAGTTTTAATTATTGGCTATAGGCCAATGCCTATATCCACGCCAATACCAAACACAACTTTTGGGATTATATCCATGGTTTCAAACCATGTCAATATCCCAAATTTCTAGTAGTGCTTGTAATAAAATTAAAAATTTGGGAGTCACATAAGATAATTTATGAAGTGTCACCTAGATGATGCTGTGTAAGATAAATTTTCTTACGTAGTTCTTCTCTCAATCCCAGATATCAAGTACAGTTCTCAAATAATGGAAACAAATAACCCTAATCCAATAGAATTTGATGAACTAGGGAGGCTCAAATTTGGGTGAACCGAGTATTTCATATATTAATGAGAATGACCTAAGTTGTTCTTCATGGATGAAGCCAGCTGATTCCACCAAATCTGATGAAGGTTGATTTGGGTTTTCTATGAATAATACAAATCATTTAGTAGAATACAATGATCAAGCATGAGTTGGGTTGAGTTTTCTATTGGGGTCACTAACACTGATGATATTTTTGAATTAAACCTTCCTAATTATTTTTTTATATTAAATTTGGTTTTAATTCATGCTTCCATTTTAATTTTTTTTAATCATATTTTATTTTCTCAATTTTTTTTATTTCTACTTGTTCTATTATTTTGTATTGGTCCTGTATTAGGCCACCTATTTTTGTGGGACTTGTTTGCAATCCCACATGTGACATGATGGAAATATTTGTTTATTGGATTCCCTATTTTTACCATCAATTTTAATTTCCACTCTTTAACATCCGGTTGTACATTGTGCACTCGATTTGTTCGAATGGAAGGTAGTTTGTTCAAATGAGTGGATACACCCTGCTTCATGGCACCCATGAATTGGGTGTTTTATTTGGTGGAATTAGTTAGTGTCAGGGGGTTTCATCACCCATATGCGGTGATTCCCTAAGAGTGGTCATTCGTCTCCTTAGCGGAATTGTGCTCTGAGTTACTCAGACAAAACATTATCACCCCATTCTCTCGTTATGCTTCCTCTTTAGAGCATCATCTTGACCTGTTTCACCACCTTGTCTTTAGCTTGTGGTTATTGTTTGGTGGATCCTAAAACCTTCCCTAAAGGAATAATTGTGGACCACTTTTCTCAATGATCTAGGAATGACGACGTTGGAGTCTGTGGATGATCCACCAGATCCAAGAGAACTTGGATCCAGCCCCATCTTGAAGATATCTAGACCATTGTAAAAACTATTGTCTGGCGTTGTAAGTACAAAATTTTAGTTTCTTTTTGTTTGAAACTTGTAATATTGTTTAATTCCTATGTTTCCTTCTTCTTACAAGACCGCTTCCTTTGTAGAAATTATTGTTTTCCTTTTGAGTCTTAATAGAAGTGTGATTATGTGGTGTTCTTTCCATGCACGTAGGTCCCCTATGGGACTGAAGCACATTAAATAATCATTTCATTTACTATTTTCTTCATTTATTCCATTCTGTTATTCGGTTCTGGTGTTTCAATTATCAAATTCCAAAGTTCCAAATTCATTCCTTGTAGTCGATTAGTTACATGGATTTATTCACACTACCTCTCGACCACAACAAGTGGTATCATATCCTCTCTGGATTATTATGGCCTTTTATTTCAATTAGTGCTTCTAGTTCTTAAATTCTAGTTTCTTGACAATTTTCCACATTTATCTATACTTAATTTTCTTTTGTTTAATTAATTACATCTTGTTATTGAAATACTTGTGTCCATTTTAAAATCACTACATTCCACATACCATTGTACGTGTATAACTAGTGAGATTGGTTGGTTCTTGGGGGTGTACGCCTAATGTTTTCCCCAACCAATAGGCATCTAATCACTTAGATAAACATGTCTAAAATGAGATACATAATTGATAAATTTGATATAGACAATTATTTCAATATTTGTAAAATTAAAATGAGAGCATTTCTCATACAACAAGGCTTAATTAATTCCTATTGTGGGCCCAAAAACCCATCACAACTGTTAGTGAAAATGGAAAGACCATTATTGAAGACCAACAAGTCCCCCCTAATGTTCTTGTTAAGGCACATAGTTCCTTATTACTTTCTTTAGGTGATATGTTCCTTAGAGAAGTTTCTTTTGTGTCTATTGTTATAGGAATTTGTCTTAAACTTGAAAATTTATACATGACTACTTCATTGGTAGGAATAATTTATAAGAAACATCATATGTTTACATTCAAAAAGAATCATAGTTATTCTATAAAAACACATTTTTATGAGTTTAATAAATTAATATTAGATTTATCCCATATTAATTTTTTGTAGGTGATGAGGATAAGTAAATTATCCTCTTAATATCTCTTGAAATAGCTACAAAACACTTGTTGATACCATGATGTATGGTTGATACTCTTTAACTTTATAAGAAGTTAAATCATCCATTTTATCTAAGAAAATGCATCCTAAACCTAATATAAAAGGTGAGGGTGAGAGTTTGTTCACTAGGGGATGGACTCAAACTAAAGATAAGAAGAAAAAACTCAGTAGAGACAAAATAAAGACTAATAAAAAAGCCAAATCTATGACTAGTTACAAGGATTGGAAAGTAATGTGTTTTCACTATGGTAAACCTGGTCACATTAAACTCGAGTGTAGAAAACTCAAGAATGAGTTATAATCCAAAAAATATACTAACCATTGTCTTCTGTTTGACTTAGGCTATGACACTACTGAAGTTTTAAATGTGTCCATCCATACACTCAATCAATATTGGGTCCTTGACTCTAGCTATTATTTTCACATGTGTCCATATAGATGGTCATTTTTAGAGATGGTTGAGAAGGCGGAAGGATATTTACTCTAAGGAAATAATAAGAGGTGTAAGGTTAAGGGAAGAGGCTCGGATCTTATAAAGCTATATGATCAGTCCAAAATCATCTTACATGATGTAAGGTGGGTCCCCAACCTACAAAGAAATTTAATCTCCTTAGGGGTCCTAGATCAAAATGGATTTAACTTTAAATCTAAATCGGGTTGTCTCAATATCTCTAAAAGATCTAGAAGCATCCTTAAGGGATCCTTCACCAATGGGATGTATGTATTGAATGAAAATACCCATTAAAGACAATTGTGTAGTGTCTACAACACAAAAAATGACAATATTATGTTATGTCATATAATATTAGGGCATGTCGGCTCCAAGGGATTAGTGGAACTAAACAGGAAAGGGATGTTGAGTGATATCATACCTGCTAATCTTCCATTCTGTGAGGATTGTGTGATGGGTAAATCCAAAAGGGGTAATTTCAATAGTTCCTCTTCAAATAATCCAACAACTTGAATATATCTATTCGGATTTGTGGGGGTTATCTAGAATCACCTCTCATGGTGGATAATCCTATTATGTCACCTTCATAAATGATTACTCCATGAAAGGTTGGATTTACATCTTAAAAAATAAATCTGATGTTTTTTAACCTTTAAAACCTGGAAATATTTAGTTGAAAATAGAACTATAAAGAAAGTTAAAACCATGAGAACTGACAATGGTCTTAAGTATCTTTCTACAGAGTTCGTTCAGTTTTGTGAATCTAAAGGGATTAAAAGGCACATGACTATTAGGGAAACTCACTAATAGAATAGCCTCATAGAGAGGATGAATGAGACTATTCTAGAAAGAGTCTGGAATGTGTTTTCATGCTCAGGCCTCCCAAAATCCTTTTGGGATGAGGCCACCGGCACTATTGTTTACCTTATAAATTGGTGTCCCTCATCTTCAAACTAGTTCAAAACACCTGAAGATCTATGGACTGGTAATCCCCCTTCTTGCTTCTACTTAAGATTCTTCGGTTCTACAACCTATTCTTATGTAAATACTGAAAAATTAGAACCAATAGCACTCAAATTAATATTCATTGGTTATCCCAAGGGAGTTAATGGAAACAAACTCCGGGTTTACAAACAAGAATACTGTAAATACATCATAATTAAGGATGTGGTCTTCTATAGGTCATCTTCTCCTAAGACCAAGGCTACCACATCAGGAAATAATGATCCAGACCTTAATAAGTCTGATGAACATGAGACGCCAACTCATTTTTAGGCTGATGTTCAGCCCACTCCACCTCCTCCTCAACCCACTGATGTGTCTACTTCTAATTCCAATTCTAGTTCAGATTCAAATTATGAACCTTCTAGAACTCATCAGGATTATCAATTGACCCATGAATAGAAAAAGAGATTCCCAAGACCTTCGGTCCAGTTTATCTAGTATGTTATGGCTTCATATTCCATTCATGTGTCCCATGATCTTATTGATGATGATCCTCAATATTATAGGGAGGAATTAAAAGACAAAGACTCAAAGCAGGGCTTCTTTTCTATGAATAAAGAAATGAAATCCTTAAAGAAGAACCATACATGGGATGTTGTAAATAAACCAACTAATGCTAAAATAATTTGTTGCAAATGGATATTTAATAGAAAGGAAGACAACACTAAGGGAAATAAAACCAAGTATGAATCTAGGCTAGTTTCCAATGTTTTCTTTCAAAGAGAGGGAATTTATTAATCTGAAATATTTTTCCATGTTTTTAATCATTCCTCCTTTCATCTTTTGTAAAAAATTTCTACTTATAATGACTTTAATATAGAGCAGTTAGATGTTAAAACTTCTTTCTTGCATGGTGATTTGAATGAGTAGATTTATATGAGACACCCTGATGGTTATCCTGCTGAATTCAAATCAAATAAAGTATTTATTTTAAATAAAAATATGTATGGACTAAATAAAGCCTCTAGGTAGTGGTACATGAAGTTTGATTCATTCGTCCTAGGTAAAAATTTCATTAATAGTCAATATGATGCTTGTGTTTATTTTAAATCAACCAAAAACATCATCGTTTATGTCATATTGTATGTTTATGATATTATCATCATTTGAAAATATATAAATCTAATCTCTAATGTTAAATACCAATTGAAAAGTAATTTTTAAATGAATGAATTAAGTGCATCCAGGAAAATATTAGGTGTTGAAATCATTAGAGATAGACCAAATAAATTACTCTATCTATATAAGTATTATTATAATTTAAAAGTATTAAAGATGAATATGTTTGAATCTCTAAAGACTATTAATGTCCCTCTTACACAAAATTTTAAATTTTCTTTGATAAAAGAACCTTATTTTGAAGATGATATTGAATTAATGTCTAAAATTCCTTATGCTGACCTTGTTTGTAGTATAATGTATTCGATGATTTTCACTATACCTGATATTGCATTTGTTATATTCACTTTAAGTAGGTTTATGGACACTCCAGGGATGACACATTGGAATTACATTAAGTGGATACTTAGGTATATTTCTTTTACTTTAAATATATCATTTTTTTATGGTATAAATGTGGATACTACTGAACTTATTTTAGTTTTTTTATGCTGACTATGCGAGAAATGTTGAAACTCATAAATCCTTAACTAGTTAAGTATTTACTTATTTTGGAGGTTCCATTTTCTGGAAATGAAACATGTAATCTGCTGTTGAACTTTCAACTATAGAATCAGAATACATTTCTTTAACCGAGGCAGTTAAAGAAGCATTTTGGATCAAATTTGTGTCTTCTAAACTTTCTCTTTACAGTTCTTTTATCAATTTATATTCTGATATCCAATAAAAAATTCATTTATCTATAAATTTAGTATTCCAATGTAAGTCTAATCACATAGATATTATATTAAATTTTATTTGAGATGTTGTAGGATTAGTAATTGTGTGTATCAATAATATACACACTGACATAAACCCGGATGATAGTATGACTAAAATCGTGGTTCTATTTAAGTTTAAATTATGTTTAGATAGGCTAAACTTGGTTCTGGTTCTATGACCATAGGTGCAATAACATCACCAAATTCAGTTGAAATTTGTGGAGATTTATGAACTAATCCTTACCAATTATTGTTTTCATATTAAATTTGGTTTTAATTCCTTCTTCATTTTTTTTTAATCATTTTTTATTTTATCAATTTTTTTTATTTCTACTGGATATATTGTGTTAAATTGTTCTGTATTGGACTGCCTATGTTTGTGGGCCTTGTTTTCTATCCCATGTGTTCCATGCTGTCAATCCATGTTTTTTTTATTCTATATTTTCACCATTGATTTCCTCTTCCACCCTTTGACATCTAGACATCCATTTTATGCTTCGTTTGTTTGATTGGTGGTGGTTTTTTTAGATGATTTGTTATTCCTTTATTTGTGGTACCTAAGGATTGGGCATTCGGTTTGGTGGAATCAATCGATTTAGGGGGTTTAATCACCCTTTAATGTTTATTCCTCTAGGGTGATCATTTGTCTCCTTAGTAGAGTTGTGCTCTTAGTTTCTCAGGAGAAACCCCAGTGCACCATTCTCTCATTCTACTTCCTCTTCGGATCATCATCTTGGTCTGTTACACTCCCTAGGCTTCAGCTCAAGGTCAGTGTTTGGTGGAGCCGATAACCTTCCCTAATAGAAGAAGTTTGGGGCCCTTTATACTGCTATCTAGGAATGATGAAGGAGGATTCAGTGGGTGGTCTAATAGATCCAAGAGAACTCAGATCTAGCCCTAACTCGAAGAGATCAGGGTTGTAGAACAAATTATTGTTTGGCGTTGTAAGTACAAAATTTTAGTTTCTTTTTGTTTGAAACTTATAATCTTAATTTTCTTCCTATGTTTCCTTCTTCTCATTGGTACGATTCCTATATAGAAATTCATATTTTTATATTGAGTATTAATAAAAAATCATGAGTCTGTGGTGTTCTTTCCATGCATGTAGGTCCCCTGAGGGACCGAATCATGTTAAATAATCCTCTCGTTTACTACTTTATTCATTTCTTACATTCTATTATTTAGTTCTGTTGTTTGTATTATCAAATTCAATAGTTATACATTCTTTCCTTATAATTTATTAGTTTCTTGGTTCTATTCACACTGCCTCTCGACCACAATAAGATTTAAGATCGACCGACTTCATCGAAACTGAACTGAGCTCACCGGATCTGTAGAATCAAGATCCCACCAATTCTACTTTAGGGGTTACTCCCTATCAATAATGATGATTAATCCTTTGAAGGATACCCTTCCATTTCAATAAATATTTTATTGTACACAGGGTTGGGCATCCTTGAATCCAAAAATGTCGTTGAAGCTTTGAATTTATCTAAAAGGGAGTAGAAAACGTCAGTGACAACCGAGCACCACAAATCGCTTTGGTTTTGATCAATTGAGGAATACGAACCAATTTGATTATTTTAATTGTGATAGAATTTTATGTCACCCAAGCTCAAATTAGGTGATAATGAATGATAATGGTTGTTGTGGTGTTTCAGTTATAGGTTTGGTTGAGGCTAAGATGGGAAAATGAAGGCTTTGACATTGAAGTTTTATATGGATGACATTTAAGATCTATAGTTGAGGTTTCAGTGCTTTTTTTATACTATTAATTTTTTTTGTTCATTTTTTAGGTACATTATTGACTTGATGTTTTTTGGGGATGTGTTCTTCCCCAACACACTTGATTCATTTTTTAAGAGAAATGCATGCATTGTGTTCTATGAAATGCATCAACATAATTACAAATTAGTTTTAGACCACTGAGTTAATCAAGAAAGGTTTGGTAGGAATGAAGATTAAAAAGTGAGAGATCATCTTGGAATTTTTGAAAGGATTCGTTTGGATAGAGAATTTCATTTCATGTTGGAAGGAATTTTAAGCGTATGGTATTGGTGGCATTTACAAGTAGCCAATTTAATTATGGGGTAGTGACTAAAGGATACAAAGAAGAATGACACATGTATAAAGGAAATGATGATCAGAAGAGTACTTTAGCAAAACATAGGTTAGTGAACATAAATTTTATAAAAGAGTTTTCCATTGAATATATGGTTACATAAAAAATTTTGGGATGAACACATGGATAGGAGAGAAGGGAGTTGAGAGTGGGAGAAAACCAGGAGAAGTAAAATGATGACAATGAGTTGGTGAAGCTCAAGATGGAGGGGAAATCAACTTAGATAGAGAATATTTTTCCTTTATTTCTTTCTTTCTTTGGTATTATAATTTTTTAATGAATTTAATTAATATATTTTATATATCTTATGCTCTGTTCCTGAAAGGATAAACTTTTTAGGGATTTTGGATTGTTTTGAATTGATAATTTTTCAATCTATTTGATTTAATTTTCATAATACTATTAGTTAATTTTTCATTCAATGAACTTATTTTCATTCTATATGAGTATATTTTTTATGCTAAAATAAGTACCAGCAGGTGACGATGGTGAATCTGTTTCCTTTGAGCATCATCTGATATATAGAAAATTTGAAAATAATGATGTCTCTCATTTCCATCAATAAACATCTTTCTTCCTGAATTTTATTTTTCAATCACCTTTTTGGAGAATTAACTAGATTTTTTAGATCACTTTAATGACCATTAGGTTTCTTAACACACCTTTTTAATAGTCTATGGAAAGGTTGTTTTTATTTAAATTAAACAAATAAAAAAAATTTGGATTAACTCAAAAAAGGTTGATTCCCTAAAATTCATCTACTGCCAGTCTCTCTCTCTCTTGTCTCTCTTGTTTCTTTTACACTATCTCATAATTGTTTCAATTGTTTTATTTTATTTTTTTACTTTTTGTTTCAGTTGAAAAATTATTTTATCCCTCTATGTGGATATGATACTCTTACTTTTCCATTTTCTATTTTTTAGTAGGTTTAAAATATATATAATTTTTCAGGTTCTCAATGATGGCATGATCAGTAACCATGGGACTTAACCATGCTTCCTTTATAGAGTTTCTGTTTGGATGCATGGTTTGGATGCATGATTACTTTAACTATATTCCAATTTTTCATAACCCATCTTCCTAGGGGTGATCGTTTTGGATGGGTGGTTGTATGGTTTTGAAAAACCATGCACCCCTTCCAGTATACCATGTTTGGCCGAACGGTTTCTGGGGACAAATGGTACAGTTTTTCCTAATCATGTTCCAACCATGAACACCCCCATGGGATTAAAAAAATCTCTAAAAACTCCTAAAATAACCCCAAAGAAAGACCCATAAAAATCACAGTCAAAAAGAGGTTCAAGAAGTACTTTCAAGAAAGTAACAGAATGTTACAGTTGTAGAATTAACATTTTAAAAATTGATAAAACTAGATTATTAGAAAGAGAGGTAACAAATATAAATTATCATTTTATAAATATTTCTCAACTCATGAGAAAAATTTAAAATAATGATGACTAATTCAAACAAATTTTAAATCATTCAAATGAATAGTTTATTATCATTCCATAATAACATTTCAATAAAAGATCCCATGAAAATTGCAATTTTGAATTTGAAATACAAAATTGAAAAACATATGATTTATAATAAGAAGTAAACATGTGGAGAATAAAAAAACATAATAAGATTGAATTAAAAATATTAAAAATAAGTTTTAATGAGTTTATTTTTAATCAATATTAATTTAGAAATAATAAAATTGAAGAAAAATAACATAAAATTATAAAATTGATTTTTTGAGTTCCAAGATGTAAGCTTCATATGTGAAGATAGAACACCCTTTGATATTGTTAAAAACATGTTTAAAATAATGGAAAAAGTTTTCATAGGTTTTAAATAATTTATATGAATTTATAAATTCATTTAAATGATTAAATATTTCAAATAAACATGCATAAAATTGAAATATGAAATAATACGTAAAACAGAGAAAATTTTCTAGTTTTAGAAAAACCTTTATAATTTCCCTAAACTAATTATAAAAATTCACATATTTGTTTTTCTATACATATGATAATTGACCATATAGGTGATTGATGTAACATAAATAACATAGATGAATCATATAGAATATTCACATAGGAAAATCAACATATCTGATTCAAATAATTGAATCGACATAAGGGATTCTTGTATTTGTATTTTAAAATCTATAAACAAATTATATTATCTAATTTCATACCTAAAAACATTTTAAAAGATTTAATATACTTTTAAATAGTTGAATTATATTTATAAATTTTTTTATATTTCTAAATAATCAATAATTTCCTTAATTGGACTTCTATATCTCATGTTATGATTAAAAACCAGAAGAAAAACAATTTGAAAAACTGTAGAAATCAGACTGAAAACATACAGTGACATAAAGCCTAATTTTAGACATCATAGATATTGATTTAGAAGTTTATTTCTTATAATGTAATATAGATAATTTATTTATATTTCCAAAAAAATCACTCAATTTGGAGCTTTGTATCCCATGATATGGTTGAAATGCAAAAAGAAACCAAAACTAGAAAATGATTATGTGGTTCAAAAATTGGCTATGTAAATTTTGATTTGTCTACATGTTTTATAGTAAAATGACAATTTGGGAATAGTGAAAACCTTGAACAAATTCTATTTTAAGGTCCCAGATGATGTATTTATCCTAGAAACACATCATGAGGGTTGTAGAACATGTTATGACTATTCAAAACATGAAATCTAAAGCTATTGTTGGTAAATAAAAATTATTATATAACCAAAGTTAAACAAAATTTAATCAATATACAATTCAAATTATTAACACATTTATAGAAAATTAAATAAATACATCTTTTTAACTATCAAAACATAAATTGGTTCAAGGATCCACTAAAAAGGATGATGACTGACAACGAAATCATGCATAGTATGTCAACATTTGGGATAGGCATACATCATTTTACATTGAGATAATGTATACGAGGTGATATCATCTATCACAACAGCTTGAGTATGTGTCATGGTATAGACTAAATCTTATACTGTATCTTACACCACATGAAATAGCACTACAGGATCTAGTACATCAATATCATTACATTTTTTGGTTTCTTTTATATTTTTTCAGTTCAGTTTGAATTTATTTATAGCATACTCAACTAGAGAATATTATCTACATGTCTAATTATCACGACCCCCTCCCTCCAAAGATACCCCTTCTATGATGGTAATTAATAAAAGGAGTTAATGACCCCTGATTCCCGCCTCTAGTAGGCCCCAGTTTGGAGACTAGCACTAAGGGTGTACAAATCTCACAATATGGGTGGAATTACCATTTTTTTAGGAAAACAATATTGTGAGATAATATGGATCATCCATAATGAAATCACAAGTCAAAACATAAAAATAAATCCAAAAACTATCCCACATGCATGAGTAAAATAGAACTATTACAATACCAAAGTTTCCAAAGTGAATATCAAAAGTAAAGCTAAGTAGTGACATGGAAACCGTTGAGATCTGAGATAGTAAGGTCTAGAACAGTCCACAAAATCCTCTTATAAACCTGAAAATAAAATTATATTTGTAGGGTGATCATACAAGTATACTTATAAGGAAAACCAAGGTCACTCGTGCACATGTGAAAGAGGCATACTAATGCACTCTTGAAAAAAATATCCAAATAGCACCTAAGTAGGTATAATAACTAAATACAACCTCACCAATGCACACTCACCAAGTAACTCAGGTCATGTAGCATGATATAAAGCACATCGATGATAGCGTACCCCGCACCACTTTCCCACTGGTATTCCACTCTTTCCCAACGGTATACATCCTAGAACTCCCATCACTTCCATATACCACATCACAGCCCTCCCGCACACACCTGGGCCTCAAAACCCACCCACACACAACTAGGTCTCACAAGACATCACATCTCATCAAGAAGACACATGGGAAAGCACATACCACCTCTCTCGAAGACACCTGGGCCATCACATCTCTCCAAAAGACACATGGGCCATCACATATCGTCTGAAGACACTTGGGGCACAACAACCACCATCTAAGTCAACTAACAAACCTCCATCCATCAAAACCTACACCGTACCTACATCACCTAGAAGAGAGAGAAGAAATGAGAGGGTACTCAACCATTTGTATGCTCATCAAATGTTGGGAAAGACACCCTCCCCCATGACAATGGGGGTGTTTAGCACATATTGATCAACTAAGGTGGGGTGAATATATAAATCACAAATGAAATACAATTATAAATATACATGAACCAAGAACTCAAGCCCAACATATGTGTTTTCAAACAAACAACCAACTCACATGACTACCACCCTTACTTCCACCTCTAAATGCACAACACCACACAACAAGCCACAAATACCATTTCATATTCCCAACCAAATTTATTTAACCATTTATATTTTATTATACAAATTAACTCAATCCATTCAAAAAATTATTTAATTGTTATTCATTCATTCCATAACTCCCCAAGAAACTAAGAAACATAGTAACATTCATAGAAAATTATCCCACTTCACATTGAAGACACATCATACCACAACCTATAGATACAGGTGACGCTTTATGCCTATTATCAATGGTAAAGAAACCATACCAACCAATTCCATCCTTCTTCAAAATAATCCTTCCCATACCACCATGCCAACAAAAACAAACCCTAAATCACAACCACACCTAGCAACATATCACAGCCCAACCAGTTTTGCAACACTACTACATAATCATACCACACCCAGATCATCACATCAATAAAACCAACCCCGTGTGCGCAAACATGCGCATAACCACGTCACCAAACAAATTAATAAAGAAATATTTAGATTTAACAAGGCATACCTTCTTTAATTCCACTTTTTAATTTAGGGGTTATCATAGAAATAGTATGATCTCAGGGAATCCATTTATTAGCCAAGTGTATGTGGTTAAAAATTTTCATATAAAAGTTTTCAATGAAAAAAAAACATTCATTCCATAAACTATATCGTGCACAAATTAAGACCCCCAAATGCCACCATTTTCAATGTGTAGCTATCCCATACATATCACAATATCAAAAAAGCAATAAAATAGAAACATGCATCACTTTTACTAGCCCCTTTTTATTGATTTAAAACTGATTCAATTATATTTATTAGTCTTAATTCAACCATCTTAACATAGGTAAACATTCGTATACCCACCCCTTATGATAAAAAATTAATAAATAAAAATTAAAACCTACTTGGAAGAAAATATGATCAGAACTTCTTGATTGCACCGAAACTAGGGCGCATATGCAGCAGGAAAACTCCAGGGAAAACATGAACAAAAAGCTGCAGAATCTTACTTGATTCCTAAGGTAAGAAGGTTTTGTGGTATTTCATATCAATATAATGAAAGGAAGAACAAGGGGGAAGGGTATCTCAACTTTGGGAAAATCTAAACCGAGTCTCAGGTTTAGATACGATTTTGATTTTACAATAAAGGAGGATCTGGTTAGGACCACACATTTTGACCAATTAAAATCCACCTCAATCTTAGGGAATTTAAGATATGATTTATGGGATTTTAATCGGTCTCAAATCCTTTCAAATAAGACATTAAAATAATTTTACATCAAAGAAAACATCAAAAAGGAAAAACTACAAGAATTTGGAAGCATTGTTCATGAAACACTATTAGGTGAGGGATCGCTCGGTGAGGCACTGCTAAAAATCCACTATTATGTGAAGCACCACTCGATGAGGCACCTATAGAAAGTCACCATTAGGCTATGAACCACTCTGTGAGGCACCTCCAAATGAAACACCTTCCACCGTCAGTGAGTTACCACAAGGTGAGAAACCACTAGACAAGGAACTGCTCGATGAGTGACCTCTAGCAAGCCACCGCCAGTGAGCCACCACCAGAAAGAGACCACCATCGATTTGATGCCAGTGAGTGAGAAAAAATGAGTGAGAGAGAGTAAGTCACTACTAGTGAGCCATTGCCAGCGAGCCACCGCCAGTGATCCACCGCCAGCGATTGACAGCTAGGGTGAGCTACTTCCAGGGTGAGCCACTGTTGGAAAACTTGGAAAATGGGAATCTTTGAAAAGTGTTGAAATTAGTCACCTTCACATCCAAGGACACCTCAAACACCATATTCTCACAAATTAATGGACCATAGAGTTCTGGTCCATTACATCATATACCTCTCAAAAAATTCTCTCCCTTGAGAATTAAAAACTAACCCGGAAGGAAAGGAGAGGAATGGTATGAAAAGCCATCCCTAGAGACACCTCTTAAGGATATTATTACACATGAAAAACTTCCAAACACGCCAATGTTTAATTATAAACCACCTTATGTTGTTAGAAAGATGGAGTGGAAACCCCTACATCCAAGAACACCTCCTCCGACATCTGGAAACTGGGATTTTATCAACATATGTTCTAATGTGACAATATGAATGACCACAAAACATACTACACAGGCACAACAACCATGTCATCCTAAACACGTGAATTAGGGAATCTCATCCTCCATGTCAAGATATTATCCGCTCTTGGCTGCACTGACTCACCCTCATTAGTTTAATCACATCATAGTTAATGTGTCTTGATTAGGAATTAGGTCCTCCCCTTTTTGTATGTCAAGTATTTATCCCACATCACACCACACATATCACAAACCAAGAGAAAACAACTCATCTCATAAAACAACATGGTTTAAAAATCACATTACAAAGAAAAACAAGGAAAAGAAAAACTCAAAACAATTATGGGTACTGGGCATGCATCTACGTCTCTCACTCCCAAGTACTCTCCTCATGGCCACCATGCCTCCACAACACACGAACCAAGGGAATGGTCCACCCATGAAGTGCCTTCTCTCAATGATCCTGGATCTCTATCGGTCATTTCAAAAACGTCACATCATCCTCGATATCCAACTCTCCCTAGTCGATGACATGAGAATCATCGTGAATATACCATTGAAGCTGAGAGATGTGAATGACATTGTGGATCCTCTCTAACCATAGTGGAAACACCAACTAGTATTTCTCCTCGCCAACTCTTCCCAACACCTTAAATGGTCCAATGAACTTTGGATAGAGTTTAATCCATCTTCCAAACCTCCACTACCCACATTGAGGGGAAACCTTTAAGAACACGTGGTCCCCAAACACAAAATCCAAGGGCCTCCTCCTACAATCAACATAAGACTTCTACCAATCCTACGCTGCTTTTATTCTCTCATGGACAATCTGAACCTTCTTGATCATGTTTTTCACCACATCAGGACCAAGAACAGCTGTCTCCCCAACCTTCGTCCTATAAAATAGATAATGACATGATCTTCCATAAAAATATTAAAATGAATCCATTCAAATGGAATATTGATAGCTATTATTATAAGAAAACTCCACCAAAGTCAGGTTGCATACCCAAGATACACTATATTCCAAGACGCATGCCTACAACATATCCTCGAATTTCAAGATAGCCCTCTTTATCTGCACATCTATATGAGGTTGGAAAGCAGTGTTGAGGCGTAACTGGGTTCCAAAAGAATGTTTCAATCCCCTCCATACTCATGAGGTAGAACACGAATATAAATCAAAGATAGTGAAACTCATAACTCTATAAAACCGCACCACCTCATCCACTTATCTCTTAGATAAGGCATCCACTATGCCCGACTCCTTGATCGCTAAGAAGTGGGTCAATTTCATCAACTTATCCACTATCACCTAGATATAATCACAACCTCCCTGAGATTTGGGTAACCTAGTGATGAAATCCATTGAGATGTCATCCCATTTCCACTTGGGAACACCCAAGGGCTGCAATAAACCATCGAGAACATGATGCTCATCCTTTACCTGCTGGACAACCAAGCAATTCGTTAGAAACTCTTCCACTACCCGTTTTATCACAGGCTACCAAAAATGTATCCTCAAGCCACGATACATCTTGTAAAATTCGGGGTGTACCGCCAAAGGTGAGTTATGAAAATCATGAATAACTCACTCGCACATCGCCACCAGAATAAACAACCTTCCATGGAACAACATCCGGTTCTGACCAACATTCGACCATCCCTCTGGGAAATCATCATAGACAACATGATCGTGCATCACCTCTGCCTATGAGTCTACCCATTGAGACTCCTCTGCCCACTACATCAAAGAACATTTCTCCGTCATTTGAAACAAACAGACTTTACCTTCATCCACCCTTGCATCCAAGTGCAAGGCTGGAAACTCCTCCATCTCTCTCTAAGCATCTACAAATTATCAGAAAACGTCCTTTGTGGCTTTTTTCTCATAGCATCAGCCATGAAATTTCCATTTCCTGAGGTGTAGAATATCTCAAAATCATTTTCATGAATAAACTTCATCCACCTCCACTGTCATAGATTCAGGTCACACTGGGAAAAGACATACCTCAAACTTTTTTGATCCGTGAAGACCACAAATCGCTCCCCAATGAGGTAATGTCACCACAAATTCAGCACAAACACAAATAATAAAAACTCTAGATCATGGGTGCCATAGTTATGCTTGTGAGTACATAACTTCCTAGACCCATAAGAGATCACTGGTCACAGCTGCATCAGAACACATCTCATACCGAAATGGGAAGAGTCACAAAACCCCTCAAACATTACCCCTTCCTCAGGAAAATGGAGCACTGGATCACTAACTAGCATCCCCTTTAGGTAATAGAATTCTAATTAAAACAGATCACTCCACACATAATCTTGGTCTTTCCTAGTCATAGCTATTAATGGGACTTCAAATAAAGAGAAATCAGGCACAAATATTTGATAATAGCATGCGAGACCAAGGAAGCTACAGACTTCTGCAATGTTCTTGGGTATTGACCAAGAAAAAACTACTTTGACCTTTTATGGGTCTAATACCACACCCTATTAAGACACCACATGCCTGAGGAAATGCACTTATCATGTCCAAAACATACACTTGGTCAACTTTCCATAGATCTAGTGGCATCGAAGAACTTTCAAGATAGTTCTGAGATTCTATGTGTGATCCTCCTATAACTTCAAGTAGATTAAGATATAATCAATGAATATGAAGACGAACTAGTATAAGAACACACAGAAGATGGATTTCATAAGCCCCATGAACATGGCCGGTGCATTCGTAACAATGAATCACATGAGTACAAACTCGAAGTTCCCATGCTAGCATCTGAAGTCATTCTTTGGGATATCGCCCTCCTTCACCCTTAGCTAGTGATATCCAGACCACATATAAATCTTAGAAAACTAACTTTCCCATATAAAATGGTTGAAAATAAAGTCTATACTTGTAAGAGGATAATGGTTCTTAACCGTCACCTGATTCAACCTCTGTTAGTCTATACACAACCTCAGACCACTGTTCGCCTTATTTTCTAAAAACACCAGAGCACCCCACAAAGACACACCGGTCCAGATAAAACCCTTCTTCATCAGATCATCTATCTGAATCCTCAAATCCTGCATATCAGAATTTTCCATCTGATAAGGATCCATCAAACTCAAAGAAGCACTAGGTTGCAAGTCTATCACAAACTCAACAGTATATCAAGGGGGAAGCATTACAACCCACTTGGGGAAAACATCTAGGAACTCACCAATGACCATTTTAACATCCACTATTTTATCTTCCATATATTCCAATGATATCTCAGCTAATAAATAAATAATGGGACCCACACATTGAATTCTCACTAATAACTGCACTCGCCAATGAAAACCACATGTTGGTCATCCACATCTGAAAATAAGACTCTCCTCTGGAAGCATTCGGTATCAGAATTCATGGAATAAAAATAGTCAATGATGATAATGACATTGTATAGCTTCATCTTTAGCAAGAAGAGATCCTCATGGGACTGATGCGGTCCCATCATCAGTCTACACCCCCAGCACACATCAAACAAGTTGGTCTTGCTTCCGACTGGAATACTCAACACCAAGGGAACGTGAAGCCTCTCTATGTATAGTCCCAGAGCATGGGATATAGTAGGTGAAACAAAGGAGTTTGAAGCTTTTGAATCACAAAAAATGATACTCAACAAAATAATCGTACCTATGAAGATCTATGGCCCTTCTCAAACTTCTACCTCTGCTGTGTGAAACTAACAACGCCCAACTCCTCTACCTCTCTGTTAATGACTACCACCATGGCCACACTTGGGTCGCAGTCCCTAAACACATGTAACATCCTTTGGTCATCCTTTAGCTTCTCCATCTCCCCTTGACGGAGCAAAATCTAGCTACCCGTACTATTGAAACAGTCTCACTGGAAATTGTTGTTGAGGCTCGGGTTGAACCTATCCACCTCCACCAAAATGAGCTTGGGGAACTGTTGGGTACTTTCTCTATAAATGACCAAGAGCCCCAAAACCAAAACAAACTAGCACAAAGATCCCAAAAAAGCATGAAAACCACTGGCACCAGGAGTACTGAAAGGAAACTACTGAGGTCAAATACCTACCAGTCAAAACCTCAAAGGTCCTAGTGCCTGCAACCTACCACTACCAACTATTTTTTCCCAAATAACTCTGTAGGCCCCCCACTCATGGTAGACCTTCTCATGTGTGCATCATCCCAATCACCTCCTCCTTCTGAACCTCCAGATACATCTAAAATGTAAAAGGAGTAACAACATACTGGATAGATGGATGGAGTGCCTCCTCAAGATGTCTCCCACGATAATCCTCATCCAGAAAAAGATTTGGGGAAAATAGCAGAAGGTCCTTAAATTTAATCCCAAGCTCCCAAGCTATCAAACTCCCCTTCTGATGGGATAGTACCTCTGGAATCTTCTTAACCTTCATGGTCGATGAAAGGAACTCTACCTGGAACTAATTCTAGAAGTCAATCCACAAAACGTATTCCTCCATTTGATCCCCTAGATATATCATCCACCACTAACATACATCTCCCCGCATATGACTAACCACCAGAGGGACCCAGTACCCCTTCGAGGCTTTGATCAAACTAAAGGAAATATTTAAATCCTCTAGCCATCTCTATGTTTCTACATCTGAAACACTACCCCCGTACTTCCCCAAATCCTGCCATTGGAAAGCATGAAACATCCTCTTCCACTGATCATCTTCCTCAACTAGATCAACCCTATAGCGATCAACTGGATTGGCCTGTGGAAACTCCACTGCCTGAGTCACACACAAATGATGACCAGGAGCCATAGCTGAAAGGTAAAAAATGATTTCCTAAGATCAAGTAGTATGTAATTTTATTAAGATTTATTTTAATTCATTTCATTCATTTTATCCGTTTTAAACTTCCCAAAACAACCCAATGCAAAAAAGAACACAATTCATTATGATTCGTGTAACTCTCTTAGGTCTCTACCCTACAAGTAGGCCCACCTCACTTGGTCATTCAATAAGCTCAGAACCCATGGACTGGATGATAGGGGGCCCTAAAATCATGTGTTTTAGCTAGTATCCATGGCCTATGTCACACACCAAGTTCAACTGGAACTATTTTCATACCATCCCATAAAATCCTCACTGTGCCTAACTCCGAACTCCATATTATCTGTCAAAAATCACCTATCATACCACTATGTCACGAACCCCTCTCTCTAAAGATACCCCTCTTAGGATGGAAATAAAGAAAGGGAGATAATGAACCTCGATTCCCGCCTCCAGTAGGCCCTGGGTTGGAAACTATCACCAAGGGTTTACAAATCCTACAATATGGGAGGCATTATACTTTTTTGGGAAAACAATATCAGAAGATAAGATGGATCATCCGCAATGAAACTCCAAGTCATAACATAAAAAAGAAATCCAAAAAAGATCCCACGTGCATGTGTAAAATAGAATGGTTACAATACAAAAGCTTCCAAAGTTAATACCAAAAGTAAAGATAAGCAGTGACACAGTAACTATCGATATTCGAGATAATAAGTTCCAGAACAGTCTGTGAAGTCCTCCTAGAAACTAGAAAACAAATTTATATACGTAGGGTCTGCATACAAGTATACTCAGTAGGAAAACAAAGGTCATGCATGCACATGTGAAAGAGGCATACTAATGCACCCATGAGAAAATAGCAGAACCAAACAGCACCTAAGCAGGTATACTAACCAAACCCAACCTCACCAAGGCATGCTCACCAACTGACGCAAATCAAGTAGATGATATAAATCACATCAATGATAGTGTACCCCAAACCACTTTCCCACTGGTATTCCACTCTTTACAAACATCGTACGTCCTGGCACTCTTATCCCTTCTGTATACCACATCACAAACCGCCTGTACACACCTGGGCCTCACAACACATCATAAATTTCCCACACACACCTGGGCCTTACAACACATCACAACCCACTCACACACACCTATTCCTCACAAAACATCACATCTCATCCTGAATACACCTGGTAAAGCACAAACCACCTCACCCTGAGACACCTGGGTCATCACATCTCACCCGAAGACACCTGGGTCATCGCATCTCACCCAATGACACCTGATCCACGGCAACCACCATCAAAGGAAACTAACATACCTTCTACCATCATATATTGTGCCATACCTACATCTCCTATAAGAGAGAGTGGAAAATAGTGGGTACCCATCCATCTATACTCCTCACCAAATGTTGGAAAAGACACCCTCCCCCGTGATGATGGGGGTGTTCAGCACATAGTGCTCAACTAGGGTGGGGCTCATATAGAAATAAAAAAAGAAATAAACTTATACATATATATGATACCAAGTACTCAAAACTAACGTATGTATTTTGAAAAAAAAACAAAAAACTCACATGAATAGCACCGTGCTACCACCTCTAAATGCACAACACCACATAACAAGCCACAAATCCCATTTTATATTCCCAACCAAATTTATTTAACCATTTTTATTCTGTTAACCAAACTAACCCAATCCATTCTAAACTTTATTTGAGAGTTATTAAATCATTCCATCACTCCCTGGGAAACTAATAAACACATTAACATTCATGGTAAATTAACACACTTTACATTGAAGATATATCATACCATGACCTCTAGATACGGGTGAATATTTATGCATGTTATCAATTGGGAAGAACCCATACCAACCACTATCATCCTTCTTCAAATTCATCCTACCCATAAAACCATTCCATCCAAAACAAACCCCAACTCACAACCACACCCAGCAACATATCATAGCCCAACTAGTTTCGTAGACCTGCTGCACAATCACACCATGCCCAGATCACCACATCAACAAAACCAACCCCCTATGCCCAACCGTACCCAAACCCACATCACCACACAAACCAAATCAATACATATTCAGATTTAACAAGGCATCCCTTCTTTAATTCCACTTGTTAATTTAGGGGTTATGAAAAAAATAGTATAATCCTGAGGCATCCATTTATTAGTCGAGTGTACATAGTTAACAATTTTCATATTAAATTGTTCAAAGAAAACAAAAAACATTAATTCCATAAGATATCATGTGCACAAACAATTACCCCCAACAGCCATGATTTTTAGTGGCTAGTTAGCTCATACAAATCACAATATCAACACAGAAATAAAACATAAACATGTGTCACTTTTCTCATCCCCCTGTTTATTGATCTAAGATTAATTCAATTATCTTTATTAATATAAATTAAAATATCTTCACAAAGGGAAACATCTTTATACCCACCCCACATGATATAGAATTGAGAAAGATGAAGGAAAACCTACTTGGAAGAAAATATGATCGACACTTCCTGATTTCACCGAAATAGGGGTGCATATGTAGTAGGAAAACTCCATGGAAACACAAACCAAAAGCTACATCATCATACTCAATTCCTAAGGGAAGAAGGGTTTGGTGCATCTCGTACCAAGATAAAGCAAGGAATAACAATTGGGGAAAGGTATCTCGACTTTGGGAAAATCTAAACCAAGTCTCGAGTTTAAATATGTTTTTGATTTTCCAATAAAGGTGGATCTTGTCAAGACCACGCGTTTTGACCAATTAAAAGCCTTCTCACTCTTAGTTATTTTAAGATATGATTTATTGGATTTGAATCAGTCACAAATACTTTCAAATAAGGCATTAAAAGTATTTTACGTCAATGAAAAAATCAAAAGGTCGAAATAGGAAGAAGTTGGAAACACTATTCATGAGGCATCGTTAGGTGAGGCACCACTCGCAAGCCAGTGTTAGGTGAAGCAACACTCAACGAGGCACTGCTCGTGAGTCACCGTTAGGTGAAGCACTACTCGGTGAGGTACCGCTAGATGAAATGACTTCCACCATCAGTGAGTCACCGTGAGGCGAGACACTGTTGGACAAGGCACTTCTGGATGAGCGACTGTCAACGAGCCACCATTAGAGAGCGACCACTAGCAAGCCACCTCCAGTGAGCCTCTGCCAGCGAACCACTACCAAGGTGAGCTACCTCTAGGGTGAGACACTTTTGGAAAACATGGAAAACTAGGAATTTTTTCAACGTGTTGAAATTAGGCATCTTGACCTCCACGAACACCTCAAACACCAAATTCTCACAATGTAATGGATCGGAGAGGTCCAGGAAATTACATTAATCCTGAGGAGGGTGAGGTATTTAGTTAGGCAGTGTTCTATGCTGCTACGTGAGACATGATTCAATTGAATTTCATTCTGCATGATAGTATATTCGATCATCCACATTAGGGATAGGATGTTCCTTCTCAGTGAGAGGAGGTTCTAGCTCAAGAACCTCTTTCTACAGTTGTTGATGATGATGAGTCATGACAAGGATAACGTAGAACACATGTCACACCCTGACTTTTTTATTTATTTTTATTTTACTATTTCTTGGCTCTCGGTCCTTGTGCCAAGGTCCAAGCTAGGTCCCGGTTTAAAATTTATTACATTTAATGTTTTTTTGGGTTTCAGACCCGTGTACGGGCATCGCATAGATAGCGGTAACCACGAGGTCACCCTAGGTGCTTGTGAGGGTGCCCAAATAGACTGCATTGAGGTGCAAAATTTGCGTGCATGTTTTTTTAAGTCGTGCGATGAGCGCACATTTACCCGGATTTTAGAATTAGATAATTAAATGAATTGATCTTTACAAAAATATTTATTAATAATAATAATATTATGTTGTTGTTATTATTATTATTATTATAGTATTATTATTATTATTATTGTTATTATTGTTATTATTATTATTATAAAATGTAATATATATAAATATATATGAAACCCTAGTCTACCCCATGTCGCCCCCCCCCCCCCATTCCCCCTAGACTGGTCACGCAGTGGCACCCACTACAGCCGCCTCCTCCCGGTCTCCCCTCCCTGTGCGATCCTACCGCCCAGCTGATCCCAGCTGGCCAACCTCCGTGCTCGCCCCTCCTACTCTTGATGCCCGACCAGCCTCTGCACCGGCTCCTGCATCCCGCGCCTCTGGCCTACCGTTCCAACCTTCTACCTTGCGTTGACCCACCACGCCCGCAACCCTCCGCACGTCGGCCTTCTTCAGCGCACTGGCCTCCTATCGCGTCGTCCCTCTCCTGCTCTGGCGGTTCCCTCACGCACCAGCCTCTTTTCGTGTTGTTCTTCTTATGACCTCCATCCAGACCCCACTCTGGCCAGTCGCCTCCTCGCTGGAGATCCGACCTCACTGCGCCAGCACCCCGCCACTCTGGCGTTCCACCCGCGGCCAACCTCCCTCTCGTCGGTGCCTCCACATCCAATTTTCCTCTCACTGGTGCACCTCGGGTCCATCCTCCCTTACACCGACCACCTCTGCATTGGCCTCCCGGCCTCCGGCCTCTTTGCCCTGGTCAGTGGCGCGTCCAACCCTCCCTACTCTCCTTGTTCCGACCAGTGGTTCATCTGAACCCACATGTGCACAGCTTACCCTCTTCCCACCTTCTTAGGTATAATTAATTAATTATTTATTTATTTATTTATTTTCCTTTACTTTAATTATTGGTTTTTATTTAATTTGGTTAATTTTAATTCTGTCGTGGGTTGTGTTTCTTGATTTTTTCTCACTGTTTAGCGAGTAAAGTTACTCCGCAGGGATTGTTCTTCCTTTCATCGAAGTTTGTTGTGTCTACGCTTGTTTGTGGTAGGAGAATACACTTTTTATTTTCCAATTAATTCCATTTGATGCTTGAGTTTTTTAATTAAATATTTAATGTGATTTTCACTTTCAAAATATATTTAGTTATTCTGTTATAGTATTTCCAAGTTATTTGATTCTGTCAAAAAAAGATTTTTAAGTATTTCCCCTAATTATATTTTTATGTGTGGCTATGGACATTGTGTTTTTTTTGATGTCAAAATTTGTATTAGTAGTGTATCAAAATTGACACGCACCTTTATGATACTCTTCAGTAGACCGTCATGGTGTTTTCATTTTGGTTTGTGCAATTTGTTTGAGTTTTTCATGAAATTTCTTATAAACTATTAGACTGGCTTATAAAATTGATAATAAATTGGTTGAGTTGATTATATAATTGTTTATAAGTTGTTTTGTCTATTTACATAATTTTTGATGAGTTTTTTTGGAATGTTTCACTAGTTTCTTGTTTTCCAGAAATAGGGGAATTTGGAGATATTCTGGTCAAATGTACTTTTGGCTTGGCGAGTTTGACTTGAAAACGTTGTATCTTGAAAATTGTGTTAAAAATGTTATAAAAAGGGGGTTTATGGATTTAAGGGGGATTTTTTTGTGTTCTCCTAATGTTGGAAATTGTTGGTTTTGATTTCAAGGAAAATTGTGTCCTTGAGGAAATGGTTTAGAAATGTCACTTTGATAGTTGTTGAGACGTTGGATGTTGGCACATCGATGGGCGCACTAGGTGCACACATGGATGTTCCCTAAAATGAAGATGGAACCTTCAAAGTAATTTTTTCTTAAAACTTTAGTTCTCTAAATAAATTTTGTTTCCTAAATAAGGTTTGGTTCTTTATGTGGATTTTATGAAAGGTTTGAAATGTAGTCTCAAAGGGTGTGCTCGTTCGGCCTTTAGTGTGTGTTTCGATGAATGTTATGCTCAAGGGGTTGTTTGGCCATTTCAAAAGATTGTGAATTTTTTATTTAGTGTCTAAAATGTTTTACTAAAAATGCATTGGAGATTTTGGACTTAAAGGCCTGTTTGGATCTTCCAACTTATGGGTGAAGTTTTGTTAATTGTTATAATGGTTTTTGTTTAGAAATTATGTTCACCTGGTTGGAATTTTAAATGTTTTTAGAAAAAATATTTCGACATGGATGTGACGTGATGGCCCGTTTGGAACTTTCATCTTTAGTGTAATGTGTGTGTTGATTCTTTGAAATGAAAACATTTTGATTATTGTATGCCCATTTTACAACTTTAGTATTTTGAAAAAGGTTTCAAATGGTTTTAAAGACTTTCATGGAATAATGGCACAGTTGGCACTTTGTTATGATTGGATGTGTATATGAGGCGCTCCTGTATAGTGTAACCCTTTATGGGTGAACGTATACGAAGCATCTGTGTTTGGGGAAGGCAAGTGTGGTGAGATGAGTCACGCATGTGAGGGACTTTCTACCTACACAGTATTATTGTAACCACCATGGATTCCTGGGCATCTTTTAGATGGTCGAGTGACAGTTTCTGACCAACCCTGATTATATGGGTTGGTACCCCCTGGATTTTTTATTAGGCCAGGCAGGATTTTCTCCTAGATTGGTCAGTTTAGGGCGGCCAGTTGGTTATAGACTTAGTAGATTCACCATACGCTGACAGGTGGTTCCGAAACCCAGTACATCCAGGGGTCTTCTAGGGATGTTTAGAATCACCAATGGTTACTGGATTATTTACATTCCATGTTTAATTTCCATTGCACTAGTTTATTTTTAGTTATCACTTTTTACTTATTTTACTCTAGCCCAACTTTGGTATATTCTGTTTTGGATTTTTATTTATAAAATGACAAATGATTTTGGGAATTTTATGTAGAGTGTGTTGGGTTTTTAAGTGAAAAAAAACATGTTGATTATTTTTAAAATGTGAAAACCCTACTTTTATATTTGTATTTCAAAATTTTGTTATTGGAATGTTTTGGGAAAGGGAATACTTGGATTCTATGGTTATATTCGGCATACCTGCTGAGAATCTCGGAGCTCACGCCTATCATATTCTTTTAGTTTCAGGTTCAGTTATTGTTCAGGTTCTTGGTTCGGATGCTCAATGTTGGATAAGGCTTGAGTCTGAGTTAGGTGGTGACCTAGAAGGTCACAAGGAGGTATGTTCGGTTTTATTTTCTTTTCCACTGCTAGAGTTTATTTTTATTGTTCTGCTTATTCTTGTTTATTTATTTATCTTTATGAGCCAAATAATTCCCAGCGATTAAATTTTGATGCTCGGCACTGGTTTCCAACCCGTGGGGATCGGGAACGCCCTTCGGGCCATGTCGCGGACCAGCTCGGGTGACCAGTTCAAGGTTAACCCGGGTTGGTTCATGAAAACATTGTATCAAAGGGTAGGTTCTTGTTATTTGGGTTGTTCGATAGATGGAGATTAGGATTATCGGGACTCGGGAGGTAAGTACTGGAAGGGCGTCATGAACCCTTTCTCATTCTGAACCTCATTTTTTCAGGGAAAGTCCAGATTTTGATACTTATGCTTTTGTTTTGGGAATTGAGGAATGAAAATGGAGGTGAAACAGTGTCATGTCATGACCTCACATGGAGTAGTGACTCACATGGATTCTGATTGCATAGTTGAGCGTCTCCTAGTCTTTTATGCTGGTTTGGGGCATGGCTCACAACCATGTCTCCAAGTTAAGCGTAACTGCTTGTTCCTCATCATAATGGTTTTTTTAAGTTGGGTTCTGTTTTGGTTTTGATTGATGTAAGCGTTTTTTTGAAAATAAAAAAGGGAAATGATTTTTGGAAAATTGAATTTGGTTTGAAAAATGGGTTTGGTATTTGGGAAGTAGCCTTGAAAGAAGGCAGTTTTGAAATCTAAAATGAAAATGAGGAATTATGTGTTGTGTTTGTATTTGTTTGTTTTTTTAGCTGATTTTTTTTGGATGAAATCACTTTCGTTGATGTTGCTTCGGTTTGATGTTGGTTTTGGATTTGTGTTTTATATGTTGTTTAGAAAATTCCACCCAGAAAGGTTTCCAGGGTTTCTGATAAGTCATGCCTAGTTTTTGGTCCTTCTCGGACATTGCCTATCCTTCACGGTGAATGGGGTCTGTTAGAAGTAGCAGAGTGTCTTGAAGAGGTCAAACACATCTTCAGGATATTGGGAACTCCCAAAGTTGTCAAATTGTGTGTTGTTTCGGGTTTGTTTGAAGGTCCAGCTATGGAAGAATGGGGGTTGGTTTCACCACCATCAATTCAAGTTGGGGTGAAGTGGGATGTCTTTAAATCCATATTTGTCTGATGTTTTATACCTAAAGAGGTAAATATGAAGAGAATATAAGAGCTAATGTGTACTCAACAAGGCCAACAGACGGTGAAAGCATATGTTGACCATTTCAAGGAACTTGTGTCCTTTTATCCAGAGGTAGCGTCACAGGATTTGATGAAGACTTCTCTCTTCAATGGGGGTCTTTGTCCAGATATCAAGGACTGATTCCTCCTTTCTAAGGACTATCGTTTCGAGAATATGGTGGGCGAGGCGTTCCTAGATGAGTTGGTCTTCGGAGCAGAGATGTTTGGCAATCCATCGTATCCAGTTGCTCATCAAGGTTCCCCATCTAGAGAGTAGGGTGTTCCAGAGGGACCTATTCCTAAAGAATCCTCTAGAATGGTTCTAGCTTCTAGTTCGTCGGACCATTTAGTGGTGTGCCACCAGTGTGGCCAGTTCGTTCACATGAAGTCGTTATGTTGCATCCCTCCAAAGACGTGTCATCATTGCGGCTATCTGGGTCACTTGGAAAAGTTTTGCAAGAAGTGTCTCCTAAAGAAGACATTGTGACCAGATGAATTCTAGTGTGTGACTATGAGTCAGGAGATGCTTCAGCCATCAGATCCCCAGCCATAGGTCTTGGGGTGAAGCTTCCGCACAGTCAGGAGTTTCTAGGGTGTGAAGCCTCGGTTCGGGTTTTGTGTTCCGTTTTGGAAGTAGAACATTAAAATTCATTTCGTTCTTATTTTTTTTGGCTGTTAAAGTTTTTACATTGTTGTAAGTTCATTTTTTTTCTCGTGGAGTTATGACAGACTTGTTCTATTGTAATCTAAACAGTTTTTTTTCTGATTATGGTTTTCTGGATTGTGTGTTTTATTAAAAGTGGATTTGGACCTTGTGTGGGTTAATATCGGTTTGGCTATGTTTGTTCAAATATGTAAGTGTCTGTGGAAGAATCGATGTTTCTGGTTATGCTCAGATTCACTATTTGGGTATAGTTTTGCTCGTAGATTTTTCTCTAGTGTTTGGAGTTTTGGTTTTTTTCGAGAGTTCCAAGTTTCAGCGAGGGTGTTGTTTCGCTTGTACTATAGAAGTTAGTTTGATTTGGTTGGGAGTTCCCGCGTTGGGGCCCTTTCTGGGGTGGTATGTTTGGGTGTTAAAATTTATGCACTAGTTGAGCTCTTGTGGTGGGGAGAACCCTCTCGTGTTCTCCCGCTCTGGTATTGTGGTCTTTTTGGTTTCAATCGGACATGATCTCTTATTTGGTTTACTGTTCAGTAGGGTGACTTTATGGAGGAAGAAAGCGTATGTAGTGGGGAGAATTGTCACACCCTGAATTTTTTATTTATTTTTATTTTACTATTTCTTGGATCTGGGTCCTCGCGCCAAGATCCAGGATGGGTCCCGGTTTAAAATTGCTGACATTTAATGTTTTTGGTGGGTTTCAGACCCATGCACGGGCACCGAATGGTTAGCGGTAACCGTGCGGTCTCCCCAGGTTCTTGTGTGGGTGTCCAAGTGGACTGCATTGAGGCGCACAATTTGTGTGCGTGTTTTTTTAAGTCGTGCGATAAGCGCGCGGTTACCCAGTTTTCATAATTATATAATTAAATGGATTAAGTTTTAAAAAGAATGTTTATTAATAATAATAATATTAGGTTGTTGTTTTTATTATTATTATTAATCTGGTATTATTCTTATTCTTATTATTATTATTGTTATTATTATTATTATAAAATGAAAAAAAAATATGAAAACCTAGTCTACCCCGCGTCGCCCCCCATTCCCCCTGGACTCGTCGCGCAGTGACATCCCTGTAGATGCCTCCTCCCGGTCTCCCCTCCCTGCGTGATCCCTCCACCCAAACGATCCCAGCCGGCCAGCCTCCACACTCGCCCCTCCATTACTCGGCGCCCAACCAGCCTCCGCACCGACTATCGCATCCCGCGACTCCGACCTGCAGCTCCGACCTTTCACCTTACGCCGACCCGCCATACCCACAATCATCCGTGTGTCAGCCTTCTTCCGCGCACCAGCCTCCTGTCGTGCTACCCCTCTCCTGCTCTGGTGGTTCTCCCATGCACCGACCTCCTTCCGCCCCGGTCTTCTTCCGACCTCACTGCGCCAGCACCCCACCACTCCAGCGTTCTACACACGGTCGACCTCCCTCTCTTCGGCGCATCCACAGTGAGTTTTCCTATTGTCGGCACACCTCGTGGCCGACCTCCCTCATTCCAAACACCTCTACATTGACCTCCTAGCCTCCGACCTCTTTTCCCCATCCAGCGGTGCGTCCGACCCTCCCTGCTCTCCTTATTCCGGCCAGTGATGCATTCGGACCCTCATGCGCATGGCCAACCCACTTCCCTCATTCTTAGGTATAATTATTTATTTATTTATTTATTTATTTTACTTTTTTTAATTAATGGTTTTTATTTTATTTGGATAATCATAATTCCATCGTGAGTTGTGTTTCATGTGTTTTTCTTGCTGTTTAGCGAGCGCGATTGCACCGCATGGATTATTCTTCCTTCCTTTGAAGTTTGCCACATCTGCAGTTGTTTGAGGTAGGAAAATCCACTTTCTCCTTTCCTATTAATCCCATTTAATTCTTGAGTGTTTTAATTAAATCTTCAATGTGATTTTCACTTTCCCATTATATTTTGTTATTCTTTTATAGTATTTCCAAGCTATTTGATTCTGTCAAAAAAAAATTGAAGTATTTCCCCTGATTATATTTTTATGCGTTTTTGGACATTGTGTTCTTTTGATGTAAAAAAGTTGTATTATTAGTGTATCAAATAAGACACGCACCTTCGTGATACTCTTCAATAGACCTTCATGGTGTTTTCTTTTTGGTTTGTGCAATTTTTTTGAGTATTTCATGAAATTTCTTATAAACTGTTTGAATGACTTATAAAATTGCTAATAAATTGGTTAGGTTGATTATATAATTTTTTATAAGTTGTTTTGTCTGTTTACATAAATTTTGATGAGTTGTTTGGTATGTTTCACTAGTTGCTTGTTTTCCATAAATAGGGGAATTTTGAGATATTCTGGTCAAATGTACTTTTGGCTTGGCATGTTTGATTTTACAACATTGTATCTTGGAAATTGTGTTAAAAAATGTTTTAAAAAGGGGGTTTATGAATTTAAGGGGGATTGTTTTGTGTTCTCCTAATGTTAGAAATTTTCAGTTTTGATTTCAAGGAAAATTGAGTCCTTGAGAAAATGGTTTAGAAATGTCACTTTGGTTGTTATTGAGCCATTGGATGTTGGCACATCTATGGGCACACTATGTGCACACATGGATGTTCCCTCAAATGAAGATGGAACCCTCAAAGTAATATATTCTTAAAACTTTGGTTTTCTAAATATATTTTGTTTCCTAAATAAGGTTTGGTTCTTTATGTGACTTTTATGAAAGGTTTGAAATGTAGTCTCAAAGGGTGTGCTCATTCGGCCTTTAGTGTGTGTTTCAATGAATGTTATGCTCAAGGGGTCGTTTGGCCATTTCAAAAGATTGTGCGTTTTTTATTTAGAGTCTGAAATGTTTTACTAAAAATGCATTGGAGATTTTAGACTTAAATGCCCGTTTGGATCTTCCAACTTATGGGTGATGTTGTGTTAACTGTTAGAATGGCTTGTGTTTGGAAATTGTGTGCACCTGGTTGGAATTTTAAACGTTTTTAGAAAAATCATTTCGACATGGATGTGACATGACGGCCCATTTGGAACTTTCAGCTTTAGTGTAATGTTTGTGTTGATTCTTTGAAATCATGATGTTTTGATTACAGTATTCCCATTTAACAACTTTAGTATTTTGAAAAAAGTTTCAAATGGTTTTAATGATTTTCATGGCATGACGGCCCGGTTGGTACTTTGTTAATGTGAGATTATTGGATGTGTATATGAGGTGTTCCTGTCTAGTGTAACCCTTTATGGGTGAACATATAGGAAGCGTCCGTGTTTGGGGAAGGTAAGTGCGGTGAGATGAGTCATGCATGTGAGGGCCTTTCTACCTACACCATATTATTGTAAACACCATGGGTTCTTGGGTGTCTTTTAGATGATCGAGTGACGGTTGCTGACCAACCCCGATTAGATGGGTTGGTACCCCCTGGATTTGTTGTTAGGCAAGGCAGGCTTTGCCACGGGATTGGTCAGTTTAGGGCGTCCAATTGGTTATAGACTTAGAAGCTTCATCATATGTCGACAGGTGGTTCTGAAACCGATTACATCCAGGGGTCTTCTAGGGATGTTTTGGATTACCCATGGTTACCGTATTATTTAAATTGCTTGTTTACTTTCCATTGCACTAGTTGATTTTTAGTTAGCACTTTTTACTTGTTTTACTCTAGCCCAAATTTGATATATTCTGGTTTGGATTTTTATTTATAAAATGAAAAATGATTTTGGAAATTGTATGTATCTTGTGTTGGGTTTTTAAGTGAAAAAAAAATTGTTGCTTATTTTTAAAATGTGAAAACCCTACTTTTATATTTGTCTTTCAAACTTGTGTTATTGGACTGTTTTGGGAAAGGGAATACTTGGATTTTGTGGTTATATCTGGAATCCCTGTTGAGCATCTCAGTGATCATGCCTATCATATTATTTCAGTTGCAGGTTCAGTTCTTGTTCAGGTTCCTGGTTCAGTTGCTCAGTGTTGGAGCAGGTTTGAGTCGGAGTTGGGTGGTGACCTAGAAGGTCACAATGAGGTATATTTGGTTTTATTTTCTTTTCCACTACTAGAGTTCAGTTTTATTGTTCTTCTTATTCTTGTTTATTTATTTATCTTTATGATCCAAATCGTTCCCAGTGATTAAATTTTGATGCCCAGCACTGGTTGTCAACCCGTGGGGACCCTTCGGGCCATGCTGCGGACCAGCACGGGTGACCGGTTCAGGGTCGACCTGGGTTGGTTCGTGACCCCACATCAGGCTGCACATGAGGCCTCACCTATTCCACGGGAATAGGAAACCCATCTAGTTGACGAGCCTTCACCACTTTTGGATGTGTACCAACAACCATGGGACCCATTTCTATTGTCAGCATATCCATAGTTTTCGCAATGTATAGTAGATACAAGCTCATATTAAGAGTCATTTATCATGACTTCATCTTTTATGACCAAGCATTCAAAATCCATATGGATCCCTCATCCGATGGCAGGTCCTTCAACTTACGCAGTGGGAGAGGGATCAAGTGCACATCCTGACATCCCGATGTCACCTCCTCCCTATGATTCATCGATAGGGAACCAAATAGTCAAGGTTCATGCACATTAGGAAGATCTCCGTCTAACTCATCATATTCCACCCCAACATAGAGATCGATGATATTTATATGGGCATCTCATTCGCACTCTGGAATATGGGATGAGGCCTCATCATCGACATTGATGAAAAATAATTGTACTCATTCATTTATATGTATGTTGAATTAAATTATTTGAGATTACATTGAGTGTTTTAACTTGTTGATAATGGTCAAATTATTATACAAACATTATTTTACTAATTAAATGTCATAAATATATTTCCAAAAAATGTACTTTCATAAAGTAATGAAATTATAATTAATAGTATTAATTTTTATTTATATACTTTTCTTTTTACTAAATTTTTTTAACCATCCCATTTATTTACATATGATTAAAATTATTTTGTTTTATAATTAATTTAATTGTTTTGAAATTAGGCTTCTTTAAATAATTTGTAAGTAATTGTTATTAATTAATAAAAAAATAAGAATAATTAATAATTAATTAAATATAATTAATTGTAATAATTCGGTCATTAATAATTAGTAAATAAATAATAATAATTAATAATAATGTCAATAATGAAATTTATTAGTATTTATAATAAGTATTAAGGAATTTTGTGTCTTTAATGATAATAAATAAAAAAATGTTAATCATCCAATAATATTTATTAATAAATATTTATTATTTAAGTTATAATTAACAAAAAAAAGTAATAATTAGTTATTAAGTAGTTATTATTATTATTATTATTAATTATAAATTATTACTAATTAATTATTTATAATTCATTATAATAAGTTACAAATAATTAGTTGCTAATAATTATTACAGTTTAAAATTACTATTAATATATATTTCCTTTTTAAATTCAATGTTTATTACTATGAAAATGTAAAATAATTATTAACAATAGTTATTTTTAAATTATTAGTAATATTTGTTTCTAAATAATTATTTATCATGGTGTGTACATATATAAATATATTTAAAGCAGAAAATTCAATAATTATTTACTAATATTTATTCATTTGCTTATAATTAATTCTAAATCCTATTTATTTAATAGTAATTATTTCTAAATAATTTATTTATAATTATTTAAAAATAATTTATTTATGAAAAATGATTTTTTTTATGAAAATGAAAGGTGTGAGGGGCTCTCGCGCCTTCTTCAAAAAGTCTTGTAAGAAGGTGTTGAGGCCTCTTAGGCCGTTACACTCCTCTAGCGAAGGCCAAAGGTAGGTGGGTTCTCAACATCTTTGTGGCTTAGTTTTAAAAATATTTTAAAGCTAAACTTATTTTCGATTTTTTTTTGAAAAACCTATAAAAGGTGGATTTTTTTAATATGTTTTAAAAAAAATGCATTTTTTTTAAAAACACATGGGTTTAAAATATTTTCAAAACTACGCCTCAAAGACGGCATCGCGGATGCCGCCATTGGCGTCGGGTGAAAGGCGGCATATGCGATGTTTCCCTTCCACAAAAAACAAAAAAAAATTAATTCATTTTTTTAATTTTTATTTATTGTTTTGTTTTGTTTATATATATATATAAACAAAAAACAAAAGAAATTAAAAAAAATCAGCAGAATTTATCCGCTATTGAAAATCCAGCAGTACTGTCATTACAACAGCCTGGATTCTGACAGAAACTCTCACTCAGGGCTCCCTTTTATAAGAGATCTTACCCTGGAAATCATTCTGCATTTTCGATATGGGATTCGGGTTCTCCCTTTCCGACGCAGAACATTCGGCATTTCCGATGTGGGATTCTGTTTCAAGTACGTGACTTTCAATGACTATAAAATATAAACTATAAGACCAATATAAATGAAACTTAAAACATGGATTAAACATAACAAAAATAGTTGAAAAAAAAAATAATTTCATAAAAAATGAAGACAAAAAATAATTTATAGACTTTCAAAACCACCTAATTGAAACTTAAAAAGTTTCAAGTACGTGACTTTGAAATCCTATAAAATATAAACTAAAGACCAATAAAAATGAAACTTAATACATGGATTAAACATATAACAAATAGTTGAAAATAAAAACAATTTTGTAAAAAATGTTGATGGAAAATAATTTATAAGTTTTCAAAGACGCCAACAAGAAACTTAAAAATACTTCAAGCACGTGACTTTAAAAGCCTATAAAATATAAACTATAAGACCGATATAAATGAAACTTAAAATATAGATTAAATATATAACAAATAGTTGAAAATAAAAATAATTTCATAAAAATGTTCATGAAAAATAATTTATAAGCATTCAAAACCACCTACTTGAAACTTAAAAATGATTCAAGTACGTGGCTTTGAAAGATTATAAAATATAAACTATAAGACCGATATAATTTAAAGTTAAAACATGGATTAAACATATAATAAATTAATTATTTATTTAACTAATATTATTAATAATTAATTATATAATAATTAGTTAGTTAATTAGTAATTACTAATAATTAATTATATAATAATTAACTAATTAATTAGTAATATAATGACTTTTAATAATTACAAATTAATAATTATAATGAAAAATTATAATTTATAATTACATTAGTAATTAACTAATTAACTATTATATAATTAATAATTATATTTCCTATTAACTAATTAATTATTATATAATAATTTTTAATTAATACTAATAATAATTATAATGAATAATTATAATTTATAATTATATTTCTAATTAACTAATTATAAAAGGGTCCTCGGCTCTATCTTCCTCAAAAAATTAAGTAATTAACTATTATATATTTAATAATTATATTACTAATTAACTAATTAATTTTTATATAATTAATGATTAATAATTTCTAATTAACTAATTACAAATTATTTAATTAATAACTTTGTTTATAATTAACTAATTAATTATTATATAATTAATATTTATATTACTAAGTTACTAATTAATTATTAAATAATTAATAATTATATTACTAATTAACTAATTATATTACTAATTAACTAATTAATTATTATATAATAAATTATTAATAATTACTAATTAACTAACTAATTATTATACAATTAATAGTTATATAATTGATAATAATATTATTAATTAATAATTAATAATTAATAATTAATAGTTATAATGAATAATTATAATGGATAATTATAATAAATAATTATAAAGAATAATTATATTACTAATTAACTAATTAATTATTATATAATAATTTTTAATAATTAATAATTAATAATTATAATGAATAATTATATTACTAATTAACAAATTAACTATAATATAATTAATAATTATATTACCAATTAACTAATTAGTTATTTTATAATAATTTTTAATAAATACTAATTAATAATTATAATGAAAAATTATAATTTATAATTATATTAATAATTAAATAATTATAAAAAAGGTATCGGCTCTATCTTTCTCAAAAAATTAACTAATTAACTATTATATATTTAATAATTATATTACTAATTAACTAATTAATTACTATATAATTAATGACTAGTAATTACTACTTAACTAATTACAAATTATATAATTAATAATATTATTACTAATTAACTAATTAGTTATTATATAATTAATTATTAATAATTACTAATTAAATAACTAATTATAATACAATTAATAATTATATTATTTATTAACTAATTAATAATTAATAAATAATAATTAAAAATTATAATGAGTAATTATAATGAATAATTATAATTAGTAATTATAATGAATAATTATAATTATTAATTATAATGAATAAATATAATTTATAATTATATTACTAATTAAGTAATTATCTATTATATAATTAATAATTATATTACCAATTAACTAATGAATTATTATATAATAATTTTTAATAATTACTAATTATTAATTATAATGAATAAATATAATTTATAATTATATTACTAATTAACTACTTAACTATTATATATTGAATAATTATATTACTAATTAATTGGTTAATTATTATATAATTAATTATTAATAATTATCAATTAACTAATTATTTATTATATAATTATTTAGTAATAATATTAATTAAATAATTAATTAATTTATTATATGTTTAATCCAGGTTTTAACTTTAAATTATATCGGTCTTATAGTTTATATTTATAGGCTTTCGAAGCCGCACGCTTGAAACATTTTTAAATTTCATGTAGCTGGTTTTGAAAGCATATAAATTATTTTTCATGAACATTTTTTACAAAATTCATTTTATTTTCAACTATTTGTTATATGTTTAATCCACGTTTTATGTTTCATTTATATCGGTCTTATAGTTTATATTTTATAGGATTTCAAAGTCACGTGTTTGAAGCATTTTTAAGTTTCATGTAGGTTTCTTTGAAAACATATAAATTATTTTCCATCAACATTTTTTACAAAATTATTTTTATTTTCAATTATTTGTTATATTTTTAATCCATGTATTAAATTTCATTTATATTTGTCTTGTAGTTTATATTTTATAGGCTTTCAAAGTCACGTACTTGAAAGTTTTTAAGTTTCAATTATGTGGTTTTGAAAGCCTGTAAATTATTTTTTATCATCATTTTTTATGAAATTATTTTTGTTTTCAACTAGTTTTTATATGTTTAATCCATGTTTTAAGTTTCATTTATATTGGTTTTATAGTTTATATTTTATAGTCTTTCAAAGTCACTTACTTGAAACAGAATCCCACATCGGAAATGCAGAATGTTCTGCGCAGGAAAGGGAGAACCAAAATCTCACATCGAAAATGCAGAATGATTTCTAGGGTAAGCTCTCTTATAAAAGGGAGTCATGGGTGAGAGCTTTTGTCAGAATCCAGACTATTGTAATGTTAGTACTTTTGGATTTTAAATAGCGGATAAATTCTACTGAAAATTTTGTTTCTGTTTTTGTTTTTGTTTTATATATATATATGTCTATATATATTTGTGAAATTGATCGAATTCTGATTGAAACCGTGAAGCATTTCGAAACCAGAAAATGTAAGATCGATCGTAGGCAAAGCGCATCGTTGAAAAAGGGAGCATCGAATTTACGTATGACGATTGTAACGACAAATAGAAATACAAATACAAAAGAAATACAAGAAGTATAGAACACAATGTAGAGCCAAAAGTTCATCTCATTTCATTAACTTATCACCATATTTATAGAGTACATGTGATCTGATCCAATGGTGAGAATTTGAAAGGTTGTCTATTAAGAGGGGAATTAATTGTGAATTTACTTATTATAATAATTATGACATCCATTAATAACATTTAATAACACTCCCCCTTGGATTTCATAATTTCATGGAATCTTATTTAATCTTCACTTAAAGAAACCCTGTGGTAAAAATAAGTGAAGCTAAAATAAAAGAATTTCATGTCATGTTGCCTCATTAAAAACCTTATCAGGAAAAAACTAGTGGGAAAAACCTGCTGAAGGGACAAAGAGTGCAGTGTTCCCAACTCCCCCTGATTATATCATTTAGTTGTGTCTTCAGGACATCAATTAATATTATTATTTAATTATTTCTTCAGGACATGGGAGGAAGACCATAAGTAAAAATGAATGGTCTCATTGAAAATTATGACTCATGGAGAAGGCCAAAAAATGCCATTAATTATAGATATTCATAATAATTTATAACATTCCCTTGGATATCTGTTATGATGTATTATTGACTCATTAAAAACCTCATCAACGAAAAACCCTTTACGGGAAAACACTTGATTAGGGAAAAAGAGTACAATAACATCAAGTCCCCAGAGTGTTGCCTTATTAAAAACCTTATCAAGAAAACCCAGTGGGAAAAAGAGTACAACAGTTTCATCTCCCATTCATAATGATCATCATTTATCTCATAGAATGTTTATGATCAATTCATAACCAAAACATTCAGTTTTGAATTTTAGAATAATAATAACTTATTCCCTTTAGATTTCAATGAATGAGGAAGAACATTAACTTGTATCATAATATGATTTATTGTTATTTTCAAGGTACATATGTACATGTACATTTATATCCTTCAGGGATTAATAAAATGTGCATTTATATTTAATCCTTCTGGGATAAGTATGTTCTTCATCAACCCCTTATGTATGAAATCTATCACTATTGGAAGCAAGAGATTTAATTATTTGTTAAGGGTAAAACCATTCTAAAATTTAATATTTCATCTTCAGGATGATTAATTCAAAATACAAGGACATTCCATGTAATTTCATGATCAAATAATTCATTGATTTTAGAACTCTTCAAGAGTTTATATGTTTTTCAAATCACCTTAATAATATGATGAATACAATGATTCATACAAACCATGGGATGATAAATTCAATTTATATTCTTCCTTAACTTAGTATGGATAAATCTTATTCAGTTCACCGCATAATTTATCAGATTGGGTGAAACTTCCGTAATTTTGAATATGCTTTAGGCATTTCAAACCCTTCTGGGATTCATATAAATATCCAAATATAAAAGGAAGAATATTTCTTATAATAAGATCATTGATATTCAATAGACTTTATAGTTTGGATAATCAATCCATAACTTTATATGTCGAACATTTCATAAGTTCCTTTAATAATTTTGTCCAATTATTATGATGTCGACATCTATAAAAATCCATTGTCATCAATGAGTTTTAAATGCATTCATAGAAAATATATCATCAACAACATTTGATTGAGATCTCATAATTTTTCTGGTACCAGTGTCACTTCAGGGACAAAATCTAAAAAGATATAATGTTGTCGATATATTCATTTTCTTCTTTAGGGAAAATATATTTATTTATTTCTACTCATAATGAACAATTATTTTATATAATCAGTTCAATCACACTTCAGGTGTGTATAATTAGACTATTGATTTCCAAGACTTTACATTCATGTAAGTGTTGTGGGCATCTTATCTACAGGACCATATATTATATGATACTCGATATTTATTTTAATCAACATGCATAACATGCAATGTATACTCACCAGTAGAAAATAACACATGCGATCATTTATTGGATGCATCTTTCATATAGATGGATCACATGGTGGGAGCGCCCCATATATACTTCTTCACAAGTAGATGAGAAATTTATTTACATAATAACTGCTTATGATATAAATAATTTACCTCAAAAATGGGTACCTCGGGGTAAATTATTATACTAGGGGAATTCATAATGACTTAATGATAATAAATTCATTGATAATTTTGTAGAGACGCATCCATTAAATAAATTCATCATTCTCCCCCTGATGGATGTCTTCTATGTTATCAATAAATCGATGCTCATGTATACTTGAATCAATACCTTTCATTATAATTGATCCCAAATGGCCTAAATCATAATGTCATATATTTGAGGTTCCAGGATCAGTAAACTTCTGGTTTACCATTATTGATTTGATTGTACATAACAAATTTTTTATAATCACTTTTATGAATGCTTGTTACATATCGAGGTACCTTTTTTGTCTCCATATGATATTCATTTTCAATAATACCATTCATATATCTCATTGAGACTTTAGATATAACAAATCATTAAGAATTTGTACTACCGGGCAGGAATATATTCGCTCTTCTAGAGTTGTTTATTAATTTTCACTACCGGTAAATGTACTTATATGAGCATATACTAACGCATATATGAGTTCTTTTGAAGCATTTAATCAAAATAATATTTGTAAATATTTTTCTTCAAGATTGACGCATATAAGATCTCCAGGATCTTTCATTGTGCAAACTCATATATGTCGTTATAATTTCCGCTTATGGTGGTTGATGAATTCATAATATAATCATAACAGGTTAGGCCCATCACCAAGCGGATTATTGCATAATTTAGAACTTCTAGCCAAAATATTTTGGAACTTCTGGCCCAAATATTATTTTGCAATACATCTACCTGGGATAGGAGCCCCCAGGTCTTTTGAAGCTGGTGAATGTGGTAGTGATAACTAATGTGGGAGAATCTTCTGGATTCATAACACATACCTTATCACCATCCAAAATAATAATTCATAAACAACATTCACTTTATCAAATAAAGGAGAAATCATTTGATCAAACCTCATCAACTCTCAAAATATTCATGATATCATAAATCATAAAAAAAATCATGAATAATTTCATTCACTTCAAGGAATGAGATATAGTAATTAAAACTACATTCACGTCAGGGAATTCATTCATTCATCGGATTTCATGATCCATGAATGATAATTTATTATTTATCAATAAAGATCATCCTGTATAAAATATAAATTTTATTGATTATGATGATCATTGCTTTAACCACCTTAGGTGGTAAAATCATTTTCATAATATATATCGGATTATCAAAACTATGCAATTCAATCATTTCATTAATGAATTATATGAACAACAATATCCACTTCAGGGGATAGATGAATTACATGAGATGATATTGATAATCCATAAGAATATGATAAATAATAATGTTTCCCTTTATATTATTGTTGCAGGAACAATAAATGATAAATGATGATATTCTTCAATATAATGTCAAAGGACATTATTTTCATATCAACCTTCAGGGATGTATTATTTTATAAATATTCATAAAATTTATTATACTATGTAAATATTTATTGTCAAAAAACCACTTCTGGTGGTTATATTTTTATTATTTGTTATAAACAAATACAACACAATGATCATTCGCAAAACATCATATTCACCTCGAATCAGGTATATTTGCTTTCACTTCAGGGAATGAAATAAATCATTTTCAATAAATATTCTCATTCGCACCAAGGAACAGAATAAAATTATTTGTTCGAGTTTTAAAATGTCTTCAAGACAATTGCATGAATATTCAATTCAACAATTTCATCAATTTCATCCACTTCAGGGGATTAATATATATATAATATATTTACGCTTGTTCATCAAGAATATTTAATTTCTCTAAAATATTTTATAAAATAAAAGAAAGAGAAAAGAAATAAAGCCAATATTTACAAATATTTAAAGTAAACACCATCTCTATCATGAACCTTTATATAGCATAATCAAACTTGACACCTTCAGTGTGAACAAGAAGTAAGAGGTATGAAATTTCATGGTTCATGGAATGATTAGTGAACTTCAGATTGACGTACGACAGGTAAGCGATGATCATCAAACTTCAGCTCGACATACGACGGGTACACGATATTCATCAAACTTCGTCTCAACGTACGACGGGTACGTGATGTTCATCAAACTTCATCTCGACGTACAACGGGTATGCGATGTTCATTATTCAACTGCTTGATGTCCGATGGGTACGCGATGTTCATCATTCAGCGGCTCGACATACGATGGGTACGCGATGTTCATCATTCAACGGCTTGACTTATGACGGGTACGCGATATTCATCATTCAACTACTTCTTGCGGTGTAGTTTTTTTTATTCATTTGATGAATGATGTTTGTCTCAGCATCGACCACATCGATTATTAATCAAACACATTCTCTCTAGGGAATGAAGTGAAATTTGTCAACCGTGAGTCATTACAACTCTTTAGGAGCTCATTATTTTTCCCGCAACAAAAGATTAAGAAAATCATATATTATTTTCAGATTTATCAAGAGGGGAAAAATAAATGTAACAATATCTTACATGTAAAATAAGTCTCACCTTTTTGATGCACCACTTCGAATGGGTGGAGTCGATGCGCATGTGAAAGAGTTTGTCAAAAAAATAATATTTATAAAAACATGTGACATACCTTTTTCCCACAAAATTTTTCTTATGACGATGATGGGGATGAAGGCAGACGATCGTGCTGATAACGTGTTGTGAAATTGACCAAATGCCGATTGAAACTGCGGAGCATTTCGAAAACGGAAATGTAAGATCGATCGTAGGCAAAGCGCATCGTTGAAAAAGGGAGGGTCGAATTTGTGTATGACGATTGTAACGACAAATAGAAATACAAATACAAAAGAAATACAAGAAGTATAGAACACAATGTACAGCCAAAAGTTCATCTCATTTAATTAACATATCACCATATTTATAGAGTACATGAGATCTGATCCAACGATGAGAATTTGAAAAGGTTGGCCATTAAGAGGGGAATTAATTGGGAATTGAGGATTCATACTTATTATCATAATTATGACATCCATTAATAAAGTTTCATAACATATATATAAAAGAATATATTTTTTTGTTTTAGTAGAAAGACGACATCTAGGTTGCGGCCTTTCGCCCGAAGCCTAAAGGCGGCAACTTTCCTACCGCCTTTAGAGCCTATTTAAAAAAAAAATTAACCTAAGCGTTTTTTCTAAAATAATTTTTTTTTAAACGTATTTAAAAAAATTATATAAAAAGACCCCTCTTTAGTTCTATCCTTTTCCGAAAAATAATCTTATTATCGTATGAAAAAATATTATACTAAGTTATCTTATATATATACATATATTCATTGTTATTGTTATTTTGCCCCAAATGTAGGAAATATGAGAAATAATTTTATGATCTTTCGTTGGAGGATTCCAAATACCATTGAAGAAGTTAGGAATATAAATTCCCGTTATCCTCATATTTTCCCACTATACCAAACCCAAAAATGGTAGGTTGAAGGAAAACGCAACCTGATACTAAGAAAAAGGATATTTATTTCCCTCCATCATATCATATGGTAATCCATTGGTGTTTTCAATCACACCCTCGATCTCTATATATACTCTTCAATTCCTTTCAAGGATCTTCGTCATTACAAGTAGTGCAGAGAAGGAGGGCGAGAGAAGGGAGGCAGGGGAATAATGGAGACAAGGGCACCAGCCGCAAGAAGGGAGAAGTACCATGATTTTATGCCAGACACTAGGGTGGAACGTGGGGCAGACAGGGATAGCCTCATCCTCTTCCTCCCTGGTCTGAATCTCGTGCATGCATATGGGTTCTTCCGTTATTGGATTTTATTTTGCTTTGTTTTTGTTTTGAGTTTGATTGGGTTTGTTCCAGGGTTTGAGAAGGAGCAATTAAGGGTTCAACTGTCCCCCGACGGCATCATCATGATCACCGGAGAGAGGGCGGTGGAAGGTAATAGGAAGAGCAGGTTCCGCAGTGAATTCCAGATTCCGGAGGAGTGCGAAAGCAGTCACATCGCTGCCAAGTTTCAGGACAACAACCTCATCGTCACCGTGCCAAAACCCCAAAAATTCCACTCGTCGTGGGAGGAGTTCTTCAAAGAATCCCCTAGGGAGCCGCGGGAGACTCGAGAAGAGAGGCCGGGTACAGAGTCAGCGGAAAAGGGTGAGGCACCAAAGAAGGATGATATTCAAGAGTGGCTTCATGAGGCAGAGAAGCTCGCCGGTGACCGTAAAGGGCGATCTGCTTGGGACCGGAATGGGTTGTCTGAGGGCGCCCAAGGGGCGGGACCCGAGTTACGGGAATCGACGAAAGAGGAATCGGAGAAGCAGAAGGGCGGCGGATTGACGGAGGCGGCGGCGGCGGAGGCAGCGGCGACCGGGGGAAGTGAAGCAGGAGGGGAGTCCAAAAACAGGAGCGGCGAAGTTGGAGGAAAGTGGGAAAAGTGGGTGAAAGAGATTGTGTTGGTGGGGATGGCGTTAGTGTTGGCGGTGTACGTGAAGAGCTACATTAGGTCCTTCCATGAATCACCCAAACAGGCATGAAAAGGCCCTGCGAATGTTTTACACGAGGGATATGTGAAAAATACTGCACTACATAAATGATATTTATTAGCATATACGTTTTTATGAAAATATGATAATAGGTATAATTTGGTATAATAGTTATTTAAAAAGAGAGTAATGATATAATATTTATCTAACTCTTTTTTGAAAACGCTAATATAGTTATCATAATATTATCAATTTTTTTTTTTAAAAAAAACGCTGTTATAGTTGCAAATAAATTAGCACTTTTCAAAAAAAAAAAAATTTAACATTAATAAATATTTATTATAAAATTGGGCATTCGTTATTCTGTAGTGAATAACATTTGTACCTTGCACACAGACAACGCTTTTAAAAGCGCTAAAAATCTCTTTTATCACAATTAAAAAACATTTCTTAATCTAAGTGTTTTTAAAGACTGTTTCTTTTGTCAACACTAAGAAAAGTGCAAATAAATGGCCCTTTTATCACTGTCAAAAAGTAATGATAAAAGGGGTCTTTTATCGTTACTAAAAAATACTGATAAAAATGTATTTTTATCAGCGCATTTTTTAGCACTGATAAAAGTCATAAAAATATGTAAATTCGGATGGGGAAACCCCCCCTATCAGTGCACAATTAGCCCTCCCCCAACCCTTTTATAAAGGAGGCTCCTACCCTTCTATCAACACTTGTGGAGGGTTTTATCAACTATAGAGGAGACCCCTACTCTTTTATCAACGCTAGAGCACCTACGGCTCAGCCCCACGTGCCCCTGGCTTCCCCAGGTTTCAAACCTGAGACCTCATCATCATGGATTTGCGCCTTTATCACTCTTCTATATTGTTTTGTTTTCCATTTTTTAATATATTTATTTATTTATATATTTTTTGTTACATTTTTTATTCATATATTTATATAATTATTTTTAAATACATTTATAAAATATGTTTTGTGTGTGTGTTTTTAAATAAATAAATAAATACATACATACATATATATATATATATATATATATATATTTCTATGTGTATTAATATAATTATACATATTTATATTTACATATATTATATAATAATATTTATATACATATATTAGAATTTATAGATAAATATATATATTTGTTTGTTAACACACACACACAAATATATTTATATATATAAACATTATATATTCATTGTATAGGTATATAAATATTCATACATTTTTATTTTAAATAAAATGTATATTATTTTTTATTTAGATAGGGTTTATATATTTAGAAATTTATTTTCTATGTAAATATGTAAACATATGTATTTATAAAATTAAATTTTTATGCGTAAATATATACAAATATGTATATATGTGTATATATTTAATTATAAATAACAATACAATATTAAAAATGATAAAATTTGAACGTCATAATATCCATATGTGTGTAAGCCTTGAGTATAAATTGAGTCTCCACCAAAAAAATATAAGAAGACTCTCATAAACAAGAACGAAATTCCATCAAATGTAAAAAATGGGGATACCCTGACAAAAAAATCTATTTTGGAGGTATTTCGAGCCTTTTTTACCTCAAAAAAATAATTTCTAGGGTTACCCCATGACACTAGAGTGTAGATCTTTTTGCAAGGTTTGATTTGATATGTGGTAGAGGTCAAACAGACATCTGAATCAAAAGTTATGACCGTTTGAAGTTCAAGTCATGTTTTCAACTTTTTTCTAATGTAGTGTCAAATTCATGATCCGCCACAATGGTAGTCATAACATAAGTTCTTCCTTCTTATATTGGATTTGGAGGTTGTGGTCCTTGATTATCCTCAACAACCCTTGTCTTCATTACAACATATTTACCCTTTAACAACGCACAAAATAACAGCGCCAAAAAAGCGATGTTATCCTCAACGCTCTTAAGAGGGAGGGTCCCCTTTATCACCGCTAAAAAAGCATTGATAAAGGGGAAACTTTATCAGTGCTAGTTTAGCACTGAAAAAGGCCACACTTGATGTAGTGTGATGTTTGTATAGAAACCTGTAACCTATGCAGAAAATATATAATTTAATTGAAATAAATTTTACATCATGAATACAAAAAACACTATTATATACATTTCAAACAATGTTATAAATAATTACATTTACAATAACTATCCAAAAACATTTAAAAACCTTAATGTTTCATCGTCTTTGGAACCCGTGATCCACTCTCAAAAAAGTCTGCCCGTGGTATCAGTTGCTGAACAAATCACCTCAACTCAAGCAAAAGAATCCACCAATATAATAAAACAAATCTTATGTTAGTAATATTATAAATAAATAAATTAAACATTAATATAAAAGAATACATTAATAAAATGTCAACTTTAAATAAAAAGACACACTTTGAGTTATACCTATCACACCGTGCGTCATATTGAGGTGCAGCTGATTCCAACACATCACAATTGAGTTATGGATCGTTTGTCTTCAAGTATCAAAACAATACGAAAACATTTTCTCAGTTTTCAGTTTGTCAGTTGTTCTTTTTAATGAAATTAATGTCAATTTTAAATAAAGGTGCACTTGTAGTTATACCTAGGGGTGTCCATGGGTTGGATCAAGTCAGGTTGGAGGCTTTTTTGGACTAGACCCAATAAAAAAAAGTTGGGTCGGGTCAGGTCTGGTCTGAGTTGGTTTCCCGTTCAGACCCAACCCAACCTAACCCATCTTAGATCGGGTTGGTTCGGGTAGGGTGCATTGGGTTATGGGGGGAAATTTTTTCTAAAAAAAACAAAACCATCTCCTCGCTCGCAAAGCAACGACCTTTCCTCTAGCAGGCATCATCAATTCCATGCCACCATGAAGCAATGTTGAAGCAATTAGGGCACCAACCACCTCAAAAAAAATCTCATCGCTGCTTAATTGAACCAACTTTTTATCACACCCCGTCCCCCGAGCCCATGTCGTGACTACCCCAAGCCTGCCTTCCATAGGCTAGGGGCGGGTGATTAGCACTGGAAAGACATATCCCATAAAGGGAAGACGTTGCCTTTAGTCCTGTACACACACACACGCAACCACATCCCAACACACTGAAAGGGGGGAAACAAGTATACCACTAAAACAAAGCTGAGTGCAAGAACAAGTGAAAGTAAGTGAGCCATAATACAAACCCAATAAGGAACTGAAAACAGTAAAGTATAAAAGGGAAACTCTAATATTCGTCTGCGGAAAACCCCACCTAATCGTGAGAGTAGTGAAGCGACTTGAAGCTGAAATAATATGTCATGCCCACCCGGTCCTACAATGCTCCACCTTGTCCTAGGCCACCAAGTCCACCGTCATAGCGTCTGTCAATCCCGTCCCCCTGAGCACCTCCTTTGAAATTTTGATCTTCTTCACCAGACACAACACGTGCGGGTGAAGCCCGTGCTGGGGTAAGTATTACAATACTCAATAGGGGCCCCGAGACCCCAGAAGGTCTCTTAGTAATCCACGAAGGAAAACACCACAAAGAAAATACCACAGTGGTAATACCACCAAGAAAGACCTCAACCACATAACAAAAAGTAAAATGCATAGCTCACAATAGGTATATTCTAGGATAGTGATAGTAGCATCATCAGTCATATCATCAAACTCCTCAGCTGCAGGAGAACTCCTCTATCGAGTACAGTGGGTCTGTCGGGTCACACAGAGTCGCTTCCCACTAACCTTGGACTATTGTGGTATTTATCCCTGATACGCACCGTAGGTATGATGGGTCACACAGAGCTTCTCCCCAACGTGGGCCTTTCAGGTCACACAGAGCCGCTTCCCACTGGGTCGTCGTCAGGCAGTTTTCAGGTCTCACCCAACTGTAGGGTTCTGTATGTAGTGCGCTTGGGAGAACATCTCCTCAAGATATTCATCACATCTCGTCATCCAATAAAGTCACTACAAAGCATGCCAAAAGATTCATCACATCAAGAGGGTCCCAACGCCGCAAACGACTCATCAATCGGACGCGTGATTTGCATGATACGAGCGTTTTAGTAAATAGGGGGCCGGTTGCCATGGGGCTCGATCCGACTCGATCGGACCGACCCAAACAACCCGGTCTGGGGTTCCCACATACCACAGTTTAATTAGTCGAACTCGACCTAACCTGGTTTTGGTCGGGGTCAGTTTGGTCCAGGATAGCCAGTGGGCCAGGCCTAATAGGCCTCATTGGACCTGGCTCAGTTTAGCTGAGGGTCCACTCCTCTAGGTTGCCCGACAACCCGATCTAGTCTGACCCGGCCTGAAGGGCACGGATCTGGCCTGCCGGTGGGGGTCCAGCCCACCGGGTGTGGTTCTGGCACGCTGGGGGTGGGTTCGGCCCGCTGGGCGAGGGATCTGCCCGTTGGCTGGGGCGCGACCCACCAACCCAAGGCCCGGTCCGCCAGGGGCGGACCGACGGCGTGCCATCTAGCCAGGACGCGGGGCCTCCTGCAACTACAGTCGATGGACCACGGCTCGCCAGCTGCCCAGACGCGGGTCGTCCCTCCACGCAGCGCCCGCCTGGTGCCGCGACTCCCTCCACCACGGTCGGTTGGCCGCAGCCTCCTGCGGCTGCGGCACACCGACATGCACACTGATAGGTTTCTCGGAGGACCACCAGATGCGCTCTGGTGGTCCGTTCTTCACGCCACCTGCGCCAACAGTCTCCGAGAAAAGTTCTATTCTCACGAAGGACCCGAAATCAACTTTCCACCACATCGAACAATCTATTCCCAAAGAGTGCACATGCTGAGGGGTTCGTGCCTTTGTCCGTGTCGGCCCATGCCCTCCGCGTTAGAAGTTTTAAATTCGGGGAGGCTTGGGGGAGATGTTCAGTAATATTAACTAATGTTGAAACTCGTATGAAGAAAATCCCTAAACATAGCTACCCACTTGCATAAATGCATGAATCGAGGATCAACTTGTCCGTGGGTTGATCTGCATTCGTCATTTCTAGAAAAGAATGTGGAAGAACATCAAATTTAAATAACCCCTACCTTGTTGACATTCGATTCTGCAGCGTTAATCCTCAAGGATTCAAGATGTCGACATCGTCACTTATGGCTCCATTCTTCGAGGTGCGTCGAAGACGATGAAGAACCGCTGATGTTTATCATTCTTCATTGGAGAGGAGATTCACCGGAGTTTCGTTAGATAATTCTACAAGTTTTAATTCTTCGTCCACTAACGTGTTATAAAATAAAAAGGAAATGATGTCGCAGCGTTTTAGTTACGCTGTGACATCGCATCATTACGCTGTTTCATTTATGAAACAACATCGCTATTACACTTCCTTTATTGCATCATTACGCTGCGTGATACGGGCCATTAATGAGCTTTATTAACGCGCCCCATCGCTGCCTCTTCGTTACACTACAGCGTCACTGTGTCACCGCACATCGGATGACAAAAGAATATAAAATAAATTTTTAAAGTTATTTTATTATTTTCTGAAAGTCCAAAAATAAAATTTTCTGTTCGGCCCTTTCCAGCTGAAGTTAAGTACATTCTAGGTGAATCCCGACATTATGAGTTCAATTGTGTCCTTGGATTTTTGATCCGAGCACTAGTTCAAAAGTTATAAAAACTCGTTCGTGCATTTACAGAACGTACCTTAAAAAATATTCAAAATTCCTTTCAGGCTATTTAGGCCTCGGAATCATGTGCCTTCAGAGCGTGCAGTCTAAGAATAATTCCATATAAATAAAAAAATTACACAGAATTTCTGAGACATTACATTTTCCCCACTTTGGGGTTTACATCCATGAAATCCAAAACAGAAACTAATCAAACAGATGGGGGTACTGAGCATGAATCCTAGCCTCCCACTCTCATGTTCTCTCATGGAGATTCTCGTGCTACCACCTAACTCTCACCAGAGGAATCGACCGCCCACATAGGACCTGCTCCTACCGATACTCTATTTCCACTGGGAACTCCGCAAACATTTTCGCATCGTCAATGTCTAGCTCACCCCAGTCGATGACGTGCGATGGATTATGCACGTACCTACTCAGCTGCGACACATAGAAAATATCATACACCCAGTGCATCTGTGGGGGGAGGTCTAGGAAGTACGTCACCTCGCCAACTCTGCTTTGGATCAAAGGGTCCAATGAACCTTATAGATAGCTGACCGCCCCAGCCAAATCTCCATAACCCTCATCAGGGTGAGACCTAAAGGAACACATGGTCTCTCTCCTCAAACTCCAAGGGTCTCCGTCTCCTATCGGCATAAGACATCTTCCTGCTCTGTGAAGTCATCATTCACTCCTATATGATCTACACCTTCTCGGTGGTAGCTCGTACCAACTCCAGACAAATAAGTGCCGACTCCCCTAGGTCTGTCCAGCATATGGGTGATCTTCAAGGCCGTCCATACAAGGCCTCGAATGGTGCCATGCCAATGGTGGAGTGGTAGCTGTTGTTGTATGAAAACTACACTAGTAAAAGGTGGTCCTCCTAACTATGACCAAAGTCAAGTACACAAGCACAAATCATGTCCTCTATGGTATGTATGGTCCGCTCCATATGACAATCTATCAGGGGATGAAAAGCTGTTATCAAATGCAGTTATATCCTGAACACCTCTTGTAATCTCTTCCACAACCAAGATGTAAAGCGGGTGTCACGATCTGATAAAATCATCGAAATAACCCCGTGAAGCCATATTATCTCCTAGATGTAGAGGCGTACCAATCCATCAACCGGTCCCTACTCCCAGATGGGTAGGAAGTGAGCCGACTTGGTGAGTTGGTCAGTGATAACCCAAATAGAATCATGGCCTCTGGATGTACATGGTAACCTCGTCACAAAGTATATCAAGATACCATCCCACTTCCACTCTAGTACCTCAAGTGGCTGGGTCAATCCTGTTGGAACCGGATTCTTGACCTTCACTTGCTAACAAGTGAGGCATCGTGAAACGAACTCGGCCACTGCTCTCTTCATCCTTAGCCACCAGTACTAACGTCAGAGGTCCTGGTACATCTTCGTCAATCTGAGGTGTACCAAAAAAGGGGACATACGTAACTCCCTAAACGCCTCTTCCCAAAAAATTATTGGCACTACGATGCTCCCTTTGAAAAGGATGGTGTGCTCCCCACCTATCGAAAATCCATTAGGTGCCCATCCTGAGGATAACTGAGCACGTCGGGCCTCACAGTCAACATCCACCAGTTGTGCCTCCCTGACTCTCTATAAGAGTGGGGGATTAACAATCATCAACTGAAGTTAAAAGACTCCACCATCATCCACAAAGGATATATGTATCGTGGCTAAATGATATGTCTCCTCACTCAGCAGCTACAAACTGGTCCTCCTATGGGTGTGTCTGCCACCATGTTCCCCTTCCTAGGAGTATAGACTATCTCAAATTCATAGTCCTGGAAGAACTCTAGACATCGCCACAATCTCAGGTTTAGGTCCTTTTGGGAGAAGATATACCTGAGACTCTTTTGGTCAGAGTAAACTATAAAGTGCTCACCCATCAAGTAGTTCTGCCACATCTTCAAGGAAAATATCACTTCTGCTAACTCTAGGTCATGGATCATGTAGTTTTTCTCATGTTACCTCAACTGGAATGAGTCGTAGGTGATTAATTCTTGATCCAACATCAGGACACAACCCAGTTCAGTCCTTGATGTGTCGTAGTAAACTACATACCCAACGCCCTCCTCTGGTAGTCTCAAGATGGGGGTACTAGTCATTCTTCACCTCATCTCCTGGAAACTAATCTGAAATTTCTCCATCCACATAAAGGGTTGTCCCTTCCTTGTCAAATACGATAAGGGAGATTATACTCTGAAGAATTCGGGAAAAAACATCTGATAGTAACTAACCAACATCAAGAAGCTTCGCACCTCAGTCTTGCTCCTGGGCATCTCCCAAGCAATAACTACCTCTATATTCTACGAATCCACTGCAAATCCAACCTTTGAGATGACGTGCCCAAGAAATTGGAATTCCTGAATCCAAAACTGACACTTCAAGATCTTTCCATAAAGATGGTTCTCTCGGAGTGTATCCAGGACTATCCGTAGGTGGGTAGCATGCTCCTCCTCTAACGCTGAGTACACCAGGATTTCATCGATGAAGACCATGAAGAACCGGTCAAGGTAATACTGGAAGATCCTATTCATGAGGCCCATGAACACTGCTGAGGAATTGGTCATGCCGAAAGGCATCACCATGAACTCATAGTGACTATACAAGCACCTGAAGGCTGTCTTCGGTACATCCTCATCCCGTAACCGAAGCTGGTGATAGCCTGATCTGATGACTATTTTTGAGAACCACTTATCTCCCTTCAGCTGGTTGAAGAGGTTATCAATTCTCGATAGTGGATACTTGTTCTTCATGGTCAGTTGGTTCAGGTGCCAGAAGTCTAAGCACAACCTCAAACTCCCATCTGCCTTCTTGGAAAAAAGCACTGAGGCTTCCCATGGTGAAACGCTTGGCCTTATGAACCCCTTCTCTTGCAAGTCCTCTAGTTGTGACCTCAGCTCGTAAAGCTCCACTAGAGCCATCTGATATGCCAGTGTGGATATCTATGTCGTACCAAGGTACAAGTTGATGCAAAAGTATACCTCTCTATGAGAAGGTAATCCCGGAACATATCGTACTCATCCACTACTACAGGAAAGCTTGAACTCCTCTCATCCACTGCACTGAGGGTGAGGCTAGCCAAATGGTAAGTGATTGGCTGCACCCTCCTCTGAGAAATTCCATCCTACACTACAAGGATTTTCTTCTCGCCGATGAAGGAAAACCTGGTCCCATCTCCATGGACACACCACACTATACTCCTAAAACAATCGATCCAAACATGGACTATGGATAACCATTCCATACCCAAGATGACATCATAAGGCCTTGACGCTGCTACTAGGAGATCCCAACTGAAGATCTCACATCCTAGAGTAATCCCACACTGCCGGTACGAGTGTGTAATCCTCAAATTGTCTCCTGTAGGTGTATATAGCTGTAAGGATCGAGCCAAAGGATCCACCATAATCTCCAAGCTCTGAATGAGAGTCATGGAAAGGAAAGAGTGAGTAGAACCTGTGTCTATAAGAACAAAATATAGGGTTTTGAAGACACAAATTGTACCTAGGATCATCTTTCGAGTGTCGTGTTCATAAGCCTCTACTACCTGGAGTTGAGCTCACCCCTGCCCGCCTGCTCCCTGAGGTTGAGGTGGACCGCCTAAGGGTGGTGATGGTAACACCTCAAACTATCGCCCACTGCCTCCTCGCTCGAACCACTGACTCTACCTCAGCTGTCCCTCAACCATCTATTGGTCATTCGTACGATGGGTCGGTCAGTCATGTTCCATGTGTCCCTACCTTCTGCACATGAAGAACTATCTAGCTCCCCCTAGACTGGGAGCCCCGTACTACTAACCCTGAGTCCTGAGGATGACCTCTGAAAGAACTATCCTGCTTGGGCCCACGTGTCTACTATCTGCTACCTGCTAAAGACTCTGCTGCCTGGGGTCTACTGGCAGCTCTAACTATCGGTGCCTTCTCTTCCAAGAAGCTCTCCACAAGAAGGGCTCACTCCAGCACCCCAGCCTGGGTAGGGATGTGGAGAAAAAACACTGATTCCCTGATCTCCCCCTCGAGTCCCTGCTCAAATGCTCAATCCTTGAAGAAAGGTTCTCAAACCATGTATGTGGAGTAGCGAGATAGCTCAGTGAACATCGTTGAGTACTCAACTACCATCATGCTTCCCTGCTGAAGGTAAAGAAGATCCTGAATGCACATAGAGTGAAAGGTTTCTAAACTCCTCCCATAAAATCTGCTTGAAGTCTGTCTAGAAAAGGGTCACCTCATCGTGTGTCTGGGTGGTAAAAATCCACCATCTCCCTACTTTTTCCTACAGAAGGCTCACCACCAAGATCACCATCTGGTTAGGCGGTGTCCTCAATAAGCGAAAGACCCGCGTCACAGCCTCCAACCAGTCCTGAACGACCTGGGGATCCATCTATCCCCTGATCCTGGGAGGTCTCTTTCTCTGAAACTCATGTAGGGAACTGATCCTACGAATGTCCTCTGCTGGAACCTCCAGTAGTAGATGTTGACCACTGGGTGGGGGTAGAACTGGTTCATCACCTAGTGGGGCCATCTCAATCATTGGTCCCTAAAATAAAACCTCGTTTCTAGTTGGGATGTCCTCACGACCTCGTATCGAGATATTGAATAGTCATCCACATGGAGGCATTCTGAAATAGATCAAGATGTACCACAGTCAAAAGGTTATAACTGGTGAGATGACTTTTATTCAAAAAGACATAAGGAGACACTTATGCAACCAATGTTTTTATGTATTGAGATGAAAAAGAAGAATTCAGGGTCCTAGTGTATGGATACGTCAGTCGCTACACCAACATTGGACTCCTTGAATCCGAAAATTGGACTCGCAACACTTAACACTATTTTCCCAAAACAAAACACAGACTCCCGGTATTTGTGATAGGACCAACCACCCTTTGATACTACATTTTCACATCCTATCCACTAGGGCCCGTGTTGTGACTACCCCAAGCCTGCCTTCCATAGGCTAGGGGCTGGTGACTAGCACCAGAAATCCATATCCCAGAAAGAGAAAGAATTTACTTTAATCCTATACACACACGCCCAACCACATCCCAACACAGTGAATGATGGTAAACAAGTATACCACTAAAACAAAGCTAAGTGCATGTACAAGTGAAAGTAAGTGGGCCAGAATACAAACCCAACAAGGAACTGAAAGCAGTAAAGTACAAAAGGGAAACTCTGATGGCCATCCACACCTAATCACGAGAGTAGTGAATCTACTGGAATCTAAAGTAGTATTTCCTGCCTACTCGGTCCTACTGGGCCCCACCTAGTCCTAGTCCACCATCGTAGCATCCGTCAATCCCACCCCACTGAGCACCTCTGTCGAAACGTTGATAGTCTGCATCAGACACAATACGTGCTGGAAAAGCCCGTGTAGGGGTGAGTATAATAATAATCAGTAGGGACCCCGAGACCCCCAAAGATCTATCAGTAATCCATAAAGGAAAAAACCACAAATAAAATACCACAGAGGTAATACCACCAAGAAAGATCTCAACTACATAGCACAAAGTAAAAGACACAGATCACACCAGGTATATTCTAGGGCTTCGATAGTAGCATCATCAGTCATATCATCGAACTCCTTGACTACTGGATAACTCATACTCTATTGAGTACAGTGGGTTTTTCAGGTCACATAGAGCCGCTTCCTACTAATCTTGGACTGTTGTGGTACTTATCCCTGATGAGTACCGTGGGTATGCTCAGTAACACAGAGCTGCTCTCCCCTGTGGGTATGTAGGGTCACACAGAGTCACTTATCACCTTAGCTGAACTGAGGTACTCCGTCTGTCGAGTACCATGGGTTTTCCAGGTCACATAGATCTTCTCCCCGCCATGGGCCTACCGGGTCAAACATAGCTGCTTCCCACTAGGTCGTCGTCGAGCAGTCTTTAGGTCTCATCCAACCGTAGGGTTCCATACGTATCGTGCTTGGGATAAACACTCCTCAAGACATTATTCACATATATACATCCATGAAATTCACCAAAAAACATTCCAAAAGATTTGACTCATCAAGAGGGTCCCAACTCTACAAACGACTCCTCAATTGGATGTACGATTTGTAAGATACATGCGTTTTAGTAAACAGGTGGCTGGTTGTGACGGGGCTTGGTGAAATCCGGTTGGACCGACCCGAACAACCCAGACTGGGAGTCCAAAATACCCTGATTTAATTTGACGGAGCCGAACTGAGATGGTTTGGGTCAGGTTCGGACTATTCCAGCCTGGCCAGTGAGCCAGGCCCAATAGGCCTCACTAGAACCGGCCCAGTTTGGCTGAGGGTCCAACCCGCCGGGTTGCCTGGCGACCCAGTGTAGTCTGGCCCAGCCCGAAGGGCATGGGTCTGGCCTTCCGATGGGGGTCCAACCTGCTGGGTGAGGGTTCGGCCCGCTGGTGCAGGACTGGCCCGCTGGTTGGGGCGCGACCTGCTAACCTGAGGCCCAGTCTGCCAGGGGGTGGACTGGTGGCATGCCGTATAGCCGAGATGTGGCAGCCACCCCATGGACACAAGGCCTCTTCCATCTGTGGTCAATAGACCATAGCTCGCTAACTACCCGGACGACCCAGACACAGGTCGTCCCTCCACACAACGCTCGCCTGGTACTACGACTCCCGCCACTATGGCGCGCTGATGGGCGCACCAATAGGTTTCTTGGTGGACCACCGGATGTTCTTCGGTGGTCTGTTCTTCATGCCACCTACACCAAAAGTCTTCAGGAAAATTCCTCTTCACCTTGAAGGTCCCGAAATCATCTTGACACCACTTAAGACAATCCGTTCATAAAGAGTGCACATACGGAGTGGTCTGGGCCTTGGTTCATGTCAGCCCACACCTTCCACGTTAGAAGTTTTAAATCTAGGGAGGCTCATGGGATATGTTCAATCATATCAAGTAATGTTGAAACTCGGATAGAGAAAATCCCCAAACATTATTACCATCCCGTATAAACATACGAATCACGGATCAACATGTTCATGGGTTGATCTGTGTTCATCATTTCTAGAAAATAATGGGGAAGAACTTAAAATTTAAATAACCCCCACCTTGTTTACGGTCGATGTCATAGTGTTCATCCTTGAGGATTCAAGATGTTGACGTCGTTACTTCTATATTTGTTCTTCGAGGTGCATGGAAGAAGATGAAGATCCACCAACATTCATCATTTTTTTGGAGAGGAGATTCGTCAGAGTTTCATCAGTGAATCCTCTAAGTTTGAAATCTCTATCCACCAACGCATTAGACAATAAAAAGGAAATCACATCACATCGTTTCAGTTACGCTGTGATGTTGCGTCGTTACACTGTTTCATTTATGAAAGAATGTCGATGTTACGCTTCCTTTATTACATAGTTATGCTACGTGATACAGGCCCTTATTGAGCCTCATTAATGCGTCATGTCACTACCTCATCGATGAACCAAAACGTCACTGTGTCACTACTCGTCGAATGACAAAAGAAAATAAAATAACTTTTTAAAGTTATTTTATTATTTTCTGAAAAGTCTGAAAATAAAATTTTCCTTTCGGGCCTTGCCGGCTGAAGTTAAGTCCATTCTAGGTGAATCCCAGCATTCCGAGTTCAAAGGTGTCCTCATATTTTTGATCCAAGCACCGGTTCAAAAGTTAGAAAATGTAAAGACCCGTAAAATTCAAGGGAAAGTTTTTCTTAATTTTATTTAGAATTTTACAAGAGCGCGGTTTCTGACGGCACCTGATTCCGAGGCCCGGTGTGCCCGGAATCAATTTCCAAAGTTTGGCTCGGGTACGTTCAGTGAACGAACGGGCGGGAATTTCTAACTTTTGAACCGGTGCCCGGAATCGAATTCTGAGGGCACCGATAAACTCGCAGCGTCGATATTCGCTTAAGGAGACCTTTTCCGAGGTTGTGTTTTATGCGGGTTGAGAGTTAGTTTTGGGGGAAATTAAATGAAGTTAAATAAATTGTGGAAACACAATTTATTTTTAACCATGTTGGTTATGTCCTCCCAAAGGGAGTTAGGGGTGGGACCCACATCCACTTAACCTCCCTTGAGAGGATTAAGTGTGGTGGGGCCCACATGAACCCTAACACTTCATCTCCCCTTTAAACTCCCAATAACTCCTCTCTAATTAATCTTGACAACTTGGGTTATTAATTGAGATGAGTTATTTTAATTTCAACCTTTTGAAATTCAAGTGGTTTAGTTGTGTAAATAAAATAAGCCTTAGACTTATTTTATTTTGGTTAGATTTCTCTTGCCACCTTGAGAGAATTTGGGATCTTTCTTCTTCTTCTTCAAACCACGACGAAGAACACGAAGAACACTTAAGCTCCGACGAAGAACGTTGCATCTCTTCTTCGTAGCCGGTGTGTTTCCGAAGATCGACGACGCCGCTTCTTTCAATCTTCTTCCCGTGTCAACGAAAGGAGACGCCGCTTCCTCCTCGGACTTTCTTCGTCAGCTTACGAAGCTTCTCCAGCGACATTACCTCTTCGGACGCACCTTGACGTCAACGGAATCGGCGTTCGATTCCCGCGACGCCCGACCTCCGCGACGCTTGTCTTCCGCGGCTTGTTGACGTGCTCCGCACTTGAAACTGAGGTAGGGGTTTTATTTATTTAATTGTTCGTGAATACCAACTTGGTGATGATCATGGATTAAAACCCTTTTTGTTATCGAATAACGCGAGGGGGTCGGACCGCACAAACACGGCTGACCCTCCTCCTTTTTTTTCGTGATGGTTTCTTGAGGTTGGTACGAGAAAACGTGATGTCGTCTCACCACGCGGTATATTGCGGAAGATACGCGCGGCGACGTCGCGCCACGCTGTGGAAAGAAATTTCAAGAACATGATGCCATCGTGCCGCGTCAAAGGAAATCGAAGGCGCCGCGGCCGGAGCGGGGCCGCAGCGAAGCTTGGTGACCGGCGGCCAGCTGGGCCGCCGGTCTCGGAAGCCGGAAGGGGACCGGCCTTGCCGGTCCCGTTTGGAGGAAGTCGACCGGCCAAGTCGGGCCGGCCGGAATGAGGAAATCCGGTGGAATTTAATTCCCCCGGACAGCCGAAACGGCCCCCCATTATGAGGGGGGGCCGCGGTTTCACAAAAGGGGGGAGGCGCCCCCCCCCCCCCGTTTCTCAATCAGCTCAGCCGAAGGCCAAGCTGGCAGCGCGCCCAGCGCGCTGCCTTGATTTGGACCAGCGCGCCGGACCGGGCCGACCCTGTCCGGGGTGGGTTGACCCGGTTCGGGCCAACCGGGGGGTCTCGGGCCGGGTCGGCCCGTGCCCGAAACCCCCGATACCGAACTATTTAGGTTCAAATGCCCATAACTCGGGCTACGGACCTCCAAACGATGTGCTGTCAGCGGCGATGCGATCCTTGGATCGAGACGGTCGTTTTGGTATATTGCACTCAAGGTTTTGGAATACTTTGAGTTCGGCCGGGTTGGTTCGTACACGAAACCAACCGGGCCCTCGGAGCGAAAACGCTCATATCTTAAGCTACGGACATCCGATTGACGTGCCGTCAGCTTTGTTGAGTTTCTCTTAGTAAGACAGATCTTTTGGCATACTCCACCCGAGGTTTGGATGCAGGTGTAGTATGGTCGGGTTGGTTTTGCCTTAAAAACCAACCGGGCCCCTGGAACGGAAAAGCCAATAACTCTCAGACCGGGCGTCCGATTGACACGCCGTCTGTTGCGTTGAGTTCCTGTTGACGATACGGAACTTTTGGATACATCAACTCTGGACTTTGTGACAATTGATGTATCAGCCTCTCGGCTCGTGGATCGGACCCTCCCGAACGAGCTTGCTGTGTGCGGGAACCCTAGAGCTGGCTGCGACTGCTACTGTGACTACGACGACCACTGTGCAGAGATCCTTAGTGGATTCGACGACGACGACTACAGCACTCAGCAATCCTGCGTGGATCAGTGCTACCGATCCTGTGTGGGTCCGATCCTGTGTGGGTCAGCGCTCATCGGTCCTGTGTGAACCAGCGCCTACAGATCTTGTGTGGGTCCGATCCTGTGTGGGTCTTTGCGGGGGTTAGTACCTATCGATCCTTTGTGGGTCCGACGACTTAGATGGATCAGTGATCATCTCTATCGTCTGTCGAAGAAGTATACCTATGTGAGCTGAATTCTCTTTACCTTCCTGTCTGGATTGTGTTGTGCTATCCTGTGTGGATTACGTTTTGCTTTCCTGTGTGGAATACGTGTACTTTCCTGTGTGGACTGAGTTGTAATTGGGCTCGGAGGTTGGATCGTATTGAAATGATGAATTAGGTATATGTATGGGCATATACCTAAGCAGTGTCGCATGTTACTTTGTGATTGTATCTTTCCTTTTTGGTTTATCCTTTGTGTATTTTGGGAGAACTTCGGGGGTCTCGGGGTCCCTACTGAGTAGCTTATACTCACCCCTACACGGGCTATGCCCGCACTACGTTGTGTTGGTTACAGACGACGGAAAACGTTGATCGTGGTTGAGGCTTGCAGAGCAGGACGATACCTGGAGGTGGACCACTGGGTGGGACATGCTCGGAGCGGACGGCGGGACCCGAGTAGCAGTGGAGCTATCTGTACCCACCCTTCAGGTGGGATTTCTAGTGGACAGCTCAGCGTATCAGCTTTTACTTTACAGTTGTTGTTTTCCCTTTCGATTTGTACTTTACTTTCAGTTTGGGTTTGTATACTGGCCCATTTACTTTTCCGCACTTTCAGCTGTACTCTGTTTTTACTTAGTGTTTACTTTTCCGCTTGCTTACTCTGTGGTGCTTGTTTACTTTACAAAGGCAATGTCTTCCCTTTTTACTGGGATTTACGCCTTGGTGCTAGTCGCCAGCCCCTGGCCTATGGAAGGCGGGCTTGGGGTAGTCACGGCACGGGCCCCGAGGATGGGTCGTGACAGAAAAACCCGATGACACGTTTACTGAACGTACATTAAAAAAAGTTCAAAATTCCTTTCCAGGGTCTCCGGGCCTCAGAATCACGTGCCATCAGAGTGAACGGTCTCAGAATAATTTCATATAATTAAAAACAATTACATAGAATTTATGAGACATTACACTCTATGCTCGGCACTCTCTCCTAACGACGTAGAGACCTATCCCCCCCCACGATATCCGTCTTCCATGCTAGGGCTACCAGGAAGCAACACTGAAGTAATTAATTAGCAAAAAAAATTGAAAAAAAAAATTCTTTATTGGATAGTAAACCGAACCAGATCCTTGATTTCTCTTGACGTGGGTCGTGGTAACCACTCCTCCCATGAACTCCTTCTTTCTTCCATGCCAATGCCACTGGTCCAGTCTACACGCTACTTAATTCAGATATAGGAGGAAGTGTGGGTGATGATGAATATGATGGGAGGAATGGTGATGGCCATTGGGGATGGTAGGGAAATGACCGATGTAGATGGAGGGACATAAGTGAGGGCCATGAAAAGGCGATGAGACTCAGATGGAAGGGAAATATGGCAACAAACAGAGGTGGAATCATGGTAGGGGTGGTGATGTGGAGGGGTGGGGATCATGGTGGGAGAGGCGATGATGGGACTCACTCTCCATGTGGGAGAAGGGAACGAGGTGATGAGGTATGGGAATCGTCTCAGGATATGAAATGTGGATGATGGTGCTCACTCTCCTCTAGGGATGGGGTTGTCACAAGGTGGATTGTAGGATAGAGGCAGATAGGAAGGGGAAGATGCCAGTGGGTCAAGCAAAGTCCAAATTGTGGAATCCAAAAAAATTATGGTTGGGTGGATGGGTCGGGTTGGGTCATTATTTTTCCAATACATGACTCAACCCAACCTGATCTCAACCTAACCCAAACAGACCCGAACCATATATATACATACGTAACCCAACCCAACCCGACCCAACCCAGTCAAGTTTGGACACCCCTAGTTATATCAGTTACACCATGCATGTGATTGAGGTGCAACTAATTCCTACATATTAAAAATTACATATTAATAGTTTTCCAAAAGTATCAAAACAATCCAAAAGCATTTTCTTGATTTTTAGTATGTCACTTGTGTTTTTTACTAAAATGTCATTTCAAATTGGAAACACAAATGTTGAGTCATACCGGTCACATCGTGCTCCGTTTTGATGTGATATTGCTTCCTATACATAAAAAATGACCTATGAATCATTGTCCTAAATTATCAATACAATCAAAGTGCATTTTCTTGGTTTTTAGTGAGTGACAAAAATTTTGAACTGAAATATAAATTTTAAAATGATAACGGACACTTTGAGTCATACCGGTCACACCATCCATTGGATTGAGGAGCGGGTGAATCCTACATGTCAAAAATGACTCATGGATCATTTTACTAAAGTATAAAAACAATCTGAATGCATTTTCTTAGTTTTCATTATGTCACTTATTCTTTTTGCCAAAATTAATGCCAATTTAAAATAAAAAAGACACAATTGGAGTCATAGTGGTCACACCATGCATCAGATTGCGGTTAGTTTGATTCCTACACATCAAAAATGACTCATGGATCATTTTCCTAAATTATCAAAACAATCTGAATGTATTTTCTTAGTTTTCATTATGTTTCTTGTTCTTTTTACTAATATTAATGTCAATTTTAAATAAAAAGACACACTTGGAGTCATACCGGTCACATCGTGTATCATATTGAGGTGAATTTGATTCATACTCATAAAAAATGAGTCTTGGATCATTTTCCTAAAGTATAAAAACTATCCTAATGAGTTTACTCGGTTTTCAGAGTGTCACTTGTTCTTTTTACTAAAATTAATCTCAATTTTAAATAAATTGATACTTAGAATTATTTTGGTCACATCATACATAGAATTTAGGTGATGTTGATTCATACACATCAAAAATTACATATGTATCATTTTAATAAAGTATCAAAACGATCCAAATGTGTTTTCTTGGTTTCCAATATGCCACTTATGTTTTTTATTAAAATGTCATTTGAAACTAAAAACACACACTTTGAGTCATATCAGTCACATCATGTGTCATTTGGATGTGATATTGCTTCCTAATAATCACAAATGACTCATTAATCATTTACCTAAATTATCAAGACAATATGAGTTCATTTTCTTGGTTTTCAGTGAGTGACACTTTTTGAACTAAAATGTCAATTTTAAACTAATAACGGACACTTTGAGTCATACCAAGAACATCATGTATCATATTGAGATGGGACTAATTCCTATAAATAAAAAATGACTTATGTATCTTTTTTCTAAAGTATAAAAATAACCTAAATGTGTTTTCTTAGTTTTGAGTATGTTAGTTTTTTTTATTAAAATTAATGTCAATTTTAAATAAAAATACGCACTTGGAGTTATATCAGTCACAACATGAATTGGAGTGAGTTGAGAATGATTCCTTCATTCCCAAAATTAATTATGGATCATTTTCCTAAAGTTTCAAAACAATTCGAATGCGTTTTCTCAGTTCTGAGTATGTCATTTATCTTATTTACTAAAATGCCATTTTAAACTAGAAACACATACTCTGAGTCATAACAGTCACATAATGTGTTTTCTTGATGTGAGACTAATTAATACACATCAAAAATTACTTATGAATCATTTTCCTAAATTATCAAGGCAATCTGGTCTATTTTTCTTGATTTTCAGTGAGTGACACTTTTTGAACTAAAATGTAAATTTTAAACTGATAACGGGCACTTTGAGTCATATCAGGCACATTATGTATCAGATTTATGTGAGGCTGATTCCAACACATCAGAAATTAAATATGGATTATTTTTATAAATTATCAAGATATTACAAGAATGTTTTCTCATTTTTCAGTGAGTGACACTTTTTGACCTAAAATGTCAATTTTATACAGATAATGGGAATTTGAGTAATATCGAGAACATCATATATAAGATTGAGGCGAGGTTGATTCATACACATCAAAAATGACTTATGGATCATTTTCATAAAGTATAAAAACAATAAGAATGTTTTTTCTTGGTTTTTAGTATGTCAGATGTCTTTTTTAATAAAATTAATTTCAATTTTAAATAAAAAGACACACTTTGAGTCATATCAGTCACACCATGTGTTGGATTAAGGTGAGGATAATTCCTAAACATCTCAAATGAATTATAAAGAATTTTAATAAAGTATCAGAACAATTAGAATGTGTTTTCTTGGTTTTCAGTATGTTACTTGTCTTTTTTACTAAAATTTCATTTTAAACTAGAAACACACACTTTGAGCCATATTGGTCACATCGTGTGTCATTTTAATGTGAGACTAATTATTACACGTCAAAAACTACTTATGAATCATTTTCCTAAATTATCAAGACAATCCAAGAATGTTTTCTTAGTATTTAGTGATTGACACTTTCTGAACTAAAATGTCGATTTTAAACTGATAACAGACACTTTGAGTCATACTAGGAACATCATGTGTTAAATTGAGGTGTGGTTGATTCCTACATGTAAAAAATTACTTATGGATCATTTTAAAAAAAGTATCAAAACAATCAAAATGTGTTTTCACCGTATTGAGTATTTGAGTTATCTTTTTTACTAAAATTAATGTTAATTTTCAATAAAAAAGATGCACGTTGAGTCACACCAGTCACACCATGCATCAGATTAAGGTGAGGCCGAATCCTACCCATACTAAATGACATATAGATCTTTTTTTATAAAGTATAAAAATAATATGGAAGTGTTTTTTTTGGTTTTGAGTATTTCAATTATCTTTTTTAATAAAATTAATGTTAATTTTAAATAAAAAGATGCACCTTGAGTCATATCGGTCACACCGTGTGTCAGATTGAGGTGAAATTGATCCCTACACGTCCCAAATTACTTCTGGATCATTGTCCTAAAGTATCAAAATATTCTGAACAACCAATGTTGCCACAATTTTCACTGTATTTATTTTTCTAACTATCAACATTTCAGACTGATTTGATGTTATTAGCCGAAAAATAATCCAACACTCTTCTAATTTTCAACAATGAGAATGGTTTTTTAGAAAAGAACATCGAATCGATATATAGTTTTGGAAGATGAACAAATAAAATTAATGGAAAGTGGGGTAACATTGGAAGAAACGAACATGTTATCTCTTTTTTGTTTTGTTGTAGATAGTTGAATGAAAAAAAAAGACTTCCCAAAAGATCTATGATATAAAAATAAATATTAGAGATAAATGATAAGGGAAATAAATTAAAAATATTAGATAAAATTATGTCAAAATTAATTAAATAAGTAGTAGGAATTCACCTTTTCAGGATGGTTGTGTACATTCTTGACTCATTTCCTTATTGTTATTATCTTAGTTACAACCTCGAAGTCAAATATCTCATGAGCATGAGAAGCTTCAAACAAACCACACCAACTCAAAAAAGAAATCTACATATATAAGAAAAAAATAATTATATGATTAATACAAAAAAAAAATAAATTAAAAATAAATAGGAAATAATCCGTTACTTCTTTGGCAGTCACATATTCATGATATTTGGGTACATTCTGCTATCAGGTATGCTTCCCATTTGTTTCAAAGAAAACCTATATCATATTGTGAATATTATTATTTTTTAAATTCATAGTAGTACTAGAAAAATATAAATACAAAAAGTATTAATAAATATTTTAAATTAAATAGTAATTATCTTTGAAAATACCTTTTCGGGGATGCAAGTTTATTGATGGAATATGATCTCACTCATAAATTTACAAACATAATATCCACAATCTTTTCATTTGTTTGTTTCATACACTTCCAAAACATTGAAAAAATAAGTAATTTCTTTTGATATGTTTTTTGATAGTGAAATCTTATTATATATACCCATATAATTGTATGGTTGTAGAAATTGTCAGTCTCCTTGTTCTTAATGCCTGTCCTCATGCCATGAATTTCAAAATATTTAAATACCACCCTATCATAAGATAATTCTCATTAAAACATAATATAAATTATATAACTTGAAATTTAGTTCTAAAATGTTGGATATAGAGTATTAAAAATTGAAAAATTCCATCTTGTGTGGTCAGTTTGTTGGGTATCCATGTAGTGAATCCATGAAATAAATCTTTAGAGTATCCAAATTGACGGAAATAAGAATCCAATGTTTTTAAAAAATACAAAAATAAATAATTAATGAAAGAAATGAAAATATATTTCATATTATTAAATTTTATATTTTTACCCCTGCAATGTTGGAATTAAGAAGTGTCTATCATCTATATGTTTTTATTCAAACTATTTGGACAGTTTTTTCACTATTTCATTCATTCTTTTTTTAACCTATTTCATGTTGTTCTATAGAAGTTATATGAGTACTAATGAGTCCAAATTTATGTTCATGGGATAATCCCTTAAATTGGTTTTGATATATATGTCTGCTAAAAATATGAAATGTATTTAGTCATTATTAACATAGTATATCAGATTTTGGAAAAAAATCATGAAAACATACCTCAAGTATACATGCCCAACTGAAGCTCCCAGTCATTCATATTTGAGGATTTAATTTAAAATTTCAAGAGAAATGTAGTCTGTAATGGAATCTTCATACATTTTTTCTTCAAAATCAACTATGTGATTACTACTATTTAAAAACTTTCATGAACCTTTAATGTTAATAAATGATGATATTTAAAGTTCGGGGTAAAGGTTTTTTTAGAAGATCATTTAGATCAGTTGGTTGATCCTTTAGATGGGTTTGAGTCGACCTTTTATTTCACCCCTTACCTTTTTCAGTCTGTAATAACATTCATCGGTTCATACATTTTTTCATTAATTTTTAAACATTTATCATGAAAAATACATTCGAAATGAATACCTCATTATCAACATGTATTTTTACAAGATCTAATAGCCATGATATGAATGTTCCAACATCTTGGTTGATAGTATGAATATCATCATCATCAAGTGGAATAAGTAGCTCGGTGCTTGGATCATGAGCTATAGTAATCGACACTCTCATATGACCTATTGGAAGTGGTCTGTTGTGTAGACTATCATTTTTATATTGAAAATGGTATCCCTCAATACAAGGTGATGGGTGGGTGTTGATAGATATAAATCACATTAATTTTCACCTTTTAGAATATCAGTATAAAAAAGGTATTAGTTTCTATCTGATTCACATTTCCAGAAACAATTATTAGAATATTTATTACCTCAACTAAGACATCTATTTGAGGGGAATCACACACCTTAAAGCTGATGGGGGGTAGGGTGGGATCTTTATACAATGGTTGTTCTTGTTTTTTTTATTCTCTTTGCTCCCACCCCCATAACAGTTTCTAGAAACTCAGTATACCAATGAAATTTTTCTTTAAGGGAAGATAATCTTGATTTCATCTCTTCAATTTAATTATATTTATCCTCATGTTGTTTTTTTCTCAAAATATTTTTGGGGTTTCACCCCAAAAATCCACACCTCTAACACATCCATATTGTTCTGGATACATCAAGGCCACCAATAGTATGTGTTCATTGAGTACAGTTGTTGATGATTCATGTGACTAAGTCAGATACAAAATATAGTAAAATGAGTAATCATTGTTATGTAATATCAATTTAAATAAAAAAAAATCTTTATTATGTCATACTTACACTTTTTTCCCGAACATTTTGAGTGTTTTCATCTATTGGTATCCCATATTTATTTACACGTGCCTCCTTCAATAGAACATGATGTGGGATAGAAGTGGATTTGGATTTAGATTCATCAATCTGCATATAAAAAGAGGAACATAGTTATGTTGTAGTTTCATGTCAGATAAAAGTATTATGGTATATTTAAAATACGTACCAATTTTTGTTAAGTGAATTGTATCCCAAACTTGCTTTACGATAGTGGTATGTTAGTTTTGATGCATGTTCCTTATTTTTAGAACTCAATTTTTATTTCATAAATAAAAAATTCTCAATCAAAGTGATGAATACTAGTTTTTTCAAACAATGTATTACTAGCCAAAATGTACCTAAAAAGACATGTCCACATCACCAATAGTAAATGCATCACATTATTTTTTTCTTATTAGGTATACATACATAAGCGGTGGATGTGATTTTATTTTCCCTTTAGCATATTTAAGATGAAATCTCATTAAAATTGTGTGAAAGCCTATGTGAATCCTTCTAGAAATAATTAATAAATATTTATTATGAGAGTCATATAATATAAATTCACTCTACAAGGGATGATGAAGAGTAAGTCAATGTTCCATTATTTTATTTTATTTTTGTAAAATAAAGAAAGGATATCTTAATGTTACCATAATCTCTTCCCAAATCAGTGTCTTAAGCATGAGGACAACATGGTTCAACAAATCTACATTAATTGGAATGCATTGTTGATTGATGAGCCCAATGTAACTACTAAACATGTAATTATTGGGGTTAACATGATGGCTATAAACATTCCATCTGACCTTGTATTTGATTCCTTTTCTTTTCACCTTAACAATTTTTTCTAACAACGTCACACTACAAAGCTCCTTTTTTATGCAAAATCAGTTCTTTGTCGCCTACCATTTCCTCATATTAAACATTTTAATTATGTTATTCCTCTAGGTTGGTAGAATTGGCTCATTCATAATGTTTTTGTTCCTCTAAACTAGGAGCATTAGCAGGTTGAGAAACTTGTTTTCCATCTACATTGGGAGCAACAGCAGGTTGAGAAACATATTGTTCCATCAAACTGGGAGAAACACTAGGTTGAGAAACATATTGTTCCTCCATATTGAGAGCATAATCTGGTTGAAAAGTCATTATCTATAGATGTGGTTTAAAATTTAATTTAGATTACATAAATTCAACATATAATAGATAAAAACACGAGGTAATGCAGTGTATATTACAAAAAAGTATAAAACCTGATTATTGAATTATTTTTTAATGGTTAAGGAGATTTTATCCTCTATCAATTATTCAAATCCCTTCATTTTCGTCCCCAATGACATAAAAACACACTTCTACATTGGGACTACTGAGAAATGATTACAATGTCCCAATGAAAGGGTCATCCTCAATTGAATTTTCATCTGACCCTTTCATGGTTTTGGTCGATAACAGAAAAATTGACCACTTTTAGTTTGAGGGATCTGGAACATAAAATAATTGGATTACCAATGATTCCATTATAAATGGTTCATCTTTGTACCCTTCCATACTGAAATACACTTTTTTGAATACTAATTTATCTATTTTAAGAGAACTCTTTTTATCAACCCACTTGCATTGAAAAATCATAAATTGGAATATTGCATAATCCAACTCCCATATTTTTTTGATGATTCCAAAGTATGACATATTCACATAAATTAGATTTCTATCCTTAGTACCAGAAACATGAATCTCTTTAGCCATAAGTATAACTCCACTATTTTTCATGGTACCACCTTCATCATGTCAATTTGTATAGAATGTATAACCATTAATTATATAACTATTGTAAGATAATAAATACACTTACACTTGGTCCTCCAGATATCCATCAAATTCATTCTAAAATTGAATCTGGATTATCATCTGACTCATTAAAAATATGGTCCCAAAACCATCCTATAAACTATTGATTATGTGTATTTGATATTCATATTTGATCCCTTGATGTTTTTAAATTCCAAATAATTTATTTATGGGTTTTAATATATGGGGAAACCTACAAAATATTATGAAAAAAGAAAAGGTGTGTCTTATCCTGATCTGTAATATTGATTGTGACAACATCTCTTCCAAAAATTCCTTCATCCACAAGATAGCCAGTGTGATGAGATTTTGGAATACCAATGTTTTCCCCACTAGAAAGGTATTCATTATAGAATTCAATGACTTATTAAAAAATATATCATTCCATAATAAAACCCTTTGTACGACTTCTATTTTTGACATACCCTTTCAAAATTTCCATATACATTTCAATGGGGTATTTCCATCTATAGTGTACAGGTTCACATAGTCAAATATATCTCACCAAGTGAAACATCATATCAAAGAATTTTGGTGGGAAGAACATTTAAAATTCACATAATACGATATAAATTTCCCCTTACATAGTCATAAATTTCATTGGGTCTATAAATTTGCTGGATATAGTTTTGAAAAAGAAATAGAGCGTGGTTAATGTATAATGGGTATTATTGGGAAAAATTCAAAGTAAAGATACAAGGATTTGATCTTGCATCAAAAAATTATAGTCATGTTATTTCAAACCCTTTAACATTAAATCATTCATTGACACGATTGTGATTTATCGGTCTCTATCACGACCCGTCCACGGGGCCCGTGCCGTGACTACCCCAAGCCCACCTTCTATAGGCCAGGGGCTGGCGACTAGCACCAAAGGCGTAAATCCCTATACTGGGAAGGCATTTCCTTTGTTGAAGTAAACAAAAACAACAGAGTATGAAACTGAAGTAAGCACAAGAAAAACAATATACAAAAGTAAGTGATAAACGGAAAGGGCCAGAAATACAAGCCCAACAGTGAGTACAATACAACTGAAAGACTAGTATAACAGTAGTAAAGTAAAACAAAAACCATTGAGTCATCCTCCAGGAATCCCACCTAAAGGGTGGGTACAGATGGCCTCCTCAACACCTCGGGTTCGTCCTTCCGCTCCGTGTACGTCCTGCCGAGTGGTCCACCTCTAGGTACCATCCAACTCCACAAGTCTCTACCACGATTAGTGTGGTCTGTCATCTGCATCCAACACAATGTAGTGCTGGCATAGCCCGTGCAGGGGTGAGTATAACAATACTCAGTAGGGACCCCGAGACCCTCGATGGTCTCCCAGAATCCATGAAGGATAAACTACAAAGGAAAGATACAATCCCGAAGTATCAACCAACTCTACTTAGGTATATGCCCATACATATACTTAAATCATCAATCCCAGTTCGGCTCCAACTCTCGAGCCCAAGAAAAACCCAGTCCACACAGGAAAGAAGTCAATCGCATCGATGGTAATGATTGAATGTCAAGACTCAGCTCACACAGGTATACATATTTTGTAAAGTGATAAAGATGATCAGATGTAGTCACTGATTCATCTAATTCATTGGACCCAGGTAGGATACTAGACCAGCTAAGCTATCAGACCCACATAGGATACTAGACCAACTACTCTGTCAGACCCACGTAGGATTCTAGAATAGAAGTCAAACTATCGGACCCACATAGGATACAAGAACAGTAGTCATCGCCATCGAAACCATGGAGGATTCCATTAAGGTAGTCATTTTCGCCGAATCCACAAAGGATTCCAGTACGGTAGTCATCATTGCCGAACCCATGGAGGATTCCAATACGGTAGACATTGCAGTCGTAGCCATCTCTAGGGTTCCCGCACACATCACGTTTGATTCCAGGAGGGTCTGCTCCTCGAGAAAAGTTTTAGATACATAAACTATCACAAAGTTCATATTTGATGTATCCTGAAGTTCTGTATCATCAAAAGGAACCCAACGCAACAGACGACGCGTCAATCAGATGCCCGGTCTGAGAGATATTGGCCTTTTCGTTCTAGGGGCCCGGTTAGAAATATGCTTGTTCCAAAACTCGGTCGTTTTACAAAGTTTTCCAAAACTCACTTAGAGTTTTGAAAAAGGACCACCTCATCGAAAGGGTCTTAGTGCTGCAAACAGCGCGTCGATCGGACGCACGGTCTTAATGTTATTCACGTTTAAGTGAAAACGGGTCCGACCCATCAAGCCTAGTGGGTTGGTGGGTCGGGTCAACCCGATCCTAGCGGGTCTGACCCGGTGAATCGCGCGGCCTGGCCCGGCGTGGCGTGGCCCGTCCTAAAGGGGCGTGTCCCGACCCGGTTGGCCGAGCAGCTCAGCCCGGCTGGCCGAGCGCTGCAGGGGGGGTGTGGCCCCCCGGTCTCCCGAACCGGCGCCGCCAAGCGGCGTCACCCTCCTGTCCGGCCGGCCAAAGCCGGTCAGTCTTCCTGGCATGAGAGGCCCGCACGGTCGGGCTGCGGTTCCTCTAGCGTGGCACCCTCCTAGCACCGTGGGTCTTCCCTGCACGGCCGACCGGCTGCCATCCGACTTGTCTACCGAGCGGCCTGCGGAATGCGGGTTGTGGTCCTCTGCAGTACGACGCCCTCGTGGCACCGCGATCTCTTTGGTCCGGCCGGTTTAGCTGGCTGGTTCTTCATCATCCTAGCGGACCACGGTTGCGGCCCACTATTCATCCTCATGCGGCCAGTGTGCGGCCGCTGCCTTCGCTCGTCACCGCCTCTTCCAACGCGCCTCTATCACAAATAAATTCAGGAAAACATCAGAGGGTCATCGGGCCGTGTTCATTCGGCCCACACCCTCTACGTTAGGCGCTGACAATTGGTCGAAGTTATTCCAAATAAATCAACACAAACGAGATAATTTATTCACTTATAAATTATACGAAACCCCTACCTCGAAATAAGATTCGCGGTAGTCAGACGTCGCGGAAGACAACATCGCTGGGAGACGGCGTCAACGAGTTGATGCCGGGAAAGGAGCTGAGGATGGAACGTCGTCGGTGTTCCTTGCAGGTGGATATTTCTACTTTGTCTTGGCCGAATATCAAAAGAAACGATCTTCATTCTTCGGTGGTTCTTTATTGGAGGGATGATGTTCTTCTTTGAAGAGAGGAACTCCTTTAAATTCTCAAGAGCTCTCCCCAAAAATCCTCTCAACACAACAAGTTCCCAAACAAAAATAATAGCTAAGGCTATTATTTTATTCACACATGAATTTTTAAAATTCAAACACTTTAATTAATTAATTGGAGGATTCAACTCATTAATTAAAAGTGTTGGCAAAAATTAATGGGAGAGAGGGAGGTGGAAAGTTCACATAAATAAGGGGAGAGTTGTCAAATTAATTATGGGAGGGGGGTTAATGGGGGTTTATGGGAGTTGAAAGGTTAGGGGATCATATGGGCCCCACCTCACAAATATCCTCTCATGGGAGTTTATGTGGGTGTGGGCCCCACCTCTAACTCCCCTTGAGAGGAAATAACCACCAAACATAAATAAAATTGTGTATTACAAATTTTATTTATTTTATTCTAAATCCACAAAAATTAACTCTCAACCCGCATAAAATGCAACTACGGTAAAGGTCCCCTTAAGAGAATACCGACGCTATGAGTTCATCGGTGCCCTCAGATTTCGATTCCGAGCACCGGTTCAAAATATAGAAAAACACACACGTACATTTACTGAACATACCCAAACAAAACTTCAGAAATTGGTTCCGGGCACACCGGGCCTCAGAATCAAGTGCAGTCAGAAACCACAGACTCGTAAGATTCCAAAGTATTGAAGAAAAAAATTTCCTTGAAATTTTAGGATCTTTACATTACTTCCACCTCAGGGCTTTACGTCCCCATAAAGCTACAACACACACTAGGGAAAGAAATGGGGGTACTGAGCTCGCATCTGAGCCTCCCGCTCCCAAGTGATCTCCTGGAGGTTCTCATGCTGCCGGCGAATGCGCACTAGAGGAATCGACCGCCCACGTAGGACCCGCTCATGTCGATCCTCGATCTCCACCGAGACCTCCGAGAAAGTTTCCCCGTCATCGATGTCCATCTCCCCATGGTTGATGATGTGGGATGGGACGTTGACGTATCTCCTCAGATGAGATACGTGGAAGACGTCATGCACCCGGTGCAACTGAGGTGGAAGGGCCAGGCGGTAATCCACCTCACCTACTCTGCTGAGGACCTGGAAAGGTCTGATGAAACATGGAGATAACTTGCCACCCCAGCCAAATCTCCGTAGACCTCGTCGAGGTGAGACCCGTAGGAAGACGTGGTCGCCATCCTCGAACTCCAGTGGTCTCCGTCTCCTATCAGCATAGGACTTCTGTCTGCTCTGTGTAGTCTTCATCTTCTCCTAGATGATCTACACCTTCTCCGTCGTATCCTGAACCATCTATGGTCATAAAAGTGCTAACTCCCCAGGGTCAGTCTAGCACATAGGTGATCTGCAAGGTCGGTCGTACAGTTCCTTGTAAGGTTCCATCCCGATGGTGGAGTGATAACTGTTGTTGTACGCAAACTCCACCAAGGGTAGGTGATCCTCCCAGCTGTGACCAAAGTCAAGGACACATGAACGGAGCATGTCCTCAAGAGTCTGAATGGTCCTCTCAGTCTGGCTATCCATCTGAGGATGGAAGGTGGTTCTTAGACATAGCTGCGTCCCAAAAGCCTCCTATAACCCCTTTCATAGCCGTTAAGTGAAATGAGAATCTCGATCGGAAACGATAGATGATGACACACCATGAAGCCGTACAATCTCCTGAACGTAGAGGCATCCCAACCTCTCTGCTGAGCCCTAATCTCTAATCAGTAAGAAGTGGGTCGACTTGGTGAGTCAGTCTACGATCACCTAGATAGAGTCGTGACCTCTGGATGTACATGGAATCCCCGTCACGAAATCTATGGATATACCATCCCACTTTCACTCTGGGACCTCTAAGGGATGTACCAATCCTACTGGTACCTAGTGCTCCACCTTCACTTGCTGACAAGTGAGGCATCGTGAAACGAAATCTGCTACAACCTTCTTCATACCCGGCCACCATTGTTGTCGTCTGAGGTCCTGGTACATCTTCTCCACTCCTAGATGTAATGATAGAGGCGAAGTATGAAACTCCCTCAGCACTTCCTCTTATAGTTCAAATGGTACTATAGTATGTCCCCTGAAGAGGATTACATGCTCCCCTCCTTCAGAAAATCCATCAGGCGCCTACCCTGTGGATATCTGAGCACGTCGCATCTCACAGTCAACGTCCCCACACTGTGCCTATATGACTCGCTGAAGGAGTGGAGGAGTGATAGTGAGTGACTGTAGAAAGGCTTCTCCATCTCTGTCCACAAAGGATATATGCAATGTGGCTAGCTGCTTCGTCGCCTCTCCTAGTAGCTGAATGCCTGATCTCTTGCTGAGAGAATCAGCTACAACGTTCCCCTTACTAGGAGTATAGACCGTCTCAAAGTAATAGTTCTAGAGGAACTAGAGCCATCACCACCGTCTTAGGTTCAGGTCCTTCTGCGAGAAGATATACCTGAGACTCTGGTGGTCAGAGTAGACTGTAAAGTGCTCTCCCATCAGATAGTGCCGCCACATCTTCAAGGAGAAGACCACTGCTGCTAACTCTAGGTCATGGGTAGCGTATTTCTTCTTGTGCTGTCTCAATTTCCATGAACCATAATAGATCACCGCTCACTCCTACATCAGGAAACACCCGAGTCCAGTCCCTGATGCATCACAATACACTACATACCCAACACCCTCCTCCGATAGCCTCAAGATGGGCGCACTGGTCAACCTCTGCCTCAACTCTTAAAAGCTCTGCTGACATCTATCTGAACACATGAAGGGTTTCCCCTTCTTCTTCAAGGCTAAAAGTGGTGATGCAACTCTAGAGAAGTCTGGCACAAATCTCCGATAGTACCCAGCCAGACCCAAGAAACTCCGCACATTCGTCACGCTCCTGGGTGGCTCCCAATCAAGTATTGCCTCGATCTTCACTGGATCCACTGCAACTCCAGCCTCTGAGATGACATGTCCCAGAAAATTAACCTCTTGAATCCAAAACTGGAACTTCAAGAGCTTACCATAAAGCTGGTGCTCTCAGAGTGTATCCAGTACAACCCGTAAGTGGTAGGCGTGCTCCTCCTTAGTAGTTGAGTAAATCAGTATTTCGTCGATGAAGACTATGAAAAAACGATCGAGGTAAGGCTGGAATATCCTATTCATGGGACTCATTAACACTGCTTGTGCGTTGTTTATGCCGAAGGGCATAACAAAGAACTCGTAGTGGCCATACCGACACCTAAAGGCCATCTTCTGCACATCCTCATCTCAAACTCTGAGCTGATGATAGCCTGACCTGTGGTCTATCTTCGAGAACCATCATGCTCCCTTGAGCTGATCAAAGTGGTCGTCAATCCTTGGGAGTGGGTACTTGTTCTTCATGGTCACCATATTCAGGCGACGGTAGTCGACACACAGTCGCAATATCCAATCCACCTTCTTGGAGAATAAAATCAGAGAAGCCCAGGGTGAAACACTGGGTCTGATAAATCCCTTCCCCTATAAGTCCTCGAGTTGTACTCGCAGCTCATGAAGCTCGGAAGGAGCCATCCGATATGTTGGAGTAGATATCGGTGTCGTCCTGGGGTATAGGTCTATGTAGAAGTCTACCTCTCTGCAAGGAGGTAGTCCTGGAATGTCGTCAGGAAAAACGTCTGTATACTGATCCACTACAACAGGAAAACTTGGACTCCACACATCAACTGCTCCGAGGATGATACTAGCCAACTGATGTGTAATTGGCTATCCTCTCTTCTGCGTAAGTCCATCCTGTGCTGCAAAGGCTCCCTTCTCGCCGGTGAAGGTGAACCTGCTCCCATCTGTGCAGACACACTGCACTTTTCACCTAATGCAGTCGATCTGAGCATGGACTATAGACAACTAGTCCATACCCAAGATGGCATCGTAAGGACTCGACGCCACTACAAGAATATCACAACCAAAGATATCACCTCCTAGAGTAATATCAAACTGCCGGAACCAGTTTCTAATCATCTAGTCTTCTCCCGTAGGAGTCTCTAGACATAAAGATCGAGCCAACGGCTCCGTTGGAATCTCCAAGCTCCGAACAAGGGAAGCGACAATAAAAGAATGACCTGTAACTATGTCTATAAGCACTACAGAAAGGGTGGAGTAGACACAGATAGTACCTCGAATCATCTCAGGTGCGTCGTGGTCGTAGGCCTCGACTATCTGAAGCTGATCCTGCCTCTGTCCGCCAGATTTCTGTGGTTAAGGTCGACCTCCTGGTGCTGGTGGTGGTAGAGTCTCGAAACGTCGTCCACCACCCGCTGTAGGGGACAACTCCTCTGCCTTGTCCGCCTACTCCCAGTGGACCACCATGGTCGAAATTATGCCTCTGCCTGGGAGGTCCCTCTACTGTTTCCTGCTCATCTGCACGGAGGTTTAGGCAATCTTGATCCATGTGACCCTGCCCACCACATGCATAGCACTGCCTGCTCCTCATATAGCTGGCTCTGTTCTGTGTGTCCCACACAACTGAACATGTATCCTGGGATCTCTTGCATGATGGCCTGGTTCTCTTGGACCTCTACGTCATATATCTACTGCCCTCTACAGAATAATCCACTACGTGTCACTCTGCGGTGGGTCTCACTGCTGGTGTCGGCTCAGTGAGAAAGCTCTCCATAAGAAGGGCTCACTTCAGCACTCCCTCCTACGTCGGAATGCTGAGGGAGATCATCGAAGCACTGATCTAATGTCTGAGTCCCTGTTCAATGGTCCAGGCCTAGAAGAATGGGTCTCGTACCATGTCCATGGAGTAGCGTGAGAGGTCAGTAAACCACACTGAGTACTGAGCTACTGTAATGCTACCCTAATACAGATGAATTAACTCTTGAATCCGCACTACACGAAGGGTGGCTGGGACAAACTCTAATCGGAAGAGACTCTAGATGTCCGTCCAGAGTAAAGATGCCTCGTCATGCACCTGGAGCATCAGGCTCCACCATCTACCTGCTGCTGCGTGCCAGAGACTCGTGGAAAGGATCACCATAAGGTTGGATGGTGTCCCTACCAATCTAAAGACTCCGACAATAGCCTCCATCCAATCCTCGGCTGCCTGAGGGTCTGTCTCTCCACGGAACCTGGGCGACCTCTGTCGTTGAAACTCATGAAACGCACTCAGGTGGTGTACACTCTTTGCTGTTGGGGCTGGTGGTATCGGTGGCCCAGCGGGTAGTGGTATCGCTGGTGCCTCCGCTGTGATGGGGCCCTGCACCGAGGCCTTGTCGCTCGATGGGATTCCATCTCGTACGCGACTCGGAACCCTAGCTAGATGCCTTCGTGGGGCCATCCTGGAAAGAAACAGGTGCGCCACAGTCAAATTAGTATACCTGGTGAGCTGACACAAATTAATCACAAAGAAAACTTTTGAAACACACAAGCAATCAGTGTTTTCGTGCACCGAGTTGGAAATCAGAGGTCAGGGTCCTGGTGTATAGATACATCGGCCGCCGCACCAACACCGGACTCCCTGGACTGATAACCACACTCAATACTCTTAACAATATTGCTTCACAGAGATGAAATAATCAAGAGTCCCGAGTTTTTCGGTAGAACCGACTCCTCTGATACCAATTTTTCACGACCCGTCATCGGGGCCCGTGCCGTGACTACCCCAAGCCTGCCTTCCATAGGTCAGGGGATGACGACTAGAACCAAAGGCATAAATCCATATATTGGGAAGGAATTTCCAATATAGAAGTAAACAAACACAACATAGTACTCAACTGAAGTAAGCACAAGTAAAGGTGCATACAAAAGTAAGTTCTAAAAAGGAAGGGGTCGGAAATACAATCCCAACAGTGAGTATAGTACAACTGAAAGACTAGTAAAATAGTAGTAAAGTAAAACAACAACCACCAAGTTGTCATCCAGGAATCCCACCTGAAGGGTGGGTACAGATGGTCTCCTCAACACCTCGGGTCTGTCCGTACGCTCCGTGTACGTCCTGCCAAGTGGTCCACCTCTGGGTACCATCCAGCTCCACAAGTCTCTACCACGATTAGTGCTGTCCATCGTCTACATCCAACAAAACGTAGTGCAGGCATAGCCCGTGCAGGGGTGAGTATAACAATACTCATTAGGGACCCTGATATCCCCAAAGGTCTCCCATAATCCATAAAGGAAAGATACAATCACGAAGTATCAACCAACTCTACTTAGGTATATGCCCATACATATACCTAAGTCATCAATCCCAGTTCGACTCCAACTCTCGAGCCCAAGCACAACCCAGTCCACACAAGAAAGAAGTCAATCACATCGATGGTAATGATTGAAAGTCAAGACTCAGCCCACACAGGTATACATCTTTCGTAAAGTGATAAAGATGATCAGATGTAGTAACTGATTTATCTAAGCTGTCAGACCCACGTAGGATACTAGACTAGCTAAGCTATTGGACCCACATAGGATACTAGACCATCTACTCTGTCAGACCCACATAGGATACTAGAACAGAAGTCAAAATGTCAGACCCACGTAGGATACAAGAACAATATTCATTATTGTCTAACCCATGGAGGATTCTAGTATAGTAGTCATCGTCGACGAACCCATGGTGGATTCCATTACGGTAGTCGTCGTCACTAAACCCACAAAGGATTCCAGTACGGTAGACGTCGCAGTCGTAACCAGCTCTAGGGTTCCGGCACACAACATGCTCGATTCCGGGGGGGGGGGGTCCACTCCTCGAGAAAATGGGTCGATACATCAACTATCATGAAGTTCAGAGTTGATGTATCCTGAAGTTCCGTCTCATCAAAAGGAACCCAACGCGATAGATGGCGCGTCAATCAGACGCCTGGTCTGAGAGATATTGACTTTTCCATTCCAGGGGCCCAGTTGGAAATACGCTCGTTCGAAAACCCATCCATTTTCCAATGTTGTCGAAAACTAATTTAGAGTATCGAAAAAGGACCACCTCATTTAAATGTTCTCAGTGCCGCAGACGGCGCGTCGATCGTACGCGCTATCTTTAAGTTATTCACGTTTAAGTAAAAACAGGTCTGGCCCATCAAGCCTAGTATTCTGGAAAGTCGGGTCAACCCAGTCTTGGCGGGTCCAACCCGGCAAAGGGTCGGATCGGCCCAGCGGGGTGCGGCCTAGCCCGGTTGGCCGTGGCTCGGCCCGGCTGGCCGAGCGCTGCAGGGGGGGGGGTGCGGCCCCCAGGTCTCCCGAACCGGCGGTGCCAAGCGGCATCACCCTCCTGTCTGACCGGCCAAAGCCAGTCGGTCTTCCTAGCGTGGGCAGCCTGCATGGACGGGCAGTGGTTCCTCCAGCACGGTGCCCTCCTGGCGCCGTGGGTCTTCACAGCCCGACCAGCTTGTCCGCCGAGCGACCCGCGGAACGCGGGCCGCGGTCCTCCGTAGCGCGGCACCGTGGTCTCTTCGGTCCGACCGGATTAGCTGGCCGGTTCTTTGTTAGCTGAGGGGACCATGGTTGTGGTCCGCGGTTCTTCCGCACGTGGCCAGCGCTCAGCCGCCACCTTCGCTCGTCGATGCCTCTTCCAACATGCCTCTATCGCAAATAAATTCAGGAAAACATCGAAGGGTCGTCGGGCCATGTTTGTTCGGCCTGCGCCCTCCGCGTTAGGCGGTAACAATTGGCCGAAGTTACTTCAAATAAATAAACACAAACGAGATAATTTATTCACTTATAAATTATATGAAAACCCTACCTCGAAATAAGATTCTTGGTAGTCGGGCATCGTGGAAAATGGCGTCGCGGGGAGACAGTGTCAACTCATTGACGTTGGGAAAGAAGGAGCCGAGGATGGCACATCGTCGGCGTTCCTTGCAGGTGGCTTCTTCTCCTTTGTCTTGGCCAAATATTGAAAGAGATGATCTTAATTATTCAGTGGTTATTCATTGGAAGGATGGTGTTCTTCATTGAAGAGAGGAACTCCTTCTTCAAATTCTCAAGAGCTCTCCCCAAAAATCCTCTCAACACAACAAGTTCCCAAACTAAAATAATAGCTAAGGCTATTATTTTATTCACACATGAATTTTTAAAATTAAAACACTTTAATTAATTAATTGGAGGATTCAACTCATTAATTTAAAGTGTTGGCAAAAATTAATGGGAGAGAGGGAGGTGGAAAGTTCACATAAATAAGGGGAGAGTTGTCAAATTAATTAAGGGGGTGTTTAATGGGTGTTTAAGGGAGTTGAAAGGTTACGGGATCGTGTGGGCCCCACCTCACAAATATCCTCTCATGGGAGGTTATGTGGGTGTGGGACCCACCTCTAACTCCCCTTGGGAGGAAATAACCACCAAACATAAATAAAATTGTGTAATAAAAATTTTATTTATTTTATTCTAAATCCCCAAAAATTAACTCTCAACCTGCATAAAAAGAAACGGCGGTAAAGGTCCCCTTAAGTGAATACCAGTGCTTTGAGTTCATCGGTGCCCTCAGATTTTGATTCCGAGCACCGGTTCAAAATATATAAAAACTTGTATGTATGTTTATTGAACGTACCCGAACAAAACTTCATAAATTGATTCCGGGCACAGCGGGCCTCACAATAAAGTGCCGTCAGAAACCGTAGAATCGTAAAATTCCAAAGTATTTAAGAAAAAAATTTCTTTGAAATTTCCAGGTCTTTACAGTCTCCATATCCACACATGTTAAACTTTATTCTTATTTCCTTATCTTTGGTCCATGAGACCATTATGATTCATCGGTCTCTATATCCACCATAAGGTCACAACATATATTTTCATCATATCTATTAAATTATTAAATCACTAAAGATTTTTGAAGACTTGGATTTAGGACACTGAAGAATTTGTCAACCATTCAATGCTAATGAAAAGGACAAAGGTGTACCTTGAAAGACTTATAATGTTTGATTTGTAAAACCCAATTTATTCATCCTCCATTTTCATGAGCCCCTGAAATTCCCTCTACATTTTAATACATAAAGTGTGAGAAAAATATTTATTGAAAAATATTTTCATCTAATAATCTCAATCCATTGAGTTAATATCATTCTTAGACTTTGTATTCTGGATCAATGTAAACCACTGATTGGATTTTACCCCTAAGTGATAAGTACTCATGGTCACCTTCTCTTGCTCATGTTGGACTAGGTTCCCTATAAAAAAAAGTTTGTACTTTTGATAACATGGATATTATAAGATCAAAATATTAATTGAATATCTTATCACATGATGATTTTTCATCTACATAACATTTTCATGAAAAGGTACCTTGAGTATTTATCACATAAAAAATACATTGCAGTTCCCTATTATTATGAGATCGTAAAAGTGCTATGACAATATTTTTGAATACATATTATATGATTGTATAATATTCTATGAGAAGACATGATGTTTGTTTGACAATCAGGTGTTTGATTCTCATAAGTGGATGAGTCTTCAACTTTTTAATTTCACACTGGGTAATCTCACTACTATAGAACAAGATTTTAACAGTGCTAGAAAAATTCTTTATCAGTGCAAAAAAAGATATGTTGATCTAAGATCCATTAAAAGCGGGATACTTTTATCAGTGATAGAAAAACACTGATAAAGGGGGACCTTTATGAGTGCTCAAATTAGCACTGAGAGTGGCCATACTGTTGCAATGTGCTGTTAAAATGACAACGCACTCCAACAACAAAAAAATGAAATATAGGATATGCAAAAATTCATAGTTTAATTGAAATAAATATTAAATCATGGATATAATAAAAAACACACTATTATATACATTTCAAATGTTGTTTGGTACAATTACATTATCAATTAAAATTTATCACAAACATTAAAAATCGTCAGTGGTTTCATGCTCTTTGGCACTCGACCCCCTCTCAAAAAAGCTTGATCATGGTATAAGTTGCTGAAAAAATCACCCAAACTCAAGAAAAATAAACCAACTTTATAAGTAAATAATTATTTTTTCTTTAATGCCATAAATAAATAAATTAAACATAAATATGAAACAATACATTAACAAAATTTTATTTTTCAACTCAAACCACACAATTTAAGTAATAACGATCACACAATGCATCAGATTGAGGTGTAGATGATTCTTACACATCAAAATTTATCTATGGATCATTTTCATAAAGTATAAGAACAATATGAATTCGTTTTATTAGTTTTGAGTATTTAAATTTTTTACTAAAATGTCAGTTTAAATTAAAATCACGCACTTTGAGTCATATCAATCACATCCTGTGTCGATTTTATGTGAGACTCATTCCTACATGTCACAAATGACTTATGAATCAATGTTGTAAATTATCAAGACTATTATAGTATTTTTTCTTAGTTTTATGTGCATGACACATGTTTTGAACTAATATGTCAATTTTAAACTGATAATAGAAACATTGAGTCATATCAGGCACATTGTGTATCAGATTGAGTTGTGGATGATTACTATGTGTCCCAAATGACTTATGGATTGTTTTCATAAAGTATTGAAAAAATATTTATGTTCTTTCTCGAATTTGAGTATGTCACTTGTATTTTTTAATAAAATGTCAATTTTAAATAAAAATACACACTTAGAGTCATACCAATCACACTACACATTGGATTGAGGTGAACCTGATTCCTACATGTAAAAAAATGTCTTATAGATCATTTTATAAATTATAAAAATAATTTGAACATGTTTTCTCAATTTTGAGTGTGTCAATTGTCTTCCTAAAATTTCATTTGAATCTAAAAACACACACTTTCATTTATACCGGTCACATCAGGTATCAGTTTGATGTGAGAATGATTCATACATGACACAAATGACTTATGAATCATTGTATTAAATCATTAAGACAATATGAGAATGTTTACTTAGTTTTTAGTGGGTGACACATTTGTTCAACTAAAATGTATATTTTAAACTGATAACAGATATTTAAAGTCATATCGGGCACACCGTGTGTCATATTGAGGTACGGTTGATTCCTACACATCAAAAATGAATTATGGATCATTTCCTAAAGTATAAAAATAACATGAATGTGTTTTATTATTTTTGTGTATGTCACTTATCCTTTATACTAAAATATAAATTTTTAATAAAAAGACACACTTTGCATCATGATGGTCACACCGTGTGTCGGATAGTGGTGCAGTTGATTCCTACACGTCAAAAAATGAATTATGGATCATTTTTATAAATTTCCAAAATAATATGAATATGTTTTATTATTTTTGTGTTTATCTCATTTGTTTTTTACTAAAATTTCATTTAAACCAAAAACACGCACTTTGAGTCATACCGGTCACACCGTGTGACAAATTGATGTGAGACTGATTCCTACACGTCACAAATGACTTATGAATTGTTTTCATAATGTATCAAAATAATATGGATGTGTTATCTAGGTTATATTATGTCATTTTTTTAATGAAATACCATTTTAAACCAAAAACATGAACTTTGAGTCATACAGGTCACATTGAGTGTCGGTTTGACATGAGACTAGTTCCTACAAATGAAAAATAACTTATAAATCATTGTTATAAATTATCAAGATAATATGAGTGTGTTTGGTTTGTTTTCATTGATTGATGGGCATTTTAAACTAAAATCATAATTTTAAACTCATAAGAGACACTTTGATTCATATTGGGCACACTATATATCATATTGAGGTGAGAATAATTCCTACACATTGAAAATAAATTATGGATCATTTCCTAAATTATTTAAACAACCCAAATGTGTTTGCTCATTTTTTGAGTATTTCATTTTTATTTTTTAATAAAATGTCAATTTTAAATAAATAGTCACACTTGGAGTTATACTGGTCACACCGTGCATCGGATTGAGGAGTAGCGAAGTTGTAGGATAATGCGATAAGTGGTTCAAATTGATTGTATTGGTGGGTATGGAATTGGTATTGGTGTCATATGTGAAGTACTACATTAGTTCCTTCAAGGAATTATCAAAACAAGCATGAAATGGCCTAGCAATGCTATTGTATGTTTTACGCAATGTATATGTGAAAAATACAGATATGAAAAAAGTTATATAAATTTTTCTATCACTAAAACATAAATGATATTTATTATCTGATTAATTTGGGATCCCCAACCTTTTTCCAAACTCTTTTTTATGAGAATTCCCTTGCATACCACTATTCCTATTATATATATTTATTATACGATATTTTTTAATAATTTAAATATAAGTAAAATATAAATATATATTGAAATTATTATGTATATTATAAATTTTATTATAATGAAATTATTATATTTTATTATTATTTATACTTGTAAAATCATTATATATATGTATATAATTTGTATATGCATGTATTTAGTTTTGTATATATAAAAGTGCATACATTGCATCAATATATTATATAAAACTACATTTAAAAAATAATATTGAAAATCTCCAATGAAAATTGACATTAATAGAAATTTCATAAAATAAATTTTCTTCGAATTTTTGCATTTAAAATTTACATTGGAAATTTATAAAAGTTATTTTTAGTATATACAAACATTGAAAACTTTCAGTGGAAATCTATACTCGATATTTGAAATAAAATTTTATACTAAAATTGATATAATAAATTTGATAACCATAATTATAAAATATATACATGTTTAAAACTTTAATGCAAATATATTAGTAAATAAAAAAGTAATTTAATTTTTCAATAAAATAAATGCATTGAAAATTTTCATTATAAACTTCTAGTGCACATTTCAATTGGAATATTTTAGTGAAAATTTACTCATAAATTTTGAGTGCTTATTTAAACTTAATTTTTATTATAATTAAACAAAAAATTTGATTATCAACATTATAAAAATAAATGCATGTTTAAATTTTCCGTTCTAATATATTAACACATAAATAAACAATGTAATTTTTCATATAATATTTGAACTAAAAAATTCATAAAGAAAATTTTAGTGAAAAATTACACTATAAATTTCCCCTGAAAACTTCCCTTAAAAATTTCTAGTGAAAACTTCAATTGTAAATTTCCAATGAAAATATTGTATGAAAAATTCCAGTAAAAATTTACACATTAAATTACAATGAAGATATATTAATTAATAAATAAAAAATGTTGATTTTCACTTGAAATTATAACGAAGATATACTAATACAATAATAAAATATGTAAATTTTCACTATAATTTTGCATTGATAATTTACACTAGAAACCTTTAGTTCAGATTTACACTTGAAAATTTTAGTGAAAATTTACATTAAAAATTTTCTATAGAAATTTTCAATATATATTTTACAATATAAATTTTAATTTAAAATTTATAGTGAAAATTTTTACTGAATATTTATGATAAAAATTCAAAGTGTGATGAAAATTATCAATGAGAACTAAAAAACACAAACACACACATAAAAATAAAAATATACATGATAATATTAAATTATAAATTTCATGTGAAAATTAAACTATGGAAATTTTTAGTACATATATGAAAACATACATGTAAATTTCTATAGGAATTTTGTTTTTTAAATTTACACTGTGAATATCCAATGATATAAATTTATACTGAAAATTTTCAATTTAAATTCACAAATTTTTTTTGAATGCATGAGTATGTTCATACATACACATATGTATATATAAAAATATAAATAAAAAATATAATTTTAAAGGGAAAATTTACAATGGAAAGTCCCACAATTCCATTGAAATTGCCAATGAAAATTTATAGTTATCAGGGTAACCTACATCTTTTTTCGTAAGAGAACTCCTTGTATGATCTATTTTATATGTTATTAAATAATAATTTCATGTTTATTATTTTAGGGATAGTGTTCAAATTTATTTTTGTTCAATTTTGGTTCCTAGGATCATAGGATGAATCACTTGTTATCATCAAATACATTTTGAAATTTATAGTTCCAGTATACAAAAAATAAAAACTGAAAATTTAGAATGAAAATTTTAGTCCCAGATATTTAATTTGAATTTCCACTTAAATAACAAGAGAATATAAATTAATAAATAATTAAATAATGAAAAATTACACTAGAAAATTATAGTGAAAATTTGAAATGTAAAATTTCATTCTTAAATTTCCATTTTTAATTTCTATTTAAATTATAAGTGAGAGAGTATTAATACACAAATAAAAAATGTAAAATTCAAGTGGAAATTTCAATTTTTTATTTATTACACATCATATGATTATTATTATAAACATATAACTTATATTTTCAGTGGGAATTTGTTATTGAAATTTTCATTTTAAGCATACATAATATATTTATATTTTAAAAACAATGTAAATTTTCACTGCACAATTATAGTGTATATTTGCATCGATAAACTTCCTTACGCATTTCCACTAGAAAATTCTAATTCAAATTTCATCATGAAATTCTAGAGAAACTTTTCAATAAATGATTTCCACACACCATATATTTCCTAATATTAATTTATGATGTATTGTTTGGGTGAAAATTTATAGTGAAAAATTATAATAAATATATTTTTTGAAAAATTGATTATCAAAAAAGAAAATGTTCACTAATTTTTTTTTGAAAAACCAAATGTATATGTAAATGAGTGTATAAATAGTTGATATATAAATATTTATAAATATTACTATTAATTATTATTTATTATTTTAGATGGAATAAGTATAAAAATGTATATATTTAAAAAAAATTATGAGTAATTATTATATATTTATAAACATATATCTAATTATTAATTTTTATTATACGTGTAGTTTGATTATTATTATTATATATTTATTGTTTTTTGTATTTTATTTTCACTTATCATTATTTTTAATGATTTCTTATTTTATATTATGTTTTTATTTAATGTTTATGGGTTTCGGTTTTTTTAATCACATTACAGGTGAGGTAAAGGGTATTTTAGTCTAATATATTCAGATAAATAATTTTTTTTAAGAATCAATATAATTTAAAATTTAGATTGATTTCCACATCATTTTTTTACACGTGGAAATCATCCCAGGTTGAACCTAACGCTCATGTTGGTGTAGCAAACCTGAGATGATATTTTCCTTTTATTAGAATATATTAGTTATTATTTTTATAAAAAATGAACATAGGTATAATTCTGTACAATAGTTATTACTTTTAAAGAGATGTTAATAATATAATATTTATCATCTCTTTTAAAAATGAGAATATAGTTATAAATATATTATCACTTTTTTTAAAAAAGATAATATAGTTTCAAATTTATTATCACATTAAAAAAATGTTAATATTAATTAATATTCATTATATAATGGTTCATTTGTTATTCTTTATTGAATAACAAGTGTAACTTTAACCACTTCAAATTCATGCTCTGCCTTAATGGTATTCATAGCCTAGGATCTTACTTTTGCTATTATATTTGGAGGTTGTGGTCATTGATTATCCTTAACAACCCTTGTCTTGGTGTAATTAATTTCATGGTGTCTATGTTCCTTATAACTATAACATTTGATATTGAGGGAAGGGTTGAGCATAACCTTTTTTATTCAATCATATTAAATGTCTTATTTATGTCCCTTCACAATTTGTGAGCAAGATGCGCTTATTTTTCACAATTTAAACATCTCCTTATTCCATTAAGGTAGTTTACATGATGATTATTTCCATACTTTTTATGTGTGATTTTTTGAATCTTTTTCCCTCTATAAGGATTTTCAATTATACCTCTAAAGTTCAAATATATTATTCTTTTCTTATCTCTAGTCCCATGGGACCATTAAGACTCACTATTCTCTATCTCCACTATAAGGCCACATCAGATAATTTCCTAATAGAAATCAAAGTATTGAATCACTAAATCTTTTCGAAGGCTTAGATTTAGGACAATAATGAAGTGTTAAAAATTTCAAGGAAAATGAAAAGGTGAAGGTGCACCTTGAAATCCTTGTGATGTTTTCTTCATATAACCCCATTGATTCATCCTCTATTTTCTTAACCCTAAGAAATTCCCTCTTTATTTTAATAGAGAGAGTGTGAGAAAAATATTTATTGAAAAACATTTTCTTGAATTCATCCCATTTCATTAATCCTGTTTTTATTGGGCTAGGTATTCTGGATCAATGTCCACCACTGATTGGATTCTCCCTCTAACCAGTATCTAACATCCCAACCCTCCTCATTGGCATGACAGGAGGTGGAGGTGCACTAGGCCTTATGTGAAATCCCCAAGACAACAAATGATTAAAATAAATTCTAAGGGGATTAATAACATTTGGGGGATGATATTCCATTTTAATGATAATACATAAAAACTACATAATCAACATCCAAAAAACTCTATAGAATGCATGACTACAAAATATAACCCAAATCATAACCAAACCAACAAACCATATCCGAGTAAAAATGGAAACCAAAATACATACTCAATGAGTACAAAAAAACTAAAAAACTCAAAACTCCAAAGTGACATTTACCAGTAACACCCAAACCACTCTATGATCCAAGTCCACATGCCACGACCAAGGTATCAAGAAGAATCACTAAAGAACTGATATACCTTTCCTTTACTTGTGTCTCCAAAGATTACATCTTCCAACAGAGAACAATTCCCAGGAAGGGGGTGATTTTGAAATATGTTGGATTTTCCCAATGACTTCTACACTCATGCCACTTGGAAAAAACTAGTTAGAACAAATTATAAAAAACTTTAAGCAGTAAAAAATGTTTAAAACAAATCCATAAACAATTTTTCATAGAAATTAATAGACAAAGCATAAAAACTTTTAAATTAATTTTCCATACCCATAACCATGTATCTACACACACCATACATGTCCTAGTGATAGTTCTATACTGATGAGTGATCTCCAATCATTCTACCAATCCTTCAAAAGGTAATCAGTACCAGGTTCCCCAATGGAACACACCCCTTCCACATGGTCACATCTAACGAAAATTAAACCACACCAACCATGTATGCCAAAATTCATACAAACCATTCCAAAAACCTTTCTTTTATTAAATCATATCAACAATCAAATTATTTGAATAAAAAAACCATAGTTTCAAAACCAACATTTTCAAACTATAAAACAAAGAAGTTCTTTCGATATCAAACCGATTTTACCATAATTTTCCAAAGAAAATAGAAATTGGTATTTCCACCAATAATTTCACAAGGATTTCACCAAAATTTCAATCAATAAATTTAATTAAAACTAAGCCTCAAATTTTTAAATCGAGTGGAGTCGAGAGAGAATCCACCTACCTCTCAATGGTTAAAATGAAGAACGGCACAACAAAACATCAAGATCTGATCACAAACCATGTTCCATTCACTTGATACAACAATATTTCATCATTAAATAATTCATAAAACATAGATATATCCATAATGGACAAGATATATGTTTTTGATATAGAGAGAGATATAAGAATAACCTTGGATCTAAGAAGATTAAGGAAGAACTTGTACATACCGATGAATCTTGTAATCTAGTGTATATTGATTTTCCTAAGGATAGATCTTATATTAAATGGGATCATATCTCATCATTTGGGATAAAAAGGAATTCAGGTTATAGAAGGATTAGGGAAAAATAAGGTCCAAAAGGCTTAATTCAGATGATATCCACAATTTAAGGAGGGATAACTGTACGTCACACGGTTAGGTTAAACGGTTTGGCACACCATGTGCCAACCGTGTGGTGCTATTATCTTAAGGCCACACCTCACATGTTTGGATCACATGATTAAACAAACCTGCTGAAATAGTGGGTGGCATAGAACCAACTATGAAGTACTTTTTATTTCCATATCACGTATATAGTTAGTTATACATGATGTCTCTTACCATTATAGTTTAGACTTTTCTACATCCACTATTATAATGGTAATGTTCAAAGGTTAATTGTCGTGTCAAGAGGTTATAGCAGATCCCAGGATATAATGAAAACCTCGAGATACCATGACATTAATCTTAAATATATGTTTTATAGTCTAGATACATCTTACTGACTGGAAACAGTAGATGTCTGACTATCAGGTGTTGGGGGCTCATAAGCATTGAGACTTCTTCTCAAGAAGTTCGAACTTGGTGATCTCTAGTAGTGAGATCATGAGGAAAGACCCACCAATAGAAACACCACATGTTTTGGTGTCATTGGTTGTTTCTATATATGTACATGTGTATTGGTCTTATGACTTGAGACCATTACCAATGTGTATCCTTTGATTACGTACTTTGATGTTAGGCGAAAACAATGGTATTGAAATCATGGTGAGGTAGCTTGTGTTGGGTGCGTTGATGATGGTATGACATTGGTTGAATGGTCAAGAAAGGATTTTTCACTTCCAAATTTAGAAAGTAGTATATCTTAGGCCTGGTTGATCAGGATGGTGCTACCATAATAAGACTTTTTCCAAAGTAGTACAAAGGTAAATCCATCTGATAAGATCAAAAAATAATAAAGCAAGAAAAGGAAAACGACACAAGTGTGTGTCCTGCTTTATGAGATATTGAATGACAAAGATATTATAGTACACAGTCAGTGTTCGTAGGATGTTAGTCATTCTTATGACTATACTTATCTCTTTTGGGGCTATGAAGGGTTTCTATACTCCGCTCTTGGTCTGTGGATTTTATCTACTTCCATCGAGATAAGGGCCTAGAGGGTCACAAACAATAGTGTATTCAATAATTTTCCCTATTCAGTTGAATAGGTATATGGACATAGAGGGCCCTGCCATGGGGTCAGAGTATTTTCCACGTTATCGATCATGAAAATAATTAAATAAATTCATTAATATTCAAGTTATGAATATTTTAGATTGAATTTATTTAATGTATTCACAAGTTTTGTAAATATGGGAAAATATTAATCAAACGAATACTATTTTAATATTCAAGGTTCGTTTAATATTAAGAGGGACATCGAGTCGAGATAAATGGCTCGTGTTTTATCACATAATATATTTTATATTTATTACAAGTATGTGATAAAATTATAAATAATATTGGCGTAGTTTAGTTCAAAAAAATTATTTATATAGTGGACATTGAAATAAACGGGGTCCAGGGAACCCAACCGGGTATTTTGGAATTCCACTATAAATAAGAGAGGAGGCTCTCTACCTTGGTGTAAAATTAACTATTCACTCATTCTATGGATTGAAATCCATAGCCTATCTCTCCCCCTGCTCTCTAGAGAGAGAATGTCTCAATCCAAGATGCTCAGATCAAGATCTCTCTCAAGCATCAAAGACATATTGATGAGGTGATTGTTGGGACGTCGAAAGCGTCGTCAGATCTCTGCGCTAGCACCCATAATTTGACGATAAATTCTCCCATGGATTTTTGGAGTGCGTGTGGATGATCTAGAGGGATCCTATTTGGATCTTTCAGAGATGATTTCCATCAACTAGTTTCAGTTGATCGTAACTTTGGATTTGAAATGGGTATGTTTTCATTTTAATTTTTTTCTCTTAACAATTTACGCAATATCCTCAGACCACACTGGGTCTCAGATTTTCGGCGTCGACAAGTCCCATCGATCTGCTAATGAAAATTTTAAAATCCCCGGCCCACCGACTTCCGCTATGGGCCCTGGAACCTAACAGTGGTATCAGAGTGATCACGTATATTTTATGATCCAAATAAAATTAATTTTCATAAAATTAAGTAGAGGGTTCAAAAAACGGTCCCAATGGTTCAAACCGCGCGTCGATCCGATGTCGAATGACCAAGTTATGGACAATTTAATTTTTTGGATTGGATTGAATATCAGTTTGATCTCGGGTTCAAATTTTTATTTCATCTTTCCGAACTGATTATGTTTCAATTGGTTCATCCAAAATATATTTAATTGTGAAAATTTTAAATTTTACAATTTAGTAATTTGAATAATAATTTTATAATTTTAATAATATTTATTTTATTATTATTATAATAATATAATAATAAAATATTATTTCATTATAATAATTTTATTATTATTATATTAAAAGGCTATGGAGTATCTTTTAATTTTTTTGTGGAAACACATAAAAGAAATGTGTGGACTTGACTCAATTAAAAAAAGGGGTGGCAGGTCAAGCAAGCAAAGGGAAAAAAATAGGAATAGGGGGTCCACGTAGACCCCCTCCTTGGTCTTCCTCATGACACAAAGCAGCGCCGCATGAAGACCCCACAGATGGAATCCCCCCACCAGACCACCCTGCAAAGACCACCACCATCTTTGCCTCCTCTCCCCGGCGACCTGCTGCACCGCAAAGACCCATGCAACCTCACTTCCCTAGCGTGCCGCAGCTAGCTCCCACTTGCCTCCTACCTGGTAAGTCACTGAACCCTAGAAGGTCTGGCTGTACGATGCCCCCGCCCTACACGTAGTAGCATCCCCAGCTACCTGCGGCTCCTCCCAGCAGCTCACACCGTCCAGCAGGAGGCCGCGCTGCCCAGCCTTCCCCGGACCTCGCCGCTCCATCTTCAACCCAGCTCCCTTCGGAGCTGGTCTCCACCTCCTAGCTGCACCCACCAAGGTGCACCCCGTAAGCACCCCACCCTGCACAGTCATGTCCCAGCCTATGCCTAGTTCCCACTGGCGCACCTACATTGGCCACCCTCACCGTCGTCTTGTAGTCTTCCCGCACAGGCTGCCCAAATGACTAGCCTGCTCCCTCCAATGGAGCCACAACCTGCAGTGCTGGTGCACCTAGAAGGCGTCGTAGATCCTCCCAAGCCATAGCCTGACACTGCACCGACTGAAAACTCCTATTTCGCCCTACTAAACATCTCCCAAGTGCCCTGCTCGGTCTTCTAGGAGCACCGCATGTCGTTGCGCCATCGGTCAAGGTCTGAGAGGTACTTTTATTTTGTCTGCAAGCCTTTCCACGGGACAAAAGTTTTTCCCCGAAAGGGTCCAGGCGGACCTACCCAACCCGGAATGGGTTTGGGCAGATCGTTCTAGCCCATTTTGGCCCTGCACGGCCTCATAGGGTCCCGCGCGGGTTTGTCTCAACCCGCACATGCCCTGCTATGATGTTTCTAAGACCAGACATTTAAATTAATCAAAATAAATAAATTTAATTGATTTAATTTTAGTTTCTAAATTAAATTAATTAACATTAATTTTGGTTAATTACTTTAAAACACGGATGAAAAATTAATTCAATTTGATTATTAAATTGAATTAAGTTAAATTAATTTAATTTTGACATTAAAATTAAATTAATTCTAGGATCGATAATTAAATAAATTATTTGAATTATTTAATTAATTTAATTTAATTAAATAACCCTCATACTTAATTAATGAATTTTTAATTTTATCACACAATACCCTCATTATGGTCTTGAGAATCGACCTGTGTATGTTGCCTTTTATTTAATTAATTATTTTAATTTCATGCGATGCTTGTAATTAATTATTTGACGGTCTGCGCATCGTATTTCTTTTTCGGTTAAAATGTATAAGGACCTGTGTGTCCAATTCACTTGATGTAAATTTATATCCGAGTTTCCCTCATCTGTGTGTGAGTAATTTTGTACTTTGGATGAAGACAACGAATGACGTAGATGTTGTAAGATGACACGTGGATCCCACCAAGATGAAGCAGTACTCCAAGATGAGACGTGGACCGCACCAAGACGAGGTGATACTTCAGATGCAAAGCGAACATACAAGATGAGGGCTAGATGCATTTTGATTCAATCTTCAACTCATGTTTGATTCCCTTAGGTCGTTTAGATGCTCAAGACCAGTCAGGTAGTATTTTTCCTTTATGCGTTTATTTATTATTTTATGCATTTTAGAATAGCGGGAAAATACATAAAATAATAGATAATAAAATGCATAAGGAAGCGGCGTATGTTTTTCTATTAAAGTTTAGTTGTGAGTGCGACAACATAGATTAACAAGTTTAATAGAAATGGATCATATTCATCAAGAGAGAACCAATAAAACCCTAAAAGAAAATATTAAGTCACAACAACCTTCCATCATTCAAGTTTAAACGAAATTGGGTGTTCGAGGTGTCAGTCATTCCATAGCTGAGGGTGCCTCTTACTACCAGGTAGTTCTTATTTGAGTGTTGGGTTAACTTAAATGAAATTTTAGAAAATAAATATCCATAGCTATATTTTTGTAATTTTAGAGGCAAGCGATTAGTAAATCAGTAATTATTTTTGAAGTCGGGACTTCACTCAACAGATCAAGGAACTGTAAGTTAATGTGGTTGGTCAGCCAAAACCTTACCTTGGACCCTTCGAGTAGTGGCATAGCCATAGCTTGTATACTATGAGGGAGGTTTAGGGATCCTTTCCACTAGAATACTCAAGAGTATTCCAATTCTAGTACATAGGGTTTCAAGATTTCGAAAAATTATTGGGATACATTCAATGATTAAATTAATAAATTATGTCTAAATTGGTAATCACATTAAAGTAAAATCTGCTAAAGTTTATTTATAGAGAATATCAAGCAATACCACAATAAAACTACGATAAATATTAGAGAAACTTAATCTCTAAACTAAGTAGAAATTTTCAAAGAGTAGTATAGGCGCTCACACACATTACTACTATATCAGAAATTTAAGGTGCTTGTGTCCCAACATGTTAAACCACCTCAGCAAGCGAGGGTGTAAATGATTATAGGAGACTCATGAATTAAGCATATGATGGTTCTGTAATAATTATATCATCAACATCTGATGTTAGTTGTAGTCTCTATATCATGATATAGATGATATTACATGTAGTCTCATCTCCAAGAAGTTTACAAGGAGAAAGCAAAGCAATATTTGAATGTGATGATTAAACTCGTTTTGTGTAAAGTGAAAGAAAATTTACAATCTTTCATGCCATCCCATTCTTATAAATTTTACACCCAATTACTCTAGTATTTTTTAATGATAAAAACGAACGTTATATAGTAAGCGCTTCATTACCTTTAAAGTAAAATTCACCCAGTAATAAGAATACTGGAGATAACACCATATTTTATTCTTATGGCGAATAAATTGAATGAAAAAGGAGAAAAGTCCTATGGAAAGTTAAACCAAAGGAACATTCATCATGTCCTTCAAAGAAAAGTGGTTTTTTACTTAATAGGAGGTTATTTTCATCACCTATTAGAAATACATTTATGGAAGTTTAAAAATGCAATAGACTGAAATACTAGAAGCAATTACCTGCTTCTCATTCAGTTAATATTCATCAAATAAAGGTATTATTTTCTCACATAATTATTAGGTATTAAAATACAATATGATTTTAAAATATATGTATTGAAATACAGTAACCATGTATGTAGAGAAACATTACTAGAAGTAAAGTGTATTCTCCAAGTAGCTGAGAAAGGGTGATTCCTAAGTCAGCGGTGAGAAACACATAACTTCTAATTGCCAAGTGATTGATTCAAATTGAAAAAGTTGTTGAGTATAAACAAAACATTCAAGTGACCTTTTGGAAATCATGAGACATTATTCCATGTTTTGGAATGATTTTTTTTTGTAGTAATATACTCAAAAAATAGTTCAGACATACTTGAATCAAAGTCAATACATGATGAATACAAAATGTAAGACCTACCTAGTTGTGGCAATATGATTCTTTGTCAAGTAAAACTAAAAGTGGATGTCAAGAAAATACCCAGTATGGTATTTAGGCTCAGCATATCTAAACACCATTGGTATTATTTACATCCTTAGTTTAGACAAAGAAACCTTTAGAAATAAAGGTATGCCACAAAACTTCTGTGGTTAGTTCAACAAGAGAGTGTGAACTATTACAAAAAAAATATAGAGGTAAAGGTACTTCATAAGATTACTTTAAGTAATTAAGGAATTCAATAGTGAAGTATATTCATGGTCAGAAGATATGAGTTTCTTTGGATTAGTAGGTTGAAAAATAGAAAGAAAAAAAATATCTTGACCAAGCAATCATCGATCCTGATAATGCAGCGTGGAGTAATTCTTAAATGAATTTTACCTTATCTACATAACCGTATTGATGTTCATAAGGAGGATCAATGATAAAGTATTACATGTTTACATTGATCAACAAAATGTAGAATGGATAAATTACTAAACACACATTTTATACATCAAATTTATGATGTAAGTTGTATCAATGTTGCAACTTGAAGAAACTTCTATAATATTCCATGATATGCTTTTCAAATAATGGCATAAACCCATAAACAATATGAAAAATAAAATGAATAATGGATATAATATGAGTCAAAGTATGATGAAAATCCATTACATCATAGGAAATGTGTTAGGATGCAAAGAGTTTGTTAAGATATAAACAAAAATGCATCAAGCTAAACACATGGTGCATCTAAGTAATTATCCTAACAGTTTCTTAGGATATTACATAAATCCCTAAGATATAAAAGTTGTAGTCAAGTATTAGACTACATTTTTATAAGGGTACAAATCTTTATTAGAGATAGTGGGAGCGGAATTGACTTGGACTTAGTCAATTCTAGAGGTGCACAAATGGTTGGCATAGGAAAAAGTTCCACAAGTTCATATGGAATAGGCATGTTCTAGTGACACATACTGCATAGGAAGAATGAAACCATGGTGATGGTTTTATATTCACTATGGTTGGTGATATATTATTCATTAAGAATAATAAATCCTACAAGTAACCGGTAAAAGGAAATTAGCTAAGATTGAAAAAATCAATTAAAATTCAATATGGATTCCATGTATCAAATAGAAAAGGGGATTATAAATTGAATATTGTGGTGGGTATTCAAATGATAAGATACATGGATGGTACAAGCATGGTACCAATAAGGCTCGATTGGTTATACCAATTCAGTATGCCTAAATCTATTAGAATTTTACTTGTCATAGAAAACTTCTAAGATCATTCTATTTGTCATCGGATGTCATGATTATATTTCATGGAAGGTGTCTATACGACACAACCAAAAAGGGATGATGACACCAATGAATTCCAATGAAGGCTGCAAGTTACAGAAATCCAGTTCTGGATTAAAGTAAACAACAAGATCTTAGAGAATTCATTATAAATGAATCTTTTCCTTGTGTCTACCAAAGGTTAGTGGGAGCACCAATGTTTTCCAAGTGAAATATGTTCGAAAACATATGGAAAACAGATCTTGGTCTTATAGTTAGACAAGATCATATTAAAAGCAATTCTCCAATGATTTACTTTAAGTAGAAACCTATGTTCTAGGGAACAAGATCTACTGAAACAGATCTAACAGCTGCTTGGACCTAGTTAATCGTACATAAAGTGACATTTTATTGAAAAATACAAGTTAGAATAATTCAAGTTCAGAATTGTTACCAATTTCACATGGCTTAATCTCTCCGAGTTAACATGTTCAGAACATGGAAGAGATTAAATTTGTGAGTTGAGTACCATACGCTACAGCGATGGATCAATCACACATGCCAAGTTATGTACAATAATTGATATTTCTAGAATATTCTTTATAGTAGGCAGATATCAATTATATCCAAGAGCACTGCAAGTGAAGTATTAATAACTATCTTGTACTTTGGAAAGTACAAATAATATGTGTCTGGTATATGGAGAGGAAGGTATACTAGTTTTTTTGGGACACGAACTAGTAATACTTAGATCAATTTGATCTAGTATCGCAGTTATGCAAAGATGATGAGTGAGTCAAGATCATAAAAGATAGTTGTAGATATACCTATAAATACCAAGTACGTTGCATCTTCTAAGGAAGCTAAGAAGAAGTTATCAATCACAATGATTTGTTACGGTTCTTGGATTCACACCTAGTGAGAAAAATATTATAATAATGTAAATTATGATATTCTTACTAGCCATGTTGTCAAGTTATGACAATTGAAAAAAGTGATATACTCTTGGATACCTTATCTTGAGAAGTTTTACTCAAGGAGATGAGGTCACATACAAAATATATGCCATGCAGAGAAAATGTGGTAGGCCCAGTAGTTAAAGCCTTTACTCAGTAGAAGCATAATCTTTATCATGTCAGTAGCTAACAAGTTTGGTTAGCAAGTTGGCTCTAGTGCAAGTGGGAGTGTTGAAATAATGGGTTCCCTAGACCCAACTATGAAGTACATTTGATTACCATATCATGTATACAGTTAGTTATACATGATGTCTCTTACCATTATAGTGTAGACTTTTCTATATATACTATTATAATGGTAATGTCCAAAGGTTAATTGTCATGTCAAGAGGCTATAGAAGATCCCAGGATATAATGAGAACATCAAGATACCATGACACTAATCTTAAATATATGTTCTATAGTCTAAATACATCTTACTGACTGGACACAGTAGATGTATGACTATCAGGTGATGGGGGGTCATATGCATTGAGACTTCTTCTAATGAATTTCACACTTAGTGATATCTAGTAGTGAGATCAAGAGGACAAACCCACCAATAGGAACACCACATGTTTTGGTGTCATTGGTTGTTCCTATCTACGAACATGTGTATTGGTCTCCTAACTTGAGACCATTACCAATGTGTATCATTTGATTACGTACTTTGATGCTAGGAGAAATCCATGGTATTGAAACCGTGGTGAGGTAGCTTGTGTTGGGTTCCTCATTGACGGTATGAAATTGGATGAATGTTCAAGAAAGGATTTGTCACTTCCATGTGTAGGAAGTAGTATATATCAAGCATGGTTGATCAGGATGGTGCTGCCTTAATAAGTCTTCATCCAAAGCAGTACAAAGGTAAATACATCTGATAAGATCAAAAAATAGTAATGCAAGAAAAGGATGATGACACAAGTTTGTGTCCTACTTTATGAGATATTGAATGACAAAGAGATTATAGTACACAGTCAGTGTTCGTAGGATGGTAGTCGTTGCTATGACTATCCTTATCTCTTTAGGGGCCTTGAAGGGTTGCTAGACTCTGCTCTTGGTATGTGGATTTTATCCACTACTATCAAGATAAGGCCCTAGAGGGTCACACACAAGAGCGTATTCAAGAATCTTCCATATTCAGTTAAATAGGTATATGGACATAGTGGGCCCTGCCACGGGGTCCAAGTATTGTCCAAGTTGTCGATCACCAAATGAATTAAATAAATTCATTAATATTCAAGTTATGAATATTTTGGATTGAATTTATTTAATGTATTTACAAGTTTATTAAATATGAGAAAATATTAATCGAACAGATATTATTTTAATATTCATGGTTCGTTTAATATTAAGAGGGAAAACGAGTCGAGTTAAATGGATCGGGTTTTATCACGTAATATATTATATATATATTACAATTATGTGATAAAATAATAAATTATATTGGCACAGTTTAGTTCATCAAAATTATTTATTTAGTGGACATTGAAATAAACGGGGGCTAGGGAACCCAACCAGGTATTTTGGAATTCCATTATAAATAAGATAGAAGGATCTCCCTTGGTGTGAAATTCACTATTCACTCATTCCATAGAGTGAAATCCAGAGCCTCTCCCTCCTCCCGCTCTCTAGAGAGAGAATCTCTCGATCCATGATGCTCAGATCAAGATCTATCTCAAGCATCAAAGACATCTCGATGAGGTGATCATCGAGATCTCAAAAGCAACGTCGGATCTCTGTGCTAGAACCCAGAATTTGATGATCAACGATCCCGTGGATTTTTGGAGTGTGCGTGGATGCTATAGAGGGATCATACTTTGTATCCTTCAAGTGACGATCACCATTGACTAGTTGTAGTTGACCAGGGATTCAAATTTGAAACTAGTACATTTTCATTTTAATTTTTTTCTCTTAACTATTTACATGAGATCCTCAGACCACACCAGGGCTCAGATTGTCGGCATCAACAAGTCCCGTCAATCCGCTAATGAAAATTTTAAAATCTCTGGCCCACCGACTTCCACTAAAAGCCCCAGAACCTAACAAAACCATGCACCAACTGTGATTTTCCCTTTAGTTGAAGATGCACAATTTATCTTGGGCATTCACATGGTTTGGAAAAACTGTACACCAAACGTGTGCCTATCTAGGACCCATTTTCTTCCCTTACATAGTTTCTTGGAGATTCTAAATTTTTTCTTATAACCATTCAAAAACCATGAACCTCCAAAAAATTCTCTAAAACATGCCAAAACCCCTCATAACTTCCCAAAATATAACCCAAGAATTATAGAGACTCAAAATACATGAATAAAGGGTCATGAACCTAAAACTGAGGGTGATAAATTATCCCCACCATTTACCTATTGGTCCCAAAAAAGTAGTAAAATTATTTTTTCTTGAAATAGTTTGGTCCATTTCTCCACCATTTCCTTCTCATTCTTTAACATTTCATCCTAAATCTGACCATGTTTCCATAAAACCCAAACTAGACTGATACTTTTTCCACATAAGATCTTCTATTGACTATCCAAAATCTATGTCATCACATGAATCAATGTAATATATATATATATATATATATATATATATATGTCAACATGATCCCATAGAATCACATGTCCTGAATCAGGATGGTACTTCTTCAATGGAGATACATGAAACACATTGTGCACTAAGCTAAACCTTGGTGGAAATTCCAACTGATATTCTACCTCACAAACTCATTAGAGTATCTAAAAGGTCCTATATATCAAAGAGATAACTTTACCAACTTACCAAAATGTTGATTCTCAAGCCTTGGATAGATTTTAAAAAACCCCTAATTACTCACCTCAAATGACAATGGTCTTTGACGATGATCCGCCTATGATTTATGATGACTCTGATCCATCTCCATTATCTTTATAATCAACTGAGTATTGTCTATTGTATCTTTTACAAGGTTGGGTACAATTAGTGAAGTCTCACCTCTTTCTACCTGAAAAAGTAGAGAGAAAAAATGAAACCCATCCAATGCTTCAAAAGGAACCATATGTATCAAGGCCTGATAACCATTATTTAATGAGAACTCCACTAATTGTAAATTCTCTTTCCATAAGCCACTAAAATACATTATAAATCTATAAGCATGTCCTCTAATGTTTGTATTGTCTATTCATGTTTTCCATCTATTTGAGGATGATAAACCGTACTCATAGTCAACTGTGTTCTAAGGTCTTACTATAAGGATTTCCAAAAAAAGATGAAAATTTGTGGTCTTGGTCTGATATAATTGAGACTGGAACACCATGAATCTTTAAAATATCACAAATGTTGATTTTGGATATGTCCTCCATTGAATTAGTTTCATGAATAGGGATAAAGTGATCCAAGTTTGGGAACTAATTCACTATCACCCATATGGAATCATGTTTTTTAACCATCCTTGGTAGAAATTTTAGAAAATATATCACTATCTGGTCCCATTTTCATATGGGAATCGGTAAAGATTGAAACATACCTATTGGTCATTGATTTTCTTCCTTGAACTGCTGAAAAGTGAATAATATTGATACATAATCCATTATATTTATTTTCGTGGAATCCCATCGAAACTATACTTTCAATAATATGTAAATTTTCTAAATCCCAAGATGAAAAACCCATCTTAAATAGTGATATTCACTAAGATTTTTTCCCTAACAGGAAAAAGGTACAACCATATGATCTCTAAACCGAATCATTTAATTCAAATCAAGATTCCATCCCTCAATGGTCTCTCCACCATTGAGTTCTGACCTCATAGTAACACATTAGGGATAAAATTTGCAAACCTTGATAACTTACTGAACCAAATCATGAACAAACAAAAATAGAAAGAAAACTCCAAGATCACCTTGGTCTGAAAAATTGTGATGCATATACACTACTACTAACATTATTTTCTACTAGTCTAGTGCCACTTTAGGTAACTGAGCATATGAATTCCTACTCAATGCATCTACCAAATATTTCCCTTTACCCAGTGCATACATCAAGTCAAATTAAAATGTTTTTAGATACTCCATCCATTTTTTATATCTTAAATTCAAATCTCCTTGTGAGAATTTTTTTTAAAACTATTATGATCCGTAAACACTATAAATTTCTCACAAAAGAGGTAATGACGCAAAGTACTCAAAGCATAGACCACATCAGCTAATTCTAAATCATTTTTTGGGTAGTTTTTCATAAAACTAAAACTATCATGAACCATACGAAACAACATGATCTCCCTACATGAGAACACATAACAACCCAGATCCCTATGCATTACAATTGACTACATAGCCCTATATATACTCTATAAACATGAGGATAGTAGATTATATAAGTCTGACCTTAATTTCTTAAAAATATTTCTGACATTCACCATTACATTGAAAATAAACACTTTCCTCCTCAAAGTTGTCATTTATGATGTCAAAAATGATAAATCAAATAATAGTAGTTGTAGTATCCAACTATTCCATAGAAAATAAATATCACAAATACATTATTCGACAGTTTCCATGAGATAACAAATTCTATATTTTCTGGATCTACATAAATACATTTTTCAGAAATTACTTGGACAACAAAATTTACCTATTGTATCCATAAATCAACCTTTGATAACATGGAATATAAATGATTCTCTGAAAAGATACACAACACAATATCCAATTATTTCTCATAATCCACTTCTGTCTTAGAATACATTAGTATATCATCAAAAAACACCACCATAAAGAAATCCATATACATTTGAAAGATTCAATTCCTCAATTCCATAAAGATGGATGGTTTATTCATAAGACCAAAAGTAGTAACTTAATATTCATAATGTAAGTATCATATTCATAAAGATATCTTTGGAATATCTTCTTTTAGAACTTTCAATTGAAGATACCCTAAACATAATTCCATTTTAGAGAACCATTGGGGTCAACTCAACTGATCAAACTGGTCATAAATTCATGTAAGAGGATACTAATTCATTATCATAACATTTATAATCTTACAATAATCCCAATAAAGACTAAGAGTTCTATCCATATTCTTTACAAAAAAATCAATGCTTCCCATAGATACATGCTTGTTAGAATGAATCATGTTCTTTCTAACTCTTATAACTAAATTTTCAATTCTCTCAAATCTATTAGTGTCATCCAATAAGAAAACAGTTAGATAGGATAAACCCCTTATAGGAGATCAATTGTAAACTCCAATTCTTGTTTGGTTGGAAACCCTGTGAAATTATTGAGAAAATTTTTAGGAAATTGGTTTAAAATATTTAGAAAATATCTATTTCCAATCTCATCCTTAAATAAAAAGCCATGTGCTTCCAACTGATATGAGATAGTTCCAACCACCGGTGAAAAAAAGTACTTATCTATTTAACTTTACATCCCAATGTCCTCTAAAGAGATTCTCAACACCATCCAAAGATGTGGAACTAAACATAAAATCATAACAATTGATGTGATATTTAAATGATTTCAAAAAATCCATACCAAAAATCAATTCATAGACATCCATATCAAGCATAGAGAAATCCAAAATAAAATTATCCATGTCGTTTGTTAGAGGATGATATTTACACATGAAGGATCAAAAATCTCTTTGATCACGAAAATTTTTTAGTTTTAAAACTAAAGGAATCATCTCAACACAAAAAATTATATTATCAACAACTCAAGAATAAATAAATGAGTGGGATATGCATGTATCAAAAAAATATTTCATAAGGGTAGAATTGCGAAGAATTATAACTCTCTCTTTAAATGGACTAGATTGATTATCTATGATCATTTTCTCAACTCCATACCATTTTTTACTCACTACACTCTGGTATTTTTTACCCTGTTAAGATTGCATTGGTTAAGGATTCATGGTGTTCCAAGAATCACCTTGGTTCACTCTATTATGATGATAAGAATTATTTTTATACACATGTATCATTGAAGAATGAGATGCCTGAGAAACATGATATGTGTCTCTAGAACCTGATCATGGAGAACTGTAAAAATAACACTGAATATGTTCCATCATATTATAATAGTGATATGTTGTAGCTGGTGTCTTAAAATATTGATTTATATGGTCGAAGGAACCACATTTAAAATATCCTGGATTAATTTTCAATTAAGGAGAAAGATTTATAGATTTATTGGGTATATTATGAAGTATACTACCACTCTAGAAGTTGTTTTACTTATTTTTATTGTTCACATTATTATAATTCCCACCCATTCTTATAGAAATAAACATACTCCCTATAATTGTATTTCCCAAGATATCTCCTTCTTCCATCATCGATCTATTTAATATTGTTTTATAATCCATTATACAATGAATAAAAATCATTGAGAGAATATCCATCCTTAAGCATGATTCAAAAATGGGTTTCTTCAAGGATGAACTTTCAACAACTTCAAGGAAAAAACAGACTAAATACATAAATTTGGATGCTTACTCTTTCACCATAAGATTCAATTTCTTTAAACTGAATTATTCCATTATTATAGTAATCTGAAAGTTTTGAGGATACAATTTTTTTTAAAAAGTTCCTTAAAATATTAACATGTAATTCCTTGGTCCAATTTAGCTTGATTATCTAATTCCCCCCATTGGTGTTCCAAATCATCCAGCATATGAATTTCCAACTTTACTTTTAGTTTTTCTAGTGTCCCAAGGAAATAAAATATTTGATTCATCCAATTCAACTAGACATTTTCTTTTTTCGGCTCAAAATCCCCCCAAAAGATGGGTGGACTCTATTTTTTAACGGAACCAAATGGTCCACTTTTCATGGTTCTTCATTCCAATTACCCTTATCCATGGCTTGAAAATCCCAGACAATGCTTCATACCATCTATTACTTCAACTATTTATCAAGTGAAAACACATTCTTAGTAGCCTCCTCTGATTGGTTTCTATGACACATACCCTATGCCATACACTATAACTAGAACAAACTCCATTTAGTCTCACTCATTAGAAACTGAAGTCTTAACAATTTTAATTTACAAAATCAACACATATAATAACATATTTTTCCATAATTCAATAATTTTCAATATTTCAACCATTTTTGAAAACACTGAAACAATTCTTTTCAAAATCAACCATTTTCACTATTTTAAAAAATACACAATTTTTTTCCAATTCATAAACCATAGAACTCAAAATTAACAATGTAGTCCTATTGTGAGTTATTATAATCAATTCATATCATTTAACTCTCATCGGATCACCCCAATATGATTAGGTCAAAAATCACCTAGATTTGTCTTAAAACACTCATGTACCCAAACACCCTAGTAAATTAATATTCAATACAAATTGGTTAGTACACATTTTTATTATCTTCATTTCAACTTACAAAAATACTATATCCTTGATACCATACAAAGAGAAAAAATTATTACATTTAAAACTCTAGGAACAAAAAAATCTAACACTATTTTTCCCAAAATGAAAGACAAACCGACCAAGGATGATATCATTTCTTATATCACGGACCAAACAAGTTAATACCATTTGTAAAATACCACCCCTTATCATTGACTTGAGAATAGGCTAAGGTCTTACTAGGACTTAGGTGACATCCCCAAGACACCAAAGGTTGATAATAAATTCTAAGGGACTCAAGAATATTTGGGGGAAAATTTTCCCTTTAAAGGATAAAACATCCAAACTATATAACCAACAAAAAAACTCTCTATGATGCTCGATTAAAAATATAACCCAAAAAATAACCAAACAAACAAACCAATTTTGAGTAAAAGTGGAAACCAAAATAAATACTCAAAGGGGACCAAAAGACCACAAAAGTCAAAACTCCAAAGTGTCATCAACCAACAACAACCAAATCACTCCAAGATCCAACACAAAATATGAAGCCCAAGGTATCAAGAAGAATCACTAAAGAACTAAGATACCTTAACATTACCTGTGTCCTGAAAGATGATATCTTCAAACCCATAATAGTACCCAAGTATAGGGTGAGTCCAACATCAGTAGGATTTTTCCAATGACATCCCAACTCACTCCACAAGGAAAACAACGTGTGAGAACAATTTATAAAATAGTTTTAAGTAGTAAAAATAGTTTCCAAAAAATCCATAAACAGTTTTACATGGAAAGAAATAAACAATGTTTAAAAAAATTTTAAAATCATTTGGTATACTCATAATCATGTCTCCACACACACCATGCATGTCCAGGGGATAGTTCTATACTCATGAGTGGTCTATCATTGATCTACCAAGTTGTTAAAAGTTGACCAATACTAAGTTCCACAATGGAACATTCCCCTTCTATAGGGTCACATCTAATGAAAATAACCTCACACCAACCATGTATACCAAAATTTATGTAAACCATTACATAAAACTTTATTTCCTTAAATCATTTCAAAAAACCAATTCTATTCATTAAAAAACCATAATTTTAAAATCATCATTTTAAATTTATAAATAAAAGGTTTTTTTTCTGAAATCCAACCAATTTTACAACAATTTTCCAAATATAATACAAATAAGGATTTACACCAGGAATCACAAAAGTATTTCATCAAAATTTTAATAAAAAAGTTTAATTAAAACTAATCCTTAAGGTTCCAAATCAAGTTGAGTCTAGAGAGAATACACCTACCTCTCAACGGTTGGCAGAAACAAATAAAATCACAACAAAACTTTAAGATTCAATCACAACCCATGTCCCCTTCACTAGATCCAACAATATTTCATCATAAAACCATTCCTAACACATATATATATATCCAAAATGGACTATATTTATGGTTTTGATAGAGATAAGACCACATATCTAAGTAGAATAAGGAATAATGGGTATTTATGATGAACATGGGACTACAACACACTTTGATCCACCAAAGGATCCCTCCCGAATCAAAGGGGATCATATCTCATGCCTTCGGAGAAAAATTAATTTGGGTTATAGAAGAATTAGAGGAAAAACGATGGTCAGAAGGGTTAATTCTCATTAGATCCACAATTTAAGGAGGTACAACTGTACACCACATGGTTAGGCTTCATGGTTTGGGAAAACATGTTCCAACTATGTGGTGATACTCTCTTAAGACCACACCTCACATGGTTTTCTCACATTGTTAGACAAATCATGAACCGACCTTGATTTTTACCTTTATTTCGAGACACATGGTTTATCATGGTAATTTTAACTATTTACAAAAACCTTTCAACAACTGTACACCTAGACAATACCCCATCTTTCCATTTTCACAGTTTCATAGATATGTTTCATAGTTTCTACTAACCATGAACAAAACATTCCCCTATAAAAATTCCTCCAAACATGAAAAAATCCCTCAGAACATCATGAAACTTAACCTGATCATTATATAGACTCAAAAATAAATGAATAAGGGGTAATTTATCTAAAATAGGGGGTGTTGCATAATAAATAGTCAATATTTCCTTTTCTCACTCATGTTGAAGTAGGTTCCCTAGAAACAAAAAACTTTGTACTTTTTATTACATGCATATTATAAGATCAAAATATTTATTGAATATATTATCACATAATGATTTTTCTTCCACATAACACTTATTTGGTAAGGACCTTAGAGTATGTATCACATTAAAAGACATAGAAGTTCCCTAATATAATGATATCCTCTAAGTGATATGACAATATTCTTTAATACATGTTCTATGATAGGATTACATTATCTAACAAGATGAAAAGTATGTTTGATGGTCATATATTCAATGATAGTAAATTTTTGACGCTTCTCTCTTAAATTTAGCACTATTTAATCTCAAAGATTGGATGTTATGAGAACATAACCACATGTAGGAATTCCATATCTTACATGAAATTAGATATTATTATCCGTGAGCATGTACAATGATCCTTAGACATGAGATTATTATTAGATCATATTATGAGTCATGAACATTTATTTATTACCCATATCGATGATGAACTATGATCATAAAATAATTTCACATAAATCCATTTTTATTTAGAATCACTCCATTGATCTATATATATACTATAGAATTCCATTCTAGGTTCATTGTCATTAGAGTCACTAGGGAGGAGAGAGGAGGTTGAGAAATATTGGAGATAAGGGAACAAGCCATAAAAAGGGTTAAATACCAATTTTTTTAAGAAGATAGTTTTTTGGATCATGGTGGAAGATAGAGATAGACTCATCTTCTTCCTCCCAAGTCCGAATCTCATACATTCATGCATTCTTCCATCATAGGATTTTATTTTCCATTGTTACAATTTTCACTTTGATTAGTTTTATTTAAGGGTTTATGGAGTGATAAAGTGTTAAACTATTGGGGGTTGGAGGGGGACATACCAAATTTCGTTGAAAAAAAATGAAAAAACCAAAATGAAGATCAAGAAATGAAAATGATCTGAGTAGCAGAAGCACACATGAAATAGAATAAAGTTGATATAAAAAAATAGAACAAAAGGATATTTGTGGAAAGTACATAACACAAATGATTTATGTGGTTTGAACCAGTTTATTCCTACTACACAGTAAGAATACTATAACATTTTTTTATTATTATTTAAAACAAAATAACATAAAACATACAACAGAGAAGAAGAAAACAGAGAGTAACACATGTCGACCAAGAAAAAAAATCTAAGAATAGGGGCTTCATCACTATAGGAACTAGATGTGAACCCTGATTTAAGGATTGCAACATATTTCCATGATCTGGATGGACTCACACACACCAAACCCACACAAATACCATAAAGATAAGAAACTAAATAAAAAACATAGCCAAAGCATAAAATAAATAAGTTCACAAGGATGAAACCATTGACAGATCCTGAATTTTTTGATGGAGAAAAATAATGTCAAGGTTTTAAAATATTGAAGAGGATGTGATCCAGACATATATTTCAAGGGTTGATTTCTCCAATGAATATGATGAACAGAACATGCATTCATAGGTATCAACGAGAATCACCATATCTCAAACTTCTCTCTCAAAACTGTCTTCTCTCTCAATCGAAGCCAAAGAAACCAAAGTAAACTACTATAAATAGGGGATGTTGGGTTCCTTTAAACATGAAACTTTTATTTGTGTTCACTAAAGAAAAAAAGTCTACCAATCATGCCCCCACCCCCACATGCACTCCCCCCCTTGCAACCCTATCCGCCTGTGAAAACCCTACCCCTCACCGACACTGCCACTCCCATGCCGCTTCCTATTCTACCTCCACAACCTCGAGGACATCCCACCCCCTCACGCACACCCATTCCCATCCCGAACTAGAGATATTACCATCCATCCACCCTATAAACCCTCTCCACCACACATGTTGCATTCACCACAACAACTAGATCCACTGCTTCTTCCACCCATCCGCCCTCACCACCCCCACTCCCCTAACCCTCATTACAAACCTTGTAGGGTTGCCTCTTCCACCCATACTATTTTCATATCATTTCCCTTTCAGAACTGTACCACCATCACTTTTGATCCTGGTTACTGCTGCCACCCCCTCTCTTCCACTACTCATGATCTCACTTATACCCCAGATTTGTCATGTTATTTGAGTTAAAACTTATGATTCGTATATGGATTTACTTGGTTCAAAATTTTATATATAATTTCATAACCATTGAAATTAATTATTCAGCATTAAATCCATATAGTTTTGGTTAACAATTTTTATGCATTGGGTTAGTGAGGGATATAGACTTTTTCATTGCATTTGTTATTAAAGAGATATTTTTTTATAATGACGTCTCTTTGAAATATTTTATCACTTAATGAATTTTATTATGTTGTGAATATTCATATAATTATATATTTTATTTAAATAATTATGTAATTAATTTTCAATTATAGTATATATGATCATTTACATATGTATGAATAGTATTTTAATTGGATATTATATGTACCATGTTAATGTTTCATATTTTGGTATATAATGTGCTCTGATTTAATATGGTTTTTTATACTTAATGTTTTTATAAGTTAATTAATGTAATACATGTGGGAGACTGTAAAATTATAATTTTTAAGAAACATTTAATATTCATTGCAATAATTAAATAAACTAATATTTTAGATATATATATTAAAGCATTAATATAACAGTTACCCACATTATTGGATAATTAATTAAAATGTGCTTTGTTTTTTTAAAATTTATCCGTTAATTTATTAATGAAATCCATGTTGAATAAGTAGAAATTTAATTTATGGATTTTCATTAATATATTGATTAAATGTAAAAAATTTAATGTATCAATTAAATGCCTCAATTTTATACCTTAAAGTGTTAATGGTAAATACATATATGGATTGATGCATTAATGCTTTGTATAATTCACATTTATGGAAATAAAATAGAGGCTTTGATTGGATTGACACGTGATGGATTGAATCATATATTTTAGTCGATTAATGGTCTATGATCTTATCTTGAGTAGTTATATAAACTGTTTGACCATAAAGTGATATATTATTCATTGTAAGACTTTAAAAAACTATATTAATACTCCTTCATTTTTCTTTCTCTTATGAGTTTTGATCAACCAATTTTTAAAGAAACAAAATCATGGATTTGACAAAAATGAGTGGTATATTATTTTGGTGTGTAATGTTTTCAATTTATTAATATATTATAATATTATATCTTAGAAATTTGATTAATTAGGGATGATCAATATGTATTATTTTCTATTATAATTCTCTCAATTTGAATTATTAAACTATTATTTACTTATTATGATAATTTTTTTATTTATCAAGAAAATTTAAACTGAAACCAGCAGCCCTTCATTTTATCTTGGACCACCGAATGGATAATATTTTTATTCATAATGTTATATTAGTTTATATATTTATAATTTTTTGAAATTGAATTAAAATTAAGTCAATCACTCTAGATAATTATTTATAATTTTATAGTACATGGATGTAAAAAAATAAGAAATCAATTAAAAATGAAGAACTGGGATGATGAGGATGATACCTTGAATTCATTATTTTCTCAAGGTGTGTAATCTTTGGGGTTTAAGGATTGGGTTGTGAGGATTAATTGATTGATCTAGACCTAACAGAGTCCCCACAAAAATATATTTATTTTCTTTTTTTATATTTAAAAAAATATTTATTTTGACAACTTATTCATATTTTATAATTCAGACAAAATGTTGTCTTTATATTTACTTATCCTTTAACTAGATATTCTTATTTCCTTATTTATTAATAAGTTTAACAAAAATAATAGTTTTTTAACAAAAATATATCTTAGATGAGTTTTATTTTATATATTTATTTGATTAACATTTTATTTCTCTTAAATTTTTTTATCCATACATGTTTTATAAGTATCTCTCTACAAAATATTTAGCCATATACAAAATAATAATTTAAAAAATTATAAATAATTAAATATAACTTAAAATATGATGATCATGTAATTTTTTATTTTTTTTCTTGTTTTTGATTAGTATGAATTGAATTACACGTGCCATTGGTTAGTCTATATTTTCAATATATTTTGTGATATGAAATTATAAAAATGCATGCAACATGAATTCTTTTGTAAATGTTACTTCTTGTTGTACATATATGAATATGGATAAAAGTTAGATTGATATTATAAGTAGAAGTTATAAATAATATTTATAGGGAATTATTTAGTTCATTTATTTCACTAGAGGATTTTAATGTGACTATATTTGTTTTCCATGTAGAAAATGTGAAAATAGAAATCAATTCATACAAGATACCATGAGGGAGAACCTATTCTTGAATGGGTTTCTGGAAAATTATAAGAGTTGGACTCGTCATGTGAAGAGTATATTAGTTGTCATCATATAGAAATATTTACTCTGGATATTGATGCAAGGACAACTAATTTGATTCACGAAATGCTTACTAAAATGATACATGGGCTATCGCTTGAAGGCCTTAACATCTCGAATTTTGAGACCAGTGAGATCAATCTGTTCTATAGTTTAGATCATGATTCATTGAGATTTTATGAAATAATTCATGATGCATAAACTGAATTATATTATAGGTGTATTTCTTACAATAAAATTTCATTTATTGTGGTGTTGTTTCACTCAAATACTTTGAATCAGTGTTCAGGTATATCATTCGACATGTTTTTTGTATTTTTGAAAAAAGTAATCCATGCTAATGCTAATATTATTTAGTCATATTACTATGATGATAATTTCATAGAGAACTTATTTTTCACATGTGAGACCATAAATGCATGTGAAAACAACTGTATACTGTTTAGAAATGAAATTGTTCATTTAGATAATTGTACGGTCCGTGACACTTCCAAGTGGAATGATAATAGGGGAAATCAGACTCATCAAAGTCAGACTATGAAATAGGGGAAATTGATTTTCATAAACAAATTTCATTAATTTACACTGAATTTGAGGTTGAAAATATTATTTATGCCTTATAAAGGATTTAAATTAATGAGATGGCACTTTGAAAGAAATATGAAAAAGTGATATGCTAATCCACCCAATAGACTCTCTTTCATGGTATGATTTTGATCAGAGACACCCTGCCTTTGCTAAAGATAGTGGTACTATATAATTTTGGTTGGAATTAGATGGTTTCAATCCATTAAAGTATATGGTTGGTGAAACTAATAGAACATGGACCATGTTGTTTGTTCAGTATAATCTTCCTCCATGTATTTGTATGAAATAATAATTTCTATTACTTTACACTCTTATTTGTGGTCCTAGAAGTCTGAGGGAAAATATTTATGTTTACATTTAGCCATTAATTGATGATTTTAATGAATTTTAGGGTGATGGTGTAATGAGATAAGACTATGAACATAGTGAAATATTCAAATCGAAGGCTGTTTTAGTATGGACAATCATTGAATTCCCATATTATGAAAATTTATTAGGTCAGAGTATGATAAGGGATTTTTCTTTCCCTTTCTACAATAAAAGTAAAAAATTTAAATTCACTAAAAATTGTAAAAAATGGGAATACATGAATAATATACATTTTCTTCCCTCTGATCATAGGTTCAAAAAGAATAGAGTATAATTTTATGATTTTAGAGAATTCAACCCAGAATAGAATACCAGGATAGGAGTAGAAATATTATTGCAAATTGAGGAAGAAAATGGCCACATGGTATAATAATTTCAATATTTGGTGGATCATCCATTACCCAATATTTGTGGTGTGGGTATACAACGCAATCATAATTGGAAGAAGAAAATTATTTTTTTAATCTCTCTTACTAGAAAACTAACAAGCTAAGGAATAATCTGGATGTCATTCACAATGATTTTTTTTGTGATAATATATTGTGGACCATTTTAGGTTTCATTTAAAAATAAAAGGACCATGTCAATGTATGATGTGGTTTAGAAGAAATGGGTTTAAGGAAACAATTAAATTTATAGTTGGATGAGGAAAACATGACGTACATTCCTGCTGCATAGTATAAAATTATTAAAAAAGAGAAAGAGAAATTTCATTCCATTTTGACGATGCTCAAGGTGCATGATAGTTACTCTTATAATATTTACAATTGTGTGAATGTGATGATCATGAAATTCCAAGGGTTGAAAATCCATTACAATCACATACCACATTATTATTTTATTCCAATCACAATTCATGATTATTTATTGCCCACTTTTTTCAGCCATTGATTGACATGTTTAATTTTTAGATAGATTTGTTTAAGAAATCAGTGAATGGGTGATTTAAAAAAATTTCATGATAGAATTTTACTTATACTTTATCACATGAAGAAACTATTTCCACCCTCATTTTTCAATGTTATGATTCACTTAATAGTGAACCAAACTTATGAAGTAATGGATGTTGGTCCAGTGTAATTCATATGAGTGTATCTTATTAAGTGGTATCTGAATACATTGAAATGATTCTTATATAACATAGCTCATGCAGAGGAATCAATAGAAAATGTTTAATTTATGGATGAGTGATGTTATTAATTTTGATGTTATTCATTTATTTATAAGATTTTATTTACTACCTTTACTTATTTTCTATGAAAAGTGCATAATTGGTATGAAATAATAATGTTTTAATATTAAATATAATTTTGGAGCATTATTTGAATTAATCCAAATTCAAGTCAGTTTAATGTTTTAATCATAAATATCATACTAATGATCCAAATTGTATGATTCTTGTTTTTATGATCCTTATTAAATTTACAACATATCATTATAAGGAAGCTTTGGCCAATTCGGCAATTTGAAGGGTCATATAGTCCACACAAGAAGGCCTAAAAATATGTGAAAAAACTGGACCATCCACGATGCTTGAATTTATGGGCTCAATCAAGAAACCAAAATTTTATGAGACTCCAAAATGTGTTATTGACTATCCAAATGGACCATATATAAAAATATCAAGGTCCAACTCTAATAAAAATGGGCCCAAATGATTCTCTGAACTTCAGCCCACCATTCTTTCTCGAAATTAATCTTTTCATACAATTATTGAATTTTAACCTAATATACATATCCATTCGATCTAATATTTTTCAATGTGAAAGATAATATATAGTTGGAATAATTTTTAGAAGAAATGGTTCAGATTTGAGGGCATCTTCCTATTCAAAAACCCATTCAAATTTTGGCCTTCAAAAAATTCGGGATTGAAATGGACAAATTAAAATTGATTAATAAAATCACCATAACATTGGATCCATAAGTCCAATGGATGAAAACTTTTTTGGATAGACTCTAAACATTAATATATATAACTTTAAAGAAGAAAATTTCTCTATATTCATCTTTCTGGATTATTAAATTGGAGAGCCAAGTGGATGGGATGATTTGGAATGAAAACAATCCAACTCCTTGGGATATAAATACATCCCCCACCTATCATTGTAAAGGGTTGGTATTTAAACACTTAATGAGGATGTTTGGCATGAATATATTCTTGAAAAGGTCCTGGGAGGTCTTTCCTTGATCTTTTTTCAATGATATATACCTCTCCTATACTTTTATTTTCATGTTCTTTTCCGTTCATTTTCATTTTTAATATTCTAAGTGTTTTATTGTAATTTTGTTTCAATATGAACGAAAGTTTCTTAATAATCTATTATTCTCTTATAACTTCTATAGTTTAAAATTAATGTTCTTAAAATAGTTTAAATCATGTTGAAAAAAATTCTATTCTTTCTTTTTCTCATTCAATTAAAGTGTTATTTTACCTCTCTTCACATTTCATGTGTGTGTTCGGTGGACTACTCTTATCTTGTCCCATTATTTTTATTTTATTTTAAACCCACCACCATAAGCATTCCAACCAGATTATAAATCACCCAAATGGACGAGTAAATATCTCATTGGGGTGTTTCATAATTTGGGGATGTTTAGTTATTGAGAGATTTTGTTTATTTAACTTTCTTTGAATTGATATTATGTATTTCAAATAAAATATGTTATGGATTAATGAAATATTTGGGACATGTGGATTCCATGGATTATGGGAACCAAAAATACACATGGGTTAATGAAATAATGAAACTTCCATTAATGAAATTTTATAACAATTATAACCCTTGTTAAGGCTTGGATTAAAGCTAAATCTTGGAATTCTGATTGAAATCATCTTGTGAATTGGATATTAGTTAAATGAAATGTTTTCCAAAGCTCAATAATATAATAATATTACATCCATAATATTTAACTCACCCCAATATTTTAAATTATAAAATAAAATTTCATCATTCAATCATTTTATTTAAACTCTGCAACCCCCCCTAATGAAAATACAAATCAATTAAAACAATTGACAATTAAAAAGTATCATCATCAAGGATTCGACCCGAGTGCCTCTATACAGATTAGCAGAGAACTAGAACCTTGAACGGTTGATAGGTGAAAATAATCCATGCTTCAAATGGCGCCGTTTACAGGGATGGTACTATTTGTAGTCATTAGTTTTTGATTTTTGAATTTTTTTTAAAAAAATAACCAAAAAAATCTAAAAAACACAAAGAAAAACCCGCCTTCTCATAAACATCATAAACAGAATAAACCAAAAAGAAAAAACCATCTTCCTCATCCTTCCCAAAAATTCCTGAATTCCCCATATCCTACCAAACAATCCATTAGATTTGTTTGACCCAGAAATCAAGAAAAACTGTTTGTCAACTTAGAAGGGATATAATGGATAATAAAATCACTCCAGATCCAATCATTGTCTAACCAATTGTTCTAGATATAGATAATCCTAGGGAAGAAACCCTTAAAGAACTCAGTACCCCTGATATGAATTACCAACAACTTGGTATTCAATATCCAAATATTGAGGCTAATTTTGAACTCATATTGGGTTTGATTCATCTTCTACCTCATTTACATGGGCTAGCCTATGAGGATCCTCATTTTCACCTCAAGGAGTTCCAAGTGGTGTGCTCTACCTTGAAGCCTCAAGGGGTTTCTGAAAAAAAAGTCCAACTTCAAGAATTCCCTTTCTCGCTAGTTGAATATGTTATGTCATGGATCTACTACCTCCCTTCTAGTTACATAACCATGCGGAATGACATGAAGTGACTCTTCTTAAATAAATTTGTTCCTACTTCTCATACTACTTCTATCTGAAAATAAATAATTGTATTCGTCAATTCCCTAATGAATCACTCCATGAGTATTGGGAGAGATTTAAAAAGCTTGTGGTAACATGCCCACACCACCAAATCGCTGACCAACTCTTGATCCAATACTTCTACGATGGGTTATTGTCTATGGAGAGAACATTAATTGATGCTGCAAGTGGAGGTGATCTTGTTGACAAAAATCATAGAGCTTCATGATATCTCATAAGAAATATGGCTTAAAACAGGAATCAATTCCATACTCAATCACATTCTCAAGACAAATAAGTCTAAGAGAATCAATCCATAGATCCAAACAAGATTTACGAGTAGATGAGTGAACTTATAGGTCTTCTGAGACAACTATAGATGAATTCTAAAGCCCCAACCTCATCTTCTCCATAATCTATGTTCCTTGGACCTATCAATAACTGTGGAATTTTTTGCTCACCATCTCATCCAACTGACACATGTACACAACTTCAAGAGGATCCATCTGATTTAATGGGACCAATGGGGATCAATGTAGCATATGCTCAGAGGAACACCAACCCTCAATAATCAGGTCAGTTCATTAGAAACTTTAACCAACCCCACCATGATACCTTCTCTTCTACCCTTAACCAAGTCTTGAGGTATGGTAATATCATTTCTCACCCCCTCAGTTCCCTCCTCCAAATCCAAACCAATTACAATATGGTCAAGGTGGTGGTAACTTCCAATAACCATATTCTTTTGTTCCTCAACCTCAACAGATCAACCCTCATCTTGCTCCTCCTAGATTCCACTATCATAATGAGCCTTATTAATTCCCAACCTAATATAAGCACTTTACCAAGAACCAAAATCAAGGTAATCCCAATATGGGACATGCCACTTCTTCCAAGAAACAATGGGAAAGCACTATGGAAGATCTTTCCTCCTTCACCCATTCTAGCATCAAAAACATTGAAACCCAAATTGGTCAACTTGAATCCCACCTTATCCAGCAACGACCATCAAATTTTTCCCAAATCCCAACTCAACTATTACCCAACCCCAAGGGTAATGTAAGTGAAATTTAATTTAGATTGGAAATTTTTTTACAAGCCTCAGGATGGATCCTAAAATGAACCTTTGGCTATTGATCATTAAAAATAAAAGAAAAAAATCCAAATAATGAACTCGAAGCAACTCCCTCACCTCCTTCTATCCCTCTAAGGAACTCAATTCCTTTTCCTTAAGCCATTTCTAAGCCAAGGAAATACTTTGAACCAGATCCTAAAATGATCTACATGTTTAGACTTGTTGAAGTCAACATTCCCCTCTTAGATGAAATAAAACAAATTCATAATTATGCCAAGTTTCTTAAGGAATTGTGCACTCATAAGAGACAACTTAGGACCATTGACAATGTTTCAACAAAATAGTCTATACCCATGAAGTGCAAAGATCCTGGGACCTTTACAGTTCCATTCTAGATAGGAAGTTCAAACTTCGATGATGCACTCATAGACCTAGAAACCTTGATAAATTTAATTCCTAAATCCATCTTCTCCAAACTTGGTCTAGGTCTCTTACACCAAACATGTGTTTTCATCCAATTATCCAATCAAATCATATCCAGTCCTGACAGAATAATTGGGGATGTCCTTGTACGATTTAATGATCTTATCTTCCCAGCTGATTTCTATGTCCTTGAAATGGAATGTGAGATGACCTCTTCTTGATCTACCATAATTCTAGGAATACCATTCCTACAGATAGCTATAACTAAGATTGATGTCCATGCGGGCATCTTATCCATGGAATTTGGTGACCGACTGGTCAAGTTTAATATCTTTCAAGCCATGAGATACCCATCTAAGGATCACTTTGTATTCTCAATCCATGCTTCTGAGGACACTTATAAGAGTCAATTAAACCCCATTCCATCATGTTCATCATGTACTAATGAGATTGGAGCTTTCAAAATTTTCACCATGATTAACTAAGTCATAAATGGGGAAGTTGATGTGGACCTCTCATTCATAGACTCCATCAATCTAGAGGATCTTGAAAACTCTATTTAATCCCATCTCAACTCTGATATCTACTATTCCACAGTGGAAAGTATTAAGGAAAATGAATAAAAACCAACTGAAATACCTTCATTGATTCCTAAGTTTTCTATCCCACAAATTAATGATGAGACTGATCTGAAACCTCTTTCTAAACACCTAAAATATTCATTCCTCTTCAATGATCACTCTTTTCTTGTCATTATCTCTATAACACTTACTAAAACCGATGAGTCCAAACTTTTTGAGGTGTTTTAGGAAAAAAAGGCCATAAGTTAGAACCTAGATGACATACCATGAATCAACCCTACCCTTTTCATGCATCACATACATCTTGATGAATCATACAAATGAATCAAACAACCACAAAGAAGACTCAATCCACTCATCCTTGAGGTAGTTAGGTAAGAGATTAACAAGCTTATCCAAGATGGTATTATCTTCGCAATTTTTGATAGTGAATGGGTTAGTCCAAGTCAAGTGGTAACTAAGAATGGTGGGGTAACTATTGTCACAAATGAACATGGGGAGGCAGTCACAAATCGTGTGAAAAACAAAAGGATTTTATGCATCGATTATTGGAAATTGAATGCCAAAACATGAAAAGATCACTACCCTCTTTCTTTACTTGATCAAATTCTTGAATGATTAGCTGGAAATTCACACTATTTCTTTCTTGACGGATACACCAGCTACTTCCAAATCCCAATCGCTCCTCAGGACCAAGAAAAGACTACTTTAATGTTCCCCTTTAGAACATATTGATATAGGAGAATGCCTTTTGGCCTTTGCAATGATCCTGCAACATTATAGAGGTGTATGATGATTATATTTTCTAAATTCATTGAGAATTGTATGGAGGTATTAATGGGTGAATTTACCATTTATGGTGATTCATTTGAATCAAGCTTGCATTCACTATCTCTAGTCCTTTAAAAGTGTGTCAAATGTAACGTTTTGCTGAATTATGAAAATTTTTACTTCATGGTTACTAATGGTATTGTTTAGGTCACATGATACCAAAAGATGGTATTCAATTAGATCCTTCCAAAATTGAGGTGATCCAATCTCTTTCTAAACCCACAACAGTTCAACACATATGTTCATTCCTTTGTCATGCTAGTTTCTATCAACGATTCATCCATAACTTCAGTAGAATTTCCATCCCACACACTCAACTACTCTAAAATGATGTTGAATTCCATTTTGACGAGGCTTGAAATAAAGACTTCATAGAACTCAAAACCGTTCTTACAAATACCCCAATAATTTACCCCCAGATTGGTCCTTACCTTTTGAATTGATGTGTGATGCTTCGGATAGGGCCATTGGGGATGTTCTGGGTCAAAGAAGATAAAAAATCTTCCTGTCATATAGTATGCCTCAAAAACATTGGATGAAACTCAATATTACTACAATGTGATTTAAAAGGAACTTTTAGTAGTGGTTTTTTCCTTAGATAAATTCTGGCCCTATCTCTTAGGTTCCAAAATCACCATTTTCACAAACCATTCTTCTATAAAGTTCTTACTCAATAAAAGTGATTCCAAACTGAGGCTAATAAGATAGATCTTGATGTTCCAAGAGTTTGACATTGTGATTAAAGATACACTTGGAAGATAAAACCATGTGGATAATCACCTGAGTAAATTTTTTAATTCTTCTCATTCTGAAAAAATTGATCCTAAATTTCCAACTGGGCACCTCTCATCTATCACTCCAAAGTTACCATGGTATGCCCCAATTTTAAATTACTTGGTTGATGGTTTTTTCCTTAATTTTTTTTCAAAAGATAAAAAAGTGAAGATGAAAAGTGATTCAAAATTCTATTTTTGGGAAGATAATAAACTTGGGAAAAATGGGGTGGACATGTTAATTAGGAGATGTGTCGATGAAGATGAACATTCCTCCGTCTTAGAATTTTGTCACTCAATGCCTGGTTGTGGAAAATTTGGACCATATAGGACCTCCTGAAAGTTCCTTGACTCAAGATTCTTCTAGACTTTACTCTTCAAGGACACACAAGAGTTTTGTAAATCATGTCCAACATTCCAAAAATTTGGCACAATTCCCAAAAAAATGAAATTCCCCAAAAGCCTTTAATTTTCTGTGAGATCTTCAATGTTTGGGGCATCGATTTCATGGGACTGTTTCCCCCTTACAATGGATTCTCATATATTATTTTGGCTATTAATTATGTTTCTAGGTGGTTTGAGGCCAAACCACTAAGAAAGATGATTCACATATTGTTACTGAGTTCTTAAAAACCCATATTTTCCATCGATTCGGGACATCGCGTGCCTTGATAAGTGATTTAGGAACTCATTTCTATAATCAGACCATGTAATCTCTTTATGAAATGAATGGAGTTATACATAAAACTTCAACTACATATCACCCCTAAACAAATGGCATGGATTAACTTTCTAATAGAGAAGTGAAAAGAGTACTTGGGAGAATTTTAAATCCCACCAGAAAAGACTTCCCTGATAAACTTAGTGAAGTGCTTTGGGATTATCGAAATTCCTATAAAACACTCAGTGGGATGTCTCCTTTTAGGATAGTTTTTGGTAAATCATATCATTTACCAGTTGAAATCCAACGTATGTCATTTTGGGCAATGAAGACTTTTAACTTTGATTGTGAAAAATCTGGTGAAGAGTGATTGTTATAATTAAATGAATTGGAGGAGCTTCATATTGATTCCTATGAGAATTCAAATCTCTACAAAGAAAAGGCCATGTTACTCCATGACAAACACATCCTAAGAAAGGTATTTCATGAAGGTGAAAAGGTAATGCTCTTCAATTCTAGATTTTGACTTCACCCAGGTAAGTTTAATTCTCTTTGGGAAGGTCTTTTTATTATTACTATTGTTTAGCCATTTGGTGCAGTGCAAGTCCAAGACCCATCTTCCAAACAAAATTCACGATTAACGGACATTGATTAAAGAATCACCATGAGTAGACACACATATCGTGAACCACATAGACTTCCGTCACATCCACAACTTCTAAAGTAGACCCACCACTGGATGACGATAACGACCCACCAAATCCAAAATAGGGGCACCTCTTTCCCTTTAACCGTCCTTCTATTAATCTCTTCCCCTATTTATTCTTCTTCCTCTATCTTTCATTTTTTACCAATTACTTCATCAAACCCTTTCTTTTTCTCTTTCTCTTTTGTGTGGGTGTGTAGGTTAAAAACACTAAAAAACTAAAAAAACTAAAAAAATTAAAAAAAGAGAGTCATACTTACTCACCATCCACTTTTGAAAAATTATGAAACCATTTTGGGGAGTCAATAAGACATGTTTTCACCTAAAAAATTTTATATTTTCATAACAAATTTGGATAAAGAATTTTTTTTCACGAATAATTAATTTTGAATGCTCAATTTTAGATTGGGGAAATAATTATTCCCCAACCATGAGGAACAACATTAGCTTTTATACCATGGTCACCTATGACCATATTTTTATTTTTTTTTGTTTTTCACCCCCTTTTTTGAGTCTTGAGTTTGTGGATCTTTAAGTTGAATTTCCTACTTTGGTGTGCATTAATATGATCAAATAATTTTATGAACCACATGAGAGTCACAATAGCCAAATATCCTCCCATTAACCATACATTAATCCTGATTTTTAAATCCCCTTTGAGCCTATGAAAACCTTTTCTTTCATAGCCACATAACAAGCCCAATACCTTGTCCCACCCAACATCTACATGGCATTATATTTCATATTTTATTGAAATTTAGGTTTGGGGGGAAATGGATTTCATTTTGGGTTTCATTTCCTTGAATTTCAATGTGTTGTCATATGATTGATGTAAAACATCCATTTTAGTGTAGGGGATCGATTTTCATTTAGTGAGTTTGAGGAATATACTTTCATTTATGTATTTTTGTAAATGTTATTTACAGGTGTTCAAAATAAAAATATTGAAAAAAATGGGTTGTGTCTTGGGCAGGTCAAAAATAACTCTTCCTCAACATTTGATCTTTTTATAAATATTTCAATTAGTTTTGTGAGGAGATCAGATATGGGTTGGGAGATGAGTGTGAGATCTATTTCAAGTTCAAATTTCAAAAAAATGAAAAACGAATAATAGAAAAAAAACACTTATGCCATTGGGATAAGTTTTGTTTTTTATAAATATTTCATAATCTCATACCCTTCTAATTTTATTTCTATTTTGTGTCTTTATTTACACAATAATTCCCTTTTAAATATGTGTTTCCATTTCCTTCCATCTTTTACTTCAAAAAAATTGCATGGTTTTACCCATGATGATGTTTTACCCCTATTTTCCTCTTTCTCTTGGACATTAAATTACTACCATCTCATAGCCATAGAAAAACCCCTAAAAAAGACCTCTTGATTCTTTTTTCACTTTAGAGTATGTAATGGAATCTGAGAGATATTTCAAACTCAATGATTTTTAATTTTGGTTAGTGAATGAGTGAAACTCCAGAATTTTTTTTATCATCTTGAGAGGAGTAAGTTTTGAGTTCCTACCTTTTCTATTTTTAATTTGAGCATGAAAAATTAATTTTTTTGGAATATTGTTTCTGTAAAAATTTGTGGTGGGATTAAATATGGATGAGTGAAATGGTCTAAACCACCCTTGATTGGGGAAAACAAAATTTTATTATTTTCTGGTGAGTGAGAATGATTTAGTTATGATTTTATATTTGTTGTACATAAAGACATGCACAAGACTAAGTGTGTGGGAGTTGATGTTATTATTTTACTTATAAATTCTTATTTACTCCCTTTACTTATTTTCTATGAAATGTGCATAATTGGTGTGAAATAATAATTTTTTAATATTAAATATAATTTTTGAGCAATATTTGAATTAATCCAGATTCAAGTCAGTTTAAATTTTTAATCATAAATCTCATACTACAGATCCAAATTGTTTTATTATTGTTTTTAGGTCTCTTTATTCAATTTAAAAAAAATCATTATAATTAAGCCTTGGCCAATTAGGAAATTTTAAGGGTCATATGGTCCACACAAGAAGGCCCAAATAAAATGTGAAAACCTGTACCATCCATGATGCTTGAGTTTTTGGGCTCAATCCAAAAACCCAAATTTGATGAGACTATAAAATATATTCTTTATTATCCAAATTCACCATGGATAATGATTTCAAGGCCCAAATCCAATAAAAAGGTTCCCAAATGATGATTTGAAGTTCAACCAACCATTCTCTCTTGGAATTAAACTTATCACACAATTATTGAATTTTATTCTGATATATACATCCATTCAAGCTTATATTTTCTAGTGTAAAATAAAATATATATGTGCCAACTTTTCAGAAGAAATAGTTCTGATTTGAGGGTATATTCCTATTCAAAAACCCATTAACATTTTGGGCTTCGAAAAAATATGGATTGAAATGGACATATTAAAATTGTTTAATCAAACTGCAATAACTTTGGCTCCTTAAGTACAATGAACACAAAATTTTTAGGGTAGACTATAAAAATTAATATCTACAATTTTTAAGATTAAAATTTCTCTAGATTTGACATTCTGGAGTATCAAATTGGTGATCCAAGTGGACATCCAGATTTGGAATGCAAATATTCCAACTCCTTGGGATATAAATACATCCCCCTCCTCTCCATGCAAAGGGTTGAAATTTAAGCACTGAAGGAGGATGTTTAGAATGACTAGAGCCTTTAAAAGGTCCTAAGAGGACTTTCATTGATCTTGTTTCAACTATATATGCCTCTCCTCAACTTTTAATTTCATGTTCTTTTCCACTCATTTTTATTTGTAATAATGTAAGAATTTTATTTAAATTTAGTTTCAATATGAATGAAAGTTTCTTAATAATATCTTATTCTAATATACCTTCTGTAGTTTAATATTAATGTTCTTAAAATAGTCTATATCTTGTTGAAAACAATTCTCTTCTTTAGATTTCTCATTCAATCTAAAGTGTTATTTTACCTCTCTTTACATTTCATGTGTGTGTTCGGCGCACTAATCTTATCTTGTCCCATTCTTTTTATTTTATTTTAAACCCATCACCATAAGAATTCCAACCAGATTATAAACCACCAAAATGGTTGAGTAAATATCTCATTGGGGTGTTTCATAATTTTTGGATGTTAAGTGATTGATATATTTTTATGATTTAACATTATTTTAATTAATATCATGTATGTCAAATAAAAGATGTTATTGATTAATGAAATATTTGTGACATGTTGATTCCATGTATTATTGGCACCAAAAATACACATGGGTTCATTAAATATTGAACCTTCCATCAATGTGATTTTATAACAATTAGAACCCTTGTTAAGTCTTGTAATAAATCTAACACTTGGAATTTTGATTGAAATCATCTTGTGAAGTGGATATTAATTAAATGAAATGTTTTAAAAATCTCAAGGATATCATAAGTTTACATCCCCAAAATTGAACTCACCCCAATATTTTAAATTATTAAATCAAATTTCACAAATCAATCATTTTATTTAATCTCTGAAAACCCCCCAATCAAAATAAAAATTAATTAAAAATAATTGACTATTAAAAAGTACCATCACCGAGGAGTAGAACCAAGTGCATCTATACACATTAGTAGAGCACTAGACCTTTGATCGGTCGATTGGTGACAATAGGCCACGCTTCAATGAGTGTACTACTTTTTTTAGAATATCTTATGGATTTTGAAACAAAATTGGATAATCCCTCTCAGATTGATGATGATCTAGTTTTAGAATGAAGAATATTTGATATGGATAACATTTAGTCAGTACAATCTCATAAATATATCTCGTTCAATACTCCCTCAGTTTCACCATTAATGTAGTAACTGTCTTATTAATTTTATTTTTTTAACTTTTAAATGTTATGTTTTTATATATAAGTTTATCATTTAAATATGGAGTTATCATTTACATGAAATAAATTAATGATCTAAAATAATAGATGTCTCATGTGAGTGATTATCAAATTCAAAAGTCCAATTATGCGTTATTTCATGATTGGTTCAAGGATTTTTTATGTATAAATAGATTTTAATTATGATTGATGTATAGTAATAATTTATTTCTTTATAAATATTTGTTGAATTATGTAAAATATATAGTTTCATAACCTGTGAGAGTGAGGTGACCCTAAACTAACTAAATAAATTAACCAACTAGCTGATTTTCCATCTATAACGACTCATCGTTACAAATAATTAGATGCTAATTGATTTCAATTTCACACTAAATATGTTTATGACAAATGAGAAACAAAAATAAATGGTATTATTTTTTGATCTTTCAATTATGATTATTACTATGGTCAATTGAAAGACTTAATTAAATCTATATATGTGCACAGGTTGAAATACATACTTTTGAAGTGTAATTCGGTTGATCCAATATGTTGAAGTAATTTCAATCAATATTAGTTTACACTGGTAAATTTTTACTATATGTTATATATAGATGAATGAGTTAGTATTGAACCTTTTATTTTGGCATCAAAATCAGAACACATTTTCTTTGTTACCTTGCATTATAATCTGAATTGGCATATTGCTGTGAAAATTTCATGGTGAGTTTTTTTTAAAAGAATGAGATGAAACCAAGACTATTTACTTTTTTATGAAACAACTTGATCAACATACCATAGTTCAACGTGAATAAGATATTCATTATGTTAGAGAGTTTGTTGAAGGAGAAATGGTTGATTTTAATTTTTAATGAAAGGTATGACTGTTTCCTACTCTTCGGTTTAAAACATTTTTTATATTTTTAAAATTTTTATGAACTGTTTAACTATTTTTTATTTATTGTCTATATATTTGATATATACATGCATGAAAAATGACATGAATTAGAGTAAAAAAAATTACAGTTTGTTTTTCAGAAAAATATGAAAACAATAAATCTTATAATATTTATATAATAAAACACATAAAACCATAAAATATATGTAAAATATGATATGAAAATAATAATAATAATATGTTAAACATACCCCACCAAAAACTGAGAGACTACTTCTCTTCAAGTAATTTCTTGTAATAAATTTTTTCACTCAACATTCATTTCATAAAATATAAAAGTATTGAGTCATAAATTTTTAATTGGAAAGAATTATTTGAATTTTAATGTTAATTGGAAAGAATTATTTGAAATGTAATGTTAATATAATAATAAATTTTTAATTTCTTCTCATTCAATCTTCTCACCCTTCTACCCAATTTCCCCTAATTAATGATTCATCACTACTCATTGAAAAAAATAAATTCATTTGGCTACTAGACATCATAGTTTAGTATTCCCTATCATTGGAATGTCTTTTAATAACAAATAAAACTTCAAACATTCATATATATATATATATATATATATATATATTATTAATCTTTTTATTAGGCATAAAAATTATTTATTTAATGTATATATTAAATTCTTGAACTAAACCATTCCAATTAGAAAACATCCCTCAAAGTTAATTATGGTAACTAAATCATGGAACCTATACATGATAACTATCTCTTAGATTTCTCGTTACACTTATTCATGGATTAAATTTTTCATACACACACACATGGACATGATTTCTCAATAAACATAATTTTATGTTTCAAAATGATCCTTTTATTCCAATTAAAATTACATTATCCAATTGGTTGTTTAGAATGAATCATTTAATTACTACTCATCCATGAAACCCAAGTAACACTAGATTGAGTTTATGAATCCAGTTCACCTAAGATAAATTTTGATTCACTTGTATTATATTCAACTAAATTTAATCCTCATGTACTGAGGATAAGATACTGAATTATTTCCATGTGAGATTTTCTTTTAGAGTTTGATAGTCAAGGTTCTCTCAAATATTTTATTCATACACAAAACACACTATATGTACTCCCTGCACACATATTTTTTATTATATATTTTATATACGTTCAATATCAATATCTTCTTTTGGTAAAAAAACCATTTGTAATTTTTATATTATATTTTTCCCAGAATATAGTGCCAATTTTTTCTTGAGGTATTTATGTAATTGTAAACTATACAATTATTATAAGTGTATAAGGTATTAGTATCATAATAACTGGTAAGGTAAAGACTATATCCTTGAGGATAGAATATTAATTTGGTCACTAATTTACTTATGTAAAAAGAATATACACTAATAATGAATTGTTCTATTTTTGGGAAGCACAATAAGAAGAGAACATGTGGAAGGTAGTGCAGTTGAGGTTGAAATGTTCCAAGTTGTGAACTGGAGAAGATATTATGCAGTGGTTCATAATTCAAAATACACACCCTCTAAAAAATGGTTTTGAATTTATAATAATATCATGTTTATGGGGGAATATAAAAAGATATCTCCTAATTGGGAGCTAAACCTATACTCTCTTTAATATTTTCATTAATTTTTTCCCATTGTTTTTATTATAATACTAATCTTACAAATTCTTATTTTTAATTTAAAATGGATTTTTTCTTGTGAACCTAATAAAATATATCTGGTTGATACTATCCATCTCAATATAAAATAGATAGGTTATATCATTACCTATTATATATATATATTTTTTATTCACTGTTTTAAAATTAATATGGCATATTCTGCTAAAGTGAAGTAATGAAGCATCACAAAACAGGTGTGAGGTATGTGATCACCATCACTATTAGTTTTTATTTTCCTTATTTTTAGTTATTATGGTGTTCATTTTTTAACTTTTACATTAATTTTTATTAACCTTCAAATTTTAAAAAATTATTCGACTACATTATCAGTAAGTCTAACCAAATATTTAATATATTTAATATATTTAAATTGTTTTTCTAAAATAATTTTGATATAATTTTTTATTGAGTTGACTATTTTAAGTGTTCAAATGTTTTTTATTTTTCAAATAATCAACTAAAAACACAACAGTCCCTAAAATTCCATTAAAAACTACATTGATCATAACTATTTTGAAATATTTAGTCTTCCACTCTCTCTATCACCGTTGAAACTAAAAAATGTGTTCCATGCAACTTTACATAAGAATTATCACACACCGATGGATAAATATTCCTCATAAACATTTCCCAATCCAGTGTCATGGTGGTGAGAACCTACCTCTAAGATTAGGACATAGATTTGGAATAGGAGGTGGGGTTGTATGTATCATGTAGAAAAAAATCATCAACGCATCCTGACACTGATCTAGAGAAGGGGTGCAAGGCACATCCCCCATGTTACAAAGCAACAAGTTCACCTAGGTAGTTTTACCAGCTGGTCCTATGTGAACATAGCCTGTGTGACAAGAGGATCACACATTCCTCACTTATGAGGCCTAGAAGGGGAAACCGCCCCAACACATGACACCTGTGATGGGTAACTACATGGGTTATATGTTTGGTCAACCTCCTTTGACAAGGGTCCCATATTTTTTTTATAAATATGAACCTAGGTATCTTCCTTTAAAATACTAGAAAATTGAAAGAAGCCTCTATGATCTGGTCACACAACCCCTTCACCCGGGTCCTCAAAAACCCTTTAGGTAGCTCTCTAAAACCCAATAGAAGAGTTAATTAAGGGGGATAGTGAGATAAAAGTCCCTCCGGGGTCTAAAATACAAGACACATACATGAGGATCCCATCCCCCATAGTTGAAAAGTACTTTCATGAAGGTCCCTCCCCAAATTAGAGACCTGTGAAAGACCCTTACAGGTACACCTAAGGAGACCCGTGGTGCCTAGATAAAGGCCCCTCCCAAGTTTTTTTCCCCAACGCACCTCCATCTCGCACAGGCCTACCCTGTGGAAATAAATTTCAGTTCCTCTCATGTCCACCCCCCACACGAAGCATCATTAACTTACATAGGTAACCCTATGTGAAGCACCTTTTTCTTGCCAATCCATAACCTTCACGATCCTCCATTAATCCCTATTTCAAGCCACTGATTGAATGAATATCTTTTATTTGAATCCCTCATATGAGGGGGACCAAATTGAAGCCTCCACTGAATCCTATGGTATTACACAACCTCGTAAAGTGACACACCCGTGTGTCTCCCATTCATGTATGCATTCCATCAGTCATAGGTGTCCCTCACTTATCCTACCTGAGGGGTGGGTCCCTTGGGGTGTATGCATAAATGTATCCCATCAATCATGAGAACCCTGACCCTAAGGGTAGTGTCAGGGACCTCCAAGTATTAGATAGGAGGGCTAGGACCATTTCCTTCTCTCATTATCTCTAAGACCAGGGACCACCAGTTCTAGGAGAGGAGGTAGAGTATCAAACTTGATTTTCCCTTTTAGGGATAGTTAATTAACCTCATCCCTTACCCAAGAACTAGGATCAGGTCATTCATCCTAAAGTAATCCCGAAATCCCTATTGCATGACCTCTCCCGCATCATTCCTTCATCCTTCTCCATACCCATGGGCTATATCCAGATGGTTAGTCAGGCATGACCATCAAAGGTACAATGATGGAAGGGGTGGTCACATCAAATACCCTTATTCTTCTTCTTCTTCTTCTATATCCCCTCCCTCTTCCAACAACAGACAAAGTAGATTGTGTGGTCTTCCAGATCTATTGCTTCCTCTTGTTTCTCACACTGATCATGACTCACACGGTCTTAGAGGTTAGTGGTGATCATGACATATACACAATCCCAAATACTCTAGGCCTTCTATTTGGTATAATTCCCAACCATACTCATTAAAAAATGGAATCCTCCTAGTTGTAAGCCCTGAAAAAACCCCCAAATCACCATGAGTCAAGACATTCCTCATGGGCCCACTCTAATGAGAATACTTCTAAATGGTGTAATCCTTGAAGTAACTCCATAATCCTCTTAAAGTCTCACATTACCTATAATAAAAACTTTTATAGGGCCTCCATAGGGATGGGTCCCCATAACTAAACTATGTAGACTTTGATTCCCATCCAAATGGGATATGTAGGAATCCTCTATGGGGTCCAAATCCAACAACCCAAAATAAACCCTAATTATCTCTGGGCCATATTCCTTGTACGTTCATATTTAATCTAGGATCCCACATCCCTTCCAAGTCCTTTAGGCTGCCTCAACATGAGTCCCACACTAAACTTTAACTAGGCGCTTTCCACCTGGATTTCCTCACCACATCACTTTAAACTGTATCGTTTGGTCCTCATCACATGACCTTAAAATTTATGATGTGTCCCATTATTTGGAACATAAAAACATGTGTTCTGATTCCTTCTATATAGTTACATAGGAAAACTGTCTTATTCGTCCATTCCTGACATCACAACAACTCCCGTCTCCCTAGATGATGATAAACTCTAGAGCAGCCCATTATGTGGCTCAATACAATCATCATAATAATAAATGACAAAATTACATCTAATCCATTAATGGGAGGGTACCATTGATGGAGAAAATCATATACATACATATATCTCCATCGATGAAAAACCCCATATACATCCAAATTCTAAATTACAAGCATGATAATAATTGGTTGTTAATTCAAGGGAAAATTACATCAAAATTGGGAGCTAATGAAGGTTTCAAAAACATATCTTAAATCTATAATAGATTCTCAGAGTAGGAAGAAATTACCCCCAAAAGGGTATGACGATCCTGACCTCCCATCCTCTTGAACAATGTGATTTCATAAGTATCATTGGCCAAGTTACCCAATGAGTTCTTACCTTTGGAAATAAGGTCCATGAGCCATCATAGATATGAGAGTTATTTTGTGTTTCTAGATCCACAAATATACCCCATTTGAAACCCCCAAAAAAGATGTGGGTTCATGTGTCTTATGTGAAGGTTGTACCACCCAAACCACAAAACACCATTCCAATCCCATTTGACATTTGGGAATGAAGCAATAATGGTGAACCCAATATGAATCCTTAACCAATATAATGGTTTGACTACCTATCCATCCCCCTTTTCTCTCAAAATTAAAGTGTTCCAAACATGATGATAAATTATGTATGTGATCATTTATTTAGATGTTTCTTTGATTTTCCTATTTCTTTTCACCTATATTTCAGGAACTTTCAACAATATATCCTTTAAATAAAAATGGAATCATAACAGTTATCACAAACATATTCCCTAGATACTATTCACGTTGGATCCTCTTCTAAGCGAAGTAAACCATCTCTAAACTAGAATCTTTAAAATTGGGTCTAAAATTCTCTATTCTAGGAGTAAATAAAAATGGTACCATCTTAACCCTAGAGGTTGCTCGACATGATCTCCAGCTCACAAAGCCCCACCATTCTTCCACTCAGCAATGGTTGACAGTCTAGAAATAGACGGAACCAATCATCATCTCTAATTGTTTCTGAATATTATCCTCAAAATATAACAATAAAACCCCCTAATATTATCTAGGTAGATCAAGAGTCTCCAAATGGACTTTCCTAGAAGACACAAGGGTCCTTTAAAAGTCCTTCTTCCAGTAATTGACATTGTCAATGCCTTGTGGCAGTGAGCCCTCAGCATGATGGGGGTGATATTTTTAAGATTCTAGCCCAGGTCATCTAGACCTGGGAATGTATAATAGACCACTATGGTCAGTGACTGGTCAACAGGGAATAAGGATACACCTCTATCTCCTCTAAATAATCCCACCAATCAAATTTCATGGAAAACTATGCGAAATAACACAGACCTACCCACACCAATCAAGCCTGCTAGTAGACTCGTCTTGCCACGTCTAGATAATCCCTCCAAAAAAATATGTTGGTGAGAAGAGAGCAGGAACACACACCTACCCAAACCAATCAAGCCTACCATCAGGCTCATTTTTCAGCATCTAGAGAATCCTACCCAAAAAATATGGTGGCGAGTAGTGAGTAGGCACAAACACCTCCCTGCACCAACCAAACCTAGAAGAAACCTCATCTGGTAGTTTCCATGGAAGTTTTACAGTAAAATTTGGTAGAAAACCGCAAAAAAGCACACACACCTACTCATATTTATTAATCCATATAGTAGTATCATCTGGAAGCATTTAGAAAATTCAGCAAGAAAGTCCCAAGGACAAATAGGGGTAGAACCAAATCTCTTTCCATGCACCTGAGTACAGTAAGTATCAACCAATAAGAAATGGAGAATAGGATAAGACACACAAACATTCTCCATCCATGTAATGTGAATATATCCTCATTCCATCCACTGAAGGTACCAACAAAATCGTGAAAATTGTGAAAGGGCATGGGAAAATTCCTTCCCACATTCTAAAAATATTTTAGGATATCACAACGACAATAGTTGTGGTAGAGGGATGAATACACAACTTGATCCCCACAATTTGGGTGACTCATCAGCATGTCATCCTAGAGTATACACATGACTTACATCCTATCTAGGAGTTTCATGTGCTAAACCCCCATGATATATGGACAAATGGATTGGGTCTATACCTCCACTCCAATTGGAGGTAATCGACCTATCCCAATGGATAATCTGAGGCAAGCACAAACCCCTACCAAAATTATATAATCCTTTCAAAAACATTTGGTTGAAACACTGAATCTATTCAAACAAGATTCCATATATAAAAATTTATTTCCATAGAAATTATTCCCATTCTATTTCAATAAGTCATCCAAAAAATAATCCTTACTATAGATGGCTAGAAAATGAAGATCGGGTCTACGATCCTACTCTTCTCGATGATGGAGTTCTTGAAGCCCTCACACATTTATCAATGGAATCTCAGGATCCTATTATCTTATTAATAAATTATGGTAATATTAGTTGTAATTCAAAATTCCCTCCCTAGAAACTTCCCCATGAAATATTGCTTCATGTCCATAATTTGATCATCTCAAGATCCCATCTCCTAATGAGAGTCATGACAACCCTCCACGTGGATAGAAGATAAAATAGAAATAATGTCTTCCCCTTGTTGTTCTCCTCCCTAAAGGTCCTCCCTAGGGTATATGTTCTAGAAATTATCCTTGCAGTCAGACATGTGGACATAATGGTAGTCCTCCCCATAACGGAATTCACTATGAAATTTCTCTCCACAGTAGTGTTTCACTTTGTCAAGAAGCCCCCCCTGGAGATTTATTGATGAGAAAGACCTCATACCATGAGGAACATATAAAAATTAGGCCATTAATGCATGATTAATTTTCATTGACAAGTGAAATCCTTTCTCATCTCGGGGTCATCCCAAGGCAATGGTCACTCTCTAAACCACCCTTAGATCGCTTCCCTTCTAATGTGATAGAGGAAGTGCCTAATAATCTCACTATTTATAATAAGTCAGTAGGGAAGAATCCAATTTTTTCATAATAGGTTGAGTAAAATTTGGAGAAATGTGAATAATGTGTGTTAAATATGAGGATACAATTGGATAAAGATGACATAACAGTCATGTTCTAGTCATTAGCCAATTATTAGTTCCGTATTCTAGAAGCATCGACAGAAGATTGTGTGCAAGACATCTACCTTAATACATGTAAATATCTTCATCATTTAAGAGAGAAGGTATTATCTTATGATGTATATCCAATACATGTTAAGGTAATATGAGGGATACACTGCCAAATTTACTTGGAGGCTCTCCTAGATGCACAAAATCCAAAATTGGGGAGACAATAGGGATCCCCTCACCACGCATGCCCCAATGCATTAAAATAATTGCATTAAATAATCCAAGATTCTCCATATAGTGCACACATTATAGGATTGATTGAATAAGGAGAACTAAATTTTACCATTATTTCCAATAAGAAAATTCCTCCAATTATGACATTTTGAAATGTCATAGATTCAAGCCGACTTAACATAGAAACTCTATTAGCAATAGATGATATGATAAAAAATAGGCCCCAATTGAATCTCAACAATGTTGGGATAGAATAGATAGGGTCATATAAAGGCTTTTGTAGTAAGAATATGAAAATATTGAGAAGGCCTCCCACTTAATGAAATTCATTGGTCAGATTTCTCAAATGTTGCAGATAACACAACTGTCTTTGGAAGTAGAAAGTTCATGTGAAAACCGTATGATGCACCAATCCCATGATCAAACTCAACTCAATAAAATCAATGAGGAATATACGACATTATTAACCATGAAAATTCAGAAGCAAACATATCCCACAAGGCTGGACTTTTTTCTAACACAAACTTCAAGGTCAACTAACCAGGCTTGAAAGGTTGTGGAAATGGACCAGGAACAGATGTATCCCAAAATTTTGGGGACTCTTTTACCTTAACAACCTCCTCTTCAGAAAAATTAAGTCTTCTCCTAATTAGGAGGAATTATACAAAATGATTTATCCCAGTTCATCCCATCCAGTGATACAATATCCTCATTGGGAAAATGTTGGAAAAATTACTTGGAGATTCCCTTCGGATTACTGTATTCCCAACAGATATAAGAGAACCATAAAAGTAGAGGATAAGTCCTCATTTAGGGTGAAATAAAAATACATTCTTACAAATAAACTTAATTTACTTCAATGAATTATGCATTGGTGAACATCATTAAAACCACCCCTGCAGATCATACAGAACACGAGTCCAATATAGAGGATTTAGAGGAGGATTTTTCAGTTTATAATACTGTCTACACTAAAATGAGTATAGGAGGTGTGAATGACTAGAATAATAGGGTTTCTTTGAATTTGGGCATTCCCTCAACCACTCAATTATTACCTCCTCAGATAACATCTACCAAAGAAAAGGGTAAAGGTAAGTTTGTACCTCACCCACCTTATAAAGTGGTTGAAACCATTACACACGAGGAAATATTTTCTCATTAAGGGGAATAGATGAATTAATTGAGAAGAATAAAAATTGAACTACTCCAAGGAAAAGTTCCTATAGGATATTTTTTTTCAAATAGAGCCCCAACTTGCACTCCAAACTAGTATACCTCAAAAGAGAGGTTTCACTACAGCAGCCAAAATTGATCCAGAATGTCCACTCAATGTGAGGTACCAAAAACCAATATATTTGGATCCCATAGTAGTAGACCAAGAGTTCCCTCCCTTGGGTACACAATCAAAATAATTCTCGGTTTATCCAAACATACCTTACCTTATAGGTTAACCATGTCAGATACCGGAAAGGCCATCATAGTTAGCCCTACCTATTATTACCCCTATTCAGGTTCTAGCTCATCCAGAAATACCTCAAGGTATCATAAATACTACTGAGTCACCAACAACTTTATTGGAAGCTATGAGGAATGGTGTGCACCGGTATATCCAAAAAATAAGCCTTACCCTAACTGGGTTGATCGGAATCTTCCTCCACTGGAATTTGGAAACACTTCATTTAAAATTTTCAATGGTTTGGGGGAACCATAGAATAATTTGATGCATTTCATGTCCCTATATGATCCCATGATGGGGACCCCTATAAAACAAGAATAAATTAAAATTAGGTTATTCATTTAGGAATTTTAGGGGAAATAATTTTTACGGTATACCCATTTTATAGTATGGTCAATTATAGGGTGGGAAGATCTCCATCAGAAGTTACTCTTCTAATTCAACTTGATGTTGTAGAAGGAAAGAGTCATAAACCTCTCAAACTAAAAATAGAAGGGGAATGAGAGGTTTTTAGATTTAACTGCATAGTGCAAGGGGTTTACATGATAATTAAGCCTACAACTTCCTCAATACTTTTTTCTATCTATATAGAGAATCTTTATGATGAGTTGCACACACCACTCATTATTGTGATATATAGAGGAGAGTGTTGGGATATTTCCACAATTTCTCAAACAATGGAATACTCCATCACATAAACCAAGGATAATTCCCAAGTAATTCCATCATCTCAAGGAAATATAACATGTAAAGAAGAGGCTACTATTTTTATACTTAAGCCAAACTCTACACCCGATTCAACTCTTATGATCATGCCATATTAGGCAGTCCCCCTCATGAGAATCGATAACAAATCCTGCCTTGTTAGGAAGATAAAAGAGATAAGAGGCAAAAAAAGTATTAAGAATTTAATAATGAATTTTATTTTTCCTAAATGACCAAGTACCTAATTACTTTATCTCATCACTAGAGAATAACTTGATCAAGTTTCCAAAGACCATGAAGTTCAACTCAGATAGTGTCAAAGATCTCCCAAATTATTTCCCATTTCACCGGGCATTGGGGAAAGTATTCAAGAATGTTTTTTTCAATTACATCCAATAAAAAATGGTGAGATTTGGGAAAGTGAAGTCGGTAAATCCACCAATGTAGGTGGAATGCGTTTCTTCCACCAATCCAATGGAGGAAAATGAACGGTAGGAATTAAAATAAGGGTAATGTAGAATTTCAATGAATAGATGGTCCAAAATATGATCAAATAAACTCATGATATCCTATGATAATAGTTGAAATAACCAACTATGCCCCTGGTTACTTATGATATGGCACAACTGAATCCATTAGCATCTTAGTCTACTGAAGGCCAATATTCCAAAAAATGACATGGCTAGAAGAGTGGGAAGAAAAAAAATGAAGATAAACCTGTATAAAGTCCAAAGTTACCTTTAACTCTATTGGAATTCATTACCATAATCCTAGAGAAATAGGAAACACCCTGCTAAATGGTATAGTAATATTAAACCTTCCATATGGATTCCTTATTAGATGGAGAGTTGATATTCAGTTCCATTAATGTTATTAACTTAATGGAATACTTCTTGGATGATGAGTGTGACTATGAACCTGAATTTTCCCTACATATGATTGGGTAATTAGGTTGAGTGGCCACTAGAGTTGAGAATACATGGGAATACATGGTCGTTCTAGGAGTCCCTGCTCTAATCACATTCCTGCTCAAACCGTTTACACGATCAAAACTCATGGGAGAGCCCTATAGTGATCTCACCAGAAGAAAGAATGTTCACCAACACATTCTAGGGTTTTCCCTAGACCTATCATCCTAGAAGATCAACTATAGGGGATTCCATAACCTAATAAGCCTTGAGTTGAAGGAATTCATAGTCAAAATAATCCACCAAAGGGTATAATTTCCTTCAACTCTTGTTCCAATGGTGGATCCGCCCACATCAAGTGCATCAGTTCCTAAAGCACTTGAAAAAGAGAATCCCCATGCTGGGAAGAATAGACCTTTAGACTATAAGAATGAAATCTTAAAAAATTACTTGGGGCTAGCTAGGTTTTCAATCTCAGATTCTTTCAGTCTATTAAAATTCCTCCAAGAAGCGCAAGTATATTTTTTTTCAAGACCTTAAGAATTTGAGGATAAATTTTATATTTCTAAAGTATATCATGCAGATCTTGATCCTATAGAATGTAACATGGTGATCTAATTTATTGAAAAAAGATAAATATTCCATTGTACAAGGACACATCAGACCCTAGTACGTGTTTAGAATGATAAATATTGTTGATATCTAATGAGTGTTTATTGATAATAGATCATAAGTCAACCACATTTTAGTCTGAACACTTCATCCACCGGGTTAAAATGAGTCCCACATATCCCCCTCTACTCTAAATCTACAGGGTTGTGATAATAATGAGTAGAATACTATCAGAAAAATCAAGATCAGGACTCAGTTTTAGGATCTTGTATCTAATTTAGAATTCCTAGTTTTTCCTCAAGATACGGTCTTTAAATTTTTTTGGGAAGTACTTGGTTATATCAGCATGCTTATATTCCCTCATCATAGTACCAATGCCACAATAATTAATTAATGGTAAAATTGGGACATTACATGGTGAAAAATCACCATTTAAATTATGATAATCATAATATATTGATGAGGGATTCTATTAGAGTGAAGGGAAACAACCCATAATTGATTATGTTACTTGAATCAATGCCTCGAACAGTATGGAGATGACCACGAATAATCCATTAAAGCATATTTGTGTAGAGTATGTGATGACCATCAATAAGATTAATGGGATGGATCTAAATTCAAGCACATATTTAGTGAATTCCTTGATAATTTTCATGCCAACTGAACCTGACAATACTGTAGAATTTATTGACTCTCCAGAAAATGATGGAAGATTGGGTAAAAATTCCCTCATTCCATCCCATGATCTTCAAAAAATCCCTACATCATTAGCTATGTCAAAATAGGTTGTCACATTACTGTGAGAAAATGAATATTCTTATTATCCATCCCTTTTCTCCCCTTAGAAGCTTTAAAGAGCCCCTACATCATCTGTCAGGTTGGCAGTAGTTGCTTCAGCTTCAAAATGTAAAAATATTGACTCCCACCATAACTTTGGGAAATTTTATTCATCAACTACTTCCCTTAAGAACAAGGAAGAGTTAAAGGATGAGGATCATGAGTAATAGGAAGAGGAGGAATATGTCTAGGAATCCCCTCTATCATTTTAGGAAGGTGTCTCTACAACCGTTGACAAACTTAGAGAGATAAATTTGGGTACAAAAGAATATCCATGACCAACTTTGATTAGTGTGACAATGTCTTCTAGAGAAAAAGAGGTTTATACCTCCTTCTTGAAGATACATCAAGATGTGTTTTCCTGGAATTATATAGATATTTCATTCCTTGATCCTGTAGTGGCCACTCACCGGTTGGTTTTTCCTGAAAACCACTAGGGATATAAAAATGTATCCAAAAGACCACACCCAACTCATGCCACCAAAATTGAGGTTGAAGTGGAAAAGGTTATCAATGCCACATTCATTTATAAAATTTAGTATCCAAAATGGATGGACAACATCTTCTCGGTCAATAATAATAATGGGAAAATATGGGTTTTCATTGAATTGATAGATCTCAACTGGAATTATCAGAAATATAACTTTCCAATTCCAATAACAGAACTACTAATTGATGAAATAGATGGTTATCAAGACCTCTCCTTCATGGATGGATATTCAGGGTACAACCAAATTCATATGGCCTCATAAGATGAAGAATACACAGCCTTCATGTCCCCTTAGGGTGTATTTTTCTATAGGTTAGTTGCCTTTGGCTTGAAGAATGATAACACCACATACCTACGTGTCATGGATCATATATTCAAAACTTTCCTAGGGAAATTGGTCGAATTCTATGTTGAAAATCTAGTGTTTAAGCCCCAAAATCATTTTAACCACTTAGGTGATCTTGATACCATCATAACCAAATTGCGACAAGATAACATGAAGATGAACCCCTTTAAATGTGCCTTCGGGGTAACCTTTATAAAATTTCTCAGCTTCATCATACACCATCATGAGATTGAAGTCGACCCCGAGAAGACGAAGGAAATCCTCAGTATGCCACCACCTCATAACCTGCAATAGTTGAGGGGTTTAAAGGGAAACCTTTCCTACATATGACACTTTATTTCCCTCATAATAGGAATGTTATTTACCTTCACCAAATTGACGAAGAAAGGGGTCTTATATTAGTGGACTAATGACTCTATGGAAGCACTCAACAGTCTCAAGAAATATCTTTTTATCCTGCTAGTTTTAATTCTACCCATTTAAATAAAACCCCTGATTTTTTATGTAACATAACTAGAGTGATCATTGGGTTCTTTTCATGAAAAAATTAATGTTTCTAACAATTAAAATAGCCTTTATTATCTTAGTCAAACCATGCTAGACATTGAGACTCATTTTTTAGATGTCAGGAAGAGATTCTTGGTGTTAATCTTTGAAGTATAGAAACAAAGGCACTACTTGAAGCACCACGTTTTACATTTAGTCTCTCACAATAAATCACTAAAATATATCATCAATAATCCTATGTTGATAGTATTTTTTCCATAGTGTCAAGTTATTCTACAGTAGTTCAACATACAGTTCGTGCCTCAAAAAGTTTTGAAATTCCAGGTCTTGGCATATTTTCTCATAGAGCACCCATCTACATAAACAACATCGTTAGATACTAAATATCCATATAAAGTTATATTTTAAATTAAAAATGGCCCACAGATATGGGAAATGTATTTTGATGGTGCATCCAGGAGCCCAATAGGGAATATAATGGAATACCCTAAACTCAATAAATTCTGTTTTGGAGTCACACTCATTTCTCTAATAAAGGCAGTTTTTCATTAATCCATGTTGTTGTGAGAAGGATAGAAAAATTTTTGGTAGAATATAATTCCCACATTGTAGGCCTAGAAATAGCACATCAAACACCAGTAGGCCACCTAGAGGTGAAAGGTGATTCAGATTTGGTAATAAAATATATCAACATGTATTATACAATTATAAAGGAAGAGCTAATCCACCTACTTGAATATGTCTGAGGGTTAAGGGAAGAATTCCCCTCAGAGAAAATATTAAATCACATCCCATAATCATAGAATTCCTAGGTAGATGCATTGGAAAATGTAGCTATAAATTTGAAATATCCTGACTAGGATGAAACTTCCATCAGTATTGCGCATCACCGAATGGTATCATCTTTTTCTCATGTCAACATGTAAGAGTTATATGAGATCTTTCCAATTATTGAATGATATGGTCCTAGCATTGGATAGTTGATACCCATTGTGGACTAATTTTAATATGGGGTTCACTCATCGGAAAGAGATATAAAAGATAATACCTGATGACGGATGACCAAATTCACACTTTATGAATAACCAAATCACTATAAAGTCCTCTAAAAATGAGTATTTTATGGATTAATTCTCATATGTATCGATGGGGAAGATACTATTATTTTTATAAAAGAGGAGCACATAGGAACCTTTGTTTCCCACTATTCAAGGTTCCAGATTTCCAATCAAATTCAAAGGTTCATATACTTTTATCCTTCAATAAAGCAAGATTACATCGAACTCACAAATAAATTTCATTCTTTCCATGTGCATAAAAATTTTATCCACCAACCCCTAGTGTTTCTACATACAGCTAATTACTCTTGGTTATTTTCCATATGGGGAATCGATATTATGGGTCTATATCCCACGTTTATAACCAAGAAATTCAAATACATCCTAACTACTAGTTACTTCTTCTCTAAATGGGTTAAGGAAATACCCCTCAAAGGGGTTAGGGTCAAAAGCATAACTAACATCATTAAATCCAACATCATTACCAAATATGGTGTCCCTCATTCAATACTGATGGAAAAAGGCACCGATTTCTATTTTTATGAGTTGGAAAAGTTGTATCAAGATTATAATATCAAATCCAACCACTCTTCCCATTATCATGAAGTGACTAATGTATATATCAAGGACTTTAACAAGACCATATAAAACATACTCCATACGATGAGGGATAAAGATAAAAATTCTTGGACTGATAATATCTTTCATGCCCTTTGGTCCTACTAAACTATAACCCATACATCCACACAAGAAACCCCATATGAACTCATATACAGAACATAAGAAGTATTTCCCATTGAGGTCCAATTTACCATACTTCAAATTATCATCTATGATTGTTTACCCATAGATGAAAAATCCCAGAAACAACTAGATGAATTTGAGTGACTTGATGAGAAAATATTTTATACCTTGCATCATTTGGAGGTCCATAAAAATAGGATATCATAAGCTTTTAATAAGAAGGTCCACATCCATTCATTCCTTCAAGGATAATCGGTACTGTTCCTTAGGACTCCAATGATACCCAAGATAAATCCTCCAAACTCAAGAAAATGTGGGAGAGTCCTTCTTCCATACAAAAGGTCCAATCTAATGGAGATCATTCCCTAATCTCAATGGATTGAGAGCTCATAACGGACCCTAAAAATGTGAGTTTTCTAAAAAATTACATTATGTGACAAAAGAGTGATAAATCTCATCTTCATGACATTAAACTAAGTAGTTGGTATTTATAATATGAACTTAAAAATATGACATTTTATCCATGTCGCAAGATGATAAACTACATGACACTAGCATCCTTACTGTATGACATTAAATTGAATACCATCATGGTCCAGTATGAATGGACATGAAAGGAACACCATATGATCCTAGTAATATGACCCAAAACTAAATGAAATCATAGAACAATCTATAATACTTTAAACTACATATCCTAACATCCTAGTCATGAGATGTTGAACCATATTAAAGTTTCATTAGAACACAATGTAAAACTGCATTATTCACATCCATGTTGCATGATGTAAAACTGTGTAACATTTCCATCCGTACTGGATCGGATCATAATCTTCAGTGATGGTATAAAACTAGGCCTTTATTCAAGAACTACATTTTTCTTGATTCCTATCATCACAGGATATATAGTAATTCCCAGATCTATAATATTGATCACAACCACAACACAAAAATCCCCCCTCCCAGTGTATAGGTCATACCTACACATGGATCCTTTTCATAAAAACTACGTATGGATTGATTCTTGATCCCACAATATATGTAGAGAAACCTGGAGACTATATCTTGGTCCATATATCGCATAATCAAACATTCATATCATTCATTTTTATCACCTTTTTGTGGTGGATGAAACCATTTCCACTTCTTGTTTCTCACATTTAGTATATCTCATGTGAGATTAGGAGTTTTGATAAGGGATTAACCACATGATCAAAAATATTAATTCACATCAAGGTTACTATGTTTTTAGTTACAAGACATTAAAAGGAACACCTAATTTCTTTCCCATAAGACGTTAAACTACATGTTTTTTTAAGAACAATGATAGGATTGATTCTTGTTCCCATGAGATACATAGTGACGCTCGAATCCTGCATCCTGGTCTAGCCACAATATGGTAGATACACCCAATCTCCTATGTATCATTCAGATATATATAAGGGAATCCTATATGGGTTCTTACCCCATTCATGATCCCATATTCAAAAAAAATATCCCCTTATCAACACAAGAATTAAATCAGTATGGGGAAAATTTTATAGAACTACATGTAGATTGATTCTTAATTCAATGATTTACATAGTGACGCCCGAGTCCTATAATATATTCCAACCACAATATTCCCTTTTCATTTTGAATCACCTTCATCCTTAACACATGTTGTTAAACTGCAAGGCTTATGTCCTCACCGCATGACACTAAAATACATAGTTTTCTCAAGAACTACATGTGGATTGATTCTAATTCCAATGATATATATAGTGATTCCTTGACCTCATGTCCTATTCCCATCCACATGGTAGATAAAAATTCCTCCTCTCTTTTATACAAAAAGAGATCTATACAGGAGATCTTAATTTTTATTCCCTCATTTAGGTGTCCATCAAGGAAACAGTAATGCCCCTACTATGTATGAGTTAGATCTATGTAATGGAATCAACACTTCATGGAAAATTTCAGTCAAAATGCTTTATTATTCTTGGACATATTCCTTTCACAATTTGTACTCTAAATATTGGACAATGGTAGGTATTCATAATCATTCATTAGCTACCGACATTAGAATGTCTAATACCTGAGGAAACCTTTTTCTAACTATGTGGTAACATGACCCAATTGGATTTGCATAAGTATCACACCAAAAGGGCCTTTTACTCAAAGGATTCCACTATCTGACTATGCAGTAACATGCTCCAGTTTGATTTTCATAAAGTCACCCACAAATAGGTCCTATCAAGCAGTGAAACATTCATCCTCAGGGGAATCCTCTTCTATATTCGTAAACCCTGATGAAATCATATTGGAAACCTATATTCAACTACAGTCTGATGTCATCCCTTTCATGATTTTCCCATGTCATTTTTGTCTATTTGATAACCGCAACATTATGGTTTACAATTTCCTAACTCATGTTTGAAGTATGAAGGAATAACATTGGTTCGGTAGGAATCATATTAATAATCATTTCCATAATACCATGTTCCTAGTCATATGACCTAAAACTACAGACATCATATCGTCCTCATTTCATGACATTAAAATTGAAAATAGGTCCTAATAACAAGACATTAAACTGTATATTTTCCATAAATATTTGTGTATTTATTATTCTTCAAATGAGATACATAGTGATGCCCAAACCCTATGATTTTAGGTTAAACTAAATAAAAAACATCTCATATTTTATTCTGTTTGGATCCGAACTACATAGGAAATATTTTCCCCCATTATTAGATAATTTTTACTCGAAATGATCATCCCATATTCATGAACTTTCTTTCCATAGAAAAAATTCTGTGTCTGGGAAAATTTGAATCTCTATAAACTTCATCCGGCCATCAGAAATAGAATTTCATTGTCATGAGGAAACCTATGTCCAAATATATAGTAATATACCCTATTTGGATTTGAATATGTTTCCCATATAAAGGTACTATCATCCAGATGATTCCACTATTTTACTATATAGTAACATGACCCATTTGTATTTTCATAAAGTCACCTAGAAAAGGGTATGTCAAACAGAGGTACATTCATCCCCATGAGAGACCTCTTATATATCTATGATACCTTTCCTCCATATCACTTTTCAAATCTGGAAACCCTGTATTACATATTACAACCTCACCCCTTCATACCTTAAAATAATGGTACATTCTCAGAAATATTAACATGAAAGTGAGAATTATTAATCACTAGATCAGAGCTGAAAGACCTTAAATTATATCCCTCAATGTCCTTGCAGTATGACATTAAACTGCATATAATAAAATCTTAGTCAAAAGATGTTACACTATACAACAATATCCCCACTGTTATACATTAAACTTAACTATCTGTATCTTGGTCGCATAACATTAAAATACATGACACTTCAACCCTTGTTATAAAGGGACCTTCCCCCTGACATCAGTTATTTGAAAGAATTTACCCTACCTTATATGAGCCAAAAAAATTTTAGGATTAGTTTCCCTATCATGGGAAATTCTATTATAGATTCTCTCTTCATTATCAGACACCTTTCCTTAGAAAACCACCCTTTGTGGTATTGATAAATCTAAATCTTCACAAACTTCAGGACCATTGGTAGTAGAATTTTGGAATTCCTAAAGATACCTTTGTTTAAATACTAATTATATCTCCCCAGTTGTATTTTCATAAGTCTCCCACCAAAAGGTCTAATTATCCAAAGGATTCCACTATTTGACCATGTATTAATACACCCCAGTTGGATTTACATATGTTGCCTATAATAAAATTGGGTTTTCGACTACCAGCATATTCATCCTTAGGAGAGTCCTCCTCTATTCCCAAAGGTCCTAACAATATCGTGTTGGAAACCTATTTCCATCTTGGTTTCTTTCCATTCCTAAAATACATTTTTCACATCATGTTTTTAGATCTAGGAATCACAAAATAATTACTTAAAATTATTCTTTGGGCATCTGAAGAATTTCATAACATTCTTGGTTAACACACCTTATTTGGGTCATCATTCCAAAACTCGTGGTCATATATGTTCAACCTAAAACACAAGTTTAATTAGTACATATTGAATGAATTTAAACATCCCAAAAAAATAGACACAATAATCTCTAGGTTGAAAACCCACAAAGGGAATCCTAGATAAAAGTTGACTCTCAACTCTCTAGACCTATGCCCTGCATGGTTTAGGAATGAACAGAGTAGTGAAAATATAAGACACATAAAACTTGTTATGATGAAAACCCACAAAGGGAATCCTAATAAAAATCCAAGTCTCACCTACTAAATCTTCTATATCAAACACAGGAAAAAATTCGATCAATGACACAAAAGACAAAAAAATTATAGGGTTGTCCATATGACCCTGGAAACAACCAAACTATTCTCTCTAGGCCCCATGGCCTAAGTAAAAATTAGATAATATTCCTACACATGATATATATCCAAATCCCCCCAAATGACATTTGAATACATAAAATTTCCCTATAGATACCTTAGAACCAGATTATTTTCATGCCGAATGAATCTAATTCTAAAGGGGGTATATTGTTGACACCATGAAATGCATTGCATGAAATTTTAAATTAGAATTATCAAACACTGAGGGATTGAGATTCCTCATAAATATTTACCAATATGATGAAATGGTGGTTATAACCTCCCTATAATAGTAGGTCACAAATTTGAAATTAGAGGTGGAGTTTTATGTTTCCCCACCCAAAATGTCATCAACATGGCCCGAAAAGTTTGTAGTGTGACTCTCCATTTTTCATGGGGTTCAGTGACAGTGGTTAAGGGACCGGTATGAAGGTCTAGGAATATATCCTGACATTGAGCTTGAGTAGGGGTGTGGGGGAACAATCCCCATGGTAAGGAGAAGAAGATTCTCCCAGGTGGTTCACCCAGGTGGTCCTATACACCTACAGCCTACGTGAAAAGAGTCTCATGCAGTCCCTGCCTACATAACCCAAAAGGTGGATTCATCCCTATGTAAGAAACCTACACTAGGTACTTATGTGGCATACCTATTCATAAAAACTCCTTCAACCGGGTCCCATACTTTTTTATAAATAGGACCTTGGGGATCTTCATTTGAAAGAATGAAAAATGTAAGAAGCCTCCAAGATATGGTCATGAAACCCCTTCCCCCAGGCCCCTAAAAATCCTTCATGTAGCTCTCCAAAAACCTTATAGAAGAGGTAATTAAGGAGTATAGTGAGATCAAAGTCCCTACAGGGTCTGAAACGCAAGACACCTTCTTGAGGGCCCATTTCCCCTAGCTTACAAGTATTTGTCTAAAGGTCCATCCCCAAATCCAGGACTTGCGCAAGACCCTTCCAGAGAAACTTTTGGAGACCCTTGGTGCCTAGAGGAAGGCCCTAGCCAAGTCTTTTTTCCCAGGTGGTCCATCACCCAAGGAACCTTCGGATCACACAATACTAACCTATGTGAAGCACTTAAAGTTCCTCCCAGGTCCAACTCTTGTGTGAAGCATCCTCAACTCTCCAAGGGAACCCTTCATGAAGAACCTTATGCTCGACAAGACTTAACCTATGTGAGCCTCCTTTAAGACATATTTAAAACCATTGATGTTAGGGATCTCTTTCCTTTGGATCCCTCATCTTATGGGGACCAGTGAGAAACCTCTACTAAATCCTATAGACTTTCACAACCATGTAAAGGTACTTACTATAATGTCTCCCATTCATATATGCATTTTGTCAGTCATATGTGTACTACACTAGTTCTACCTTATGGGTAAGATCCTCAGGGTTCATGTAGATATGTATCTCATCAGTCATGAGGACCCCGACCCTAGGGGAAGAGTGAGGGACCACCCAGTCTCAGATACAAGGGTTAATACCATGTCCTTCCCTCATTAACTATAATACTAGGGACCTACGGTTCCAAGTGAGGAGGGAGAGGATCAAACTTTCTTTTCCATTTGGGAGATAGTGACTTATCCTCATCTCTTCTCCTGGAACTAGGAGTAGGGAATCACTTCTGGAGTAAGCCCCTAATCTATCTTATAGGACCTATCATTCTTTATTCATTCCTCCTTCTCTATACCCATGGGATTCATCAAGATAGGTAGTTAGAAGTGACTATCCAGGGTACAATTATGGGAGGATATGGGAATATCAACACCCCTTCTTCCTCTTCCATATCCCCTCTCTCGTCCACTAGTGGACAAAGAAGATTGTGCGGCCTTCTAGATCTGTCGCTTCCTCTTGATTCTCACCCCGATCATGACTCATGTGAGCTTAGAGGTTATTGGTTATCATAACATACATATGATCCCAACCACCATGAACCTCTTATTTGGTATAATCCCCAACCATACTAATTCTAAATGGAATCTTCTTAGGTGTAAGCCCCAACCAAATCCCCAAATCACCATGAGTCGAGACATTCATCATGGCCAAAATCCAATGGAATCCTCATAAATGGTGTAATCCCTAAAATCATTCCACAATCCTCTCAAAGGGTCACATTCCCTATGAGGAAAAATTTCAAATGGAGTCTATATGTATGAATCTTCATAACCAAATTATGTGGGCTTTGATTCCCGTCCAAACAGGATACGTAAGAATACTCTATGTGGTCCAAACCCATCACCCCATGATAAAACTTAATTATCCGTGGTCCATATTTCCAATTGGGTCATATCTGAACTAGGATCCCACAACCCTTCTAGGTCCTTTAGAATGCCTCAGCATAAGTCCCACACTAAATATTTATTAGGAATATTCTACCTAGATGTCCTTGTTTCATGACCTTATATCGATTGGTTTGGTCCTCATCGCATGATATTAAAAGTTATGTTATGTCCCATTAAGTTCCATTGAACTACATGGGTTCTGATTCCATTCACAAGTATATGTAGGAAACCCTTCTTATGGGTCTGATCCCAACATTACAACAACTCATGTCTCCCCGGATGATGATAAACTCTATAGAGCCCCATTGTGGAGCTCAAAAACAGCATTATAATAATAAAAAACTAAATATTTCCTAATTCATTAATGAAATGGTACCACTGATGTAGAACCTTGTATATATAGATATCTCCATCAATGAAGAACCTCAGATAAATACAGATTCTAAATCCCATGAATGCTAATAATTGATTATTAATTCAAGGGTGACTTTTTTCATACTTGGGAGTTAATGAAGGATTCAAAAACATATCTTAAATATATAATAGAGTATTGGAGTTGGAAAAAATCCCCTCTAAAAGGGTGTGATGAGCCTGACCTTCCACACCCTTGACCAATGCTAGTTCTTAAGTATCATTGGCCAAGTTACCCAATGATATCTTTCCTTTGGAAGGTAGTTCCACAAGTCATCACGTATATGAGAGCCATTGGGTGTTTCTAGTTCCAAAAATAATACATGTTCGATACCACTTGGAAAGGATGTGGGTGCATGTTTCTAATAAAAATGTTGTGCTAAAAACACCAAAAAAATTCATTCCAACCCCATGTGGCATTCAGGAATGAAACAATCACCCTCACCTTAAAATCACTTAACTAGTAATCAATCACTTATATTTTTAAGAAAAATATCTGGAATCAAATATTTTTATATTTTAATTAACATGAAACAATCATTTAATTAAATCCCATTATCCCCCACAAGAGTTCCTAGTCTATAATACTAAACAAATGCATAAATAGAGTAAAAATTTATTCTCTATCATACAGACCATCCCCTTATTATTCTATATTCTACAAATACTCATTAAAATGGATGGATGAATGAAGTAGAATGAATGGAAAGTGAATAAAAATTAATGTGATGAATGAATAATTAATTGGAATGGGTTGGAAAGAATAAACCACCATTCTGCCAATGGACTTCAAAACTAAAGTATCTCTTTTATATTTATCAACCTTATAATATGTATCTATGAGAATTTTCTTCTTTCACTCGATCAATTTTATGTGAAAAACTCACCTTACAGTTCTATATTATTATATGAGGTTATTTACATCCCAATTATTGAGATATAATAAGTGTGAGTCAACCTACACCTTTTATTTCTTTCTCTCTCTCTTAATATTCTACAAATGTGTGTCCCTTATAATAACCTTTCCTAAATTGGGGTAAACTATTTCTATAAATATTATTTGTATTATCATGATACCACCATATAATTAAGAAGAAATTAGTGGCTCTTGTTCAACTTTATTTTTCCCCTTAGAATTGCCTTCATATATTTTTCTATAACCTTCTACCTATAGAAGTTTTATACCTCTATTTATGAAATTAGAAATCATATTTTATTTTCATGAATGTAAATTCCTCTTGTATGGTGTATGATAGTGATTATATTTAATTATTGGTACTAAAAATAAACATTCAACAGCTATTATTTCTTAGTATTGAGAAACTAAAACTTTATGAATTTATCATTATTGATGAATTAAATGAATGGGTATTATATCTTTATCCTTTCTATGGGATTTCAAGGTTACGCAACAATGAAATGTTATAGCTTGTCCAAGAAATGTGTTTTGATCCAACCACTCATTTATATGTGAGGAAATAAATGTTTAATAAATAAAAATTACATGAGTCCTTTGTAGTTTAAATTATATGGAACTATAATAGGCAATGGATCTTTTTCTTACTAATGATTTCTATGACTGAAAACAAGGGAACAAGCACCAGATCCACATCATTCTATAGAGCCATTTGTACCTATGGGTCGAGGTATGTATGATTGTAAATGTGTTTTAATTTTTTTTAATTGAGTGTTAAACATACACATATATATAAACATATTTATAATTATGTATGAAATTTATTTCAATGGGATCATACTTGAATGATTCTTTCTATTATAGGATATTCCCAAGTTGTTGAATTTTATTACAGAATTCTAACATGACCCTTGATGTATCATTTTATGAGACATACCATCCTATGGGAGTGGGTAACCATGTATTTATTCTCCAATTGGGTCATATCATATTTGAACCACATATATTTTCATTGACACTACGTGACTGGTCTTTATTACCCTAGGATATATTAGATATACTATAGAGGGAAGTTCAGGTATGAGGATCATTTTAGTTTCTTAGCTATGTTTAAGAAATACTTTTTGATACTTTTTTTCTTAAATAGAATAATATAAGAGTGTGACCCAATGAGTTTGGGCCATGTGTATGTACAAATTTCATAAAATTTGAAACTATTATAATGGTAGAGTCAGTAGGGAGCACTAGGTACCAAATGTGGGTGCCCCAGAAATTCTGGACAAAGCCTTGAGAGGCGTTCTCCCATCTTGAGGGAACGAGTTAGTTACATATTGGTCCATTGTGGCTAAAATGATGAGTATATTTATTTTGGTTTATATTTTCTGAATAATTTTTATTATTTTACATGTTTTAAATTTGAATTAATTGAATTTAGGAGGTGGTTGTGTGTCATTCCGGGAATCATTTGTTGCAGGGAACACATCTCATGTTTAGGACTTTTAAAATGTTCTAGATTTAACATGATGTATTTATTATTAAATTTTTACATTTACTAATTAATATTTTTTTTCTACATTTATATCTTATTAGTATATAGCTATAGTAACATGGTGGACCGATTGATAAAATGTCAGTGTGGATGATAAATCATGATCAAAATGACCCTAAGGTTGATGCTTTTATAATATGTTCTTGTAAAAAATATCAATAAATAAATACATATTCATATAAATATAAATATATATTTATATATTGTATATTCTCAATTTTAGGTTGAGATAGCCTAACTTTTAGAGGTCTAGCAACAACTTTCTATGCGAAGGGATGGGATATTTCATCACATTATTGGTCATTTTGGACATGGATATAGATTGAAATATGGAATGGGGATTCCTTATTCTATAGTGTCACATGTTGTGTATATGGATCCTATTATTGTTGGGATAATAAAGCATGTGAAAAATTTAGAGGAACATATGTCCGCTTTTTAGGAGGTAAATGAACAAATGTTAGCTAAGGACAGAGCATTGTGCGAGTATATGTGCCTAGGTGATGGTGAAGGGGGTCATACAACACTAGTTTTATTACATTCATTATAATTATATTCATAATTTTTAATTGTTGTGGGACCCTATTGTACTAGATGTAGGTAACACCTATGGTCCAGCATGAAGCATCAGATTTAGGAGGTGTGTTTTGTTTTATCTTTATTTTTTCTTATTCAATTTGACTATCTCATTTTGTTTTTTTAATTTTTAGTAAAGTCACAAATCACATTTACATTTTCATTAAAAATGAAATTTGACCAAGTAAGGATTGAGAAACAACTAAAGAAATTTTTACTGATGTGAAAACATAGTAAAATAACCATTAAGTGATTTTTAAACTTTAAATTTCAATAACACATCACATTTAGAGAATAAAAAATTTAGCAATTATAAAACTTTCACTACATAGTGAACTCAGCTTAACATTCAAGATAAGAGTCATAATTTTAAAAAAACCCATGTTCCCTTGACCATTGGTCTTCTCAAATTAAGATATCAAGATACCCAATGACCTATATCAAGTGATCAATATATCTAGGAAAGATGTCTTATATGATTTTCTAGAGGGAAAAAAATAATATAACCTCCATCATGTGAACTTTTTAGATAAGACCACATATCTAATAACTAAAAAAAGAATATTAGATAGAATTTATCTATAAATTTTATAAACTAAACTATACATAAGAATAGAACTAAACATATCTAAACAATCAACATTCTCTACTTTTGGTAAAATAACAAAAAATTAGGAATTCATTCATGCTAGAAGGACACTATTTCAAAAAATGTTTAGAACACATTCAATAAATTATAGTGCACAATATCCCATTATTCCTGAAAAAATAAGTTGGAAAATCATAATTCACTGGAATAACTATTAGGATTGGGAGATAAGTCATCTGTTTAAACCTCCTCTATTTATGGTATCTTTGTAAGTATACCATTACCATCAACATTAATCACAATAAGAACCATATCAAGAATGTTTCCAATCTTAGTATAATAAGTTCTATTAAATTGGTGTGTATGATACATACTAATATGATTCATGATATAATATTTTTTTTATAAGATCTTTAGACAAAATTTAAAATAAGTGATTGGATTTTAAATTATAGTATCCTTTTATAGATTATTAAAAAATAAGTGTTCCTATCACCTTTTTGAGAAATTATTTTCAAAAAGTATCTTTATGAATTCCTTATTTTAAATAGTGTAAGGATTAAATATTATGAGTTATATAAACCTCTTATTAAAAAGAGTAGTTTAAAACTTAGATTCATGACTTTTTAGCGTAGTTTGATTTCTATTTCCAATTCATAAATTTCAATAGTTTATAAGGGTCTAAAATTGGTTGAAAGCAAATTGGTTTATTCCCGCTCACTAGAGGAGTTTAAATTAGCAACACAAATAACTCTTTGACCCTTGTTTAAAAATTTAGAAGGTATCAGTCCTCGATTGCTATCTCTATGAATTTTGACAAATCCACCTGGATGCTTCATGCTCATCTTATTCTTCGAATAAAACAACTAATCTATGAACCAAACTCTCCATTAACATATTCTATAGTCTTGAATGACATGAAATATTTGGATAATGATCTTTAATTAATTTAAAATCTTTATAAATCATCAATATGTGTATCAGATACTTAATTTCTTGGTATAATCGAAAGCGTTTTTTTCCATCAAATTCATATTTAAGTGAAAAATCGTGTAAACGAGGACATTACTAAGAAAATGAAATTTTATTGACATGAAATAATGGTACAACAATAATTGATCCACTTTTGATCTATAGGAATCAACCATGCATCCATTGGATCCTCATTTCACCAAGTATGATGGAAAATGTTGAATAACATTGTCAGTGTTATTAAAATGACATATATCCCATTAGAGGGTCAAAATGAGAAAACCACTTATTATTGACATGAAAATATAGGATAAAATTCCTCGAATAATATGTGATCTATTGGAATCAAATTAAAATCATTATGATGTCTGTATTGGTTGTAATAATTTAAATTTGATTTTCACATTTATAATTATTTTTTTTAGTGATGGGAAAGTCATGTTTTTAGGTTTCAAAACCGACTAAATGATCTTTGATTAACATGAAATATTAGAAAAATGATATTTATGTCATTTAAAATCTATATTAATCATCATCACATGGGTCAAACACCTTAATTTATTAGTACGATTGAAAGTGGTGTTTGTACCTCGGTTTTGGAGCTAAGTCAAAAATCATGTTAAGGGGGGAAATACTAATAAAACACACTTTTATTGACATGAAATCATGGGAGAATGATCACTGATAAAATTTTGATCAGTTGGAATCAACCAAAAATCCATTAGATTCTCATGTTGTCTAGTATGATGGAAAATGACTAATAACATTGTCTAGTGTTATTAAAAATGAAATATCTCCCATGAGGGGTAAAAAAAGATAAATAGAAATTTGGTTGATGTTAAAATATAATAGAAAATTCCTCAAATCATATGTCATATATTGGAATCCACCGCACATCAATTTAATACATAGATTGGTCGGTATAATTAAAACTTCATTTTAACATATATTATCATTTTTTTAAATAATGGTAAAATCAAGTGTGTTAGTGCCAAAACTAACCAAATGAGCTCTGATTGACATGAAATATTAGCAAAATGATCTTTAAGTCATTTAACATCTGTAGGAAGCATCATCATGTGGATCATATCCCTAAATTTATCGGTGTGATTGAATGTGGCATTTGTTCCTCAGATTTGGAGTTAAGTGATAAATTACATAAAAAGGGAAAATAATAACAAAAACACTTGTATTGAAATTAAATCATGGTAAAATGATCATCGAGTATTTTTTGATATGTAGGAATTAACACAACATACATCAGATGATTGTGTCGCCCGGTATGATGGAAAATGACAGATAATATTGTCCAGTGTTATTAAAATGACATAACTCCCACTAAGGGGTTAAAAATGAGAAAATGGATTCTTATTGATGTGAAAATCTAGTAGAACATTTTTCAAATCATATGTGATCTATTAGAATCAACTTCACATCTATTTGAACCCTAGATTAGTTGGTATAATTAAAAGTTCATTTTCACATTTATTATCTATTTTGTAATAATGGGAAAATCATCTGTGTAGGGGTCAAACCAACCAAAAAAGATTTTATTGACCTGAAATATTAGGAAAATGAACTTCAATTCATTTAAAATATTTAGAAATTATCATCACATAGATCAGAAACTTGAATTTCTCGGTATGAATTAAAGTGGTGTTTGTCCCTTGAATTTAATGTTAAGTGACAAATCACATAAAAGGGAACAATGCTAAGAAAATGAACTTGAATTGACATGAAATCATGGGAGAATTATCACTAATCGATTTTTGATATGTAGGAATCAACGTCACATCCATTGAGTGCTTGTTTCACCCAGTATAATGGAAAATTATGACTAATGTTGTCTAGTGTTATTAAAATGACATATCTCTCATTAGGGGGTCTAAATGAGAAAACAATTTTTAATTGATGTGAAAATCTAGAAGACCATTCCACAAATAATATGTGATTTATTATAATCAACCATGTTTTAATATGATGTCTGAATTCATTGGTATATGGTAAACTTGGTTTTCAACTCTTAATAGTCATTTTTAATTGATAAATACTGTAAATGGATATTTTATATTAGATTTTCATCATTTCTATATTTATGATACTTTATGTATATAAAAATATATAAACTATTTTTTATTATTCTATATATATATATATATTAACTAAATAAATTTTATTAATGTTAAATATATTAATTTGTATTTACTTTGTTTAATTGTTTTTTGTATCTTATCCGTAGGTTGATTGAGATATAAGATCGAAAGGATCTATATAGTTGTTTATGTCACTCATTCTGTCTGCATTTCTACCTTTTATTTATTATTTTTGTTCTTTATGGATGAATTTTTTGGTTATTTGTTTGTTGTGAAACATTAGATTTTTAAATAATCCTTTATGTTAGCAACCACCATAGGCAGTTTCTAATGCTTTTATTTTCATGAAGCATTAGTGGCCACCTATGGTGGTTTCTATATATTTATATGTTTCAATAGATTTTGATGATCACTAATGCTCTTCCAAATGACCACGAATGTAGTCATCTAGGACCTATATTGAATGGTGTTGGCAGTCTCTATTTCCCTCTAATGACGGGTCAACCGCGAATGCAAAAAAGTGATCAGATCGTGGTCGTTAAAGGCCATTAGAGACCACTTATGGTGGTGGATAATAGTAAAATTTATTGTGGTGGGAGTTATAAAATAAATACCTCTATAGTACATCCAAATGAAAGACGCATCCAAAGGTAATTAATAGAGGTAGTAGCAGTCAGGCGGTACTATTAGGTACTATAGGTAAGGGAACACATGGTCGACAACGGGTGCACAGAAGGATTGTGAAGCAGGGTTGGTGGAACAAAATTCGATCTATATATATACTCTATAATTACTTTATGGGTTCATAGTAAGTAGAGAAGTGTAGAGAAGGAGAATGATAGAAGAGAGGCAAAGAGATAATGGAGACAGGGGCACCAACCGCAAGAAGGTTGGCGTACCATGATTTTCTGGTTGATAGTAGAGTGGAACATGGGGCAGACAGAGATATCCTCATCCTCTTACTCATGGAATTTTTTTGCATATAACCTAAAAAGAGAAAGATATTCCCAATATACATGTTAGAGGAAACAAATTACCAAAGTAGGGAGGGGCATGGGGAAGATGGCGATGTCTAAATCAGCACCTCCCTTAATAAAAATTTGAACAAGGCACTAAGAAAAACAACACCTTATTCCAAATGGTTTTATTGGTGGCACATTTCTAAAAAGCGCCCACCCATATGCTTTTTTTATGTTTTTTATATTTTTATTTTGTTGTATATATACATACATACATACATATATATATATATATATATAAACTAAACAGTTAAACATTATTTAATTTTTTTTAAATAACTCAATGGATAATTTAATTAGCAATGAAATATAATTATTAATAATTTATAATAGTGAATATAAATAATGTAATTAATAATATATTTATTTTGATATTTAAAAATAATTATTAATAATTAATAATCTAATCAATATTAATTATTTTATTATCAGTTTAGTTAATAATAATAGTAATATTATTATTGTTAAATAATAATATTTTGTTTCATGTAAATTATTTTCTGTTTATTATATTTATATTTAATAATACTATTAATAATAATGATGATGATCATATAAATAATAGTATTACAATCAAATATTATTATTATTAAGTAATAGATTAATTTCTATGACTTCATAAAAATAATATATTAATTATGTTTACTATTATTAATAAGAAGAGAATATTAATTTTTTTATATTATTATATTTTTATATTATTATTTTTATTAAGTCATATATTATTATTAATACTTAACATTTTATATATATTATTTTTAGGAAATTATTTTCTTCTTTAGTTATTTTTTATGGTTTAAGTTCATCTCTTAAATTTCATTTAGAATCTAACTATAATTTATATTTTATAAGCTTTTAGAGTTGTCTACTTCTTTTAATGTCCAAATGTTATGTTTTTTAAAAATATTATTTTACATCATCTATATTATTTTATGTTTATTATTTTGATGAAAATATATATTTTTCATTATTTTTTATGTGTTTAGGTTGTATTTTAAATTTGATTTTGATTTCATATATTGTTTATTTTTTATAAGATTTCAAAGTCGCCTACTTGAAATGGAACAAAACATATTACATAAATGTTAATGTTAAAATACACACACACACACACATATATATATAATATAACACATTTTCAATAAATAATAATAATGATAATAATAAAAATGATGCATATAACTAAAATAATATAAATAAATTATAATTATTAATAAATATTATTATTATTAAATAATAATTACGTGAAAATAATCATTATGAAATAATTATTCTTTATTTTTAATAACATTATTAATTATATTACCATTTAATATTATTAAATATATAAATAATTATATTATATATAATATTTAAAATTATTATTAATTTTTTTTTATGAAAATGTTAATTATATTAATATTATGGTTATTATAAATTATTAACAATTATATTATAAATTGATAATAATAACATTATTAATAAAAATTATATTTTATATATTGAAAATTTAATTAATATTTATTTTATATTATATTATTAACTAATATATTAGTTACATTTAGAATTATATTATTTACATAATTATTCATATTTATTGTTGTAATTATTTAACACATTTTTAAAAATAATTATTACTTATTAAAAATGTAATTCATAATATTTAACAATAATAACATAGTTAATATTTATTGTTTTTTATTTTCATGGCGTTCCTTTTATTTTCAATTAATTATTATTTATATAGTTAATGTTTTAAATTTCATAGAGATTTTATTTTTATATATATTAGTTTCTTAGGGGAACAATTACATTCAAATACACACACCACACAGGCAGGTCGGAGAGGCAGGGCATAGCCCCCCAAGGGGATAACTATCCATAAAGCCTTATTTGTTTCTTACATGGACCGTAGGCCTAGTGTTCATGAATCCCATAACATGGCCTAAAATCCTAATAGAGTTTCATGCCTGCATCATTGTGCCTACATCACCAAGAATGTTTCATGCTTATGCCACCACCTTTATAGTCCTGTAATAGTACTTGCGCCCAACGGGGCTTGATCCTAGGACCTCTAGGATTCAAAGTAAGAGCCTTTACCACTCGGGTACAAGATCGATGTCAGGATTTTATTTATACTATATTTTATGCGCATACATTTTTTGAAGTGTAAATATTACATTTTTAAATAAAAAAATTATTATGATGTAAATTATTTTTGGTTTTTTATATTTATTATTTTTTTATTTTCAACTATTTCTTATATGTTTAATTGATGTTTTATGTTTTATTTATATTGGTCTTATAGTTTATATTTTATAGGCTTCCAAATTCACCTACTTCAAAGGTAATAATGTATCATGTAGGTGACCTTAAAATAATATAACATATAAACTATAAGATCGGTCTAAAGGAAACATAAATAATGGATTGAACATATAAGAAATAGTTGAAAATAAAAAAAAATCATAAAAATGTTGATAAAAAAAATTTCAACGGTGCGAAATATTTTTGTTTCAAAACATAACATTTGTACATATAAATCCTTTTACAACAAACATTTTTTGTGTAAATTAATATATTTTTTATAATTTTTTTGAGATTACTTTTATTTTAAATTAATTTTTATTTTAATAGTTAATGTTTTTAATTTCATATATATTTTATTTATACTATATTTTATGTGCATAAATTTTTTGAAGTGTAATTGTTACCTTTTTAATCAAAAAAATTTGTGTCGTGTAAATTATTTTTTAGTTTTTTATATTTATTATTTTTTTATTTTCAATTATTTCTTATATGTTTAATTTATGTTTTAAGTTTTCTTTAGATTGGTTATATAGTTTATATTTTATCAGTATCCAAAGTCACCAATTTTAAACATAATAATGTTTCAAGTATGTGACTTTTAAATCCTATAACATATAATCTATAAGACCAATCGAAATGAAACATAAAAAATTCATTAAAAATATAATAAAAAGTTAAAAATATAAATAATTTTTTAAAAAATGTTGATGAAACATAATTTCAATGCCGCAAAATATTTTTCTTTCAAACCAAAATATTTGTACTTATAAATTATTTTTACAGCAAACATTTTTTGTGTAAATTAAAAATTTTTGACTGTTATTTTTTTAATATCCCTTTTATTTTTAATTAACTTTTATTTTCACATTAAATGTTTTCAATTTCATATAGATTTTATTTATATTTTATTTTATTGGCCAAAATTCCCATATAATGAAAATTTTAAATTAGTAGGTAATTCTAAAAGCATATAAAATATAAATTATAATTTAGTTTTAAATAAAATTCATGACATAGTCTGAGACAACACGTCAATATGACATGCTATGTGATTAAACGGACTAAATAAAGAGTTCTTAGAAAATGAATCTCTTTAAAAACGTGCACCAAAAAGTGAAAACCGAAAAAATGGGCTCATATTGTTGTGAAACCATGCGACAATGACCATATATTTATTTTTGAATTATATGAACTGATGGTGTGTCAAACTGAAGCCTTATTTGATCAAGATGATTAAAAAAATAGTTTGAGTAATTTAAAATTCTAAAACTTCCATTTTATTGTTAAAACCATCGATAAATATCTATAATTAACATGAAATATTATAAAATATTTCTTAGAATTATTTTTGATTTGTACGAGCATACATCACGTCAATCCGACATGCGATGTGCTCAAACTCGCTAAATAAAAAGTTCTTAAAAAATGAAACTCTTTAAAAACATGACCCATAGAGTGAAAACCAAGTAAATGATCTCGGATTGTAGTAAAATCACATAAAAACTACCATAGATTGATTTTTGAATTGTAGGAATCGATGACGCATCAAACTGAGGTGTCGTATGTCTGAGAAGACCAAAAATGCAGATTTAGTAATTTAAAACACTTAAACATGTATTTGATGGTTAAACCCATGGAAAAAGATAACTAATTGATGTGAAGTATTGTGACAACTATCCTAGAATTATTTTTTATATTTTAAAGAAGATGACACATCAATCCGACATGTGATGTGCTCGAACTAACTAAATAAGGGGTTCTTCAAGAATGAATGTCTTTAAAAACATGCATTGTAGAGTGAAATATGGCCAAATGTGCTCAGATTTTATTGAAATTACCCAAAAACAATCATAGATTTATTTTTGAATTATTGAAATCTTTCATGTTTCAAACTGAGGTTTTTTTTGATTGAGATGATAGAAAACAAAGTTTCAATAATTTAAAATGCTAAAATGTTTGTTTTACGGTTAAAGTAATTGAGAATGATATCCAATTGATGTAAAATATTATGAAAGCTATCTTATAATTATTTTTGATGTGTGTGAGAAGACTTTGTGTCAATCTGACATGTGTGGTGCTCGAATAGATTAAACAAGGAGTTCTTCGAAAATGATGGTCTTTAAAAATGTGCACCATTGAGTGAAAACTGGCTAAATGGGCTTGAATTGATTTGAAATCAAAGTAAAAAAACTATATATTTATTTTTTAATCATAGGAACTGACAAAACATCAAAATGAGGGGTCATTTGTCTGAGATGACCAAAAATGTATTTTTGTAATTTAAAACACTAAACCATGCGTATAATGGTTAAAACCATAGAAAACAATATGCAAATGAACTGAAATATTATGAATGATTTCTTAGAATTATATGTGACATGTGTGAGTAGACTAAGTTTCAATCTAATGTATGATGTGCTCGAACTGACTAAATAAGTAGTTAATCAAAAATAATGGTCTTTAAAAACATGTGTCACTATGTTAAAACCAGCCAAATAATCTCTTATTGCTAAGAAATCATAGGAGAAAAACCGTAGATTTATTTTAAAATTATAGTAACTGACATCACGTCAAATTGAGCTATCATTTTTCCGAGATAACTTAAAATTTAATTTTAGTAATTTAAAACGCTAAAACGTGTAGTTGATGGTCAAAACCATATAAAAATATCTCTAATTGATTTGAAATCTTATAAAATATTTCTTAGAAATATATATGACTTGTATGATAAGATGGTGTTTCAATATGACATACGATGTGCTCGAACTGACAAAATAAGGACTTCTTAGAAAATAAAAATCTTTAAAAATGCGTGTCATTGAGTGAAAACTAGACAAATGAGATCAAATTTCTATAAAATCAATGGAAAACTATCATAGATTTATTTTTGAATTATAGGAACCAACTGTGCATCAAACCGAGGTGTCATTTTCCTAAGATGACCAAAAATGCATTTTAAGTAATTTAAAATTCTAAAACATGCATTTTATGGTTAAAACCATAGATAACAATCTTCAATTAATTTGAAATATTATGAAAACAATCTTATAATTATATCTGAATTCTGTGAGTAGATGGCACATCAATTCGATATGATATGTGGTATAACTGATTAAATATGGAGTTATGAGAAAATAAAGATCTTTGACAACAGTGCCATTGATTGAAAACTAGCTAAATGAGATCAGATTGTTGTGAAATCACAAGACAAAAACCATAGATTGATTTTTGATTTATAAGAAATAATGGCATGTCATACCAAGGTTTCATTTTCTCAAGATGACTGTAAATTCTTTTTTAGTATTTTAAAACACTAAAACGTGCATTTGACGGTTAAAACAATCGACAACAATATCCAATTGACATGAAATCTTTTTATAACCATTTTAGAATTATTTTTGACGTGTGAAAGATGACGATGTAGCCATCCGATATGTGATGTGCTCTAACTGACTAAATAAAGAGTTCTTAAAAAAATTATGGTCTTTAAGAACGTGCACCACTAAGTGCGAACTAGACAAATGATCTCGTATTGCTATGAAATCACAAGACAACAACCATAAATTGATTTTTACAGGTACAAATGTTATTTTTTGAAAATATAAGGTTTTTTATTCGTTGAAATTATTTTTTATCAACATTTTTTGCAAAAATTAGTTTTTTTCAACTATTTTTTATATGTTTAATCCATGTTTTAAGTTTCATTTAGATTGGCCTTGTATATTATAAGTTATAGGATTTTAAATTCACCTACTTGAAACCTTATTATTCATCAAGTAGGTGAATTTGGAATCCTATAAAATATAAACTATAAAAAAATCTAAATGAAACTTAAAACATGGAATAAACATATAAGAAATAGTTGAAAATAAAAAATTTAATTAATATAACAATCCAAAAAAAATTATATGACACAAACTTTATTGATTAAAAATTAAATAATTACACTTCAAAAAAAATGCACATAATATATAGTATAAATAAAATCTAAATGAAATTTAAAACATTGACTGTTAAAATAAAAGTTAATTGAAAAAATAGGAATCTTAAAAAAATAATAAACAAAAAAATATAATTTACACAAAAAATGTTTTATATAAAAATAATTTATAAGTATGAATGTTATGTTTTGAAACCACAAAATTTTGCGCCATTGAAATTATTTTTATAAACCTTTTTATGATTTTTGTTTTTTCAACTATTAATTATATATTTAATCCATGTTTTAAGTTTCATTTAGATTGGTCTTATAGTTTTATGTCATAGGATTTCTAAGTAACCTACTTGAAACATTATTACCTTTCAAGTAAGTGAATTTGGAATCCAATAAATTATATACTATAAGATCAATCTAAATGAAATATAAAACTCAGATTAAACATATATGAAATAATTGATTTTTTTGTTTAGTAAATATAACAAACAAAAAACAAATTACAAGACACAAAATTTATTGATTAAAAACCTAACATTTACACATCAAAGAATTCATGCATGTAATATATAGTATAAAAAAATCTATATGAAATTTAAAACATTGATTGTGGAAATAAAAATTAATTGAAATTAAAAGAAACTTCAAAAAATAATAAATAATAAATATTAATTATGTTATTATTGTTAAATATTATGAATAACTTTTTTAATTAATAACAAATATATTTTGAAATATTTACAAAAAAAAAAATTATGAATAATGATGTAAATAATATAATTATTAATTTAATTGATAAACTTGTTAATAATTTAATTTAAAATAAATATTAATTAAGTTTATAATATATAAAATATAATTGTTATTAATAATTTTATTATTAAAATTTTATAATATAATTATTAATCATTTATAATAACCATAATAGTTATCTAATAATTTTAAATATTATATATAATCTAAAAGCTTATAAAATACAAATTATAGTTAGATTTTAAATGAAATTTAAGAAATGAAATTTATAAATATTAAATAACTTAAAATTAAAAGCATTTCATAAAAATAATAAATAGAAAATATGAAATATTAATCATAATATATGACTTAATAATAATAATATAATTAATTAATTAAATAAAAATAATTAATATTTCCTACTTATTAATAATAGTAAATATAATTAATATATTATTTTTATGAAATCATTGTAATTAATCTATTACTTAATAATAATTACATTTTACAATAACACTATTATTTATATGATCATCTTCATTAATATTAACATTATTATTAGCCGTAAATATAATAAACATAAAATAATTTACAAAAAAACTATTATTAACTAATAATAATAATAATATAATCTAAAATAATAATAGAATAATTAATATTGATTTGATTATTAATTATTAATAATTATTTTTAAATATCAAAGTAAATATATTATTAATTACATTATTTATATTCACTATTAAAAATTATTAAAAAATATATTTTTATTGTTAATTATATTATCCATCAAATTATTTAAAAACAATTAAATACTATTTAATTTCTATGTTTTTTTGTTTATATATATATATATATAAACTAAAAAAATAAAAAAAAATACTTTAAAAAAAGAAGATGGGCAAGCACTTTTTAAAAATGCACCTCTTGTAGCTCCATTTGGAATAAGGCGTTGTTTTACTTAGCACCTTCTTCAAAGGGTGCAATTTTCATCCCCTAATGTGTATATTGGGATTGTGTTTCTCTATTTACATTATATGTGAAATTTTTCCCTTCCTCACTAGTCTGAATCTTGCACATGCATGGGTTCTTCCATCATTGAATTTTATTTTTATTTGTTTTTATTTTCACTTTGATTGGGTTTATTTCACGGTTTAAGGAGAAATTAAGTGTTCAACTTTCCCCTGACGATGTCATCAAGATCACGAGAGAGATGCTACTGTAAGGTAATAGAAAGGTCAGATTGCATAAGGAATTCGAGATTCTTATGGACTGCATAACCAGTCAGATCTCTTTCATTTTTTAGGATAACAAGCTCATCATCATGATTCCCAAACACGAAAAACTCCTCCCCTCATAGGATTATATCTACAAATAATCCCCTAGAGATACATCTGTGGCTCCAAAAAATAATCCATCTACACAATCAGTGGAAAAGGGTGAGCCCCCAAAGTTGGATGGTATTCAAGAGGTGCTTAATGAGGTAGAGAAACTTATTAGTGACCATAAAAGGGCAATCTACTGGTGACTGGAATGGTTTATCTGAGGCCACCCAAGGGGAAGGTGTCTAGTTACTGGAATAGAAGGAATATTGATGTTGTTGGGCACTATGATCTCTTTTCTCTTTTTATTCTAGGCAAAAGGGATTAATTGGTTGTGGCTGATAATTTTGGTGGAATATCAAATTTAGGAAAGGGTGAGGAATCCTTGCCTTCTAATGAAATCTTGTGGAGTTTCTGAAAATATGATAAACGAAGGGGTGATAAGCATGATTATTCTAGAGAATACTCTACATCCCTCATCTCCGAGGATGATTAAATCCATATGGCTCTGATTAAGGATGAACCGGTTAATTCTTTGGGGGTTTTATTTTTTCAGACTGACTGGGATGCCTCCGGTGATGTGATGATGATGAGGCTGGAGGAGAGTAAGAATAAATCTCTTTGGTCTAAAGGGGCTATATATTAGTGTTTTTCCATGATTTATTCATTCATCTGGGTGATGATTACCCTACTAGTGTGGTGTGTGTGGGATCTTGGAGTCATTACGGTGGCGTGTGGGAGAAGTTAGTCGGTGATCTCTAGGCTGTCTAATTTCGGACATAAGAGTCATGAAAAACTTGGTGAATATTATGTTGTTGAGAACTAGTAGGTCTTCACTACACATGGTAGTCCCCATTCGAAAAGCCATGATCGATTGGGCTTAATCTTGGTTCTCATAATACCCAAATTCAGAATCTAAAGATAATGTTAATAAAAAACATGAATATATTTGTATAACAAATTCCAAGATTCCAGGAATTCCAAATGACTAACATAAGTGAACAAAATCACATGTTAATGTCTAATAGAACAATTCAAGGCTTTCAATATTTCTAATAAATTAGAAATACAATTTCAAAATAAGGATCAGCAGTAAGAATAAAATTCAAAACCTTCAATAAATTCAAGCAGCAACGTTCAAAATTAACCAAGTAGGTGTGGAAAGCAGTAAAAGGGACAACGATATTTACGTGTTTCAACCATAGGCCTACGTCCCCAAGGAAGTATCATCACAAGTTTTTACTACACAAAATAAATTAGTACAAGAGTGAAATAAGGAAATAACACATAAAAAAATCAATAATTAAATGAAAACTTATAAAAACCAGGTTGAGACCCCACTTACAAGGGGATCATCTTTTACCTAGTAAAAAACTTCATACTAAAATTAGTCGTCACTGAATCTTCCAGGATCTCCCTCAAGATCATCCCTTTCCAGGCCTGCCCTCTCAACATCTGGATAAAAAACCCTATCTTTTCATGTTCTTCATCATCGTATGAGTCCTCTATTGCTGTCTAGGATTGTACACCCCCAAAAAATCTACATTAATCCACTGGTCACCTTCCAATATGGTAGACCAAGAATCAGTCCACAAGGTGGCCATCCCTGAGTAGCCTCACACAACCCCCTTCACCTCACCCATCTAAGTTCCCTGAAATGAAGGGATGGGAAGGCCTCTCCCAGTAGGAACCTAAGATGAATTCTATGGTAATATAATGAATCAAGGCATAAGACAATACCCTCTCAGTTCTAGAAGAAACTAGGAATCCCAAATCTCCCCAAACTTGAGCCCCTTGTTGATGAAGAAACCCTACAAGATGAATATGAGTTCCACCATGCCAGATCACCATCCGAGCCATCATGGAAGATGGAGGAGCCTTCCTCTCCTTACTAGTGTTGAACCAAGAAAACCATCATCGAAGTCTCTCTCATTATCTATTAGAAAATAAAAAATTCAAAAACGTAGCAGGAACTAGGCTAAGCATGATGTTCTGGTTCAAAATTAAGAGGCTCGACCAGCTACAGGGTGCAATGAGCTCGGGCTTCCGCCTCTCTTGTCCAGAAAGATTTACGATTTTTCAGTGAAGTGGAATTGTGATTTGTCACAATGAAAACTGAGGTCTTCTAAATCCCTAACTTCCCTAAAATATCCTGGACATGTGGTCAGTGGATAAGAGGTAGGCAATTCCCTATTGCAAGTAACTTTACAAAATCTTAATAAGCATATTAAAAAATGGAATTTGATTAAAAAAAAGAAAAACCTTGAAATGGAATTCAAAATTCTTCACCTTAGTAATTAAAATGAATGACCACAATTTAATATGAAACTATGCTAGAAAACTCAACCTTAAAAGTTAAAATCTTAGTCACATGATGATTCTACACCACCAATCATCATTAATTTTGGTATCACATCCTAAAGAGGAAAGAACCTGAAAGGGTAAAACCCAAACAGTCCCCCTAACGTGCACCAATGTGACACACGCTGCCCAAATTAAGTGACATTATAAATATGCTAAACCATTCTCATAATTAAACAACTTCAAACAAAAACAGAGCACATAACTACACTTACCTAAGTCAACCTCTAAGATCACATCATTGGGGAATTCCCAGACTTCTCACCAGTACCTAAAACACAAGGTAGAACACAATAGTACCCATCCTCTAAAACCATGACATAACAAACATCTCAAAAAATCATAAATAATAACTCATAAATAATAGTGCCGGAATGAAAATATTAGCAATAAAATAAACACTGAGAAATCAAGCATAGAAAAAGAAAAAACGGTCACCACCTGAATCTATCAGACCCAGAAAACTCTTTACCAAAAGGGAGACACTACCTAGGACCCTACCAATAGGAGAAGTTCATCAATAACTGGGTACCACTATAAATCCCATGCATCCCCAAGAGTCATAAGAATAATCTATAAACCCATGTCAACACTGAAAATCCAAGGGAATCCATCTACCGACCAAGAAAACCCATCCCTATATAGACTCCTAATGATATCTAGGAACCAACTAACATCTCTAAAGAGATCTCGATATAACCTCCATGAAACACGATCATCATCAAACCTATTCACATAATACAATCACTCTAAACACTTCCTGGGACTAATCACCACTCACAATGGTTCAACACCTAGAGACGCCACCCCAAAACAAGGACACACTCGAGGAACAAACCTAGGCTAATTACCAGCCCACTCTCTTAAGGAAAAATGCATAACCATGAGACCAAACAAATAGACTGGCCCTACCGCACATCTCACCGCTAACTGATACACTGTCACCCAATAAAACCTCACATTAACCCTAAATAACCTCAGAACAAAGACAAACATAGTTAGAAACTACCAAGATGCATCTCTAGGGATCTGAAAATAAAATTTTTAAGAAAAAACCAGACCAAGAAACAAAAATCAACAAAATATTCCAAAATTACAGGCAAAGAGAGTAAGTGACCAATGCTGAACAAAACATAAAATCATGTTGCAATGTAAAAGCTACTAACAAATCATTTAATGTAATGAATAATCAATTCATAATTTTGATGATATAGAATTATACCCAATTTCCCACTAATACCACTTATTGGGGGGATACACAATGCAAGGCAGTCCAAATTCGAATAGACAGGATCGATTGGGCTTGATATTGGTTCACATAATCCCAAAATTCAGAATCTAAAACTAATGTTTATAATAAACATTAACATATTATTATAAAAAATTCCAAGATTCTAGGAATTCCAAATGACTAATAGAAGTGAAAAAAATCACATGTTAATGGATAATAAAACAATTAATGGTTTGTAATATTTCTTATAAATAAGAAATGAAATTTCCAAATAAGTTTTAGAAACAAGCATAAAATTAAATAGATTCAATAAATTCAAGCAGTAACATTCAACATTAACCAGTTAGGTGTGGAAAACAGTAAAAGGGACAATGAGATTTACATGATTCGTCCATAGGCCTACATGCATAGGGAAATATCATCACATGTTATTTACTATAGAAAATAAAAAAGTTTAAGAGCACAACAAGGAAAAAACACATATAATGATTGATAATTGAATGAAAAAGAATAAAAACCAGACCAAGAGCCCCCTTATGAAGGGATAAACTTTTAACTGGTTAAAAACATCATAATAAAACATGTCATCACTAAATATATAGGATCATCCAAAATATCATTCATGTCTATGTCCGTACTCTCCACCTACTGGATCAAGAACCCCTTCTTTCTAGGTTCTTCATCGCTATCCAAGCCCACAATTATTATCCAGGATTGTACAACCCCAAAAGATATCCATCAAGCCAATTCTCAACTTCTAATCTAAAAGGTAAAAAACAGGCCCTAAGAATGATAATGTGGCATGCCTCTACTTTTCATCTTATAGAAAACAGGGAACCTGCCAAGTGGTTGTCCCTAAGTAGCCTTGAAACCCTCCCCCCCTTCACTTCTTTAAAATGAGTTCCTTGAAAAGAAGGGAGGGGACAACCTAGCCCATCTGGAACCCAATCTATATTCTTCACAAATCCGACTAATCAAGGTGCGAGACTATCCCCTATCTACATTGGAGGTGAACCAATAAACCTTGATCTCTCCAAAAATTAAGCCCATCGTTAATGAAAAAAACCCTATAAGATGAATCTGAGTCCCACAATGCTATATTTCCATCCGAGCCATCATGGAAGATGGCTGAGTCTTCCTCTCCTTGTCAGTGGTGAACCAATAAACCCATTTCCAGAGTCTCTGTCCTTCGCTCCCGAAAAAAAATTCAAACACATAGCATACACCGAGCCAAACTCAATGCTCTGGTTCAAAATCAAGAGGCTCGACCAGCTATCGGGTACTGTGAGCTCAAGATTCTTCCTCTCTCATCTAGGAAAAGTTGTGATGTTGTAGTAAAGTGGCATTGTTCTTTATCATGATGAAAACCGAGGTATACCAAATCCGTAATTTCCCTAAAATATCCTGGACATGTGGTCGGTGGAGAAGAGGTAGGCGGTTCCCTCTCGTAAGCCAAATAACAAAATATTAGCAGGCATATTAAAAAAATAGAATTTAAATAACAAAAGAAAAACCATGAAATAGAATTCACAAAAATTTGATCCAAAAATTTATTATATAAATTTTCAGTGAAAACATCCACTAGAAATTTCCAGTGGAAGATTCCTTTGAAAATTTTTAATGAAAACTTTCATTGGGAGTTTCTAGTAAAAACCTCGAAGGTAAAATTATAGTTCAACTTTACACTTTAAATTAAAATGAATTTATATTAATACATAAATAAAAATTTAAATTTTCACACAAAAAAACTTCAATCCATCTAGAGGCCTAGGTCGGGGTGACCCCCTCTCCCCTTATTTATTTCTCATTTTGGATGATGTTTTTTATCATCTATTATCAAAAGAATATTTGGAAAGGTGTTTCAATGGGGAAATGGTTTGTTGTCATAGTATCCCCATCACATACTTGTTTTTTTCTAATGACTGGCTCATATTTTCAATAGCAACTTTCTAGAATTCTAGGAGGTCCTTAGAATTATCGATTCTTTCCTTAATGCATCGGTCCAGTGCATCAACTTTGAAAAGTAAGAGATTTATTTTAGACATAGAGTTAAATATGAGATGAGAGATTCCATATCCATTTTATGTGGAATCAAAGTGGTGTAGAATCATAAAAAATATTTGGGATCCTTGATGGTATTTGGGCACTCTAAAAGTGATGCATTCTCTTTCATCCGTGATAAAGTCCATAGAAAGATTCAGGTATGGTCAGGTAAGAATATATAAATAGATGGAAATGAGGTTATTATAAAATTAGTATCCTAAGAGATCCTATAATATATGATTTCCTTATTCAAACTCTTGGTTTATTTTATTCACTAACTTCATTCAGCCTTCATGAATTTTTGGTGGGGTCACGCTAATGGAAAAAATAACCGACACTGGACAATGTGGGATAAGATCTATGCCCCAAAGGTATATGGTAGAATGGGTTTCAAGTATTTTACCATTTTTAATAACTCCCTTATCACCAAAAAATTATTGAGTTTACTTTAGGACCCAGAAAGTTTAGGTGAAAAAATCATCAAAGCCAAGTATTACACTCATGTCGATTTTCTCTCTTCCAGTTTGTGTCCTAGATCATGTTTTTTTCTAGAGAGGCATATGGTGTTCAAAATATGTACTAAATCATGGAATTTACTAGAGAGTTACCAGTGGTAATTTGGTTAATATATTTAATTATCCATGGATTCCCAATTTTGATGGTACGAAACCTTTCTTCCATCCACTTCCTAGCTTCAAAAATGCTACTGTGAGGTATATTATGATTGATGATCTTTTCAGATGGGACTATCATAAGCTTGATAACTAGTTCTCTAAGATGGAAAAAATAGTTATTTGTTTTATCCCTATGGTTCCCATTTCTGGTATAGACATGTTGTGTTGGAAATATAAAATCTTAGGCTATTAATCAATCTGTTCAGGTTATAGGATTTGTCTTGCGTGTAGTGATTCTTTTGGGAACCCGCTATGGAAACAACTCTAGGAGTTAGATGCTCCACCAAAGACCAAACTTATTTATTGGAAAATGTTTAGTGGTTTTCTCCATACCCTTACGTGTCTTGTGGATAGAAACTTGTCTGAGATATCTGTTTTCCCTCTTGGTGGGTCTTTGGCAGAAACAAAGATTCATGCAATTTTCTCCTACACTTAGGTTTTGGGGATATGGTTGGAAAGTGTTGGGAATGATTTTTCTTTATGGGTGAATATCGGGCACATCATTCTCATTATGTGGGAATGGTTTAAATATCTTTAGGATTAGAATATTATGAGGATGTGTATATGCACATGGTTTATTTGGTGTCAATGCAATGGTTTTGTCTTTGAACACTCTTTTTAAGTTGACCGGATTTGGATCACCAAGATGGCTAATTATGTGTATCTCTAGAATAATGTTGTGGGGGGGGGGGGAGTTCATCCTCACTATCCTGTTAAACTACCCCCAAAATGAAGGTTTCCTCCACCTTTGAGTGTTTTCAAGATCAATACTAATGTGGCACTCCCTGGATATTGATTTTTTGGACTTATGGCTATTTTCCATGAACACATAGGTTCTTTTGTTGCAGATATTTATTCCTCAGTTGATGCATGTTGGGATATTTCAGTGGTCAAGTTATGACTATTCAGTATGGTATCGAGTTCACCTCTTCTCATGGATAGAGGAATATTATGGCTGAATCTAACTGCCTTGTTATTATAAATGATCTGAAGGAGGATAAAGGTGATCACCAGCCTTTCTGGCCTATTATCCATATTATCATATCTTTTGATCCCTTGTATGCTTTTTTTTTTCTCTTATATCAAGAGAGAGGGAAATCATGTGGTGCACTTCATGGATTTATGTAGGGGATAACAAGGATATTTATGTTGGTTTTCTTCTTTCCCCTCAGATTTGATTTCTTTAGCTTCTGTTAATTTATATTAGTTGAATATTTTTTAAAAAAAAATTCAAATATAATTGATAATATAGAATTATACATTTCAAGTGAAAATTTTACTATTTAAAATTTCAGTACATATATACAAACATTCATGTAAATTTTTATGGAAATTTTGTATATTACATTTACACTATAAATATCAACCGATATAATTCTATACTGAAAATTTTAAGTGAAAATTCACAATAAAAATTTTTAATTCTTTAATATGTGAATACATATATATAAATATATATATGTATATACAAATATAATTATACAATATAATTTTCATCTGAAAATTTACACTTGAAAGTCACACAATTCCATTGAAAATTTCAAATGAAAATGTTGGTCAGAGTAGAATACTCAAGAGGGGGGTGAATTTAGTATATATTAAAATTTCTGTTTGAAAAGGTTTCTTAAAAAGGTTCCCCAATAAAAATAAATATAGACTAGTTAATCAAATTAATACAGTTATAAAATTTTGAATGTTTAAATAACTTCTCAGAAGATTGATTAATTCTCAGTAATCTTAATATCGATTATTAACATTAATTTTGAAGCTATTATAATAAAATGAAGTAATTATAACTTCTTTCCAAGACTAACTATCAAAGTAAGTTTAGTGATTTCTGAATTATACAGTAAAAATAAATAAAAATAAATTAAACAACATAGCGGATATAAAACAAGTGGTTCAGTCTCAAGTCGAGACCTAATATACTTCATTGGTGATCACCTCCCACTAATCAGTTTAAATAAATAAACTTGATCCACACCCTAGATCAGGGTAAACAATAGTGGACATGACTTTCTAAGTCACACGACCTCTTCCACAGTTCTTCGTGGGTATGAACTATCAGGTCACATAGGGATCTCTTCCACACTTATCAGTGGGAATAAAAAAGGGTAAAAAGATTTGAGAGGAAGGATATCTTGTATCCTTTAGTTTAATACAGGAGACAGTGTGTGTTTTTATAGACACACACACACACACACACTGCTCGAAAGCTAAAAATAATACACAATAGAGAAAATATGATGAGATAAGGTTATAAGTGCTATGAGTGTTATTCTGTGAAACTATGGACTTCAATGATGAAGCAGATGCAGGAATTGAGTCCTCTTGTGGAAAACAAAGTATCACAAGTTAGTTAGATCTGGCTCATGTTCTTCATGGAGTTGATAGTGTGAAGATATTCTTGAATCTGATCTATATTATCCCAACTTTTTGGATTTGATAATGCTTCATGTGTTCTTAAAAAGTGTTTAGTTTCATGTTTCAGTTCTTTTCTCAATAATTATCATGCTTCATTATCGCACACACTTGTTTCTCTATCCTCTATTTTTGTTTCTGGCCATGCTATTCTTTTTATTCTTGGAGTGCATGTGTTGGAGCTGACCGGATGCATGTATTCTTCACCTCATACCTCGTACTGTCATGTCTCATGTTTTTAATACAAACATTAATTGTGTCAGTGCATTTAAAATACTAAAAAATGACCGTTAGAAACTAATTTTGAAAAAAAAAACAAAACAGATTAAAGAATGGTGTTACAGTCTGTCTGGAAACAGTGTATCTATGAAATGGTGTCTCTATGAAACGATGTCTCTTTATTTGTCTTTGAGTGTTCAGATAGTTATGATGGCATAGTTGTATAGGGATCAGGAATTGGTAGAACAAATGCGCTGTTAGGATCACAGTGTCTGGTCCTTTTCCAAACTTCAAACGGTGTCTCAACACGGAACCAGTGTCACATACGTCAACAGATCTGAAGCTGGTTTTGGTGTCTAGTCATAGAGTCTGGTCATGGTGTCTGGTCACGGTGTCTGGGTCCTTTTACAAAAAAACATAACTGGTGGTAGACTCATGGTTTCTCATACTTAGCCAAAATATCTTTATACTGACTTAAACAGTGATATTCATAGAATGGATTAGACTTAATCATTTATCAAGGAAATCCATTATAACACAAACTCAAAAAAGTTTACAATAATTATTTAAGGCATAAGGAAACCAACCATATATACACATGATGCGAGATAGACTAAACATAATTAAGAAGTTTTATAGGATGTATATGATTTGTGATCATTAAAACATGATTAAAACACGAGGAGTCCAATAATATCCCCCTTTTTGATGATGATATATCATGTGAGTGAGATATCTAGTCTTAGGTAATGTGTCTCTCCCTTAGTGTGCAGTTATAGTTCATGTCTCTCCCCCTTTTGGGATTATCAAAAATAGTACAAAAGGAAATAAAAGAGTAGATAAGAAGAGTTCACAACACATTAGATGGATAAAAAATGTCATTACAAATATTAAGCAACATAAATACATAAATCATCCCTATCAAAAGATAGTGTTCAGTTTTATTCAACACTAGTTGTCTTCTCTTTTCCCTTGGCAGCAGCATCACTAGAAGCCACATGAGCAGAGGTAGAAGTGGAAGAAGGAAGTGAAGAAACTGACAGAGAAGGTAGAGGGAGTCCTTCAAAAACATAAGGTGCCAAGGTAGGTTTAGTGGAAGACCGAGTCAATTTTTAGTCAAGGATAACTATTCTGATCTGACTCATAGCTTTAGAGAGAGACATAGAAGTTGAGGCAAGGGCAGAGGATGAGAAGGTAGGAAAACCATATCTCAAGGGTGCAGCTATAGGATCCACAATAGTAGTACTTTTTACATGAAGATAAGGCCTGAAAATCTTGATGAAGTCAGCAATGATCTCACCACCATATTGCATCACTTTCTCAAAGTCATACTTTTTCTCCATGAACTTGTCCAACAAGGGAGTGAAATTCTTAATCTTTTGAACCTGAGTTTTGCAAGCTTGAGTGACATGAGGGATTATCAGATTCCCTACAAGGTACTTAAAGTGGTTTTTCATGTCATGCTTTGAGAAGATCCTATTGAAGTAGAATTCCACCTTCTTAGTAATATCATCCTGAGCATCATTTTCAATTTTTTAATGAATTATCACCAAATCAAGAACTTTGTCATTGTTCTTTATAACGTCAAATAGAGAATCTTTGTCAAAGACACTGATCATAGATTATAGTTCTTCTTTAACAACTATTCTGAATAGATAACTATCCAAAGAGGGTTGAGATGACTGTCCAGAAGTATTAGAAGCTATAACAGCTGAAGTAAGGGACTTTAGTTGATTTATAAATTTTTGGAGACATCCCTTATACTCATCAGTGAACTTGTTAAGACCAATAACAAGATTATGCATCTCTTAAACAATTTTTTTATTTTTTTTCAACCACCTTGTCAGCTAAGGAAGTTAGATTAAGTTGAATTAAGGTGGATACTTCCTATGGAATTTGACTACTAATATCCTCAACAGGATGAGAAAAAGGTTCTGGTCATGATTTGAGCAGTCTATGTATATATTCAACCATACCTCTGAAGGACTTCACTTCATCACTTAACTGTTTGTTCTCGATTCTAACTTCTTGAATTTCATAAATCATCTTGTGATGAATCTTCCAAATAATCTTATTTAACAACAGGGAAGCATCTCTTTCACTCAAGTTTGTCATAGGATCAGGTTGAGTATTCATGATCTTTTCAACCCCAGTCAATAGGGTAGATTCAAATGCTTTTAAATCATCCTTACTCACCAAGTTTGATGGTTCTTGTGATGGTTCAGAAATAGAATATGAGACAGGATTAGGTTCCTTTGTAGATATAACATCAAGAGCAGATACTGGTTTCAATTGAAACATAGTAGACAGATCTATACCTTTAACTGAGGATTACTAGGAATCATTCACATCAAAATAGCTAGGAAATTTATACCATGTATCTACTGATCTTGAATCAACTGGATTTGGCATTTCAATACTGTCTAGATTTGGGTGTTGCTCCCTCTCAACATGTGCATCTTTTGCAGAACTAATAGATTTATATCCTCAATCTAATTCCAAGATTTCATCCCCAATATCCTCACCCATTTTCTTTCTAGCTAATTTAATGGCTTGGTCCATTCTCTCTTCAAAATATGGGATAACCTTAGGAGCAACTTGTTCCTCTAGGTGTTCCTCAAGAGAATCTTCTTTCTCAAGAGAAATATCTTCTTCTAAAAGTTATTACAGGACATCATTTTTCCTTTCAACAACAACAGATTCATCATTAGAGATGTGTTCTTCCAGATCAACAATCTTTTCAGGGACAAACACTTCCTTCTCAATTAAGACTTGAGGAGTAGGTTCACTATCTTCCTCATCCAGGACAGTTTTCCATGTAGGTACAATATCCTCTTCTTATTCTTACTCATCATAATAGTATACAATTTCATCTTGTTTCAAACCTGGATCATAAATGTCCTTAGGTCTTGAAGAGTGCTCAACCGGGTTTAACTTTTCATTGAACCTATCATTATCTTCAACCCATGATTTTCTCCATGGATTTCAACTTATTTTCATTATATTGATTGTAACTTTTGAAATAAAAAATTCATAGTCCATAATGACTTCTTCATCTGGTCCAACCAACCCTTTTTCATGAATAATAGCTGAGATAAACCTTGAGTATAATAGGGAGGTTGACTTGGATGTTGTCTTGATCAACTCACACATACGAAGGATAACATACTTTCATAGGTTGATATTGTGTACATTTTTCATAAGATGTATCAAAAATACATCCTGATACTTGAGTGTAGAAAAATAACATTTTTTGGGGATAATCAGATTATGAACAAATTTAAACATAAGTCTGGTTTCACCATCTAGCTCAGCAGCTATAGCTCTTCTCTTTGTTTCATTTCCATTTAAGCTTCCCAACGCTTCTTCTAAAATAAAGATCTCACTTGGAGGTGGAGGACCTCTCTGGTAGTCTTCAAAAATACCCTCATGAGGTATCCTTAGTCATGCAGCCCATAACTTAGAAGAAAATGTACATCTCTCTCCATTGATCCATCTTCTCACAAGAAATCCATCTTTTGTGTCAAAAGAGAATTGAAAATACTAATAAAACTGTGCAAATAGTTTTTGGTAAATAGGCCTATCCTCCTTTGGGAACCAATCCATCCATCCTTTCTCTCTTAACACTTTCAATAGTAAAGACTTACTTGATAGAAGCCACTTGGGGAAAATTTCCCTTTCAGGAACCACTATTCTATTCACCATATTCGGATTCAAAGGACCTCCGGGTGCTAACTTTGGCACTATTTTTATCTTCTTCCTTGATCTTCTCTTCTCAAGAGTTGGCGATGATGGGTGTTTCATCCTGGGCATTCAACAAAGGTTCAAGAGAGAGAAGGGTTGAAAGAGGGGTTAAAGTTTCAGAGAAGAGAGCTTGGGTGAAGAAAGGAGTAAAACTTTCTTAATTTTTATCATTTAGGGATACCAAGCGTCGCAAAAAAAAGTGCGGGAAAGTAAAAAATAAATTACCGTGATACGAGTTATATTATGTAAATAAAATAATAAAGCATATTTATGGTGAGACTGCTATTGGCATTCACTGTGAGACTATAACAGGCTTTCACGGTGAGACCATAACAAGTTTTCACGGTGAGACCATAATAGGATTTCATGGTGAGACTGTAGCAGTGGGATTTCTAAACTGTGTGACTGTATTGTTTGAGACAGTAAGATAGTAACTGAGAGATAGAAACTATGAGACCGTAAACATGAAACAGTAAGTTGTGAAACAGTATAATTACTACATAAGATTTATCATTCCCAATTCATGTATGATGTAATCTATTCGTTCATAATTTAATGGTTTGGTGAATATATCAGCGAGATAAAATTCAATTCCAATGAATTCCAAAGTGATGTCACCTTTTTGATAATGATCTATCAAAAATTAATGTCTTACATCAATATGTTTTGTCCTAGAGTGTGAAACGAGATTTTTTGAGATGTTAATAGCACTTGTACTATCAAAATTTATAATTACATGCCTAAATTGATATCCATAATCTAGTAATGTGTGTTTCATCTAAAAAATTTGTTCACAATAACTACCATCAGCTATGTATTCAGCTTCTGTAGTAGATAATGCAACATAGTTTTTTTCCTACTATACTATTATACTAGTGACTTGCCTAAAAAGTGACATGTTCCATAGGTGATTTTTTGATCTAACTTACAACCACCGAAGTCAGCATCAGAATAACTAACTAACTCAAATAATTTTCCTTTGGGATAAAACAATCCTAGATTGATTGTATTCTTGAGGTATTTGAAAATTCTCTTAACAACATTTAAATGATATTCCTTAGGGTTTTCTTGAAAACTAGCACACATATATAAACTAAACATAATGTCAGGTTGGCTAGCAGTTAGGTAGAGTAGACTTCTAATCATTCATCTGTAAGTAGTCGGATCAACAGATTTTCCATCTTTATCAAGATCCAACTTACAAGTAGTTCTCATTGGAGTGTCACTACTTTTAGTGCTATCCAAGACAAAATGTTTTAAAAGATCTTTAATATATTTTCTTTGGTTTAAATAATACCATATTTATTTTGAAATATTTGAAATCCAAGAAATAATTTTAGTTCACCCATTAAACTCATTTAAAATTCGTTTTGCATCATTTTAGAAAATTCAATACATAGAGAATTTCTTGAAGATCCAAAGATAATGTCATCTACATAAATTTTAACTACTAAAACATCATTGGAAATTCATTTTATAAAAAAGGGTGGGATCATCTATTCCTTTTGTAAAACCACTAGAAATAAGAAAAGTACTTAATATATCATATCAAGCTCTTGTAGCTTGTTTTAAACCATATAAAACTTTTGATAATTTAAAAATATGATTTGGAAAATGAGGATTTTTAAAACCCTAGGGTTTCTCAAAAAAGAAATCCTCATCTATATACCCATTTAGGAATTCACTCTTAACATCCATTTGATATAGTTTGAAATTAATATGTGCAGCATAAGCAAGAATAATTCGGATGGATTCAAGTCTAGCTACTGGTGAAAAGGAATCTTCATAGTCAATTCCTTATTCTTGACTATATCCTGGTGCAACCAATCTATCCTTGTTTCTAACTATGTTACTAGATTCATATACCTTATTTCTAAACACCCACTTAGTGCCTATGGAGAATGTGTCTTTGGGTTGGTCAACAAGTTTCAAAACTTTGTTCCTTTCAAACTGATTAAGTTCTTCTTGCATAGACATCACCTAAAATTCATCATTGATAGCATCATTAATGTTTTTAGGTTCATGTTTTGACAAGAAAACTTGATGTTCAACCTGATTTCTAAGAGAAGCTATAGTTTGAGTTCCTTTATCTAAATCTCCTACAACAACATCTGAAGGATTTTTCTTAAGAGTTCTAATAGCTCTAGAAATAGATGGACTAGTGATTTTAGGTTCTTCATAATGATCAGGTTCATTGTGAATTGAATCTAAAGAATTTCCAGAACTGGAAGTTTCCACAGATTCCTTGATAGGATGGTTAGAGGATTTTGAATTAATGTCCATATTTGATACATCATCCTCCAGGTTCTCTAAAGTGGTTTTAGGATCATGTGGATTTGTTTCATCAAATTTGACACGGATAGATTCTTCCACACATTTAGTTCTTTTGTTAAAAACTCTATAGGATTTACTAGAGATTGAGTATCCTAGAAATATTCCTTCATCACTCTTGGATGCGAATTTTTCAAGATTGTCCTTAGTATTAAGGATATAGACATTGAAACCAAAAACTTTGAAGTAGCTTACTTTGGGTTTTCTATTTTTCCATAACTCATATGAAGTTCTCTTAAGAATAGGTCTAATCAACACTCTATTGATAATATAGAATGTTGTATTTTCATATTCAGCCCAAAAATAAATAGGTAAGTCATATTCACTAAGCATGGTTCTAGAAATCTCTTGTAAGGTTCTATTTCTTCTTTCTACAACTCCATTCTGTTGAGGTGTTCTAGGGGCAGATAAATTATGACTATAGTCATTTTTTTGAGAAAAAGTATTCAAACTCTTGATTTTCAAACTCACATCCATGATCACTTCTTAAGGTGTTAATTCTAAGTCTACAAATATTTAATACAGTTTTGTCATATTTGGTAAAATGATAGCAGGATTCACTTTTGTGAGCCAAAAATAAAGTCCAAGTATATCTAGAAAAGTCATCTATAAGAACATAAACATATTTCTTCCCATTTAAACTAGAAACTCTAGATGGTCAAAACAAATCCATGTGAACCAATTCAAGAGGTTGAGAAGTTGACACTTCTTTCTTTAGTTTGAAGGAAATTTTGTGTTTCTTTCCCTTTTGATAAAGATTACATAATTTATCATTTGGAAACTCAAGTTTGGGTTGGTATTTGACCAAGATTTTTCTAGTTAACATTCAAAGAGAGTGAATATTACATTGTCCTAATCTCCTATGCCAAAGCCAAGACTCTTTATGAAATAAACTTAAACATGAAGCATTTGGAGAGACTAAAGAATCTAAGTTAACAGAATATTCATTTTAATTTCTTAATGTAGAAAATACTAATTGATTTTTAGAATGGAAAACATTGCAAGATTAATTTTTAAATTTAAAATGAAAACCATCATCACATAGTTTTGAAATACTAAGCAGATTATATTTCAATCTATCAACAAAAATTTCTTTAGAAATTAAAACTGAGTTAGAGTTATCGATTTAACTGATTCCAATGATCTTTCCTTTGGAATTTTCACCAAAGGTGACATATTCACCATCAATTTTTATTAAATTCTTTAAGCATGAATATTCTCCTGCCATGTGTCTTGAACACCCACTCTCTAAGTACCATAAGATTTTACAAGATATCTTTAAGCAGCTTTCCTACAAAATATTCAAATAAAAACAGATATTGGTACCCATATTTGTTTGGGTCTTGTAATATTAGTGACTAGTGATTTAGGAACCCACATCTGCCTCATAGGTTTCCTATAAAAATCATGTAAGGTTCTTGAAAAATAAACTCTATTTGGTCCAGAAAATCTTGAAACAGTAGAGAGTGTATCATAACTTGAACTAGCTAAAGTTTTTCCATAACTAGGAGTAAATTTGTATGTCCTAGACTTAGAAACAAAATTAGTTCTTCCAAAATTTCTTTTACCAGTTTGATAGCCAATGCTAGAAATATATTTAGGAGTAATCTATTTATCTAGTATTTTTACCAAAGTATCATTACCATTAGTAAACCTTTAAAGATACCTTTTTAATTTCTCATTATATAGTTTTATTTCATTGTTTTATTTGAGTAATTGAGCATTTTTCTCCCTTTCTACAGTAAGTTCAATGTTAACAGTTGAGGTAAGATCATGTTGTTTATTTAAAGATTTGTATTTATATTTTAGTTCATTACATGTATCTTTAAGAATATTATATAACTCAAACATTTATTCATTAGAAATATTTTTAGAGTCACTCTCATCTCTGGAATAATAGGAATTGTGTATAGAAGATTCTAGTGTTACCTCAGATGTGTTTTTCATAAAACACATATTGGATTTGTTAGCTTGTTCATCATGTGAATATTCTGAGTCCCTTGAACTATCCTTAGAAGCACTCCATGTTACTTTTATTTTATTTTTATACATTCTATCTTGGTCCTCATATTTATTTTTGTACTTGAGCTTGGGATATTTAGACTTTATGTAACCGCCCAAGATTTTACAAATATATTTATTATAGAATGAATAGATAAATAAGTCTCTACAAACACCACTTTGTTATAACCTACCCATGTAAACATAATTTTGTCACATCAATGATGTTAATTTCGAAAATCTGACATACACAGTTGCAATCAGTATGTTATTTGGAGTCCCATAAGAAAAACTCAATTCTTGGTGAATAGAAACCTACCATTATGAATAGTAACCTACCCTTATGAATAGTAAATTACCCTTATGAATAGTAATATGACTCTTATGAATGGTATCCATACCCTTGAGTAAATAAATGAATTTAGGCACCTTAAAAATGAAGATGAATATTTTAAGTGTTTATATATTTAAATTAAATACTGATTTAATTAAATATTTAATTAATCATATTTAGAAATTAATTTTTGAAAAATGGACTTCATTTTTGGATTATACACATCGAAAAATGGTTAGGGTGAATTTTTGGGATTTTTCTGAAATACTTGAATTTGTTATGAATAGTAAAATCCGATAATTCACAATAAATGCTAAATAAAGGATTAATTGATTCAATGATGATGATATGATGATGTAAGCCCAATTGATTAGGATTCAAATGATAAAATTACTATTATTGTTCATGTAAGACTCATTATTCCTTGTCTTATGGAGAAATAATAAATTAATGAATTTTATATTAAGAAAACTCCTCTCTCCTCCACTATAAAACCCCCCTTCACTCCCTCTTCTCTTCAATCCTCTCAAGCCTTTATCCTTTCCAATATTCTGCCAAAATCACTCCCCAATATCCTCCCCCATGTGAAAAATATCCTAGCCTCTTAAAAATACCAAAACCTCTCTCCTTATGAGGTTCTCAAAGGAGGAAGTCTCAAGAGGTAAATTCCTCTTTCAAATCCCTTCTTTTCTTTTGAGTTCTTTTCTTTTTGTCTCTTTACTCACCTACCTTCACCCAAATAGTATTAAAACTCCAGTAACATACAATTAATGGAATATTTTTATTCTAATAGAAATTTCATTGTCTTCTCTCCATTCACCACCCTTTATTTGAAAGAAATGAAATCACCGTTTGAGGTGTGCTAATTTAGCACATTCAAGGACAACAACTTATCAATTTCTATTATAATCTTTAATTATGGTAATGAAACCATTTTTGTTATGGTTGAACCATATTATTATATATTTAATATATACTATTTTTAGTTCTATGATCCTTTTTTACAAATGGTATTAAGTTATAAAGAAAAACATGTTAATTGTATCAAACCCACCGATTAACCAAAACAGTTGTCACTAAGGTTATATATATAATAATTCGACCTCGCTTGAAGTAACCAAATTAAATTTAAAACTATTTAATATCCTTGATGTTCAATAATATCATATAACTTAATTTCTGTAAAACCACTTCCATCTTTCATATTTATCCAAACTTGAATATAAGTGAACCGATCTTTTAAAACCAAGTAAACAAACGAGCCCGAGAAATGAAATTGAACCTTATAACCAATAAAAAAGGACTTTAATGAACTAAAAATGATTACAATAAATCATTTACATATAAAAGAGGTTATGAACTTATGAATTAATAATCCTGATTTTTTTATTCCGGTCTTTTATAAAAATTCAAGAACACCTTCAAGCATAAGGTAAGGGATATCTTAACTCAATTTCCATTCGTTGAGTTAAACATTAATGTCATTGGTTTTGTATTTTCCGAAAATATGTGTGAATGTCCTATTGTTGTTTTATTCTTTATATCCAATTTTATAGTGTGGGTTTATGTTTGTCACACGTAATTATGTCTTTGATTTTCCATCAATATAATGATACATTCTTGGTAAGGGATTGCTTAACTCAATTTTCATTCTTTGAGTTAAACATCTATTTTAGTGGTTACATTGTTCAAAAATATGTGTGAATTTTATTTTATTGTTTTATACTATATATACACTTATATTTTTTGGATTTTCATTTGTCACACATAAATATTTCATTGACTTATCCTAACTCAAATTATACAATCTTTGTAAGGGATCATATCTCTCACTTTTATTCATGAATCCACCTTATTTTGTGTGATTTTTTTTTAATTTCTAATGATGGGGTATGTTTTATCACCTCCCCCATACTGCCCTTATGACATATAAATAATGGTATACCCCTTTACCTCTCATTAATCCCTCAAAATAACACTCGTTACCATGCCAAAATGTTTGTAAGAGGTTTTCTCATCTCACCTTCAATTCTGTGGGATTTCCATTGTTCACCTCTTATTTATTAAATGTGGTATATGTGTACTGAAATTTGATATATATTATCATTATTATCTTTATATTCATGTTATTTTGTGATTCATTGGGTGTTTATTAACTTTTGTTCATATGACTCAATTGGTTACAACGTGGTAATGAGCTTTGTCTCAATTTTCACTCCATTGTGACTTGCTTAGTCTTGTGCACATACTCTTTCTTATGTGGTGTACCTACTGCCCATTTGATATCACTTTTAAATTGAAATTATATTCCATTTAAATTTCCATATTCTCGTTCAATGGATATGATTTTTGTCTAATTCTTATACCGCTTTACATACGGTATTTGTTTGGAATGTTGTTTTGACTGTAGAAATGTTGATGAATCTGTATCCTCTGTTCTATATGGATAATTTAAAGTCATATTTATCTTATGATGAATCTATGTATAAATAATTCTTTGGATACCGAGGTGGGTGGGGCCCACTAAATCCCCTCGATGCATCAGTAGGTCTCATGATACAAATCAGTTGGTGAAAAACCCTTCGAGTTTGTTTCCAAAAATTAGATGAGTTTCTACCCACAGAACTAATTTTTTTTATGGTATTATGGTTTCATGTGTCAGACACATGACGTCCAATTAATAAGAATTCTCTTTATTCATTATCAGTTATTACTATCCATGAGGTCTTCACAATGACAAAATCTATGGATGTAGTTTCATTCTCAGTTTATTAATGGCGTGATATTTTCACTTATTCACCATACCATATTGATTATGTCAGATTGATTATGATTCACTTATTACTGTATTCGTAATTCCACTATTTGTAACCCTCGATGAGCATTTGAGCTCACCCCTTTCATTTTTTACCTTCTACAGGTGATGAAGAGGTGATCGTTTATTGAGTTCATGTGGTTGTAGTTTTTAGTTATTGTCATGTATTATATTTTCTAACCTTTTCCAATGTAATTTGAGTTTCACATATGTATCTAATTTCTTCAAGACTACTAAACTGATCATTAAATAGGGATTTTCATTCATTTTAACTATTCCAATATCACAAGTAATGCACCGGCTCTATCCTAGTGGGGTCGGGGTGTTATAGTTTGTATCATAGGAAGTTTAGTAGAAAACATGGAAACTAGATTTAGAAAACGCAGATTATGGAAGTGTCCCTAAGATAAGACTTTGAGGATAAACATACAAGAACGTCCTGGTATTTTGGTAAGTAATATATTATGTGGATATTTCAAGCAATATAAGAAGGTAGAGGAAACTCTGGTACAGATGTATCTAGGGGTAAAATCCAAAAACACCACTTTGATCTAGACTCAAATGGGAACTGGTACACGACAACTGACCTTGCTGGACTCTTGGTTACGACACTCCCAGGGGATATTCTTATGATAATTCATATTTTCTTTGCAATCCATTATGAAGGATTGAAATGTAAATTATTCCTCAAAGAAACCATTTTTATGATTATGGGATTAGCCATGCATAGGATCTTGAACTATGATAAGTATTTTGTTAAGTTAAGATTATACATTATGATTCATACCCTAATCTAGTGTGTTCCATTATATAAGAATGGTGCCTTTAGGGATTATGAGTTTTCATTAAAGATTTGGTTAGTGTCTATGTCTATTCTTTAAGTTAAATCCTTGTTTTATAACTTTTCAGATCAAGAAAAGTCAGTTAAAAATGGAAGGAGGAGGATCTCAAACGACATTTCTATCCCTTCCTGATGACTTTCTTGCAATAATTATTTCAAAGTCATGCCCCGATAATTCTGAAACATTTTCTAACATGCAACTCACTTGAAAGAAATTGTTTGAGATATCAAACACCTCTACTATACCTCAATACCATTGTGGATCATGGGTTTTATTTAATCAAGTCCTATTTTCTCAATATTCTCATATTTTCAAGAAAGGTAAATATTATCAAGGAATTTTCAAATATTTTACCTTATAATAAGATTTTGAAGTATGTTATGATTTTGAAAAAGGTGTGGAAGAAGGAGACCCTTGTGAAACTTATTTATATTTACTTTTGAAATATAATCTTTCAGCACATACTTGTGGAATTTTAAAAGGACCATTGATTGAAAGCTTCAACTCAAATTTGGTCCGACTATTTTATAAAAATCATGTTTTATCAGATGTTTTGAAATTATATGTCATACATGATTATTTTCTGAAACTATTTTTCTGTGAACACCCATATGTCCCAAGTTGTAAAAGGTGTATCTGGGTGAAGGAAGCAAATGATTTTGAAATATCTCTAAATCATTGATTCAATGCATGGACATTCTATTTACATGAGCAGGATGATGATGAAACCATATGGACACCATGATCAAGGTACCCACTTTTTTTAATAAGTAAATAAAATTTCGAGGATGATATTTCAAAGGTGGGAATAATGTAACCCCCCAAGATTTTACAAATATATTTATTATAGAATGCAAAGATCACTAAGTCTCTACAAACACCACTTTGTGATAACCTACCCAAGTACACATGATTTTGTCACTTCAATGATGTGAATTTTGAAAATATGACATACACTATAGTGATCAGTAAGTTATTTGGAGTCCCATAAGAAAAACTCAATTTTTCGGTGAACAGTAACCTACCCTTATGAATAGTAACCTACCCTTATGAATATAAACTTACCCTTATGAATAGTAATATGACTCTTATGAATAGTATCCATACCATTGAGTATATAAATGAATTTAGGTATCTTAAAAATGAAGATGAATATTTTAAGTGTTTATATATTTCGATTAAATAGTAATTTAATTAAATATTTAATTAATCATATTTTAAAAAATTATTTTTTAAAATGGACTTCATTTTTGGATTCTGCATGTCAAAAAATGGTTGGGGTGAATTTTTGGGATTTTTTTGAAATACTTCATTTTTTTATGAATAGTAAAATCCCATAATTCACAATAAATGCTAAATAATGGATTAATTGAGTCATTGATGATGATATTATGATATAAGCCAAATTGATTCGGATTCACATGATAAAATTACTATTCTTGGTCATGCAAGAATCACTATTCCTTTTATTATGGAGAAATAATAAATTAATGAATTTTATATTAAGAAAACTCCTCTCTCCTCCACTATAACCCCCCCCTTCACTCTCTCTTCTCTTAACTCATCTAAAGACTTGTTCCTTGCCAATATTCTGCCCAAATCACTCCCCAAGATCCTCCCCCATGTCCAAAATCTCCTAGAATTTTCAAAATACCAAAACATCTCCCCTTAAGAGGTTCTCAAAGGAGTAAGTCTCAAGAGGTAAATTCCTCTTCCAAATCCCTTCTTTTCTTTTAAGTTCTTTTATTTTTGTATCTTTCCTCACCCCCCTTCACCCAAATAGTATGAAAACTCTAGTAACATACATGTACTGGAATTTTTTTATTCTAACGGTAAATTTCATTATCTTCTCTCCTTTCCCCACCCTTTATTTGAAATAAATGAAAGCACCGTTTGAGGTGTGCTAATTTAGCACATTCATGGACAACGACTTATCAATTTCTATTATAATATTTAATTATGGTCATGAAACCATTTGTGTTATGGTTGAAATGGATTATTATATATGTAATATATCCTATTTTTTTTTCTGTAATCCTTTTTTACAAATGGTATTATGTTATAAATCAAAACATGTTCATTGTAATCAAACCCACCGATTAACAAAAACAGTTGTCACTGAGGATATATATATAATAATTCGACCTCACTCTAAGTAACCAAATTAAATTTAAAACTATGTAATCTCCTTGATGTTAAATAATATCATATAACTTAATTTCTAGACAACCACTTCCATCTTTCATATTTATCCAAAGTTAAATATAAGTGAACCGATCTTTTAAAACCAAGTAAACAAATGAGCCCGAGCAATGAAATTGAACCTTATAACCAATAAAAAAGGAATTGAATAAACTAAAAAGGATTATAATAAAACATTTTAATATAAAAGAGGTTATGTAATTATGAATTAATAATCCTAATTTGTTTATTCAGGTCTTTAATAACAAGTCAAGAACACATTCAAGCATAAGGTAAGGGATATCTTAACTCAATTTCCATTCGTTGAGTTAAACATCAATGCCATTGGTTTTGTATTTTCCTAGAATATGTGTGAATGTACTATTATTTTTTTATTATTTATATCCACTTTTATAGCGTGGGTTTATGTTTTTGACACATAATTATGTCATTTATTTTCCCTTAATCTAATGATATGTTCTTGGTAAGGGATTTCTTAACTCAATTTTCATTCTTTGAGTTAAACATCTATTTCATTGGTAACATTGTTCCAAGAATATGTGTGAATGTCATTTGATTGTTTTACACTATATATCCACTTATATGTTTTGGATTTTAATTTTTCACACATAAATATTTCATTGAATTATCCTCACTCTAATTATACAATCTTTGTATGGGATCCTCTCTCTCACTTTTATTCAAGAATCCACCCTATCTTGTGTGATTTTGTTTTTAATTTCTAATGATGGGGTATGTTTTATCACCTATCCCATACTGCCCTTATGACATATAAATAATGGTATACCACTTTACCTCTCATTAATCCCTCACAATAACACTTGTTACCATGTCGAAATGTTTGTAAGAGGTTTTCTCATCTCACCTTCAATTCTATGGGATTTCCATTGTTCAACTATTATTTCTTATATGCGGTATAGTTATGCTGACATTTGATATATATTATCATGATTCTATTTATATTCATGGTATTCTGTTATTGATTTGGTGTTTATTAACTTTTTTTCATATGACTCAATTGGTTACAATGTGGTAACAAGCCTTGTCTCAATTTTCACTCTATTGTGACTTGCTTAGTGTTGTGCACCTACTCTTTCTTATGTGGTGTACCTAATTCCCATTTTATATCACTTTTAAATTAAAATTATATTACATATAAATTTCTATATTTCCATACCATTTATATGATTTTTTCCTAAGCCGTATACCGCTTTACATACGATATTTTTTTTGAATGTTGTTTTGACTATAGAAATGTTAATGAATATGTATCCTCTATTCTATATGGATAATGTAAAGTCATATTGATATTATGTTGAATCTATGTATAAATAATTATTTGGATGTAGAGGTAGGTGGGGCCCAGTACAACCCCTCGATGCATCGGTAGGTCTCATGAGACAAATCAGTTGGCGACAAACCCTTCGAGTTTGTTTACAAAAATCAGATGGGTTTCTACCCACAAAATTAAGCTATTTTTTAAGTATTATGGTTTCATGTTCCAGATACCTGACTTCCAATTAATAATAATTCTCTTTACTCATTATCAGTTATTACTATCCATGAGGTTTTCACTATGACAAACTTTATGGATGCAGTTTCATTCTCAGTTTATTAATGGCGTGAGTTTTTCATTTATTCGCCATGACATATTGATTATGTCAGATTGATTATGATTCACTTATTTATATATTCATGATTCTGCTATTTGTAACCCTTACTAAGCTTTTGAGCTCACCCCTTTCATTGTTTACCTTCTACAGGTGATGGAGAGGTGATCGTTTATTGAGTTCCAGTGGTTGCAGTTTTTAGTTATTATCATGTATTGTATTTTGTAACCTTTTACAATGTAATTTGAGATTCACATATGTATATAGTTTCTTCAAGACTACTAAACTGATCATTCCTTTAGGATTTTCATTCCTTCTAACCATGACAATATCACAATTAATGAACCAGCTCCTGCCTATTAGGGTCAGGGTGTTACACTTTATATGTCCCTTTCTCTTACATTCATAGCAAACTATCTCATCATACATGTTACTTCTTTTCCAATATTTATTCCAGATTCCTTTTTTATCATATCTTCCCTTGAAGTTAGGATTTCTAAAAAAATTATTCTTCTTATAGAATCTATAAAACCTTCTGGCTAATTGAACTATCTCTTTATCACTATTAGGTGATGATTTTTCACTGCTGGAAATTTATACAGAGACTTCCAACTTCCCTTTCTCTTTGTGTTTAGATGTGGTGGTCTTAAATACAACAGATTTTATTTTGGGTTCATCCTCCTATTCCTTGTCAAATTTCAACTCATATTCATACATCATCAGTTTTACAATGAGTTATTTTACAGGTAACTTTATGATATCACATGACTCTCTAATAGAGATAGAGGTTCCTCTCCATCTATCAGGTAGGCATCTGATAATCCTCATAATTTGTTCTTTGGTAGTGACTTCTCTTCCAAGAGAAATCACTGTATTGAAAATTGTGTTGAACCTGAGATATATGTCTGAAATATGCTCATCAGGTTTCATTTTAAAATTATCATATTTAATATTATAAGTATTAAGTCTCATTTATTTCACACTAAGAGTTCCTTCATGTGAAACAGACAAAGTTTCCCAAATTTCATGGGCAGTTTTACATGCAAATATTCTGTTAAATTCCTCATATCCTAAAGAGAAATATAAATGATTCATGTCTTTATAATTTTTATTATAGTTAGTCTTTTTAGGTTCATCACAAGTGATTATATCAATAGAAGAAATCTTATACTCATTTATAATTGAAGACTAAATTTCAAAACTCATACTTTCTAAATGCATTTTTGTTTTAATTTTCCATTGGGCACAATTGGTTCCATTAAAGAATGGTGGTTTGTTTGTTGAAGTACCTTCCAGCCTATTATCCATAATAAATAACTACTTTGAAATATTTAAAAATTTATAATTAACAAAAATTTACAGATCTTTAAAGTACAACTAAAATCACAGAGGAATAGGGTCAAAAATAGAGTATTAATAGGAATGCAAATACCTCTGATACAAAATGTTGTTCAGAGTAGAATACTCAAGAGGGGTGAATTGAGTATCTATTAAAATTTATGTTTGAAAATGTTTCTTAAAAATTTTCCTCAATAAAAATAAATACATCCCATTTAATCAAAGTAATACATTTACGAAATTTTGACTGTTTAAATAACTTCTCAGAAGATTGATTAATTATCGGTAATATTAATATCGGTTATTAACATTACTTTTGAAGCTATTATAATAAGGAAAAGAAATTATAACATATTTCCAAGATTAATTATCAAATAATGTTTAGTGATTTCTGAATTATATAGTAAAATAGAGAAAATTAAATTAAACAACAGAACAGAGATAAAACAAGTGGTTAGGTCTCAAGCCAAGACCTAATTCACGCCACTTAGTGATCACCTTCCACCATGCAGATTAAATAAAAAACTTGATCCATATCCTGGATTGGGGTAAACAATAGTACACAAGATTGTCCAGGTCACTTGACCTCTTCCACAGTTCTTTGTGGGTATGAATTATCAGGTCACATAGGGACATCTTCCACACTTATCTATGGGAATAAACAATGGTAAAAATATGTAAGAGGAAGGATATATTGTATCCTTCAGTTTAATGAAGAAGACAGTGTGTGTTTTTATACAGAAACATACACACTACTTGAAAGATAAAAATAATACACAACAGATCAAAGATGATGAGATAAGGTTAGAAGTGCTCTGAGTGTTTTTCTATACAGATCTGGACTTCTATGATGAAGTTGATGCAGGAATTGAGTCCTATTGTGTAAAATATATTATCTCAAGTCAGTTAGATCTGGCTCATGTTCTTCATGGAGTTGATAGTGCAAAGATGTTCTCAACACTAATCTGTGGTGTCCCAGATTTTTGGATTCAATAATGCTTTGTGTGTTCTTCAAAAGTGTTGAGTTTCATGTGTCGGTTCTTTTTTCAATATTACTTGTGCTTCTTCGTTATCACACAAACCTGTTTCTCTATGCTCTATTTTCATTTTTGGACACGATGTTCTTTTTATTCTTAGAGTGTATGTGTTCGAGCTGACAGGATTTATGTATTCTACACCTCGTACCTCGTACTATTAAGTGACATGTCTACAAAACAAACTTTAGGTGTGTCAGTGCATTTAAAAGACTCAAATATGACAGTTAGAAATTAATTTTGAAAAATGAAAAAACAGATTAAAGAACGTTGTCACAATCTATCTGGAAATGGTGTCTCCATGAAATGGTGTCTCCATGAAACAGTGTCTCTGTATTTGCCTTTAATTTGTGAGACAGTTATGATGGCACAATTGTATAGGGATCAAGAAATGGTAGCATAGATGCGGTGTTAGGATCACGGGGGTTGGTCCTTTTCCAAACATAAAACGGTGTATAATCATGGAACCAGTGCCATAGACTTCAATAGATATGAAGCTGGTTTTGGTGTCTAGTCATGGTGTCTGGTCACGGTGTCTAGGTCACAAGTTCTTGTCACAGTGTTTGGGTCATGGTGTCTAGTCACGGTGTCTAGGTCACGGTGTCCGGTCATGATGTCTGGGTCACGGTGTCTGGTCACAGTGTATGGGTCACGGGGTATGGTCATAGTGTCTGGTCATAGTGTCGGGGTCCTTTGCTAGAAAAACATAATAGGTGGCAGACTCACATTTTCTCAGACCTAGAAAAAATATCTTTATACCAACTTAAACAGTGATATTCATAGAATGGATTACACTTAATCATTTATCAAGGAAATCCATTATAACACAAACTCAAAATTGTCAACAATAATTATTTAAGGCATAAAGAAACCAACCATCTGTACACATGATGTGAGATAGACTAACCATGATTAACAAGTTTTACAGGATGTATAGGATTTGTGATCATTAAAACATGATTAACAATTGAGGAGGCCAACAGAAAATATATAGTTATCAGTGGAATATACATCTATTACAGCAAGATAATTCCTGGTATAATCTTTTTTTGATGTCCTTATTTATTAATTGCATATTGATTCTATCTGGGATATATTTGTGTTCACTTTCAGTTTCTAGAATCATAGGATGAACCATCTATTATCATCAAAAACTTTTTGAAATTTATAGTGTGAGTATACAAAAAGTTAAAAATAGAAAAATTATATTGAAAATTTTAATCACAAATATTCGATTCAAATTTCCACTTAAATTACAAGTGAAAATAAATTAATATATATAAAAACCATACAAATTTCCAGAGGAAATTTAAAGTTAAAATTTGAAATGAAAAGTTTCATATTCAATTTTTAGTTTGAATTTCCACTTAAATTATAAGAGAGAGAATATTAATAAACAAATAAACAATGAAAAATTCAAGTGTAAATTTCCATCGATTATTCCACTGTAAATTTTCCTTAAAACATCCACTAGAAATTTACAGTTTTTATTTCCTACACATCATATTATTCATATTATACACATAAAAATTATTTTTTTATTGAGAATTTACAATAGAAATTTTCAGTGTAAGTATACATAATATATTAATTTATAAAAAAAATTAATTTTCACCACACAATTACATGGAAACTTTTCCCTAAAAAACATCATTTCATATTTCCACAATAAAATTATGGTTCAAATTTCCACATAATTTTCCATTGAAAATTCTCAATATATATTTTCTATTAAAAAATCTCAATACATATTTTCCATTGAAACTGTCAATACATATTTTCCACACACCATATATTTTATAATATAAAAATACATTGTATTTTTTTAAATGAAAATTTATAGTATAATTTTCTAATAAATAAAAAAAATATTGAAAATTTTATTACCAAAAAAGAAACTTTTCACTGAAAATTTTCATGGAAAAAATACATGTATATGTAAATGAATATATAAATAATTGATATATAATGATTTATAAAAATTATTAGTAATTATTATACATTTATTTTGTAGGTAATGGATATAAAAATGTATATATTTAAAAAAATTATTATTCATTATTATATATTTATAAAAATATAATTAATTATTAATTATTATTATATGTTTAGTGTTATTGCTATTATTATTATTTTTTCACTTATCATTATTTTTAGTGGATTATTATTATATGTCATGTTTTCATTTTATGTTTATGGGTGTGATTTTTTTAATGTAATTATATGTGATGTAATGGGTATTTCATTCTAACACATTCAAACAAAATTAAAAAATAAATAAATTTAATATAAAATTTATATTTGAGACCACCTAATTTTCTTGTAGATGACAATCATCCCATCATGAACCTCATTCTCAGGTTAGTGTAGAAAACATGAGATGATATTTTCCCTTTATTATCATATAATAGTTATCATTTTTATAAAAAATGATAATAGGTATAATTTAGTGTTATAGTTATTATTATTTTTTAAAAGAGTTTTTAGTGATATAATATTTATAAACTATTTTAAAAATACTAATATAGTTATAAATATATTATCAATTTTTAAAAAATGATAATATAGTTACAAATATATTATCACTTTTTTAAAAAATGATAATATTAATTAATACTTATTCTAAAATAAGACATTTATTATTCTTCAATGAATAACATGTGTGCCTAGAACCACTTCAAATTCATGTTATTTATCATTAGTATTCATAACCAAATATCTTACATGATCTATTAGATTTGGAGGTTCTTATCATTGATTATCCTCAACAACCCTTGTCTTGGTGTAATTATTTGTATATTGTATATTTTACTTCTAGTTGTAACATTGGAAATTATAGGAAGGGTTGAGTGGACCCCTTTTTTCTTCTATCATATTAATTGAGTTCTCTATGTCCCTTTTTCATTATTGAGGTAAATGCACTTATTTTTTTACAATTGAAAAATCTCCTTATTTTCTAAGGTAGTTTCTAGGATGCTTATTTCTATACTTTTTTACATGTGAGTTGTTGAATCTTCTTCCATACATAAGGATTATCAATTGAACCTCCAAAGTTAAAATATTTTATTCTTTTCTTATCACTGATCCCATAATACCCTTAAGATTCACCATCCTCTATCTCCACCATAATGTCACATTAGATTATTTTCTAATTGCTATTAAATTATCGAATCACTAAATATTTTTATAAGTCTTGGATTTAGAAAACTAATTATGTGGTAAACATTTTGAGGCCAATGAAAATGTAAAAGGTGTACCTATTAAGAATTATTATGTTTTCTTAAAAAAATACAACTGATTCATCCTCCATTTTCTAGAACATAAGAATTTCCATATCCATTTTAATATGGAGAGTGTGAGAAAATTCCTTACTGAAAAATATTTTCATGAATTTATCCCATTTCATTAAGTCAATATCTTTATTATTCTTAGAATTCTGGATCAATTTCTTCAACTGATTAGATTCTCCCTCTAATTGATAAATATTCATTATTTTCTTATATTACTCGTGTTGGAGTAGGATCCTTAGAAACAAAAACATTATAATTTTGATTACATGGATATTCTAGGATTTGAATATTAGTTGAATATCTTATCACATGATGATTTTTCTTCTACATAACATCAGTGTGATAATGTCCTTAGTATATATATTACATTAAAAATACATAAAAGTTCACTTTAATAATTATATCCTTGAAGTTATATGAAAATATTCTTGAATACATACTCTATGATCGGATAAAATTCTCTAATAATATATAGTGTTTGTTTGATGGTCAGATATTTGATACCCATAAGAGGAGGATAATTCATCTATTGAAGTTACCACTGGGTAATATCTAAGAGAGAAAGTTATGAGAACATATATACCAGTAAGAATTCCAAATGTTATGTTTCATTGGATATTCCTATCTATGAGCATGTGTAATGAACCTTAAACTTGAGATTATTACTAATTAAGATAATGAGTCATGAAATTTGATGTATTTCCTAAATTGATGATGAAATATTCTCATAAAATACTTTCAGATAAATCCATTGTTCTTTTGAATCACTCCCTCAATATATATATATATATATATATATATATATTTATTTATACTCTATAATTCTTTTTCGGGTTCATCATAATTAGAGGTAGTACAGAGGAGAGTGAAGGCTAATAAATAGTAGAGATAAGGGAATAATTGATAAGAAGTGTTACGTTCAAATATTTCGAAGCAACCAATTGGGTGGATTGTGGGTCAGAAAAATATTTCCTCATACTCTTCCTCTATATTCTGAATCTATCATATGCATTCATTCTTCCATCATTAGATTTTATTTAACATTTTTATTACAATCACTTTGATTGGGTTTATTCCAGGGTTTAAGGAGAAATTATGGGTTCGATTGTTGGGGGTTAGAGGGGTTCAAACCAAACATTGCAGACCAAAGCCGACATAGAAAAAGAAATAAATATCATGAAATGAAAATTATCTGAGAATAATAGACCCGTAAGAAACATAATCAAGTTGATATAAAAGAATATACAATAAAATTAAATTTGTGGATGGTAAAGAATAGAAATGATTTATGTGGTTTGAAATATATTGTCCCTACTCCATGGAAATAAAACCACCACCATTATTTTATTTTTATAAAAAAAAAACAACACTAAATATATAATAGATAATAAGTTAATAGAGTGAAATGCATGAAGACAAAGAAAACTATCCAAGAATAGGGGCATCCTCACTCCAGGAACTAGCTGTAAACCCTAGTTAAAAGATGGTTACATATTCCCTTGATCTGGATAGACTCATGCACACCAAACCCACACACATACTATTAGTTAAAGAAATTAAATACAATACATAGTAAATCCATAAAATAAACAAGTTCACAGGGCTAAAAACAAGGAAGTATCCCATATTTCTTGAAGAAGAAACAATACTTCCAAGGTTGTAAAATCTTGAAGAGGATATTGCCCATCCATATACCTCAAGGGTCAAGTTCCACACTAAAGATGATGATTGGAACAAGGGGTTTGTAGGCATGGAGGAAAATAACTCGAGATATTAGTTCTCTTATAAACTATATTCTATCTGGACAGAATCTAAAGAAACCAGAGGAGATCAAAAATGAAGACCTCTACTACACATCCATATAAAAAGACACATCTAGTTGTAATTAATACAATGTAAGAATCATTTAAGAGGTAATTTCAGGCACAATATACAAGGTGACACATGGTTGATAATGGGAACATGGAAGTATCACAAAGAAATGTTGGTGGAATAAACATAGAATTTATTAAGGATGCATAGAGGCCCTAGAATGTCCATACAGTAGGAAATGAAGATCATAGAGTTTGAAAAGATTGAGAAAAAATGCCAAAGAAAAACAAATATATAGAATTAAAATTATTCAATGAATTTAATAAATGGACAACAAATAATCATAGAAAAAACATGGATCAAGATAGAAAGTTGAGTCATATAAACAGAGCCATAAAACTAGCACAAAAATAATAATAGGCATAAAGATACCCACAAAATTGAACCTAGAAATAGAAAATCCCACATAGAGGCCTATAAAATTGAAACATGAAAAAATCCAATTTCATAATAATAAACCAATAATGCTATTTTTCATAGAAAAATAAATGAAAATAAAATTTTCATGGTTAACAACATAAAACCAGAACTTTTAAATTTGAAAAAAAATCAAAAAATCTCTACCATTTAAAAATAAAAAATAAATTTAACATATTATTTTATTTCTTCCCTATAAATCCTACTAGTTGGTTCAGATAATTTTTTATTAATAGAAAATAAATCTAAGGCAACAATTTTCACCCAGTACATATATTCTAATTATGTGCCACATCATCACATGGTATGCCTATACCTATACTTATATTGCTATAATATTATGTAAACATGATTAGTAATTAAACTAAACAACAAAATTTATTCAATTATTATCAAAGAACTACCTGATTCTCTAAAAAAATATTAAAATACTTCAGAGAATCCAAACACCTATAAAAACATATCCATCCTCAGGGGTAAAATATAGTGAACATAAAAATCTAGAAAAATAAAATATGAACATAATGAAAATAGTAAATAGTAGTAGAAATAAAAAACAACCGAAAACATGAAGCTAGTAGATGAAATATCTATACCTAAGATCGAATATCTTAGACTAGTCTAAACACACCCTCTCTGTCAACCATGTTCTTATACAAAAAAAAGAAGAGACAGTCATATGATCACAAAAGAGAGATATCAAAGAATATATGCCTAATTATAACTAAACAAATTGTAAAGATAATAAATAATTTCCAAATTAGTGAACCCATGGCATACCATATTATACCGGTCTATAATATCCTTAGTTTTTAAGTTAAGAAAGTATTTTTTAATATAACTAGTATTTCCACACTCAAAACACCAAATATTATTAGACCGGTTCTTATATTTATATTAATTTTTTTTAATTTGACACCTAACATTAATTAATTGAGGTTTATATTTCATGCCACTAAAATCATCTTTCACACCATGTATTTGATGTTTTCTGGATAACACAACTGATTTAACCTCTTCTAGGGTGACTGATTCTTTACCATACATCATATAAAATTTTAAGGAATTAAAATAATCATCAAGGGAAGTAAAAAGATAATGAAATGATATTCATCACTTATTTTAACATCAGTATTAGCTAATTCAAGAAACACTTTATTAAAATCATCAAGATGAATTTAACCAGAGGAACCATAGTTCATCTGAAAAGTATAAAGCCTCATTTTTTAGATAAATAAACAAGAATAATAATAGACGTATAAAAATGTTAAAGTGTAATCCATATAGACTTAGAAATAGTCTCATTACTAACTTATCATAATACCATATCACATAATGTTTATAATAACATACAACATGCGTTTTCAAGAATATTAGTGTCAACATCAATATTGGAGTTAGAGGACTATACATCAACGATGACTATAACTATATGATTATTAGTACCTAAGAGATTATTTGTGAGTCCTTTGATGAAAATAATCCCCCTAATATTAACATTCCATAGGTGAAATTCGTTTTCACCATCAAACTTGTCAACTTCTAGCTTAAATGAGGGCCTCATTAACTCAAAAAAATGGCTCTGATACTAATTGAAGAAGGTTAGAGGGGGTTATAACAAACATTACAGTCTATAAAAAATTTATAAATAGAAGTGGAGATCAGGAAATGAAAATAATTTAGGAATTATAAGCACATAAGAAATAGAATCAAATTGATATAAACAAACATACAACAAAAGAGTAAAGAAAAAAATTATTTGTGTGGTTCCAATCAGTTTTTTCCTACTCCATGATAATAAAACCACCATAATAATTTAATTATTATTAAAAAAATAAATAATAAGAATATGATAGGGAAGAAAAAAATAGAGAGTGATGAACACATACAAAGTAAACAATTAGAGAATAAGGGCCTCATCACTCTAGAAAACATCTATGAACCCTCATTCATGGATGGTAAAGTATTACCTTGATCTAGACAGACTCACAAATTCCAAATCCACAAAAATACTATAATAGAAGAAAGGAAATTCAACACAAAACCAAAGAATAAATGAAACAAGCTCTCAATGCTGGAACCATGGAAGGATCCTAGAAGACATAAAGGAGAAATAACACTATTAGGGTTATAAAATATTGAAGAGGATGTGGTCCAGACATATCTCACAAGGGTCAATATCTCTAATAGATATGATGACTGGAATAGGGGGAATTTTCTTATGGAAGAAGAGAAATAGAGCGACTCCTTCTCTATCGACTATATTCTCTATAAATAGAAGATGAAGAAACCACATGATATTGAAAATGAATATGTTGAGAACACATCCATATTAAGAGACATGGACATAGGTAATTAATATATATAAAGAAGTGGTCAGGTGGAAATATCAAGAATAATAAGTGAGGAGACATGTGGTCAGTATAGGTCACAAATAAAAACTTTGAAGTAGGTCCAATAGAATAAACTTATAATTGATCAATGATGCATGAAGGACATAGAATGTCCAGACAGCAGGTGACATGGATTGTAGAGTTTTAAAAGGGTGTGAAAACATGATAAAGAAACAAATATCCATTGTACCCATAATTTCCAATAATTTTAATAAATGGATAGGAAAGATGTATAGACATAGCATATATCAGGACGACAAACAGATTCGTGGGAATAGGTCTATAAAACTAGTTCACAAAGATTCCTAGGCACAAATAACTCTAAAAAACAGAACCCAACAACAATGTAAGGAATTTAACTTAAACAATCCATAAATTGAATCTTTATACAAGAATTAATTTTTTTATATTTTGATGAAATTTTTAGGTTTATAGTTTTATAGAATTAGGTGGTATATTTTACATAACAAACCCATAAAATAAATGATCTAAACTACCTTATATTATCTATTTTCACAAAAAAAACTTCTAAGATATAATTTTTTTTATTTATATGAAAAATATTCATAATTTTCATCTTGACCTCATCCTTGACCCTACACATCCTTAAAATACGATGTTTTTTAAAACATGGTATGATCAAAAAAATATCATTAATGGACATAAAAAAGGATGAAGAAACCTGTTGGTCCATTTTAAAACCATGATATCATAAAAGAGTATACCTTTAACATAATAAAATCTGAACTCAAATAATCATTCACTTATATATGATACCATCATCACTGATTTTTTTTTTCACAAAGCACATTATAAGAAAACATAATGGTAAATTCATAATCATGAGGGTTTCTTAGAAAACAAGAGTACCCATAAAAAACTTTTTCTTAAAAATGTACAATTTTATCCAAAAAAAGAATAATCACTCCTTTAGAACAAAATATATTTAACTTACCTTTTTAAAACAAATTATTTCCATGAAAAATAATTAGAAAGAAAATAAAATTCATGTAGGTAACTTTAGGAATCATTTTCCTTATCAATATTACAAATAGAATCACTAATATGGTCAACTTCCATTATAATTATCTAGAGAACATAATCATTACCTAATGCATTAAAGGGTTATAATGAACTCATCTGTCCTTGGTATATAACATAACCAAACATACAAGGTTTTTAAAGGAACAAACCATATTTGTTTTATAAAAAAACAAATTATCATCCAAAAAAATCCTAAGAACCATAAAATATTCATAAATCATTAAATCATGTATTTTTCATCATTACTTTCATAAAAATATTATTTTCACCTATAATAAAACATTTATAGATATTGATATATTAATTTCATTAAAAATCCATTTTTAAAATACCTATAATGAAGGGAAGGATAGTTTTTTTAAAAGAAAACATGAAATATTGTCATGGAATCCAAAAATAAAATAATGGTTATGGTATCAGAAAAAAATGTTGACACCGTATATGTTAATATAGAACATTCCTTTTGACTTTTGTAAATGAATTTAATAAATTCCATAAAAATATTTCTTTTGAATTCCTTAAAAATAAAGATACATAAAGTGAACTTTATAATTTATTTATGTTCTTATAAATAAATATGATAATTATTTTTTTAAAATATGGACATGGAAGGGAGATATTTATAAAATTAATATTTAAAAAAATTTAATTAATATTTTTAAAGTAAAGTGTCCCTTACTTCGAGTGTGACTCATAATGTAAGTTCCTTATTATCCAGAATAATAAAACTATGTTAATTTTTTTATTTATTAAGATTATTTTCATTTTTTTATTCCTTTTACCATGTTTTAATCAATTACTTAATCAATTAAGTTCTCATCAGACGTTTTGATGATATTCAGCTCATATATCCAAAATGACTTCAATAGGTTGACTATAATCAAAGAGGATAAAATTAAATCATATCTAGAATAATTAAAATTAAATAATTATCATTTTTATATATAAATTATACTATAAAATACAACTATTAAATATGGTCAATAAAAAACTATGTTACAATCGTGGAGATTGTAGTTCATACGTACACAGAAGTAACACTTCCATTTTTTATTGATCATGATGTAAATAAGGTATGTGTTATTTTATATTTATATAATTACCATTAATAAAATACTATCTATTTAAATAAACTTATATATATCATTCATATGATTTTTCATTGAAAAATGAATCACATATCTTCATAGAGGTGGAAGTCCACATATATGCACAAACAGCGTTACAATTTTTACATGAATTGAAATGTAAGAAATTAGATGATATATTATCTTAAAATAACCATAAATATGTCATTAATATAATATATATATATATATATATATATATTAAAACCATCATTATATCATGTTGTGAGATGCAGTGATGGAAAATGAATTATATCGGTTCGTGGGGCAGTAGTTTGTTGTACACACGATCGATGGATTCATTTCCTATATGATGGAATAATGAGATGGATATAGATTATGAAATTAACATAATAAAATCTAATTTTATAGGATATACTGAGGTTATTATATTATCATGGTAGAATAATATTTTAATGAGGTGGAAGAATAAATAAAACTAAAATGTTATCTTAAAACCTATACCTATTCTCCGAACAATATTTTTTTCTTTACACCTTAATCCCTCTAAGGTTGGTATTATTCCTCAACTAATACCTATATAATGAGATTAAGTATTATAATAATTTATTTGGGTAGGTCTTGGTCAAACTAAAATTCTTATTAAGTGTGAAGTAATGTGGATAGTAGGTTCCCATTTATAAGATAGGGGAGGGGTACTCTTCGAGTTACATAAATTATTAAATTAATATAAATTAATTTACCAGAAAAAATAGATCTAAAATGATATATTCTGAATATAATATTATTATAGGTTAAAATAATCTCATATAATAAAATTTTTACAAGTTGATACTATGTTTTTACCTTAATCTTATTGTTTAAACCCCTCTTAACCTTTTTGATAATTACAACGACATCAACTTTTTTACTCTTTAGGGGTCAATATAGTCAAATGGAAAATTGGAACATAAATGGAACATTGTTGATATTTTAAACCATATCCCAATAAATGGTCCAAATATATGATTTTTTGTAATTTTAAACCATTTAATAAAATATTATTTATTATAAAATATCATTAATGCCGATTTTGGAACTATTCATTTAATTTGGATTTGAAAACAACAAGATAATAAAATAATTCTAATATAATCATATAAAACATACCTATAATGTTATATTAATCTATAAAATTTGTGGGAAACTATAACTCACTCAAATTGTACAACTTTTAATATTTTTAAAATCATTTATTTAATTTTTCTATTAATTGAATAAATATCACGTCATCGTTACATAAGAATTTAAAGTAATTATTTAATAAAAAAATATAAATAAATTAACATGATAAAAAAATTGTATTTCATATAACCATTTATAATAGAACATATTTTTGTTTCATCCCACTTGTAAATATTATAGATATTAAAAGAATGAAAGTGACATTTTAGACTATATTTCATTAAAATATTATAAATGTAAAAATAAAAGAAATATGGAACCAAGTTTCCATATTTTAAAAAACAAATTGGAAATAGTTGAACTAAACTCATCCAATTGGATAAATTCATGTTTTGAGGTTATTTTTAAGTCCTTATAATATTATTTTTAACCTTAATTACCTTATTTACCTTCACCACGGTGAAAATTATTGACTAACGTTAATATTAATAATGTCCAAAAATAAAAGGATCATATTTACCAAATTTTAAACTACTGATTAAAAATATGGAATAATTTTTTCAAGATTAAATTCATATAAGTGGTGGAATTTAATTGAAAATTAATCTTACAAAATGCGATGAACATTTGTTTTTTAGAAAAATGCCTTTTAAGTATAAGAATGTTTTTATACCAAATTCAAGTATAAAATTAATTAAAAAGAAAATAATAGGATTATTTTTAATAAAAAGGAACTAATTAGATTTTAAAACAAATCCAAAATATAATTTTACTTCTTAAATTCTTTAAAATAAAATACAATTCTCAATAAAAATAGTATTTTCATTTTTCATTAAAATATCAAACTTTTCAAAAAATTCTAAAAAATTCATCCTAAGATAATTTTAAATGATGAATTTGAAAATAATATCCTTATTTTCAAATAAAATTTATAAAATCTCCCTAAATTAATTATAATATTTTCTCATAAAAAGAAATAAAAACATTTTTGAAGACATATTTTTGAGAAAAAAATGTATTCACTAAAAATGAATGTTTATTTACTAATAATTAATCAATAAATTTATATTGATTATGAAATGTATATAATTTTAATAATTTTTTTAATCCAATTCATTCCATATAATTCAACGACAAGGTTATATTGGTCATATTTAAATAGTAATATTTCATGTTTTGTTTAAGATTTGAGTTTTATATCTTGTATGACATTGAATATAGAATTTCTTTTAAAATCTAAATATATTACATTCTCCTCATTTAATAAATTGTTCCTCAAAATTTAATTTTTTTAAAAAATACCATTGTTGAAATCCTATATCATAAAAAGGGTTATTTAAACTTCCTATTGAAAAGAGAGAAAAGGGAAGTATAAAGGTTATCTAGAATAACACATATTAGGTTTCCAAATAGGAGAATATTAATGGTAAGTAAAAATATAGGAACATAAGAATAATTAAATTAAAAAATAATTATGGATAGTGACAAATAACATTGATCTCAAGAATTTTAATGATCACTAGAAAGTCGATGACTTCAAAATCATAAACCAATGAGTTGTGAAAAGACCCTAAATTAATCATAAATAAAGGTAATAGGATAACATTTTTTAAGTCCCTTTTCATAGACTTGAGGAATACCTTTACCATCTAGTTTAATAAAATAAGGAAATATACTTAATTGAAATGTATAATTTCATCCTATAATCAATTTCCACCACAATCTCATATTTTTCTCTGAATGATGATTATTCAAGATGAATTTTTCATATTTGAAGCACTTAAGAAAAATGTTAGTAGATCGCATAATTCAACAAAAGGATAAAAAGAAATTCCACATGTATTTAGACAATAACCAAAACCAAAATGTTTTGAATAAGTTAAGATAATTCCCTAAATGAATAAACTATAATATGATGAAATAAAATATTATATATCTAAATCCATAATAATCATACCAAAATTTTATCATATATCATTTGATAAATTACTAACCTTAAAATTCTTCAAGAAATTAATGAATAATATTGAAACCCAAAGATTATAATGATTTGTCCAAATATTAGTCCAAGAAAAATTTATTATTTATCCCCAAATAATATGAATCACCCTTAAAGTCTCATTCGAAAAATGTATATTTCATAATCATATAATATTTAAGCTATGATAATTATCCCCATAAATAAACCAAATCAATATAAATGAACATCAAAATCATATATTATTCCAAAAATAAAATTCAAACTTTATTACTCATATAAAATTACATAATGTTATATTTACATTTATCATATAATTTTCCCCAACAAATGTTTTTCACTTAATCACCAAATCACTTTTCAATCCCACTGTTATTTGTATGATAAAACATTTGTTCCTAAAATTAACATAATATTTATCTTCCACATAGTTTAAGTAAAAAAAAAGAAATATCATATTAACCAAAACATCATGTAGGCTAGTGATAGGAACTAAACCCTTATTTACCTTATTTGTTTGGTTAAATTCCCATGGAATTTCCAGATGCAATGAGTTATCACCCGACCTATAGGTTGTTCCTTAAAAAAACTATAATAATATAATTATGATAATGTTCCAAAAAATATGGTAAAAATTATCCAAAATAACCTTAATAACATTGATGGATCATGTTTGTAGGGGAAGATGCAGGGAGGTGGTTTGGTTCAAGATGAAAGGGGTTCGATGCTGCTCGGCTCAAATTCCTTCTATGGTGTGGGGAAATCTCTTGAGGCTGAGGTCAGAGCTCTTATTAATGGAATTTCCTTGTGAAAGATATACAATATTAACCTAAATTCTATATAATATTAATTCAAGATTCTGGGGTATGAATTCAAATTTTATGGAAATATCCCATGGAATATGATTTATTTTATTAGAAAATGGAGAGCGATCGTTTTCCAAGACATAGAGGTCACTCACACTTGGAGAGAAGGTAACTTCGCGACTGATTGTCTGGCTAGAAAAGGTGATCCCAGTGAAATTATTTCCATTCACCTTTTCACTAGGTCTATTCATTCTAATTTTAAGTCTTTAATTTGTGGTGATTCTCCTGGAATCCATCATTACCAGCCTCCATAAGGCCGGGTGATTAATAAAATAGTTAATCTTGATGATGACCTTAAAATTCCATCACTTAAAAATTATAAAGGGATGCATAATACTTTAAACATGTGATATATCTTAATCTTATAAACCCATGATGGTATCCATAACTCTTCATCTAACTTCTCATGAAAACATCAAAGTTTCCAAAGATATGTAAACATTTCCCCATATAAAAATTGTAAGTATGTGATCTTAAAAAATATGTAAATCGAATATTTATACAAGAATTCACTTTCTTTTATTTTTAGGATCTTTTCAAGTTAATAGTTTTAAATAATTAGTTTATAATTATTACATAATAAACCCAAACAATACATGTGGGAAAATACCTCTTAGTATCCATTTTCCCCACAAAAAACATTTAAGATATAAAATGTTTTGTTTTCATGAAATATCTTCATAATTTTCATCTTGATCTCATCCTTGTCTCTACTCATACTTAAAACCAAATGAATTTTTTAAAAAAATGGAATGATAACAAAAAGTTATTAAAGTATATTGAAAATAAGTAATTAACTCATTAGTATATTTTAAAACCATGAGATAAAAAATAGTTTGACTTTAATATGATAACATTTGAGCTAAAATAATCATTAAATTACCCATGATATCATATTTAATACAAAATGTTTTTCATAAAATATTTAATAATAAAACATAATTAAAAAAATCATAATCATGAGGGTTTCTTATCAAACTTTAGTACCCATAAAACATTTCGTAAAAAATACATTTTTATCAAAAAACAGAATAATCATTCCTTTAAAATAAATAATCATTACCCTACCCTTTTCAATCAAATTATTTCCATTAAAAATCATTAGAAAGTGTAAAACTTTTATATAGTAACTTGGTACATAATTTCTATATCACTCTTAAAAATTTAATAACCAATATTGTCATCTTCGATAATAATTATATGGAGAACATAATCCTTACTCAATGCACCAGAGGGCTATAACAAACCCACATATCCTTGGTTTATAACCACTTTTCCTTATTTTATAATAGAACTACATATCCTTGGTTTATAGTGGAAGAACCTTTCATTATAAACAATTCCTAATAACCATAAAATAATCATAAAACATGAAATCTTTCATTATTCGTCATTTAAACCATAAAAATATTCTTCTCCCCCAAAGGAAAACATTCCCATATATTGAAATATCCATTTCATTTAAAAACCTTTTTGAAAATACTCTGAATGAAGGGAAGGATGGTTTTTCTTTCAAGAAAACTTGAATGCTTCTAAAGGAATATAAATTTTAAATAATAGTTAAAGATGTGGGAAAAAATATTGATGTCGTATACGTTAAAATAGAATATTCCTTTTATCATTTGTAAATAAATTAAAAATATTCCTATTGAAATCCTTCAAAAGAAAGAGGCATATAATTTTCTTTATAATTTATTTATGTATTAATAAATTCATATCAAAATAATTTTATATAATATGGACATGGAAGGGAAATATTTAGAAAATAAAATTTTAAGACATTTAAAATGAGGTTTTTAAAGTAAAGTTTTTCTTACCTCGAGTCCGACTCATCACATAAATTTCTTATTTTTCTACATAATAAAATTATGTTAATTATTTAATTTATTAAGATCCATTTTAATGTTTTTAATTATTTTTACCATGTTATAGTCAATTATGTAATCAATTAAGTTCACATTGTACGTTTTGATGATATGTGACTCATAAGTCCAAAATGACATGAGTAGGTCAACTATGGTCAAAGTGATCATTATTCTATCTTCTCTGTAATAATAATAACGAAGTAAATATAATTTTTATAAAGGAAAATATCGAATAAATATTCCACCAAGATTACATATTTTATAATATGGGATGGACATGGATGAAATACACTCATATAATTGAATAAAGGAAAGTTTTATGGCCATTTTAAGTCCTTGTAATATTATTTTTAACCGTAATTACTTAATTTACCCTTACCGTAGTGACAATTATTCACACATATTTACCAAATTTGGTCGTACTGATTCCAAATATGGAATACATTTATCCATATTCAATTCAATGAAGTGAAAGTATTTAAATAAAAATTAATCCCAAAAAACGTGATGAAAAAATGTTTTTCATAAAAATGTATTTTATGTATAAAAATATTTTTATACCAAATTCAAGTATAAAATTAATTCTAAAGACCATAATTGGATCATTTTTAATTAAAAGGAAATAATGAAATTTTAAAAATAATAAAAAATAGAATTTATCATTATAAATACTTAAAAATAAAATATAGTTTTCAATAAAAATCTATATTTTTCACCATTCATATTAAAATCAAATATTTTAGAAAATTCTCAAAAAAAACAACCTAAGATAATTATGACTTTCTGTATTCAAAAATAATATCATTCTTATAAAATTTAATTTTAAATTTTCCATAAATTAATTATAATATATTCTCATAAAAAGAAATAAAACCATCTATTAAGAAAACATATTTTTGAAGCATAAAATTAATTTATAGAAAATTCAGTGCTTAATTATTGAGAATTAACCAATACATTTTTATTTATTAAGACCATTATATATTTTTCCTAATATTGTCCATCATATTTATTACCTCCAATTCAACAACTTGGTTATAATAGTCAAATTTAAATAATAATATTTCATGGATCATTTAAAAACAGAGTTTCATATCTTATATGATATCGAATATAGCATTTCTTTTAAAATCATGAGATTTTACAAAAATAAAATCTAACACAAATGTTCGTAAAACTAGAAAATGAATGAAAAAAATCATAATAATAAAACAATTACATTATTTTTCATAGAAAAATAAATGAAAATAATATTTTCATGGTTGACAACATAAATAAAAATTTATTAATTTGAAAACCAAATAAATATGTCATCATGATCAATAAACAGAGCTTGTTAGAAAGTAATAGGAAGAGCAGGTTTGGAAAAAAAATTATTCTCTTAATTTATTTTTAATTAAATGTCTGATTTAATATTCATAATTACCATGATTAATTTTCACTTAATTTTCTATTTAAATGAAGGTTTTAATATAATTGTTTATTTTGTTTCATCATCTCTTTATCTTTATTGTTGGCCCTTTTATATTCTTTTTTAGTGGTTTTACCCTTATATGGGTTTTCCTTTAACCCTTATGTAAGTCCTTTTCATTTCCTTTACCCTTATGTGACATCCATAACCCATACATATCTTTAGATTTACCATTACTTGGGTTTTCTTCTATTTAAATTTATCCTTACATATGGCTTCCTTAGCCTTACATGGGATTTTAATCTATTCATTTACCTTTACATAGGTCCCCGACACCCTTAATTAAGTACCTAGGACCCTTATGTAGCCTATGTTTTGAGCTATGTACACTTAAATAGTTGGATGTAGATGCCTACAAAGTAGGGTTATACCCTTATGCAAGTGGGTGACACCACCCTTATGTAGTTTTACACTTACGTTGTAGAAAAATAACCTTACACGAGTTGTTGGTACCCTTTCACAACTTCTTTTGTACTCACACACTATAATTTTATACCTCATGATACTTTGATGACTCTTACATGGTTAACCTTACATGGGTGGTACCCTTACATGGTATCTTTGCACATCAGTTCAATTTATGGGGTTTTTATGGGTTTTATGATTTTTTTAAATGGGATAGGGTTCTAAATTTTTTTAAAAATGGGACCCGAGATGTGTAAACCCCGCTCATGTATCTTCTCTCATTGGGAAGTGTGAAAGGGGTTCATGCTTCCTATAAGAAGTGTATGAAGGACGCATGAACCTCATTCACACTTTCTCTAGAATATTTAATTAAAAAATAATAATTAATAATAAATATTATTAAAATATAAATACATAATAATTATACAATTCTTAATATGTATAAAATATCAACAAAAGGGATCTCTTCACATTTAATTTTTGATTTTTGTGGAGATTTGTTTTCCTTATTGACCTTCATGGATGATGGTAAATAGAAGACTGAATGCTAAGGGAATCAGGGAGGTGAGGGAATGGAGGGAAAGAATTTTTGTGTTCCTGGATTAAGATCGTTTGGAGGAGAGGATGCCATGGTAAACCTCCAAGAGTAATTGAAGAGATAGTACAATGACATGGTTAGTGATATTTTTCTCCCTCTTTATTGATTCAATCACATTTAAGAGATAAATATATAGATAAAATCACATTCTTGATTGTACTATTGATCATGAACTCGGATTTTTGATGTGATTGAAATTTTTTAAACCTTATTCTTTGAGTTTTTTTCAGCGACACATAACAAATAAGACTATATGTGTATATTAAAATGGTCAGGATAGAGGAATAAAAAAGCTAAAAAGAAACATGCATACACACAAACTCCCCAGCATTCCATAATTTTATCACCTATTAGAGGTTTTTCAACCTTTAAATCCTCCAGTGAAGATTGTAAACCAGTAGAAATTGGGTTCTTTTTTTATAATGTATGAATATTTATCTTCTCAAAATTGGTCAAATGAACTTGTAATTTCATACATCTCATATTCTAGTTCTTATGATCTTCAATCATAATCACATACTCTTCATATCCATTATTCATTTATGTACTTCTTCATGCAAAATTTTTTATTAACAAAGATTCACGTTCCATGATCTTCTATAATTTTACATACAATTTAAAATCATTGATATCAATAATATTTATCAAATTTTCTTCAAGTTCACAGATCTTTTATTACAGTGTATTTTTGAATTAAAAATAAGTAATATTATTAATTTTTATTAATGAATTTAAGAATATTATTTATTATACATATATAGATAATAATATTAAGTATTATTATGAATATAAAAATTAAAATTATTTATTTTGGTAGATAATATGATAATAGTACGGAATTTATTAAAAAAATTAGCATAACTCTATAAATTAGAATAGTATGACACAAACAACATGTATAATAAATGTAATATCAACCTATTCTACACATATGAAGTGGATTCTCCTCTATCCCACAGTCGGGTGTATATCGGATACGTCCACGACGTGTACGTCTATTTCTTTACTCGGGAATATGGTGATCTTGTATATCAGCATCGGAAGCCACCTCCACATCCTCTTGTGTGATAGGTAGTGGATATAAAGTCTCAACACTTGTACCCTATCCTGCCTCTATGGATAGTGGATGTTGACTGGAACTCTCACCAACATGTGAAGAAGATTGATATTGTGATACAGATGTCTGCATATCAGGGAGTAATAAAGCATCTAGTTGAACCCAATCAATGTCTATATCTACCTCTAGCTGTGACTGAGAATCTATAGAAGCATCTGACAGATCATGATGAACACCCTCCTCTTGTGGAATAGCAGCATCTGGCTGATCATGATGAACGCCCTCCTCCTTTGGAACAACAGCATCCATAATAGGGTATTCACCTCATGGTACATCTATATGAGGCTCATTATGATTCTTATACTCATCATAATGTGGTGGATCAAAAAAAAAATACCATGATAAATCTCATTCATCAAAGGAATCAACTCTAGAAAAGAACTGTGAAAATATGTCTATTCAAATATACCTCTCTCTACTGAATCAAAAATGTTAAGTAGATGACTGATACACATATCCTATAAAAACAAATTTCATTGTTAAGTAATGTTAATAAAAAATCTATTGAACAATGTAAGGAATAATGTAATCCAACTCATGAAATCCCCATCCGTGTCGTGTCAGAAATCTGACTGGGGACCTGTAGTACCAGGAAGCATAATCCGGCTGATCACACAAATGAAAACGTACTATCCACACCCCTCATAATTAGAACTCATATCATATATCCCATATATCAATATATGTTGCATGGTATCTCCTCCAATAAAATTCTCTATTCCCTTACATCTTCAAGGAATGTAGTGAAGCTAACTGACTAGGAGGGTTAGGAATAGGCTGAAAAAAATCCAAACTGCCTCATAACTTTGTCAGTATAATTCCACTCAACTATATGAAAATTAATCAATGGAACCATGAAAGAGTCGGTAGAAAGAATACCTATACAATATGGTGGGGTACTCTAGATGATATCATCTGTATATGTCATCAATTTAATCTGAAATAAAAATGGATAATCATTTAATAAATGAATAGATGTATAGTGTAGAATACATATTTAACAATATAAATAATATTTCCTTACATATTCTCATTTAAGTCTATCTAGCATAATTCTATATAAATGGATGTCGTGCCTAGCATAATTTGAATTTCAATGTTCCTGACTCCACCTGTAGATAACATTTATATAGTTACATTTCATAATAGAAAGATATACAACTAAGTTATACATTAGAAGGAAGGGATAACATACCATTGTCCACACAGAGCCTCTACTAAAATATCTGCAGGAAATGGAGCACAATCATGTGGAGTTAATCAAGGGATGTGCTCCCATACCCACATCTATAGAAGAATAATTCATCCTATGATTTGAATCTTATTGATGCGACATGAACTGTATAGCACCATGTATGTATATGTTAGACAAGCTGTCCCCCAGCTATACTAGCCTACCTAGTCCAAATCCTCTAGAATAGGTAAATACATCAGATGTACAAAATGACTGGAGTGATCAACAAAAACTGTACCCCAAATCAGCCTCAAAATATATGCACATGCAAATCATAGTACGGTGATCTCATTAGAATCATCTGATAGATATGCGAAGTGATGGTCTAACCAAGGAATGAATAATCTACCAATGATGATGTACCCTCCATAATAATGAACCTCTATTCCCATTAATCAATGAACAATCTCAAACCAATCTTCTCTCATAGCTATATTGTCGATGCGGAGGCCCAACATAATGGACACATCTTGTTGGGTAATAGTCATCTCCACCTCTCTAAAATGGAATGTATGTGACTCTAGCCTCCATCATTATACAAGCGCAGCAATGAGATGATGATAAAAAAAGGTGAGGTTTCACATAACTACATCATAGAATCCAGCACGATGAAGATGGGGTATGATAGTTGGAGGTGGTGTGGCATGATGGAAAGGATGAGATCTACAGAAACTCAAAGGAGGAACATGAAACCCCTCTAAAACCAGTTGTAATACATGAGTATCCTGGTATTTGAGAAATTGAAAATATTTTATCTGCATAAATGATATCATCATTACTTTTTGGTAGTGAATTCAATAATAATTGTAAACTTTTATTACAAAAAAGCATAACAAGGAAAATAAGATAGAAAATATGTGAGGGCAGTGTTGTTGTTTTAGGTTATGAATTTCTTGTTTTATTGATCTCCAATAAAGTTTAATTTATTATAATTTTTTATATATAATTATGAAGTGATGAGAAACCTGCATTGAACATGTGGAAGCATGATATATTCATTTTCATTATATGTTTATTTTTTTAATAGTTATAGTATCACAAAACTCTTTAAGTTAGAATCTAGAAATGAGACCAACCAAAATTAAAACATGTAAGAAATGTAGCTAGTCATAAATAAAAGGAATCATTACTGAAACGTATACATACAAAACAAAATATACACACTGATGATAAAATACACAACCTCGATCATGGATGACAGGATGTGTAGCTATGTCCTGCCACTTGGGGAAATATCTTATGAGTATTCCCTTCTACATGAAAAATATTACATCATCATCCCCCTCCTCATTTCTGAGGACAATCCATCTCATTTATGACTCAAGTTTACTTTGGTCTTCCTCGGGTCCGCAACCTAGTAGCATGAACCCAATAATTTAAAAAATGATATAAATTGAAAAAAACATAAATGAAAACAAAACCAACTTATGAAACCTTGAAATATTATGGAAGGTAGTTAGCTGATTAGCAAGAAATGTGATAGAATAAAAGTCACCAATAAGCATCCAAGTTTCATTATAACAGTTAACCAAAGTGCTCATGTGATACACCAATTCAACATAGAGATCCCATGATATATTTACTAAACAACAAGATAAAATAACATGTCCACATGGATATCTCAATTCCTGAAAGTTTCTGTAATCATATTACATGTTATCCAACATCACCAAAAGCACTCGACCACCACTGCATATAGCCTGGTCAAAGCACACACTTACCTAAAAGCCCCTCTTTTCCCTATCAAAGGTTATAACACTCCATATTGAAGCCTCATTCAGTATCTGAACAATATCACTTTGGAAATGCTGAGTAAAATGCATACCATTTTCTATCCTCTGATAGTCCTTTTGGGACCGGTCAACAAAGTCATGCACACGTCTATAAAATGTGTCTTTCACTAACCCTATGATCGAAAGATTTTACACACCCTTGAGGACCCCATTTATGCACTCCACTATATTAGTGGCCATATGTCCATATCTTCGGCCACCATCATATGTTAATGACCATTTTTTCTTTGAAATGTTCATCATATATTCATAGACGTCTTCATTTTCCCTGGAAATATCTTCAATATATTGATCAAATATATTTTTTGGGGGGTCATATGATGAAACCATAAAAAATTAATGTATTAAAAAAGATATTAAATTTTATTTAAATAAATTGTAAGTTTAGAAAGTCATACCTAACTTGAGGATTGCCTTCTTTATTGACTCATCTTTGAAATGATTATGGACATTACTTGGAATATACTGAAAGAAATATCAATGATAAGAATTTGGATCAATCCATGAAACCTTGTCACTATTTACATCCTCTATAATCTCTTGATGGTGATCAGCTATCTGACAGATTCCTTAGTTTTGTGTGACATGGGTGCGAACACATTCCAAAAATCATCTCCAACATTCAAAATTCTCTTTTTCAACAATAGAAAATGAAATTGGTATAGGGTCATGATTACCATCATGTGTGGAAGTAATTAGTAGAACACCTGTATAATTACCATAAAAGAAAGTGACATCAACCTGAATAAGTTGTTTACAATAGGGAAAAGCAGTGATGCATGGCCTGAATGTCCAAAAAAACCTATTAAACTTCACCTTTGATTGATCTACTTGGTGATTGGGGGACACATACTCAATAGAGTCCAACTGATAAAAAATATGATTATTTAGAGACAATAATTCCATAAGTTGTGGAAACATTGCATAAGATTCATCCCAATCACCATATACTTTTATAATTTATTTTTGTGTCTTTAATTTCATGATTTGTTGTAGGATATAATATAGTTATACAACTGTTGAATTCTTTCCTGAATAAGGGAAACATGAACATCCTAATAGGTCCGTATCATCTCAAAAATAATAGTTGATATAAACTTTGCATCTAGGGAAGATTGATCCTATGACAAGGGTGGATTCACACAATTGTATGTGCCATCTAATTTTTTTATCTTTCAATATGAAAAAATTTTATCATATACTTACCTTAACTGAAATTTACATTCTTTCCCATATTCTTCACAAAGAATGAGATATTTTGTCTTATTTGACTCATCAACCAAAAATGTGAAATGCTGATCTATGTTGTAATGCTTTATCATATTTTTCATGGAACGTTTACTTTCAAACTCTTTCCCGATATAGATAGAGTTATCATTTCATGTATATATATTCCCAATAATTCCAAGAAATTCAGAATCCTGTGTAATGAAATCCCAATCAAAATGTTGTCCATGAGACATTCCTTCAACTAAGGAACTAAATAGTAAAGGATGATTACCATAAGCTGGTGGGTTTCATGGATGTATGTCTCTCATAGGAACCTCAGAAGGTTCATTCCACACATCACCCTACCGTGGAATCCTATCTATCAAAGGAACCTCAGAAGGTTCATTCTCCACATCACCCTCACCCACATCATCTCCTGATGCCTCAATAGATTCTTCTTCCTCAAATAAACTTTAATTCACTATATCAATAGTATACATAGGAACGCCATCTATAATTATTTCTAAATTATGATCATCTTCTTCATAATTTGGTTCTATCACAGGATTCATATGAGAAGAAGGCAATAAAAAGATTGATGTAAAGGACCAACTTCTATAGAACTCAAAAAAACCCGATTCTGTAGTAGTAGGTTTCACTACATCTATATCATAAATCACCACATACAACTCCATCAAAAAATTAGAACATTTTTTCATAAATAAGGAAGATGCATCCATACAATCCTCATCATAGACCATAGGGTACTCGGTGTGCCAGAAACATTCAGGATTTTGTAGATGTTGATATGTTATTGAATCAATGGATTGATCAGACCTCAGTTTTAACTGACTATGAATCTTATTTTGAACTTCATCTAATTTCAGACAACCACGAAAATTTTCCACTCTTGCGGGTGGAAAACTATAGCTAAAACCCTACTCAGTATAAATTGAATCACCATTGAAATAAAATTTTGAAGATATGATTACCTAGAAAAAAATAATTAATAAAATATTATATACTATATAAAATTTTTAAATTATTTAAATTGGTTATTATTAAATAATTGCATTCATCTTGAGACTTTTTCTTTGTATTGGTTTATCATTATTAAGGTATAATGATGTTGATAGTATTACCAAAGAATATTTAATATAAAGATATATATTTTTATACAACTTATCAAATGTTTCATAAATTTTAATAACTTATGAATAAATAACCATGACTTGATCTTGAGACTTACTATGGATTAGTTTATCATTATCAGATAAACTAACCAAAACCTATGGGTGGACTCCTAGTGTCTATATTATAAACTATTTCAGTAACCACCAGTCACCTTTCAAACAGAAACACCTCTTATCGAACACAAGTTCTCGAACGCCTCTTTTGGAATGCCTCTTCTAGGATGCCTCTTTAGGAACACCTCTTCAGGGACACCTATTTGAGTATTTTTCTTAGGGAATTCATCTTCAAGGATGCCTCTTATTGATCACCTTGTAATTATAAATTTACTCACATGCATGTGAGGGGGTCTATGGGTATGAAATACATAAATTTTTTTAAGCGGACACGTGAGTCCTTAAAAACTTAGTGAGAGATGACTCGCAGGTCATCAATGTGAAAATGAAAACGCAATTATTACAGATTATATAACCACATACACAAAAAATACATGTAATTTTTATTATACATTGGTCGGTCATCTCAAGATCAATCACCACCCAATACTCCTAATATGTTTTTTGATATACTTATTATGTTCTATATATTATATGACTTTACCTATTAATAGATGAAATATTTATTAAATATCTACAGCTCTTTTCCAAAAATTTAACTTTTAGATTTGTCTGTATAAATATATATATTTAATAATAACATTAAATAATATTATTTCAAACTGATATAATTTACACTTACAAAACAATCATTACAATACTGAACATTTATGTTATTTTCAATTTTATAAAATTGAATATATATATATATTGTTATTTAACTAACTTACAAAATATAATTAAAGATATTTTATACTTTATTACTTGAAGGAATGTTTATTTATACTTAATATTATTTAAATTTATTGATTAAAATTATTATTACTATTAAATAAAAGTAATATAATTTACACTTAAATAAAAACCATTAAAATAATATAAACTTATGTTATTTTCAATTTAATAAAGTTATATATATATAATTTTTTTTCAATTATCTATTTTACAATATTTAGTTAATTACATTTCATAATTCATTACTTCAAATAATAATTATTTATAGTTAATATAATTTAAAATTTTTATTTATAGAAAATTGTTTTTATACAATTAACAAAAATAATTTTTTATATATTTATAAATAAATTTAAATATAATAATTAATATAACTAATATAATTTTAATAAATGATATATCTAGTCTATAGAATATTATAATTTAATTTAATATTACTTTAAAAGTAACATATCTCATATACATAAAAATATGTTAAGGTTTCATTTATATTAAAAATATATACATTTTTGAAAACAATTTTATTTACTTATATATAAATTACATTTTTGAAATACCATATTTAAATTTCCTAAACATTCAATATGAATTCATACAATAAACATTAACTCATTCAAAAATTAAATCATACAAAAGACTGTAATTTATACATTCGTACATAAATCAATAAAAATTAAATAAATAAACCATACGAACAAACAATAATTTCTATACATCAAAATTTAAATAAATAAATAATACAAATAAAATAAATAAACAAAATTAAACAATTAAAATTTTAAATAGAAATTTTACCTTCTTAAAAGAAGTAAATATTTTTTGAGAAAGAAATTATGCGGGACTTCGCAACAAATTTTAGAAGAGAAGATGTAGATTTGAGGGGGGATATTTATATAAAAACTTGACAGAAAGATGCATGATCCCCGTTCACGCATCCTTCATCCACCTTGCGAAGGATGCATGAACGGGGTTCACACATCTTGCATAGTGCCTAAGATGCGTGAACGGGGTTCATGCATCTTTGGTGGCAGAGATACATGCGTGAACCCCGTTCACATATCTTCTTCGGATCATAGATGTGCGAATGGGGTTCACGCATCTTAGGTCCCATTTTTTAAAAAAAAAATTGAAGCACAATCCCATTTTTTTTTAAAAAATTGTAAAACCCATAAAAGATCCTTAATTTATCATTACCCGTTGTTTTGTTTTCACTTTTATCAGACTATTAGGGTTAATTTCTTCTCAGCCTCTCCTTTATCCTATATTTTTATGATATTTCAACAACCTTTGAATCTTGAAGGTATATATTACCTTGATCTTATAAAATCAAGAAAATTGAGATGAATCGACTTGTGGAGAGATCCTCAGCTTCACCGAGAGTTAGATAGAGATAATGGCTTGGTGCCCCTAGATATTTTTTAGCTAGAGAAGAATCCTATTGATGGTTAACTTGATGGAGAACACCCTTAGATCCCGGAGTAGGAACACCCCCTTTGGTGGCTCATGGCATTTCATAATCAATACTGACAAACCACAGTGATAATAAAGGAATTTAATATCCTAACATCATCTTTATTTAGTGCCTGTGACAACAACTTCCTCAAAAAAGGTCTCACCAAAACACGGTAAGGGGGTTCCAGTTCTCAATGGTTTTGTTTGTCTATTTTTTTTAATTCTGGATCATATTGGTCATTTCTGTTTAGATATTGTTTATGTTTATTCCTCGTATGTATCTATTTGATTTTTTTACCTATTGTACCTCCTCCTACTTTTATTAGTGGAAGGATTGTTTTGATCCAACTCCATACATGTAGACCAATGGAAAAAAACATAAATCTTGGTGTCCCTTTAACTTTTATCATTCTCCTTTTTTTGACCTGCGAATCAATGCATGATTGTTGATTCTTAAATTTAATTAAAATATTTCCGCCACATATGTATGAAATATGGATTTTGAATTTATTTATTGAATTTTTCTTGATCCATTTTTTTTGGTTTTTCATTGTTGTTGCCTAGTTATTCTTGCTTGTTTTTTAACAGCTCTAGAATTTTACTCATGTAAATCTTCAAATTTAATTCTCACGTTTTTGATTATGTGTATCAAGAATCATTATGTACATTTTTTTTCTATTTTTTTATAATTTCTGCAAGTCTTGAACTAATGTACTTAATCCACTTCCATGTGTGACTTTTGATCATTGATTTTAATTTATTTGATTTATTCTTAATGTATAGAATCTAAATTTGAACATTTTTTTCTCTATTTATTAGTTTTTGTATTATAAACTATAAATAAAAATTTTTGTACACTTTTGAATTTTGAAAATTAATATACCTAAATGTTTCCTAACACCGGTTGGATGCGACTACCTCATACACCACACACCCACATAATATTGGGGTAGAATAAGCCACATTGTTGTAGTAGAAGTGGATATAGAACACCAAGAAATAAATAAGTTTAGTGAAACCCTACTCTATGATAATTTAGAATTTTATTTTCTAATAAAATTACAAATATAAAACTCCCCCCCCCCTCTCCTCAAAGATTCATACTTTCCCTCATAAAATTAGCTGGTAATACTTCCCCTTTCCACCTCCCTCCTAAAACATATCGATGGTTTATAAGAAGCAACAAACCACCCACTAATCCTATGAAATCCCCTACAACATCCCATTAAAACTCAATATTAGTTTTTTTAAATTTAAAAATTTTAATTAATCTCAAAAAAATGGGAAAAAAGTTTTGTAAGGAATTAAAGAATCTGGTGTACTATGAAATCAATCATATCTCTACCAATTTTGAGGAAAACATGCTCACAGTCATGATGCCCAAACCCCAAAATTATTGGGTGAAAACCAAATCCCACATCGATTTTCACTAGGGATGGTGTCTCACATATAATATTAGATGGGAAATTCCCTCTAGAACTGATAGGTTTTAGGATTAAACCCTAGAAGGGCCTATGTGTTGGCCATGGAAGACCTAGGGAAAGATGAAATTGATCCCAAAGTTTTTTATCAGAGCCACGGTGTAGTCCAGGTGTGATGTGGTTGTGGATTACCCCAAACTCGTTTGAGAACGATAATGATGGATCTTGTTAGAGAATATGGATACATGTTGGTGCCTTGTATTGAAAGTATGTATGATAAAAGTAGATAGATGTTGTGTCCTAATGGGGAGAGAAATGTCATTGAAATTTTAAGATAATTTGGATCATATGGATTGTCATTGAAGGGAAGGCCCTATAGTGTGGTCTTTGGTTTGAGGAGAGGACTGTTGGGTGAAAACCCTATCTCAAATAAGTTAGTTAAAAGTAAGGTGGATCACATGGATTCTTGGATGTAAAATTACTCCTTTCACCCATGGGTTTTGGGATGTAACCCGAAAATGGATTATGTTTTGGGCCTAGAAGACCTAGGGCTGGATGAAATTAGATCCAATAAGTTGTATCGAAGGGATGTGCATCCCAAGTGTGATTTAGAGTGGATTATTCTTCAAAACCAATTTTATAATGGTAATAGTGAATTATTCGAAGCATGTGGATACAAAGTGCCATGTGTCGAAAAAATTCTTGATAGAAGTGGTCAGGCAGTGAGTGCCAATGATGAGAAAATGATGATAAAAGATGGTTGTATTTGGTGTATTGGCATTGAAGGGGAGACTTAATTGTGTGGTCTTTGGTTTGAGGAGAGGATTTTTGGGTGCAAACCCAAGTCCCACATTAGATCCCACAAAGGAGAATGTATCATATATGATATTAGATGGAAAATACCTCCTATCACTCATGGGTTTTAGGATTGAACCCCATAAGAGATTATATGTTGGGTTTGGAATAATTAGGGATGGAGAAAATCAATCCTAAACAAACTCCTCTCGCATCGTTGGAGGAGATCTTGAAAGAATATCCTAGGGACCTTCTAGTGGATCTAGAAGATAATCCAACTACACATGAAGTGGAAAAGGGTGAGCCACCAAATATGTATGATATTCAATAGGGGTTTCATGTGGTAGAAAATATCACCAGGGACTGTAAATAGTTATCTGTTGGTTACCGAAATGGCCTTTATGAGGTCACCTAATGGGTGGGCCCTGATTTATTAGATCTTTCAATGTGAGAATTATATAAGAAGAAGGGAGATGGATTGATCTAGGTAGCGGTGTCTAAAATGGTGACCTGGGGATCCAGTCAAGTAGGAAGGGAGCTCAAAAATGGGTGTGGTGAATTTGCATGAAATTTTGATAAGTGGGACTATCTGATTGTGTTGATGTTGGTGGTTTAAGTGAAGAACTACATTATTTCCTTAAATGAATCATTGAAACATGCATGAAAAATCCTAGTGATGTTGATGTATGGTTGACACATTGTATTTCAAATAATTCATGTTATTATATACATTCTTGGTCAATTTTAACCCTCTCTAAAGAAATGGGGGACCCAACCAAACAATCTATTATAAAATAAATGATAAAAAATAATTTTTTTAAATAATATAAAACCAATTTTCAAAGAAATTTCTAAAATCAATGAAATATAATGGAAATCAATCTTTATTGTTAGCAAAACCAAACAATCTAAACATTATCCAATAATAATTAAATCATATCTTATTTTTTTTTTAAAAACGCATTACCTTACTTTTAGAAATCATTTCACAATACAAATAAAACAATAGTTAACATTTACCACTTAATCACTATGTTTCATGTTGAAAACCATTTGATTAAATATTTTTAATCTTATTTTTAATCAAAAGTATCATTTTTTAAAAAATAATGTTAAAATCGTGAAATATAAACACACACATGAAAAATAAAAGCACACATTTATAAAACCATTTGTAAACATTGAATTATTATCAAAAAACATTTAAATCACCTAAAAATTCCATTATAGAGTATTTAAAAATAAATGTATAAAATAATAATTCACTTCCTAATCAAACATCATTAATTATAAGAAAAAAATTATTTATATTATGAACTCATAAAAAAATTCCACAAATATATTCATAAACAAAAAACACACATCCATAAAATTAATCAAAAAACATATTCAAATTATACTTCCATTAAAATAATCTATTTAACATTTTTTATACAACATATTTAGTAACATTTGAATTAAAATAATCCTCTTCTCATTTTATGGAATCCTATAATAATAAAATTATTTACATTGATGTGGTAAAAAAAGCTATATCATAAAGAATACCATAAAACACTTGCGTGTAGGGAATAACTCTATGAGGCTCAAATTCAAGACCTTACTAAGACCCGTAGGGGTAACTACCATTGAGCTATAATCCAAGGGCCCTAAAATAATAAATGTACTCACTAAGATAATTACAAGTAAAAAATACACCAATCAATCAAAATTCACCTAATTAAATCTATTTAAAATAATAAAATTTATAATAAAAACCATTTTACTCAATCTATCTAGACATAAACTCCATGGATTATCAAAAAAAAAGAAAAAATATTTTGAAACCCATTTATTTTTCAAAACACATTCACCATACCAATTAAAAATTATTATCTTTTTATTATTTGAAAATACCAAAACAAGAAATTTTCCCTTTTTAAATACAAAAAAAAACAAAAAAATGCTTCTATGAATAAATTTACATATACAAAAATATATACCTACTATAAAAAATGGGTATTAGTGGTAGTTATTTGTTCTTCTAGAAGTTTTTTAAGCTATATCAAAATAATTTAGCGGAATTTATAAAAACTATAGTGTATTTCATGATTAATAATCAATTAGTGGTGGTTTAAATTTATTTAGTGTCTATTTATATAAGTTTCATTTTTATACCCGCAATTATTTCATTCTTTTAGCTGCAGTTTTCTTCCTTGTATTTTTTATTTAATAAATTAGGGAAAAATATATTAACCACTAATATATTTTCTAGTTATGATTTGTTTATAAGGGTGGACATAAACCACCAAAACATAGTTAAATAAAAAAATAAAAATAAAAAAATTGATATAAGAATCACTACTATTTATTTTTTGGGGGGTTTACAGAAACAACCTATAAAAATTTAAAATAAAAAAATACCTTTTTTAAAAAATATTAACATATAATGTAACTAAATATTAAATAATTAAAAACATAAAAATACAATAAACTTAGACACACATCTATTACTCATATATATAAAATCTTCAGTCATACATCCACTCTCAATCCATGATTCATAAGCACATAAATCATATACACAGACAATAGTTACAACATCATCCATCAAATCATGACCATCACATCCATATCTTCACCTCCAATGAATTTTATTACCTATACATCTAGAATCATTGTACAGGAAACCAACCACATCACCTTTATATCAACCGAAAAAAGAACAAGATATAAATTTAAAAGGGTGAATATAATAAATATTAATAATAGTAGAATCAATGATAATATTTATCCATACCCCAAAAAAAATCCACCATGACTACCCTATGAAGATTGTTTTAGATCAGAACGATCAACCTCCATTGTAAGATCCTAACTTTTTCCAGGTACATCTCCCTCTATTTATTTCTTTTACTTTTATTTCAGTTGTGTTTTCATCATACATGTCTTTAGTTTGAATAAATGCAGTCTTGGGTTACAAGGAAACTTTGGAAAAATGGAGAGTATTCTCATAGAAATATTTGTTGGAGAAAATTACATAAAGTGCAGGGATATTATCTTGTTTGAATTAATGGAGTCCAATTATAAATGGGTTAAGTGTTTCATGGGTCCTTGGTAAGTTTAGAATCTTTAAAAAGGGTTCAGATTTGTTTAATGGGAAAATAGGATGAAAACCCATATGCAGAACATTTACACACCATGTAAATAGATCACACACCATGTAATGTTCAGGTGTTTTAATAAAAATTATTTGAGGTAATGGGGTTTTCATAGTATCCCATTAAAAATATTTTCATGATGTGTAACTAAATTACACATCGTGTGATTTCCCGACCTGCTGTTTTAAAGTATACCATGTAGTTGATTTTTCATTTCATTCCACTGCAACCTTATCCTCTTGACCATAGGGAATATTCCAAGAAAATTTAGAGTGTCAACATCCCTTATGAACATCCTTTTTACATGATCATTCCCTAAAACCTATTTTTGATCATACACACCTTCTTCCTCGTGGGAATTTTCCACTAAAAGCATTTTTGGATCACCAGTTAAAGGTAAGGGACCGAAATCATAACAATATGGTTTGAAAATTTCTATGTTATGAAATATTGTGATTACACCAATATAACATTCACCAAAACAAGTAAACAATCAATGGGATTATTCCCTAGAGACCGTTTGTTTCAATTGGTTTCTGAACTGTCTTATGGCTACCTGTGAGGTTAGAAAACCATGAATATAATTGAATAGGATAATTGGTTTAAAGTGTGTTTAGTATAACATGATACATTATGATATTTATTGATATAGAATACCTATGTTGTGGATTATTTTCTTATTGATATAAATTTTAATCAATTTTTATATAAATTCAATAGGTATATGAAATAAAATTGTCAATTCACATAATTATACATTGAGATTTATGATGTGATATTTTGATATTCATGTTGTATGATAAGACTTGTGTTCCATGTTGTAATGCTTATGTATTGGGATCATATCTAGCACATGCAAACTTTTATGCTTTAATGCAAATATTGATCGATCTTTTCCCAGTCCCATGTTATAATGCTTATAGAGAGTGGGATATGCCCGGTCCCATGCTATAATGCTTATAGTTCTTTGACCTGAATGTTGTAATGATTATAGAGATTTGACCTGGATTGTTGTGATTATACCATGGTTATATGGTTGTGGTTGGAATGGTCATAAGACATGTTTAGAGGTATTCTGACATGGTGCTGAAGCATGTTATTTTACATTGGTTATATGGTTATGGTTGACATGTTCATAAGACATGCATAGAGATATTCTGACAAGGAACTAAAGAAGGTTATTTTACCTTCGATATGTGGTTGTGGTTGGCATGGTCATAAGACATGCTCAGAGAAATTTTCTCCACAGAGCTAAAGTAGAATTTGGTGTGTTTTATTAATTATTTAAGTGATTAATACACTTTTTATCGCTTTATTGCATACAATTATTATTAGATTGGTTTGTTAAAACATAGCGGTGTCGACCAACTAAGTTATACTAACACCCTATTCAGGCCTCCATTTGGTACCCCGAGAAGATTAAGTGGATGTAGGATTGGCTAAGGGAAAATGACCTTGCTATCGATTGCTTTTTTTCTTGATGGGATAGAGTTTCAAGGTGGTACCGACATGGGGTTTGGGAACAGGGGATTTTGAGTTTTTATTTGAGTCAGTTAATATTTTACTTGTATTGTTTATATCATAAAATTTAGTTACATTATAGAACATCATTACATTATTCCTTTATTAATTATTGTATTATTCAGTTGGTTCTTATTATTTTTTTTTCTCTAGGTATATACTTTGATTTCATTCATTTATTATGGTTTGTTTATATTTATATGACACTTTATACCAGTGTTATAGTATCCCCACTATACATTTCACATCCCCACTGCTAGTGGGTAGCCTATAGCATATTGGGATGTGTGCTTGAGGTCTCTTAACCAACACTTTTTTTCAACATGAGGGAGTGTCAGATCTGGGGGTGTTACAAAGTGGTATCAAAGGAGAAGGTTTTATTTTATTATTCTTTACTATTTAGGAAAGGTAGAAAGGAGGATAGGATGTGTCAGGACTTGGTAATGATATTTTGAAAGGGAGTAGCTAACTCATATATTGGAAAAATCCATGTGCTTAGGGATTGGATTGTTGTTAGTGTTGTGTTCTTGTTACAGATTATGTTATTTCACCTTGGTTGATTTACATTTTATGGGAGTTTATTGTTTTATGATGTTACTATTTATCGTGTACCGGTATGACGTGAGATAAGAATACATTCATCATAATAGTCAAATAGGGATATATTTACTTCAATTGTTCATGATAGGGACATATCTATTTTTACATGTTATATATACTTTCATGTTTAACCATAATATGAGATATCTGTTTCACTGGATAAATGAAATGAGTTTATGTGTCCTGTTAAAACACATGTAATCCATTTTTTAGTGATACCATGAGTCAGTGGTTCTCTGTAGTAGTCACCTGTTAATGTTACCCTTGTTTCTAGCCAGTTCTATAATGTGTGAATTTTTATTATAGATAAAATACCTCACATTCATATTTGTAATGATAATCATGAGAATGTAAATTAGAACACTTCTAATGTAGCTGAACTGGAGATTCCTATAGTTCCTGAGGAGTAGATGGATGTTCATCTTCAGGAAAACATTCTGAGGGTCATGTGATCTATGGAAAGGGATACTTTTCATATCGATCCTTTAATGTTTGAGATGAAAGGAGAGTTTCAAATCAAGTATCCTCTAATTTTTACTGGGGAAGGAGGACACCAGGTAGCTAAGTTCTGGATCGAGTTAGTCCAGATGATCTTCAATCATCTTGATACACTTGTGGATATGAGGGTGATTCTTGGTGCATATATACTTCATGGAACTTCCAAGCATTGGTGTAGGTATTCTGGAGGAAGCTAGGCATTAAGATGAGCTATCTTGGAATTAATTTGAGACAACTTTCCTGATCCATTTCTATCAGGAGATGATGAGGGATAAAAAATCTCATGAGTTCATGCATTTAACGCAAGAGATCATGTCACTGCTAGACTATGTTGGACATTTCACTAACCTACAACACTTTTTTCCATCTTTGTAAGATGATTAGATCTACAAGGAGATACACTTTTAGGATGGTCTTCACTATGAGGTTAGGTCTCAGGTAAACATTTTTTTTCAAGAGAATAATTGAGGATGTGATGAACTAGGAACTCATCACAGAAGGGAATCTAAGAGAGGCCCTAAGTATCGGTCAGGATACTTTAGTAGGGAAAACTGTAAACTCTTATTTAAGTGGAAAGAAGTTCCACTATGATAGTTTCTACCAGGTTAGTAGTGGGAAGAGAAGTTAAGGCAGTGGATAACCATCTCAATACCATTTTCCATTCTAGTGCTATCAGTGTGCCATGTTTGGCCATGAGTTCTCATAGTGTTCTTACCCCACTGTCGAGTGTCGCATCCATGGAATATTGGGTAATCTTTATAGGTTATATGAGAACTTTATGTAGAATAACAGAAGAAGGTTATCAAGACAAGCACTTGATTCAGGAAGGAGCTCAGATACCCTTCAGTAAGCTGGTAGCTAGAGTTCCACTAGCTTTTCAAGATTGGGTATGGGACATGGTACCCCGGTGAATTAGAAATAGTATCAATAAATGGGAAGTATATAAGGTTTCTTAGACTGGATCCCAGTGTAGATTGTCAAGTCAATTGTAAGTTATTGATAATACTACAGCTATCATTGATGCATGACCGTCTATCATCATATGTACGATTCATGTATCATCTACATTATCTTGTGTTTAGTTTGATATAGGAGCATCACATTATTTTTTATCTACTCTTTTTGAAAAAAAATTGGGCTTGGATGTGGAAATATTGTATGGTTATTTGGACATATACACACCATTCAGAGTGTGGTAAGAAAATATCAAATGTTTCAAGGCATGTTCTCAAGATATTGGTCGTTACTGTTTCTTCTTGGAATCTTTCATTCTAGAAATGACAAGATTTGACTCAATTATTAGTATGGAATATTTAGTTCTATACCAGGATCATATCAACTATTACAATAGGATATTCTCCATTATATATATAAAAGGAGGAATTTATTTTCCCCAAGGTGAGTGAGATCTTTCAGTTGTTCATGCGGGACCAATTCAGGGAAGATTAGATTTTCTCACGGCCCAGTTTCCGTTCATGCTCTAGATGGTGGTGGAATGAAACATTATTCTTTTACTCAAGTAGTAGACCATTTTTAGGATTCCTTTATTGGTGAGTTATATGGATTACCACCTGAGTGAGAGATCAAGTTCATGATTATGTTGGTACCGAGAGTAGAGATTGTTTATATTCTACCTTACATAATAAAACCAGTTGTGCATTAGGAGTTGAAATTTCATTTGAAATATCTAGAATCTGAAGGCTTAAAATATCCTATAAAATCTCTTTGGGGTTCTCTGGTTCTCTTCACCAAGAATGTTGATGGGTATTTGTGCGTATGTGTAGATTATCAGAGGTTTAAATAGACGATGGTCAAGAACTATTATCCTCTTCCATGCATTGATGATATTTTTGATCAGTTGAGAGGTGATAAGATTTTTCTCTTAGATTTAATTGATATTAGGGTATCATTGGTTGAAAGTGATACCATCAGACTTACCTCAAACTGCTTTTAAGAGAAATTATGTATTGTATTAATTCGTAGTGATGTCGTTTGGGTTGACCAATGCTCTATAAGTATTCATGGACTTAATTAATACGATCATTAATAATTTTTTGGATTGGTTTGTGGTGGTTTATGTTGATGATTTTTTAGTGTACTACCAGTCTTTAAATGATCACACCAAATATCTTAAAATCATTCTAAGAATATTTATGGAGCATAAGATTTATGCAAAGCTAAACAAATGTCATTTATGGGTTAATAAAGTGCACTTCATGGGACATGTCATCTTAGAGGTAGGAGTGTCAGTGAACCTGGAGAAAGTCGCAGCCATGGTGTCTTCGGAACATACCAAGAACCTCTTCGAGATTCATAGATTTATAGGTTTAGCAGGTTATTATTGATGGTTTATCTAGTATTTCTTCCATTTGGTATCACCAATGTATAGGATGACCAAGAATGTGGATAAGTTTGTTTGGTTTGATGTATGAAAGAGATATTTTCAGGAGTTTAAATTCATGCCAACCTCAAAAACTATCCTCACTTTACCAATTCTAGGTAAATAATATACTGTGTACTGTGATTCATCCGGAGTGGGACTCGGAGTAGTTCAAATGCAGGAAGATCGAGTGATTTCTTATGGCTCTAGGCAACTGAGACAACTTGAGAGGAATTAAACAACTCATGATCTATAGTTAGCAATAATGGTGCATTCCCTGATGTGTTGGAGACACTATCTCATGGATTAAAGGTTTGTGGTATACACAGACTACAAGATCCTTAGGTACATCTTTTCTCAGTGAGACCTAAACCTTCAGCAGAGGATGTAGGTCAAGTACCTAAGGTCTTTTGACTTTGAATTGTATTATACCCTAAAAAAGGGAAAATTCATTGTGGAAGCCTTCAGCCAAAACAAATAGAAAGGGGAAGCATGTGAGTCTTATGACGAGTGATAGATAATTAACCTCTTTGAATACATGAATCTGGATGTTATAGAGTCTTAAGGATGGGTAGATCTAACTTCAACATCTGTTATACTCGTGCTTTTGAACCAAATTAAGATCGATTAGTTTTATGATCTAGAGGGCTTATTTCTAAGAAAAAAATTATATGGTGGGGAGACACCATTAGGATGGTATCTCAGTAGTGTCAATTATATTATTTTTTATGGTTAAGTATGGGTTCATATGGGATTATGAGAGGAACTGATGAGGGAGTTTCATGCTTCTAGATGGACGGTGGATCCTAGTTTAACAACGATGTATCATGATCTTCATATACAGTACTGGTGGTCTGGAATAAAGAAGGATTTGGAATAATTCATGACCATATGCTTCACTTATTATCATGTGAAAGTTGAGAATCAGAGTCCATCTGGGATTTTTCAACATTTTCTCATTCCAGAGTGGAAATGGGATGATGTCAAAATGGATTTTATGATAGGATTACCTAGGAAAACCTATAAGAATGATGTTGTATGGGTGATTTTGGATCAACTGACTAAGGTATCCCAATTATTACGTATCAAAGAAACCTTCACTATTGTGATCCGAGTATTCTTTACATGCATGAGGTGGTTCTGTTGCATGGTGTTCTGATGTGTATCATTTCAAATATAGATCCTTATTTCATGTCATGTTTCTGGAAGGTTATTTATAAGGCTTTGGGATCATGGATTTTTTAGGAAAACATATTATCCATAGAATGATGGTCAATCTGAGTGGAATATTCAGCATATGAAGGATATTTTATGAAATTTTGTTTTGGATTTCGGTGGTTCATGGGAGAAACATATGGCACTCATGGATTTTGAATATAATAATATCATCTAGGAATCAATCCAAAGGTAATGTCTTGAGGCTTTGTATAGTAGGACATTACCTTTTCCTCTTTATTGGATGGAGGTAGGTGAGTCAACTCTTCTTGGGCCTAATCTCATGTTGTATACATCTGAGTAGGTTCAATTGATTAGATAGTAGTTGGTGACCATACAGAACAGGAAGAAATCATATACTAACCATTGGAGACAACCTTTGGAATTCTAGGTTGGTCATCAAGTTTTACTTTAGGTGTATCCTTGGTTGGGGAAATTTTGTATCAGTAAATAGGGAAAGATAGCACCCAAGTTTTTCGGGTCATTTGATATAGTGTTAAGGGTTGGTCCAATAAAATATAATTTAGCCCTTCCTCGGCACTACAGTTCCATGAATGAAATGTTCCATGTGTCACAACTATAGATATATCATCCAGAACCTTCCCATGTGAAAGAGATAGTAGAAATTGAGCTTTTTTTTATGATTCCTTTAAGGAGAAATCGATACAGGTAGTGGATCATAGTGAGAAATATCTTTGGGGTAGAATTATACCATTGTTTCGGGTGCAATGACAGCATGGGTGATTTCAGGAGGAGACTTGGGGAATAAAGTATGATATGAGAATGTAGTGGGTAGACTTGTTCCCTGAGACCTTACAGTGATTCTTCAAGTAGCTTGTGGATGAGATGTTATATGGTGTGGAGGTTGTAAGATCTTGTCTCTTTCCAAGTACATATCTCTATGAGTTTTTTTACTTTTATTTCAGTTGTATTTTTTTCATGGTTGTTAGTCATTTGAATAAACGCAGTCTTGGGTTGCAAGGAAACTTGGGATAACCAAAGAGGATGTTCATGGAGATATTTGTTTGAGAAAATAAATTAAATTATAGGGATGCATGATTTTTTGAATTAACGGAGTTTGGGTATAAATGGGTGAAGTGTTTCCTGGGTCCTTGGTAAGTTGAGAAGCATTAAAGGGGGTTCATATTTGTTTAAAGGGAAAATGGTCTGAAAAAAAATCTGTAGAACATTTACATTCTGGGAAAATGGATTACACATCATGTAATGTTTGGGTGTTTTAATAAAAAATAATCTAAGTCAATAGATTTTTTGGGGTATCCCATTAAAAATATTTACATGACATGTAATTACATTATATTCCATTTAACTCCCTGAAATTATATTTTAAATTATGTTGTGCGATTGATTTTCAAACTTCTCCTCTCAACCTTAGGGAATCATCAAGGAAAATTTAGAGTGCCGAACTATTTTCAGACATCCCATTTACATGATCAATCTTGGGAACCTCTTTGTGATCATACAAACCATCTTACTCATGGGTTTTTTCCATTAGAATCATTTTTGGATCATCAGTTAAAGTTAGGGGGTCTAAATATTAACCCTATGGTTTGATAATTTCCATGTTATGAAATATTGTGATTGCTCCAACATAATGTGTGCCAAACCAATTAAATAATGAAAGAGATTATTCCTTGGAGTCCTTTGGTTTCAACTGGTTTTTTACCTATATTATGGCTACTTGTGAGGTTATATAACCGTGAATATAATTGAATTGGATAATGTTTTAAAGTGTGTTTAGCATAACATGTGACTATAGGATATTTCTTGATATAGAATCCCTAAGTTGTGGCTTATTTTCTTTTTATATAACTATTGATCAATTATGATATAAATCAAAGTGGTATATGAAAGAGAAATTGTAATTTTCATAATTAACCATTGATATTTGTGATGTGATATTTTGATATCCATGTTGTATGTTAGGAATTTTGTTCCATGCGGTAATGCTTATATATCAGGATATTCCTTGGAACTTGCACACTTATAAGCTGTAATGATGATATTTAGTGGGCTCGGACCAGTCCCATGTTATAATTATCATAGAGATAAAGCTATGCCCAGTCCCATCCTACAATTCTTATAGGGATTTAACCCAGATGTTATAAATATTATTGGGTTTTGACCTAAATTGTTGTGATTATTCCATGTTCATATGGTTGTGGTTGTTATGGTTGTAAGAATTTATTAGATATATTCAAACATTGTGTTGAAGCATGCTACTTAACCTTGGTTATATGTTTTATGTTGGAATGGTTGTAATACATGATAAGAGATATTTCGGCATGCTGCTGAAGTAGGTTATTTTACCTTGGTTATATAGTTGTGGTTTTCATGATCATAAGACATGCTCAAAGATATTATGGAAAAGAGCCGAAGCAGGTTTTTGTTTCTTTTATTATTTGATGAATTAATTAATAGACATGTTTATCACTTTATTTCATACACTTCTTATCATTATGGTTTGTTTAGATATGGTGGTGTCAACCTACTGAGTTATATCCACACCCTATTCAATCTGACATTTGGTACCTGAGAAGATTACATGGATGAAAGTTTGGAAAAGGGGGAAATACCTTATTGTTGATTTCTTGTTCCCTGGATGGGATGGAGTTTGGAGGTGGGACCGATGTGGGGTTTGGGACCGGGGACTTTTGTGTATTTATTTTATTCAGCTATTCTTTTACTTGTATTGTTTCTAGAATTAAATTTAGTCACATTCCAGCACATCATTAACTTATTACTTTATTATTTATTATATTATTCATATGGATCTTATTTTTTTCCCTCAAGGTCTATACTTTGATTTCATTTATTTATTATAGTTTTTTTTCTACTGTTATGACACTTCATACCAGGGGTATTGTTTCCCCACTATACATTTCACACCCCCACTGCAAGTTGAAAGACTATGGAATACAATGAGGAATGCTTGAGGCCTCATAACCAACCCTTTTGTCCACATGATAGAGTGTTGGATCTGGGGACATTACATCCTACCTACTTGTAACACCCCGAGATTTTCAAAGAAAAAAACTATGCTTGATAACGTACACTAATTGAAACACCATGCATAGAAGAGAATGTAACACACTAATAAATTAAGATATATTTAATTTTGAGTAAACTTATTCTGTTAAATATCTTATGGTACATACAACCCTAATATTTTTATGCTCGATAGCATACCGGACACACAACATCGGTCTTTAATGAACCCTGAAATAATATTATTTAAATACGATCATTATAACATACCAATTAAATTATATAGTATGAATAGTATTAACTAATTTATGAAATATATATATTTAATACTCAATATAAATTATTCAAAACTATTTAGTAAATAATCAATCAATTTTTAGTAAAGTAATTTTTCTCTTCAAAATATGTTTTCTTCAAAAAAATGATTTTTATTTATTTTTGTGATAAAATATTAAAATTATCTTCTAGTTTTTTTTAAATTTATTTTTATAAAATTAAATTTGTTTTTGAAATTGGAATATCAAATTTTACTTCTGGTTAAAGTTTGACATTTTTTGAAAAATATTGATTTTTTCAATGAATAGTGAAAATACCATTTTTTGTTAAAATGTATTTTATTTTCAATAAATTAATCAATTTTAAAAGTATAATTCTATTTTGAATATGAATTAAAATAAAATAATTTTTATTTATTTATATTTAATCCACTTAATTACTTTTTAATCAATTTTATTTTGTATTTTAGTATAAGTTTTTTTATTTAAAAAAGGCATTTTTCTTAAAAATATTTTAAAAAGAACAATTCTTCTCGACTTTAATTAACCAATATAATACCTATTGAGGAATGTTTTAAATGAAAATTTTATATTATATATATTTAAATATTAATTTATATTCATAAAATTATAATTATTAGTCATAGAGTTAATATTGAATAATCTTTTTCTTGAAAAATAAACTTCTTGTAAACCTGCTTTTTCTTTTAGTTTGTGGGTTTTGTTTTAAATTTTTTTTTTCCAATTATATGATTTTAATTGGGTAAAATGGATTCCATATTTGTATTTATAATAATTTATATTATATAATAAGTCTAAATTAATTTTTCTCCATAATAATTAGTAAATATAATAAAAAATCAATTAATGGGATTATGGTTAAAACGAGGTTTTGTGTGTTACTTGCACTTGTGTTAATATTAATTTCCCAATATCATAATATTTTTATTTAATAATTTGTATTTAATTTATAATAATTAGTTATAAATTATCTAATAATAATCATTTTATTTTAGTCTTAATGGAAAAATTACCTACATTAAAAAAATTGGTTACCATGGTGAAAATTGAAATGGTAAAAGTGAGTAAAACTTAGAGGATTAAGATTGAAATGATTAAAACATGTGTTTATTTTGTTTTGGATGTTTTAATCGAACATATAAACCCTAAAATAAATTATTTATCAATTTTAGATCCACATGAGGTGAAATTGACTTCCCATTATGGAATACTTTTGGGTATTTATAAAAATGTCACTCCTCTTAAATTCTAAAAGTGAACTCACACCCATTACTTATTCATGCCTATAAAGACCCTTGGATCGATAAAACCCTTAAAAAATAACTAATAAATATGATTATACACTTGATATATGTTATTTTAATACCAAAATTCCAACCCTAAGGTCCTTAAGAGGAGATCCAAAGGAGGTTTCTCATAGAGAAGGTAATTGTCTTAACAAATCTATTTCATTATATTTATTTTACCCCCATCAAATATGTATTAAAATGTAAAAAATAATAAAAATAGTATCTTAAATATAATTATATTTTATTATATTTATGGAATAAAATTTTTCTCGATCCACTTCCATCAAATGGCTTACAAAATCATCATTCGTGAGTAAGGCGGACTACCGCCTCGCAAAACGATGTCATTCATTTTTCCATTACCACCTCTCAATATTGGGTATGATGATGGATATAAAGTATATATATATGAAATTTATAACATAATTATACCTATTTATTCATTATATAATATTATAATTTTTACTTTCCATTCTGTAGAGGATACGATAACGTTGCTCGTGTGAACGGCGGACTGCCACCTTACGAAGCGATGTGATTCATTTTTCAGTAACGTTTTACATGGAAGGTAATAAGGGTAAATATAATGAATATATGTGATATATATTACGTAATTATGATATTAATTAAATAATTATCATTATTAAAAGATAAATTTACCGTTTTATTTCTTTCTTTTTCACTCAAAAAATTGATAACGTCGTTCGCGTACGTGTGGACTATCACCTTTACAAAGTGATGTGACCATATTTTCATCACCACACCACATAGATAACATATATAAGTATATTTAAATAAATATGATGGTATATATTATTTTATTACCATTATATAAAGTTAAAATAATACTTACATCCTTTTCATAATGATTTTTGAAAAATAGAAATGTTACTCATGTGTACGTATGACCCACCATCTCTATAACGTAACATACATCATTTCTCAAAAAAAATAATGATTGGTATTAAAATTATAATTTATGTTTAAGTTTTATATTTATTTCATGATTATTATTGTGTTTATGTTTAAATAATTACCTCTTTGACCACATTCAACCTACCAAATTAATTTTTAACACATACGAAGAATATCTTTGAAACATCTAAAGTAAAGTTAATTGGTTAAGTAACCATTTATAAAATTATAATAAGTGAAATAAAATTAATAATAAATATTTAAAAAAAATTAATCAAGTAAATAATTAACATAATTTTATTATTCATAAAGATAAAGAATATACATAATGAGTCGTACTTAAGCTAAGGGATTTTCATCTCACTTTTTTACTTATGTGAGACACATTCCATATTCACCAACTATTTATTTTATGTGGTTTATATACTTCCCATAAATTTATATTATTATTATTATATTGAAAATAATTAGGATTTACATATCCATTTTAGGATCTCTATTTCATGGGGTTTATGGATCAAAAGTTACCAAAGAGGCAAGAGATTTTTTTTCTCAATTTTCCTTCTTTGAGACATATGTTATGTTATACACCAATTTTATTTTATAATTTGTATATATATACCAATTTAGATGAAATTTCATGAATTTATATATTATCATGATATTTTATGTTTCATTTAGTGTTATTCCTTCATGGTACTTATGATTTCATGTTACTAAAGAGGTAATGGTTTTATGATACAGTCTATATTCTTTTTAGGATTGTTTATATTAAATATTCTTTCAGTTGAAATAATATGATATTATATATTTTATTCTACTCTTTTTATTCATGATATTTTCAAGAAATATTTAATTTTTTCCACTCTTTGGTGCTTAAAATAATATTTAAATTTTTTTTAAGAAAAAACTTACTTATTTCTCTCTTCAGTCGAAAACCCATTTTCTTCCAAAACCAAGTTTTCTAAAAATGTTTTCAAATTTTTTTAACATTACTAAAATTATTTATTAAATGAATTGTTTACCTAGGTTTTAATTTTTCTAAAAATTGAAATTATTATTCATGTCATTTTCCAAAAAATGTCGATTGGGATTTTACCAAAAAATGTGAAAGGAATATTTGTTTTATATGTACGACACAAAAGAAATTTCCCACCATCAAGACTGTTATCTTCATTGAAACTTATTTCTATGTTTGCAAGGTTATTTTAAAATAAAATGTTTTTTTAAATGTTTTCTGTTTAAAAAAAAGTTTTTTTTTAAATAAAAATGTTGTTTTATTCAAATTGTCTCTAATGATATTTTAATGGTATTTCCATTCATCAATGTCAACAACCCTTGTTTTTACTTATGATCTAATGGGAATATTTTTCATTGATACAATACTCATTATTTCTATAGGATAATTAATATTTTTTCAAAGTATTTTTATGTAACCCATTTCTTTTCCACGGGTTAATCATGTTTCAAAGAGATTGTTATGGAACCTATTTCTTTTCCATGGGTTAATCATATTTCAAAGAGATTTTTGTGGAACACATTTATTTTACATAGGTTAATCATGTTTCAAAGAGATTTTTATGGAACCCATTTTATTTCCATGGGTTAACCATGTTTCAATGATGTTGTTATGAAACCCATTTCTTTTCCATAGGTTAATCATGTTTCAAAGAGTTATTTGTCGAAACCGTTTCTTTTCTATATGTGAATCATGTTACAAATAGACTATTATGGAACCCATTTATTTTACATGGTTTAATCATGTATCAAGGAGATTATTATGGAACTTGTTTCTTTTCTATGGGTTAATCATGTTTCAAATAGATTTTTTGGAACCTGTTTCTTTTCTATCGGTTAATAATTTTTCAAAGAGATTGGTAAGGAACCCTTTTCATTTACAATGGTTAATAAAGTTATAAAATGAATAATGGTTGTTTTTATGAGTTTTATAATGATTTATAAGCTCCATGTACTTATTTTTTGGTTCTTGGACATTATATATAATGGGTGTACCTAGATAGACCCGATTGATCCCATTATAGCTTATACGATGGGTGCGCCCTGATAGTATCGGGTGAGACTAATATAGCTTATACGATGGGTGAACCCAGATATCCCTCCAATGAATTGGGTAATGATTATTTTCTTTAGATAATTATATTGGAAGAATACCATATACTAATTCCATTTGTAATGGATCTGTAAGGGTTTTGTAAGTGTTCTATGAAGATGATGTTCTAAGATACTGACATGTTTTATCTATGATTTCTATGAGTTTATACTATTTCTTTTGATCAAGTTTGATATCACATGGATCATTATTATTGATTCTTATAAACCTATACTTTTATAAATCATTATTTCATGTTTAATGATTGATTATTTGGTTATTGAGTGGTATGATTTATTTTATTATTCGCTCATGAACTCTAATTATGTCATCATACTCTTATTCTCTTCTTATACTCACTAATAAAATTCAATAGTTAATGATTATGTTTACCCATACTGAGAATTTTATCTTACCCTTATTATGAATCCTTTTCCATAGGATATCAAGTATGATGTTTAACTAATCATGTCTCAACGGGTTTCATATAGATGATATTGATAACCTAATATGGAATAAGAAAATATGGGTTAAGTGGGAGAAATTATCATTTAGATACATGGGTATTATTTATGTAAGAGTTTTCCCTAATTCTCTAAAACTATAAAACTAAAATTTCCTTTATAATGTGATTGATTCAATTTTTCCTTTTTATATTATAAGGTTTGGATGGAAAAAATTGGGTCACCTTTATCAGTATCAAATCCAAAAATGTAAAGTTTATATGTTTAGCACCAGATCCGGGAGAGTGGGTTCTAGGAAGTTATATTACATATCAGAGGTATTTTTAGATCAATTTTAATATTAGGATGTCTTCACGTGAGGTTATCATATGATTTATGGATACTATCATGGGTATCTAAGATTAAGGTTAATTATAAGTTCAAGGTCATAGATACCCCTTTTGATGTTTTAAGTGACGAGATCTTAAATTGAAAAATGAAACATTATGAGAAGTTAAATTAGGATTAATTATATGTAAATCTTTGGTTTAACATGATATATTCATTAAATTTTTTATAGATAATATTTAAGGTATTTATGGACTTTAGGGTTTATATGATATTGGATATTGAGGTAATTATGGGAACACAAGTTTTATCATATAGATATCCATGGGATTAAAAAGAGATTTTATGACTAATTGATTAATGTTATTTTAAAATGAGATCACCATATTTATATAATTTTAATATGAAAGGCATTATATATCCTTTTAGGTTAAAAAAATCTTTAATTTTGAGGTTATTGAGGTTATATAGGGTATAGGGATATTCATTCATGGAATAATTTAGTTTCAAATTTGGGTATTAATATTTATTTTTTAAGATTAATGTGTCATATGAAGGTTTATTAATTTTGTGAATTATCTTATCATGTGTTAACCATTTATTATTGAAAGGCATTTTCGTGGGTTCTTTTAAATGATATATGATTGTTGTGTGCTTAGGTGCAACATAGTGGTTGACCAAGGTTGTCTCTCAAAGGAGAAAGTAAATTTAATAACATATTAAAGGTATTTTGAAAATAAAATAAAAAAATAAGAACAATAATTAAAATTATTGGGGTTTTTTATCATTTATAAATCTATAATAAGTTTTCTGGAAGAAGATTTTATTGCTTTGTTTTTATTTTTGAAATGTTGTTCGGTTAAAATGGAATAACAAGAAGATCTTTTTTTTAGAAAATATTTTAAAAAGGTGTAATCGATCTAAATATACCTCTTAAATCATTTATTAATAATTATAACATAAATTAATATCCACTTGATTATGATCCCTTAATTTGTTAAATCTTGAACCCTATGAGAATTAACTTTACCACAAAGATGAAGTGAATTTAACCCTAGCTAACTTTGGAGCATGCAATTGTAGAACCCTGCTTTGATTGAAGTTTTAATGTTAGATTACGGTAATTGGTAAATTAAGTCACATTTAATCTCTATAAATTATAATTAATTGAGTTTATGTATGATATTTGAATGCTACAAATTGATCTCGTATGGTTTTGTAAAACCTATTAAGGTTGTGCTCTCACAATTCACACAATTCCTGACCTCACATGATTTGTGCTAATTGTTCAATTTCTTGATTTTTTTCAATTAAATTAAAAACTAAATTAATAGATCATAATATATTAATTACATTATATTATTTATTCAAAATAAATTAATTAATAAGGATAGATATAGATCTATTACTAAAAATAACTACTCTTCCATGGGCGGTGTAGTCATCATAGAAACGTTTTGCATTTGCAAATGTTTAGAGAGGGTAGAACCCAATATCGTTTCTAATATTTATTCCAAAACAATTATGAATATTAATAGAAGAATAAATTTGAACAAAACATAATAAAATATAATAAATAAAATAATAACAAATAATTTTATTACACAAATGAAAACATTACAACACGAGGAAGAAGAAGAAGGATTCGACAAAGGGATCCTTGCTTCAAGAGATAACCTTATTTAATTGCTTGGATAATTGGAGTTAAACCACTTCTCCTCTACCCTAAACTTCCTAATACACTTACCAACCCATAAAAAGATAAAAACACCAATTTATAGAGTGGAGGGGAGGCTAGGTTCAAAGTGGTTTCAAGTGTGAATGGGGAATCTCGGCCAAATATTTTAAGCCAGCTTTCAACTCCAACTTGACCTCCAAAACGCGTGAATAATCTGTTCTTCTAGAAGAATGATTTGTGAGAAAATGATTCATAGAGATCCTCTAAAATTTTGGGTCTTATCCAAGTATGGATGAAAATTTTATGTCCCAAATACAGAATTGATGTCCAATCTGGCGATTCCAGCCCATCTTTGACTTCATGGCCCATTAAGTCCAATAAAATGAACAATTTAGCTCATATGTACTGAATGAAAGTTGTATACCATTAAGTCATGAATATATTTAAAAAATTTAATTTCAAATAATACATATCAAAATATTTATGCCTGAATTTCTACAGTGAATTCGAAAGGGTAAAACTGGAATTTTCATCAAATTTTCAAATGAATGATATAATCCCAAATATTTTATAAATAAACATATTTAACACAGTGTGAGTAAAATTTTCATTTATTATCAATAAAATATTCAACAAAATTTTGTTTTATCAACTCCCCTACACTTACCCTTTTTCACTCCTAGGAAAAACCTCATATCATGTATTTGAAAAAATAGTGACAAGATATGCATATTCATATTTCTCAATCCACAGTGAAAATATAGGAAAAGTAAGAATCCCATCAAGAGTCAATATCAATAAATTTCAAATTCATTGTCTTGTAAATTATGTCAAAACAAAATCCAGTGATATTCATAACACTAATCACAGTGAAACAAGTCATGGGTCTACCATGCCTCTAATTATCCACGTGTGTGTGTGCCAACCATTCAAAGCTGATAAACCCACCCTTTATTCAGTATATTCAGGTCAAGTAAAACAATTCTTCTTACCTATTTTAATTCACCAAACATGTTCTACATTCTTTTGTAATCGAATTTCAAGAACCACTCACTTAAGCATTCTAAAAAGTCAAACCTTAAGCTCCTGACCTAGATATCCCCATATGTTGTACATTTCATCACTCCCCTCATTTTTTTAAGTTTCACATAGAAAAAATCTCACACTCAACTTTAAACCCATGTTTCATCTCCTCGCGAAATTAATTGTAACAGTTATAACAAGATCAAAGGTCAATGAAGATTGGTTTTTGAACTTTCCAAGACAAAACCCATATTTTTTTGAGGGCGTACAACAGTCGGATAACAAGTATACACGCATAGGTAAATTCGGTATAGTAATGAAACTAATCAGAATAGAAATGAACGTATGGATCAGCCAATGATTTTTTTTACCAAACCTGACTATACCTTTAATTAATTAGGAAAATTTTCTCAAGTTATGGTTGAGTGAAAATTTGTGTGGAGAAATCAATGAAAAAATTTATCATGAAAAAATATCACAAATAATGATGTTAAAATCTAAAAGGTTTTATAATGACACAACCATTCATATCATCGACAACATCAATTTTTATAAAAATCAACCCTTGATGATGAAATCTTACTCAAGCTTATAATTCTACTAATGAGTTTTGAAAACATGCATTTTCCATATGTTCCACATGGTAATTTTACATGATATATATCTATTTTTTTGATTTTTTTGTTTTTTTTTGAAAATTTTAACCTAAAACTTAATATAAAATACACAAAAAACACACAAATGAAAATCCTAAATATCTACCCCAAAATTTTGTCCCCTCCTCCACACTTAAAATATTGCATTATTCTCAATGTGAACCTATGAGATGATACATGCACATGAAATTTATAATTTTAAATAGTAAAAATAATATAAAATTGAAAGGGTTAGGAACAACCCGATATGATCAAGTGATGATTGGGTTATGCAATATGATGAAATACACTGCATCAGTTGGAAGTCCCTCAATTTATTTCTTCAAGCGTTTCCCATTGACCGTGAAGCTCCTTCCAGTGTCCTCTTGCATGATCTCTACTACACCATAAGAAAAAACATTAGATACAATATAAGGACCCAACCATTTGGAACACAACTTACCAGACATCAACTTCAAATGTGAACTGTATATAAGGACTTTCTCCCCAACATGAAATTCCCTTTTCTAGATCAATTTTTATGAGTTTCTTTGGATATTTCCTTGTAGATAATTAAGTTCTCATATGAAGATAATCGAATCTCCTCAAGATCTTGGATTTGCAGCTTCCATTGAATTCCATCTTGGTCCAAATCCATGTTGCATTTCTTTATATCCCATTAAGCCTGATGCTCAAACTCCATGAGTAGATGACAGGATTTCCCAAAAACAATCCGAAATGGGGACATACCAATGGGAGTTTTGTATGTTGTCCTATATTCCCATAGATCATCATCCAAGCGCTTGATCCAATCCTTCCTATTCAGTAACACAGTTTTCTCCAAAATTTGTTTCAACTCATGATTTAAAACCTCAACCTGGCTATTTGTTTGGGGGTGGTATGGTGTTGATGTTTTGTGTGTCACCCCATACTTCCTAAGGAGAGAAGCCAAATTACGACTACAAAAGTGTGTCCCTTGGTCACTGATGATTGCCTTTGGTACTCCAAACCAACAAAAAATCTATGTCTTGACAAATTCCACTATAACATGATAATCATCAGTCCTGGTGGCCTTGGCCTCCACCCATTTACTCACATAATCAACAGAAACCAAAATTTACAAGAAACCAAAATAAATTGTAAAAGGACCTATAAAATCAATGCCCCATACATCAAAAATCTCACAGAATATAATGGGTTGTTGGGGAATCTCGTGTCTCCTAGAAATGTTCCCAATATATTGGCAATGAGAGAAATACTTACAAAATAGATGAGCATCATGGAATAAGATAGGACAATATAATCAAGATTCTAAAACTTTCCTAGCTATCTGTTGGGGTGAAAAGTGTCCTCCACATGACAGTGTATGGAAAAAATGCAGAATAGACTCAAACTCATAGTCAGGAACACACCTCCTAATAACTTGATTTTTACACATGTGCCAGAGGTATGGATCATCACAAACATAAAATCTTGAATCACTCTTTAACTTTTGGACTTGATGTTTCTTTAAATTTGCAAGGATATTAGATGAAACAAGGTAGTTCAATAAATCATCATACCAAGTATGCATACCTGAGATGGAATAAAGATGCTCATCAGGGAAAGTGTCCCGAAGTGGTACATGGTCCAAGGTTTCAGCCTCTAGTGTGTGAGTAAGCCTACTAATGTGGTCCGCCACCAGGTTTTTTGACCCCTTCTTGTCCTTTATCTCAATATCAAATTCCTAAAGAAGGATCATCCATTGGATAAGTCTATGATTTTCATCTGGATTCACCAAGAGGTACCTCAGAGCTACATGGTCAGAAAAAACAACTAATTTAGAGCCAATAAATATGAATAGAATTTATCTAAATTGAATATGATAGCAAGAAAATACTTTTTCATAGTTGTTTAGTTTTATTGGGCTGAATCCAGTGTCCTAGATGTATAGGAAATCACATGTGAACATCCCTCCACCCTCTGAGATAAGAAATCTCTAACCGAAAAGTTGGAGGCATCACACATAATTTTTAAAGGAATCTCCCACCTTGGGGGATGTATGATTGTTGGAGTGGTCAAACACATCTTAATCTCATCAAATGAAGTCCTGTAAGAATCATCAAACACAAAATCAGAATACTTTTGAAGTAATCGTGACATAGGAAGAGCAATCTTACTAAAATATTTGATGAAGCACCGATAAAATCCTTCCTTCCCTAGTAAAGATCTAACATCACACACACATGAAATATTTGGTAAGGATGAAATAATATCTACCTTAGATCTATCAATATCTATCCCGTGTTTTGAAACTACATTCCCTAATAAAATTCCATGCTCTACCATAAAATGACACTTTTCAAAGTTCAACACCAATTTCTTCTCAATATAACGATTCAACACATTTCTCAAACTAGATATACAATCATAAAATGAAGACTCATAAACTATAAAATCATCCATAAATACCTCCATGTAGGTCTCAATAAAATCATAAAAAATACTCACCATGCATTTATGGAAGGTACCTGGGGAATTTCAAATTCCAAATGGAATCCTCCAGTAGGAAAATGTGCCGAAGGGACAGGTGAATATAGTTTTCTCCTGATCCTGCAAAGCAATAGGAACATGAAAATATCCAAAAAATTCATCCAAGAAATAATAATGTGTCTTCCTAGATAGTCCTTCAAGCATTTTATAAACAAATGGGAGAGGGAAATGGTCCTTGCGAGTGGACTGATTTAGTTTTCTATCATCAATACACACACACCAACTGTTTTTCACGCTCATCAGAACTAACTCCTCTTTATCATTTTTAACAATAGCAACACCACTTTTCTTAGGTACAACCTGAATAGGTCTCACCCACTGGGAATCTGAAATGTGACAGATTATACCCACCTTGAAAAAATTTTCAACGTATTTTTTAACAACCTCTAAAAGAGTTGGATTGAGTATCCTTTGTGGGTGCCCAACCGGTTTAGCCCCATCCTCTAAAAGGATCCTATGTATGAAAATGGAGGGGATAATACCTGATATGTCATCCAAGTTCCACCCGATTGCATTAATGTTCTCCCTAAAAAGATTCAAAAGTTCTTCTTTATGTTTAAAAAGGATATTGTTAGAAATGATAACAGGTAATTTATCACCACTTAACAAGTATGATTATTTGATATTAGGTGGCAATGGATTGAGTTCCAATGTAGGGGGGTGATGTATGGATGGAGGCATTGAATGAACTGAAATATGTGCACAATGAACATTAGTACCAGAATCATCATCATCAAAATTAGAGAATAATGCATTAAAACCATCAGCATATTCAATAGCCATGTTATAATCAGAGTTCCCATGATCAGAATCAAAATATGAATCCATTTCAAAATCAAATCTAAGAGAGTTTTTTGCATTATAAACAGGTGTGTAAGTGCTCTTAGACATCAAACTAGAACCAATACTCATAATTTCCCTAAGTATAGGACAATAAAATTCCATGGGGTTTTTATTTGGTGGTTCAAAATGGGAGATAAAAAATGTAGAATGGTCCTATGAGGAGTACTTCATGGAGTCTATAACATTAAATATCACAACTTCATATCCAAACTCCATGGAAAGAGTACCCTTATGGATATTTATGATTTTTTTTTGAAGTTTTGAGGAAGGGCCTACCTAAGATAATGGGATCATGTAAACTTACTTGATAGTCCTCCATTTTAATCATGTAGAAATCATCTGGAAAGATCATGTATATTACCTGGACAAGTACATCCTCAAGGACTCCCACTAGATATGTTGTAGCTCTACTTGCCAACTCTACCACTAATCTTGTCAACTTCAACTCACCAGCCTGCAAAGAAGAGAATACTAAGTGAGGTATCACATTTATGGAAGCTCCTAAATCAAAAAGTGAATCAGAAAAGTGAAAATCCCCTATGGTTCATGGGATGGTGAATGTCCCTGGATCATTACACGATTTTGGCATTGTTAGACTTGGGGTAATGAGTGCTGACATATTCCTTCCTAGATTGATCCTATCATTTCCCTTAAGCCCTATTCGATTGGTAAAATGTTATTTTAGGAATTTTTCATACCTTGGAATTTTATTTATGGATTCAAGTATAGGTATTTTGATCACCCCATGCTTGAATGTGTCCAAAACCTCTTTTTTCCTTTATTCTTCAGCCATCTTTTTTGTTTGTACAACTCTGTTTGGAAATAGAAGGGATTTAGGAGGAACATCATCAATATTTTTCTTACCTTTATCTTTCTCCTTGGATTTCTCACCAGTTGGTATGGAATATGGATTCTATGGAGTTGAGTTGAATCCTGGTGGAACGATAGGTGCATATGTATCAATTTATTTCTTCCCACTTCACAATGTGATGGCACTGGCATTCCCCTAGGGATCTGGAGTAGTTTGGGAAGGTATATTTCCATAATTCTTACATAGCAGTTCATGGAGGGCGGTGGAAATCTAGCTCATTTGTGTCTTTAACTCTCTCAACTATGAAACTTGACTCTTCATCTCATTCTGTTGATTAAGAACAATTTGTTTCAGAAGATCATCTGTGTTAGAATCTACCTTAGTTTGGGTATTCCCTTATTTTTGACTTGTTGATGCTTGAGCTTCAAATCTCCTTTGGGATTTTTGGAAACCCTATTAGTAAGATGGATTCTGCAGGAATTTTTGTTGAAAGGGGGGCCTTTGTTGTTTTCCAAAGGCATACCTCATGTCTGATTGATCCTTCCACACTTGTTTTTATGTTTTAGCAAAGTAATCAAGCTTCTTTTGGGGATATAGTTGTTGTTGTTGCTGATATGGTCCTCCAGGAAACACTGCTGCACAATCTTTTGTTTCTTTTAGTTGTGGGCAACAGTCAGTTGGGTAGCATGTCTCAGTGCAAATGCCACAAGGCCTTGAAGGAGGGGGATTGGATTTCTTTTGAGCCAGAGAAATCTGCCTCACCATAGTGGTCAATTATTCCAACTTAGTATCAATTAAATGACTCTCAAGAGAAGAAGGACTTACCTGATGTACTCCTCTAACATGTGGTGTACCTCAATCACCAAATTTTTGGGAATTTTGAGCCATATTGTCAATGAATGCACATGAAGATATTGGTGTCATGTACACCAATGCTCCTACATCTAAGACATCCACAATTATCCTCTCCATAGTTGTGAGTCCTTCATAGAAGTATTGGATGATGAGCTTCTCACTGATTTGGTGATGTGGGAACCTTTCACAAAACTTCTTGAATCGCTCCCAGTACTCATACATTGACTCCCCTTGGGATTTCTTAATCCTCGAGATCTCTTTTCGAATGTATTTTATCCTTGATGATGGAAAAAATCTCTATAATAAAAGATGATTCAAATATTTCCAACATGTGAAATCTTCAGGTTTTAAATAATACATCTAGTATTTTTCATCTCCATCAAGTGAAAACGGGAATGCTCTTAGTTTGATTTAATCTTCAGAGACATTTCTTGGTTTTAAGTTTGAGAAAACCATATTAAATTCTTTTAAATTTTTATCTGGATCCTCACTAGATAATCCATGAAACTTTGGAAGAAGATTAATTAACCCAGATTCCAGTTCAAAATTTGATTCAAGATTTGGGTATACAATACAATTTGGTTAATAGTTAATATCAGGTGCATCCAATTATTGAATAGTTCTATTAATTTTTTTTCCATTATTTTCAGCCATTTTTTCTTGTTTTAATTTGGATTTATAAGTGTTTCCAATTTCAATGTTCTTAGAGTGGATAAATTCTCCAACTGGTTGAATGTTGAAACACCCCGTAGACTGAGAATGTCTGATTTGAGCTCGAAGGCTATGTTCAATCTCAAGGTCAATATCTAAGATATCTTTGGGATTATTTCGTCTCATAAATCAAATAAAAATGAAAATAAGGAAAGTGGAATATAATTAAAATAAAAATGAGAAGTTTGAGTTTATGGTCTAAAAAGAAGAAGAATAAAATAGATGAAGAAAAAAAGAAAAAAATAGATTTGGTAAAAAAGGAAGAAAGAAAATAAGAATATAATAAAATGTAAAATAAAATAAATACCTCTAATTGGTTGAAATAGTTACTTGACTCCCAGGAAAAGATACCAATTTTAAAGGCATTGTCATGGGCGCTTTCAAATGATATGTGATGGTTGGGTACTTAGGTGAAATAGAGTGGTTGACCAAGGTCGTCTCTCAAAGGAGGAAGTAAATTTAACAACATATTAAAGGTATTTTGAAACTAAAATAAAATTAAATAAGAAAAATAATTAAAAGGATTGGGTTTTTTTATCATTTATAAATCTATAAGAAGTTTTCTGGAAGAATATTGTTTTGTTTTTTTTATTTTGGAAATGATGTTCGATTAAAATGACACAACAAGAAGACGTTTTTTTAGAAAATATTTTAAAAAGGCATAATTTATCTAACTATACCTCTTAAATAATTTATTAATCATTATAATTTAAATTAATATCCACTTAATTATGATCCCTTAATTTGTTAAATCTCAAACCTTATGAGAATTAACTTTACCAAAAAGATGAATTGAATTTAACCCTAGGCTAACTTCAGAACATGCAATCACAACACCCTACTTTAATTGATTTTTTAAGGTTATCTTATGGTAATTGGTAAATTAAAGCACATTTACTCTCTATAAATTAGAATTAATTTGGTTTAGGGAATATATTTGAACACTATAAATTAATCCCGTATAGTTTTGTATTACTGATTAAGGTTGCGCTCTCACAATTCACACAATTCCTGACCTCGCATGATTTGTGTTAATCGTTCAATTGCTTTATTAGTTTCAATTAAATTAAAAAATAAATTAATATATCATATTATATGAATTACATTATATCATTGATTCAAGATAAACGAATTAATAAGGATAGAGGTAGATTGATTACTAAAAAGAACTACTCTTCTATGGGTGGTGTAGTCATCGTAGAAACGTTTTGCATTTGCAAATGTTTATAGAGGGTAGAACTCAATATCATTTCAAATCTTGATTCCAAACCAATTAGGAAGATTAATAGAATAATAAATTTGAGCAAAATATAGGAAAATAGAATAAATAAAAGAATAACAAATAATTTTATTACATAAATGCAAACATTACAACACAAGGAAGAAGAAGAAGGCTTTGACGAAGGGATCCTTGCTTCAAGAGCTACCCTTATTGAATTTCTTGGGTAATTGGAGTGAAACCACTTCTAATCTTCCCTAAACTTCCTAATTCACGTCCCAAACCCTAAAAATGAGAAAAAACAAATTTATATAATGGAGGGGAGTCTAGGTTCAAAGTGGATTCAAGTGTGAATAGGGAATCTCGTCTAAATATTTTAAGCCAAATTTCACCGCCCATTTTACCTCAAAAATGCATGAATCATCTATCCTTACAGAAGGATGATTTGTGAGAAAATTATTCATAAAGATCCTATAAAGGTTTGGGCATAATCCAAGCATGGATGAAGAAGTTATGACCCAAATACAAAACTGATGTCCAATCTGGAGAGTTCATCCCATCTTTGACTTCATGGACCATTAAGTCCATTCAAATGAATAATTTAGCTCATATTTACTGAATGAAAGTTATATCCCATTAATTCATTAATATATTTACAAAATATTAAGTTAAAATAATACATATTAAAATATTTATGCTCGAATTTCTACAGTGAATTCTAAAGGGTAAAATTAAAAGTTTCATAAAACTTTCAAATGAATGGTATAATCCCAAATATTTTATAAATAAACATATTTAAAACAATGTGAGAAAAATTTGTCATTTATTATAAATAAAATATTCAAAAAAATTGTGTTTTATTAATTATTTTTTATAATTTATAAATTTAAAAGGAATATATTGTTATCCCATTTATGGTTATGTAATCTTTAAAAGCATATTTTAGTGCTTTAGGCATGAAAAATTCACCTTGAAAACTCATCCGTTAAAGGAAAAGATGATATTATGGTGAATATTAAAAAAAGGATAAAATTATACTCATAAATTAAGTATATTTCTTTATTCTCCTAGTCTATATGGGAATGGAATCCTTAACTCAAGGAAATGTATCTTGAAACAACGTTTTTTAATATTACAACCATTTCTGATGAAATTAATGAACTTTTTCAAACCTCTTTGGTTTGTGGTTTTTAGGTCGTTAAATTTTTCTTGATCAATCACTTTATTATGATCAATGATCTCTATCACTACATATCATTATTTTTGTATTATTATTTTCTTCCATGTCCAAATCTTCACTTCCCACCCACATTCTTCTATTTTGGATACCTAGTATGTGGTATTTTAGATGAACTTTATATGACTTTTTTATCTCTTATCAAGAGGATGCATTAATAACCTTTTTATTGATGTGGGTTTCCAATAATTTTTTTTTCAAATTTCTTAACTTTGATTATGAAGATAAAGTACAAAATACAAGGATGCAATTTATTAAAGGGAGGGAGGATGTAACACCCTGATATTTTAAAAGAAAAAAACTATGTTCAATAATGTATGTGACACACAACACCAAATGTATATGAGAATTTAACACACCAGGAAATTAATATATATTTTATTTTGAATAAATTTAAACTCTTTAATATATTTTGTTACATGCAACCCCAAGATTTTTATGTTTGATAGCGTATAAGGCGTGCAACATCAATCTTTAAGGAACTATAAAATAATAATATTTAAATATGACAAAAAAAAACTAGCTATTAAATTTTTGGATATGAATAGTATTAACTAATTTATGATATATATATACATATTATACTCAATAAAAATTATTTTCAAATTTTTAGTAAATAATCAATCAGTTTTTAGCAAAGTAAATTTTTTCTTCAAAATAATTTTTCGTCAAAAAAATAATGTTTATAGATTTGTGTGAGAAAATATTAAAATTAATTTTTAGAGTTATTTAAAATTAATTTTATAAAATTAAATTCATTTTTGAAATTGGAATTCCAAAAATTACATTAGATGAAATTTTGTAATTTTTTAGAAAATATTTATTTTTCAGTGAATAGTAAAAAATACTGATTTTTTTAAAAATGCCTTTTATTTTTAATAAATTAATAAATTTAAAAGTACCATTATGTTTTGAATATAGTTTAATGTAAAAAAATAATTATTTAGTCCTATTTAATCCAATTAAATACTTTTTAATCAACATTATTTTTGATTTTATTATAAGTTTGTTTTTGAATTTTAAAAAGGGATTTTTATTCAAACTGTATTAAAATACACAATGCTTCTCCATTTTAATTAAACAAGATAATACCTAATGGGAAAATTTTTAAAATAAAAATGTATATTATATATCAATAAATATTAATTTATCTTCATACAATGATTATTATTAGTTATAGAGTTAATATCAAATCATCTTTTACTTGAAAAATACACTTCTTGAAAACCTTCTTTTTCATTATGCAATGGTTGTGTTTTAAATTTCATTTTCCACTTATTTGAGATGAATTTTATAAAATTTATTCAATATTTATAATCATAATAATTTTTATTATCTAAAAAAATCAACTTAATATTTTTGTCATAATAACTAGTAAAGATAAAAAAAATATTTACCGGGATTAAGGTTTGAACAGGGTTTTTCGCATTACATGTTCTTATGTAAAGGTTAATTTTAAAAACACATAGGATATTTATTTAATAAATTGGATTTAGTATTTATAATAACCATTTATAAACTATCTAATAAGTTTGATTTTATTTTAGGATTAAATTTTGAATTAGCTTGGTCAAAAAAATAGTTATCGTGGTAAAAATTAAAATTGTAATAGTGAGTAAAACATAAAGGCTATGGAATTACTTGTTTAAAACATTTTTTATATTTATTGGAGTTTTTTATTCACAATATAAACCCTACCATCCCTTATTTATCAATTTTTTATCTAAATGAGGTGAGAGTGACCTCCCATTATTGAATACTTTTGGGTATTTATAAAAATGTCACTCCTCCACAATTATAAATGGGCACTCACTACCCTCAATTATTCACACATCTAAAGAACTATTTATTGAAAAAACACTGCTAAAATACCTCCCCAAAGTCATTATACACATTCTAGAGGTTTTTTTCATACCAAAATACTAACCCTAGGGTCCTTAAGTGGATATCCAAAGGTGGTTTCTCTTATAGAAGGTGATTGTCTTAACAAAGCTATTTAATTTTATTTATTCTTCTCCACCTTAAATTATGTATTAAAACTTAAATTATAATAAAAATTATATTCCATATAATTATATTTTATTTTATTATATTTTATTATACTTCGATCAAATGTGTTACGAAATCATCATTCATGTGTACGATAGACTACAGCCTCATGAACCGATGTCATTCGTTTTTCCATTACCACCTCTAACGGTTGGGTATGATTATGGATATATATTATATATGTGATATTTATAACATAATTATATATATGGTGTCATTATATAATATTGATATTTTTTACTTTCTATTTTGTAGGAGACACGATAACATCTCTTGTGTGTATGTAGGACTACCACCTCGCGAAGCGATGTGATTCGTTTTTCCCTAATGCTTTACATAGAAGGTAATAAGGTCAAATATAATTAATATAAGTGATATAAATGACATAATTGTGATATTAATTAAATTTTTATCATTATTAAAAGATAATATATCATTTTCATTCTTACCTTTTCACTCATTAAAAAAGTACTAACGTCATTCGGATGCATGTGGACTACCGCCTTCACGAAGCGATGTGACTCTCTTTTCATCAACACACCACATAGATGATATATATAAGTATATTTAAATAAATAATAAGTTATATATTATATTATTATCATTTTTTAAAGATAAAACATTGCTTACCCCCTTTTAATAATGATTTTTGAAAAATGGAAACGTTACTCATGTGTACGTACGGTCTACCATCTCAATGACGTAACATACTTAATTTCTCAAAACCAAATTCCATGATTGGTCATAAAAGTATAATTTATGTTTAAATATTATAATTATGTAATTATTATTATATTTTAGATGTTTAAATAATGTCTTCTTTTACCAAAGTCAACCTACCAAAGTTGTTTTTGACACATAAACCAAATATCATCAAAAGAGTTGATGCGAACTTAATTGGTAAAATAATCAAATATAACATGGTAATAAGTGAAATAAAATTAATAATAAATAAAAAAATCTCATGAAATTAAATAATTAAAATAAGTTTATTATTCGGGATGATAAATAAAGTACATGATGAGTCGGAATCAAAGGAATGGATTTTCGTCTAATTTTTTACTTCTGTGGGTTACATGACATATTCACCACCTATTTTATTTATGTGGTATATATAATTCCCATGAATGTATATTATTATTATTTTACTTAATATTATTAGTATTTATATATCTATTTTAGTATCTCTCTTTCATGGGTTTTATGGTTCAAAAGTTACTAAATCGGTAAGGGATTTTTGTCTTAATTTTCCTTCTTTGAGACACATGTTATGTTATGCACCTATCTTATTTTATAATATGTATATAAATACCCTTTTAGATGAAATATAATTAATTTACTTATTCACTTTATATTTTAGGTTTCATTTTATTTTATTCATTCATGGGGCTCAAAATTCAATGTTACCAAAGTAGTAATGGTTTTTTGATAAAATATTCTCTCTTTTTAGGATTTTTTATATTGAAAGTTATTTCGGTGGAAATAATATGATATTATATATTTTATTATAAAATATTTATTCATGATATTTTCAAGTAATTGTATACCTTTTCCACTCCTTTGTACCTAATATAATTTAGAAAATGTTTTTAAGAAAACCCTTATTTATTTCTCTCTTTGGTCCAAATCCCTTTTTCTTCCAGAACCATGTTTTTTAAAAATGTTTTCAAAATTATTTTTAACATTCTAAAAATGAATTATTAATGAAAATTTTTAGTCATGTTTTAATTTTCAAAAAATATTTTTAAAGGAATATTAATATCATTTTCCAAATAATTCTTGTTTGGATTTTACCAAAAATGTGAAAGGATTCTTTATTTTAACATGTATTACATGAACAGAATTTCTCAAAGTCATGAACATTATTTGGTTTGAAACTTATTTTTTTAGTTTTAAAGGTAATTTTTAAATAATTTTTTTAAATGTTTTATGTTTAAAAAAAATCAAAATGGAATGGATTTTTTCCTCAAAATGACATTACTAATCTTTTAATAGTATTTCCATGCATCAATGTCAACAAACCTTATTTTTATTTATCCTCAAATGGGAATATTTTTCATTGATACCATTCTTAATATTTATTTGGGTGGATTAATATTGTTTCATAGATATTAATATGGAAACCATTTCTTTTTATGGGTTGATCATGTTTCAAAGAGATTGTTATGGAATTCGTTTCTTTTTCACGGGTTAATCAAGTTTTAAAGAGATTGTAATAGAACCCATTTATTTTAAATATTTTATCATGTTTCAAATAAATTTATATAGAACCCATTTATTTTCTATGGTTTAATCTTTTTTCCAAGATATTTTTCTAAAACATTTTTCTTTTCTATGGGTTAATCATGTTTCAAAGAGATTTTTGTGGAACCTATTTCTCTTCCATGGGTTAATAATGTTTCAAAGAGATTGTTATAGAACTTTTTTAGTTTCTATAGGTTAATCATGTTTCAAAGATATTGTTATGAAAACTTTTTATTTTCCATAGGTTAGTCACGTTTCAAAGATATTTTTGTACAACCCATTTATTTTGAATGGGTTAATCATGTTTCAAAGATATTGTTATGGAACCTATTTAATTTCTATGGTTTAATCAAGTTATAAAAGGAATAATGGTTGTTTTATGAATTTTATAATGATTTATAATATTGATGTACATTATATGTGGTTCTTATACATTATATATGATGGGTGAGCCTAGATAGAGTTAGGTGATCCCATTATATCTCATACAATGGTTGCACCCAAATAGCATCTATAGAGACTCTAGTTTTTCCATGTAAGAATTTGGAATATTCTGAGGAATATTTTCAGAGCTAAGAACTGAGATAATGTGTGATTCGAGGTTCGAAGAGCCCATAATTAATTTTATCAAAATATTAAATATATTTTTATTGTAGATGCACAATTTTCCTAAAAAATGTAATTTCTGACAAATAGATTCTCATATCAGAAATATGAGACCATAGTTAATTCCAGAACATGTAGTTTACCCTAAGTGTGGCATAAAGTTGGTTGGCATGAGACATTCTGATGGTGAAACCGTTGGTGGGTGAATTAGATAAACTAATAAAATTTATTTATTTATTTAATAACCCTAACCTAATTAACTCACAGAATGAAACTCAGATGGGAAATATGAGACCACCTTTGATTTCAAAATGGAGTGTTTACCCTAGGTGTGACATAAAGTTGGTTGGTGTATGATGTTTGGATGAGGTCACTGTTGGAAGGTACATTTAATTAAAATAAATAAATAATTTTTTTATATCAAACAACCTAATTAAATCCTCTATAAATAAACTATAATGACATTTTTCAAAGGGATGTTCATATAACCCTTGTTGGATCTAATATGAGGAGGAGAGAGTCCTTCAATGGAGAATTGAGACTGGACGACGACTGGTGATCAGATCGAGTTGAATCGATAGGCAGAAGACGCAGCAGATCATATTCATCACTTTCATATGCATTCTCAACCAATGATCAATACATATTTTATGTAGGACTCATCAATATTGGTTTCCTCTATTTTTATTAAAAGATTTAATTATGAATTATTATATGCTTTTCATTATGCGGTTTCATGTTTTTCATATGATCCCCATAGAGGAATTAAATTTATTTAATTCGTTTTATTTGCTATCCATGACATGTTTCTCACCCCGAATTCTATACTATGAAATTTTTGGTCAAGAGCATTTTTCCAAAGACGTTTATTTCCTTGTTTATTTGTACTTTTCCGCCACCATTCTTCGCTTTCTTCATCATTGGACCATGGAGTCACAATTCGACTTTGTTAGGGAGGGTTCAAGTACGGTCAAACCCCCGAATTCATGGAAGCAGCACAAAAAACAATTGAATCAATGGTGTACATAAATATTGATTAAAAAGTGAGATTATGTTATGTGAAAGGATTGGATCAGGACGGCGGGTGCAGGTTAGTGATGAGAGGTGGTTTGGGATAAGATCGGCGATCCCCATTTTCCTGGTTGACATTCGGCAATGACATATGGTGTGGAGCACAGTAAAACCTATATATGGTGTGATAAATTGGATTTGGGTTATTATTATTATTATTATTATTATTAATTTTTTATTTTTATTATTATTGTTAATAATAATAATGAAGTAAAAAATAATTAAAGGAAGGGGGAGGGGGCTAGCTCACAGTGTGAAAAGAGGGGGGACGATTGCTTGTTGCCACATGGGAGTTAGTTTTTGTTTGAATAATAATATTATTTTATAATAATTAATATTATCAATATCAAATGAATTAAAACAATGGATTTGAGAGGCCTTTTATTGCTCTTACACCCAAAGAGGAGACCCCCATTTCGAATGTTCCCTCTCAAATGTTTTAATGTTTTAAAATAATAATAATAATAATAATATTATTTATTTTGGTTTTCAAAACATAATTCTTCCATAACATCTTCATAAGGATTGATATTAATGAACTATTAGTGGAAAAATCACCCTGACATTGAGACGGTTGTTTTAAGACCAATGTTTGGTACCTTTTTTAGACTCATGTCTTGGGTCCATGAAATGCCCAATATTATTATTATTATTATTGGGGAACCTTGTATCTAACATAAATCATATGTGAAATGTTTGATTGAAGAACCTTATGTGAAATTGCGACCCTAATATGAAAGTGGTCATTTTAATAGCAATTTCAAGTATTTAATTTGGACTCATGGATTGAGCCCACAAAGCACCATTTGTGAGTTATGTGGTGAAATGTGACTTTTTCACTAGGTGTCTGATTTGGGAAATAGAATAGACTATCCTGGGAATTTTCTTCATGAGGATCACAACAATGTGATTTTTTTGGCCATATGGGTCTATTTTTAGAGGCATATTAGTGAAATTACATTTTTTTCCCTCGGACCAATGATGAGCCCCATGAATTCATCAATATTTTGGTCAATACATGTCATGTAGTACACTTAAACACCATATAGTAATACATGGAAAAAATATGTGATTTTTCAAGGACACAGCCTGAAAGTAGAGAGGTAACACATGTCATGTGGGTCCCTTACATGTTGTGTACTCCTTTACAAATCTTCAAGGCTCTGTATCCCCTTTGTTTGAACTCGAATTTTGGCCCATGAGTAGCCTATCCTGAGCATTGTTTTCATATAGAACATAGTGGTACCCTTCATTGTGGATTTAGAGATATTATATGGACTATTCCATGTATGACTTCTAGCTAGGTGATGCTTGGAAATGAAACTGATCATACAGTATCACCAGATACTTTCCGAGTAGACCCTCCAGCAGGGTTGGGCAGTGGAGTCCTCAAATATTTTTGAGTAGACCCTACAGAAGATCTGGGTAGTAGATTCCTCTATGATTTCCAAGTATACCCTTCATCAGGGATGGGTAGTGGATTCCTCGATGCTTTCTATGTAGACACTTTGGTAGGGCTGGGTAGTGGATTCCTCGATGATTTTTGAGTGGTACCCTCCAGTAGGGTTGGGAAGTGTATTTCATCAACAAATATCGATTAGTATACTCTAGAAGGGTAGGGAATTGTATTTCCTTGATGATTTCTGAGTGGTACCCACCATAAGGGCATGGCAATGGATTTCCATGATGACTATCAAGTGGTACCCTCAGATAGGGATGGGTAGTGGAGTTCCTCCACGACTATCGAGTGGTACCCTCCAACAGGGATGGGAAGTGGAGTTCCTCAATGACTATAAATGTGGGACCCTCCTATTATACTAGGGCATGTGTTCCCTGCTTGGAATGTGACCCCTTGATTGTGCATAACAATTAAGAGGTGTGGTTTGACATTTATGGTAACTTCCAGGAAGACGTGTGAGATGTCGGGCATCGTTGATGGAATTTTGGAACTGTTGGTGACTCTTCTTCTTGGGCTAAGCTCTGAGATATAGATCCACTTACTCTATCATTTTGTCTTATTTTTACTGTGCATATATATTCCTTCTGAATATATACCTTCATATTTGGTTACTCTCTTTCTAGGAGAGGTGAATATGCATGGGGTATACCATGTTCTTTCAATGTTTATATTCCCTTGGTTAGATGAGTCTAATATCATATTATGGGTGGAGATAACTCTACATGTAGTTAATCTACTCACCATGTTGACCCCATTATGTTTGGATGAGGTTACTTATACTCTTGGTTTGGGTTTATCTATTCACTTTCACTATATATTTCTTACCATCTACAATCTTTATATTATTATTGTATCTCTTACTCCTCCCCTTTATCTTTTGGGGTGTCCTACTAGGTATGTATATACTCACCCCTACATGGGATTTTCCAGCACGTATTGTGTCTTATGTAGATGAAATATAGGTCGGTGGTTACTTTAGAGAAGCTTTGGGATACCTAGTACTTTGGACCACGTACGGTGGTCCCTGTTTGGAGATCAATAGTTAGGATCTCTTAGTAGTTTAATTTTCCAGTTTTTTCGGGCTGGTATATATTTTTGGTTGGGCGTGTATTTTTTCCTTTACTTTTCAGTTTTTACTACCATAATTTTGTACTATCTAGAGGATTTTCATGTATGGTTTCTCCCTTAGGTTTTTACTTCTTTTAATTTTATACCCTCTGCACTTTTGCATCGAGATGGTTGTGTGTGTGCATATAGGTACTTAGGAAAAGGCCCCTCTATGTTAGATATTCCTTCAGCATTGTTTGTCAGCCCTTGGCCTATGGATGTGGGCTTGGGGTAGTTGCGACTAGATCCTCAGCTTGAGTCAGGTCATGAAAGATTGGTATCATAGCTACTTCATCCTTGAGATATTGTTCATACTAGTCCCCTTATGAGGATTTGGTTATGTTTTAGGGAAACAATTTCAAAGAATATCGAGTGTGGATCTCAGGCTAAGGAATGCAGTGATAGTGAAGTTGACCTATGTATCCATTCACAAGGACTATGGATACCTTCTTATAAACTCATCATACTGAGACATTGGTTATAGGGATCAATGTTACATCAATCATATAGGATTGATTCTGTGATTGTCCTTCTTGATTCATCTCCCCATTGTTATGTATATATACATATATGCTCAAATTATTATGGTACGTCTCAGACACTTTTGAGATGCCTTCGTGATGACATCGAATTAGGATACTATTTCTGTATCATGATGACGATATGATGATCAATGAGGCCTAAGTTTAGGGTCCATCCAGCGAGCTTCCTCCTCAAGGCGTGAAGGTAGCAGGACCCCTCCATTCAAGTAGTAGATAGTTATATCAAATTATTATGAGGATCTAAGATTATCACACTTCAGTAGTTACAGTGATATGGGCCACTGAGGTTCTGTGATGATCCAGATCCCTAGGTAGTGGAGGTTTTCCTTATGTTTTTGATCCATTTTTTTATGCTTTTGAGGATCTCAACTGATCAGATGGTTTCACTTACAAGCTGTTCTCTTCATAGAGTAGTATTTGGTTTCTATGGTACCTGAAGATGAAGAACCTATTCTGAGTGTGCATTGTATGTTCTGGAAATAGAGATCACCCAGGTTTCTGGTTGATCTAGACTCCCTTCTAATGTAGTTGAGGTCAATCCTGATCTTGTGGTTTGGATATACCACTCAATTAGGACCCCTTTTTATGGTGATTCTCACAGTGAAACCTCACTAGGATAATGTTGGGTGTCAGTATATTCATGTGATAGATATGTTTTAGTGTGTCGTCGTACATAAAAGGAAAAGATACACTTCCCCCATCGAGATGTGTCTTTGTGACACAATTAAAAACTATGAGGGTGATTCAGTGTTGTCCGAGAGTAGATAGTATCGAGGTGTGGTAGAGGAGTTACTTTGACTTGTGTGATCGAGATGTGCAGATGTGATGGGGTGTCGGATTTGGCCCTATTTGAAGAGCAAGGATAGGAAAGGGAAATGAGGTGATCTCTCGGAAGATGGAGCTTCTGCCCGGGAGGCTCGAGTGTGGTTCAGGGTAAGACCTATGTCACTACTTCATCAACTGCAGTTGTTATCACATAGTCTAAAGACACATTTCCCTATGCATAGCCCCTTTTTAGGACCTAATGATACCATAGTAGGCCCTTTTTCTTGACCCTTGTGTTGGAGGATCCTGCATAGAGGATTTGTGATCACATGTTTATCCTAATGGGGTGACCTTACTTTAAAAGGAAAGATCCTCACACCAAATCTTTCCATAGTAGAAGTGGGACCCTTTGATGTTTCCCTTAGTATGAACTAGTCATCTACCGCCTATGCTCAGATGATTTTTACTAATGAGTATGGTATTGATTTTAGGTTTTGGGATGGATCATTGCTCCTTTAACAAGGAGTGATCCCCAGAAAGGGAAATGTGAGATCATTTGAAAGAGGTTACAATCGATTAAATAGTTGGCTAGTATTACCCTTGGAGCAGCAGATGTTATGATCCCTCGAATTCCTACAATGATGGTGGGGGTATGATGATATGTCGGGTTTATCTCTCCACCATGAGATGAACCTCTCTATAGACTTTCACTAGATACGACTTGATGTTTTTTCTAGCACATAAGATGACCATGTGAGGATGTGAGAGCTATTGGTGTGGTTGGAGGGTCTGTAGAGGTAAGGATTTTTAAGACCTAGTGTGTTCACTTAGTAACCCCTGTTTTGTTTTCTTAATAGGAAGATAAGAGCTTGAGGTCAGGTGTGGTTTTGCGTCACCTGATCTAGGTGATGTCAGGAAGAGTATCCACCCACAAGAATCATTTCATTATTTGAACATTGGTTTGGGGTGAATTGGATCTAATATGTTGTCCTCGGGATGGGTTATCAAAAGCCCTAGGTTTGAGAGGTGTATATACCAAGAACAAATTTCTAGAGTTGCCATGGTTACTTGAGTTCTTGGTGATACCCTTTAGCATGTTGAACACCCCAGCATAGTTCGCAAGACTTATGAGATGGATCCCTAACCTTTCACAGATCAGGTTGTGGTAGTCTTTTACGATGGTACCCTCATTTACTCAACATAAAAGTTAGAGAATGTGAGACATAGGAAAATGGTGGTAGACATGATCTGGGATTTCTAGTCATATGGTAGCTCTCGTGGAGGAATTTCCATATTCTAATGTCCACTTCTTGGAATATGTCTTTTTAGACATGGGATTGATAGTTGAACCTATAGAGGTTGAGGAAGAATGAGTTTGAGGTCCACCCAGGGTGTGGTTATAGCATCTGAAGCTCACAGTGAGGTTTCTATCTGCTGTTGTCGAGGGAGGTGACAAAGAAGGTGATCGCTTTGTAGTTAACCATTTTTTGTGAGGATGATACAGCATGCCTCCAGCCGATGGTTGTTACACCTCTACTTCCTCAATGAGTTAGGGAGGCACAACTTGGGGATATCTACTGAAAGATCTTGTATGACCAGATATCCTTAAGATTTTTACCTAATGGATTTTCTAAATAAGATAATCACATCATCCGTTTTCAAGGACAGTTGTTGATTTCAGTCACGTTACAAGAGGAGGTGATGAGGCAATTTCACACATCTCATTTTTTTTACATCTTGGTGTAGGGAAGATGTATGGAATAGTTAGATATAGGCTCAGTATCCCCATATATTTCCTTAGTCTGTGCTTTTTGGGGATGAAAATATTTGAATAAGGGAATAATTTAGAGACTAGTTTTTTTGGGTAAGACTTTGGAATATTCCTAGGAATTTTTTTGGAGTAATTCACTAAGAGTGTGTATGATTCGTAGGTCATGTAAGCTCAAAATTAATTTTATGAAAATATTAAATATATATTTATTGAGTGCACACAATTTTCCTAAAAAAGTGGAATATCTCCTAAACAGATTCTTGGATCAGAAATATGAGACCACAGATGAATCCTAAATGTGGATTTTACCATAGGTGAAACCTAAAGTTGGTCGGTGTGGGATTTTTGGTAGGGAAAACAGTTTCTGAGTGTATTGGATAAATTAATTAATTAATTTAATTTATTTAGTAATCCTGACCTAAATAACTCACAGACAAAGACTCGTATGAGAAATAAAATACTACCTTTGAGTTTGTAATGTGGTGTTTACCCTAGGAGTGACTTAAAGTTGGTCGATACAGGATTTTAGGATGAGGCTGTTATTGGTATGTACGTTTAATTAAAATAAATAAATAATTTTTTTATTTGTTATATTAAAAGACCTAATTAAATACTATATAAGTACCCTTTTATGACAATTTTCAAGGGTTGTCTGCATAACCCTTGTTGGATATAAGAGGGGAAGGAGAGAGTCCTTCATTGGTGGATTAATACTGGATGATAACTGGTGATCAGATTGAGGTGAATCGACAGGAGGTAGACAGAGTAGATCATCTTCATCGCTAGCAGATGCGTTCTTCACCAAATATCAATCCATAATTGAGGTAGGACTCATCAATAGTGGTTTCCTCCCATTTGATTAAAATATTGAAGTGTGAATTATTATCTACTTTTGATAATGTGATTACATATTCTTCACATGAGCCTCATAGATGACTTAAATTTATTTAATTTGTTTTATTTCTTGTCCATGTTATGTTTCTCACCACGGTTTCCCCACCATGAAATTGTTGGCTAAGAACACCTGACTAATGATGTTTATCACCTTTGTTATTGTGACTATCCCCCCCATCATTCTTCATGTTCTTTATTATTGGACCATGGGGTCATGATTTGAATTTTACAATGTGGGTTTTAGGACGGTTGAACCCCTAGATTCATAGTGGTAGCACAAACAACATATGGATCAAGATTTTAGGTACAGATCGATAAATGAGAGGTATGATGTTTTTTGAATGGATTGGATCAGTACTGAGGGTGTAGTTTAGTGATCGATGGTGGTTCGGTATCATATCAGTGATCCTTATTTTTCTGATTGATGTGTAGTGATGACGTGCAGTGTGGAGCTCGGTCAAACCTAGAACTGGCACGATAAATGGTAGTTGGGTTAATAATAATAATAATAATAATAATAATACTAATAATTTTATGTGGATATAATTATTGTTAATAATAATAACAAAATAAAATTAATTAAATGAAGGAGGAGGGGGCTAGTGCACAATGTGAAAAGAGGGGTGGGGAGACTACCAGTTACCCCCACGAGAGTTAGTTTTTGTTTGAATAATATTATTATTTGATACTAACTAATATTTTGAATATCAAATGAATTAAAACAAAGGATTTGAGAGTCCTTGTTTATCCCATACAACAAAAGAGGAGACCCCCATTTTGAACGTTCTCTCTCCCTTATTTTAATGTTTTTAAATAATAATAATAATATGATAATAATAATAATATTATTATTATTTAATTTATTTTTCAAAACTTAATTCATTCATAAATTCTTCATATGTCATCAAATCAATGAACTGTCAGTGGAAACATGACCTTGACATTGAGATGGTCATTTTAAGACCAATGTTGGAGACCTTTTTCAAACTTGTGACTCAGGTCCAAGAAATGCCCAACAATATTATTATTATTATTATTGAAGAACCTTGTATCTGATATAACTCATCTGTGTGATGTCAGATTGATGAAACTTTTGTGTTGTTATGACCTTGATATTGATGAGGTGATTTCAATACCAATTTCAGGTATTTAATTTAGACTTGTGGTCATGCGCATGAAACATCGTACATGTATTATGGGGTGAAATGTGAATTTTTCACCATGTGTCCAATTTAGGAAAGAGAATACCCTATCGTGTGCATTTTTTCATGAGGATCGCAACAGTGTGATATTTTTGTCCATATGGGGCTGCTTGTAGAGGCATATTATTGAAATTATATTTTATTCCATACCGATGATGAGCCTCATGAATTCATCAGAATTTTGGTTGAGACATTTCGTGTAGCACCCTTACATGTCGTTTAGTACTACATGTCTAGAAATATGTGTTCTGGAAAGGACACGACCAAGTAGTAGAGCGGGACCACATACCATTTGGGTCACTTACATGTCATGTACTCCTTTATGAATCTTCAACGCTCTGTATCGCCTTTGTTTGGACTTGGATTTTAGCCCGCAAGTATCCTATCTTGAGTGTTTTTTCATATAGAACTTGATGGTAACGTCCATAATGGATTTAAAGATATGATGTTGATTGTTCCAGTCATGAATCCAAAAAATGTGACTCTTGATGTTGGAAGCGATCATGAAATATCACCAGAGACATTCCAATTAGACCCTCCAGTAGGGATGGGTAGTGGAGTCCTCAATGCTGTCCTAATAGACCCTCCAGCAGGGCTGGGTAGTGGAGTCCCCAATCCTTTCCAAGTCAACCCTCCAGTAGGTCAGGGTAGTGGATTCCACTATTATTTTTGATTAGACCCTCCCATAAAGATGGGTAGTGGATTCCTAGATGCTTTCTAAGTAGACCCTCTAGCAGGGATGGGAAGTGGATTCCTAAACAATTTCTAAGTAGTACCTTGCAGCATGGCTAGGTAGTGGAGTTCCATGATGACTATCAAGTGGCACCCTCCACCAAGACAGGGTAGTGGATTTACTTGATGTTTTCAAAGTGGTACCCTTCATCAAGCCTGGGCATTAGATTTTCTTGATGACTATCGAGTGGTATGCTCCAGCAGGGCTTGATAGTGGAGTTCCTCTATAACTATCGAGTAGTACACTCTAGAAGGGTTGGGAAGTAGAGTTCCTTGATGACTATATTTGTGGGGGCCTTCTATTGTACTAGGGTATGGATTCCCTGCCTACAGTTTTTGACCCCATGACTATGAGACATAGTGACGAGGCGTGGTTTGACACGGATAGTTATTTCTGGGAAGAGATGTGAGATGTTGGGAATTGATTATGGAATTTTGGAACTGTTGGTGACTCTTATTATTGGGTTGATCTATGAGATGGATATCTACTTACTACATCATTTAGGCCTCTTTTTACTGAGAATATATATATATATACCTTATGTATCCATACCTTTGGATTTGTTTACCCTCTTTTCAAGAGAGGCAAAGTCAGGTGGTGTATTCCACGTGCTTTCTACATTTAGATTATTGTGGTTGGATGAGTCCACTCTACTGCTATAGGTGGTAAAGACTCAACATGTAGTTCATCTACTCACCATGTTGATCCAATTGTGTTTGGATGAGGTTACTTATAATCTTGGTTTGGGTTGATCTTTTCTCTTTCACGTCATCCTGCTTACTATCTAAAGTCTTTCTATTCCTATTGTATCTCTTACTAATCCCGTTCATCTTTTGGGTTGTTCTATTGGTTATGTATATACTCACCCTTTAATGGTCTATTCCCACACGTTTCATGTCTTATGAAGTCAAAGGATAGGTCAACGATGACTTTAGAGTAGCTTAGGGATACCTGGTACATTTGACCATGTATGGTGATCTCATCTTGGAGATTAGGATAGGGGGTCTCTCAATGGTTTAGTTTTTTAATTTTTTCAGGATGGGACATATTTTTTTTGGTCGTGTATATTTTCCCTTTAATTTTCATTTTTTACTACCATACTTTTGTACTGTTTAGAGTATTTTCATGAATGGTTGTTCCCTTAGTTTTTTTTGTTCTTTAACTTTTTCTCCCTATGCACTTTTTCATTGAGATGAATATGCATGTGCATACATGTACTTAGGAAAATTATTCCCTAATTTATTTATGCCTTCAGTGTTGTTCTTCATCCCTTGTCCCATGGAGGTGGTCTTAGGGTAGTCGCAGCTCAAGCCCCAACTTGGGTCAGGTCATGACAGTATCAGGTGAGCCCGAAATAGCTTATACAATGATTGTGCCTAGAGAGAACTTCAATGTATTGGATAAAGATTATGTTCTCTAGAGAATTATATTGGATATCAACCATATGGTTATTCCATTTTTATGGGTTATATAAGTGTTCCATGAAAATTATGTTCCAAGCTAACAACATGTTTTATCTATGCTTTCCATGAGTTTATAATGTTTCTGTTGTTCAAGATTGACATCACATGGCTCGTGATTATTGATTTTTATGAGTCTTTCCTTTGTTAAATACTTATTCCATATTTCATGATTGATGATTTAGGTATTGATGTGTATGGGTTATTTTATAATTTTATCATGCACTCTGATTATGTCATCATATTCTTATTCTCTTATTATACTCAGTGGTGACATTAAATTGTTAGTGATTATGTTTACCCTTACTGAGAATTTGATCTCACCCTTATTATATTTCCTTTTACCTAGGTTATCAAGTACGATGTAGAATTAATTATGTCCAGAAGGGTTTCATATGGATTATGTTGATGAAATAATATGTAATAAGAAAATATGGGTTGAGTGAGAGAATTGATCTTTTAGAGACATGGGTATTGATTATGTAGGAGTTTATCCAAATTCTCTAAAACTATAAACCTAAAAGGTCCATGACAATATGAGTGATCCAATTTTCCCTTTTTATATTATAATGTTTGATGTAAAAAAATTGGTCACCTTTATCAGTATCAAAGTCGGAAATGTAAATTTCATGTTTTTAGCATTGGATTTAGGAGTGTGGGTTATGGGTGGTTATACTACTACTAACATATGTCACTTTCATGAAAACCATAAAATTTTAGAAAAGGAACATGGAATAGAATATGTATAAAATATATTTATAATTTTTCACATAATATTTTTTATTTTGTTAATAAAATATATAACATTATAGAATAAAACAATTAATATATCATCCAAAACACTTTAAGAACATAAAATTTCTTATTTAAAATTTGAATCAATTCTTGGAACTTAAAATGGATAAGTATATAACAATATATGTACTTTTTAAACAGATGTATGGTGTGATCAAAATTACATAATTAGATTTTTTTAATATTTTAATATGATATAATTTCCTGCACTTCAAAATTAATTTATGGTGGTTTTCCAATGATTTTACAATAATTAAAGTTTATTTTATATGGTTTTTACCATTATATGCATGTTTTAGTGTTTTAAAACACTAAAAATGAATTTTCTATCATCCTAGAAAAACCATAACATAGATTGACTTGGAACCAATTACTACATTTCAAAAATCAATCATTAGTCATCATCCTATGATTTCACTTCAATATAAGGCTGTTTTCTTGGTTTTAATAACCTAAGACATGTTTTTAAAGACATTGATATATATTAAAAATTATTATTGAGTTATTTTGAGCCCACCACACATCAAAGTGATGTTCCCTTTACTCATACACATAAAAAATGACTCAAATGCAGTTTTACTATGATTTTACACCAATATGAGGTCATTTTATATGGTCTTGACCATTACATGAATGTTTTAGTGTTTTAAAACACTAAAAAGGTGTTTATTGTCATCTTAGAGAAACTGAAATTCAAATTTATGTGGTATCAGTTCTCAAATTTTAAAAATAAATCTACATTCATTTTCTTATTATTTCACTCGAATCAGAGGTTTCTTTCTTGGTTTTGACCCCCTAATGCATGTTATTAAAGACTTTTATATATATTATAAATTATTTTTAGTCATTCTGAGCACAATTCACATTATAATGATATTTATTTTCTTGTACATGTCAAAAAATGATTCAAATATTGTTTTCCTGTGATTTCACACCAATTTAAGGACGTTTTATATGGTTTTGTCCATTAAACAAAATTTTAGAGTTTTAAAATACTAAAAATGCGTGTACTGTCATCCTAAGAAAACTGAAACTCAGATTGAAATGGCATAAATTATTGTATTTCAAAAATATATATACAATCATTTTCCTATGATTTCATTCGAATCATATGTCCTTTGATTTTTTGTGATGCCCCAAGGACCATTTTAAAAGACTTCGATATTGATAAAAAATTCCTATTGATTCATTCCAAACACACCGCATATCATAATGATGTGTCATATACTCATAGACATAAAAAATTATTCAAAGAGGATTTTCCTATGATTTTAAGACAATATTATTCCATATTCTATGTTTCTGAATAATACCTGAATGTTTTAGAGTTTTGAAACACTAAAAATGTGTTTACTACCATCCTTGGTGTAACATATCATATTTTTTCATGTATTATTTTTAGAAATTATATAGACTAATTTCGAGACCAAATACTGAGATGGCGTGTGATTCTGAGGCTCGGTTTTCCCAGAACAATTATTTGAAAAATAATAAACTTTTAATAGCACGTGTGAATGGTTTTTATGAAAAAGTGGAATAAGTATTAAATCGTTTCCCAAATCAGAAATACAAGTGAACCGTTGAGATTACGGTAGTGGATTTACCATAAGTGCGACATAAATTTTTTCAGTGTGGGTCACCTGTATAAAAATTCTCAGAGGACGTAATCATCATTAAATAATTTAATGATAAATTATTGTATTGATGTAACTCTTGTTTCTCCTTTAAATGTATCGTTATAGACATTCCTTGGGGTTGGACACTCAAACCCTATAGATTTAGATAACTATTGGAGAACTTTTTTAGTAGAGGATGATGGATCGAATGGATCGTGGATCGTTGCTTCAATGGAGTTACAGGATCTTGTCAATGATGGCAACACATCCATTCTTCATCAACGATCGATTTGAACTCAAGGTAGGATTTTTGTTTTATGATTTTCTATCTTTTTCATAATCTAGGATGAAAAAGGATCAATTCAACAAAAAATAATTGATATGTTCCTCATTAGTAGAATTAAATTTATTGATTTGTTTTTGTTCTTCATTCTTCATTATAATGAGAACGGATCAAGGCTAACATGAACTAAAGGATGAGGTTCATTCCTAAAATTTTTCTTCATGCTTTTTTATCCCCCATTCTTGGAATTCTTTTTCATTATACCCTCATAGTCTTGGATCTAGGATCCCATATATGTAACCATTTCAAATTTCAGGCATCGAGGGTGGCTCGGTGGTCTTCCAAAGGGACCACCGGTGCATTAGTCCAGTGAGGTGGCTCAAGGCGGTGTGGTGGCCACAATGGTGGCTAAAGAAGGTGAAAACTAGTCCACAGTACACTTCAGGTGGCCACGAGACACAGCGGGTGGCCATGTGCAGCAAAGGTGGGCTACGAATGTGGTGGGAATCCATGTGCACCGAAAATGAACACACAACGTGGCGGGGCTATGAGATGCGAATATGGTGGTGACTGTGTGGAACACGGAAATTGAACATGTTAAACATGGTCGTTAGCCTTGTGGAATGGGTCCGTTGACCGCATGGAATGAGACCATTGACCACGTCGACCCGGTTGGACCAAGCGGAACTGGTCGGGCCAAGAACGATCGAGTTGGACTAGGCAACGGGCTGAGCCAAGCAGGTAGGACCTAGCGGGTCGGGTAAGACCTGAGTCAGACCCGAGTCAGACCTGGGGTGGCTAGACCAGGCCTTGGTTGACCATGTTATTGCACGACCATAGTAGTTGGAGTCATTTGGTCCAAGAAGTTGACTGCAATGGTCGACCGCCACGGTCAATTGACCAACCATGCAATCGGTTCACGGCCCAGTGACCCCCTTCCTTCGAAACATCAAACCCATATAACTTTCAAACGATGCATCCATTTGATGAGCCCTATGTGGAGATGGAACCCTGATGGTGATGCGGTCCTTTTGAGACCAATGGTGGGTTTTTATCTTGGACATGTTTTTAGTGACATAGTCCTTTTACATGGGAAGTACCCAGAGTCAAGGGACATGGTGGGTGCGACTACTACTCACTGTGTACTACCTTTCTATATGAATTATATCTATCTTCCATAGTATCTCAGATGAGTTTCATTAGGGTTCATTCCCTTTATCTCTTCCCTGAATTTCGGTTGGTATCATTTTATACACATAGGAGTATGATCCCTTCAGCAGGAATTCCTGGATAGAGTTGTTAGAATCCCCCAAGAGGCCCGTTGTGGGATCCTCTATTCATCTTTATACCCTAGGTAGAGTTCTTGGAATTGACATGACCAACCCTATTGAACATCAATACTCTACTTAGCGGGTTAATACAGATTGAGTTTTTGGTATCACCCCATAGCCCTGTATGTAATCCTCATTTGATGTATCATATCTCTCTCTTCATATCTATCATTATATCTCTCTCATGGAAGTTCCTAATAAAGTGTACTTCTCTGACAGATGTCATCATGGCCATCAGACTCATGATTGTGTTCTCTAGGATGAGTGCTTCATGGAATCTTCAAACTAAATCCCTAGTGTGGGTATGTGGTAGTTGTGACTTACCTATAAAATGCATGTCTTGGTTTGTGTATATCTGGATATTCTTTTTATATGTTCAGTAGATGTATATTTGTGTAGAGATGACTATACCTTTCCTTTTTGTATTGCTATTTGGTTTCTGGGTGTCTTAATGAGTATTGTTATACTCACCCCTACACAGGCTTTTCCCACACATGTCGTGTCTTGTGAAGATGAGTGACCTTTTGACAGAGTCCAGGGCAGACCAGGAACAGATGAAGATTTGTGAGATCAGATAGGCCGAGGTGTTCCTATGGATTTAGACAGCAGTCCTAATACCTTTGTTTATAGGTTGGAATTTTTGGTTTACATACTCATTTTGGTGGGATTTTATTTTGGACCTATTTACTTTCTAGTACTTCCACTATTATACTTTGGTTGTGAGATATATTGGTTTGCATGCATTTTTTATTTAGTGTTTTTACATTTTAGTATTTTTGTCTTGGATATGTGTGGTTGCGTACAGGTACTTTAGGATAATTCCTCCTATTTGTGTGATATGCCTACTCAGTGGTATTCACTATCCCCTGGACTATTAGAGGCGGGCTTGGGAGAGTCATGGAATATTCCCCTCTAGGACGGGTCATGACAGAGTGGTATCAGAGGTGGTTGGTTCTACCTTAGGGTCGAGAGTCTATGAGATTGGTTTCGGGGGAACAATGTTAAGTGTTTCGAGTTTTAATTTCAGGCCATAGACTCCAGTATTGGCGCAGTGGCTGACATATCCATACATCAGGACTCTGATAACCTGCTTTTTGACTCAGTACATGAGAACACTAGTTTTAGGGAAAATAATGGTACATTTATCATATTGGAATGGGTTGTGGTTTCTATGTCCTTCTTGAGTTAACTATCTAGATATACTCATTGACTATTATACCTCTAGTTTTCTTACAGGATTCCTCTATGATGCATACCAGCTAGGATTCAGCAACTTGATCATGAGATGTTACCTCCAGGTGGTGCACTAGATATACTTCCACATGTGGAGAAGCACGTGGTACCCTCAGTACCAGTAGAAAATGAGCACATGATAGGCGTGCTTTATGAGTTTTAGAGAAATAGACCCATTTGGTTCTGAGGAAATCCCGACTCTTAGGTGGATGAGGACTGTCTTGAGGCAGTGACCCAGGTTTTCCATCAAGTTAGGACACCAGTGGATCATATGGTGGTCCTAGCAGTGATCCTTCTATCGGGTTCAATAGGGAAATGATGGAGTCTAGCCATCCAAACTCACAATGATGTGACTCTCTCATGGAAAGAGTTCAGGATCCTCTTCATAGAGGAGTTCTCACTAGTTATGTTGAGATTTATGCATATACAAGAGCTTCTTAATCTTCAATAGGGTAGCGCAGTAGTAGCCGACTATTAATTTAGGTTCGCCAACCTTTCTAGGTACTCGATGGATATGATTAGAGATCATTACTTCATGAATCAGACCTTTAAGAAAGTTTTATGTTGAGAAATATGATTTAGAGTTGTCCCTCTATGCATTCAGGCATCTGTTGGGGTGATCGAGTGAGCTTTGGTGGTCTAAAACTTCTTGGATTAGAAGATACGACCGATAATAGCCAACAGTGGACATGCAGGTATAGAGACCTTGGCAGTAGGGATTTGACATCAGCCTTAGGGATCCAGACATGGGAGATATTTTAGGAGGAGTTCCTAGGATAGGGGATCTGCAGTTCAGGGATCACAGGGTGGGTCTAGTCAGCCCAGGTAGAGGTGGTTCTATTCATGTGATGGAAAGGGACATCTCGCTTGAGATTGTCCAACCCACCATGCTGTCGATAGAGAAATAGTGGATGGACCACTGAGGTATAGAAAGTGACAGGAGTAGGTAGATCCATAGGTTAGAGGATGTGGTAGAGGATATGGGAGAGAAGAAGGAGGTGGTCAACGTTTCGACTTACTACCACCACCACTCCAGGTGGTCCACATCATGCTATGAAAGATGTAGGATAGGGGTGGGCACAGCTACATACAGTAAAGGATTATAACCCAGGGGCTTTAAAAATGATTTGAGGTATGATCTGTGTCTTTTTTAATTTAGATTTTGTACTGATATACACAAGTTCTAATCATTCCTTTCTCACCACACATATTTTATGATACCTTGAGATTCTAGTTAAACCATTGACTCCACTCTTACGCTTGGATACACCTACTAGAGAAAACTCTATGATCACGCATCTATGCCAACAATATCACCTGACCCTTGGAGGTGATTTTTTTTGGTTGGAACCTCTTGGTGGTAGCATCAAGACCTTACAAAGTCATTCTTGGTATGGATTTATTATCTTCATTCCATTCCCAAATTGACTATTTTAGGTGAAGGGTGTGGTATGTCGGAAACGATAGAAAAAAATTCCTTTTTTAGTGAAATGGAAACCTAGGTATCATAATATGAACTCATGCATATGAGGATCCATCCGATTACTCATTATTTGGCTAGCCTGACCCTCAGTGTAGCAGATTTTATGATTTTCCAATTCCCAGCGGTAGGGGCAGAGTAAAAGGACATCTTCCATGAAGATGTTCCAAGATTACCTCCTCAATAGGAGATATAATTCTACATTTATTTACACCTCGTTATGCCACTGATATCATCACCATCACATCTAATAGCTCCTGCAAAGCCTCGTAAGCTAAGGATGTAGTTAGAATAATTTAAGAGGAAGAGATTTTTGAGACCCAGTTTTTCCCCATGGTAGCCCCAATTTTTTTTTTCCAAAAGGCATACAGGAGTTTGATATTGTGTGTGGACTACCGACACTTGAACCAGGTGACCATGAAGAAAAATTATCCCTTATCAAGGATTGATGACATCTATGATTAGTTGATAGGGTAAAGATGGTTCTCAAAGTTTGAAATTTGATCAGGCTATCACCAGTTGAGAGTACAGGATGAGGATATACTGAAGATGGGTTTCAGATGTAATTACAGTCACTATGAGTACTTAGTGATTCCCTTTGGTATGACTAATTCCCTAGTAGTGTTCATGAGACTCATGAACTGGATCTTTCAACATTATTTAGACCAGTTCGTGGTAGTCCTTATCAACAATATCCTTGTGTAATCGGCATCTGAGGAAGAAAACATGATACACTTAAGGATGCTTCTTGATGTACTCTTAGAGCACCAGTTTTATGGGAAACTCTTGAAGTAATAGTTCTAGATTCAGGAAGTTCACTTTCTAGGACATATTGTCTCAACAGATGGAGTGGAAGTGGACCCGGCCATTGTTGAAGTAGTATTAGCATGGGAGCCACCTATGAGTGTGATAGAGGTGAAGAGATTCCTCAGGCTAGTAGGCCATTACCAGAGATTCATCCCTAATTTCTCTCGGATATCAGCACCTATGACAAATTTGACTCTAAAGGGGATAATTTCGTGTGGACAGAGAGGTTTTGGAAGGATTTTCAGTAGTTGAGGAAAAGTTTTACGAGTGCCCTAATATTGATATTTTTCGAGAATTTTATCAAGTACATAGTGTTATGCGATGCATCAGGAATGGGATTGTTTGTGTCCTGATGCATAGGCAAGAGGTGATTGCATGTGGTTCACACCATTTGAGACCACATGAGAATAACTACACAACCCACAATCTTGAGTTAGTAGTGGTAGTCTTCACATGGAATATGTAGTGACACTACCTGAGGGGAAAAATTTTTATCATCTACTCTGATCATAAGAGTCTCAAGAATATCTTATTTTAAAAGGATCTGAACTTGAGACAGAGGAAATGGATAGAGTTCCTCCAAGACTATGACTTTTAGATTTTCTATACTCATGGGAAGTGGAATGTGGTGTAAGATTCTCTCAATAAGAGATCTAGTTCGCAGTTTCTGAACGAGGTATTAGATTAGTTTGCCTCATTGTAGTTATCCTTTGTGGATGGAGATAAAGTAACTTACCTCCAGTCAATGGTTGTCACACCTCCACTCTTACTGCGAGTCAGAGAGGCACAACTTCGGGATACCAACTAGGATACCCTACATGATAAGTTGTCCACAAGGCATGATCCTGATGGATACTCTAAAGGTGGGGAGAACATCATTATTTTTAGAGGGTGCATAGTAGTACCAGTGGAATTATGGGAGGAGGTTCTGGAGGAGTTTCATAAATCCCATATGGCGGTACATCCAGGTGTGGATAAAATGTATCACGATCTCTGATGTTAGTTTTGGTGGCCAGGGATGATGAAAAAAGTGAAATAATTTGTTTCTTAATGCCTTATGTGTCAGAAAGTGAAGGCTGAATATGAGGTTCTAGTGGGTTTAGCTCAACCCCTTGAGGTTCCATAATGGAAGTGAGATGGTATATCGATGGACTTCATGATGAGTTTACCATGTATGTCCAAGGGACACAATGACATATGGGTGATTTTTGACTGACTCTTCAAGTCGGCTCACTTTCTAGCTATCCAAGAGTAGAGTTCAGTAGAGAGCTTGGGACGCCTCTACTTGTAAGAGATAGTTTGACTCCATGGAGTCCCATCGACAATAATTTCAAATCATGATACTCATTTTACATCATGGTTGTGGAAGGGATTACATGAGGCATTTGGGACTCATTTTCACTTGACCACATCATTCCACCCACAAATGGATGACCAGACTAAGAAGACCATTCAGGTTTTGGAGGACATGTTCTGGGTGTGCAGGTTGGATTTTGTCCAAAGTTGGGAGGATCACCTTACATTGGTGGAGTTTACATACAATAATATATATCACTCTACCATTGGTATGGAACCATTCTAGGACTTTTATGGGTGACCCTAATGGTCACTAATTTTCTAGACTTACCCAAGAGAGCTAACACTCATGGGCCTGGAGTTGGTGTGGGATACTACAGAGAATGTGCAGCTCATACAGGAGAATATGAGGACTTCAAAGAGCCATAAAAAGTCTTATGTTGATAGGTTATAGAGGCCCTTGGAGTTCTAGGAAGGATACCATGTGTTCCTTCGAGTCTCAGCTTGATGTGGATTATGAAGATTTGGCTAGGGCGGAAAGCTATCTCCAAGGTTCATCAGCCCATTCCAGCTACTGTGTAGAATTGGTGAGGTGGCGTACTACTTGGCCCTAACCCTATAGTTAGACCAGGTACATGAAATCTTCCACATGTTGCAACTGAGGAGGTATGTGCATGACCCACCACACATCATCGACTGGGGAGAGCTGGACATCAAGGATGGAGTTACTTTTTTAGAGTACCCAATGGAGATCGATGATCGACATGAGAGGATCATTCATGGCTGGTCTATTAATTTTGTATGTGTCTAGTGGTAGCACAAGAATCTCCAAGAGAGCACATGGGAGTGGGAGGCTCATATTCATACTCAGTACCCACATTTGTTTGAGTAGACTTTGTTTGGTATTTTGGGGATGTAAATCCTCAAGGTGGGGAGAATATAACATCTTAGATTTTTTGTGTATTGTTTTTAGAAATTATATAGAATAATTTTGAGACCAAGTGATGAGACGACGTGTGCTTCCAAGGCTCAATTTTCCAAGAACAATTGTTTTAAAAATATTAAACCTTTAATATCATGTGTGTATGGTTTTCCTAAAAAAATTGGAATAAATCCAAAACAGGTTCCCGGATTAGAAATCTCAGGGCACCGTTGAGCTCAGAGCAATAGCTTTACCCTAAGCAACATAAATGTTTTTGGCATGGATTGCCTATAGAAAAAGTCTCTGAGGAAGTATTATTCATTAAATAATTTAAAGATAAATTATTTTATTGAAGCGATTCCTGTTTCTCCTTTAAATATATGATTGTAGACTTTACACAAGGTTGCTCGTTCAAACCCTATAAATTTAGATAACTTTCAGAGAGATTTTCTGGAGGATGATGAAGGATCGAATGGATCTTGGATCATCATGCCAACTGAGTTGGAGGATCTCTTCAACGATGAAAATGTAGCCATTATTCATCAACGATCAATCCAAACTCTAGGTAAGACATTTTTTTAGGATTTTATATCCCATTCTTGATCTTGGACGAACACATATTAATTCAGTGGACAAGAATTGATACACTCCTTGTTGATAGAATTAAATTGATGGATTTTTTTTCATTATTCATTCTACATTATAACAAAAATGAATTGAGTCCAACATGGAAAAAAGGCCAAGGTTTGTTCTTTAAGTTGTTCTTTATGCTTTTCTCTCCCATGTTCTTGGATTTATTCATCGTTGGACCCTCCTGGTCACAACCCAACATTGTGGCAGGATCCGAACATGATAGGACCCCTGAACAGGAGGAAAACAGAAATCAAAGTCTAGATCTATGTAGATCGGGACATGAGGATCGCAGATCTATGACCATTTGAAATTTCGGGCATCAGTGGTGGCTTAGTGGTCCGCAGAAGGGACAACTGACACATCAATCTAACATGGTGGCGTGAGGCAATGCAGCAACTGGAGGAGGTGACTGTAGTGGTGGTTGAATATGGTGATGGAGGTGGAGGTTGGTCCATGGTACATGGAGGGAATCCATGTTCAGTGAAGTCGGACTGCAGATGCAGCGGGAATCCATGTATGGTGGCGGTATCTATGGAACGCGGTGGGGCTGCGAGATGCTGCGGTGGTGGAGGCTGTGTGGAATGCAATCATTGAATGTGTGGAATGTTTCCATTGACCATGTTGATCGGTCTGACCTAGGTGGAATGGGGTGGGCCAGGCATGAGCGGGCCAGACCAGGAAACATTCTGGGCTAAGCAGGTTGGACCCAGGTCAGACCTATAGTAGTCGGACCAGGCCATGGTTAACCTTGAGCCACAGTTGACCAAGTAGCCGAGCAGCCATGAAAACTTGGGTGGTTGTTCTAGGTGGTCGACCATCATGGTTAGTGGACCGACTGTGCGGTCAGTCCATGGCCCAGTGACCCCCCTTCCATAGAAACTTCAAACCCCCATAACTTTCAAATGGTAGGTATGTTTGGCGAGCTTTCCATAGTGTTGGAATCTTAATGATGAGACGGTCCTTATGAGACCAATGTTGGGTTTTTAGCTCGAACATGTTTTCAATGACTTGGTCCATTTACACAGGCACCACCCAGGGTGAAGGGACACAATGGGTGTGACTACTACTAACCATGCACTCCCTTTCTATGTGGATTGAATCTATCGTCCACTGTATCTTTGATGAGTTTCATTAGGTTTAATTCCCTTTATCTCTTTATTAAAGGTTGGTTGGTATCATTACCTACTCATAAGAGTATCATCCCTTTAGCAGTACTTCTCGGATAGAGTTGTTGGAATCCCCTGAGAGGCCTGATGTGGGATCCTCTATTCATCTTTGTGCCCTAGGTAGAGTTCTTAGTATCGATGCAACCAATCCTACTGAATTTTGATCATCTATATAGTGGTTTAATCCATATGGATTTGTTGGTATCACCCCATGGCCCTTGCTGTGATCCTCATCTGATTTATCATATCTCTCTCTTTAGATCTATTTGTGTATCTCTCTCATGGCAATTTCCGATGAACAATACTTCTTGAACATATGTCATCGGGTCTCTCAGACTCAGGAGTGTGTTTTCCCAAATAAATTCTTCATGGAATCTTTGAATTGAATCCCTAGTGTGGTTATATGGTAGTTGTGACTTATCTCTAGACTGCGTGTCTTGGTTTGAGTATATCTAGATATTCTTATTATATGTTCAGTAGACATATACCTATATAGAGTTGATTGTACCTTTAATTTTTGTATTTATTTGTGGTTTTTGGGTGTCCTAATGAGTATTGTTATACTCACCAATGAATGAGATTTTACCACACGTGTCGTGTCTTGTGCACATGAGAAACCTTTTGACAGAGTCTAGGGTAGACCAGGACCGGATAGAGATTTATGAGATCAGACAGGCCGAGGTGCTTCTATGGCTTTATACAACAGTCCTAGTAACTTTTTTATAGGTTGGACTTTGTGGGTTATAGACTCTTTTTGATGGGCCTATATTCTGGACCCATTTAATTTCTAGTACTTTCACTATTATACTCTGGTTTTGGGACATAGCGGTTTGCATGCATTTTTTATTTAGTTTTTCATTTCAGAATATTTATCTTGGAGATGTGTGCATGCATACCTATATTTTAGGATAATGTCTCCTATTTCAATGATATTCCTACCCAGTTCTAGTCATCAGCCTCTGGCATACTGGACGTGGGCTTTGGGTAGTCAAGGCACAGGCCCCTCTGGGATGGGTCGTGATAGTTGGAAACCCACTACTCTTATTGGTGTGATTTTAGTTCCAACATTTAAAAAATCAATCTACAACATTTTTATTATAATTTTACTCAAATACAAGGTTATTTTCCTGTTTTGATCCCTTAAGGCATGTTTTAAAGACATTAATATCCATTAAAACAGCTAATTAAGTCATTCTAAGAACATTGTGTGTCATAATGAAGTCATATTTTCTCATAAACATCAAAAATGATTCAAGTATGGTTCTATTATGATTTCAAACCAAGAAATGGTAATTTTATATGGTTTTAACCATTAAACACATGTTTTAGTGTTTTGAAACACTAATGACCATTCACTATCATCCTAGGAAAACTATAACTTGGATTGGTCTTCCATAAATTCATACATCTCAAAAAAAAATCCATGGCAATTTTTTAAAGATTTCATTGCAATCTGAGGTTTTTTTCTTGGTTTCAACCCCCTAAGCCATGTTTTTCAAGACTTTAATACTTATTAAAATTTCATATTGAATCATTTTGAGAACCCCACACATCAAAATGATGTGTTATTTTCTCTTAAACATTAAAAATAATTTAAGGAGGGGTTTTAAATGATTGTTTTTCAATATTATGTCATTTTCTATAATTTTGAATGTTACATGCACATTTTAGATTTTTAAAACACTAAAAGTATGGTTACTGCCATCTCGAGCATTATAAAATTATAATTAACATGAAATCATATCTTAATTTGTAAAAATAAATATATGGTCATTTTATTATGATTTCACTCTAATATGTGTTTGGTTTCTTGGTTTTGACCCCCTATGACATGTTTTTAAAGACTTTAATATCTATTAAAAATGTTTATTATGTCATTTCAAGCACACCACACATCTGAATGATGTGTAGTCTACTAATAAAATTAAATAATGAATCCACAACATTTTTATTATGATTTCACATCAATATAAGATCTTTTTTTACTATTATATATCCATTTTAGAATTTTAAAACGCTAAAATTTTGTTTACTATTAGCCTAGGAAAACAAAAACTCAGATTGAAATGGAGTTAGTTACTACATTTCAAAAATAAATATAATTTCATTATCTTATGATTTCAATGAAATTTTATATTTTTTTCTTGGTTCTGACCCCATAAGGAACATTTATAAAGCCTTTGTTAACTTTTAAATAGTGTATTGAGTCATTATGAGAACACCTCATGTTGGATTGGCATGCCATCTACTCATACACATAGAAAATGTTTCAAATATGGTTTTCTTATGGTTTCACACCAATACAATGTTTATTTTTATGATTTTTTTCATTTCATGAATGTTTTTGTATTTTAAAACAATAAAAAAATATTTTCTATCATCTAGGGAAAACTAAAACTCTAATTATTGTCGTGTGGGTTCCTATATTGAAAAAATCAGTACATCGTCATTATAATATTATTTTCCTATAATTAAAGTTCGTTTTTTTGTTTCTATCCCCTAAAACATATTTTTAAAGTATTTCATATCTTTTAAAATCCCATATTGAGTCATTCTGAACACACCACATATCATATTGATGTGTTATCATCTCATACACATCACAAATGATTCAATGATCATTTTACAATAATTTAACACAAATATGATCCCATGTAATTCAAATAGAACACTGATCTCGCATTACCCAAAATCCCACTCATAGAAGCTACCCAACAAGATATAGTATCATCACAACAATAAAAAAAGAGTTGTTTGGACATGTCATGGATTGATTTTAGAATTTAACTCCATAATATGTACTATATATAGTCACCCAATATAATCTTAACATAAAAAATATATTAATATCATGATTAATAATAATATATCTCAGAAAAAGTCGCATAACCTATAGATCGAAAGGTTTAGTGTCTTGGAGATTATCTATATAAACATATCAATCTATAATCTTGTCTCCATAATCAAAATCCTCTAAACTCTCTTCTAAACTTCTAAAAAATTATAGTTATCTCTGAAATTCAAGGAAAGAAAAACATAAGAAATGGGTGATCCCAATCGGTTAGTAAGGGAAAAAATATTAAAATGTCAAAAAGGGTTAGATCATAAGTATATAAGAAAACATGGGTAGAGAATGAATTTCTTTTTAAAAATAACCTAGAACATTATGATTTTTACATAAATCATGATAGAAGGACATATAATCTCGAATTTAAAAAATATATACCATTGAAAATGTGTGGGGAATCTTGATATAATATACATTAGTCAAGTAGTATGATCATAGGCATAGAGAAATATGGAATTTTATATAATAATTAATTATGGAATAAACAATGGAATATGGGAATTATAACACTGTGAATAATCAAAATGCCAACGATTTATGTTTTTAATGAAATAAATTCCCACATTTCATGTTCTAAAAATAAAAAATTCTCATAATACATGTTGTGAACAAAATGATCATGCTTCATATTGTGAACAAACAAAATGACCACTCTTCATGTTGTGAACAAACAAAATTCTAATGCTTCATGTTCCAAATAGAAAAAATCCCATGATTAACAACCATTCTAATGAGATATAAATCCTTAACCAATAAATTGGAGGGTGATATAGGACCCCTACGATCACCATCCATACAAATGTGTTATATTTAAAAATAAATCAAAAACATATCATAATGAACCCATGGAAATGGAATGGGTTTCTTAATCCTTTCAAAAACATCACGTAACATGAACATAAGAAATAATATAATATAAAACCCTCAATTTTCCAGAATAAATCATATCATAACAACAAACATAGTGTGATCAAAACATCACTTCATGAAAGATAAAATATGGAGGGTAAATAGAATTAAAGATATGATTTTCTTTCAAAAAACTTTTAAAACATTAAAGTATAGAAAACATTTTTTGAATGGAAAGAGAATTAATTTAAAAGAATTATTATAAAGAGTTTCTATAAAAAGTTTCTTGAAAAGATATAAAGGTTTTAAGAAGGATAACTTAAAATACTTTGAAAACACTTTATTTTAAAATAATATTTAGTAATTGAGACTTGAAATGGAAATAAAATTTTCAAAAATGTGAGTCAAAAATACATTGAAATTTTTTAATTTTGAAAAGAATATTCAATAATGGAAACTTTGAAAAAGACATAAAATTTTCAAAAAGTGAGGGTGAGAATAATTTGAAAAATTTTACTTTTAAAAGAAATATTTAATAATGGAAACTTTAAATGAAAATAAATTTTATGAAAATAAATTGTGGAGTGTATGATAAAACCTTTTATTTTAAAATGGTAAAAAACACCTTTCAAACATTTTGAAATAACCTTATTAGAACCCCACATCATTAAAAATGTGGTGAAATAATTGTTTTAAAATGAATAAAATGGGAAAAACTATTATTTGAGATAAAAAGTGTTTTATTTTACACTATTAAAATAGAGAATTAGTGGTGAGTAAAAAAAATGGATAGGGAATGAATATATGTTAAACGAAATGAAAATTATTATTAATAAAAATGAATTTTAATGAATCAATAGAATAATAAATGTAGAAATATTTTATTTGAACATGATTTCCCTAGAAAAGTTGGTGGATATAAAATATAACATCATTATAGGGTATAATAAATCCATATTTAAAGATAATCGTCAATGAAGAGTGATTATAACCTAAGAAAATATTTGAGTCATGAAAACCCCTTACAAACTTTTTAACTTTTGAATATAAACCACATGATAAATATAACATGAAATAGAAAATTAAATATCATTAAATTTAAGTTAAAAATGATATAAAAATTAAAATGGGGTTGTTAATTAATCTATACAAATTTAAACATGGTGTATGACGTAAACATTTCTCAAAGAATGAAAATTAAAACGGAAACCCTTACGGTATGGGTACAAATTCAATAAAACCCCCATAAAAGGGAGAGAAAAAAATAAAAAATAAAAAAAAACCATAAATAAAATATAATTAATGATATTTTATATAAAATAGTAAGTATACACACTACATAAATATTAGTTGGTGCATAAATACGAACTATGTCACAATGAAGGAAAATTGAGATGAAATCTCTTACCTTGTTTCCTTCCTTAGTTGATGACAATGTGACTTCATATAAAAAACAAAACTAACTTAATAATATTAAATAACATTACTCATAAATATCACACTTTTTTCATTCTTATTATCAATTTTTATCTTGAGTACTTTAATTTTCTATAGCGTATTATGACCAATGGGTGTTGATAATTTTAATTGTATTGTACATGTTTAATAATTTTGATATCATTACCCATAATTTGATACTAAGTTCAATATTTATTTATAATTTAAGGTTATATAATATATAAATTATATTGATTTAAAATTTTTATATTTAATTCTATATGTTTTTTGGATATGTTATGTGAAAAAATAATTGATGATGACTTATTTTGTAAACTTTATAAAAAAAATGATGCTTTAATAATAAGTTAAATAATTAATATAATTTTTACAGAAACATATAGAAACAATTATGTTTTTATTATATGATAATAATATTATTTTTAGGTTCCCATAGTAATCCATAATCAGATTTTAAAGAATCTTTCATGTGGGTGGTTAAATCGACCCAAACTTGAACATACTTTATCTTGATTGGTGAGTATGGTTAAGGAGGTGTTTATTTTAACTTGATATAATTATAAAAAATTATAATGATATTATATTAATTTTTTTCTGATTTTGAATAATATTTATTTTATTTTGATAAATAATAAAAAACTATAAGGAAAATGAAAAAAAACTATTCTTCGTGGAGGCAGTAGTCCGCACACACGCATAATTGGCGTTCCTTTATTTTTATAAGTGGATGAAAGTGAATAAATAATCATTTTAAAATTAATATAACAACATATATGTATAATAATGACAAAAAATTCAACATATTATAATGGTGGTAAGATATTTGGAAGAGTGATATTAAGAAAGAAAACTTAAGGAGTTGATACTTACATTGGAGACTTGATTTTTCCTTAGACCATGGGATTATGTCAATGGGATAAGGTTATAGGGATATTAAAATTTAATAGTTTTAGGGAATGATTATATGTTTAATTATATCTTATATGGGTGGAATTGGTACACTTTTATAAGAGTATTAAATGGGAACTGTTGGAAACATTCATCATTTTTCAATAATGTCATGACACTATTAAAGGTTCAATAGATCAAAAATGGAAAAAGTGGAGTTTGTAATATGGTTTAGTTTATAAAGGATAAAACATGTGTTTTAAAATATTATTTAAACGTGTTATTTGGCTTTTAACATTAATTTTTTATATATTACATTATTACTTTTAAACTAGGTAACTAGTGTTTAACTAACTAAATTTATGTTTTATCAAAAATATAAAATAACCCATATAAAAAAATTTGGGTGATTTGGTAATAAATTTAACATATATTTAATCAAATTTAATATCTAAATATTATAAAATTAACATTTAAATTAAAATATATATTGTGAAGAAAAACTATTTTAGTAGAAAAATGATATTTTGACCAATATGGATTCTTAATCTTATTTAGTATCAACTACCTATTAAATGAGTGTTAGTATATTTATTTATGAATTTATAAATTATATTATATTCATTATTTAAAGTTTTTCAATTTAATTTTTTCTATATAAATTCATTTATATTAATAAAATAATAATTTAAAAATAATTGTTTCACCTATATCATAGTAATTACAATTAATCCGAATAATCTAAATTTTTTACCCAAAAATGAAATTATCCACATTCAAAAAAAATTAAAAGTATTATCTAAAATATAAGAATATTTTTATAAAATTAACCTTCTATGTTTATAGAAATTAATCTTAACGTTAGCGTATGTAATGTGTAAAAACCCATTTTTTTTAGAAAAGTGTATTTTTAAGTAAAAATATTTATGATTAGGATAGAAATATAAATTAAATTGATTCTATTGAATTGAAAATAGTCACTTTCAATCAATTATTATTTTTTTAAAAATAAAAAAAATCAAGGAATTCATTTTATCATGTTATAATTTAAAAAACAAAATAGCAGAAAATTATTTATCATTAAATTAGTACATAAATTTTCAAAATTTTGAGCACGAGTTTATAAATTCAACATAGTATTTTGAAATGATTTTTTTATATTTTATAATATATATTTTTATATCAAAAGAGGTTTAAAAAACTTCCATGTCATATAAATATAATGGTATTAGTGCAATCAGTATTTTTCACTAAAACCAAATAATTTAAAAAAAAATATCAAAAAATTATCGTAATATAATTTTGTTGTGAGGAATTCAAAAATAAATTTTGATTAATAAAATTTAAATTTTAAAACTTTATATTTATCTTTGTAAAGTAAAATGTATAATATGAATAAAATGGTTTTTATTATAAATAAACTTTTCAATATTAACTCGTATTAATTATTTACCTTCTAAAGGTAATAATTATTAATAGATTACCATGTTAGTGTTTATTATAGATTTATTAATAATTTATTATTAATATGTTGTGGTTTTTTTACATTGGGTGTAGAGTATAACACAAGTTATAGAACATATTATTTATTTTAAATGATCCAAAATCTCAGGTCATTACAATCTACCCACATTAATTAAATTGCTTCCTTAAAATTTTAATTATCATTTTCTAAAGGAAGAAGCTAAGGGATCCATAAGAAACTCATGATATTTATTTTACTAATATATACACATCACTTATACTTTCTAAAACTAGGAAATTAATTATCACAAATATGATTCTTATGATTTCTTAGGGATATACATTTTACATATTCATTTCCTTGATCTTATTTCAACAAAATACTAAAAAAAGGTCTTGATAATATCCAAAAGAATTATATTATATTAATATGAAAGATCAATCCAAATATTTCATCTCTAGTGACACTGCTATTTCAACCTATAATAATTTCATTTAAACTATTTCATACTTTTTCAAACCTATAACTCTGTTGGTTATACATAGTTTACTTTACATTGGGTTATCTAATACTTATCAACCTAATACGTCAATGTAACTACAAAATCAATTGTTCATAGTGGTTCGTAAAGAGAACATGATCAACTAAAGAATATCCCCATGGAGTTTCAAACCATGTGTGAAGAATTATACCCACTTGTCAATAATTAGAATGATTATTGAGTTAATGATTTACCAACACTTTTTGGGGTTATCTTCCCTAGGTACATCTATTCCACAACCACATAAACTTGTATTATCTAGACAGATATGTATTTATAGGTAAAACCATATACTTATGACTTTACCAATATTTCATAATATCATCCTATATTTAGACTCATCACTAAGGTTTTCACTATGGTTATATAACCCTAACACTAATTAAAACTTAACTAATATATAAAAAAATATCTAAAATATGGTCTCATACCGACTATAACAACCCATGTTAAGCTAAACATAAATAATACATTAATATCCTAATATATATAATGTATCTAAAAAATAGTTTCATAACCCAATTACCAAAAGGTTTAGTATCTTAGATATTTGGTACAAAAACCTCTTTATCTATAATATTTTCTCCATAATCAAACTTCTCTAAACTCCCTTCTAGAATTCCCGAAAATTACACTTATCTTTGTGACCTGGGGAAAGGAAAACATAATAAAGGGATGATTTTAAACTCTTAGTACGGTAAAACTTATCAACAAGTCAACAAGGGTTAGATAATAATTATATAATAAAACATGGCAAGTGGATGAATTTATTATTAAAAATAAATAATAATAATATGATTTGTACATAATTAATGATAGAAGGAAATGTAATCTCAAATAGAAAAAACATATACCATTAAAAATTGTGTGTAATCTTGAGAAAATAATCATTAGTCACGGAGAATAATTAAAGGAATATAGAAATATGGTATTTTATATAATAATGAGTTTTGGTGAAAACATAATCATAGAGAAATCATAGTATTGTGAACAAAAAATATTTACATGCATCATGTTATGAAAAAAAATCTCATACATCATGTTGTAAACAAAAACAATTTTCATATTTCATGTTGTGAAGAAACAAAATGCCCATGATTCATATTGTGAACAAAAAAAATTCCCACACTTTATATTGTGAAAAAACAAAATCCCCACACTTTATATTGTGAGAAAACAAAATTATCATGCTTTATATTGTGAAAAAAATACCCACTCCTCATGTTGTGAAAAAAACAAAATGCTCATTCTTAACATCCTCTTATCTTGAGATATAAATCCTTAACTAATGCATTATAGGGATATATAGTAACATACCCATCATCATCCATACAAATTTGTTCTATTTAAAAATAAATCATAAAAATATCACAATGAACCCATGGAATGATAATGGGGTTTTTAAAGATTTCAAGAAAATCACATAACATGAACATAAGAAATCATAGGATATTTAAACTCCCATTTTCCAGAATAAGTAATATATTAATAATATATAGAGTGTGATAAAAACATCACTTCATGAATGATAAAACATGGAGTCTAAATAGAAGTAAAAATATTATTTTTTTAAAAACATTTTACAACATTATAGTATAAAAATAATTTTTTGAAGGGAAAGAGAATAATTTCGAAAAACTTATTATAAAGAGTTCGTAATAAAAGGTTCTTGAAAAGATATAAAGGTTTCTAAAAGAATAAGTGAAAATAATTTTAAAATGTTTAATTTCAAAATAATTTTCAATAATGGAGACATGAGAAATATATAAAGTTTTTAAAAATTTGATATGAAAATAATTTTTAAACATTTAAATTTGAAAATAATATTTAATAAAGAAAACATGGAAAAGACATAAATTTTTCAAAAATGGAGAACTGAAATACTTTGAAAGTTTTTATTTTTAAAAATAATCTTTAATAATATAAACTTGAAAAATAAATAAATTTATCAAAAGGAAATATTTATTTGATGATAATACTTTTTATTTTGAAAGGGTAAAAAACCATTCGAGCATTATGAAATAAAATTTTTTAAAAAAATCAACAACATTAAAATTATAATGAAACCATTGTTTTAAAATTAATAAAATTGAGAAAAAGATTCATTGAATATAAAAATAATTTGAGTTTCCACTAGGTAAACTAGAACATTGATGGGATGTAAAAATATGGATAGGAAAGGAAACCCTGTTAAAAGAAATGAGAATTATTCTTAACAAAAATGCATTTTAATGAATCAATTGAATCATAAAGGTTATAGAATTTGGTTTGAAACATTATTTACCTATAAAAATATGTGTAAATAAAACATAACATCATAATATGTTATAATAGATCAATATTTAAAGATAATAGCCAAATAAGGGTGATTACGACCCAAGGAAAATATTTAAGTCAGGAAAACCCCTTACAACCTTTGTAACTTTTGAATAAAACCCCTATGAGAAAGATAATATGGAATTAAACATTTAATATCATTAAATATAATATAATCATGGTATAAATATTAAATTGGCATGGTATATATGTCATAAAAATGTAAACATGGTGTATAACATAAACTTGCCTCAGTGAAAGGAAATTTAGACGGAAACACTAACGACCTAGGTAAAAATTCAATAAAAAACCCATAAAATAGATATAATGGAATTAAACATCAAATACCATGAATAAAATATAATTAATGATATTTTATGTCAAATAGGAATCACACAAACCACTTAAATAAGAATTTGTGCATATATATGAATAATGTCTCAATGATGGGAAATTGAGACAAAATCCCTTACCTCATTCCCTTGCTTAGATGATGACACTAAAACTTCCTAAAAATATAATTAACTTAATATAATATCATGGAACATTAATTTTGAATATTAAACTTTTTTAATCTTCATTATAATTTTTTTATCATGATTACAATAATTAGTTATAGCTTATTATCACCATCGGGTGCTAATAACTTTAATTATTTTGCGCATGTTTGATAATTTTGATATCATTACCCATAAATTTACCCCAATTAAATTATTGATATATAATTTATGGTTCTATAATATATAAATTATATTTATTTAAAAATTTCTTATTTCATTCTATATGTGTTTGGTTTACGTTATGTGAAAACAGAATTGATAACGACTTATTTTATAATTTTAACAAACACAAATGATACTTTAATAATAAATAAAATAATTAATATAATATTTGAATAACCATATAAATATAATTATTTTATTATTATATTATAAAAATATTGTTTTTCATGTTCCCATAGTCATCCATAATCAGATTTAAAGCATCGTTCATGTATATGGTTAAACCGACCAAAACGTGAGTCGCTTTAACTCTATTTGTGAGTATGGTTATAGAAGTTTTTACTAATATATAATATCATTATAATATAAAAATAATTATATTGTTTTTATTTTCTATAGTTTTGAAAAATATTTTATATTTTTTGGATAAATAATGAAAAACTATAAGAAAAATGAAAAAAAAAGATTCTTCATGGAGGCGGTAGTCCGCACACACACCTTATTGACATTACTTTATTATTATAGGTGGATGGAAATGAATAAATAAGGTTTTTACCATTAATATAACAATGTATAATTATAATTATGATACTTAATTTGTCCTATTATTATGGTGGTAGGGTATTTTTTAAAGTAATATTGAGAAGAAAAACTTAAATAGTTAATACTTACATCGAAGATTTGATTTTTCATTAGGTGTTCCCTTCAAATTGAAGGGATTAGGCTATCTATGAGTAAACAAGGGATTATGTTATAAGTATATGGTTATATTTATATTAAAATATTATTTATTTATTTATTAATTCAATGTTTAAGTGTATCTTTGATCGGTGGAAGTGGTACCCATTTATAAGAGAATAAAAGGGGCACTTTTGGAAACACTCGTCATTTTTTAATAATGTCATGACACTATTCGTGGTTAAATGGATAAAAAAATTGAAAAAAATGTATTTTGGGGTATGTTTGTGTCAAAAAGGCTCAAAATGTGTTTCCACGCATGTTTTAAACTTGTTATAGGGGTTTTACCATTATGTTTTTACATTTTACTTTTTTTACTTTTAAATGAGGTAACTAGTTTTTAACATTATGATTTTATGTTTTATTAAAAATATAAAATAATGCATAAAACCAATTTTGGGTGTTCCAGTTCTAAATTTAATATATATTTAATCCAATTCGATTTCTAAATATTAAAAAAATTAAATTTTAAATTAAAATAAATAGTGTATATAAAAACTATTTTTAGTAGAAAATTGACATTCTGACCATTATGGATTCTTAATATTATTTAGCATTGATTACCAATTAAATTACTATTAATATAGTTATTTATTAATTTATAAATCATATTATTTTCATTATTTAATGTATTTAAATTTAATTTATTCAATATAAATTCCATGTTATTAATAAAACAATCACTACTAGAAAATGAGGCAATGCCACACCTCTATACCAATAGTTTACTAGAACTATTGGTATAGAGTACCTATCATTATTATATACCAAAATTTTCTAAACACCATTGGTATATATAAGAATATACCAACCATTTTTACAAATTGTTGGTTTAGACTATCTTATACCAATGATTTCTAAAAAACTATTGGTATAACCACTTCACATAACACCCTTAGCCTCTCCTCCCCACACATGATTCCTAATATATCCTCACCTAAGTAGTGGAATCCCATTTATTATCCACTAGTGACATCCCCTAATTTAGGGAATTTTTTATTTCATTCTTCTTTAACATCATATTAGTGAGTTCTAAATCCTTCATCTCTTCTGCTAAGAATTTTTTTCATTTTTATCTATATATAAAAAAATAACCAAGATCCTATAAGGTCACAATTATTCCCAATTATTTGAAAAAAAACATCTAGATTTTTTTTGTTATTGTATAATAAATTTGATTATTGTATATGTGTGCGTGTGTATGTGTTTTAAATTTAGTTAATCAATAATTTTACATAAATCCAATATAATGTTTTTTTGTAATGTGTATTAATAGATTATGTAATTAATTGATGTACTAATTTGTTTCTTTTATTAATGTATCATGAGGTTATTATATATCCCATGATTATATAGAATAAATTATGGGGGATTACTTGGATACTTTTGTGAGAACTTAGAATAGAAACTTAGTTAGTCATCAATTACCCCAGTGAATGTATAGGTCTAGGATGAGTATGGGTAGTGTGAGTCATCTCCCTCAACGATATGATGGTGACTAGGGTTTCTTACCCATGAAGTACTGATGAAGGTTCCACATTTTCTTAGATTCTAGATTTTTCTTCCCATAGGTGGATCTGTGTCGGTGATTCACTCTTAGATTCGATCATTAGTGGCTTGTGTCCTATGATATTCCACAGATGATTATACCTCTAAGTTTTCATATGTTCCGGCCTGTGTCCCAGATCCAGGCATAACTAGTTTTTTAGCTTGAGTTCCATCGATCTGGAAAAGGAGACAAAATTTGTTTGAAGTTTGTATATGCAGTGAAGTCTCACATTTCATTCTCCTATGCGGTGTTGCGGGAAACTTGGGTGAGCCGGCATCGTGGTGATGTTTTTTACGAAACCCATTAATATAAAGATTCGATGAAAAACCTTTCAAATACAGGGCTAAATCTAGGTGGAGTCAGGTCACTGACTTTGCTAAAGGACTCATGTCCTTGTAGAATCCTCCATAAGGGCTCATTATCCCACGTCGAAGCCAACCCTACATCGTTCACTAAGCAAATGTAAATCCAAAATAGTTCACTAATTGCACTCATCATTTTACCTAAAGGTGAAAAGACCCAGAGTCATGAAGACTTAGTACATCAGATATCATTTTTATGGGGTTTCTCTAATTGGAAATGCATTTCTCTTGGCCGAGGATTTTTCCCTGCCATTTTCCTAGTGACGAATTGAATCTTCTAGCATGGGGCATTGGTTCCCTGATGTTGAAACCTAGATGGATTCATTTACATGAATGGTCTCTGGACTTTAATGTTTCACATGCTCGAAATTCCTTTTGTAGGTCCGGATTCGATGACATGGTCTTAATGGGTCCTTTTGCACCTGAAGATATTGCATGACATTGGCATGGTGATTGGGACTCCCATCCAACTCGACAAAGAGATGAAGGATTTTTGGTTTGGAAACTATGCTAGGATGTTAGTAGAGATTGATCTCAGCTCCATACTGATTGACAAGGTAACCCTTTTTAATCCTTCTAATAACATCTAAATAGATGTTGAGTATGAAAAAAAACCACTATTTTTCATTTATTGTATGGAAGTTGGACATTATTTGGTTCAATGTTGAATGAAGGTTACATATGGGGGATGTGGGATGAGAGGTCATCTAACTAATCTTTGTAGAAAGAAGTTAAAAATAAAAAATGTGAACATGTAAAAACCTATGTATCATGATGTAGTTTTACTCATAGAGCCAGATTCCAAGGTGGAAAATATAAAGATTCGGGACTCTCAAGATCCTAGTAAGGGTCTTCTAGTGGAGTCTCCGATGAAGCAAAAATATTGGGCTACCATATTCTCCAAAGAGGCGAATGTCCATGATGTTGAAGGAAAAAGAATTAACTTTCACAAAACTCAATTTTAGGATACTACACAAGCTTCAAGAAGTGTAAATAACTTAATGGTGGATCAATTCAATGAAGAGGACATTCAAAATTCAGTTGATCATTAGCTTTAATTGGAAAGAACGACCACTTCAGGTAGCTGAAAGGGTAAGAAAATATTGGAAGTTTACTCTCTAGACATTTCTAAAATCTTCCATTCTTCTTTAAAATATGTCATGGATAATGAGGGTTTTAAACTTATTTCCTATAAGAAGAAAAGTTTTTTAGTTGATCCCCAAGTGGTAGTTGAGAACCCAGTTTAAGGTATTACTGATCCTTCTCCTAAACAAAAAATTTATTGTGCAATTGAGACACAAGACACAAAAGAGACCAAACAACATGAGATGGTTCCTCAGGTCTGGCCAATAGATGCATAGGTTATTATGACTTCAATTCTAAGGGATTACTCTATGAAAAGAATTAAATAGGGATAGGTGGAAAACTCTGACTCAAAAATAATTGATGTTGAGACCTTATATTAAAGGATTAAAGATCTTCCTTTATGTACGGGGCGAAGAGGTCGAGGGTGCGGATGCGGAAGAGTTGACTGGTATGCAATTAAAGCATAAGAAAGGTGATTAAGTGAAATATTGATGAAAAAGATATGTATCTAGATTTTATGCTTTGGGTGGTTTTATTTGTTTTCCCATTCCATCCTTAGACCCTTTGTTTACTTGTTTTTTTAATAAAACAGGCATCGCCTCCACTTTTTTCAAAAAAAACTAAGTTATTCATCCATGTGAAATTGGTTAATGATGAGATTTAAAGTATTATCTAGAATTTATGAGGATATTTCTCTCCCATTGAGTAAATAATTTAAGGATGTGGTTCTCCCATCTAAATTTTACCATATAGAGATGGTCCTCCCATGAAAATACATCCCAATGATATGGGACTCCCATGTAAAATTAAGTATTTGGACATGTTTCTCCCATGGAAATATTGAATAAGGACATAAAACTCTAAAAGATATCTAATGTTTCCAAACTTTATATCTTTTGGTACATACCCATGATCCTTATTATGAAATATTAATATGAGATATTCTATTAATATTCCCTTATTTCAGTTAATTATTCTCACATAATTTTATTGTTCATTATTATTTTCAGTTAATTATGTTCATCATAATGTAATTTTTTATTATTAATTTCTATAGATTTTATATTCACTATGTATAAATATAAAATGGAATTTAAAAGTTATTTTCATTGTTTATATTAATTTTCATTGGTTATAAGGTGATGCTTTATTTGAAATTATTAATTCCATTTATCCCAAAGTTGTTTCTATATGAAAAAAAATTGATCCTTATCTCTTGATATTCATTAATCATTATTAAAATTTCATTTAAAATACACTTTTCCTCCTAATAAATTATATTAAAATTCTTTATATGTCCAAATTTTATTAAATATTAGGAAAAAAATTTGCATATATGTTTTATAATTATATAACTTGCATGTCTTCAAAGTGATTTAGAAAAGTTCATTCTTTGATGCTTATATTGTTTTTATTAAAATCTAAAAAATTAATTTAATACTTTTATATCAAAATAGCATAGAATTTATTTATTATAATGGTTAATAATGGAAAATATAATGTAATCTTTGTAGAAGTTATCTTTTTTGAAATATCTACACACTCTATGTGTATATAGACCCAACTCACTTTAATGTTGGTAGTTGAAAGTTATTTTTTGAGTTAGTGGATGATCATTTGATATTATTTGGGCTTATGGAAGAAGAAAAGTGTTAAAAAAATTACTTTCCACTTGGATATGGGTAAATTTTTTATAATAATTTTTTATTGCATTTCATATATCATGCAACGTAGGGATTCCCTCTCCTTTATCACCTTTTGAATACATATATTTGTTATTGTATAATCATAGTTTTAATGATATTATTATTGTATTATTATTTATATTTATATAAATTATGGTATAATATATAATATATTACTATACCATGTTTTTTTGGTTTTTATGTTGGGTGGAACATTGTTTTTATTCTTGAGTAAATGTTTTCCATCATAAAGACAAATGTATTTAATTGGATTTATGTCATATTCAAATCAAGTATGTTTAGAAACAATTATTTCATATTGAATCATGTATATAATTGGATTTTGTAATATATGTTTCCCATTCCATATCTTATACTTCATTTGGGTCATTTTTTGTATGCATCGGTTATAGCATATATCATTTATATTATTCTTTGTTTATCTAGATACTAGTCTGTTTTGATGAAATTAATATCAAAGTTGGATACAATGAATTTTTTAATTGTTTTTTACATTTTTTATTTCAATAATGATTTTTTTACTATAATATAATGGATATAATATGGATGTTTCATACCGATCATATCTCAATCATGTTTCAAAAAAATGGATATTTTTTAGATTTTTAATTTAAAAATGATTCAGATGGAGGTTGTATGTGTTTTCCATGTTATAATTATGTCAGAATACCTTGGTTATATCAGGGAGAAGTCAGCTACCTTATAAAAAAAGTTATATTTAAAAAAATAATAATTTTTTGGTATCACAATGGAGAGATGATACAATCATCTATTGTTCATGAATAAAAAGAAAGGAATGTTATAGGTAATTTGATATTTTATCTGTTTTCATTTGTGAATCATCATGAGAAATATATTATTCTAGTCAAATAAGACATTGTATAAACACACACGAGGAAAATAATGAAAATGATTATATTGAGATAGTGAAAAAATTAATGGATGATGCTAGGACTCTTGTATAATCAGAAGGTACTAAAATGAAAATTTTCTAATTTTTAATGTTTTTAAATCATGGAAAAATCATGTATGGAATTTATAATAATTACATTTATTATATTCTTAACTTTTTGAAGGACTTACTTCCTGATAATAAATATATTCCCCTAAATAATTATATGGAATGAAAGTTAATTAACAAACTCAGATTTTATACTAATAAATTTAATGTTTTACTTAAAGATTGTGGTTTATTTTGGGAGGAAAAATTAGACATTAATGAATGTAAATAATTTGGTATATCTTGATTTAATCCAAATGTAGATATAACACTATCTCATGTGCCAAAAAAGTCATGTGGTACTTTCTATTGATTCCTAGGCTTCAAAATCTATTCATAACTACTGAAATATCAAAAAATATATAATATAATGATATTGATAGAATTAAAGATAATGATTTGTTGGTTTATACTAAATATGGATTAACATGGTGAAAAATTGATTCACAGCATATTGATTTTTTAGTTGAGGTGCTTAATTTTAGGTTGGTTCTATCCTATGATGGTTTTAATCTGTTTGGTCAGATTTTACTTCTCACAACACATGGTTATTTATTATTCACATTTATAATCTTAATCCATGTAATTGTATGATTTTTTTTTAATTTCTTGATTATACTAATATCAAGACCTTATACTCCTAGAAATGATAATGGTGTCTACTTTCAACCTTTAATAAAAGTGTTGATGAAACTTTTGGATATGGGTGTGTGTACATTCAATGTTTATTCAAAAAATATATTTCAAATGTGCACTTCTCTTCTATAGACTATAAATGATTTCCCTAAACATGAAATTATGTCTATTTTTAGCACCAAGGGAAAAATATCATGTCCTACTTGTATAAAGAATAGAAGATCTAAAAGACTTAAATATCGTTGTAGTTTCAGGTTCATGGGGCATCGATGATTCTTGTCAATGGATCAACAATACATGGATAATAATTGGAGGTATGATAATATTATTGATAATGAATATAGAACTCATTGTATATCAGGAACTCATCTTAATAATGAATTTTAACATGTCATTTTTTCATTAGGGAAAGTTTAGATGAAATCTAAAAAGAGGAAGAATGTTGGCACTGAATCCACTTACAATTAGAAAAAATATATTTTTGAATTTCCAATTGGTCAATTAATTTGTTATATAATTTTTTTGATGTGATTCACATTGAGAAAAATATATGTGAAATGTTGCTTTCAATTATTCTAAATATCAATTAAAATACGAAATAGGACTTAAAATCTCAGCATCACTTTTTCTATTGGGGTATTTGACTATAATTGAATCATGTGTATATGATTGAAAATAAATTAAATGTTTCTTATGATTATAATATGATTAATCATTTAGGGAAAAATAAATTTATGGTAGAATTGGATAATGTCATTATTTCTGATGTCTATTCAAGAAACATATCTAAACAAGTCAACAGAATGGATTTGAAACTAAAATCCCTAAAAAATAATGATCATCACATCCTTCTTCATGAATTGGTTATAATAGAAATCAAGAATTTAATATTTAATAATGTAATGGTGATGGTGATTTTATTTTACCAATTTTATAGGGACATTTATGCTAAAAGTTTATCCAATACTTTCTTGATAAAAATTCATCAAGAGGCACCATTAATTTTGTATCAGTTGGAGAAATTTTTCCTCCATCATATTTCACTTGCATACTGAATTTAACCATCCATATTCTAACTGAAGCACTTCTTGGGTGATGTATTTATTTTTAGTGGATGTATCCTAGTAAAATAAATATGTTCACGATGAAATTTTATGTTTGTAATAAGAATCATCCTGATCGTTCCTTTGTGAGATGTTATCTGGATCAAGAATGTAGGTATTTTTGTTCAATGTATTTGTCTGATGTGAGAAACATGATATAACCAGCCAATGAGAAATGAAGATGAGAAATATGGGGAAATTGAGCCCTCATTTCCATATCTTCCCTAAATAGTAAGAATTTCTTGGGCCATATATATCGGATACATTGATCCTTGATGAGTGGGATATGGAACATCACATAGTTTTTTTAACTATGGTTTGTTCGATGACTATATCATGTAAGTTATTTTAATATGTATATGTTATCTCATACTAAATCATTTCACATATTCCTTAAATATTTATTGTAATTTTATATAGGTAAAATAAATAAATTATAAGTACATTTCATTGTTTGTTACCTTTTTGAAGGATAGAGACGTTTCATAGAAAAATGTTTTTTACTTAGTTTAAATCAAAGGTATGACCATTAATTTAATCAAAAAAAATATATATATTCATTTAATTGAATTATTCATATATATTTCAGGTGATGATTTTACCTATTGAATCTATCACTCAAGAAATAAGATCGTTGACTTTTTGTACAAATTCTATGGTTTATGGATGAAAATATTTAATAACCAATGGTTATAAATTTTTTACAACTAATGGAGGGGTGAATATGAGAACACAACATGATGGCATTATATTAAATTTAAAAATATAATATTATGATATTGAATTATATATTAGGTCTCTATTTGAAAATGTGTCTTATTATGGAGTTTTTGAGAAAATATTGTTATTAGATTACTACTCTCATAGTCGAGTCACTACGATGAAATGGAAATGTTTTGATTCAATGTCGTGACATGGTAGATTTATTGATGAATATGGATTTAGATTCATTGACTTGTTTATCTTACTAGATTCTAGTGAACCATATATTTTTTCATCAATGTAAAACAAGTGTTTTATGTTAAAGATCATCTATGATCTAATTACAGTGTTAGTATTGAAGTAATCCCAAGACATATTTTTGATGATGGTGGGGATGAAATTGACACCATTAATTACCCTAGTGGTTTTGACCAAAATATCATATTTTTTTACTTAAATTGTTTAATTTCAATAATTTATGTTTAAATTAAAGTATTAGGGGGTAATATATATAATCAATCATATATGTTCATAGTTCATTCAGTTTATCTTGACGTGAGTTTCTCAAGTTGGTACCGCTATAATTACATTAATTTGGTTCTAGTTTGGAATGGTATATTTGTTTTAGTTTTATTTTTTTCATCCCTTTTAAATAAAATTATATCAATTCATAAAATAAAGTTTAAAATGAGGTTTTAAAACATGTATAACTTGGTTTTAAATTACTTTTTCTAAAACATGTTATGATATTGTTTACACCTTGTTTGAATTCTAAGTTATATGTAGAATATTTGAAAAATATTTTTAAAAAATGTGCATTTCATTCTTATTAATATTATGAAAGATATTTAAGAAATTAAAAGGAAGAAAATATTTGATATTGATCATTTGATAATGATATATGATAATGTGACCAAGGACCGCCTCCTCTGGTTCCCTCAGTGAGTATAATAATTGTAACATTTTTATTTTGAATTATATTTTATGTCATGTTCTTATTATATTTAAATTTTCTTTTAGGGACATTCATCTAAACCAAATTTGACCTCTCTTATGCCTACTAGTAGGGTCCAAAAACAAGTCCAATAAATAAGGGGTGCTGTTAGAGATACACAAAGCACTTTTCTTACCCGTTCACACCTAGACCCACCATCATACATCCCATATACCACATTTTGTACGCCTCCACTTGAGACTCTAAGGATGTTACCACATATGACTCCATCATCATCTTATTTAGTCTCTAATTATCATATACCATTTCCATATCCTACGATGTATCCCCAACCCTTCCATCCTTATCCTACCATGTCTATGTCACCTACATTTCCTACTCCTATCCATAAAGTATCAGATTATTGTGCTGCTTCAGCTTCCAATCCACCTCATGTATATGACTCAGTGCATGCATTGGAATATGCACATCATTTAGAGGCTACCAATCCAAAACAACCCACAAATCCATCAGAGCATAATGATCATCTTGGATCAGGTTTTTTTATAAGTGTGTAAAATTATGTCATGTCATTTTTCACTAGTTATACTATAAATTAATTCTAATTTTAAAATATTTTATCTTATTTAGTTGGATATTCTAATATATGAAGTAGGCACACCCATATGCATGAATAATGAAACTTTCAAACGTAAATAATGGTATATTACAATGAAGATAATAAAATGATAGGAAAAAATACCAGACAATGTAGAAGTTTCATGGAAACTTTATCCAAGAATAGTGATATAATTACAGTGCAACCAATCTTATGGAGGAATATCAGTAATAAAATCTAGAAGAATTCATGGGAGGAGATATGGGTAAGAAAATTTGTTAAATTGATATATATACTCTTTTTTTATATAAATTATAATTTTCATTTCAACATCAATTTAACATTCATTATGGTCAAGCTACTAAGGTAGTACTATTGATGGAACTTGGAGAATTGTAGAAATCATATAAGCATGAGTTATATTTTGGTTAGAAGAGTAGAGTCAGCTCTAAGTTAGAGGGTGTAACAATATTCAATGACTATCCAACAATACAGTACCATGAAATGATCATATATAGGAAGAGTAACAAGTTTATGGTATTCTTAAAATTTAATGGTTTATATTGAAAATTTAGTTCTTATTAATTGTATAGATTTTTTTTCAGGATGCATAATAAAAAACAAAAAGAACAAGGATTCTATGAATTATATAACCACTTTGGGGTGCACTACAATTCATGATCATGAGAGGTTCCATGTAATTTTTATAACCAACTTAGTTTTACAAGACACAAACATAACTAAATGAAACCAAAAATTTATTGAGATTAACTAAATAGATGGTAATATATGTTAATGGAATAGAATCCAAAATTATATAACAAATAAACCATCTCATGCCTAATATAATAATACCCACTAAAACCTTATAAAATCAATCCTTATCAAAAAAAAATAAACCATATATAATCAAAATTTAACCAATCATTTCTAATTAAACACACCCTAAAATGAGTTGTACCAAACCAAATAGAACAAAACATTATTAAACTGAAATAAATAGATTTCAATCAATTTAAATGGAATAAAACCACAATGGAGATAAATAGATCTATGATACTTTTTCTAATTGAACAATACCCACTTAAACTAAATGGATCAAATTAACATGACCCAAACTAATGTAAACTATATCTATTATAACTAAAAAATTAAAAATTAGTTAAATAGATTCATCATGAAATGAATGAAATGTAAATAAAGCAAATTTTATTGAGAAGAAGGCATGAAAAACACATTGAATATATATAAACAATACCAAACTAGACAATACTAGATGAAAAATAACTAACTCTAACAAAAAAAACTATACAAATCCAACTCAACGAGAATAAAAAAATGAAATTGATTCAAATAAATTCAAATTGAATTTAATGGAAATGAAACCAACTAATGCATATAATACTAAACTAAAGAAAAAAAAACTAAATCTAACTGAATTTAATATAATTGAGATGAAACAAAACAACCTGAAATTACTTATATTGAACCAAAATGATAATATTTGAACCATACATAATTCATCTGGATATACAAGTGTTAAATCATCTGAATGTTTCTTTAAACCAAACTAACTCAAACCTAGTTAAATTAATACAAAATAAATGAATATTATTAAAACTAAATTAAATATAAAATCAACCCTGATTAAATACCAAATGTAATTAAACTAATATGAATATACCTTGACTAAAGTAATCAAAGTTCATTGAAATTTAATCAAATTTGGTTTGTCTTTGTGTATAAATTTTATATTATTCAATAATATAGTATTATTTTAATCAATTTCATTTATATAAATAAAAATTGGGGATTGAAGGTTGCATGCCTCAAGAATTGTTTTTGTTGTAGTAGGAGGAACAATGATGAAGTGTTGTAAAATCAAAAACATAAGAAAATATTATAACATTTTTTATTGATATTTCAAAATTTGATATGTAATTTATAATTCAATATCTTATTTATATTTTTAATAGTGTTCCATGGAGGCCCTCAATCAGAAATAAGATGATAAATTTAGACCAAATGATTATCTGAGACAGGTTTTAGGTGAGGATCATCGAGGGAGAGTCTGATCTTGACATGGGAAGAACATTGCCCGCACTAAGTATTGGTCCGCATCAAGTGAATCTTAAAGATATGGTATCAATAATCTGAAAAATTCTAATTAAGATGTAGCTAAGGCCAAAAAACATCTATACATGAGTGTGAATGAGGTAAAATGGTCACCAGGTAGTTCCTGAAAGATATGATAGATTTATTTCCATCACTAACATGAGATGATGATAATGTTTTTGATTCATTTATAGAAACAATGTACTCCTTATATGATGCATATAGTGATGGAAATGAGGTTCCTAGTGGTGGTCAAGGTGATAAAACTTCTACTGATGACGATGATGATGAATATGACGATGTCGGTGATCCAGATGACAATTATGATGAGGATGTTGGTGATGTTGGTGATGATTATGATGGTAGTGGTAGTGATTAGGGGGATAGTTATCCCCTCCATTTTTGATTTGAAAGTAAAGGGATATTTGTGTGGATGATGTTTAATGACTAAAACTGATCAATTGTGTTGATTTTATATGTATGTTATAGTATTGTAAATGTTTTAAATATATATATAAGTAAGTTGTTGGTTAATTGATAAATATAGAATATATGTACTGCATAGAATGTGTATCATGGTTGGTATTTTGATTATAGGTTTTGGTATTGATTATGTGAAGGTGATAGATGGTTTTATGGTGCTGGATAGGAAGAGAAATCTATACTAATGGTTCTATGAACATTTCATATATATTTATACAAACAATTTATATTGAAACCATTGGTATAACATGTTTGGGGGATAATAATCTATACCCATGGTTTCATGAACCAATGGTATACATCTATATCAATTTTTTACTAGAAATCATGTGTATTCAAAATTTCCCTTGGGCTATACCAATAGTTTCAATGGAAACCATTGGTATAGCCCTATATTAATGGCTTAAGACCCCACGGTTCATAGAACCATTCGTATAGGCTATACCAATGGTTTAAAACCATTGATGTAGGATACTTTTCTAGTAGTGAATAATTTTAAAATAATTGTTTCATTGTTATAATGGTAATTAAAATTAATTTTAATAAACAAAATTATGTATACAAAAATCAAACTGTCTTTATTATACTATATAAAAATTATTATGTTAAATATAAGATGTATTTTATCAAATTTCCTTTTTTGTGTGGGTAAATTAATCATAATGTTAGTGCATGTAATGAGTAAAATATATTTTATCAAATTAGATTTAAAATAGTATTTACTTAACAATAAAATAAATAAAAAAACATAATTTGATCATGGTAAAATTAAATAGAAAAAATAAAATCCTTTTTTATTAATAAAGTACTATATAAATTTTCAAAATTTTGAGCATGGGTTTATAAATTAAATATAGTATTTTAAAATTCATTATATAGTTCAAAATATATATTTTTTATATAAAAAGGTTTCAAAATATTATTTTTTATATAAATGTTACTGTATTAGTAAAATAAATATTTTTAACTAAAAATAAATCATTTTAGGAAAATATAAATAATAAATCCTATGATAACTTTTTGTGAGGAATTAAAAAATTAATTTTAATTTATTAAATTTAAATTAAATAATTTGTAAATTTATCTTCTTAAAAGAAAATATATAATATAAAAAAAATTATTGGAAATAATATTTTCAAAATTAATTCATATAAATAATATACCATATAAAGGTAATAAATATTAATGGATTACCATGTTAGTGTATATTATAGATATATTAATAATTTATTATTAATATGTGGTGGTTTTTTTTACGTTGGGTGTAGTGTGTGACACAAGTTATAGAACATAGTATGTATTTTAAAGGATCTAAAATCTTGGGTTATTACACTATAATACTATAAATTTCCTCAGGTATGGTTCCTATTATCCCCTAAAATACAATAACTAAGACATTTCTCATTTTTGAATGCCACTGATACATTGTCTACCTATAAGAGTCATGTTCTTTCGCTTTTTCTTTTATCCCTGAAATTTTTATTTATGCTTCCTAATCAATGACTGTGCTTAAACCCTAACTAGATGGTGTATTAATAAATGATGATAGTGACCTACCAAATAAAACTAATTGATTGGGCTGAAAACCCATCCTTCATACAATCTTAGTATGCTCCTTCCCTAAAACAATTACAATCGCATGGTTCTGGGAAACTGATGATGATTGTGTAGGATTTTCATCCCATAATTATGTAATTTTAACCTTTTAATACAACAATATTAACAATGATTTTATAAATTATCTTAAATTCATAATATTATCTAATTAATTTTTTTCAATATCATGTTTTCATAGTTATGAAATAAAATTAAATGGTAATGAGAAGTAATTACACTATTGTCTCTGGTAGGTTCATTTTTAAAAATTTTGACAAGTTTTTGATGAACATTAAGTGATAACTCTATTTTTCCAATTAGGAGACCTAAATCATGAACCTTTATATATATATATATACAATTTAGAAAAAAACATTTGGGTATAATAAAATATTATAAATAATAATATATAAAATAAAACCAAGAATTAACTTTTTCTAGAAAAAATCTATGACCCAATGATATGAGGAATGACTTTCTTTTAAAGATTCATTGTATGTTTTTTATAATTATTGGAAAAATAGAATTACTAATAAAAATTATAATTTTGTTTTTTTATGTTATTAATATATTGTAAAATATTAAAATAATTAATGTTATACATCCATGTTAATATCAACAAATCTATTTCACTTCTCATAGGATATGCCTTTAGGAACTTTCTCATATATATATCTAGTGCTCAATGAAGTTTCATTAACCTCGTGACAAAATATCTAGTTATCCTCTATCTATTTATTGCCCAAAATTTTCAAGTTCCATGGGCGTGAAATGGAATCTTGGACATCTAAATGAAAAAAACATCTAGAAATAAAAAACTTCAAACTTTATAAGTATATAAATAATTTTAATCATTCATTTTAAATTAATCATCAATTAATACTATATTTTCATTACTTTTAATTAGTTTTCAAACAAATCATTATTCCAAGATATGGGAATATTCCCCCAATCATTATAATTAATGGAAAGTAACATTATATCCAAATAAAGTTGGCTAAGAATATATCTATAGATTTTGGAAGCATCACCAATAGGCACCCAGAACTCATAAAATTTTATGATAATTTTAAATAAGTATAGATCCCATATGTCTGTTGTATTCATATTTATATCTCTACTATTTTTATCTTTATCTATTTGAAAATTTAATTAAACAACTAATAAATATACATATTTTTTCTACAATGATATACTTATCAATAATGGTAACATGTTAATATCCCCTAGATAGAGGAGTGATGAACTGTTCCACCACTGAAGGTTCATCGGAATGTGAGCTAACATCAATATATGGGGAATATGGTGTCTTGTTAAAAGTATCTTGTATAGTAGAATCAATTAGATCTACTAAAGGTGATGGTAAAGGTGGTGTTCTCTAAGATGGTGATTGACTAGGATCACTAAATTTTTTATTCTCCGCATTCCTATAATTTAAATTGGAATAGAATATGTTCAATGTATACAAAAAACATAAGTAAAATATTTATACAAAAATAAAAAATAATAAAACAATGTATATGTGTATGAAACACTTAAAATTGTGAAATTATAATGTAATCTTATTACCAATTTATATATTCAATTATCTTTGTATTAATTATAATCATTGTTATCAACCTACATTGCAAAGAATACTTCATTTTCACCATCTCTTGAAAGGTCAATTACTTCAATTTTGTTAGGGAAAAACTATTGAATGTTTTGTGTTTAATGAGGTTCACTGTCACAAAGTACCAATTAAGATTCACCACTAATATCATACAAGCCTCTATATTTTAAGTGTATAAAAACATTGAAACTTCGAGTACTTCAATATATACATAATAAAAAATAATCTCTTATGAATCTATCATAAATGGATCATTCCATTTACACTAACTGATATAGATTAGGAGAAATAAGTTGATAGAAGTTAAATGCAATGAATCTTTCAGTATACCCCTGTCAATGTTAACCCACTTTCATTTGAATAAAACAACTAAAAATTGACCATGATCATTTAATTTGATTATATCAACTATATTTCCATATTATCACACCTTTTAAAGTGTAAATACATAACTATTTTTATTTTACAGGTCTTCCTTATGATTAAATGTATGAAACATGAAGTCGTGAATATTGTAGATGCCAAATATCTCATCCTTACATTGAGGACCTTGAGCCAAAAACATAAAATCATTTGATATTTTAGATTGATTCTCAACATTCATTATCTAGAAAAGAAGATTTAAGGCTTCACTTTTCACAGAAAAAAATAACTACACATTAATAATATAAATATGAGTATGAGCTTACATGATGGGAAAACCATTCAACAATATCCTTATTAACATTTGTTGTTATTTCTATCTCATTTCGAGATTGACCCTTTTTCATCTCATTGTTTTCAACCAAAATTATTTAACAAATGGATTTGTGATAAGACAATTCAGTAGCACATATCTATGATCTTTTAGTAACTCCAATTCAGTGATTGTAAAATTTGACCCCTTACCAACTATTCATCCTCTAGTTGGAAATACAAATGACTATTTTTCATAATGTGAATTATTGGAGAGGTGTTCAACACATCTAACATAATTGAATCTAGTCTAAATATTATCCAAATACCTGGAGTAAAAGTTCAGACACTCTTCAGATATATATCCTTCTACAATAGATATTTCTCATTAAGCATTATTTCTCATATAATATTTTAAATGACCTAAGAAACTATTGAAAAGAATATAGGAAATATATTACTTTTTTTCAAAATTATTGGATAAAATTGAATTCATCAATGAAAATAAAAATAACATTAACATGCCTCTAAATTGGACACCTCCATCGATAGTGTACTAGTCCACCATGTTTAGTTTCCTCAACCAAATGAATAGTAAAATGAATCATGATAGTGAGAAATTAAGGGATAAATAATATATATATATATAAATGAAAAAAGGTCAGCATATTTTTTCTTGAAGTTTTCTATGGTCATTTGGATTTAGAGTTTTTCGTAAAGCTATTAGAAGAAGGTGCAAAAATCTACTTGAATTTAATTTAATTTTTTAGGAAACGTATTACATAATGACATGTGTAGAAACTGCTCCATCATAATATATGAGTCATGAATTTTCAATCCATGTAAATTTTGATGTTTTAAGTCAACACACCTTAAAATGTTACTTGAATATCCTTCTAACACTTTCAAATTATTTACTCATTGAAGGAATATTTCTTTCTTATGATTTTTCATTACAAAAATATCTGAAGGATACTTTCAAATCTCATTTTTTGACAAACCATGATTTATATTCATTTATTGCAAATACTTACAAGCATTAAGGTGATCCTTCAATTTATCCATCTCATTCAAAAATGTAAAAATTACATTGTCATAGAATATATTCTCCATATGCATTATTTCATGATTATGACATATAAAATTAAACCCCCAATAAGGAATTTTTGAAAATTATACTCATTTTCTTCAACTATTGTGTTCCAACTACTTTGAATATTGTTCCTTATACCCTTTCCCCCCTTTATTCAAATGATTAAATTTTCTAAATTACTCAGTGATAGTAATTAATTATCCATTTTTTTAAAAATATAACACCTTTGGTGAATTTACCTATTCAATATATTCATTTAATTTTGTCTTTTCAAACCTAAATTTATGAGATGCATCAATAAATCAACAAAAAAACATAACACCATTTTATTCTATGAGGTAATCATTGTGGTTCAAAATAAAAATTAGAAACTGGATAATCCAAAATGGCATGAGTGTTCCAACTGAATAAGTTTACTTGTATAGGAATGTCACTAATTGTCCACATTAAAACATCATTCATTTTTAATAGTTTTCTTATTGATGCATCAAATTTTTCCAATCCATCATCCCATAATTCTCACAATTATATTACTAGATTTTGATAGTATACATCAATTTCATATCTAGAAATTTGATTTCCTAGAATAATCATTGAATTAAGGATATAATTATTCTTCATACACATATATGGAGGAATATTATAGGGTATCAAAACAACTAGACATATTATATAATTAGTACTTAAATTACCGAAAGGGTTGACCATAATAAGAAAATCCAAAATGTACATTACTAGGATTCAAAGAAAATTATGGATATAATGAATCAAACACATTACATGATGTTGATTCTTTTTTATATCTCATTCAGCCAACATTTTCACTTTCCAAATCATGAAACTTCATATCGTATGCAGTCTTAGATGACATTAATAGTCATTTCAATTATGGTTCCAGAGGAAAGTAACATAATACATTTATATGAGTATTTTTATGATACTTATTTATGATGTTTCATTCATTTGTGCTCCCACTACTTCTCATTTATTTCCATCTACATGAATGACGTCTTATGAATTCTTATTTATTAAACTCTTCTTCCTGAAAAAGAATTCAATCATTAGGGAATACATGTATTTTTGTTATAATTATGTCCATGTTTTTTAATGATTTTCTTTATCACATAGAATGATGCAATGATACTAGATTCACCAAATTCATCATGAAGAAAATCTAAAATCAATGACACTACATTGTCTGTAATTCCATAGAGACACATTATATGATACAAATTGATTAGAAAAGAGAACTTTTAATACTCGACACACCCTTGGTATAATTCTATATTTTCATCTTTAACTAATTTATTAAACAAATTTTTTTGTTCATTGATGTTATGAGAAAGATTAACCTGATCTAGAAAAGCTAAAGGTTCTATTGATCTATTAAAATCTTAGTTATTGTATCTTGGGAAGCCAAATTCATCATTTATCAAATTTCAAACTAAATTCTCCTTTTGTGAAAAACTTTATGTTTCATTAATAGGATAATTATTATTTTTAAATTCCATAACATTTTATTATCCCTGCCAAATCCAACATACATATCAAGAAGGAAACTATTTTAATATCAATTGATCATATACTTTGGTTCTATTCGATGATCTCTTGGATTTACAATCAGGGCGTATACATTTTATTCTACCATCCACTGATCAATTTTTAATTTCATAATATAACAATTATTCTTAACCCTTAGCATACCGAGGTGTGTTTTAGGGAGAATTAATCAAACTTTTATTCATATGTATTGGATTACAACTATTCTTCATATACATTCAAAAATAAATATATTAATGTTTAATAAAACAAGTAAAATCAACCACTACGTAAAAAAAATTTCTTCAAAAAAATTATATTAATAGGAAAACATAGTTTAAACTAAAATATGAAAAATAAATTTAATATATAAGTAACAAACTATAAAATTATTAGAATACTGATAAATATTTTAATGGAAAAAAATATTCATAAAGATTTAAGAAATGTAGTATTTGTTTTAAATATAGTGTAATCTATATCATCACATAATAAATATTTAAAAAAATAACAAGAATGCATAAAAGTGTAAATATAATTTCTATATATGTAAAACATAATTAAATAAATAATGATATATAAATATTAAGTAACTAATAGAAATTAATCACATTAATAAAGATTTATTGAAGATTTGATCCCATTGTAATGTATGATAATGAATTTATATTTATTTCTAATATAGTTTTAAGTAATTATTAGGGGATAATACTTCCCATATGTGTGAGAAAATGTTGATCCAACATGAAAAATATAAACATGAAACATGAAAAAAATTATCTAATCCAACATGAGACACACAATGTGAAAAACATAAAAAACATAAAGTAAAAATTAATACAACTCGCAATCAAGGGGGTTAGATGTCATGGGATACAGATGACATGGTGAGGGAATAGAGGTTTTGAGGAGAGGGAAGTGACCTGTGTGGAGGTAAGGGAGGTGATCCCGGGGACATCTAACTCGTGGATGGACATGGGTTCAGTGGATCTGAGTATAGGTAGAGGGGGAAGTGGGAGGATGGGGGTCAGGGTTAGTGGGTGAAGGGGGCCAGGGGCGGTGTCAGGGGCTGGGATCAGAGTCATGAGGACAGAGGATGGGGGTCTCTAGGAGAAGGGGAATGGGTCATCGTTTGGGTTCGTGATTTCTAGGAGAAGGCCTTTTATTAGGGTCACTGCTTTTAGGGGTCGAGGTGGGGGTTCAGAATTGAAGGGATAAGGGGTGTACATGGGGTCGAGGTCAAAGGGGGTAGGTTTTTAGGGATTTTTTAGTGACTTAGTGGCAATCATAAAACCGGTTCTAATAAACCATTTCTAAGCCATCATTTTTTTGTAGTGACTGATTTACATATATAAGGAAAAAAATAGATATCAAATTAATTATACTAGATTGAGGGGATGATGCTAGACATCATTGTACATGGAATATGTACAGGCTTTGAGGATATGAGAAGAATGAGGGAAAAAATCATAAAACCTTATGCAATAATGGTTGAGAGATCCTTAACAATAAGAAATGAATTACATATTTTCAGTTTTCAGGGTTGATATATCCAAAAAAATTCAAAGGAGTTGGAAGCAAAGTTTAGCTTCCACAGGAGCTTGAATGACACGAGCAAGCGATATGATCTATAAGGGTTCTTTTTAAAAATATGAATGATTTTTATCAGTGATAGTGAAAAATAATTGAGAAAGGCTACATTTATCAATGATAAAGCTAATAGTGATGATGAAGAAACTTTTTATCAGTGCTCAATCTTGTGCTGATAATGTCTTACTTTATCAATGTTAACGTTGGTAGTGATCAACCTAAATATTATCAGTGCTGATAAATACTATTGAAAATTAAAAATTAAAAATTAAAAATTAAATTTGAAAATGAAAATAAATTACGAATTATATAAAAATGAATATTAAAAATTTCAAAATTACATTATTATAAAAATGAATAAATATTAAAAAAGAATAAATTTCCAAAAATTTAAAATTGAATAGACAATATTAATTTTTTAAAATGTTTTATTAAATGTGTTAATATTATTACAATTTTTTTAATAAATGACTTAATATTATAATAAATGTATTATAATAAATATATTAATATTATAATAAATATATTATTAATATTCTAATAAATGTATTAATAAATGAATTAATATATAATAAATGTATTAATACTATAATAAATGTATTAATATTATAATAAATTTATTATTAATATTATGATAAATGTATTATTAATAATATAATAAATGTATTAATTAGAACAGTATAAGGATAGAGACTAAAGGCCCTAACCCATTTAATAGAAGAATGAAAATATTAGAAGAGAAGAGAATGATGGGGTCAAACATTGAAAACACTAGCCTCGCCAATAGAGAGTGCACTAAGTTAGAAGGCATAAACAAGAATTCATTTCTTATTTTTTCCTCTAGAGCCCTTATGATTATGTTCATATCAACCTCACAAATAACGGTAACTTATCCTTTTCCTGGTGTTCTATCAAGGTTTGGGATCATCATCAGATGATGTATCAGAATTTTCTATCAGAATGTATCAAACTCCGCATTTCTATGATAAATATGGAATGTCCAAATTTAGGTTGGATTAGATATTTTCAACAGCGTTGGAGTATACAAACTCCAAGACTACAAGGTAGTTTTTATAGCCAAAGGATTAAGTTTCAATTTTTTCATAAATATGCTCAACTTTTGTGTGAAACCAATTGAAAAAATCATAAATTGGGAGGAGAGGAAACCTATCTACTCAAGATCCTACAGTGGTTTGAGCCTGACATTTTCAACCCCTGCCCCATCACATTCATATACTATGGATTTACAAAAAATATTATAAATTAATTTCATTAGAAAATGAGGGGGTGTTTATTACAACCCTCATCAACAACAACCATCCCAGCCTACACAACATATCCAAGGTATCCCTCAGTCTGAGTTGGTGTGTCCCTTGAAGACCATGTTTCACCCAGCACACAAGACCCATCACCAACCCATATCCTATATAGAGGGTGCCTCATTGGAAACTCCACCTGAAGGGGAGTTTCATACTCATAATTTTTAACAGGTGAAGAGGTGGATTGATCCGACCTATATTTTCAAGGGAGAACCATTTGGAAACCCTCTCAATCCCCCATGTTTTTATTACCCTTAACTTGTGCAGACTTAAGGTATTAATTCCTAATGATAGTTCCGATATTCACAACATTATAAATCTACACTATCTTGGAGTTGACTCACATTTCTAATCCAATGTTATAAATCCCCCCTGGGGTTCAGAAACAATAATAGCTCAATAGGTGGATTGAGATGATGAACCTTCTATGACAACAAGGACATTACTCAGACCCTCCTTTTCAATAGCCCCATGATTCTGATTATAAACACCCAAACCAGCTACCATTGTTGTAGCTGTAGAAGAACTAATCCCATCTCTATGGATAGAAATAGATATAGAGATTGAAGTATCATGTCCAATACCCAAACCAGAAACTGCCTGATACTTTTACATCCCTATCCCCATGACTAAAACCCCAACACATTCAGCCCTTGAATCCTTATTCACATCCTTGAAACAGAGGCTTTGATCTTTCCACTAACTAGGAACATACCTATGGACATACATTTTCTTACATAAATTACTATCAATGTGACCTCTTAAACCACAATTGGCATGATGTAAAATCTTATGACAATTACTCTTCATGTTTCCAACTGATTGACATTCCACAAAAAAAAACATAGGAACATTCTCATATTCAATTATAAGACTAATATTATCATTATTTGTAGATATAATTAACTTATCTATGACCATATCAGGAAAATTGATTCCCATTAAAATCTTGGAAAATTTATTGAACATTTCCTATTTGGTTTTCTTGTCCAATTGAAATGGAAATCTTATCGAAGGAACAATATCATAGTGAATTTTTGGATGCCATAGATCCCAATTAATCCCATGAATTCGAATCTAATACTACAAAAATGAGTTCTTGAAATTAAATAGATCAATGTTAGGGGAACATTCATGAACTCGAAATAAACCAAGTTTTAAGAATAACAATCCAAAGTCCCATTCCCTTGATATAAAAATCTTTAGAAGGAAAAATACAGTGGAAATATACACACCTGATGAAAATCCAATTCCAATTCGAGAATACCCAAAGGGAGGATACCCAATGGAATAAATCATATTACCTACAAGGATTTTCCCTATGTGGAAGAATAAGTCATGCCAAAACTAAGAATTTTCATTAATCAAATTTTTCGTGACAACATCTATATTTGCCACTATAGGAGGAGTCAATCCTTTCTTGATAATTCTTATAGCAGATGAATACAAAAAAAGATAGAACCGAATATTCAATCTTATCAGACAAACCAGAAGCCCAAACATGTGAGTCAAAACATTTAGTTGACCCAACTGATACCAAATCAGGATTACTCTATTGTCACCAATAAGAAGGCACCTTATATCAATCATAAAATCTCAAGGAAACACCATAGAAGACTAACAAATCAAACAATGAGAAAATCACCATCGTAATCGCCCCCATCGACCTTCTTTACTTACTCAAATAAAATAAACGAATTATTATTATGATATTAAAATAATTATATTAATATTATAATAAATTTTCAATTAATAAATGTATTGATATTATAATATATATTCTGAATAAATGAATTAATATTATAAAAATTTTAAAATTATGAAATTACTTTGAAAATGAATATATATTAAAAACGAATATATATAATTTTTTTAACATAAAGGGGGAAAACCCCCCTTTTTATTAAGGAAAAAATCCATATTTTCAAAAGGGTTTAGAGGAAACCCTTACATGACCCGTAGAGCCAGTGGCTCAAATCCCCATCTCAATTTGATGGCTTGAAGGCCCGATGGATTGAAAGACAAATGAGATGTTGTATAGGTGAACCAACACATACATGTATGTATCCAACTATACACATACACATGCACATAGAAAATATACATAGACATTCACATACATACACACATGAAACCAATACACATACATACACATGCACATGCACATAAATACACATACATGTGCATACACATATGCATATATACATGTACATACACATACACATAAACATACACACACATATAAAAACATACACATACACAAACATACAAAGACACACAAAAATACATACATACATATACACATACACAAACATACAAAGACACACAAAAATACATACATACATATACACATGCACACATACATACACATAAATACACATTCACAGACATTCATACATATACATACACATACATACACATAAACATTTATACACATAAAATACATACATACATATATATATGCTCATAAAACACATACACACATACATGCACATACATACATTTAAATATATACACAAATTCATAAATAGAATACACATATAAACACACACACACATGTATTAGACCCCATTATTTTTCACATTTTTTATTTTGTTTCACTACAAGCTTTTCTAATCATGTTAAGGATTAGTGCCACAACACCAATGATTATATTAATATATCTATCTATTTATTTACATATACTATACATAAATATTCTTAAATAATTATATGTTCATTTATATATTTATATAATTATTTAAATGTAACTTTTTTATAATAAATTTATATATATAAATTATGAAATTAAGATGGATAATTTTTTTTAATTTTAATATGAAATTTATTTTTAAATATACATTTTATATGTATGGGATGTGGCTCGGGTTCGAGTCCTTCCACACTCAAAATTAGTTTGGGCGAATGATGTGTAGGTGGTGGGTTGGGCACAAGAAAGGCATGGTATGGCTATTGTCAATACCTCATAACCCATAATTCATTTAACAGTTGGGAGGATTACCTATGCAGAAAAGTCACATTGTAATTCTATATTAGATCATAGTTTGAATCTTTGAATCCTCCTTTGGGGGGATTATTTTTTCCATTTATTGGTTGATAAAGGGGTCCCACACTATGTGGTCATGGATAGGTGGTTGCACAGTAGTAGGAAACAGGGTGTAAAAGTGAAACCAGGCGGTCGATGTGGTGGACGGGAATGTGGTGCAACATGGAAACATGCCGAAGTTGTTGGTCGAGTGGATCAAAAGAGAGATGTGTACATTGTAACCTATCAATCGACCTTCCAAACATAGAGATTTTTGATGTGGATGGTGGGGTGACTTGGAATGTGATGATTAATATAGAGAGACAAGTTCGATGATGCTTCATGATTTAGAAGGTGTTGTAGTGGGGTGCCATGTAGGCATCGTTAGGTGGGTGACTCGAGAAAGTGATGAGTGTGTTGGAACCTTCCAACCAACCCTCTTCCAACACTGATTATAATGTGGGATTGAGGGGTGACCTACCATATCCTGACAAAGGGATGCATGATTGTCGATTGTGGGAGCAACATGACATTCAGACTTGTGATACAATGCAATGATTTCTTGCATGTGGGTGACACATTGTATTACTACTGACATGACATGATGAAGACTACTCATTTGGACCTTCGGATCATCTCCTTCAAGGGGTTTTATGCCACACTCAGCTGGGCCTTTGGATCATCTAAAACTTTGGATTTCTACCCTGTCTATGTAATAAAATATGTTTAGTAGGTGTTTTTAATTCTTTATGGGGAGGAATTTTCATTGATCCACTGGGGTGTCTAATTGCATGGGTATTTTTGGTTTGTAATCCTCTCAACTTAATATAGATTATTTACAATCACACACACACAAACACAAACACAAACACATATATAATGATAAACTGATCTATATTGTAATTTATACAATATGAATATAAATATATATAATTTAATTAGGTAGCATATTTAATGTATTTATATATTTTTTATATAGTTCAATTTTTTTATAATACACACACACACACATATATATATATATATGTATGTGTGTGTGTGTGTGTATATATATATATTATGTGTGTGTGCATGTGTTCAGATCTTTATATATGCGTGTGTCAATACATATAAATATATATAAACACACACATAATTGTAAATATATATGTATATTGTATATATATTTGTATATTATAAATTAGTACTCCGCCCGTGAAAATGCATGGGACTATTAATTTTTTTTCAAATCATCTGGTTCTACATCATTCAAAAAAACTGTAATGTCACTATAGTCAATATAATGCTTAAAATAAAATGATGATAATGAAGTGAGTGGACTTAATGTGACAAATGGAAATGGAGTGAAGACTAATGCTGGAAGAGATGGAACATGATGGAATGGGAGAGGTGGGTATCAGAGACAGAGATGAAATGAAAGATGAAGGTGGAGGCTGAGTTGGAGGTAAGAGGCAAGATTGAGATAAATTATAGAATGCAAGATAGATATATTTTCATGGTTTGTGGATTTTAACTGGAGTCTATGGGATTGAAACGATGCATATGTGCAGATTAGTAGGAAACATGAATGCATTTCATGTGGTGTCATTGAAAGATAATTAGTATCTAAAGAGAAAAATAGATCAGATAATTCATCAATATGGAAGTTATTTTGCATCCCCTTGATAACAATTGAGGTATTGATCACCAAAATCATGTTGATGGGAATGAAGGAGTCCAAAAATATACAGTACTCATATTAAAAGACCTTAAATATCTGTAAATGAAGCTACCTTGGAACTTCATCGTTATCTGTTAATTTAAACCATATATATATCCCATTTTTTTCAATCACTTTTATATGACCTCATGAAGGCAGTTACATTGGATATTTAAATTTTACATATGAAAATAAATGAAAGGAAACATAAAATGGAAATAGAGACCAATCAAGGGTATGTCAAGCCTTCAACCACTTCAGAAGACCTGATAACATGAAATTGAATAAAAAAATGATGAAGACTGATTCAATCTTGATATAACATGAGAATAAATATCATTATTTTATATAAATTCCAAGATTTATAATGAATAATTGTATATATAATATATAAACGCATAAGTTCATAAAGATTCCAAAAACCAAAAGTTGTCTTCCTATATTTTATCTACTAATATTGTCATAATCAATGCCTTTGTCTAATGGGTGATCTGCAATGATGAGCCCAAGCATGTGAATAACCCATTGACAAGGCTAGTCGAGCATGGTTATGAAATGAGAGGAAACATTTCTTTGGCATTAAACAACAAAGCGTGAAAGAAACATGTCAAGCAATGTTCTCAAGCCTCAACAAAATAGTAGAAAGCATAAATTATATTGGAAAATGATTGAAAATTTATTCTCAAAAAATTGAAATAGTAAACATGAAGTAACATACATTTCAAATAAGAAAAGTTAAAAAAACATGAAAATTGGAAAACCCATTCTGGTAGAGGAGAATATTTTTTCGAAGCAACAAAACAGCACTGCCTGTTTTCACATACAGTTACATCTGAAAAGAGGTGGGTTTAAAATCAGAAAGTAACTAAAGTTTTTTATAGTATTCACTGTTCCATTTGGAGTCAAAAAGTCTGCATCATGCTGTGTTGGATATATCCTCCATGTAATGCCTTTATTTGTTCTTGTAGTAGAGCAGCACTGAAGGATGTTGGTTGAGAGTAATATGGTTTCCTACAGCAGTTCAGTATAGTTGAGAAAATAGTAAATTGAAAATCAGTTCACTTTACATGCTATACTCATCAGAAAGGGTCTATTTGTTCATTAAACGTGTTCTTACATAGTTTCGTGTAGTCTTTAATAAAGTTACAGATAGTAGTGGAAGTAAAAATGTAAAAGGTTATTAGAAAATAACAGATTTAATATGGTATTTCCAATACCTTGGAAAAAAATCATCGAATTTTAGTCAATTTTGTCTTTTTTTTGTTGTATATATCCTTCAAATGGGGATTCAGTTCATGGATTTCTATTTCCAGAGTTTTAAGGTGTTGTAACAATTTGTTGGACTACATCATCAGCATCAAACTTAGTCAAAAAAATTTTCTACATGAATAAATTACTTCAATCAATAACCTGCCAGAAAAAAATGACAAATGTAATAATTGGAAGTGAAATATGATGTTTAAGAATTACCAAATGAGAAGAACAAATGAAGTATCTTTTAATCATACAATTTCAATGGAACTAGAAAAATCATTATTTTATACTCCAATGATGCAATGAAAATAATAGAAAATGAAGGAAAAAAACATATACCTGAGTAGATGATATATTTGTATTTGTTGTAGCAATTCCAGAGTCCTTATTGCAACTTACTCCTAAACATCCTGGGTTGTGATGTTCCTAGAGAACAAGTGTAAAATGAAAAAATGAATATCAATGACACAAAAGAACTTTCAATTTCATTACCTCATAACATCCCCATGACATGACTACTATAAAATCAATGTGAGAGACAAACCAATAAAAACAGAAGATAAAACTCCATAATGAATACAGTCAAAACAACACCGAAATAGAGTACATATCCATCATGGAGATTTAGAAGAAATATAAACAAATCAATCCATATGAATGTATTTGAATGGATATCATTATGATGAACCAATATAAGTTATTATAATTTTCATCACATAACCTAAAACTAACCACACCAAAAGATTTTAAAAAAAAAATAGCATGCATAACCAGGCCACAAAAATTGAAGTGAAAAGATATGAGAAACTGAAAAGTGAAGCTATGTTTCTTGAGCATTCTATACAACAAAACAATAATTCATTCAAAAATAAATAAAAACACCATTATTGATTAAAAAAATCATGTCTTGAAATTATTTTAGATAGGATATACTTCAGCAGAAGATGAGGCATCAGAAGTGTGGGCCTAGCAATGTCGACTTCACAGAGATCTGTTAATGGTGGCCTTGAGTGGACAATGTGGTGGGAAGAATCAAGGATTTAGTTTATGTAATTGTAAAATCATCAAGAAATGATGTGTGAACCATATTCTATAAAGAAGTGGTGTTGCGACACATAGTCGGAGGTGGAAAACAGAGAAGATGGTTAGGTGGGTAAGTTGAGGATGAGGATGGTGGTGGAATCAAAATGGTGTTTGGAGAAGTTATTTAGGAAGATGTAGAATACCATGGTGGAAAGAGATGTCTGGGAAAAGTTCGGAGGTGGATGCGGAGGCATAGCATGACACGGCTGGAGAGGAGAGTTGAGGAGAGAGACGACGGTATTCAGCGGGAACCCGAAGACCAGCGAGGGATGTCGCGAGTGGTGGAATCGAAATAGGGTTTGGAAGAGGTATCTAGGATTGTGCAGATAACCTGATGGAAGGAGATTCCGGGGAGGAGATCTGAAGTGGAGGCGGAGGTGCGGCACCATGCGGCGCAGCTGGAGTGTAGATTCGCGGAGGGAGACAACGACATTTAGCAGGATCCCTAGGAACACCGAATAGAAAACACAAGCAGGAGTGGGTGAGACTACAGGATTGTAACCTGAATGTAATAGAGGAGTAATGTCAAGCTTGGATAATGTGACACATGTGCTGAAAACAACCCAGATTTAGAATAGATATAGATGTCCACAAACTTGGAATTCTATAGCTACTCAAATCACTTCTAACTCTCTAATACCCAATCAAAGATCGCACAAACATGGGATGGTGACTTGTAATTCACCTTCATGATTTTGATCTTGATTGAAAATGAAGACCTTTCTCTTAATTGAGTATGGTTGTTTTAATCATGAATATTAAGCATTTAAACAATGTTACAAAATGCTTGTACCCGAAAAGTTCATTACAGTTATTCATGTAATAGAAAAAGCCAACGCAATTATCTGTTTTAATGTATTTTTATACATGAAACAAACATCTGGACCATGCATATATACATAATGAAAATACATTAATGTTTCACTAATTCTGAAAATGAAGAGTAAACCAAATATATCAATCAACTCCTACCCTTTCCCATACTAAACTCATCTGCATCTCATTTTTTATTCCATGAAAATGGCTCTATGTAACTTCAACTCAAACAGTCAAAACTATATAATAAAAATTATTTCCCATGAAAAAAATCAATCATGGTGTATTAAAAAAATTTCAGTGAAGTCTAGGAGGTTTATTATTATGAATGGGTACTTATTGAATGCTAAGATATTGATGAAATCCTTTTAAAATCAAGTGTGAAACTCATAAAACCTCTAAGCATCGAGGATTCAAGAAAGAACTCTGATTAATCTATTCCATTACCAAAGGTTCACTTGTAGTGATTTGACATAAAACTGCACCTTTTAAAGTATCAAAATTGTATCCACCAATACAAGCAATAGATCACAAAAAGAAATGAGCACTAAAAATTGAAATAACCATATTTACTTTCAAGAACATAGTTTTGTATCACTAAATAATCATAGGATTCCAGAGATTAAAAAAATGGTTCTAGTACAATAACCTAGAACCTCTCTTCTCCCACTGAGTTTTCCTTTTTATGAGCAATAGTGACAAACCCACTGAAAAACAACTAGAAAAACCCAGATTTTGCATTCTATGAAATCAGAACCATATTAAAATTGCTTTCCATTTTAACTAGGTTCAGAATCATCTTTTTCGGTCCCCGAAAAAGGGATGTCTCAAAGCTTCCCTGGCCGTCAATCTATCCTTTGGATCATATTTCAGAAGGCCTTGCAGAAAATGTATGAGGTCCCCAGTCGAGTGGTCTACATGCTCAATTATCAAATTCTAGCATGCATGAAACCTAGAAACACAAAATCTTTTAAATACAAAAACAATAATAATACAAACCACATAATGGTGATGAACATTAACCTGAAGTCGTTGGAGCTTCCACACTGCCTTGATGCTGCCTCTCGAGGTTTCCTTATCAGGCCAATCCAGCTGGCCCCTCTGCACGTACTTCTCTGAAAGTCGGTCTGCTCTCTTCAACAAATGCTGAGGCACTAGTCCTAACAACCTCTCCATAATTGCAAGATGCTCCAAATTCTCATGATTTTGGAACAACGCTTCTCCCTAAACCAAATGGGTCATGAAAAATGCCATAAAATATTCAAAAAAACTGAAAAACACCCATTGTTTAGATCCGTACATAACACAAATCCACTAAGATGCAACCTATGATCCATATATCACACAAATAACTCCAACCGAGTCCAAGAATGACTTCAGGGGCACAGTAATGCCGATACAACATAGGTTTGATCTTTACGATCAGAAGTGGTGCTACTGAAGTCTATAACTTTAATAGAACTTGAATTCAGCACTCTCTTAAAATATAAACTACCCCTTTGTGGAGAAACTTGAAATATTAATCAGTGTTAAGTCATTAATAGAATATTAAGTCATTAAAAGCAAAGAAAGGAAGATAATAAACCTTAAAATCAGGAACTCTCTCTCATTCCCTACACAAACTGAGGTGCCCAGAAAAATCCCATTGGATTTGTTTCAGATTGAGAGGATGTGTGATACTTCATTATTTGGAACTAAAGCAACTCGGTGATCATATATATTAAAAATTCCATTTCAAGAAAAAATTTCAAAACAAAGTGGTCTATAATTAGGGTTTTCACAATGTGGACAAAAATAGTAGATGACACAGAAAAGTTAAGTGAATGAAATAGAAAACAAATGTAAATTATAGAAATTGTGAAAATTAAATATGAAGGTATAGAAAAAAAACCTCTCCATCATTGCAAGATTCTCCAAATTATTATGAGTTTGGAACAACGATTCTCCCTGAACCAAATGGGTCATGAAAAACGCCATAAAATATTCAAAACAACTGAGAAACACCGATTGTTTAGATCCGTATAAAGCACAACTTCACTAAGATGCAACCTATGATCCATATATCGCATGGATTACTCCACCCTATTCCAAGAATGAATTCAGGGGAACGATAATGCCATGTTGATACAACACAGGTTTGATCTTAATGATCAGAAGTGGTGATACTAAAGTCTATAACTTTAACAACACTTGACTTCGGCACTCTCTTAAAATATGTACTACCCCTTTGTGGAAAAACCTGAAAGATGAATCAGTGTTAAGTCATTAATAGAAGCTTAAGTCATCAAAAGAAAAGAAAGGAATATAATAAACCTTAAAATGAGGATCTCTCTCCCATTCCTTACACAAACTGAGGTGCCCAGAAAAAGCCCATTGGATTTGTTTCAGATTGAGAGGAAGTGCGATACTTCATTCATTGGAACTAAAGCAACTCAATGGTCATATATATTAAAAATTCCATTGAAAGACAAAATTTCAAAACAACGTGGTCTATAATTAGGGTTTTCACAATGCGCACAGAAAGATTAGATGACACAGAAAAGTTAAGTGAATGAAATAAAAAACAAATGTAAATTATAGAAATTATGAAGATTAAATATAAAGGTATTGAAAACATTTGAAAAGAGTCACACATTACAGGAATTGAAAAATTTAATACATATATTATGTATTATAATAGATGAAAATAGAATTACATTAAGGAATGGAAGATGGATGTTCATACCTGAAACCAATTAGGAGTTGTTTTGATCTTTTAAACCACTGAATAGTAAATATGTTCTCCTTCTGGAAATGTCTAGAATTGAAAAAATAAATATAGGATAGAAATTAATATAGGGAAAACAATTCATGTTTATCTACTATGAAATGAACAAATCGAGAAGTCAATGAACTTACCAATTCTCAGCTTTGCAGTTGAAGAGTGAATGCATAAAAAATGTAATTATGTAATGAAAATCCAAGGATGAGAGAGCCGGAGTAGGATGAGCTGTTTGCGTTAAAACAACCAGTTTAACATAGTGCATACTATTACCAATGATCATTGACACGTTTAGACAGAGCGGGTGTTATAGAATTTCAAGTTAAGTGTAAGGACCCGAAATTTTGAATAAATCTTGTTTCCTAATTTTATGTGTTATTTTATACTCGACAAAACTTTTTCATTTCATAACATGCGTATAATTAAAATGAGATCGTTGGGTTTTAACTGTTATATGAACATTGGTCAATATGACCACTGGAAACTAAACGTTTTGATTATTGTCTCTAAATACAAGTAATCTTGGTTAATTATTATAGAAAGAAGATTCGATGTCCTTACCCAGTAGTCTTGGACTGATCGAAGCCCATCTAACAGAACTTGGGAAGGAGGTAGCACCACTGGGCTTTGCTCTGGACCAAACCCAAGCCGAAATTCATCGTGTGAAGCTAGAACGGAATCACCTTCGCGAGAAGTTCAAACTGATAGAAATTACTACTCATGCGATGTTGGCCGAGCCTCCCTCGGATTCTCTCACCTTAGCACACCTTACACTTAGGTCCTATGCTGGTGTGATAAGGGGCTATGTAAGGAGACTGTAACTGCCTTGTGTAATCTTCTGTTTTAAATAAAAATTGGGATTTCTTCCTATGATGATGTTTATGACTTTTCAAATGTCCGAATAAATATAGTATGCATATTTTTGGTGAATTTTAGAGAAAGGATATTTTAAAAAATGTCTATGTAAACCTTAAATAATTAAAAATGTGTAATGATTTTCAAAAAATGGTCTTCTACAATTATGTTCAATAAGAAATTTAGAGTCTAATAAGATCAACTTGATTTTTGATGAATAGTAAATTATGAATAGTGATTTTATGATTAGGATTAGTAATGCGTCCAAATGGATTAGTAATCTCACTTAAAGAAAGTTTCAATATAATTTAGACACCTTGATTAAGTAATGAGATTCAATAAAATGGGTAAATAACGGTTTCATAAATTATTAGTCAAGTATTAGTTTTTTCAGGTGAATAGTGTTTTTTAATTAAAAATTTAATTAAAAATAATTAAAAAATTATTTTTATAAAATGGAAATTATTTTTGAACTCAGACCATCGATATTATGTTATGGTAATTTTTGGGGATTTTTCTGAAAAAAATGAATTTTCGGTGAATAGTGTATTTATTTAAAAATAAATTAAAAAAATTTAGATAATTATTTTTATAAAATGGAGTTCATTTTTGAAATCAGAGCATTTATATTTGGTTAAGGTGAAATTTTTGGATTATTCTGAAAAAGTTGAATTTTCAATGAATAGTAAAAATACAGTTTTAGGGTTTCGGTATGTTTAATGACATCATAACTGTGTCATGATGATTTCATGATATATTTTAAGGGATGTTAGACTAAAGAGGATCAATTATTGTTTGGGGGTCCCCATGTGGCCTAACTCCGTGGGAAGTACCATGGGAGGGCCCATGCTTTTGAGAAAACCACTTTTGAGGTGTCCCTTGGCCATTAATGCTTTGTCCCCTCACTTTCCCTATAAATACCCACCATTTCCTCCTTTAGTTTTCACTCCCAAATCTCCCCCAATGAAGTTCTAGTCTCCTTAACTCCCAAGGAGTCCTCCCAAGGTGCCCCCAATCCCTCAAGGTCCCAACCTTTGAGTTTTAAGATTTACGTTTTAAGGTAAGGGATCCGATCTCTCTCTTTCTTTTCAAGAAATCTCTTTTATGTAATTTATTTTATGCTCCATTAAAGGGTGTTATTTTATACTACTCTTATCGCCCTTTTCATTTTCACATAATGATAGATCCCCTCTTACTCTCATTATTTCGTTTTATGATGTTTTAAGTGGCGCCGTTAGGCTGGCGAATGTTTTGTAACAGATTCTTTCTCCCTTCTCATTTTTTTCAAGATCTATTTTCATGTAAAGTATTTCAAGTTCCTTTTTATTATGTTGGGGTATGATCTATAAATTTATCATACTGATCTTTTATGATCATATTATGAGAGACCCCATTTGATCTCTTCAATTCAGTACTTTGAAGTTTTAAGTGGCGTCGTTAGGCTGCCGAATTTTTAAGTGGTTCTTCACCGTTCTCGTTTTGAAGTTCTACTTTCATGTCAATTATTTCAAGTTCCTTTTTTTATGTTGGGGTATGCTCTCTATATCTATCATACTGATATTTTATGGCCATATGATGAGAGAACCCATTTGATCTCTTCAATTCAATATTTTGAAGTTTTAAGTGGCACCGTTTGGCTGCCGAATTTTTAAGTGGGTTTTCACCCTTCTCATTTTGAAGTTCTACTTTCATGTCAATTATTTCAAGTTTTTTTTTGTTATGTTGGGGTATGATCTCTATATCTATAATACTGATATTTTATGAATATATGATGAGAGACCCCATTTGATCTCTTCAATTCAGTATTTTTAAGTTTAAGTGGCGTCGTTAGGCTGTTGAATTTTTAAGTGGTCCTTGCACCTTTCTCCCCTTTTCAAAGTTCTAATTCCATGTCAAGTCTTGCAAGTTCCTTTTTATTATGTTGGGGTATGATCTCTATATCTATCATACTTATCATTTATGTTCATATTATTAGATACCCTGTTTGATCTCATCAATTCATTTTTGGTTGAATTTTATGTAACGTTGTTAGGCTGCCGAATTTTCATAAGAGAAATCTTATTTTTGTCTTCCTTTCATGTTCTTCATTTCATATGGTATATTTTCAAATTTCATTACCATGTTCTTAAATCCCTTATATTCTGTCACTCTAATTTTTTATGGGTCATTTATGAATGTTTGACCCATGTCTCCTCTCTTTTCAATGTTATCTAAATCCCTGTAACATAGCTGTTATGCTGTAGAATTTTCGTCTCAAAATGTCTCTCTCTTTTTCTAAAGTTCATTATTTTTAAGTGAATACTAAAAGCTCCCTCTTCTATATGGGTATTCACATATATACCAAAATGTTCTATTTTAAATTCTGGGATTTACATACATGAAACCCGCTTTCCCTTTCCGTGGGTTTAAAGTGACATTAAGATCATGTCTTTAAAGCAGTTTTTAAAACATTATGATTATGAAATCAAACCCATTTATTTTATGATATATGGGTTTTCTATGAAATGATTTATGATGATATATGTGGCTCACATGATAATAAAGGCAAATTTAAGGGTGCGCCCTGATAGCGCTCCAATGCATTGGGTAATGATGTAACCACTAGAGATTACAATTTTCACGATATCTTGGTGAATAACCTTGGTAATTTTCAAATGAAACCTTGGGGATGGACCTTGGTGATATGTTCATGATTGTCTATATTAAATATTGCAGCCACATCTTCAAGTTATGAAAAATTTTATTTTTATTATGATATGCCTCATGATTTTTTTCTCATGCCTTAATGTTCTTTTCATGACCTTATTGAAGTATCTCAAGTACACATGTAAAATGTTTATCTTTTTTCCCTTACTGGGCCTTCTGCTCACCATTTCTTTTGATGTATGTCCCCAGGTTATGAGATGCAGTAATGAACCTAGTATGAACATGCGGATAAGCATTTCAAGTGTTTAAGAATAATCTTTTATGTTTTCATGTTTATAGTTCCTGGTTTCCAAGACACTGAACCTTAAAGATCCTCGGTTTTGTAAAATGTAATTAAAGTTTATGTGATAAAAAGGCGGGATGCTATAGTTGGTATCAAAGGATGGTTTAGTTATTTGTGGAAATTAGGATATGAAAAATTTAGGAAGAAGCCTATATAAATGTTTATATATAGGAAATCTTCCTGGTATTTTGGTGAGTATTGAGTAAGGGGTTGCCAAGAAAATAAATCCCTGTCTTGATACGAGAAGGTAGAGGTGGCTCTGGCACAGATGTACATAGGGGTAAAACCCAAAAACACCGCTTTGAGCTAGACTCGAACGGGAACTGGTATACGACAACGGGCCTTGCTGCACTCTTTGTTACGACACTCCCAGGGGATATGCTTTGGTAAATTCATAATCTTATTATGAACCATTATTAAAGGAACAAATATAAAATAAAATAAAGATTCACATAAGGATATATGATCTTGGATAACCTAGTTTGAAACCTAGGGGATCACAAGTTAGGGTATACTTTTCTTCTACAAGTTATCCTTATATGATTTAAGTTCCTTTTCATGATTATTGGCTAAGTGTTTAAGCCCCTAATTATACTTTCTATTCTTAGTTAATGGTGGAAAATGGAAGAACATGTCCCAAAAACCAATGTGATAGAAAATGTAACGATTTCCATATTAATATGACGAAGATGATTAGGGGATTAAAAGATGATTATTATTTTGGAAGACGTTCACTACTTTAAGAACCCTATTTGATCGAGGTAAATAGATTACTACGGTATTTTCTTTGAGGAGTTAAGGTTGAATTATATTTTGAAGAATCAATGAATTTAAGGTGAACTTATGGTATTATAGGTTACTTATGGGAATGATTAACCTATCTTGGGTAAAATATGTTTAGGTTAGATACTTTTGTTATAAGATGTTAGGAGTGGTTGATGTTGTTTGGAGATGAACAATGAAGTTTATTTTGGAAGACTATGTTATCAAATCTTTCTTGTATTTGGGTTTCAATATTAGTTTGGTTTATTTTGAGTAATTTTAAGGACCGTTATTTATGGAATGGACTATGATTAACTTTGGGTAGTACCATGGAACTTTGAAGATTTAAAATTAGTTTCCATTCCTATGGGATTATTTATTTTTGAAGAGTTGTTTTACCTTACCCTTTCTGTTTTTCGGATAATGTTTAAAGATAGAAGAAATAGATAGTTAATCTTTTGTGGATTATGTGATTCTCTAGAAGATGATTCTTGTGTTTTGATGAGACCAAGTAGTTTTGAATGCTCATAGTTTAGAGAAAAGATTAGTTTTGGGTAGAAACTTTTTAAAGGATGAAACTCTACATGAAGATATGTATATTTTCTTATGTTTTTGTTTTATGTTGTAAATTAATTCCTCAAAATTATGAAAAGGAAGGTAAAACAAAAACGTTGTTAGTTTACGTTTCCTACTGGGTAATCAAAGACCATTTACACACATCATAAGATTGGGATTTTCTTATGGTTAACTTTCTCCTAATCATGTTTTCTATCACTCTCCCTCAGAACGTGACCCTTTTTTTTCTCCTCCATGTCCATGTTTTCGTACATGAAATCCTAGTGTGGGCTAACTCGGGTGACCTTTGTACTTACCTTTTTTTATTTTAAAGTAATATTTTTACTGACTCCTTTTCCGATGTGGGACTTTCAATGAAATTTCAAAACCCAATTTTTAAAAATTGCGAGGACGCAATTTCTTAAGGGGGGAAGATTGTAACAACCCGAAATTTTGAATAAATCTTGTTTCCTAATTTTATGTGTTATTTTATACTCGACAAAACTTTTTCATTTGATAACATGCGTATAATTAAAATGAGATCGTTGGGTTTTGACTATTATATGACCATTGGTCAATATGACCACTGGAAACTAAACGTTTTGATTATTGTCTCTAAATACAAGTAATCTTGGTTAATTATTATAGAGAGAAGGTTCGATGTCCTCACCCAGTAGTCTTGGACTGATCAAATCCCATCTAACTGAACTTGGGAAGGAGGTAGCACCACTGGGCTTTGCTCTGGACCAAACCCAAGATGAACTTCATCGTGTGAAGCTAGAGCGGAATCGCCTTCGCGAGAAGTTCAAACTGATAGAAATTACTACTCATGCGATGTTGGCCGAGCCTCCCTCGGATTCTCTCACCTTAGCACACCTTACACTTAGGTCTTATGCTGGTTTGATAAGGGGCTATGTAAGGAGACCGTAACTGCCTTGTGTAATCTTCTGTTTTAAATAAAAACTGGGATTTCTTCCTATGATGATGTTTATGACTTTTCAAATGTCCGGATAAATATAGTATGCATATTTTTGGTGAATTTTAGAGAAAGGATATTTTAAAAAATGTTTATGTAAACCTTAAATAATTAAAAATATGTAATTATTTTCAAAAAATGGTCTTCTACAATTATTTTCAGTTAGAAATTTAGAGTCTAATAAGATCAACTTGATTTTTGATGAATAGTAAATTATGAATAGTGATTTTATGATTAGGATTAGTAATCTGTCCAAATGGATTATTAATCTCACTTAAAGAAAGATTTAATATAATTTAGACACCTTGATTAAGTAATGAGATTCAATAAAATGGGTAAATAACGGTTTCATAAATTATTAGTCAAGTATTAGTTTTTTCGGGTGAATAGTGTTTTTTAATTAAAAATTTAATTAAAAATATTTAGAAAATTATTTTTATAAAATGGGCTTTATTTTTGAACTCAGACCATCGATATTATGTTATGGTAATTTTTGGGGATTTTTCTGAAAAAAATGAATTTTCGGTGAATAGTGTATTTATTTAAAAATAAATTCAAAATATTTAGAAAATTATTTTTATAAAATGGAGTTCATTTTTGAAATCATAGCATTGATATTTGGTTAAGGTGAAATTTTGGCATTATTCTGAGAAAGTTGAATTTTCAATGAATTGTAAAAATACAGTTTTAGGATTTCGATATGTTTAATGACATCATAACTGTGTCATGATGATGTCATGATATATTTTAAGGTATGTTCGACTAAAGAGGATGAATTATTGTGTGGGGGTCCCCATGTGGCCTAACTCCATGGGAAGTACCATGGGAGGGCCCATGCTTTTGAGAAAACCACTTTTGAGGTGTCCCTTGGCCATTAATGCCTTGTCCCCTCACTTTCCCTATAAATACCCACCCTTTACTCCTTTAGTTTTCACTACCAACTCTCCCCAAAATAATTTATGGTCTACTTACCTCCCAAGGAGTCCTCCCAAGGTTCCCCCAAGCCCTCAAGGTCCCAACCTTTGAGTTTTAAGAGTTACGTTTTAAGGTAAGGGATCTGATCTCTCTCTTTCTTTTCAAGAAATCTCTTTTATGTAATTTATTTTATGCTCCGTGTTCTTATGTTAAAGGGTGTTCTTTTATACTCCTCTTACTTCCCTTTTCATGTTCACATAATAAGAGATCCCCTCTTACTCTCATTATTTCGTTTTATGAAGTTTTAAGTGGCGCCGTTAGGCTACAGAAATTTTTGTAACAGATTCTTTCTCCCTTCTCATTTTTTCAAGATCTATATTCATGTAAAGTATTTCAAGTTCCTTTTTATTATGTTGGGGTATGATCTCTAAATTTTTCATACTGATATTTTATGATCATATGATGAGAGACCCTATTTTATCTCTTCAATTCAGTATTTTCATGTTTTTAGTGGCGTCGTTAGGCTGCCGAATTTTTAAGTGGTTCTTCACCCTTCTCGTTTTGAAGTTCTACTTTCATGTCAATTCTTTCAAGTTCCTTTTTGTTATGTTGGGGTATGATCTATATATCTGTCATACTGATCTTTTATGACCATATGATGAGAGACCCCATTTGATCTCTTCAATTCAGTATTTTGAAGTTTTAAGTGGCGCCGTTAGGCTGCCGAATTTTTAAGTGGTTCTTCACCCTTCTCATTTTGAAGTTCTACTTTCATGTCAATTCTTTCATGTTACTTTTTGTTATGTTGGGGTATGATCTCTATATCTATCATACTGATATTTTATGACTATATGATGAGAGACCCATTTCATCTCTTCAATTCAGTATTTTGAAGTTTAAGTGGCGTCGTTAGGCTGCTGAATTTTTAAGTGGTCCTTGCACCTTTCTCCCTTTTTCAAAGTTCTAATTCCATGTCAAGTCTTTAAAGTTTCTTTTTATTATGTTGGGGTATGATCTATATATCTATCATACTTATCATTTATGTTCATATGATTTGAGACCCTATTTGATCTCATCAATTCATTTTTGGTTGAAGTTTATGTAACGTTGTTAGGATGCCGAATTTTCATAAGAGAAATCTTATTTTTGTCTTCCTTTCATTTTCTTCATTTCATATGGTATATTTTCAAATTTCATTACCATGTTCTTAAATACCTTATATTCTGTCCCTCTACTGTTTTATGGGTCATTTATGAATGTTTGACCCATGTCCCCTCTCTTTTCAATGTTATCTAAAACCCTGTAACATAGCCGTTATGCCGCAGAATTTGCGTCTCAAAATGTCTCTCTCTTTTTCTAAAGTTCTTTATTTTTAAGTGAATACTCAAAGCTCCCTCTTCTATATGGGTATTCACATATATACCAAAATTTTCTATTTTAAATTCTGGGATTTACATACATGAAACCCGCTTTCCCTTTCCGTGGGTTTAAAGTGACATTAAGATCATGTCTTTAAAACAATTTTTAAAACGTTATGATTATGAAATGAAACCCATTTATTTTATGATATATGGGTTGTCTATGAAATGATTTATGATGATATATGTGGCTCACATGATAATAAAATAAAATTTAAGGGTGCGCCCTAATAGCGCTCCAATGCATTGGGTAATGATGTAACCACTAGAGATTACAATTTTCACGATATCTTGGTGAATAACCTTGGTAAATTTCAAATGACACCTTGGGGATGGACCTTGGTGATATGTTCATGATTGTCTATATTAAATGTTTCAGCCACATCTTCAAGTTATGAAAAATGTTATTTTTATTATGATATGCCTCATGATTTTTTTCTCATGCCTTAATGTTCTTTTCATGACCTTATTGAAGTATCTCAAGTACACATGTAAAATGTTTTTCTTGTTTCCCTTACTGGGACTTCTGCTCACCATTTCTTTTGATGTATGTCCCCAGGTTATGAGATGCAGTAATGAACCTAGTATGAACATGAGGAGAAGCCTTTCAAGTGTTTAAGAATAATCTTTTATGTTTTCATGTTTAAAGTTCTTGGTTTCCAAGACACTAAACCTTAAAGATCCTTGGTTTTTTAAAATGTAAAGAAAGTTTATGTGATAAAAAGGCGGGATTCTATATTAAGACCGTTCCATGTTTGGTTAAAAATTGAACATGAAAACAATTTAATCCAAAAATTCCAAAAAAATAAAAATAAATGGAATCATGGTGAGAACAAATACAACCAAGAAAGAAATAAAAATAAAAAGTACCACTTTTCAGCGATTTCATTTTTTCTTGACTTCGTGAAATGTTCCTGAAAAATCAAGATAATCACTTAAGGACTTTTTGAAGCAGACATTTAGAATGAATCTCAATCATCAGTCTCCATCATGACAAATGTATCAGAGAGGTTTTCACTTCAATGCACAAATGATAGTTGCTCAGAAGAATAGGACACAGACAAATACTCAACTTTGGATTAAGCAGGAACCTCATGGATGGAAATGAAACTACAAGGAGAAAGGACATGTAGCGGGCACTAATAATAAAAACCTAGGATGGCCCAAAAAAAGAACATGGATTAGGGAAGAAAAGCAAACATAGGATTCAAAATCTTCTCATGGATCAGATTGACAGAAAAACTTATAGTTCTAAGGTAAAAACAATAATTATTCCCACAAAATTAGGATTGCAGAATCCTAATCCATAGATGCGTATAAGATAGAATGAAAAAAATCAAAAAGTGTAGCACTCGCTCAGTGAAAATAGATATTCAAATCAGCCCAACAGGATTCTGGGAATATCAAGACCTAACAAATATAACAACAATAGACACAACGAAGACAACAACAAAAAGAAATGAACCTCGAGAGAAATAGAAAAGATAATAAGAAAAGAATAGGATTGGGGTGACCTAGATACAAGAGACTTTCTACAATCTCATAAAGATTCATTTTGCAGTCCTTGAGAACCCCATAGACGTCCTCGTCACTGTGATTCCCAGTGATCTCCTTGATGTCATGGATCGTCCTTCGATCAATCTAGGATCGTATAGTCCACAACCCTAGAATCCCTGTTCATGTTCGGGAATATACCAAAAATGGAGGGTGGAGTAATTGGAGAGATATGAGGAGCGGAGTGATGGCCTCCACCGTTATCGCCACTGTAGCCATCTACAGATCAAGAACAACATGATTCGTGCGCATGCAGTGGAGATTGTATGAAACCTGTAGGGAAGACATCTTATGTTAATTACATAATCCACACTCACTTTGAAAAAATAAATTGAAACAAAACATTGAAGATGGTGGGGGAGGAGAATGAGGCGGATCAGCCGGAGGTAGAGGGCCACCGAGGTGGAGAAGACAAAGTCGGAGGATCCGGAGGTAGAGCAGCCAATGGCACAACAATTGGAGGCGGAGGAGCCCAACGTTGGGAAGACGGAGGGGGAGGAGCTTGAATCTGAGCAGACGAAAGAGGAGCAGGCAGTGGCGGAGCAGCCAGAGGAGACGGTAGTGGAGGATGGACCGAAAGTGGGAACCCTAGGAGGGAAATCGCAAACACGGCGGGACGAGAAGCACACAGGAACCCTAGATGGAGGGGAACCACGATTTTGGATGGAGGAGTGATCCGCGATTGAAGAGGAAACCTAGATGGAGGGGACCCGTGATTGAAGATGGATCCGCGATTCTAGATAGAGGCGATTGAAGCGGGGTCTGAGATTGAAGACGAAACGTAGATGGAGGCGAGTTCAGATGAAGATGGGGGCTATGGAGGGTTTTCACTAGGTTGAGCGGCGGAGGTAAATCACGATTCGGGTGGATGGAAATGAAGTGGAAGGAATGAAGTTGGGTATCCGGGTTAGGAGGAATGAGCTCTAGGAGCGACACGTGTCGGAAAAAAGTCTTCTTTAGTAAATATATAGATAAATAGATAGATATAGATATATAGATATAGATAGATAGATAGATATATAGATTACAAAATATGTGTGAATTTTAATATTCTTTTTTAATTAAAATGAAATTTTATTTTAATATTCCTATTAGGTGTTGGGCAGTTTTTTCAAGGGGCTTCTCCACCGTAAGTGTGTGCCGCTAGATCCCCCTATTGTTTCTCTATTTCCTTAGTTGTAGGCACTCGACTTCAGGGAGAAGTATCTCTGTTGGAGAGGTGATGTTCTTGGGAGACCTCTTGGTTCGGAGCTCTGTCTTCACTGAATGGTTGTTTAGCGGTGACATCGTCTGGTGTGGTGAATTTGGTTCGTCGGGAGAGATATTGGATAGAGGCCCTATCCTGGAGATGTGTTTCTTCTTCATTGGAGAAGAGAAGACTCTAGGGTTTCAGTTTTAGAAACGCCTCAGCTTTCGATGATTTCCGACCGCGACAGAGATAGATTGAATACAAGAGGAGCTGTTGTTAAGCTTCTGCGGTGGAGGAGACGCCCTCAAGCTCACGGTGAGACAACTGGTTTGGTTCTTGAAACCATATGATGCAGAAGTGGCTCGCCCTTGCTGATTGGCGATGGAGTCATCCCTGACATTGTCCTGATCCATGTTTGAAGCCATATCATGGATGGATTTCTAGCTCTTGATCTCCGCGATGAAGAAGGACGAGCTGTTCCACACCTTCTGCAGAACACTAGTGTAAGTCACATCGGATCTGGACAAAGACTGTGCCTCTTGGACCATGATGACTCATCTGGACAGCGGTGAGGGTTTTGGACTACAACAACGATCTTGGACAAAGGCTTCGTTTTTTTTGGGAAAGCGACATTGAGCCAGGGCAGCAGTGCCAAGCATGAAGCCGATGCAAATCATTTGAGAGGAAGGCATCAAATTCATTCGATGTTGGATATGAAAATATGTCTGGAGGATCCAGACATGATCCCAATGATGTGTAGCGACTTGAGCATGGAGATTCAACCCTAACAAAGGTGATACCGAACCCCTGGAAAGGGGGGTTTCGGTCCAGTTTATTTCTTTATCGATTTTGATTCTTGCAAGTGTTGTCTTGTTCATTACCGTGTAATTTCCCTATATTGTCTACTTTTGATGTTCATGTACTCCTTTTGTTCTTAGTAAAATAACCCGCGAAGATCATGCACCGTGCACATAGCCCAAATGGCCAAACCACATAAATCTTGTTGTCCTTTTACTATTTTTATTTCTGTATTTGTTTGACTTGTATTCACTGATCGATGGTGCTTCTTGTTTTAATTTAAATATTCCATCCTCTTATATCTCTTTCATTGAATTTAACTAGTACTTGTCTGTGCATTCGCACGGTGATATTGTTCAACGATTATTTTCAATGAGAGGTTACTCTTTTTCAATTTTAATACCGTTCATTAATATTGAGTATATTTAAATCAAAATTTAGAAGTACATAACATTGGAATAAAAGTGGCAAAAATATGGAGACATCATCAATATAGAAGAAAACATTTAAGGATAAATATAAAGGAATTAAATTGTTTAGAGGAGGATGGAGATTTGAATTACATGAATGAACTACATTCGAAAAAACATTCAAAGAAATATTTTTGGTTTTGTAGAGTGAAATAAAAATTAATAGAAAACTAAGATAGAAGTATCATATTTTTTTATACAACTTAAAGAATTGGTTGGACATCATTAGTTTAGTAGAAAACAATTAGGATAATTTATAAGGGAAAAAATTTAGTTTTAGTATGAAAAATTCAAATACAAGAATGAAATCATCGTTTAAAAGGATAATTCAATTTTTGATCATTCGGACAATTAATGATGGATTTGAGGAAATAAAACCCTCAAATGAAACAATAAACAAAAAATATATAGAATAAATGATTCTATTGAAAAGCGTTATATATTAAGGTAAACACATAACACGTATCACTCAAAGGACATTTTGCGAACAAAATAAGCGATATAATGACAAAAAATATAAATACGAGTCAACTCACATTTAATAAAATTAAATGAAACTAATAATTAAAATGAAATAAAAAGATCCATAACATCAAAATACACCACTTCTCCCCTATTCCATGATTATTTTTCTAAAAATAGTAGAGGGACCTCACCCTATCACCATTTAAGTAGGATTGAGACCATTCATTCTAAAATTGGCGGTGTTCATTGAATTCCTGCATTTTACTTTAACTATAGTATAATTATTTGTCGTAGTTGAATATAAAATGAATGATCATCATAAAAAAACTTCAAGAAAATATAGCTCTTGTTGTACATAGATTATTATTTTTTACTATAATTTTTGGAGAATTATGTATAACATTCTATAATTTTAGGGGAATTATGTATCACATTCTTTTTGGTAGTTCATAGTAGAGATTAAAGTTACCATCTAACGTAGCGGGGGGGGGGGGTTATCTGATCCCTTTGCATAATCATATTTACTATTACATGGTGATATTTAATTTATTTATATAATATGTTATATTTATATTTATATCTATTCTATTTTTAAAAAATAATGAAAGTATTTTTAACCATGCCACAAATTAAAATAATCACCAAAATTCAAATCATGTGATATTTCCACACATTATGCTTGTCCTCCATGCATGTAAATCAAATACATTAATTCCTAAGCCCATGAAAATTGATCAATTTTTAAGATCTTATATAATGCACGGATGATAAAAATCGAAGTATGTTCGAAAACTCTTTATATATCACCCACAGATCTAATTCTACAGCTCTATTGACTTTTCTCTTAAGATCAGTATCCCATAATGGAGAATAATCCCACTGAATCTCCCCATAATCTTTTGAAAATACCACCTAGACAAGGCTTGTAAAATCTGTTCAAAAGATAGTAGTTAGTAAAATTTGACCCAAAAAAACTAAAATTAAAGTCACATAAACGCGTTGATGAAATTTGAACAAAAAAACGCCACATTAACCTCCTAATGATGATAGAAAAAAATGTATAGATCACACTTTATAATATAATTTCTCCTCAAATTATAAATTAGGAAACAGAAGGAAAATAATGGCGCAGAAAACTAATATAGGGGGAAGAAACTAAGTAACAAAACTACATGAAAATGAACACACCCAACCAACCAAACCACCCAACCAACATAAGCCACAATAAAAATACATGTACTGAAAATTTTCTTGAATTCTAAAATGATATCAAAAAACATTTAACCTTTTCATACTATGAAAATTCTCTCAACCTACACTATTGATTACATGGTTTTTTGGGCATGTTGAATGTAAAGTGAATGCAAGTATAGTAACCATGCAATGACTGGTATGAAATGTAATGTTTAAATTTCATTTAATGTAACAATAATGATAAAAATATATTCACTTTTTTGATAAGGAAATTTCAATTTCAAAATTATCATTCAATAAGAAAGGTAAATTAAATTTGTTGCAATAGATATTACATCACATAACCAATTGAAAATTACTGCTTGTTTGGTAGTAAATGAGAAAGAGAAAGTGAGACAGATAGAAAAAACTGCAAACCAAATACAAGGAAAATGTTTTCAACTTTTCATTCCATTTACTCTAATGATTTTTATTTAACAAACATGTACTCATCGGATGAAAATACATACCATTATAACTAATTACCTCTGGAAAATATATGTTGAGATAGTTGAGAAAAGAAATGTACTTGGGACTCCTAGATTGCAATCTCAATGAAATGACTCATGGAGTAGTATAACTTCAGTTGACCCTGGGAATGTTCCCATAGAAGTAATTCATTGTTCCATTACAACTATCTACAACATCAAGCAGCGGAACATTATCTATTATTAACTGGTAAAACTGATGAATTCCTTTAACTTAAACAGTTATAGGGGTAATAGGGTTTGGCGTAACCCATGAATGCATGACAACATATGTTTTATTAGCAGTGATGACATGGAAGACTATTTTTTCAGGTCTATGAGATGAGTGCACATCAGAAGCAATGAAAACTGAAGAATCCAGAATGTTAAGTGGTAGTGGTATTTCTCTTAGAGAAATGAAAAAAACTCTGAACAATCCAAATATTTGTGTGCATTTGAATGAGGAATATTCATTAGTAATGAGCATATAATGAAAGTGGGTACCTCTAGGAATGGGAATTGATTCTAAGTTCTTGTTTTACAAGTCAACCAATTTGGATTCCTTAAATTCCTTTTCATGCAACTATATCTACACTAAAAATTCAAATATATTGGCATGGAAGGTTGGAATAAATACATGCATGCATGAAAACATACATATGTATGCATGTAAGTATAAAGAGTATAAGGAGGGGTAGAGGGGGAGGAAAAAATTGATTTTCAGATAAAGAGATTCTAATTTCTTTTAATAAAGAAAGTAAAGCATCCTACAGTTCTATTCAATAAGTATTTTTTTTATAAAAATGTGACTTGAATCCATTAAAATCGATGAAGACATAAAGGTGATGCTAATAGACCATAAGACACTAATGGATCCTGTAGGCTAAATAAAGTGAAACATGAAGTTATCTTCAACCAATAATGAAAAGATGACATTAAAAGGATAAGATTTCTGGTCATGAATTTATGGAGCTATGTAGAGATCCATCCCAATTTTCAAAACATGAACAACATGATTAAGTCCATCACATTGAGAGATGAAAAGATGAAACAAATAATTATTCTGGAAAATTGAATAAACTTACAAATGATGTGGTGTAGGATTGCCTTGTACCAACTTCAAATGAACCATCACTTTTTCCATGAAAAAACCTGTTGTTCAATGCAAAACAATATTCTAAAATCAATTGAATTAACACATCAAAACCTATAGAAAGGAAAAAACACAAGTAAGCCTTTGATAGAACACAAATGAATAAAAAAATAGTTTGAATTTACACATAAAAGTTGTAGTAAAGAGAAGAAAGTTGTGACAGTACCATCACAATCAGGTACCAACTTCATTAGAACTAACATTTTCCCAAAAAAACATGTTTTCAATGAAAAACCATCTCTGTAAATCCATAAAAGAAACACAACGCAAACTATACAAAGAAACAAATCCCAGTAAGTTTGCATTAGGGAAAAAATGAATAAAAAAATCTAGTATAATTGAACATGTTCCCAATACCATGATTAGAGTATATAAAATGTATACACTAAAGACAAATAATCCTTAGAATGTGTTTTTATTCACTGTAAGGGTTGTTCTCTACCAGTTATAGTTGTTTAATATTATGAATCGAATGTAAACCCTGCTAATTATGAATGGTCAATAAATAAAGGCAGAGAAGATTTGACATTTGTACTTGGGATTATTTTAATAGGAAAAGGTAATATGAATGTATCATTACCGTTTGATAAAATACAATGAATCATAGATACACAAAAGGGATCGGTATTGAAGAATAGTAGGATGACGTATCTGTTGTAGAGAGGTTGGTATGTAGGATGTCTAAAGAATGTATGGGTGATAGTAAGGTGGTTTGTGAGGTGGTTGTCACGGGTCGTAAGCAATGGTTGTCACTACAGCTGGTAACGTTAAGGGTTTGCAGGAGGTGAACCAAGGATAAGCCGAGTGAAAGTCTCCTACATGTTCTTATAGTCATGAATAACTGGCAGATGCATGTAGTTATCCTAAAATATTGGTTTATGTATATTATCTCATATGAATCATATTAAAATGTTTTTAGTCCATAAAAAACAATATATAGTGGATTCGATAGTTAAAAAAATTACCTACAATCATATGTTGGACGGTAAGGGAGGTTTACTCTACGATTTTAGGACAAATTACCTGCATTCATATAGTGTGTAACTGCAACTAAAAAATGATGGACATAAGGGAGGTTAATTCCAGAATTTTAGGAAAACATACATGTTGTGGAGATCTGGACATGTAGGATATCTGAAGAAGGTTTTTAGTGCATAGAAAACAATATATAGTGGATTCTAATACAATATAAGGTGATTCTAAGAGACCAAAAGACTCTAATGGATCTAGTAGGATAAATATATTGAAACATGATGTTATCTTCAACCAATAATGAAAAGAAGACATTACAAGGATACAAATCCCAGTCATGAATTCAAAAAGAAAAGTAGAGATTCATCCCAGTTTCCCAAACATGAAGAACATGATTAAATCCATCACATTGAGAGATGAAAAGGCTCAAATAGATAATCACTATGGAAAATTTAATAACCTCACATATGATGCAGTGTAGGATTTCCTAGTACCAACATCAACTGAACCGTTAGTTTTTCCATGAAAAAAACTTGTTCTTCGATGCAAAACCATATCCTGAAATCAATATAATTCACACATCATAAACCATTGAAAAGAAAACACACCATTAAACCGTCTTTAGACAATAAATGATAAAAAAATATAGAATGCATTTACACATAAAATTAGTAGTAAAGAGAAGAAATTTTTGATAGTACCATCACAATCTGGAACCAAAATAATATGGATTGACACCATACTAAGAAAAACATGTTCTTCGATGCAAAACCATCTCCTGAAATTAATAAAAGCATCATAGTGGAAACCATACAATGAAAAAAATTACTGTAAGTTTACATGAGAGAAAAACTCTGTTTATGTTCAATCACTTGAATAACCCTTTCAGACCACTCAAACTCCTCCCATTCAGATGTTTGATTATCATAATGAAACAAAACTATTGCAAAGTTTTATGAGAACTACAAGAAAAGTGTCTTCAATCATACATACAATGTGTAATTATTTTTAAAATTCTATTGGTAATAGAAATGACATTTTTAACTATTGCATCAATATTATAATCATAAGGCGAAGCTCAATTTTCTACATCAAAATCTTGAACTCCTTTGTATTCATCCCAAATAAATATATAATCATATGAAGAAATGATATCAGGATGAATAAACCTCTTGGAATACCACCTAATAGGGTTCAAAAAATTAATATAAAACACCCACAATACAGAACAAATGATTATATATTATTGGTTGAAATAGTCAAATATTAAATATTGCTTACAATTTTATTTGTTTATGTTCACTCACATGAATATCCCTTTGAGAAAACTCAAACTAATCCCATTTAGATGTTCTATTATCATAATGTAGAAGAAAATGATTTAGGTTTTGGAATATGTAGTTAATCTTGTACCTGATGTGTGAATAGGTGATGTGGGAAGTGAGCTGAGAAGATATAATCACAGGCATAAAATTAATCCCAATAGAAGTTTGCTATTTTCAAACATTACATGAAAAAACAGATAACTAAATCTTAACCCGAAGTAATATGTGAAATGATATGAGAAATTTAGAATCAAGGAGTTAAGTTTTGGAATAGGTAATTAATCTTGTACCTGAACTACAAAGCTGATGCGGGAGGGAATAGGAGATGCAACGCATAGTCGGAGTAAGCAATCCGAGAAGAAATAATCACAAAACTGAACTGCAAAGTAGATGTGGGATAGAATATGGGTTACGATCTATAGTCGGAGGTGGTGAGCTGATAATAAATGAAGACATACCTTATGTTCGAAGTAGATGAGGAATTAAAGAGGGGTTGTGATGATTGGAGAAATCCAGAAATATATATGCATGGTTAATAGGGAAAAAATTAGATATAATGAAAAAGACAACCCCCTAAAAAAGGCAAAATAGTGTTAAAATAGTGTTAATTTTTTTATGTTAAACACTAAAATACAAAACTCAATCCATCCTTCATCTTTCGTAATCATTTTATTCTAAAAACATCAACACCTCAAAGCAACTGGTTCCCAACAAAATGCCTGTGTATATTAAAAGTGCACAACATGACAATAGTGAATGGAAACATATATACAATGAAAAAATGGGTTCCCAACCTGAGTTCACTGAGGCATTTTATAAATCATGTCCAGTGCGATCAACTCCAAGCCTGATCCAAAGTGTTGGAGAACCTTGAAGCCCCATCGTCATCTTAAATCTGTGTAACAGGAAACATGTAGTTAGAAAGAAAAAAATTCCTCTTGACCAACGCTACATACCTCATCATATGTTCTACAGTTAGCAACAGCCTGGCTACTACAACTTAGCAGGAAAGAGTACTATGTCCTCCCTAATAATGGAAACACATACAGCCACCAGTGTCATATACAACATCATAATAATAGTATGGCTATATATTCTGGGATGTGATAAGTGCATGGTTTACCTCATCATTCAAGGCTGTGATTGTTGTAGGAATTACCTCAATCCTGGCTCTTATCAGTGCAGTTTGATGGAAATCATTTAGTACTTCCATTATTCTCCATCAACCAAAAATATGATTTGAGATAAATAAAACTAAATATCAATAGTGATATAACATTATAGTTTTGGAATCAATCCTTAAAGATGATTCATTCCATAGAAAAGACCAAACCACGAACAAACTCACATTGAATACAATGAACAAACTAACAGTGAATACAACATAATATCATTGAACAAACTAACTGTGAATAAAACATATTAACATTGAACAAAGTAATACTGAAATTTAGAGCTCTAGGTGGTTTAGTAGTGGGTCGAGGTTATAAAAGAGTAAATGCAAGTTTACCATAGATAGTGGAAATTAAAATCACCAGCAGATGGTGGAGTCTGAATCTATAGAAGGTGTGAAGGCGGCGTAGGACGAGGCGGAGCAGATGGAGCAGGCAAGGAGGACGGAGGAGATGTAGGCGGAGGCCTTAGGCTGAAACTGAGGTGCAAAGGCAAGCGGCAGAGGGAGAACGCGAGCGACGGAGGGAGAACGCGAGCGGCAGAAACTCCACTAGGTGCGGAGGGAAAACACGAGCGGTGAAGGGAGAACGTGAGTAATGGAAACCCGACATGGTGCGGAGAGAAAATGCAAGCAGTGAAGGGATACAGTCACGATTTTGGAGTGGGGGAAACCAATTTGAGATTGCAAGCAGAGGCGTGGTTGGAGAGGCGAGTCGGGGAGGAAGACGAGGATATTTGGGAACCCTAAAAAAACGAAGGAAAATCGGTAGCGGGAAGAGAAACATGAAGCTCGCTGCATAAACCCTAAATTGGAGGGAGGTAGTGGAAGGAGGTAGCGGAAGAGGGTTTCAGATGAAATCAACGAATGAATAGGAAGAGGTGGAGGCGGAGGGATTGGCAGAGGCCGCGGGCGATCAAGGATGAATAGGTGGAGGCAGAGCAGAAATGGATTAGAAACTAATCGCAGCGGATTGAGTTAAAATTTCTCGGAGTTAATTTTTTTTACGAACAGATTTTGAAGCTGTCTATACATATAAGAGATCAAGTTTAAAGGTATTTATATTTTATTTAATTTAATATTTATTTCATTTTTTATATTTATTTCATTTTTTATATTAATTTTAATTATTGTTAATTAGTTGTAATTAAATTAGAATTATATTTTTTTGTTATCAGTATTTATTTGTATTAATGATTTGAAATTATTAGTGCTAATTATTAATAATTAGTGTTAATTAAGAATTATTAACGATAATTAGTAATAAATATAAATAATTAGCAGTAATTAATAATTTGTAGCGGTAATTAGTAGTAATTAATAGTAATTAACACAAATTAGTAATAAATAGCGGTAATTAGTAATAATTAGGAATAAATAGTAATAATTAGTAAAAAATAATAATAAATACTAATAATTGGTAATAATTACTAATAATTATTAATAATTACTAATAATTAGTAATAATTACTAATAAATAGTAATAATTACTAATAATAACTTATAAGTAGTAATAATTATTAGTAAATAGTAATAATTACTAATAAATAGTAAGAAATAGTAAAAAATAGTAAAAATAGTAAAAAAAATCAAAAATAGTAATAAATACTAATAATTAGTAACAAAATAGTAATAAATAAAATAAATACTAATAAATACTAATAATTAGAAATAATTAGTAATAATTAGAAATAATTAGTAATAATTAGTAATAATTAGCAACAATTAGTAATAATTAGCAACAATTAGTAATAATTAGCAACAATTAGCAATAATTAGCAATAATTAACAAAAAATACTTATAATTATCAACAAATACTAATAATTAGCAACAAATACTAATAATTAGCAACAAATAATAATAATTAGCAACAAATACTAATAATTAGCAACAAATAATAATAATTAGCAACAAATACTAATAATTAGCAACAAATACTAATAATTAGTTATAAATACTAATAATTAGTAATAAATAGTAGTAAATAGTAATAAATAATAATAATTAGTAAAAATAGTAATAATTAGTAATAAATACTAATAATTAGTAATAATTAACAATAATTAATAATAATTAGAAATAATTAATAATAATTAGTAACAAATTGAACGAATTAGTAATAAATTGAAATAATTAGTAATAAATTGAAAAAAATAGTAATAAATAGGGATAATTGTAATAAATTGTAAGAACTTGGTATAATTTCTAGTGGATTGACGACACTCCTTTTTTTCAACTCACTAACTACAAACATTATGAAAAATGTGCTCCTCCGTATGCATATCCAATATCGTATGCATGAAATTGGATTTGTATTCGTAGGACCACATTTTCCAGATTATGTTTTAAGGTCGTGATAGTTGCGATAAGATGATTTGTTGATGAAAAGGGGGCTCTTTTGTTCGACGACTCATTTACTTGCATCCTGCTCACACTGAAATCACAATTAATAATCTGGTCGGAGGTACGCTTATGCATTCTCGTATGCATGAGAATGAATATGTGTACCTATGAGAAGATTCTTCATTGTGATTTCAATGTGAGAAAGTTGCAAGTAAATGAGCTGTCGGATAAAAGAGCAGCCACTAATCCACTGGAAATTGTGTCACTTGTAATTAGTGGTAATTAGTAAGTAGTTGTAATTATTTATCTTCTCTTTTTTGGATAGTGTTTTTCATATATCAAATTATTTCAAAACATTAATGATTTTATATTTTGTAGAAAAATATGGAACAAAGAAGTCGACAATAGTCATTATTAGATGATTTTGTTTGGATAAATCAGCGCAAAAATCTAAATGGTTCTTGTTTAAGTCCTGTATATATTGAGGGTGTTGAAGATTTCTTATCATTTGAATCATCAAAACCATAATTTGTTTTAGAAGGCACAATTAAGTGTCTTTATAAAAAATGTGCTCTGAGAATGTTTGACACATTTGACAACATTAGGGGACATCTCTTTCATTTTGGTTTTCAATCAAATTATGTTTTTTGGTATCAACACGGTGAACGAAGTTCCATAGAAGATACTAATAATTTGATTCCAGATCCGTCACAGTTTCAAAATTTAGTACATGATGTTGCAGGTCCATCTATTCAACAAACTAAAACTCAAGATGATATTGATTTAACTCCTGAGTTGGCACAATCTGAATTTTATGAGTTGTTGAGGTTTGCTGAGGATGGATTATATCTTGGATGCAAGATAAGCAAATTATAAGTGATTGAAAAAATTATGGCTGTTAAATCAAATAATGGAATGTTAAGCAACTGTTTTGATCAGATATTTTCTTTGGTTAAAACACTATTACCTGAAGAAAATGTGTTGCCTATAAATTACTATGAGAGCACGTAGATGGTTCGTAATCTTGGCCTTAGTTATCAGAAGATTAATACATGTTCAAATGATTGCATTATATATTATGGTGAAAACTAGTTGTTGGATAGTTCTCCCACATGTGGAAAATCGAGATATAAAGAAGCTTAATCGGGGAATTCTGGATCGATTTCTGTAAAACAGTTGGGATATTTTCCACTTACACCCAGGTTGCAGCATTTATTTATGTCTCAGAACACAACGACAATAATGTCATGACACAAAACTAAGATTTCAACCAGTAAAATCTTGAATCATCCATCTGATGGTGATTCATGGAAACATTTGGACCGAGTGCATTTGTCTTTTGCTTTAGAAGACCAGAACGTGCGATTGATCCTTTCTACTGATGGTTTCTGTCTGTTTGGTTCTTATGGTAGTCAGTATTCATGTTGGTTTGTCTTTATAACTCCTCACAATTTACCTCCATGGATGTTGATGAAGGAGCCTTATATATTTTTTAACTCTATTAATATTAGGACATCCGAAAAAGAATATTGATGTTTATTTGAAACCATTGATTGATGAGTTAAATTCATTGTGGAGTAATGATGTTAGTACATATGATGTTGGCACAAAACAACATTTCCCACTAAAAGCTGCATTGATGTGGACAATTAGTGACTTCTCTACATATGAAATGTTATCTGGCTGGATTACACATGGTCCGAAATCATGTCCTTACTGTATGAGAGACAATAAAATATTTATGCTCGTCAATGGAAAATAACCTTATTGTTTTGACTATCATCGCATATTTCTTCCAACCGATCATCCTTTTCGAATGAACAAATCTCATTTCAGAAAAGACACAATTGAAAGGGATGTATCTCCAAAAATAATTTCAAGTACAGAGTTAAAATCAGTTGTATTTTCATTACCTTCCATCACATTTGGACCAAAAATAAACCAACAGAAAATTAATGGCTTTAGGAAAGAACACAATTGGATAAAACAGAGCATTTTTTGGGATCCACCATATTGGTCTGATTTGTTGGTCCGCCACATGTTGGATGTCATGCATATTGATAAGAACTATTTTGATAATTTATTTCATAATGTTTTGGATACACCAGGTAATACCAAAGATTATGTAAAAGCATGATTATATCTTGCTCAAATTTGAATGTCACCAGAACTTGAATTGTTTGGAAATGTTAGATCACAGAGGTTAATGAATTGCAGATTTGAGACTTTTAGATGACTATGCTTTCAATTTGGACAGATGTGTTAGGAATGATCATATTACTGGATTAAAAAGTCACGATTTTCATGTTATAATGGAAAGACTTATGCCGATTGGATTAAGAGATTTGTTGAATTCTATGATTTGGGATTTGATAATAGACATATTATATTTTTTTCGAGACATTTGTGCGGCGACAATAGACTACGATGCACTAAGAAAACTGAAAGAAGATGTTGTTGTAATTATATGTAAACTGGAAAAAATCTTTCCGCCGTATTTCTTGGACTCAATGGAACATTTGATATTACATTTTCCACATGAAGCAAAATGTGGAGGTCCGATACAATTTCAATCGATGTACCCATTTGAGAGATGCATGTAGAAATTGAAGAAAAAAGTACGCAACAAATCATTAGTTGAAGGCTCAATTGTTGAAACTTATTTGAAAGAGGAAATTATTTTTTTATGCTCTCATTATTTTGAATCTGAATATCTCTCAAAACACAACCGCATGGGAACGAATGAGGGGAATGTTGATAATGAAATGAGAAATCATTTATCAGTTTTTAATCAGCCAGAGCTTGGCTTCGGTGGAGTTCATAAAAGATGACTTTCAGATGATGACCATCATAGAGATCATACATATGCTTTTCTCAACTGTGAAGAAATGAAACCATTTGTAATGTGAGTGATTCTATCACTTATTCTATAATTTATGATACATTAAGTAAACTTATTTTATTTGTAGGTTATATGATAATCATATCAAGAAACAGCTTCCATAAATTATAGTAGCTGCTCTTGAAGAATGTTGAATTTTTTTCTCAATGATCTCAAAAACTGGTAACATAAATTATTGATGGTTTAACATATCAATTCAGTTTATTATTTATTAGATTGATAATTATTTTAAAAAATTTTAGGTGTCAACATGCTGATAAAATTGATAAGTGACTGTGTATATTAAGTAACCCAACATCCAAAATGGTTAAATATTATAATGCATATGTGTTGAATGGTTTTCAATTTCATACACGTGCATACAGGGAATCAAAAAAAACAATAAACATTGGATTTTGTTTGAGAGGATTTGATCATAGAGAAGCTCAAGTTGACTTTTATGGCTTGTTGGATGAAATTATTGAAATATATTATCTAGGAAAAAATTACATAACGAAAATTTAAATGTCGGTGGTTGGATACTGAGAAATGATTGTGTGTTTATCCGACTCATGGAATCATTGATATTAAATATAAGTCTTCTTACAGTAAATGAACCATTTTTACTGGTTCAACAGACACATCAAATTTATTACACAAAGTACTGTGTTACTTCAAGAGACCTGAGTGATTGGTGGAGCATAATAAAAATAAAATTTTAGGAAAATCATTTTACTCAAAGTGAATGTGGTTTCACTGAAGTGCAATGAATTGAAATTTTTCAAGAGACTACTCAAAATCCATCTTTTTCACAGAGACATGAATATCGATGATGACACCCCACAATTAAGGGTTAATGGTGATGATAATGTTAATAATTTTACAAATGAATTTGAAATGACAAGAGATGATGAAACTGAAACACATATGGATATTAATGATGCCGAGGAGGAATACGAAGACATTTACATCGTCAGATATGAAGATGATTATGAAAGTGAACATTGACACAGTTAAATTCTAGTTATAATCATAACTAATATATATCTATATATAATAGTTATTTTTAACTATATACTAACAAAAATCATTTTGTGCTTCAGATTGACGACAATCTATTTCGTCAGTTGCTGGAGTCTGAGCTACCTTTGGATGAGGAGGATCTGGGATCATCGGACCCTCAGCCTACTGGTGGTTCAAGGGGTACGTAAAGGGGGAACGATCTTGAACGACTGATGATTACTGACCCTATTTCCGAGTGATGTTCACGTCTTGGCTTCGATCCACACATGTGGAGGTATGATAACCTGTGTATTTTAGTTAAATTTCATTAATTTATTTATATACTAATTGGATGATTATTTGTTCTTTTTTTACAGTTTTGCGCATATAGTTGTTGGACATGGGAGCACTATCTTGTGCAATTGTTTTTCTCAGTCATGGATCACATGGGAACAGTTCCTGTTTATGTGCAGCACGACATGTTCGATTATTGATTGGTACGTAAATAAATAATATTTATTTTGAAATTTATTTCATTAATAACTTGATATTATAAATTATCTGTAGGGTTTATGGTATCCCATCGATAATAGCATGCGTGACGCTATCCACGCGGCATGAGAGACGTCTATGCGTGACCTTTTCTATATATTTTTTCACAATTTGAGAAGGACGACCATGAAGAAAGTAGGAGCGACAATATTTAATGAGTCTTGTAGAGCACACTGACCAGAGTACATTTCATCTCACATTTGGGATGAATTATGTTCACACTGATTGAGTGGTGGATTTTAGAGGAGATTTTCATTGGGCCAACAGAACCGGGGAAGACAGGAGGTGACACATCAAGTCGGTAACCGTACATTCAGTACACATAAAGAGCATCTGGTAAATATTTTTTTTAAATATTCTATATAACTTTAAATATAAATAGTTTATTTTATATTCATATAGGTAGTCTAGTAGCCCAATATTACGGAGTACGACGTTTATCAGAGGATGTATAGTGATCCAGCCACTGGAGAGATTAGAGGTGATCGCCAACATCAGATTGTGGTCAGTATTATTTTTTTTCAGTTTGAAAATTATTTGCATATAATATTATCACTATTTTAATTTCAAATTGGAACTGAAGGAGTCATATGAGACCGCACTTTCTTATACACGGGTTGAGAGTCAGGTCGAGACGACTGATCAGACTAATGCCTACCATTTTGATGAGGCAGAATGGATGCAGGCGACCTGGTATGCCTTCAAGAAGGGTCGCGTAGTTGGTATCAGCTTTTGATTGACTCTTGGGACTTATTTTGGTACTGCTACGATGTAGGTGTCTAGCTCGAGAGGAGCTCGTGGAGAGGCATCATCTTCTGACTCACAGTATCAGGAGCAGCTATTAGCTCAGAGTGAGCTTATAGAGAGTTTGCGTAAGGAGCATGAGGAGATGTGTTAACAGCAACAACAACATGAGGAGGAGCGCTGACGACAACAACAACAGTATGAGGAGCATATGCGTTGATGGCAGCAGTTGTAGCATGATCAGATAAAGTACATGCGCCGTCTTACTCGTAGTTTAGGGATGAATTTTCTTCCACCATCACCTTCAGCTCTTCCACATTCTCTAGAAAACCACCCCCTAATGATTTTTTTGTCATGTTAAAAACATTTGAATTCAAAGTTTGTTGTAATGTTAACTATTTACAGTTTTTCTTTTATATTGGTGCGAATATTGCATAATTTAATTTTTATTTTATTTTTTTTATTTTTAATATTTCATTATTTTAGTATTTATTATTAGTATTTTTTAATGTTTGTTTATTTTAATAATAATAATAATAATAATATTTTTTATTTTTTTTATTTTTTGTGAATATTGAGAATTTTATTATTTTATTATTTTATTATTAATTTAATATTATTAAAATTATATTTTCATAAATATTAAAAATAATAACATTATTATATTATTAGTATTATTTATCATTAATATTATAATAATATTTTTTTATATTATTAATATTAGTATTATTATTATATTATATAATATTATTTATATTAATAGTATTATTATTATTATTATTATTATTTTCTAATATTAATTTATCATAATTTTATTGAATATATTTTTGTATTAAGTGTTTACGAGAGGACCTTTTGCAATGAGTTCCCGCCGCAAATACTTTTTTGTGATGGGCCCGTCGCAAAAAATACTATTTGTGATGCCGTTTTCTGCGATGAGCTATTTGCGACGAGTCCCCTTTGTAAAATCTCATTTGCGATGGGATCCCGTCGCAAATAACCCGTCACAAATAGCCCAAATTCTAGTAGTGGTATTAAGGTCTAGGAAAGATCTAGTGTCTCTAGTGTCTTCCTTTTGCTTAGGAGATGAGCTTATGCAAGCTTTGTTGTGTTCCTATACGTCATTTTGGATTATTTTCTCCAGGTATGGTCCTGTAGCGAGTTCATTGTTTAGGTTTGGGTTGTTTTTGGGTGCAATGTCACTAGACTGATCACCAAGCTTCTATGTTTGATGTTCGACCCTCTTTAGCAGCTATATTTGGTATACAAGGAACCGTGTGCTATTAATAAGTATGTACTAGGATTTGTGTCCCTTTAGTGGCTAGTTTTCCCTAGTTTCTAGATGGATCAAACCCTTTGTTCTCATGTATTAGAGTTGTCCTAGGATGTTGGGACTACTTGCACGTGTCCTTGAAGTTTCCCTTCTATTTGAGGATATATCCTTTTGGTTTTTATTTAGAAGGTCGTCTCCTTGGGCATAGATTATAAATCCATATTTTAAGGATCTTCTGGTGCCTTGCATCAAGATTATTTCTTTTAGAGTTTTCAGGCAGCATGTCTCGGCTTAAAGCCGATAGTGCTTGGTGCTTCAGTCCTCTTATGTTTTTATGGGTTCAGGTGGGGATATCTTTCAGTTGTTTTCCTTTACTATGAATGCTATCTCTATTTCTCTCTCAACGTTGCTTCCTTTTCTACTGTATTGCATGCTTGCACTGTTTTCTACTGATTTTTAGTTCTTTGTGATTTCTATGTGTAATGGCCCGAAATTTTGAATAAATCTTGTTTCCTAATTTTGTGTGTTATTTTATTTTTTTATACTCAACAAAACTGTTTCATTTGATAACATGAGTATAATTAAAATGAGACCGTTGGGTTTTGACTGTTATATGACCATTGGTCAATATGACCGCTGGAAACTAAACATTTCGATTATTGTCTCTAAATACATGTAATCTTGGTTAATTAATATAGAAAGAAGATTCGATGGCCTCACCCAGTAGTCTTGGACCGATCGAAGCCCATCTAACAAAACATGGGAAGGAGGTAGCACCACTGGGCTTTGCTCTGGACCAAACCCAAGTTGAACTTCATTGTGTGAAGCTAGAACATAATTGTCTTCGCGAGAAGTTCAAACTGATAGAAATTACTACTCATGCGATGTTGGTCGAGCCTCCCTCAGATTCTCTCACCTTAGCACACCTTACACTTAGGTCCTATGCTGGTGTGATAAGTGGCTATGTAAGGAGACCATAACTGCCTTGTGTAATCCTTTGTTTTAAATAATTTTTTTGATTTCTTCTTATGATGAAATTTATGAATTTTCAAATGTCCGGATAAATATAGTGTGCATATTTTTGGTAAATTTTAGAGAAAGGATATTTTAAAAAAATGTTTATGTAAACCTTAATTAATTAATTTTTTTTAATGATTTTCAAAAAATGGTCTTCTACAATTATGTTCAGTATGAAATTTAGAGTCTAATAAGATCAACTTAATTTTTGATGAATAGTAAATTATGAATAGTGATTTTATGCTTAGGATTAGTAATGTGACCAAATGGATTATTAATATCACTTAAAGAAAGTATTAATATAATCTAGGCACCTTGATTAATTAATGTGATTCAATAAAATGGTTAAATAACGGTTTCATAAATTATTAGTCCAGTATTAGTTTTTTTTCGGGTGAATAGTATTTTTTAATTAAAAATTAAATTAAAATTTTTAAAAAATTATTTTTATAAAATGGATTTCAATTTTTAACTCATAGCATCGATATTATGTTATGATAATTTTTGGGGATTTTTCTGAGAGTTGAATTTTTTATGAATAGTGAAAATACAGTTTTTAAGTTACGGGTGTTTAATGACATCATTAAATGATGTATTAAGTAATTAATCAATATGGTCGACTTATGAATAGTAATATAAGGTATGAGGTGTCCCAAGTGTCCAATAACATGGGCAAATACCATGGGGAAGCCCATGGTTTTTCCAAAACCACCAATGAGGTGTCCCTTGGCCATTAATGCCTTGTCCCCTCACTTTCCCTATAAATACCAAGACATCCTATCATCCATTCGACTCCCAACTCTCCCCCAACGAAGATATAGTCTCCTTTCCTCCCAAGGAGTCCTCCCAAGGTTACCTCAAGCCCTCAAGGTCCCAACCATTGAGTTTTAAGAGTTACGTTTTAAGGTAAGGGATCCAACCTCCATCTTTCTTTTCATGTAATCTCTTTTATGTCATTTCTTTTATGCTCCATGATATTATGTTATAGGATGATCTTTTATATTACTTTTAATGACCTTTTCATGTTCATATGATGAGATACCCTCTCTTTCTCTCATCAATTCGTTTTAATAAAGTTTAAGTGACGCCGTTAGGCTGCCGAATTTTTAAGGGATTCTTTCACCCTTCTCGTTTTCAAGATCTATTTTAATGTCAAGTCTTTCATGTTCTTTTTTATTATGTTGGGGTATGATATATATATCTATCATACTGATATTTTATGTTCATATGATTAGAGACCCTATTTTATCTCTTCAATTCAGTATTTTGAAGTTTTAAGTGGCGCCATTAGGCTGCCGAATTTTTAAGGAATTCTTTCACCCTTCTCGTTTTCAAGATCTATTTTCATGTCAAGTCTTTCAAGTTCCTTTTTATTATGTTGGGGTATGATCACTATATCTATCATACTGATATTTTATGTTCATATTATGAGAGACCCTATTTGACCTCATCAATTCATTTTTTTGAAGTTTTAAGTGACGCCGTTAGGCTGCTGAATTTTCATAAGAGAAATCTTATTTTTTGTCTTCCTTCAATGTTCTTCAATTCATATGTCATGTCTTTCAAATTTCATTACCATGTTCTTATATCCATTATATTCTATCCCTATACTGTGTTGTGAATCATTTATGAGTGGGTGACTCATGTCCCCTCTCTTTTCAATGTTTTATAAAACCCGGTAACATAGTCGTTATGCTGTAGAATTTTCGTCTCAAAATGTCTCTCTCTTTTTCTAAAATTATTTTAATTTATTAAGTGAATACTCAAAGCACTTTTTCTACAGGGGTATTCACATATATATCAAAATTTTCTATTTTAATTCTGGGATTTACATACACGAAACCCGCTTTCCCTTTCTGTGGGTTTAAAGTGACATAAAGATCATGTCTTTAAAGCAGTTTTTAAAACTTTATGATTATGAAATGAAACCCATTTCTTTTATGATATATGGGTTGTTTATGAAATTATTTATGATGATATACATGGATCACATGATAATAAAGAAAAAATTAAGGGTGTTCCCTGATAGCGCTCCAATGCATTGGGTAAATACTTAATCTCTAGAGATGACCATTTAGACTGATACCTTGGTGAACAACCTTGGTAATTTTTATTGACACCTTGGGGATGGACCTTGGTGAAATAGAAATGATTGTCTTTGTAAAATGTTGTAGCCACATCTTCATGTTATGAAATATGTTATTTTTTTATGATATGCCTCATGATTTATTTCTCATGCCTTAAAGTTCTTTTTCATGACATTGTTGATGTATCTCAAGTTCACATGTTAAATGTTTCCCCTTGTTTCCCTTACTGGTCCTTCTGCTCACCCTTTCTTTTAATGTATGTCCCCAGGTTATGAGATGCAGTAATGAACCTAGGATGAATATAAGGAGAAGTATTTCAAGTGTTTAAGAAGAATGTTTTATGTTTTCATGTTTTAAGTTCCTGGTTTCCAAGACACTAAACCTTAAAGATCCTCGGTTTTGTAAAATGTAATGAAAGTTTATGTGATAAAAAGGTGGGGTGCTATAGTTGTTATCAAAGGATGGTTTAGTTATTTGTGGAAATTAGGATATGAAAACTCTATGAAGAACCCTATAGAAAATTTTAAATATAGGAAATCTTCCTGGTATTTTGGTGTGTATTGAGTAAGGGGTTGCCAAGCAAATACATCCTTGTCTAGATATGAGTAGGTAGAGGTGGCTCTGGCACAGATGTACATAGGGGTAAAACCTAAAAACACCGCTTTGAGATAGACTTGAATGGGAACTGGTACACGAAAACGGGCCTTGCTGCACTCTTGGTTACGACACTCCTGGGGGATATGCTTTGGTAAATTCATAAGCTTAGTATGAACCATTATTAAAGGAACAAAGATAAAATAAAATAAAGATTCACATAAGAATATATGATCATGGATAACCTAGATTGGGACCTAGGGGATCACAAGTTAGGGTATAATTTTCTTCTACAAGTTTATCCTTCTATGCTTTAAGTTTCCTTTTCATGGTAATTGGCTAAGTATTTAAGCCCCCTAATTATACGTTCTTTTCTTAGTTAATGGCGAGAAATGGAAGAGCATGTCCCAACAACCAATGTGATAGGAAATGTGATGATTTCCCTATTAATGTGATAGAGATGATGAATTATTAAGTTGAACATATTGTGATTATTCCAAACCAGCTATCAAAAATCACAATTAATAATTGGTACCTAGTTGAATGCCCAAATTCATCAAGGAAGAAGAAGACAAAGTCTCAAGGATGTTCTTATGATAATGTTGATAAGGGAAAGAAGACCCAATTTATTTTTTGCAAAAAGTGTGGGAAGAGGCACCAAGGAGAATGTCACAAAGGAATCAGGATATGTTTTAAGTGAGGGAAGATAGGGCATAAAGTATCCAATTTCTTTAAAAAAATGGATAATGTGATGAATGGAGATAAGGTTCGATATAATGTACCTTTTATATTTTGATGTCGTAAATGTGGAGAAGTTAGACATTATCCAAGGAAATTATCTCTTGGAATGGATGAGAAGCATGATGAGCATCAACAATATCTGAGGAAAAGGGAACAATGCAAGTCCTATGCTAAGATGGATCATGATGACTGAAGTACATGTAACTTCTTCGCAATAATTGTCTATGTCATGTTGTATTTTAGTTCGTGCTCTATGAGCATATCTTTTATGTTTTCTAAGATCATCGAGTCACTGCCTAAGATGATTTTATATCATTAAGGAAAACATATATTGTTATGTACCACATGTTGATGTAGTGAAGCTGTTCTCCTTAAAAAAAGAGTGATTAGGGGATTAAAAGGTTATTATTATTTTGGAAGACGTTCACTATTTTGGGAACCCTATTTGATTGAGGTAAATAGATTACTACGGTATTTTCTTTGAGGAGTAAAGGTTGACTTATATTTTGAAGAATCGATGAATTTAAGGTGGACTTATAGTAATTTAGGTTACATATGGAAATGATTAACCTATCTTGGGAAAAATGTGATTAGGTTAGTTACTATTGTTATAAGATGATAAGAGTGGTTGATGTTGTTTGAAGATGAATGATAAAGTCTATCTTGGAAGACAATGTTATGAGATCATTCTTATAATTGGGTTTCAATCTTAGTTTGGTTTATTTTGGGGAATTTTAAGGACAGTTATTTATGGAATGGTCTATGATGAACTTTGGGTAGTACCGTGGAACTTTGATGATTTAAAAGTAGTTTCCCTTCCTATGGGATTATTTCTTTTTGAAGAGTTGTTTTACCTTACCCTTTCTGTTTTTGGGATAATGTTTAAAGATAGAAGAAATTGATAGTTAATATTTTGTGGATTACGTGACTCTCAAGAAGATGATTCTTGTTTTTTGATGAGACCAAGTGTTTTTTAATGCTCATCGTTTGGAGAAAATATTAGTTTTGGTAGAAACTTATTAAAGGATGAAACTCTACTTGAAGGTAGGTATATTTCCTTATATTTTTGTTATAGGTAGTAAATTAATTCCTGAAAATTATGAAAAGGAATTTAAAAAAAAAACGTTGTTGGTTTACGTTTCCTACTAGGTAATTAAAGACCGTTTACACACATCATAAGTTTGTGGTTTTCTCATGGTTAACTTTCTCCTAATCATGTTTTCTATCACTCTCCCTCAAAACTTGACCCTTTACTTTCTCCTCCATGTCCATGTTTTCCTACATAGAATCCTAGTGTGGGTTAACTCGGGTGACCTTTGTACTTCCCTTTCTTTCTTTTAAAGTTATAGTTTTACTGACTCCTTTTCTGATGTGGGACTTTCAATGAAATTTCAAAACCCAATTTTAAAAATTGCGAGGACGCAATTTCTTAAGGGGGGAAGATTGTAACAACCCAAATTTTTGAATACATCTTGTTTCCTAATTTTGTGTGTTATTTTATTTTTTTATCTCAACAAAACTGTTTCATTTGATAACATGAGTATAATTAAAATGAGACCGTTGGGTTTTGACTCTTATATGACCATTGGTCAATATGACCGCTGGAAACTAAACATTTCGATTATTGTATCTAAATACAAGTAATCTTGGTTAATTAATATAGAAAGAAGATTCAATGGCCTCACCCAGTAGTCTTGGACCGATCAAAGCCCATCTAACAGAACTTGGGAAGGAGGTAGCACCACTGGGCTTTTCTCTGGACCAAACCCAAGCCGAACATCATCGTGTGAAGCTAGAATAGAATCACCTTCACGAGAAGTTCAAAATGATAGAAATTACTACTCGTGCGATGTTGGCTGAGCCTCCCTCGGATTCTCTCACCTTAGCACACCTTACACTTAGGTCCTATGCTGGTGTGATAAGGGGCTATGTAAAGAGACCGTAACTGCCTTGTGTAATCCTTTGTTTTAAATAAAATTTTTTATTTCTTCTTATGATGATGTTTATGAATTTTAAAATGTCCAGATAAATATAGTATGCATATTTTTGGTAAATTTTAGAGAAAGGATATTTTAAAAAAATGTATATGTAAACCTTAAATAATTAAAAATTTGTAATGATTTTCAAAAAATGGTCTTCTACAATTATGTTCAGTACAAAATTTAGAGTCTAATAAGATCAACTTAATTTTTGATGAATAGTAAATTATGAATAGTGACTTTATGCTTAGGATTAGTAATGTGACCAAATGGATTAATAATCTCACTTAACAAAAGTATTAATATAATCTAGGCACCTTGATTAAGTAATGTGATTCAATAAAATGGTTAAATAACAGTTTTATAAATTATTAGTCAAGTATTAGTTTTTTCAGGTGAATAATGTTTTTTAATTAAAAATTAAATTAAAAATATTTAGAAAATTATTTTTATAAAATGGATTTCATTTTTGAACTCATAGCATCGATATTATGTTAAGGTAATTTTGGGGGATTTTTCTGAGAAAGTTGAATTTTTGATGAATAGTGAAAATACACTTTTTAGGTTATGGGTGTTTAATGACATCATTAAATGATGTATTAATTACGTAATCAATATGGTCGACTTATGAATAGTAAGATAAGGTATGAGGTGTCCCAAGTGGCCAATACCATGGGCCAATACCATGGGAAAATACCATGGGCAAGCCCATGGTTTTGCCAAAACCACCAATGAGGTGTCCCTTGGCCATTAGTGCCTTGTCCCCCCACTTTCCCTATAAATACCAAGCCATCCTCTCATCCATTCAACTCCCAACTCTCCCAAAACGAAGATCTGGTCTCATTACCTACCAAGGAGCCCTCAAGCCCGCAAGGTCCCAACCATTGAGTTTTAAGAGTTACATTTTAAGGTAAGGGATCCAACCTCCCTCTTTCTTTTCAAGTAATCTCTTTTATGTCATTTCTTTTATTCTCCATGCTCTTATGTTGGAAGATGATCCTTTATATTCCTCTTACTTCCCTTTTCATGTTCATATGATAAGATACCCCCTCTTTCTCTCATCAATTCGTTTTAAGAAAGTTTAAGTGACGCTGTTCAGCTGCCGAATTTTTATGGGATTCTTTCACCCTTCTCGTTTTCAAGATCTATTTTAATGTCAAGTCTTTCATTTTCCTTTTTATTATGTTTGGGTATGATATCTATATCTATCATACTGATATTTTATGTTCATATGATGAGAGACCCTATTTTATCTCTTCAATTTAGTATTTTAAAGTTTTAAGTGGTGCCGTTAGGCTGCCAAATTTTTAAGGGATTCTTTCACCCTTCTCGTTTTCAAGATCTATTTTCATGTCAAGTCTTTCATGTTACTTTTTATTGTGTTGGGGTATGATATCTATATCTATCATACTGATCTTTTATGTTCATGTGATGATAGACCCTATTTGACCACATCAATTCATTTTTTTTGAAGTTTTAAGTGACGCCATTAGGCTGCCGAATTTTCATAAGAGAAATCTTATTGTTTGTCTTCCTTCAATGTTTTTAAATTCATATGGTATGTATTTAAAATTTCATTAACATGTTCTTATATCCATTATATTTTGTCCCTCTACTGTGTTATGAATCATTTACGAGTGGATGACTCGTGTCCCCTCTCTTTTCAATGTTTTCTAAAACACTGTAACTTAGTCGTTATGCTGCAGAATTTTCGTCTCAAAATGTCTCTCTCTTTTTCTCAAATTCTTTTAATTTATTAAGTGAATACTCAAAGATCTTTTTCTACAGGGTTATTCACATATATATCAAAATGTTCTATTTTAATTCTGGGATTTACATACATGAAACCCACTTTCCCTTTCTGTGGGTTTAAAGTGACATAAAGATCATGTCTTTAAAGCAGTTTTTAAAACATTATGATTATGAAATGAAACCCGTTTCTTTTATACTATATGGGTTGTTTATGAAATGATTGATGATGATATACGTGGATCACATGATAATAAAGAAAATTTAAGGGTGCACCCAGATAGCGCTCCAATGCATTGGGTAAAGACTTAATCTCTAGAGATGACCATTTAGACTGATACCTTCGTGAACAACCATGGTAATTTTTATTGTCACCTTGGGGATGGACCTTGGTGAAACGGAAATTATTGTCTTTGTAAAATGTTTTACCCACATCTTCAAGTTATGAAATACGTTATTTTTATTATGATATTCCTCATGATTTATTTCTCATGCCTTAAAATTATTTTTCATGACATTGTTGATGTATCTCATGTTCACATGTAAAATGTTTCCCCTTGTTTCCCTTACTGGGACTTCTGCTCACCCTTTCTTTTGATGTATGTCCTCAGGTTATGAGATGTAGTAATTAACCTAGTATGAACATAAGGAGAAGCCTTTCAAGTGTTTAAGAAAAATTTTGTATGTTTTTATGTTTTAAGTTCCTGGTTTCCAAGCCACTAAACCTTAAAGATCCTCGGTTTTGTAAAATGTAATGAAAGTTTATGTGATAAAAATGCGGGATGCCATACTATGAGTTTTGTTTTTCCACGTTGTTTTATGTGATGATGGTTACAACTATGTTTTTTTGGTATTGTACAAGCATTGGTGAGCTATTTCATGGACTTATGTTGGCATGTGATTTACCGGCCTGTGACTTCCTCCATGGAATCATATCAGATAGTGACCCAAGTAAGTGCAGGTGTGACCTTTATCATGCAGTTGTTTTGAATTATTCAGTTATGAAAATGTTTATCAGCTTTACAATATCATTAAACTTCAAGAGACATGTATCACCGTTGATACATAGCAGGGGGACTGTTTGGGTCATACCCTGTAGGTTGTTTTCTATTTAAGATATGCCAAAGTTAATGATGTTAGGTGGTGTAGAATCATCATGTGGTTTATGTTTTAATTTTCAAGGTGGAGAGTGTTATGTTGTTTTATATTAATTTTTTTTTTCTAAATTTTAATTTCCAAGGTGGAGATTTGTGAATTTTAATAATTTTTTTGTTAATTAAAATGAAATTTTATTTTAATATTCATGTTAAGTGTTTGTTTTACAACTGTCAGTAGGATTTTCTAGGAGGATTCTCCACCGTATGAGTGTGCTGCTAGATCCCCCTTTTTTTCCTCTATTTTATTTTTTGTAGGTGCTCAACTTCAGGGAGAAGTAGCTCTATTGGAGAGGCGATGTTCTTGAGAGACCTCTTGGTTTAGAGCTTGGTCTTCACCGAATGGGAGTTTAGTGGTGACATCGCCTGGTGCGATGATTCTGGTTCACCGAGAGAGAGATTGGATAGAGGCCCAATCTGGGGTACGTGTTTCTTATTCATCAGAGGAGAAAAGAGGCCAGGGTTTTGGTTTTGGAAACACCTAATATTTCGATGATTTTCTACCATGGTAGAGAGGGATCAAAGACAACAGGAGATGTCCTTCAGTTTTTGCGGTGGAGGAGACACCCTCAAGCTCGCAATGAGGCATCTGGTTCGGTTCTTGAACTCGTACGCCACAACAGCGGCTCATCCTTGCGGATTGGCGATGGAGTCTTCCCCGACTCCATCTTGATCCATGTTTGAAGCCTGATCATGGATGGATTTCTTACTCTTGATCTCTGCGATGAAGTAGGACGGGCTGCTCCACACCTTTTGCAGAACTCCAGTGTACGTCGCACTAGATCTGGATGATGACTATGCCTCTTAGACCATATTGGCTCATCTAGACAATGGTGAGGGTTTTGGACAGCAGCACCGATCTTGGACAACAACATCGTTTTTTTGGGAAATCGGCATTGAGTCAGGGCATCAGTTACAAACATGAAGTCGATGCAATTCCCTTGAGAGGAGGAAATGAGATTCATTTGATGTTGGATCTGATTTTTTTGGGGGATCCAGACTCCATCCCAATGATGTGCAGAAACTTGAGCTTGGAGATTCAATCGTGAAAAAGGTGATAGCAAACCCCTAGTAAGGGGGGTTTCGGTCCAATTTATTTCTTTTTCAATTTTGATCCTTGTACATGATGTCTTGTTTGTTACTGTGTAATGTCCCTATGTTGTCTTCTTTGGATGTTTATGTACTCCTTTTGTTCTTTCATAGTAAAAGAACCCTTGATGACGTTGGTAAAATGGTCGAATCACGTAAATATTTTTGTTCTTTTACTGTTTTTCTTTCTATATTTGTTCAACCTGTATTCGCTGAACGCCACTGCTTCTTGATTTAATTCAAATATGCCATAATTTTATATCTTTGGCTTTGATTTTAATGTGTTGGTTATAGAAGTTGTTTAAGCCTTCTTTTATCTTGGTGTTTCATTTCTACTCGTTGTGGTTGAGAGGTAATGCGAACAGAAGCAAACCAAACTACAAAAAAGGCCGAATTTGTAACATTGTAATTTGATAACGATAACAACAGAACCGTATATAAAATAAAACAAGAAATGAATAAAAAATTTAAACAACGTGAGTATTTAATGTGATTCGGTCCCTTTGTGACCCACTTCATGACAAAAACACCACCCACTTACGTCATTATTATTAATTCTCAAAGAAACCAGCACAGGTTACAAGATACAGGTAAAAAACGCACAAAAAATGCACAGTAGAGCACCAACATAGAAGAGATTTGGTTCAAGAAAAGATTACAACCCTAGAAAAATTTATGGTTGTCTAGATCGCTTCAAGATCTGCGAACTATAACCTTGCTACTTCGTTAGATCTCTCTGTAGAATAGTCTCACCAGGGCTTTAGATTTGTGCGACGACCACACATCACCAGTAGTGAGAGACACATTTTTCGGCGACTGAGAGCAGTGTCTTCAAGCCGTGAAGGGAAGCATCTTCCGGCGCAAGGTCAACATCTTCCATCAGCGAGAGGGACTCCCAAAATTCAGATCGTTCCCTGCAACAACTCCACAAAGTGATCCAGCTAGGAAAAAACCCGACATTAAACAGTGTTAGTCAAACTATACACTTCTTATATCCAAAATGTGTATCAATGTGCCACACAATATCCCTCATCAATTACATCGAAGCTACTACTACATCATTCTTATAAGTAAAAAATCTAACATAATTGCAGAAACTGAACTTAACTTCACATAACTGAGTTTTTCTTTCACATAACTCAACTTCCTACTAGTCACATGCCAACCAGAGGTTCCCGGGACAACTCTAGTGCCTGCAAAACACCACTAAAATGAGCAGTACTCATCCTCAAAGCAAAACAACATTACAAGGCATGAACATAAACTCTAAATGAAACATTTCATATGAAAATAGTAGTAGAAAAAAAAACCCATGAAAATGAAAACAAATAAAAAAACAATTCATAAACTACAAGGATTAGAGAAAGAAAGTGACTCACTCCACCTAAATCTAAAATAGACTCAGAAAACTCTCCACCTAAGGAGAAGACATCTCATATAACAATGTAATAAGGGGAATCCAAATCCTAACCTAAATCTCAATATAACCTATACAATTCCGGTCCTACAGGACAACTCGTAACCATGAGAAAAAAACGGCAAGAAAGGGAAGCCGTCTACCGGACTAAGGAAAACCCCGTTAAATCTTGACAACCAACAACATCATGCACATAATTTCTAGGTAACCATCCAATGTTTTCAAAGAGATACCAGAAACACCAACATGAAGTCTGGTGATCATCCAAACATCTACCCATGAACTTTCTTCTCTAACCACTTCCCAAGACCTCACTATCCTCACAACTGGTTACATCTCGAGAAGACCAACTCTACTAGGACAAGAATAAGGAAACAAAACAACCCAGAGTTGAACCCAAAACCCTGCCCCCCTGAAGCGCACTAGACAAACTAAAGAACATCAGCATCATCGAAACCAGGATCAACTACCTTAGACTGAGCCCCATTAATAGTCCCATTACTTTTTGAACCATCTTTCTCAGGATAATCCCTTTTAAAGTGACCTGGTTTACCACACTGAAAACACTTCGGAGTCTTCAACGGACTCGTACCTCTCCTATTACACTCATCATTGTTTTTTCCATTGATCCCTATTATTTGTTCTACCCATGACATTGAGCCCCTCCTCTGATCTTAACCCATTCTTAGTTTGCAATTCTTTTGAAAGAAGAGACGACTTAACCTCTTCTAGGGTTAGAGAGTGTCTATCATACATCATAGTTTCGACCAAAGAACTATAATTGTTTTCAAGATAAATTAAGAGGATCATTTCCTGATCCTTGTCATTGATTATTATGTTAATGTTAGAAAGATTTAAAATTATTTTATTAAACTCACCAAGATGAGATTTAATAGAAGCACCTTGTTTCATCTTAAAAGTAAACATGTGATGTTTTTATAGATTCTACCAACCAACGAAGTAGTCATATATAATTTCTATAATTTTAGTCAAATGCTGGTAGTAGTGGGCTCGAAGGAAGCCTCTCTAAGGACCTTATCTCCTAAGGAAAATAAAAGAGAGATATACACCTTAACAAAAACATTGGGGGGGGGGACTTCTTGGTATTCAACAATTGAAATGTCCTAGTTCCGGTTGCCACACAATGGGTTCCCCGAACTCGGTTCAGCACGTGACCTCAAGCGCATTTCCCCAAACACTAGAGGCTGCCGACTAGCAGCGAGGGCCCAAGTCAGATAGTGGGGAAACTATGCCCTCATTTGTCAAAGTGTAGCGTAGAGGAATATAATATAAAACATACAACATACAGCGGAAGTAGTAAACCATACACAAATGAAATAAACAACAAAAAAAGGATATAACCAACAGTATATAGAAAATGATGCAACATGTCTCAAGTTCTAAGAAAACATCCAGAACATGTTATACATCAGTACAGTATAACAAAAAGAAGAGTACAAGAAAACAAAACAAAACAACTGGCAGTGGAATTGCGAGCCTAGGCTCGGTCCCATGCCCTCCTACTCCTCAGCAATAGTTAAGTACCTGTATAGGGACTCTTTCCCGTATCCACACCTGCAGAAACGTAATCTGTTTGGGCTGAAAAGCATGTCCCAAATAGGGTGTGAGAAATATATCTCAGTAGGCACCCACCAAAGGCCCGTGCCCAATTGCGTGTAAACATGCAACAACAGTGTGCAGTAGTAAAATGCAATAAAGTAAGCAGTACTCAAAAGTAACTAATTACCAGTTATATTGCCATTTTATTACCCATTTAATCCATTTAAGATAAGAAAACACCACAGTGCATTTCTAAGTAAACAGTCAGCGTCCTCAGACAAGCAAAACCTTACCCTCAGGTAATCAGAATCCAACCAGCAGGTATAGCCCTCAGGAGTAACAGAAATTTCCCTCAGGCGTATGAAGTGTCGCCCTCAGGAACAGAGTCTATTACCCTCAGGCATAGAAGAAGTTTCCCTCAGGCCGAAATAACTACTGCCCACAGGTTAAACAGTGTAGTGCCCACAGGCTAATCACAACAATTCCCTCAGGCTAAACAGGTAAACGGGCCATTCCCAATAAGTAAATAATAAGTAAACAAGAAATTCCTCTCAAGACAATTCTACAATTACTACTTTAAAGGCATACCCTCAGGTATCCTGGCCAAATGGCTAAACAGTGGAACACACCCCCGGGGTGGTTTCGGATACAAGCAACGATCTTAACCAACATTTTATTATCACAAATAATCACCTACTAAATTATAGGTGTTTATTATAGTAATGACCTCAGCCACACAACACCCCAACATGGGTTCGTGGCACAAAAACGCAAAAAACACACGATAGTTGGAAAAACAAACACCAAGACACCTACCTTATACGCCAACGAGCGCTATGCACGATCGTCGATCCCCGAAACGCCCAAGAACAGCGTAGATATGAGGTAAGAAAACTTTCATTAAACCTCAAATAACTCCTATTAGGGAAATAATTGGTCAGAAACACGCTAGTAGAAGAGAGGGATTACTCGCACGGTTCCAATGTGATCGACGGAAGTGAGATCGGATTCCCGGTGCTCGATCGGTTGATCCACGAAGATCCGGCCTTCCTACTAAGCTCCTTCCTCCGGTTCTAATCCAATCCTATGAACAGGGTTGGATACCGCCCATTTTAAGCGAAAAAAACAAATTACACGGTGTGTACTTCTAAGTACACGGAGCGTACTCCCTTCATTTAACTGTTCCTCTGGCGGCACCACTGCACTGTTCATCCGTCAACATGAGAACACGACATGTACTCCTGAGTACACGGAGTGTACTTCCGCCCAGCTGGCGGCTGCTCCACCGCATTACTGTTTTGGACTACCGACTAACTACACGGCGTGTAAGGGACCACTACACGGTGTGTAAGGGACCACTACACGACGTGTAGTTGGTTCCTACACCCTTCGTCGCCGACATGGATACACGACCCGTGTACTCATCCCACACAGTCAAAAGTACACGGCGTGTGGAAAAGTACACGGCATGTAGTTCCAAAATTTGTGATTTTTCCCCATTTTCAATATTTTCTCAAAAACGCTTAAGGAAAAGAGAAAACAAGAAGCCCGTACCTCAAAACTAAGAACCAGGTTCCTAAAAACTTCCCCCCTTATAGCAATTGGTCCCCGAATTTACCTTCCAAGGGTGGCGATGATATAGCCATGAACAACTCCGGCCACTGAGCACGTACGTCGGTCTCCCGCTCCCAGGTTTGGTCCTGCACTCGGCCATGCTGCCATAGCACCCATACGAGAGGAAATGACCAGCCTCGGAGAACCTTCGTGCTCTTGTCAACGATACGAATCAGATGCTCCTCAAAGGACGCATCCATCTAAAGCTCAACCTCCTCTGGCAGAAAGGTGTGAGACGGGTCTGAATGATAGCGGCGCAACTGAGATACATGGAAGACGTTGTGTATGGCTTGGTACCACTGCGGTAACTGCAACCGATAGGCAACTGGCCTGACTCTCTCTAGAATCTCGAATGGCCCTACATACCTCGGTGAAAGTTTACCCTGTCTCTTGATCCGCTTGTGTCCCAGCCTCGGCGAAACATGCAAGAAAACCTGATCCCCGACCACGAACTCCAAAGGTCATCTGCGGTGATCAACATAAGACTTCTGACGAGACTGCGCGGTAGCCATCTACTTCTGAATCAACTGGACCTGCTCAGAAGTATCCTGCACAAGATGTGGTCCCAGTAAAGCTGCCTCACCTGCCTCTGACTAGCATAAAGGTGATCGACATGGCCTACCATATAGAGCCTCGTATGGTGCCATCTCGATAGTTGCATGAAAACTGTTATTGTAGGCAAACTCGACTAGGGGTATATGCCTCTCCCAAGAGCTCCAAAATTCTAGGATGCATGCATGCAGCATGTCCTCAAGCTCCTGTATCGTACGCTCTGACTGGCCATCAGTCTGAGGGTGGTATTCTGTGCTCAGAAGCACCTGTGTACTCAGTAACCTCTGAAAACTATGCTAGAAACGAGACGTAAAGTAGGCATCCCTATCTGAAACGATAGAAATAGGGACCCCATGAAGACGAACGATCTATTGGATATACAACTGTCCGAGCTCGTCCACACCGAAGGTATCCTTGATCGGCAAGAAGTGAGCTACCTTCGTGAGTCTGTCCACAACAACCCATATGGCGCCATTGCCTCTAAGTGACCTCGGTAAACTAGTCACAAAATACATCGCGACATCATCCCATTTCCACTCTGGAATGGGTAACTGCTTTAACAGTCCAGCTAGTCTCTGATGCTCTGCCTTCACCTACTGATAGGTGGAACACCTCGTAACAAAACCATCTATATCTCTTTTCATGCCCGACCACCAGTACTGATGTCTCAAGTCATAGTACATCTTGGTAACCTCGGGATGAACTACCTAAGATGAATCATGAAACTCTCACATCAGCTCCTCACGTGTATCCCCTAGAACCCACACTCGTCCATGGAAATGCAGAACATCATCACCGACTATCGTCCAACGAGGAGGAGGGTCCTCACTTGCCACTGACTACCGTTGAACTAGGCCTTATGAAACCGATATCTTTCTCATCCTCACTCTATCCAGGAGGGTAGAAGTCACAACTAAAGAGGAAAGATAAGCCTGCCCTTGACTGTCAGGCACCTCCAGATGCATCTTAGAGAACAAAGTCATAAGCTGCCACTCAGCACTGGCCTCCTGCAATGCCTGTATCTAAGTCTTCCTGCTCAGTGCATCAGCTACTGCATTACCTTTACCAGGTGTATAGTCAAGCTCAAAATCGAAGGACTGTAGGTACTCGACCCACCTCCTCTACCTCAGATTCAGGTCATGCTGTGTAAAGATATACTTGAGGCTTTTGTGGTCGGTGAAAACCACAAAATGCTCTCCCAATAGATAATGTCTCCAACAGCGCAGCGCATGCACAACTGCAGCCAACTCGAGATCATGCGTCGGGTAATTCTGCTCATGTGGCCTCAACTGATGAGACCCATACGCAACAACTCGGTTGCCCTGCATCAACACTTCTCCCAGCCCAATACCTGATGCATCACAATAAACTGTATATCTCTTCCCCTGCTCTAGGAGTATCAGGATTGGTGGTGATGTCAACCTTCCTTTAAGGTCCTGAAAGGCTGTCTCACAAGCTTCTGACCAAACGAACTTCACACCCTTCTTAGTTAGACCCGTAAACAGTACTGCTAATCGGAAGAAGTCCTGTATAAAGCATCTGTAGTAACCAGCCAGCCCTAATAAAATCCTTATCTCAAACATGTTCTTAGGCTGCTCCCAAGAAACTACCACTCTCACCATCTCTGGGTCTACTGCAACTCCTACCTCTGAGATAATGTGACCCAGGAAGTGAATATGGTCCATCCAAAAGTGGCACTTTGATAGCTTATCATATAGTTGATTCTCTTTCAGTGTACTATATATGATCTCAAGATGGGTGGCATGGTCGTGTCGAGTGTGAGAGTACACCAAGATGTCTTCCACGAATACTACCACAAAAGAATCAAGATACGGATGGAACACTCGATTCATCAGAGCCATGAAAACTGCTGGCGCATTTGTGAGTCCGAACGGCATAACCAAATACTCGTACAGACCACATCTGCTCTGAAAAGCTGTAAGCGGTATATCCGATGGTCTCACGCACGGCTGATGATATCCGGATCTCAAGTCAATCTTCGAGAACACTCGTGCTCCACGAAGCTGATCAAAAACATCATCTATCCTCAGCAAATGATATCGGTTTTTGACCGTCAACTGGTTCATCTTTCGATAATCCACACAATGTCTAAGGGTACCATTCGCCTTCTTCATGAAAACGACCGGCGAACCCCACGGTGAAGTACCGGGTCAAATAAAACCCTTTTCCTGTAACTCCTCTAACTGCCTCTTGAGCTCCTGCAACTCTGGTGTAGCTATCCTATAAGGAGGAATGGACACTGGTGTTGCGCCTGGCACGAGCTCAATAGAGAAATCCACCTCTCGCTCCAGAGGTAGACCTGAAAAGTCGTCCGGGAAGACATCCATGAAATGATCAACCACTGGAGGGAAATTCTTCTGACAAGTCCCCTGATCATTCAGATACAAACTCGCAATATGGGTTGTGACTCTACCTCACCCATGACGCTCTGGTCCAGCTCGACTCGCCTGAACATCCCATTCTCCCTTGTATAGAAACTCTCTACCCTCTGGTGACGTGAAACGCACCCTGCGACGATTGCAGTCTACAAAGACTCGGAAGGGAACCAACCAGTCCATCCCGAGAATGATATCATAGCTCATCATTTCTAATACATAGAGTTCCCAAAGGAAATGACACCCACCAACCACTAGGGGGAACTCCTTGCACTGACGCACAACAGCTGTTCTAGTCCCCAACGGAGTGTCTAACGTCATGATATCAGAAGAAGTAGAAACATAGAGCCCAAGGCTCTCCACAACAGGTACAGATATGAAACTATGTGTAGTACCCGTATCAAAAAGTACTGAAGATAAGACATAAGCTACTAGAATAGTACCTATGACTATAGAAGGTCTGGGATCCTGCTCCTGCTGGGTTTGTTGCACTACATATGCCTGCCTAGTGCCGCGACCCTGCGACATAGCCTGACTACCCTGAGCTGTCCCACCCTACTGCCTCTGAGATCCTGGTGTCTGGCTACCACAGCCATGACCACCATCTCTGCCTGCACGCCCTGTCGTATTCCAGTTCCATGACTGGTAAGAAGCCACTGGTCCTGCTCCTGCATGCAGAGTCTACGTAGAACCCCTCTCACTAGCCATAGGTAGAAACGCCCTACGAAAGCGTTGTAGATGACCCATCTTGTCGCAAGATTGGCACTCCACTGGATCACGTGGACACTGTGGCCTCTTGTTCCCCTCTCTACCACACTGGTAGCACGTGACCGGGCCACCTGAAGGAACTGCCTGACTAGTAATGTCACCCTGAGAGAAGTCTATCTGTCTTTTCCTCTTACTAGCAGAAATAGTACCATTAAATGGCGATGAACCGCCCTGGACCACACCACTAGATTCCTGCAGGTTCCTCTCTATAATCAGCGCCTGGTTCACAATAGCATGTACTGAATACAACCTGAAAAAGTTCACCAACACTCAGATGTCATAACGAAGGCCATCCTCAAAATGTCTGGCTCTCAAAGTCTCATCACCCACCAGCACGGGTGAAAAACGCTGAAGCTCGGTGAAACGAGCAGAATAGTCCATCACCGACATAGCGCCCTGATGTAGATTCATGAACTCTCGAGCTCTATCTTCACTCAGCGTCTTCGGGAAGAAAAAATCTTAGAAGACTGCCTGGAAGTCTTCCCATGCCATGTCCCTGTGATGCTCTAACTGGGTGGTAACATCCCACCACCTCTTGGTGTAATCACACAACATATATGTCGCGAGCTTGATCCTCCTCCCTAGAGGCGTCTTAAGATGCTCGAAAATAGTCTGCATCGACCCCAGCCAAGACTCTGTAGCCTGTGGTCCGCCATCCCCTGAAAATGTAGGCAGATGCTGCTGCTGGAAGATATGAGTCAGCTTGGCCATAGATTTGGCAGCCTGCAGTGCTCCCTGAAAGGTCTATATGAACCGCATAAAGCCTTCACGGAACTGCGCCTCTGCACCTGTGTCCGGTATAATAGCTGGCGCCGCATCCGGCTCGGCTGGAGGATCCACTAGTAGCCCATGGCCAACCATCTCTGGAGTATAATCGTTGCCGCTCTCCTGGAGAACAATGCGCGGTCTTCTAGGCGGCATGACACTACAAGGTCAAAGGCACGCCTTAGATTCAAGATTATTAAGACTGAAAATGAAGGAACAATAAAAGGAACAAGAGGAAGAAGGCATTTAAAAATTTGAAAAACAAGACTACACGGATTGTATACTTTCTACACGGCGTGTACTTGACTTCCCTCCCCCTGCCCAGGTCCTTACACACGGCTAAGCCACACGGCTTCCGTTAAACAAAAACTACACGGCATGTATTATATTTACATGGCGTGTATGGTGTTATTTTCCAACTTCCCATGTCGTCTGTGACACGACCGACAACTTGGCTTGACACCACACGATGTGTTACACCTGCACACGGCGTGTACACCACCCCGTTTCCCCACCACACGGCTAAGTCAACATGGTCTGTCCTCAGAAAAGACTATACGGAGTGTCCCATAGGTACACTACGTGCTCAAGAAGAGGTGACACCGACCCGTGTTGTTAGTTACACGGCCGAGTCCCCAGGTCACACTACACGGCATGTTCATAATTGACACGACGTGTTATGTACAGGATTTCGCCGACCCGTGTTGTTCGTTACACGGACGGACTCCAGGTCAACACTACACGGCGTGTATATCAAGTACACGATGTGTTTTACCCAATCTCTTCCCTACCCCGTGTCGCTGCCCACACGGTTTGTGACACGAGAAGAGACTACATGGTGTGCACTCTGGGTACACGGCGTGTACTCAAAAGTTCATTTTTCTCCCTGAACAGAAGAGCATACACGGCGTGTATGAAAAACTACACGGCGTGTATAATGGGTTCCCGGGCAGTATGCCTTAGAAACTTCCCCGGAACCTGGAAAATACAAAAAAAAAACAACACCTAAGTCTCAAATTCCGACCTGTGAGGGCCCATACTCCCCACGAATCAAAGTTTGACATCTTATCTGTGTTATAACAAAATAAGAAGCCAATGATCCACCAAATTCCGGTCAATGGGGGCCCATACTCCCCAAAAACCGAAGTTTGGAATCCACTCTATAAACATGCTCACACAAGAAAATACCCTATCACAAAGTAGGTATTTATCAAGAAGCTATCACAACAGCATGCTTTTCTAGCACAACAACTATCACAACAACATGCAAATTCTCATACACCTACATGGCATGGAAACTATGCATGACATGTGATTTCTATCATGTGCCTATATGATGCATGAGACGACATACCCTCATCTCACCGGGTTGCAACTAAATAGAACCCATAGATAAAATATAAACAGCACAATCCAAGTGCATCACCCAACGATGAAATCAAATCAACTGTAAAATTGGGAAAATCAAAAGATTTGAAAAAATATGAGGTAGACTGGCTTTTCCCTGTACACGGGTTAGCTACGCCCGAGCACAGCTTATTACCAACTACCGTTCCGTCATATCCCTGACTAAGGATCCAAATAGTAAGTCAAAGAAAAGAACTCCTCTGATACCACTTTGTAACATCCCGGGTCCGGGTGCCACGCAATGGGTGCCCTGAACCCGGTTCGCCACGTGACCTCAAGCGCATCTCTCCAAACGCCAGAGGCTTCCGACTAGCAGCGAGGGCCCAGGTCTGATAGTGGGGAAACTATACCCTCATTTGTCAAAGTGTAGCGCAGTAGAATATAAAATAAAACATATAACATACAGCAGAAGTAGTAAACCATACACAACTAAAATAAACAACAGTAGTGGATATAACCAACAGTATATAGAAAATGATGCAACATGTCACAAGTTCTAAGAAAACATCCAGAACATGTTATACATCAGTATAGTACAACAAAAGGCAGAGTAAAACAAAACAAAGCAAACCAACTGGCAACGGCATCGTGAGCCTAGGCTTGGTCCCATGCCCTCCTACTCCTCAGCAACAGTCAAGTACCTGTATAGGGACTCTTTCCCCTATCCACACCTGTAGAAACGTAATCTGTTTGGGCCGAAAAGCAAGACCCAAATAGGGTGTGAGAAATATATCTCAATAGGCAACCACCAAAGGATCGTGCCCAACTACGTGTAAGCATGCAACAACAGTGTGCAGTAGTAAAATTCAATAAAGTAAGAAGTACTCAAAAGTAACTAATTACCAGTTATATTTCCATTTTATTATCCATTCAATCCATTTAATATAAGAAAACACCACAGTGCATTTCTAAGTAAACAGTCAGCATCCTCAGAAAAGAAAAACCTTACCCTCAGGTAATCAGAATCCAACTCGCAGTTATAGCCCTCAGTCATAACAAAAATTTCCCTCAGGTGTATGAAGTGTCACCCTCAGGCATAGAGTCTATTGCCCTCAGGAACGGAAGAAGTTTCCCTCAGGCCGAAATAACTACTGCCCACAGGCTAAATAGTGCAGTACACATAGGCTAATCACAACAATGCCCTCAGGCTAAACAGGTAACCGGGCCATACCCAACAAGTAAATAAGCAGTAAAAATGTAATTTCTCTCAAGGAAATTCTACAATTACTACTTTAAAGGCATACCCTCGGGTATCCTGTCCAAATGGCTAAACAGTGGAACACACCACCGGGGTGGTTCCGGATCCAAGAAACGATCCCAACCAGCATTTTAGTATCACAAATAATCACCTACTTAATTCTAGGTGTTTATTATATCAATGAACTCAGCCACACGACACCCCAACATGGGTTCGTGGCACAAAAACGCACAAAACACACGACAGTTGGAAAAACAAACACCAAGCCACCTACCTTATACGCCAACAAGCGCTATACACGATCGTCGATCCCAAAAACGCCCAAGAACGGCGTAGATCTGAGGTAAGAAAACTTTCATTCAACCTCAAATAACTCCTGTTAGGGAAATAATTGGTCAGTAACACGCTAGGAGAAGAAAGGGATTACCCGCACGATTCCAACGTGATTGACGGAAAGTGAGATCAGATTCCCGATGTTCGATCGGTTGATCCACGAAGATCCGGCCTTCCTCTCGAGCTCCTTCCTCATATTCTAAGCCAATCCTGTGAACATGGTTGACTACTTCCTGTTTTAAGTGAAAAAAACAAAGTACACGGCGTGTACTTCCAAGTACACGACATGTACTCCCTTCATTTAACTGTTCCTCTGGCGGCACCACCACACTGTTCATCCGTCGACATGAGTACATGACATGTACTCCTAAGTACACGGCGTGTACTGCCGCCCATTTGGCGGCTGCTCCACCACCTTATTGTTTTGGCCTGCCGACTGACTACACAATGTATAAGGGACCACTACACGACATGTTGTCGGTTCCTACACCCTTCGTCGCTGACATGGCTACACGCCCCATGTACCCATCCCACACGGCCAAAAGTACACGGTGTGTGGAAATGTACACGGCGTGTAGTTCCAAAATTTGGGATTTTCCCTTATTTTCCATATTTTCTAAAAAACACTTAAGGAAAAGGGAAAAGAAGAAGCCCGTACCTCAAAACTAAGAACCGGGTTCTTACAACAATGGTCTAGCTGGTTTCATTAACAGTCATGATGAGTTTCTTGGGCCCACATAGGGAATCAATTAAGCCTTGTTATATGAGAAAGAATCTCATTTTAATTCTCCACAAAATGAAATTATTCTCTATTAAATTTCTCGATTTCAAATGTCATTATAGACATGTTTACCCGAGTGAGTGGATGTCGAGTGGTTGGGGACAATGTTAGGCGTACATCCCCAAGAACTGACAAATTTCACTGGGTATACACATACATTGGGATATAGAGTGTAGAGATATTCATATGGATGCAAGGGTTTCAATATCAAGCAGTCAATAAGTAAACATACATGAATTAATAAGATATATTAATGTGGAAAAGAAGCAAGAAACCAAAACTATAAAACATGAAGTAGTAATTGAAATCAAAAGCCAAAGTAAGCCAAAGAGGATTTGATACCACTTGTTATGGTTGAGAGGTAATGCAAATAGAAGCAAACAACCAAACTACAAAAAAGAATGAATTTTGAACTCTACAATTTGATAATGATAAAAATATAATCGTATAATAGAATATAATAAATGTAGAAAAACAGTAAACAACATGAGTATTTAACATGCTTCGGCCCCTTTTGGACCTACTCCCTAGCAAGAACACCACCCACGCACGTCATTATTATTAATGCTCAAAGAAATCAACACTGGTTATAAGATATAGGTAAAAAACACACGTAGAAAATGCACAGTAGAAGCAGCAACATAGAAGAGATCAGGTTCAAGAAAAGCTTACAACCCCAGACAAATGTCCAGGCATCCAGATCGCTTTAAGATCCATGAACCCAGACCCTCCTACTTAGTTGGAGCTCACCATAGGATAGTCTCACCAGGGATTCAGATTCTTGTGATGGCCACACGTCACTAGCATCAAGAGAAGAATTTTTCGGCAATCGAGAGCAGCGTCTTCCAACAGCTAAGGGCATCGTCTTCTGGTGGAAAGGGCAACGTCCTCCAGCAGTGAGAGGGGATCTTGAAATTTAGATATTTCCGTGTATCATCTCCACATATAACTCTATCCTGGAAAATGCGGATCTAGTCTCTTTTTATCTCTCCCATGGATGGATCCGCCTGAAAAAATATGAATACAAAAAAAAACCCTAATGGTCTAACTAGACATCCAAGGGCAATCAGCCACGGGTCCAGGCCGTTCGAACTACCTAGTCGTATGCTCAACCGAATGCCAAACAAATGGAAGGTAGGGATTGAAAGGAAAATGCCCAAAAGAATGACCCAGATGAGGGTTGAGTAAAAAAACACGGATAACCATATTAACATCCTTAAACAGAGCAGATCAAACAAAGAGGGTGGTGGAAAATAATAATAAAATAATGCATGATTTAAAAACAATTAAAAAAAGGAAGGAAATTTTAATATGAAAAACCGTGAAATTAAAATACCTAATTTCACACTTCTGATGCCTTGTAAATTTGTAATATAATTCTAATTGTTTCTGGTTTTATTAAATCAATATTGTGTTTAGAATTGTTGCATTTTGTTTTATGAGAATTAAGTGAAACCTTGAATAGTTGTATATGCCAATGCCAGCATGTTGTTGTTATAACCACTGCCCACATGTAGTTTATATCTACCATGTGCGAATTTTTTTCACTGTTTTAAATTCATTTGAATATTACTCATTGATTGAAAAGTTTCAATGCGAACTTATGTTCTCGGTTTATCATATTATTTATAATAAACTGTAAATAAACCTTGTTTTTGCATTTCAGATTTTGACGAACAAAAACACCCAATAGATCACGAGATATTGAATGTGTTTGATTGGTTTTTAGTATGTGACTTGATCTTTTTAGTAAAATTAATATCAATTTTAAATTAAAACACACACTTGGAGTCATACCGGCCACACTGTACATTGGATCGAGATGCGACTGATTCTTTCACGTCAAAAATGACTTATGGATTGATGTTCTAAATTATCAAAACAATCTTAATATTTTTTCTCAGTTTTGAGTATGTGATTTGTTTTTTGAACTAAAATGTAAATTATAAACTAAAAACATACGTTACAAGTCATACCGAAAAAACTATGTATCAGATTGTGGTGCGAATGATTTAATACGAGATATAAGTTTTCCTTTCAACAATCTGAAAAAAGCAAAATAAAAGAACATGTTCCATTCTAATGGAAAAGAAACCTCATACTCCTAGAAACAATTAACGTTTCAGGCATCATGGGGTTTCCTCTTCCATTAGAAAGGAAAATAATCTGTCTTTTCTATCTTGTTGAAGATAGTTGAAAAAAAGTATTAATTCTTAAAAGATCAGAGAAAAAAAATAAATAAATATTAGATAAAAATGATAAGGAAATTAACATACAAATTATAGTTAAAATTTAGACAAAATTAATTAAATAATTAGTAAGAATTCACCTTTTCATGATGGTTGTGTACATTCTTGACCAATTTACTTATTGTCATTAATTCAGTTGTAGCCTCAAAGTCCAATCTCACACAAGCACGAGTAGCTTTGAACAAACCACCCCAACCCGAGAAAAAGAATTCACCTATATAAGAAAATTGTTCTTATGTTAGTAATATTATAAAGATATAAATTAAACATAAATATGAAACAATGCATTAATGAAATGTCAATTTTAAACTGAATGCATACAATTTGATTCATATCAGGTACATCGTGTATCGTATTGAGTGAATGATTATAGTATAAGAGTGAATCATTCTGGTTGACGAAATCATTTCTTTATCATCTATGTTAAGATTAAAAAAATAAGTATCAGATAGAAATTTTGATGAAATTAACTAAAAAAAGTAGATAAAATGATGAGAAAATCAACGAAATATAAAGTAGGATGTCACATCTTCATGATATATGTGTACATTCTAACATAAGGTATGATACCCATTCATTTCTTAACGAATCTATTTTTTATTGTGAATATGAGGATTTTCAAAATTCATAATAGTAATAGAAAAATAAAAATACACAAAGGATTAATAAATATTTTAAATGAAATAGCAATTATCTTTGAAAATACTTCTTCGAGGAAGCTAGTTTGTTTATTGTATACGATATCTTTTATAAATTTACAAAAACAATAACAATCATTTTCATTTTCTTATTTTTTATAGTGCAAGAAAATTTTGAAAAATAAGTAATTTGTTTTGATATTTTTTTAGAGTGAAATCTTATAATATATACCTTGATAATTATCAACTTGTAGAAGTCGATAGGCTCCTTATGCGCATGGACTGTCCTTATGCCATGATTTTCATGATGTTTAGACACTACCATATCATAAAATAATTCTCATTAAAATGTAATATAAAATATATAACTTGAATTTAAATTCTAAAATGTTGGATATATGGTATTTAATATTGACAAACTTCATCACATGTAGTCATTTTGTTGGGGATCCATGCAGTGAATCCAAAAAATAAATATTTAGAGCATCCAAATTGACCGCATTGAGTACCTAATATTTCCTATAAAAAGGAATAATTAATTAAAGGAATGAAAATATATTTTAAATGATTAAATTGTATAGTTTTACCTCTACACTGTTGGTATTTGGAAGTGCCTGTCATCCTTAAGTTTTCTTTCAAACAATTTTGCCAGTTTTTTCACTATTTCATCAATTTGAACTGGTTCCATTTTGGTTTGGTCTATAGAAGTGACGTGAGGAATGAGGAGTCTATATTTATATTCATAGGGAAATCCATTCAATTGGTATTCATATATATTCCTGAAAAAATAGATGAATTGTATTTAGTCACAATTAACACAGTAGATCAGCTATTGAAAAAAAATCATAAAAAACACCTCATGTTTACATTTACAAATGAGACTTCTAGCCATTCATACTTGAGGATTTCATTTAAATTCTAAAGAGAAATTAAGTATGTAATGGACTCTTCACACATTTTTTCTTCAAGATCAACTATGTGATTACTACCACTTTGTAACTTTGTATCCGCATGAACCCTCAATATCAGTAAATGCGGATATTGAACGAGCGGGGTAAAGATGCGTTTTGAATATCTTTTTGATTACATGGTTTATCCTTTAGATGGTTTTGATTCGACCTTTCATTGCACCCCCATATCTTTGTCTGTCTATAATAACATTCATCAGTTTAGACCTTTTTCCATTAATTGTTAAACGTTTTACATGAAAAATAAATTAGAAATGAATACCTCTTTGTCGATTTTTTTTAAAATATTTGAAGGCCATGCTACGATGTTACAATTGATTTATTGACTGTATGATTATCCGAAATGTCAAGTGGAACAGGTACCTCGATGATCGGCTTATGAGTTACGGTAATCCCCACTCTCAGAAGACCTGTTGTAAGTTATCTGTTGTGTAGAATGTCTTCTTGGATATTGAACATGGTATCCCACACAACAAGGTGATGGTTGAGTGTTGATTTATATAAATCACTTTCACTTTCACCCTACAAAATATCAGTATAGTGAGGATATCAGTGTCTGCCTGATTCAAATTTCATAGGAAAAATCACCAGAATATTGATTACCTCGTCTAAGGAAACTCTTTGAGGGGAATGGTTCACCTCAAAGCTAGTTGGAGGGGGGATCTTCATGCAGTGGTTGTTATTGAGTTATTTATTTTCCTTTCTCCGCCATAAAATTTTCTAGCAATTGATACTTCCAATGAAATTTTTCTTTAAGGGATGGTAATCGTGCATGCATCTCTTCCATTTGATTATCTTTGTCCCCCTGTTCATTTATTTTCTCAAAATATGTTTGGGGTGTCACCCAAAAACCTAGACCTCTTACACGGCCATACTGCTCTGGAGGCTTTAAGGCCACTAATAGTAGTTGTTTATTTGGTTTAGCTATTGATGATTCCTATATCCAAGTTGGATAAAAAATAAAGTAAAATAAGTAATCATTGTTATGTAATAATTATTTAATGAAAAATAAAATTTTAATATGCCATACTTACACATACTTCGCATATTTTTTTTGTATTTTCATATATTAGTATCCCATCTCTGTTTACATGGGCCTCCTTCATAGAACAAGAAATAGGATAGAAGTGTCTTTAGATTTGGATCCATCAATCTTCATATAAATAGAAGAACAAAATAATGTTGTTGTTTCATATAACATAAAAGTTTTATGGTAGATTTAAAATACATTCCAATTTCTTTCCAAGTGAAACATACCACATCCTAGATTTATGATAGGGGTGCATTAGTTTTCTTCCAATTGCTTATTTTCATCACTCAGAATCTATTTCATAAATTAAAAATTCTTAATCAATGTTACTAATACACATATTTTCAAATAATGTATTACCATCCACAATGTACTTGAAAGGATATCTCCTCATGAGGGCAGTAAACATATCCCACGTTTCTTATCTTATTAGGTGTTCATACATATGCGGTGGGTGCGGGATTATTTTCCCTTCAACATCATTGAGATGAAATTTCGTTAGAATTGTGTGAAATCCTTTTTGATCCTTTCTAGAAAGAATTAATACAAATTTCTTGTAGGAGTAATCTACTATAAATGCACTCTGCAAGGGATAATGAAGAGTAGTTCAATGTTTCATTATTTTATTTAATATAAAAATAAAGGAAGTATATCATAATGTTACCCTAATAACTTACCAAATCAGTGTATTAAGCATGGTCACAACATCCTACCATGAATCTACATCAATCGGAATGCACTTCCAAATGGTGATCCCAATGAAACTGTTGAACATGACCTTGTTGGGGTTAATAGGATGGCCATGAGTATTCCATTTGACCTAGAATTTGATGCCTTTTCATTTGAACTTAATAGTGTTTTCTAAAACCGTCAAACTACGACACTCATGTTTTTATGGGGCATCAGTTCTTATTCTTCCACCATTTACTTGGGTTCAACATCATCAATATGTTGTTCCTCTAGATTGGTAGCATTGTCATGTGCATAGGGTCGTTGTTTCTCTACACTGGGAGCATAAAAAAGTTGAGAAACCTATTGTTCCTCAGGATTAGGAGAATCAACACATGCATAAGAAATTATCTACTGAAGTGGTTCAAAATTTAATTTTGATTACGTAAATTAGTAGTGAACAGATAAAAACATGAGGCAACACAATTTATATTACATAAAAAATATAACTTGATTATTGAACTCTTTTTTTAAAGGTTGAAGGGATATGACCCCTCTATTGAGTATCAAAATCCCTTCATTGTAGTATCCTATGAGATAGAATAACCCATCTACAATGAGACTTCTATGGAATTACTAGCATGTCCCAAAGAAAGGTTCATCCTAAATTGAATTTTCATCCGACCCTTCAGTGATTTTGGTTGATAACAGAACAACTTACCACTTCCATACTGAAATCCTCTTTCACGAATTCCAATTCATCTATTTTAAAAAAAACTCTTGTTATCAACCCAATTGAATTGAAAAATAATTACTTTGAATGTTGTATAATCCAACACCCATATTTGTTTGATGATGCCAATATATGACATATTCACACAAATTAGATTTCTGTCCTTGGTACCAGATACATGCATATCTTTGGCCAAAAGTGTAACTTTACTATTTTTCACGGTATTTCCTTTATCATGTTCATTTTTATAGAATGTATAACCATTAATTACATAACCATTATAAGATAATACATTCAAAATTAGTCCTCTGGCTAGCCATTGAAGTTGTTCTAAAATTTAATTTGGATTTTCATTTGACTCATTAAAAATATAGACTCCAAACCATCTTATAAACTATTGATTATGTGTACTTGATATGTATCTTTTATCCCTTAATGGATTAAAATGCCTATGAATTTATTTACAAGTCTCAACATATGGGGAAACCTCTAAACTGTTATAAAAAATGTTAAGGTAGGCCTACTCCCAATCTGTAAAGGTGATTGTGAAAACATTTATGCAAGAAATTCTTTCACTAACAAGCCATCCAATGTGATGAGATTTTGGTAGAACAATTTTTCCACACCAGAAAGGTATTTGGTACATAATTCAACAAATTCATCAAAAATATATCTCTCCACAATACAACCCTCATACTGACATCATTTTTTGACATACCCTTTCAAAATATTCATGTACCATTTGATGTGGTACATCCATCTATAATGTATATGACCACATAGTCAAATATCTCTAATCATGTGAACCATCAGTGAACCATCATATTGAATAATTTTGGTGGGAAAAACATTTCTAATTCATATAATATGATGGAAATTTCATTTTCCATTGTTATAAATTTCACTGGGTCTATAAATTTGCTTCATATAGCTTTGAAAAAGAATCAATGTTTGGTTAATGTATGATGGAAATTATTGGTAAAAATTCAATGTAAAGATAAAAGAATTAGATCTTATAAAAAAAACATTATAGTCACATGATTTCACACCCATTAACTTTAAATCATTAATTGACACAGTATTCTTGATATTCGATGAATACCCTTGTGGAACCTTTATATCATTCAACAAGTTTCAAGACTGATATATCTCTTGCCTGGAAAGAGTGTAAGCTAGTGGAGAAAGAAAAGTCTATTTTTCACAATCACTAGTGCCAACTCTTCCCCTATTCCCATGTTAATCATATATATAATAGCATTAATTTCATTCTTTTCTACAGATTCAGTTAGTAATGTGCCAATGACACCATCACATACATTTTTTCAGCATGTATAAAATCAATAAAATATTTACCATATAGAAAATTGCAGTATGGTAATTCAAAAAAAATCGATCTCTTTTTTCAACTAATTTTTGTAATGTTTTTCAAAAAAGGTTTACCAAAATAAGTATCCATAATTTTACTTTATCAAACAGTTTAACATCTATTAGTGGAGATGGTGCTGTATGTTCTTATAAAGTCCCATCAAATGATGTCATCCAATATCGGTACTTATGTTGATGAGGTAGAAATATATGATGTCCTAGAAACAAATCCTCTGATGAATGTTTTAAAATAATTATATGTGTACCTTGTTCACAAATGGTACACTCTTGAGTTCCTTTAATTATATATCCTGAAAAATTTCCATAATAATGAAAGTCATTTTCATCTTATACAACATGGATATCCACAAGAAATATTCATTTTTGTAAGAATCATACACAATAACACCTCAATCCCATAAGAATTTCAAATCTTCAATCAATGGAACTAAATAAACATCAATATCATTACCCGGTTGTTGTGGTCCTGATATAAGAATAAATAACATAATGTATTTTCATTTCATACATTACCTTGGTGAAAAGTTATAATTTATCAACAAAACCATCCATGTACTATGATTGTTGCTTTGAAAACCAAATGGATTCACTCCATCGGTAGATAACACAAGAAGAAGGTTTCTCAGCTCATTTTCAAATTCAAGATACTCATGATCAATTCACTTCCACCAAGGAGAGTCTGTCTAGTGACAAAGTTTCCCATATTTATTCCTTGTATCTACATGACATGTTAATCTTCTTGTAGTCTTCTCACTTCCATGTAGGCGCATAAACCTCAGAATGTCTGGAAATTACCATACAAATTTTGTAGGACTCGATTCATATTTCTTGTATTGAGAATCACCACACTTTGGAAATTATTTAAGTTATTTGTGGTCCTTGAGAAATAGTAAAAAGTAATTTGGACAAGCATGTATTATTTTAGAGATCATACCCATAGAGCATAACATTCATTTAGCGTCATATGTTCGGCTCAAAATCTAATTATCTTCTGGGAGCATATCATTCAAGAGAGAAAGAAGTTTAGTAAAACTGGTGTCAGTCTATATGTTTTCAGCTTTTAAATTATAAAAATTCAGTATGGATAAAAATGCTGTATATTTAGTACAACTAGCATACAATGACATATTTTCACAACTCTTTAACTTCTCAAACTATTTTTGACAATCACGATGTTAATATTCAACTGTCATTGGCATTTCATAAATATGACCTTCATCATCATTCACACCTGTAATCATGTCCTAGATACTGTATTCTTTATTGTACACACTTGTAATCACATTTTATGATCCATAAAATGAACTAGTGTTATCCAAGTCACTAGTTACATTCAATTTTCCCTCATGTTTAGTCCAACATTTAAAACTTTGTTCTATTTTGTGACAAATCACGTGGTTTTCCAACTCCCCTGGACTAATTAGTCTTGAATAACAACAATGTAAACATGGAAAAAAAATTTCAGAAGGTTCATATGCACGATATTTTGTAAAATTGATGAACCCTTTCACCCCATCTTCATAATATTTTTTCATATGATTGGAATTCTTTCATTTTTCATTCATATCCATCCCATTTTAATTAGTAATATTAATATTTAATAAAATAAATAAATACACAAAAGGGGTATTTCAAATAAGGGGAACCCAACATTTGAAAAGGAAAAGGATTTTGGTATTCTTAATAATTGTACAATTATCATTATTGTAGCTTTACCACTATAATTTTTTTTTGTAAAAACATGGTTATCATTTTTGGTGAAATTTATTTTTCATTTATATATTATTTTGTCATTGGAGTTGATGATATTAATGTTGTCTAGGATTTCATAATTCAAATCAATAATATTTTTTTGTTGAGTTATACACTATAAGGTTCATCAAAGACCTATAAAAAATTATTTAGCAATGAATAAATTTGTTATTATTTTTAATAAAATAATAATAAGAAATTACTAATAAGTTATAATTATTGTAAACTAATGTGATATTAATTAGTAATCGGTTTAAAAAATACAAAGTTACTAATTATGCCTAATTATTATTAATTAAAACAGTTAGAATAATTTTTAATTATCTTAATAATAATTAATAATGATCAATGATTTCTAATTATTATCAATTATTAGTTAAAAATATTTTTTAATAGTAAATTATTACTAAATATTAATTATTTATATTTTAATAAATTATATAATAATAAATATTGATTATTTTTAGTATAAAATTAATAATTACTAATAATTACAATTTATTATGCATGTTTATTATTTTTTTGAAAAGGTAGGGGAAAATACATTTTATTGAAAGATAAAAGACATGAAAATCATAGGATGGGGGCAAACAAAGAACACTATCCTCATCGATAAAAAGTACCAAAACCCTAATGTTTTTCTAATCTCAACTCTAATTTTTCTTTCCTAATCACAAATATCATTCCAATAAATTCATCCACACCAATAACCACAAACTCTAGGATGATGACCTCTCCAAAAGTTTGTTTTTTCACATTTCCAAAGGCCATCAATTCCACTGTCCTCTGATTCATATCATCCAAAAAAATAGATTGAACCTCCACCTACTTAGGCTCGGATTTAGATTCCATAACACTTCCTGAAGCTCCTTCCATGATCACTACCTACAATGATCCCTTCAATGGAACCTCCATTGGTGAGTCAATCCCACCAAAAGGATTGGAATTTGGAACCATAGCCCTACTATGACTACTATCAAAGCCTCAAGCCTCATTCTGAGCATGAGTAGTATGAGAAACAAGGGACATTTGAGTTCCAGTCTAAATAACATCCTTACTTGGAACACTATCACCACCATCCATCAATGTCATCCCATATTCCCCATATTCAATTTTAGAAGCCCGTATTTGAGAGTTATCAACAGGTAGTGAACCCATTCCAAAATCCTATACCTTTCCCAGGGAGCTATTGACCTTCTCACCATGATCTAAGGGAGTAAATGTAGCACCAAATCTCAAACCAAACTGATCACCTAAATCTGTTTCCAAGTTCCCTACAACCTCCTTTAGGAAAACATCATAATTAAAAACATTAGCCATGAAGTCCCTTCTCTACTCGTTTCCAAGTTATTGACCTGGAAACATAATGTTCATAGTAATAGGAAGGTCATTAGTTGTCCCCTTATACACCTCCTCTCTGGGTAGTGATGTGTTTTCAGTCCATCCATGGATAAAATATATAGATTTAGAATTAGAATTATTATTGACCCCAACATAAACTTTGTTCTTACCTTTTTTGGCCCTTGAAGTGACCATATATTCATGGAATATTTGTTGATAAGAAAAATACTATGCCATTTCTTCATCAGCTGAACCATCCTACCATTTTTCTCTAAACTTCACCCAATAATTGAGAGCATGATGTCCATTTTTATTTAGTTCTTTCATACCCATAGAGGAATTCTGACTAGATGCAGCCAAGGAACCACCACATACCTTCTATAAAGAGGCAGATCCCACCGGAATTTCTTTTCTGAGGAAATCTGCATTAGTAGGCCCATTATAGGAAACATCATTTAGAGAGGCAGTAGTCACATCCTACCCAGTCTTATAGGCATTCCCTTCTCCTTCCGAGGTCACCTATCCTAAAAATTATGGTTGGGGGTGCCTAGAAGTTTCAGTATCCCCTTGAACATTAGATTTCAAGCATATAGATTTCTTAAAACACGAATTAATATCACGCCCTCTTGCAAAAAAAATCACAAACAATCAATCTCATACAATCGAAAACCTCATGTCTTATTACTTTGAAATCCCGATAGAATTTAGGAACCTTTTCATATTCATGTTTTAAAGCAGTCTCATCATCATTGGTAGAATGAAAACCCCTATTAACTAAAGTAGAACACAAATATACTTCAACTAAAAGACACATGAAGTGGCTAAATCTGGAAACCTCGGTTTATTTATCCATTTTAATCGGAATCCCAATCAACAGTGAAATGTCATGTAGTATCCTAGGGTTCCAGAGTATCCAATTAAAACCATATACCTTGACCCACAGTTGCATAGATGAGTTACCAACCTCCAGAGGATTGAACCTCTTATCCCATTCCTTGATTTGTAGAAGGCCAGGCATGGGGGAAATTGAACCAAATACCTAGGAATGTATCTTCAAATCCTTCAAATAGAAGAGAATAGGAAAGAAACCTCAACCCATTTAAATACATTTCCAGTTTATAAAACACCATATAGATGAAATAAAATCGAACATATCCCTAATTTTCCATGGCATAGACCCCCTTGAGAAAATTAGACGAGCAATAATAGAGTGTGGATCCATTTCCAGGAATTCTGAGATCACCCTCAGATCCTCATTTTCATGAGAAATGTTTCCCTTACAATGATTTCTGCCTACTTTCAAACCCTTTAAGGGAGATGAAGAACAATTGACTGCACAATTGCTCGCCACAACAGTACCTTTGTGAATGGTTTTCCAAAACGATCCAGCACCCACATTCTTGTGAGAGTCGAAACACCCTTGTGTAAGGAAGATATCATCTAGATATTACAATGACGAAGAATCCAAATGGTAGAATTCCTAATCTCCATTGTAAAACAGAGAGAGATGCTCTCGAAGAACAATACCCATCTTTAATCTTCAAGTTTATTAATTAAATAGTAATTAATTAATAAATATTAAAACTAAGTAGTAATAATTATTCTAAGTGATATTCAATATTAATTAATCCATAATATTTTTTAATTTAATAATCAATAATACCTATTAATTAATTACAAATTATTAATCATATTTATTAATTATTTAACAATAATTAATATTAACTTTTAATTATCATCTACTAACAAATATTAAATATTAATTAATCCATAATAATTATAAAATTACTAAGACTAATTAGGAGGTAGTTAAAAAGTATTTTCCATATTTACTAATTAATTATGACTTAATTAATAAATATAAAAAATATGTTTATCATTTAAATATATTTATTATAATTTTATAATTATTTAAATATATATTTAATTATAACTCTATATATTTATTAATATATGGGTAAATGTTATTATAAATATAATAAATATATTTATTATAATTGTACAATTATTTAAATATATATGTATTTATTTATAATTATAATTATAAATAAATATATTAAAAAACATTTGTATATAATTAAAAACATATTTAAATAATTATATACATTTATATAATTATATATATATATTTTTTTATGTAGTTATATATATTTGTTAATATATGAGTATATTTTATTATAAATATAATAAATATATTTATTATTTAAATATATATACCATAATTTTATTATTATTTAAATATATATTTATATATAATTCTATATATTTATTAATATATGAGTATACTAGGAATGACACAATTTGTGGATTAAAATTTATAGCCCCAGAAAATTCATTAAAAGAAAGAGAGCGTACAAAAGATATGATGGAGTTGCAAAATACAAAGTGGTACACATGTCACCACCACAATACAATAGGAAAATGCACAATCTTCATTTGTATGCCCACCATACCTTCCATGTGAGACACTCCGACCCTTTGGATGTCTACCATTCATCCATTTCTTTGGATCTTGAAAAGTATTTCTTTTATTCTCCACACTCAGTGGGTCATCCTTCTCACTATATGAGTTAGTAGCTTGATCTTTATTTGTAGCATTTTCCATCAAAAAATATTGACATTCTTTATCAATATAAATCATATCATTTTCTATTGTATCATCCCAAGGAGTTGTCTCATTAAGAGACTTATCCCCATGCAAGAATTGGTTGATAGCAATGTCCCCAAGAAAAGGTTCCCAAATTTGAGAAGCAAATTCCACATGGAGATACTTATTTACAACCTGAAAATTCAATAGATAGGGAGAAATAATACCATCAGCGTTTGTAATAGGATATATGAATCCTTCCATTATCCTCCTTTGTTTTCTTGATTCCTTTCTTCTCAAGGATCTCAAGGTATAATGAATCAAATTCTAGGCTATTAATGGAGACAATAATTGAAAAGAAATTGGTTTCATTAACACTCTCTTCCCTCTTTTTCTATCCTAAGAAGAAAGAGAAGTCATGCCTTCTACCTCTTCACACCATCGCACTAGGATATCTTTTCCTTTTGATAGATTTTTCCTAAAAATGGTCCCCTCTTTTTCACTTGACGCCTTAATGGAATTTGAACATGTGGTCTCCATAGAACCCTTATTAAAAACACCTAAAAAAGGAGTAGCCTCCTTGATGTTTGGATCAATCAAGGATGAATTAATCAGGCTAGGGAGTGAGGCCTCTAGGCAGGTGGAATATGAACCCAAAACCGCATGTGAGGTCACCATTACAGTGGTAGGTCTTGAAAGTTTTTTGTATTTTTCCTATGGATTCACCTGGGAAAGATTCAAACTCTTACCATTATTATTACCTTTCAAACAGGAGTCATCGATCATATTTAACATATCATCATCAATTTAGCCATCAAGGGATCCCTCCTCCTGTATGACTACCTGTGGGTTATCAGCTTGGTGGGAGTGTCCATGTTTATCATCCTAAGAAATCATGGCATTAGTTAAACTATCAGGAGCCTATTTAAAGGAAAAAAATATGTCCTGCATTTTATTTACTGGCTATGAATCCCTCAAAGAAATGGTACCTCACCATTCCACTACCCAACATTATTGGAAACAGATTGTAGCCCAGTGGGAATAGAGCCAGAATTAGTGATTTTATTAGAAGAGGTAACAACAAGAGATAAAAGCATGTCCTTGTAGGAATTATAAGACTTCCTACCATGTAATTGAATTGAATCAACATGGTTAGTTTGTGTCTTCCCTCATACCATGCACCTTTATTTATTCGACCCATTCAACATTCTCTATTTATCATCTTCATTCCCCGCATTCACCATAGGAATCTTGAACATACAATGTTCAACTAAGTGACTAATACTTTTATAATTGGAATATTTTAGAACCCTATGAAAATTCTCATTAACATGCCCAATGTAGTATTAATTGGTGAAAAATTTGGGCACATGCTCATACTTAATAGATAAATAAAATTTGAATTCATCAGTGACTAAATAAAAAGTTTCAATTAATGGAGAACAGATATCAAACTCAATGATAACATGAGAAAAATGTGCATATCTGGACAGCTCGGTCTTCTTGTCAATCTTGATGGGAGACCCCACAATAGAGGAAACATCCCAAAAAATTTTGGAATTCCAGAAATACCAATTCAGGCCTGTGATCTTGATCCATGATTGGGTTATTGAATTCTTCACCTCTTCCGGATCAAACTGTGGATCCCAGTCTTGGAATATCAGGGTACCCGTCTTAAGGAAAAAACAACCAGATCTCCTTTCTTTTAACTTTAAATAATGTGAAGGAAAAATGACATGGAAGAAGCCCATACCAATTGATAAATTTATTTATCCATCAAATCCCTATGTCTGAAGAAGTATAATCTCTAAATCCTCAAGCGTTCAGGCATTGGAACTTCAATATGGAGATAACAATGCTATGATGGAATGCCTTTAGTCCTTGACTCGGTCCCTAAAGAGTTTAGGGTTCTCTTCAAAAAAGGATTAAGCATTGTTCCTCATAATATTATATGATGGATTTGAATCTAATTTTGAAATAAGGAAAAATCTAGAACTGAGGGATCCTTGTTTAATAGGGGTTAATTAACTTTCAAATATGTCAGAATTTCAACTGGGTCAGCAGATGAAGAATAATGGTTCCTCGGTGCCAAAAACTTCATAGGGAGAGAAGCTTGAACGACACAAACTCCATGTCCATCCAGAGTTTAAGGGTTATGTGATGCATCTTCCCCTACGCCCTCAGCCGCACCTTTAGTCTTCTTCTCTGGGAAAACAAAAACATCACGAGGATCAAAGAAATAGTCAAGATCCATCGGAATCCAACCCTAATCTCCATGGGTGGCTAGAGATAGAGACTAATATTTAATCCATCATATATGAGTATATTTTATTATAAATATAATAAATATATTTATTATTTAAATATATATTTTATATTTTTATAATTATTTAAATATATAATTATTTTCCAATAATTCTAATTTTAAATAAATATATTTATAAATATTTGTATATAGTTATAAATATATTCATATAATCACATATATATATATATATATTAATATATTAATATATATAATTCTAAATATAATAAATATATTTATTATAATTTTATTATTATTTAAATATATATATATATATATAATTATATAAATAATTTTTAAAAAACATGATATATATATATATATATATTTGAATTATTAATATATAAGAACTTATCAAATTTCAATTATCAAATTGAAATTACCCATAGGAAAAAATATCAAATTTCATGGACAAAAATTAATTATCAAAAAACTATAATTACCCATGGAAAAATCTCAAATTGCAATTGAGGGTGAAAAAAATGGTGAATACGAAATTGAGATAATTTTTGAATTTTTTTTCTAAAAAATTAATATAAATAAAAAAATTACATGTAAAAAAATTATATAAAAACCCTAATTACAATTAGGGTGGCAACTGGTTGTAAGGGAGGGGCGGTGAGCGGTAGCCGCTAGCAAGGGAGGGGTGATGGGTGGGAGATGGTGGTAAGGGAGGGTGACAAGTGGAAGATGACGACAAGGGAGAGGGTGGGTGGTGGATGTCACCATGGGAAAGAGTGTAGGGGGTTCTCAGTAGGAGGGGTGGTGGGAGGCGATAAGGGAGGTGTAGCGGGTGGCGACCTGCTGTAAGGGAGGGTCGGTGGGCATCGAATGGCTATAAGGGAGGGGTATAAGGTGTCGGATGGTGGAAAGGGAGGGAGTGGTTGCAAAAAATAGTGGAAAGGGAGGGGGTCTTGGTAGGGGTGGGCGACCAAGATCCATACCACGCTACCGATGTCGAACCGAAAAATGTTGTGCATGTTGTGGCCGAACCGCCAGTCCCGCCGAACACCGTTCCTAGTGAGGTCAAACCATCAGAAATAATACAAATCAGAAGAAAAAGTTATTACAAATCATGGCAGCAGTACAAATCCAGTGAAACAAAACATAAATCCCCACATATACCTTATATTTGGACAATATTTCTTCATTGAGAGCGGCGATGACGACAACAACATCAGCAAGATTTAGTGAGAGTGGCGGAAACAACCGCAGTAGGGTTCCATGAGTGGTTGGAGGAATGTGAGGGGAAGACACAGTTACAGTTCTTTTTATAAGAACCCGTAAGACATTTATCATTACTAAAAAATAAAGTACATATAAAACTACTCTTTATCAACATTGAACTTCTAGCACTGATAAATAGAAGCTTTATGAATGATTTTTTAGTGTTGACAAAGATCATTCATTATCGACGCTAAAAAAACACTGATAAAGATCCAATATTAATCATATATTAATTAATTTTTAATTATAACTATAAATAAATATATTTTATTATATTTATAAATATATAATCATAAATATAATATATATTTATTATTTAAATATATTTATTATAATATTATTTTTATTTAAATATATATATGTATTTATTTATAATTATATATATATTTTTAATCATACCTCATGGTCTACACAAGCATGATTGGAGCTTTAGAAAAGGTAATACCACTCATGTTTCTGCCTCTGATGGTGCTATCTCTGAGTGGATAGAGCCTTGTAAGTACTCCTTTATTTTTCACATTTCATTGATGAAGGGTATGAAACCATGTAAAATATATGACCTAATTTCTTGGTTAACTTTGATTTGGTGTTTCTCTGATTTCATGTGTGTATCCCTCGGTCGTGGCTTCTTCCACAATCTTTTCCCTTTCACTCAATTGAAAGGCATAGTCTGGATTGAGGGTTCGGTTAACCTCAGGTTGGGTACTGGCAGGATTCCTGATTGGAATTTGATTTTTAACCTTAATGAGTTTAAGGAAAACCATGAACAGGACTGGGACAAAATACATAGACTAAATTGGATCCTTTGACATCCAGAAATACTCTTTGATATTTATTCAATTATTGGAACTCTAATTCAAATGGACAGTGCTATAGAAAAGGTTAGATTTAGTAACTTTACATGGGTAATTTTTGAGATAGATCTAAGGTTTTCCTTATTTAATTGAGTGGTTATTTCCACTCCACTGCATGAGGTAATCTTTAAAATTGAGTACAAAAAGGAAATCCCCTTATGTGATTCTTTTGGTATTATCAGGAATTTGAAATCTAACTACAGGGGTAATAAAATTCCTTGACTTTCTCCATTGCTGAAGGAGGAAGAATGATGAGACTCTACAGTCTTCTGACCAACCTAATGGTCAATGAAGAGATGCTGTTGTGCTGACTTATAACATTGAAATCACAAATCCTATAGAGGTGAAGAATCATATTTGTGTTGAAGGGTATTCTTTGGAGAAGAATGGTATTAATGCTGAAGGTCCCAATAAGGAAGACGGTGCGGGGGGCTCTTCTATATCTAATCTCCCCCCTCCCTTGTGATGAAACCTGGTCAGTTGCTTCTCATGAACTCCTAAATTATAATAAGATTCACATGAATTGGGTTGAACTATTTAATGAATATGCCTAAGAAAAAGGATCAACAAAAGAGCATGTGGATGAGGAATCTGATGATAGATAGGCTTCTAAGAAATTCTCTGTACGGGATGATGTTGATTTTAATTTGTGGAAAGATGAGAAATTGATTGCCTCTAAGGGTTTCAAGGGAAAAGAAAAAATTTATCCATCTACTTCAATGAAATCCAAAACCAAAATCATTTCTTCAGGATTAGAGATGGGACAAACCAAAAAGTGTTTATTGGCACATGAAAAAGGTAAAGTGAAGGAAGTTAAGTTTAATTACTATCAAACTTTTGAAATTTATATTGGTTCTTCAGATAAAATATTTGATTTTGGAAATCCAGAGGTCCATTTCCCTCCATATGCTGGTAAGGAGGATGAGTCAACCAATTTTGGGGGTTAACAAGTAATGATGGCTGTCTTAAATGACATGGCACAACCATTGGACTATGCTAAGTATCAGGCTGGATGGGATGAACCACATAATGATGTTTCATTGTAATTAAAGTTGAATAATTATAATGCTATTATTAAAAAAAATTATGTCATAAAAATCCCATGAGTCAGCAGGCTATGGATTCTATCTTTGATGGACTACAGACCCCTACAACCTCTTTTTTTCAAGAGGGTGTCAGCCTGGCCATAGATCCTGCTCAGGGTAGGGGGACCCATTCTGGTGTTGTTGCTCTCTTCTTGGGTACTAATGAGGCATGGAGTGTTGAAAATTCTCTACCTGTTTTCGTACACACTGTTAAAGATAAGTCACATTCAGTGGTGAGTACCCTTAAATCTTTCGATTTCCTTGCCTGAGGGAGAAGTGAAGACGACCTGCAAACCAGTGATCATGTTCTTGGAGAAAAAGTAATAATAATAGGTATTGATGATGGACTCTCAGATGATGGAGGTGGGTCGTGGTTGTAGGTCAAAACATGGCAAAGAGGGTGACATCCTCATGGTCAGGGTGGATACGTCCATCGCCACAGCATGAGTACCTAAACTCGAGCTACTTTATTTCTACCGATCTCTATTTTTAAATGCTTTACTCATGGAAATTATTATTTTTGTATGTTCCTCCCATATATTCCTTCCTTTATTCAATAAAGGGTTCGTTGAACCTCAACCAAATTTAAAAAATAATAAATAAATAAATATACAAATATATTTAAAAAGTATTTATATAAAATTACAAATATATATGTATATATATTTATAAAATTATAAAATTATAATTATTAATGTATAAATATTTATATTTATAAAATTATAATAAGAATATTTATTATTTAAACATATTTATTATTTAAATATATTGATTATAATTTTATAATTATTTAAATTTAAATATATATAATTATAGTTATAATTATAAATAAATACATTTAATAATGATGTAATTATAAATAATATATATACATATATATATTATTTAAATATATATATTATAATTTTAAAATTATTTAAATATATATGTATTTGTTTATAATTATAATTAGAAATAAATATATTTAACAATATTTTCCTACAATTATAAATATATTTATGTATATATTTATGATATATATATATATATATTAATATTTAAATTTATATATATTTATAAAAATATAATAAACATATTCATTATTTAAATATATTTATTATAATTTTATAATTATTTTAAATATATATTTATTTATTTCAATTATAATTATAAATAATTATATTTAAAAATATTTCTATGTAGTTATAAATATATTTATATAATTATATATATTAATATAATTATTTAAATATGTATTTATTTAATTAAAATTAAAATTATAAATAAATATATTTAAAAAGTATTTATATAAAATTATATATATCTATATTAATATATATATATATATTTATTAATTTATAAATATATATATTTATAAAATTATAATAAACATATTTTTTGTTTAAATATATTTATTATTTAAAAATATATAATATAATTTTATAATTATTTAAATAAATATATTAATTTTAATTATAATTATAATGAAATATATTTAAAATGTATATATATATATTATTTAAATATATATATTATAATATTATAATTATTTAAATATATATGTATTTATTTATAATAATAATTTTAAATAAATATATTTAAAAATATTTTCATGTAATGGTAAATATTTTTATATTTTATATATTTGTATTTATATATTATAATTTTATAATTATTTGAACATATATTTATTAATTTCCAATGTAATTAAAAATAAATATATTAAAAAATATTTTTATATAGTTCTAAATATATTTATATAATTATATCTCATAGTTCGCTTCTCAGTAGCGTTGGTGGTAGCTCATTCTCTCAATATAAGAAATCAGATTCTGGTGTGATTTTTCGCAAAGGGAGTGTTACCCACATCAAAGTGGACTCTCATGCGATTTCAGAATGACTGGAAATCAGTAAGCACTCTATTATTGCCCGAGTTATTTTGTCAAGGGGAGCGAAGCCGTGGAAAGTTGGGGATTTGGTCACCCAGATCTCAGATGCATGGGGGTTTGGTACTTGGATGTGTGTGTTGATGGGGAGAGGTTTTTTTCAAATCCTTTTCCCCAATGAAGATCTGAAGATGAAGGCGTGAGGTTTCTGCTCCATCTCCCTCAAGCCGAGCATTATGCATATACGTGAATGGTATCCGAATTTTAGTCGAATGAAGGTAAGTAACTCCTCTATGCAATTGTGGGTCAAAGTGTATGGATTAAACTAGATTTTGTGAAACCCAAGGATCCTTTATGACATTTCATTAGCAATTGGAGTTCCTATTAAATTGGAAAAGGAGATTGAACTAGCTAGATTTGGGCACTATGCTTGTTTCTTGGTAGAGGTGGATTTATGTTCTACTTTAGATGATGCGGTCTTCCTCTCCACTAACTTTGACGAATATTATTTGAAAATTTAATATGAGAGAGCACCATGATTTTGTTCAGACTGTAGGCTGATTGGCCATGAAATTTTGAATTGTAAAAGGGATTTGATCTGTACCTATTGTTCGACTCACAGGCATGAAGAAAAATCTTACAATAAGAAAGCTCGATTTTAGAAATTCGGTTAATCATTGAATGCTAGAAAAATGAAGAAGGAAATAATATTGGGAAGGAGGGATGTTAGTTCTTCCCAAGAAGAACAACAACATGGGGCTGATGTGTAGTGTGTTCATTCAGATCTGATGGAGGGAAAAGAAGTGGCTAATGGGATTCATAACAAGGTTTTTCCTAACTCACCTGGGGTTAATGAAGAGGAATATCTCTCACTTAATAAGGAAAAGGTACCATCTAATTTGATGCAAAATGCAGATGATAAGAGCAATGGGGGTATCTATTTGCCTCTGATAAAAAAGAACTTGGGATGACATTGTAATAGAGGATCAGGACAAAGGTTCAATACTTCATGATGCTTCTCATGATGTTGATGAAATAAAACAATCTGATTTTGAAAATACTATCAAAATGGAAGTGGATAGGGAGTTTATACTTGAACAAAACATTACTTATTCTAAAAGGAAATTTAATGAAAATCTTGTTATGGTCTCTTCCCCTCCATCCAATAATAATTCAGCGGGTTATTTTGGTTTTCCCAGCATGAATCAACACACAAGTTCATCAACAGAACATGGATTTCCAATTTCAGAGGGTATTAAGTCCTCGTCCAAGCCAGTTGATGAAGAAGGTTTTCAAATGGGTTTTTATAAAAATTCAAAACGTCTTTCTCTTGAGTTTAGAAATTCTCCACCTTATGGAAGCTCAAATGATAGGCCTTGGCTCGCTCTGTGCTCTCAGATTCAGGGGAGTTGGAAAAAAATTTGAAAAGTTGCACGACATGGGAAAGCTAGGAAGGGAGCAGGATGTATTGCTCCAAGAGGTTTCCCTAGTTGTAAAGGGATGAGGGAGATTATTCACTGCTTAGTAAAGGCCTCATCTCTATTTCAGTGGTAAGGGGATCTTCTCTAGTGGATGATAATTCCTTGGCATCCAATGTGTGTGAATCATAATAAAGCTTTGGTATGGTGTAGGCATCCTCTCATAATCATACTGAGGGAGATGATTCTATTAAAGATAAGTAGGATGGCATAGTTCATGTGAATATAGATCAAATTTCCACAAATAAATCCACCTTGGAATTTGATTCTTCTAAGATGGTGGAGGCTCAATTAGAGGTTGGAAAGATAGACCTGGAGGGCAGTGACTCATAAAGCAACCACATTGAAGGCCTCTCATGATAAGTTAAAAATTTTAGGAGAGACAGACATCCTAGGGGTAGAGACTGTGAATGCAGGCGAGGATGATTTTATTGGAATACATTGCATAATTAGGAGTGCAAGATTAGTATTAGAATTAGAGAAAATCTAAGTCTTTGACCATTCATTGATTAGGACAGTATTGTCATATATGATCCCATCTTTTGATCTCTTTGTTTTTTTTTCAATAAATGGGATTTCTCCCTACCATTTCAGAAAATATTATATTTATTATTTAAATATATACATATATTATAATTTTATAATTATTGAAATATATATGTATTTATTTATAATTAAAATTATAAATAAATATTTATTTATATAATTATAAATAAATAAATAAATATATAATAACAATATATATTTATTTATATATAAATATATATTTATAAAATTATAATAAACTTATTTTCTATTTAAATATATTTTTTATAATTCATACTTATTTAAATATATATCTATTTATTTCCATATAATTATAAATATTTTTGTATAATTAGACCTCATAGTCCGAACTACTTTGGTATATTTATATATTTATATATATTTATATCAATGTATAAAAATACATATAATAGCTATATTTTTTTATTTAAATATATTTATTATTATTTTATAATTATATATATAATTATACCCAAAATGGTGTGCACCATGGGATATACCCATGTTCCCAAAATTTATTAAATAAATATATTTTAAAAAATATTTATAGGTAATTCCTACAAGCTCTTAATGGTGCTAGAGAATATGACATTCACAGGGAGGAGAATAAATCTATTTGGATTACTTGATAGGTGCAGGGATCTATTTCTCCAGTATATAATATGAAGCCCCATGGACCTACTGGTGAACATTTGGAATCTGATGAGGAATGTGCTACTCAAGTTGTTGTCAATTTTCAATTGAATCCGGAGGAACTTCTGACTACCTCTTTTGATCGTAAAGTGAAGAAAAAATTTATTGCAGATTCATATTTATAGGATAAACCTTATATTTATTATTTTACTAGAAAGGGGTCTTTGGAATTAATTGCCTCTTAAGTTACTCATCCAGTTGAGGTTATGAGGCAGGATGCATCTTGTGAAGCAGGATCCACTAAGGCTATCCTGGATGGGTAGGGGAAAGGCCATAATGCATGGGCTGTTGTTATGTAGGGAAAATATGATGTTCAAAATATAGGCACAATTACTCCACTGGGATTTGGTTAAAAAAAATATTAGTTTTATTGAAATATTAAATAGGTCAAATAGCAAAGATCTATTTTGTGAGAAATGTGAAAATGCTCATGGAGTTCCTATTATTGAAGGCATTGATATTAGAGAGTAAGTTTTGGAGGGCCCAGGTTTGACAAAAGATCCAATCCCGTCAGATTATAATGATGATGATACATGGTAGCAGCCCAAAACATGGAGGAGGGTCCATCATCCGAGAGGTAGGGGTAGTGGCCAATCCCATAGATGACTATCTTTCTTGTTGTGAAGTGTCTTGTCTATTGTTTTTATTCCCCATATCTTATTGCACCCTGTTATCGTTTTAATTTAAATAAATTTTAGAACCATGTACTAGCCACAAGATTGTTCTATCTTTTTATAAATAAATATATTTAAAAATTATTTATATATAATTATAATTTTGGTCTTTGGGCCATTTTTTGGCCATTGTTCGGGTGCTGTTTCTTCGTATACTGGATGGATATTTCCTTCTTGTTGACAAGAATTTGATGGAATCAAATTATTGAGGTCATGGTGAGATGTTGGAAATGCTGGAGGAAGTGGGATGACCTTCAGTGGTATGGGACACTGATGGGGGTGACGATCTTGGGTACCATGAGTTATCAATTGTATGGGACGCCAACAATGAGCATCTACTACTGATGACCTGCAGACACTGACCCCTCTGGTGAAAATCATTAGGGATGACCTCAATCACATGAGAGATGATACTAAAGGGCACAAAATCACTCTCAAGTGAATGGTTCGATGCCCAAGATGATGACCTCGGGTGGAGTGTTGTCAGTCAACCTCATCTATGCGGTCGGGTGCGCGAGGTCTTTAGGGTCGGTATCTATCAGCTGTGAGCTAATGCTGATGTTCCTGGGATGGGCTATATGATGTGGGTCTTTAGGCATTTTTAATGGGTCTTTGGACTCAATATTTTTTTGGGTTTTTTCTTGACCACTTTAACGTATATGCGGCCTTTCTTATGTCACATTATTTGACATTGGTGAACTTTTATTTTAATTAATAATTTTTTTGGTCCGAACACGTTTGGTACATGAACTTTCCTGGTAATTATAAATATATTAATATAAATATATATCTATTAGTATATAATTATAAATATAATAAATATATTTATTATTTAAATAAACTATTAAACATTTTGACTAATGTAAATTTAATAATTATTTATATATAAAATTATGAATATAAGATTCATTTTTTGTTAAAAGTTATATAATTCATATTTTTACATTAATTTATAATATATATATATATATACTTACTGTAATACAAATATTATTTAAAAATATATAAATATATGGATGGAGTAATGGGATAAGTGGTGCTCATCACTTCCCGAAGACTCGGCTACCCTACTTCATCCAAGAATTTTAAATATTCACTCATTTTCTTCAAATCATTGTGAAAATCAGCTAGGATATTCTACCTTAGAGGGAATAAGAATTGAGACACAAATGTTTTGAAGGACCTTTCTTGTTTCTCTATCTTCTTGGGGGGGGGGGGGTTCTTTTATCCATATTGCGAACCGTGCTCTGCATCATATCATTAGGAAAGGATAAACTGCACATGTATCAGCCTTATAGGATTCCATTTTGCCTCACATTTATTTTTGTAAAAATTCAATAATCTCTCGAATTTATATGAAGAAATGTATAAAACCATATATTTTTTGATTTAATTTCATGTATAGATGATATTTGCGGATTCATGGATTAAAAATGTGTCTCCCTTGGTCGTGTATTTTTCCACATATTCCATTATGTAAAGCTCAAAGGGAGAGCATGGAGAATCAACTTTTTCAATCTTAGTATATGAACGCTTCAGATTCCTGAATAGAAATTAGACTTTAACCTGAATGATTTCAAAGATACTTATACATAGGTATGAATCCAAATAAATGGTCTTAATTGGGTCTTATGGAATGGTGAGATATTTTATGATATATCCTCTTTGATTAGTATCCCAATAAGGATGGACCATGCTAATGAAGTAGTTAGTTATGGTCATTATAAACAAGTGTTGGTGGAGGTTGATTTAAGATCTACCTTTATTGATAAGGTGGTTCTTTCCACACCACATGATGAGATTTTTCTTAGGATTGAATTTATAAAACACAGCTTTTTGTGTTCATTGTCAAATTGTTAGACATTCAAAAGAAACATGTATATGAGATTTAGTTTTCTCTAATTGTCAGAACAAAGTTCATGATATGCTACTTTTCTGAAGGAATTTTATTCAAGATATTCTCACTAAAAACAGTGATGGCCTTGTTTATAAAGATGTAAATACATCTTTAGGGTAGAATCAAGTTATTAATCTTGGACATACTGAGGTATCCCATAGGATTGATGTTGAGGACCACTCTCTAATGGACGAATTCATTACTCATGAAGCTTTTGGTCTTGTTTCCCCTATTGAAATGAATATAAAAACCCACTTATCTTAGGATGATCATGTTGAAGATAATCAACTGGTAGTTGAAGAAACTACTTGAAATTATGTCTTAAATGGGGTATCCATTAAATAAGAGTTATCTAGGGGTATATCAGATTAAGATGAGGAGGATTTAGATGATAGTCAAGGGATCAAGGAACATTCTACTTAGATGGAAGTTAACTTCATCTTATGATAGGAGAAAACATTGGTCAATGATATAAGTAGAAAAGGTAAGGATTAGTGGGATGCTATAATATCAAAGAATTATAAGTCTAAAAATGTTGTTCCGGATTCCAGTTTATCTTATCTTGAGAAAGTCAATGAGAAAGTTGACTTTCATACTCACTCCCTTTCTTTAGAACACACTGGCATCCATTTTGGATATGTGGACAAAGCACTTATTTGTGAATATGATTATTCTTGTTCACCTAATATAGAGGCCACATCAACAAAAAATACCCCATATACATATGTTGATGTTGCCTTCAATGGAAATATAAATCTACTAAATTCAGGATTTCAGGTCAAATATGTTCATGAGAAGGAATTGCCTTCTGCCAAAGCAGTGTTATGTTCGGGTATGGTGGATGTTAATGCCAAGACATCTGGATATTACCCTAGTGGGATGGGGCCTCATTTTAGCTCCTATGTTCTCCATGCATCCAATGGAATGCAAGACTCTTTAAGTTATGCTAAAGGCCTTGATTGGATAAGAATGCGACCTCTATTTTGGAACTGGTGGTACTAAACATCATGCTGGTCCAGGCGTGTTTGCACATTCTCAAGGTATGGTTGCACATCTTCCTACTGATCAACTAGCGGTGAGATTAGAGGAAGCCAAGCTAGGGATATATGTGTTTTCAATCAGTAGTTCCCCTACTCTGTATCTTAATGGTAAGGTAAATAGGAATGTTAGTATGCATAATTCATTTGATATACTTGTTTCATCCAACAATGATGGTGATGGGAAAAAGAGTGATGGTGTGACTGGAGATGAAGTCATGAAGGAAGATGTTTTTTCTAAGATCTCGGATGATGGGTGTGGTCCATGGATATAGGTCAAGACTTAGGGGAGGGGACACCATCCTCATGGTAGGGGTGGAATCCTCACTCAGTATAGTATGGGAACTTGTTCTCAATTGGGTTGATGAATTTTGGAACTTGTTTTTATGGACCCTTGCAATTTTGTATGTTCCTCCACCATTCCATTTTAATTTTCAATAGATTCCTTTGACCCTCATATTATATATATATATATATTTATTTATAATTATAATTATAAATAAATTTATTTATAAATATTTGTATATAATTATAAATATATAAATATATAATTATATGTATTTATATAATTATATATATATATATATATACAATTATAAATATTTATTAATATATAAGTATATATACATATAAATATAATAAATATATATTATTTAAATGTAATTATTATAATTTTATAATTATTTAAATATATATTTTTACTTAACTATATTTATTATAATTTTATAATTATTTAAATATATAGATATATACATATTATTTATACTTTCAAAAATACTTTTTTTAACCATTATATATATATTTGAATTATTAAAAAATATATATTGACATATCATATTTATATTAATTATAAACATGAGTTTTTTTAATTAATTTATATAAATAAACATTATTTTTTTGAATATAAATATGATAATTATATATATATATATATATTAATAATATTTTTTAGTAATTTTTTTATAAGTGCTAAGAATTGCGTTGATAAAGACCCTCATTTTCTGTGCTAAAAAAGAACTGATAAAGGGTACACCTTAATGAGCACTTTTTTAGTGCTAATAAAAGATACATTTATCAATGCTTTTAGCTAGCACTGATAAATGTATCCCATTTATCAATGATTTATATTTAGCACTGATAAAAGCTGTTGTTTCATAAACATTGATCTATGGTAGTGTTTGATCCAATTTTAAAGAGGATAGAAAATCCAATTTTTCTTTAGTTGTTTGGGTAGTTCATCTACCATTGAAATCATCTACATTTATCAGCTGCTATCCACTACATTGGTTTCCCACCAAAGTAGAGTGCTACAAATATTATTTCCAAAAGGAAGTCTCTCCGCTGATATCTCCCATAATTGTGAGTGACCCCCACAAATCCCCATCTTACAACCAATATGGGGTAGAAGCTGGACTTGTAGTCTCCTCGTAGGTTTCAAGCATCTCTTTTTATAGAACCATCATAATCATGTCTTCCCTATTAACATTGGTGTGAATTTTCTCAACTTTCAACAATATTTCTTCCAACACATTTCAGATTCAGTGGTATCACATGTTGAAGTGTTTGGACCTAGAATGATATGTGATTTTATTGCCGAGATGAATAGTGCTTTGACTATTGTGATAGAGAATGTAATTATTCTGACTCTGTCCAAGCTCCAGTAAAAACTTCTTCATCCACATCATCTCATTACAACATTTAGTGATTGAGATATACTTTTCTTCTATGGAATATAAGGAAACACACTTCTGAAGTCATAATTTCCATGATACTACCCCCTGTAAATGATATCAGGTACCCAAATTTTTTTTCTTCATGTATAAATCCCGATCCATATCAGCATCAGTGTATCCTTCCAAAATAGGTTTACCATTTCCAAAACATAAACATTAATGAGAGGAATCTCAGAGATATGCCAGTATCCATTTGATTTCTATCCAATGCTTATTTCCAAGATTTGATAAGAATATACTCACACACCCACTACATGGGCAGTATCTTATCTGATGCACAACATGACATACATAAAACATCCAATTCCTAATTGGTAAGGAACCTAATACATCTCTTCTTTCCCCTATTCATTTGTAGGACTCTGAATTATCATGATCTTGAAATGACCTGAAATTGTGGTACTAATTGATTTTCATTTACTCATGTGGAACCTTTCAAAAACCTTCTCAATGTACCATTCCTGAGATAGCCAAACCTTTTAATTCCTCACGTCAAAAGTAATCTTCATACCAAGAATCTGAGTTGCATCTCTTAAGTGATTAATGTCAAAATACACATTCAACTCCTTCCTCAACTTTTCAATCTTGGTGCAGTCTATACCAATATCAATATATAATCAACATAAAGGAAAAAGATAATGAAATCACCACTACAAAACTATTTGATGAAAACACAATGATCAATTGTTATTCTCTTGTACACATTTTTCTCTATGAATGAGTAAAATATCCTATAGCATTATCTTTGTGCCTACTTCAAAACATATAAACTTTTCCTAAGTTCACATAGTAGGTTTTCTTTCATTTTCACTAGAAATTCCTTTGGATACTTCATGTAATTTTCCTCATTAAAATCATCTTGTAAGAACACTGTGTTTATATCTAGTTGTTGAACCTCCATGTTTAGAATAGCTATTAATCCAAGAACAAATTTGATAGAATATATTTTCACCATAGGATATTTTCATCAATGTAAATGCATTTATTCTTACCGAATCCATCCACAAAAATTTTGGATCTATTGAGTGGTTGTGAGCTTCCATATTCTCCTTCGATTATATGAACCAACTTGTTTTTGAGTGCCTTATTTACATATGGTAACTCTACTAAATAAAATGTATAGTTCTTGCGAAATATCTAATTTCTTTTTTCGTGGACTTTCAGCTAAATCCTAATTGCATCATCACAACTATCTGGCTCTCCCTCACTAGTGAGTATTAAATACTCATGTGGTGAGTATTTATGACTCAATTTTTTTTCTCTGGTGGATCTACTCAACTGCGCTTTGAGGGGAATTTGTTCTGGAATATCATATGATGGATACATATAAGTATATGGTGATATATTACCTGGTAGTGATATATAATTGGTGTCATGCATCTCTCTCACATTAGCTGGAATGGATGGTGGTGATAATGGTCCTAGATTTACTTGAATTTACTCAGACAACAGTTTCTATTCATTTTATGGATTGTCTAATCCTCAAGAAACACCCCATATATTCTTTTGATGATCCAAATATAGATAGGATCTCAAAGTTGGTATCTAAACTCTTTATAAGAATATCCCAAAAATATAAACTGATTTCCTTTTCCATCAAGCTTTTCCCTCTAATTTTATAATATGTGAAAAAAATACCCTGTAGCTAAATACTGTCACAACCCGTCATCGGGGCCCGTGCTGTGACTACCCCAAGCCCACCTTCCATAGGCCAGGGGCTAGCGACTAGCAACAAGGCGTAAAATTCTCGATAAAAAGGGAAGACATTGCCTTTGTAAAGTAAACAAACACCACAAAGCAAGAAAGTAGTAGTAAACACTATGTAAAAGCTGGTACAATAGTAAGTGCGGAAAAGTAAGTGGGTCAGTATACAAACCCAAACTGAAAGTAAAGTACAACTGGAAAGGGAAAACAGCAACTGAAAAGTACAGCCGCAATGCTGAGCTGTCCACTGGAAATCCCACCTGAAGGGTGGGTACAGATAGCCTCCACTTCTCTTCGGGTCCAGCCAACCGCTCCGAGTACGTCCCGCCCAGTGGTCCACCTCCAGGTACCGTCCTGCTCCGCAAGCCTCAACCACGATCAGCGTTGTCCGTCGTCTGCAACCAACACAACGTAGTGTTGGCATAACCCGTGCAGGGGTGAGTATAAGATATTCAGTAGGGACCCCGAGACCCCCAAAGGTCTCCCAAAATCCACAAAGGATAATCCACAAAGGAAAGATGCAATCACGAAGTAACATCTGACACTGCTTAGGTATATGCCCATACATATACCTAAGTCATCAATTCTTGTTCGACTCCAACATCCGATCCCAAGTACAACCCATTCCACGTAGGAAATCGAAACGTAAATCTACATAGGATAGCTCAACACAATCCACATAGGAAACAAAAACAGGATTTCAGCTCACATAGGTATACTTCTTCGTATGACGATAGAGATGATCAGATATAACCACTGATTCATCTAAGATTTCAGACCCACAAAGGATCGATAGGTACTAACCCCCGAAATGACCCACATAGGATCTGAACCACAAAGGATCGATAGGTAACTAACCCCCGCAAAGACCCACACAGGATCGAACCCATACAGGATCTGTAGGCGCTGGCTCACACAGAACCGCTGAGCGCTGACGCACATAGGATCGAACCCACACAGGATCGGTAGCACTAATCCACGTAGGATCGCTGAGTGCTGTAGTCATCGCCGTCAAATCCACTAAGGATATCTGTACAGTCGTCGTCGTCGTCATAGTCGCAAACGCAGCCAGCACTAGGGTTCCCGCACACAGCAAGCTCGTTCGGGAGGGTCCACTCCACAAGCCGAGAGGCTGACACATCAAATAACACATAGTACAGAGTTGATGTATCCAAAAGTTCCGTATCGTCAACAGGAACTCAACATCGCAGATAGCACGTTAATCGGACGCCTGGTCTGAGATTTATTGGCTTTTTCGTCCCAGGGGCCCAGTTGGTTTTTAAGGCAAAACCAACCTGACCGTACTCCACCTGCGTCAAAATCTTGGACGGAGTAATCCAAAAGATCCGTTTCACTAATATAAATCCAACAAAGTCGACGGCATGTTAATCAGAAGTCTGGAGCTTAAGATATGAGCGTTTCCGCTCCGAGGGCCTGGTTGGTTTCGTGTACGAACCAACCCGGCTGAACCCAAAGTATTCCGAAACCTTGAGTGCGATATACCGAAATGACCGTCTCGATCCAAGGATCTCAGCTCAACTGACGGTGCATTGATAGGAAGCCCGTAGCACAAGTTATGAGTGTTCGACCGGAAAGGTTCGGTAATAAGGGGTTCGGGCCCGATCTGACCCGATCCGATACCCCCAGGGTCGGCCCGAACCGGGTCGACCCGTACCAGGTCCAGGTCCGGCCCACTTGGGTGCGGCCCGACCTGGCCCGGGCGTGGGCCAGCTCGGTCCGGCCCGGCCTGGGCGCAGCGCGCCCAGCACGCTGGCCAGGCGCTCGGCCAAACGGATGAGCCGTTTGGAGTGGGGGGCGCCTGCCCCCTGGTTGTAACCGCGGACCCCCATTAAGGGGGCCATTGTGCTGGCTAACTGGGGGTTTGAACCCCCAGCTGCTCTCCTGTCCGGCCGGCCCGCCCCACCCGGCCGGTTTCTACCTCCACGGGACCGGCGACGGCCGGTCCCCCCCTGCTCCGACGCAGGCGGCCCGAAACCGGCCGCCGGTCTCCTTGCTCTGCCGCGGCCCGGAACCGGCCGCGGCCTTGATTCGTCCGGTGCGGCGTGACGGCGCTGCAACCCTCCGCCGCGGCGCCACTCCATCCGCGGTGTTTTTGCGGTTCTCCGGCACGACGCACGGCGCCGCGACTTGGTTCAACTTCACAGCGTGGCTCGATGGCACCGCGCATTCCTTGCCGAACGATTCCGCGTGGTGCGATGGAACCATGCCATTTCATTCCAATCCACAATAAAAAAATCATCAATAATGGAGGAGGGTCAGCCGTGTTTGTGCGGTCCGGCCCCCTCTCGTTAGTCGATAGCAATTGGTCGTATTTTCACGAAGAACGAAAAGGTAGGATTCACGAACAAAAATAAATAAATAAATTAAACCCCTACCTCGTGCGAGTTTGAATGGAGGTTCATCGAACGAGGATTTGTTGCGGGAAGTGGCTTCGTGAAAGAAGATGTCGTTGGCGTCGCGATACACGGCGTCGCGTAATCGGTTTCCAAGAACTCGGCGTTCTTCGTCGGAGACCGATGTGTTCTTCGCGTTCTTCGTTGAAGATGAAGAAGTTCCTCAATCCTTAGCCTTTTTCTCCCCAAGACTCCACCACAAGAACTAACCCAAAATAAATTAAGCCCTCACTTAATTTATTAACTTGACATGAGTTTTAATTTCAAAACCCCACACACATTTAACTCACTTCATTAATAACATAAGTTATTAATACTTAAGTTATCAAAAGTTAATTGTGATTTGAGGGGGGTTGAAGAATATGAAGGGGAGGGGTTCGTGTGGGCCCCACCACCCTCATAACCTCCCTTGGGAAGTTGGGTAGTTACCTAACTTCCACCCAAAGCCTAAAACCACTTAAATAAAATAAAAATTGTAGTTTAATTATAAATTAAACTTCCAAAATTTTTTATCATCTTCTCTCGAGAAAACGCAACTCCGGAAATGGCACTCATAAGCAATTACCGGTGCTACGGTTCCATCGGTGCCCTCGGAATTCGATTCTGAGCACCGGTTCAAAAGTTAGAAATTCCCGCTCATTCGTTCACTGAACGTACCCAAGCTAAACTTCAGATAGAAATTCCGGGCACAGCGGGCCTCAGAATCAAGTGCCGTCAGAAACTGCGTTCATGTAAAATCCCAAAGAAAATTAAGAAAAAATTTTCCTTGAATTTTACAGGTCTTTACATTACTCCCACCTCAGGGATTTACGTCCCCGTAAAGATACATCATAAGCTAGGGAAAGAAATGTGGGTACTGAGCATGCATCTGAGCCTCCCGCTCCCAAGTGATCTCCTGGAGATTCCCATGCTGCCATCTGATGCGCACTAGAGGAATCGACCGTCCACGTAGGACCCACTCCTGTCGACCCTCGATCTCCACTGGTATCTCCGTAAAAGTCGCCCCATCATCAACGTATAGCTCCTCATGGTCGATGATATGCGTTGGGTCGTGCACGTATCTCCTCAGCTGAGATACGTGTAAGACGTCGTGCACCCTGTGCAACGGAGGTGGTAGAGCCAGGCGATAAGCCACCTCGCCAATCATGCTGAGAACCTGGAATGGTCCGATGAAGCGTGGAGATAACTTTCCACCTCAGCCAAATCTCCGTAATCCACGTCGAGGTGAGACACGCAAGAAGACATGGTCGCCATCCTCGAACTCTAGTGGCCTCCGCCTCCTATCAGCATAAGACTTCTGCCAGCTTTGAGCTGTCCTCATCCGCTCCTGGATGACCTGGACCTTCTCTGTCATGGCCTGGACCATCTCCGTTCCCACAAGTGCTGACTCCCCAGGGTCTGTCCAGCACAAAGGAGATTTGCAAGGTCGGCCGTACAACGCCTCTTATGGTTCCATCCCGATGGTGGAGTGGTAGTTGTTGTTGTACGCGAACTCCACCAAGGGTAGGTGGTCCTCTCAGCTGCGACCAAAGTCGAGGACACATGCGCGGAGCATGTCCTCGAGAGTCTGAATAGTCCTCTCCGTCTGACCATTCGTCTGAGGGTGAAAGGCGGTGCTCAGACGTAGCTGTGTCCCGAACGCCTCCTGCAACCCCTTCCAAATCCGGGAAGTAAAGTGAGCATCTCGATCAGAGACGATAGATGTTGGCACACCGTGAAGCCGTACAATCTCCTGAATATAGAGACGCCCCAATCTCTCCACTGAGCCCTGCTCTCTGATGGGTAAGAAGTGTGCCGACTTGGTGAGTCGGTCGACAATCACCCAAATGGAGTCGTGACCTCTATAAGTGCGTGGAAGTCCATTCACGAAGTCCATAGATATCCCGTCCCACTTCCACTCTGGGACCTCCAAGGGCTGTACCAAGCCTGCTGGTACCTGGTGCTCTGCCTTCACCTGCTGGCAGGTGAGGCATCGAGAAACGAACTCTGCCACAACCTTCTTCATGCCCGACCACCAGTGCTATCGTCTGAGATCCTGGTACATCTTCGCCACTCCAGGATGTAATGCCAAAGGAGAAGTGTGAAACTCTCTCAGCACCTCCTCCCGTAATGAAACTGGTACCAAGGTACGTTCTCTGAAAAGGACGTCGTGCTCTACTCCAAAAGAGAAACCATCAGGTGCCTGACCTGAGGATATCTGTGCACGCCGCGTCTCACAGTCAGCGTCCCCATGCTGTGCCTCTCTAACCCGCTGCAGTAGTGGAGGGGTGATTGTGAGAGACTGAAGGAAGGTTGCTCCATCTCTATCCACGAAGGATATCTACAAAGAGGCTAGCCGCTCTGTCGCCTCCTCAAGTAGCTGAATGCCCATCCTCCTACTGAGAGCATCGACTACCACATTCCCCTTCCCAGGAGTATAGACTATCTCAAATTCCTAGTCCTGGAGGAACTCGAGCCATCAACGCTATCTCAGATTCAGGTCCTTCTGAGAGAAGATGTACCTGAGACTCTGATGGTCAGAAAAGACTGTAAAGTGCTCACCCATCAGGTAGTGTCGCCATGTCTTCAGAGCGAAGACCACTGCTGCTAACTCCAGGTCGTGGGTAGCGTAGTTCTGTTCATGCGGCCTCAACTGACGTGATCCATAGGCGATCATGGCCTGCTCCTACATCAGGACACATCTGAGTCTGGTCCCTGATGCATCGCAGTAGACTACGTACCCAAATCCCTCCTCAGGAAACATCAAGATAGGTGCACTTGTCAATCTCTGTCTCAGCTCCTGGAAGCTCTGCTGACATCTGTCTAACCACACAAATGGTTTCCCCTTCTTCGTCAAATTTGAGAGTGGTTCCGCAACTATGGAGATGTCTGGAACGAATCTTTGGTAGTATCCATCTAGTCCCAAGAAACTCCGCACCTCTGTCACGCTCCTGGGTGGCTCCCAAGCTAGCACAACCTCGATCTTCATAGGATCCACCGCAACTCCCACCTCAGAGATGACGTGTCCCAAGAAGTGGACCTCACGTTTCCAGAACTGACACTTCGAGAGCTTACCATAAATCTGGTGCTCTCGTAGTGTGTCTAGTACAACCCGCAAGTAGTAGGCGTGCTCCTCCTCAGTCGTTGAGTAGATCAAAATGTCGTCGATGAAGACCACGACAAATCGATCGAGGTATGGCTGAAAGATCCTATTCATGAGGGCCATGAACACTGCTGGAGCATTGGTTATGCCGAATGGCATAAAAAAGAACCCATAGTGGCCATAACGACACCTGAATGCCGTCTTCTGCACATCCTCGTCCCGAACTCTGAGATGATGATAGCCTGAACTGAGGTCTATCTTTGAGAACCACCGTGCTCCCTTGAGCTGATCAAAGAGGTCATCAATCCTCGGTAACAGATACTTGTTCCTCACTGTCACCTGGTTCAGGTGACGATAGTTGACACAAAGTCGCAAGCTCCCGTCCACCTTCTTGGCGAACAAAATCGGGGAAGCCCAGGGTGAAACACTAGGTCAGATGAACCCCTTGCCCTGCAAGTCCTCCAACTATACCCATAGCTCTCGAAGCTCGGCGGTGGCCATCCGATATGCTGGAGTCGATGGGGCTGTCCCGGGGTACAGGTCAATATAAAATTCTACCTCTCTGAGAGGAGGTAGCTCTAGGACGTCGTTGGGAAAGATGTCCGCATACTGATCCACCACTACAGGAAAACTATGACTCTGCACGTCAACTGCTCCTAGGATGAGGCTAGCCAACTGATGAGTGATGGGCTGTCCTCTCCTCTGAGAGAGTCCATCCTGTGCTGCAAAGGCTCCCTTCTCCCTGGTGAAGGTGAACCTACTCCCGTTGGTGCGTACACATCGCACCTTGCGCCTAATACAGTCAATCTGTGCATGGACTGTAGACAGCCAATCCATGCCCAAGATGACGTCGTAAGGCCTCGAAACCGCTACAAGAAGATCCCAGCCGAAGCTCTCGCCTCCTAGAGTAAGCTCACACTTCCAGCACCAGTGATTAATCGTCAAGTCTACTCTCGTAGGAGTCTCTAGCCGTAAGGATCGAGCCAACGGCTCTGTCAGAATCTCCGAGCTCCGAACAAGGGCAGCGGCTATGAAAGAGTGACTCACTCCTGTGTCTATAAGAACTGCAGCAAGGGTGGAATAGACACAGATAGTACCTAGAATCATCTCGGGCGCGCCGTGGTCATAGGCCTCTGCTGCCTGGAGTTGTGCCTGTCTCTACCTGCCAGCTCCCTGTGGTCGGGGTGGACCTCCTGGTGGTGGTGGTGGTAGGGCCTCAAAGCGTCGCCCACCACCTGCTGCTTGGCTAGCTCCTCTGCCTCGTCCGCCTACTCCCTGCAGACTGCCACGGTCGACCCTCTGCCTCTGCCTGGGTGGCCCCTCAACTGTCTGCTCCTCCTCGGCACGGCGGGTCGGGTAGTCACGAGCCATGTGGCCCTGCCCGCCGCATGAGTAGCACTGCCTGCCTCTCGAAAGACTGGATCCACATTGTGTGCCCCGCACTGCTGAGCCAGTGTCCTGAGGTCGTCTGCCTGAGGGTCTGGTCTGCTAGGACCCATGAGTCATCCGTCGACTGCCTGCTGCAGAAGACTCTGCTACCTGCCGCCCTGCGGCGGGTCTCGATGCTGATGAAGGCTCAGTAAGAAAGCTCTCGATCAAAAGGGCTCACTCCAGTACTCCTGCCTGGGTCGGAATGCTGAGGGATATCAGCGACGCCCTGATCTCATGCCTCAATCCCTACTCAAAGGTCTGGGCCCGGAAGAATGGGTCTCATACCATGTCTGTCGAGTAGCGCGAGAGATTGGTAAATCTCGCCGAGTATTGGGCGACCGTCATGCTGCCCTGCCACAGCTGTAGAAGTTCCTAGATGCGCACCGCACGGAGAGTGGCTGGGATGAACTTCAAGTGGAAGAGGCTCTCAAAGTCCGTCCAGAGAAGAGATGCCTCAATGTGCACCTGGAGCATCAAGCTCCACCATCAGCCCACTGCCGCGTGCAGTAGGCTCGCTGCGAGGATCACCATGAGGTCTGCTGGTGTCCTCACTAACTGAAAAACTCATACCACTGCCTCCAGCCAGTCCTCGGCTTCCTGGGGGTCCGTCTCCCCGCGGAACCTGGGCGGTCGCTGGCGCTGGAACTCATGCAGTGCACTAAGGTGACGTGCATCGTCAGCGGCTGGGGCTGGAAGCATCGGTGGCTCGGCGGGTAGAGGTACCGTCGGTGCCTCAGCTGTCAAAGGGCCCTGCACCGAGGCCTCGTCGCTCGGTGGGTTGTCTTCACGCTCAACTCTCATAACCCTAGCTGGCTGCCATCGTGGGGCCATCCTGAAAAGGAAACAGGTGCGTCGTGGTCAGAACAATATACTTGGTGAGCTGACACAAAGTAATCACAATGAAATCTTGAAACACACATGCAATCAATGTTTTCGTGCATTAAATAGGAAATCGGAAGTCAGGGTCCTTGTGTACGAATACGTCGGCCGCCGCACCAACACTGGACTCCCTGGACTGATAACCACACCCAATACGCTTAACACTATTGCTTCACATAGAAAAAGATCAGAGTCCCAAGTTATGTGGTAGAACCGAACTCCTATGATACCAATTTGTCACGACCCGTCCTCGGGGCCCGTGCCGTGACTACCCCAAGCCCGCCTTCCATAGGCCAGGGGCTGGCGACTAGCACCAAGGTGTAAAATTCCCGATAAAAAGCGAAGGCATTGACTTTGTAAAGTAAACAAACACCACAGAGGAAGCAAGCAGTAGTAAACACTAAGTAAAAGTTGGTACAACAGTAAGTGCGGAAACGTAAGTGGGCCAGTATACAAACCCAAACTGAAAGTAAAGTACAACTGGAAAGAGAAAATAGCAATTGAAAAGTATAGCCGCAACGTCGAGCTGCCCACTAGAAATCCCACCTGAAGGGTGGGTACAGATAGCCTCCACTGCTCATCGGGTCCAGCCAACCGCTCCGAGTACGTCCCACCCAGTGGTCCACCTCCAGGTACCGTCCTGCTCCGCAATCCTCAACCACGATCAGCGTTGTCCGTCGTCTGCAACCAACACAACGTAGTGCTGGCATAGCCCATGCAGGGGTGAGTATAAGCTACTCAGTAGGGACCCCGAGACCCCCGAAGGTCTCCCAAAATCTACAAAGGATAATCCACAAAGGAAAGATGCAATCACGAAGTAACATCCGACACTGCTTAGGTATATTCCCATACATATACCTAAGTCATCAATTATTGTTCATCTCCAACATCCAAGCCCAAGTACAACCCAGTCCACACAGGAAAGCGAAACGTAAATCCACACAGGAGAGCTCAGGACAATCCACATAGGAAAGCAAAAGAGGATTTCAGCTCACACAGGTATACTTCTTCGTATGACGATAGAGATGATCAGATATAACCACTGATTCATCTAAGCCATCAGACCCACAAAGGATCGATAGGTACTAACCCCCGCAATGACCCACATAGGATCTGACCCACAAAGGATCGATAGGTAACTAACCCCCGCAAAGACCCACACATGATCTGTAGGCGCTGGCTCACACAGAACCACTGAGCGCTGACCCACATAGGATCAGACCCACATAGGATCAGTAGCACTGATCCATGTAGGATCGCTGAGTGTTGTAGTCGTCACCGTCGAATCCACTGAGGATCTCTGTACAGTCGTCGTCGTCGCCACAGTCGCAAACGCAGCCAGCACTAGGGTTCCCGCACACAGCATGCTCGTTCAGGAGGGTCCACTCCATGAGCCTAGAGGATGATACATCAACTGACACATAGTCCAAAGTTGATGTATCCAAAAGTTCCATATCATCAACAGGAACTCAACGTCGCAGACGGCACGTCAATCGGACGCCCTGTCTGAGAGTTATCGGCTTTTTCGTCCCAGGGGCCCGATTGGTTTTTAAGGAAAAACCAACCCGACCATACTCCAATTGCATCAAAACCTCAGGCGTAGTAATCCAAAAGATCCGTCTCACTAAGAAGAATCCAACAAAGTCGATGACACGTCAATCGGACGTCCGGAGCTTAAGATATGAGTGTTTCTGCTCCGAGGGCCCGGTTGGTTTCATGTACAAACCAACCCGAATGAACCCAAAGTATTCCGAAACCTTCAGTTCGATATACCAAAACGACCACCTCGATCCAAGGATCGTATCACAACTGACGGTGCGTCGATCGGAGGCCCGTAGCACAAGTTATGGGCGTTCCTCCGGAAAGGTTTGGTAATAAGGGGTTCGGGCCCGGTCCGACCCGACTCGATACCCCTAGGGTCGGCCTGAACCGAGTCGACCAGTACCGGGTCCGGGTCCGGCCGGCGTGGCCCGGCCCAGCCTGGGCGCGGACCGACTCGGTCCGGCCCGGCCTGGGCGCGGCCTGGCCAGGCGCTCGGCCAAACGGCCGAGCCGTTTGGAGTGGGGGGAGCCTGCCCCCTGGTTGTAACCGCGAACCCCCATTAAGGGGGCCGTTGTGCTTGCCGGCCAGGGGTTTGAACCCCCGACTGCTCTCCTGTCCGGCCGGTCCTCCCCAGTTTCTACCTCCACGGGACCGGCGACGGCTGGTCCCCCCTGCTCCGACGCCGGCGGCCCAGAACCGGATGCCGGCCTCCTTGCTCCGCCGGGGCTCAGAACCGGCCGCAGTCTTGATTCGTCCGGTGTGGTGCAATGACTCCGCACCCCTCTGCCTCGGCCCCGCTCCGGCCGCGGTGTTTTTGCGGTTCTCTGGCGCGGCGCGACGGCGCCACAACTTGGTTCAACTTCACGGCGCGGCGCGATGGCACCGCACATTCCTTGTCGTACGATTCCGAGTGGTGCGACAACACATTTCCATTTCGTTCCAATCCGCAATAAAAACATCATCAATAATGGAGGAGGGTCGGCCGTGTTTTTGTGGTCTGGCCCCCTCTCGTTAGTCGATAGCAATTGGTCGTATTTTCACGAAGAACGACAAGGTAGGATTCACGAACAAAAATAAATAAATAAATTAAACCCCTACCTCGTGCGAGCTTGAACGGAGGTTTGTCGAATGAGGATTCGTCACAGGAAGAGGCATCGTGAAAGAAGATGTCGTTGGAGTCGCGGTACACGGCGTCACGTAATCGGTTTCCGAGAACTCGGCATTCTTCGTCGGAGACCGATGTGTTCTTCGCGTTCTTCGTCGAAGATGAAGAAGTTCCTCAATCCTTAGCCTTTTTCTCCCCAATACTCCACCACAATAACTAACCCAAAATAAATTAAGCCCTCACTTAATTTATTAACTAGACATGAGTTTGAATTTCAAACCCAAACACACATTTAACTCACTTCATTAATAACATAAGTTATTAATACTTAAGTTATCAAAATTTAATGGTGAGTTGAGGGGGGTTGAAGAATATGAAGGGGTGGGGTTCGTGTGGGCCCCACCACCCTCATAACCTCCCTTGGGAAGTTGGGTAGTTACCCAACTTCCACCCAAATCCAAAAACCACTTAAAGAAAATAAAAATTGTTGTTTAATTATAAATTAAACTTACACAATTTTTTATCATCTTCTCTCGAGCAAACGAAACTCCGGAAATGGCGCTCATAAGGAATTACCAGTGCTATGGTTCCATCGGTGCCCTCAGAATTCGATTCCGAGCACCGGTTCAAAAGTTAGAAATTCCTGCTCGTTCGTTCACTGAACGTATCTGAGCTAAACATCAGATAGAAATTCCAGGCACACCGGGCCTTAGAATCAAATGCCGTCAGAAACTGCGTTCATGTAAAATCTCAAAGAAAATTAGGAAAAAAATTTCCTTGAATTTTACGGGTCTTTACAATACTATCAAGTGTTTTTATGAAACATATTTACTTTTCGAAACCCTTTCTATAATGTCTTATTTTAGTGGAACTAATGATGAAAGGTTGATAATATCGACTATGGTCCTCATTTCCTCCCCCTAAAAGGTATTTTACAGATTTGAATTTGAGGGAATACCCCAAGATCTATCGTAAGTTTCTATTTTCATCCCCTCATCAACACCGTTATGCTGAGGCATATTTGTTACAAATATTTCTAGACTGATTCCCAAAATCATGAAACACTCTTCAAATGGGCCACAATACTCTCCTCTATTGTCCACTCCTACACACCTTAACTATTTTTCATTTTATCTTTCCACCTTCACATGAAAATTCTTTAAAAAATCGTTCACTTGATCTTTAGTTTTCAAGTAAAAGGCCCACACTTTTCAATAATGATAATCTATAATGGTAAAAAAATAAATATCACCACCCATCAAATTAGTACTCATCATGAAAACTTTATTGTGAATCAAAGATTAAACATTTGTTTTTATTGATGGGAAATAACCCTGAAATGGTAATCTATATTATTTTCCCATGATGTAATGAACAAAAGTATATCAAACTTCATACCATTTATTCCCAGTTAGATATCATTTTCAAAGAGAATTTTAATTCCTCTCTCACTCATATAACAATGGTACCTATTCTAAACATCTTTAAGAACCCCTTTTCTGGTTGTATTAAATTCACCTCCACATAGTCTTACATATGTGAGATAAAGATAAGTATATTTGTTACCCTATAAAATTAACATTATAACTTTAGTAATCTTCTATTTCCTATCACCAAATGTAGTGACCTATCATTCATCACCAATAATTACAATGGATATCATATTAAGGAAAATTTCAAGAACATGCCTCACATACTCGAACAGTAACATGCATACAATATGAGTCACTAGATTTTTTTACAAATACCAGTGATTTTTGATACACCGTCATTTCACATCTTCATGTGACAAAAAATCCCTAGAGTATAAGTTGATAAGAAATCTATTCTTGTAATATTATGGTAGGAGGTTCCCACATCAATTACTCATGTCATGTCTTGACTTGAAAGATTGACCTGATCATCTTACTGAATAATAACGACGCCTTCATTGAAAAATGAAAAATAATTATTTTGGGTTTTAAGTTTTTGATTCCTTTAATCTATCATCAAATTGCTACACTCCCAAATGAATTTCCTAGGATTTCCCCAGTGGTGGGACGTCATGTCATATCTTGATCATGATTTGGATCACTTCCTCTATTTTTGACTTTGGTCTCAAGGTTCTCTTACTTTTATTCTTAACTTAAATTTATATTTCCCTTGTTTTTTAGTGAAAAGAGCTTTTGATTTAGGTATACATCCCTCATCCTATTGGACCCAAGGCTGTTCATTGAAAACAATGGAGTATGGTTTGTGTTTGTTGTCAATATGCACTTATATGACCATGGAGTTTGTAAGGAATGTGGTATTACGATTAAGGCTGAAAACAGTATTGAAGGTGGTCCTGTTTCTCAGTGTTTTCCAAATTTGTAGGCCTCAAAATCGAGATTTTATTCAAAGGAATGAATGGAATAAAAAATGGTGAAGGAAATTGGAAAAGGAATAGAACCATGTTTCCCGGGGAATGGACCACATACCATGTTTGAGAACGGTTCACGAACTGCATACGAGATAGTGGGAACTGTACGTGGAGTGGTTTGTAGAACCAAAAATGGTTTGAGGCATACAATTTTTGGGGGTGGAATGAGATATGCGGAAGGCAACCACGTATGGGAATAATTTTCAGTGAAGGTGTGTGGTATACAGAAGTTATATGGTTTGAGGCGAGGCTCGTAGTTTATGGGAGATGTAAAATACGTAGTGGTGGTGGTACCATGTCAAATATTTGGTAAATCTTTGATTAGAGGATTTTTCAAATCTATTTTTCCTATATAAGGAGCAGTAATACCCTTCATTAAGTAGCCAGACCGAGATTAAAATTTGGGAGAAATCTAGAGAAGTTCAAAGTGGTTTGCAGGAAGAAAAATCTATGGAAGAAGTAGCGGTTCATAGAGGAGAAAATTGTTCACAGAGGAAGAACTCAGTTCATGGATGAAGTAATGAGGTATGCAGAGTAGGGAATTATGCAGAGGAGGTGAGAAGTACACGGAGTAAGGTAGTACATGGAGTAGGGCCGTTCGTGGTGGAGTTGGATGGTATACAAAAAAGGCAGTGGTATGCAGAGGAGGTGATCTGTGAACCATACCCACTACTCAGTATGCAGAGAAGGTAAAGTGGTACATGAAACACCCAAGGAAGCCTAAGAAATGGCCAAATCAGTTTTTGAAATTAATTTCCATAACCTGTTAGTGTGCGGGAAAATAAATTACATATATGGGTGATAACAGGACGTCAACAGAGCATCCATTTATAGTTAAGGAGGCATGATTTAACACTAAACCATAGAAGAAACCTTTAAGTCGATAAACTGAGTGAAGATTCTTCCAATGCAGTGATCAAGGGGGAGTCTATCGAAGTGTTTTGAGGGTCACAGTGTGCTATCCATAAAGATTTGTCAAGGTAGTGTTCCTGGAAAAGAGTGACTGTGCTAAACTATTGTAATCCAAAACTTTTGAAGATTAGTGTTTTTTTTGTATGACCGAAACAGTTTTGGCATATGCTCCTTGGACATAGCCCTTAGTGGTGAACTAAGTAAAATTTTTGTGTCATTTCTTTGCATGTGATTGTTTATTTTCTTCACTTCCTCTTCAAATAGGATTAACAGGTTCCTGCCAATGTGGGAAAAGATCCATCAGTTTAAAAGAAAAAGTCGACACCCTGATTCACCCCTCCCCTCTCAGGGTGTTTCAGGGTTCTTCAAGTGGTATGAGAGGGTAAAGGTTGCTGGTGTTAAATCTATCATGCTTTGTTGACATGGATAATATAGTTAATGTTAGGGGAGTTCCTCTATTTGATGGAAGTAACATTCAAATATGGAAGAACAAGATGAGATCTCATCTATTATCTATTGGAGTGGATGTACTTTTTTCCACTACAAAAGGAATACATATCACTAATCCAACAGGTCTATCCATGACTGATACAGATAGGAAAATGATGAAGCTGATGCTAAAGCACAGAATTCCCCAACTGCAGCTCTTTCTGATTAAGTATATCTAGAGGTGATGAATTGTATGTCAGAAAAGTCTATATGAGAGAAACTGGAGAATATTTATGAAGGTGAAAACAAAGTGAAGGAGTTGAAACTCCAAGTTTTACACAATATGTTTGATGATTTGAAGATGCACCCTGATGAAAATGAAGATTATTTCCTCAATGGAATTACTGAAGTCGTAGGAGAAATTCATGGGCTTCGTTAAGAGATAAAATACATTGATATTGTAAAGAAAATATTGAGAAGACTTACACCCCTTTATAATGCAAAGGTTTTATCGCTTGAAGAAAGGGAAATTTCCAAACTTTCTCTAGATGATCTGCTGAGCAGCCTGGTGGAATATGAGACGAGAGTCAAACCAGAAGATGCAATGACTCGTGTAAGGAAATGGAATTCAAATCCATGAAAAAACTATAAATTTCAGGATATAGTGTTGATGAAGATGTTTTGGAAAAAGAAATTCTTTCTCTCATTGCCAAGAAACTCAAGAAGGGAACAAGGAAATTTGAAGGTAAGCTACCTCTGGCTTGTTTTTGCTGTGGAAGAATTGGGCACATTGCCTCTCGATACCCAAGAAAGTTAAATGATGATGAATATGAAGATGGAGACATTCAAAAGCCTCAGAAAAGTTTTTTCAAAAAGAGAGACTTCAAATCTAAAATAAATTTCAACAAAAGAGTTTTGTCTATGAAGAAGAACACGATTAAAATGAACCCTTTGAGGAAGAGGAAGTATACTTCAAATCTAGGAACCATTCTTCCATGATGGATAAAATTGAAAAATCAGAACCATAAAAAGATAAGGCTAGTGATAATCAGTTGACCACTGATGACAATCCCAAGATGCAACCTAATAATGTTTTTGGTAAGCTTAAGAATCAATGTAAGAGATTCAATGAGTGGAAATGAACTGTGGAGGAGTAATCAGAATATGTTGATTAGTTTGAAGTGGAAATTTAACGACTGGAGGAATTTGTGAAAGTGTAGTCATCAATCCTTGAAATCACATAAGATGTTGTGGAACTAAAACTCAAAATTGAAGAACAGGTAAGGTTCATCAATGACCTTACCTCTAGTATGGAAGAGAAATCCAAGACTGTTGAGGGTATAGAGGGAGAAGTTATTACTCTGATAAGTAAACTCAAAAGTGTATCAATTTCAAAATAAGCAAAGAAGAAAATCCAGTTTAGAAAATTCTCAGATGCTGAGTTCCTAGGGAGAGATAAGTGAGGTTCCAATGGAGTTCAGAAGATTCTAAATGAAAAAAGACCTACGTGCATGGATAATAGTGGAATTGGTTGCAATGTCAAAACATTGAATTATGGAAATAAGATGAGACAAAATAAAGGCAATATAAAATATTGATAGGTTGAAAAGTCACCTGAAGTTCTAAAAAATATAACCTAAATTCAAGCTGAAAGAAGAATTGAAAATTATCCTTGGGTATCCAAAAATGATTGGAAACCAAAATATTTTCCTAAGGAGAAAGACATGAGGAGAAATAAAAGTGATAAGACACTTCTTCTCATGAAGTGTCAGTTCTATGGCTATCTAGGCCATACCATGTCATATTGTGAAGAGGCAAGGAGCTATTTGAATGGGTAAGATCTTAGAATTAAACAAAGGAGACTGATTTCATATCCTACATCATATAGAAGAAATAGTTTCTATGGATATTTTTTTTCACTATTCTAACTTTGTCCACAAAGCTATGTATTGCATGCAGAGAAATGATAGGATAAATTCTTACAATGCTCAGAGATAGGTCAATACTCATCAATCAGATGGTGTTGTTATTTCCAACTGGTTTTATCCTTTGGAATAAGAGTATGAATATGAAGAACCTATGTACACAGAAGATATAATTGAAACTCCATCAGTGTTCTACAATCAATCCAATATCTCATGGAAAGAAAAGAAGAAAATTGAGAAATATAACTTTGCAGAAGTAGCTCTCAAATGTACAAATAACAACATAACATGGATTCTTGATTGTGGATGTTCATCCCATATGATGGGAAATATAGAACTATTAACTAATTTCAAGAAAAAGGTCGATGGAACAGTGAGGATTGATAATGATGGTGCTATAAAGATCAAAGGCAGTGTAAATACTGAACTGGATAATGTAGAGATAAAGAATAATGAAGTTCTTTATGTGGATGGATTGCTTCACAATATACTGAGTGTGAGTAAACTCTGTGACTTCAGTCTTTTTATGACATTCAATTAGAATGGGTGTACAATAAGAGGAAAGATAAAGAATTCTGTAATGAAAGGATGCAGAACAGAGGGTAACTTGTATCAGGTTGATAGTAAAGAAAACATTTGCTACATAACCATGGAAGAAGAAAACAACTTGTGACATCGGATATTGGGGAACATCAATCAACATGATATGGAAAATATATCTAAACTGAATATTGTCATGAATATCCCAAATTTGAAGTGTGAATGGGAGAAAACTTGTGATGCTTGCACACAAGGAATGTTGTTGTACAGTTCGTATCGTCTAAAGAAGAAAAGAGCATAAAATCTTCTTGATCACATTCATACAGATGTATGTGGTCTGATAAATGTTTCTAGAACTTATGGAGAATGGTATTTCATTATTTTCATAGATGATTATAGTATAATGGCATGTGTGATGGTTATACACAAGAAATGTCAAGTTCATGATTGTGTGAAAACATATCATCGAATCACTGAGAATGATACTGGATAGACCATTAATGTTACATGATCTGACAATGGAGGGAAATATACATCCATTGAGTTTGAAAATTACTTTTAGAAACATGAAATTGAACATCAAATGGTTTTTGTGAGATCCCCGTAACAAAATGGAGTTTTTGAGTGCTGGAATCGACAGGTGAATAGTATGGCTAGAACTATGCTGATTAAGAGCTATATCTTTCGCCATTATTGGAAATAGGTCGTTCATGATTCAATATATATTCAAAATCAAACGGGGCTTTACATGGGTGAAACAAAGACACCTTATGAGTTTTGGCATGGAAGAAATCCCTCTGTGAATTACTTCCGCGTTTTTAGAAGAAAATATTTTATCAGAGATAAATAAGTAAATCAAAGAAAGTATGGGGATGCAGTAGATGAAGGAATATTTCTCATATATTCAATGAATTGAAAATCCTACAAATGCTTCAAAAGTGTCTTGGAAAAATTGTGGAGTATAAATGTAAAGATCATTGAATATAAAACAAGAAATTCGTCAAGTAATTATTCTAATAATGCGATAGAAAATGAAGAAGAATGTGAACATGGAGTAGATCAAAATACAAGAGTTGAGGAAGGAGTACAAAAGTCTCAGGAGTCACAACATGATGTTGACTCTAAAGAAGAATCAGAAGAGGAAACCATGGGTGGAGAGAATTCAGTTGAACCTCAAAGGAGAAATTGAAGATCAGAGATTGATCAATCGAACATCATCAGGGATTGGGCTGCACCCACACAAACAAGAAGAATGAGGAATAATGATCAATATGTATTCCTGTCAGTTGTGGAACCGCCCTCATTTTAAGAAGCTACAAAGGATGAATCATGGAAAAAATACATGAATGAAGAGTTGTATTAGATTGACAAGAATGAAACATTGGATCTAGTTAAGAGACCCAAAAATCACAATGTGATTGGTACAAATTTGATCTTCAAGAATAAATTAGATGAGCACAGAAATGTGATCAGAAACAAGGTACGACTAGTGTTTAAAGGGTATTCATAGATTGAAGGCATAAATAGTGAATAAACATTTGCTCTGGTGGTTATATTAGAGTCAATCAGGATATTTCTTTCCATGGAAATCCAAAGAGGATATAAAGTGTATCAAATTTATATCAAGACAACATTATTAAATGGAATTCTTGAAAAATAAGTCTACATTAAACAACCAGTGGGTTTTTTTATTGGTAATGATGAATTGAAAGTATAAATATTAAAGAAAATGCTTTATGGTATGAAGCAGGCTCCATGAGCATGGTACTCACAGCTAGATTCATATTTAAGGAAGTTCAAATTTAAAAAAGGAGTGGATCACAATATCTACATGAATAATTCTCTGAAATATTAGTTCATGGTGTTGGTATATGTGGATGATATTATTCTTAGTGGAAGTAGGTAGGGATCAGTGGATGAATTTTCTAGTCACATGAAATCAAAATTTGAAATGTCTATGATTGGTGAGATGACATACTTCTTAGGGTTGCAAGTGATATAGAGGAAAGACTACACTTTTATTTCTCAAGAAAAATATGCAAGAGAGATGCGAATGAAATTAACATGAGTGACTCCAAAATAATGTCGACTTTGATTGTGGTTTGAACAAAATTGGGAAAACATGAGGATGAGACATCTGTAGATCCCACAATGTACATGGGAATCATTGGAATACCATTATACCTGACAACGACATGACTATATACTATCTTTACAACATGTTTAACAGCCCATTTTTAGAGTAATCCAAAGGAAGAACATATGGCGGCAGTGAAAAAAATCATGAGGCACGTTCAAGGTATACATAATTATGGGTTATACTTTACTGTAGGAAGAGATAGTGAACTATAATCATTTTCTAATGCTAAATGGGTTGGAGATTGTGTGGATAGAAATTCCACCAGTGGTGGATCATTATACATTGGGAATAAATGTGTGGGTTAGTTAAGAAAGAAATAGGAAATTAATTCTCTTATTACTTCTGAATCTGAATATATATCCACCACAAAGTCACGCACTCAGTTACTTTGGATGAAGCAAAAAATGAATGACATTGGTGATGAGGTGAAATAACCAATGGTGATTTAATGTGATAACAATAGTGCAATTGATCTTATAAAGAATCCTATTCAACATTATAGTACGAAACATATTGAAATAATGTATCCCTTCATTAATGAGAAAGTTGAACAAGATATGATTAAAATGGATCATGTGGGAACTAATGAGAAAGTGGATGATATTCTAACCAAGCCACTGGCAGTGGCTGTGTTTGAGAAACATTGGTTTAATCTCAGTGTTCAACCACCTCCTACTGCATAAGAAGGTCACGAGACTCCCCTATCCACAATTGGTTTAACTGTTTTAATCTGTTTGTGGAAGTGATGCAAGTTTATGGGGGAGATACGATCCAGGGGAATCATGTTTTTTAGATCTAAAATTCAAGGTTCTGTTCTTTGGGTTTATTAACAATGGGAGGGAACGGATAAATTTAATAGAGAGTGAAATATTTTTTTGTATATAAGAAATATGGTAAATAGAGAAAATTAAAAATGATGCTTTGGGGGAGAAAAGAAAAGAATGAGAACTCAATTAATGTACTATCTCTTGTTTTCTACATCGAGAACTACTCACGTATATATAGTGTGATGGTTGTATACATAGTGTGATGGATATGTTGTTTCTCGAAGGTTCAGGTTTTGATCATGGATGAAGCTTTAGAAAATTTATCTAGAGATTTCCAACAAACCCAAAGGAAGGTATTGTGGGACCTAAGGCTATTCATTGATAATAATGGAGTTTGGTTTTTGTTTGTTTTCAATGTGCACGTGGATGACCATGGAGTTTTCAAGGAATGTGGTCTTATGATTGAGGCTGAAAATAGTATTGAAGGTGGCATTGTTTCCCAGTGTCTGCCAAAATTTTAGGCCTCAAAATCGATATTTTGTTTGTAGGAATGAATGGAATGAAGAATGGTGAAATAAATTGGAAAAGGAAGAGAATCGTGTTTCCTGGGACATGGACCACGTACCATGTACGGGAATGGTTCGTGGAACACATATGAGACAACGAGAATGGTACACAGAGCGGTTTTCAGATCCAAAAATGGTTCATGGCATATGATTTGTGGCGGTGGCATGCGATATGTAGAAGGAAACCGCATGTGAAAAAAGGTTTGCGATGAAGGTGTACATTATTCAGAAGGCATACGGTTTGTGTAGAGGCTCGCAGTTTGTGGGAGATGCACGGTATGTGGTGGAGGTGGTGCCATGTCAAATATTTGGTAAATATTGGATAAGTGGATTTTTTGGACCCATTTTGCCTATATAAGGAGCCATAATCCCCTTAATTAAGTATCCAGACTGAGATTAAAATTCAGTAGAAATATAGAGAAGTTCAAAGTGGTTTGTGAGAAGAAGAATCTATGAAGTAAGTTGTGGTTTAGAGAGGAGAAAACCATCCACAATGGAAGAACTCAGTTCACAGATGAAGTAAGGAGGTATGCGGAGTACGGCGGTACATGGAGGAGTTGAGCAGTACACGAAGTAAGGAAGTACGTGGAGTAGGGCTGTTCACAGTGGAGTTGGACGGTACGTGAAAAAGGTAGTGGTATGGAGAGGAGGTGATTTGTGAACCATACTTTCTACTTAGTACACAGAGGAGGTAAAGTGGTATATAGAACACCCAAGGAAGTCTGAAAATTGACCAAATAACTTTGCGAAATTAATTTCCATAACCTATCAGTGTATGAGAAATTAAATTACATCTATGGGTGATATAAGGACTGCAACAGATCTTCTATTTATAGTTGAGGATGAATGATTTAATGCTAAACCATTAAAGTGACCTTCAAGTAGACAAACTGAGTGAAGATTCTTCCAATGCAGTGAGTAAGAGGGAGTCTATGGAAGTGTTTCGAGGGATGCAGTGTGATATCCCTAAAACCTTATAAAGGTAGTGCACCTGGAACACAGTGACTGTGCTAAACTCTTGTATTCCATTACTTGTGAAGATTAATGGTTTTTGGTATGACCGAAACACTATCTACATATGATCCTTGGATGTAGCCCTTAGTGGCGAACCAAGTAGAATTGTTGTGTCATTGCTTTGCATGTGATTGTTTGTTTTCTTCAATTCCTCTTTAGACAGGTTTAACAGCTTCCTACTAACATGGGAACAAGATCCATCAGTTTAAAAGAAAATGTAGACACCCTTATCCACTCTTCCCCTCTTAGGGTGTTTCAGGGTCCTTCATATCCTTCCTTCATGAATCTTTATTCATTATTCTTTCTTTCACCATTACAATGGTGAGAGTTCCATTTGGAGATGAATTCCCAACCAAAACAACTAGTGTGTCCCACATATTTGATAAATAAATCATCATAAATAGTTCCTATAACTCATAATCAACCATCATTTTCATGGAACTCAGCTAATCAAAAATACCTAGGAACTTGCCCATGTGCTTTGATATGTTGTTCTCATCCTTGTAATTCAAGCTGACAAGTCAACATATTATGATTGCTTTGTTTTTTATAGTGTCCTTGTATACATATTTTCCAATTTTCACCACAGAACATAATAATTATGTTCATTATAAAAATTCATAAAGATTCTCTTATCAATTCACTTCCTAATTTTGCTAGTGTACTTCCTGTTGAGAACAACCATTTCACATAAAATGACGAGGTAATGGTAAGAGTATTCTCACCATATTTACTACTTATTGAAGATTTATATTCTTTCACCAAAATAGGATTATTGGTCTCCACTATTGGTTTCCAAAAATATTTAATGTACAAAAAATATTCCATTTTTGGTTTCCCGATGGAATAATTAAAATTTGTGAGTTTAATATTTTACCAGTATTTTCATCCATTTATGTAGTGATAATCTTAAGAATATAACCATACATATGTGTTCGATATGGTAAAAATAATTGGATATGACTTCTGGATAATTAAAAATGGATGTTAATTGGCCAATATATTTCCAAAATGGTTTCAATAGTATATATTGACCAACGAGGTGGTGATGATGTGGATCACCAGAATAGTCATAGGAAAACTCACCGAAAAGTTTCCACTAGCTTAAATAATATCATTTTCTCAGGAAAGGTGATAATGTGGCACCGTAGAGTTGAATGAAACTTTGACCACCTCTACAGACTTCATTTAAGATCTATTTTTGGTGTTCTTTATGCTATTGAAATTGTCTTAATGAGCTCTTCACGAACCTAGATTCAAAAATTTATTCCAACCAACTCCATTTTTTCGGTCACTGGAAAATATCTCTGGACCCTCATCATTTTGGCCCCAATTCCTTGAATACCACTTTTTTGGGGAAACATTATAGGTGATGAAAAAAACACAAAATGGAAGAGAAAAATGAAATAACACATGAATTTATCGTGGGTAAATAGTGCACCTATGCCCATAGTTTAAAGGGGTCCTATTCTTTATTTACTCTCTGGTTGAAACATTAGGGTATCTCTAGTATTATAGGAATATTTTTAACATTAAAATTCTATGGGATTTGATCCCATTTTAAAGGGGATAGAAAACATATTTTTTCTTCAGTTGTTTGGGATATTCATCTAACCTTGAAATTGTCCATGGTCATTAGCTACTATCCAATTCATTAGAATCCCACCAAAGGATAATGATATAACAATTTTTATAGATAGAGAATACTCTCCACTGATTTATCCTCTAATTGGGAGTGGGCCTCATATTTGGTGACCGTAAACAGTGATCTTCTGGTGACTAAAATGAATTTTCTGAGGCCACCTAAGTGTTCAACCCTGAGTTATGGGATTATTTAATGTGGGGATCATGGAAGAAGAAGGCAGACATATTGACAGAGGTAGCGGTTTTGGAAACAGTGACCCAAGGAAGTGAAGGAGGGGAGATCAAAAACAAGAGTGGTGAAGTTGCATGAATGTTTGATAAGTGGGTCAATCCAATTATGTTGGTCGGGATGGCATTGTTGTTGGTGATTCACCTGATGAACTACATTACATCCTACAAGGAATCACTTACCAGGCATGGAAAAGACTAGCGATGTTATTATATGATTGAATGGATATGTGAAAGTATTAGATATCATCATAAAAAAGGGTTAAAATTATGGATCTGATTTTTTTAACTAAATAGGTGAAAGTTTTTCATTTATATATATATAAATAATTTTTAAACAAATTTTCTATTTGGGAAATAATTTCAAAATATAACTAAAACCTCCACCCATGGAACCCTTTTATAGGGGAATATACCTTGATATCCCTTATGGATTTTTCATGCGGGATTTAGTTTGAATTTTCCATCATTACAATAATATAATAATAATAGTAATACATAAATAATAAAATTATTGATAATTATTATACTTATCAGTGATAAATAATTATATGACTAATTATTAATTGATGGTGTTTCCTCATGATGGAAATTACGATCTTCATGAGGTCCTTACCTAATAAAAATTAGGTTATGATAGGGGTGATTTGGAATCAAAAGCACCATTACAATGAAATGAAGTTGAATCAGAAAATATTTCTAGGATATTTCACCCCTTAAACTTTTTTAGAGACCCATTTAAAGGAATAATTATCGAGAAAGGTTTAACTGTGCATGTGACAACAAATTCGGATGTGGTCTCTGAAAGACTGGACATGTGTAAGTTTTACTTTATGGTTTGACAATTTCCTATGAAGGGAATGAATCCAAGTCATTTATAGGATCTGGTTAGTCATTTTTATCGATTTGGGGTTTTATTGATTGTATATGTATAAAAATTAGGTAGGGTTGCATTCAGTTTTTATTCCCATCAGATGAATTGCTACAAAATGCATGGGGTTTTGGGTCTTTGTATTTAAATCTGGTCTCCATTCACATACATTAGTAGTCATTAGACTTTTATCCTTTTATAGTTAGGAAGAATTTTTTACAGGTGTAGATCAAGATGTATGAATTTTCTATAATCTTATGGAATCTAAAAAATCAACATGATATAGCTGCAGTTGGAGTTTCTCATTCAAATGGATAAAAAAACAAAACTAGTTAGGTCTGGTCATTTTTCTAGGATTTTGGGATAAGTTGATGTGAGTAGTATTCTTATTATCAAATTTATTATATCAATGACAATAATGATAATAATTTGAATATTATGTATGAAAATTTCAATTTCCTTTTTGAAAACTTCAATGCAATTTTCTATTCAAAGGAAAAAAATTTCAAGCCATTGAAATTTGACGTCTACTCAATGTGTGGTAATTTGGAGCATGATTATAGGAGATTGAGTAAAATGGATGATTCTTCCCAAAATTCTTAGGCTTGTTCTAGGTGTTTTTAGGGACAATATCCTTAATGGAGTGGTGGTTGAAAGAGGGTGTTTTTTATATAAGTAGGGAGGAACCGAGGATTCAATGTAGAATTAGTATAGGGTTGACCAGCACATGTACGTCAATTCTAGTAGGGTGGATGCTGGCTTGATTAAATAACCTATAGGGGATGTTAAAGGTGAAGGACTTGGTGTATAATTAGTCTGATTTTGATGGAATTGAATGTGGATGAATTGCTGAGGATTTTCAAGCATCAGGTCATCTTATAAAGGGTTTTTTTGCTAATCTGGTCCAACCATGTTGAATATGCCCTAAAATAATTAATTGAATAACTAATTTAGGTTCATTAATATTCCACATGGATTCATTATTAAAAATTCATTATGAATTGACTAAATGGATTAAACATTCATTGAATATGATTAAATGAGTTAACAAAAATAGGAATGAATGTATATGGTACATTAAATATTGCCAACATGTTTCATTAAATGAAACGCATCAAGTATGGTTATATAAATGGATATGATCCCTAATATTTTGTATAATCGATTTTCTATAAGGCTCTCAAAAATATCTCCCTTACCATAGAATGTTCATCACCATTGGTGAAGATCAAAACACATCTTTAAGTGTATGGGAGTCCTCCAATTGAGATTAGGATCCATAGGTCCGTGTAATCCCTTAGAGGTATGAAGTATTTTTTTGTTTCTCCAGGGATCTTCATAAATAAAACTTTTTAGATATTACATCATCAGGTATCCATGTATGCACATTTATGTTCTTAATTTATTACATGGTGATTGCTTCGGGGATAGATCATATCTATTTGGGTTTTTTCTTCTGCTACCACATCCATATAATAGAAATTCAAAACCCAAAAGTAGTTTCAAAGAGGCAGACTTCATTAATGAATTGACATGTTCATTTTATTGTTTAATGAAGAACACATTTTATAAATTTAAAAGGGATATTTCAATATTTGAAACAAATATGAAAGTTCATATTTATATTTAATAATTAAATAAAAAAGTTTATTTAATTATTTATTTTATTAATGTTTATAAAATGATTTCTAAAATTGGAATAACATTAATGTTCAAGGATTAAAAAAATTTGTTTTATTATCCCTTTTAAAATATGAAAAGATAATAATTATTACTCTTGATTATGAAAATAAGTACATTATTTATTTTAATCAAGAGAATTTTATTATGAATTTACATATATTATTTATAATTTTTTTTATAAATAATGGAGAAGATATATTGAAATATTTATAAAATTTATAAATTTTTTTATAAAATAATTTATTATAAAATGTTTATGGTTTATTATTTAATAATTTTCAAATATGAATGGTTTATAAAATGTTTATAAATTATAGTTGATGGTATTTGGGGAATATTTTAATTTTGTAAATGGTTTATAAATAAATTAATTATATTTTTTTATAATTAATTATATCAATGTTTATGAAACATTAAATAAAAAAATATTATAAATATTAAATGTTAATATTTAAAATACCTTTTACAAAATTATTTGGTATTCCTTATGATCTAAAATAAAATTATTATTTAAGAATCGTAAGGGGTAAGTTATAATGGGTTGTAAATTATAAAGTAAGGTTATGTTATAGTAAAGATTATATTCAAAATTATGAATTGTTCATAAATAAATAATTTTAATTTGTAAAATTTAAAGGGGACTTATATTAAAGTAATAATCAAAAATGTTTTGGTAAATATATAAAAGTGTTTATTTAAAAATAAAATTCATTTAACAATTGAATTAAATTACTTATACATTTTTTTATAAATAATTAAATGGTTTTATGGAATGTCTATGAAGTTTATAATAGGGTGTTTTATAAATTAGATAACCACAAAATGTTTATGGTTAATGGATAAAATGTTTATGAATCATTTATTATAAATATTTCGTTAATATTAAGGAGTTAATATTAAGAATATCCTTTTTACATTAATATGACTTACAAATGTTATAAATCATAATAAAGGGAATTAAATTTGTTTTACCTAAAATTATATGGTATCTTTGTAATATTTAAATAAAGTGTTTATTTAAGGATTATAAAAATTATTTGTAAAAGTATTTATAAATCTCATAAATATACTCAAAAAAAATCTCATTTTCCTAGATGGGGAATGAGAGGTACACACTAGGCTTGGTTGGTTCCCCCTAATGGGAGTCGATTGTTATCCTACACAAGTTTTGGGAGATGGGGATAAGTCTTGCTTGGGAGATTCACTAGGGAGACCATGGATTATAAGGATTTCAAGGTTCATTTTCCATGGATGATTCTTGTTTATTTGAAGATTTTCTCACTTAAAGGTGCTTCTATATCCATTGATTTTATTTTAGTGGGAAGAAGGAGGGGGGGTTAACCGTTTGTGGTGAGTCTGTATTTGAGAATGGGTCTCAATTATCCCTCACCAAATTCAAGGTACCATTCACTAAAGGATTTCATCAGAAAGGTAACAGTACTCATGAGACAAAAAATCAAGATGATTGCTAAAAATGAATGGATTTATGTAAGCATTCTATTATTGTGCCTCTCTACATATAGAAGGGATATAGTATATGGAAATCCATATATCAAGTTGAAATTATTTTGGGAATTTTGGGGCTTTTGAAAATGTAAGCGTGTTTCCATGGGTCATAGATTCATCCATGTCCTCTTCTCCTCAGAATAACTCAAGATAAGGGATTTGGGATTTTCCTCTTCTCCTCCATGTTTTCTACTCATTTAAGAATGGGATCACAATTTCATCATAATAGAGGCATCTAATTCCTCTATCTAGTTTAGGGTTAAATTTTATTGATTAAACTAGATTCTTTAGCACCCAAGTATCCGGCATGATTTTTCTTTGGCTCTTGAGGTCCATATAAAAATATACAAGAAATATCAGTCACTAGGTTTGGTCATTATACTCAACTCCTCGTTGATTTTGACATAAGGTACACATTAATTGACAAAGTTTTCCTCTCAAATGATGATGATTAATTTGATATATAGATAGTTTATGAGTGAATCCCTTGGTTTTATATCAATTAAAAGAATATTGGACATCATAAACTGAACTGAAAAGGGTTAGTTTTTTGATCCTTATATGATACTCATAGACATGATGAAATCATTTGTTTCAAAAATAAAAAAGGTCTAAAACATACTGATAGCATGTTTAAACAAACTCAGACTAATAATATTCCTATCCAGGTTCCCTTAAAGGATAAGGAACCCAGTTGTAGGTATGTTTATTTTTCAGATGCTAATTTGGGACAGCAGATCTATGCTTCAGGCTCAATTGAGAAACTGGCTCGATTTTATGTGTATCCTTAGTTGGTTGTGAAGCTGGATGAGGCAGATGCCATCAGGGTAGGCCATTATCTACAATTGAAGTATATGGTTTTGAACACATGTCTGATTGTCACTCATGGATTACATAAATGCATAATGACTCCATTTTAGAACACTCAGATAGAGGAATCCTTGAAGGTGGATCATGGATTGGAGAAGATCTATACATCTTTAATGGAGAGTAGAAATGTATTTCTTTCCCCTAGTAACAATCCTAGTTCTTGGGATGATGATGAGTTTGGAAAATATTCATTCAAAGATACTATTATTAGTAACTCTAAGAAGAAGGGGTGAGGTGGAATTTAAAGATTCTGTGGTGAAATGGATTCTCAAGCTATAATTGGAAATAAGATGCTGTTTGAGAGGCAATCATTAGCCTCAATTGACCATAAAGGGAAAACATTACTTAGAAATAATGATTAATGGAAGGAAAAACTGAATAAGGGTACTAAATATAGTAGGGGGGTTCTCCTGCCTCGGAGAAAGTAATGCATCATAACTCTCTTATTTTAGTTTCTACACCAACTATGATAGTGACCTCTACATTATTTGAATGGATTATTGAGAATATAGAGGATGGTTTTCCTGACCCTTCCAACCCTCCTGAAGATGTTGTTCGTATTATTGAGACAAGGAAATAAGGGAATGAACCATTAAGGAAGGTGGTTATATCACCCTCACATTGTTTAGATACTATGAAAGATGTTTTTGAGAATTTTGTAAAGTTCAAAATTGAATAATGTGAGAAATAAAATGTAACATCCCTACCCAAATCACTCCAAAAATAGTAGTCTGACTGGTCACCACATGGCCTCAAGCGCACCTCCCCATACGCTAGAGGATGTCGACGAGCAGTGAGTGTTTATAGGTGGTATATTGGGGAGACTACACCCTCTAGATCAGTATAAGATACACTAAAAGATATCATAAATAATGAAAAATGGAGAAAAATAAACAAGAGAGTAGTAGAAGATAATTATAATAACAGAAAATCAGTAACAAAAGAATAAATTGACTAACACTAAATAATAACACCATGCATGTCCATGTGATGTTACAATGTACAAGAAGAAGTTATAGCGTAGGGAATACATAATCAATACAAAAATAAAAGTAAAAAAATCCTCAAAGGATATCAATATGAGTATACTATTCTCTAACTTAGTCCTGTTCTATTAAGCTCCCATGTACAAGAGTAACAACACAATCAAAATCCATGATCCTGAACCTACAACCATGAGGTCTGTTCGGGCACCAAATGGTGACCTGAACAGGGTGTTAGATAAACATGGTAGGACACCACCAGCGATGTATAATTCTACCCATTCTTTGACAATAAAATTCATCAGTGTGCAGGTATATTAGACAAGGTAGTAAATTAATGAATATAAACAAGTCGGACTCAGGTTCCTCAAAGGAAAACCAACCGGCCATAACTACTTCATCCTAAACTGAAATACCTATGAGTATGTGTCACCATGTATATAGGTATATATACGTATGTAAGAATGTATATATATGAACTATATACACAATTACATATATAGACACATATATATATAGATACGTAGTACTAGTTAGGACCTATAGTGTAACTCAAGCATCCTATATAATTATAAAAGTTCATATTTTAAAATAAGATTCACCATGACCATATATAACACATAATAACAAAGGTAGGAATTTTAAAATATAAAAATCAATATAAGACATTATTACACTGTAGGTGGTCATAGAGCAAGAAACATTGTGGTTACCCCTAACTCTTATTATTAGGATGTCAATAGAAAACATGCTGGATCATGGGTAAAGATTGTGGAGGAGGGGTAGTTAGGCGATAATCTGGAAAATTCCACCACTGCTACCCAGATGCTAGTTCTACCAGTTCATTCGATAAAATAGGGACCCGCTTCTATGTCAAAGGTCAATATAGTGGATTTTTTAAATAAAAGTTAAGTGACTTGTGGAGGAAGTGATACTATTACACAACCCACGATGGATTTTTAGAAATTAATGGATTCCTAATCCATGGATGAGAATGCTACTCAAGAGTCAGCCGATCAGCATATAAGGTAGAAGTAGTTGATTCAGGAAATGACCTGTAATGGAAGGAAAATTTCAGTGGATGAAGATGGATTCTAATTGGTCATTCTAAGGAAATTAAAAACACATGAGTCCCAAACTCATCATCTGTATATCCCACATGGTCTGATCCAAATTCATGGTGACCTCTCCGATAACATGCCTTTGTAGATTCCACTTGCAAGTTGAGCACCCAAGAATTGGTGAGAATGTGGAGTGGTCTTTTCTACCCTACTTTATTGATCTAATGAAAAATTATTATTTCTATTTTGGAAAGTCCATGTATGAGGATAGTATTCTTGCATATGAAAGGAACTCTAATATCATACCTTCTAATGACCAAGAAGGTGAAAGGCCCGTGGAAGGCCTTAGTAAGGAAGGGGGAAAATAGTCTTTCTCAAAGCATGAAGAAACTTAATATTTAATGGAGTCATATGTATTTGGATTCAATGATTAGTATAATTTTATAAGATATTAGTATTTGGTATTGAAGATGATCTTTGATCCAATCCAGAGATGAAATTTCAGGATTTTTCTTCGAAATTAATGATTTTCTCTACCTTGGGGGTCTTTTTTGAATCATTATCAGATGAAAATCATGATGCCCATAAAAGGTCAAGACATGGGGAGAGGTAGATATCCAAAGTTAATAGGAATTCATCCTAGAAATATGGGATTTAGAGGGACTTGCAAGAGTTGAATTTCTATTTTATGTTTCCTTTTTTATGACGTGGGTATCTTCTTCCTTGTTTTACTTATATTTTTCATTGTACAACTTCATTTTTCTAATAAACATTGAGTCATGGATTTGTTTTCCAAATCCATGACTAATAATTATTTATAATTTCACATTTAAATGGATTTTCGTGGAATACCCAGCATACAAAACAATGGTGTAAGCTATAAAAAAATTAAAACATAATGGAAAAAGGCATATAACACGTACCTCATTATTAGGATGTTCTAATTATCTAATATAAGACTTTGATTTATGCTAGAATGATAGAAATTTTAAGATCAGATAGACACCTAGAGAATAGGGTAAATTAGCTCACGTGAATATAGTGTCAAAGATGAAAAGATAAAAATAGAAATGAGGAAGGTTATAGACTTACAGATAGATATGCAACCCAACCGACAGTGGGTGATTCTGAGATTGTATGAGGGAGATCCATAAATGCCTTGGAGAGGCCAAGGGCTAACTCCATGAATGGGGGTTATTATGCATGAGGGAGGTGAAGAAAGGAGGGAGGAAAGACATAAGGAGGAAGGTGAAAAAAGTAAATTTCAATCCCATTAATGAGCCACATGGTTTGGCTGCACAGTTTGGAAAACCATGTGTCAATCATGTAGGATCACTACCCAGGTGGAACCAACCATGTAGGCTAGGTGCATGGTTTTACAAACAATGTGCAGCCTATGAACCCACCTCTATAGTTTATTGTAGACCATCTGGATAGCCATCTGCCCTTGGGTGGATGGTTTGAAAAACTCTGTGACACCCTCTAGGCCCCTACACCAAGCAACATAGTTTCCCCTAGGGAGCCACACAGTTTCAACATACAATGTCCCTATAGAAAGCAAGATGCACAGAGGGTAATAACCATGGGCCAACCATGCGCCTCTATATATTTCTCCTGTAATGGAATTTTTGTGCTCGACACCCCAAAAACTCATCTGAACTCCCAAGAAACCTCTTGATCCTTAAAATACATAAAAATGCTTTTAAGTATTTAAAGTCTTATATTTACATTCCTATAGGTAGTTAAATATTCATCCTATTAACCAAATGGGGAAACTCAAATTCCCTAGAAAATTTCCACCTGTCCAATCTACCCACCTTAGAACTTATCATCCATGAGATGAATTGGGGAAATAATGAAAAAAACCAATAACTATTTTGTCCATGAATCCCCATTCAAATTTTCATGTTTCATTTCCAAATCCCCAATGCATCTCCAAGAATCACTTCATGTATATGGTACATAAGTCATTAAAAATCAAGACAATTATTGTATTCAAAATTGAACATCGAGACAATGATTTCATGAGCTGGTATAACCCAAGACCTGATAACATAATCGTATCCTTAACCAAAAATCATGTGGGGATACCCACTATTTATTTTATCTTGAAAAATGAATTAAAATCCATGATATTTCCACCATCAGAATTACTTATTTAATCATGCTCTCAACATTCTAATTATTATCTTGGAATTATTTTCAACTGATCAAATATTCAACTCCCAACCAAAAAAAATCATCCTTGTAAAACTGAATTTTCTATGAAAATTATCAACCAACCATTATACTACACTTATCTAATCCTGAAGATGTTCCAAAAATGGTTTCTCACTAACCGAATTCAACAAAATAGTATCAAATCAAGTCGCTCCACTACTAGTTGACTATTTCTAAAAAATTATCAACCTTAATAGCTGATGTATCTAAAACTAGATACCAAAACCTTTTATCCAAGTCACCTCAAGATTGTTTTGGGATCATTCCCTGAAACCTATACTCTGACTTCTGGTGGAATCTTTAGTCATACTGATCATTTCTATTTTCATTCCATGACACAAACATAAGTGAAGTCCGATCCAATGCCCTTGGATCATCACCTTATAAACAATAAACCAAGACCTACTGTAGTCTAGGGTAACCCCAGAATCAATTAATAAATTACAAGAATCTCTATCAAGGTAATATATGCCCTAGTTTATGAAAGAGACATCGATACATAGTGGACATCCCCACATCAATAATACAGACTAAGCCTAACAACGATATCTATCCTGGTGATTGAGTTAAAGAATCAGATAGTTTCCATGAGTCCATCCAAGGTCTTCTTACATGGGAATCCTATAATCACTAAGGATAATCCATGCCGATATAAACAACCATGATCCCAGAGTGAAACTCCCATGGAGTCCATTTATTGATCCATACAAGCATTTAATTCTATTTTTATCTCGACATATAACCGACACACTCCCACTGTACCTTGGAAAGTGTCAATATAAGTGTCATGTTCATTACTATGAAAATGGTACACTAAGTTGATATTAACTATAACTAATAATACTCGATAAACCCACTTCATAACCAAGAATAAGTGACCAAAAATGTTTCCAACCAACCATATCCAACTAATGATAAGAAGAACAATCGAACATCATTAGTAGAGTTATTTTGAAATAGTTTGGAAATACCTCTTGAAAAATCATCATTAACCGACCATCATTTCTTAATTCCAAGGAATTTCATGATTATTGAAGTATAACCAGTGAATTTTAAACTGACCAATGATATCTACAAAAGTTGTATACACAACCAACCATTTCATCATAGTACTTCCTTTCAAGTACTGACATGTCTTAGTAATGTAACATTCTTTGGTCTCTAATGCCCCTAGCCTGCATCTAGCATTCAAACTTGATCCAAACCCATAATCGAGTTTTATCTTGAGCATCATCTCAAGGACTAGAATCTTGAATATTTAGCCTCATGGTAATTCAAGAGAAGTAATGAATATTCCCTAATGGTATTTTTTTGTTACTCTCCCTCTACATGGAAGGACAAACTAAACATGCTCGATGTAATACTCCCCACATTTAGAGTTTCCTAGTCTTCATTTACTAAGAATGGGAACTCATCCCCTGGAACATTCTCCATCCAACATAAAAAATGGGTTACGTATGTGTTCAAAATGCTTTCACCAAAAATCAATTCAAAAATAGAGTCACATAAAAGCACACTAGATCAGATTTACCCTTGAAATATTCATGGCACACTCCCAATATATGATCACACATGTCATTAGTAATATTCATGTAAGCAAAAACAAAATTGATAAATAGTGTCACAACATCTAATCCTTTGGGAATGTCATCCCAAGTACTGGGATAACTCATATTCTCTAACGCCTAGGTTACTATACTCCAAAGATGACCCAAGAACATAATATAATAGCCAAATGCTTTAACAATTTCCACTAAACTCATACAAAATACTTTACCATTTTAATAGTTTCATGGGTACCGATTGTAACTATGTGTACTAACCCAATATTCCATCAATAGAATGACAAGTCACTTGACAATATTCATATTTCAATCAGCCCTAAGAATACTAGTACCTGATGAAAAAACAAGATATATTTAGCACAGATTCATATTATCCCATATGACTATTAATTCGGATGACAACCTCCTGGGATTTCCATTACTGAAGAAGAAGAAGGGTCACATGACCTACTAAGTGTCCAACCATGACCTAGGAATGTCCAACCCACTGAAACCAATCATCACCCGATGTTCCCAACCTTAACAAGAGGTAATTCACCGCATGACCACCCATACAACCTAATGGTCATTTTAGAAACTAAGAGTCCTACATGGGTTGAACAACACCCAAATGACACCTCACATTTAAAACACTTAATAAACATATATCATTTCTTTTATGTATTGAGGGATCTACCTTTACCATGATATCCCCACACTAAAACATAATCATTGACTCTATAACTATGTGATGATGAAAATTTCACTAGGATTACCGACCTAACCTCTAGATCAACACATTAAAATATTAAAAGAGATCCATGGGTAACGCCCAAATTTCCTTTCAATGATTCTCTCAAGGAAACATTTTACAAACCCCTTAATCGAGGGTACAAGCTAAGAACACTGCTTAATGATTTTTTATCCATTTTCATCTATTCAAATCTGATTTTAAGACATTTAAACATTTTAAGGCCAAATTTAAAGAACATTAAGAACCATTTATGAAGTAAAATGATACTTGGTACTTTATTAGATAACTCCACAATGAAACATAGGCAATTTATATCAAACTTTATTTCAAGAATTATTTATTTAGATTACAACCCATCAAAATTAAGGTAATTAATCTTATAAATTTTCTTTTATCTATTGTATTTATCTACAATGTTTTCAAATTTGGGATTAGTTATAGAAAATGTCAATTCCCATATATAGAGGAAAACACCCTTTAGGTCATAATTGTCATTTTAATTAACCAACACCTCATATAATTACAGAACAAAAGTAGATAACAAGTATTTATTAATTAAAGGGGATCAACTCAGTAAGATAATACCATACATTTATTCATAACCCATATAAATGGTTGTTGACACTTAAATAACCATGCCTATATAGCATGAGTATACCATAATGGGGTCAACCAATAAGAATATAATATAAAGGTGACCTATGAGGGTCCCATAATTTCATTTAATATTTTAAAACACCCTTAATGGGTTTATTTTATAAAACAAATTCCCCAAAAAACCTACTTCGGTTTAGTTGTGTATTTAGGAATTTTATTATATGGGTCATGATGCCCAAATTATACAAGTACTTTCCTTTACAATGGAATACATTTTCTATAAGGATTTAAATTTATCACATACCATGGTTCAGTTAGATGAATCACCATTCCAAATATATAATGTTACTTGCCTTTAAAAGTTACAATTGGAATACATGTATCCGCAACTAGGTTTTTATCTTTAATTTAAAAATATGAGAAGTTTTCATGTGATGGTTTGGTTATATGGGTTACCCTTACCTATTTATAAGGGCCCATACACCTTATAAACTTTTATTGGATCTAATTTAATCATAACCATAAATGTTTTAGCCCATGCGACCAATGGTCCATGGCTCAAACATGTCCATATTAGTTAATTAAGGTTCCATCATCAAGATATATTTTAAAAAACCATTTGGGTTGATTCATACACTTTAATAACCAATCATATATCATAATTATAATAAGAATGAACATTTACTACATAAATAAAGAAAAAACATCAACATGAAAAAAATCATCCAAGAAGGATATAAAAATAATCATGCTAAATATTTTCTCAAACATGGTATACATGTAAGCATGATGTTAGATCACACAAGGAACATCAAACATGTATCATGCAATTAAGAAATGAAACCTATATGGAATGGTATATTAATGGAATGTGAATCAATATGTTCCTATAATTATTATTGTAATGATACTTCCTTTCTATACTAGTTCAAGGATAAAATACTATAAATCTAAAAAATCAGTGGGTAGAAAAAAGTACCTAAATCAATAAATGTGAAATAACAATCAACTATAACAATGAAAATCATAAACAATAGTAACATCCCTAGAAACTTAGTATTTTCCCCATGAGTTTGTTGATCAATCCAAGACCCTTCTATTTACCAAGAACCAAATCATTCCTAGTCTAGTGTCAACTATCCAAAAATAGAAAGGAAATGGAAAACCTCTAAAAACACATTGTAATTTCCTAGCCCAAATCAGTCAAAAAATAGTAGCTGGACCAGCCACTACATGGTATCAAGTAGGCCTCCCCGTACATTAAAGGAATAGTAGTGAGGGTTTATAGGTGGTAAAGTGAGGAGACTATAGCCTCTGTATCAGTATTAGATATAAAAAAACAATAATAAATAAATAATAGTGGAAATAGATTTACAAAAGGTAGAAGAAGATAATAATAACTAAAAATCAATAACAAATGAATAAAATTACCAATGCCAAATAATACACCATACATGTCCATGTGATGCTACAATGCACAAGAAGAAGATTTTAAAATATGGAATACATAAAAAATACACAAATAAATGTAAAAAATTCCCCAAATTCCATCTCTATGAGAATCTCGAGCTATTTCTCAATCCTATGCTTCTAAGCACCCATGTACAAGAGTAGCAATATGATCATAATCAATGATCCTGAACCTGTAACCATGAGGTCCATTTTGTTATCAAACAGTGTCTCGAAAAGTATGTAAGATAAAATCAATAGGACACCACCAATGGAATCTAATGATACCTAGTCTATGAATATAAAATACTCCAGTGTGAAGGTATATCAGACAAAGCAATAAATGAATAAAAATAAAAAAACTGGACTTAGGTTCCTTAGAGGATACTTGGCTGACCATACCTACTTCATCCTTAGGAGGAATACCATAATGTACATGTCACCATGTATATAGGTATATCAATATAAGTATGTATATATATTCACTATATGTGAAATAACATATATATATATATATATATATATATATATATTTAGTAATATCACGGACCCAAGGCTAACTCAATCATACAATATAATTATAAAAGTTCATATTTTAAAATAAAAATCTTTATGACCATCTATCAGATGGAATAGAGAAGAGAGACATTCATGAGGATGATAATCAATATAGGTTGTCATGCCGAGTATCATAAGTAATGATGTGATGGGTCATACCCAACGTCCTAATTGAGGAGGTGTGGAATGTCATTCCTAGTGACCCATGTGATTTGAAACTTCATGTGAAGTATCCTCAACCAATGTGGTTTGAGATATCATGTAAAAAATCCTAATTAGGCCCCCTATAATAATATAGTTTATGGTAACCCCACTTTCCCTATGAGCACTTAGCCTATGTGTTCTATAAATAGAAACCCAACATCACTCAAGGTGTAGTGTACCTTCATTAGTATGTTGCATTTATTATTTAAAAATATGACATGAGATTATCCATGACAAGATAAAAATCACCATTATCATTCAAATCAATTTATCTATAAGTAATAAATAATTCTATTCCCATAATCATGAAATTTACTATTTCAAAAATCCCCATTTGATTTCCCCTTTTTATTAGAGAAGAGAACACACATCAGAGGTGGTTTTATTATAAAATAGGGGCATGACTATCATACCAAGTTCAACTAACCCAATTTTATTATCCCTTATCGGGGTAATTTTTATCACACTATAAAATTTGATTAATAGTAACTAAGAAATTTTAATTATAAGCATTTATAAAAACACCAAATACGGGTGACTTAATTTTCTAGATGAAAAATAGGTCAAGAAGGATAAAAAATACAACCAAAAGGGGAGTCCGAGTTGAGGTAAATAACCTCTAATGATGAAATTAAATAAATTAAGGCTAATTAATTTAAATCATTAGGCCTGACATAAATAATTTCACATTTAAAGGGAAACACATAGAAAATTTGGTGTGTGTCATGAAGGTGTAAGTTATAAAACAACATGAAATTAATGAAAAAGAAATATAATACCTACCTCATGATTATGATCTTACACATGTACATTATTGGAATTGATTCAAGTTAGATTGAGAGAAATCATAAAATTAGAAAAACACTTTAAAAATTGGCCAAATTAGCTCCTATGGAGATAATGATGAATATGGAAAGATGAACTGACTAAAGGGGGAGTTGCAGACTTACTAAGGGACATCCAATGCAACCCATTATGATTTATTCCAAGATCATATGTGGGAGATCCATCCATGCCTATGAGAGGTCAAGGGAGATCTCCAAGTGTGGGTTGCTGGGCACAATGGATGAGAAGAAAGGAGTGAGGAAGGAAATAAGGTGATGTGGGCCAAAAGGTAATTTAAAACCCTTTAATGAGACACATGGTTTGGTTTCATGGTTTAGAAAACCATGCTCCAAATATGTGGGATCACTAAATAAGTGTAACTAACCATGTGATCTTGGAACATGGTTTTCCAAACCATGTGCAGCCTGTGTACCCACCTCTGCAGTTTACTAAAGACCATATTCACAGTAGTGTACCCTTGGGTGCATGGTTTGATATACTACGTGACACCCTCCAAGACATTTCAACAAGCCACATATTATACCATAGGGAGATTCATGATTTTAACAAAATATGTTCCTATAGAAAAAAGGCTGCACGATTTGGGCCATATGGTTAGAACTAACCATGTTCTAACCACGTGCCTTTGTATGTTTCTCCAGTAATCGATTTTTCGATGTCCTAAGTCCCAAAAAATCATCCAGACTCTCAAGATAACTCTTGATACTTAAATAACATCCAATAAACAACAATTTTATGTGTTCTAATGATCATATTTTCTTTCCTAGGCCCATTTAATGATTCGGTCCTTCCACTAAATGGGAAAAATAAAATTCCCTTGGAAATTTACACCCATCCAAAACATGAGAACATTCTATAAAAGGAGAATAATATAGAAATAATAATACTATTAGAAGATATTGAGTGTGTGAGGGCACCTCAAGGGATTATCCTGACTATGGTATATTAGTTTGACTTGAAAGTTGATATTTTTTCTTCACAAAATTAGATCATGGATCCTTTAGCATCTAATATTTTCTTTAGTTTTTGGAAATTTTATTAATAAATATTGGGAATAAAATTGGCTCCAACCCTGAGTTAGACATTAATGAACTCTAATGTATGAATAGACCATGGATTCAAAGTAGTGGTAATAACATCAGGTCTTATACTTTATACACAAATGAAGATCATACAAATTATCAGAGGGAAATGTCCTGGAGGAGAGGCTCCCGCATGGTAGAGGAAATTATTGGGGTCATGGAAGGAGATTTTTTTATTAGTCATTTTAATCATTGTTTATTTTTTATGAGTTAAGTTCAACTTATCCGACCATATCTTTCCATTTTTTCATTGTTTTATTTTTAGATAAATCAGAAGGGACCATAGATTTATACCTTCCCATTAAAAAAAGTGGACCATATTTAAATTTATTAGTTAAGATAAATTAAAATGGTTTTTATTTTTGGTTTGATCGAAGGTTTAAATAATAACTTGAAATTAAATATAATAAATAATATAAAAGTGTTCATATTATATTATGTAAAGAAACCGACCTAATAATCCCATAGTCGGTGGTTAGTTTATTATATTATCACTAGATACAAGCAATCACATCCAAAAGGACTAAATAGTTTAGTAGTCTTGGTAAACTACATACATACATGAATTTCATAAAAATTTTAAATATAAAAACATAGCATAAGAAACATTATTGCATCGTTTTTATCATTCATAATATCCTTCTTCATATCTCAGGGAAAGTAAAATAAATAGAGTGAGTTCAGATTCTCAATAAGGGTTACATAAAGTCGAAGCTATCATGAGTAAATAAGAAATAATTAACATGGAAAAGTGGATAATCAAAACACATAATAGTCATTTGATAACTTATGTTCAATGAGAATACATGGCTAATATTGAAAAATAAAACACATAGATAATGAAAAATAAATTCTTAATAAAGGAAATATAAAATTTTGGACATTCATGATCAAGGCCTCTCAACCAATAAATTCACGAATCATACCATCAAGGCCTCTCAACTATTAAATTATTATTATATGTTCTGGTATACACCAAAATACCCAAATATTATGACATGATATTACAACTTCATCCTATACATCATGCCAACATGTTTAGTATCATGGTACCTATTGATTCATCAAAGAGATATCTATAATCGATCCCCATCAATCACTTTCACATACCATGCATTCCTTATATTTTTAATGATAAATACAATTCATTCTCAAAATTGTATATTATTATAAAATTATACATATTGAATAAAAAATACAAAACATAAATAGTTCAAAATCATAAAACATTTACAGAAATAATAAATATAGTATCATTGGATCACATCACTGGTAATATCAATGGGTGTTTTCATAGTTGATAATACCTAAAAAAGATCACAAGAAAATTTCTTGAGGAAAAACCCTTTTTATTTTGGAATGACTTATTTAAAATATAATTTTTTTGATAAGAGTTGGGAAAAAATTTTATTTTAAAAAACCTTGGAAACTTTTAAATGAAGCTTCAAAGAATCATGTGGTCATGATAGAGGGAAATTCTGTTCATACTGTGTACATTAAACCAAATAACCCTTTCACATTTTTAGTTAAATGTAAAAAGTTCCTCATTTAGAAAAGGAAAAGAGTATTCCTTTTAAAAATAAAATAAAAAATTAAATAATGGGAAAAATTACTTTAAAAAATCATAGATAATATAAAATAACACCCTTGAAAACATTTTTATAAAACATGGACATGGAATAAAAATGATTTTTGATCGAAGAGAGAAATAAATTTGGTTTTCCTTAAAAACATTATTTCGGAATCTTGAGTTATTAAAGAGATGAAAATGAAAGGAAGACTTATAATATCTATAAATAACCATATCAAAATTAAATTAATGTGATTGTTGAATGATAGTTCATAAAATATCATCATTGAAAACTTAATCACAAACATTCCTGATAAACAATGAGATTGTAACATAAATCCCATACAATTTTGGTTATTTTTTAATCATAAGATACATAAAATAATAAATTTAAATTAAACTTTAAATATAATGAAAATAAATAGAATCATGATATAACATGTCAAATGGGTTGTATATACGACACATAAACATTAATATGTTCATAACATCAAACATGTCTTAATGAAACAATATTGAGATGAAGAACCATTACCTATTAGGTATTATCTAAATTAAAAAAGAATGAATGATAAAATATTATTTTAATTTTAAAATACATATATAATTAAGGAAAATCATCATAAAATACATTTATGTATATTATATACACCACATAAAAGAAATAAGTGGTGAATACAACATATGTCCCACAAAAATAAAAGTGAGATGATAAATCCCCTTACCTCAGATTTGAATTTCTTTGTAAGTGATTTTACCCTCCTACACAATAAATTTCAATTCATTATAATTACATAAAATAACTACATACAGACTAATAATATCATATATTATGCAAATATAACATTTCAATAGTCGTTTATTAACAATTATTTATTAAAATCATCGTTAATGAGTGTTAACGATTTTGTTTTTTTCACAAGAATTTTGGTTTGGTAGTTCCAATACTTGTACATTGATCATGGTTTCATCATATACTTATTCATGATATAAATATCATATATATTTATTATATATATACATATATATATTTTCCTACAAAATGTAGAGATATAAAAATAAAGATGGTAGGCCCAACGTACGCATGAACGCTATTTTCAAATTTTGATTGATTGAAGGAAATAAAGGTAAATAATAATTATAGAATAAAAACTAATTAATATATATATATATATATATATATATTATTCATTAAAGATATCCCTATTTCTATTCATTTAAATTGGCGATGAAAATGAATTACACAACTACATGCAGATAGTAAGTCGTACATACACACAAGCAATGATTTCACTTTCCATTGGACAGAAAAGAGATAGAAAATTGTTATACCATAATAGTAATAAAATATAAGTATATTTATGTTATAATATTTATTATTTTAGGTTTTTTTCAACATATTTAGTTTAATTGGAATAAGAAATAAACATGAAATAATCGGTAAAGACGATTACCTCGTCTTCGGTACAGTTCTTTTAGATCCTTATTAAGGACCCCTGTAATGGTATTTTAGGAATAAAAAAACCTATAATTAATGTATATGGATGTTTATAAGAGAATTATTTGGGTTTTATTAAGAAATATTTCTCAATAATTTGTACTGAAATGAGAGAATGGGTGTCATTTTATAAGTGAGGGTAGGGGTACTCATGAAATTAATTAAAGTATTAAATTCATATAAATTAATTTAAAAAATAAGGTAACTCCAAATTTAAATATTTATAATATAGGATTAGTATAATTCTAAATAATATCATAAAACCAAATTTATAGATGTTTATGTGATGTTTTAACCCTTATCTCTTAATTTTAACCCCATGTTAATCCTTTTGACAATTACCACAATATCAATATTTTATACTATTTAAGTGTTAATATTGTTACTATAAAAGTAAAAGTGAATATATATGGACTATGGTTGATATTGTAAACCATGAAACTTGAAATTGTCTCAATATATGGTTTTTACTAATTTTAAATCATTTCATAAAATATTTTTCATTATAAAATATCATTTATGGAATTTTTAGAAATACATGAAATATTATAATATAATATGTATATAACTCATGTAAAATGGTTGAAAAATATAATTTATTATATTATAAGTAATATATTTTATTAATATAATCATAAAATAAATTTTTTATAGGTTTAAATATAATTTCAAACCCTATCTTTTGGCATTACCCCTTGGTTAATTAATTTTAACCTTAACTACGGTAACAACTTTTTTAATATTAAAGGGTTATAGTTTTACTTATAAGATAAAAATTGGCTCATAAGTGTACATTTAATTAAATTTCAGACCACTTACCATCATAATTTTCCTCTTTCAATATTTTAATGATTTTTAAATAAATCAATAAAATATTATTTTTTCATAAAATATCATTAATGTCATTTTTGACACTGTTCATTTCATTTGACTTTAAAGTCATCAATATTGTTATAGAGTTTGAATATAAACGTTTAACAAATACCTAACATGTTATATTTATCTAATAAAAGTTTGGAACTCAATAAGTTAATTTTTTATTACTTTTAATATTTTTAAAATAATTGATTTTTTTCTTGGAATTGAATAAATATTATGTTGGTGGTGCGTAAGCATTTAATGTAATTATTCAATCACTATTTAAAAAAAATCAATATGATAAAAAAAATTAACATTTTAAATAGAAATATAAAACCAAAACTATCCCCTTTTACCCTTATGTAAGTTTTTTAGTTATTAATGTCAAGAGAGTGACATTTTGTATTTATTCTTTTCTTAAAATAATATAAAGGTCATAATAAAATGAAAATGGAACCTAGATTACATATGTTTGATACATTGATGGAAATTGATGAAATAAACCCATCAAATTGGATAATGGTGGGAGTTATAGAAATTTTAAAACCTTAACTGAATGTTCTAACCTAATTTCATATATTTTACCTTTACTGAGATGAAAAATATTTACCAAGATAACTATTTATAATGATAAAAAATAAAATGTATATATTTAAAAATTTGAAAATATTTATTACAAATATAATATCAATTGTTCATGATTAAATCTAAATAATTTTCAAGAATTAATTTTAATATAAACACATAAAATGCAACAAAATTAGTTTTTAGAAAAAAGTTCTTTTAAGCATAAAAAGTAACTCATATCAAAATCATGAATATTTATGATTATAAATGGAATTAATTATCTTATTATAAATAAAATGGATCATATTTAACATTAATACCAAATCTAAAATATAATAGGACCTTTAAATTACATTATTTAATGAAAATAAATGAAAGTATTTGAAAAATATGTATTTTCACAATTCACTCAAAAATTAATCATTTTAAAAAAATAAAAAAAATTCATGATAACTTATTTTCGATGTTAGCACTTTAAAAATTATTTCATATTTATTAAATGAAATTTCTAAAAGTGTTATCAATTAATTATAATATTCACACACAAATTTCAATAAGCCATTTTTAAAGAAGATATATTTTTGAAACATAAAATAACTTTACTAAAAATTGAGTACTTATATATTATGTATTAAATAATACATTTGAATTAAGTAAAACATATATATATATATATATCATAATTTCATTAACTATCATGACTCGTCCCAATGATGCCCATACCACGACTCCTCAACCCCACCTCCAATTGGTCAGGGCTGGTGACTAGGGCTAAGTAGGCGTATCAATAACATGGGAGGCCTTAGCCTAAGTACCTGTACACACACAAACACACATATACAATCTCATAAAATGATGATATGTAAAAAAACTGAACAACCATGCTTGCATACATCTAAACTTCGCTACTTGAGTTTGATAGAAAGTAAATGAAAGTAAACAAGGCCAAATACTAGATCACCAAAAAGAGTCTAAAAACAAGTCCAACCTGAAAGTAATATAGGGACTTCTATCAAGATACCGCAATAACATACCTCAGTATGTCCAGTCTCACTAATCACCACCTAGTCCTGGTCCCTCAAGGAATCTATAAAATAGTCGATCGTCTTCACAGGACAAGACACGCGTGGGAAAAGCACATGCACGGGTGAGTATAAAAATACCCAATATGACACCATGAAGCTACAAAGCATGCAAAAAAAGAGTAAAGTCATCCCTACACAGGTATATGTCTACAACACATATAATAATAATATCTAGATATAATCAGTTAAGACACACAATCTAAAGGTAAAGTCACAATTGTAATACTAGCCTAGGATTCTAGTTCTAAGGATCCACATAGCACTCATCTAGGAGAACACAATCCAAGAGTCTGATAGGAATGATAACGTCTGCCTGAGGGGTAATGATCATTGGGTCTAGAAATTATAAGTACACACTAAAATTATGAAGCAATATGATACATAGATGAGGTTCACTCCCAAGGCCATGGGGTACACCAAGAACTCAATTAGGATTAACCCACTAAGTAGAGGATTGGAACCCATGTAGTTTTGGTCATGATGATACCAATAACTCAACCTAGGGCATGAAGATGAATCAATGATCTCACTCTAGGCTTCACTGAGGTATTCTAAAAACTCTATCAAAGATGTCTTGCTGAATGGATCTTTGTCCTATGTGTAAGAGACGATTCCATACTAACCCTCAAGGAATGGATTTGGTGAATATACCCTAACGAAACGTTTCTAAGATACATAGGAAAATATCTGTAAGACAACATTTTTAGATTACAAGATGTGTAGTAGGGGTACATTCCATGAACCTTCGACCTTGGGTTATGCCTGTGTAAAATGGCCCATATCAGTGTCTGTGTAGAAGTACACAGTGTGATGATTCCCTTTTACTTCTACCCGTATACCAGTATATGTATATTCCCATGTACAAAAGGACAGGCCATGTCTGTGTAGGAGTACACGGCGTGCCCATGACTGTGTACTCTCATCCCATATCTATGTACCCTCGGAGGTACACACCGATCTCACCAAAGGGGTCCACATGCTATGTGACAAGGCCACACACCATGTGATAAGGACACACACCATGTGAAAATGCCACATGCCTTGTGATACTTATCTCTATCCTGGAACCCTAGCCGTTACTAGGAGGGACCCACACTACATGTGTCTCCACGTTATATGCCATATATTATTGAATTTTATAGATTTTTATATCTAGTTCATACATCATCATCTGATACTTAATCCATTGTTCCAACCTTGATCGTTATCGAAAATTCAGTAATCAAACCTTGATAAGTCATTTCATCGTCGGTCAACATCATCTGACCCTTCGATTCATTCAAAAAACTCCTTCGAATGGTGTTATTAATTTCATGATAAAGAACATTAAAACTCAATATATTCAACGCCCAATCCGTTTCCACTTCCATCTTGACACCACCATCATGTCATGTTGAGCTCAGATCTATAATATCAAATCATTATTCTAAGAAATGGGTGCATAACGATCGATTTCCTCAGTGTATTTAAAACCATGGGAAAAAATAAGAACACCCACGGTGAAAAAAGAAAAGGGGGAGAAACAAAACAAAAAACACAAGTAACGAACCTCAGAAAAATTCTATGTTGGCCTCGATCCATTTTCATTAGAACTAAAATCAAAGAATCAATAATAATCAAACGAAACTCCCAATAAAACTCCACAAATAAACAAATCCCACAAAATAATCTATACATAGATCAATATGTTGGTTGATTGGATCACGTTCATCATAGGAATTGAAAATAGGGAAATAATCCAATCAAAAAAATGTACTACCTTGATATGTTTTAATAACTGATGAAGAATAATCTTGGATCTTTGTCATTGGAGAGATCTACGATCCGGTTTCACACTGATCGTTGATCCATGATATGGTTGATGTTTTCTTGAGAGAGATCCTCTAACATTTTTTCCCAGGTTTCTCTAATGGATCCAAGGTTATTTGGACAGCAGTAAAATTACATCATAGCCATATTCTTAATGAATAATTTATGTTGTTGTGTCAATGCATAAATTTAATAATTTTATTTAATAATTTTATTTATTTTTATGTCTGTGAAGTTTTTTCCACAAATTCCTTGTACCGAAAAATGTTATGTCACACCTAGGGTAAAACCTATGTTCTGAACTCAACAGTTCCCTTAGATTTCTAATACAGGCCCCTGTTTAGAATTTATTCCAATTTTTTCAGAAAAATGGTGTGCATGTTCTTTTTAATATATTTCAAAAATGTATTCCGGGCATACCAAACCTCAGAATTGCATGACGTCTCAACATATGGTCTCAAAAATAATCCATATAATGTCTAAAAATAATATCTTGAAAAAAAGAGTCATTAAATTCTCCCCACCTTGGGGATTTACATCCCGAAATTCCAAAACAAGGGATACAAAAAGAGATGTGGGTACTGAGCATAAATCGAAGTCTCCCACTCCCATGTTCTATCCTAAATATTCCCATGATTCCACTAGAAAAACACTAAAGGAATCACTCACCCACAAAGGATCCTCTCCTGTTAATCCTCAATCTCTACTAGGTACTCAGCAAAGCTAGCTCCATCCTCAATGTACAACTCTCCCCATTCGATAATGTGCGATGGGTCATGCACATACCCTTCAGCTGGGACACATGGAAGATGTTGTGTACCCGGTCTACCTATAGAGGTAGAGCTAAGTAGTAAGTCACCTCTCCAACTCTACGTAGTATCTATAAAGGTCTAATGAATCTTGAAGATAACTTGTTGCCCCAACCAAGTCTCCATATTACACATCAAGGTGAAACTCATACAAACACATGGTCTCCCTCATAGAACTCCAAAGGCCTCTGTCGTCTGTTAGTATAAGAATTATGATGGCACTATATAGTTCTCATCTACTTATGGATGATCTGAAACTTCTCAGTATTATCTCACAACAACTTTGGGCCCATAGGTGCTTACTCTCCTAGGTAAGTCCAACAAAGAGGTTTCTTGTAGGGTAACCTGTACAAAGCCTCGAATGGTTCCATAACAATGGTGGAATGGTAGCTATTGTAGTATGAAAACTTCACCAGTATTATATGGTCCTCCCAACTATAGAAAAAATCCAACATACAAGACTACAAAATTTCCTCTAAGACATGAATGGTCTGATCTATCTATCCATCAGTTTGGGGGTGAAACACTATGATCAAGTGTAACAGAGTACCAAAAGCCTTCTGCAATACCTTACATAAACAAGATTTTAATTGATCATCATGACCATAAATGATCGTTGAGGTAACTTCATGGGGTAGGAATATCTGTTGAACATAAAGGCATCCTAATCTCTCTAATGAACTCTACTTCTGGATATCTAATAAGTGGGATGACTTGGTTTATCATTCTACGATAACCCCGTTGGAATCATGTCCACTAGATTTATGTGGTATTACCATCATGAAGTCCATATATAACATATCCCACTTCTACTCTGGCACTTCAAGGGGTCCAAATAAACCCATTAGAACTTGGTGCTTAGCCTTAAATTATTGAAAAGTAAGGGATTGAGAGAAAAACTATGGAACTCCCTTCTTCATCCCTGGATTCCAAAACTGATGTCAGAGGTATTGGTATATATTTTACACACCTAGATGTACCATTAGAGGATATTTGTAAAACTCTCTCAGAACCTCCTCTTATAACATCACTGGTACCATCGTGTATCCTCTAAAAATAATGACATTCTCCCTATCTTCATAAAATCCATCAAAATCATGTCTAGTGGATATATGAGTATGTAAGGTCTCACATTATACATCCCCAAGATGTTCCTACTTGACTCACTATAAAAGAGAAGTGGTAACAACCGTCGAATATCGGTTAGCATCTCCATATCCATCCACAAAGGATAACTGCAGTGACACCAACTTCTCTGATGCCTCATTTAGTAACTGAAAACAATATTCTTGCTGAGAGAATCTACTACCAAATTCCCCTCCCTAAGAGTATAGACAATATTAATTTCATAATATTGGAAGAAATCTATCCATCACCTCTGTCTAAAGTTTAGGTTCTTATGAAGGAAGATATACTTAAGACTCTTGTGATCATAATAGATTAAAAACTGATCTACCATTAGGTAGTGTTGCCACATATTTTTTTGCGAAGACCACCTCTGCTAACTCAAGATAATGTGTCACATAGTTCTACTCATGTAGTCTCAACTAATGTTAACCATAGGTAATCACCGCCTACTTCTTCATCATAACACAACCAAGATTGGTTCTTGATGCATCATGGAATACTATGTACTCATATCCCTCCATTATCAATCCCAATATGGGAGTTATTGTCAAATTCTTCCTCAACTACTAAAAATATTACTGGCACCTCTATGTCCACATGAAAGGTTTCTCCTTTCGGGTCAAAGATGTCACCATCATGCCCCTCTCAACTGATAAAAGAAGTCATAAATCCTTAGTAGTGGATACTTGTTCCTCAGATTCACCTAGTTTAAGTGTTGGTAGTCCACACATAACCTCAATCTCCTGTCCGCCTTCTTGAAAAAAAACTAGGGCTACCCAGAGTGAAACACTAGGTCTTAAAAATCCCTTTATCTACAATTTCTCCAACTGCACCCTCATCTCGCAAAGCTATGCATGAGACATTCTATATACTAGAACTGATATCAGTTTTGTCTTAGGGTGTAGATCAATGAATAATTATATATCTTGTAGGGGAGGTAAATTAGGAACATCCTTAGGGAAGATTACCTTGAAATCCTCCACCACTTTAGGGAATTGAAAACTTGAAGGACCCCGGGACACCCTGAGAGGGGAGGGGTGAATCAGGGTGACCACTTTTTCTTTTTTAAAGTGATGGATCTTGTTCCCACGTTGGTAGGAACTTGTTGAACCTCTATGAAGATTATGATTAGAAAGAAAACATTCACATGCACAGAGAAGACACAACCCTTTTTACTTGGTTCACCACTAAGGGCTACATCCAAGGAGCATACGCCGACAGGTTGTCGGTCGTACCAAAAACCACTATGCTTCACTAGCTGTATATTACACAAGTTCGGGTACAGTCACTATGTCCCAGGCTCACTGACTTTACAAAAGTTCTGAGATAGCTCACTGCTTCCCTCGGGTCACTCCCGTTGACTCCCCCTGGCTTACTACCATTGGTGAAGTCACACTCAGTTTATAGATGTGAAGGTCTCTTCAATTGAAAGTCATGAAGTTCACTGTCTCCTGTTCAACATGAGACTTTTCTTGCATCAGATTCCTGAGATTCATGCTCTGTTAAGATCCAAATTCCAACCACTGAGGAAAAACCCCTTTTCCCTTGTCCACAGGGCAAAAAACCTTTGGAAAAGGCCTTCGAAAAGTACCCTACTTCGCGAGGCTCCCAATTTTGCAAAGCTCAAACAAGACTTCGCAGAGCCCCTGCCATTTCGCAAAGCTCAATCGCGAAGCTCAATCGCGAAGCACTCTCACGATGCTCCAGCCTTCGCAATGCTTGGATATCGTGAAGCTCTTGCCTCTTCGCGATGCTCACTGAGCCAACGCGGGGCGCACATCTTTCACGGAGCTAGAATAGCCGCCGCGAAGCTCCTCTTTCGCGAAGCACACTGCCTTCGCGAGAGACCTTTGTGAACCGAGAGCAAAGGACTTTCTCTGAAATTCTCTCTACTTCTTTTGAGGGGGTCGGCCTCTATTTATAGGTGATTCCACCGACCCTCGACGCTTCCGCGTGAAGTCAACACCACGTCATCTCAAATCGCGAAGAACCAAAGATTCTGCCGGAATTCTGTCCAAATCGCGAAGCACCACAACACTTTGTCGTTCGCAAAGCCTGACGTAGTCGCGAAGAATCACCGTCAACATTCCTTCGCGCCTTCGCCGTGAAGCTCCCTCGCAAATCCCTTCATCGCCACGAAGCTCTCCAACCGCTGCCGTTCGTGAAGCTTGACGTAATCTCAAAGGCTCGCCGCCTCCATTCTTCTGGTCTTCGCGAAATCCAGTACATGCATCCCATCTTTGCGAAATTCATGCCTTTTCCATATTAAATCATGATCTTCATGGAAATCCTATTTTCGCGATGCTCACCAAATTCCAAATTTTGGACCCAATAATTTGGCAAACACTGGGAAACAGCACCACCTTCAAAACTAATTTCTGCTTAAACGGTATGATCTCTTTACTGGTACACGATCCGAACTTCCATTGATGATTGAAAAAAACACAAACCATACTTCAAATCATGCATAGAAGACCATGGTTCCTAAAATCTTCCCCTTTGGGTTTGCTGGAAATCAGAAGAAAAATTCAATAGATCTCCAGCAATGTGAAAAACAAAACAAACAGGAATCAACCCAGCCAACACTCTAAGTCTACGTGATCAATGCTCGGTGTAGAAAACAAGAGAGGAGGCTTGAATCGGGTTCCAATATTTTCCTTCTCATTCTTCTCATCACAGAAGTTTGCCTGAATTTATTCCTTCTCCTTTCTCCCCCATTGACAATAAATCCAAAGACCAGTAAAATTTTTCACGTTCAGCTCAAACCGTACTCCCCCTGGATAGTATCTCCCCCATAAACCTGCATCATATCCATAAACAGATTAAAACATTTATAAAAAATGGGGAGAGAGGTACTCTGTATCCTCCTTATGCACTGGGAGGTGGTCGAACACCGAGGTTCAACCGATGCTTCTCAAACACAGCCGCTGATAGTGGCTTTGTCAGGATATCAACCACTTGTTCATCTGTTCCCACATGATCCAATCTAATCACGCTTTTCTCAACTTTCTATTTGATAAATTGATACCGGATTTCAATGTGTTTTGTACGAGAATGTTGAACATGATTCTTCGTAAGATCAATTGCGCTCTTATTGTCATAGTAAATCACCATTGGTTGCGTCACCTCATCGCCAATGTCAGTTAATTGCTGCTTCATCCATAGCAGTTGAGTGCATGCCTTTGTGGCGGAGATATACTCGACTTCAGTAGTATTAAGAGAAGTACTTTCTTGTTTCTTGCTCAACCAGCCAACACATTTTTGCCCAATATAGAAAGCTCCACCACTAGTGGACTTTCTGTCTACTACATCACCAGCCCAATCAGCATCAGAAAACGCTGATAATTCACTGTCCCTGCCTGCAGCAAAAAATAATCCGAAGTTATGTGTACCTTGAATGTACCTCATGATTCTTTTTAATGCTGCCAGATGTTCCTCCTTTGGATTACTCAGAAAGCAGGCCGTAAGGCATGTTTCAAAGACAATATCTGGCCTTGTCGCTGTCAGGTACAGTAGGCTTCCAATGATCCTCCTGTACATGGTGGGATCAACAGAGTTCCCATCCTCATGCTTTCCATGTTTAGTTCCAACTGCAATCGGAGTTGGCATTGGTTTGGAGTCTTGCATATTGAACTTCTTCAGCAACTCTCTTGCATATTTTTCCTGAGAAATGATAGTGTATTCCTTCTTTTGAATCACTTGCAGCCCCAAGAAATATGTGAGCTCCCCAATCATAGACATTTCAAATTCTAATTTCATGTGGTTGGCAAATTCATCCACTAATTTCTTCCTGCTGCCACCAAATATGATATCATCAACGTAGACAAGAACCATGAATTGATCTTTTGGAGAATTCTTCACATAGAGATTGTGATCAACTCCTCCTCTTTTGAATTCCAACTTCTTGAGATAAGAGTCCAGCCGTGAGTACGATGCTCGTGGTGCCTGCTTCAAACCATATAGAGCTTTCTTCAGTTTACATAACTTTGTTTCATCAGTACCCAAAACAAAGCCCACTGGTTGTTCAATGTAGACTTCTTCTTTGAGTACACCATTCGAGAATGCTGTCTTGACATCCATTTGATATACTTTATATCCTCTTTGGAGTGCCATGTCAAGGAAAATTCTGATTTAATCCAGTCTAGCCACTGGAGCAAAGGTTTCTTCAACATCAATGCCTTCAATCTGGGAGTATCCTTGACATACCAGTCGTGCCTTGTTTCTGATGACACTTCCATGCTCATCAAACTTAATTTTGAAGATCCATTTGGTACCAATAACATTGTGACCTTCGGGTCTCTGGACAAGATCCCATGTCTGATTCTTTTCAATCTGATCTAATTAATCATTCATGGATTTCACCCAAGACTTATCTTTTGCAGCTTCTTCGAATGAGGATGGCTCTACAACTGATAGAAATGTAGATTGCGTGGTATTCCACATCCTTCTTGTTTGAGTGGGTGCACTCCTGTCCCCAATTATGTTGGATGGATCAATCTCAGCTCTTCGATTTCTCCTGCGATGTTCAGTAGTATTCTCTTCAGCCATTGTTTCTTCTTCAGATTCTTCTTCTGAGTCAACATCTTGATGTGACTGCTGAGTGTTTTGAACAGATTCCTCTATTTCTGCTTTTTTATTTTCTTCACATTCACATTCTTCCTGACTTTCTATCACATCAGCATATGGCGTCCTTGAAGCATTTGTGGTTATATCTTCAATTATATTAACATCACTACTTTCCAAAATCCTTCCCAAATGCTTTTTGAAACATTTGTAGGCTTTGCTGTTCATTTAGTAACCGAGGAAAATTCCTTCATCTGCATTGTCACCGTACTTCCCTTGATTTCCTTCTTTGTTCCTGATGAAGCATTTACTTCCAAAGACACAAAAGTATTTTAGAGAAGGCTTCCATCCATGCCACAACTCATATGGTGTCTTCGTCTCACCCATATAAAGTCCTGTTCGATTCTGAATGTACACTGCAGCTTGAACAACCTCTTTCCAGTAATGCCGTGGAATACGACTCTCAATCAGCATTGTTCGTGCCATGTTGTTCACCTGTCGATTCCTACGTTCAACAACTCCATTTTGTTGTGGAGTTCTCACATCAGGTAACTCATGCTTTATCCCATGCTTCTCCAGATAATTCTCAAATTAAATGGACATGTATTCTCCTCCATTGTCAGATCGCAACACTTTGATTGTTCGTCCAGTATCATTCTTGGCGATTCGCCGATATGTTTTCATGCAGCCAAGGACTTATCGTTTCCTGTGAATGACCATCAAACATGCCATTCTACTATAATAATCTATGAAAAGGACAAAGTACCTTTCTCCATGAGTTCCGACAACATTTATTGGCCCACAAACATCTGTATGAATCAGATCAAGAAGGTGAGACGCTCTTTTCTTCTTTGGTCGATATGAACTGCAGGCCAGCTTCCCACGCATACAAGCATCACAAGAATTTTCACGCTCACACTTCAGGTTGGGAATGTCCATGAAAATTCTCAATTTTGATATTTTCTCCATGTCTTGTTGATTGATGTGTCCCAGTCTCCGATGCCACAAATTTTTTTCTTCTTCAATGGTCATGTAACATACATTTTCTCCACTATCAACTTGATATAAGTTGCCTTCTGTTCTGCATCCCTTCATAAGAGAATTGCCAGTCTTTCCCTTGATAGTGCAACCTTTCTGATTAAACGTGACTATAAGTCCTGAGTCACAGAGTTGACTCACACTGAGGAAATTATGACGTAGGCCATCTACGTAAAGGACTTCAGTCTTCTTTAGCTCTCCATTAGCTAATTCGGTACTTCCACACCCTTTAATTTTCAGAGCCCCATCATGACCAAATATTACTGTACCATCGACATTCCTTATGATATTCGTTAGTAGGCCGGAATTACCTGTCATATGAGATGAACAAACGCTATCCAGAATCCAGGTACTGTTGTTCTTTGTAGCTTTGAGGGCCACCTCTGCAAGGTTGGATTTCTCAATCTTCTTCCTTTCCTTCCATGAGACATTAGATCGAGTATAAAGAACTGATGGTCTTTCAATTATCTCTTCTTCATACCCAGGTTCTTCATAGTCAAAGTCTTCTTTGAGAGGTGAAAACCTGTTTGAAAGAGAAACACTATCTTGCTGACGAGACTTGACTTGTCTTGAACGTCGGTATGAGGTGTCCATGTCCCTTCTCTGCCAGCAATTAGCGGCCTTATAACCAAAGTTAGAACAACAAAAACAATATCCATAGAAATTATTTCTTCTATAAGAATTAGGATATGAAATTGTTCTCCTTTGTTGAGCTTCTATATCTTCTCCATTCAGATATCTTCTTGCCTCTTCACAATATGACATGGTATGGCCTAGATAGCCACAGAACTGACACTTCATGAGAGGAAATGTCTTCTCACTTGAATTTCTCCTCATACCTTCTTCCTTGGAAGAATAGTAAGACTGTCTGTCATTTCTGAATGTTTGAGGATAATTTGTTGGTCCCCTTTTAGTTTGGAATGAGGGTTCCTTTTTCAGAATTCTAGGAAACGTTTCAGCTTGTTCAACTTTCATCTTATCTTTCTTTTGGGTCTTTTCACTTCCAGCAGTTGATGTCTCAGCCTCAAAGCCAATTCCAGTCTTTCCCATGCAATCGGGTCTTTTATTACTCAAGATTTTTCCAACCCCATCTGAACCACACTTGTCTCCTGCTAGTAATTCTGCATCTGAGAATCTTCCAAATTGTATTTTCTTCCTCGATTCTTTTGGAACTGATTCAGTCTCCAGTTTACTCCTTAGAGTAACTACTTCCTCCTCAAGACCATCAGTAGTCTTGGATTTTTCATCCAGTCTGGAGGTGAGGTCATTGATGACCTTAGCCTGCTCTTCAATTCTCAGCTTAAGATCTACTACATCATCATTAATTTCAATTATTTTAGACTGTACCTTCACAAATTCTTCCAGTCGTTCAATTTCAGCTTCATGTTGATCAATGTATTCAGTTGATTATTCTACAATTGATTTCCACTTATTGTAGCTCTTACATTTAATCTTGATCTTACTAACCGCATCCTTAAGTTGCATCTCAGGATCTACACAAGTTCGCAGTTTTTTTTCTCCTTTAGTATCTTCTGGATTTTCAACAGTGGCCATCATAGAAGCATGGTTCCCAGTTTTGAATTCTAGTTCTTCTTCATCACAGAATTCATTATCATCTTCTTCCTCTTCACAGACAAAACTCTTCCTTTGCATTTTCTTACCAGATTTGAAGTCCCCCTTTTTGAAGAACCTTCTCTGAGGCTTCTTGAAGTTTTCATCCTCACTATATTCATCATTGATCATTTTTAAACACTGAGAGGCAATGTTCCCAACTTTTCCACAACGGAATCACACGATAGGTAACTTCCCTTTGAATTTCCCTTTCCCCTTCTGGAACTTCTTTGCAATGAGAGAAAGAATTTCTTTTTCTTCATCATCTTCACCGCTAATATCCTTTGAGATTTTCAGTTTATCCATGGCCTTGAATTCCATTTACTTGCTCACCCGAGTCGTAGCATCTTCAGGTTTGACTCTCATTTCATATGCTACCAAACTACTGAGTAGATCACCTAGAGAAAGTTTGGAAAGATCTCTTTCCTCAAGGGCATACACCTTAGTATTATAAAGAGGTGGAAGTCTTCTCAATATTTTATTTACAATATCAATGTCTTTGATTTCTTCTCCTAGACCCCGAATAGCTCCAACCACTTCAGTAATTCGATTGAAGAAAGAGTCTGCATTCTCGTCTGGATGCATCTTCAGATCATCAAACCGATTGTGCAGCACTTGTATTTTCGCCTCCTTCACTTTGCTATCACCTTCATAAATATTCTCAAGTTTATCCCACATGGATTTTTCTGAGGTTCAGTTCATCACCTTTAGGTAGATCTGATCAGAAAGGGCTGCAGTGAGTGCATTCTATGCTTTAGCATCTGCATCAAGAAGTTTCCTGTCTATTTCAGTCATAGCAAGGCCTGTTGGATCAGTGACTTGTATTCCTTGCACAGTAGAAAAGAGAACTTCCATTCCAAGAGATCTCAGATGAGATATCATTCTGTTCTTCCAGATCTGGAAATTGCTTCCATCGAAGGGAGGGACTCCCCTAACATTGACCGTGTTTTCCATAACTAAAACAAAGGTCTGATTCAACACCAGCAACCTTTACCCTCTGATACCACTTGAAGGACCCCAGGACACCCTGAGAGGGGAGGGGTGAATCAGGTTGACCACTTTTTCTTTTTAAAGTGATGGATCTTGTTCCCACGTTGGTTGGAACTTGTTGAACCTGTATGAAGATTATGATTATAAAGAAAACATTCACATGCACAGAGAAGACACATCCCTTTTTACTTGGTTCATCACTAAGGGCTACATCCAAGGAGCATACGCCGACAGGTTTTCGGTCGTACCAAAAACCACTATGCTTCACTAGCTGTAGATTACACAAGTTCGGGTACAGTCACTCTGTCCCAGGCTCACTGCCTTTACAAAAGTTCTGAGATAGCTCACTGCTTCCCTCGGGTCACTCCCGTTGACTCCCCCTGGCTTACTACCATTGGTGAAGTCACACTCAGTTTATAGACATGAAGGTCTCTTCAATTGAAAGTCATGAAGTTCATTGTCTCCTGTTCATCACGAGACTTTGCTTGCATCAGAGTCGTGAGATTAATGCTATGTGAAGATCCAAATTCCAACCACTAAGGAAAAACCCCTTTTCCCTTGTCCACAGGGCAAACAACCTTTGGAAAAGGCCTTCGTAAAGTACCCTACTTCGCGAGGCTCCCAATTTTGCAAAGCTCAAACAAGACTTCGCAGAGCCCCTGCCATTTCGTGAAGCTCAATCGCGAAGCTCAATCGCGAAGCACTCTCGCGATGCTCCAGCCTTCTCAATGCTTGTCTATCGTGAAGCTCCTGCCTCTTCGCGATGCTCACTGAGCCAACGCGGGGCGCACGTCTTTCGTGGAGCTAGAATAGCCGTCGCGAAGCTCCTCTTTCGCGAAGCACACTGCCTTCGCGAGAGACCTTTGCGAACCGAGAGCAAAGGACTTTCTCTGAAATTATCTCTACTTCTATTGAGGGGGTCAGCCTCTATTTATAGAAGATTCCACCGACCCTCGACCCTTCTGCGCGAAGTCAACGCCACGTCATCTCAAATCGAGAAGCACCAAAGATTCCGCCGGAATTCTGTCCAAATCGCGAATCACCACGACACTTTGCCGTTCGCGAAGCTTGACGTAGTCACGAAGAATCACCATCAACATTCCTTCGCGCCTTCGCCGTGAATCTCCCTCGCAAAGCCCTTCATCGCCGCGAAGCTCTCCAGCCATTGCCATTCGCGAAGCTTGACGTAATCGCAAAGGCTCACTGCCTCCATTCTTCTGGTCTTCGCGAAATCCAGTCCATGCATCCCATCTTCACGAAATTCATGACTTTGCCATATTAAATCATGATCCTCATGGAAATCCTATTTTCGCGATGCTCACCAAATTCCAAATTTTGGACCCAAAAATTTGGCAAACACTGGGAAACGGCGCCACCTTCAAAACTGTTGTCTGCTTGAACGGTATGATCTCTTTGCTGGTACACGATCCGAACTTCTATTGATGATTGACAACAAACACAAACCACACTCCAAATCATGCATAGAAGACCATGGTTCCAACAAAACTCACAATATTCGCTACTCCAAGGTTCATTCTATGAAACTGGTGAGTAATCGGCTGCACCCTCCTATTCATGAGTCTATCCTATGCTACCTCAGTATATTTTTCATTAAAAAAGTAGAACGTAGTCCCATTACTACAAACACACCACATTCTCTACCTGAAATAGTAAATATGGGAATGAAATTTAGATAACCAGTCTATACCTAAGATGAATTCATAAGGGATCACTACTACAAAAAAGTATCCAGATAGAAACTATCACCTCTGCGAGTCAGGTCACATTTTCAGAACAAGTGTGTGATTATTGAGTCATCTCTAGTACGAGTCTCCAAGAACAAGGGTCATGCTAAGGGATGAAATAGAATCTCTACGTCTTGAAAAAGATAGGTGGAAATAAAGGAATGACTAGAACACATGTCTATGAGTACTCCATATTAGGTGGAAAAGATATAGATCATACCTCATATAATTATTAGAACCTTTGGGTTGTAAGCCTAGAATACCTTCAGTCATCCCCGCCCCTATCCTCTAACTCCCTGAGCCTGACATGGACCACCTAGGGTTGGTGGTGGTAACAAGTCCAAGCAGCTACCAGATCTAGTTTTTCTCCCAGTTCCTTTTCCATATCCACCATCCTACAGATCTTCCTGCTCCAGTCACTACCTCTACCTCGATGGACCATCCACGGTATCTCTGTAAGTCATACGAAAAGTCATAAAATCTCTAAAAATATTTCTCATGCCATCACATGTGTAGCGCCGCCTCTTCCTAGGCTATATAGACCAATCCTGTGGGGCCTGAACCGCATACCCTATGTTCTGGGACCTCCTCCTAAAACATCATAGACATCCAAGTCCCTAATACTAACATTGACTCCAAGCTACTAAGGTATCTATGCATGTGGTCTCACTACCAGTAAACACTGCCTCCTTCTGCCTATCCAAGAAACTACCAACCAAAAAAACTATCTCTAGTACCCCACATAGGTAGTTATGCATTGAGGGATAAAAATAGGTTGGAAGTCTCTATGTAGTCCTTTATCAAAGGTCTGAGCCTAGAATAACTGAGCTCAAACCATATCCATTGAGTACCTGGAAAGGATGGTGAACCTTGATGAATACTCAGCTAAAATCATGCTACCCTAATGGAGATGTATATGATCCTGGATACGTACATACCTTATCATAGCTAGAGTGAACTCCTCTATGAAAAGTTTGTCAAAATCAGACCATGGTAGAGTCTCCTAATTATAAGGTTGGGTCACTAACCCCCACCATCATCCTGTTGAGACATGGATAAGGCTCTCTTCTAGGAACACTATTTAATCTACTGGTGTTCTGATTAGATGGAAAACTTGTGTCATAGCCTCAATCTAGTCCTCATTCGCCTGTGGGTTGGTATTGCCTCAGAACCTAAGGGGTCTCTGTCACTGAAACCCATAAATTGTGCTCAACCTATGTACCTCATCTGTTGGTACTGCTGGTACCATTGGCTTCTTAATAGGTGGTGGTATAGTTGGTGCACCACCTTAAGGTAAAACATATAGAACTGGTCCTAATATCAACACCTCATGTTGAATCCTAGATAGCATATGTCACATAGGAATCATAAAATAAATAAGATACACCACAATGAATGAATATATATGGAGAGATGACTGAAGAAGGACATAGAAACCACAAACCATTACTATATGATGCATGTACCATTGTTTTCTCTACAACCAGTTTTCACATGTACCGAGTTGAAAATCATGTGATCAGAGACCCGATGTATGTATACTTCAACCGCCACACTAGAGTCCCTAGCCTGAAATATGAAATCAAAGCACTTAACACTTTTCACTAAAACCAATATCATAGACTCTGGTCATAATGTAGAACCGACTGCCTCTGATACCACTATGTCATAACCCATCCCAATGGGTCCCATGTTGCAACTCCCCAAGCCCACCTCTAATAGTCCAGGGGATGGAGACAAGCACTGAGTCGGTGTATCAAAAACATGGGAGGATTTATCATAAAAACCTACACACACACATATCCAATCCAATAAAACATTGAATTGTAAAAAGAAATGAATAATCATTCATGAATACATCTCAATCCCACAACTAGAGTATGCCATAAAGTAAAGGAAAGTAAACAAGGCCAAATGAAAACCCTCCAAAAAGAGTCTAAAAATAAGTCTAACATGAAAGTAAGATGGGGACTAATGTCAAGATACTGTGGGAACACACCTCAGTTTTTCCATTCTCACTAAACACTACCTGGTCCTGGTCTCTCAAGGACTCTATCAAAAGGTCGATCAACTTCACAAGACACGACACATGCCAAAAAAGGACATGTAGGGGTGGGTATAACAATACCCAGTAGGACACCCAAAAACCACAAAGCATACGACAAAAGAATAATATAATCTCTACACTGGTATATGTATACATCACATACAAAAATAATATCCTGATATACTCAGTAAAGACACATATTCTAAATGTAAATTCACAATCATAATACTAGACTAGTATTCCACCTTGAAGGTTTCACATAGAACTCATACAAGAGAACACACTCCACGAGTATGATATCACTGATGAAGTCTCTATAAGTGGTAATGCTTGTTGTGTCTTTCCATTATAAGTATACATTGAAATTTTGAAGAGATACGATACACGTATGAGGATTACTCATAAGACCATGAGGTATACCAACAACTCAATTAGGATTATCCCACTAAGTAGAGGATCAGAACCTGCATAGTTTTTGTCACAATGATACCAAGAACTCCACCTAGGGAATGAATATGAATAGTGGATCTCAATCTAGGTATAATGAAAGGATTCCAACAAATCTATCCAAGAATACTTTCTGAAGGGATCAAAATACTATGTATAGGAGGTGATTCCATACTATCACTCAGGGGATTCCATACTTTCAGGGAGGGGTGGTTTCAAGTAGTCATAGTCTGTATGATTTCCTTAAGACCTATGGGTCCTGTAATTTTTCCAATCCTATGGGAAATGTATTATCTAAGCCTACGAGCCTTGTAAGGGTTCCCCCTCATCCCTTGAAGGGGGGGGGGGGGTTATCAGAAAATCAGTAAACAAGGACTTTGGGCCATTTAGTCATACAAAATAAATCAGATAGATAACACAATAAAAACTTTATAAATGAATAATGATTTAAATAAGAGGTATTTATAGAAATTAAGGAACATATACCAATAGAATAGTAACTTGACCTTTGGAATAGTTATGTGAACTTTATGAATAGTAAACCAGAAAATAGAATAGTAAATTCACCAATGAAAGTATATATAAAATTTATCCATCCTATAAATGAAAATATGATATAATTATATTATAGTTTAAGTAAATAAATGATTTAAAAATGATAAATTAAGTATTTGTATTTTTATAAGTCGTAAATATTTATTTAGAATTTTGTAATTAATATAATTATTTATAAGAAAATTTATTTTCATAAAATAAATTCATGAATTAATATTTTTGTTTCTTTATGAGTATAATATAATTTTATGAGACCTTAGTTAATTTTTGAAAGTGTCATAACAACAGTTATAATATTAAAATCAGTATTTTCTGAGTAAATAGTGATTTTAATTAAAAATTAAATTTCTCATATTTATAAAATTATTTTCATAAAATGGGTTCCATTTTTTAATTCTACATGTAAAAAAAATTTAGGGTGATTTTTTGGGATTTTTCTAAAATATTATAATTTTTGGTGAATAGTGAAATACAGTAATTTACGATATATAAATTATAATCCAAATACATGAATTAAAAACATCATGAATGATGTAATCCCATAATAAAAAATTCTCCATCTCTATTTACTGTTTTTATTCATTGTAATCAAAACTATTTATAGTCTTTAGTCAAAATAATAAACTAATGTGTAAAATAATTAAAAAACATCCCTCTCCCCAACTATAAATTCCACCCCTCACCACCTATTCTCCTTACACCTTCTAAGCCTTGGAGCTTGTCCAATTTCAGCCCAATACTCTACCAAACCTCTCCCCAACGTCCTAGAGCCTTTGGTCTCAAAAAAAGACCAATCACTTATCTCTAAGGTGGTTCTCAAGGAGAATCAGTTCAAGTGGTAAAACCCACTTCGATTTTCTTTTAATTTCATTTCATGTTCTTTCATTTTTATTATGTTTTCCTCACCTACCAATACAAAAGTAACATGATATGTCCAGTATATTTTATATACTAGATTTTATTTTTTTTAAGAGAATAATTCACCATCAATTCTATTCCCTCTACTTTTTTAAAAAAATGAAAACATCGTTTGTGATATGTTGATTTATCGCATTCAAGGATGAAGAGTTTTAAATTTTCATTAACACCTTAAATGATGGTCATAAAACCATTTTAATGGTTAAAAAATATTATAATTTATGTATTAGAACTTATTTAATGTTCTGTAACTAACTTATATTCATAATATTAAATAACTAAACAAAACTAGCTCGTGATGATAAAAAAGATGTCGAAATAATCTAAATGATTATCACTATTGTCTTATATAATGATCCATACTCACAACATATGACCAAAAGACTTATATAACCAATTTTTCTTAAATATGATCATTAATAACTTATAATTTCAATTATTTATAATTATTCTCATTTTATATAAATATACATACTCTTATACAAGTGAACCAGTCATGAGAACCAAGAAAATGAACACACTTGAATAATGGAATTGGACTCTATAACTCATCTAAAAATCCATAAATGAAATTAATAAAATTATAATAAATAAAATACATGTAGAAATGTTTCTATATTAATTAATTAACATATTTAATTTTATTATCAAGTACATTAAGATCATGTTCAGAACTCTTTCAGACATATGGTAAGGGATTCTCCCCAAACCTCCTTTTTTCAATCAGGTTACGCTTTTTCTCTCTCTACCCCAATGTAACTATTATTTATTTTAATATAATTATTCTAAATGATTTATATATTTTCGAAAATCATTTATCCATATCATTTCATCCTTATTTTTCTAGTATATACCTGTTATAAAAATGTTCCCTTCTAAATTCCACCTGATAAGTATGCCCTACTAAAGGGAACTTCTCAATTTATCACCTGTTTTCAAGTGCACTAATAATATATTTCAAGCCAAAATTATTTTTATAATATCACTAATTTTATCATTAAATAATATATGGGTTCATTTTAGGTTTTACACAAACAATTATTCTTTTTTTTAAATAATCTTTAATATTTTCCTTAAATCGCACCAAACCATTTTATTTATAAAGTTTTTTAAACAATATTTTTACGTGTTTTAACTTTGGTTTGACATCACTTATCATGATATATTCCTATTTCCATTATTAATGTCCATGTATTATTTAAATACATTATTTTATGGATTCCTTTATGATATACCCATTTATTATGCTTTATGAAATGATTATGGTACCCATTTATTTCCATGGGGAATTCTTATGATTATTTTTCATGTGGAACATATATTCATAAACGTGTAATTATGGGTTCATAAATATATAACTCCAATGAATTTCGTAATGATTAGTCTCATGATATTTCATGTGAAATTGTCTTAGTGGTTATCCTTGAATCATGCTCCACGTGAAACGGTCTTGGTGGTAAGCCTTGACTCATGTTCCTACTTGTGCAATGATCCTTGAATCATGATTACATCATGTTTTATGTTGATGTAACATTTCTATTATTCCATATTTATATTACCCAATTTTATAAATGTTATGAATCTATATGTTTATTCTTGTTCCGTGTCTTTTTATGTCACCATGTTATGATTTCTAACCCATGTGATATGCTTTATTTACATGTCTATTCCCTTATTGTACTTTTCATGTCATCCATGTGTTCAAGTATTCCCTAGGTTATCCTATACAGATGTAAGGGATCAAAATAAGTTAGGAGATATTTATGAAAACTCAATTAAAGATTTTTTATTTTGGTTTCATGTTGTTTAATTAGGTATCTAATCATTCAAAGACACTGGACTTTACAATCCTTGGTTTGTATTTGATTGATAGTTATTCTTAAAATCATATAATAATATGCGAAAATGGATTGGGATATTATATTTTGTATTAGAGCATGATCTAGTTATTTTTGGAGATTACGACTAGAGCACGTTAGTAAGAACCCTAGGAATAATTATATCACCATGGATAACCTAGATAGAAACATAGGGACTCAAAAATTAGATATGATTTTCAATTACAAGAATTTCCCTCAATGTTCAAAGTTTCCTTATGCCTATTATCCAAGTATTTAAGCCCCATAATTGTAATATATTTTTATTAGTTAATGGATGAAAACACAATAACTCATGAAAACAATCAATATGATAGTAAATGTGATGATTTCCCTAATTATATGACAAATATTATTGGAACAGGTCCTCAAAACATCATGAAAATACTTTCTCAGTTGACTCAAGTTATGAATAATAACTTGAATCACATGGAAAAACATCTTTATCGTAATAAATAGATAGCTATGGTCAAATACTTTATACGAAAATGACTCCCATGTTTAGTGGATCTTCCGATCTTCTCCTCATAGAACAATGGATCTACTCCATTCAGATGATATTCTATATCCTATAGTGCTCAGATGTAGATAAAGTTGTACCAGTAGTCTATTATTTTGATGGGGAATATGATCAGTGGTGGAAACTAATCAAGAAAAAAAAGTCCGAAAATGAAACCGATTCCATGGATTGGGAGGAATCCAATAAAACATTTATTATTAAATATTTTCCTTGATCCCTCCATGTAAATATGGAAAGAGAGTTCCTCAGACTAAAGAAAAAGGAATAATATCTTATTGGGGTGTATGGGAGTAAAAATTTAAATGGATTTCAAGATACACCACTGAATTTATCATGAACACCAAAAGAAAGGTGGATCGCTTATTTAGCAGACTAAAGTTGAGCCAATGAAAACGTTGGAGATTTGAGACATTAATGACTATGAGGAGATTTTCCATTGTGATCTTAAGGTTAAAATAGAGACCATAGACTCTTATTTGTCTTGTGGGTCTAGGGAAAAAAGTGGAAAATAGAGTTTTTTATGCGTGGATCAACAGATACATTGCATGATAGAAAGAAAAACCAATATCCCATGTGTCAAAATTGTGGGAAGAAGCATCCAGGGAACTATCTGATAGGAACTAAGAAATGATTCAAATGTGGAAGAATAGGGCATCTATCTTATAACTTCTAAAGATATATAAATAATCCCACTAATGTGGAAGAATAAAAGAAGTTTCAGATCAATAATCAACCTGTATTGTAGTTTTTCAAATACAAGGAATGTTGGAATTATGTAAACAATTTACCTAAGACAAGTATTTTTGGATGCAATCAATACCAACAACCTCCAAGGAAGAATGGAAGAGAATATTATATCAATACTACTGAGGTGGATCCTATCAATGATGTGGTGATAGGTATGCTAGATATCCATTCAATAATAGTGAACATACTTTTTGATTCTTGTTCTACACATTATTTCATATCTTTCATGTTTAGTAGAACTATTCAACCACCACCTCAAAATATGGAGGTTAAGTTATCTATGAAAATAGAAAATGGTGAAATTATTTCATCCAAATTATATAAATCATCCCTAGTTATCTATGAAAGTAGAAAATGATGAAATTATTTCATCCAAAGTATATAACTCCTCCCTAGTTAATGATAGGGACCTGGAGCCTCTCACGTTAGGGTTTGTATGACACTTCATCAAGGTACTAAAAACCACTGCATAAAGGTATGACCCATTGGGTAAGGGTAGAACCACAAAATATAATGGTCTAGAAGTCCTCACATAAGGGTAAAACCTATAGTGCACTACCCTTGTAAGTGTAACCCTCAGCTTGTGTAAGGGTAGCCACTCCAATCCACTTGTTACATAAGGGTAGAACAAACCCCACGTAAAGCTAACATGACCACTACCCAATTTATGTAATGGTCACAAAGTAGCTACAAAAGGGTGTCCCATACCCAATGTAATGTTAACTCTCATAGAAATGAGGCTTTGTAAGGGTAAACCAACCCCTATGTAAAGGTAAAACCTTGCATTCAAATCTTGTTTAAGGGTACCAAACCACTTATATAATGGATAAATATGAAAACTCAGTGATAGGTAAGGGAAATATAGAAATTATATAAGGGTAAAAGGACCTCATAAAAGTGAAAAATAAACATATATAAATTTAATCAAAATAGTCCAAAATACCACCAAACTAAATTCTAAGCAAAATAGAACTAAAAAAATGATGAAAAAAACTGAAAATAAGTTATTTTCCATGGGATAAACAATCAAAAACCATAAAATTTTATTTTTTGACAACATCATGTATAATTTAATGACTCTAAATATTATAGAATAAATTGTAAAAAACCATAGGGTCGATGTTCTAGTAGTACTATAATAGCATAACCTATCTACTGGTTTAGAAAGTCTTCAGTATAAAAAAACCCTAATCATAAACATGATCATCCCAGTATGTGTCATAGTGGATACCTTGTACCATAGTGTAATATGTCAACCCACACCAACACATATACTGTTAAGAACTATGAAAACATGCTTAGAAAATTAATAAAAGTAACTATATTAAATAGAACTCATACCTTCACTCACATAAACTTCCTCAACTATATACCTAAAACTATATACACACATGCCTTTAGTATTCTTTGTATTCTCTACTGTGACTTCTTGACACCCAAAGAAACCATAATAGTACCTGATTCCTCAAATAAAAAGAAATGTAGAAAAATAGAATAGTTATGTTTAAACCATATCAAATGTGAAATAGTTCTACAATGAAAGTATTACAAGAATAAAAATAACAATGTAACAATGAAATATGAAATGATAAAAGTATCCACCTGAGACCAAATGTCTAAAAACATTACCCTACAAACAACCTATCTTCCAGTTGGGGGCCCCAAAAAATCATATGCAGAGCTAGTATTAGGATTACAAAATAAAGACAACTAGAGATTCACCTAATCTATAATAAGGGATACTAGAATGACCCAAAGAAAATCAGAACTCTCAAAACTATGATATACCACATTGTTTTATTCCATATCATTTAAGGATTAACTCTCATGAAAGTATCTCTTAATGAGGATAGTGTTTCCACACTGATAGTAGTTTAACTTCTTAAACCAACAACCAAAGTTCCTATATTTGCTTTCACATTTATATTGAAACTTCACATGGAGAAACAAAAGCCTAAAACTCACCACATTTCTCTAAAACCTTAAACCATGTATTTCAATATCCCTAGAAAGTAAAACTGATTTTACTTCATCTATTGTAACGGAATCCAAACCAAAAATTATAAAATCTATAACCAGATTAAAAGATTCATCTAAATAATTAAACAATACACAATACTAGCCCCCATAATTAATTATTTATATCTACATTGTCTAAGTCAATGAAAATTTTATTAAAACCATATAAATGATTCTTCACAGTGGTTCTTAGGACTGTTATTAAATTATAATGTGTAGAGACCTATTCCAGATTGACCACTAAGATGGGGCGGTGAATCAGGGGTTAATTTTTTTTTAAAAAAATTATTTTAAATTCAACTTCTTGAACTTTTCAAGGTTATTAATCCACTTAGTGATATGTCACAGTATAACTATGTGTTTATAAATAATAAGAGATAACACAACACATGGTATTTACAAGGTTTGGTATAAAAATTTACTCCTTTCCATGTTTTTTATCCATCCAACCTGGATTCTCCTCTATAATATTATCATTAAATACAATGTTTTAGAAAGGAACTAGTTATACACCCAAGTAGTCGATCCTCAAGTTGATCTTGGTTATACCCCCCAACAATCCAACTCTTTTTCCTTAGTAGTTTATAACCCCAACCATATTCTCTTAACCTCAAGTCTCTTCATAAACTTGTGATACCCTCCAGTCACATGTTAATTCTTCTTTATGGGTTTGATAATTTGATAGAAATATGTTATACTTCAAGTATCTTTTGTACCAATGGATATAGATCCTAATATAAAATCTTGTTTGATCAAATGGAAAACTTTTGTACTCTTCAAGAGACTCTTTATTTTGTGATCAAATCTTCTAGTATTAATGAAGTACTTATGATCTTCATTAGACGATCATGTATTCTTCAGTCAATCAAAATTTTCATTTAAGTGTTATTCTTTCTTTATAATGAATTCACATACACAATTATATGTGTTCAAGTCATACAAAAAAATTTATTCAATATTTTTTTATACAAGAAATATATATATATCATAATTTTAAGTCACTATCTTCTTGAATTCTCAATTCAATACATGAATGAATTCAATAATTCATGGTGCATGAAAATTTCAAAAAACCAATGATAGTTATCATTATTTTATGTTCCTTCTAAATTAAATTAATTTTCCCAAAATTTATAAATAACCACTTTCATATTCCTCCTGTATTTTCCTTCCAAAATCATGAAGGTTTACAATATTGGCACATAAGGTGGAATGGAAGGATTTCATGAAACCTTTGTCTTCTGTTTCCTTCACGTCACCTAGTAGGGTTCACATGAACTTTCTTCAAGCAAACTAAATTTATATAATCTATGTAAGGATCGTAAGTGCTTCTCATTTCTTCATGTATGGGCTTCACATGAGTGAATCAAGAGAGCCCATTGTAACTTCTTCATGTGAAAAGGGTTTTCTTTAGGTTCCATTATGTAATTTTTTTTGTCCACAAGTGTTTTCTCAATCCCATAAAAAGACAAATAAGGCACATGGGTTGCTTCTTTATGAGACTCGGATTGTCTGCAAGTGCTTATTCACGAGAGAAGGATTGTATGTGGGTGATTATTTGCATAAACAAGTCATGTGAGCACATTCTCATTCATGTGAATATATCACATAGATAATTAATAATTTAACATGAAGAGTTCACTTGGATGCTCTATTTTCAGAAATGAGTTCTCTCAATCTCTCTCTCTCTCTTGATATCTCAAAGAGTAATAGATACCATCATCACCCCTTGTCTTAGTATTTATAGAGAAGACTAAACCCCCTATTTTCTAATTTTAATAGATAATCCGGGATACATTAAACACTATGTAATATAGAGATCTTATTCTTTTCAAAATAATGAAACTCTTGGTGTCATTATTCAACACTAAGGTGATCATTGGATCATATGATCACTTTTATTAATCATGTAGAACCTTGATGGTTCATATGATAAAATTATACTTCATTTGAATTCATTTTTGATAGTTTATAGAAAATTAGTGTAGTCTTCACATGATATAAATATGAAAATGTTATAATCTTCATGTGATTGAAGATAATTTCTTCTTCACATGATGGAATCATGTGATCACTCGATGTTCATGTGACGTAACTTGTGTTTTTCATTTTTTTCATGTGATGGATTCACACAATGTGACTGGTTTTGTGATGGATTCATGCATTGAGATCCTTTTCATTGATTATCTTTTTCTAAAAAAAGTTCATAAAATATTGGCATGCATGCAAGATAAAGTTTCATGCATGGACAAGGTTCGTTCGAGCGGTCTCAATCACTTAATATAATCACTAGAGATGGTCTATTATGTGACTTCCAATTTTATAGAGTGTATATAAAGTTTCATCATTTTCTAAGAGGTTGAATAATATGAACATATTTAAACTTGAATGGTGTGGGAGATCGAATGGATAAAATCAATTCAATCAGACTGCTCCTGAAATGTCCACATGATTTTTTATTACTGATTAACAATATCCATGTTCGGGAGTCCCACATAGAACATTCAACCAGTTTAAATCTCCCACATTATACTCCACATTCAATATTCACTTTGAGATAGAAGTAGGGGATTGAAACTTTCCACACACAACACATTATTCACAGGCTACGCCGCACCTATGCTACACTACCAAAACCCCTAGTCCATCTGCTCTCACCCAAGTGCGCTCTTGTGGGCCATTACACTAGCCCATTATATTCTTCCATTAGGGCTCTCCCAGATGGCTCCCATATATGGTTGGGGCCTCCTCCCACAAGGTCAAGGTTGAGCTAGCTAGGTCAGCTCATGTACCTTTCCTTAATCTTATATATACTCCAATAAAAACACTTAGGTAATACTACATGAAATGTTCATGGTCAAACCTTAAGCTTCTCCTTCATATCCTATTCCTAATAAAATATTATTTATTATAAATTCAAATACATTTTACATGGACATCTTTTAAAGAATCATATAAATAATAAAATACTACAAGACCCTCATTTTTTCTCCATTTTTGAAAACAATGTTCAATGATTGAAAAAAGTATTTTAACTTGTGATCACTACAAAAATTGTCCCATTTATAAGTATGACTACTCAATTATGTAATCCAATGAATCCATAACAATTATCCCAAGATCACTACTTCATCCAAACTCACCAAACACATATTGAGACATTATTGAAAACAAATTCAACACTCAGGATTAACAATTTCCCCCTTTGTATTTTGTTTTCAACATCAATACGTATAAAAAATGTCAATATGTTTGATAGCATTATCCCCCTTATTCAAAATAAAATGCAATGGATAAAAAGGGTCTTCTAATTTCCTCCTTCTTCTCAAAAACATTTTATCCTCCCTTTTAAGATTATTTCATGAACACTTCTAGGAGAGGGATGATATCACATAGTTATATTTGAAAAGATCCATTAGTTAATCAACTCTATGTATACATAGTCTTACCGTATGTATAAAATAAGAGAGATATAACCAATGTTTTCTATTTTATTTATAAACTACCATTCATGTGAAATCCTAATAAAAAATTTCAATTATCAAATTATGTTTTGTTAAGACATGAAAAATATGATACTATACACAATTTTATAAACACATTAGAATATTCATGTGAGAAAACAAATATATCCCCATTTGACTGTTATTTTCATAAAAAAGCACACACAGTTAATAAACATGATTAATACATATAAGTATCAGGGATGTGAGTGTGATTGTCAAATATAAATTTTAGATTTTATCCACCTGAGGGAATTCACTACAAACATAATCATGGAAATTGATATTTTCCATGATGATAATTTCTTCTCCTTTTGTTCCATTCATGTTAGTTCATACTAAATAATAAGGGAATAAAGTGGGAAATATATTTTTATTAGATAAAACTTTGAGGTTGAGATCTTCCTCTCAACCTAGGCCACTCTTTCCTTCCAAACTCAACCTTTATTTTGTTTGAAATATACTTTTCTATTATAGTCACTTGAGGATATTAATACATAGTTTATTTCATTTTAATTTTAAATAACTTCCACTAATTATGTAGAATATACCTGTATTTTGGTGGGTCATGTACAGATTTACCACAACTGTCACACAATTAACCATCCTTATGTAGAATAGATTTTTTCATCTCAACTTCTGAAGCCACATACTTCCCTTTAATTTTGGAATGTTTTTCAACTTACTCCAATTTATTATCCAATTTAAATTGGTTTATTAAAACAACTAGATATTCATTAATAAAATTATATGTCTTATCAGAATCATAACATGACTTACCATGGTTTCTCTACTGAATCCTCTTCCATTTCACAATATAGGTAATATCACTAGATAGTCTAGTTCTGAATTTCTCAACTGTATAACCTTACTTCTTATATATGCCACAAAATTATTTTATGAATTCATATTTATTTAGAATTAGAATCTTGGTGGGTTTTTTATTCAATTTTTTCTTCCTTTTTGTAAAAATTTGGTCCACATTCTTTTTTTTTATATTTAAAGATTGACTTGTCACCTTTTTTCTTACCCACCCCCTTTTTTTCTATTCATCTATTCAAATTATCAGATTTTTTTTCATGATTAGTCCATTAACTCACTCCTTATAATAGATACCACTTCTATTACATTAACAACTGAAATCTTAATGGCATTCACATTTTTTATTTATAGATTGATTCATTTTTCCGGATTCTCCTTATATGGTGTAGGTATTATTGTTTCATTATCTTTTATCCCACTAAAAATAGGAATTCTATTATTTTTATGAAATTTCATGTTATTAAAACATTCAAATTATTTATTCCAAAACTTCTAGAAATAGTAACAATATCCTATGAATCTCATTCTATTCTTACCTGGTGTAGTCTATCTAGATTTAATATATATTGAATATTTATTGTTTTTAGTGGAACCATAACTCCTTTTTAAACATTATAGAGAATATATTTTCATAAATAATTTATCATACAACCTTGATGTGGTGGATTTATAATTATTTTTTACCATATATAATTTCTCGAAGTTTGGTTTAAAACATGTATCCAAAATTAAAACACCCTCAGTATAAAAGATAGTTTCCAGATTATGGGATACCTTATTATTTATTGATGTTTCCATTTGGTTAGAGGATGATCTCACGCTCTTCTTAGTGCCGTTATCCTCAATGAAAATTTATATGGAAACATATATTTTTACAGTAGTATGTGTTGTTTTTAGCTTGTGGCGATTCTTGATTTTTCAATCTCAACTCGAGCTTTAAGAATATCATGTTTATGGAATTCTTCTCATCCACAACTGATCTAAACATATCTTCCCAATCTTCCTTCATCTTTTTTACCCATCATTCATTATTTTTTTATGATTCTTGTAAGGAATTTTCAAGATCATTTATTCTATTTATTTTTAACTTTATGTGAGTATCTTTGAAAAAAAACATTTTTTTTGAAATTTCTCAAGAGAACAGAAATATTATACTAAAACTATATTAAAGAAATATTTATCACAAAAATTTCTGTACAATTATTGAATATCATCATCATATCGTTCATTTAAGAGATAAATTATTTCATCATTTTCTTTAAAATTTATTGTGAGAGAGTTATATATACGAAAAGTTTCATCCAATGCCTCTTCCAAAGAAAACTACTTCTTATAGCTATGATTTTTTATCCTACAGACCCTTGATACCTACAGCAACATGATTCAAAACTTATTTGGTAACTTTCTTCAGACTTTATTTGAAATAAAAAATATGGTCAATAAGGGATCCATAGTCACCAAAAATTGAGAATCCTTTGTTAGAAGAATAATAATCAAGATAATTATTTTAACATGTACTACTTTGATTACCTTCAGTTGGTGGTGTCTCTTCCTTTACTATAAAATTATTCATCTATTTCATTTCTCATATTTTCTTTTTATTCTTCTAAATCTTGGAAGATATTTCAGAATTTATATCCTTCAGAGTAACTTATTTTTCTCAATCTAAGGTATCTCAATAATTTCCTAACATATTCTATTCATAAAAGCTCACTTGTATTTTTAGAGAGAAACCATGTTCTGATACCAATTATATATCCCCAGGCCGGATTAACCACCGAGGGGGGGATCAATGGTTTACTTTTTACATTTTTTTAATTCAACCAATTGAACTTAAAAATGTTCCCAATCCACTCATTGATATATCATAGTCTCACATAATATTAATAAATAATAAGATAGAGCACAAAAAATAATATTTATAAGGTTAGGTACAAAGAACTACTTGTTTCCATGTTAATTATCCATAAATTATATATTATCCACTATAAAATTTTCATTAATTAAATTTATTAAGAAAGAAACTAGTTATATACTTCAATGTTTGATCCTCCATT